>CM065134.1:29727982-32337982 GCA_033026305.1 Cirrhinus molitorella | reverse complement strand
ATGGTGATTAAGCACAATTTCTAGGTTAATAGTATTTTGTATTTGTTTAGGGAGAGCAGTAGAACTAACTGCGCCTGTCATCTTTCCTGACTGTATGTATCTGCTGTTATGTGGCAATACACTTTAATATTGTGTTTCATAAACTTTCTGAAAGTCATTTCTTTCTCCACAGGTGAAGTCCAGGATAATTTGTGGACACAACATGGATCTGGTTTTATCTATAATTTTCGTGTTCATTTGTTTTCTGTTCACTTTGTAAATGTATGGAATTATTTTTGAATAATGTATCAAAAAAAAAAAAGTTGTATTTGTAGTGGTGTTTTTGAGAGGTCATATTTGCTGCTGACCATCAAAATGAATGAATTTAAAAGTATAAAAAATAAATTACAAGAAAGTGTGTCTGTTTTATTTGTATTTTTTTAAATTAATATTTATTAATTTATATTAAGCATATACAAAATTAGGAAACTGTATTTATTAAAATGTATATATTTTATATAAACTTATTTTAATACTTTTTTTTTCATTAACTTTTTTTGTATGCTTTTTTTTTTTTTATACTTTTTTGTAATATTTGTAAATTTATGCACACTTTTTTTGGTAATTGTTTTTTTTTATATATATATATATATATATATATATATATATATATATATATATATATATATATATATATATATATATATATATATATATATATTTGTACTTTTTTTGTTTTGTTTTACTTTTATACTTATACACTTTTTTTCTTGTAATTTTCTGTATGTATGTACAGGGGTTGGACAATGAAAACACTTGGTTTTAGACCACAATTAGTATGGTGTTGGGCGTCCTTTTGTGGCCAATACTGCATTTGGTTTTGGGATTGACAAATACATGTCATGCACAGTAGCCAGAGGGATTTTGAGCCATTCCTGGTTGTTTATCTCCAACCAGCTCCAACTCACACCTGCTTGGAAGTTTCTAGTTAACCTGAAGAGCTTGATTAGACTTGATTAGCTGGATCAGGTGTGTTTGATTAGGGTTGGACCTAAACTGTGCAGAGCTGCGGCCCTCCAGGAATTGAGTTTGAGACCAATGGTCTGAACCATTGGGTGCACATAGTCAACCTTCACACTTTGCTCTTACTGGTGGAAAGTATGTGTGGAGATATTTTATTTATATATATATATATATATATATATATATATATATATATATATATATATATATATATATATATATATATATATATATATATATATATATATATATATATATATATATATATATATATATATAAGCAGGGCAACTGTTTCCAGCACTGATAATAAATCAGCATAATAGAATGATTTTTGAAAGATAATGTGACACTGAAGAATGGAGTAATGATTCTGGAAATTCATTTTTAATTGCAGATATATTACATTTTAATGTATATTAATATAGAAAAACATTGATTTACATCATCATAATATTTCAGTTTTTTCTTTATTTTTGATCAAGTGAAAACAGCCTTGATAAGCATAAGAAACATTTAAAAAACATTAAATGAGAGGGTGTGTGTATAAGTAACTTTTGTGCATTTTCAATCGTATGTGTGCATTTCAAACATGTTTCACTTTGTCATGTTGCAACGGTATATTTATGCAAAGTTTTAGTACATTACATATTAAACCAAAAATTTATAACATTCTCTTTTTAGGAAATGCTCAACAAATATTTGATGCAGAAATAATCTGCTCTGATCAGAAGCTAATAAACAGGGTTGCCAGGGTTTTCACAACAAAACATGCCCAATCGCGTTTTGAGGGAGTCCCCATTAAAAATCACATTCTGGGGCTAAATATGACGTTGTTGGGGTCGATTCAACCGGTGGCAACAATGTTAAAGTATGTGAAACCAAAAGACTATGCTGTTATTTTTGATGCAATTCCAAGTAAAGTTGTTTCATTATTACGGAATGCTGCTCATTCTATTAACACTGACCAACAACCATTGACGTGAGATATTTATTGGTCATATTAATATAGTTAAAGATAAATGCAGTAATAATTATATTAGAAATGTGTTAAAGAAGAATTATGTGAAATGCTCAACAGTCTTTTGGTCATCTAAATATGAAAACACTTGAGTGGAAGAATGTATGGTCAATAACAAATTTTTTAATAATAAAGTAGAAGTAGTATCTTTTAAAATATTACACAGAATTTACCCTGTTAAAGAATTATTTGAACGGTTCAAACTGGATCTGGACTACTCTTGTGAATTTTGTGGTGCTGTTAAAGAATCTGTGACACATCTTTTTTTTTTTCAATGTGTATACTCAAGATTATTCTGGGTAGATGTCTCTAACTTCATTTCTAGGATGTTTGGTACATTAATACAAATAGAAATGTGTTTGAACAAGATAGCATTGATTCTAAAAGTACAATTTCTTTTCTTACGCAACTTATTGTTTTACTTGGAAAATATTACATTCATGTAAAGAAATGGGTTAAAGCTAAGCCAAATTGAATGATGAACATTTTATTAAAGAGATTACACAATACAGTACTACTTTGCAAAATATTAGAAACAGAAAAGCTAAGAAGACTTATGAAGCACTGTGTCACTTTAATTTGGTTATTTGAATATTTAAAGTTTTATTTTATCCCTGGTATAAATCCTTTTTATCCATGAATATGCACTTTTTTGTTTGTTTGTTTGTTTGTTTTTCTCTCTGTATACCCTGTTTTATCTCTTCTTTTACTGTTGTGAGATGTATATATTTGTATTGACCCTCTGATGCATCATGGTCACTACAGTGGACAGCTATTTGGAAGCCATTTTGAACAGTTTAAGATGTAGCATCATTTCCCAACCACCACCTGGCGAACCCCCAAAGTGTTGTCTGTGATTCCGTTTAATTGTTGCCTTTGTTTTTAGTTTTGAGATATTACATAATATAATCAAAATAACAACAAGAAAAGGGGATTCACCATGTGCCTCAGGAATAAGTGTTAAATTAGTTTCTTCTCAAAAGGTGCAAAAAATATTTTTCAGCTAAATAGGATGTGAGAAATACTTTCATCCAGATTTTAAAAATATATGTCTTGTACATTTTTTTTTTTCTGTGACAGAGAACGTATCTGTACACTGCAGTTGACATCATGCACCAAAGGGTATAATTCTGCCTATGGGCCTATATATAGATTATTTCTTATTTTGTATATTTTATTAAAATGTTGATATAATTTACACTTGGATGGTTTTATTGAACAGAAATATTAAATAGTCTTCAGATTTGATTATTTATTTCAATGCTTACAGTCTATATTTACTAATTACACTGAAATAAACAATAAGTACAATTTACTTAATTTTTATTTTGCAAGTCTTTCCACGTACGTTTTCAAAGTATGGATTTAAGTAAAATCTACTTAACTAAGTTAAGTAAAATTAGCAAAGGAAATAAATAAATTTAACATGTTAAAGTTAGAATTTCTATTTAATTATTTTAAGTTGACCTTAATTCACTCAGCCATGGTTTGTAAACTTTACTCATACATTATAGCACTGAAAAAAATGCCATTAAAAGCATTTTTAAAAGGTTCACTTACATGTACATAAGCAAGTATGTCTCCTTATTGGTTCTAAGGTTATATGTTGACACAATGTAGTTACAAACCAAATTAACACAGAGACCGCAAAACTTTAATTTAACAAGCTTTAATTATTGTACAAACTTTAATTTGCTGTTAAGCTGCTTTGAAATGATTTGTTTCGTGAAAAGCGCTATACAAATAAACTTGACTTGACTTGACTTGGCACATAATACACAATGTGTAGTTTTTGAGTATGAATGGGTCATTTTGAGTAGTAAATGAACTCTAGATGTTACAAAACAGCAAGTTATTAACCTAACAACAAAGACAACCATTAAACAGTGTAAATACATCTCATAAACAGCAAAAAAGTTAACCTTATGATGGGAACAATGGGATCATGACTTTAATATTTACTTAATCTTTGTAAAAATAACAAACAATTTCAAGTAAAATATACTTATAAGTTCAAATTTTAAATTCTACAAGCTTAAATTGAGTACTAATATTGAATTTACTCTTTTTTTTTTATTATTCTTGCCTGAACTAAATTAATGTAAAAATTACATTAGTTTTTTCTGTTATTTACTTCATCACAAAATCATTTTTATCAGTGTCATAAAAAGTGTAAGCATGTATACATGTATGCTGTATGAGTGCAGATATATGTGTGCATAATTCTGTTTGAGTGTGTGGTGGGAATGTGTGTGTGTGTGCTTGTGTGTGTTTGTATTTGTGCTCACATGTGTATGAATAGACCACCCACCCCCCAGCCTCCTACACACACACTCTTGCCATTTGTTTGTTACACTTTGTTTGCTGTGCCATCATGGCATAGTTTGTTATTATGTGTATTTATACCATTTACTGTTGTTAAATGATTTAAAAACGTGTTTTTAGACCAGTCAATGACTTCCATTGACTCACTATGTATACCGTTAATGCATGGTGTCCACTACAGTAGACAGATATGTATCTCCCTCAAAAAAAAGTTTTTGGCATGATATTTCACTTAACGTAAAACTAAACTAAAAAAAAAACGACTTTGTGATTTAATAAGTCATATGGGTTAATATGTACATAATTGCATAAAAAAAATAAAAAATAAAAACACAATGTTAAAGTAGCCCACTTGGCAACACTACAAATACGTTTTTCTAGAGGTTTCGAGCAGCGTCAATACGCATGCGCTGGAAACCGAAACTAAATGTGACGTCACGTCAGGAAACGCGGAAGACCTGTAAGGCAGTGGCTCAAACGGATAACATTTGTGTGGACTTTTGGCCTCTTTTTGAAGCGAAAACTTGTCGAACTGACTTTGAATATAGTCAGTTTAACGCTAGAGCACTCTTTAAATGTTTTGGGTAAGTTTGTGTCGCTTTAGTTCACGCCTAAGTTATTGATACAGCTCAGATTTTTTTTTTCAGGCCACGAATTTCCTTTATGCCCGGTAAAAGATTATAATCGATATTTGTTCTGTTTCACAGGTAGAAGCTGTGCTGTAATCGGTTTGTAAGAAGTTTATAACCACCATCATGAGTAACTATGAGGACGATAGTGAATCTGAAATGGGTCGGTAAGTGCCTTTAGGTTTTTCACGGTTCGTCCTTGTTCAAGCGGCCTGTTTTCATTAGTTTCGCCAAACCAAGTTGGTTTGGTTACTTGGAACTCCAGCCAAACCGGGTCTGCAGAGCAAATTAAAAAAGCGACTTGTCATCTAAATTACTAAATACTAAACAACTAGAAAAGATAGCCTACACACGTTGCACATAGTGAATACTGAGTGACACCTTATATTAATAAATACTCTTTTAAATGTGGTGTAATAATTCAGATTTGCATCTGAAATGAGTTTAATTTGAGTTTTGAGTAGTTATTATAGTTGTTATTTCGGGTATCTACGCTTATTTCCGTTTCTAAAATACACTACCAGTCAAAAGATTTTTTTTTCTTAAAGACGTCTTTTGCTCACCAAACCTGAATTTCTTTGCTCCAAAATACAGTAAAAGCAGTAATATTGTGAAATATTTTTACTATTTAAAATAAATGCTTTCTGTTTGAATATATTTTAAAATGTAATTTATTCCTGTAATCTGAAAGCTGAATTTTCAACTCCAGTCTTTTTAGTGTCAACATGACCCTTCAGAAATCATTCTAATATGCTGATTTGCTGCTTAAGAAACATATAAAATATTATGTAAATGAACACTTTATTTAGCAAGGATGCTTTCAATTGAACAAAAGTGATAAAAACAACATTTATAATGTTTCAAATTATTTCTGTTTCAGATAAATGCTGTTTTTCTATTCATCAAAGAAACCTGAAAAAATTCTACTCTGCTGTTTTCTGTAATAATAATAATAATGTTTTCTGAGCAGCAAATCAGAATATTAGAACGATTTCTGAAGGATCATGTGACTGGAGTAATGATGCTAGAAATTCAGCTTTGAAATCACAGGAATAAATTATGTTTTAAAATATATTCACATTTACATTTAGTCATTTGGCAGACGCTTTTATCCAAAGCGACTTACAATAGAAGCAATCAGAGTAACAAGAGAGCGACAGTGTATAAGTGCTGAGGCAAATTTCAGTTAGATAAACATTCAACTAGAAAACAATTATTTTACATAGTAAAAACATTTCAATTTTGTTTTTTTGCTGTACTTTTGCTGTATTTGCTGTAGGTCATAAATGCAGGCTTGGTGAGCAGAAGAGACTTAAAAATCTTACTGTGCAAAAACATTGACTGCTAGTGTAAAAAACTCAATCTCTAGTCAGCTTTTTAATGTTATATAAATATTTTACTGAAAATGTAGTTTGTATAATTCCATTTAAAACCAACAAACTCTATTTTTAAGAATGGGAAATATGAGAAGATGCTTTTTTTCTCCTGATGTGTGAAAATCATCAGGATTAGGATTATTATGAGTAGACACATAATCTGACGGATCAAATATCAAGCCACTTTGTCAGAAAACATTCTTTCTGTCAGTGAACTCATTTGGTTTCTTGGAGTGAAATACAATATGCATTTAAAGGACACAAAGTCTTAGCTAGTTAAGACAGATGACCTGCTCAGGTTGGTCCAGGAGGCTTGCACAAACAGAGATTTTTAAGCATATTAGATTCCAGCGACGCTTCATTCAGTGGAGCGTTTTGAGTTGTTGAGTCTTTGAATTTCAACCTCTGAGTTTTGTACAAGGACTGCTTGGACAAGTTTCCATTTGTTGAAAGGTCTTCAAAGTAGACACATGCTTGTTTCCATTACTGTCATTGTGCTTCTGTTGTAACGTTGATGTTGATGTTGAGGTACGGGATGGACCGGCCGCCGAGCAGTTACGGCTCCATGCAGAGTGATGATCATGAAGATGAAGGAGAAGATGACTTTGAAGAACTTGCATATATGCCACAAACAAGGTATGGTAATATACAACTAAACACATGCCAAAGCATTGGAGCCTCATTCTGTTAATAGTAATAAAGAAATCAGTTTTATGTAATAGATTGGATCCACAAATTCTTTGGTTTTCCAGCATTTGTTTGTGTTTGAACCCTTTCCATTAATGATGGCATGATTTTGAGATCCTTGTTTTTACACTGAGAACAACTGAGGGACTCCTATGCAACTATTACAGAAGGTTCAAACTCACTGATGCTTCAGAAGGAAAATCGATGCATTCAAACATTAATTGAATTTGAAGATCAGGGAAAATGTAACTTATTTTGTCTTCTTGGAAACATGTAAGCAACTTCTGTTGCTTCTGAAGGGCAGTACTAAATGTAAAAAATATAATATTTAGGCAAAATAAGAAAGATCTTCATTCTGTTCAAAAGTTTTCACCCCCGGCTCTTAATGTATCAGTGAGCGTATGAACCTTCTGTAATAGTTACATACGAGTCCCTCAGTGTGAAAAGATTGGAAACGGTTCAAATACACAAACATGCTGAAAAACCAAAGAATTTGTTGGACCTAAAGGATTTTTTTGAAGAACTGAAGAAAGTTTAACTGTTTAACTGGGATTATGAGCAACTGTCACTAAACAAAAATCAGCTGTGGATCATTTAGGTAACAACACAGTATTAAGAATCAAGTGTATGTAAACTTTTGGATGGGGTCACTTTTATAAATTCAGATGTTATTTTCTCTTGTGGACTATATGTAAATATTTTTAATGTGAAATATCTTCTTCAGGTCAGTACTAAATATAAAACAACATGCATTTTGTATGATCCTTCTTATTTTGGCAAAAAAATTAACATTTTGTAGATTCTCCAAGGTGTATGTAAACTTTTGACCTCAACTGTATATAGCTTTAATTATTTTAGTGCACAAAAGTGACTCACTTCATGGTTCCTTTATGTATTTTTATCACACATGTGTATTTTCAGGGTCAGGCTTAATCGCCCAGACTCGCCAGAGACTGCGATTACTGAGCGTACAAACACGAATCAGTCCAGCATATACAAAGATGGACTGGTCCTGAGACAACCCACCTCGCACATAGGAGAATCTCATGCCTTTTACAGGTAACTACATCCACAATGTACACATGCATCTTATTAATGGTTCTGAAGTCATAAGTTTAATTTTCACATTTTGTCATTTAGCATTAACAGAGAGCCGTCGATTGTGGACCCGTCGTTTGTGGACCCGTCTGAGGTGCAGAGCGAAATAAGGACAGAAGCAGTGATGGATGAAGAGCCAAACAACAGAGATGCGGATGGAGACATGCAGGAGCAGCAAAATGAAAACGCTGAAATGGAGGTGCAGGCAGAGCAAACAGAGGAGACAAAAGAAGAGGATGATTTTGATGAAAAAGTTGTCCCATATGACGAACCAAATGTACCTCCTCCAATTCCGGAGGAAGGCCTCGGTCTGCAGTTTCAACACAAGCACGGCTCCCTCACTCTGCGCCATGTGCTTAGGGTTAGTAGATGCTTTTGTTTCTAAATGAAAAACTATGAAGGATCTTCGGTACATAAATTATCAGAAAGGCCTGACATTAGGGCTATCAACGATTCCTTGATTCAGTTCAAATACTTGATTTTAAGTCCTCGATTGCATTTTGCCCGTGTCGAGTAACCAGCAAAATACAGGAAAGTGGCGCATTCCAAAGATAAGAATCCATGCATTAATAGACTGCTTTTCAAGGCTGCATGATACATTAAACCTTTTTAAAAATCATAATAAAGCATAATGCTATTGCGATAAAGGTTTAATATATGCACTTTATTTATTTACATGTGTGTAGATTACATATGTGCTTTTACAGTAAATTCTGCTCCACACAAACATTTACATGTGTGGAGTGTCTCAAACTCCATTTGTTGTGAGTTTGCGTTTATTATAACATTCGTCTGGGAATGCAACGTGCGCCATTTCATCAGATTTGTAAGGTAAATAATTTATAAACCTACGCAAACACAGAAGAATACATCAGTATCTTTCTATATGTTGTATCTGTTCATCCCGGTTTTAAAATAAAAGTTTAAACCTATTTACACATTATGATGTCCACATATTCGAGGAATTATAGTGGCTGTAGCATTTCTGTCGGAAATAAAATGACAAATCTTAAAGGATTTACTGCACAATCTTACCGCAGTCACTTGTTATAATGCGTAATGTGTGTTAGCTCTGTTTTTTATAGTTTTGTTCAATTAACCAAGTATGATTACTTGCTTTTTGATACTTTATTTAAACAAATTATTATTGACTCAATGCTATTGTATATGTATTTTTAGTAATTGTTTTAAAGGCCGTTGTCATTTTTTTTAAAGGCTGTTGTTCACTTAAGTCTGTTTTTATTACTACAAAATATATATGTATATATATATATATATATATATATATCTTATTACTCGATTAATTGTCAGAATAATCGACAGATTACTCGATTACAACATAATCATTAGTGACAGCCCTAGGAAATGATAGACAGAATTTTTTTTTTAAACAGAACAGTTTATTGAACTTTTTTTTAGACAAAAAATATGTATTTTTAAATATCTGAAAAGAAAGTTTGCATTTGTATCATATTTGATGCTTCTTTTATATATCATATTGTATAGTGAGAATATGTTGAATGTCTCATAATTGACAAGGAAAAGAAAAAACAGCTCAATTTTATTCAAAATATTCATTTTGGTGCAGATGCTTATATTTATATGGCTAAAAAGTGTGATAATCAAGTAAACCTACATTGTTTCAGTTCATTAAGTGTTCATCTTAAAATATTGCTAACTGTATTAAAAGTTTTTCTTATGTTGACTGAAGATTTGCAGCAAAAAGTTGTGAAGCACGAGTTATATTAAAAGGACTTTTACTTGCTAAAACAGTCTAAACAACAAGTTGAACAGCAAAGTTTAGATCTTGTTGATCATTTTACATGTAATTTTACAGAGTAAGGTGGTCAAAGGGTTATTTCTATATAAACCTACATTTGATATAGGTTTATTCATGTTTCTTTGTCTTTCTGTCTCATTCAGCAAATGGTGGGGTGTCTTTCCAAGCTCTATCCAGCAGAGATCTCATATTTTAAGCGTTGTCTGAGTACTCACTGCAGATTCAGGAAGAACTACCCGAGAATTGCGGATCTTCATGATCCGCTGGATTTGGCCGATAAAATGATCGAGATCTGCGGGATGGGAGAAGCTCTACATCTCACCATCCGATCCCTTCAAAACGTTGGAAAAGAAGGTCTGGCCGAATACCTAAGGAAGAGCTGTAGAAGAGGTATAGAAGCTTCACATATCACAAAAAAGAAAACTAAGTGTGGTGATTCAAGCTTGTATTATTTTGGAGCTTGACAGACTTGGTCTCCATTTAACCCATTTATACATCATCTGAAAGCTGAATAAATAAGCTTTGATTGATGTATGGTTTGTTAGGATAGGACAATATTTAACCGAGATACAACTATTTGAAAATCTGGAATCTGGAGGCTACAAAAAAAAAAAAAAAAAAATAAGAAAAAGAAAATCACCTTTAAAGTTGTCCAAATAGTGTTCTCAGCCATGCGTATAACTAATCAAAAATTAAGTTTTGATATATTTGTGGTAGGAAATTTACAAAATATCTTCATAGAACATGATCTTTACTTAATATCCTAATGATTTTTAACATAAAAAGAAAAATTTTGACCCATACAATGTATTGCTGACTATTGCTACTAGGGATGTAACGGTATGAAATTTTCTTATCACGATTATAGTGACAAAAATGATCACGGTTATCAATATTATCACGGTATTGTTAAAATATGCTGGATGTTTTTAAGAAGTACTAACACATAAATTGTTTCTCAAAGTTTTATATTTAAAATCAACAAACAACATATAAAATGACTTCTGTTTTTACAAACACTAAAACAGTAACATTACCTAATAACATGTTCGAAATGTTCAAATAAAGCTTTGAAAAGGTTTTATAAAATGGTAAACCTCACATTTCAGCTTTTAAATAAAGAAAATGGTTAAGTCAAATCAATAAATGTTATATGTAGCCTATTTTATCTAAATAATTCTAGATGTATTATGTGAATTGTTTAAATTTATAGAATCCTTGTTTTTAGTCTTTTTTAGTTTAGATGACAGCAGTGCATGAAACTTCGGTCCGGTTTAGCTAGACAAAAACTGCAAACAGGCTGAACGTAATTGTAAGTCAATGTAAATCCACTCTCTGCCACTAGGCGGCGCTTATGGAAGAGCAAAGTTACAGCTGTTTCCGTAAACTCTGTGGACAATGCAGCATTGCGATTAAGAACACTGCTTTATTAGGTATTACATGGAATGAAGATCAAAACACAATGCCATCGAATCTTTTCTGAAGACAGTCAGAACCATCAGAGGTACATTAATATAATTCATTCATTTCTATATTCATTTGTATATTCCCTCAGCAACCTTTTAAACCGTCCCATCTTTCCGTCATGCTTTCATTCAAAGCGAAACTAACTGTTACTCTGCGTGCTCTGCGCACATGAGACTGTTATTTAAACTTTGCTTTACGCTGTACAGTATATATTTATCATAAGTTGTTCAAATCGTGGTAATCAAATACGGTTTTAATGATAATTAAAAGATGAAACGGTAATACTAACCGTGGAGAATTTTATCATGATTTATCATCAAACCGGTTATCGTTACATCCCTAATTGCTACAAATACCTGTGCTACTTATGACTGGTTTTGTATTCCAGAGTCACATTTCTGATATTTGACCTACTACAATCAAATATATTTGACCCTAAAACACTTTTACTCATGTTTCTATGGTGAAACAGTGGTGCCACTTAATATTTTTGTGCAATCATTTGAAATAGATTTGATTCTTTGAATAGAAAGTTCAAAAGAATGGCTTTATTTGAACTTGAAATCTTTTCAGGCTTTCCACTAGGGCTGTGCCAATAAATGATATCATATTGAATTGAATATGATATTGTATTGAATCATATTGAAACTTTCCAACGGCACTCTGCAAAGCAAACCCGACACAAGGACGACAAAAATTAGTGGAAACAGCAACGAAAGTGAAACTAACCTCGAGTTATTATCCAAAAGAAAGGTAGCACGAATTCAGTTATAGGGAAGTGGTCTGGCTATTTGAAAAGCGTGCTCTTAATGGAAGCGACGTGGTTCTGACGCGCATGAGACAAAAACATCTAAACATTTCAGAGTGCTGCAAGCACACTGCGGGTCATGTGACAAGAACCAACCAATCAATCCGCTTCATCCTTTTCTGTAACAACCATTTTAAATACATTTAGTGCTAGAAATTCATTTATTCCTTTGCCTAAACTTCCGCATCTTCAAAGAGAGCGCAGGTCCTGGTTGCTTAGCAATGGCAGACGCCACGCGAGTGGAAGCTACAGAGCGCTTTGGAAAGAAGGAAAAAGCGGCGCACATAGCGTTTTCCATGCGTTTTTAAGCGCAACATGTGAATGGCCCCTTGATCTACCTCTTAAAGCCAGACACTGTAGTCTTCCTGACAAAAAAATTTTAAAGTCTGACAAATTGTGTGCAATTTCTAGTTGTATAGTTTTATGTTTACATTTTGCACATTTAATCTACCTCTTAAAGCCAGACGATGTAGACAGACTTAAAAAAAAACTAATTGTGTTACTTACAAATTATGTTTACACCAGTTTTTTGTTTACATTTTGCACATTTACTCTCATTTACCTTCTTTTGTCACAACTTTTAGTTTTTCATTTATTTTAGTTGTCTTAATTTTTTAAGGCCAAATGTGTAATCTGTTTTTGTTAATAATTATACTTTAAAATGTAATTAATGAACCCTCAAATTGTTGTGGCTTCAGTCATAGTTGGGATACTCTTTTAAAGCTGGCAGCATTAACATTTATATACAGCCCTAGTTTCCACAGGTCATGGAAATCCTTGCAAGTTTGTGAATCTGAAAAAAAGAACAAAAAACTTCAAGGCCCTGGAAAGTTTTTGAAAATAAACATACATGAATACAGGTCCTTGAAAGTGTTAGAATTTGTTTTGTGCAAGAAGTTATCTGGGAAAAAAAAGTCCAAATTTGATTGTCTCCAGTCCGCTAATGTGTTATTTCACCACTTAACACTTTGTGGCCTATACATGCTAGCTTGCTTGATTTCTGTTAGTTAGGCTCACTTACACATTACGTTAAGTGTTTCCCGCATGAGATACTTTGTGTTGTACGTTGCCATGACGGAGAGAATAACATCCAAAAATGTAGAATTTAATGTAGAATCTGGTGTAAACTAAAACCGGTAATGTGTAAAATAACTAACTTTGTCTTCAACCTCAGTCCCTGATTTTCTTTTGTTTTGCTTCCTTCCAGCTGTGTTACAGCACGACCTAAAACAAGCCCACGACAGACGTTATTACTCTCTCTACGAAGGCAGATGTCGTCCAGGTCAGCAGCGCTACATCAGTGACGTCTACGTCGAACCCGTCACAGTCATCAGAGGCACCAGGGAGCCCATCAACTTAGAGAACGAGGTCAAGCGAATACCATATACGATTGAGGAAACCCAAATCAGGGCCGCCGACATCTTTCGGC
This sequence comes from Cirrhinus molitorella, assembly GCA_033026305.1. NCBI lineage: Eukaryota > Metazoa > Chordata > Actinopteri > Cypriniformes > Cyprinidae > Cirrhinus > Cirrhinus molitorella. The sequence goes on along the minus strand of CM065134.1, from coordinate 32,324,362 downwards.
CCCTTCCTTCTGACTTGAAACCAATCCGTACAATCATGATGACAGGAATTCCTGCCTGCGGTCTAACGGTGGCTGTGAATAAGTTCATCATGGATTGGGTGGAGGAAAAAAACAATCAGGATTTTCAATTTGTCTTCCCACTGCCGGCGAAGGAGTTGCACCTTGGGAAAGACGCAGATCAGAGCTTCCTAGAGACGCTCGGCAGCTTTTTCGCAGAAGCTGATGACATTAAATTCATCGAGAAGCCTGATTGCTTGAGTCTATTCATCATTGACGCTCTAGAACTTTGCAAACATAACCTAGACTTCAAAAACAACGAAGTCGTCTCAAGCATCAGAACAAAAGCGCCATTACATGCCATTCTCACCAGCTTAATAAAAGGCACGTTGCTTCCTAACGCCCGAGTTTGGATCACCAGCCACATCACTGCCCTCCACCGAGTTCCTCCGGAGCTAATCGACAGATATATAGAGTTAAGAGGATTCACGGATGAAAAGAAGCAAGAGTACTTCACCAAGAGAACCCCCGACCCTGAGCTCGGTGTTAAAGTTTACAACCACATGAAACGCTCCAAAGCCCTTGAGATCATCTGCCACCTTCCTCTCTTCAGCTGGATGGTGGCGTTCATCTTTGAACGAGGGTTTAGAGATCCTGAATATGGCAAACACCCACCAGGCATCACTGCTTTTTATTCACAGTACATCGTTGTGCAGATGAACCGCTCCTTCGAGAAGTATCGTGGCTGCAGCGTTGAGGCACAAAAGTGGAGGGATGAAGATAAGATGTTTATTGAGATGATGGGGAAAATGTCATATCGGATGATTGTCGATGGTCGGGATTGGTTTATGGTGGACGATTTGTCCGGTGTTCACCTGACGTATGAAGATTTGCGCTCTCGGGATGAGCTAACCACTGAGGTCAAACGAAAGAGCGAAGACGTTCGTACATGGGTCTTCAAGTTTGTTCACATTACCGTTCAGGAGTACATGGCTGCGATGTACGTATACGTGGCATATAGGAAACATGGCAAAAACGTGATCGAACCAAGTAAGATGGCTTGGTTACAGGGTACAAATAAGGATCGCCCTGTGATCGATCTGTACCGTCCCGCCATCGACCGCGCGCTGGCGTCTCCGAATGGTCATCTGGACATGTTCCTGCGGTTCCTGATCGGATTGGTGACTCCGGGAACTGAGGATAACCTGCGCGGGTACTTGCTCAATCACTACCACCCCAAAGCCAAAGGCACGGAGGAAGTGGTCAAATACATCAACAAAAAGAAGAAAGAAAACATCCATCCTGACAGGCTAAGAAATCTGGAGTTGTGTCTGGTGGAGCTGGAGGAAGGCAAAGAGGGAAGCTGAGAAGAAACAAAGCGGGACTGTAAAACACTAAACTAAACGCAGCGCCCCGCAGGAGTGGCTCTGTTAAAGGGATAGTTCACCCTGTCATTATACACACCGCTGGTCAAAAGTTTAAAATAATTTGAATTTTTAATGTTTTCTGCTCATTCAAAAAATACAGCAAAAAGAGTAACATTGAAATATTTTTACTGTGTAAAATAACTGTTTTCTATTTGAATATATTTTAAAATGTAATTTATTCCTGTGTTAAAAGCTGAATCACATGGTCCTTCAGAAATCATTCTAATATGCTGATTTGCTGCTTTATAATCAGTTGTTGGAATTTGATTCTTTTTTTTAGGATTCTTGGAGTATAACATTTATAATGTTACAAAAGATTTCTGTATGAAACACTTTTTTTTAAATCTTGAGGTCTTTACTGTTGCTTTTGTTAATGTGTCATATATTAGAAATGTTCCTTGAGGAGCAAATCAGCATATTAGAATGATTTCTGTAGGATCAAGTGACACTGAAGACCAGTGTTGGGGGTAACGCATTACAAGTAACGCAAGTTACATAATATATTACTTTTTTCACGTAACGCGTTAATTTTTCATTTACCTTTTTTTTTTTTTTTTTTTTATAAAAGTAACTGGCGTTACTTTTTGTTTCCTTTGTGTATTTAATTCCATTTTATTAACCAGTGACTTTGCTGTTGACCTTTGTTGATCCAATTTAACCATACTAATAAGCAAAACTTACTTTAGATTAACTAACATTTGTGCTTCATTTTTCTTACTGCAGAAGAGTGTTGAACTTCCTTTTTCTACAGTTGATACAAAGATGCGAATTTACTTTTCCTTCAGCCTTAGGCCTATTCATTATATTTTTTGGTGTGTAAGGGCTTTTACATTTGCTAAAAATTAACCTTTTTATATTAAAAACAAACAAGCCCTGTCCAGATTTAGAAAGTAATGTAACTTTACTTTCCATAAAAAGTAACGCAATTAGTTACTTTTTTAGGGAGTAACGCAATATTGTAATGCAGTACTTTTAAAGTAACTTTCCCCAACACTGCTGAAGTTATGATGCTGAAAATTTGATCAAAGAAATGTATTACATTTTAAAATGCATTCAAATAGAAAACGCTTACTTTAATTGTAATAATTTTTCCTAATATACTTTTTTTTTTTTTTTCAGCATTTTTGACAAATAAATGCACCCTTAGTGACTTCTTTCAGAAACATTAAAAAAGTCCTAATGATATCAAACATTTGACCGGTAGAGTACATCAATAACTAGGGGTGTAACAATGTCAAAATGTGATCACGATGCGAGAATATTTCGATATGAAGTCCACGATACAATATTTATTGCAATATATTAAAAGCATTGTACATTTTAAAGTTTAATTCTTCTTTCTAATGTACTTCAACCCATGTGAAGAAACTTCACGTAGTAAAGTCAGAAAATTTCAGTCAATTGACATGTATCTGAACTTTAAAAAGGACTCAGCCCTTTAAACTTAAAACCGGTAGCTGTCAGCAATTCATACTGCATTTTTAAACTTCTACTTTGTTGGAAAACTCCAGCTTCAGTGAAGCCAGGCTTACAAAAATGCGTCTCACTACAAATCTAGTGAAATGCTGTCATCTGCCGCAAAAATAAAGCATAACTGTTGTATTCTCAAATGTGCGCTAAACTCATTGCATTCACTGTGAACTGAGCCGTTCTGAGACACAGAAAACACCAGATCACAAGGCGATCATGTGAACAAAGTGTGTGCTTCTCTTTAAAGCACGCAGCAAAAAAACAGTCTTGATGAAGGGATTAAGCCATATTGTGCTTTTGGTTTTAGTTTGTTTAGGCAAAAGACAACTTTAAAGACCTTTTGTGTTAGAATAAGAAGTTTAAATATATTTTAAAGAACACTGTTTGCCCAGTAAACACACATAATTTCATATCGAGACAGTTTTGCTATTGTGATACCACAATAATGATAATACCATTATATCCCAATCATTAAAATCTTCGATCACTGCTGTTTTTACAGATCGGGATAACGCATTTTATTTCATTTTTGTTTTTGAGGTAAAAATGACATCGTGATTTGAGTGACAATGATGTGTAAATGAAAAATTCCAGTGAGAAAAATTCTTATTTATGGGGTGAGCTGTTCCTTTAACTCTTTTTGGTGCTGTGAGCCGAGAACATCAGTTTGCTTGTTCGAGTCAGTATGATGATGCGTTTGCTTCAGGCTTTTTCTAAAGACTTATTCCAGCTGAAGAGACAATAGCACTAATAAGTAAAATTGTTAAAGTGCACACAGTGCTTTCAATGGGCTGAAGAACTGGATGTGCACTTTTCAACAACTGCTGCTTTCCAGAATCACCAGTATACAAAAAAGAAAGAAAAAAAAATCTAGTAAATGTTATTCATAAAGCAGTAACGTCAATGTCTAGACTGTTATCCTGACAGAGCAGCATGTAATGATGATGTTTTTACTCATTCATTTTTTTTCTGTGCTGATATGAGCATTGTTTTTCAGGTTTCAGGTAACCGCAAAATATATTATAGATGGATTTTCCTTGTCATTTTCTTCAGATTTAAACCATCTCTTTGTTATTCAGCCAGACCTTTCAATACATCTTCAATTAGTCCGGTCTACAGAGATATGCTGACAGTTGATGGATTTGAAATAGTATTTAATTAGCCGTTTTGTTTATTGTTGTTTTTTTTTAGAGGAGTGTGGGTTGATTTATGTGCTGTCACTACCATTGTGTCCTTAACCAACATTTGTAATAAAAATGTCCCTTGTAGTGGTGGAGTGGTGGTTTTTCCTCACCATATTGAATTTAATTGAATATATATATACACACGCACACATACAGTTGAACTCAAAAGTTTGCATACACCTTGCAGAATCTGCACAATGTTAGTTATTGTACCAAAATAAGAGGGATCATACAAAATGCATGTTATTTTTTATTTACTACTGACCCGTGTAAGATATTTCACATAAAAGATGTTTACATATAGTCCACAAGAGAAAATATAAAAAATAGTTGAATTTATAAAAATGACCCTGTTCAAAAGTTTACATACACTTGATTCTTAATACTGTGTTGTTACCTGAATGACCCACAGCTGCCTTTTTTTGTTTAGTGATAGTTGTTCATGAGTCCCATGTTTGTTCTGAACAGTTAAACTGCCCGCTGTTCTTCAGAAAAGTCCTGTAAGTCCTTCAAATTCTTTGGTTTTTCAGCATTTTTTTGTATTTGAACCCTTTCCAACAATGACTGTATGATTTTGAGATCCATCTTTGCACACCTGAAGGATTTTTCTGAAGAACAGCTGGCAGTTTAACTGTTCAGAACAAAAAACAAAAAATACAGCTGTGGATCATTCAGGTAACAACACAGTATTAAGAATCAAGTGTATGTAAACTTATGAACAGGGTAATTTTTATAAATTCAACTATTATTTTCTCTTGTGGACTATATGTAAATATCTTTTATGTGAAATATCTTACTCAGGTCATAGTAAATAAAAAAAACTTGCATTTTGTATGATCCCTCTTATTTTAGTAAAATAATTAACATTTTGCAGATTCTCTGCAAGGTGTATGTAAACTTTTGAGTTCAACTCTCTATATATAAAACTAGCCTGAAGTCATGTAAATTTACACTAATTCTGTATAGCAAAATATATGTAATATTTATCCTTGCATTTTTTTTTTCTAGGCTTATTGAGTCATGTAGGTACAAAACTACCACTAAAAATAGATTTTATGGAGTCAAAACAGGGCTGCAAATACTACAAAAGAAAATAAGAATAATTTAATTGAAAAAAAAAAACAAAAATAAAGAATTTCAGAAGAAAATTAAGTATTGTGAGACAAAATGAAGTTTTGCAAGCCAAAATAAAGAACTGCAAAAATATAAATGAAACGGACAAAAGCAATGATTTTGTAACACATTTTCCATAGCTCCTAATTTATTTGCAGCGCTGCTTTTATTTTGCGTTTCAGTCAAGTGTGAGCTCGAGATCCCATTTTTTCCTTTTGCGCTTCACGTTTTTTTTTTGTTTTTTGTGAGTTTCACTTTCTGGCATTGTTTTGACATGGGGGTCAAGGGAGTGTTTGTTTAAAATCTGATACTGCCATGGAAAATGTGTGTTGCAAAATCATTGCTTTTGCTCCGTTTTATTTATATTTTGAATGTTTTTTCTCGCAATTCTTAATTTTCCTTTGCAATTATTTATTTTTGTTTGCAAAAAAACACTTTGTTTGTCTAAATACTTTAATTTTCCTTTGCAAAACTTTTATTTTTCTTTTGCAAGTATATGTGGCCTGTTTTGACTCCATAATATTTATATGTGTGTGTGTTACAAAAAAAAAAATGTGCAAAAATGGCAACATACAGATATTGGTGCTTGCTATGGCTCACAGACTAAAGTCAAGAGACGTTGGATTTTCCGATGTTTGCCGATGTTGCACGAGTCCGTGCCATGTGCTGCATCGGAAGTATCACGGCGAATGTTTCAATCAAATAACTATTTATTATTCTGCATTACACGGTTCTTCCTCCAGGAGGCTCTTTTCGGCCCAGAAAGCTATTCTTTAATCTACCCGTGTTCATATTCTATGACATTTTTTCTCTTTTTGGACACACTTGTACATTAGAAGTCTTGAGCATTTAAAATTATGAATTACTGTTTGTGACAGTAATGGAATTTTTTGTTAAAAATAATCTGACGTTTTGATTAAATATAAATGAGTGTGATTGGTCCATCCTGACAGACGGTGAGAAAAGTAGCAGCCATCACGTGACCACGTCACCTATTTTTAACAGCGTTGTAAACAATAATTTATTTTACACTGATTGATGACTCAAAACATTAATAAACATAACACTGAAAATTACACAGCGAATCGTTAAAATAATAAATACAGCCATTTATAGCAGCATCTTCATTCTCATTTCCCTTCTACTCACTCATTTCTGTTTCCGCGGTCTCGTGTCGGAAAACTTCGCGAACTTTCCCGAACGCCTAGCGTGAGTTTCCGGCGGAGGAAAGACACTGAGCGCACACACCACACATTAAAGCCGAACATAGTGCAATATAAGTAAATTTGACTGTTATTACGGGTTGTGAATACTTGATTTGTGTTGTGAAGCGTCCGTGATGTCAGTGTTGTGTTATAATAAAGGCTGCGGGCAGCGGTTTGATCCAGAAAGCAATCCTGACGGTGAGTGTTTCTTACCTGCCCCTCTTCATGAAGTTTATTCATAATGATGTTCATTCATTGTTTACCGTGCTGTTTAACAATTACCGTCATACTGTTGCGTTTTTATTGAGCTTACATGGCTGAAGTACACAATGGAGCCAGAAATAAATTCATATGCGGTGCTGTTAATGCATAAATATAAATATAGTTTTACTTTGTTCATTGTTTATGGGTTCATACATGTATGTATATTATTCTAAACTGGGGCAGAACTGCATAGAACACAATGAATTATGTGCCGTCCTTATCGGTGGCTCTTATGTTACAAAACACTGCTGGATACTTTCATTTGGAAGTCGTTAACAAACATTATACAATGTAAAATAATAAATGGTAGTTTATGGAAATGTCACACAACTTTGCATTAGAATTGACTTAATAAAAAAATCACTAAAATGAATGATCTAATAAGCATGCATTCCAAATCAAGATTTTGTTTATATGAATTAATATGGTATTTTTCATAGCATGCCACACTGACACTGCTATTTATATATTTATATGTAAGTGTTACCCAAGTTTATTTAATTATAGTAGAGATCTTATAAAATATTAATCAAAAATAATAATAAAATAAATGTCCCTCAATATTTGAACAGTGGTGTATTTTGTTAAAAAAGATTTCTGTTTTAAATAAATGCTGCTTTTTTTGACATTTTAGTCATAAAAGGATCTTGCAAAAAGATTCAGCTTTGCATCACAGAAATAAATAATATTTTAAATAGGGCTGTCAAATGATTAATCGCGATTAATCACATCTAAAATAAAAGTTTATGTTTACACACTATATATTTGTGTACTGTGTTTATTTATTATGTATATATTAAGGAACAATATTTTAGATTTATATCTAAAATATTTATTTATAATCTAAATTGTATACACATATACAAAGTAAACACACATATAGTATGTAAACATAAACTTTTATTTTGGATGCGATTAATCGTGATTAATCGTGATTAATCATTTGACAGCCCTAGTTTTAAAGTATATTAAAATAGTAAACTTGCAATAATATAACTGTAATTTTTGTATTATATTTTTGATCAAATAAATCAAATGCAGTCTTGATGAGCATAAGAAACTAATATAAAAAACGTAAAAAAAAATTTTTTACTTATGTATTTAATAATAAACTAAGAAGTAATATTCATAGTATTAATAACAAAAATATACAAATGGATGGTCACATGCAAAATTTACAGAGATCTTTGTTTACAGTGTGTTCATTAGTTTTAAGAGTAAAATCATGTTTTGCAGATGCATGTACATACCATCCTGGAGTTCCTGTGTTTCATGACGCTCTGAAGGTGAGTTTTTGAATATCATGGAAATAAAAATATTTATTCTTTTCATTATTGTGCCCATATAGCAGTATAGCGGTAATAAAAACAATACATAGTCTCACACTGTTCCTTTGCATAATTGCATATGCAGTGTTACGGAAATATATGTATTGTTCTGTTTTTCTTTTAAAGGTGTTCCAACAAATTCATTTTACTTTATTTATCTTTTGCTTTCTTCAGGGTTGGTCGTGTTGTAAAAGGCGGACGACAGACTTCTCGGATTTTCTTAGTATTGCGGTAAGAGGCTCAAATCCTATGAGGAGGACATATCGTTCTCAGATTTCACTCATATTTCATGTTTAGTAGTGTCTAAATAAAACACAAAAAATTACGACGATTATTTTCAAACTGTTCCTTTTCAAAAAAAAACTGTTGATTAGAACCAAGTCTTTATCTCAGAGATATTGCTGAATTTTAATGTTAAAATAAAGCAATAAAATCCACATTTATGCAAATGTTTCCATGTTTATCTGTGTGGATTTCATCCGTGAAATACCTGTGCATGGTTTTTGTCAGGGATGCACTAAAGGTCCTCATAACGGTGAGAAGCCGCTGGAGCCCGTGAAACCAGACGTGAAAATCTCAGGAGAGAAGAAAGAGCTGGAGGATCTCAAACCGAGGTTTAATGAGTACATCATCCAGGCGCCCAAACCGCTAGAGTTCATACAGAGACCCAGGTAACTCCTCCTCATCATCAGTTTTGTATTTAATCAACTGAATTAAAGCAACATTAAACTGAATTGAGCTGGATAATGACACTTATCTTCTGTGGATATAGCTAGGATTTATAGCTACAATTGAGTAATTTTTGTAATATATGAATATGAAACATTAACACGTTTTTTTTCCTGTTTAAGCTGTTTTGATTGTGTAATGTGCTATATAAATAAATGTGACTTGACTGTGTTTCAGCTCTGATGAGCCGCTGCTGGAGCTGCAGAGGAAAGTGTCTCCGTCTCTCAGTCAGGCGCTCGAGAAGCTCAGACTCGCAGCCGCTAATCAGCCTGAAGAAAAAGGTAATGTTACAGCATAATAAGCTTGCAGAACCTTCTAGATTCATGCTCATTTTATTTAAACCCATACTGAATTTATTTTTATTTCCAAAAATATATATTAAGTGAATCCAGTTTCATTCAACCATAAGTGGTTTCATTCTGAAAATAGAAATGTTCAGACAAAGAATGTATGAATGAATTTTTAAGTCTTCTTCAACTATAAAACACATTTTATTAAAGTGTCCTGATTTAAATGATACTAGGAAATGAAAAAAATATCCTTAAATATTAGAAATTTTAAATAAAATATAAAATTGAAATATGTTTGTCATTGTTTTATCTTTTTTGTTTTAAAAAAAAAAAAAAAAAAAAAAAAAGGTATATAGCTTATTATTATTTTCCATCTTATTGGGACTCAAATAATACAATTTCATTATTATTATTTTTTTTTGACAATTTCATGTTCTTATTTTTTATGTTAATGTTTGTATCCCTAATATGTTGCTCCTTTGGGGGTATACATTCACTGAAAACAGAACACTTATTAATCAATGCTTGTAACAACATGGTTGTAATTCCTGAATGCTTTGGAATACAGACCTAAGGTTGGTCTCTTGAAAGCATTTCAAAAAAAGAAAAAAAAAAAAAAAGTTATAGAAGATTAAGTTTGCAGTAAAGATAATGTAGTATACATTTTTTACCTTATAGAAAATGTGTTGCTCTCTAAAATTGCTATAAAGTTATGTACCAAATTTGAAGTTGATTTCACAAAAATTGTGGTTCCTGTGAGTTTTTGTTTGGACACTATATCAAAAATAACCACTGGGTTACACCCAAACTCTATTGAATTTTTGTTGATGCAGTTTTCTGTCACAAATCAATAATTCTCTGTCACAATATCACTTCTATTACAAAACAGTCACCAAATATGGAACCTTGACTGTCAGACCTTTCCAATGATAGGCGCTTTGTCAAGATTACAAAAAGATTTGACTTTCTAAAATACAAGCCACAAAATCACAGAGTCTGTTTTTAGGTCTTAATTTATACCCCTAAAAGGGCAAATGCAAATATTTAGAGACAGATTACAAAAAATGTAAGCATTTAATTCATAAAATGTCAATGTAATCCTAATAAACTAATGCTGAACAACAGTTTTTTAAACAGGTAAGTCCCCTCCAACATGTGGAAATATGTGAACTAGATGTGAACTAGACTTATAAAACATAATTATATATTATTTAAAACATATTTAAAGTAATAAAAATTAAATAGAAAAATATAAAAATTATATAAAATATATTTAAAATGTTTTTTTACGGAAGTCTTTTCTGCTAAGTATAAAAAAGTAAAAAATACTTTTATTTAGAAAGGATGATTTAAATTGATTGAAAATTATGATAAAGACATTTATAATGTTATAAATGATTTCTATTTGAGGTAAATGCTGTTGTTCTGAACCTTCGGTTCATTAAAAAAACATGAAAAAAATCTACTCTGCGGTTTTCATAATAATAATAATAATAATAAATGCTTTTTGAGCAGCAAATCAGAATATTAAAATAATTTCTGAAAGATCATGTGACTGGAGTGATGATGCTACAAATTCAGCTTTAAAATCACAGGAGTAAATTACATTTTAATATATATTAAAATAGAAAACAGTCATTTTAAATAGCCAAAAATATTTTACAATTTTATTGTTTTTTTTTTTTGTTTTTTTCGTTTTTTTTGCTGTACTTCGGATCAAATAAATGCAGGCTTCATGAGCAGCAGATGAAGGTTTCTTTAATAAACATTAAAAAATCTTACTGTTCAAAAATGTTTGACTGGTATAAGCTAAAGAAATATAAATAAATTCTCAATGTATTTGACCACATGGCATGAATTTTTGATTTCCAGACGAGGAAGGAGGTGAAGTCAAAATTGGGACAACGTGTAAAAATGGTGGCTGCTCAAAGGTTAGAAAAACATTTGTTCTGTGTTCACTGTGCACAGTTTTTAGTAACACCTTACAGTAAGGTCTCATTAGTTAAGAGTAATAAGTGCTTTAGAAGTACTTTGCATTGTTAGTTCACACTAACCTTATTGTAAACCCATATTTATAATGAAATATGCATTCTAATATTATGCCATCCTGATTTTTAGACATACAATGGACCAAAGACTGATGAGGAGGTGTGTTTATATCATCCTGGGGTGCCCATCTTCCATGAAGGGTGAGGAGCATTTACAGTGTGAATGACAGTGAACAGGGGCCGTTTTATCTTTTTTGATAGTGTTTTATAAGCCTGCATCTATATTTGCATTTCAGCATGAAGTACTGGAGCTGCTGTAAGAGGAAGACATCGGATTTTAACTCGTTCCTGTCTCAGGAGGGCTGTAATAAAGGATCACACCAGTGGAGGAAAGACACGGTGAGCTATGCAATCACATAAACACAGGTTTGATGGGATGATGGGACACATAACAGGTCTCAAATACATGATGTTTGGTTCCCTGCAGGGTAAGAAAGTGGCTCCATGTAGGTATGATTGGCACCAGACAGGAAGTCAGGTGATCATGTCTATCTATGCAAAGAACTCGAACCCTGAGCTCTGTTCTGTGGAAGCCAACAGCACCTTGGTGAGTGTGTGATAGACTACATATGTAGTTCATTTTAGCAGACAGATGTAATTGGGCTGTTTGATGAATGATGTGTCTTTTTCGGCAGCTGAAAATCCGTCTGATCTTTGAGGGAGATAAGGAGTTTGAGCTGAAGATGGATCTGTGGGGCGTGAGTGTCATTAACCATCTGCTGTTAAACGACAATATATCAGTGACAGCATTATATTTTTATTAATATTTTGAATTTGTTTTATTTTTTCCATTATTTTAATTCAGGTTTTAGTAGTTTTGTTGTTTAAGTCATTTTTATACGCTTTTTTTATTACTACTTTAAGGGGAGACACTGCAGGCAAAAACACAGTTTTTTCATTTTGGGCTTTTTGGGTTTTTTTTTTTTATAAAGTGTTTTTTCAGACTAGTGGAAAGAAAACATCCAAAAGACACTGTTAAGTCTTTCTTTTATAGCAGTTATCAATTTGTGTCAATAGATTTCAGTTACAGTACATATTTTTAAAGGCCGTTTTCTCAAAATTAGTTTTTTTTCTCCTACGCCGAGCCATAAATCTCCACTTCAGTAGCACTTACACACACCAAACATTTTTATTCCTGTCCATATCTTGAAGGTTTTTCTAGAGGGATTTGTTCATATGTAATTTGCTTGATTATATACAATATTTAATTCCACAAAAATTGGGAAAATATATTGTTCTCTGTCTGTTCTAAGTATTTTCTGAATTGTGGAGTAACAAAACAAAAAACTCTTAACATGATCCAGTGTTTAGATTTTGCTGATTAGTAATTTGCATATTTAAAATTAACATTTTTGAAAACTTATATATAATACAAAAAATGTTTGCAATTATCAGTGTAATCAATCAACTGGGTAAGGCAATAAATATGAGTTCATTTTTTACCCTATTCACCTGCAGTGTTTTGCATTAAATATGTTTATATGACTTTTCTAAATTATTTTTTGTATTATTTATTATGTTTAGTTTTAGTTATTTTTGTACATCAAATTAAACTAAATGAATTTAAGTAATGTTGCTTTGGCAACTACTTGTTTTTTTATGTATTTTAATGTGCCAAATGATTAATGTTTTAATAGTTTTCATTTTATTTTTAGTTAACTACCACACCTTTGTTCCCCCCAGATAATTTGGCTCTTTTGTGAATTAAATTATTACACTTGTAGTGAAAAGTTATTTGTCTCACTAAATGTATGATCTTAAAAACCTTTTAATCTAAAATCTTTTGCTTAACTGCTTGAAATTACTTTGAAGAAACTTTTTTTTTGTAAAATTTAAGTATTACCTTGTCTTTATTAATTGAATAAAGCTACAATAAAATATTGATAAAAAAAAATCAGATTTTTTACATTTTAAACAGATTTCTTTCAAAAGTAAAAAATAAATGTTTAAGTATAAAAATTACTAAAACTGAAATAAGAATAACGAAAACTAATAAAAATGACAACCACATAACAAAAATATAACAATTAAAATGAAAACAGAATAAAAAAATGAAAACAGAAAAATAATCTTTTTTTTTTTAAATTATTAATAAATGCCCTAATAGCATATAAATGATACTAAAACAACATTGGTAGACAAATATAAATAGTTCCTATATAGGAATGTATTAGCAAATCTTACACTTTCATTTTAATATGTATTTTTGAAGGGAGTTAAAGTGGATAGCTAAGGAAAAATCTAGGTAATAGATTCTTATTTCATTTGTTTAGTTGAAGTATAGTGTTTATTTTTATTTTTGTTTTGTATTGTTTGCAAGTTAGGATAGGACCGTATTTGACTGAGATACAACTATTTGAAAATCTGGAATCTGAGGGTGCAAAAAAAAATCTAAATATTGAAAAAATCACCTTTAAAGTTGTCCAAATGAAGTTCTTAGCAATGCATATTACTAAGAAAAATTTTAGCTTTAATATATTTACACTGGAAAATATACAAAATATCTTCATAGAACATAGGGCTGCACGATACATCGTTTCAGCATCGATATCGCGATGTGCTCATCCGCAATAGTCACATCGCAGGACGTGCGATGTTTAGTAGCCTATACTGATCGTAATATTTATTTATAGGCTACTGATCGTCTTTTCTTTGCTTACACACAGACACCTTGTCTACACCAGACGCGACAGCTGTCGTGTCGCGCTGCCTGTGCCGCAACATCTAAAGTGAAAGTCTGTCTAAACACTGGACGCGACAAAAGCGACTGTTGCATATCATTTGAATTTTGTGCGAGTACACATAAATGGAACGCGGCAGTTTACTTTCGGGTATTTGACGTGCCGCGCCGCATCCAGTGCAGGGAGCATCATTATAATGACTTCTACAGTATTTTGTCGCGCCGCTCGCGTCCAGTGCAGACAGCATCACTGATTATAATGTGTTCTACCGCATTTGGCGCGTCGCGACGCTCGCGCCCGGTCTTGACACGGTGAAAGCCACGCAGATGCATGTGAACATGGAATTCCGTTCACTTCCGCTGCTATTTTATGCCTGAACTGACACATACACGCGAAACTATGTCAAAATACAGGTCTCTGCAAGTATCCTTGTAAACACAGTTGCTTAATTGAAGATAAACAATTGAGAAAGAAAATGGATGTGTAACAGGTTCACAGCAGTTTAATGTTCCTGAGGCTTTCTGTGTCATGAATGTTAATCAAACAGCAAAACAAAGAGAAAAATCACTTTTTAGCTTTGACACAGATTTATTAGATTACATTTATACAGTGAAGAATATGCAGTGCAATTTTACATTTGATTATTAAATTTCTGTACCTGCATGAATACTGTTAGACTATAAAGTGTTTTATTTTATTTGTATCTTTGTTCTATTAACTTTATCTATGTTTGTAATTTGTTTATTTTCAATGCTGATTTACTCAGCTATAAAATCATCCCATTTTTTTCCAAAGAGCTATTCAAATAATCTGATGATTTTTTATTTTCATATCGCAATATTTATCGCAGAAAAATAAAATATCGCAATGTGAGTTTTTTCCAATATCGTGCAGCCCTAATAGAACATGATCTTTATTTAATATCCTTATGATTTTTGGCATAAAAGAAAAATCTATAATTTTAACCCATACAACGTATTTTTGGCTATTGCTACAAATATACCCATGCTACTTGAGACTAATTTTGTGGTCCAGGGTCACAAATAAGATGTATGCATTCAGATCTGCAATTTTATTGTGTGCATTGCAGCCATTAGATGGTGCTACAGTTTAAATATGACAAAAGCACAATAGCGTCACCTGTTTTGTCCCTGTAACTGAGCTACATGACAAAACATTGGAGTGAAATTCAAAATGAATAATTCTGAAAATTATTTTGCTAATTTGATTGATTTCGGTTAATAGGTAATTGACATCAGTAAGAGTGTCGTGAACATGATGGCCGCTAAAGTGGAGGTAGTCATGAAGAAAGCGGAGCCTCTGTCCTGGGCCCGGCTGGACCTGCCGCCTCCAAAGCCTCAGCCGACCAATGAGAAGACAGAGAATCAAGACGGAGAGAGAGTGATTGCTTGACGAGCCGTATGGCCATGATTAAGTGCTCAGACTGTGACAGAAAGTGATCAGTGACATGGGCATCAACAAAACCTGCAGGTCTGTGTCACCATACAGTCACCCCCCACTGTTTAACGAAACAAAATGAGATTATTTATTTAATCAGATTTCGTAAAAATCATATGACAAGGCTTCATGTCAGATGAGCACAGCAGTAGACTATTTAATTGGATGTGAATGAAGTTGTGATCCAATATACTGTATTATTATTGTTATGAAATTATCAGTGGTAAAAATAAATATCAAACAACTGTTGAAGGTAATTTTTTTTATATGACATCACAGCGGTCAACTTGTAACTGCTAATTTTACTATTTGGTTTCACTCGTCAGATTTTTTTTATTTATTTTATTTTATTTTTCTCCATTGTAATTTTGCATAAATGCCTATTTTGTTTGGTAATAAATGTGACCCTGAACCACAAAACCAGTCATAAGTCGCTGGGGTATATTTGTAGCAATAGCCAAAACTACATTGTGTGGGTCAAAATTATTGATTTTTGATTATCTTTTATGCCAAAATCATAAGGATATTAAATAAAGATCATGTTGCGTGGAGATACCTTGTAAATTTCCTACTGTAAATATATCAAAACTTAATTTTTGATAAGTAATATGCTTGGCTAAGAACTTCATTTGGTCAACTTTAAAGGTGAATTTTTTTTGCAGCCTCAGATTTTCAGTCACGGCCAAGTATTGCCAAATATCGTACGTCAATGGAAAGCTTATTAATTCAGCTTTCAGAGGATGCATAAATCTCAATTTTGAAAAACTGACCCTTATGACTGGTTTTGTGGTCCAGGGCCACAAATAATAAAGTGTTCATTGGCGTCAGATTCAATATGGTATCAGTCCCTACCAAAATCTGTTTCTTAAACGGTTTCACTGAATTTTTCAATATGGCAATGAAATCAGTTTTTCTAGCTTTTTTGCTTTCCTACTATACTGTAAGCATTTAAGTTAGATATAGTAGAATTTGGTTCAGACTTATTTTTGCCGTCTGTAATGTGGTTAATTAATTCCTCTAGTATGTGGGTGCTGTCTATATATACATCTTTGTCTATATATACATTCCGTGTTGTCCTATTATTCAGTCGTTTGAATTCTTATACACAGTGTGCATAATTATTAGGCACGTTGATATTCTGGCCATTTTTTTAAAGCACATTATGCCAATTTACCATCCACATCAATCGTAATAAATACTATTCATTTCATATTTCATCATTTATAAGTGATATATAATTGTCCATGAAGGCTGGAAGTGAAAAACTCTTTATAATCAGGTTTGCGTAATTATTATGCGTGTTTTCTTTTACAGATAAAATGAGCCAAAATAGAGTTTTAACTCAGACTGAAAAGTCCAAATTTCTGAAATGCCCATGAGAATAATGCATTTTGAAAAGAATGCAGAAAGATTAAATGGTTCCTGATGGTTTCACACGTAATTCTTCACCTTAATTTCTTAATTATTTTGCAGTTAACATGCGTTAATGTTCTTCTCCATCTGTTTTTTTCTGACCCTGCAGACCCAATGAGCATTTAGCTGTCCAATGGTAACTTAACTTTCAAATTGTAGTATTTCATTAGTATTGCATCCTTCTCATGGGCATTTAATAATTTTTGACTTATCAGTCCGAGTTAAATCTTATTTTTGGCTCATTTTATATGTAAAAGAAAACGTGTATTAATTCTACACACCTGAATATAGAGTTTTTCACTCCCAGCCTTCATGGACAACTGTATTACAATTATATAACTTATATGACTATTAAATATGACCAGACCTTTCTTATCATAACTTTCTAGTTACCTTCACCTACAATTTGACTCCTGCCTTTCTTCTGTGTCATGTGAATGTAGAGAAGTGAAAATAAACCATCCATAAGTGCAGACTCAGGTTTGGCTCGGATCCAACAAAAAAAGTAGAGTGAGTTATGTTTATTTGCATATGATGAATTGATCTTTTATGACACTGTCTCATGTTTCTGTAAACATTCAATTATTTTACTGTACCTTTAAAATTTGTCTTTGTCCCATCATTCGGTCTAACTTCAGGTCATTTTTTTTACATTACCTTTGCTAAAAACATCCATTTTATATAAGAATTGTTTTACAAATTCACAATGAATGAAAATGATTTGTACAACCAGTTAATTTAATGTTTATGATTTTACTAAATTTTATGACAGTACATGCAAAAATGTGACAATTTATGCAAGGTTTACAAGATTTACATCAAACTGTTGCTTTCATGATTTAAAGTAATTCATTCTGCTTGTTTCACACATTGTTCACTTCCAGAGCAAAAATTTACAGATAATGTACACCACCTTGTCATCCAAGACGTTCATGTCTTTCTTTCTTCAGCTGCAAAGAAATGTTTTTTTGAAGAAACTAATAGTGGAATTCTATGGCGCCCGCAAATTGAACTTCTAAAATGCAGTTTCAAAATGCAGGGTGGAGAACCACTGCTCTAAAATGATCTCAGCCGAGATTTTATTTTAAGAAAATAATCGATTGTTTCACTAGATAAGTCCCCTCTTCCTTGGCTGGGATTGTTTAGGGCTCTCTAAAGCTGCATTGAAACTGCATTTTGGATATTCAAACTCATGCATATGGAGATAATTCCTGAAATGTTTTTCTCAAAAAGCATAATTTCTTTACGACTGAAGAAAGAAAGACATGGACCTCTTGGATGACAACGGGGTGAGTACATTATCTGTTCCATTTCTGGAAGTGAACTACTCCTTTAAGACATCACACAAATAATACTATAATATGTGTAAAATGTGCTTAGGGTTGTTAGTCCTAAGTTGTGTCCTAAATTAAGACAATCAATGCCATCCCTGCAATTTGTTAACTGCAAGTCTCTTTGGATGAAAGACATCTGCTTAAAGGAGTAGTTCAGCCAAAAAATTAAACTTTGCTGTAAATGTTACTCACCCTCAGTCCATCCGAGATGTAGAGGAGTTTGTTTCTTTATCAGATTTGGAGAAATGTAGCATTACATCACTTGCTCACTAATGGATCCTCTGTAGCGAATGGGTCCAAACAGAATGAGAGTCCAAACAGCTGATAAAAATATCACAATAATCCACACCACTCCAGTCTATCAGTTAACATCTGGAGAGGTGAAAATCTGAATGTTTGTAAGAAACAAATCCATAATTAAGATGTTTTTAGCTTTAAACAGCTGCTTCTGGCCAAATTATGAGTCTATAATCTATTGCTTTTTCAGTGAAAAAGTGGTCTGGTCTGAATCAGGAGAGAAGTCTGCACAGATAAAGCATCGTTTACAAGCCAAAACAGCTCTAAAGTTTACAAAAAACTCTTAATGATGGGATTGTTTCTTCCAAAACACACAGATTTTGTCTTCTCAAGATGTTAACTGATGAACTGGAGTGGTGTGTTTTTTATCAGCTGTTTGAACTCTCATTCTGACGGCACCCATTTACTGCAGATGACCCTTTTTTTGAGCAAATGATATGCTACATTTCTCCAAATCTGATGAAGAAACAAACTCATCTACATCTTAGAATACCTGAGGTTGAGCACATGGAGCAAATTTACATTTTTGGTAAACTGTTCCATCTGCTCACTTTCATGAGTCCGATCTGCATGTGAAGTCTGCGTTTGATGAAACACTGACATATTAACTATTTTGCTGACATGCTGCAGTCCCGTATCCACAGCATGTTTTGAAGTAAAGCAAGCCGTCTAGCTGACGACGGGTTTTAGCGTCTCAGCAGCTGCGTTGACAGTGAATGCGGCGATGCTGATTTGCCGTTTGACCTCGTCCCAGGCCTTCTGCGCGTCCACTGCATTCTCAATGTCAAACAAAGCGTCATATATCCCTGGGAAAGATTCACCTGCGTATTTATTGTGACTGCTGGGTGCAAAAATGATATGCCTAGAAGAGACGAGAGAGAGAAAGACAAACATGTTGTACAAAAAAACATCTAATCAGACACAGATAATACTTAAAACTGATCCTAAAACAGCAGAGTGGTTATTAGTGGCTATGGAAGGACAGGTAATGCTAAATTTGGTATTGTGGATTGGAGCAGACTATAACTAGAAGAAGCTGTGTAAATGTGTGGTTTATGCTTTATGCTAGCACAGTTTCTGTGTAATCTAATCTCAAGTATTAAACGTGACCATGTAACTTTTTTCCCACTCCAATCTAAATCAAATGATTTGTGATCCGCACTCTGAAATCTCTGTCTGAATAATGATTCGCAAACATAATTTCAGATCAGGGCTCAGAGCTCAAATTGCAAATCATGTAATGGCGAAATGATTCATGAACCCGCTCTGAACTTCAGATCTAAATCAAATGATTTGCGATCTGTGCTATAAAATACCGATCTGAATAATGATTCATGAACCATCATTTCAAATCAGGACTCGAAATGCAAACTGCAAATCATGTATTCGTGAAATGATTCATGAACCCACTCTGAACTTCCGATCTAAATCAAATGATTGTTCTGAAGTGTTCTGAAATCAAGATCTGAATAATTATTCACCAACCATTATTTCAGATCAAGACTCGGAGCTCAAATTGCGAATCATGTATTCACAAAATGATTCATGAACCCGCTCCGAACTTCCGATCTAAATCAAATTATTTGCGATCCGTACTCCAAAATCCTGATCTAAATAACTATTATCACGAATGATTCTGATTTTAGATAAGGCCTTGGAGCGCGAATTGCAAATCATATATTTGCGAAATGATTCATGAACCAGTTCCGAACTTCCGATCTAAATTAAATGATTCGCGATCTGCGCTGTAAAATACCGATCTGAATAATGATTCATGAACCATCATTTCAGATCAGGATTTGGAGCACGAATTGCGAATCATATATTCGTGAAATGATTCATGAACCCACTCCGAACTTCCAATCTAAATCAAATGATTCAAGATCCGCGCTCCAAAATCCCGATCTGAATAATGATTCACGAAACATAATTTCAGATCAGGACTCAAGGCGTGAATTGTGAATCATATATATCCCAATATGAATAAGGATTTGCGAATGATTCTGATTTCAGGTCAGGCTTTGGAGCGTGAATTGCGAATCATATATTCGTGAAGTGATTCATGAACCTGCTCCGAACTTCCAATCTAAATCAAATGATTCACGATCCGTGCTCCGAAATCCAGATCTGAATAATGATTCACGAACCATAATTTCAGATCAGGACTCGGAGCGCGAATTGCGAATCATATATTCACGAAATGATTCATGAACCAGTTCCGAACTTCCAATCTAAATCAAATGATTTGCGATCTGCGCTATAAAATACCGATCTGAATAATTATTCATGAACCATCATTTCAGATCAGGACTCGGAGCGTGAACTGCCAATCATATTTTCGCGAAATGATTCATGATCCCGCTCCGAACTTTCAATCTAAATCAAATGATCCACAATCCGTGCTCCGAAATCCAGATCTGAATAATTATTCACGAAACATCATTTCAGATCAGGACTTGGAGTATGGAGATAGATCAGTCTCAAAAATAATACATTTACAAAACGAAAATGCATAAATTCACATCACAATTCACATTCACAAAATCAGATTCGTAAATTCAAAATACAATTCATAAATTCGAAACACAATTCATAAATTCAAAACACAATTCATAAATACACAAGTAAAAGCATAAATATTTCGCCAAATGCTCACACAAATGCTTCTTACTTAAATATATTTAAAATGTTTACACAAATATGTATACATCAATTATTTGAATTAATTTTCATCACACTTTTATGAATCAGGTTACACGTGTTTATGGATTGTTGAATCTGCATTTGAAAATCGTCACACGTGTGTGGACTGCTTTGAATTTGTGTGCGGTATTTTTGAGACCTTCCTGACAGGATAAGATTCGTAAATATCTTTTTTTGGAGGATGTTCTGTTTAGCCAATCGCGCTGAGCTTTTAAACCACCAATCAAAACGCTCCTTGCTGAACCGACTCGAGAATTCAACGCTGCGTTTGCTTTGCGCAGTGTTCCATAATCGGGTCCTGTATACCAAAGTTTATTCAGATAAATATGTAATGTTATTAAGTAAGTGTTTCTGTGTTAAATGTCCAGATATTTAATTTATTACAACAATTATGTAAAGTGTTCTGTTGTTGTTGTTAGTAGTGGTAGTTTAGGTTCGCAATAACTTTTGATCAGGCATTAAAACAGCTTCTACCACCTAACGGAGATTTCTAACACATACAGCAGAGAGATTTCAACATGGAGAACGAAATCCCAACACAACGAGTAAGTAAAGTCGTTTTTGATGAGGTGACATTTTCTTATGATGAAAAGTTGTTTTAGTTAATGATGTGTGTAGTTACAAAGTTGTTAATCCACACAGCATTTTAAAATAATAACTGGTGTTTGTAGTAAGTAATCACAGGATGAATGAGCGATAAACAATCAATAAACTAACTTTATCTAGTAATTTTAAATAGAGTTTGTAGTAAGTTGGTCCTAAAGTTAACATCGCGACCAGCTAGGGGTGCAACGAATTATTTGCTATGATGTTTCATGTGGGACATTCTAAAACGCTTAACGAGAAAAACGCTTGAGCTGAGACAGAAGAACATTTTACTTTCATATATTATAAAATAAACAGAATTACAAATGTTCTCAGTTTGTCGATGCGTTCACGCTGTTGTCACGTTAAATTCTTAACGTGAAATGATTCGCGTTCGCTGAATAAAAGCTCGTCCTTTTTACAGCAGCAAGTTTATTAAAATAAGTAAAATTTGACAAGTTTTTTCCCGGTCCTTGTTAAGGTACGTTAAGCGGACTGGGGACGCTTAACGTGATATTATTCAATTTATTTGCTGAATAAGAGCTCGTTTATTTGACAGCAGCAAGTGTTTATTATAAGTATTTGACAGTTTGGTTTTTCCCGGTCATTGTTAAGGTATGTTAAACCACGAAGCTGTTAATGGATATCTATGGGAGAGAAAACGCTTAACGTGATATTATTCACTTTATCCGTGGAATAATGACTCGTTCTTTTGACAGTAGTTAGTGTTAATTATAGGTAAAGGTTGACAGAAATGTGAGTTTCCCTGGTCATTGCTTAGGTACGTTAAGCCACGTTAAGCGTTTTAGAATGTCCCACATGAAACATCATAGCAAATAATTCGTTGCACCCCTAGCTGGTCGCGATGTTAACTTTAGGACCAACTTACTACAAACTCTATTTAAAATTACTAGATAAAGTTAGTTTATTGATTGTTTATCGCTCATTCATCCTGTGATTACTTACTACAAACACCAGTTATTATTTTAAAATGCTGTGTGGATTAACAACTTTGTAACTACACACATCATTAACTAAAACAACTTTTCATCATAAGAAAATGTCACCTCATCAAAAACGACTTTACTTACTCGTTGGGTTGGGATTTCGTTGTCCATGTTGAAATCTCTCTGCTGTATGTGTTAGAAATCTCCGTTAGGTGGTACGTGGTAGAAGCTGTTTTAATGCCTGATCAAAAGTTATTGCGAACCTAAACTACCACTACTAACAACAACAACAGAACACTTTACATAATTGTTGTAATAAATTAAATATCTGGACATTTAACACAGAAACACTTATTTAACAACATTACATATTTATCTGAATAAACTTTGGTATACAGGACCCGATTATGGAACACTGCGCAAAGCAAACGCAGCGTTGAATTCTCGAGTCGGTTCAGCAAGGAGCGTTTTGATTGGTGGTTTAAAAGCTCAGCGCGATTGGCTAAGCAGAACATCCTCCAAAAAAAGATATTTACGAATCTTATCCTGTCAGGAAGGTCTCAAAAATACCGTACACAAATTCAAAGCAGTCCACACACGTGTGACGATTTTCAAATGCAGATTTAACAATCCATAAACACGTGTAACCTGATTCATAAAAGTGTGATGAAAATTAATTCAAATAATTGATGTATACATATTTGTGTAAACATTTTAAATATATTTAAGTAAGAAGCATTTGTGTGAGCATTTGGCGAAATATTTATGCTTTTACTTGTGTATTTATGAATTGTGTTTTGAATTTATGAATGGTGTTTTGAATTTATGAATTGTGTTTCGAATTTATGAATTGTATTTTGAATTTACAAATCTGACTTTGTGAATGTGAATTGTGATGTGAATTTATGCATTTTCGTTTTGTAAATGTATTATTTTTGAGACTGATCTATCTCCATACGGAGCGCAAACTGCGACTCATATATTCGCAAATTGATTCATGAACCCGCTCCAAACTTCTGATCTAAAATCAAATGATTCAGGATCCGCACTCCAAAATCTCGATCTGAATAATGATTCGTGAATCATCATTTCAGATCAGGACTCGAAATGCAAACTGCAAATCATGTATTCGTGAAATGATTCATGAACCCACTCCGAACTTCCAATCTAAATCAAATGATTCACGATCCACGCTCCGAAATCCAGATCTGAATAAATATTCACGAACCATAATTTCAGATCAGGCCTTGGAGAGCGAATTGCGAATCATACGTTCACGAAATGATTCATGAACCCGCTCTGAGCTTCCGATGTAAATCAAATGATTCAGGATCCGCGCTCCAAAATCTCGATCTGAATAAAGACTTGCAAAGCGTTCTGAATCAAAAGATTCGAGAAACTGCTCCGAAATCCTGATCTAAAAAAATAAGGATCCGCGATCCGTATTCTGAAGTCTGGATCTGAATAATTTAATTATGAATTATTATTATTTTTTAAAGAAATTAATACTTTTATTCAGCAAAGATGCATTAAAATGAGAGTTAAGACATTTATGTCAAATAAATGCTGTTCTTTTGAACTTTCTATTCATCAAAGAATCATAAAAATAAAATGTAGCAACAATTTTTTTCAACATGAATGATAAAAAATGTTTTTATTCTGAATTATTTTTAGTTTTATATTTTTTCAGTTTTTTATTTTAATTTTAGTTAAAGTTTTGATAATGTTGTTTTTAAAAAATATATATTTTATAGTTTTCATTTCACTTAAGTTAAACTAAATATAAGTATCTAAATAAAAGTTGAACTAAATAAAAAGTGTCCTTGGCAACTAGCTGTTTTTCCAAAATAAGTTTTTCCAATTATTTTATTTCTAGTAAAATATTCACTTTTATTGTTTTAGTTAGCTATAACTATAAACTGAGTTTCTGAACATCACAGTGTCATGACAGATTGTGTTTACCTGTAAAACGGTCTCCCTGGCAAACCCAGCGGATCAATGAAAGCTCTCTCTAAATACATCAGTTGATCATTTACCATCCGCACAGCCAGAGCACTGACAGACAGATACAGATAAGATTACAGGTGTGAAAAACAGACATCATGAGCAGTGAGATCTGACAAGAGCACAACATCAGACTCCATAACAGCACTATAATACAATTCCAAACCTAGTTTAAAAACCTAGCCTGTCGTTTTGTCATTCGTACTTGGAGGTGTCGAGCTGATCCAGACGCTGATGAAAGTCTTGTGCTGCGACAGTGAAGTTCTTGGCTGCAGAGAAGAGGGAATCTAGAACATAAACCATAAAGAAAGATGCTGACTGTCAAGAAAATCTGAAATGAAAATAATCATACGCTACAATCTCAAAGAGGCCAAACAACAGATTGAGTTCATCCAAATTTCACAGAAAGCCTATGAACATAATTCTAATATGAGTCAGACATTGCAGTGAGTTGCTGTTTTCACTTCTGAGGAAGATGTCAAGTCACTTGTTTTGCCAATGTACCCACACAGACACATTTTGGTCAGGTTTTTTAATCTAAACTCATTTTGTAAGTGACTTTTCTTTCCATTTTAAAATGATTTCTTTGGATTGTTTGACTACAGGAAAATATAACTTAAAACTTGTTACAAACATGGTTACTATAGTTAAAACATATTTTATGGTAACCACAAATTCACAATGGCTTTGCTACACTAACCATAGATTAACCATGCATTTGTAGTAAAACTGTGGTTATACAAAAAATATGGTCACTACATGGTTAATTTCTTAAGGGATCTGTGTTTGTTTGTACTTCCTTTATATTTTTTTGTGGTTGTTTTTGTTTTATGACTCTACTGCCTTAATGGTTTGAACTTTTTCACTGCTTAATAAAAAAAAAATCATCTTTCAGGATACATGTTCCAAATTCTTGAACTGTATCAATTGATTGACGATTTGCGTTCAGTTTACAAACGGATAGAATTGCAAATAATTCATTTGCGAAATGATTTATGAATTCGCTCCGAACTTCCAATCTAAATCAAATGATGCTCACATGCTGCAGAAAGAGCAACACAAACATTCTTTTCAACCACATAATGATCATTATTTCTGTGCTACAGACATTTATATAACAGAAGTACTGGTATAAAAGTTTATAGTTTGGGTATAAACTCTACAGTCTACAGTAGCGATCAAAACGAAAGTATCTTAACGCTTGCATGTATTGTAAGGCTTATTCTCTTCCACCAGGAGGTGGAAGAATTTAAAAAAGTAGTTATCATTGAATCATTCATTCAGGAGATTCCAATACTGAAACAAGTCTTTGAGACACTGATTTCATTTTTATCTTCATATCAAATTTTGATCTAACATATTTTTATGTTAGATTTGAAGGACTTAAGCAACGAAGCCTGTGTCAGAACCACTAATAAATTTTGTTTAAATTTCGAATCTTTTTTCTCTTCAGAATCGAAACTTTATTTACTTTAATTCGTTAAAATAGAGGTTTACATTTAATAAAGTAAATATTAAAATGCACCTATTTTTATTTATTTATTTTTTATTTATTTTGCATTTTGTGTTCTTATATTTCATCATTGAGGATTTCTTTATAAAAGTATAAAACCCTTGTCTCGTGTCTCGTTTCATGGGATGAGCATTTTGTCACACCCCTATTCGCGAACCATCATTTCAGATCAGGAGTCGGAGCGCGAATCACAAATCATTCATTCGCAAAATGATTCATGAGACCGCTCTGAAATCCGGTTCTGAATCAAATGACAATTAATTTGTGCTGTGCGCTCCAAAGGATCTAAATTATATGATTCGCAATCTGAGCTCTGAAGTCTAGATCTGAATAATGAATCGCAATTGATTTCAGATCAGAACTCGGAGCGTGTATTGCGAATCATTCTTTCGTGAAATGACTTATTAACCCGCTCCGAACTTCCGATCTAAATCAAATGATTCGCGTTCTGCGCTCCGAAATTCCGATCTGAATAATAATTTCAGATCAGGATTCGGAGCACGAATCACGAATCATTCATTCATGAAATGATTCATGAAACCACTCTGAAATCCGGTTCTGAATCAAATGACGACAATTCGCGCTGTGTGCTCTAAAGGATCTAAATGAAATGATTCACGATCCACGCTCTGAAGTCGCGATCTGAATAATGATTCACAATTCATTTCAGACCAGAACTCGGAGCGCGGATCGCGAATCATTCTTTCGTGAAATGACTCATTAACCTGTTCCAAAGTTCCGATCTAAATCAAATGATTTGCGATACGCAATCCAATTGGAACGCTTCAAAACGGTGAATCATTTTGTGACGCAAAGGTTTAACTGATTCGGAGTTTCGAATTTTTAAATCATTACAAGCGATGTCAAAATTCGAAAATGAATGTCTAATTTGATCTGGGGGTTTTTTTGCTAGTGAATCACTTGAAATGAATGATCGAAGTCAGAAGTTTGAATAAATTGGAGCGGTTCACACGTAAATGACTCACTCAGTTGATTCAGGTAATCTGTTCCTCTTTTCGTGTCTTTAGCCATGTTTACACAACATTGTCAGTACTACTACTGGCTTAGCTCTTTAGTTTTATGACTAACTAATTTCATAGATACATTGATTTTCAATAATTCAAGCACTTTTCAAGTACCTATTCACAGGGTTCGTACGGGTGCTTGAATTCCTTGAAAATGCTTGAATTTCAGTGTAGTGTTTTTAAGGTTTGAAAGTGCTTGAAAATGCAGTTGCATTGGTTTCATATTTTGCTTTCTTACTGAATAGTTATTTTTATTAGCCTAAATAAAATAAGCGTAACAGCTCCGCTCTTGCTGCAGTGTGATCCGCTGGTCTTTATTGACGCGCCCTCTGATGAAACAGCCCGGGAGATAGGTTGCCGCTTCAGTGAGCGATGGCTTGAAAATGACAAATACAAATTATGGTTCAAACGAGAGCTAAACACTTGAGTAGCCTCCTGTAAAGTCTGCTTTTTCATGGATGAGTCTGCGCTTTCAAGCCATATAAAAGGTAAACAAAAACCTCCTGTTAAACTAATTAATATGTTAAGACTGTCACGTTTAAAGTGAAATGTGAACGAAAAGTGTTTATTGTGGCATACGTTTAGATCTGCTGACAATTCATAAGATTATGCGTGTCTTTCCTTAGCATTGAGCATTATAATAAATCACACACAATTGTGTTTAGCGCTTGAATGCAGTAGCCATTCAGGGGCGTTTAGATTAGTTCTCAGAAAGGAAAAATCTGCAAAACGCTACCGTTGTGTTCAGTTCTTGCACTCACTGAATGCATTCTGCACTCTGTCAAATACGGTCAACAGCGCAGATACGATGTAAACAAGAAGTGTATTTTGTGGTTTAGATAGCAATTCAGTGAGCTTGTGCTAGACTGAAATCATCTGTTTCTCCCCAACTTTTACAATTATTTTGTTAAAATAATATATTGTTAAAATAATGTATTGTAGAATGCACGCTCAGCTCCGCAATTTCCCGCGACCATTAAAACGAAACCAAAATAAAAAATGCGCATTCAAAAGCAATTTTAATATCCTGCATTTAGAGAGCGACTCCCCTAAGCACGCAAATTACGCTACATAACATCTATAGGCTATAACAGGTTGTGTAGTTGTCTATAGCTCTGTATCATGCTTGAAAAAGTCGGCCTGTATTTACACGTTGAATATTAAGAGATTAGCCAACTTTGTTTATGGCTGCATTTATTGTTTGCACTTAATAGGACTAAGAAAGAACTGGTTTTTTTTGTTTTGTTATTTATACTGTTTTTATTTATATGTTCAATTTGTTAAAAGAACTTCAGTTAGGAGGTTAAACGTTCTAGAAGCTCATAATTCATGATCCCCCATTTTGTGCCCCCTCCACTTCTCAAACCAAAGTTACACCCTTGAGTGCATGTGTATGTATCTCTAAAGGAAACCACCTGCTTTGATGGCATTTTCATTTAGTCTTGACTATGTATAATGTCTGAAAATGTAGCGTCAATGTGCGCAGTTTATGTACAGTCGTTACCGGGTAGACAGACTTTTGTGCAGTTTGAAACCATGGGTGCAGCAGGCGCAATGATATTATGCAGTGCCTGAAAATAGTCCCCAGCTATTTTACTATAACCTTGATAGCTTAGTTCTGGTCATATTGGAAGTTACCTAGCTGGGGACTATTTTCAGGCACTGCGTAATATCATCAGCTGAATGAAATGGTAGGGGGTTGAAAAATGAGCCTATTTTCAAAAAAAGTGGAGTGTTCCTTTAAGAGTGTATGGCACACTATTTTGTGAACACTGTAATTGTGCATATTAAACGGATGCATAGTATGTGTACCAAATGAGACGCTGTACTGCCCCATGGCACCGGGATGCTTTGCAGCAAGCTGGTAAATGGTATTGGCGTATTTGGTGAGAGACATGGCGTATTCCACACAATCCAAAGGTAAGACCGGAGAATCGGCCAAACTGAAGATCAGTCCACCGCGAACACGTGCCACAGCCTCCAGCCGGCGGAAACTCGGGTCATAGAATCGCTCCACAATCTCATAGGTCTCATACACACTGTGGTACACAGGATAACTGCTGTAGCGTTCAGTTTTCTAGGGACATAAGGTGAAAAATGGTCATACGGTTTATTTTCAAATGCTACAAAAGTGCATCACTTTAATGTTTTTTTTACTTTGCATGGATGCAAACACTCACTCGGTTTTTGGTGTATCTCGCTCTTCCAGATGCAATGCCTAATCTGATGAAATACGCTTCAAAATCACTACCAGAGCCCAGTTTACTGATCCTACATGGAGGTCAAACACACACACACACACACACACACACACACACACACACACATTTGTTTAGACAAGTCATGCATCTCTAATCAATCAGATGTAGATCTAGATGATTATGATGGTCCTGAAGCTGCTCTTCATTACCATGGTGCATCTCTTTCTGTGGAGTTGTCTCGTTTGTGCCAGCTTTGATATAAAGTCATGCCCTCCTCTCCCTCCTCTGGACTCGAAACCTTCAGAAACACACTATTAATGTCATTTGCATTTCTATAGATGGATAAATAGACAGACAGACTGAATCTCACCTTCTTGGTGATGTCATAAACTAGCGTGTGTAGGGAGGGAGTGCAGTCCACTCTCAGTGTGTACATACCTGCACAAACACACAGTCTCTAAACAAGAGGCCTGAATACTCACAGATGAGATCAACACTGGTTTTATAGCACAGAGATTCTCATGATGAAGTGTTTGTGTGTGACTGACCCTCAATAGCAGAGTCTGCATTGATGTAAGCCACGGCTCGCTCCTGCAGGACTCTGGCGTTATCCTGCAAACACACATAAAATACAAAATGCTGAGGTACTGATGACTGATTTGCAATCATTTATTCATCGATTCAGTCAATAAAGCAGTCATTCCTTCATTTAATGATTCATTGAATCTTTTGCAATAAGAGTGTCGATAGAGAACAAATATTGTATCAATAATTTGTTCATTTAGTCAAGCATTTGTTCACTGATGCATTCATTTAACCACTCAATCGTGGATTTTTTTGATGACTAATTAATTCATTTGTTTATTTATCTGTGATTAATTTGTTTATTCAGTCATGCATTTATTCATTTGTTCACTGATGCATTCATTTGTCCAATCAAGAGTTCATTTTGCATGAAAATTTTTAATCATTCATTTTTTTGGTCATTCAGTGGTTATTTAATTTGTTCATTTGGTCATTCAGTCAAGCATTCATTCATTTGTTAATTGATTCAGTGGTTCACTCATTCAGTCAGTCATGTGTTTTCATTAATCATTAACTTATTCATTTTCATTGATTTTTTCACTAATTCAATCCATGATTCATTCAATCAATAAATCATTCTGTGATTCACTGAATCTTTTGTTCAATCAAGAGTTAATTTCTGCATTCAACTGTTCATTTATTTTTTGCCTTTCACTGGTTATTTAATTTGTTAATTTGTCTGCCATTTGTTTATTCACTCAAGCATTCATTCATTTGTTAATTGATTCAGTGGTTAAATTGTGATTTTTTTAATTTCATTCAGATTTATCTCTTCATTAATGCATTTTTTTCCACTAATTTAATCAGTGATTCATTCATTCATTCAATCAATCGGTCAATCAGTGGTTAATTCCACTAGCCAATCAGGGAATCATTCTGTTCATTCAGTGATTCACTGATTCTATTGTTCAATCAAGAGTTCATTTTTGCATTAAACTTTTCAATCACTTATTTTTTTTGTCATTCAGTGGTTAATTTGTTCATTCAGTCAAGCATTCATTCATTTGTTAATTTATTCAGTGGTTCACTCAGTCATGTCTTTTTCATTCATTATTCAATTATTTTTTTAATTCATGTAGATTTATCCCTTAATTAATGCATTTTTTCCCACTAATTTAATCAGATTCATTCATTCAATCAGTGGTTCATTCCACCAGTCAACCAGGGAATCATTCTGTTCATTCAGTGATTTGTTTGTTCAATCAAGAGTTCATATTCATTCAACTTTTCAATCATTCAGTGGTTATTTCATTTGTTAATTTGTTCATTCGGTCAAGCATTCATTCATTCATTTGTTCATTGATTCAGTGGTTAACTCATTCAGTCAGTCATTCTTTAATGTTTTCATTTCATGTAATTCATTATTAATTTTTTTTTAATTCATCCCGATTTATTCCTTCATCAATGCATTTTTTCATTAATTAAATCAATGATTAATTAATTAATTCAATCAATGGTTCATTTAATCAGTCAATCATTCTGTGGATGACTGACAGGGATTCACTGATTCTTTTTTGTAATCAAGAGTTCATTTTGCATTTAACTTCATTCATTCTTTTTTGTCATTCAGTGATTATTTAATTTAATGATCTTTGTTCATTCATTATTATATTATCAATTTTTTTTTTCAATTTATTCAGATTTCTTCTTTAATGCTTTTTTTCACTAATTCAATCAGTGGTTCATTCAATCAGTGAATCATTCTGTTCACTAAGTGATTCACTGATTATTTTTTGCATTCAACTGTTCATTCATTTTTTTGTCATTCAGTGGTTATTTTATTTCTTAATTTGTCTGAAATTTGTTAAGTTGTTTATTAATTTAATCAGTCAATGATTTACTGATTCATTCCTTCATTAATTTTTTGTGCATGCACTCAATCAGTCATTAATTCATTAATGCATTTAATTATTTATTCTATTGTATTTGTTTAATTCATTCAGTCATACCTCTGCCCACTCTGTGGATCCCAGCAGGCCAAACTCTTCTGCATCCCAACTGGCAAAGACCAGCGTTCTCCTCGGCCTCCAACCTGAAGCACACACAAAGAAAGATCATTTTAATTTAAAAAACAAAACGGTATGGTTACACATTAAACTAGACGACACACACCTTTCTTCATGAGTTTCCCAGCTGCTCTCACGTTCTCGTGCACCACAGCAGCTCCTGACACAGGATCAATCCCTCCGAACACCCAAGCGTCACGATGGCCCCCCAGAATCACGTACCTGTCTGAACACACAAAACCAAACTCAACTACATAGAATAACACTTTGCACACTCTCAAACAGAATAACACAACTACAAAATATAACCAGATAAGCAGATGTCACCTGGCTCCGCTGCTCCTCTGATCCAGCCAATCACGTTGTAAATACGGGTCACCTGATTATTGGTGTGGATGTTCATACGCACTTTACTAAAAGACAAAATTCAGTAAGGAATGTAAATACAGCTTTCATTAGGCTAAATGTGTGTGTTTGTGTGTGTGAGTGATGGGCTTCCCAAACACAAGGCCTTTGTATCAAACTGGCCAATGTCCAGAGTTCATTACAGAACAACAACAGAGCCACAGAAGTGTGTGTGTGATGTTGTGCGAGTCTGTGTGTGTGTGCTGTGGGAAGCAAATGTGTGTCATCCCTCTTTAGGAACGCTGAGTGCACAAACCTCTCAGTCCTGCTGACATCACGCATAAAAACGAGTTAACTATTACACAAATATGCATGTGTAAGCTGATTATGATTGTGTAAGGTTGAAGTCATACTTCATAACAGCAAGATCACAGGTTTTGAGGTTAAGGGTTAAGCATGGATTGGGTTTTTAGTTAACTGTCTGGCTGAATATAAAACAACTTTTAAATCTTTAATAAAAGCCGTGGTCTGATTGCACGATTCATCAGACCACATCTTTCAAAAGAAAATGATAATCATAATCTTTCATCGAAATGTAATAGCTTTTGTAATCATATCCTGAATTTCACAACGAAATCAAGTAATTTTACCTCTAAATATTCTACTTTACCTAGAAATCTGTCATGTTAGCAGTCAAACGCATTGTAATTTTATTATAATGTTGTCCTTAGGCAAGACACTACAGATAAACAGAGTGAAGATTTTGACTAATACATATCGCCATATTCCACTATATACAACACACTTCTGAAATGTTACGCTTAAATATGATAATATGGCATTATCTAATTAAATATGCAATATTTAAATCAGTTTCCAGACTATAAATATGAACATCGGATAAAGCCATGTTCAAAATAGTTTGATTGTTTTTAAGAATGCAATTTTATATAAATCGCGTGAATGTTAGTGGCACTAAAGTTAAGATTTCTCACTTAGCCTTTAAAGAAATGCAGTGTAATTGAAATCTACAGACCTGATTAGATAAACTGCATTAAAATAAACACTTAAAGACGTCATTTGGATGTTTGCTATCCGTTAGTCTGAAAGAAGACATGCTCTGGAGGTAAAATTGCCTACAGTGTCTTGTCTTGAAAGATAAAATGGATGTTATATTGTGAATTCACAGAAGTGTTTGTCAGGAAGGAAGTCTCTTACTTCTGATTAAAACCATCCATGAATCCCGGTCCGATTCGGTACGAGACGTTCAGGGCGCCTTTCCAGTTATTCGGTGGAAGTGGTCCTCCCATATGCCTGCAGGAAGAGACATATAAAGTGAATTCATTTTGGTGTACTAAGATACAGAATGTAGATGAGATTACAATTTTAAATCAAGAATTTGACTGATCTGCACATGCATGCTTGTTTTTCCTTATTTAATATGATTATCAAATAATTTAATAAATTATAAAATATTATTATTATTATTATTATTATTATTATTTTTCAAAATAATCTTAAAAAATAAATAAATATAATAAATAAGTAATTAAACTCACTTTAAGATTATTTTAATCAAAACGGTGAAAAATCATAAAACAATCACTAGCAATATGATTTAATAAGTTATGACTTTTGACCAATAGGTGGCACTGTTATCAAATCGATGTGGTGTGTTCAGTGTTAATATGTCAAAGCTTTACAAAGATAAAGCCTCATGGCTTAATTTGTTGCACTGCTATACAAAAAAGATTTTGTCTATCGACACAAAATCTATAACTTTGTGTCAGCACAATCTAAAGATGATCTGACTTGATTTTGTTGAAAATCAGACGAACAGTCTAGGAGGAGTTTGAAAAAGTAGGTTTCAACAAATCAAAATGGCGGACAGGAAGTTCAGCCAACTATAGCATAATTGGTATCTATGTTGTTGGCATGACCCAAGGAATATTTTGAGACAAGTTACAAGAGGCAATAGACTAATGTAATCAAAAGTTATTAGCATTTTGGGAAATTTCATAATTAATGGTTAATGGTTTATCACTCTTGACCAATAGGTGGCACTGTTACCGTAAAATTACCATCTAAATATGTCAAAGCTTTGCAGAGATATAGCCTCATTTAGCCAATTCGTTGATGCGTTAAACAAAAGCCATTTTATATTTCGACATGAAATCTATAACTTTTTTGACAGCATGGTCTGAAGATGATCTGAGTCAAATTTGGCAAAAATCAGACAAAGTATGTTTTCAACAATAATCGCAATGGCAAACAGGAAGTTCGGCCAATTTTGCCATGATTGGTATTGATGTTCTCGGCATTGCCCAAGGAATGATTTCATTACAATAGGCTAATTTAATCAAAAGTTATTCGCATTTTTATTTATTTATTTAAAATATTTGGCCACAAGACGGCACTGCCCCCAAACTTTTTGAGTACAGTTAGGGTATGGAGCCAAAGACACATACCAAGTTTCTTAACGATACGCCAATGCGTTTGTATAATATAGCATTTTATAGCATGAAATTCAAAATGGCCAACACCCAAAATTGCTGACATAGATATGGTTCGACTTGGCATTGGCTGCTCCGAATCTGAAGAGATCAGTTTTGTGATTTTTGGCTAAACTATTCAGATCATGCTTATTATAACACACACCAAGTTTGGTTTCAATACGACAAACTGTTGCGGAGATATAGCCTCGTATCCATTTTTGCGTGCTATTCGTTGAATTCGTTCATGCGTTATTCAAGAACGGTTTGACTAATCAACTTGAATCCCACAACTTTTTGCCAGCATGGTCTGAAGATGATCTGAGCCAATTTTGGTGAAAATCAGACAAACTGTCTAGGACGAGTTTGAAAAAGTAGGTTTTACGAACCAATAAAAATAGCAAAAAAATAATAATTTTAGTGTCCATTTGACTGGACATGAACCAAGGAATCTTTGGACAAGTTTGAGATAGAAACACCAAATTTGCTATGGTTAATGATGAGACTGTCCTCTATCAGTGTGCCAAATTTCCATCGGATGCTGACGGATACAATATGTGCCATCACACTTTCGGTGATTGGCCCCTAATTGGGTATATATCGAACGCCACCTGACCAAACCTGCAAAACAGGTCTCATCGCTTCTGCTTGTCTGAGAACGTGTTAATAGCCGTAATAAATAATGCCAATATCGATGGACTTTTAAGGTAATCAATTAGATATGATCATCTTTAGTGTCTACTTTGAAGGCATCTTGAGTAAATCAGCTTCATATTTAGCGAGGCATTTGCAATGTGTGAACCTGGAAGCAACAAAACCTGTTTAGCAGAAAATGCAAGGCTTACTCACTGCAGCAGGTGAACCGCATCATGATATCCGATGGGATGCACTGGAATCTTAGGAAGCCCCACTGCGTCCTCCAGACTAGATCTGTAGGTGTATTCTACAAGACATACACAAAACACAATGATCAACACTAGGTATGCACCGATTTATCGGCCGATTTTTAATTTGGCCCTAGCCCGGCCCTTGTCTGACAGCTGATCAAAATTCTCGGCCCGAGTCCGACCCAAGCCTGTCTTTTTTCCCAGTTCACCAAAACAGCTTATACTACTGTTTTGTTACTATTAAAATTGTTCAGTTTTGTATGTAATGGCAAAGTGATTATATTTTGTTTAATTTTTTATTAAGTTAATTTTGAAAATTTGGAGCATTTTTTTTGTTTGTTAAATATAAGTTGTTGTTGTTTTTTTTAAGTAACGAACAGTGGCCAGCGGAAGGCTGTTCATAGTCTGTTTGATCAATTGCCTTCTCAAATCATCACGACTTGCCTAAAATAAAATCTATAGATATAAAACAGTTAAAGTAGAAAAAAAACATTAGTTTAAACGTTGAACCTAGATAAATGTGCGCTATTAGGCGCATATCCAATTGTTTGTGCGGAGAGTGGAAGCTGAAGCCGCTTTGCAGGACATGGAGGCGCCAGTGCATTCACTTACATTTTTTTCAGTGGAAACTATTTAAAATTGCCCATCATTTTTGCTCACATGCTCACAAAGGTAAGAGTAATACATCATTCAGAACAGTAAAAAGTCTACTTTTATTTGTGTGTGCTCACAGTATCAACAAAACATTAGAAACAGTGCTTTTATAAAATAAAGAAAACAAACATGATGCGCTTTCTGCCGTCTCATTTTTGAACAGGAGCGCTTCATAAAAAATTACCAAAATTCAGCGAATATATGCCTCACACACATGAGATATATATACATAGAAAACTTTAAATTATTACTTAAACTAAAATAAATTGAAAACAAAAACTCATTATGTAATCCGTAAAGATGCATTTCTCTCTAAAGGTGCGTCCAAAGAGGAGATTGCAAGTCAAGATCTTGCGACACTGACTCAAAAACAGATTATTAATAAGGAAAGGGGGAAAGGACTATTGAATGAATAACTATTTGAATTAATAAATTAATAAATAATTCAAATAGCCTGTCTCCTTACTATTTCCCCCAACACATTCATTGTTTTTCATTCAAGGCTTCATTCAAGTCTCGTGTTGTTTCCACAATGTTGGTAATTTTTTTATCATCACCATAATTGATGGTGAAGACTAAAAAACAGGCCCAATGCCCGGCCCGTGACTGGACTATGATGTGAAAATTGGCCTGAAGCCCAGCCCTAGGGGCATAAAAAAGTCAGGGATGAAACGCAGGGCTCTAATTTTCATTAAAGTGCTGCTTTATGCAATTGACCAATATCAGGATCAGCCAATAGTTGTTTGTTAAAATTGGTACCAGTATCAGCCAAAGAAATTCTATCGTTGCATCCCTAATCAACACTAAAAATCTCATTGAAAATCTGTCTGTGGCACACACACAGACCTTTGGCAGGGTATCCAGGTGTGAGCGGGTCTCCTGCCCCGTTCAGATTCAGCACGTTTCCTCTCTGAGCGCCTCCTCCTGGCAGGTTCCAGCCATGAGGATACGGCTCCACGCCGTCCGCACAATAATCCGCAGGGTCCGAGAAGAGCACGATCCCTTTAGCCCCCGCTAACATTGCATTCTTCACCTGGAAACATGTGCAAGAAAGTTCATTCAAATGTCATTCCAAACCCATTTTGTTAAGCATCACTTCCAAACTTCTTAAACCTCACCTTGTTCCCACGGAAGATCTTGCCATAACGAGCAATGACGATTTTTCCTGTACAGTTTATTCCCAACTCTCTCTCCAGTTTAAAGAAATCCTCCGTCCGCCCATAATTAACATAAACCAGCTCATCCTAGAGTTCACAAAAAGCAGGTTCATTTTACTTCTTTAAGTCAGTGGTCTGTAATATTTTGTTTTAAAATGAAGACTTAAGGCTCATCAAGGCTGCATTTATTTGATCAAAAAATACAGTAAAATACGTAAAATTGTGAAATATTATTATAATTTCAAATAGCTGTTTTCTACGTGAATATATTGTAAAATGTCATTTTTTTCTGTGACCAAAGCTGCATTTATAGCATCATTACTCCTGTCTTCAGTGTCACATGATCCTTCAGAAATCATTCTAATATGCTGATTTGCTGCTCAAGAAAGATTTCTGACTATTTTAAAAGTTTAAAACCTTTATGGAAACTGTGATACATTTGATTTTTTTAGGATTTAGGATTCTTTCATGCATAGAAAGTTCAAAAGAACAGTATTTATTTGAAATAGAAATCTTTTGTAACATTATAAATGTCTAAACTGTCAGTTTTGATTAACTTAATGCAAACTTGATAAATCAAAGTATTAGTATTTTATAATTTCTTGTGAAGACAACCCTTTTTCCAATAAGATGCTCTTTTTAATCAAGCACAATAAGCCCAGGATCATGCATTTAGACCTTAAATGATCAGTTTTGGTTTCATGTTGATTGTATGTGGCATGTGTCAGTTTTTGCCTATTGAAGCATCACCTCTGGCTGTCCTTTCGCAGAGAAAGCACTATAAGGAGGGACAATATCGGCAACATCTTCATAACCTTCAGGGACCGGCTCAGCAAGAGAGGTGTTAAAGATCTGAGACAGAGAAACATTTATTATTTACTGGATTATGCACTGCAATCACTATAAAACATCCACAGACACAGTCATGGACTTTAACCTGTCGCAATGGCAACCAAGCTGAAGCCGTTACTCGCAGCCTCACTGATGACAAGATAAATGGCCTCAAAAACACACACAGACACGCACCAAATCTCCTGATGTTGTGAGAAAAAGAACAAATGCACACTACAGGTTCTCTTTATAATGTAGAAATATTTTACATTACATGTTTTCAGATCTTTGTTTTGGTTCCTAAAGGATAAGTTCACTTCCAGAACAAAAATGTACAGATAATTTACTCACCCCCTTGTCATCCAAGATGTTCATTTCTTTTTTCAGTCGTAAAGAAATAATGTTTTTTGAGAAAAACATTTCATGATTTCTCTCCATATAGTGGACTTCTATGGTGTTCACGAGTTTGAACTTCCAAAATGCAGTTTAAATGCTGCTTCAAAGGGCTCTAAATGATCCTAGCCGAGGCAGAAGGGTCTTATCTAGCAATGATTGGCAATTTTCTAAAAAAAAAAAAAAAAGTACAATTTCTATGCTTTTTAACCTCAAATGCTCATCTTGTCAGCTCTGCGTGTACTCTGTGCATTCTGGTTCAATACAGTTAGGGTAGGTCAAAAAATTCCATTTCATTTTCTCCTCATCATCTTACATCAGTGCAGAAGTACAGACCAAGTATTTACAAAGTGAACATGCAAAGACGATCAAACTCCTTTCCAAAAAAAGGTAAAACAATGCAGGATGATTTTGAAGTTGGAGGAGAAACTGAGATGGGAGTTTTTTGACATACCCCAACGGTCTTGAACCGGAATACATGCAGAGCCAGACAAGACAAGCATTCGAAATTAAAAAATATAGTAATTGTAAATTGTAATTTTTTTTAAAGAATATAACCGATCTTTTCACTAGGTAAGACACTTCTTCCTCGGCTGGGATTGTTTAGAGCTCTTTGAAACTTGCAGACACAACAGAATTCCACTGTATGGAGAGAAATCCTTAAATGTTTTTCCCCCCCTAAAAAAAAAAAAAACTATTTCTTTACGACTGAAGAAAGAAAGACATGAACATCTTGGATGACAAGGGGGTGAGTAAATTATCTGTACATTTTTGTTCTGGAAGTGAACTTCTCCTTTAAATTACACAAATGGCTTTCTAAAGAACTAGTGATATTAAACTCTTTTTGTGGAACTTAAAAAAGGTTCTCCTATGACATCATTAAGGCTTCTTTGTTTTAAAAATGTAAATTTAGAAAATGGAATGTTGTTCTACAAGGGTGCACATGTGTCTGGTCTTGCAAACTAAGCGCAGTTCTTAGTACTTTGAGTATGCAAACTAGTGGCTGACAGATAAGGGTTTTGCAATGTCTGTTGCAATATCTAGAAGGAAGGGGTGTTCTATATATCTACACAAGAATTGCTCAAATTAACAGTTAATTTGCATGTTATGCAATATTACTCATCAATCCTGAAAGTGCATACAGCTATCTATCACTAATAATTTCAGATTTCTCCAAAAAGAAAACTCCTTGTTTGTGTGTTTAGGTTTTGGTTGTCCGTATGTACCTCATTGCCCATTTGGTCCACTATGGAGATGTAATTTGGATTTGTTTCATTTGGATAGGACAGCAACACATCATATGGCACTAGCTCCACTGAGTCCAGCCCAAACTCCATCCACTCGGCCCGGATCTGCTCCGCCAGATCCAGATTCTGCTGCGATCCGGCCAGGTGGGGCAGTTTTGTGAACTTCCTGTTTGGGTGACAAACGTGAATTGCGAGAGACATATTCTAGATCTTAAAATCTA
Source organism: Cirrhinus molitorella (assembly GCA_033026305.1). Classification (NCBI taxonomy): domain Eukaryota; kingdom Metazoa; phylum Chordata; class Actinopteri; order Cypriniformes; family Cyprinidae; genus Cirrhinus; species Cirrhinus molitorella. The sequence goes on along the minus strand of CM065134.1, from coordinate 32,284,328 downwards.
GGTTAGTCGTCTGTTTTAGACTGACATGCAATGCAGATATGCCCTTAAAGGAATAGTTCACCCAAATGTAAAATTGAAAATGTCCTCACTCTCAGGCCATCCAAGATGTAGATGAACCTGTTTCTACATCAAAGGAGATTTGGAGAAAATTAGCAATTTAAATTGCACTTGCTCACCAATGAATCATTTGCAGTTAATGGGTGCAGACAGTCCAAACAGCTGATAAAAAAGCCCAAACAGCCCAAACTGTTTATAATCCACAATAAAAGTCCATCCCCACTCGCATCAAAGCTGTTTTGGACTGTTTGGGCTTGTGAACAGTGCTCCTGATTCAGACGAGATGACTTTTTTCACTAGTATTTTAGCCTGAAACAACAGTTTGGAGTTAAAAATGAACTGGAGTGGTGTGGATTACTTGTGAATTACTGTGATGTTTTTATCAGCTGTTCTCGTTCTGATGGTACCCATTCACTGCAGAGGATCCATTGGTGAGCAAGTGGTGCAATGCTACATTTCTCCAAATCTGATGAAGAAACAAACTCATCTACATCTTGTATGGCCTGAGAGTCAGCTCATTTTAGCCAATTTTCATTTTTGTGTGAGTTAATCTTTTAATAATATCATTCCATAATGCCAGGACTAGATTATTTAGGGCATGTAGACACCTAGGCAACGTCATCCCACCTGAGATGGTGTTTAATATTCTCTGCCTGCATCTCATCCAGAAAATTGCGCAGTAAGCTTTTTGATGCCTGTTCATGATTGACAGTAGTAGGTCGAGCAAACCAACCTGAGAACAGCAGTTATGAGAAACAGACACCTGTTACACCAAAACATGTCTGAGAAACATTAGTGATTCATCTGCATAATATAAGTATGAATTCTGTTTGAAAGCAAATATCACAAATGCAATAAAGTATTATTGAAATAAAGCGATTCAAATCTTCAGGGTTTGAATTTCTAGGAGCAAACTTGTTTACACAAGCAAAATGTTGCATTTTATGCAATATTTAAGAGCTGAACATTAATAAAATGTTAAAACTCTTGAATATTTCCAGTTTTTCCACAATCTCTTATTCAACATTGTGCACATTTAAATCCAAAATAAAAGCATATGGTCTTTTCAACAACTGTTTTTAGATAAAAACCTTTATTTGAACTGGATGAATCTCAGTATAGTCACACCTGTGACTGTCCCAAAGGCATTCAAGACCTGTGGAATGCAGCGCATGAGATCTGGACAGGTGAGACTAACAGGTATCAAACACCTGAATTTGTTTTTGACCATAAGCAATGAAGAGAAAATAAATCCACGAGTTAATGCTGAATCTGAAAGGTCCCAGTATTTAACAACTTTGTTTTGTTTGAAATGAAATCCTCTGGCAAAATGATGAACAGTGGACAGTCTAAAAACAACCTGACTCTGCATTAATCACAACAGGCATTGCAAATAATTATAACTACTTTTATAAAGGTAGAGAAACTCACCAATAATAAAGCCAATCAAGAAGAAAGCCGTAATAACCGTGAACCGGCACACCCAGCTGATTATTTTCTCCTCAGATCCCATTTGACTAAACGCTGCACATAACGAGCTTAAAGTTGGCAAACTAGTACTAGGAGACCGAAATGTAGGCGGGTCTAGGCTGGCTTGGGTTCATTTGTTCATTGCAGCGAATCGGTTCGTTTGACTGAAAATGATTCAAAATCATCCAAATGATTTGTTGTCCAAAACTGACCAGCTGAAAAAAATCCTCAAACTCTTTTAAAACACTCTGACCATTTTAAACCAGTTTGGAGAGCTAGTTGTTGTAAACTTTTTCTCTAATAACAAAGCCATATTTTTCACGTTTAAACACATCGATTCAGTTACACTGATTATGTCGGATCGTATTTTTTTTATTATTCCTTTTATTATTCACATGGCCGAACGCATATTTGTACTCTAAAAGTGACTTGCAACCGCTTTGTTTGATTCTATCGAATCATTCAAATGAAGCGATTCAGGTGAATGATTCTTTGGCGAATCGAACATAACCGGTTCAGTTTTCACATGGATGTAATTCACACACAGACACAATAATATACGAACGAACACACAGATGCAGTTATGGCATATATCGACTCTAAAATCATAGTTTTAATGAATCACTAATGATGTTAGTAAACGTAAGGTGTAAGTTATTACTAGGTATAAACCGAAATCATTTGTCGTCGTTTGGACAGCCGAGGTATGTTAGCCGGTGCGCGCCCGACTCTCCCACCGCAGCTGCGTAGCTGAAGCGTGAAGGCGCTCGGGGAGCTGAGGAATGCGCCAGGATTATTCAAGAGAAGCGGATAGTCGTGTGGGTGTGGGTTGTAGTTTCTTAGTTTTAGTGTGGTTTATTGGTATAGCACATAACTGGATGCGTAAAATGAAAATAAAGCCAAATATTTCGACGCTACACTCGCTCAGCAATAGATGGCGCCGTTGGCCTATGTTTGATTCATTTATTTAATGCAACCAAGGACAAAAACCTCCTAAACTAAACTAAACTAAACTAAACTAAAATTAAACTAAATTAAATTAAATTAAATAAAAATATATGACTTAATAAAACAATTATATATCTTTTTTAATTTAATTACATTTATTTTTAGTTTATTTTAAAACTTTAAAAAGTTTTAACCTTCATAAAAACAGACTAAACAGAGAGTTTGTGGAGTAAAATTAAGTAAAAACTGAATTAAAATGAAGGAATAAATGTCACTGAAACTAATACATATTTTAGTCAAAAGATTCTTGGCATGGTACTTTTTCTACAATGCTGAAACGGCCATTAGGGACTACAAGTGGAAAGGTATTTTTGATTATAATGTGATGAAAAGCATTGAAAAGATTCTCAGAGAAGGATTTGGTGTACTTGTATACTGTCCCTATCAAATAAACTACAAATAATATGTATATATGTATGATAAACTAAACCAGTTGTGTAATATCACATTAAATACCAGTTTATACTTCAGAGATTTAACTAATATAACTAAGTAAAGGTGCTGGCTCAACTTACCCCACAGCATTTGGCTCACTTTGCCCCATAGCTGGCATTTGGGAAAAACACTAGCTAAATTACCAATTCAGGCTAATATTTTGCTAAATGATTTGCATGCATTTATATGTTGCAAAATTATCTATACAGCAATGCACAATAAAGCGCTATATAAATGCCTCATTTTATTCTATTCTATGCATCATAAATATTTTTAAACCTGTATAAAAATTTGTTTTTATGTAACTGCCATTACATTTGTTGTGCTAAAATTTTACTTTAACAAGCCCAAAACCCAAGTTTTTTGAGTAAATGGGTGTCTTCCACTCCTCCCATGTCTTTTCACAGTCTGGCAGAAATTTTGTGTGATTCCAAAATACATGGTCACATGACAGTAAAAATTAATAGTTTCCAAGATACAGTGGGTGGGGCAATTTACCCACTGGCTCAACTTACCCCACTCTCCCTTAAACATAAGTCGTTTGTGCTCTTTCAGTTAAGATCGTTATCAAGATTGAATACCGTCATTGTCTAGCTCTTCATTTACAAAACACAAGTAAATAAAAGACTTAAGTCTTTTTTGTTTGCTAACTGCACAAGGCGGATTTTGTTCTTCAACACAAGGTAAAACGAAAAGAAAAAAGAAGTCGTTCAAAAGAAGTAACCATGGAAACCGTAAGCCCATTACGCTCTTTTCGTTAAGTTCGCTATCAGGATCGAACTGATACTTTACACCTTTTCTTCACGTAAGTGTGGGCGTGGTCATTTGCACATTTCATGAGTTTGGCTTCCCATATTTAGCTGTACAAAACAGCTTGTTTTGCTTTTTTTTTTCTTCATTATTTTCATTTATAATTTAAATCATAAACACACTGGTTTGTAGTACAAACAGTTTTATCGTTTACTGCACGTTGTTATTCTTCTAGTATGAACCGGAAGTCGCACCCATAATCTTACCTACCTTTGAAGAAAAAGGTGGATAGAATATTTACATATCACGAGTAAATAAAAAGAAGAGAAAAAGTGTTTTTTTTTACTCCAAAATATTTAAGTAAAATATAAAATATAAAGTATTTATTTCATATTTCTTTATTATCATCGTTAAAGTAAATAAATATAGGCTAATAGATTAACTAAATTAGATTAAAATAATCTATAATAAAAGTAATAATAAAAGTTGAAAAAGCCTAGAAAGTTTGAAGTAGTTTGATCTACTGCTATTAGTTTGTCGATATTGACTTTCTTGTTTAGCTTTTTTATTTTTTAATTAAAAAAAAAAAAATCTGAGTTTGCTTTATAAATTAAGTAGTGTTTAGCATTAGAAGTTGTAGAATATCCTCATGATGTTTCATTACCCAGGATTCACTCGACAGGATGTCAGTCTTGTGTACTGCGGGGTCCAAAACCCCGCTTGGTAGGAGGCGCATGATAAGCGGCACGCGGAGTCACCGAGAAGCCGGCGGGATGACAGAGAGAGTCCAACGGCGGCACCGGTGATGTTTAACGGCGGTTTGCGGTCCGAGGATTAGCGTCGCGGAGACAATCATGAGCGTCGCGCTGAGGAGTTGGACGGCAAATGAAGGACCCAAACACTTGATCATGGTGAGATGAGAGACTTTATCAACTGTTTACTGTTGTCACAGTGTCCATACGGGCTCTTGCATTGAGTTGTTTGAGTTTGAGATGTTGTCAGCTGTTTTTGTTGTTTTGGGCAGATGGTTTGGGTTGCAGTCAATGCCTATTTGTTCTGGAGCACATTTATGTTGTACTTCAGCGGAGCGCAGTATTATTATCTACACAAGATGCTGGGGGTAAGAACTTGAGTTTATATGTCAAGTTTGTGTTTTCAAGATTTACCGGTATGTGCGTGTAGAGATGGTAAAGTTTGTATATTTGGTGTATATTTTTGTTTATAGTCTGTGTGTACTGTAATTTTGAGTTTGAAAGGTTTGTTTCAGACAGACAGAGTTTGACAGGTGTGTGTTTGCATTTTACAGTATGTGATGTGTGTGTTTGTGTGTGTACAGATGGTGTTTGTGTTGTTTGTGTGTTGTATTCCTGTATTGAATCAGGTTAATTGTTGTCACAGGTTGTTGTGTAATGTCTTGGAAAGATGCTGCACAGGCACACACAACTTTCCGAAAGCAGACCACATTTGTTTAGCTAAGACTTTTAGACACTGTGTGTGTGTGTGTGTGTGTGTGTGTGTGTGTGTGTGAGCTGTAATCCCTCATATGTAGCAGGGCTGTTGTGTTCAAAGCTGAACAGACGTGTAACAACTCGCTCACCTCTGTACAGAAAACTGATTAAACGCCACTACTACTACGCACACATAGCAACACCCACATATACTAGAGATTTTCTGCTTAATTTCAGGTTTAAGTCTTTAGAACATGCAAAAAACAGCTTAGATGAATTAATATTGATTTAAACACATTTTTTTCAGATAATATTATACAGTTGACGTCAAAAGTTTACATCCCCCTTTCAGAATCTGCAAAATGTTAACTATTTTACCAAAGTAAGAGGGATCATACAAAATGCATGTTATTGTTTATTTAGTACTGGCTTCGAATAAGATATTTCACATAAAATATGTTTACTGTCCACAAGAGAAAATAAGAGTTGAATTTACAAAAATAACCCCATTCAAAAGTTTAAATACACTTGATTGTTAATACTGATCCACATCTGTGTTTTTTGTTTAGTGATAGTTGTTCATGAGTCCATTGTTTGTCCTGAACCGTTAAACTGCCCGCTTTTCTATATAAAAATCCTTCAGGTCCCACAAATTCTTTGTTTTTCTGGCATTTTTTGTGTATTTGAACCTTTTCCAACAATGACTGTATGATTTGGAGATCCATCTTTTCACACTGAGGACAACTGAGGGACTCATTTGCAACTATTACAGGTTCAAATGCTCACTGATGCTTCAGAAGGAAAAACAATGCATTAAGAGCAAATTGAAGATCAGGGTAAATTTAACTTATTTTGTTTTCTGAGAAACATCTATGTACCGTCTATGTAGATTCTGAAGGGCAGTACTAAATGAAATGTATGATATTTAGGCAAAATAAGAAAAATGTGCACATTTCCATTCTGTTCAAAAGTTTTCACCCCTGGCTCTTAATGAATCATTTTTTACTTCTGGAGCATCAGTGAGTGTTTGAACCTTCTGTAATAGTTGCACAAGTCCCTCAGTTGTCCTCAGTGTGAAAAGATGGATCTCAAAATCATATTCACAATCAGTCATTGTTGGGAAGGGTTCAAATACACAAAAATGCTGGAAAACGACAGAATTTGTGGGACTTGAAGGATTTTTTGACAGACAGCAGGCAGTTTAACTGTTCAGGACAAACATGGGACTCATTAACAACTGTCACTAAACAAAAAAACAGCTGTGGATCATTCAGGCAACAACACAATATTGAGAATCAAGTGTATGTAAACTTTTGAATGAGGTCATTTTTATAAATTTTTCTCTTGTGAAAATATTTAAACATTTTTGATGTGAAATATCTTCTTCAGGTCAGTACTAAATAAACAATAACATGCATTTTGTATGATCCCTCTTATTTTGGTAAAATGATTAACATTTTGCAGATTCTGCAAGGGGGGTGTAAACTTTTGACCTCAACTGTAGCTATTTCCTGAGGCTGTGGAACGTTTACAAGATTATTGAATTAAATTTTCTCACACAGTTTAAATTTGTTTTAAAATGTATGATTGTCTTTATATTTCAGGATTTTTAGGGTCCTTGGCATTAAAAAGTGTAAAAACACTTGTTCTAACCTAAAACCCTGTGTTTGTGTTTTTCTCAGCTGGGTCTCTGCATCAGTCGAGCGTCAGCCTCTGTTCTAAACTTCAACTGCAGCCTGGTGCTCCTGCCAATGTGCAGATCGCTGCTTACCTTCCTCCGAGGATCTCAGCGGGTGAGACAGACATCATGTGCACTTTGAGAAATTCTAATATTAAAGGATTAGTTCACTTTCAGAACAAAAATGTACAGATAATGTACTCAACCCCCTTGTCATCCAAGATGTTCATGTCTTTCTTTCTTCAGTCGTAAAGAAATTATGTTTTTTTTTTTGTGGAAAATATTTCAGGATTTCTTTCCATATAATGGATATGAATGGTGCCCCAAAGTTTGAACTTCCAAACTTACTGCAGTTTAAATCTAGCTTCAAAGAGCTCTAAACAAACCCAGCTGATGAAGAAGGGACTAATCTAGTGAAACGATCAGTTATTTTCAAAACAAATTGACAATTTATATACTTTTTAACCTCAAATGCTCGTCTTGTCTTGTGTTTGCGATGCGTATGCGTAGTCTGTGCGATCCGGGTCAAAACAGTTAGGGTGTGTCGAAAAACTCCCCTCCCCTTTTTTGAAAAAGTATATAAATTGTCAATTTGTTGACAATCGTTTAGAGCCCTTTGAAGCTGCACTGAAATATGCATATTGGAAGTTCAAACTCTGGGCACTATAGAAGTCCATTATATGGAGAGAAATCCTGAAATGTTTTCCTCAAAAAACATAATTTCTTTATGACAAAAGAAAGATCTTGGATGACAACGGTGGTGCAAACTGCTGTCCTTCAAGCAAAAAACACATTGAAGAAGCATTCAAAGTATTCAAATCTTAGATGTGTACTAAGATCAGAGCAGTTAAACGTTACAGCTCTGTTTCTATTGTTTGACTAATTCTAGCATGAATGTGCAAATCATGCTAGCAACTTGTTAGTAATGTGCTAATCATGTAAGGAATAATTGATGACGGGCCTTTGAATTCCTAGAAAATAATGCACACCTGAGGTGGTGATGCGGCCACGACGCGAAACGTCTCTAATAATAGTGAAACTTTAAATTCATTTTCTTCAGGAAAAGTGGCGTTGTTACCTCGCATGTGAGAAATGTTATTTCGTTTATAAGTTGTTAATCATCAGAGCAGCGCTGACAACATTAGCGTGTATGTTAACGTCTGTGCTGACTGTTACGTGTGTGCGTCTGTTAGAGAGTGGGAGAAATAGTGTGTGCTTTCCACACATAATAAAACGTAAATTTTGCAGCAAAAACGTGGAAGTAATCTGTCGTTTTTATCCGGTTGTTTACTGTATTTATTAGTGGTGCAACGGATCGCAGTTGATCCGTGATCCATGTGGATCACAACCCACGGTTCGGCACGCACGTGACCCGCAGATTAATAACTATTTTTTTAAATTTATAGATAATTCTAAATTTAATCCTAAATTTAATTCTACATTTTTAACAATCACAGAGAAAAAGACCGTTTTTTTTCTGCCGATATTGCTTTTTAAGTAATTAATTACACAGAGAAGTTGTGTTCACGTGAACAGGGCATGTTAATCAGTCAACAATGCCTAGCGGAGGAACAGAAGAACTCGAAAAGCATCCCGTGTCATTCAAATCGCATGTATGGGAGCATTTTGTCTTCCCTGTAAAATATAATGATGATGGAAGAAGGGTGGTGGACAAAACTGTTACAGTGTGTAGGCACTGTAGCACGAGAAAGCCGTATGAAAGCGGCAATACATCGAGTGTGCTGTTCTGTGTATGCGCTCAGAGACGGAACAGAACACGGACAAGTGAAGTGAACGTTTAGCTTGAGATGTTACCTAAACGGTCAAATACATGCAAATATATGTCAAAATGCGGCGTTTGGTGGTTATTCGTGTAATCCTTTGTCAGCTGTCTCAAATTAATGTAAACAGTTGAGAATGAAAATACGTCTGTAACAGTAAATTGGATGCGTGCAGCTCTTAAAGCGGCCACAAGTAATATTCCTTCTGCCGTCTTTGCGGTTAATGTTAATCAAACAACAAAAGACATAATCACTCACTGCTCTTGACAGATGGACTTTTGTAGTTTTTATAAGAAACAAACATGTTTAATTCTTACAATGAAGACTATGCCGTTTTATTTTCCATTCAGTTAATTACATTAAATAAAAAAAAAAATAAAAATGATTTTTGCAAATTACATTTGTCTCCTCCCCTTTTTGCTGATCCGAAAAATGGTCCGATCCGTGACTCAAAAACCATAATGTGATCCGAACCGTGAGTTTTGTGATCCGTTGCACCACTAGTATTTATTTGTTTGGCCACTGTCGTTGAAATAACTGAAATAGTGTGGCGAAGTAATATAGACATGGAATGCGGTCAGAAGCATTACATACACTGTAAATTGCTTATCATGCTAGCAAAACACGCTACTAACTTGCTAATCTTGGTATCAACATGTTAGTAACTTGCTTAAGCTAGCAACATGCTAGTAACTTGTAGGGCTGTGTCGATATTCGGACGCGATATCATGCGCATCTCGTCAGTACTGCCGGTTCTGTGATTAGTTGTAAATCTTCACGTGTTCATTCATAAAGCCGCGTTTACTACACAGAGCCGTAGTTCACTGACAAGCTACTTTATGAATGAACACGTGAATGAGATTTACGACTAATCACAGAACCGGCATTACTGACGAGATGCACATGATAATTCGTGTCCGAATATCGGCACAGCCCTAGTAACTTGCTAATCATGCTATCAACATGCTAGACACTTGCTAATCATGCTATCAACATGCTAGTAACTTGCTAATCATGCTATCAACATGCTAGTAACATGCTAATCTTGCTATCAACATGCTAGTAACTTGCTAATCATGCTATCAACATGCTAGACACATGCTAATCATGCTATCAACATGTTAGTAACTTGCTAATCATGATATCAACATGCAAGTAACATGCTAACCTTGCTATCAACATGTTAGTAACTTGATTATGTTAGCAACATGCTAGTAACTTGCTTATCATGCTAGCAACACGCTAGTCACTTGCTAATCATGCTATCAACATGCTAGATACATGCTAATCTTGCTATCAACATGCTAGTAACTTGCTGATCATGCTATCAACATGCTAGACATATGCTAATCATGCTAGCAACACGCTAGTAACTTGCTAATCATGCTATCAACATGCTAGACAAATGCTAATCTTGCTATCAACATGCTAATCTTGCTATCAACATGCTAGTAACTTGCTAATCATGCTATCAACATGCTAGACACATGTTAATCTTGCTATCAACATGCTAGTAACTTGCTAATCATGATATCAACATGTAAGTAACATGCTAACCTTGCTATCAACATGTTAGTAACTTGCTTAAGCTTGCAACATGCTAGTAACTTGCTTATCATGCTAGCAAAACACAATATTAACTTGCTAATCATGCTATCAACATGTTAGCAACTTGCTTATGTTAGCAACATGCTAATCTTGCTATCAACATGTTAATAACTTGTTTAAGCTAGCAGCATGCTAGTTACTTGCTTATTACGCTAACAACACGCTAGTAACTTGCTTATGCTAACAACAGGCTAGTAACTGGCTTACCATGCTAGCAACATGTTAGTTATGTGCTAATCATGCTAGCAACCGGCTAGTAACTTGCTAATCATGCTAGCAACATGCTGGTAACTTGCTAATCGTGCTAACAACATGCTAGTAACTTGCTAATCATTCTAGAAACATGCTAATCATGCTAGCAGCATGCTAATAACATGCTAATATTATCTATCTCTCTATCTATCTGTAATCTGACTATCTATCTATATATCTATCTATCTGTCTGACTATATTGTCATTAAAACATTCATGCTTTAAGCTTTAAAACTACTTTAAACTTCAAACATATTTCAGACTAAAAGCTTAACAGGTCAATATAACCCGTCTTTTTAAAATATATATTACTGTGTTTCGGCAGTGACATATAGGAAGAGGAGAAATATTTCAAAACTTTCTGAAAATACAAAATGAGAATTAACTGCACAATTGCTAAAAATGTGTACTTTGGAAATGATGTAAGTTGCATGCATAAAAAAATTTCCAAGACGTTTCCAAATCTAACTTTGAATCAGTTCTGTAGAATGGCCCATATTTGCTGCTTCACATGATGCTTATGCAGTGTAAAGATGTAGAAAGATTGAAAATCATGTTCTGTCATTTAGAATGAGGATTGATTTAAATCTCTGACTCTTTCTCTTTCTGTTAGGTAACCGGTAGACGTGTTCGTCGGCTGCTGGATAAGAGTAAGGCGTTTCATGTTGTGTGCGGAGTCACTATATGCGTCTTTTCAGGTGAGAAACTGATCTGTGATCAGATCAGAAACACTTGATAGCCTGGTCAGTTTTTTCTACCCACATAGACAGGAAGTGACTGTCTGACTGACATCAAGTGCCACAGTTTGCTTGTTGTACATGCCATTTGAGAGGTTGTTAAGAACAGCTATGCTGCAAAATATCTAGTTTACTCGATACGAAGTGTCTCAAGAACAAGATTTGATGCCAGGAACTCACAAACTTTGTTAAATCATCTGATTTTTTTTTCCTCAGAAGTGTTATTGTTTTAACCTGGAATCTGGTTTTTGAACTTGATTTCTGTTTGTAAGGCAATCTCAATAAGATGCTGATTGTCATTTTGAGAAAGATTGTACCGTTTTTGTGGAATATGCATCAGACGGTTCACAAACAGAGTCCAGAACAATGAGAGAGACCATGCATACAGACTATGCTTAGATTATGCTTCACTTCGTGGGGGTGGAAGAACAGATTAGTTAGGTTGAGTCACTAGTCTGTCTGAAAGCAGTCTTTTTGTCTATTTATGCATGTTCACTACCAGTCAAAAGTTTTTAATGTTTTTTGAAGAAGCCTTTTACGCTCACCAAGTGTGCATTTATTTGATCCACAGGACAGCAAAAACAGTAAAACATTTTGTTTTTTAAATATTTTTACTATTTAAATTAACTGTTTTCTATATGAATATACTTTAAAATGTGTGATCAAAGCTGAATTTTCAGCATCATTACTCCAGTCTTCAGTGCCATATGATCCTTCAGAAATCATTCTAATGTTCTGATTTGCTGTTCAAGAAACATTGTTTATTATTATTATTATCAATATTTAAAACAATTAGTAGAAAGATCCAAAGATCAGCATTTATCTGAAATATTGAAGATTTTGTAACATTATACACTATACCATTTAAAAAGCTTGGAGTCAGTATCATTTTAGGGAGATCAATTATAGAAATAAATACTTTTCTTTAGCAAGGATGCTTTAAATTGATTAAAAGTGATGCTAAAGACATTTATAATGTTGCAAAAGATTTCTAAGATAAAAGCTGTTCATCTGAGCTTTCTATTCATCAAATAAACCTGAAAAAATTCTACTTAGCTGTTTTCAACATAATAATAATAATAATAATAATAATAATAATAATAATAAATGTATTTTGACCAGCAAATCAGAGTATTTGAAGGATTCCTGAAGGATCATGTGGAGTAATGATGCTAAAACAATAAGCTTTGAAATCACAGGAATAAATTACATTTTAAAATATATTCAAATAGAAAATAGTTATTTTAAATAGTAAAAATATTTCAAAATTGTACTGTTTTGTGCTGTACTTTGGATCAAATAAATGCAGGCTTAATGAGCAGAAGAGACTAAAAAAACATACTAAATATTTTCAATTGTTCAAAAACTTTTGACTTGTAGTCATTCTAGTAAACACAAATTGAAACAATACATACATGAAAATACATTTTCATTACTGGAAATATAATAAAAGTTCACTTAAAATGTTAAAAAATTTTTTATTGTTTTTATTTCTTAACTTTTATTTAAGTTAAAGGCTTTTTTATTTTAATATAGTTTAAGGTAATGTACTCAAATTACGAAAAACCTAAAATAAAAATGTATAGTTTAAAAATATATTTAAAAAAAAGAAAAATCACAACAAAAGGACTAAAACTTTAGCCAAGATGTAAAAAAATAAATAAATAATAGTAATAATAATTAATAAAAATAAAAAAATAGACATTGTGCTGTTCCCGGTCAAAAATGCATGACAATTCTCTCATTATGCTTTATTATTACCAAATCTTGGATTCAATCTTTTTGTCAACTTGATAGCACAGGTTTTGTATTTCTCTTTGGAACTGATTATTCGTATTTTCACTCAAAATCTAAAGTGCATTAGCTCAGATCAATGATGACCAATCAGTTCCAAAACATAATACAAAACCTGTGCTAATTAAAAGAAAACAAGCTGATAAAAGAGCTAATTATTTGCAAAAAATGTAGCATAATGAAAGAACAAGCCATTTTTGTGGCCGGTGATTTTTGACTGGGAACACCACAAGTGTAACAATGTGGGGGGAAAAAATGCCAAAAAAATACAAACATTTTCCAAATTTTTCGGGGAGTTGTTATACCCTGTGTGAGCAAAAACATTAACTAGCATTTTCAGGAAAAAGAAAATCTTCTCCGGCTCAAAATGACCACAACACAACATGAGGGCTAATTCAAAATATATGTATAATAACTATGACAGCATCTCAATGGTACTAAAATTACTCTGGTATGTTGCTGTCTGAGAGTTTGACCTGGTAAATAACTCCCGTCTAGTGTTGCAGTGACAGGCTAGACGTTTTTTTGCCGGGCGACAGGTGTGTGTGTGTGTGTGTGTGTGTGTGTGTGTGTGTGTATGTGTGTGCTTGTGTGTGTTTGTGTGTGTGTGTGTGTTAAGAACACGGGAATATCCCGAGGGATTCCCAGCTGGTCTTATCTTCTTTCTGAGACACCCCCCCCCCCACCACCATTTCCTGTCTCAGTGCATTGTGGTCTTGTTCTAATTACAGAGCTCTGAGGCATCCAGTACCATGACAACTGCAACACAATCACGCACACAAGAGAGCTGCTGAATAGACAAATTATCTTCCGCACATACTTGGCTTATAATGTCATTCCGTGTGTGTCTGTTCTGAGTTGATGATGTTTATGGGATGTTGTTGTCGTTTGTCCGTGTTTATGTCTACAGTGGTTCATGTGATTGCTCACCTCGTGAACATGGTCAGTTTCTCGGTGGGATATACAGAGGAATTCCCTGCACTCAATGTCGCTCAATATCAAGGACAGGTAACACACACAGACATTTGCATAACCATTTTCTGTGTTTAGAATAATTTAAAAAAAGTTTAATGTTTCTGCAAGGATGTAGGTTTGTTTTTGCTATGGAAGCCCGTTTTCGTCACTGAACACAAAAGGTAATTGTGACTTTTTATCTTGCAATTCAATTTCTCAGAACTGAGATAAAAATGCACAATTGCGAGTTATAAAGTCAGAACTGCTAGATATAAACTCACAATTGCGGGATATAACTTTACAATTACGAGAAATAAAGTCAGAATTGCAATTCTGACTTTTTTCACGCAATTGGGAGTTTACTTATCGCAATTCTGAGATAAAAATGCACAATTGTGAGAAATAAAATTAGAATTGCTAGATATAAACTCACAATTGTGAGAAATAAAGTCAGAATAGCGAGATATAAACTCAATTGCAGGATATAAACTTACAACGGCGGGAAATAAACTCACAACTCACAGATAAAAACTCGCAATTCTAACTTTTTCCTCTCACAATTGTAAGTCTGTGTCGGCACCGGTAGCCAAGTGGGCAGTGTGTCGACATTCGCTTCGGGTGTCACGAGGTCGAGTCTTGGCTCGCAGACCTTTCCCGATCCCGTCCCCCCTGTCTCTCCTGCTTTACTTCCTGTCAGATTTGATCTATCCTATCTAATTAACAATTGTATCTTGCAATTCTGACCTTTTTTCTCACAATTGCAAGTTATAAAGTCCAGTTCTGAAGAGAAAAAAACACTAACATGATCACAGAATTGCAAGTTTATATCTGAATTCTGACTTTACAACTTGCAAAATGTGAAAAGGTCAAATAACGGATTAATGGGTTCATCCAAATTTCACAAAAAGCTTGTGGAGGTAAATCTAATATGAGTCAGACATTGAAGTGAGTTGCTGTTTTTGTCACTCTTCTGAGGAAGATGTCATTCAGTAGTTTTGCCAATGTACCTACACAGAGACATTTTGGTTTTGGTTGGTTTGTTTATCTAATTTCATTTTGTAAGTGACCTTTCTGTTTTAAAATGTTTTCTTTGGATTGTTTGACTACTCAAAAGAGAATACCGGAAAATATAACTTAATTTGTGTTTGCTGCTCGCTACATTTCACATACATAAACAAAAATCTGGCTATGAACCTGTCTTTTCTTTATTCAGATAAAGTTGAAAGTTGATCTAGACAAGTATGGAAGTATGACTCAGTTAATCCTGAAGCATTCAAATCAAATAATTAACAAACATGCTCCAAAGTTCGGTTCTGAATCAAATGATTCACGAACACACACAGAGGCCCCTTTTTTAAATCGAATGATTCAGGAACACGCACTGAGGTCTAATCTGAATTAAATGATTCACGAACACACACCGAAGTCCCGTTTTTAAATCGAATGACTCACGAACATGCACTGAGGTCTAATCTGAATCAAATGACTCACGAACATGCACTGAGGTCTAATCTGAATCAAATGACTCACGAACGTGCACTGAGGTCTAATCTGAATCAAATGACTCACGAACATGCACTGAGGTCTAATCTGAATCAAATGACTCACGAACATGCACTGAGGTCTAATCTGAATCAAATGATACACAAACATGCACCAAAGTCCTGTTTTTAAATTGAGTGATTCATAAACACACACTGAAGTCTAATCTGAATCAAATGATTCACAAACATGCACTGAAGTCCCGTTTTTAAATTGAATGATTCACGAACACGCACCGAAGTCTAATCTGAATCAAATGATTTATGGACACACACCGAAGTCCCGTTTTTAAATCAAATGATTCACAAACACACACTGAAGTCTAATCTGAATCAAATGATTCACGAACATGCACTGAAGTCCCATTTTTACATCGAATGATTCACTCATTAAAGTCTAACCTGAATCAAATGATTCATGAACATGCACCGAAATCCCGTTTTTAAATCGAATGATTCACAAACACGCACTGAAGTCCCATTTTTTTACATCGAATGATTCACTCATTACAGTCTAATCTGAATCAAATGATTCACAAACATGCACCGAAGTCCTGTTTTCATAACAAATGATTCACTCACTAAAGTCTAATCTGAATCAAATGATTCACAAACACATACCAAAGTCCCATTTTCACATTGATTGATTCACTCACTGAAGTCTAATCTGAATCAAATGATTCACGAACACGCACCGAAGTCCCATTTTCACATTGAATGATTCACTCACTGAAGTCTAATCTGAATCAAATGATTCACAAACATGCACCAAAGTCCTGTTTTCATAACAAATGATTCACTCACTAAAGTCTAATCTGAATCAAATGATTCACAAACACATACCAAAGTCCCATTTTCACATCGAATGATTCACTCACTGAAGTCTAATCTGAATCAAATGAATCACGAACACGCACCGAAGTCCCATTTTCACATTGAATGATTCACTCACTGAAGTCTAATCTGAATCCAATGATTCACGAACACGCACCGAAGTCCCATTTTCACATCGAATGATTCACTCACTGAAGTCTAATCTGAATCAAATGATTCACGAACACGCACCGAAGTCCCGTTTTTAAATCGAATTATTCACAAACAAGCACTGAAGTCTAATCTGAATCAAATGATTCACAAACACACACCAAAGTCCCAATCAATCAAATGTTTACAAATATAATATGAATATTTCCATTCCAAAGATAACATCCAACACAGATTCAGTTGAGGTAACCGGTTTACTGCTAACTAGTAATACTGCTAACTAAACACTCCATTAATATGATGAGCTGCACCTCAAAATGCATGTTAGATGCTAACTAAACGAACAATAAACGGTAAAAAGATTTCGTTATATGTTTGATATAATGTTAATGCGGCAAAGGCGGAACAAAAAAGTGCTAGTCAAATAGCGCCACTCAGACCATTTTTCTGCTCGGATCAAAGTTCAAACGGCAGCACAGCGCAAACTTAGAGCAGATGCTTTCTCGCTGAAAGAAAGAAGCACTTGAATTCAGCGAATAACACAATTTTATTGCAAGATAAAACGGCGCTGGCAAACAAGAGAAACACTGTGCTCAAGGATGCAGTCAGAAGGCTTTTTAATCAGCAGTCGCCACCATTTACCATAGATTTACTGTAGTAGCACTAACTGCACAGTGGTATTGTGACAGAAATGTGGGTATATTTGAGTTGAATGTTATTTTATTATTAATGTAGACATGTATTAAATGTAATGGAATATAGTTACAGTATTCTTTGTGATTAAGCTATAGCGTTAATGCATTTATGCAATGTATTTAGACTACAGTTTTTCATAAATACCTAGGAACCATATTGCATTTCTACCATAGTACTGAGGTCCTATATTTGTTGGTTTTTACTGTTATTTTCATGATACTATGAAAAAACAATGGTTGATTAAAAAAAAAAGCCTCAAATAGTCGGGATAATTAAATGTCACCATATAAAAATGACATTGCTACAATTTTTACAGATATTACTGATTTTGATAATGAACATAAATCTACATCTGCGTTCTAAATCAAGTTACTACCAATTGTGTATTTCTGAGAGTCAAAATGTATTATTATTTTTAATATTATCAGGTAACACAAACCTGTTTCTTGATTTGAAACAAGATTACGCATTAAAACATGCAGAACTAAGAAATTCTTTTATTATTTTGTTAAGGAAAAATGACTGAAAAATGAACATGAAGTGTTTGTCATGTTCTGACCATAAAGAAGATTTAACTGTCTGGTTTTTACAACTTTTACATTGTAGCAAAAATCTAAGTATCAATATCGGCTGAAATGAAAAAAAAAAATAAAAATTGTCATTCATTTTTGGCCATATCGCCAAGCCCTAGTTGAAAACAATGTGCTGTGTGATATTTAAAACTAATAATGTTTTTATCTCTTTAGGATCCCAGAATTCTCATCATAAGCACAGGTGACTCATATTTCTAAATCTCCCTTATTTATTTCCACATTAGTGTGTTGCGTTTAATAAAGTTTATTTACAGCTAGTAATTATAGTACTTTTAACAGTTTGTTACCTAGGCAAATTTGCTGATTTTCCTTTTTTATTGAAGTTTTGTCATCTTATATCTATAGTTTATTTTATTTCCACTTTACTTAATATGCATACAACCTTGTTTGAGAACTTATGATTTTGTTGGCTCTTCTCTCAGTTCCTGGAGTTACTGGTGTTCTGTTGGTGCTGGTGTTGTTTCTGATGTTTACAGCGTCCTCTTACTGTATTAGGTGAGAACCTCTAACCCTTTAACTGCTATTTGACCTGAATCTGACCGTAGTCTCCTCTCCCTAGACCCACTTTATACACACACACACACACACACACACTTGACTGTAATTACCGAGAACATTGCCTGGAGGGGTTCTTCCCTTTTGATTGATCTGGGCTTCTCCTCTCCATTGTCCTGCTATAATTGAGGTGCTTTAGTTCACGTTAGTACACTTCAAGAGCATCTCGTTCAATCTAAGGGACCTGAATGCTGTGCTACGTGTTCTTTTATCTCCCTCTCTCTCTTATTTGAGTGCAATTGTGTGTGTTTTTCTCAGAGTCTCGAGCTACGAGATTTTCTGGTACACTCACAACCTCTTCATCATGTTCTACATTATTCTGATGGTCCACGTAGCGGGGTGAGTTTATCAAAATATATCCATCGAACACATACAAACAAGATTGTGAAAATACTGTCATTAATTTTTGTCTACTTGAAGCATTCATTTTGTACTATTATTACCCACAATTCATTGCAATATGAAAAAAAAGTTTTTTTTTTTGACAAATTCGTAAATGTCACAAATCACAAAAAAATTTTTTTTTTTTTAAATTAAATTTCTATTCATTTTTTAAAACCAAATCGTGAATTTAAGTAATTTTAAATAATTCTGTAGTTATTATTTTTTAAATAAACAGGGTTTCTGCGGGTCTTAAACTTAATTCACTCTCAAAAAATCTTGAATTGATAAAGACTGGTTTTAACTGTTTACTGTTATCCTCTTAAATTTTTAACACACTATTTTCCTGTTGAACACTGTAAAGCTGCTTCTACGCAGTCTGTATTATATAAAGTGTTATATAAATAAAGGTGACTTGACTTGATGCTAATTCTTGCATTCTTGCATGCATCTTCCTCAACATTTTAGTCTCATTTTCCAATATAAATATCTAAACATCAAGATGCATTAACTTGAGATGCAAAATTAATGAAGTATTGTTTTCTGAGAAAATGAACCAAATTAAGTTTAAAACAGGAACAACTGTCTGTCAGTGAGGCATGACACCTCATTTTCCCTTTGAATTAAGTTGTTTTTCAGTCGGTCAGTCAGTTATGAAAAGGTCAAGTGATGACATTTTTTTGAGTCATTTGATTGATCGGGACTTCGGTGTGTGTTCGTGAATCATTTCATTCAGATTGTGAGTTTACATCTCATAATTAGGGGCCAAGCACCGTAGGTGCGAAGGCACCTATTGTGTTTGTTGGCGTTATTATTATTCTTCATCTTCTTCTTCTTCTTCCGCCGCGTTTCTATGGCAGCCCACAGAACCGATTGTGGGAAAGTTGTTTTGATTTGGCAAGCTGATAGAGGACAGCGTCTTTAGATTCGACGCACCATGCCGAGTCGAATGATATCCAATTTTCCCAATTCGGCCATTTTGGGCGTCGGCCATTTTGAATTTAGTTGTAAATTGCTGTATCTTAAGAACGCATTACCGGATCGTTTCATCAATAATTACAAAAATGTTCGGCACCATGCCCTGAATGTGCACAAATTTTTTTTGGAGCAGCGCCACCTTGTGGTCAAAAGTTATAACGAAATTTCGAAAAATGCTAATAACTTTTGCTCACATTAGCCTATTGTAATAAAACTGAGTTTGATATATTCCTTGGATCATGCCGAGATCACGGATACCAATTATGCCAATATTGGCTGAACTTCCTGTCTGCCATTTTGATTCATGTTGAAAACCTACTTTTTCGAACTCCTCCTAGACCGTTTGTCCGATTTTCACCAAATTTGGCTCAGATCATCTATGGACCATGCTGACAAAAATTTATGGAATTTGTGTCGATACACGAAACGGTTTTCGTTTAACGCATCATCGAATTTGCCGGAAAGATGCCAAACTGCATCGGAGGCTGTATCTCTGCAAAGGTTGGAGATATTTACACCAAATTTTGTATGTGATGTTGTCACCTCACAATGATCACGCAACATCAATTTGGTAACAGCGCCACCTATTGGTCAAGAGTAATGAACCATTCATAAACCATTAATTATGCAACTTTCAAAAATGCTAATAACTTTTGATTGCATTAGCCTATTGTCATAAAACTGGTCTCAAAATGCTCTCATTGGGTCATGCCGACAACATAAATACCAATTATGCCAATATTGGCTGAACTTCCTGTCCGCCATTTTGATTCATGTTGAAAACCTACTTTTTCGAACTCCTCCTCAACCTTTTGTTCAATTTTCACCAAAATTGAATCATAGCATCTTCAGACCATGCTTATAAAAAGTTATGGATTTTGTGTCAATAGACAAAACCGTTTTCGTACAGCGCTGCTACAAATATTAGGCATGGTGACAAAATGAGTTTGAGGCTATATCTCTTTAAGATTTTGACATAATTATACCAAACTTTGTGTGTGGCATTGTCACCTCACACAGAACACAACAAAGTGATTTGATTACAGCGCCACCTTCTGGCCAAAAGTGATAAGCCTTTTAAATATATTACTGTAGGTTGTATTTATGATTTTTCAGCCATTTCAATTACAATCATCCAATTATTGCTTTTATTACTCATTGTTGCATTTGGTCTGATGTGCCAGTCCATGCTTAGCTCCTCATTTTGCCGCTTGGATGGCAGACCATAGAGCCAATTGCGGGAAAGTTGTGAAATTTGGCATACTGATAGAGGAAAGACTGCTCAGTCATCATAGCAAATTTGATGCCTTTAAGTCAATGTGTGTGTTAATGTTACATTACACAGAACTCACTACATCAATATGATAACAGCGCCACCTATTGGTCAAAAGTGATAAGCCATTAAATCATATTACTACAGGTTGTATGTATGATTTTCCACCATTTTGTCTAAAATCATCCTAAAATGGCTTTAATTACTCATTGCTGCAGTTGGTCCCATGCTTCCCTTGCCTTGTGCTTGGCCCCGATAATGGCTGCTTGCAGCTATATTTTACACATTTTTTTCTTGCAACTGCAAGTTTATATCTTGCATTTCTGAACTTATAACATGCAATTGCAAGTTTACATCTCATAATTCTCTCTTTTCTCACAACTGCAAGTTTATATCTTGCATTTTTGTGATTATAAAATCATCAATCATTTTAAATAGTATGCAAAATTAGAATTAGTGTAAATATGCATTAAAAATAGCACGTTAGATGTCCACCTGATGCGTACATTCTGTACTATTATTACCCAATGATCCATTGCATTATGATTTTTGTTTGAGAAATTTGCAAATGTCAAACATAAAATAAATGTGTGATTTTTTTTTTTTTTTTTTTTTTAATACAATTTATTTTAACTTTTAAATCGAAATGGTCAATTTAATTCAATAATTTATGTAGTTATTTATTTTTAAATAAACAGGGTTTCTGCAGGTCTTAAGCTTAATTCACTCTCAAAAAATCTTGAACTGATAAAGACATGACACAATAATAAAACTGATTTTAACTGTTTACTATTATCCTCTTAAACTTTTTACACACTATTTTCATGTTTAACACTGTAAAGCTGCTTTGACACAATCTGTATTATATAAAATGCTATATAAATGAAGGTGACTTGACTTGACGTCAGTGCTTGCATTCTTGCATGCATCTTCCTCAACATTTTTAGTTTTGTTTTCCAATATAAATATCTAAACAAACTTGAGATGCAAAATTAAGGTATGAAGTATTGTTTTCTAAGAAAATGAACCAAATTGAGTTTAAAACAAGAACAAATGTCTGTCAGTGAGGCATGAAACCTTATTTTCCCATTGAATTAAATTGTTTTTCAGTCAGTTATGAAAAGGTCAAGTGATTTAAAAGGTACAGTAAAAGTTGTATATTTCTAGTGGTTCGGAGCACGTATTTAATCCGTAAGCATTTGTTATTAGGTAAAATGATTTAAAAAGTAATGGAGTTTGAAATAAGTTGTGTTTTCAAACTTTGAATTGTTGCTAAAACATTTACAATTGAGGACCATTTAACATTTGCATTTCCTAATAATTAAATTTTCTTTACTTGGTCTTAAAAAGGTATTAAAGTCTGGAATTTACCATTATAAAAGCAGAAGTGCAAACCTGTATGTTTTATATGATGTGATTGACGCCTCTCTGTCTAATAGGGGAGCTTTAAAGTATCAGTCAAATGTGGAGACCCACCCACCTGGCTGCACGCACAACAATCTTACTTCATGGACCAATCACAGAGCAGCAGGAGAGAAGGGGGCGGAGTTTTCAGGTGGACCGCAGAAAGTTTGCCAAGAACAGGCTCGTTTTCAACCGCATTTTCCTCAGGTAGGTCTGTCTGTATATGAATCGATAATTGCTTCTTTCATGTTGTTGTTTGTATAGTTTTATATGTATGTGATCATCAATTGGGGTGTGTGTGTTTTTTTAGACGTGGTTGTGGGTCTCCGCTCCTCTCTGCCTGTACTGTGCCGAGCGACTGTATCGTTTCATAAGAAGCAGCGCAGCTCCTGTTACCATAGTTTCTGCCATTAGTCAACCATGTGATGTTGTAGAATTGCGCATGCTGAAGAGAGGCTTTAAGCCCCGCCCTGGACAGGTGAGCCCCGCCTCCACACAGTTACTTTAAAATTTGTTTACAAAGTGTTCAGAATTTTTCTTTTAGTACTTTTCTGTGCAGTTTGCTACTTTGCTGCTGTTCAAAAGTTTGGGGTCAGTAAGATTTTTATTCAGCATTTATAATGTCATAAAAGATTTCTATTTTAAATAAATGCTGTTCTTTTGAAAGTTTTAGTCATCAAAGAAGCCTGAAAAAATATTGATCAGCATATTATTCTAATAATATTGATCAGCACAATAAGCAGAAATATTTCTTGAGCAGCAAATCAGCATATTAGAATTATTTTTGAAGGATCATGTGACACTGAAGACTGGAGTATTGATGCTGAAAATTCAGCTTTGATCACAGCAATAAATTACATTTTACAATATATTAACATAAAAACATTTATTTTAAATTCTAATAGTGTTTCACAATTTTACTGTTTTTACTATATTTTTCATTAAATAAATGCAAATGTAAATATCAGAATATTCTATATTTAATGATGCATATTAAACATTTAAAATGTTGCATGTTAAAAAAGTGAGATTTATGCGATGTAAACTCACAATTGCATGTTATAAAGTCAAAAATACATGTTATAAAACTGAAGTTGTAAGAAAAAAAGTGAGAATTATGAGATGTAAACTTGCAATTGCGTGTTATAAAGTCAAAAATGCAAGATATAAACTTGCAGTTGTGAGAAAAGTGAGAATTATGACATGTAAACTCGCACTTGCATGTTATAAAGTCAAAAATGCAAGATATGTCGGCGCTGGTAGCCTTGTGGGCAGTGTGCTGACATACAGCATCGTTGCGCTACGGGCGTCCCGAGTTTGAATCCCGGCTCGAGGACCTTTCCCGACCCTATCCCCTTCTCTCTCTCCCACTTCGCTTCCTGTCAGCTATGATCTGTCCTATAATAATTAAACCAAAAATGCCAAAAATAAATCTTTAAAAAAAAAGCAAGATATAAACTTGCAGTTTTGAGGAAAAAAAGTGAAAATTGTAAAGTCACAATTGTTATGAAGTCAAAAATGCAAGATAGTAACTTGCAGTTGTGAGAAAAGTGAGAATTGTGAGATGTAAACTCAGTTGCATTTTATAATCGCAAAAATGCAAGATATAAACTTGCAGTTGTGAGAATTATGAGATGTAAACTTGCAATTGCATGTTTTAAAGTCAAAAAGGCAAGATATAAACTTGCAGTTGTGAGAAAAAAGTAAAAATTATTAGATGTAAACTCACAATTGCGTGTTATAATGTCAAAAATGCAAGATATAAACTTGCAGTTGTGAGAAAAGTGAGAATTATGAGATGTAAACTTGCAATTGCGTGTTTTAAAGTCAAAACTGCAAG
Source organism: Cirrhinus molitorella (assembly GCA_033026305.1). Classification (NCBI taxonomy): domain Eukaryota; kingdom Metazoa; phylum Chordata; class Actinopteri; order Cypriniformes; family Cyprinidae; genus Cirrhinus; species Cirrhinus molitorella. The sequence continues at coordinate 32,260,111 of CM065134.1, read as the reverse complement.
ATATAAACTTGCAGTTGTGAGAAAAAAGTAACAATTATTAGATGAAAACTTACAATTGCGTGTTATAATGTCAAAAATGCAAGATATAAACTTGCAGTTTTGAGAAAAAAAGTGAAAATTATAAAGTCGCAATCGTTATGAAGTCAAAAATGCAAGATATTAACTTGCAGTTGTGAGAAAAAAGTGAGAATTATGAGATTTAAACTCGCAATTGTGCAAAAATGCGAGATGTAAACTTGTATAAAGCTGAAAATTCAGCTGAAAAACAGCAATCAATTACATTTTACAGTATATTCAAATAGAAAACATTTATTTTACATTGTAATAATAGTTTCTTACTGTATTTTGATCAAATAAATGTAAATATCAGAATATTTTATATTTAGTAATACATATTAAACATTTAAAATGTTGCATGTGTTTATATGCTTTTTGTTTATTTTTTGTGTGCATGTTATTCATGTCAATTTGTGTGTTTTTGTGATTTTTCTCTAGTACATCCTGCTGAACTGCCCAAGTGTGTCGTCATTTGAAAATCATCCCTTTACTCTTACCACAGTAAGTGTGTATTACTCATGAGCTAAATGCACATGAACACCACTGCAATGCCAAAACTTCAGTTTCATTTAGGCGCCAACTTGGGTGCGTCAGTAAAAGAATCATGACTAATTGGTATTGGTTGTAATCGTATTCCACATTGACATGTTTTATCCAAAGCAACTAGCAAATAATGGACACCAAAACAATTACGAATGTTGTTATTCTGACTCATTTTAAATGCACATCTTATCATAGTTATGCTGTCCAAATGCACAAGCAGGAAGTTCACAGCAGGACCTGAAAGCAGCATGCGAATATGCACGTTCTTCATAAACGGAGCTTGAAGGCATTTTCAATGATGTAATGCTGTTGAAGATTGTTACAGTATCACATTGCATTCTCTTTCAAACAAAACATTCCATGATGGCTCATGTAAATGGTTCCATTTTTGAAACAAGCAGATTTTAGCAATACATTTCTCCGCACTTACACACCTAAAACGATTGCATTCTCTGCCAAGTAAAACTTTTTTACCCACTCATGCACTTGGAGTCTTTCTGCCCGCAGGGGTCTGTTTCCTTTAATGCGTGACTGTACCTGATCCTCACATGCAATCTCTGCTCTCTGTGTGTGTTTGACTGTTCCTCAGTGTCCAACAGGGAAGAATGAAACATTTGGTATTCATCTCAGAGTGCTGGGAGACTGGACCTGTGAGTACACACACACACACACACACACACACACACACATATGGATAATAAATAAAAGATGCTGTGATCTATATAACCTAGTTCAAAGGTTTCTGTCAGAATGTGTGATGTTTGGATTAAACCCCACTCTTACGCACACATTTATGTTTGCTCAGTTCTGTGTCAAGACACTTTCCATTATGTCATGCTTTAGAGATACTAGTTCCTGAAAGAAGAACACGCATAACAAAAGAAATACCACATGCCAGTGCAAATACACACACACATGTAGAGGGTGATAAAACAGGCAAAAAATCCAAACGACTTATCCATATCTAGAGACATAGTAACGCACTAACAACTATCTAAAATACTCTAGTGACTGCATAGCAGTCTTAAAAGCCACCCAGAAGAAATTAGCAACCGCTTAGCAATGCTTTAACATCTATCGAGAACCCCTTAACAACTTTATTTTGTAGCTTATGGAAGCCTTTTTCTGGCACTGAGTCTAAAACATAAAAGTTTTGGTTTTTATCTCACAAATCTGACTTTTTTTTTCTTGTTTTTGCGTGTTGTAATGTCAGAAATGCATGATATAAACTCTCAGTTGCGAGAAAAGGTGAGAATTATGCGGTATAAACTCGCAATTGCACGTTATAAAGTCAGAAATGCAAGATATAAACTCGCAGTTATGAAAAAAGTGAGAATTATGAGATGTATACTTGCAATTGCATGTTATAAAGTCAAAAATGCAATGTATTAACCTGCAGTTTCGAGAAAAAAGTGAGAATTATAAATTCACAATTGTGCTAAAAAGTAAAAAAAAAATGCTAGATATTAACTTGCAGTTGCATGTTATAAAGTACAAAATGCAAGCTGTATATACTTGCAGTTTCGAGAAAAAAGTAACAATTATAAGATGTAAGCTTGCGATTGTGTGTTATAAAGCCAGAAATGCAGGATATGAACTCGCATTTGTGAGAAAATGTGAGAATTATGAGATGTAAACTTACAATTGCGTGTTATAAAATGAGAAATGCGAAATACAAACTTGCAGTTGCAAGAAAAAGTAAGAATTATGGGATGTAAGCTCACAATTGCATGTTATAAAGTCAGAAATGCAGGATATAAACTCGCAGTTGTGAAAAAAATTGGTATTATGAGATGTAAGCTCACAATTGCATGTTATAAAGTGCAAAATGCAAGAAATATACTTGCCATTGCGAGAAAAACGTAACAATTATGAGATGAGGGGCTTACCGATAGGTCAATTTGTGTGTAATAAACTTCCAGTTGCAAGAAAAAAAAGATTTATGAGATGTAAACTTGCGATTGCATGTTAAACTCAGAAATGCAGGCTATAAGTTCATAACTGTGAGAAAAAAGGACATGCGAGATACCAATTCACAATTGCAAAAAGAAAGAATGTATACTTGCAGTTGTGTGTTATAAAGTCAATAATGCAAGATATTGACTTGCAGTTTTAAAAAAAAAGGGAGAATTATAAATTCACAATTGTGTTACAAAGTAAAAAATGCAAGATATTATTGCAGTTGTGAGAAAAAAGTGTGAATTATGAGATATAAACTCACATTTGAGTTTTATAAAGTCAAAATGGCTAGATACAGATTTGCAGTTGCTAGAAAGTCAGAAATGCAGGATATAAAGTAGCTATAAACTAAACTAGCAACCACACAGCAATGTGATAACAATCACCTAGGACGCCACTCACATTTCCTGAAAACCGAGCTGATGTTAATTTTATTCATACATACATTATTGACTTTCTTTTTGTTATTTCTCAGCAAGATTTTCTCAGCTGCTGCTTCAACAGTCAAACAGCTCCGAGATCCTTCCCATGATGCAACAGAGGAGATATCCCACGTAAGTTTGCTGCGTTGTGGGAATAGTGTCAGCGGCGTTAATGAAGGTCATGATCCCTCAGTATATGACAGGTTAAATGCCACGACCTTCTGACCGCGTCATTTCCTGGGAAGACAACAGTTTTCCAGTGTCGTGTGGGCGGGGTGTTAGGTGACATGCTTTAACAAGCCTCATGGTCCAATCAAAACGAATGACATCATTTCCTCAGATGAAAGTGTTTTTACAGTGGGACAGTGTGTGAACAGTAGGAAATGACTGGACATCCTCATCCTGTGTGTGTGTGTGTGTGTGTGTGTGTGTGTGTGCTTGTTTATTTGTGTGTTTCATTGCTGCTGTCGTGTGTGTGTGTGAGTGTGTTTGTTTCCTTCCTAATATGATTGTCTCATTTTTATCCGTGGAAATCCTGAGTATTTTCTGATTGGTGCGATTGTTTTCAGATATGTTTGCAATGACATATTACTTGTATTAATATTTCAGTATGTATACTGTGCATAATAAGCTAAATCTGTCCATGTAATACCCAAATGACCTACTTTTTCTAGCACACAGAATACTCTATCTCACAAAGCAATGCAAAAATCTTTTTTGCTCATTATTTTTATTTGTACATTAAGAGATTATACACTTAATTTGGGGTTAGAATGCAAAATAACCAAAAAAAAAACAAAAAACATGTATCATTCACATACTTCAAAAAAAGAAAAAGTATATACCCAGCTAACAGTGAACATTTTCAGAACATTCTAGAAAGGTTCTCTCAAAAGTTCTTCCAGAAACATTAATATAAATTATTTGGTTTTTAATAATGTTCTCAAAACATTAATTATACATTTCTCATGGAACGTTATTTCTAAAACATTTTACGTTCAAATAACATTTTTCAAATGTTGCTACTTGTTTCAGAATATTACAACGTTTGCATAATGTTTGCAAAATGATAAAGCGGAATGTTACTTTAATATTTGCATAACCAAGAAGAATCGTTTTAAAAACTGTACGTTATGAATGTTCCAAAAATACTGCTTTCATATGGGGCCGTTCACACAGATTGCGTCTTTGTGTTTAAAAACACAGGACACAGCGCTCAGGAATACATTTTCAAAAAAAGCGCAGCACAGAATGCCATGCTTCTGTAAACAAAGGCTTGCAATGCTTGCCCCGCCTCCGTAGTCTTCTGATTGGTCCACTGTTTTGGAACTGACAAAACTGACTAAATTATTTTAGAACTTGACATGATGGCTGTATCCGAAATTGCCCCTATACACTATTCACTATTCTCTACATTAGTCCACTAATACAGTCCACTTGAAGGAATTAATAAAAATGAGTGAGTGAATTAGGACAGTAAGTGCACTAGGACTGCTGCCTTTGCATAGATTGTGTTCGCTGTTTAATAATCATTTTAAACTGGCAAACGGGCAGCTCCAGTAGTAAGATTAAAGGATTTATCTTGAACTCTGTCATGGAAATGATGTATAAACCATGTTTAAACAATGCAATAATCAATTTACAATTAATTGTTAGTTGGGTACTGAGCAGTATGTAGAATTTAGTAGGCTGGTGTTACATTAGATATGTTTGGAATGGAATCCTAACTTACTACATACTGCAGTAGGTACAGTTGAAGTCAAAAGTTTACTTAATTATTTTACCAAAATAAGAGGGATCATACAAATTGCATATTCCTTTTATTGAGCACTGAACTGAATAAGATATTTCAAATAAAAGGCGTTTACATACTGTATGGTTCACAAGAGAAAATAATAGTTGAATTTATAAAACTGACCCTGTTCAAAAGTTTACATACACTTGATTCTTAATACTGTGTTGTTACCTGAATGATCCACAGCTGTTTTTTTTTGTTTAGTGATCATTGTTCATGAGTCCCTTGTTTGTCATACATTTTTTGTGCATTTGAACCCTTTCCAACAAAATCAATGACTGTATGATTTTGAGATCCATCTTTTCACACTGATAACTGAGGGAATCATATGCAACTATTACAGAAGATTCAAACGCTCACTGATGCTCCAGAAGGAAACACAATGCATTAAAAGATGAGGAGTGAAAACTTTTTGAATTTGAAGATCAGGGTAAATGTAACGTATTTTGTCTTTTGGGAAACAAGTATCTTCTGTAGCTTCTGAAGGACAGTACTAAATGAAAAAAATGTGATATTAAGGCAAAAAAAGAAAAATGTACACATCTTCATTCTGTTCAAAAGTTTTCACCTCTCTCTTAATGCATTGTGTTTCCTTCTGGAGCATCAGTGAGCATTTGAACCTTCTGTAATAGTTGCATATGAGTCCCTCAGTTGTCCTCAGTGTGAAAAGATGGATCTAAAAAGCATACAGTCATTGCTGGAAAGGGTTCAAATACATGAAAATACTGAAAAACCAAAAGGATTTTTCTGAAGAACAACTATTCAGGACAAACAAGGGACTTTTGACTTCAGCTGTAAGTATAGTGTATTTCATACTATGCGCAGTTTGCATACTGCCTAATCTCATTGCATCTTCTGCTTTCTTGTCCCACCCCAGAGTGCACGTGGATGGTCCATTTGGCAGCCCGTCAGAGGACGTGTTTAATTACGAGGTCAGCCTGTGTGTGGCTGGAGGGATCGGCGTCACGCCGTTCGCTTGTGTTCTGCAAGCGCTCTTGTAAGTGAGACAACCTGTCAGTCATGTTAACTGTAACATGACGTCATTCTTAAACATTCTAAATGGAACACTTGTGGACTGCATACTGCATTTCTCTAGTTCAGATGGTGGTCATGGGTTTGATTGGCAATAATAGATCATCCTGGGATCTATGTGTCCAGAATGCACTTTATACGTAGTACCAAAAAAAAGTACAAGTATTTTTGCTATTTTTAATATATCCTTGCTTTTATTGTGTGCATGCAGAAACAATGTAAATCCATAGTGAAATGTGTGAAGGTGTTGATGTATGTGTTGCAGTGATGACTGGCGTCAGTATAAATTGAGGAGGCTGTATTTTATTTGGGTTTGCAAGGACCTTCAGTCTTTCTATTGGTTTGCTGATCTATTGTGTGGCCTTCATGAGAGGGTAAACACACACACACACACACACACACACGCACAGTGGCTCTGAAAATGTATTTTGGATTACTCCACTTTCAGAATAAAAATTTCCTGATAATTTAATCCAAGATAGTCTTTCTTTCTTCAGTCGCAAAGAAATTACGTTTTTTGAGGAAAACATACCAGGATTTTTCTCCAAATAGTGGACTTCAGTGATGCTCAACAGATTGAAGGTTAAAAATGCAGTTTTAGTGCATCTTCAAAGGGCTCTGCACAATCCCAGCTAAGGAATAAATGTTTTATCTAGCAAAACGATTGCTAATTTTCTTAAAAAATATATATTTATACACTTTTTAAGCACAAATGCTCATCTTGTCATGCGTTCTCTGTGCACTCCGGTTTAAGACAGTTAGGGTATGTGGAAAAATCTTGTTTTCTCCTTCAACTTCAAAGTCATCCTAAATCGCTGTTTTATCTTTTTATGTAAAGGGTGGCCCTCCTTGCGTGTTCACTTTGTAAACACTGGGTCAGTACTTCTGAAGCGATGTAGACAATTTTGAAGTTGGAGGAGAAAATGTGATGGGAGTATTGAACCGAAGTGCACAGAGTATGCATGTGCATAGAAGAGCTAGACAAGATGAGCATTTGAGGTTAAAAAGTATGGAAATTGTAAATAAAAAAAAAAAAAAAGCGATTGTTTCACTAGATAAGACCCTTATTCTTTGGCTGGGATCGTTTAGTGCCCATTGAAGCTACATTTCAACCTGAGCACCATTGAAGTCCTGGAATGTATTCCTCAAAAACTAAATTTCTTTGTGACTAAAGAAAGAAAGACATGAACATCTTGAATGACATGGGGGTGAGAAAATTATCAGGAAATGTTCTGATAATATATCCTTTAAGTCACACTTAACCTTGTAAAGACTGACATATGGTCAGACAATAATACATTTTTTAATGGAATTTTAGTTTATTTAACCTTTAGACAAAGTCTAAAAGAAGTGTGCATGTTTTTTGTTTTTTTTTTAAAGTATGATATTTAATAAATAGGCTTTTTATTCAGAGGCCCAAACTGAGCAAAAAATGCAATTTGGTGCAGATGCTGATGTTTATGCAAAAAAAAGTAAGATGAAATTCTGATAGCTTGTAATGCAAGTCAGTATCTTTATAAATGTATAGCAGATACTTACAAATAATGTTTATACATATCGGTTGTCACTCTGTATCTCCAATAATATGTTTTAGTAAGATGATATTTAAATGCTTAGTTTGATGATCAAGGCATATAATGCAATGCAATACAATGATGATTGAGAGATGAACAAACATTTCTGATCATATTTGTTATTATTTTTGTAAAAATGATGTATGAATAATCAAGTAAGTCCAGTAAGTGTTCATCTCGAAATGTTACTTAAAATAACAAAGTTATTCTTAGGTTTACTTTGTAAAAATCAAATTTCACTGCAAAAAAGACACATGAATCATGAGCTGAAGGTGGACATTTGCACAATTATACTAAAAGGCCTTTTACTTGATAAAAAAAAATCTAAACTATAAATCAAATGACAGAAGGCATTGTGTGCAACAGGTTTTTCAGCAAAGTTTTAATTAATTTGATCATTTAGTGGCCTTTTGTGTATCAAATATGATACAGTAGACTTTATCTTAATAGTAGATACAAAGTATAAGCGCTTTATGCAGTATGCATGAAAGTTTCAAAAGGCTATACCGCCACCTACTGGCTGATGTTATGCAGATTTTAATATCTATTGTGGAAAAAAAATCTTGAAAGTATTTTCTTCTAACAGTTCTTGTTCTCTCTCTGCAGCTGTGGCGGGACAATCGTCCAGATTACCTGAATGTTCAGCTCTACCTCAGTAACACTCAAGGATTACAGGTGTGTTCTTATATGTCAATTTATTACTAGTTGATTAATATTCATTTCTTCCATGGAATGTCTGGATACTGGATTCTGATTGGCTGGCAGATATGCATTAAAACCATTTAATGCACAGGTAGTCCCAAGTCAGTTTAATCAGCGTTCTGTATTAATGCGCAGCTTTAATTGATGCACATTTACGCACACAGAGAGAGAGAGAGAGACAGGTAGGAGATTGCATAGCCCTGCGCACATGCATAAACTAATAATAATAATAGCCTATTTAATAAAATAGAGATACTACCTCGCTCTACATTATATTCCTCAGCAACAAGGTGGTAAAACCTGTTTTTGAATTAATTTGTTGTTTGTAGAGAGACTCTCATCATTCAGGTAACCTGCACAACTGTCATTTCTGACTTTCTCTCTATCTCTCTTTTTCTCTTTCTCTCGACCGATCGTTAATTAATTGAAATAAATACTATAAAATAAATTCAAATAAATGTGATCTTAGCACACTATTTCATCTCTGTGTTTGATTTGAAGCGGTTAGAATGCAAGGAGCCATAACTGACGAAAATACCCATCATTTTTACCCATTAAAATCCTTTAATGCACAGCAAACCATTGATTATCCCTTACTTTTACCTTGAGAGATTTGTAGATGCAAGTGTTGCTCTTTTGTTTTCAGAAAATGTTAACATCTAGTTCATTATTTGACATTAAAATATGCATTTATGTGACCCTGGACCACAAAAACAGTCATAAAGGGTCAATTTTTTTAAATTGATCTGAACAAATAACCTTCCACTGATGTATGGTTTGTTAGGATAGGACAATATTTGGCCGAGATATTTGAAAATCTGGAATCTGAGGATGCAAAAAAATCTAAATATTGAGAAAATCACCTTTAAATGAAGTTCTAACATTGCATATTACTAATCAAAAATATATTTTTATATTTTGATTTTGATGTATTTATGGTTGGAAATTGACAAAATATCTTAATGGAACATGATCTTTACTTTATGTCCTAATGCTTTTTGACCCATACAATGTATTGTTGGCTACTGCTACAAATATACCCATGCTACTTAAGACTGGTTTTGTGGTCCAGGGTCACATCAGTTTTCATACTGAAGTAATGTCCTTCACTGTGTGTTTTGAAGAGCATCAGTGAGGAACGCTACCGTTTCTTAAGCTCCAGGCTTCGGATTGGTCGGCCAAAATGGAAGCTCCTGTTCCAGGAAATAGGGAGAGCCAATCAGCTGTGAGTATGATGAATTGGCCATTATTGGCTGAAATAATGTAGTTATGCAGGCATTTTAATGCATGCAATAATCAAAATGATGATGTGTGTGTTTGTTCCGCAGTAAAAGAGTGGGGGTCTTCTGCTGTGGACCTAAAGGGATCTCTAAAACGTTACACAATCTGTGCAATTCAAACCCGCACTCAGGAACTGCGTTTGAGTACAACAAAGAGTCCTTCAGCTGAGGGATGCAAACAAACCCATCGTTTAATGCCAAATAAAAAACCATTAGAGTCTCTGTCACTGAGGAATGAAGACAAGATACAGACAAAGATGTCTGGAATTCGCTCGTCTAAAAATGAATCCTCGGACAAAGAGAAGGAGAGCTGGTAAACGGTGTAAAGAGATGTTTTTATTCAGGGAGTATTTGTGATTCTGCATGTAGAGTTTGTCTACATGAACCCGCACAAACCTTAAAGGAATGGCTCACCTAAAAATGAAATTTTGTTTTAAAATGTGCTCATCCACAGACCATTCAAGGTGTAGATGAGTTTGTTTCTTCATCAGATTTGGAGAATTTAGAATTTCATCACTTGTTCACCAATGGATCCTCTGCAGTGAATGGGTGCCGTCAGAATGAGAGTCCAAACAGCTGATAAAAACATCACAATACTCCACACGTAATCCACACCACTCCAGTCCATCAATTAATATCTTGAAAAGCAAAAAGCTGTGTGTTCAGCTGTGTCCATCTTAATGATGGATCTATTTCTTACTAAATAAATCCATCATTAAGATGTTTTAACAGGGTTCCCACGGGTTATGGAATTTCTGGAATATCATGGAACTTTAAAAGGTCTATTCCAGACATTGAAAGTCAGGGATTTTTATATATTTTTTTGGTCCAAATCATGGAATATCAGGAATTTTTGTTTGTTGCTTTAAATTTTAGTTTCCATTTATCAAAATGTAAATTTTTTATGCATTTTTTTTTTTTATTGCATTGTTTCTTGTGTTTTGCCTGTTGTTATGGTTAGGCTTTTTTCAGCGCCATTTTATTTCCTCCCGCTCATAAATTCTAATATCAAATTCACGGCCTTTGGCTACAAAATTACCACTTCAGCTGTTAAAAAGTAAATGATATAAAAGCAAACTAAATGTGAAGAAATCGAAAGACTGAATGATGAACTTGATGACAAACAGAAAATCCTTCAGAGCATTTAAACCCTGAAAGCATAACAACCATAAATTATGTTCTGTAGAGAAAAAAATATCAAAGTGCATTATTTGGGTAAAAAAAAACAAAAAACAAAAAAAGTAGTGTATATGTGTGTTAAGTAAATAAAGCTTGCAAATGGATGAATCCGTTCATGATAGGTCATGGAAATTCAGCTTTTTAGTCAATAAAAGTCAGGAAATTTTACATTTGGCTTAGAGTGGGAACCCTGTTTTAACTTCAAACCTTTGCTTCTTGCAAAAATATGAGTTCATATTCCATTATAATGCTTTAGAGGTGTTTTGGACGATTTTGGCTTGATCTGTGCAGATTTCTCTCCTGATTCAGACCAGACCACTTTTTCACAGGAGGAAGCATTATGGATAGAGGACTCATATTTCAGCCTTGAGCAATGGTTTGAAGTTAAAAACGTCTTAATAATGGATTTGTTTCTTACAAACATGCAGCCTTTGTCTTCTCAAGATGTTAATTGATGGCCTGGAGTGATGTGGATTACTTGTGGCTTATTGTGATGTTTTTATCAGCTGTTTGGACTCTCATTCTGATGGCACCCATTCACTACAGAGCATCCACTGGTGAAACAAGTCATGTAATGTTACATTTCTCTAAATCTGCTGAAGAAACAAACTCATCTACATCTTGAATGGCCTGATGGTGAGTACATTTTCAGCAAATACTCATTTTTGGGGAACTAGTCCTTTATAAACTGGGTTAAAAAGCACTAGTTTTTCCCCCCAAAAAAAGAATTCTGTCGTCACCGACTCAACCATATGCAGTATGTGACCCTGGATTACAAAAACAGTCCTAAGTAGGGTATATTTGTAGCAATAGCCAAAAATACATTGTATGGGTCAGTATTATATTTTTTCATGTCAAAAAAGTTTTTTTTTGTAAATTTCCCAATGCAAAAATATTAAAACTTAATTTTTGATTCATAATATGCATTGCTGAGAACTTTATTTAGAGTACTTTAAAGGCTTTTTTTCAGTATTTTGATTTTTTTGCACCCTTAGATTCCGGATTTTCAAATAGTTGTGTATATATATTGTCCTATACATCAATGAAAAGCTTATTTATTTAACTTTTACATAATGTATACATCTCAATTAAAAAAAATAAAATAATTACCCTTATGACTAGTTTTGTGGTCCAGGGTCACATATCATTCCACATGTTGTTTTGGCTATTAATAGTGTACCTTTACGAAAACAAACCATATTTACAGTATATTTCATTCTTTTTAAATATTTATTTCATTTGTATTCTGTACAGCACAACAGTACTTGTATTATTGTTCATATTTTATTAGGACACAAACTTGTGTCCTAAACGAACTGCACTGTTATTGTATCACCACTGCCAAAGATTTCATTTAACCACTGATTTGTCATATAAATCTTTTTAATATTATTTTGTATGTGTATTATATATAGAAACACACAGTGTGATACAAGCACCATAAATATCACTGGTTGTGTTCAGAATACTAGCTTTTACTGCACTGTGTACTATTCATTAGTTATCATGCAAAACAATGCATCATGCAACAATAAGCAGTATGCAACAAGAATGTCATATAACGTGGGAAATGAAAATAATTATTTTGCATTAGAAATTCAGTCATTTTAAAACCAAAAAAAACTAAATGAATTCATCAGATTTCATAAGATGGTAAAATTTGTGGTTTATTCAATTCACTGGAAATTGAAAGTCAAGCGAATTGCATTATGAGGTGCAGTATTTTAATCAGTGTATTCTGATTGAATACTGCATTTTTTGACTGTACACTAGCAGTTAAAAGTTTGGGGTTGGTATGACTTTTTGCTCACCAAAGCTGCATTTATTTGATCAAAAATACAGAAAAAACATTTTCTATTAGAATATATTAAATTTATTTATTATAAAATGTCATTTATTTCTGTGACCAAAGCTGAATTTTCAGCATCGTTACTCCAGTCCTCAGTGTCACATGATCCTTCAGAAATCATTCTAATATGCTGATTTGCTGCTCAAGAAACATTTCTGATTATTATCAATATTGAAAACCATTGTCTTATTTCATATTTCTGTGGAAATTGTGCTACTTTAGTATTTTCAAGATTCTTAATGAAGAGAAAGTTCAAAAGAACAGCATTTATTTTAAATAGAAATACTTTTCGTCGCACCGAAAATTGAAAGTAAAACTAAGCGCATTGCATTATGAGATGCAGTATTTTAATCAGTATATTCTAATTGGATACTGCGTTTTTTGACTAATGTGTAGTATGTACACTAGCAGTTAAAATTTGGGGTTGGTAATACCTTTTGCTTACCAAAGCTGCATTTATTTGATCAAAAATACAGAAAAAAAGAGGAAAATTGTGAAATATTTTTACTATTTGAAATAACTCTTTTCTATTTGAATATATTATAAATGTCATTTATTTATGTGACCAAAGCTGAATTTTCAGTATCATTAGTGTCACATGATCCTTCAGAAATCATTCTAATATGCTGATTTGCTGCTCAAGAAACATTTCTGATTTTTATCAATGTTGAAAACAGTTGTGTTGCTTCATATTTTTGCGAAAATCATGATACTTTTGTTTTTTCCGGACTCTTTAATGAACAGAAAGTTCAAAAGAACACAACCAAGCGCATTGCATTATGAGATGCAGTATTTTAATCGGTGTATTCTGATTGGATACTGCACTTTTTGAATAATAAAGCAGTTAAAAGTTTGGGTTTGGTAAGACTTTTTGAACTCCAAAGCTGCATTTATTTGATCAAAAATACAGACAATAAATAGAAAACTGTGAAATATTTGTACAATTTAAAATAACTCTTTTCTATTAGAATATATTATAAAATGTCATTCATTTCTGTGACCAAAGCTGAATTTTCAGCATCGTTACTCCAGTCCTCAGTGTCACATGATCCTTTAGAAATCATTCTAATATGCAGATTTGCTGCTCAAGAAACATTTCTATTATTATCAATGTTGAAAACATTGTCTTGTTTTATATTTCTGTGGAAATTGTGCTACTTCAGTATTTTTAAGATTCTTAGTGAACAGAAAGTTCAAAAGAACAGCATTTAATTTAAATAGAAATATTTTTCCTTTTGCTCACCAAAGCTGCATTTATTTGATCAAAAATACAGGAAATAAATGGAAAATTGTGAAATATGTGTAACTCTTTTCTATTCGAATATATTGTGATGTTGAAAACAGTCACGTTTCATATTTCTGTGGAAATTGTGCTACTTTTGTATTCTTTAGGATTACAAAACAGGATTCTTTAATGAACAAAAAGTTTGAAAGAAGAAGAACAGTGTTTATTTGAAATAGAAATCTTTTGTGATGACACAAGTCTTTACTGTCACTTTTGATCAATTTAATGCATCATTAACTGACTAAACTCATACTGACCCCAAACGTTTAAACACAAATGTATGTAGTGTACAGTATGCATACTATAGCAAGATTCTGAACGCAGCCCTTGTTGCACGACTCTGGCTTAGAAGCAAGACCTTGTCTCATTTGTCACATGACCTGGGTTAACTGGCTGTTGTGTGTTTTTCCCGTCAGTGCGGCGTCTCTGTCCTCGCTGACACGTGTCTGCAGGGTTACGCTCTGATTCACAGTGTAGTCTGATATGAAGTCGATCCCTCCTCTTCGCTGCTGTTCAGTAGCGGCTGTCTCTCCCCGTACGACTTTCGCCTCTTCGGCCGTCTGCGACAGGCAACGGCAATAATAGTTGCGATAATTCCTGCCACGGCCGCCCCGATGATCCCTGCGGCCAGCAGCCAGCGCCAGATCTGCTGAGCTTGCTCTAGATACGGCGTTAGAAACTCTTGCACAAAGCGCTGACCTGAAAGAGATAAAAGTGATTGAGAACAGAGCGGGAGACTGAAGGAGCAAGAAAGTCCCTGAATGTATGCAAATGGCTCACTTGGGTCCTGTAAATATGCATATTCATAACCCAGAGCTTTAGTTGATAGGAAATAATCGCCGTTTCTGTAGAGGGGGATGAAGGGGACCATGTAATAGCCGTCGTTGTGTCCGATCGGGGCGTTGGCAGTCGGGTAGTGCGTGCGGGGAGGCTGGTGTCTCCTCAGCCATTGCTCAAAGATGCTGAAACACAGAAACGCAGAGTTGAAATGAGAAAGTCAATCGGAAATAAGGTCAAACATGTTTGTACCCAGCAGTCACTGCATTCAGTTTGCATTCAAATTGCTAGGATGTTCTAGCCAGTTGCTAGGTGGTTTCTTACTGGCTCAGGACAAAAAAGCCAACCCTCAAATTTTTCTGATCATGGGTTGAATTTGCGTGAAACTATTAGAATATGCATTACAAATGCTAAACTAAATGAACTTAAACCAGACTTAAGGTTTGGTTAACCCAGACTTAAAGTAAGTTTTGTTGTTCCTCTTACATTAGTCAATAATAAAAACAATTACTGTATATAAAAAATATACACTATATATATATGTATTATGTTATTGCATCACCACTGGCAAAGATGATTGATCACTGATTTATGATATTTATCTTTTTATTATTACTTTGTGTATTATATATATATATATATACTACCGTTCAAAAGGGGTCAGTAAGACTTGCAATTTATTTTTTTATGAAGTCAAGGCTGCATTTATTTTATCAAAAATACAGAAAATAAACTGTAATATTACAAAATGTTATTACAATAGAAAATAATGGTTTTTATTTTCATATACTTTAAAATATAATTTATTCCTGTGATACAATGCTGATTTTTCATCAGCTGTTACTCAGTTTCCCAGGCTTAAGTTTCACATGATCTCTCAGAAATCATTCTGATATTCTGAATTATTAGTAGAATTATCAGTTTTGGAAACAGTTGTGCCGCCAGTGTTTTTTTTTTCACCTGTATTTTTTTCTTTCAAGAACAACATTTATTCAAACTATAAATCTTTTCTAGCAATGTAAATCTATTATGTCACTTTTTATTAATGTAACAATTTATTCATTTCTTTAAAAAAAAAAAAAAGAATGAATAAACATTTACTGATCCCAAACTTTTGAACGGACATAAAAAAACATAAAAAAAATCGAAATGAGAATTAAAAATTGCTATGATAAAATATGTAGGTATTCATATTTTTTATTTTTATTAATGCAGGGTTTCCCAACTTGGGGTTTGCAAATCTCTGCAAATGTATAAGTTGATGGAAATCTAATTACGAATTATTTTATCTAAAAATGTAATAAATAAATAAGGAAATGATAATATAAGTAAAGAATTAAATAACATAAGTAAATTATTTATAAATATATAATATATATTTATATTTATTTATTTATAGTTAATTAATTCAGGGTTTCACAAATGTGGGAATTATGATAAAAATGATATTGATGAAAAGCTAATAATTAATTCAATCTTTAAAATATAACATTAAAATAAGTAATCATAAAATAAAAAGAAGAAAATTAAAACTTACTAAAACAATTATGTAAGACAAAATATTTATAGGTATTTTTTTTAAATGCAGGAATTCCCAAACTTAAATTCTAAATGTACAATTTTAAATAAATAAATAAATGAATAATCTAAAATAATCCAACTTAAAAATGACAGAATATGTATACATATCTTCTGAACAACTCACGCAGCCCTATACTATAAATAAAAAATTAAACACTGAAAAAAAAAAAGACTAAAACTGTTATAAAGGTTAAAAAATGGCTAAAATTATTATTATTATTGATTTATTTATTTATTTACCTACGTGTCATTTGACGATTAACTGGCATCAGAGAACCATGCAAAATCAAATTAAAATCTCTGGGGCACTTCTTGTAAATATTTTAGGTTAAATGTGTTCGGCTGACAATAAAGTTTGTGAATTCCTGTATTAATGTATATAATATAGTATGATTTGAGGAATCATTCATAACTACAGTTTTACGGATGAGTTCCGCATCTAAATGCCCAGGGTTAGTGGCTTGTGTATGAGTTTGTGCATGCAATTCACCTGTCGATAAAGGCATGATGTAGAAGGAAAATAGGGTCGTTGGCAGATCCCTGCACTGAAGACATGGATCCGTTCATGTAGACGTGTAAGGAGTTGTGCATCAAGCTCCGACCCGTTATCGCCAACCCCGTCTCCGGACTCGCAAAACCTGAGAAAAAGGTGAGACTGATGTGTTAAACAAGTGTAAGTTCAGTTTATCTCACTCTAAATGAGCCATCGCTTTACCTTCCAGAGCGTTCCTGAAGCTCATGTTGGCGCGTCTGTCCATCAGGCCCGTCTCGTACTCGGTCAGACTCAGCACCGACTCCACGTCTGAGGAGGTGGGCAGCCGCGGGACACGGTTTTGGTCGTGGTTACCTGGATTACGCAGTAATGGTCCCTCTGGAGACCCGTCACACAAAACTTCACGCTGGTTGTAGTCTTCAGGTTGTGAACAGACCACCTGCACAGGTATACAGACACTTACTGTATTAAAACACAAACGGACAGTCTAATATCATCAAAAAAATTACAAATATATGAATCAACCTGTTTTTTTAATACTTTTATTCAACAAGAATGCATTGAATTGCTCAAAAGTGACAGTAAAGACATTTATAATTTTAGAAAAATGATGTCCATTTCAAATAAACGCTGTTCTTTTGACCTTCCTATTCATCAAAGAATCCTGAATTACATTTATCATGATTTACACAAGTATATGAAGCAGCACAACTGATTTCAACATTGATAATATCAGAAATGTTTCTGGAGCAGCAGATCAGCATATTAGAATGATTTCTGAAGGATCATGTGACACTGAAGACTGGAGTAATGATAGCATTAAAAAATGGTGAACTAATTTAACTTAAACCAGACTTAAAGTTGTATGTGTTATATGTTTTGTTATCCCTCTTGGATTAAATGTAAAATTAAACTCAAATTCGAGGTTTCCAGTGGATGAAAAGCTAATAATTAAATCTTTGAATTTATTTATTTATTTTTTTAATTAATGCAACTTGAGAATTATGATGAAACTTGAAACTCATCGATGAAAAGCTAATAATTAAGAAATCGTAAAATTAAAAAAATAATTAAAAAATAATGTAAAAAATACAAATTAAAAAATTCTAGATTTATATCACAGGAATAAATTACATTTTACAATATATCCACATAGAAACTGGTTATTTTAAATTGTAATAATATTTCACAATATTACTGATTTTACTGTATTTTTGATCAAATAAATGCGGCCTTGGTGAGCATAAAACAACATTGACTAATATTACCGTCCCAAACTTAGTGTATTTATTTGAATTAATTAATATTTAATTTTTAAAATAATAAAACCTGTTTTTAGGACTATTAAGATTTTCCCACTATGACATTATTTTCATGAGAATTAAGATCATAGCACCACACACACTTCTGTCATTACAATGATGGGAAAATATCGCCCTATTCCAAAAGCAGAGTTATGAAGGTGTTTTGACAGCCTGTGCATTTTTTTTTCATGGATAAAGCCTATCTGTCTCTAATGACTAATACAGCTCATTTCTCGTATGTTAATTGGATGCCATTTCACCTCCCCGCTGGTCTTAAGAGATGTAAGAACGCCTACGCCAGTGGCAGATGATGAGGACAGAGAGAGAGAGAGAAAGATAGAGCAAAAGAAAATTACAATTCAAAACTCGAGATACGATACGAGATACGAGAGAATGGGTGGGTGGTTACCAGGTCATCACTATTTCGTTTAACTTGTCAGTAAAACTGCAATAAAAATTAATATTATATTGACATGCTTAAAAAGCAAAACC
This sequence comes from Cirrhinus molitorella, assembly GCA_033026305.1. NCBI lineage: Eukaryota > Metazoa > Chordata > Actinopteri > Cypriniformes > Cyprinidae > Cirrhinus > Cirrhinus molitorella. The sequence continues at coordinate 32,241,787 of CM065134.1, read as the reverse complement.
TTAAAATGACACACAATACAATTATGGAAACTTTAATAAAAGAATCTAATTAAAATTAATTCAGACTGTTAATAAAAACTATTAGCTGTTTCAAATTGTAATAATATTTCACAATATAAGAGTTATTAAAACATGAAGCATTACAGACCCTAAATCTGAAATAAAATAAAATGTTAATTAAAATAAAATAAAATATTAAAAAACCTATATATATTTTATTTTGACTTTATTTTAATTTGACTTTATGTACTAAAATAACTATAAATAAATAAAATGAAATAAAAAACTAATACTATATATACACTACCAGTCAAACGTTTTTGAACAGTAAGATTTGTAATGTTTTTTTTTAATCTCTTCTGCTCACAAGCTGCATTTATTTGATCCAAGTAAAGCAAAAATGTTTTTACTATTAAGAATAACTTCTTCTATTTGAATATATTGTAAAATGTGATTTATTTCCGTGATCAAAGCTGAATTTTCAGCATCATTACTCCAGTCTTCAGTGTCACATGATCCTTCAGAAATCATTCTAATATGTTGATTTGCTGTTCAAGAAACATTTATTAATATTATTATTATTATTATTATTATTATCATCATCAATACTTTAAAACAGTCAAGTATTTTTTTTTCAGGATTCTTTGATGAATAGAAAGATCCAAAGATCAGAATTTATCTAAAATTTCTTTTTGAGTAAGCAATTATAGAAATTAATACTTTTATTTACCAAGGATGCTTTAAATGGATCAAAAGTGATGATAAATATTAATAGTGTTAGAAAATATTTATATTTCAGATAAATGCTGTTCTTCTGAACTTTCTATTCAGAAACCTGAAATAAATCCTCTCAGCTGTTTTTGAGCAGCAAATGATTTCTGAAGGATCATGTGACACTGAGGACTGGAGTAATAATGCTGAAAATTCGGCTTTGCATCACAGGAATAGATTACATTTTAAAATATATTCAAATAGAAACAGTTATTTTAAATGGTAAAAAAAAAAAAAATACTGTTTTTGCTGTACTTTGGAACAAATAAATGCAGGCATGGTGAGCAGAAAAGACTTCTTTAAAGAACAACACTGAAAATCTTACTGTTCAAAAACATTTGTATATAACATTTTTAAACAACATTAAAAACACAAATGATAAAGATGACAAACCTTAAGGAAAATGAGAAAAAATATTAAAACACCACTGAGCCAGAGTCTGTCTGTATTGTGGCTTAGTGAAGCTGCTTTGGTTAATTCCCCTGTGGCTTTTGTTGAGGGTCAGTGCTGAAGTTAATGGGGGGGTTTTGGGGGCCAGACACACTTGTGACCCACTGCAGCCCATCTTCACTGCTCCGCTCGAGGCCACGTCACACAATCACGGCTTTATAAACATCGTCACACGCACGGCTTCATCAGACGCTGTGCTCTCAGAGGAATGTGTGACATCATCACCGCTCCATAGACGGATCAATGAAACTGACATTTGACATTTCTTAAAGGACCAAATCCCAGTCACATGCCTAAAACAAATACGACTAATGAGTCACACGGACACCCTGGGAATTTACATGGAGCTTATTACCTCAGTGTGTTTAGACCTGCATTGAAAAATGTGGAGACTGAGATAAAGTGTTTATACAGAATGTAGCTTAAATGCATAAATAAATGAAGAAAGAAAATTGTTGATTTCCTGTATGCAAAAGTAATTTTTCTTTTTTTTATTTATTTAAGCTGTTATTATTATTATTATTATTTTAAATGGACATATAAACCTACCACAACGTTTTGGAATTTACTCCAAAAATTAAACAAATTCTTTAATTAAGTAATTAATTAATTATTTGTATTTATTTATTTATTTTGATTAATTTCTCTCCAATACTGTCAGTATTCCATAAAAAATATGGAATACCCCCCAGTTATTATTATTATTATTAAAAAATAATATTACAGGCTATTATCTATCTTCACTGCATAATTTACCATTATCTGAATTTATACTATGATGAAAACAGCAACTGTATTTCCTATAATAACATTTTGGTTGAATTTTCATTACTAGAAGAATAATTTGAACAAAACCATATTTTATTCTTGAAAAATCATGTAAAATGAAAATATAAATCTGAATGCCTTTACTAAATTTTAAATAGTTTGTTATGGGTTAATATTGACCTTTTTAATATTAAAATGAGTCAGTAATTATTTCAGGTTTATTGCACTTTTAATCCCTGTTGTAATATTTTTTTCAACATTTTAATTTTTAATATGTATTTTTTTTGTTGAGTGAACTAAATGTAAAACTAGTTAAAAATCATTAATTGTAATCAAATATAAAATAACTGAAATAACATTTTTTTTTTTTATTATTATTTCAAAATTTCAAGAACATTATAGACCCCCAAATCTGAAATAAAATAAATATTAATTGAAATAAAATTAAATATCAAAAACGTAAACTTACTTTATTTCAGCTAGTTGCCAGTGAAGCATTTGACCATTTTTAAGTTTAACTTGATGTACTAAAATAATTTAAAAAATAAAACTGAAATATAAAACTTAATAATAAATAAAAATAATACATATGAACAAAACCATACTTTATTCTTGAAAAAATCTTTACTTTTTAATTTAAAATTTATTTAGATTTTGTTTTTAATTACTTTTTTCCCCACTTAAATCCTAAAGAGTGACATTAAATATAATATTTCTACCTTCATTGCATAATTTAACATTATCAGAATATAAACTATGCTATAAAAGTTTCATTGTGTTCACTTGTTTGCCAAAGACCTTCACTTCTAAAAATAAAGGTGCTTCATGATGCGATAGAATAACCTTTTTTGTCAAAAAAAAAAAAGCACCTTTATTTTTAAGAGTGCATTGCAAAAATATGATGAAAATAGGATTATAGTTTGGTTTTTGTGCATCTGCAAGGGAAAACAAGTATTTAATTGGACTTTTGACTTTCTGAAATGCATTTTTAATTAAAAAGAACAAACATTACTACTAAATTACTAAACCATACTGTTTTATTCCCATGTAAAATGAATGTTTTCATGTTTACCTTCCAGGAGGAGAACACCGATGATGGGCTGATCAGGTTTGGACTGAGAGGACTTCGTCCCCCCATCAGCTCATCCGTACACACCTGACAGTCCTGCGCATCACGCCAATCCCAGTATGGGATGGTGAAGTTAAAGTCGCCAGTCAGCTTCCGGATTTCGTGCTCCCAGAACAGCAGGTAAACGCGATGCCAAGGCAGAAACGCGGCAGATTCATGTGCAAAATCAATGTCGGCCCACACATTCCCAGGACCCCCGAGCAGCGCGTCACGGGACACGTAATAGTGCATCCAGACGAACAGATCATACACGCTGATGTTGGCGAACATGGGTGTCGAACCGTTGTTCATCTGTGCGTACGTGCCCGTCGCGATCATATAATCAGGGCTTATTGTAGTTTTGGCGAGATTGAGATACGAGATGAATCTTTGCCTTTCAGAGACGGATAATTGAAAGATGTTTCTGCGCACCGATTCCCGTCTTTCTCCGCAATTGGCTCCGAAGTATCCGAACTTGCACTCGCCGCAGTCGAACCCCATGTAGTTGCCAGCGCACTGGCAGGTTTGGTTGTAAAACACCAGAGGCCAGCGTTCACGGTCATCCAGGCCCGAATGAGGATACTGCGGCCCGTTGGGAAGATCGGAGACCGTCACGTCCTGGCAGAAGCCTCGACCCGAAAGAACGCCGCATTCTGAACCGTCGCCCGGCCAGACCGGACAGCAGCGCTTGCTCTGCAGGACGTCCGGCGTGGTGCATGGCCGAGGAAACTGCTGGAGAGATGGACTCAAAAACTGAATGAAGAACAGAAGCAGAGGGAGAGACATGACGAGAGTAGGATGCATTAGACACGGAAGAGTTAGGAGAACTTCAGCTTGCCTTTTCTTTACACACTTCTTTGCGTCCCTCCTTTTCCACACACACACACACACACACACACACACACACACACACACCTCGTATCACATGCTAGGGATGAAATTGGTGACCCCCCGCTCGTGTTCGGTCTCGGGACTCTGAGGAATGCTTGTGCTCGAGTCGAGCGTGAGATCATTTCATTTACAGTTTGGGAAGGAACTCCTTTCATCCCAAATCAGGCATTTTAACCCAATAACCAGTAAAGTCAACACAGTTAATGAGGGTTTACAGATGCAACATTGTTTTGCAACTTGGTGGGCTGAGGATTGTAGTCAAATCAACGCTTTTGCTTGTTTTATGCATTAGAAACCTCAAATGCAAGCAAGTCTGAATGCATGTTGGATTTTTCTTATCATGTAAGTGCAAAAGTTTGGTTTAAAAAAATATGCTTTTGAAAGAAGTCTCTTTTGCTCACCAAGCCTGCATTTATTTAATAAAAAATACAGTGAAAATTGTGAAATATTGTTAGAATATCAAGAAAGAGATTTCTACGTGAATATTTTTAAGATTATATTTATTTTTTGTGATCTGTGATCATTACTCCAGTTTTCAGTACCACATGATCTTTTAGAAATCATTCTAATACGCTGATTCATATTTTTGTGGAAACCAAATATTTTTATTCAGTATTTTTGTTTAAGAGAACAGCATTTTTTTTAAATATTATAATGGCCTTTACTGTGATTTTTGATTTAATGCACCCTTGCTGATTAAAAGCACTAAATTCCTTTAAAAAGGAATGTATTAGTGGCAACAACTTGAAAAGTTGGCAGTTTTTTTTTATTGTCTTGTTGTAATTGTTAAAATGTCCATGGATCAGCAATCTCCACATAAAAAGTGATCGGGCAAACCATACCGTAAGTTGTAGAGACTTGAAACTTGGAGGGATGGTGGTACTCACACCATCTACAACATCACCAAGGCTCGCCCCAGTTGGCCTGATAAGTGTCTTATTTGGTTGAAATCCTTGGCTCACACCGGACCAAAACGCACTCTTTATGGGTATTTTGCATTTTGAAACACCTACTTTTGCAAACTAGTCCTAGGTTTTTTGCCTGATCAGAATTAAACCAGTGTAGGAAAATTCTCTAGAAAATGAATATCAAAAAAAAAAAGTTTAACTTTCGACTCTCTGTTCCAAAGCGGGAACTTTTACTAAAACGGGTATAACTTTTGAACAGAATGAGTTATCCTTGGCAAACTCACAATGCCTATGTAATAGCTGAATCTGAGGTCATGTGAAAAAAGTTGTGGCGCTTGGCCACTTAAGAGAGAGGAAAACATTAAAAAACATCCATAACTACATGACAGTTGGTACGCACAGCCTTAGCCCAAAGTGCCACAAGTAGTTATAAGCAGGGTGCGATTTGTGAAAAAAGGGGGGATAACTAACATTAGTGTAATCTGTTAACATTGCACGTTATATACATCTTTTTAAACAAGTACCAGATAATGAGTGTCATGTCATGAAATGTGATAACAATTTCATAAAAACATTAGTTAGTCCTATTAATTGTAACGATTTCATTTCAAACAACGAATAAATTATATAAAGCGAGCAAAGATCAACCACTGTGTCGCAAAATGATTCACTGTTTCGAAGCGCTCCAGTCAGATCGCGAATCATTTGACTCAAAAAGGGACTTTTGATTCATTTGATTCAGAACCGGACTTTAAAGCACGTATCGCGAATCATTTGACTCAAAAAGGGACGTCAAAGCGCGTATGGTGAATCATGTGATTCAGAACCGGACTTTAAAGCGCGTATCGCGAATCATTTGACTCAAAAAGGGACTTTTGATTCATTTGGTTCAGAACCGGACTTTAAAGCACGTATCGCGAATCATTTGACTAAAAAATAGACTTCAACGCGCGTATGGCGACTCATGTGATTCAGAACCGGACTTTAAAGCGCGTATAGCGAATCATTTGACTAAAAAATAGACTTCAACGCGCGTATGGCAAATCATTTGATTCAGAACCGGACTTTAAAGCGCGTATCGCGAATCATTTGACTCAAAAAGGGACTTTTGATTCATTTGATTCAGAACCGGACTTTAAAGCGCATATCGCGAATCATTTGATTCAGAACCGGACGAACCGGTTCGCGGGAATAATAATTCAGCAGAGGCAGGGATGCATAGACCAGAGGGGGGAAATCCCCACCATCCCCCCAAGCAAATTGCACCCTGGTTATGAGGACATTTGAGCATCTCAAAAAACATGGCCACCATAGGCTAATGAACTTTGAGCACCTATTAGACTAGGTTAATGGAGGTCAATCGGAATGAAACTCGTGGGCCTGTTTGACTCACGGCCCTAAAGGTCTGTGAGAAATTTGAAAAAAATTGGCCACTGGGGGGGTATATTGGGGGGGTATATTGCACGGGTTTTCACACGGTATTTGTATTATACAATAGACAAATAACTTTGCCTGTAGTACCACTGCTGTCAATCAAACCATTTGTTAAATGATGGAAAAACTGTAAAAAACTTTTTACTTTTGCGAAATAGTCTTAGGGTTTTCACTCACTCTGGAAAAAATAAACACTGCAGGGCAATTCTTTGGACTGCCTAGGTCAATAATTATCAAAAAAGCTATAACGGGGTTGGTCCAAACGGGGCCTGTCCAAATCGTCCCAGAAGCCTATAAAGCCTAAACGAAAGTTTAAAACTTCACAAAACCTGCATGTAAAGTTTTAGGGAGATCAGACCACAGCTGGTGCTATAACAGTCATAAATGTTAAAAAACATATTTCTATAGCAAATTACCTGTTTTTGCCATAAATGCATGTTTAAATAATTAATTTAGGTAGTTACCGGCTTGCAAAATAATATATAATGACTTTTTTCATATGTGCTTTCAAAAAAAACATTTCCAAAAGAGTTTATTTAGGTCTTATTTGTATTGAACCTCAAACTACTCAAGGATTTCATTGTACATGTCCAAAATATGGTGTTATAATGGTGTATTATCCAAACAGGTACTCTTGATGCTCTTGTTGTTAGTGATGTGTGTTTAGCTCTATATGTGTGTCATATGTTTTATCATGTGCCGTTTGGTGAAGCTGCACGTATAGTGCTCTTAGCTTTCTGGAATCATAAGCTCGTCACATGTTAGCGTAGTGAGCACGAGGTCCAGATAATCCAGCGCGCAGCAATGGCATGAACGTCACAGGATTACTACAGCCGTGGGGTTTCTTTCTCTCTACATTCAGGGTTCATTTACACAATCAAACGTTTTGTGCATTTCATTCATAATGCAAAAAGTGCCCCATAAAAGTGTTTAGCTGCTTAGAAATGCCTAAATGCAATTGCATTTGATGAGAAAATATCCAAACTGCCCTTCATTTTGAATAAAGATAGCACAAATGCACATTTTGAGCAAATATTTAGCGAAAAGAATGTTTTTGGGTTTCATAAAGTGATTTTATTGTGATACTTTGGCTGTGAAATATCCTACTAGTGTTTATGTGATTTCAAAATGGCCCAGAAACAGTTAGTTTTGATATCTAATATAATTTTAACATTTGAAAATTTGAAATACAATAAACATTAGCTGAAATAAGATATTAATTAGTGCTGTTCAAACGATTAATTACGATTAATTGCATCCAAAATAAAAGTTTTTGTTTATATATGTGTGTACACTGTATAAGGACACACGCATGTTATATATTTTGAAAATATTTACATGTACATACAAATTTATATTATATATAAATATATTTAATATATAAACATGACATTTTCCTTATATATATATATATATATATGCATGTGTTTAATTACATATACATAATAAATATACACATTACACACACACATATTTTGTACACAAAAATTTTTATTTGGCATGCAATTAATCGTTGCCCAGCACTAATATTAATAGTTTATTTCAGCTAGTTGCCACAACATTAATATACTAAAATAACAAACTAAATCTGAAATAAAAACGGATAAAAACTATATATACACACATATATAAAAATACTACTAAAAGTGACAAAAACACACAACAAAAATACTAAAACTATAAAAATACACTACTACAACTAAAATAAACACAACTAGATGTGTTTAAAAAACTTGCTGTCTAAATATAACATGATTCTTTGTGTCAGTTAGATACACTGGCCTGTTAAAATAACTAAAACGGAAATAAAAATGAATACAGTATATATAGATATAAATTAAAAAATATCAAAAATGATAAAAACACAACAAAATTGCTAAAACTGTATAATAAAATAAAAATGTCTAAAAATAAATTATTATAAATTATTACTGAAAATTGTACCAGTATGTAAACTCTAATTCGATTATTATCATTATTTTATTAATTTTTATGTATTTATTAATTTATTATTTATTTATTTTTTTAAAGAAGAACACTTTTCTATTGCAAAAAAAAACTTCTTTTTTTTATCATGATTAATATTCACAAACACTGGTTTCAGATTCAGTGAGGTTTTTTTTGGAAAGCTATGGTTTATGTTAGCATATTAAATACAACCATATGTATTTGACTGACTTGTAGTCTAAATATAACATAAGTTATTCATGTTAATTAGATATACTGGCCCGCTGCCCAACTGCAAATACTCCAAAAGCACTGAATTTGTCTTTAATACCACAAGTGGTCTACAGGTGGCAGTGTGAGTTGAACTTTTGCCAGTCAGCACTGGATGAAAGCCAAGATACTCACTGAATGGAGCCAAGGCTCTGTTCGCTTCAGTCATTTCCTCTCCTCTGCTCCTCTATAGGCTCATCTATCAGAGACTGGACACATCAGAGCTTCCCAATGCCTTCTGTGGGACTTCCTGTGTTTGACCTCTGGTGATTCAGTCTGGATGGACAAGTTGACCAGTTCAGCTGGTTAAATAAAAGACAGGTGGGTTAAATACTACATGGTGGAAATCACAGGTTATAATAAAAGGGCTAGATGTCACAGTTTGTAATGGTTATACAATACCATTTTTAAAGAAATTAATGCATTTATTCAGCACAAATTTATTAAATAGATTAAAATTGACAGTAAAGACATTTGTGACCCAAAACAAAACCAGTCATAAGGGTCAATTTTTTGAAATTGAGATTTATACATCATCTCAAAGCTGAATAAATATGCTTTCGATTGATGTATGAAAATCTGGAATCTGAGTGTGCGAAAAAAAATACTGAGAAATGCATATGCTTAGCTATGCATATTACTAATCAAAAATTACGTTTTGATATATTTATGGTAGATAATTTACAAAATATCTTCATGGAACATGGTCTTTACTTAAAAGAAAAATCGATCATTTTGACCCACACAATGCATTTTTGGCTTTTTCTACAAATGTATTTCTGCTACTTAAGACTGGTTTTGTGGTCCAGGGTCACATTTATAATGTAACAAAAGAACTTTCTATTCATCAAAAAAATAAAAAAATGAATTAAATGTATCACTGTTTAATCAGAGCATCAAATCAGCATATTAGAATGATTTCTGAAGGATCATGTGAAAATCCAGCTTTGATCACAGAAATAAATATTAAAAATAACAAATAATAAAATTACATTTTACAATATAGTAAAATAGAAAACCGGTATTAATATAATTTTTTTTATAATATTAGCTCTGGTAATCATGAGACTCTCTCTCTCTGTCTATATATATATATATATATATATATATATATATACACACACACACACACACACACACACACAAATGAAAACAAAATATAAAATAAATGTATTTTATTATTAATAATAATATGAATAATATTACATATTAAGAATGCACTAAATAGTATCTCAATTATACTAAAACAACACTGATTGGGAATATTTTCGATTTTATTATAAGTTAAAACTCCTCATTTCTATTGCAAATGCATGAAAAGCTGAAAACTGTACAGTTACTGTCCTGAAAGCTGGACATGTATAATAAACACTAAAAGCTCTGAGTGATTGACTGTGAGTTTCGACAGAACTGCATGTGGCTGCAAAAGGAAAAAACGGTTTCTCTCATGTCTCCATAACTGTCACTTATTGGTAGCTGCTTTTTAGACGCAGGAATCTTTATATATCATCTGTGTTTCTATGGCAACCAAGATTATGTCAATGTCATTTTGAGACGCCATCGAATAATTGATTTACTGTTGTTTTTATGGCTTTTGTCATATTTGTAGAAAGATAATCTCTCTCGGCACACGACGCCCACTCACAACATCACCGCTGGCCTTCAGTTCAATAGCACACGAGTTTCAGTCTGTTCCTGCTTCTGCAATCTGACATATTTACAAGCGGAACAGGATAGACGACAGTAACACATGCAGGGAGCTGATCTTATCCAGCAGGAATTGATTGGATTGGGGAAATTTGCCGTTTCATTAACCGAATGGAGTTGGAGGGGGAGGGATTACAGAATAAAAGGGATTTGTGACGTCGTCTGAAAACATTTTTGCACTCTTTTGTGATTTGTCTTGTGCAAAGGACTTACATAGTATTTATTAATATTTTGAGTTAGCTTTTATTTTTATATTTGATATATATTTGAGGTAACACTTTACAATAAGGTGTCATTTGTTAACATTAATGTATTATCTAACATGAATGAACAATGAACAATACATTTATTATTAATCTTTGTTCATTTTAGTTCATAAAAATACAGTCATTCATTGTTTGTTCATGTTAGTTCATGGTGTATTAACTGTTAACAAACAACTTGTGATAATAATAATGCATTAGTAAATGCTTAAATTAACATCAAGATTAATAAATGCAATAAAATGCTGTTATATAATTTATTTATTTTAATTTTAGTTTAATTTGTCATTTTTAGTAGTTTGTTGTTAATATTTCTGTTTAGCTTTGATTTAGTTTTACTTGCGATTTTAATAGTTTTACTAATTTACTACTAGTAGTAAAAATTACTAATATATACATTTTAATTTGAGTAATTTTTAATAAAATTAATAAAATAAATACATTTTGGAATGTGCTTTTATCATTTTTAGTAGTTTTTTATATTTCTATTTAGCTTTGTTTTTTTTTTTATTTGCAATTATATCTAATTTTGTAAAAATTACTAAAATGTACTAGTTCTTGCTTTCATTTAAGTTTTTCATTTAATAAATAACTAAAATGTTTTTACCAGTGCTACTTTTAGTTAACAATAATATATAGTTAAGTTTTATAATTACGTTAATATAAATTATATATGTTAAAATATATTTATAGTAAGTTACATCATTTAGCAGATGTGCTTCGAATATTATTTAGCTGTAATTTATTTTATTTCAGTTTTATTTTATTTTATTTACAAGGCAACATTTAAAATTTTCTTCACAAATTTCATCTGATATTTATATTTCAATTTCATTTCAGTGAACAAAAATGCTTATAATTTAACTACTAATTTATCTACATTAATTTGCTTTTCAGTAGTTTTTATATATTTAAATAACACAAATATTTTAACAGTGTTAAAATAATGTTTTTTTTTAAGTGTTAGTTAACAATAACAATATTATTTTAGTAATATTTTAGTAAATGTATAAATAATAATATATAATAAATTTTTAGTCATTAATATATAATTAAGTTTATAATTACTTGCATTGTAAGTAATGATTTAATTTCCACCGAATAAATTATATAGTGAAAGCGAGCAAAGAGCATCAACGAAGCTTTCTGAAATTCTGAATCAGTTACCACTGCATCACAAAATGATTCACTGTTTCGAAGCGCTCCAATCGTATTGCGAGAATTCAAAGCTTCTATCGCGAATCATTTGATTAGGAACAGGAATTCAAAGCTTCTATCGCGAATCATTTGATTCAGAACAGGAATTCAAAGCGTGTATCGCGAATCATTTGATTCGGAACATGAATTCAAAGTTTGTATCGCAAATCATTTGATTCAGAACAGAAATTCAAAGCGTGTATCACGAATCATTTGATTCGGAACAGGAATTCATAGCGCATATCGCAAATCTTTTGATTCAGAACAGGAATTCAAAGCGTGTATCGCGAATCATTTGATTCAGAACAGGAATTCATGGCACATATCGCAAATCTTTTGATTCAGAACAGGAATTCAAAGCACGTATCGTGAATCATTTGATTCGGAACAGGAATTCAAAGCGTGTATCACGTATCATTTGATTTAGATCGGGTCTTTGGAGCGGGTTTGCGGAATGTTTTTTTATCCCGTCCATATCCCCCGGCAAATAAATATATAAATGAAGTGATAAATAATAACAATTCCTGTCATGCTTTGTCAGTGTATCATTAATATTCAGATTGTAACAAATTGTTACTTTTGGCTCCTCCTAGTCCTGAATATGTGATTACATCCTTTACAAGCGACTGTTGCCATGGTTACTTCAGAACGCGACTATATTTAGCGGCAAGTTCGAGTATTGTCATTCCTGAAAGTTCCCTGTTGAAAAGTACAAAGAATTTTTTGCTTTAAAAATAAACAATATGTACTTTTTAGTGGGCGTCAAGCCTTAATTGCGGGTTTCCGACCCTCCCTAAAGCCTCTGTAATTCACAGCCAGTGTGCGGTGTGTGAACAACCTTTAATGTGACTCCATGAAGCTGCACAGCAGACCGTGAGTCACTCTCACACCAGTTTGAGCGGCTCTTCCCACGCACACGGCGTCCAGCTTCTGAGTGTGTGTTTGTGTGAGTGTTAAAGAGTAATTCAGGAAGCTGACATGTCCTTCATGAATGATTTCTGTGTTTAAATTACAAGTTTGTGTGTGTTCGGGTCTGGTTTGAACTTTGAATGTTGTACTGTTTTGGAGTTTGCTTGACTTAATGTGTGTGTTCTTGCATGTGCATGAGGACTCAATTACACACTTGAGCCTCTGATTACTCGTCATTACGCCTTTAAGAGCGTTTGGGAGGGGTTGCCATAGTAACCTGACCCCAGAAGCCATTGAACAATTACTCTTGTACTTTCTAAGAAGCGTTTAGGAAGCTTTCCAGCATCTGAGTGTAATTTATTACAAGCCTACACTCTGCGGTCTCAATCATGCTAATTCTATAATTAACAAGCATAACGCTATTAGCAGCATTCCAGTGCTGGTTGGCGCGTCTCTGAGCGTTCGGATGAACAACCGGCGGTCAGATGGGTCACATGATTTCAGCTGGAAGTGGTTTTGCACTAGTATTGATAGTTTGTTCATTGGCCAGTAGCATGTATAGTACAAAAATATTCTGTTTTGGGTAAATAATGTGTAAATTATTTGTGTTTAAAAAAACATACTGAACCATTTCCACTGGAAAAAAGGTAATTTAACATGTTCTGACCTTTTATGACAGCTTGCTACAATAGTGGGGTATGTTGTCACAGTAGGAACCTGCTATTAAAGGAATAGCAAATGTTTTCTTTTAGTGAAAATGTCATCTCATCTTAATCAGGTGAGAAATCTGCACAGATCAAGCACAGTTTACAAGCCAAAGCAGCTCTAAACGTGGGTGGATTTTCATGTGAGAGACATTTTTCACTGGAGAAAGCATTATTTTGCATTATGGATGGTTTAAAGTTAAAAACGCCTTGATGTTGGATTTGTTTCTTACAAACACACCGCTTTTGGCTTCACAAGATGTTAATTGATGTACTGGAGCGGTGTGGACTATTGTGATGTTTTTATCACCTGTTTGGACTCTCATTCTGACGGCACCCATTCACTGCAGAGGATCCACTGGTGAGCAAGTGATGTGATGCTACTTTTATCCAAATTTGATGAAGAAACAAACTCGTCTACTTCTTGGATGTCCTGAGGGCAAGGATATTTTCAGAAAATTGTCATTTTTGGGTGAACTGTTCCATTAAATAGCATATTATAGGTTTAGTGATAGTTATTCATGAGTCCCTTGTTTGACCTGAACAGTTAAACTGCTGGCTTGAAATAGACCCCAGAAAATAAAGTTTCCTGGCCGCTTTTCTTCAGAAAAATCCTTCAAGTCCCACAAATTCTTGTTTTTTGAGCGTATTTGTGTATTTGAATCCTTTCCAACAATGACTGTATGATTTTGAGATCCAACTTTTCACACTGAGGACAACTGAGGGACTCATATGCAACTATTACAGAAGGTTCAAACGCTCACTGATGCTCCAGAAGGAAACACAATGCATTAAGAGCCACGGTAAATTTTACTTATTTTGTCTTCAGGGAAACATGTAAGTATCTTCTGTAGCTTCTGAAGGGCAGTACTAAATGAAAATGTACGATATTTAGAAATAAGAAAAATGTACACATCTTTATTCTGTTCAAAAGTTTTCACCCCTGGCTCTTAATGCATAATTTTTCCTTCTGAAGCATCAGAGAGCATTTGAACTTTTTGTAATAGTTGCATATGAGTCCCTCAGTTGTCCTCAGTGTGAAAAAAGGGTTCAAATACACAAAAAGGCTGAAAAACATAAGAATTTGTGGGACTTGAAGGATTTTTCTGAAGAAGAGCAAGCAGATTAACTGTTATTATTAACAAAATAACATTAATTTTATAACATGAACATTTATTTTAATAAAATAATTAACATTTTGCAGATTCTGCAAGGTGAATGTATTTATTACCTCAACTGTAGATAGATAGATAGATGATAGATAGATAGATGACAGCTCCAATACACATGTATAATATATAGACTATGAAAAGAATCAAATATATGTGTTATATCAGCCCTCACAGAATCATACAGCTTTCAGTATGCATTTGCTTTTATTGGGAAAGCTCTGAGAGCTGGTTGGGTTTAGCGTGGGCTTAATGTTAAGCATATTGTTTATTCTTTTTAGATGTTTACATATGAATATAGAAGCAGATTTTCCGCTATAATCCTTGTGGACGGCTCACTAAACACCACCTTAGTCAGACATTTAAGAGAAATGCTAAGCAAAATGGTGAGATTAAGAAGATTACCTGGTTTGGTGGAATTTTTTGTCCTGCTGAAAAGACTAATAGTTGGTCACCTCACAAACATGGAGATGCTAGACTAGCTCTGACGCTCCTAAACCAGTCTAGACTCATTCATGGTCTTCTCAGTAAAGTAAAGGGGCGAAAACGAAAGGGTATAAATTACGTCTTTAGCGAGTATGTAAATTTAGAGAGATAGAGAGCCTGTACATAGAGATTTACGAGGTTGGGCTATCCGTATTGTGGTAAACATCACAGGAAGCTGCTGAAGTGGTTTTGCCCTTTTAATGGTCGTTAATCCCGCGCGCAGTTGGCGGGCACATTAATCCCGCGCGAAGCCCAAAGCCACTTGCGCTAAAAAGCCCCATCCTGTCAAGCAGCCACCGCTTTATCCACTCGTGCCCGCACATATGATGACGCACGGTTAGGCTACTAGAGGTGTTACACACGAGACATCCGATCGGCGGACCGCGCCGTTTTGTGTTTTATACTGAGGCGCGAAAACGAGCGGGAAAATAAAGCCGCGGTTGTGCGCGAGCTCAACGGCGCGCGACTGAGATTCTGCGGTTGCCATGGTAAAAAGTGGGTTAATAGAAGTGGCGCTCTCTTCCAGATCGAGTAGAAGCTTTAGCAACCTCATGCTGGCTTGAAATAGACCCCAGAAAATAAAGTTTCCTGGTAAGGTGAGTAACGTAAAGTTAACTTTTGCTGTATGTGGTCACTTTATAGCATATTGTGTTCTCACATGAAGAAGTTGCTTTCAGAAATAACTAATATATGACCCTGGATCACAAAACCAGTCATAGGGTCACATTTATGAAATTATACATCTGAAAGCTGAATACATAAGCTTTCCATAGATGTGTGGTTTGTTAGGATAGGACAGTTATTTGGCCGAGACACAACTATTTGAAAATCTGGAATCTGAGGGTGCAAAAAAAAAAAAAAAAACATAGATAAAATCTAAATGTTGAGAATATCACCTTTGAAGTTGTCCAAATGAAGTTCTTAGCAATGCATATTGCTAATTAAAAAATTAGGTTTTAATATATTTATGGTAGGAAATTCACAAAATATCTTAATGCAACAAGATCTTTACTTAATATCCTAATGATTTTTTTGTTATAAAAGAAAAATCAGTAATTTTGACCAATGTATTGTTGGCTATTGCTACATATATACCTGCAACTAGAGTGGTTTTGGAGTTCAGGGTATACAGGTCCTTCTCAAAAAATTAGCATATTGTGATAAAGTTCATTATTTTCTGTAATGTACTGATAAACATTAGACTTTCATATATTTAGATTCATTACACACAACTCGAAGTGGTTCAGGCCTTTTATTGTTTTAATATTGATGATTTTGGCATACAGCTCATGAAAACCCAAAATTCCTATCTCAAAAAATTAGCATATCATGAAAAGATTCTCTAAACGAGCTATTAACCTAATCATCTGAATCAACTAATTAACTCTAAACACCTGCAAAAGATTCCTGAGGCTTTTAAAAACTCCCAACCTGGTTCATTACTCAAAACCGCAATCATGGGTAAGACTGCCGACCTGATTGCTGTCCAGAAGGCCATCATTGACACCTCAAGCAAGAGGTCTGTGGGAAGGAAAAAGTGTGGCAGAAAACGCTGCACAACGAGAAGAGGTGACCGGACCCTGAGGAAGATTGTGGAGAAGGACCGATTCCAGACCTTGGGGGACCTGCGGAAGCAGTGGACTGAGTCTGGAGTAGAAACATCCAGAGCCACCGTGTACAGGCGTGTGCAGGAAATGGGCTACAGGTGCCGCATTCCCCAGGTCAAGCCACTTTTGAACCAGAAACAGCGGCAGAAGCGCCTGACCTGGGCTACAGAGAAGCAGCACTGGACTGTTGCTCAGTGGTCCAAAGTACTTTTTTCGGATGAAAGCAAATTTTGCATGTCATTCGGAAATCAAGGTGCCAGAGTCTGGAGGAAGACTGGGGAGAGGGAAATGCCAAAATGCCTGAAGTCCAGTGTCAAGTACCCACAGTCAGTGATGGTCTGGGGTGCCATGTCAGCTGCTGGTGTTGGTCCACTGTGTTTTATCAAGGGCAGGGTCAATGCAGCTAGCTATCAGGAGATTTTGGAGCACTTCATGCTTCCATCTGCTGAAAAGCTTTATGGAGATGAAGATTTCATTTTTCAGCATGACCTGGCACCTGCTCACAGTGCCAAAACCACTGGTAAATGGTTTACTGACCATGGTATTACTGTGCTCAATTGGCCTGCCAACTCTCCTGACCTGAACCCCATAGAGAATCTGTGGGATATTGTGAAGAGAAAGTTGAGAGACGCAAGACCCAACACTCTGGATGAGCTTAAGGCCGCTATCGAAGCATCCTGGGCCTCCATAACACCTCAGCAGTGCCACAGGCTGATTGCCTCCATGCCGCGCCGCATTGAAGCAGTCATTTCTGCAAAAGGATTCCCCACCAAGTATTGAGTGCATAACTGAACATAATTATTTGAAGGTTGACTTTTTTTGTATTAAAAACACTTTTCTTTTATTGGTCGGATGAAATATGCTAATTTTTTGAGATAGGAATTTTGGGTTTTCATGAGCTGTATGCCAAAATCATCAATATTAAAACAATAAAAGGCTTGAACTACTTCTAGTTGTGTGTAATGAATCTAAAATATATGAAAGTCTAATGTTTATCAGTACATTACAGAAAATAATGAACTTTATCACAATATGCTAATTTTTTGAGAAGGACCTGTATATATATTTAGAGGAAAAATTATTTTTCCTTTTTTTCATTCACTAAATAGTATATCGACAGCAAAGTTTATTTTTAATTTTTAAAATGTGTTTTAAAATGCATTTTAAATGAATAATTTATTTTACCTACATTACTAAATCCCATTAGTTTTATTCTTGTTTTCTTTTCTTAGCTCATGAGAAGATCTAATTTACATATTTTAAATGGGTAGTTTACGCTAAAATTAAAAGTGTGTTATGATCTACTCACCTTTATGTAGTTCAAAACTTTACTTTTTTAGTCTAACCACCATATTTATATGCATGACTTCATTAGCTGGTATCCACCTTATTCCTGACAGGCCAGAATCTGCAAAATGTGAATTATTTTACCAAAGTATCATACAAAATGCATGTTATTTTTTTTATTTAGTACTGACCTGGAAAAGATATTTCACATGAAAGACATTTACATATAGTCCACAAGAGAAAATAATTGTTGAATTTTATAAGTCTGACCCTGTTCAAATATTTACATACATTGATTTTTAATACTGTGATTCAAAGTAAATTATTATAAGGTTCAAACGCTCTTTGACGTGTCAGACAGAAAAACTATGCATTAAGAGCAGGGGGTGTAAACCTTTGAGTGGAATGAGGATGTGTACATTTTTCTTTTTTTGCCTAATATATTTCTTTTTAATTTAGTACTGCCCTTCATAAGCTAAAGATGATGTTTACATGTTCCCCAGAAGACAAAACAAGTTAAATTCACCCTGACATTCAAATTCAAAACATTTTCACCCCACTCTTAATGCATTGTTTTTCCTTCTGGAGCATCAGTGAGTGTTTGAACCTTCTGTAATAGCTGCAAATGAGTCCCTCAGTTGTCCTCAGTGTGAAAAGATGGATCTCAAAATCATACAGTCATTGTTGGAAAGGGTTCAAATACACAAAAATGCTGAAAAACCAAAGTTGTGAAACCTGAAGGATGTTTCTGAAGAACAGCAGGCAGGTTGACAGTTCAGGACAAACAAGGAACTCATGAACAACTATCACTAAATTAAAAAAAAAAGTAAACTTTTGAACAGAATTTTCAATTCAACTATTATTTTCTCTTGTGTAAACATCTTTTATGTGAAATATCTCATTCAGGTCAGTACTTAATACAAAAAATAATAACATTATCCCTGTAATTCACATTTAGCAGATTCTGCAAAGCGTATGTAAACTTTTGACTTCAAGTCTATGCTTTAATTTCAAAGCAAGTTTAGTCATTTTCACTCACATTACCCCCTTTTACTTTCACACTGGTGTTAATTTAGCCCGTCTCTGATCTTTCCAGCTCTAAATCCACTGAATTAATTAAACATCATCAGTTAGACTTTGAAAGGTGGTGATTTGCATTTCACTCCCGAATAGTGAAGAGCCACAAGGTGGTGGTCTTCTTCTGGTCTGTGTCTGTTTTGAGGTGGGGTACCGCCGGGATGGATGTAGGGCCACTTTATATTTTAAAAACATATGCTATTTTTGCCTCTTGATGAGCCTCCGAAACAAAAACAAATCATTTGAAATAGTGCTGTCACTCGCAAGCAGGCACTTCATTACCTGCGTTAATTCATCCATTCATTCACAGCAGCAGAAAATCATGTTTCCGGCCCCATGGTTGGTTGTTTTACCTTTAAGCAATCAGCGATAAAATAATCACTGTAAGTCATTAGCACTAGACGTGAGGAGGAGAAGCGGAGGAGAAGCGCAGGCTTGCAGGTGCCACGGCCGGTTGGATGCAGCCAGTCTCGGGGTTCACGGGTGGGAGGGGTTGAGTCGCGGACTGGGATGTGTGTGCCTGATCACGCTTCGGCAGTGTTAGTGCGTGACAAGAAGACGAGACGACACTACAGCTGTGGCTCTCCGGTGCCCCGCCGTTTACCGGGCTAGCGACCCCCAAATCTCCGACGATACACCTGTGGGAAGCACTCGCCATCCGTGACCTTAGAGGATTGTGGCGCGGGGCAGGTAAGACGGACCGTCACCAAAACATCACCACAGACAACCTGTGCACGGGCACACGCTCTGCGCGCGAGTTTGGATCTGTGGAAGCGGTGGTGTTCTGGAATGAGGAACGCGCGCTTTCTGTGTGTTTCGTTCTCTGCAGTTTATCGACCGACCGCGGGCTTATCGGTTGCATGGGTACCAGTATGACTTACTGGGAATGTATCATGTGCAATTTCGCAGTAAGCATTTTATATGTGCAGTGTTAAATATGCACTGTCTTAAGACAAGACACAGATACAGGAGGTTGTTTATGAGATGCACATGGAGTTCTGTGGCCACTGCAGTGTGATGCGTTTCAGCACCGCGGACAGCGCAAAGCTCCCGTTCGCTCGCTGATCAACGGCAAGGTCGTTCACTCTCATCCGTCCCGTTCGATCTCTGAGTGGAGCTCTCTGCCCTATCAGCCTGACATTTGCATTCATTTGAGTGGAGTGTGCATTAAATGCCAGCACGATTTCAATGCGAGGTTCTTATGGGATTGCAGTTTGTTTCCCCTCCTATTGTTTCTTTTAATGCCGGAGGCAGAAGGATGGTTCAGTGTGATGCATTAGTTATTTTCCCTTTCCATTCAGCTCTTGCCATAACATTTTATTCGAAAGCGACACCGCGTTTTCGTCGTCTCTCTAATGGACCCCACATTTTAACAAGGACCCAGGGTCCAATCTGCGGTTTGGCAGATGAAACCAGCCCTTGAATGCAGCTGAATGAGGGAATTCATTTATGCTGGTCTTGATTTGTACAGATGCCATTGCTGTGAGACTAAAATGAGTAGCTTGTGAAAACCACGCAGTGCAAGTCCATTCATCCTGAAAACGCTCTCCTGTTTTTCTTTGGAAAAATTGTCACCTCGTTTTTGGTCTCTATGTGGTCTGCGCTCGGAAACGAATGGGTCTGACAGCCAATATGAGCGGGTTTTGTTTGTGTCGAGGGCCTGAAAGCTTTCTTGGCTATTCTTGAATGTCTTTTGACAGCCTTGCAATGTTTTTTGTTTGCACTTTGAGATTCAGCACACACACACGTTATATTCATACAAAACATCATGGCACACCAGAGAAATTGCTGTAGAAACAAATTCATTTAGAAATTGTTAGTGTATTTCACAAATAATTACAAAGATTATATCTATTTTTTTAACTTTCTACTAAAATCACCCTTCATAGGTCGACCCTTGCATTCCAGAATGGTTTTATTGTGTTCATTTGTTTACAGATTTCCACTACCAGTCAAAAGGTTTTTGAACTGTAAGATTTATGATAATAATGAATAATGTTAGAATAATGTATTTAATTTTATTTTATTATTTTTTTTTTTTTAAAGAAGTCTCTTCTGCTTACCAAGCCTGAATTTATTTGGTCCAAAGGACAGCAAAAACAGTAACATTTTGAAATATTTTGACTATTAAAAAAAAACATTTTGTTATGTAATTTATTCCTGTGGTTTCAAAGCTGTTGAATGTTTAGCATCATTACTCCAGTCATATGATTCTTCAGAAATCATTCTAATATTCTGATTTGCTGCTCAAAAACATTTTTTTATTATTATTATGTTGAAAACAGCTGAGTAGAATTTTTTCGGGTTTCTTTGATTAATGGAGAGTTCAGAAGACTCTTTTGTAACATTAAAAATGTCTTTGTCATCACTTTTAAACAATTGAACATATTCTTGCTAAATAAAAGTATTAATTTCTACAATTCACTTTTACTTTTAAAAACAGTTTTCTTGCAGAATTGTGACATCAGATATTGAAAGTAAACGTTTAAGACTCTAAATAAAACATAAAGTTGTATGTTTTAGCAGAAAATACTATTTCAGTGTTTCTACTTTAAATTGACTTATTTCTTAGTAATTATTTGTGAAATTTACCAGCAATTTCTGAGTAAAAGTAAATCATACAACAGTTTTATCACACTTTTGTTTTAAAATCTTTCCTGTCATCAATT
This sequence comes from Cirrhinus molitorella, assembly GCA_033026305.1. NCBI lineage: Eukaryota > Metazoa > Chordata > Actinopteri > Cypriniformes > Cyprinidae > Cirrhinus > Cirrhinus molitorella. Next base: position 32,220,165 of record CM065134.1, on the reverse strand, counting down.
TTTGTTCGTGAAATTTTACAAATTATCACAAATATGATTTGTAAATGAAGTTGTAAAGTGAGTTGTATATATAAAAAATAAAGTGTATTTTACAAGAAATATTATTTTAGTCGTTATACTTCAAAATATAATAATTATTTGTGAAATTTACCAGCAATTTCTGAGTAAAAGTAAAATCCTACACCAATTTTATCACACTTTTGTTTTCAAAACAGCTTTTCTGCACAATGATGCCATCAAATATTGAATGTAAAAGTTTAAGACTGCTAGTTCATTTTACAAATAATTACAAATATGATTTGTAATTAAAGTTGTAAAGTGAGTTTTAAATAAAACAAAAACAAAGTATGTTTTACAAGAAAATAGTAGTTTAGTCATTATACTTCAAAATGGCTTATTTCTTAATGATTATTTGTCAAATTTGCCATTTATGAGTAAAAGTAAATCCTACACTAATTTGCAGAATGAGTTCATCAAATATTGAATGTAAAAGTTTAAGACTGTAAGTAAAACAAAAATTTGTATATTTTACCAGAAAATACTATTTCAGTGTTTCTACTTCACAATTACATTAGTAATCATTTGTGAAATTTACCAGCAATTTCTGAGTAGAAGTAAATCCTACACCAATTTGATTACACTTTTATGTTTTAACATCGGCTTTCCTGCAAAATGATGCCATTAAATACTAAATGTAAAAGTTTAAGACTGGTGTAAAAACAATTTTAATTCAGAAATTGCTAGTTAATTTTTACAAATGATTACAAATATGATTTGTAAATCAAGTTGTAATAGTGAGTTGTAAATAAAACAAAAATAAAGTATATTTAACAATAAATATCAAGTTGTTCTACTTCAAAATATATATTTTTTAAATAATTATTTGTGAAATCTGCCAGCAATTACTGAGCAAAAGTAAATCCTACAACAATTTGTAGAATGAGGCCATCAAATATTAAATTTAAAAGTTTAAAACTGTAAGTAAAACAAAAATTAGTATGTTTTACCAGAAAATACTATTTCAGTGTTTCTACTTCAAAATGACTTACTTCTTAGTCATTATTTTTTACATTTACCAGCAATTTCTGAGTAAAAGTAAACCATAGTCCAGTTTGATTACACTTTTATGTTGATGTCATCAAATACTGAACATAAAAGTTTAAGACTGGTGTAAAACAATTTTCATTTAGAAATTGCTAGTTCATTTTACAAATGATTACAAATATGATTTGTAAATTAAATTGTAAAATTGAGTTGTAAATTTAATATATTTTATAGTATATTTACAATAAATATTAAGCCGTTCTACTTCAAATTTACTTATTTCTTAAATAATTATTTGTAAAGTTTACCAGCAATTTGTGAGTAAAAGTAAATCCTACACCAATCTGCAGAATGAGGCCATCATATATTAAATGTAATAGTTTAAGACTGGTGTAAAAACTATTTTCATTTAGAAATTGCTAGTTAATTTTACAAATAATTACAAATATAATTTGTAAATTAAATTGTAAATAAAACCCAAATAAATAAAGTATATTTTATGAGACAATATGAAGTCATTCTACTTCATAATGGCTTATTTCTTAAATAATTATTTGTGAAATTTACCAGAAATTTGCAGTAAATAAAAAAAAAAGTGATTTGTAAACTGAAATGATTTGTAAATAATGTTGTAAAGTCAGTTGCAAATAAAGCAAAAATAATTAAAGTATGTTTTACATAAAAATTGTGTTTCAGTCATTCTACTCAACTTATTTCTTAATTATTTGTGAAATTTAACAGCAATTTCTGACTAAAAATCCTACACCAGTTTGGAGAATGAGGCTATCATACATAGAATGTAAAAGTTTAAGACTGGTGTTAGAACTATTTTCACTCAGAAATTTCTAGTTAATGTTACAAATAATAAGAAAAAAATATGTAATTAATTAAAACACATTGAATTAAGTATGAAATTTGGAAGTAGAAAGACTTTTTCTTGTAAAATGTGCTCTAAAAAATTTTTCAGTGTACATTTCTCATGGTTTGTCTGTTTGTGTGCGTATAATAACATTGCTGTGTCCATCTCCTCTCATTCAAGGTTATGAGGCCCCTTATCTCATGCCATCCCCAGCTCCAGGTTGCCACGGCAACGACCCAGCATCCTGCTCAGGGTCGTCATAGAAGCTCTCGGACAAATGACAGCACAGTTCAAAGCCGCACGATTGCAGAATCCCCCTTTTGTGTAGTCAGATACAGAAAGTTTGGAGAAGGAGCGAAGCAACTGGACTGAACTTCTTCGCTGTGATCGTGTCTCTAATTTACTCCGAGATGGTCAGCTTGTATCCCTTCGTGATGTTGCTATGGCGACTGACGTCAGTTGCGACGGCGGGCCAATCCAACGAACGGCGCGTGGTGGCCCACATACCTGGTGACATCATCATCGGCGCCCTCTTCTCCGTCCACCACCAGCCGCCGGCCGACAAAGTGCACGAGCGCAAATGCGGAGCGGTTCGGGAGCAGTACGGCATCCAGCGCGTGGAGGCCATGATGCACACGCTGGACCGAATCAACGCCGACCCCAAAATCCTCCCCAACGTCACACTTGGCTGCGAGATCCGAGACTCCTGTTGGCATTCCGCCGTCGCTCTAGAGCAAAGCATCGAGTTCATACGGGACTCGCTCGTCGCCGCTGACGAAAGCGAGGAGGCTGGGGGCGGGACCAGGTGTGCGGATCCGGGAGCCACGCCCATGAAGGGCAAGAAGCCAATCGTGGGGCTCATCGGTCCGGGTTCGAGTTCCGTGGCCATTCAAGTGCAGAATTTACTGCAGCTGTTTAATATCCCGCAGATCGCCTACTCCGCCACCAGTATGGACCTCAGCGACAAATCACTGTACAAGTACTTCATGAGGGTCGTGCCATCGGACGCCCAGCAGGCCAGAGCCATGGTGGACATAGTCAAGAGGTACAACTGGACCTACGTATCTGCCATCCACACTGAGGGTGAGTGTTTACATTTACATTTTCATGTAACCATCCTGGTGTGAGTCTGTAAGAGGATCCAGACTCATTCAGCTGAAGTTTGTGAGACATGTTGACTGATTCATTACAAGAATCTTTTATTTGTGAATTGGATTCAGTGACTAGATTAATTCAGCTTGTGAATCTTTTTGACAATTCATTGCAATAATTAGATCATAAGAGTCATTCACTTCTTTAATCAATTCATTTTCAGAATCATTCAGCTGAAGTTTGTGAGTCATTTTGACTGATATGAGAATCACATCATAAAATTATTTGGTTCATGAATTGGATTCAATGACTAGACTAATTCAGCTTGTGAATCTTTTTGACAATTCATTGCAATAACTAGATCGTAAGAATCAATTTCTTTAATCAATTAATTTTCAGACTCATTCAGCTGAAGTTTGTGAGTCATTTTGACTGATTCTTTGCAAGAATCACATCATAAGATTATTTTGTTCATGAATTGGATTCAATGAATAGACTAATTTAGCTTGTGAATCTTTTTGACAATTTATTGCAATAATTATCTGATTTTTTTTTTTACAAGAATCATATCATAAGATTCTTTTGTTTGTGAAATAGATTCAATTACTTATTCATTACACTCATTCAACTTGTCAATCTGTTTGAAAATGTATTGCAAGAATCAGATCATAAGAGTCATTCATTTGTTAACCTATTCATTACAGGAATCTGATCAAAAAGTCGTTTAGCAATTTATTGGACTGTTTTAACTTGTCTTTTTTAATAGTTCATTCCAAGAACTAGAGTCTTTGGAGTGTGTGTTCAGTGACTAATTCAATACACTGCTTCAATTTGTTAGTCTTTTTGACTAATTCATACAGGATTCAAATCACAAGAGTCATTTGTCTGAGAATTGGATTCAGCTTGTGATTCATTAGACTGATTCAACTTGTGTCTCTTTGACACAAGAAGAAATTGAGAAATTGGGTCAATTCTGAATTAGATTCAGCATTAGCTGATTCAGCTTTTGACCAATTCATTACGGGAAATGAATAATAAGATTCACTCAGATGTGAACTGGATTCAGTGTGTAATTCGTAAGCTGATTCAAAATTGTGATTCCTTTTGGAAATCATTATAGGAATCAATTTATAAGAGTATTTTGTTTGTGAAGTGAATTCAGCAAGTAATTAATTAGACTGATTCAACTCTTGTAATGAACCTCTCATAAACATCCAGATGTGAGTCAGTAATTGGATTCAGACTCATTTAGCTGAAGTTTGTAAGTAATTTTTGACTGATTCATTACAAGAATCACACTCAGCAATTCATTAGACTGTTTTAACTGTCTTTTTTTAATGATTCATTACAAGAACCAGAGTTTTTGGTTTGTGAATCAGGGTTCTGTTGACTAATTCATTTGACCGCTTTAATTTGAGTCTTTTTGACCAATTCATACAGGATTCAAATCACAAGAGTCATTTGTTTGAGAATTGGATTTAGCTTTTGAGCTCAACTTGAGTCTCTCTGACCAGTCATAAAATTAAGCGAGTAATTCATTAGGTGGTTCAAACTTGAGATAGCAAGTTTAGAAATTGCGTCTTCGAAAATCATTTGTGAAGTGAATTTAGCAAGAAATTTATTAGGCTGATTCAACTTGTGAGTCTTTTATGATTCAGTTCTTGTAATGAACTTCTCAAAGAGTCATTCATTTATGAATCGGACTGCACCGGTCAAGCTCTTTGTTTTCCATGTATGCTGAAAAGGCATGCAGTGATAGTCTATTGTTTGTGTATCTTATCACAGTAGTGACATTAACATTCAATTCAAACTGCAGACTCATAGCTAAAATATGATTTGTTTTGCAATGCTACTTTAGATTCTGCATCAGTGCACTGCTGCCCACACACGCGCGCGTGCGACAGCGATGAGGCGTGTTGTGCATGGTGTCTGTTACAGAAGTGTCACATACATTCTGTCACTGTGGCCTCTTTTAGTGTCAGATGGGAATTGTGCGTTAAGATGTTTGCAAAGTATGAGTGTGTAGACATCTGGAAAAAGCAAAAGAAAAACATCGGAGTGTGACTAAAATGTCTGTTGATAGGTTTGTACATCATGAAGTGTAAGCACGTATATCTTCACTGCAAGGTTTTTGTCATTGATGTATGGTTTGTTAGGATAGGACAATATTTGTCTGAGATACCACTATATGAAAATATGAAATCTGAGGGTGCAAAAAAATTACTGAGAAAATCGCCTTTAAACTTGTCCAAATGAAGTTCTTAGCAATGCATATTACTAATCTAATAATCTAATACCAAGGAAATGTACTAAATAACTTAATGGAACATCTTTACTTAATATCCTAATGAATTGTGGCATAATAGAAAATTGATCATTTTGACCCATACAGTGTATTTTTGGTTATTGTTACAGATATACCAGTGCTATAAACAGCTTTCTGTTGATATATGGTTTGTTAGGATAGGACAATATTTGGTCGAGATACAACTGTCTGAAAATCTGGAATCTGAGGGTGCAAAAAAATCTAAATATTTACAAAATCATCTTTAAAGTTGTCCAAATAAAGCTCTTAGCAATGCATATTACTAATCAAATATTAAGTTTTAATTTACAAAATAGCTTTAAGGGACATGATCTTTACTTAATATCCTAATGAATTTTGGCATAATAGAAAATTTATCATTTTGACCCATACAGTGTATTTTTGGCTATTGTTGCAAATATACCAGTGCTACTTAAGACTGGTTTTGTGGTCCAGGGTCACATATAATATATATAATGTTTGATTTTCAGATATTATACATCGGTTTAAAGTTTATAAGTTTAAAACTTTGAATTAAGTACATTTAAATAAATGTAATCTCATTTTGTGCTTTCTAAAGACGGTTTGGAAATTAACAACATTATTTTTTTTACAGTAAAAAACGTATTATGCATTTATTATTGCATATATGTGTCCCTGGACCACAAAACCAGTCATAAAGGTCAATTTTTTAAAATTGAGATTCATACATCTAAATAAAACAGCTTTCCGTTGATATATGGTTTGTTAGGATAGGACAATATTTGGCCGAGATACAGCTATTTGAAAATCTGGAATCTGAGGGTGCAAAAAAATCTAAATATTTAGAAAATCACCTTTAAAGTTGTCCAAATGAAGTTCTTAGCAATGCATATTACTAATAAAAAATTAAGTTTCGCTATATTTACTGTAGGAAATAATATCTTCAATGTCTTTCCTTAATATCTTAATGATTTTTGTTGTAAAATAAAAATCTATAATTTTGACCCATACTATGTATTTTTGGCTATTGCTATGTGAGAACTGAACATATGTTAAAAAGTATTGCTAAAATGAGTACAAATTAATTGTATAAAATAGTGTTAAAATTAATATTATGATAATCACTAGTGAAGGATTTTAGTCACATGACATTTACAGCTCCGGTGATTGGATTGTGAGCAAATATTGCACCAGTCAAGCAACCACCATTGAGATGAATTGGATAGTTTTTGGATTTTAGACAACTGTCATCATGTATTTCAGTTAGAATGTTTCTGCTTGAGTGTCACATTTCTCATAGTTTATAGTTTTAAAGCAATAGTTTCCATCTTAGTTTTAGTTGTAGGCATAGCTCTGTTCTTCTGATGCTGCTGCCTTACAACTCTGTTCTTACACCTTAACATGGTTTATTTCCTCTGAGGTCTCTCTCACACACACACATGATGTACTTCCTTCCCCCCACTCCACTTGGTCTTCTTTCATCCCACAGCTCCAGAAACACCCGCCCCCAACTCCACGTCTGATCTCTGAGACTCTAGAGACTGTGTGTGTGTGTGTGTGTGTGTGTGTGTGTGTTAGAGAGGTTCAGGGTTGTAAGCACTTTTACTGTCTGGTCCCCAAAGCTGAGGACCTGGAATGTGTCCCGGACTTAATTAAGATGGCAGACAGTGTAAAACACACACACACACACACACACACACACACACACACAGAAATGGACAAGATCTTCACCCTGACATACCTGTTAATGAACAAACAAACAAAATATACCAAAGACACAATCGTGCTGTATTGTGAGTGTTTTTTTCTATTGAGAATGTGAGTTCTCAACAGCATTTACAGTTGAGGTCAAAAGTTTACACCCACCTTTAAAAAAATCTGCAAAATGTTAATTATTTTACCAAAATAAGAGGGATCATACAAAAATGCATGTTATTGTTTATTTGGTACTGACCTGATATTCACATAAAATATTTCACATAAAAGATGTTTACATATAGTCCACATAAGAAAATAATATATCATTTATAAAAATGACCCCATTCAAAAGTTTAGAATAGTTCACCCAAAAATGAAAATTGATAGATCTATATGGCTTTCTCCTTCCAGACGAACACAGTCCGAGTTGTTTTAAAATTTATCTTGGCTCTTCCAAGCTTTATAATGGTGGTGGATAGCAGCCGATATTTTGAAGCTCCAAAAACCCATATACCTCCGAGGGGTTAACACATGTCTTCTGAAGCGGATCCATGGGATTTTATAACAAAAATATTTCTATTTTTTAAATTATAAACTCAAATCACTGACTTCCGGCAACGACTGTATGCACGTTCGCGAGTCGAGTTCCTGGTCGGTGTTACTCTGGTTCAAACAAATAATGCTGTGCAGAAAAACTGAAGCTCTTCTTCTCTTATAGTGAAATCCGCTGTCATTTTTTTTTTACTTTTCTTTTCCGACTTTTAATTCGTTTCCAGCATTTAGTATTGCTCTATCCTTGTTTGTTTATTCTCACCAGAGCTTACACTACGAATGCGGCTTACGGCATACATCGAGTCAGAGGTCAACGAAGAAGCTGGATCGTGACTAACGTAAACGTGCATATGCCGTTGCCGGAAGTCAATTATTTGAGTTTATAATTTTAAAAATATAAATATTTTTGTTATAAAATCCCATGGATCCACTTCAGAAGACATGTGTTAACCCCCTGGAGGCGTATGGGTTAGTTTTACGACGGATATATGCGTTTTTCTGAGCTTCATAATATCCGCTACTATCCACCACAATTATAAAGCTTGGAAAAGCCAGGATAAATTTTAAAACCACTCCGACTGTGTTCGTCTGGAAGGAGAAAGGCATATACACCTAGGATGGCTTGAGGGTAAGTAAATTATGGGGAAATTTTCATTTTTGGGTGAACTATTCCTTTAATACTGTGTTGTTACCTGAATGATCTACATCTCATGTTAATCCTGAGTACCTATAGAGTAGTAATGTATTCTTAATATCTCCAAAAAGTCTTTAGTTTTATTATATTTCTAAAAGAAAAATACAGCTTTCCGATTTTCTCCGGAAAAAGCCGAACTTCTGGAGGCGCGCCGTGGGCGGAGCTAAGTTCGACGATCACTTGCGTTAGGATTGCCAATAAAACAGACATTTGATGTTGTTTCACTTACCATCTGCAGTTCTGAATCATTACCGGGTTCTTTTATAGTTGGGACTGCTCCATCTTTCAGTATCAAACAATGTGCAAATCCAGCGTCGAACTGGTCCTCGTATATGAAATATTCACTTGCTAAACATTGCTGCCCTGGAAAAAGGAACTGCATCCACTGTTCACTCACCCTGAATTCTTCAGGAAGCTGAGCAAAGTTATCTTTGCCTTACAACCATAACCACACTTCTTTAGAGACTTTCTTCCTGAATGAATCCCTTGCAGAGTGCAGCTGAATGAAGCATGTTGATGGCGCGCTCTCTTTCACCGTCTGGCCGACGTGATCGTGGGCGCTGTGGACGCGCTTTTCCGGGAGAAATGCTTATATAAGGAGTTCCACCACCGATTACATCATTAATGCCACGATTGAAAAAAATCAGCCGAAATTGTACCAACCCAATTTTTTTCCGGGTTTTACAACTTCTTTGGTTTTTCAGCATTTTTGTGTATTGGAATCCTTTTCAAAAATGACTGTATGATTTTGAGATCCATCTTTTTACACTGAGGACAACTGAGGGACTATTACAAAGGTTAAAATGCTCACTGATGGAGGGTGAAAACTTTTTGAAAATCAGGGTAAATGTAACTTATTTTGTCTTTTGGGAAACTGTCTTCTGTAGAAAAAAAAAAAAAGATATTTAGGCAAAATAAGAAAAATGTAAACATCTTCATTCTCTTCAAAAGTTTCACCCCCGGCTCTTAATGAATCGTTTTTCCTTCTGGAGCGTTTAAACCTTCTGTAATAGTTGCACATTAGTTGCAACCCTCAGTTGTCTTCGGTGTGAAAAGATGGATCTCAAAATCATACAGTCATTGTTGGAAAGGGTTCAAATGCACAAAAATGCTTAAAAAACAAAGAATTTGTGGGACCTGAAGGATTTTTCTGAAGAAAAGCAGGCAGTTTAACTGTTCAGGACAAACAAGGGACTCATTAAACAACTATCATTAAACAAAAACAAACAAACACAGATGTGGATCATTCAGGTAACAATATAGTCATTTGTATAAATTGAACTATTTTCTCTTGTGGACTATATTTTATGTGAAATATCTTATTCAGGTCAGTACTAAATATTGTATGATCGATTTTGTATGAACGCTCTTGTTTTGGTAAAATAATTAACATTTTGCAGATTCTGAAAGGGGGACGAAAACTTTTGACCTCAACTATATTTGAAACAGTAATCATTACAAAATATTATAAATGTCTTTACTATCACTTTTGAGCCATTTAAAGGTGACTTATCATGTCTTCTGAAGCAGACTTTTTCCGTGATTAAGTGGGATCTTATTATAATATTACCGCCCCTTAATCTGCAAGTTTCCACCCATATAACACCACCAATTTGTTTTCACAAGCAACAGCGGTGTACCAGTTCTAACAACATGGCAAATGTTTGAGGAAAGCATGCTAACTGTTCTGTCTTTGGATGCACAGATGAGCACAGAACACTATTTAGAGTCCCAGCCTCAGAGGAAACAAGAGAGCAGTGGATTTATTGATTTTTTTTACTCTATATTACTCTGCTGCCACACAGATCTGACATAAACATGCAATTTCTATCCCAGCTGTTTACCTTCACAGTTTTTGTAGCTTGTGTGTTTTTAATTAATGTGTATTTGATAGTTAAAGCGCAGTAAGACTTGAAATTTAAGACACTTAAGACTTTATTACATATTGTAAAAAGGGTCATAATAGGTCTCCTAATGCATCCATGCTGGATAAAATATGAATTACTTAAAAATTTAAAATCTTACTGACCCCAAACGTTTGAACAAAAAGTGTGTATATAATGAGCAGTATTTGTGCACACTGCAGTTGAAGTGTTTTTTAACTAGTTGTCAAACTCTTCCTAGCTTAAACTTTCTGTAGTGGTTGTCATGCTCTTGTGCAAGAAAATATTCATCTTTGGGTTAATTATCCCTCATTTTGTTCCAAAACTGTGTAACTTTCTTTTTTCAGTACAACTAAAACAAAGCATTTAATGAATGTGACGTAGGGCTGTAAAGCTCCAAAAATGAGTCCATATGACCCATGCACTATTTTCTAAGTTGTCTGAAGTCATACAGACCGAAAAGACTGAAATGCAAGTCATTATTCATTTAAAATTGGCCCCTCTTCCATGGCTCTCAAATCTCATTTATACAATTTAAGTATGCACACGTATAAATTTGCCACGTTTAGATTTTTTATGATGGCCAATGATATTTGGCATCACTGATATAAGATATATGTTATGGCCAAAGCCTGCTGGGAAAGCTCACACACTAGTCATGCTAAATGAAGCCATTGTGTTCCTAATCAGCATTCAGCACAGAATGTGTTTGTGTGTTTGTAGTTGTGTGTGTGTCAGAATCTGGCAGAGTGTAACCTTCACTTAAGATCTCAAGGACTTCAGCTCTCTTCCCACGCTCGCATCCTTCTCTCTCTGTCTGCGCATCTCATAGCGTCTCTCTCGTCTCCTCTCAGGAATAAGCAGCTGTGGAGAGAGTGATTGAAGGATGGAAGAGAGATTAGTTTAACTAAATTGGGTGGAATTTAAAAGCAGAAAAAAGTGGCATGAGACGAGCGCTGGAGGAGAGGGGCGGGTGAGAGAGAGACGGCCGTAACGGAGAGAAAGCCCAAATAGCGCGATTAGGAGAAGAATATTAGAGAAGAGCAGAAAGAGAAATAGAATAAATTCAGTTTGAGGAGGTCTGAGGAGCTCATCACACATGCTTAGTCTTGAAACGATAGTGTAGCCAAAAACGTTCTTAGTGGAGTTTTGAAAGGTTCTACAATGATGTCATGGTTCTAAATGGAACTTTTGTTCTTAAAGAGATAGTTCACTAAAAAATTAGAATTTTGTTATCGTTACTTACCTTCATGGATATTAGAGTGTCAGTTTATTTATGTGTGTGGTTATAAGTAGCGATTAAATAAATAATAAATATCTATTCTCCCCTTTTTTTTACCCAGACATTAGGTATTGAGCAGAGTAGACAACAGCATATTTTACCTTTCATAAAGCATGAAGCAAGAATCTGGAGGTGACATAGAAACATCTTAAAGGAATAATGCACCCCCCAAAAAATTTAATTTGCTAAAAATGTACACTACCAGTCAAAATATTTTTAATGTTTTCTAAAAGAGTAGCAAAAGTAGCAGATATTTTTACTATTTAAAATAACTGCTTTCTATTTGGATGCATTTTAAAATGTAATTTATTCCTGTGATCATTTTCAGCATCATTACTCCAGTCTTCAGTGTCACATGATCCTTCAGAAAACTTTCTAATATGCTCATTTGCTTTTCAAGAAACATTTTTAATTATTAGTTTTATCAATATCTAAAACGAATACATTACTTTTTTCAGGATTCTTTAATTTGAAGATCCAAAGATCCGCATTTATCTGAAATAAAAAGCTTTTGTAAGATTATACACTATACCATTTGAAAGCCTGGAGTGAGTATAATTAATGAATTCATTATTTTAATTAATACTTTTATTTATCAAGAATGCTTTAAATTGGTCAAAAGTGATGATAAAGACATTTATAATGTTACAAAAGATTTCAATTTCAGATAAATACTGATAAATACTGTTCTTCTGTACTTTCTGTTCTTCAAAGAAACCTGAAAAAATTCTGCTCAGCTGTTTTCAACATAATAATAATGTTTTTTGAGCAGCAAATCAGAATATTAGAATGATTTCTGAAGGATCATATGACTAGAGTAATGATGTTAAAAATTCAGCTTTAATATTAAAGGATTAAATTACATTTTAACATATAATAAAATAGAAAACAGTTATTTTAAATAGTAAAAATGTTAAAAATTTTCCTGCTTCGCTGTACTTCGGATCAAACAAATGCAGACTTGATGAGCAAAAAATATATATATTTAAAGAACTATTGACAGGAAACCTCTGCAGTGAAACAACTGATCTTCTGCAGTGAATGGATGCCGTAAGAATGAGAGTCCAAACATCTCACAATAATCCACAAGTAATCCACACCACTCCAGTCCATCAGTTAACATCTTGAGAATTCAAAAGCTGCATGTTTGTAAGAAACAAATTCATCATTAGGACATTTTTAGTGTCAAACTATTGCATCCAGCTGAAATACAAGTCCTCTATCCATAAAATAGCTTTTTTCCCAGTGGGAAAAGTCATCTCATATTAATCAGGAGAGAAGTATGCACAGAATAAGCACTGTTTACAAGACAAAACGGCTTGTAAACAAATATATCTGTGAATTATGATGTGAGAGGACAACAGGAGATGGACTTTTTCACTGGAGGAAATATTATTTTGGATTATGGACTCATATTTTGGTCAGAAGCAATGATTTAAAAAAAAAATTGTTTCTTACAAACATGCAGCTTTAGGCTTCTCAAGATGATAATTGATGGACTGGAGTGGATTATTGTGGGTTATTGTGATGTTTTTATCTGCTATTCGGACTCTCATTCTGACGGCACCCATTCACTGCAGAGCTAGTAACATCTAAAAATAAGCGAGGTGTTATGGAATCATCTGAAGCGAGGTTAGTAAAACTGTCACGTTGAGATGTTTTGGTGCTTGTTTTAAAGAGCAAGAGGGTTTCATCGTGACACTGGGCTGCTCTCTCGTCTTGTCTCGATCTGTTTCTTTTCTTTTGATTGTTTCACCTGCTTGCCTGCATTCAGGAGACTGCATTCACACACACAAACACACGCACTAGGATACACCTGCAAGCACTTGCTTATGCGCTGGATATCGCAGGTCCTGTTGGAGAGACGCGTCTCTTTGTTTCTCAGACTTCAGGGTGAATGAGAATATTTTGAATGATTATTAATGACAAACCGGCATATTCTCCATGGCAACCTCTCTACCTTCTTTCACTCTCGGTCCTTTTCATTTGAATTGTAAACTGTGAGCTGCGTGGGTGGACGGAGTGAGCGAGAGAGAGACAGGCACGAATGAAAGCGGGGTTTTGATGCGGGCTGCGTTTGCGTCGCTTCTATCAGCCGGTAGCGCTGATGAGCACTGGAACACAACCGGCTTAACGAGGCACAGAATGCGCCCTTAACAAGCCACGGGAAGCTTTACGGGGAACACAATCTCACAACCTTTTCTTAACGGCACACGCAGCGCTGCATAACACACTCCGGCCGAAGCATGAAAAGGACACGGTGCCACTCAAGAACATACAGTCCTGCCTCGTTTAGTTGCACTGGCTAATTTAGTTTTTTGTGGATGTGATGCCAATTGGATTGAATTCAGGCTGACTCTTAGAGGGTGAATCGTGCAAAAACATGTCTGGGTCATATTTCGACCCAAAATCAAAAGTAAACAAATAAGAACTGATATCTTCAAGAGAAGTCACATTTGTGACCATGGACCACAAAACCAGTCATAAGGGCCAATTTTTTTTTTTAAAAAATTAAGATTTATACATTATCTGAAAGCTGAATAAACAAGTTTTCCATTAATGAATGGAAAATAACAATTTGAAAATCTGTAATCTGAGGGTGCAAAAAAAAATTTTATATTCAGAAAATCGCCTTTAAAGTTGTGCAAATAAAGTTCTTAGCCATGCATATTACTAATCAAAAATCAAAAAGTTTTGATATATTTATGGTAGGAAATTTACAAATATCTTCATGGAACATGATCTTTACTTAATATCCTACAGATTTTTGGCATAAAAGAAAAATCGATAATTTTGACCCATACAATGTATTTTTGACTATCGTTACAAATATACCCATGCTACTTATGACTGGTTTACATTTAAGAAAATTAAGCATATTTTTAGTTTGTTTGTTTGTTTTGCATTGTATTGCATTGCACAAAATGTCTCCCTAATTTGTAATTTGTTAATAGATTAAAACAAATATCTACATGTTATATAATCATTTTGAATCATTTTGTATATTAGTTTTTTTATGAATAATTATAATTGTTATATTTTTCAATGTATATTTTATTGATATTTTATCAGTCATTTTTGTACTCATATTATATTAATATGTTATATTTAGCATAAAAAGGGCTATTTTAAAGTAAAACAAATAAATTATATATATATATATATATATGTATGTGTATATATACACACATGGACACACACATATATAATTTGTTTGTAATATTTAATTAATTTAAACAATATTATAATTGACAAAATTATATTTATTTTATTATTTATTTATTTTTTATTTTATTTATATTTTATCATTCTCAGTATTGTTTCTCTCTTTTTCTATTTATACATGCATGCATATTATTATACTAATATAAGCTATATTTTGCATAAAAAGCCTTCTTTAAAGCTATTATGCACACACACATAATTTATTTGTTAATATTTTATTTACTTTTTTTTTTTTAGAAATAATAATTATAAATAATTTGGTAATATTTTTCTAAACGTATTTTATTATTTATTTTATATTTTATCACTCTCTCTTTCTCTCTCTTTGTACACATACACATTACACATACCCTATTTTAAATCTATTACATATACACACACATATATATAATTTATTTTTTAATATTTGTATTTTTATTTATAAATAATAATGATACCTTTTTTAATAGTTTTCAAAATATGGAATATTATTTATTTTATTATTAATTTATTTTATATTTTATCATTCTCAGTATTGTTTCTCTCTCTTTCTCTATGTATATATGCATATTATTATATTAATATCAGAGTTATACTTAGCATAAAATATATTTTAGAGCTTTAAAGCTGACTGTGTGGCAAACATCTTTTTCAAAACATCTATCTTTTTTTATTAGCATCTCGACCAGCCCAAAACAGCAAAACTGACTCAACCAGTGGACTCATAGTGTTAGGGGCAGGACTATCTGTTTATCTACACAATGGCAGTTTGGGAAACCAAATTATATTTTCATTATTTTAGCATACTTCTTGGTGATTCTTAATGCTCTGTTACTAGCCTTTATGTTAGTGGTTGTGTGTTTCTTAGTGTGTGTTTCATATGAAGCAGTGCAGACATTGAAATGCATCTCCAGGGGGCCATGGATCTGTTACCATGTTATTTTCACCGTTTCCGTTTCTGCATACAGGGGGTGGAATTTTTCAAGCATTACAGCCTTTCTAATGTAAATGCGCCTTTGTTTTCTGTGCAGTAGACATTTCCTGTTTCACAAACAGACAGGTGACAGCTGGAGTCCTTATTCTGTGGTGTTTTGCTCATGATGTTGTGGGTTTCGTCTGGCTGTAGTCTGAACATATCCATCCGATGCATAAGATGAGAACAGAACTGCTTGCATTTTCATCTTGTTAGAAAATATATATATTTAACTTGGCATTTAGTCCAGAAAGCAGCCAATTAGCAATGCCCTGGTGACCAGTATCATGGCTGTAATTTTTGCACAGTAAAATCAAGTATTTGTGACTAAAAGCTACTGCTTGCGAATATGGAAAAAATATTTAGGAGCACCATGTGCAACTGACCTGATCAACATAGTTATGTTTGAAATATCTGACAAATCCTTTCATAAACAAAGTTTGGAGAGAGTGTAAATAAGAGATTTATTGTGCAGTGCAGAAAGCTTTGTTGATTATAATAGAACTTTGTAGAGGTTGACCGATATTGGATTTTATCGATACCGATAGCTAGGTTGGACCACACTGGCTGATACCGATTAATCGACTAATAGTTTTTTAAAATGGATACTAAATGGAAACTATTGTGGTCTACTATTTAAAAAAGGGACTGAACCATACTTTTTAAAATAATAAATGTATTAAAATTAATTTTGTATTTAAAAATATGAGTAAGTGTTAAAGTTAACACAATAACAAGGAACAATACTTACATTCTACAGCTTTTATTAATCTTAGTTAATGCTACAAATGGACTCTTATTGTGAAGTGTTACCATTTCATGTCAACAGTCTTTAAACATCTACATAAATGCCATAGTATTGAAATTACATCATATGGATATTGTATGTATAGTCTCACAGTTTAGCTGCTTCTATTCTAGAACACTTGATGAATATCTAATCAAAATAACAAAATATTTTAGTCACAAACCGAGCAAAAGCCCAGCACACACACCAGATGCGTCACCGTCAGTTCAAACAGCGGTCTAAAACTGTTTATTTAATCACCAAACGGACATAAGTTTACTTCAAGAATGATCATAAAGTTCAAACTCATAGATGAGTTTGAAGTTCAGTGTTTAAAACGCCAGAGGAAACAGGAAGAGAAAGTGCGATCTAAATTATAGCTATGTATTTAATGTAAAACACTGTGATAGCGCTCTGTGGTGCAGCAGGATTTTTGTCAGCTGAATGAACACAGTTTGCTGTCTCACATCACTAGCTTTAAATATGCAACTTGCCAGCTAAGAAATGCAGTAATGTGATCAGCTGGATATAAACTAATGCAAATAGACTGTAACAATTGTGACATTAAACATTTGGGTTGGGAGATTTGGCTCTTTTGGTCACATTGTTTTAACCTCTTGAGGTGCGGCTAATGTTCGCTTCCTCTCAGCCTTGATAGCAAACATACTGCTGTGCTTTCTCTACTAATGCAGCATCTAGTCAACAAAGTACTTACTAAGTAATGATATGAAAACATGCACTATAGTTTGTTTTAGATGTTTTAAATCCGCATCTGAAGTGTCCCGCTCTGTTCAGTGTGCAGTATCGTGTGTGTAAACAAACAGCACGTGTTGTCAGTGATTTCCGCCTCTAGAGGCCGCTCTCATCATACATATCTATGGCTCTCATACTGTATAATGACAGCGGAGCCTTCTCAGCCTCTTGAGCAACAGACGCAACCCAGAAAAATTATCGCCATCAATTTTTCCAGATAACCGATAGTTCCGCCAATGAACTATCTGTGCCGATTAATCGGCAAAAGCGATACATTGTTCGACCACGAGAACTGAGAATGCAGTGAACTTAAGAAGAGTGACAGGTTTTATTGATTTTTTTTTAGGGAGTTTGTAAATGATATATTGGTTTAATAGAACAGTTAAATAAACAAGAAGTTAATATTAAGTGACTTGCTTCATCGTCAAAAATAGTTTAAAACAAGTCACAACTGAGCCACTGCACATCTCCTTTTAAACACAGCAAAGTTTTGTTTATGAATAAACATGCATTTTTAAACGAATCTAGTGAGTCAAATGATTCAATTTTGCATTCATAAAGACAGTCACTTGTTTTATTCCTGAAAAAAATATGCCGTTAACATGAATCAAATGAAGGATATGATTCAGTAATTAAATCAGTGACTTGATGTCACCTGCTGGCAGCTTTAGTTTCATTTTTAAAGTATCTTTTCAGTTATTCAAATCATTTAATATTTCTATATTCAAAATTTTATGTTTAAAACATTAATCTCAACATGCATGCATACCACCTCTGAGCCTTATTAAACATGTGAAAATACACCTACAAGCCACTTTTGTGTTCTTCTGTGAAACCTCTCTAGTACAAATTAATTTTTTTTAAATCGTGATTTCATTTGATTGGAAGCTTATTCTTATTCTACTTGTTCTACTTGTTCTTATTATGTTGTTTTAGAAAATGTTAAAAAGATGATAAACTATAATTTGACATTAAAGATTACATATTTTTAATGGTAATAGAGTTAGAAAATGCCATTACAAAGGTTAAATTCTTTTTAATTCACTTTAAAGATTCAAATATCACCTTGTAATGGAAAGGCTAATTTTTTATCAGATTTTTTGATTATTGATTAGGAGGTGCTCCTAAAATTTTGACAGTGCTGCTACATTAGTTAGGAGAACAAGTGCTCCTAAAAAGAAAAATAAGTGTAGAGCCTAGGCCTAATATTGTTTGTCCACCCGTGTGGCCTTGATTACATCAGCAGAATGGAAAATTAGTTTCAGAGGAGGGGATAGATATTACATTTTCATAAAAGCAATTTTTTGATTTGGAATGATGTGCACTGATGAATCACTCACAATATGGACAGGGACATTTATTAAGAATGAAAACTGGGTCAGTTTTGATTGCATGTGGTTAGTACTCATTGAACAAACCCTTTTAGCCTTAGTTTATTCCTTTGAAATGCCAAAAGGAATCGCTGATCAGCTCAAAGCCTCATGGGATTGAGAAAATGTGTTTGTGAATATGGCGTCTCACACCCTGATCCGCTGCAGGCCGTTTACTGTCATCCTAACGTCGCTGATGCACTCTGACATTTACACAAACATCTATTCTGATCTCTTCGGCCGGCCGGTGACTTCATGATCCCCCCGCCGTCGGGCTCCAGACTCATCCGTTCTCAAGCCAACTCTAATTTCAGCCATGAGTAATTTCTCTCATTTGATCTTCTGAGGCTGGTGTTAAATGGTGGCGGGTGGCTACACATGCTTCTAGAGATTTTGGATGAAAAAAGTGCAAAGACTTTTTAGAAAAAGAAGGTTTAAATGCTGAAAACTTGCTCGAAGAATAGATTAATCATGCAGCATAATGACTTGGCAAAATTGTCTCTCTCATGCAAACATATAACAACATTTATGAGCAATTTAGCTTTAAAATATGGTTTATAAACAATCGGCATATTCAGATTATTTCAGAAGGATCATGTGACACTAATGACTGGAGTAATGATGCTGAAAATTCAGCTTTGCATCACAGAAATAAATTACATTTTACAGTATATTACAATAGAAATCAGCTATTTTAAATTGTAATAATATTTCTAAATATTATTATTTTTACTGTATTTTTGATCAAATAAATGCAGCCTTGATGATCAGAAGAGATTTTTGCAAAGTTTTGAACAGTAGTATATGTCAGTGTTGCCAAGTCCGCGGTTTTCCCGCCTAATTGGGCTACTTTTATACTGTTGCTGCGGGTCGTCTTTCATGTCGGCGGGTTGAAGCGACCCCAATAACGTAACATTTAGCCCCTGGAATGCTAATTTTACCAGAGGAACCCCACGTGTATTTTACCTCCCGGAATGCAATTTTGGCAACCCTGGTATATGTGTGTGTGTGTATATATATATATATATATATATATATATATATATATATATATATATAAAGAGTCAAAAAAGAAAAAAAAAGTGTAGAGTTTAAAAAACGATTTTTGTTGTAAGTTGTAAACAAAACAAGGGTTACTGAAGAAAATATAAGAACATTCTATGTTTAGATGAAATTTCTTTAATTGTGAAACAATTTCTAAGTAAAAGCTGTTTCTGGATCAAACCTTTTTCAGGGTAGGATTCAGTTTTTACTCAGATATTTCTAAATTTGACAAAGATCCCAAAGAAACGGCCAGTAACACTTTAAATGTGAAAATTTTAAGTGGACTGACATTAAAGACTGAAAAGGTATTATTTTTTGTAAAACATAATCCATTTATCTTTATTTACCTCTCTAAAATTAATTTTTTAAGTGTAGTTATTTCAATTTTGATAAAAGATGGATAAAATATTTTATATAATAGTGATTATAATGTACATTCTTTTATGTGCATGATTAATGTTTGATTTGATGTTGGTTTTCAGGTGCATTTTCGTGATTATATTTTCCCGCATACTGTTTTTAGGAATTGCGTGGTCATCAGAATGTCTTTTTCTCTGCAGATATGTATATTTTCTCTTTCCATGAAAGAAATGAAAGCAAAGCATTTCAGACTTTCCACAAGTTGCTGTGTAGCTCCTCACGAGGTTATTTAAATTAGATTGAAATGTCATGTCGATTGAGTACAATCTTGGGTTTTATATTGAACAGGATGGAGTTTTTGCACTCGGCTGTTGTCGTCAGCAGTTTTATGGGAGGCTACTAGTTATTCATGAACGTAAGAGGACAGAAAATCATTTAAAACAAACATTTAGAGACAAGATGGCCAGACTCAGTGTCTGAATGCATCACCAAGAAGAAATGAGACCAAAAACCCATTGACTATAGTACAATGAAACGGGAAGTGTTAAAATGTGACTCTATTCTGGATTTTGGCTTATAAAAATACTTTTCTCTCTTGTAGCTCTTGCAACTATAACAGAGGTCATTTATGGTAAGACATACAGACAAAAAAAAAAAAAAAGAAACATCCAAATTATACTTTTTATTGTTTCTTTTATAGCACTTTTATGATCTATTTGTGTCTCTAAATTTCAATTACAATCCATATCTTTTAAAGGGCATTTTCTCAAAATGAGTTTTTTCTCGTGTACTGAGACAAAAATCTCTAGTTCAGCAGCACTTGCTTACACCATAATTTACAGTTTTATTACCATTTATATTCTGAAGGTTTTTGTTAATATATAGTTAGCCACATTTTTTACAACATTTTATACCTAAATATTTCCTAGCTATTAACAGTATTTTCTGATTTATGGAGTGATAAAAACAGAAATCAAAAATCCCCTGTGTAAAAAAACTCATAAAATGAAACAAGTGAATTTTGAACCTGGCTTCATCCAATGTTAAGATTTTAGTTTTTCAAATGTATGCAAATCAGTGCATATTTTATTAGATAACACCTCATTTGCATATGTAAACATAACATTTCAGAAACCTTGTAATGCAAAAAATGTTTGCAATTTTTAATGTAATCAATCAACTGGGAGAGTATGGTGATATCTGTTTTTTTACCCTATTATCTCACCTTATTAGGGTTGGGAATCGAAAATCGATTCCGATTCTGGAATCGAATACTTAAGATTAAGAATCAGATACTTGTTATAAAATAAAAATTTCGATTCCTCTTATCGATTCCTGTGCGCATCATTTTTTGTTCGTTAAATATAAGTTTTCCTTTTTAAATGATCAAACAGCAGCCAGCAGAAGACTGTTCATAGTCTGTTTGATCAAATTACCTTCTCAAATCATCACGACTTGTCTAAAATAAGACCTATAGATCTAAAACAGTTAAAGCAGCTATAAAACAATGTTAGTTTAAACGTTAAACCTAGATAAATGTGCGTTATTAGGCGCATATCCAATTGTTTTTGCAGAGGGGGAAGCTGAAGCACGCTTTGCAGAACATGGAGGCGCCAGTGTGATGATTTGCATTTTTTCAGTGGAAACAATTTAAAATTATCCGTCATTTTTGCTCACAAAGGTGAGAGTAATACATAATTCGAAATGTAAAGGGTCTACTTTAATTTGTGTGCACTCACAATATCAACAAAACGAAGGCAAGAAAACAAACATACGCTTTCTGGCGTCTTGTACTTAAATAGGAGCGCAAAACTAAAATGAACCAAAACTCAGCACATACATGGCTCACAAACATGATACATATATAAATAGAAAGCTTTAAATTATTACTTAACAAAATAAAACAAATAAATAAACTTTTTCATTATGTAATCTAAAGATGCATTTCTCTCTGTGCGTCCAAAGATGGATTGCAAATCAGGGACTTTGCAACACTATCTCAGAATACACTAGTTAATTAATGAATCATTCAAATATTTTCTTAATGTTTCCCCCGAAACATTCATTGTAATTACTATTGCCGGTGCTTTGTGGCAAGATGGTGTTGTGTTACGTCTTTCAGATATGCGGTGTGGCCGTCTTGCTCATATGCTGTTCTTATCGTTTTGTTCTGCTTATAATGACATACAGTCTTATGCTTTGATTAAACGGTGGCACAGAAAGTAAACATGTTTGATATATTAATGTTTGACTTTTGTTATTGTTGTTGTTTACTACATTGGAATCAAAACTGGGAAATAATAAGAATCGGAATCGATAAGCGGAATCGGAATCGATAAAATTCAAGTGATACCCAACCCTACCTTATATATAAAAGTTTTAAAGATGCAAACAACAACAATGTCTGTTTTCTCCACACTAGGCTACTGCATACTTTACAATACAGCACAGCAGTCATAAGAAGTGATTTTATATTTTATGAAGCTTTTTTTGGTCCATCCTCATTCATTTTAATTGCATGAGAAAGAATGGGGTGAAACTTCTCCATCAGAAAAAGAAGGACACATGTGAAAAAACATGAGGCTGAGTAAATGATGACAGAATGCTCATTTATTGCTGAACTTTTCCTTTCAAAAGACATCTAACAAATTCGCACACACACATAGGGACGCGTCTTCTCTGTGTATTCGCTATGGCAATTAACCATGATGTCTAAATGTCACACCAAATCAAAATAACATGCGCAGATCAAATTGTCAGGCATTCAGGACGCTTGTTGTTTGAGTGTGCACCGATGTTATTAGGCTGTGAGGAAATCTCTCAGCTTTATTGAAAATACAGCCATCTCCGGTAGCATTGACCTGAGTTACTCCCATTCAGAAAAGACTGGAAATCTGCCCAGTCTCGCTCTCCATCTCTCTCTTTTATGCCTTTTAACTGCTGTTCAGTGGTCAGATAAAATGAACGAGGTCACTTTTGTATGGAAATTCGGCGGAAATTAATCAAAGTGGGGAGAGAGAGTCACTTTTCTGCTCTGATGAAAGAAAAGCTTTTTCACCGCTGTTAAATAATCATCCCTTTAATTCAAGAGAAGAACAGACGAGAGTGATGGTGTGTGTGTGCAGGTGTGTGGGTGTCTCCTGATTTTATTCTGCATTTCTATTTCTCAGTTTTCTTACTTCATTAATTTTGCCCACTTCACCATCTGCCATTTCCCCTTCTGATGCTTGTCATACTCCTTTTGTCTCACTGTACAGTCTTAGACATGCTAAAACATAGCCAATAATGAGGTTTTTACTCTTCCTATTCATGTCATTTAGATATACAGTTAAAATAAGATAAAGACATAATGATGATAATACTGGTGAAAAAATTAAGAAAAAAAGTGACAAAGTGTAATATATATATATATATATATATATATATATATATATATATATACACTATATTATATTATATATATATATATATATATTTTTTTTTTTTTTTTTTGTAAATAAAACAGCATAATACAAGATAGACCAATACAATTTTTTTTGTAATTTGCAATTTCTGTGTAAAAATTGTTCCAAAGTCAATCTTGCATCAATATTTTTCAGTACAGGATCCCAAATCTTGTCTTTTTCTAAGATGCCATTTTTAACAGTGTTTTAATTGCATTCTAGTTGCATTCTAGGCTTGTCTTAATTTGCATATGAGGCCTTGATGTCGCCTTTTTGGAAATTAATTAGTAACTTTTTTTTAATGTAACACTCTCCTCTGAACATTGAGCTCTTTTAAGGAACGTGTAGCTACTAATTTGAGGAACTTTGTAAAGTTTATGGTATCAGATGAAAAATATTCATAAGATTTAAAGGGATTGTTCTCTTAAAATTCAAGTTTTAGTCATGATGCATTTACCTTCCAAAAATTATATACAGTAATCAGTAAGTCATGACAGCATATTTTTTAATATTACTTTAACCAATTCCAACTGTATTTTATAAAGGTAAGGGATTCAACTAAACACATTATAATGTGTTATTAAACTAAACTAATTTAAAGTTACATTTTTTGAGACGTTTTCCAAAATACCATCTTTTGTGTTCCACAGTAAAAAATAAAATCGTATAGGTTTGGAATGACATCAGGGTGATTAAATAATGACACAACATACAGTTTCAGATTTATTTAAGTTTTAACTGTTTGTCTGTCATTTTCTATGTCAGTCAAGACTTTTACTGTCTAAGTAGGCGATTCTTGGCCAGAGTAAGTTGCAATGTCTGCCAGATTTTTTGTCAATAGTCAATGTTTGGGATTCATGAGGCTAGACGTTTTGTTTCGTAATTGATGAACTCTGCAACATTGACACTGTTATTGATTCAACATTGAACTGACATCTGTAGAGCTGCTTTACAGCTGAATTTTGTATTTGTTTCATAAATGAAAACTTTTGCAGCATTAAAACTGGTATTTTTTCCTGTTTATTACTGTGAAGCTACTTCAAAATGATCTGTGTTGTATAAAGTGCTATAGAAATACAGTGCGTGCAAAATTATTAGGCACGTTGATATTCTGGTTTATATTTTTTTCCAAGCACATTTTACCAATTCCAAACCACATCAATCTTAATAACTACTATTCACTTTGTATTTAATCATTTGTCAGCAGTGTTGGGGGTAACACATTACAAGTAACATGAGTCACATAATCAGATTACTTTTTGAAGTGACTAGTAAAGTAACGCATTACTTTTTAAATTGCAAGAAATTATCTGAGTTACTTGAGTTTATGTATTGAATCCCATTTTATTAACCAATGTCTTTACGGCTGACCTTTGTTGATCCAGTTTAATCATATGAATACGCAAAACTTACTTTAGATTAACTAACATTTGTGCTTTATTTTTCTCATTGCTAAAGAATGTTGAATTTCCTTTTCATACACTTCTAGTGTACAGACATGAATTTACTTTTCCTTCAGCCTTAGGCTTATTAATTTTACTTTTTGGTGTGAAAGGGCTTTTACATTTGCTAAAAATCAAACTTTTTATATGAAAAACAAACAAACAAGCCCTGCTTAGATTTAAAAAGTAATGCAAAAGTAATGTAACTTTCGATTCCAATGTAACACATTACTTTCCATAAAAAATAATAAGTATTAATAATTACATTATAAGTAATGTAATTACTTTTAAAAGTAGCTTTCCCTAACACTGTTTGTAAGTGATATATGTGACCCTAGACCACAAAACTCTTAAGTCTTAAGTAGCACGGGTATATTTGTAGCATATAGCCAAAGGTACATTGTATGGTTCAAAATTGTAGATTTTTCTTTTATGCCAAAAATCATTAGGGTAGTAAGATAGGGTAGTAAGATACTTTGTACATTTCCTACCGTAAATATATCAAAACTTAATTTTTGATTAGCAATATGGATTGCAAAGAACATAATTTGGACAACTTTAAAAGCGATTTTCTCAACATTCAGATTTTTTTGCACCCTCAGATTACAGATTTTCAAACAGTTGTATCTCGGCCAAATATTGTCCTATCCTAGTAACAAACCATACATCAACGGAAAACGTATTTATTCAGCTTTCAGATGTATATAGTGGTCAACATTTGAAGTTGAACAAAACTTTTAATCAAAGTTGTCCGAAATTACAAAACAATACCCGTTCTTGTCTTAGGACAGCTTTGATGAACTTTTTTGATCCACTTCAAATGTTGACTACTGTAAATCTCAATTTTAAAAAATTTACCTTTATGACTGGTTTCGTAGTCCAGAGTCACATATAATTGTCTGTGAAGGCTGGAAGTGAAAAATTATTATATTCATGTGCGCATAGTTATTAGGCAGAGCCAAAACGAGATTTACCTCAGACTGAAAAGTCAAAAATTAATAAATGCCCATGAGGAGGATGCAATACTAATGCAATACTAGAAATTGCAAAGTTAAAGCATGACCATTGGGCAGCGAAATGCTCATTGAGTCTGCATGGTCAGAAAAAACAGGTTGGCATTTAATATTTTTTAAATACATTTTTAAGTTAAATCTTTTTTTGCACACCTGAATATAAGGAGTTTTTCACATCCAGCCTTCATGGACAATTATATATCACTTACAAATTATTAAATACAAAATTACTAGTATTTAGGAACTACTAAAATATGCTTGGGGGAAAAAAATATGACCAGAATATCAATGTGCCTAATAATTATGCATGCACTGTAAATGTGACTTCACTTGACTTCACTAGACGAGACTCAAAGCTCCTCAACCCTGAACATCAGCCGTGGTCAGCAGGGCTCCACACACATCTGTGCTGATGGAAACAGCTGGATATCTACAGGTCTACAGCTGCCATCTGTCATTACAAACGCAGGATGCTGTCAGTTTAGAGACTGACATCCAGGCAGGTAGAAGACAATGTTAGGGCTTCTCACAGTCTTTCAGAAGTTCAAAAAGTTTGGGGTCAGTAAGACTTTTTTTTTGAAAGAAATCTTTATTGCTCACCAAGGTTGCATTTATTTGATGAAAAATACAGAAAAGTCACAAAAATTCTGAAATATTATTACAATTTAAAATAAGTAATTTCTATTTGAATATATTTTAAAATGCAATTTATTTCTGTGATCAAAAGATGAATTATTAAAAGATCAGCATTATTACTCCAGTCTTCAGTGTCACATGATCCTTCAGAAATCATTCTAATATGCTGATTTGCTTGAGATTTGCTCAAAAAACATTTCTGAATATTATCAATATTGAAAGAAGTTGTGCTTGAAATCTTTTGCAACATTATAAATTGCTTTACTGTTACCTTAGAGTAATTTAATGCATCCCTGCTATATAAAAGTATTAATTTATTTAAAAAAAAATCTGAAAATTTTGAAACTTTTTAACTGTGCAAGCTCTCTGTGTATTTTATTTAATAATTTTCACATTATTTTATAGGTTTATTAAAATGTTTACCTAGGATTGTTTGCAACGTTTATCTAGTCGTTTATTGCTTTTAAATCTAAATTTGTACTGTGATTAATTCTAAGCTGGTTGGTTTAGTTGTAGCATTTTTATATTACATTTAATTACTTACCTGTTTTTAATTAATTTTATTTTAGTTCAGTTGGTGCCATTTTTCAGTAAAAGTTCAAAATGTTATTATGAAGAAATTAGTCATAAAAGAGTTTGTTATAAGATTAATATTTTGGTTGTAATTTAGATTTTTATTGTTAAATATAAACAAAAATGTAGTATAAAATATATTTTATATAATTACATTTTTTGTTATGTTAATTATTTTATATTGCATAAGTGAAGTCAATTAACAACCAGTTACCATTTATTTTATGATAGCATTTTTTTCTTTTTATGACTTTTGTACATTTATTTTTGTTCAAATTTTTTTTAATTATTATTGTTATTATTATAATTTTTTTTACTTCACACTATGTAGTTGATTTCAGATTTTAATCTATGTGTGGTTATTTGGCACAAACTTTTATCTGGTCTTTTATTTCTTTTTTACATTTCTTAAACTTATTTTTATTTTTATGTTTTATTTAATATTAGATTTTTTTTAATTAGTTTATTTTATTTTAGTTCAGTTGGTGCCATTTTTCAGTAACGGTTTCAAATATAAACTGTTAAATATAAATAAAATGTATTATTGCACATAAATAAAAATATAGTATAACATTTTGTAAAAAAAAAAAAAAAAGAATATAAATATATATATATATATATTATACTAACATTGTATTTTAATCCTTGTGTGATTATTTGGCACAAACTTTTATCTGCTCTTTTAATGCTTTTTTACATTTCTTATGTATTTTATTTTTATGTTTTATTTAATATTGGATTTTTTTTCATTAGTTTACCAGTTGGTGCCATTTATCAGTAACAGTTTCAGATATAAACTTTTAAATATAAATAAAAATATAGTATAGAATTTTTTTCTTTCTTTTTGTTTAATTTAATTTTTTATATATTTTATATATAGTTTTTTACTCCACACTATGTAGTTGATTTCAGATTTTAATCCTTGTGTGATTATTTGCCACAAACTTTTATCTGGTCTTTTAAAGTTTTTAATCGAAATTCGCAATATTGTGATGAATTCTGAGCTGGTTGGTTTGGTTGTAGATTTTAAAGTCTTTGTCGAAAAACATAATGCAAAAATGCTTCAAAACCCTTATAGTGCTGGAAATGACAGTGCAGTGCAAATGATTGGCTGATGGAGTCCCTTCTACCTGTCAGTCACTCAAGACAGCCAATAGAATTAGAGCAGAGGAGGGATTATGTGAATATGATGTAATCCAGCACAATTCTCCAATTTGAATATCATTAGCATAATCACAGAGTAGGACATGTACAGTAACGCAGCGAGAAGAGATTCTCCATCATTGTACCGTGTGTTTCCTGTGGAGACAAACATGTATGTGCCATCTGCTCACACGTATGTGTGTCTGTGTCGAGGTATCAGTGCTAGATTCCTCACAAACCAAAAAATGCTCATAGGATTTTGATGTAGTACGTGGTTAAATCATGGAAATGATAGTGGGAACCTAAAGCTGTGAGGGGAAATGCGTTCTTAGAGATGGATTTTAGATGATATCACCACGGGACATTTTTCAGACTGCGTGGCGCGGCGGGGGATTTTTATCGCTTGATGCCGTTGGATACTCCACTTGATTTAGTGCAAATACTTCACATAATGTAACGGGCTGAGAAAGACCTTTCGCTGATAACAGCATCTGTCTCTTATACATGAGCAGCAGGACAGCTTTTAGGATATTTATTTTTTAAAAAGCCATATTTTACATGCCTGCAGCAGTTTTTTCCCTTCCTCTGAAGTCCACTTATTATGTCAGTCCAGGTTTCCTGCACTAGAAACGTTATTTTTATATTTGATCTCTGAGCTTTAGAATTGAATGGGATTTTGCTACTGTACCTTCTGTATGCAAATGAGCTCTGTTGTGATTGGCTAACGTCTTTGCATGTGAAATTCATATTTACTTGCAGGTTGTGCAGATATGAACTGTTAAAAATGACTTTCGAAGATGTAAATAAAACACACAAGGTAACTAGACTGCATTTTACTTGAAAATACTAATAGACTGTACTTCAAATTTGTACTTTTATTGCAATTTGTCACTAGCTGTTTATTTGTAATAAATTGTAAAATTTACTAGAAATTTCTGAGCAAAAAGCTACTTTTTTCAGTGTAGTTGGTGCCATTCTTCAATAATAGTCACAAAACATTCTGGCAAGAAACATGTAGAAGTTTATTATGAGAGGTTGTGTGTTTGTAGATAATACAAAAAAAATCACGGTTAAACAAAAAGCAATTCATATATTTCTAAAAAAACCTTTTTGTTTTTTACAGTATTGAACACTAAAATTATAATTTGCACTGCATGTGGTAAGTTTAAGGTAAAAAATTAACATTCATTTTATTGTAGCATTTTTGCTTTTGCCATTTTTTTCATTTATTATATTATTTATTTATTTTATTTCATTTGCTGCCATGTTTAGTTAAATTAGTCAAGGAAGAGTTTGTTATAAGATTAATATTTTTGTTGTAATTGTAATTTTTATTGTTACATAAAAATAAAAGAATAGTTTAAAATTGTAAAAAACAAAAAACAAACAAACAACAACAATATTTTATACTAAAATGATTCTTTGGTAAGTTAATTTGTTTTTAATGTTTTTATTTATTTTTGTTTGTTTATTTTATTTTTAATTTAGTGCCATATTTCAATTAAGGTAACTTTTTAGGTAAGTTTTTTATAAGATTAGTTTTTTTTGTTGTAATTGTAATTTTTATTGTTACATGTATAGTATAAACATTTTAATTAATTAATTAAAATTATGTTACATTTTTTATTGCATTCAGTAAATCAATTAACAACCACTTAACATTTAATTTATGGTAGCAAAAAATACATTCCTTATCTGTTCTTTAGCATTTTATTTTTGTTTATTTTATTTTAGTTCAGTTGGTGCCTTTTTTCAGTGACAGTTTCAAAATGTTGCTATCAAGAAAATAGTAATAAAAGAGTTTGTTATAAGATGGATGTTTTTTGCTGTAATTTAGATTTTTATTGTTAAATATAACTAAAAGAAAGTATAAAGGTAGTAATACTTAATTTTTGAATTTTTTGAATTTTATTTTTATTTTTATTTATTTATTTGAATGCTCCATTATGAAGAAATTTGTCATGGAAGACTATAGGGTTTTTTTTGTAATTAAAATTTTATATTGTTAAATATAAATTAATAAAATAATAAATATTGTAAAAAAAAAAAATATATATATATATATATATATACATATATATTATTTTAGTATAAAATATTGTTCTTTCTCTCTCTCTATATATATATACATTAAAAAAACAATATTTTATACTAGAACTATGTTTTGTCTTGTTAATTATTATTATTTTTAATAACAAACAATAAGTTAATTAACAATGAATTAACATTTATTTTATGGAAACATTTTTCTTTTTCTGTCTATATATTATTATTATTATTATTATTATTATTATTATTATAACAGTCACATAGTTTACAATAATTTTTGTGTCAATATACTAGACGTTTCAGCGGCATTCAACATATGAGACTAGTTTACAGGATTAAAAATAAATAATCTGTCATCATTTCCAAACCTGAATGACTTTGTTTCTTCTGTGGAACACAAAAGGAGATATTTTGCACAAATGTGTATGTTTATGGCAATGTTTTTATAAAATAAAGAAATTAAATTTTGGTATGTTCTTCATCAACACTCATCATAGTCATAGTTAAATCTTTAAGGTGCTTTTTAATGTCTTTTCTTTGAGCTTGAGCATCCTGATTCACTATTTTGTATTGACAGGAGCAGCGTGAACATTCTTCAAAACATCTCATTTTGTGCTCCACAGACAAACGTTAGTCATGAGAGCGAGTACACGACAGAACTGTAATTTTTAGTTGAACTCTCCCTTTAAATCCAGAGGAATGAATGAAGACCTACACATTCCTTCAGCTATCGCAACAGTTCAGTCCAGATGGCTGAAGCGCAGCTAGAGAGAAAGAGACGGTGCTGATAGCATCTCAGTAATTACAGAGAAACACACTACAACACATTCATGTCAACACTCAGTCAGGTAACACAATTGTTACCTCGCTCTCGTACAAACACACACACACACGCTCTGAAATCTGACGTACTCCTGCTCGGGTTGTAAAGGGCAGCTCAGCGTTTGACGTTCAGATGTTCGATTTTTTTGCTGTAATATTTATCCACATTCGAGGCGAGCGAGTGCAGCGCTTTGAGGTGGAGATGTGTGTGTGGTTTATAAATTAGACTGTGTTTAGCCGTCTGTTCCCTTAAGAAATCGCTAATGAGATCTCTATCGTCTCTCCTAGAAAGCTTTGAGAATAAATAGAGACTCTTCACCTTTTCTGATTTCTTTTGACTCTTGAAATCTCAAGTGTCTTAAACTGCTTGGAGTTATCGAAGATATCAGAGTATGCAATCAGAATGTATAGATGTATAGATCTCAATTTCTCATGAAATTCTCGCAAAAACAAATTACCTATCAGCTAGAGCTATGCTTATTATTTTCATTTTTATGATTCAAATTACACTTAAATTTTTAAAGGAATTTTAGAACATAAAACGTTGGTGGAACAAATTTTATTTTACACCATTATTATATTTGTTCAATATTAAATCTAAAGTTAATTTTTTAATTTCTTTTAATTTCTTTTATTTTTAATTTATTTTCATTTTATTTCTTTTTAATTTCTTTTAATTTAATTTCTTTTTCATTTAATTTTATATAAACAAATAATTGCATTTTTCATTTTTAATTTAATTTTCATTTTATATTTAATTTTTTTAATTTACATTTATTTTATTTTCATTAATTTTTTTATTTTATTTTAAAATTTGTAATTTATTTCAATTTTTGTTTAATTTTCTTAGTTTCATTTATTTTTTTTTATTTTTTTTAACATTTTTAATTTATTTAATTTATTTTATTTTATTTTAATTAAATTAAAAAATATATATATTTTATTTCATTTTTATTTCATGTATTATTTTTTAATTTAATTTAATTTAATTTAATTTTTAACTAGCTGTGATGTTCGTGAGGGCCATTATGGGTCCTCAACAAACAAAGATCTTTAGTTTAATCAAATGTTTGGTTGTGAGTCATTTCATTCTTTGAAAATTATCTCTGCTCAGTGATCTTTACAGGAAAATCTGTTTTTATATTTGTTAAATATAAATTTTCACTGTATATGGTAAATAAACCTGAAGTGAATTAACATTTTAGTTTATTTTATTCATTTAATTATTAATTTCTAAAATTTAATATCTTTTTAATTAATTTTCTTTTCTATTCTTTTCCTTTAATTTAATTTATTTCATTTACATTTTTATTTTAATTTTTATTGTAATTTAATTTAATTTATTGTTTACTTTAATTTCCGTTTTAATTAAATGTTCTATTTATTTTATTTTAATTGCATTTTTTTAATGTTAATTTAATGTAATTTTTTGTTTAATTTTTATTTCATTTTTTATTTCATTTTATTTTATTTTATTTTAAACTCCCTGTGATGGTTTTGAGGGACATTATTGGTCCTCAACAAACAGAGATCATTAGTTTAATCAAATGCTTAGATGAAAAATTATCTCTTTAATTTAATTTGATGTAATTTAATTTAATTTTTGTTCGTTTTTAATTAATGTTTTTAATTTAATTTTAATATCATTTATTATATTTTTGTGTAGTTTTATTTGATTTTATTTGATTTTGAGCTAGCTGTGATGTTCCTGAGGGCCATTATGGGTCCCCATACACAGAGATCATTAGTTTAATCGAATGTTTGTTTGTGAGTCATTTCATGCTTTGAAAATTATCTCTGTTCAATGATCTTTGGCAGGAAGTGAAGGCTGGTGTTCTCTTTATGAACGGATACTCATTTTGTGTTTATGTCAACTGTGTGTGTGTGTGTGTGTGTGTGTGTGTGTGTGTGTGCGCCATCTGTTCTTGTCTGCTACTCTCACTGTGAGACTAATTACAAGACTTTACACGAACCCACAACAAGCAGGACCAGAACCTGATGAAACCTTTCTGAGGAGCCTCAGTCCTCTTATACATACATCTGACACTTTCACAGCTTCATCTAAGTGTCGATATGAGTGTGTGTGGTTGATCTTTGTGTATTTTATGTGTGTGAGATTAATTACCTGGTTTACACCTCTCTATCCTCCAGTTCTCCATCAGAAAGCGAGACAGACGCTGGAAGAGAGAGTCAATATTGTCTCAGCAAACTTGAGTAAATCCATACAGCTGTAGTTTGACACAATGGCAGTATTTCACACTGTAACACAACGCTCTGTGCAAACACATGAAATCTGCTCTAGAAGTGTGAAAAAAATGATTGCTTAATATATTGTTCTACATTTTGTTTGAGTTGGTCTTTACACTGAAAAAATGCTGTAGAGTTTACATTGAAATGCTTTTAATTTTAGAAAAAAAAAAGTAAAAAATGTGGAAATAATTACAAAGAAAATGTGAGTAACTCATTTATTTACAACTTTGAAAAATCATTTTGTAAGTATATTATTAAGTTGACTTAAGTTAACTTGAAAAAGATTATGATTACTTGCTAATCATTTTAGAAACCATGCTGATCTTGCTAAAGCAGGTTAGCAACATGTTAGCAACATGCAAATAATGTTAAAAACTAGAAAACAACATGCTAATCATGTTAAACATGCTAGCTACATGCTAATCGTGTTAGAAACATGTTAACATGCTAGTAATATTTTAAGGACATGTTAAAAGATTAGCTACATGGTAAAACATGCTAGCACAAGTTAGCAACATGCAAATAATGTTAAAAACAAACATGCTTATTATGCTAAAACATGCTACCTACATGCTAATTATGTTAGAAGCATGTTAACATGTTAGCATGCTAGCAACATGCAAATTAGGTTAAAAGTTTGCTATTAATGCTAGACACATGCTAGTAATATGTTAAGGACATGTTAAAACATGCTAATCATGTTAAAACATGCTGGCTACATGTCAATTATGTTAGAAACATGTTAACAACATGCTAATTATGTCAAAACATGTTAACAACATGCTGACAACATACTAATCATGCTAGACACATGTTAATAATATGCTAAGCGCATACTAATCATGTTAAAACATGCTAACAACATGCTATAAACATGGTAGCAACATGTTAATGTTGAAAACGTAACATACTAATAATTTTAGAAATGTTTTTAACACAATTAGCATGTACTAATAATTTTACTATTACACATACTAATACTTTTAGAAACATGCTAGCAAACATGCTAGCAACATACAAATCATACTAAATGCAAATAATGTTAAAAACTAGATGACAAAATGCTAATCATGCTAAACATGCAAGCTACATGTTAATCATGTTATAACCATGTTAACATGCTAGCAACATGCTAATCATGTTAAAGGCATGCTATTAACATGCTAGACACATGCTAGTAATATGTTAAGGACATGTTAAAACACTAGCTACACAGTAAAACATGCTAGCACAAGTTAGCAGCATGCAAATGATGTTAAAAACAAGCAAACAGCATTTTAATCATGCTAAAGCATGCTAGCTACATGTTAATTATGTTAGAAGCATTTTAACATGTTAGCATGCTAGCAACATGCTTTTAACATGCTATTCATGCTAGACATACATGCTAATTGTGTTAAAAACATGTTAACAGCATGTTAATTGTCAAAACAAGTTAACAGCATGATAACAACATACTAACCATGCTATACACATGCTAATAATATGCTAAGTGTGTGCTAATCATGCTAAAAAATGCTAGCAACATGCTATAAACATGATAACATGTTAATGTTACAAACACAACATGCTAATAATTTTAGAAACATGCAAACAAACATGCTAGCAACATACAAATCATACTAAAATGTGTTAGTCATGTTGGACATATGCTATCAAACATGCTAATCATGCTAAACACATGCAAACAGAATGCTTATGTTAAAGCATGGTAACATAATGTTAATAGTGTTAACTACAACATGCTAGAAACATATTAGCAATCTGCCAATAAGGTTAAAAACATGTTAACAACATGCTAATCATGCATAAAAATGTTAGAAACATGTTGATTATGTTAGAAATGTGCTATCAACATACTACGAACATGCCAGTCATGTAAAATATGTTAGCAACATGCTAATCATGTTAGAAACATGCTAGCAAAATGCTAATCATGCTGAATAAATGCTAACAACTTGTTAATCATGTTAAAACAGGCTATCAACATGTTAACAACATCCTAATAATGTTAAAAACATGCTATCAACACGTTAGCAACATGCTAATCATTTACATTTACATTTAGGCATTTAGCAGACACATTTGTCCAAAGCGACATACAGTTGGGAGAACAATCATGTCTAATCATGTTAGGAACATGCTAGCAAAATGCTAATCATGCTGAATACATGCTAACAACTTGTTAATCATGTTAAAACAGGCTGTCAACATGCTAACAACATCCTAATCATGTTAAAAACATGCTATGAACACATTAACAACATGCTAATGATGTTAGAAACATGCTAGCAAAATGCTAATCATGCTGAATACATGCTAACAACTTGTTAATCATGTTAAAACAGGCTATCAACATGCTAACAACATCCTAATCATGTTAAAAACATGCTATCAACACATTAACATTATGCTAATCATGTTAGAAACATGCTAGCAAAATGCTAATCATGCTGAATACATGCTAACAACTTGTTAATCATGTTAAAACAGGCTATCAATATGCTAACAACATCCTAATCATGTTAAAAACATGCTATCAACATGTTAACAACATGCTAATCATGTTAGAAACATGCTAGCAAAATGCTAATCATGCTGAATAAATGCTAACAACTTGTTAATCATGTTAAAACAGGCTATCAACATGTTAACAACATCCTAATCATGTTAAAAACATGCTATCAACACGTTAGCAACATGCTAATCATGTTAGAAACATGCTAGTAAAATGCTAATCATGCTGAATACATGCTAACAACTTGTTAATCATGTTAAAACAGGTTATCAACATGCTAACAACATCCTAATCATGTTAAAAACATGCTATCAACACGTTAACAACATGCGAATGGTGTTAGAAACATGCTAGCAAAATGCTAATCATGCTGAATACATGCTAACAACTTGTTAATCATGTTAAAACAGGCTATCAACATGCTAACAACACCCTAATCATGTTAAAAACATGCTATCAACACGTTAACAACATGCTAATCATGCAACTTCAAACTTCAAAGTTTGTTGTCAAACGTTACTCATCTAGTTGTATTTATCCATATATATAACGTAGTCTGATATGTTTTTTATTTGGAGAACTATACTGAAAGAAGAGAAATATGACAATTTTTTACTTTTTTTATTGGAGTACATTTTACCATTTCAGTGTTTGTACTTCAACATTTTATGTTTAATTAAATGTGTTACTTGCTAACATGTTTCTTTGCAATTATTTATGAAATTTACCAGCATTTTTTAAATAAAATTGTTACAACATATTATTTTTTCAGTGTTCACACATTGAATAGCATCATAGCATCTTAGCAACAATAGATTCATGAAAAGAAATTCAAAAGAACTGTATATTCTGACAAAAAAAAAATAATGAATTAATCATTTTATGGGTTGGTTATGATCAGTATTGGGGAAAGTTACTTTTAAAAGTAATGTATTACAATATTGCGTTACTCCCTAAAAAGTAACTAATTACGTTACTTAGTTACTTTTTATGTTGCGTTACTTTTGCATTACTTTTACGTTACTTTTT
Source organism: Cirrhinus molitorella (assembly GCA_033026305.1). Taxonomy (NCBI): domain Eukaryota; kingdom Metazoa; phylum Chordata; class Actinopteri; order Cypriniformes; family Cyprinidae; genus Cirrhinus; species Cirrhinus molitorella. Next base: position 32,183,365 of record CM065134.1, on the reverse strand, counting down.
AAATCTGGGCAGGGCTTGCTTGTTTGTTTTTAATATAAAAACGATTGATCCTTAGCAAATGTAAAAGCCCTTTCACACCAAAATGAAATGAAGTGAATAAGCCTAAGGCTAAAAGAAAATGAAATTCACGCCTGTACAGTAGAACTGTAGGAAAAGAAAGTTCAACACACTTCAGCAATGAGAAAAAAAAGCACAAATGTTAGGTAATATAAAGTAAGTTTTGCTTTTTGGTACACTGCAAAAAATGCTTTTCTTACTTAGTGTTTTTTTCTTGTTTCCAACGAAAATATCTAAAAATTATTATTATTATTATTTTTTTTTTCTGAAAACAAGTCAAAATTAAGTGTGTTTTTGTTTGAAACAAGCAAAATAATCTCCCAAAAACTCACTTAACTTGTTTTTTTCTGAAGACAAGAAAATAATTATTTACTTGTCTAGATTTTTTTTTTTTATATATATATATATATATTTTGGCTGGAAACAAGACAAATACGGTTGAACTGGATCAACAAAGGTCAGCTGCAAAGTCATTGGTTAATAAAATGGGATTAAATACATAAAGGAAACAAAAAGTAACTCAGATATTTTCTTGGAAATTAAAAAGTAATGAGTTACTTTACTAGTTACTTGAAAAAAGTAATATTATTATGTAACTTGCGTTACTTGTAATGCGTTACCCCAACACTGGTTATGGTTAATTATTTGTGAGATTTCAGCAGTTTCAGAGTGAAAATGTATTCTACGCCATTGTTTCTTTCTTAAGTGTATTCTTTGCATTATGTTTTTTTTCTTCTAATGTCAAACATATTCTGAATTGTATATATTAGATTTGTGAGTATCAAAAGTGTCAAACATTCAGGATAAGTACCTATAACTCATGACTGATTTCCTTAGTTAATCGAATATTCATATCTATTTCTCTCTGTTTTTTCCCTTAGGTAACTATGGTGAGAGCGGGATGGAGGCGTTTAAAGAGATGGCGGGAAAGGAAGGAATTTGCATCGCTCACTCGGATAAAATCTGGAGTAACGCTGGTGAGCAGAGCTTCGACCGTCTGCTGGTCAAACTGCGCAAGTATCTGCCCAAAGCTCGCGTGGTGGCGTGTTTCTGTGAGGGCATGACCGTGCGAAACATCCTGATGGCCATGAGACGACAAAACCTTGTCGGAGAGCTGCTATTGGTCGGCAGGTCAGTGGAGGAATGAATAATAAAAACTGGAAGAAACTGAGTGTGGTTTTACTTGTTCTTTCCCTGAAGATTTAATTTGTAAAACCATCCTTGTCTACAGGAAGTTTTCAGCTTCATCCTCATTGTCATCTTATAACCATCACCATCATCATTACATTACCATCATCAGCATCATCATTGCAGGTATGCTTTATAGTTTAGGGTTTTGTGCAACTTAAAAACAATGTTTTCAAAAGGGAGGTCATTTTTGGTTTCTCAAAGAACCTTTCAGTTTCTTAGTTTAAAGAACATTTTATAAATCTAAAGAACCTATTTTCAACTATAAAGAACCTTTTGAGAAATTGAAAGATTCCATGGACATTGAAGGCTTTTTAATGGAGCTACAGATGCCAATAAAGGACCTTCGTTTTGAAGAGTTCACTTACACACACATCTGTCTCCTCTCTTTGAGTCTGAATGTCTCTGATGGCCGCTGTAAGACCCTCTCACACACCGTTAATACCACGTTTACTGCTTGAGTCTCAGGTCAGATGGAGGGCTTGCTTCTGTCTGAAGTGGAATCACAACAAGAGCTGACAGATGACCGCAAAACAGCACAGAAGGTGGAGACAGAAATTAAAGTGGTCCTTAGAGCTGGTGCTTGAGCTTCCTGTGAGGAACAGGATGAAATTCAAGTCTTTAAGCTCTGAATTTGATGACAGAATTTTCTTTTTTGGGGTGATCTATTGCTTTTAGTGTGTGCATCTTGTGTGTGTGAGAGAAATTGTATTGTATCATATAATATTTAGGCTAAAAACTGCTACGTTTTTTTATTATTGCAACCAGCCAGAACACCTTTTGAGCTCCCTAGCAACTAGCCAGAATAGTAATTACATAGCAACCACCTACAACACCTTAGCAACACCCTAGCACTAACCCAATACGCCTTGTGTTTTCTAGCAACCACACTGAATACCTGAGCACCCCTTTGCAACCAGCCAGAATACCTTAGTAGCTCCTTAACAACTAGCCAGGGTTGCATTTCCCAAAAGCAACTATGGTCGCAAGTTCCGTCGATACCAATAGAGTTCAATGAAACTAACTAGCTAACGATGCTTTTGGGGAACGCACTCCAGAATAGCAATTCCATAGCAACCACCTTAGTAACATCCTAGCAAACAGCCAGAACACCTTAGTAATGCTCTAGCAACCACACAGAACAGCTTAGGATCACCCTACCAACCAGCTAGAATGCCTTAGTAGCATCCTAGCAGCCAGAGCACTTTAGTGACACCTTAGGAACCACCTACAACAGCTTAGCAACACCCTAGCAACAACCCAAATGCCTTATTAATGTTGCACCCCCTTCCAAACAGCCAAAACATATTACTAACACTCTAGAAACCAACCGCAACACTCTAGCAACAACTCAGAACAACCTTATTAACACCCTAGCACCCAGCCAGAACACTTTAGTAACACCTTAGCAACCACCTGCAAAACCATAACAACAACCCAGAACACCTAAGCAACACTGAAGCAAACAGCCAGAACACCTCAGTAATGCTCTAGCAACCACACAGAACAGCTTAGAATCGCCCTACCAACCTGCTAGAATGCCTTAGTAACATGCTAGCAAATAGCTGGAGCACTTTAGTAAGACCTTAGCAACCACCTACAACACCATAACAATCCAGAACCCCTCAGCAATGAGAACAGACAGAATGCCTTAGTAACACCCTTGTAACCAACCAGAACACCTTAGTAAAACCTTAGCAACCACTTACAACAGCTTAGCAACGCCCTAGCAAACAGCCAGAACACCTCAGTAATGCTCTAGCAACCACACAGAACAGCTTAGGATCGCCCTACCAACCTGCTAGAATGCCTTAGTAACATGCTAGCAAATAGCCGGAGCACTTTAGTAACACCTTAGCAACCACCTACAACACCATAACAACCCAGAACCCCAACCACAGAAAACAGCTTAGGACCGCCGTAGCATCCAGACAGAATGCCTTTGTAACACCCTTGTAACCAGCCAGAACACCTTAGTAAAACCTTAGCAACACCCTAGCAACAACCCAAACACCTTATTAATGTTGCACCCCCTTCCAAACAGCCAAAACACCTTGTTAACACTCTAGCAACCAGCCAGAACACCTTAGCAATAACCTACAACACCTTAGCAACACCCTAGCACCCAGCCAGAACACTTTAATAACACCTTAGCAACCACCTGCAAAACCATAACAACAACCCAGAACACCTATGCAAGACTGAAGCAAACACCCAGAACACCTTAGTAATGCTCTAGCTACCACAGAGAACAGTTTAGGACCGCCCTAGCAACCAGACAGAATGCCTTAGTAACAGCCTAACAAATAGTCAAAACGCCTTGTTAACACCCTTGCAACCAGTCAGAACAAATTAGTAACACCATAGCAACTAGCTAGAATAGTAGCAAATACCCAGAACACCTTTTTAACACCCTAGCATCCAGCTAGAACACCTTAGTAACACCTTAGCATCCAGCCAGAACACCTTAGTAACACCTTAGTAACCACCTACAACACCATAACAACAACCCAGAACACCTTAGCAACGCTGTAGCAAACAGCCTGAGCACCTTAATAATGGTCTAGCAACCACACAGTTTAGGACCGCCATAGCAACAAGCCAAAATACCTTAGTAACACCCTAGCAACCAGCCAGAACAGTTTAGCAACCACCTTATCACAAACCTATGAAAGATACTGACTCTGTAATAAAAGTAAAAGCCATATATGTCACTATCTTTCTCAGATTTGTTGCACCTTGTCAAGTCCCAGTTCTTTCACAGAGGCGTTCATGATGGCATTGGAAACTCATAAACATGACTTTGTTTCCCAGTGGACTGATAGAAATCGGTGCTTCCTGACTCCCGGAAATTGCGTGAACCAGACAATCAGATTAGAGCTTGTCGCTGGAGAAGCTCTTGCCGTGTTTGTGTGCAGAACGCGTCGGGCCAGCTCTCAGGTCAGACACCTGACAGTCCAGAAACCGCAAGCAAATAGAGCAAACTTTGTGATCATTAAGGGCCCTGACGGTGCTTATGATGCGTTTCCTCTCTGCCGCCCTCTCAGACAGGATGGAATGTTTGCGCGGTGGTCTGTGTTCCATGCGGAGGAGCTGTCAAGTCTTCGTCATCCTCCTCTTCCTCTCGGCAGAGCCGAGAGTGTGAGAGGAATATTTAACAGATAAGAGTGAAGGAAAGCAGAGAATTCTGGGCTAAAGTGAGGGAATGACAGAGCAGGCAGCAGAGATGTGTTTGCACTAATGCATTTGTTCAAATCCGCCATAAAAAAGAAAAACAGATTTATAATTGGATGATTTTTCACCAAATGACTTTTCATTTGCACAGACATTTGATTAAAAACATTCATCAAATCAATTACATACAATGAATTGCATATATAAATATTTGCAGAGAAAAGCTTCAAAGTGATTTGTTTTTGTGCAGATGAAAGCATTAAGTAATGATAATGTTTATGCAAGGATTGTTTTTTTTTTTTTAAATCACTCTAAATGAACTAAATGAACATTTAATTGGCATCCCCAGTTTTAATTTGTGATACGGTTGTATCTACTTAAAGGCAGACTTAAAAATGAAAAGTGTGTCTGTGTGTGTGTGTGTGTGTGTGTGTGTGTGTGCATGTGTGTGTATGTGTGTAAATTCCCCTCTGCTAGACTACTGATCTAAGGCCAGAGATGAAACACAGAGGATCAAAGCGTCTCAGAGCTCAAGGTCTGTCGTTTCTGGAGTGCACACACACAGCAGAACAAAACATCTGCTCAAGAATGCAATGTACTCACATATACATATCCACATATTTTTGGGATGTTAAAATACTTAGCGCACAATAAAACAGATGAAAAATTCAGACTGAAAATGAAAGAGGGACTCGAGCCATATCTAGACAGCAGAATATCACAGAGACTAGTTTAGTAAGGTAGCACCTAGCAACCACCCAGAACATGTTAGTAACACCCTAGCAACCACCCAGAACATCCTAGCAACACCTTAATATCCCTAATATCAAGAATGCCTTAGTAAATCAGAACATCACAAAGACTTGAGGAAAGTTTTGTAAGAAATAACCTGGCAACCATCCAGAACACCTTAGCAATGCCTTTGCACCCACCCAGAATACCTTAGTTACACCCTAGCAACCACCCAGAATACCCTAGCAACACCGTAGCATCCACCAAGAATGCCTTAGTAGAGCCTAGACATCAGAACATCACAGAGACTTGAAGGGTGGTTTAGTAAGATATCACCTAGCAACCACCCGGAACACCTTAGCAACGTCCTGGCAACAAACCAGAATACCATAGTAACGCCCTAGCAACCACCCAGAACACCCCAGCAATACCCTAGCATCCACCAAGGATGCCTTAGTAAAGCCTAGACATCAGAACATCACAGAGACTTGAGGGTGATTTAATAAGGTATCACCTATCAAGCACCCAGAACACTTTAGCAATACCCTTGCTCACACCCAGAATACCTTAGTTACACACTAGCAACTACCCAGAACACTCTAGCATTCACCAAGAATGCCTTAGTAAAGCCTAGACATCACAATATTACAGAGACTTGAGGGAGGTTTTGTTAGGAATCACCTGGCAACTGCACAGAACACCTTAGCAACGTCATGGCAACCATCCAGAATGCTGAAGTAATGGCCTAGCAACCACCCAGAACACCCTAGCAACACCCTAGCTAGAATGCATTAGTAAAGCTTGAACATCACAGAGATTTGAGGAGGGTTTAGTAAGATATCACTTAGCAACCATCCAGTACATTTTAGCATAGTCCTGGCAACCATCCAGATTAGAAACGCCCTAGCAACCACCCTGAAAGCCCTAGCAACACCATAGCAGCCACCAAGAATGCCTTAGTAAAATCGACACATCAGAACATCTCAGAGATCTGAGGGAGGTTTTGTAAGGAATCACCTGGCAACTGCCCAGAACACCATATCAATACCCTAGCACCCACTCAGAATACCTTAGAAACACACTAAATAATGAAAACACCTTAAACCCTTAGCAACCACCTAGAAAATTTCATTAATGCTCTAGCAACTAATCAGAACACCTTATTTTTTTACTGTGAGACTGCTTTGAATCAGTATGTATGGTATAAAGTGCAATATAAACTTAGAAAGTTTAGAAAGAAATTAGTTTCTAAGTAGAAATTAGACTTAGAAACACCCTAGCAATCAACTAGAACACCTGGGCAATGCCCTAGCAACAACCGAGAACACCTTATTTTTTCTGTGAAGCTGCTTTGAATCAATGTATTATATAAAGCATTATATAGTCAAATGCCATTTGACTAGACTAAGTAATGCCCTAGAAACCATCCAGAACACCTTAGCAACCACCAAGAACACCTTAGTAAAGCCCTAACAACTAACCAGAACACCTTATAATTACTGTGAAATATGTAATATGTAATGTATAATGTGCTGTATAGTCAGATATCATTTGACTTAACCTAGCAATGCCCTATCGACCACCCAGAACACCTTAGCAACGCCCTAGCAACCAACTAGAAGGCCATCTTGTTTATTAATTACTGTAAAATCTGCGTTAGCAATGCCCTAGCAACCACTCAGAAAGCCTTAGTATTGTGGAGACAGCTAAGGCAGCTTTGAATCAATATGTATTGTATAAAGTGCTATGTAGTTGAATTTCATTTGATTTAGAAATGCCCAATCAACCATAGAGAACACCTTAGCAATACCCTAGCAACCACCCAGACCACCTTAGTAATGACTAGCAACCATAGCAACTCCTTAGGTAATGGCCTAGAAACTGCAAAGAACACCAACTTATTTAAGCAACCATGCCAATGCCTTAACAACCACTCAAAATACCTTAGCAACACCCTAGCAACCACCTAGGATGCCTTAGCAATTCCCTAGCGACCATTTCACCTTAGCATTGTGGAGACACTTTTTCTTTTTTTCTTGTTTTAATTGCTGATTTCTAATAGTTCCATGTGTGTGTGTGGCCATGTGACGTTCCTCACAGATTTGGCACGGGCAGTGCGATTTAGTGGACGGGGCTTGTAGGATTACAAACGTGTGACAGTAGGAGTATCCCAGATCCTCTTACACTCTCACAGGAGGATCTAGCGCACACAAGTCCGTCACGAGCAGCTCACGCATCTGCCCTCTCCTCATTCCCGCCGCGAGCGTCCTGTAGGGTTTACAGAGATGAAACTGTTTTTGAGATGCCCGTGTGTCAGCGTTAATGGACCCGTCTCACTGAACTCTCCCGACAGTGATCTCTACGGCCCGCGTGACACGCATTAGCCCTGTCCTGCCCGCAGCTTTTACCTCACAGACACAGACCAAGCGCTAACTGATTAACGACGCTCCAAGTGTGTGTGTTTGGCGCAGTTGACAGAACTATTCTTTTCAGTTTCCCCATCCGTGCTGCACTCTGAGCTGGAGACGGAACAAAAACGGAACCAATACCCTTGCACAGCTTGTTGCCATAGCAACAGAATTGTCACCCGTACCAACACCACACCGCCTCCCGCCAGCCTCAGATTTAGTCGGAGAGGGATGTGAACAGGCTGGGAGAGAGTTTAAAGTCAGGCCTCTGGAATTACCATGAATATCTCGTTCTGCCTCCAGGATTCTCACTGATGAACTACCACAAACTTTCCGCTCAGAGCTGCTCCACGGTTTCTAGAGTAAACATGCAAATCGCTGCACCTGAAAAAAATGAAACCCTTCATTTGGACAACTTTAAAGGTGATTTTCTCAGTATTTAGATTTTTTTGCAACTTCAGATTCCAGATTTTCAAATAGTCATATCCTATTCTAACAAACCATACATCATCTTATTTATTCAGCTTTCAGATGATGTATAAATCTCAGTTTCAAGAAATGTACCCTTATGACCTAACACGCTAATCAGGATTGAAAATTATCCCAGAAAAATAAACTATATATACTGATGTAGATGTGTCATTTTAGTATTTATATATATACATATATATATATATATATATATATATATATACACGATAGAGCAAAACTTACCAAAAATTAAGTTTAAAAGACAAATTGAAAACAAAATAAATACCAAATACTAAAATTAAATTAAGGCTGTAAAACTAAAAGGGTGTGTAAAAAAAAAAAAAAAAAATCAATAATAAAAATTGAAATTAAAACTATATAATATACTATATATAATTTTAGTATATTTACTATATAAGAATTTTATACTATATATAGTTTTCTATTATGATAGTATACAAAATCTCTAAATCTCGGGATCAGTAAGATTTTTTATGTTTTTTAGAAAAAGTCTCTCATGCTCATCCAAGTTCCATTTATTTGATCAAAATACAGAAAATATTAATATTATGAACTATTATTGCATTTTGGTTAAAAAAAATTAATATACTTTATAATATAATTTGCTTTTGTGATGCAAAGTTGAATTTTCATCAGCCATTACTCCAGTTTTCAGTGTCACATAATCCTTCAGAAATCATTCTAATATAGTGATTTATTACTTTTATTATCAATGTTGGAAACAACTGTGCTGCTTAATATTTTTTTGGAACCTGTGATACTTTTTTCAGGATTCTTTGATGACTAAAAAAGTTAGCAGCATTTATTTAAAATGGAAATCTTTTCTACCAATATAAGTCTTTACTATCACTTTTTGTCAGTTCAACGCATCCTTGCTGAATAAAACTATTCATTTCTCTCAAAGAGAGAAAGAAAGAAAAAAATACCTCATAATTACAGAACAATAAAAATGCTGATATATAACTAGGATTTTGTGGAGGGACTTTATGTAGACAGTCAGTTTCTGAACTGAATCATTTGCTGATTCATCTGAATGAATCAAATGTTCCTAATGCTGCAAATGAGGAGAAAGTACATTCTTACAGTTTAGGAAGGTGTTTAAGCTGTAATGCAAGAAAACTGCAAGAGAGAATGTCTAAAAGCGTTGAGTGATTGTTTGAGTGTCCACAGTCTTAAAAGTTTCCTGACCTGCCAATCAAAGTGACAGGAACATTTCAGAGTGAGAAACCCTGTGGGTCACTTGTGTGTAAATGTCAGGATTTTGTTGTCTGTGTGTGTGTGTGTGTGTATGTGTGTGTGTGTGTGTGTGTGTGTTTCTAAGCATTCCTATGATTGCCAGCACCCTCTGGTAATCTGTCTGACAAACTTAACGTGTGTGTGTGTGTGTGTGTGTGTGTGTGTGTGTGTGTGTGTGTGTGTGTGTGTGTGTGTGTGTGTGTGTGTGTTTCTAAGCATTCCTATGATTGCCAGCACCCTCTGGTAATCTGTCTGACAAACTTAACGTGTGTGTGTGTGTGTGTGTGTGTGTGTGTGTGTGTGTGTGTGTGTGTGTGTGTGTGTCCATCAGTCTCATGTGAATGGGTCTGTTTTTCTGTGTATGTGTTTGTGTGCAGATGGCCACAGCGTGAAGTTTTGACCTCATGAATCTGATCTGCAGCAAGCCTGAAACACACACACACACACACACACACACACACACACCACTTATTTGTGACTGAATATAAAAAGACTACAAAACTTAAACCATATTTAAAGGGACAGTTAACACACACAAAAAAAAACACATTCTCACTCCCGACTCGTCACAACTGATGCTTGGTCATGACCCCTTGGCGTCACTTTTTGACATGAAAGGCACTGGAAATTTTGTCATCATGATTAAATTATATATTGGATAATCATTTTGCCATTATTGCATATAATTCCATGAGTACAAATTTTAATGTTTAAGCATATAATGATATTCTAGTGAACTGTGTCATTCCAACTTTATACCAAAAGTTTACCAAAACCCCCTCAAGACTCCCCAAACCCCCCTTAATTCGAACACTGGACCAAACATCAATGACTTGTGCATATGGGTACAGTCATTTTAGACGCTTCCAAAACTGAAGCAAATACAGTTGTTACATACATGAATTATGCTTCCATTTTTGTTGCTACACTTTTGGAAGTGCCTTTTTCTGTTCTAAAGAAGGGGCTGTCCCAATACATTTGTCCATATAGTGTATGTACAAATCACTGGTGTTTGGTGATGGAGTTTTTGGCTCAAGGTCTGCATTTAAAGTCACACCAGAGGTGTTCAGCAGGGATTAGAACTTGGCTTTATGCAGACCAGTCAAGTTCTTCCACACTGACTGAATCAAACATTTCTCTATGAACCTTGCTTTATACACAGAGACATTATCACGTTAGAATAAAAAAAGGATCTTGTCCAAACTTTTGCTAACATAAAGTTCAAGTTCTTCTGATTATAATGATATATATGGCACTTGATGCTGACTGCTAAAATATGTCTGAAAAAAAAAAGAAAAATACAGCGTCAGGTGCCCTAAAAAAGTTCTAGGTCTTTAAGGGTTAAATACAGCCTAATTGTACATCTACGCATATGTAGCTTACTTGAACAAACCTAGACAAATAACCTATTTCTGTATTTTTATTTATTTTTTGTCTAATGAATGGCCAGTAACTTATAAAAAATTTTGTAGCCAAACTGACTGGTTATGATATGTGACCCTGGATCACAAAACCAGTCTTAAGTCGCTGGGGTATATTTGTAGCAATAGTCAAAAATACATTGTATGAGTCAAAATGATTGATTTTTCTTTTATGCCATGTATCATTAGGATATTAAGTAAATGATAAACATACTTTGTAAATTTCCTACTGTAAATGTATCAAAACTTAATTTTTGATAAGTAATATGCTTTGCTAAGAACTTAATTTGGACAACTTTAAAGGTGATTTTCTCAATATTTACATTTTTTGGCACCCTAAGATTCCAGATTTTCTTAGTATTTTCTTAGTATCTCAGCCAAATATTGTCCTAGCATAACAAACCATACATGAATGGAAAGCTTATTTGTTCAACTTTCAGATGATGTATAAATCTCAATCTCGAAAAATTGATCTTTATGACTGTATTTGTGGTCCAGGGTCACATATATTGTATACAAGTCATATAACCAATACATCAAATGGAAATCTGAACATGCATGAAAGTTTTTTTGATAACGATGGTGAGACTTTTTTAGTTTTAGTTGATAGCTTGTTACCAGCTTGTTGCTTGGTTACTAAAATCGAAAAATCAGAAATACAAGTCTATATTTTTGTGTTGTGTGACGATCGTGAGGTTACCCGAGCTCTCGATCTGTACGTTCGTTGTTGTTTTAGCATGTGTGCTGTGTGAAGGACAGCTGTGGCCAGTGTTTTGACTGGCTGTAGTAATTGCGCTCTATTTTCAGCTCTCTCTGAACGCTTGACGATCGCCCATTATGGCCTGACGTGAACGAACAGAAAGACCACAGAAATCTCTCTCGTTCTTTATTTACTTTTCATCCCCTCTGACACCTTCACAAACCCCTGTTAACCACAAACCGCACTTATTCTGTCCTTTAAAGTCATCACGAGCTCAGATTGGACCCTGTTTATCTTCCTAATGGATATTTCTGGTCTTATTGTGAATTATTAATTGGGGCATGTTCAGGGATTGAAATTAACCTGACAATTTGGCTACTAAATTTTTAAGATACCAGCCATTGATAACTTCTACTAGCAAAAAAAATAAAAAATAAAAATTGACAGTACTGACAAAGAATTATATCTCAATATTTCTTGGGATTTTTTCGATAAAGATAATTAGACATTATTTTGCTGAGTGTGTTAGTGTGCTGATATCCTAAGAAGTACTGTGTACAGCTGACTCCTAAAGTTTTTTAATATTCTTCATATTCTGTGTTGTTAGTTCACAGCAGTGATATAAATTAATATTTTCCAAAGTTTAATTAGATTTTTATATAGGCACTTTTACCTTTTAAATTTTTTCTAAAAGTTGAGTCAAATTCTTACATTTAATCAGTCAGTTGGAATAATAATACATTTAGTTACTAAACAAATGAAATCACTATCAACAAAATCCATCTTTGCAGAAGTTGCATATAAAGTGTCATTTAGATGTATTTACACATTAATGCAGCTGAGAGGGACATGGTTTAACCTGCAGTTACAAATGCACAAATTTGTGAATGAATAGTGATTTTTTTTAAATTATTTAAAAAATGAAAAGATACTTTAAATGTGAAATTAAAACTGCCAGTAGGTGGCAGCAAGTCACTCTTAAGTGAGTCATTGAAATTGATCCGAATCATTTAAACAGTTGATTCATTCAGGAACGAAACACCGTCATATTGCTCAGAGATGCAAAACAATGCTGTGGCTGTTTATAATGATTTTGTTGGCAAAATAAAGCAAAAACAGCCAATATGGTGTCTAAAACGTAAGTCTCCTGATATTAACTTATTGTTTATTGAACTGCTATATGAAATTAATATCACATTTGTAACCATGCTGATTTTTTACTCTTTGGGTGATACTGATTAACTGTATGAAATTATATAAATATATCAGTGGTGAGCAGTGATTTATTTATTTATTTTTTTTTTTTTAAAGATTTAAAAGTATGCACATTTCAAACATTATTTGTAAATGAAATTCATCTTCAATCCTTCTTCATTTCAGGTTTATCCATAGTTTTTTTCATTGCTTAGACTGAATTTTTTTTTTTATTAATTCCCAGTGAATAGGACTTAAAACTCCCACCCAGGTGATACTACGACCATGCAAAATGCAAAAAAAAAGATAATATCTTTAAAATATTGCCAAGTAACGTTACAACAACAATACAATCAGAGAGGAAATCAGATTTTATTATTTCCTATTTTTTCCCTAATGTTTGTTATTATTTTACAAATTTTATATACATTTTTAGATACTTTTTTAATTTCAATTTACCACTTAAGCGTGTTGACAATAACGTAGGCCTATACCTTTAACACTGTCTTCAACATATGTTTTCAGTGGACTTTGCTTTGCTTGAGAAAGGATGAAAATATACAGTTACAATGTTTTTTCATTTGATTTCTGCCACTTATCTTGAATTATGTGATCATTCCTAATGCATATTAATAGACTCAATCATTCAGTGAAAGAACGCACTCTAAACGCGTGTGCACGCTAAGTTAGTCTAACCAGACTTCATCACGTATTTGCGTATGACTGCACTCTGTAGGTGTGTTTTGTTTGGTTTTTGCAATATACTCCATAATGTCATGATGTCTCACTAGTTAAGTATTTGCACTAAACCTGCACAGATTTAGCTTGCATGAACTTCCCCAAGAAATTAATGAGTGAACATAATTTACGAAAAGTAACCCGCCAAATTGGCTTGTGATTTGACAGTTGGTGGGTGTTAAATTCAAACCCTGGGCGTGTTACTACTAGGACAAAAATTAGTATTTTTGATCAGAGAAAATGCTTTAAGTTTTAGCCTAAAATCTTTCCAATGCCATGACATTTAATATTGGCAAGTCAAACGGGTTGCGAATGTTGCTTCACGTTGACTTCAGCCGCTCGCTTTCTCTCGTTTTGCACCCAATTAGCAGCCCATCCGAAGACGTTGCTTCATCTACAGCCATCACAGCATTTTACACATGACAGGAGAGCAGAGAGGAGATGAGAGGAGATCTGGTCTGATCTGGGCTGTACGGTCACAACACATTTGGAGGTCGTAACTGTCAGAGCGGAGAGACGGATCTGATGGAGAGGCGCTGGCACTCGCTGACGCTGTCCTCCTGTGACCTGTGTGTGTGTGTGTGTGTGTGTGTGTGTGTGATTTCTTTAACGTCCTCTGAGTTCCGTCACCTCATGCTGATCAGCACATGTTTGCTTTAAAACCTTGGCGTGTTTTCCTTGTTGTCATGGAAGCAACACTAGCGGAGCACTCGGGTTCGATTCCAATCTTGAATCTTATATATTAATGTACTCTGGTGTTCAAAAGTTTGTGTGAAAGATGTCTCTTCTGCTCACCAAAGCTGCATTTATTTGATCAAAAATACAGTAAAAACTGTATTATTGTGAAAAAATATTGCAATTTAAAATAACTGTTTTCTTTTTGAATATATTTTACAATGTAATTTATTTCCATAGTGCCAAGCTAAATTTTCAGCATCATTACTGCAGTCTTCAATGTCACATGATCCTTCAGAAATTATTCTAAAATGCTCATTTGCTGCTCAAGCAATATTTCAGATTTTTCTGATGAAAGAACGTTCAAAAGAACAATATATATATATATATATAATAATAATATATATATACAGGTCCTTCTCAAAAAATTAGCATATTGTGATAAAGTTCATTATTTTCTGTAATGTAATGATAAACATTAGACTTTCATATATTTTAGATTCATTACACACAACTCGAAGTAGTTCAAGCCTTTTATTGTTTTAATATTGATGATTTTGGCATACAGCTCATGAAAACCCAAAATTCCTATCTCAAAAAATTAGCATATCATGAAAAGGTTCTCTAAACGAGCTATTAACCTAATCATCTGAATCAACTAATTAACTCTAAACACCTGCAAAAGATTCCTGAGGCTTTTAAAAACTCCCAGCCTGGTTCATTACTCAAAACCGCAATCATGGGTAAGACTGCTGACCTGACTGCTGTCCAGAAGGCCATCATTGACACCCTCAAGCAAGAGGTCTGTGGGAAGGAAAAAGTGTGGCAGAAAACGCTGCACAACGAGAAGAGGTGACCGGACCCTGAGGAAGATTGTGGAGAAGGACCGATTCCAGACCTTGGGGGACCTGCAGCAGTGGACTGAGTCTGGAGTAGAAACATCCAGAGCCACCGTGTACAGGCGTGTGCAGGAAATGGGCTACAGGTGCCGCATTCCCCAGGTCAAGCCACTTTTGAACCAGAAACAGCGGCAGAAGCGCCTGACCTGGGCTACAGAGAAGCAGCACTGGACTGTTGCTCAGTGGTCCAAAGTACTTTTTTCGGATGAAAGCAAATTTTGCATGTCATTCGGAAATCAAGGTGCCAGAGTCTGGAGGAAGACTGGGGAGAGGGAAATGCCAAAATGCCTGAAGTCCAGTGTCAAGTACCCACAGTCAGTGATGGTCTGGGGTGCCATGTCAGCTGCTGGTGTTGGTCCACTGTGTTTTATCAAGGGCAGGGTCAATGCAGCTAGCTATCAGGAGATTTTGGAGCACTTCATGCTTCCATCTGCTGAAAAGCTTTATGGAGATGAAGATTTCATTTTTCAGCACGACCTGGCACCTGCTCACAGTGCCAAAACCACTGGTAAATGGTTTACTGACCATGGTATTACTGTGCTCAATTGGCTTGCCAACTCTCCTGACCTGAACCCCATAGAGAATCTGTGGGATATTGTGAAGAGAAAGTTGAGAGACGCAAGACCCAACACTCTGGATGAGCTTAAGGCCGCTATCGAAGCATCCTGGGCCTCCATAACACCTCAGCAGTGCCACAGGCTGATTGCCTCCATGCCACGCCGCATTGAAGCAGTCATTTCTGCAAAAGGATTCCCGACCAAGTATTGAGTGCATAACTGAACATAATTATTTGAAGGTTGACTTTTTTTGTATTAAAAACACTTTTCTTTTATTGGTCGGATGAAATATGCTAATTTTTTGAGATAGGAATTTTGGGTTTTCATGAGCTGTATGCCAAAATCATCAATATTAAAACAATAAAAGGCTTGAACTACTTCGAGTTGTGTGTAATGAATCTAAAATATATGAAAGTCTAATGTTTATCAGTACATTACAGAAAATAATGAACTTTATCACAATATGCTAATTTTTTGAGAAGGACCTGTATATATTATTATATATATATTATATGTATATTATTATTATTATTATTATTTATTTATTTATTTTATTATTTTTTTTTTTTTATCAAAATCTTTTGTAAGATCATAAATGTCTTTACTGTCACTTTTGATCAATTTTTATTAGTGGTGTCAATCGCTAAAAAAAAGAAAAAAGAAAAAAAGAACTAATTTATCGCGATTAATCCTACCTGACATTAAAGTTTTTAATTATACTTATATATGCAATAATTTCACATTCATGCTTCAATATAATGTAGAAACAACATAAAGAACGTATATTTTTAATATTTGTTTAATATTTTTTTTATGATTGAAGGCAAGTATCACTGATTCCAACTGATGTCTCTATGAATTTTTATTCTAATATTTAACCATTGAATATAACCATTCAACATTAAGAGCTATGGCTTTAACATTTGTTAGACTTTAAAAATAACTTCTAATTTATGAACTTGAAACAATCTTCACATAAACCCATTATAATATGTCAGGCTAGCTACCTGTGCCCTTCAACAAGAAAACATAGCCTTAAGTTATCAAACACTAAATTATATAAAAATAAAGCTTAAAACTGTCGAAGGTATTAATTTCCTCTTTTTAATTGTGTTTTTTGAATAACTGACACCAAAGCTGCCACTGCTGAACTTGGTGCGGATCTGACACTGCTTTAAATGTGACCTATAAATAATAAATACTTACACGCACGGTTTTAAGGCAGCTTTAATCGCCTTTTTTGTATATATCAATATATCAATCGACCACTAACTGTTTCTCTTTTGAACTGCTAGAGAAGCCACCCATCAGATGTGGCCAAACTGATGCCAATAAATAAAAATTGTCAAATACCAGACGACAAATCGTCTTATATATTGGGTATCCACTAAATGTTTCTCTTATGAAACTCTAGATCAGGGGTCACCAAACTTGATTCTGGAGGGCTAGTGATTTCAAAATTGTGTCGCGCGGTTAGGTCCGGAAAGCAGTTTTTTAGTATAATAAGTAAATTATGGAAACAGTAATTTTTTCTAATTAGTCATGTGTCAGTAATGATCAATCTACAGGTTATTTACTTCACATCCTGAAGTTTGCCTTTTCAGAGTTTTTCAGTATAAAAGTAAATCACGTTTAAATGTAAGGAGTTCCTGTAGGGACGAAAGTAACCTACAGTGACAACAAGTGTTTCTTTTGTCCCACTGCATGCTAATTTGGTGACTTTCTTTGTCTTGCATCATTTATTAAAACATGTTTATGTCGTATTATGCCAAACGAATATGCCAAGTGTGAGAATCAGGAAGGCAGGCAGAGGTCTGATTCAGCCAGATGTTCATGAGAGCGCATTTCTGGACATATAGGCCTATCTGTCAGGAAAATCAGTCTCAGGGCAGCTGCTAGATCGCATTTACCAAGTCATATTTAGGTTTTAGCCATACCTTAGCTTTTCCACCTTTACCTGTGAATCTGCAGTGTTTCGAGATGTTTTATGCACGTTTTGAATTTATGCTTACAAACAAATGGATGAAAACATGAATAGGCCTACTGTTACATTATGTTGAGAATTTATATTATGCTAATTTAATTTAATTTAATTTTCATATTGTTCATTCTGTTAAAAAATGTTTTATAAAAAGAAATCGAATAGATAAATATTTTAAACAATTCAAGTTTGTACAGTCGGGTTTTGAAAGATTTGATGAAACTGAAATTTAAAATGAAAATGTAATTTAATATTTTTTTGCAAAAAAATTCTCAAAATATATATGCAGTTACATATTAACAAGGTCATAGTCATGCACAGTGTCGGGGAAAGTTACGTTTAAAACTAATGCATTATATTGCGTTACTCCCTAAAAAGTAACTAATTGCATTACTTGGTTACTTTTTATGGAAAGTAGGCGTTACATTACTATTGCTTGTTTTTAATATAAAAAGGTTAATGTTTAGCAAATGTAAAAGCCCTTTCACACTAAAAAGTGAAATGAATAAGCATAATCCTGAAAGAAAAGTAAATTCATGTGCAGTAAAACTGTAGGAGAACACTCCAACACTCTTCAGCAATGAGAAAAATTAAGCACAAATGTTAGTTAATCTAAAGTAAGTTTTGCTTGCTTGCTGCTGAACTGTATCAAGGTCAGCAGCAAAGACATTGGTTAATAAAATTTAATTATACATTAAATACTTAAAGGAAACAAAAAGTAACTGGCGTTACTTTTTTGAAAAAGTAACTTTTTTTTTGTAAATGTAAAATGAATGCGTTACTTTACTAGTTACTTGAAAAAAGTAATCTGATTATGTAACACTGGTTATGTATATTTAATAAAAACAAGAGTAACATAAAAAAAAATCTAGCCTGTATTGTTATTGCTTTTGACCCACTTTGTTGCCAGTAAATTACTGTAATTAAAATTTACAGTAACAAACTTTTACAGTGAATTACTGTAACAGTAACAGTAACTGTACATTTCTTCACCATTTGTCCTGTCTTAGAACATTTTGCAGTGCATTATGTTGTATCATCTGGATTTATCCTCGCAAAGAATCTTTAGGCAACAGAAACATAATAGGTAAAAAAGACAAACAGTCAAAGAATACATACTTACGGTACTGTTCCAAAACGTGGCCACCACCTTTGCTCACCATCCACTTTGACAGAAATATCTTCTCAGAAAAACAAGTAGAAATGGCACACTTTTAAAAGGCAACCCCATATAGAATACACAAACCTCTCAAAACCATAGCTATTCTTTTACCATGAATTTTCAGTCTCAGGGTGGCTGGCATGCTTGTCTTTCTTGATGCTTCTGCAGTTGCCTTTAAAACACAAATACAAAAAAATGCAGTAAATCTGAAATTCCATTTAAAAACTATAACAAACTAACTCTCAAACTAGAAAGGCAGCTAGCCATAACACTTGAGTTAACCTAGCTAACATACGATTTTACTTTCTCATTAGGCTACTGGCCAACATTAACTACTAACATTTGAACAAAAACTTCACATTAGCTAACCTAATGTTAATATAAGACAAGCATCGCTCGTTAAAAATAATTTTAACTCGGTAACTTAATTCAATAAGCTGACAAAAGTCGTTTGAAGCGACAGCGCAGTTTACCATAGTAAAGGGTACATTTTACGGGTAAAAGGTTAAACTGGTGTGCAAAGTCTGCCACAAACACACAGAAAAACGTATATATACAGGTGCTGGTCATATAAGTAGAATATCATCAAAAAGTTGATTTATTTCACTAATTCCATTCAAAAAGTGAAACTTGTATATTATATTCATTCATTACACACAGACTGATATATTTCAAATGTTTATTTCTTTTAATTTTGATGATTATAACTGACAACTAATGAAAATCCCAAATTCAGTATCTCAGAAAATTAGAATATTACTTAAAACCAATACAAAGAAAGGATTTTTAGAAATCTTGGCCAACTGAAAAGTATGAACATGAAAAGTATGAGCATGTACAGCACTCAATACTTAGTTGGGGCTCCTTTTGCCTGAATTACTGCAGCAATGCGGCGTGGCATGGAGTCGATCAGTCTGTGGCACTGCTCAGGTGTTATGAGAGCCCAGGTTGCTCTGATAGTGGCCTTCAGCTCTTCTGCATTGTTGGGTCTGGCATTTCGCATCTTCCTCTTCACAATACCCCATAGATTTTCTATGGGGTTAAGGTCAGGCGAGTTTGCTGGCCAATTAAGAACAGTGATACCATGGTCCTTAAACCAGGTACTGGTAGCTTTGGCACTGTGTGCAGGTGCTAAGTCCTGTTGGAAAATGAAATCTGCATCTCCATAAAGTTGGTCAGCAGCAGGAAGCATGAAGTGCTCTAAAACTTCCTGGTATATGGCTGCGTTGACCTTGGACCTCAGAAAACACAGTGGACCAACACCAGCAGATGACATGGCACCCCAAACCATCACTGACTGTGGAAACTTTACACTGGACCTCAAGCAACGTGGATTCTGTGCCTCTCCTCTCTTCCTTCAGACTCTGGGACCCTGATTTCCAAAGGAAATGCAAAATTTACTTTCATTAGAGAACATAACTTTGGACCACTCAGCAGCAGCCCAGTCCTTTTTGTCTTTTGCCCAGGCGAGACGCTTCTGACGCTGTCTGTTGTTCAAGAGTGGCTTGACATGAGGAATGCGACAGCTGAAACCCATGTCTTGCATACGTCTGTGCGTAGTGGTTCTTGAAGCACTGACTCCAGCTGCAGTCCACTTTGTGAATCTCCCCCACATTTTTGAATGGGTTTTGTTTCACAATCCTCTCCAGGGTGCGGTTATCCCTATTGCTTGTACACTTTTTTCCTACCACATCTTTTCCTTCCCTTTGCCTCTCTATTAATGTGCTTGGACACAGAGCTCTGTGAACAGCCAGCCTCTTTTGCAATGACCTTTTGTGTCTTGCCCTCCTTGTGCAAGGTGTCAATGGTCGTCTTTTGGACAACTGTCAAGTCAGCAGTCTTCCCCATGATTGTGTAGCCTACAGGACTAGACTGAGAGACCATTTAAAGGCCTTTGTAGGCGTTTTGAGTTAATTAGCTGATTAGAGTGTGGCACCAGGTGTCTTCAGTATTGAACCTTTTCACAATATTAAAATTTTCTGAGATACTGAATTTGGGATTTTCATTAGTTGTCAGTTATAATCATCAAAATTAAAAGAAATAAACATTTGAAATATATCAGTCTGTGTGTAATGAATGAATATAATATACAAGTTTCACTTTTTGAATGGAATTAGTGAAATAAATCAACTTTTTGATGATATTCTAATTATATGACCAGCACCTATATATATTATTACCTTGATTCTCTTGTAAGGTGCGTCGACACACAGCGCTGATGTTCTCTGGAACTCTTCCACTCTTGAGGGTTTATCCCTGGTCAAAATCCGTGGCTCTGCCGCGCTTCTTCCGTGCCTTCCTCGGACTTGAGTGGCGAAGCGTGGCACGACACGACAAAAGACAATATAGAGCCCATATACTATCTACAGTGGATGTGGACAGTAAAGTGATGCTCCTGTATATTTCTGACGTACAGATGTACTCCAAGTGCTCGCACTGTTTCTGATATGAATGACAAATGAATCATTACAAGCGATATAACACGTCCAGTGTAGTCAATCCCAAGCTGTTGCGGTGCTGTAGACACGGTGTAGGGCAAATGTTAATCTAAATGTAAGAATTGAGGAAAATAAAGCAACCTCAATAGAATGGTACCAAAGAGGCTGTTACAGTACTATACAGCAATTTAAAAAAAAATACAGTGAGTCTCTGTATGTGTGCTCTGACGTCACAGAAAATTCCCATAATGCAAAGGGTATTACAGTTATTTACTGTGAAGGGAATTTGCAGTATTATACTAGGTGATATACAGTAAATAACTGTAGAAATTACAGAAATGTCTAACAGTGTATTAGGACCTTGATTAGCTGGTTCAGGTGTGTTTGATTAGGGTAGGAGCTAAACCATCCAGGACCAAGTGTGGTGACTCCTGCTCTAGATGATCCACACATGATGTCAATAAATACAAATTGCCAATATATCAGCCTTGCCTATAACCACTATTTGTTCATGTTCTGAAACTTGGATCAACATGTGAGATTAGTCAGTTCATTTTCTCCAGAGAAAAATCTGATAAGCAAGAGACTTTTGTAAAATCTTAATTTGCTCTCCATTTAATCCCACCACTCGATATTTAACGAGATCCCATTTGTGGTATTTCTTCCCTATTGAGAGCGAAGCAGGGAGAGAATATTCTGGAGTGTTTTCTTGTAATGGTCTTTCTCGTGCAGCAGCGGATGAGATTTTGGGGCGCAGCTGTGTGAAAGCAAGGATAGATATGATCCTTCGCAAATAAACGAGTCCAGACCGTATCTGTCTGCCTGTTCATTTCCTTTCCTGACGGCTCTGATGGAAATAAACAGATAGCGGAAAAAACACAAACCCAATAAATACAGACTCGACCTAAACACATGGGTAAACGAGTCAATCATGTTCACAGGTAGATGATGCTTATCTGCATTTATTAATAAATGTTAGATATTTAATCCCACCGTGGCGAACAGGAAGCTCTTTATATACATGCCCACTCACACAGAGGCTGTTTGAGGTCTGCATGTTGAAGAGCAGACGCCCACATGTGTGGCGCTTGTATGAAGTGTGAGAGGTCTGTTGTAAAAAGCCTTTCATAACACACACACACACACACACACACACACACATAGTCAGCTCTTTCACTAGACACTTGCAAGTCAGTCAAAAATTACATAAGTATATGTGTGTCTTACAATTTTGAATCTTTGTGAAAGAAATTCTTCAGTTTACTTTCTGTCATAAAACAGATTGTTTCTGGTCCTGGATGCTGATTTATTAATGATCTTTTGTGATGAATTGCTTGATATGTTCCGTATCTTCTAAAGAAATGCATGTTTTTGTAAATCTTTAATTTATTCTATTTTATATGAGCATTAACTGTAGATGTGTTTTAGCTGAAACAGTGGTTACAATTAGAAAAGCAACAGGATGTTTCTTAAGACTTATTTGGACGGTAATTATCTCTCATGTGGATGTCTGTAAAAAGAAATTTACATGGCACCTGTATGATTTTGAGATCCATCTTTTCACACTGAGGACAACTGAGGGACTCATATGCAACTATTACAGAATTTCAAAGATGCTTACATGCTGTCCAGAAAACAAAATAAGTTACATTTACCCTGATCTTCAAATTCAAAAAGTTTTCAACCCCTGGCTCTTCAGTGAGCATCAGTGAGCGTTTGAACCTTTTGTAATTGTTGCATATCAGTCCCTCAGTTGTCCTCAATGTGAAAAGATGGGTCTCAAAATCATACAGTCATTGTTAGAAAGGGTTCAAATACAAAAAATGCTGAAAAACCAAAGATTTGCAGAACCTGAAGGATTTTTCTGTTTAACTGTTCTGGCCAAACAAGGGACTCATAAACAACTATCACTAAACAAAAAAAACATAGCTGTGGATCATTCAGGTAACAACGCAGTATTAAGAATGGAAGTGAACTAATCTTTTAAGGCTGACATATTCATACAAAAAGCCAACAAATATTTGTATCCAATTTTAATGTGCCAAGTCAACAATAAAACATTTGTAGCTCTGAAAACATTTTCATTGTCATTAGGCGGCTTCATTTAGTGATGCTAGTGGTTTGGAAATTACATTCTTTTGTTTCAAATTGAACATCCCAGAGCGTCTGAGTGTGTTTGTGAAGCTCATATGACATTAAAGAAGTAGTTCACTTCCAGAACAAAAATGTAGATAATTTACTCACCCCCTTGTCATCCAAAATGTTAATGTCTTTCTTTATTCAGTCGTAAAGAAATTTGAAATTTGTTTTTTGAGGAAAACGTTTCAGGAATTTTCTCCATATAGTGGACTTCAGTGGTGCTCACGAGTTTGAACTTCCAAAGTGCAGTATAAATGGAGCTTCAGAGGGCTCTAAATGATCCAAGCAGAGGAATAAGGGTCTTATCTAAAGAAACGATCAGTTATTTTCTAAAAAAAAATTACAATTTAGAGACTTTTTAACCTCAAACACTCATCGTGTCTAGCTTTGCGTGAATTCTGTGAATTCCGGTTCAAGATAGTTAGGGTATGTCAAAAAACTCCCATCTAATTTTCTTTTCTAACTTCAAAATCGTTCTACAACGCTGTTTTACCTTTTCTTTTTAAAGGGCATTTGATCTTCTTTGCACATTCACTTTGTAAAAACTGGTTCGGAATCTGCAGCGATGTAGGGCAACTTTAAAGCTGGAGGAGAAAATTAGATGGGATGGTGAGATATTTAATTTTCTTAAATAAATTAATATTTATACCTTTTTTTTTTTTACCTCAAATGCTCGTCTTGTCTAACTCTGTGTTTACTCTGTGTATTTCAGTTGCATGCAGTCAGGGTATGTTGAAAAACTCCCATTTAATTGTCTCTTTCATCTTCAGAATTGTCCTATATTCTTGCAGAAGTACTGACCCAGTGTTTACAAAGTGAACGTGCAAAGGTGGTCACATGCCATTTACAAAAATGGTAAAATAGCGATGTAGGACGATTTTGAAGTTGGAGGAGAAAATGAGATGGGAGTTTTTCGACATACCCTAACTCTCTTGAAGCTAGACAAGATGAAAAATTGAGGTTAAAAAGTATATAAATAGCCATTTTTTTTTTTTTAGAAAATAACCAATCATTGTGCTAGTTAAGACCCTTCTTCCTTGGCTGGAATAGTTTAGAGCCCTTTTAGCTGCATTTAAACTGCATTTTGGACGTTCAAACTCATGGACACTGTTGAAGTCCACTATATGGAGAAAAATCTGAATCTGAAATGTTTTCCTCAAAAAAGTAATTTCTTTACTACTGAAGAATGAAAGACATGAGTAAATGAGTAAATTATCTGTACATTTTTGTTCTGGAAGTGAACTAATCCTTTAAGGCTAGCATATTCATACTAAAAGCCACTTTGAAATATCTGTATCCCATTTTAATGTGCCAAGTCAACTATAAAACATTTGTAGCTTTGAAAACATTATTTTCATTGTCATTAGGCGGCTTCATTTAGTGATGCTAGTGGTTTGGAAATGACATCCTTTTGTTTCAAACTGAACATCCCAGAGCGTCTGAGTGTTTGTGTTTGTGAGGCTCATATGACATTAATCAGCATTATATTAGTGTTACATTAGTATTATATTAATGTTTCTGCAGTGATGGGAGTTTGATTGATGAGGTGCGCCTCATTTTTTAAACACCTGCTCAAACACACCCAACGCATTAATAAAGATTTACACACACACACACACACACACACACACACACCATTCTCTCTCTCAGACACATAAAGTGCAGGTGTGACCTTAGGAGGTGCTTCACAAGAGAAAGAGAGCAATTGTTTCTCTCTGTAAAACTGACCTTGTCTCTTCCGAAAGTTGCTGTCAGATTTATCAAACAGCGATAGTTCTATCGCCATGGCGATCTGTCTCCTCGTCTCCACGGAGACGGGCTTGTTCCGATGGAGACGATGAGACAGCGATGTCTGCAGGAAGAAAGTTGAGATTCAGAGCTGAATGGAGATTAAAGCTTCCTCCCTTCGGGAAAGCCTGGCGGAGCTGTGATTAATGATCTGAATCTGTTCTGCATTCGGCGTGAACTCAAAACTGACCCCGTTTATGTTCTTTGAAGGAGTAGTTCACTTCCAGAACAAAAAATTACAGATGATTTACTCACCCTCTTGTCATCCAAGATGTTCATGTCTTTCTTTCTTCAGCTTCCTCAATTCTTTTTTTGAGGAAACATTTCAGGATTTCTCTCCATATAGTGGACTTGGTGCTTGCGAGTTTGAACTTCTAAAATGCAGTTTAAATGCAGCTTCAAAGCGCTCTAAACGATCCCAGCCAATGAAGAAGGAAAAAAAATGTATTTATATAACTTTTAACCTCAAATGCCTGTCTTGGTCTAGCTCTGCGTGAACTTTCTGAATTCCTCTTTATTACAGTTAGGGTCAAATCTCATTTTCTTACCCAACATCACTGTTTTATCTTTTTTTTGTAAAGGTTGTTTGATCTTCTTTGCATGTTCACATTGTAAACACTGGGTTGGAACTTCTGCAGCGATGTAGGATGATTTTAAAGTTAAGAGAAAAGAGAAAAATATGATGTTGGATGTAGGTTTGCCAAATCCACATTTTTTTCCTCGGAATTGGGCTGATGTTAAACTCTTGATTTTCTCCCGTGGGTTACAAGTTTGAAATATTGCATAAATTCAGTTTGACTGAAATGCTTGTATTGAAACATTTTGCATTCTACCTGTGATAAAACTGTGGTAGATATTAGTTTTGTGAAGGATGGCCACTGTGGTAGGAAGCTTTTAGCTGTGTTTATGAACAATCTGCATAATGTAAAATATTACAAAATATGTATTTTGGTATGGAAATGATCTCCTCTTTTTTGAAAACTAACATATGGTCATCCTATATCATTGCATGTCATTAAAAGGGAAGATGCTCTGGTGTGTTGCTTTTTCAAATATAAGTGCGGAAGCACTTCCTAATATCAGCAGGTCAAATCACGGGCACACGCAGCAAATTCTGAGAGAAATAAAACAAGGGAATTATTTAAATGCAAAACCGAAAAACTGCAGTTCACAAGCGCATATTGAACCGTGGATGTCGTAGCGAAAGGTTCAAGATTATATTGAGAATTGTGGCATCCCTACGGAATACACACAGTTCACACAAGCTAGATCAAGCATTTGCTTTTGAAGTAGGGCTGTGTCGATAATATCATATAGAATCGCAATAAAATATATGTCGATAACGATGATAAGCTCTAGGCATTTTTACTCAAAATGGATTAATATAAGAGCCAATCACACAGCAGAAATATGCGACAACAGCCAATCAGCGTGCAGCTTTTAACATTCACGTCAAAGAACAAAATCAATTTCCTATGGCACTCTGCAAAGCAAACTTGACACAAGGACGACAAAAATGAGTGGAAGCAGCGACGAAAGTGAAACTAACCTTGAGTTATTATCCAAAAATGAAGAAGTTGTCGACAAAAAAGGTAGCATGAATTCAGTTATATGGAAGTGGTTTGGCTATTTGAAAAGCGCGCTCATAATGGAAGTGACGCGCATGCGGTGCGTCACGCTCATTTTTTCCAGTCCGCACTGCATAGAGACAAAAACATCTCAACTTTTCAGAATGCTGCAAGCGTACCGCGGGTCATGTGACAAGAATTAACCAATCAATCCCCTTTATCCTTTCCCGTAACAACCATTTTAAATACATTTAATAACAGAGCTACTGCAAGAGATTTTCAGTGCTAGAAAGTCATTTATTCCTTTGCCTAAACTTCAGCGTCTTCATAGAGAGCGCAGGTCCTGGTTGCTTAGCAACGGCAGACGCCACAGGAGTGGAAGCTACAGAGGCTTTTTGAAAGAAGGAGAAAGCGGTGCACATAGTGGTTTCCTTGCATTTTTAGGCACGGCGTGAACTGCCCCTTAATTTATCTCTTAAAGCCAGACACTGTAGTCTTTCTTTTAGTCTTTCGTTTGACAAATTGTGTGCAATTTCTAGTTGTACAGTTCTTACAGGCAGATGATGTAGACAGACTTGTCTTTTTGGAAAAGAAAAAAATGTATTTGTTGTACTGACAAATTATGTTTACACCAGTTTTATGTTTACATTTTGCACATTTACTCTCATTTACCTTCTTTTGTTCTTATTTTAGTAAGTTGTCTTTTTTTTTTATTAAGGCCAAATATGTAATCTGTTTTTGTTAATAAACTATACTTTAAAATGTAATTAATGAACCCTCAAATTGTTGTGGCTTCAGCCAAAGTTGGGATACTCTTTTAAAGCTGGCAAATATAAATATATATTGTTATCGATCAATATGGGAAAAAAAGATCAAGAATACATTTTTGCCATATCGCCCAGCCCTATTTAAAGTATATTTTTTTTAAAGTAACAAATCGTTTGGCTAGATAAGACCCTTATTCCTCAGGTGGGATCATTTATAGCTCTTTGAAGCTGCATTTAAACTGCATTTTGGAAGTACAAACTCGGGGGCACCATAGAAATGTGAAATGTTTTCCTCAAAAAACATAATTTCTTTACGACTGAAGAAAGAAAGACATGAACATCTTGGATGACGAGGGGGTGAGTAAATTATCTGTACATTTTTGTTCTGGAAGTGGAGTACTCCTTTAAACGCGCTCGTGGTGTTATTGTGCGCGATTCATTAGCTCACACATCTCAGGAGTCAATAATCCTTCAGAAGGCTGTTTTATCAGAGTGCATTGTGGGAAGCTGTAATGGCTCTGGGACAGAAAGCGTTCGGCGGAGAGAGGAAGTTGGCAGCCGAGTGGCATCGGTGCCCCTCTGATGACGGCCGGACACACTGTGGCAGTGTTTGCGTGTCGTCACGGTTAAGTTATCTCTGCTATGCAGCACTTGTTCCAGGCGAGAGCGTGTTTGCATGATGAACTGTGTTGTTGGTCAGCGCTTGTTTAATCCTTCACCTTGGGATGTGACAGCTACATGAGCTGCGCTGTCTCTTTCTCTCTTATTGCACGTGTTTAGAGTCAGACTTATGTTCAAATCTCCTGCTTTTCAAATATTTTTCTTTAGAAAACCTGGTCACACTTTATTTTAAGGTCCAGTTCTCACTATTAACAAACCATTAACTATGACTTTTGCCTCAATAAACTCCTAGTGTAATAAGTGACAGCCAATATGTTAATAATAGGTATGCTAATAAGCAATTCGTCCCTAAAGTGTTACTGAAAACTCCAGTATTTTTGATTTTTGATTTAGTTTTGATTTCTATCATTTCTATATTTATTTTTTTGTTTTCTTCCATTCATTTTTTAGATTTTATTTTTACACTTTACATTTAGTATTTAGTGTTTATTTTGTTTTCGTTTTTTCTTTTTGATTTAGTTTCTGAAAGATTTTTAGTTTAGTTAATAGTTTTCACTATTATTGTTTCAATTTAGTTTTATGGTGGTAATTTTTTTATTTGTTTTAATGTCTATTTTATTGTTCATTTGCCTTTTTTGTAGTTTCCAGACTGTAATTATTTTATTTTATTTTATGTTATTGTTTCAGTTTTGTTTTATGGTGTTAATTTTTTATGTAGTTCTAATTTCTATTTTATTGTTCATTTGCCTTTTTTTAGTTTCCATACTGTCATTTTTTTATTTTATTTTATTGTTTCAATTTAGTTTTATGGTGTGTGTTTTTTTTATTTAGTTTTAATTTCTGTTTTATTGTTCGTTTGCCTTTATTTGTAGTTTTCATGCTGTCATTTTTTATTTTATTGTTTCAATTTAGTTTTATGGTGTTCATTTTTTTTTATTTAGTTTTAATTTATATTTTATTGTTCTTTTGCCTTTTGTAGTTTTCATACTCTCTTTTTTTTTTGCAGTTTTACTTTAGCTTAAGTATTTAGTATTTTTTGATTTAGTAAATGATAGTCTTTTTGATTTAGTTTTTGATAGCTTTTTACTTTGTTTTACAATAGTTTTTACTATTATTGTTACAATTTAGTTTTATAGTGTAGTATAGGTTGTATTCTATCATTGTTGTATTTTGTTTTAATTACGTTTGAATTTATTTTATTATTTTATTATTTTTATATTAGTTTTTTTTGTCATTTCATTGTATTTACATTTATTTGAGATGTTTTTTAAAAATGTTAGAAAAATTATTTAGGTTTCGTTTTAGTTTTCTTTAATATAATAACACTGCTTGTTATTTTTTTTATTTATTTTATTTCATTTTAATAAAATGAAAGCAGATATATATAGATATAGCAAGATTTTTTATTAAGAGGATGCCTAAATTAGCAAAGATGTCATTAAATTTATCACATTTGACAGTAAAGCCTTTTACAGTTACATTTCTTTCAAATAAATGGTGTTTTTTTTTACTTTTTTTTTAAAATACATCACTGTTTCCAGTAAATTATTAAGCAGTACAACTGTTTTCAACATTGATAATAATCAGAAATGTTTCCTAAGCAACAAATCAGCATATTAGAATGATTTCTGAAGGATCACGTGACACTAAAGACTAGAGTAATGATCCTGAAAATTAAGTTTTTCAGTTTTTCAATTTAGCTGTTTGTAGTGTGTTATTTAGCAAAAAAATGCAGCCTTGGTGAGCATATCATTAGCAATGATACTGTACTGAGACATTACTGTGATCCTTCAACCCACAAACACACAGTGTATCGTTTTCACTAGAGTTCCTCGGAATCCCCCATAAGCACCTACTCCAATGCTGTCGCCATGGCTACAGTCTCAGCCAATCACGTCGCAGCCAGCTGTGAGGTCATCAGTTCCTCCACACAAGCACTCAGGGTGTCAGATGAGTTTGCCCACAATGATGCCATCTGCACCCTGACTGTGTGTGTGTGTGTGTGTGTGTGTGTGTGTGTGCTCGTTTGCACTAGTTTCATTACTAAGGTGACTGTCCTCCTCTGGTCCTAGCAGAAGTGTGTGTTGATGTGGACGTGATTTGATGTCTGTGTTTTGTATTAAGTTTAACCCTGGGTTGATTTCAGCAGCTGACCTGTCGGCGACGATGTAATTGAGTTAGCAAACACACACACATTCGCACACAAGCTCTGTTACAAACCCAAGTGAGCTGCCTACCTATTTGTTTGGTGTGTGAGATGGTGCCTATAAAGAACACTACAAATGAACTGTAAACGTTCTGTTTCAGTTCCGATGCTTATTAGGATGTGCATTTATATGTTTTAATATTTTAATTCAGTCTTTTATTATTGAAATTGTTATTTTTAACATTATTATATTTTATATATTTTTATGTATTATTATTATTATAAAACATTTTTAGTAGTTTTGAAGAATATATTACATTTTATATTTTAAAATAATAACATTTATTTTATAAATTTTTAAGCAACATAATATGTGTCTGTATTATTATTAAAATTGTAAAAATTATTACAATTCCTATTAATATTATATTTATATTTATTTATTTTATTTATATTATTTTTATATTGTTTTATTTGTACTTTTATATTTATATATATATATATATATATATATTGTATGAAAAGATATAAGATATATACATATATAAACATATGTCTATATGTATTTATGTATCTTATATATTTTCATACAAAATGATGCCTATTGTTTGAAATTATTATTTTTAACATTATTATATTTTATATTGTTTTTTTATATTAATATTATTTAATATTGTTTTTATTATTATTATTATTTTTAAATTAGTTTTGAATATATTAAATTTAATGTTAAAAATTAATAATACAATTAATTTGATATATTCTGTATTATTTTTAAAATGCAAAAAAGTTGTAAATTATTATGATTATTATTAATATTATATTTAATATTTATATTTAATATTTATTTATATTAATTAATTTTTTTTATTATTTTTTATTTATAATTTTATTTAGTTTTATATTAATGTATGTTATATATATATATATATATATATATATATATAGTATAATAATATATATCTTCATATATATATACATATATTTTTTTTTTATTAAGAACTAATAGTAAAAATTTATTTTAAATAGTTTTAAACAAAATAATGTCTTTTTTAATACTATTAAAATTATTATAAATATACATATTATTTTTTAATTTTCAATTAATATTATTATTTATTTTATTTGTAAAAAAAAAATAAATAAATAAATTGTAATTATCTTTGGAGCTATTATATTTGTTGTTAGGGTCATTAGAACTTTGTTTACACAATCATACATGCACAACTTTTAACTATTAAATGTGTGCAGCTTTGACATTTTATATATAATATGAACTCCTAAAGATCTCCTCTAGACTTAATGTGTGATTAACAGAAATTATTCAGTGGCATATGATCTGCATGATTCAGTCACACACATACACACACACACACATATATATATATATATATATATATATGCACTTACATACAGATGCATGTGAGATTTCCCTATGAACAATTATCAGTCTTTTTAAAATATGCCTCCAGTTGTCATGGTTACTGGGGAAACTGGCAGCGCAGGCAGAGAAAAATAATGAGTCATTTGTGTGCGGGTGTTCATTTAATTGCCAATTTGTATCTACTTTGTATCAAAACTATTTAATTTGTCCAAATGTATCAGTCAGTGTGTGTTTCGGGAAGGCTTCACGTCGCTGAACCCAGTGTTTCAACCTGACGCTGCCAAAATCACACACAGAGGCTCTGTTCCAAAACATGGCCTTGTTGTCTGCTGCCTGCGTAGGGAACCACCTTCTAATGTATTATGTAACCTCATAAGTGACTGATTTGGAGCAGTCTGCTTAGGCAGCAACAAATAACTCTTCATGGGAACATCAGTTGATTTCAATAGAGTTTGCTGCTATTATGTTGCTAATAAGCATAGAAATTATTATTGCATTTTATTTTTTATTTGTTTTATTTGTTGATTATTATTATATGAGTGTAATTATTTTGTTTTATTATAGCGTTAAGTACTTATTTATGTAATCATTTTATTTTAATTAATTTTGGAGTTAAGAAAATGTATTTAAATTTTGTAAGTGCACTGATAATCAATATTTTTCATTTTTTTTAAATTGTTGCAGTGCATTCTGCTTTGTTTATTGTTTATTTAATAATTTTATATACATTTATTTGATTTGTAATTGTATTATTCAATTTGAATGAGTCTGGGATAATATATATTTAAATTTTGATTATAATTAATTAATAACTAATATATATATATATAATAATAATAATTATAGTAGTAATAGACATATTGTTTTGTTTATATATATATATATATAAACAAAACAATATGTCTATAACTACTATAATTATTATTATTATTATTATTATTATTTATGTTTCATTATATTATTGTTAATTTATTTGTAATTTTTTATTTGTAACTGTTTATTTTATTTGAATGAGTTCTGGATAATATATATAATATATATATATATATATATATATATATATAATGTATATACACACACACACAAACTTATTTTTGTATATATACTTTTAGGTTTGAATTTAATACAATAAATATTTAGATATTTATAAACAAAATACATGTCTATTATTACTGAAATTATTATTGTTAATATTATTATTATTATTTATATTTATTAATTTTATGTTTCATTATATTATTGGTATTTAATTTATATGTAATTTTTTATTATTTGTACATTTTTTTATTAGTTTTGAATAATATATAACATTTTTTGATTAAAATATTAATAGCCTTTATGTTATATATTTTTAAACAAAATGTCTATTATTACTGACATTATTATTAATATATTTTATCTTATTTTATTTTTCCATAAAAAAAAATTATTTGATTTGTCATTTTAATTAGTTTTTCTATAATATATATATATATATATATAATGTATAATAAAATTAATGTTAAATATTTGTATTGATTATTAAAATTACTGTTTTTGACAGTTTTTTTTATAATATTGATTTGTGATTCTTTTTATTTTATTTTAATTGGCTTTAAATATTATATATAAATAATATAAAAAATGCTTATAAAAATATAATTAAAAAATCAGTATTTTAAAACAAAATATGTCTATTATTATCATTGAAATTCTGATTATTAATATAATTACATTTGAAATTGTTTATTTTATTTTTTATATTATTATTATTAATTGTATAGAATTTATTTGATGAATTAAAATTTTATTTTAATTGGTTTGGGAAATTATTATTATTATTATTATTATATTTTATATTGCTTATTTATTTTATCTTAATTAGCATATTTATTTGTTGGAAATTGTTTTATTTTTGTTTATCAGTATATACATTTCTATAATATATGATCATTTTTGTCATCTTGGATGGGTTTTTCTCACTGAACTGCAATGCATGCTGTGACTTCACAAACTAATTTGTTGTGTCATTTGCAGTGACGGCTGGGCGGACCGTTATGACGTCACAGACGGTTACGTGCGAGAGGCGGCCGGCGGGATCACCATAAAGCTGCAGTCGGCAGACGTGAAGTGGTTTGACGATTATTACCTGAAACTCCGTCCTGAAAACAACCCGAGAAACCCCTGGTTCCCCGAGTTCTGGCAGCACCGCTTCCACTGCCGGCTGAAGGGACACCCGCAGGAGAACAACAAATACAACCGCACCTGCGGAAGTGAGTTAGCACAACATTACCACAGCATTAAACATGCCTGATGTGTCAGTCTGTGTCCTCATATGCTCCCACAATGACGAGAAGAAAAGCCAATGATTGTGTTCTTTCATCCAGACTTTCTGTTCAGATATCACACCTTCCATTAGTCTCGCTGTCTTTCATTGGCTCCATTTATCTGAGCTCCAGCTCCAGTTCAAAGAAACTTAACAAAGAAAAGAACAACCACGGTTTCTCTCTGAAATGAGAATCAAAAGTGTTTGCATATAAAGCCGCGTGAACAAACAGACAGAGAGCAACAGTTTGGACGGAGATGCTGTTTTAATGTCTGTTCAAAACTGAATTTTCAGAGTGAGTCGAGAGGATCAGACACTTCTGAATGAAATAGGAAATTGGCTGTGAATCAAAACTAAAAAAAAGGAGTACATAATCACAAACACACAGACTAATAGTTGAGTTTTGACTCAAATGTTTACCAAGGGGAAAAATGCAATCAAAGCAGTTTTTCCAATGAACAGTGAGCTTGCTCTGGCTGTACAGTATTTTCTTTGTCCGTGTCTGTTCATTTTAGTCCTGGCTTGCGAGAGTTAAACCTATGAGCTTTTATTTTGACGGAAACCGCAAATGAGCTTTTATTTTGGAGGAAAACCCCAGCTTTTCAAAACACGTCTCATTACAAATCTAATGAAATACTGTAAACATCTGCTCTGCCCATTAAAATTGTGAAAATTATACTAATGTGAAAACAAGAAATGAAAGCCTAATTTGTGGCCGCTGCGTTCCCTTGTCGGCAAACAGCAGATCACGAGCTGATCGCCTGAATGAAGTGCACACTTCACTTTGAAACCAGCAGCGCAAACAGACTTGATGAGGGGATAAAGCCATAATTACGCTTAGTTCGTTTGAACGACACTTCGCCAAAGCGATGGCATGAAACACAACGTTAAAGCTATTTTATGTTAAAATGACGAGTATAAATATATTTTCAGATTATTATGAAACTGTGGCGGGGCACCACACTCTAGTTAATGAATGGAAAACACTGCAGTGTAAGTTTCTCTCTAGCGCACAAAACCATAAGCAAATTAGCACAGTTCATGATTTGACCCGCCTACAGGATACGAGCAGTGATCTGTCATTAACCCCAATCTCGTCTGTTAGAGCGAGACTCTCTGCGGCAGCAGTACGCACAGGACACCAAGATGGGCTTCGTGATCAACGCCATCTACAGCATGGCCTACGGCCTCCACAACATGCAGAAAGCCCTGTGTCCCGGTATGGTGGGTCTGTGCGATGCCATGCGGCCCATCGATGGCGCAAAGCTCCTCGAGTTCCTCATGAAGACCAACTTCACCGGCGTGACGGGGGAAAACATTTACTTTGACGAGAACGGAGATTCGCCTGGAAGGTACCACATCAATCCAATCCTATAAATAAGAAAATCAATCTGTCAATCAATCAAACAGTCATTTAGTCGATGAATGGATCAATGCATCAGTCAGGCTTCATTTCCCTTCATCTTCATTTCGGTGCACTGAATCAATATTACTAACTGTGTTCGTAGTTACGTGATCATGAACTTTAAGAAGATGGGGAAGGATTATTTCGACTACACGAACGTGGGCAGCTGGGACAACAGCGGACTGCAGATCGATGATGACGAGATCTGGCCCACCAAAGAGGAAATGATTAAATCGGTGTGCAGCGAACCCTGCGATAAAGGGCAAATCAAGGTCAGGAAGCAGTCAGCTGCTTATAATACTCAATAGCCTTTAATAATGCTCAATAATTGTGTTTTTGTTGGTAAATGTATTGGAGGAACAAGTCAAATCCAATTGGATTCGACTGGTTTTGCTTCAGGCCACAGATTTTACATTGAAAATCAAGTGGTGACTGCATAGGCCAAATGATATGTGAAATTTTTAGCGTGACTCAAGTCTAAAACTTACTGTAACTTAAATTAGTTGAGAACCGGTTTTGATTTTTTTTGTCAACAGCAAAAGAAGTTTAAACGTACTATAAAATGTTATATAAAAGTACACCTATTTTTAGATTTACTACATAAATATGCATGATAAAAAATGCTATTTTTTATTTATTATTTTGATCTAATTCATATTTTCAAATAAGTCTTCTTTTATTAATATTATGCAATACATTTACTAAAAAAAAAAAACAGAAATATGTTTTAAAGGAAATAAAAATAATATTTATATTTACTACATATAATATATGTATATAATATATATATTATAAAATAGAGAAATTTCGATTTTCTAAAATATTAAAATATAAATGATTTATTTATTTATTTATTTCTAATTGTTTTATACACAATTTATCCACTTTTCCATGGCGAAAACATATGAATAAAAATAAGTTAATAAAATTCAATTTAAACATGCTATAAAAGTAAATCTAATTTTTATATTTGCTCTATATTAATTGATTTATTTTCTAAAATATTTAATCTTTTAATTAATATTATGTAATATAATTTATATAATATTTATAATGTTAAACTAATTTTTAGTAAATAAATATACTATAATAGTTTAGAATTTTCTGAAATATTATTAGTGGAATATATATATATATATATATATATACACACACACACACACACACTTTTTTAGAATTTTATTAAGAAAAATGTTTATTTAAATTGTGCAATATTATAAATTACTATAATATTAATATTATAATAATTAAAATTATATTTAGAAAAAAATGTATATAAGCAAAGATTTAGATTTTCTGAAATATTATAAGTAGAATATAAATTTTAAATTTAAATTATAAGGAATGTTTTTAACAAATTTTTACAGTAAGTGTTTTATATGCAATATATTTACTTTTCCATGACCTGGAGTATCACAACTGTAAAGCATAAATTGATGAAGTGAAACCTATGAATAAAAATAAGTTAATAAAATTAAGTGTAAACATGCTATAAAAGTAAACCTAATGTTTATATTTGCTATGTAATATTTTATATATATATATATATATATATATATATATAATAACATTAAACAACATAATATAATTTATATAATATTTGTTAATTTTTTTTAAATAAACAGTATAAAAGTTTAGATTTTCTGAAATATTGTAAGTAGAATATTAAAATGTATATATGTAAGATATTATAAGGAATGTATGCACATATATACAACTGTAAACATAAATTTACTGACTGTTCTCATCTGGTGAATCATAGGCAAAGCCTATGAATAAAAATAAGTTTAAACATGCTATAAAGGTAAACCTAATGTGTATATTATATATTTATATCTATTTATTTTCTAACATATTTACTTCCGGTTTCACAGACAAGGCTTAAGACTAGTCTCAGACAAAGAAACTTGCACTGACTGATCTTAAAATATATGCCTTTGTTTTGTCTCAAGATGCACACAAGTACTTAAAATTGCCTAATCCTGGCATAATAAAACTATGCAATATAACATATGCTGTTTATAATATTTTAGAAAAACACATGCTAGTAAATAAACATATTATATAAATAATATATATTAAATATTATAAGGATTTTTACAGTAAGTGATTTACACACAATTGATCTACTTTTCTATTACCTGAAATATCACTGTAAAGCATAAACTGACTTACTATTATCATCTTGTGAATCAGAAAACGCTATCCTAAATGTACTATTCGCATAGTTTTTTTTCTGAATGCAACCTTTCTGCAGTTGAAAAGCTTTCTTTTACTTCCTAAATTGATTATGATTTCATGTGACACACGGTTTCCGCTCTCTGGTCCGCAGGTGATCCGTAAAGGAGAGGTGAGCTGCTGTTGGACATGCACTCCTTGCAAGGAGAACGAGTTTGTTTTCGACGAATACACGTGTCGCGCGTGCGAGCTGGGATCCTGGCCCACCAACGACCTCACCGGTGAGTCCACAAACACATCAGATTGATGACACGGATCCGTCTGACCCCGATTCTCCTGCACTGATGGTTCAATGACACGTTTTATCCCTCTCTATTCACGTCCAGTTTAGTCAATCTAATTCTGTAAAGTGCTGGCGCTCTGGCCACACACTGATACTCAAATACAAATCGAACATTTCACGGAGTGTCGTTTGAGATCCCAAATCACGACCGAAACGAGTTAATTGCAAAGTGCGTGATTGCATCTCTCTTGCATGG
This sequence comes from Cirrhinus molitorella, assembly GCA_033026305.1. Taxonomy (NCBI): domain Eukaryota; kingdom Metazoa; phylum Chordata; class Actinopteri; order Cypriniformes; family Cyprinidae; genus Cirrhinus; species Cirrhinus molitorella. Next base: position 32,145,473 of record CM065134.1, on the reverse strand, counting down.
CCAATAATAGAATGAGAACGAAAGAAACAGAGATGTTTGTGGTGTAGAAAGCAAATGCATTTCAATAAATCATTTGAGGGAAAAGCGAATACACACACTCGTTGAGCTAAAAGGTTAACAGCATCAAAACCGTCTGAGCTGAACTTATCAAATCTGTCTCCCAGTGATCGGCCCACACACTTTATTACCGCCTATTTATACCGCCAGATAGAAAGAAAGAATCATACAGCTAATATTACTCTAAGTACTCTACACTGTTTAATGAATTTGTGTTTGCCAGTTCAACACTCTCATCCATGATAATAGGGCTTTGTGGGTGATTGCTAAGATATTATGAGTGGATTCAGTACATTGCTATGTAGTTGCAATTTTTGTACTTTTTTTTTTTTCATCCATATTATTTTATATAATATAATTTGTATAAAGCAATGTAAAATAATTGATTATAATGATAATATTTTAGAGAATTAAAATATATATTAAACATTTATATAATAAATATAAATATTCTATTTAATTATATAGTATATGTTTCTTAACTATAAAACATTAAAGATTTTTGGTTTCTAAAATATTAAATTCATTAGAAAATGCTGAATCTAAGTGCAGTCTCTATGAAATGTAAAAATATAATACAAATATTTTTGTTTTTATAGTAAATGTGTAAGTAATAAATATTTATTTTATGTGTACTTAATATAAAACTGTTTATATATATATATATATATATATAAAATCAACTAGTTTTTTTTATATACAGGTCCTTCTAAAAAAATTAGCATATTGTGATAAAGTTCATTATTTTCTGTAATGTACTGATAAACATTAGACTTTCATATATTTTAGATTCATTACACACAACTGAAGTAGTTCAAGCCTTTTATTGTTTTAATATTGATGATTTTGGCATACATGAAAACCCAAAATTCCTATCTCAAAAAATTAGCATATCATGAAAAGGTTCTCTAAACGAGCTATTAACCTAATCATCTGAATCAACTAATTAACTCTAAACACCTGCAAAAGATTCCTGAGGCTTTTAAAAACTCCCAGCCTGGTTCATTACTCAAAACCGCAATCATGGGTAAGACTGCCGACCTGACTGCTGTCCAGAAGGCCATCATTGACACCCTCAAGCAAGAGGGTAAGACACAGAAAGAAATTTCTGAACGAATAGGCTGTTCCCAGAGTGCTGTATCAAGGCACCTCAGTGGGAAGTCTGTGGGAAGGAAAAAGTGTGGCAGAAAACGCTGCACAACGAGAGGGGGACCTGCGGAAGCAGTGGACTGAGTCTGGAGTAGAAACATCCAGAGCCACCGTGTACAGGCGTGTGCAGGAAATGGGCTACAGGTGCCGCATTCCCCAGGTCAAGCCACTTTTGAACCAGAAACAGCGGCAGAAGCGCCTGACCTGGGCTACAGAGAAGCAGCACTGGACTGTTGCTCAGTGGTCCAAAGTACTTTTTTTGGATGAAAGCAAATTTTGCATGTCATTCGGAAATCAAGGTGCCAGAGTCTGGAGGAAGACTGGGGAGAGGGGAATGCCAAAATGCCTGAAGTCCAGTGTCAAGTACCCACAGTCAGTGATGGTCTGGGGTGCCATGTCAGCTGCTGGTGTTGGTCCACTGTGTTTTATCAAGGGCAGGGTCAATGCAGCTAGCTATCAGGAGATTTTGGAGCACTTCATGCTTCCATCTGCTGAAAAGCTTTATGGAGATGAAGATTTCATTTTTCAGCACGACCTGGCACCTGCTCACAGTGCCAAAACCACTGGTAAATGGTTTACTGACCATGGTATTACTGTGCTCAATTGGCCTGCCAACTCTCCTGACCTGAACCCCATAGAGAATCTGTGGGATATTGTGAAGAGAAAGTTGAGAGACGCAAGACCCAACACTCTGGATGAGCTTAAGGCCGCTATCGAAGCATCCTGGGCCTCCATAACACCTCAGCAGTGCCACAGGCTGATTGCCTCCATGCCACGCCGCATTGAAGCAGTCATTTCTGCAAAAGGATTCCCGACCAAGTATTGAGTGCATAACTGAACATAATTATTTGAAGGTTGACTTTTTTTGTATTAAAAACACTTTTCTTTTATTGGTCGGATGAAATATGCTAATTTTTTGAGATAGGAATTTTGGGTTTTCATGAGCTGTATGCCAAAATCATCAATATTAAAACAATAAAAGGCTTGAACTACTTCGAGTTGTGTGTAATGAATCTAAAATATATGAAAGTCTAATGTTTATCAGTACATTACAGAAAATAATGAACTTTATCACAATATGCTAATTTTTTGAGAAGGACCTGTATTATACTGTATAATATATGGATGAGATATTATAAAATACATTTTTTATTTTAATTTATAGTAAATATTTATTTTGTGAATATAACTACATTTTACTTTTATAGTGTATGATTATTTACTATAAAAGATTCAATATTTTGTTTTCTAAAATATTTTGAAATAATTTAAAATCCTTAGCAATATTTCAGTAAGAAAATATGTATGTAAGTAAATGTTTATATAGTAAATATAAATGTTACATTTTATTTTATAGTATGTTTATTTACTAAAAATGTATTTAAATTGCTCTTTTTAAGTTAAATTTCTATCAAATCATTTAAAAACGCTTTTTATATATTTTGGAATATAACTACATTTTACTTTTATAGTGTATGTCTACTTACTGTAAAAAGTTAAAGATTTTGTTTTCTAAAATATTTAGAAATAATTTACAATCCTTATCAATATTTCAGTATAATAGTATGAATTATATTGTGTTATATAAAATCAATGGATTTTAGAAAATATTAAATATATTTAAGGTAAATATTTAGTAAATATAAATGTTACATTTTATTTTATAGTATGTTTATTTACTTTAAAAAGTATTTAAATTGCTCTTTTTAAGTGCAGTTTCTATAAATTAATTTAAAAAAATAAAATACACTTTTTTTTTTATAGTAAATCAGTATCAGTCTGCTTGTATCCTATTATTTGATTCGCTCGTCGCTTATGACAGAAAAGCTAATCACGATGATCTTGTCTTCTGAAAAGATTATTTATTCGCTTATGTCAGAAACAGAGAATCTCTTTAAAAACTGGCTGTTGTTCTCACTAAATTATATTGTTTTTTGGGAAAGTTTTACCCACCAACTGGCGACTGACGCTGTTTACATATACTCGCCAGTGCTGATTTTTACTCGCATTTGGCGCTTGGCGAGTGTTAATTTTAGGCCCTGATCACAAGTATTTGCAAGAAGCACCACTAAATCTCATTTTCTTCATTTGTTTCAGGTTGTGACCCCATTCCAGTGAAGTATTTGAGGTGGGGTGACCCTGAGCCCATTGCGGCTGTGGTCTTCGCCTGCTTGGGCCTGATGGCCACGTTCTTCGTCACCTCCATCTTCATCATCTACCGTGATACTCCGGTGGTGAAGTCGTCCAGTCGTGAGCTGTGTTACATAATTCTGGCGGGCATCTGCCTGGGCTACCTGTGCACCTTCTGTCTCATCGCCAAACCGCACGTCATCTACTGCTACCTGCAGCGGCTGGGCATTGGCTTATCGCCCGCCATGAGCTACTCGGCACTCGTCACCAAGACCAACCGCATCGCTCGAATCTTGGCCGGCAGCAAAAAGAAAATCTGCACCAAGAAGCCTCGCTTCATGAGCGCCTGCGCCCAGCTGGTGATCGCCTTCCTACTGATCCTCCTGCAGTTGGGCATCATCGTGGCACTCTTCGTGATGGAGCCTCCCGACGTCATCCATGACTATCCCTCCATCCGCGAGGTCAATCTCATCTGCAACACCACCAACTTAGGCGTGGTGGCACCGCTGGGCTACAACGGCCTCCTCATCATGAGCTGTACCTTTTACGCCTTCAAGACGCGCAACGTTCCCGCCAATTTTAACGAAGCGAAGTACATCGCCTTCACCATGTACACCACCTGCATCATCTGGCTGGCCTTCGTGCCCATTTACTTCGGCTCGAACTACAAAACCATCACCATGTGCTTCTCTGTCAGCCTGAGTGCCACTGTGGCTCTAGGCTGTATGTTCGTCCCGAAGGTTTACATTATCCTGGCTAAACCGGAGAGGAACGTCCGCAGCGCGTTCACTACATCGACTGTGGTGCGCATGCATGTGGGAGACGGAAAATCATCATCCGCTGCCAGCCGGTCGAGCAGCCTGGTCAATCTATGGAAGAGACGAGGATCATCAGGAGAGACGCTCAGGTATGTTAAATTGTGTACCGATTCTTTTCAAAAGGTACCATTTAGTGAAAGTGACGTGAGGTGTAGCCAAGGATGGTGTCCCACATTCAGAATTTGTGCTCTGCATTTATCCCATCCCAGCCATTTTTAGTGCGGCAACAGCAATTGGGGGTTCGTTGCCTTGCTCAAGGGTCTCACCTCAGTCGTGGTATTGAGGGTAGAAGAGAGTGTCCCCCCACTTACAATCCCTGTCGGTACCAAGATTCGAACTCGCAACCTTCGGGTTACAAGTCTCTAACCATTAGGCCAAGACTTCCCCGAAGGTACTAACGGGGACTTTTGCACCAGAGGAACCTTTTCATAGTTCCTAGAACTATTGGTGGAAGTTCCGACTTTTTGGCGTGTTTGCACTGCAAGGAACTAGAAACTCTGTTTGGGGAACAGAACTCAGAATACAGAGAATAAATTCAAAATTGTGAGATTTGAATTTCAACCAAAATGTCTGAATTGCAAGATGTAAACTCAGAATTCCAACAAAAAAGTCAGAATTGCGAGATGTAAACTCAGAATTCCAACAAAAAAGTCAGAATTGCGAGATGTAAACTCAGAATTCCGAGAAAAATGTATGACTTGCGAGATGCAAACTCAGAATTTTGAGGAAAAAGTCAGAATTGCGAGATGTAAACTCAGAATTTCAACAAAAAAGCCAGAATTGCGAGATGTAAACTCAGAATTCCAAGAAAAAAAAACCTCAGAATTCCAACAAAAAGATCAGAATTGTGAGATGTAAACTGAGAATTCCGACAAAAAGTTCAGAATTGCGGAATGTAAACTTAGAATTTTGACAAAAAAAATCAGAATTGCGAGATGTAAACTCAGAATTCCGAAAAACAGTCAGAATTGCGGAATGTAAACTTAGATTTTTGTCAAAAAATCTAAATTTTGAGATGTAAACTTCGTGGTTTCGTGATAATGGAGATGAAATGTGAACACACAATTTACGCAATGACAACTTACTGTGTTACATATCAAAGTACAACAGGTAGCTAAATGTTGTTATTATCGCTGTTTTTATTTGGCCAATCAGCGTATACTTAAGTCACTGGTAGTTCCTATAGAACTGTTTTAGACCCTACTCTGAACTAGGAGCTAATTTAGTTGCTCCATCAGAGTTCCTGGAACTAAATACGTCCCTAGTTCCTGTGGTGCGAATGTCAAAAAGCGTGAATTTACGCCAATAGTTCTAGGAACTATGAAAAGGTGTACCTTCTGAAAGAATACTTTGCTAGTGATGGCTTTTGTGCCTTTTTTCTGAAAGCCTAGATTTGTATTTCCTAAAGGAAACAGGTGCATTCATAGTAGGCAAAGGATAATATTAACATCTGGTAAGTTCAGGTTTTATGCTTCGTTTCTGTGAAAGTGAGAGTCGCTCTGCTGTTGTCATGACACTGAGTGCACGTCTTGTTTGTGTGGTAATGATGGGGCTGTTAAGTTATTGACATTCATAAAAAGAGAGTGTTTACCTTAGACGACCTGTGATTATAGGAATGAATATATTTAGCGTGTCTGCTCACACTGCTGGAGTGTTTACCACATAATGTCTGTGTTCACATAACGCATAGACAGAGCTGGGTAGTAACTATTTACATGTAATCTGGATTATGTAATAAATTATTCATTCTCTCATGATTCTCTCTAAAAATTTCAGTTTTTTATCTTTTAAATGTTCCTTTCTTAAATAGCCTACCCTACCAATTATATACACTCAGAAAGTCCAGTTTTGTGGGCATTCACACCTAGACTAGTAATTAAACAGGTGGCGACACAGCATTTGACCATTATCGATAATGATAATGTTGTCGAGTAGTCGTTTGATCTCATATGACGTAATGTAAGAGCATGCAATAATGTGGTTTGACCAGTATGGCGCTGTAGCGCAAGACTGTAATTCAGCCCTCCTGGATGCTATTCAAAAGAAGACACGCAAGCAAACAAAGCCAGTGTTGCCAAGTCCGCGGTTTCGCCACGGAATTGGGCTACTTTAACACTGTTGCCGTGGGTAGTTTTTGATGTCTGTGGGTTGAAGCGACCTCTAAAATGAGAATTTACCAGGGCAACCCCAACAAAAAACGTGTATGTTATCCCCTAGAACGCGATTGGGCTAGTTTTGAGCAGCAATTGGGCAGGTTTTGGTGTGAAAATCTGGCAACCCTGAACGAAGCAGAATTTGAGCGGCATTTGGATGAATATGTCAACATATATTGTGCGCTTTCCTCTCAGTAATGAAATAAACACAACAAAAACTGACAGCAGTGTGAAAGCAGCAGTTAAAAATGCATCTGATTACAAAGATGTATATGTTTGCACGAGCTCTGCAGTTTAGTAACGTTAACTTACTCCAATAATGTCCGGTCGCATCATGTTTATTTATATAGTCCGTTATGCAATAGCTAGCCAAACAGCTTCGCGCTTTAACATGAAAAACCTGTCGCTTTCTGTTAGAATTACAACTTAATTTCCTGTTATAAAGCAGCTCTTCAGTGTGGAGCTGGCTAATGAGAAAATATTTGTATTATTGGGAAACAAATAATTTAATTAAAAGTGATAGTTTGGTTTTGGACTGTTATTATAACCCTAAAACCCTATTAGGAAAAAAGTATTTTAAGACTTTATGCTTTGAATAAAATAGTTTGTCCAAAAAACAGAGCATCTTATCACTTACCTTTATTTTGACTTGCAAAAGGAGATGTTAGGCAGGATAATGTGTATAAGACAGTTTCTCTGCCTGTCATCTCATTTTGAGTGCTAAATACATCTATTTGTATAAAGAACTGGTAACACTTTACAATAAGGTATCATTTGTTAACATGAGCTAATGTATTAATTAAAATGAATGAACAATACATTTATTACATTTATGTATTAGTCTTCGTTCATGTTAGTTCACAGTGCATTTACCAAATATTAAAAAACACAACTTGTGATTTTTATAAATGCATTAGTAAATGTTGAAATTAACGTTAACTAAGATGAATAAATGCTGTAAAAGTTGTTCATTCTTAGTTCATATTAACTAATGAAGTAATGAACCTTATTGTAAAGTATTACCAATTAATTGTATAATAATTGTAAATACATAATATGCTAAGTGACCTTTATTTATGTTAGAATATGTATAACATAATAATTTTACTAACTGCAAAAGATGAATAATCAATTAAAGTCTACAGATTAATCAGTGAAATAATCGACGATTAGTCGATTAATCGTTCTAATAACTGTTAGATTAATTGATTATCAAAATAATCGTTTGTTGCAGCCCTACTACTGGATTTATAAAAATAATTTCATGTTTAAGAAAAGTTTCAACATTGCATCAACTACTACTGAACACATTCATTTTTATTTGAATTCTCACTCTGTAGGTTTTTTAACCATGTATTATTATGTCTTTGGAAGGCTTTTGTCCTTCAAACTCTATTCACATTGCAATCTTTCTATGAATTATATTAGTGATCATTAAGAAAATACATATTTTATATTTAATCCGAGGGGGTGGTACTAATTTCTGCTATGCACTGTGCACAGATATGGACAATATTTAACTGTAAATATTATTTAATTACCGTTTCAGCTCTAATGGGAAGTCGGTGACTTGGGCCCAGAATGAGTGCAGTTCCAAAGGTGGCCACCTGTGGCAGCGTCTCTCCTTCCACATTAAGAAGCGCGAAAGCAACCAGACAGCAGTGATCAAGCCTTTCTCCAAAACGTCTGAGGGACGCTACTGCGGAGGCAGCGACATCAACACTGACAACAGTAACAACAAGATGCTCTACGAAGTCACCGAAGCGGAGGAGCGCTACCCCATCACCTACCGGCCCCAAACACCCTCACCAATCAGCACCGTTACCCAGAGAGCGAGCATCGCATTAACGCAAAGCGCCGTCGCTGGCGACTCCCAGGTCATGAGCGTCTCCACGTACATGTGTCAGCCTCCGCATCGCGGCAACGGTGGTGGAAGTGCGTCGCAGGGCTCTCTGATGGAGCAGATTAGCTGCGTGGTGAACCGCTTCACTGCTAACATCAGCGAGCTCAACAGCATGATGCTCTCCAGTTCTCCTCCAGGAAGCACCGTTGGTTTGTCCACCAGCGCGTCCGCACACACTCACTCTGTGGAGCCCTGCTGCCCTCCGTCCTACCGGCTGTCCCGAGAGATTTCCATGCCGACCACTATGACCACCTACGCCGAAATCCAGCCCCTCCCACCGGTGGAGTCTAACGTGGGTCGCCCCGTTCCTCCCTGCCCACTTTCCAGTTCGTCACGACTTAAAACGTCACCCACGACCAGTGGGAAGGAGCTAAAGGGAGGCGTGTCCTCAGCTCTGGAGTCGCCACCTAATCAACAGGAGCTTGAGGAACTTCTAGCGCTGACTCCGCCTTCTCCGTTCAGGGACTCCGTCGGGTCGGGTAGCGGCTCGCCGAGTTCTCCCGCTTCGGATACCGAAACGTCCGCTCTTCCGGCCATCCCAAAATACGAGTGCCTGGTGCTCCGACACTACAGCCAGAGTTCGTCTTCGTTATGAGGACAAGAGATGGAAGAACGGAGCGCCGAACAGCGTAATTCACATTGGCGGAGACGGACACTGCTCGAGTGTGTGTGTTTACATGTTCTCACCTTTGGACCAATGCAAAACAGGGCGTTGGCGCCCCTTTGGAGGAATATCTCCAACATCAGACCTGCAGTAGAATCACAACGGTGTCTAATCGTTCGTCTAGTTGGCGTTCCGTTGGTCTATTTTGGTAGTGGCCTTAAACAAACATGGCTTTCATCTAATTAGTGCTGTTTCTATGAGGACTACAATATGTTGTTGTGCCCCCAGCGGGACGGGGGTGGAAGAACACCCATACGTGGACATTACGAGCCTTTTTTGCTACGTTCGTCGTCAAACAATGAGATTAAGGGCTGGAAAAAGGCACGGCAGCAAAGGGAAAAGCCTGTATAATTACACGTCGCGTAATCTTTAGCTCGCACACTCGTACGCGACTGCTGGTGCGCTGTAATAATTAAAGAGTGCAAGGTGACGTCCCACAATACTTTCCGAGATTCAGACGCAATCTTTGAACAAAGTGCTTTGTTTGATGTACCACAGGACAGTGTGAGAGAGCAAACAGACCGACATTCAGACACCTCAGTCATTGTCCATGATTTTCTCTTCTCATTTTTTTTCTGTCTTTTCTTCTTATTCTTCCAGTTTCTTCCCATCATTCTACCTGGCTTTTTCAGGAACAGAACATATATAGGCGGATCTCAAGAAAACTGTTAAGATTATGTTTAATTATTAATTATTAATTAAATAAATAAATAAACCTAAATGTATTTTAGGACCATTAATATATTTTTTAAATATATATATATATATATATATATATATATATGTGTGTATGTGTATATATATATATATATATTTTTTTTTTCAATCTTTAATGGTTTATTATTTTAATATTGGGTCGTTCTTTGAAAATAGTGAAAACAACTGCAATGATCCTAAAATAGGCTTAACATAAATATGCATTTATTTATTTATTAAATTGGTTTATTTATTTATTAGTAATTTATTAATTTAATTTTGGATTTATTAAATGTAATAGATTTATTTGTAAATGATTACAATAATTAATCATGGTTATTTATTTATTTTAAACTGTTTATTCTTTAAACAAGCTCATTTTTATTTACAAATAATATTTTTTTATTTATTCAATGTATTTATTAATTCATATACAATGCATGCATTAATTCAATTAATCATTTCTATTTTTTTTATTTTATTTATTTTATTTATTTTTTTTTTTTGGAAATGGAACCTGGGGCTGGTTGCATAAAAGGTTTAGACTAGTCTTAAAAAGTTAGTCAGTTAATGTTTTTAATTAATTTTTTCTTTAAGGCTGGTCATAATTTTTTTAATTCAGTTACAGGAAAATGTTGATTAAGTTGAATCCAAAAAATAAGAATGACCCTTTGGTTAACTGATAGTTGGTCAAACTAGTACTTAAGACACTTTCTTAACATAGAGGCTAAGTTTATGCAACTGGCCCCTGAACATGACTTCATGAGATTCATCTGTATGCTTTTTTTTTATATATATAGATTTAATTGTGGGACCAACTCCAGGGTACTTCAAAGAAAACCATAGTCCATGGTAGTGGATAGTTCACTGTGGTTTATCACTGAGCTAAACCAAATCAAATCATTCAATCAACAACATTTTGGTCCAGTCCTACAGTCAACATGGGACAAAAATGCACCCCATTTGCTTCCTTAATACACAATCCTGGTGTTATTTTGAACAATTAATCTGAACATGTTATTCCAAAGAAAAATAACTTGCTCTGCCTCTGAAACAATGTACAAATTGTCACATTAGAGAAGTATAATGGGCTGCAAATGACATTTCATGTTGACTTAAAATGATACTTTTCTCTAGCAGAAGGGCTTTTTCATATGAACTTAAAGATGTATCTGAACAGTTTCTTTTCCTGAAGATCTATCTATCTATCTATCTATCTATGTATCTGTCTATCTATCTATCTATCTATCTATCTATCTATCATTTTTTTTAATCATTAAAAAAACAAGTTATGAGTTCACCATAAAGCCATTCTAATCATTTTGATTGATCATGTTGATTGTGTAAATATCAAGGGCATGCGCACAGCAACAAGTCTAGTAAAGTTTTAACAGTGACTTATTGTCAAACCTGAACAACTGCAGTAATTTTACACAGATTACATGAGGATGAAATAACAGAGGATTTTACGAGTCTAAAGATGTCTTTTCTTACCATTCCCTTGTGTACAGAACGTGCTTAGATGAATGTGAGGCTACTCAAGTGTCTAGCAATTATATGAAAAACAAAAAAGTGAAATTTACAAGTAATATTTATCTTAATAGAGCTTTTAGTGCCAAAGGGGGGAGGGGAGGGTGAAGGGCCGAAATGTGTGTTTTTCGTAAATATGATATGAATCGTTTTTATGGTGATGAGTATTCTTTTTATATATTATAAATATATATTATAAATATACCAGATTTTGGGACTCAAAGCAATACAAACCATACGCATATACAAAGCACATCGGCTTTAGACAATATTTGTGCTACATTGAGTTTTCTAATCATTTTGAAACTTCTTTCTGTGAATGAGAAATCTTCCTCTGTTTCTGAGGTCATATTTCGGGGATTCAAAACACGTCTACACCAGAAACGCATTAAAACTAGATCACTCACATTAAAACCAATGCCTCTGTCTACACTAAAATCTGCACATCTGCTTCAGACACTTTATAATCCCCATCCACCTGAAATACAACTTTGTTTGAAAATATTGTGCTTTTTAATTAACGCTGTTTTATGAATTTTATTTGTTATATATTTAAATAAGTACCAACGGTTATATAAAAGCCAGCTAACTATATGTTGTAGCAATACTAACATTATAATAATAAGTATATGATGATAAATCATGACGGTCACTTCCAGTGTAGACAGTTTCCTAACCAGGCACGACACAAAGTAAAAAGGGTTATTTCTGCCACGGGTGGAAAAGAAAAATAATTGTGATTTTTTTTTTTTTTTTTTCCTCACAGTTCTGACTTTTTCTTGCAATTCTTCGAAAGAATTTCATAATTGCATGATATAATCTCAGAACTGTGTGATAAAGACAAAATTCAGAATTGCGAGATGTAAACTCAGACTTCCGACAAAAAAAAAGTCAGAATTGAGAAATGTAAACTTAGAATTCCGACATAAAGACAGAGTTGCAGGATGTAAACTCGGAATTCCAAACAAAAAAGTACTAGATGAATTCCGACGTTGTAGACTCAGAATTCCAAAATATAAACTCTGAATTCCATCAATAAATGTCAGAATTGTAAGATGTAAACTCAGAATTCTATCCATACATGTCAGAATGGCAAGACGTTAACTCACTCACAGAATTCCGTCAAAAAGTCAGAATTCCAAAATGTAAACTCAGAATTCCATCAATGTCAGAATTGCGAGATGAAGACTCAGAATTCCAAAATATAAACTCTGAATTCCATCAATGTCAGAACTGGAAGGTGTAAACTCAGAATTTCCGACAATAAAAGTCAGAATTGCGAGATGTAAACTCAGAATTCCAAAATGTAAAATAAGAATTCCATCAATAAATGTCAGAACTGCAAGATGTAAACTCAGAATTCTGTCAATACATGTCAGAATTGCGAGACGTTAACTCAGAATTCCGTCAAAAAAAGTCAGAATTCCAAGATGTAAACACTGAATTCCATCAATAAATGTCAGAATTGCGAGATGTAGACTCATCATTCCGACAATAAAAATCAGAATTGGGAGATGTAAACTCAGAAATTCAACAATGAAAGTTGGGAGATGTAAACTCAGAATTCTGACAAAAGAGTATGAGTTGCTAGATGTAAACTTAAAATTCCATCAATAAATGTCAGAATTTCAAGATGTAAACTCAGAATTCTGAAAAAGAAAACTCAGAATTCCATCAATAAATGTCATAATTCTGAGATATAAGTCTGATTTTGCATCTCATTGGTCCAAAAATTCTTTTACACATAGCTATATATCAGGTATTAAATAGTGTCTGCGATGTCACGGAAAACATGTTGCTTTGTGCCTGGTTAGAACAGCATTAGATATACGGATTGCTGATGTAATATAACAGAGAAAGTGCAATTGTGTTTTCTACGTATCGAACATCAAGATGACCGAAGGAATATGGTTTTAACCATATTCGTCACACATCCGAGAAAATACTGTGGTCAGCGTAATTCATCCGTTCTCTTTGTTTACTTTTTTAATATATATCAGGGTCGTATATTGAATCATAAATCTGTGTAATATTCCAGATGATCTATAACGTGCGTGTCATTTGGTAATAGGCTTTAGTATTTTTGCTACAGGTACACAGGAACAGCCGGAGAGATTATTCAGATTTATTGCGCTGTATTAGGAAGCAGCTGCGGTTTGTCAGGAAAGGCTTAAATTTCATTCGGCGAGATCAAAAACACGATGCTTGAAAGACCCTGTGAAATATTAATAAATCTGCCCCTGGAAGGCGATCTCTCCTTTTTCTCCGTTTCTGTTTGTGAGTTTCTCTTCATTAAGTGGGTTTATGAACATGACAGATACATTTGGTACATTTGTAGGAGCTCTGGGTTGAATGTCAATGTTGCTGCCTATAGTAGACTCACATTGATGTTTACATTATCATGCTTGCTGGAGTACATGGGATCTTTTATTAGTGGTGAAACGCAATCGTTTAGCGTTCGGGCTGCAGAACGGGGCTCTGTGACTCCATCTCAAGTGCTAACATCTTTTTGTGTATGATTCTTTACTCTCAAGTGATCGGTTCTATTTTTGTTATATCTATATCTATATCTATATATATATATTGGGAGTTGTGTTTGCTGATTCTCTGATGTAGAGATTCTGTAGGATGTTGATCATCATTGACGTGGTACTGCACATTTGTTGATATTCCAGTTTCTTGCAGCTTTGTGGGGAAAATAAAAATGTGAGAAAATGCTTACGGCTGTATAAAAACATTTCCCCTTTTTCTTGACATGGAAACCGTTGTGGTGTGGTATGAAATCTTTCCAATCATTATTAAAAACATGGAATAAATCCACCTGTCTCTGAGAATTCATCACTTTGTTGAGGCAACTTTTCCTACTTGGTGTATATATATATATATATATATATAATGTTGTTGTGCATTTTTACTATTTTATCTCATTTATTTTTACTTCATTATAACATGCTAAGGTTTATAAGGCTCCATTTGTAACTAATGCTGTAAAAATAGATAGCTCGTTATTAGTTCATGTTAGTTAATGCATTAACTAATGTTAACAAATGACCTGATTGTAAATTGTTACCAAATTCAACAAATTTGTTAGTTTAGATTTTATTTTAATGTTCATTTCAACAAAGTTTTTTTTATAGTTAAACATTTAGCTTAAATAAAATAAGTTTAAGTTTTTTAGTTTCCATTTTATTTTATTTTTTAGTTTAGATTTTATACTTATAAGATGTTTAAATTTCATTTTATTTTAGTTTAAAATTTAGCTGCAAAAAGTTTTTTGTTTAAATTTTGTTTAATAAGTGTACATTTTAATTAAGCAAATGTTTAAGATAATATGATTAAGATTTTTACTTTCAATTTTATTTCAGTTAACTTTTATTTTAACAAATAAAATGTTTGCTTTTTAGCTTAAGTTTTTATACTATAAGATATGTTTACATTTTATTTTATTTCAATTAAGTTTTTTAGTTTAAAATTTAGCTGAAATAAAATGTTTAAGTTGTTTTGTCTAATTTAATGTTTAGAAAATAAGTGTACATTTTAATTCAGCTAATTTTTCTATCAACTAAAATGATTGTGATTTTTACTTTTAATGTTATTTCAGTTAATGTTTATTTCAACAAATAAAATATGTATGTTTTTTAATGTACATTTTATACTTTTAATATACATTTAAATGGTAATGTTTATTTCAACATGGTTTTTTAGTGTAACATTTAGCTGAAATAAATTAAGTTTAAGGTTTTTTTTGTTTAAATTTTGTTTCTAAAAATGTGTAGATTTGAATTAAGTTAATGTTTATTTCAACAAATATGATTACTTTTTTAGTTTCAATTTTTTTCAGTTAACATTTATTTTAACAAATAAGACATGTTTGTTCTTTAGCCTACATTTTATACTTGTGTTTAAATTTTATTTAAATGTTTATTTTTAACAAGGTTTTTTTTAGTTTAAAATTTAGCTGAAATAAAATAAGTTTGTTTTTTGTTTAAATGGTATGCTTATGAAATGTGTACATTTTAATTCAGTTCATGTTTATTTCAACTATGTTTACATTTTTTAGTTTAAATTTAATTTCAGTTAACGTTTATTTTAAAGAATAAATAGGTTTGTTTTTAGTTTCAGTTTTATACTTATAAGATTTTTAAAATGTATTTTAATGTTTATTTCAACAAAGCTGCAATAAAATAAGTTTTTTGCTTCAATTTTATGTTTGTAAAATAAGTGTATTCGTTTATTTCAGCTAATAAAAGTTTTTGTAGTTAAAATTGTATACTTATTTGTTTCAAATTTTATTTTAATGTTTATTTCAATGAATTAAGTTTTTAAAAAGTTGTTTTGTTTAAATTTTGTTCATAAAAATAAGTGTACATTTTAAATCAGTAAATTAATTTTTTTAACTTATATGATTACGTTTTTTTAGTTTACTTTTTTTCAGTTAAAATTTATTTCAATAAATAAAATCTGTTTGTTTTTTTTTTAGTTAAAATGTTCTACTTTAAACTACAAATATAGTTGATATGCTATAAAATGTTTACTTTTTATTTTAATGTTTATTAAAAAAATTGTAACATTTTTAGTTTAAAAATCATGCTTATAAATTTAAATATTTCATTTAACAATTATTTGAATTAATAAAATAAGTTTTTATTTTATTTTATATTTATAAAATAAGCTCACATTTTTATTTCAGTTAACATTTATTTCAACTAATAAGGAAAAAAATAGTTTACATTTTATACCTACAAAATAAGTTTAAACTGTACTTCTGTTAACATTTATTTAAAACAATTTTTTTTTTTTTGTACTACAGTTTACTTTTAGAATTAATGGTTAAAATGTATTTGTAACATCTTTATTTGTTGTAGTTAATAATAACTGATTAGGGCACACAGTTAAAGTCCCCCTGTAGTCAAAAACTGTATCCCTTAAAACACATCTTTGATCATCAAAATGTCATATTGAAATGTTTTTTCTTGTGAAAATAATTTTCTTATGCCTTAAAATAGCTTGAATATAATTCTACTCCCATGGCCTCATTTAATATACGCGGAACTATGAATACGCAAATTAGCCCCGCCTCCATTCACTAACACCAGTCTGCGCCTCCTAAACCAACAACGTTAACCAAACTGTAGTAAATAGTGGTGTAATTAGCCATAACGTTATATGTTTGAACTAGAAAGCTGGTATGCTCACCTTAAGCAAGGAGACTGATGGCTTCGTGAGGTAATATCACGTTTGCTCTGGTTCATACACGGATAATGACTGATAAATCTACGTTTTTACTAGCGGACAACTGCAGCGAATACTGCGTCATCTGTTAAAGTTACTTACTTTACGATGTTGTTTCCTCAAAATGCCTTGAATACTCGAATGCAGCCTAGTTTGTGATTCCAAATCGCGCCCGCGAGCATAACGGTACGAAGTGCAGAGGCCAATGCAGGAGAGGTGCGTCTGAGTCCGGGCTACTTTTACACTGATGCCGCGGGTTGTTGTTAAAGTTAGCAGTTCTTTATACCGATAAATAAGCGGTTACAGCACATGCCGGCGTGAAAATAGTGAAAAATATAAACAGCTAGCGAAACATCTACAGAAAAAAATATCCTGGCTAATGATATGCAAAGAATAGGATCCCTTGACATGATTGGTTGTTCTATTTTGTGACGTAGCAAAAAAGTGCTCTTTCAAACCACATTTCTGGGACGGACTTTGGAAGACTACAGTTTTAAGGAGAAAATACTCAGCAATGCTGTTGATTAATGGACTGGCACATGGTTTGTCTTGCAGCATATTAAAAACACTGCATAGACAAACAACATAAAAAACTTGATTTTCACTACAGGGGGACTTTAAATACATTTATACATTTGGAAGATGCTTTTATCTAAAGCAACTTACAGTCTAATTAATTCATATTACCATACAATATTATATGATATTCACTGAATGTGTAACAGACAAATCATATTCTATACAGAAAGTCAGCGATATTCCAATTTATATGGATCAGCTTAAGCTACCAAATGTGAATCTGCTCCAGTTTAATCCGTTATTATTGGCTGACTGGGTAGTACGATGCTGTTGTCTGTTATTGTATTTCACCGTATCAGAGCTCACAACCACCAGCCTCCACAATGAGCCTCATTCATCACACACGAGCAGAATGCATCTGTGTGCGAATTGTTCATGCAGCCAAGTTGTTGCACTGAATTGCATTCGACAATTTGCGTAAGAATAGTTTCAATTCTGCAGAAAAATACTCGACCTCTGATGCGGCGACAGACTGATGAACATATGAATGAAAGTGCGTCAGTATAATTTTCCATCACTCCAACAAATGTCTTGCTCTCACCCACACACATGCACACACTGCTTATGTAGAAGTGGGCTGTAGTTTCCATTATCTGCTTTTCATTCTCTTTTAAAGACACGCTTGGCATCTTAAAAAACTGTGGCTCCTCTTTGCTCATGTACCGCCATTTAGGTTTTTTTTTTCTTCTGCCAGTCAGACTTGACAAATCTGAAGCATTCATGAAATACATTAATAAACCAAAATGCTCAAAGGAAGCGAAGGACAATATTTGAAAAATCTCTCTCTGTGGAGGAGGATTGATGCTGTGTTGACATGAAGGACGTCGCCTGCAGAAATTCGAAAAGATTCAACGCTGTTAATGGATTTGAGCTTTATAAACAGATTATTCACATGTGACCCTGGACCACAAAACCAGTCATATGGGTATTTTTGTTTAAATTGAGATTTATGCATCATCTGAAAGCTGGATAAATAAGCTTTCCACTGATGTATGGTTGATGTTGTAAAACAATTTTTGGCTAAGAAACAACTATTTGAAAATCTGGAATCTGAGGGTGCAAAAAATACTGAGAAAATTGCCTTTAAAGTTGTCTAAATAAAGCAGAAATGCATATTACTAATCAAAAAGTAAGTTTTGATATATTTACACTTGGAAATTTACAAAATATCTTCATGAAACATGATGTTTACTTAATATCGTAATGATTTTTGGCATAAAAGAAAAAGAGATCATTTTGACTCATACAGTGTATTGTTGGCTATTGCTGCAAATATACCCGTGCTACTTAAGACTGGTTTTGTGCTCCAAAAATAACGTTTTTTTTTTTTAGTAAGAAAACGTGTGAAGTTTCTAGAGTTTGATAAAGGATATTCTTGCTTAGTCTCGGCTGATGATGCACCACAATTTATTTTTAAATAATATTTAACTATAAAACTAAAATAGAAAATAATTTTTTTTTAATATTCCATGCTTTTTTCACCTTTAATTTTATTTCAATAGAAAAACCTGTGTGAAGTATGGTCATGAGACATTTTTTGTAGCAAATTTTACTTATTCTAGGGTAGTGATGCACTATAATATTTTTTTTACCAAAACCAAAATGTACATTTTCATTTAGCCAAAAAAACTAAAACCAATTTTTTTTTTTTTTTTTTTTAAATAAATATTTCATGTTTGTTTGCTTGTGTTTATTTATTTTAATAAGAAAACATAAGTTTGCATGGTGGATTTATAAGGAATTCTGTTGCTTATTTTCTGCTGAAAATGCAATGAAATTAATTTTATTTAACAATGTGTCCTGAAATCTGAAACCAAAACTGAAAATAAGTTTTTTTAATACAAATATTACATTCCACACAAATCAGTCTCTATATCAACTATTTAATAATTATGTTAATTATGTTTTTACTCCAGTTTGTTGTTAAAATGTGGACCACAAAACCAGTCATAAAGGTCCATTTTGTTTTAATAAATAAGCTTTCCATTGATGTATGGTTTGTTAGGATAGAACAATATTTGAAAATCTGGAATCTGAGGGTGCAAAAAACCTAAATATTGAGAAAATTGCCTTTAAATTTGTCCAAATGAAGTTCTTAGAAATGCATATTACTAATTTTTTTTTATTGCTACAAATATACCTGTGGTACTTAAGACTGGTTTTGTGGTCCAGGGTCAAATATGTTACTGCACAGACCTTTAGATGGAACGCTAAATCTTTCTGGCTTTGGGCAGTATTCAAATGTATTAGAAATACAAAGATTTTTAAGTTTTTTTTTGTTTGTTTTTTAACAGAAGTCTCTTCTGCCCACCAAGTCTGCATTTATTTGATCTGAAGTACAGCAAAAAATAAGTAAATAAATTTTGAAATATTTTTACTATTTGAAATAACTGCTTTCTATTTAAATATTTTAAAATATAATTTATTTCTGCAATTTCAAGGCAGAATTTTAACATCATTACTCCAGTTTTCAGTGTCACGTGATCCTTCAGAAATCATTATAGGTTTGAATTGCTGCTCATAAACATTTATTATTATTGTTGTTGTTGAAAACAAATGAGCAGATATTTTTTTTCAGGTTTCTTTGATAAATAGAAAGTTCAGAAGAACAGCATTTATCTGAAATATAAATCGTTTCTAACAATATAAATTTCAATATAAAAAATCACCCTTGCTAAATAAATGTATTCTTTTCTATATTAATTTCTTACAATTTATTTCAGATAAATGCTGAAATAGAATGCATTTTATGCATTTTACAAGAAAGTACTATTTCAGTCCTTCTACTGAAAAATTTCAGTAATCTAAATTTCTAAATCTAAATTTCACATCCAATTCAATGTTACTTGCCAATTCTCTGTGTAATTTTTGAGTGAAATTTGTTTCTATGCCAGTGCGCTCATAATTTAAAGCTGAAGAGTTTATTTTCTGTTCCACTAACATCACTGAACAGAATTGCAATTTTTCCACCTGTTATTGGTTGTATAGTACATTTTTAGCTACTAATTTACTGTATTTGTTATTTTGAAGAATTGTCATGCAGTAGAGGTCTTTTCCTCAAAAGTGCTGTGCTGCAAACCTGCTGCATGAACATTTTCCCCAGAGCTTTTGTTTCTCACTCACGGATAGGACGGAGATCGTATCTCAGCAACTCTAGTTCATAGTCTCGCCCTGCATGAGACCTTTATTTCACCAGCCCAGATCATTAAGCAGCAGACCAGCAGTGTGCTCCATCATTTCAGCCGTGTGTTTTCACTTCCAAGCTCATTTATCAGCACTACACACACACACACACACACACACATACATACACACACAGCAAAATCATGTGAGTGAGCATGTGGCTGAACATGCAAAGCAAGAATGGCTACAATATAGTACTGCACAGTATATACTTTACATTGGAGTATTAAGGTCACACAACCTCATTACATTGATTCAGCAATTATAAATACAGTTTATTGCATTTTTATTTACAACATTTATTATTAACTTTTGGCAGTCTGATCAAATCGTCTAGACAGAAATGTTAAAAGAGAGAGAGAGATAGGTAGATAAATAGATAGATAGATAGATAGATAGATAGATAGATAGATAGATAGATAGATAGATAGATAGATAGATAGATTAAATCATTTCTAGATAAAAAATTCTAATCTAAATTCTAGATTACTGACATTTTTTTCTTCTCAGAATTGCGAGTTTATATCTTACAATTCTGACTTTATATGTCAAAATTCTGACTTCAACTTAGAATTGCAAGAAAGTAAGTCAGAATTCAGATTTTGTTTTCCTCCAATTCCAAGTTTACCTTTCTCAATTATGACTTTTTTTTTTCTTGCAATTCAGGTTTTTTGTTTCTGCCAAGGAATAAAAAAGGTCAGTTCTACTTTTTATTTCAAAATTTGTATTTTTTTCTCACAGTTGTGAGTTTATAGCTCACAATTCCAACTTTTCTTCTCAGAATTGCAAGTGAAATTCTGACTTCAACTCATAATTGTGAGAAAGTAAGTCAGAATTTAGAATGTTTTTCTTGCAATTCCGAGTTTACATCTAATTCTGACTTTTTTTCCTGAGTTTATATCTTGCAATTGTGTTTTTTTTCTGCCAAGGAATAAAAAAGGTAAATGCGACTTTTTATCTCACAATTTCGACTTTTTCTCACAATTGCAAATTTACAGCTCAAAATTCCATTTTTTTTTCTCAGAATTGCAAGAAAGTGAGGATTCTGAATTTTTTTTCTTGCAGTTCCACGTTTACATCCATAACTATGACATTTTCTCAGAATTTTGAGTTTACATCTCACATTATTATTTTTTGTGTATATTATTTTTTTTTTTTGCCAAGGAATAAAAAAGGTCAATTTGACTTTTTAGCTCACAATTTTGACTTTTTCTCTTGCAATTCTGACTTAATTTGTCGCAATTCTTTTTTTTTTTTTTTTTTTTGCCAAGGAATAAAAAAGCTAAATGCTACTTTTTATCCCACAATTTGTAATTTTTTCTCACAATTGCAAGTTTATAGCTCACAAGTTTACATTTTACAATTATTCAATTCAAGTTTATTTGTATAGCACTTTTCACAATACAAATCGTTTCAAAGCAGCTTTACAGAAAATTAGTTTCTGCAATTTAATAGTAGCTTGCTAGTGGTGCTATGTCAAAAAATCAGTTAAAAAAGTAAAAACATTCATTTACCTTTTTGATTCCTTGGCAGAAATGAAAAAAAAAAAAAAACTTAACTGCAAAATGTAAACTTAGAAATCTGAGAAAAAGTCGTTCAACTTTTCAAAATTCTGACTTTTTCTCAGAATTTTGAGTTTACATCTTGCAATTCAGTTGTTGTTGTTTTTTTGTTTGTTTGTTTCTGCCAAGGAATAAAAAAGGTACATTGGATTTTTTATCTCATAATTTTGACTTTTTCTCTCGCAACTGCAAGTTTATAGCTCACAATTCCAACTTTTTATCTACCCGTATCACTCAATTTAAAAACATTATTATAAGCTAACCATTGTGAATCGCGCTAAAGTAAGGCCATAGTTTTGAAAACTGGCTGGTTATGTACTTTCTCAAAAATTGATTTTGTATAATTTTTAACCTAAAAAGTTACAGACTGCAGTGTGTTAAGAAATAGATGGATATGAAAGTGTAAGCATACTTAAGTGGTCTTTTTTATATTAAAATTATGCATTTATTTGATCTAAAGCAAGTTTATAGCTCACAATTCCAACTTTTTATCTCAGAATTGTGAGAGAGTCAGAATTCAGATTTTTTTTCCCCCCTTGCAATTCCAAGTTTACATTTCACAATTATTACTTTTTTTTCATCTTACAATTCAGGTTTTTTTTGGTTGTTTGTTTGTTTCTGCCAAGGAATAAAAAAGCTAAATGTTATCTACATATTTTTACTTTTTTCTTGCAATTGCTAGTTTATAGCTCACAATTCCAACTTTTCTTCTCAGAATTGCAAGTTTCTATCTCACAATTAAACTCAGAATTGCAAGAAAGTCAGAACTTTTTTTTTGCAAATTCCAAGTTTACATTTCGCAATTTACTTTTTCTCTTTTTCTCATAATTCTGAGTTGACATCTTGCGGTTCAATTTTTTTGTTTTTGCCAAGGAATAAAAAAGGTTATCTCTATTTTTTTTGTCTGGCGAATTGAAATTTATAGCTCACAATTCCAACTTTTCTTCTCAGAATTGCAAGTTTATACTGTATCTCACAAATGTCGCAATTTTGACTTCAACACAGAATTGTGAGAAAGAAAGTCAATATTGTGAGACAAAAAGTGGCAATCTTTTTTGTAACGTGGTGGAAACAAGATTCCACAAGTCTGTCTTTGGCTGTTTAATGCACATATTGACAGATGCAAAGTACTCTGTGCATAAAAAAAAACTATGCTAATGCCTACTGTATACTATAGAAATCTTACAGGTTGGGGTGAGATCCATGTGTGTGTTTTAACCAACACTGTACTGGAGTGACAGCAGATGGTGAGCTTATGTAATTACGTGTGGGCGAGAGCATCGAACAGCAACGCGTTTGAATTCAAGACCCTAAGATCACGTCATTCAAACACACACACAGTGTGAAAATGTGTGGTGATTACACTAATCACATATGAGACCACTTTAGAAGTGCACACACACACACACACACACACACACACACACACACACACACAGCTGTCAATCTGAAGTGCCCTCACACTCAAAGCTCCTCCACATGAGCATAAAGCTTAATGGCTACTTCCTGTTTCATGTATAACATTTTACTTGTACTATGTGCTCATCTGTAACAATAGAACATCGCTGACTAATAATAATAATACTACTACTACCATTTCTGCAGTATAGTACTGTAGCCTATATACATTACACTCTGTAAGTTATAATATGTACACTTATGTTACTACTATGAACCTTTCTGGGGTAAATAAAATATTTCAGCACATGCAAATGATTGCCCCAGAAAAAAAAAAAAAAAAAAAATATATATATATATATATATATATATATATATATATATATATATACACTTTAAATGAATATACTTAATTACAAACTAAACGTCACATTTTCAGACATTTAACTGCATGTTATCATTTTCAATTAAATAAACATTTAAACGTAAATTTCTGTTAAATGCAGTTGGCTATTAAACCACTTAAGTACATCTTTTACATTAAATGTCATAATTCTACTGTTTTCAGTTTAGTATATTTAAAACATTATATATAACTTATAATGTAACATCAAATAACACAAAAGAGTTACAATTATAATAATCAAGTACTTTACATTTATGTGTTGACAATATTATTAAAATATAATGATTTAAAATGTACTTTAAAGTGAAACTTTTAATTTGATATTATTACAAAGTGCACTTATTAAAAGACTTAAAAAAAAAAAAAAAAACCTTAAAGCTGCAATCTGTAAGTTTTGCCTCTTTGTCGCCATCTCTGTCTGAAAACCTGCAATTGCAGTTAAGTGCAGATATCTTCCATGGGTGGGTTGTGCTCCAGCGCGGATGAATCTAATGTTTTGGTATTTGTCAGTCACCGCACCGTTGTGGATATTCACTGTACTTAGGAATAAATAAATGGGCCAAATAAGAATTTTCACCAGATATTGTCATCTAAGAGTAAGTAACAAGTCTAAAACTTTTGTTCTGACCAACTAAGGAAAAACGCTACAGGTGTTTAAATCTAACTATCGGTTATCTCATATCACATCAAACTAACAAGATATTATTACTGTTACACTTTGTTCTCAAATTGTTCATGTTAACAACATCAGCGTTGCGTAACTATGTGTATGTAGTGTGTAGGCCTATTAGCGTTTCTGTTTCTGTACAGTCTAATCTCTCATTGACATAAAATTCAAATTTCATATGAAGAAATTATTTTAGCCGAAAAAGCAAATCATTCTTCCTTAGGACGGGTTCTCTTTAAAATACAAAACTTGTGTAATCCCACATAGGCTATCTGCAATCAAATGCACATGTAATCTAATTTCAGTCACTTATGTTTCATAAACACAAACTTTTTGGATTACATTCCGCAATCAAAATGATAAGATTAATTATTTCAGCCGCTGTGAGAAAAGGCTATAAACTATCCGGCGCCTGCAGCATTCTCACATGCGATAAAGCTACTAGCCGGGATGCCTTCTTTATGTTTAATTCAGCGCATGCTTGAATTTCCCGCGAAAAACCTACCCGTATCACTCAATTTAAAAACATTATTATATGCTAACCGTTGTGAATCGGGCTAAAGTAAGGCGATAGTTTTGAAAACTGGTTATGTACTTTCTCAAAAATTGATTTTGTATAATTTTTAACCAAAAAAGTTACAGACTGCAGTGTGTTAAGAAATAGATGAATATGAAAGTGTAAGCATACTTAAGTGGTCTTTTTTATATTAAAATTATGCATTTATTTGATCTAAAGTACGGCAAAAACAGTTAAATTCTGAAATATCTTTACTATTTCAAATAACATTTTTATTTGAATATAAAATGTAATTTATTCCTATGATTTCAAAGCTGAATTTTTAGCATCCAATCACATGATCCTTCAGAAATCTTTCTAATATTCTGATTTGCTGCTCAAAAACATTTTTTATTATTATTATTATTATGTTGAAAACAGCTGAGTAGATTTTTTCTGGGTTTCTATGATGAACAGAAAGTTCAGAAGAACAGCATTTATCTGAAATAGAAATCTTTTGTAACATTATAAATGTCTTTATCATCACTTTTAATGAATTTAAAGCATCATTGCTAAATAAAAGTATTAATTTCTATATATTCTTTCCAAAAAAAAAAATTATATATATATATATACTGACTTATTATAAATACTGTTTTAAATATTGATAATAATAATAAAAAAAAATAATATATTACATTTTAAAATATATTCAAATTATTCAGTTGTTTTAAATAGTAAAACTATTTTAAAATTTCACTGTTTTTGCTGTACTTTGGATCAGATAAATGCCGGCTCGGTGAGCAGAAGAGACGACTTTAAAAAACATTTTAAAACTTTTGACTTGTAGTGTTTTTTTAAAACACTGATCACTCAAAGGTGCTTTAAAGTACCCAAAATGGTTTCTCTACTAGCTTAATTTTTAGGAGTGCGTTCTGTTTGACATACTATTTTATAAATCCTAAGTGGTAGTGTAGTATGCTATTGCTCTGCGATCTCTCCTTTTCATTTCCCACTTCACAAGCGTAACAGCGACAGGAAACTGCCCTGAAATCATCTTCTCATTAGTGTCAGCGATACAGCAATGATCGAAAACAATTCTGGCAGACGAAACCCTGGTGCCGCACCAGGACTCCAAATAAAACAGCTGCTTTAAAGTGGACGCACTCAAACTCTTACTTCCTTCTGTTTCTCGCTGTCTTCCTAACACACGCACACACACTGTACATCTAAATAGCCCGAGTGACTAATTCCTGTGCATTTCAGCGTTCAGCGCTGTCTATTCTGGGCTGTTAGGATGGAGTGTGTGAATCATAGTCGTTGTGGTAATTGCTCCTCTTTGTCTTCCCCCACCCCGCTCCGTTCTGATTGGTTAATGAGGCTCGTTAAATGCACCGGCTTGTTCGTTCAGTAGAAGAGACAGCTGAGCTCAGAGGGGGACGTCAGATGGCCTTTTCTGTCTTAAACAGCTCTAAATTTAATCAGCCAATAGCATTTAGGAAAAAATAACGCAGGCAGTGTTTGCTGGCTCCATATATTTAGTTGCTTACTGCATCATTAGGTGTTTAAACCACTAATGGGGCGAGGAAGTTTTCGTTCATACAGCAGCCAGGCACATTACTGTTCCCAAAGGTCAAAATGTGTGTTATGCTGCTTAAAGTCTTAATGATTCAGTGTGTGTGTGTGTGTGTGTGTGTTTGCAGAAGATAAATTCTGCAGCCTGATATGAAAATCTGTTGGGTTTTTCCAAACTGTTTTTTCAACCATAAAGTGCTGAAACTTGCATGTGAATGTTCCTGTAACTGTTCAAACCACATGAATAATTAATAAGGCAAGTATTGACAAGTTTGTGATTGGTTGTCGCTGGCTTCTGTACAAACTGCAATTGTGAGAATAAGAGTCTGACCCTTACTGATGAAAATGAACTCGCCCTCGGGCCACCCAAGATGTAGATGAGTTTGTTTCTTCATCAGATTTGGAAAAATGTAAGGTCATTCTATAATTAGGGGTACATTTAGCATTTGACAATGTGAAGAAAAAAGTTTTCCATTATCCCAAAAACCCAAACATGACCTTACATAGCTGCTTTGAAACTATCTATATTGTATTAAGTGCTATATAAATAAAGGTGCATAAAATACCATCTATGTTTGCTACTGTCCTCCATGTTACCTTTACTAGTTAATAGTAACTTAGTTGACATTTTTAGGGTTTTGGGCCTATAACTCAACAATGATGCCTAGAACTACTGAGCAAATGGTATGTTTAGAAATATATTTTCATAAAACATGCGTTTTAGTTAAATTGTCTTGTTAAAATTTGCAGCAGTAATACTTGGGTAACACTGTTGACATTGAATTCATCTACTCTTGACACAGGTTTGCTGGTTTAACCAATATTAGGGGAAAGAGAGAGAACATAACTTCTAGTGTTTCATCCATGTGCTTCTAATGGAAATATCATCTGTGCAAATTATGTGAGAATGGGACAAACCATTCCTTTGTGAGGGGGGGTTTCTACTGGGTAACTTAGTTGACAATGGTTTTTCGGACGCAAATAAAACAAGTTATATCAAAATAAACACTTATTATTTTTGAAGTGCACACCCAAATGTCTTGATAACCTAATCTAACTAAAGACAAAACTATGAAAGTAATTTATATTTGAGGTAATTTTCATGTTTAAATGCAGAGTTCTTGCAGCAACTTCTCAAAATCGGACAGCTGAATACCAGGGTTTTATATGATATGAACATTATTTTTTAACAAAAGATATGGCTTTTTCAACATACAGTAGTGTGATTGGGAAAAATATAACTGTGTACTAACATTTTAATGATGAATTTGTTTTTTACGAACATGCAGCTTTTGGCATCTGAAGATCTAAATTGATAGTCTGGAGTGGTGTGGATTACTTGTGGATTATTTTGTGGTGTTTCTGACGGCACCCATTCACTGCAGAGGATCCATTGTTGAACAAGTGATGGAATGTTACATTTCTCCAAATTTGATCAAGAAACAAACTCATTTACAGCTTGGTTGGCCTGAAGGTGAATAAAATTTACATTTTTGGATAAACTGTTCCTTAAAATATAGTCTGAAACAACCTTATGAGTATTGCAACTGAATGGTCTTCTTAAAAATGTTTAATAAATATTGTAATAAGCACAATATGTTTAATATATGCATTAAATGGTAACAACAACCTAAAAGAGTAAAATGTTTTAAAAAATGTGCTAAACTTTAATTTACATTTAGTAACATTTAGTTACAGTTAGTAACTCATTAAACATTTTAAATAAGTCAGAAATGAAATGAGTACATCCACACTGGCACGTCCTTCTGTTGTTTTGCTGATGAAGCGGTTATAAAATCCCCACAGAAGTGCGTGACTCAGGTATAAAGGTCATGACTAAATTTTCACTTCACTAAAAATCTGCCCTCACAAAAATTAACAGTGGTTTTGGTACACTAACAAATGCTAATAAAAAAAAAACAACAAAAAAAACAAAACATGATTACTATACTTTTACTACAATAATTACAATACTACAATCATTAGAATTCAAATTCAACCTGAAACAGCATTTGCAATGCACTATAGGTAATTAAGATTTTATTGCAGCTTCATTATAAGAGATATAATTCAAAATATATTAAATTATATAATAGTGCACATGTAAATGACATTAAAGTATTTTTTAGTTCACATAATGTACACATTTGCCATATTTCAAAGTACATATAAAATATACTAAAGTGCCACTTAAGTGGTTCAAAAACATCACTCAAAAGTTCAACTAATTGCATTTAATTTTAAAGTGTTATATATTTGAAATCAATTACAAATAAAATGCATTAGGTGGTCAAAAACATATTTAATTCACACTTAAGTGTTTTGTTAAGTGTCATTAAAGTATATTTTAGTTCACAATAATTGCGTGTCAGCACATTGAGCAGTACACTAGAAGGAATTATGAAAGTATATATAGGCCTGGTTTCACAGAGAGGGCTTAGGCTAAACCAGGATTAGGCCATAGTTCAATTAGGACATTTAAGTAATTTTTATAAACGTGCCTTACAAAAAAAACATTACTGGTGTCCATCTTGAAATCTTGAAAGGCACTGTTACATTTTAAGATCAGCCAGTGCAAGTTTGTTTCAGCTGAAACAGTTCAGACTTACATTTTAGTCTGGGACGAGTCTTAAACCTTGTCTGTGAAACCGGGGTATTGAGATGTACTAAAGTGCCACTTAAGTACACAAGTACACTTTATACAAGTATAGCCTACTTAAGTGCACATCTTTTTCACAAGGGTACGTTCTGTAATTAACCCTTTTTACTGAGTGTCCATGACCAAATAATACGTGTTTGTCTGTTCGTGTGATGAATGTATGTATTTATGTGATTGAGTCATAAGAGTTAATTATTGTGTGTGTGACAGAATCAAATGCGCCTGTTTGCATGATGAACGCTTCTTCTTGGAGTGATAGAATCACTTCTGCGCGCGCACGCGCTCACTGTTCCATCACGTGACTCGTGTCATATGATCATCGTTGTATAAAGTAGCACGCGGCTGGTCACCACAGAGTTTTACTGCCGCAGGTGCGCGGAAGGACGAGAAGGACACGCGTTTGTTTCCTTGCGTCCGGTCAGTGTTGAACCCCCGCGCTGTCCCGTTACATATCACCGGGCCGTCACGATGCGCGCTCTCGCCGTCATTGTTTTGCTAGCGTTTATCGGCGGGTCTGCGGCCGACACTCCAGCCAACTGCACCTATGAGGACCTGCTGGGCACCTGGATCTTCAGCGTATATAATGTGGGTCAAGATCGAAACATCAACTGCTCCAGTACAGGTCAGACCATCACAGCTATCTGAATCAGTGCATTTTTGACTTCCACACGGAAGTTCAGTTTACTTTCGGTTTCAAAAGTCTTCACCTGAACATCTGTAGCTATTTTTAATATAATCTACCTAGTTATAGGTGTTAGACTAAAATGACGCGTTAAGGATAGTACGAAGATATGCTTTTGGCTTTTTGTGTATTCTTAATAGCACTGGCACTGTGGTGTACCATGGTACAATGATTATACGTTGTTTGATATTTCCCATGCTATTTACATTTACACCCCCTTTCAGCATCTGCAAAATGTTATTTTTTTACCAAAATAAGAGGGATCATATTTTGTTTCTGTATTTAGTACTGACCTTGTACTGTTCAGAACAAAGACAGGACTCATGAACAACTATCACTAAACACAAAAACAGCTGTTTTAAAACCTCATTAAATGCCTTCATAAGCCGCATTTTCATTCAAAAGCACACATGTATACATGGGCAGCTCAGGTTTTGAATTGCAGTTGTTGTTTGCATATTATCAAAGCTACTTCCTTAAGTTTCTAAATTAAACTTTGTTTACTTGTCAACAGGACAGTCAGTGAAAACTGTGACCGTGGACCTGCAGAAGTTGTATGTTGCTGTGGATGATCTCGGTCACACTGGGTTCTTCACTCTGATTTACAACCAGGGCTTTGAAGTGGTGATCAATGACTACAAATGGTTTGGGTTTTTCAAGGTAAGCATGATGAGACACTTTCAGTCTCTGGTAACAACACATGACTGATCAGATGACTGGGGTTTCACAATGACGGAAGTTCTGACATCAGCTCTTTTGTGTTTCGCTGCTGTCTAGCTCAGTAAATGTGGTATGATTGTACGCATGCAATCTTTTTTTTTTAAATTGCTAAGATATGAGCTCCACTGTTATTTTATGATTATTGCAGTTTTTTTTTTTTTTTTTTTTTTTTTTAGAATGAGCCTTTTTATCGTTCGTTTTTAGTTTTATCAATGTGTATGCCTTTCTCACATTTATTCTTTTCTTTATGTACTTTATTTTTAATAATTTAATTTCAGTTACCTATTTTTGATAGTTTGATTTTAAAAAATTAGCTTTTTTTGTATTTTCATTTTTAGTTTTTTATATGCTTGTCATTTTTATTTATATTTAGTTTATTTTTTTTGTACTTTTTATTTATTGTTTTGTCTCGGACTAGGCTTAAGCCTTGTCTGTGAAACTGGGGGGTTATTATTATTATTATTATTATTATTATTATTATTATATACATTGTTTTTGTACTTTATTTTTAATAATTTAATTTCAGTTACCAATAACTATTTTTGATGGTTTGATTTAAAAATGAGCTTTTATTTTGTATTTTCATCTTTAGTTTTAGTATTTTATATGCTTGGTTTTTATTATTATTTTTATTTATTTATTTATTTTTTTAATTTGTGTACACTTATTACACTGCAAAAAAAGGGTTATCGTTCATAGTGTTTCATATTAGTTTTTTTTTGCAGTGTTATTAATTTAATTTCTTACCATAAACTATTTTGGATGGTATGATAGAAGTATTTATTTTTTTTCTTTAATTTTTAGTTTTAGTATTTTATGCTTGCTTTGTTTTTTTTTTGTTTGTTTTTGTTTTGATTTTCCTTTTTAAATATACTTTTAATTGCCAAAAAACTATTTTTGATAGTGTTTAAAAAATTACTTTTTTTGTGTTTTCAATTTTTTATTTCACATGCTTTTTTTTTTTACAAATTCACAAACAATTTTATGACTAGTTTAATCTTTAAAATGTGATTTTGCACATCCCTAGTATCAAAAGAATCACATGATGTTGCTTGGGAATCACATAAAATGTCATTCAAAGCAATCAAATCATAAATGTCTTGAAGGGGGATAAAATACTTTTATTGCACACTGAGTATTTATTTATTATTATTTTTTTTTTCTTCTGTGTCTAGTATTCTCAGCAAGGTTCAGAGGTGACCAGTTACTGTGATCAGACGCTGCCCGGTTGGGTTCATGATGTTTTGGGGAACAACTGGGGCTGTTTCACTGGAAAGAAAGTGCAGCCCATCCCACCACGAATCGACCACAATCACATGCTTGGATTTGAACACAAACTGTAAGCGTGTCTGCAGTCTTTGTTTCTCTCTCGTGACTCCATTGTCCTTTATCTTGCTCTCTATATCCTGATAAGATCTCATGTGATTTCATCAACCTTGAATGTTTGGTGCATTTATTGATTTGTCTTATGATCTCCAGGCTCATGAAGCTGCCGTACGTAAATAACATGGACTTTGTGGATCAAATAAACTCCGTTCAGAAGTCCTGGAAAGCAACGACATACAGTCTCCATCAGACCCTCACCATACAGGAGATGCTGAGGAGATCAGGAGGACATGCCTCGCGTATACCACGGTACAGTCAGGGCTTTGTGTGAAAATGTATAACTTGATGCTTTGTGTGCACAAATGTGACCCTGGACCACAAAACTAGTCATGAGTATCCATAAGTTGTCCAAATTAAGTTCTTAGCAGTGCATATTACTAATAAAAAAATTAAGTTTTCATATTTATGGTAAGAAATTTACAAAATATCTTCACTGAACATGATCTTTACTTAATATCCTAATGATTTTTGGCCTAAAAGAAACATCGATAATTTTGACCAATACTTTGTATTTTTGGAAATTGCTACAAATACACTTGTGCTATTTAAGACTGGTTTTGTGGTCTGGGGTCACAAATGTCTAGTGCAATTTATTTAGAGGCATCTTGCATTAAAAATTATTTTTTTTCCCTCTGCTGAATATTAAGAGCAGCAACATTTCTTTTAGAAGATAAATGGTCAATTGTGAATTCATGTCCATTTCTCTTTGTCTCTTTCGCAGACGTGTCAGGCCTGTGACAGTTTCTGCAGACAGTAAGATGGCAGCCAATCTTCCAGAACACTGGGACTGGAGAAGCGTGAACGGAGTCAGTTATGTCAGCCCTGTCCGCAACCAAGGTGTGTGTGAAAATAAGAGAAAATACTGCAGCCTTTATTCTGTGTTCAGTATTGCACAGAGTATTGAGCATGTGATTTATATCAGAAATCACTTGCAGTCCTTTACTACCTACAGTTGAGTCCTGGGAATAACTTCAATAAGCTACTATTGATCGATTAAATGCATTCACTCTCCAATCCTGGAAGTGTGTTATTGAGTTGTGTAGCTGTTCTTACTGTAGAACAGCCTAAGTGATGCTAGAAATGCTACCGGGAAATTACGAGATTTCAGTGTTGGGCTATTGTTCACTTCTGCTGAAACTTCCCGTCAAACTTAATGCAGCATTTATTTATTTGTATAAATGTAGAATAATATTATTATTATTATTATTATTATTATTATTATTATTATTATTATTATTATTATTATTGTGAAGCAAGGTTTTTGGAGAGGAACCTCTGGATATTTATAGTTTAAAATTTTGCAATATTTATAGTTGTATATAAACCATGGTTTCCTTTTACCAATTTCTTAAGACCATTTTTGCTATCGCTATGATAGAATTTAGTGATTTTTTTTTTTTTTTTTTTTTTTTAAATTTTTTTTTTTCTTTGTGTTTTTTAGTTCTACTAGTTATAGCAACTCGTGTGCTTTTTTTCTTTTTTTTTTGTGAGGGTGTGTAGTTTAACTTTTTGTTTTGTAGTTTTATATTTTTAGTTCTTTTAGTAGTTGTAGTGACGTGTGCTTTTTATTTTAATTTTTTTATATAAATATAATAATATAATATAATGTAATATAAATGTTTTGTTTTTTTTTAATATATATATTTTTAGTTCTACTACTAAGTGTACGATTTTGCTTTTTATTTTCATTTATTATATATATGAAAATATTTATTTGGGAGTAGGTTATAACTTTTCTTTTTTTCTTTTTATATTTTTAGTTTTTTTACTTGTAGTAAACTCGAATGCTTTTTATTTTTATTTATTTGAGGGTGTGTTTATTTTATTTTTTAACTCTACTAGTTGTAGTAACTTGTGTGCTTTTCTTTTTTTGGGAGGGGGGGGGGGGTGTAACTTTTTTTTTTTTGTTTTTTTTTTTTCCTTAAGTTTAGCAATACACGCAAATTGTAATAAAAAATATGTAATTTTTTTTACACGATGCTAAAACAAAATTAAGTCAACAAAATGGACTGGGTATTTATTTATTTATATTTATGCCTTTTTGTTGTTTAGATGTGGCTTTTTTTTTTTTTTTTTTTTACTAGTATTACTAGTAGTTTTACTAATTTATGGGAAATGGATCTTTTATGTAAGATCTGTGGTCCCATGAGTAAGATAATCAGCCCTGGTCACTGGTTTGTCTGTTTAAAATCCTCTTATTTCTCTGTCTTAAGATGTCAGATCCTCTTTGACCCTATAACTGTTCTAATCACAATATGACTTTGGAATTTCTTTCCACTTGAACCTAAATCATACAACTCTTAGGTTTACAATCTCATTTTTCCCAGCCAGCCTTTTACCGTTGATGAGAAACACACTGGTATTGCTTATCTCTGAAATGAGTGTGAGGAGATGATCGGCTCTTCAAGTGATGGTGGACATGTCTGGAGTGGCTTGTTCCTTTCAGAGCCGATCACGTCTCACTTTTGTTAAGAGCTCCTTCAGATGCTCTGGATACATTAGAGGAGGAAGAAGAGAGGGTTAAAGCATGATTCTGTAGGACAAAGTAATGAGGTTGTAAATTGTCATTTTTCATCTCTAAATGGTTTACTCTCTTTTCCTTCTCAAGCTCAATGCGGCAGCTGTTACTCTTTTGCCACTATGGGAATGCTTGAAGCGCGAGTCCGAATCCAGACCAACAACACTCAGCAGCCTGTGTTCAGTCCGCAGCAAGTGGTGTCCTGCTCCCAGTATTCTCAAGGTAAAAACACGTGTTGATGCACTGAGGCAGAGTTTAATGTGACCCGTATCTGTGGTGAACTTCAGAGGGCCTGTCTGCGTATTTGCAGTTATAAAACCGTGACTGTTTGCCTTTCCAGCACTCTCAGGATTATGGTTACACAATCCGATTGAGATCAGAATGGGTTCCTTGCGTAAATGTTTGACTTGGGGTTCCTTTTTTCCCGCATCCTGTAGGTTTTTAAAAGGTCAAAGATTGATTTTCTTTAGGGATGTAAAATTCTATGCTTCTATACACTTTTTTTGGTGATCCTGGCAAACATAAAGGATAATAAGGGTCTTTTTTTTTTTTTTTTTTTTTTTTTTTTTTTTTCTTTTATTGAGATTCATGCATCTGAATACATGAGCTTTCCATTAATGCATGATTAAAATAAAAGACTGTCCAAAAACTTTTGACTGGTAGTGTACATTACCAGTTTGGGGTCAGTAAGAAGAAATGAATTACTTATGAATTATGAATTATTTATTCAGCAAGGATGCATTAAATTGATAAAAAAAAAAAGACATTTAAAATAAATTATTTATATTTTGAAATGAATTCTATTTTTATGAACTGCCACTTTTTATTCTAATGTTTGTTTTTGTGTTAAAAAGCAGTTGTCACTATCTAGATTTTATATATAATATAATATAATATAATTTTTTTGTACTAGTGATTTTGCAATAAATTGATATCTCAGTTTCAATGAAAACATGTGGCACAACTGTTTTCAACATTGATGATAATCAGTACTGTTTCTTAAGCAGCAAATCAGCATATGAGAATGATTTCTGAAGGATCATGTGACGCTGAAGACTGGAGTGATGATGCTAAAACTTTAGCTTTGTGCACAGGAATAAATTACATTTCAATATATATTAACCCTTTAACTGTCACCCGTCCCCTCAGTGGGAAAAAATCTAATCATGACAAACTATACATTGTTGGAAAGGTCTAAGACTCTTAATTAGATATTTTAGTCTGCATTTCAAATGATTTTTGTTGTCTTGTGCACAGGTTGTGATGGAGGTTTCCCCTACCTGATTGGTAAATACATCCAGGACTTTGGTATTGTGGAGGAGGAGTGTTTCCCCTACATTGGGGCTGATTCTCCCTGCAAAATGCTTGAGAAATGCCCAAGGTACTATGCCTCTGATTATCACTACGTTGGTGGGTTTTACGGCGGGTGCAGCGAGGCGGCCATGATGCTGGAGCTGGTCAGGAACGGCCCAATGGGCGTGGCCCTCGAGGTGTACCCCGATTTCATGAACTACAAGGAGGGCATCTACCATCACACCGGCCTTCGTGACTCCGTCAATCCGTTTGAGCTGACCAATCACGCCGTTTTGTTAGTGGGGTACGGGAAGTGCCATAAGACCGGCGAGAAGTACTGGATCGTGAAGAACAGCTGGGGATCCGGATGGGGCGAGAATGGGTTTTTCAGAATCCGTCGTGGAACGGATGAGTGCGCCATTGAGAGCATTGCTGTAGCTGCTACACCAATCGTCAAACTTTAGAAAGTGCAGACGAATCGGTCAGTTGAAACGAGCATGGTCGGGTAAAATAATGGCAATTCAGAAAAAGGGAAAAGTTGTAGACGTCTAATTTGTTTAGTGAGAACTTTTCCTATGACCTCCAGCGGACAGGTTAAGTGATCCAAAAGCCCATGTAGATTAAACTTCAGAATATTTCTCTTTCAGGTTCCTTTCGTAGCGGACAGTTTGAACTTGTGAAAGGACAAGTCTCTATAGATTTGATTCTCTCATTTCCCAATTCCTCACACATTATGACGCTTTAAACTTCATTTTGGCTTCAAGGTTTTTCTCTTTCGATCTGGTTCCATGCGAGTCGACGACAGCTCTGTCTCCAGAGCTTTGACTTTCTTTTGCTGGCCTCTAGGGAATGTATTCATCTTCTGTGCCTTTTACTGTTCCTCTAGTTTTTAGCAGCCCTTTAAAGAACAATGGAGAGGCCATTTAGTTTCTGTCTCTTCAAATCCCCCAGTTATCATCTTCCTCTGAGCCACCTGTCCACCTGGAAAAACTCCTGATTCGGCCTGTCGTGTTTCTGTCTTGGGTCAGCAACTCTTCCAATTGTTGCTGTCACCCAAAACCAACCCTGTCTAGAGTCTAGTTATGGTTTTAAATTGATCTAAAAGTCTTCGTGTAGGTCTTGCCTCTGGATTTTGCAGTGCTGTGTTTTGTTACAACTGACTTTATACTCTTCCACTTCCATTTTCTGTTCATAAGGATTGTGTATGATCGAGAACCACATTGAATTTTTTTTTTTTTTCTTGTTAGATCTGTGCTAATGAAAGTTGGGTGCCTTCAGGTTCTGCGACATCTCAACTGCTTCAAATGTGTTTTTAGAAAAAAGGGATTTTAGATTTTCATTGATCCACGTGAGCTCTGAATGTCACTTTTGCACTCCGCTTCTCAACTTTTACACCACTCTTTTAATCGGACATAAAATCATTTTGTATTCCAAGAATATCACGCTGGCATTGCTCTCAGGAAAATCAGTACTTGTGGTTTAATGAACAATCACTTTATCAATAGCAATAGACTAAAGGGATGTGTTTGTATGTGTATATTCTGAGTCCTCTGCCAACAGTTAAGCTGCTCAGGACTGTTTGAATTCAATGGTTTTATCACAATTTTTGATTTTTGCCTTTTTTGTGCTCATGTATATGTGTCATGATCTTTAATAAAGCTGCTTTTTAAGGTACTTTTGACCTCAGGTGTACTTTTGTGTAGCCTAAATGTGAGTCAATTTGAGTTGGATTTTAATCTGTTCAACCAGTTCAGAATTCAAGTGGGTTTTGGTAATTTAGGATGTTTATTATGTGCCATGGTATAAGCATGGTATTTTACTTCAAAGAATATATATTTTTTTTTAATTCCTAGTTTGGCAACACTTTGGGGATGTCCTTATTTGAAAGATGGTATAAAAAGAAAGTGAATGTACAGGTGCATCTCAAAAAATTAGAATATCATGAAAGGGGTTTTTTTTTTTTTTTTTTTTTTTTTTTTAATTAATTAATGATTGGTGTTCATCTCATGAAAGTCAAAAATCTAGTATCTCAAAATATTAGAATATAAACTTTTTGAGTTTCATTAAATGACCATCCCTACTGTATAGATTCTGGGTATCTCTTGTTCTTCGAAAGCACAATAATGGGGAAGACTGCTGATTTGGCAGTGGTCCAGGAGACCATCATTGACACCCTCCACAAAGAGAGTAAGTCACAGAAGGTCATTACTGAATGGGGTGGCTGTTTACAGAGTGATGTATCAAAACATATTAAATGCAAAGTTGACTGGAAGGAAGAAATTGGGTAGGCAAATGTGCACAAGCAACAGGGATGACCACAAGCTTAAGAATACTGTCAAGTAAAGCTGATTCAAACACTTGGGAGAGCTTCACAAGGAGTAGAATGAAGCTGGAGTCACCACACTCACGTCTTCAGGAAAAGGACTACCAAGCCCCTTCAGAAACAGAAACGTCAGAAGCATCTTACCTGGGCTAAGGAGAAAATGAACTGGACTGTTGCTCAGTGGTCCAATATCCTTTTTTTTCCAGATAAAAGTACATTTTGCATTTCTTTAGTCAGTAATGATTTGGGGTGCCGTGACGTCTGCTGGTGTTGGTCCATTGTTTCATCAAGTGCAAATCAATGTAGTGATCTAAAGGTTCAATAGTGCTTCATCAGTGCCACAGGCTGATCACTTCCATGCCACACTTCACTGATGCTGTCATTTGTGCTAGCAGCAAGTCATTTGCTGTAATATGTGCTGCCGACCAAGTATTGAGTGTATAAATAATCTTAGGAAATATTCTAATCTCTTGAGATACTGGATTTTTGACTTTTATGAGCTGTAAGCTCTAATCGTAAAAAAAATAAAACTAAAAAAATTTTTCAATGTTTTACTTTACATGTAATAAATCTAGAATATATGAAAGTTTCAGTTTTTGAAGTAAGTCGCAAAAAAAGAACTTTTTCACAATATTCTAATTTTTTTTAGATGCACCTGTAGCTGCAAGCAGCAAGTTACCAGGGTTCATGTGCTGTAAGACATTAAGCGCATATTAAAAATACATTATACATTATTTAGCAAGTCTGTAACCAAATCATCAATGATTTAAAAAACATTTTTACTGCCCCTTTCGAATCAGTCAATTCAAAAAAAGTTTAGCCAACTTGAAATGTTACATTTTACTAAGTGACAACTTAGATATTTAAGTTGATTCAACTTAAAATGTTAAGGCAACCAAGTAACAAACACAGCTGTTAAGTTTAACTTTTTTTTTTTTTTTTTTACATTTTTAAAAAAAAAAAAATTTAGTTTAGTCAACTTAACTAAGTTTTCACTTAGTACAACTTAACATTTCAACTTGAATCAACTTATTTGAGTTGACTGAACTTAAAATAATGTTACCTTGCTGCCTTAAAATTTTAAGTTGACTCAACAAATTTTTGGTTTGTTTGTTTGTTTTTTACAGTGTATGATACTAATCTAATAAAAACCAAACAATATGCAGTTGTTTACACAATTAAACACTGCGATACCACCCCCAGTGGACGATTTCTTTCAAATTTCTCACAATTTTCTCTCAGAGTCAAACAGGCCACCGAGTTTTTTCTGATCGTTCTGCCGTCTATTCACGACGGAGAGTTTATTAATAATTATTAATATTCACTCTCCAGAGAATCTTCCTGCACTGGTTTGGTTCCAATCAGGCAAAAAAAATCTAGTCTAGTTCACAAAAGTAGGTTTTTTCAAAAAATGTTGAATACCCGAAAATTCTGATGTTAAGGATTTCTGAGCGATTTCACACCCATGATCGCTGTAGTGCTCCTTTCAGGCCGACTGGAGTGAGCCTTGGTGACGTTGTAAATACTAAATTGTGAATATTTTCCAAGTTTCAATTCTCTACAACTTACGGTTTAGTCTGCCCGATTAGTTTTAAGTGGAAATTTCTGATCCTTGGCAACTCTAACATTTACAATAGGGTTTGAACCCTAAATAAAGCTGCTTCTTTTGCTCCCTTATTTTGTAAAACTGCAGAAATTGTGTATAAAAACAGTGCAAGTATTTACAATGTCCCCATTTAGATAGATAAAGGTGTGTTTTGATTTACTGACAGCTTTAGTACCAGGTTTAACAGGCAGCAAGTATAGCCACCATGGTAATTTTAAGGATAATCAGTTCTCATAATAGGGCCTAAACTAATTGGTGAAGAAAAAAACTTAAGTTGAGGGCGTGTGATCCTCACACTTATGGTAACTACATTTCACAGTGGTGGTATTTGATACTTTTTGTTGGCGTTTAGTCTGTACTGTAGTAATTATCTTTTTTCGACTACTGTACTTACCACAGTTAAAAAGTTTCAACCGGCAACCCCTCTCCTCACGTCTGTGGTCTCATGCTCGACTGACGAGTCACAAGTTGCGCTTTTCTCTCCGCGGGGCGTTTCTGTTTCTTCCTTCAGAGTCTGACTGCGGATCACACGCGTCCATGTTCGCCTCCATCTCACACAACCATGCAGAACCATCACCTGAAGGAACACTTGTATAAAATTCTGGTGATCGGTGATCTGGGTGTGGGGAAAACCAGCATCATCAAACGCTACGTGCACCAAAACTTCTCACCAAACTACCGCGCAACGATCGGCGTGGATTTCGCGCTCAAAGTTCTCAACCTGGAGCAGGAAACCGTCCGACTACAACTCTGGGACATCGCCGGTAATTTAAATCTATCTATCTATCTATTTATCTATCTATCTATCTATCTATCTATCTATCTATCTATAACTAAGGTAAAATTATGAATAACAATAATGACAATAGAAACAAAATATTTTAAAACAACTTGTGTAGTTAAAACAGCCTTAGACATTATTGACAATGTGCGTTGTATTTTCTACATTGTTTAACTTTTCACAAAGTTTGAATAACTCACATAATGTTTTATTAGATAGATAATAAACTCATTGTCCGCTCATTTATTACTGGAAACTGCACCAATGAATTTATTAAATTTATTAAAACTGCCAGTCAGTTCATACAGATCTTCACACAAATTTTATATATATAATTTTTATATAATCTTTATATAACTTTATAATGTTGTTATGTGGACCAAACAACATAATTACCAAACCACATTGTTTTACTCTAAAGTCTCTCTTGAATAACGCTCCTCACGCGCGCGCGCACTGCGCGGTCATGTGTTCGCCGCTCATGTGAGTGAGATTTCCACCTAAAAAAACAGAAGGAAAACAGGAACGTCGTTGTAAATAGATGAAATGAGCAGGGACATCAGACAGGAGCGTGATTTGCCACTGTGAAGCCCGTTCTCAAGAGAAAATAAACAAATCAACTCAATTATAGGTAGAGGTATTTGAGCACTTAAATCAGTCAATTTGATATCAAAAAGCCATTTACTGTAAAGAAAGTATTATTTCTTTTGTTGTAAATGTCAACTTGTTTATTTCTCACTTGGTGGGGTTATTTATAAAGGATATCTGATGTTGCTGCACTACCCAAAATACAAAATGTTTTGCTAACGTTTCTATGAAGTTATGAAAAAACAGTTTCTAAATGTTCTCTAGGTCCAAACGATCCAGTTTTTAAAATGTATTAAAAAGTATTTTCTTGTTTATGTGAACATTCCTTTTTAGAACTATAGCTCTTTTCAGAGTTTCTCAGTCTTCACTCCGCTGCTCCAGTAACTTCTGACACTAATCCTGAGCGCTGAGCTTTAAGTTTAATGGCGTGAGGCTGGAGCTCAGTGGAGTTGATCAATATGAGCCGTTGGAATGTTTTTCCTCATTAACGATATCCAGGCTTTAGTTCGGACCCTTGGAAATGCGTACAAGAATCTCAAAGTACGATCACGTGGATCAGAGAGAAAAAGCAGAGAGATTGAAATTCTCTCGCATTCACCCAAGGCTTCTGCTGAAAATAAACCTCTCATTGTTGTGTTCGTGTTTTGCTATGATCACCATGAAGTCACGGTGAAATGCATGTATGTTCGTGGCCTATATAGCTGCTGTTTACAGAAGACTTTGTCTCCCATTCGGTTTGTTCTGACTCGATGTCTTCCGCAGGCCAGGAGCGTTTCGGGAACATGACGCGGGTGTATTATCGAGAGGCCATGGGAGCCTTCATCGTTTTCGATGTCACACGGCCGTCGACGTTCGAGGCGGTGACAAAGTGGAAGGAGGATCTCGACGCCAAGCTGAGTTTATCCAATGGCAAACACGTGGCGGCCGTGTTGCTTGCCAACAAGTGTGATCAGGGCAGAGATGTTCTCACCAACAATGGCATCAAAATGGAGCAGTTCTGCCAGGAGAATGGCTTCGTGGGATGGTTTGAAACTTCAGCCAAGGTACGTAGTGAATCGTCTCAAATCAGTTTGCATATCACCGTCAGGGTCTTGAGAAGTTCAAGATCAATGTGCACAGAGGTTAAAAGGTCAAGTGAAAGGTCATGGTGAGGTTAAAGAGTAAACTGATCTAATTTCCATTCTGTTTGCAGTTTAATTGGTTGAGACACCTACACTTACAAAACATGACACATGCTCATTCATGGAAGCTTGTTTCCACCATGGAAACAAATGTAAATTAAATGGAAGTTTTTATCTCATAGTTCTGACTTTTTTTCTTGCACTTAATAAAGTTTATATCTCACAGTTCTGTCTTTGTTCTCACAATTTTGATATAAAAAATTGCAATTTGTTGAACTATATATTCTGAGAAAAATTCAGTTTCAGAGATAGAAAGTCTCAATTATGAGGCATAAACTTGGAATTTTTGAATAAAAGGCAGAATATAAACTCTGAATTTTCACAACTGCAAGAAAAAAAGTCACAATTGTGAGAAAAAGTTCCCTTTTCGCAATTAGTGCAGTGCACAAAGCGCTTAAAAGATTAAAAGTCGCAATTACCATTTTTTGATTTTTTAATTCCATGGCAGAAACATGCTTTGTGCCAGTTCAATTTTAGCTTACCAAGGCTTCATTTATTTAATCAAAAATGCAGTAAAAACTGTAAAATTGTGAAATATTATTCAAGTTTAAAATAACCATTTTTTATTTAAATGTTAAATAAAATGTAATTCATTCCTTTGACCAAATCTGAATTTTTAGCATCATTACTCCAGTCCAGTCTTCAGTGTCACATAGTCCTTCAGAAATCATTCTAATATGCTGATTTTCTGCTCAAGAAACTTTTTTTTAAGCAATTTTCATTAATTTAATGCATCCAATTTATTGCAACCTTGCTGAATAAACTTTTACTGACCCCAAACTTTTGACGGTAGAGTATGCAGAGAGTGAATAAGCTGTTAGATTTCTCCTTTTGTGCTCCATGGAAGAAAATGACAGAACTATTTTTTCCCTCACAATACTGAGTTTACATCTCACAATTCTGACTTTATTTCTCGCAATTCTGATTTAAAAAAACAAAACAAGACTTTAAATTTGCAACTCACAATTCTGAGGGGAAAAAAAAATCTGATTTCAACTTAATTTTTTTATTCAAAGGCAGGAAAAAAAAAGAACTTTGAGGTTTAAATGTGCAATTTTGAGAATAAAAGGCGGAATTGCAAGATAAAAACAGAATTGTAAACTCATAACAATTCTAACATCTTGAGAACATAAACTCAAGATGTTCATCAATTCTGAGAAGAGAATTCAGAAAAAACATCAAGTTTTTATCTCACAATCTGGAATTTTTTCGCAATTATGTAAAAATTTGAGGGTTTTTTACGCAAAAACAGAATTGTGACATAAAAATTCTCAAATGCCTTTATTTTAAATTTAAAATAAAAATACAGTAAAAACTATAAAAGTGTGAAATATCACGATTTAAAATAACTGTTTTCAATGTGAATTATTGTAAATATTGTAAAATGTAAAATATTGTAAAATGTAATTTATTCATGTGATCAAAGTAAAAAAAAAATCATTACCCCACTGTCACATGATGCTTCAGAAATCATTCTAATATGCTAATTTGCTGTTCAAGAAACATTTCTGATTACTATCAATGTTGAAAACAGTTGTGCTGCTACATATTTTTGTAGAAACTGTGATGCATTTTATTCTTCAAGATTTTTGATAAATAGAAATTTCAAAAGAAAATATAGAAACTAAAACAGTGGTCTACTATTTAAAAAGGGACTGAACCATACTTTGTAAAAAAGAATACATGTATTAATATTAATTCTATATTTAAAAAATATCAGTAAATGTTGAAATTAACACACTAACAAGGAACAATACTTACATTCTACAGCTAGTTAATGCTACAAATGGACTCTTATTGTGAAGTGTTACCATTTCATATAAACAGTCTTTAAACATCTAACTTACACAAAAGCCATAGTATTGAAATGACATCATATGGATATTGTATGTATAGTCTCCCACTTTAACTGCTTCTATTCTAGAACACTTCATGAATATCTAGTCAAAATAAAATATTTTAAGCAAAAAAACACCACGTTTAAATCTCGTATCAGTTATCACACACACCAGGCGCGTCACCTTCAGTTCAAACAGTGGTCTAAAACTGTTTATTTAATCACCAAATGGACATAAGTTTACTTCAAGAATGATCAAAAAGCAGCATAGATGAGTTTGAAGTTCGGTGTTTAAAACACCAGAGCAAACGAAAAGAGAAAGCGCAATCTATATTATAGCTCTCTATATGAAACATACAGACTTTATTAGAAAGAAAGAAGAGCGTTTTGCCAAAAAATGCACAATACACACAATCTTCCAGCCCATGGTGAAGTCTTTATGTACATTTACATCGATTTGGGAC
Organism: Cirrhinus molitorella; assembly: GCA_033026305.1. Classification (NCBI taxonomy): domain Eukaryota; kingdom Metazoa; phylum Chordata; class Actinopteri; order Cypriniformes; family Cyprinidae; genus Cirrhinus; species Cirrhinus molitorella. Next base: position 32,101,237 of record CM065134.1, on the reverse strand, counting down.
AGATATGATGTATTTAATGTCAAACTGATGCGGCAGGATTTCTGTGGGCTGAATGAACCCAGTTTGCTGTCTCACATCACTAGCTTTAAACATGCAACTTGCCAGCTAAGAAATGCATTCATGTGATCAGCTGGATATAAACTAATGCCAATAGATTGTAACAATCGTGACATTAAACATTTGGGTTGGACTTAATTGTTTTGGTCACATTGTTTTAACCTGTTGAGGTGTGGCTAATGCTTCCTCTCAGCCTTGATAGCAAACATACTGCTGTGCTTTCTCTACTAATGCAGCATCTAGTCAACAAAGTACTTAAGTAATGATATGAAAACATGCACTATAGTTTGTTGTCGATGTTTCAAATCTGCATCTGAAGTGTCCTGCTCTGTCCAGCATGCAGTATCAGGTGTGTAAACAAACAGCACGCGTTGTCAGTGATTTGCGCCTCTAGAGGCCGCTCTCATCATACATATCTATGCCTCTCATACTGTATAATGACAGCGGAGCCTTCTCAGTTGCTTTAGCAACGGACGCAACCCGGAAAAACTATCGATAACTGATAGTTCCGCAGGCAAAACCGATACATCGGTCGACCTCTTTTATAAATGTCTTTACTGTCACTTTTGATCAATTAAATGCATCCTTGCTGAATAAACTCTTTCTGACCACAAACTTTTGAACAGCACTGTGTGCAAAGTGAATAAGCTGTTAGATTTCTCCTTTTGTACTCCATGGAAGAAAAATGACGACAGAACTCTAATTTTTTGGATGAACTATTTTATTGAATGACTGTAAAGCTTGTCTGACCTTCTAAGCTGTTTTATAGACAGACAGGTGTTTGTGTGTGAAGATGATTAGAGCTGACAAAAGCGTTCGCACACTTTCTGCTGACTCACAGTCCTTCGGCTACAGTGTGTCATGAATATTCACGAGCTAATTAATGCAGTCACAGCCAGAGACGAGGTGTGTGAACACTGACAGGAAAGGTACTATCACTCTCTCTCTCTCTCTCTCTCTCTCTCTCTCCAGGAGAATATTAATATAGATGAAGCTGCACACTGTCTGGTGAAGCACATTATAGCTAATGAGAATGATCTGCTGCAGTCAGAGGTTGCAGACACCATCTCGCCGCAGCAGGAGTCCAGCCACGGAGGAGCCTGTTCCTCGTGTTTCAGGTCCTGAAGAAGATCACCAGAGGAGCACTTCTCCATTCAACCTCATCTTGGCTCTTTCAGGTCTTTCTATCACATGTCTTCTCTTCTCATCTCATCTACATCTCCTTTCGTCTCTGTTTATCTGTGTCAGCGCCGAGGAGGCGACCCTGTCGCTGTGTCTCGGTTTCCATGGTAACAAGACTTATCGAACACTCTGTGGAGCAGAAAATAATTTAAGAGAAAGAGACAATGGTTCTGCAGAACTGTACGAGAACTTCAGGTTCTGCAGAATCAAAACCCCAAAAGGCCATTGCTGCATTTTACCGTCCATTCAGTGATTTTATTATCATTTTAATGACTCGCTTTGCTGTTAATTCAGATTTTTACTGACCAGAAGAAAGTGGCTGAATAAGCAAAGCAAGCAAATTAAAAACGTTATATTTTTGCCAACTGAGCAGAGTAAAACACACTATTTTCCATGTTTTTTTTTTCTTTTAAGGCAGCCATGCTCATGAATTATGTATGTAGGGCTTAAAAATATTCATGAATTTGAATGTTTCTGGTATTTGTTGTTGCTGATGTTTCTAAAACAGGGTTTCCGCATGTTTTAGTGAAGTAAAAATAAAACCTTTTAAGACCAAGTAAGGAAAATGTAAGAAATGAATTGAAAGGAAAACAATATGCACACACTTCAAACATTGAAAATACAACTTCCAACAGATCTTCATTACAATATTCATTTCACAAAAAAAGCTTGAATAGCTTTTGAATAACACTAGAAATGTAGAAATAACTTTTGCAGTACTTTCAGATCACACTATAAAAAGTGTTTGTTTTCCATTGCAAATGTCTAAAGACTCTTAACCCTCTAGTATTGTTCATTTGTGAATAACACTTGTGTTGTTTGTGGTCAAAAGTGACCAAACACCTGAAATGTTATTTTCAGTAAAACCAGTGTAATAAAGTTTTTAATTTATCTTTATGCAATAATTTTGATTTTTTTTTTCCATTGAAAGTAGTAAAATTCTAATATTTGATACTGCATTTCAATTGTGGCAGTATTTCAGGTTAAAATAGAGACAATGCTTTTAAAATCTTTTTTAATGCTTTAAAAAAAAAAAAATTAAGTCAGATTCTGAGTATGGGTTACCATACTTGGCCACACATCACTTCCTTTCCTTTTAACAAAAGAAAAACATCTGCAATTCCATAGTTTGGCCAATAGTTTCCTGTATAGCTATAAAATGCTTATAAATTCTCTAGTTGTTTTTAAACATAAAGACTTGTTTTTATTAAGTTGTGGATTTAGATATATATTTAGACATTCTCAAAGACAGGTTTTTGTAAAGGTTTAGATTTTTTGGTTTGAAATGTCAGTTTTTGCATTAATTGTACTACAGTCAAACCTGAATGTAACACAAATAAACAGGAATGCTTTATCAGAGGTTAATCAATCTGATTTCAAGTCTTCTGGCTCAGTTTTGCCATATCAGTCAAGTCAAGTCAAGTCAAACTTGACTTGACTGATATAGTTACAGCTTTTTTAAATCAAGGCCACATAGTGACTGCCATAAAAGTCGTTGAGTTTCGTAACCAAGTAGCGATTTTTTACATTTCGAAACTTTTTTCCGGTCTATAATGAACTTGCAATACCAGAGGGTTAAATCAAAATAGATTTTCAGAAGCAAAATGTCAGTCTTGGTTTTATGAGAAATTAATCAAAATTCACGATTAAAACAAGAGCAAATATCTGCCAGTGGGCTCAGAAAAATCTACTTAATTCAAAGGGAAACCAAGTTTTCATTTTCCACTGACAGATATTTGTTTATGTTTTAAGCATAAACTCAAAAAATAAGACTTTATAGTTTTTTAGTTTGCTTTTTAAGTCAATGTGTCTTCATTGAAAGAGGTTTAGATATTTGCATTAGAAAGCAAGACAAATATACTGAGGAAGATGTTCATTTTTGCAGTGTGTGCAACATTTAGCGCTATAACTTTCTGCTTTAAAGGGTTAGTTTACCCAAAAGTTTAGTTTACTTGAGGGTGAGTAAATCATTGGCTAATTTTGATTTTTGGGTGAACTACCCCTTTTAGGCCTTAAGTTGTGGAAGGTCGAATTATGACTTTTTAAGACCTGTAGAAATCCTGTCAAAAGATTGCTATTTTTCATTTGTTTTAAACACTACAGTGCCATCGACTAGCAACGTTTGTTCTTTTATTTATCGAGTGTCAGTTATATCTATATTTTATTAGAGCATATATGATGATGTCCTGTAAATACCCCTGTATTTACCCAGTACACAGCAAAAGAGTTCAAAGTTAAAGTATTAATAAACATAATCTTTAATAAAGTCTGTGTGTTCCCTCTGCGCTTGTATTTCTCACTGCTGTTGGGATTTGAATGTGCTCGTGTTCAGCGAAACGCTTGATGATATCGTGTGAGGTTAGTTATTAGGCTTTGTTGTATTATTTAAAAGAAAAGTTTGTGCAATTAGCTGGAGCAACCAGGAGCCTCTGGAGATGCTGGTTTTACACAAACACTTTGCTGAGAGCAACATCAGCTCATACGCACCACTCCAGAGACGGTTATTGAACACTATGGGTTTTCTTTTTTAATATAATATGTATAGACAATATCCATGGCTATCAATTACTGCAGACAATGGGCTTGATTCATGAAAATCTTCTTAGGAAAGAAGTTCCTAATAATGTTCCTAAATGCAATTCTAGAAAAACTTGTGATATTATCAATATCTAAATTTGAGATCTAATATGAGTTACAGGTTACCCTAACTTTAGTAGGTTATTTACAATGATTTTTATGAAAATTCTTTTAATCATTTCAAATTCAAAGTTTTCTCTCACAAAGTTTTCTCTCACAGAAAAATAGATCTGAACTGAAGAAATGGTTTTGGAAATATACTCTTAAAATTTTAAATAAAAATTCAAAATATTCTTCATTTAGAAAATAGTGTTAAGAAGGTAAGAATAATTTCATTCTTAACAATGTTTTGTGAATCCCAGCCAATAAATTTGACCTATTTCTGTTGACTAAAACAATAAGAGAAGCAATTATTACAAAAATTCATAGAATTTGACTTATTTCTCAGTTTGATAAAAAAAACAAAAACAATAAGAAAATCATTTATTACAAAAATTCATAAATTTGAATCATACACTACCAGTCAAAAGTTTTTGAACACTAAGGTTTTTTTTTTTTTTTTTTTTAAATACGTCTCTTCTGCTCACCAATTCTGCATTTAAAGTACAGCAAAAACTGTACAATTTTGAAGTATTTTTACTATTTAAAATAGCTTTTTTGTATTTGAATATATTTTAAAATGTAATTTATTCCTGTGATCAAAGCCAAATTTTCAGTATCATTACTCCAAACTTCAGTGTCACATGATCCTTCAGAAATCATTTTAATATGCTGATTTACTGTTTAAGAAACATTGTTTAGTACTATTATTATTATTAATAAAATAAATAAAAAGCTTTTTTAACATTATACATTCATCAAAGAAACTTAAAAAAAACTGTTTTCAACATAATATTAATAATAATAATAAATGTTTTTGAGCAGCAAATCAGAAAATTAGAATGATTTCTGAAGGATCATGTGACTTCACTGTAAAAGACTATTTGTTGAGTCAACTTAAAATAATTTGTTACCTGGCTGCCTTAAAATTTTAAGTTCAGTCAACTCAAAAAAAAAGTTTAGTAAACTAGAAAAATTACATTTTGCTAAGTGACAACAACTTAGATATTTGAGTTGATTCAATTAAAAATTAAGGCAATTTTTAAAACTATTTTTTAGTTTAGTCAACTCGAAGTTGTCAGTCACTTAGTACAACTTAATATTTTAAGTTGAATAAACATTTGAGTTGACAACTTAAAATTGTAAGGCAGCAGGGTAACAAATTATTTTAAGTTGACTCAACAAATTGTGTTTTTTTTTTTTTACAGTGTGGAGTAATTATGCTAAAAATTCAGCTTAGAAATTACAGAAATAAATTAAGTTTTGAAATATATTCAAATAGAAAACAGTTATTTTAAATAGTACAAATATTTCAAAATTGTATTGTTTTTGCTGTACTTTGGATCAAATAAATGCAGGCTTGGTGAAAAATATGGATCAAGTTTATTAGTTTATGTTGAAACTGTGTAATCCGAAGGGTGGAGATTTTATATGCAATGCAAATACTTCAATGTTACATTAAGGCCTATTATTCTAAGTTGATTCTCCTGAAAAGCATTGGCACAATGGTGTTTGCAGACAGTATAATAGGTATGTTTACATTACTATTCATTGGTTTTCTTGTCATAATTTGCTGTTGAACTGGACTGAGGTAAAGAAGATTTGTGTGTGTGTGTGTGTGTGTGTGTGTGTGTGTGTGGCTTGCTCAGGCCGTGTCATCTCAGTCTTGCGTCTCCTAATGAAATAAATTGGTTGCGAGATACTCCAGGTCAATTCAGCGACGACCCTACACACAGGGAGGAGAATTCATTAGATATGCAAACTAGAGCATGACCAGCAGGTCAATGAGTCATTTACTTGCTCCCGCTCTGATGTGGTGGGCTGATATGACACACATGCTTCTGCTTCTGGATCTCGTGAAGCTTTTATTGCCCTTGATTAACGAAGATTACGATTTGGTTATGATTTTAAAATACCTCTTTTATTTTATTTAGTTCTCTCCATCCTTCTCAGAAAACTATTTGTAGTGTATATGAGGTCACGCAATACAAATATGCTTACAAATATGTTTCATGTATTTGAAATGCATATAAAATCTCTATTTATTTGGATTACACGCTTTTAACAAACTAATGTTTGACTAATGATGTGATGCGTATTTGTCAGTCATGCAAATGAAACAGGCCAGATGTCGGCACTCAAACAAATCATGACAATGATTTAAATAATCATTTTTAAAAATGTTTTTATTTAAATTGCTTAGAACCTGCATACAGCTAAAGTCAAAAGTTTACATACACCTTGTTGACCAAAATAAGAGGAAGCATTCAAAATGCATGTTATTTTTTATTTAGTACTGACCTGAATAAGATATTTCACATAAAAGACACTTACATATAGTCCACAAGAGAAAATAATAGTTGAATTTATAAAAATGTACCCTGTTCAAAAGTTAACATACACTTGATTCTTAATATTGTGTTTTTATCTGAATGACCCACAGCTGGGTTTTTTTTATTTAGTGATAGTTGTTCATGAGTCCCTTGTTTGTCCTGAACAGTTAAACTGCCCTCTGTTCTTCATAAAAATCCTTCAGGTCCTATAAATTCTTTTGGTTTTTCAGCATTTTTGTGTATTTGAACCCTCTCCAACAATGACTGTATGATTTTGAGATCCATCTTTTCACACTTTCACCATATGCAACTATTACAGAAGGTTCAAACGCTCACTAATGCTCCAGAAGAAAAACATCATGCATTAAGAACTTTTTAAATTTGAAGATCAGGGTAAATTTAACTTATTTTGTCTTCTGGGAAACATGAAAGTATCTTCTGTATAGCTTCTAAAGGGCAGTACTAAATTTTAAAAATATGATATTTAGGCAAAATAAGAAAACTGTACACATCCTTGTTCCATTCAAAAGTTTTCACCCCTGGCTCTTAATGCATCGTTTTTCCTTCTGGAGCATCAGTGAACGTTTAAATCTTCTGTAATAGTTGCATATGTGTCCCTTATTGTCCTCAGTGTGAAAAGATGGATCTCGAAATCATATAGTTATACACAAAACACTAAAAATACAAGAATTTGTGGGACCTGAAGGATTTTTCTGAAGGACAGTAGACAGTTTCACTGTTCAGGACAAACAAGGGACTCATAAACAACTATCACTAAACAAAAAAACAGCTACGCATTAATCCTAATTTTGCGTTTGATTTGTAGTATATGAATTGACATTCAGCTCAGGTCTCTATGTTCATCTCATTTTCTTTTCCTCATCTTGTATCTTGCTCTGTAGTGGGTTGAATTTCTCAGAATCGAAAGGGGTAGGTTCATTTTCAGTCTCAATTACTGTGAGATGTTTTAGTCCATCGATCATATTATAGCTCTTCCCTCATCAGCTCTCACTCTCTGTCTCTCTGGGATATTTTAAATGAGGAGGTGAATTGAATTCTGGGAATGGTTGACATCGTCCCAGACCTGCTCAGCTCTGACAGGCCGTCACAGTCCACAGGAGAATAAGATCTCTCTGTCACTGAGGAACAACGTTCTTTTCCTCTCTTAAAGGTTCTGGCCTCTTTTTATTGTCTTTTTTCATTTTCTCTTCTATAATTTGCTGAAACTTTTGAGCAGTCCAAAAAATCTGAAGCTTTAGAGTCATAGGAATGTACTATTATATTATAACGCATGTCTGTGCATATTATACATACAGCAGAATGAGCAAAAAATAGCTAAATTATACAAGTGACCACACTATAACAAGTACTGTATCCACAATGCAATGTCAAACTTCACTCATAATTAAAACACAACTTTAAACTTGAAAATGTAAACTACCCATGCGTATTTATAAGTAAAAATAAAAACTGAAACGTGAAAAATAAGTGTGCTTAATTGTACTGAATGTGCACTAGTAAAGTAAAATATACAAGTATATTTTAATATTGGTAAAATACTTCACAACATTTTTTTTTTAAGTAATTGTTAGTTTAATATTTTAATTTTGTACTTGCTGATAATAATATGTGACCCTGGATCACAAAAGTAGTCATAAGGCAAATTTTTTGAAATTGAGATTTATACATCATCTGAAATCTGAATAAATAAGATAAAAATAAAAGAAAAATCAATAACAACTACTTAAGACTGGTTTTGTGTATAGCCTAATATTAAATGAAGAAGTGTACACTCAAGACACACTTAAGTACGCTTTTAAAAATGCAAAAATTGAGTTTAAAAGAACAATTTAAATCATTATATTTTAATATGTAATCTTTTGCATTGCTTTAAAGTAGTACTCTTATTTTGACATGTTGACTAACATGCTAAAACATGTAAATACTTCATAATTTAAAGATATATTTTAAATTTACTAAATTGCAACCTAATTAGAAATGTGTATTTACAAATATATTTAAGCATGATTTTATAGAAATTACATAATATACACTACCAATCTAAAGATTTTGGACAGTAAGATTTTTTATGTTTTTTGAGGAAGTCTCTTCTGCTCACCAAGCCTGCTTTTATTTGATTTAAAGTACAGCAAAAATGGTAATTTGTGGAGTACTTTTACTATTTAAAAGAACTGCTTTCTATTTTAATTTTTGATCAATAAAAGGTTAAAAAAAGAACAGCATTTATTTAAAATAGAAAGGTTTTCTAACAATATACACTACTGTTCAAAGGTATTCTTTCTTTTTTTTAAAAAAATTAATACTTTTATTCACCAAGGTTGTTTTTTTTTTGTTTTTGTTTTTAAATGTGTTTTTATTGAACTTTTAAGTGCATAACAGACTCTGCAATGAGCAATATATTCATCACTCATATCACTTATGATCTCCACCCCCACAAAAAAAAAAAAAAAAAAGGTACATTAACTCCAGAAATTATTTCACAACAAAGCAAATCACACTTCTTTTGTCCAAGCTGAATCTATCAGACATGCTTTGAGCCTTAGCGACTTAGAGGTTCCCAGATAATCAAAAAAAGGATCCCAGATCTGATAAAATAGAAAAGGTTTGTTCTTCATAGCTGTGGAGAAAGCCTCCAAAGGAATGGTACTACAGACTACATGTAACCATTGATTTAAACTTGGGGGTTCTTCATTAATCCATTTTACAAGAATACATTTCCGAGCAGAGTAAACCAAAATGTGAAGAAGGTCTCTGTTCAAAAAATCCAAAGGTATGTCATCATTTAGTCCCAGTATGCAAGTCCTTGCTCCAAGTTGAAGTGTACATTTGAAGATGAAATTAAGCTGTAGTCTGATCAAGTCCCAGAATTGCTGTATAAGAGGACAACTCCACATACAATGAAAAAAGGTTCCAATGTTAGATTTACATTTGACACACAACTCAGACAGATCTGTATTCATTTTATGTCTAACCTCAGGTGTAATAAAGAGTCTGTGTAGAATTTTAAATTGTCTCTCCCAAGCAGAATTAGAGGCAAGAACACCAAGGGGGTTACTACATAAATCAGACCAGGCTTCTGCTTCAATTGCATTGCCCAGATCAGCTTCCCATTTACATTTAAGAGTATCAAGATTGTCAATTTTAAGACCACAAAGTATATTATAAACCTTTCTTGTGATAAACTTAGTCTGCTTCTCAATGGCCAGTAGAGACTCAATAGGGGAGATACCAAATCCTCCTGGGCAAACTACCAAGGTTGTGTTAAATTAATAAGAAGTGCTAGCATAGATTTACATTGTTAGAAAAGATGTATATTTTGAATAAATGCTGTTCTTTTTAACTTTGAAAAAAAGAATCTCAGATTACAAAAAATATTTGGCAGCACAACTGTTTCCAACATTGATAATTCTAATAATAAATCAACATATTAGAATGATTTCTGAAGGATCACATGACACTTAAGACTGGAGTAACAGCTGATGAAAATTCAGCTTTACATCACAGGAATAAATTTGAATAAAATGATAAATAAATAAATAAATAAATATATATATATATGGAATCACATGAATAATTTACATTTTAAAATGTATTTAAATAGAAAAGAGGTATTTCAAACAGTAAAAATATTTAAAAATTGTACTGTTTTTGCTGTACTTTAGATTTAAAATGCAGGCTTGGTGAGCAGAAGAGAATTCTTTAAAAAAAACATGAAAAAATCTTAAAAACTTTTGTGAAATTAAGTGTCCAAAAAGAGTTTACACTCACTCTACTCTTAAATGTATTATTTCCACAAAAGTACTCAAAAATCCATAAACAAAAGGCCCACTTTCTGTTATCAATAGTGTAATATTTAAAGTTTGTTTCCACCACAGGATAAAAAAAATGAAAAAGGTCATTGCAACTTTTTTCTTGCAATTCTAAGTATATATTTCACAATTCAAACGTTTTCTAAAAATGTTCTCAATTTCAGAATTGTGAGAAAAAAAATTCGAAACTGTAAGATAAAAACTCAACATCCATGAACATCTGATGAAACAATAGTAAATGTCTGATGAATGTGTCTAAAAATGCTGTTTGGAGATGTATTTATGCACCACAACAAAAAGATAGAAATCAGTGAAATAGGCAGAGAAGGAGAGTATGAACGCAAAGACCGAGTATTACAACATTAATAAGAACGTTAGGAATGGAGCTGATCTGTAAATAAACCATTTGGAGAAAGAAAAGGGCAGCTTTAGAAACAGGCCAGTGAATTATAGGAGATCAAATCAAAATTGACATCGCTTGACATTTAATTAAAACTAAACGTGCGTGTGTGCATTAAAATGAGAGAGAATGACAGTCAGCCAACGATTATACATTCATCCAGCTGCTGTTACAAATGTTTTCATTCATAAATCATTCACAACAAAAGTCAAACATAATTGTTTAAATGCACAGAACATGATGCATGTAGATGCATGTGTGTGTCAGCTCACTAATGCACACGTGCATTTTAGCAACACAAACACACACCTGTAGACTGCAGTAATCACTCATCTGGAGTTTAAGCATCTCTGACATGTGCAGTAATGAGAAAAGCTGCATCTGTGTGCGAGTGTGACATCTGTGAATAATGACACACGCATGTACGGACATCAGGAATTATGAAAGACCCCCCACAGGAGTGGACAGAGGTGGACAGGAGTTTAATGAAGCTCAGATTTTACCCAAATGGCTACTGACAGACACATAATAGATCAAACACGAGCAAACAAATGTCAGTGGCAAACACATGTGCAGGTATGTGATTGAGATCAATAGTGGACAGTCATAAACGCTCCTGCTGAAACCTGACACACTGAACGAGAGACACTCAGGCCGTGTTGAGAATGAAACACTAGTAGTGAAAGTTTACATGCCCATTTCTAATGTCCACTGATGCTTCAGAAGAAAAGAAAACATGCATTAAGAGCTTTTTTAATTTGAAGATCAGGGTAAATTTCACTTATTTTGTCTTCTGGGAAACATGTAAGTATGTTCTGTAGCTTCTGAAGGGCAGTACTAAATGAAAAAAAATATGCTATTTAGGCAAAATAAGAAAAATTCCATTCTATTCAAAAGTTTTCACCCCCCAGCTCTTAAAGCATTGTGTTTCCTTCTGGAGCATCAGTGAGTGTTTGAGCCTTCTGTAATAGTTGCATATGAGTCCCTCAGTTGTCCTCGGTGTAAAAAGATGGATCTCAAAATCATACAGTCATTGTTGGAAAGGGCTCAAATACACAAAAATGCTGAAAAACCAAATAATTTTTAGGACCTCAAGTTTTGTTCTGAAGAACAGCAGGCAGTTTAACTGTTCAGGACAAACAAGGGACTCATGAACTATCACTAAACTAAAACACAGCTGTGGACCATTCAGGTAAAAACAGTTATTTTCTTTTGTGGACTATATGTAAATGTTTTTATGAAATATCTTACTTAGGTCAGTACTAAATAAACACTAACATCCCTTTTGTATGATCCCTCTTATTTTGGTTACAAGGATACTTGAAAAATGAATTACAGTATATATGTGACCCTGGGCCACAAAACCAGTCATAAGTCGCTGGGGTATCTTTGTAGCAATAGCCAAAAATACATTGTATAGGTCAAAATGATTGATTTTTCTTTTATGCCAAAAATCATTAGGATATTAAGTAGAGATCATGTTCCATGAAGATATTTTGTAAATTTCCTACTGTAAACATATCAAAACCTAATTTTTGATAAGTAATATGCATTGCTAAGAACTTCATTTGGACAAAATATTACGTTTTCTTAATATTTAGATTTTTTTTGCACCCTCAGATTTCAAATTTTCAAATAGTTGTAGCTCGGACAAATATTTTCCTATCATAACAAACATACATCAATGGAAAGCTTATTTATTTCGCTTTCAGATCATGTATAAATCTCAATTGCGTATAAATCTTCAATTGTCAATTGAAAAATTGACCCTTACGTCTGGTTTTGTGGTCACATACGCACTGTAAAAAACAAAAAACAATTTGAGTCAACTTGAAATAATTTGTTACCCTACTGCCTTAAAATTTTAAGTTTAGTAAACTCAAATAACTTTATTCAAGTTGAAATGTTAAGTTGTGCTAAGTGAAAACTTTTTTATTTGAGTTGACTAAACTAAAAATTAGTTTGTTAAACTTAACAGCTGTGTTTGTTACTCGGCTGCCTTAAAATTGTAAGTTGAATCAACTCAAATATCTAAGTTGTCATTTAGAAACATAACATTTCAAAACATTTCAAGTTAACTAAGCTTTCTTTGATTTGACTGAACTTAAAATTTTAAGGCAGCCAGGTAACAAATTATTGTAAGTTTAACTCCACAAATAGTTTTTTACAGTGTAGGCTATATATATATATAATATATATATATATATATATATATATATTATATTATTTTTTTTTACTTTCATCAACAGCTTGTCGCAGCTAACAAATGAAAGGATATTAATGTTACGACAAAGATATCGCTCAGCGGACATTCAAACTAATGTTTTATCATGAGATTGAATGAGATTGATCTGAAGAATGAATGCTGCATCAGATGCACGTAATCACACTCGCTCAGACCACCTCTGTCTCATAATACTCTACTTCACATAATACAGTGAGCTTTTGATACAGTAACACAAAAAGCTTTCAAAGAAGCAACTCAACATTCCTTCGTTACTAGTTCTAAAGTGATCTCTTTTGAATTAGTAATATAGGCTTGGGCTCAGGAAGGAAGTAGTTCTGCACAAAAGAAAGTGTTTAAAGACACTCCGTTGTTGTTTCTTATGTATTTAACACACTTGTGCAATTGAACTGTTGTATAAACACAATATCACACTTGTGTAATCACCTACGGGCCACGGCCCAGCATGCAATATGTGATTTAGGTTCTGTGCGAGAGATCTGTGGAAAAAAAACATTCACCCTATGGAACTATCATGTGACCAACAGTATATCATGATATTAAAAAAAAGAGGAGTAAAAATCTCTGGCATCAGAGTTCAGTCCTGCACCCCTGTGGGTTTTGGGGGAGTGTAAGACATGTGGGGGCTGATGTGTAACCATGGAAACTCCATGTACTTTGAATAGTGATTCCTGTTTTTTGCACATGCTAGATCCTCTTTGATTCTCATGTTCAGGGCGTTTCTAGATAATTAAACATGAAATTCAACACTACATTAAGATCCTTAATGCATGTTCCTGGTAAAATCTGTAGTCTAACGTCCTTTCATTCATTTTTCAGACCTCTAACCACATAAAGAGACACTTTTCAACATGCTATCAAACCTGATGGATAAAATTAAGTCACACCCTATACTTCCTACTGATAATGCTGTTATGTACTGTATACTGCATGTGGGAAAGCCAACTATTATGTAAAGTCAAACACTTACTAGACATCCAGACATTGATGAACTAAAGGTGTGATGCTCTTCTGTAAGAAGAAAAAACACTGGTAAGACATTAAAGAGATCTACAGCGTTCAATAAAATTATTAAGATCAAAAATAGATTCATCCTTCTCAATTTTGAGATTAAAATCTTATCAAGCGTAACAGATCCATGTTATGGCTTTTTCATTAGATAAAAATACTCTTGCTGATATACAGTATTTCAGACGTCCTGTGATGTGAATCAAATAGTTATGGTTCAGATCAAATACAAATGCTTTACAGCACCTCATTAAAAACTACCTGGATCTATGGGTTTTCTGTGTAGGGTTCACAATTGTTTTTCAGACTGATTTGGATGCTATATAATATAACACCCTGGAGGATTCTGGGTAGACAATGGTATTATTTGTAACAGAGATAGAAATAGAAAGTGAAAGGGAAACTTTAAAAAGAAACAAACATGAAAATGACAATAACATCAATTAAACGTTCATCCTAAATCTGTCATTAAAATGGTTTTACTACTTTAAAAAAAAAACCAATACATTTAAAAACAAATAGGTAAGAAACTTTCATTGTAAATGAAAATGTTTTCATAACGTACAAATAAATAAATAAAGGATCGCATTTAAACAGTGCAAGAATACTTGCTTGTTTTTTTATTAAAAAAATTACATTAAACAAAAATGTGATGTTAGACATTCTAAATATTTTTAGATATAATTTAGAAATTATTTTCAGACATTCAGAATGTCTAACATCACATTTTTGTTTAATGTAACTTTTTAAATATTAGGCATTCTAAATATGTCTAAAATTACAAACATTTACCATGGTATCCATAGTTTTTACAAAATAGATAAATTCTTTTTTACACTGTTTAAAGGTGATTCCCTCATTAATTAATTAATTTGTTTGTTTGTGTTTATTTATTTAAAAAGTTACATTAAAAAAATGTGATGTCAGAGATTCTAAAAGTCTTAAAATTACTAACATTTACCATGGTATACATAATCGTCACTAAATAATAAATAAGTAAGAGATCGCCTTTAAACAGTGTTCAAAAACATTGATTATTATTATTATGTTGAAGACAGCTGAGTCACTTTTTTCAGGTTTTTTTGATGAATAGAAAGTTCAGAAGAACAGCATTTATCTGAAATAGAAATCTTTTGTAAGATTCTAAATGTCTTTCTCGTTCTTGCTAAATAAAAGTACTAATTTCTATAATTTCTCAAAAAACATTTAAATTATGCTGACTCCAGTCTTTTAAATGGTATAGTGTAAAATGATAAAAAAGCTTTTTATTTCAGATAAATGCTAATCTTTCTATTCATCAAATAATCTTGAAAAATCCACTCAAATATGAATAATAATTGTTCATGTAAATGTTAAATAAAAAATGTTTCTTGAACAGCAAAATCAACATATTAGAATGATTTCTGAAGGATCACGTGACACTGTAGACTGGAATAATGATGCTGAAAATTTTGCCTTGATCACAGGAATAAATTACATTTTAAAATATATTAAAATAGAAAGCAGTTATTTAAAATAGTACAAATATTTCACAATATTACTGCTTTTGCTGGATTTTGTATCAAATAAATACAGGCTTGGTGAGCAGAAGAGACTTCTTAAAAAGAAAAAAAAAAAAAAAAAAAACATTAAAAAAATCTTACTGTCCAAAAACTTTTGACTTTTAGTGTATGTCCTAAAATTAAACAACTAACTAAATAGTTATTGCCTTAAACAGTGTAAGACCTATACTGTATTTATTTATTTATCTATTTATTTATTTACTTATTATGCATGTATTATTTATTTATTTTCTAAACAAATAACAGTTGCAGTTAACACCAAATGTTATGTTAAACATTCTAAATGTCATAAAATTCACCATATATACCATTGTAACAATAGTTTTCACTAACAAATACATAAATAAATATGGGATCCTCAAATAGTGTAAAATGTTTACTATGGTAAATGTGAGGAAGGCAGTTTATGCACAGGAATTGCATAATTCTCCAACAGCGCGAACACTTAGATTCCTTATATTTTTTAAACTTTTTGAAAGAAATCCTCAATTATGGAATATATAGAGAAAAGTAGTATTTTATTCAACTGAACAACACAAAATGCAAAAAAAATATAGGTGCACTTTGATATGAACTAGGGCTGTCAAACGATTAATCGTGATTAATCGCATCCAAAATAAAAGTTCATGTTTACATACTATATGTGACTTTACTTTGTATATTTATTATGTACATATAAATACACACACATACATGTATATATTAAAACAAAATATTTATATGTATATATATTTATACCTGTATACAATTTAGATTATAAATAAATATAAATATTTTATATATAAATCTAAAATATTTTTCCTTAATATATACATGCGTGTGTTTGTATTTATATATACATATTAAATATACACAGTACACAAATATACAGTATGCAGACAAACTTATTTTGGATGCGATTAATCGCAATTAATCATTTGACAGGACTAATATGAACTTGTACTTTATGAAATTAAACTTCTATTTTAATGAATTATATGCAGTAATAAACATGTAAACTAAAGCTGCATGATTCTGGATAAATTGAAAATCATGTTTTTTTTTTTTAAATAAATTGGAGATCATGATGCTCTCATGATTCTCAAGAAAAAAAAGATCAGAAATCTAAACCAAATAACATAATTTACTAGTGGTTCTGACACAATGTTAATTGCTTAAGTCTTTTAAAAATATATATGATCAAAATTTAAAAGAAATGAAGTCAGTGTCTCAATGAATAAAGACTTGAAATCTCCTGAATGAATGATTCAATGATAAATATGTTTTTAAACAAGCAGTTGTCACCCCCTCCTAGCGGAAGAGGATAAGCATTACAATACATGCGAGTGTAAAGATACTTCCATTTTGATTGCTACTGCAGAGTAGTGTTTATACCCAAAATGTCAACTTTTATCTCAGAACTGCTCTTATTTAAATGTCTGTAACACAGAAATGATGATCATTATGCGGTTGAAAAGACTGTTTGTGTTGCTCTTTCTGGGACAGCAGCAACATGAATGCAGATTTGTATGTCTTTAACGCCTCGTAAGCACCAGTGGAGCTTGAGCAGCACGATGTGAAACAGTCATAATAGACGCCTCTGAATCGTTGTCATTCAGGAATGAGATCCCTTAGGTGTTTGAACAGAGATCGCAATCTTTTAAGGATTAATCTTGCAGCTCTAATGTAAACCCTTCAAAATGTTTGGCAAGGTTATCATCACGTTCTCGCGAGACCAGTCGGATCTCGCAAGACATATAAGATCTCGCGAGATCTCGTACCACGAGATTTGACATTTAGCATTAAGTCACTTTGGAATATAAATCATAGCACATTTCAGAAGATAAATAACACAAGTTGTAGACCTGAAAATAATGTATAGCAAATGATTTTGCGAACCCCCTGGCTTTGCATCACAGACCCCAGTTTGAAAACCCTTGCGCTAGATGAAGACAGAACTAATACACAAAACACATCAGATATTGATGTAAAATACCTGTTTAGCACTCACAATCTCTCCGTACACCTGAAGGAGCGTCCTTGATATTATGATGTTCTGTTGGGTTTGGTGATGAAGGACAGGTGCGCAGAGACATCAGCACCTGTGGGCCCATCTGGACCGGCGTTCTCACAGGGGCATCAAACGCCGTGACACCAGGAGGAAACAGGAAGCATGCCAGAGCACTTCCTCTAGCGTCCCTCCATCAAGCAGCTGTGCATCTCATAAAGGCCATATGTTGTAGACGTCTCTTCACCTCCTCTGATTTCTCTTTCATCCTCTCTCTCTCTCTCTCTCTCTCGCTTCAATCCTCCAGCTCTGTGGACTCCATCTATAACGAGTCTCCAGTCATTTTCGGGCTTTATTTTATTAGTGGGATTTTATCAAAGACCGAGGTCCTCTGAGATGCTCGTTTGATATTTAATCTTTCCGTCGCAGCCTGAAAACACTATTATGCACCGCTGGCTCCAAACTGGCGTCTGCGCAGCTCTCGCACAGACAGGCTTTATGGATTTTGTCTGTTTGACTATTAAAAAGGTTTAATTGACTGCACTGCGATCGTTCATCTCTCGGTGAGATCAGTCTCGGTCGGACAAATTGATGATGTTTTACATTAATAACAATGCTGTGTTCACAATCATAAATACTGTATTATACTTCCAGTGCGCTCATTAAAAACAATCAAGCCTTTTCCTATCTGTTAGTCTCAGGATCAGATGGACTGTTCACAAAAATGACAGAAGTTAACTGGAATCAGCAGGTCAAATCTGATTTGCTGGCTTTACACAATTACAAGTTGTGTTTACGACTTACAAGGCTGTTAGAATAAACAAGTCTGAGAAAAACACTTATGTAGGACTTGACCTTTGCGAGGTTTGTGAGATTTCAACAGATTTATGTGTTTTTCACTTAATGGACTAGAAATAGTTATGAATGAATGATTTCAGTTTTTGCACACTAATCAATGATCAATTAATCTTATAAAATAGGTATTCCAAAACTTAAAATAAATAATAAAAAATGAAGCAAAGAATACTATTCGTCAATGAATCCTGAAACTGTTTTATAATTTCCATAAAAATATTAACTAGCACAACAGTTTTTTTTTTTAATATTGATAATAAAAAATGTTTCACAGTATTAGTGTTTTCCTGTTTTTTGCTTATATGTATAATTTGCATATATATGAATAAAATGTAATTTGTTTTATAAAATTTATATAATTTATCATTTATTTACATAATTCTAACATATATATTTTATATCAAATATATATTTTTTCATTATTTTGTGTTATATTTAGGTTTATTATTTTTTAATTTATATTTGATTTAATTTACAAAATTTTGAATTTATTTATATAATTCTAACATTATATTATATTTTTTTCTTTGAAGTACACACACGTATAGTACAATAAAATATAGTATATATAAAATTATTACTAATAAATTCGTTATAATTTTTTTTTATATGATATATATTAATTATATAAATATTTTACATAAACGTATAAATTGTGTACTTCAAGTAAATATCATATGTAATATATAAATGTTAGCATTATATAAATAAATGCTAAATTATATTAGCATTTATACATTTATATATATATATATAATTTATAGTAATTTTTTATAGATACTATTTTTATATATTTTATTGTTATACATGTGTGTGTTTATGTAAAATATTTATATAATTAATATATATCATATTATAAATATATAATAGACTATATAGATATATATATATATATATATATACACACACACACATACATACATATATACACACATACACTTACACATACATACACACACACACACACACACACACACAATGTTTAAATAAACATCCAATTACAGTATTCAATGTTCAGATTTTTTTTTTTTATGTTATTTTATTTTTTGTTTTGTTTTTTTTACATTTAAATACAAATATTTAAGCATTTCCTTAAACATTTTAATATACATTTCAATTATTTAACAACATATTTATTTGCATGTTCAAGGTTCTCTGTATGACAAATAATGTTCAACTGACCTTTTGCTTTAAAATTGTTTATTCATTTCCATGTTAAATTTTTATGATTAGTTAATTATTAGCTTATAACCCCCTAGTTTAGGAGAACCTGCTATATAAAATACTTTCACTCCAATTACATAAAAATAAATCCAAGTTCGGTCACTTTTTTATGTTCAGCTAAACTGCTATGGTAACTGCCAAAAGTTTGGCTATGTGAGACTTGTTCACAAACACAATTATAAACCACACAAATTTGCATTTTATTTGAATGAACTACTAATAAAAAGTAATATAATTTAGATGGACTGATAAGCAGAGCAAGTCCCTGCACATCTTTCCTGAGGGTTCTGCAGGCCTGTACCTCTCCACAGCTTCAGCAGAGGAGTATTTTAATTAAAAACTGAATCAGAGATGATAAACAATCATTCGCAGACTGGGGAGAAGCGGACGGAATGAAAGACGAGTGTGTAAATGAACAGTTAATGAACTGAGAGGCAAAGCACAGCAGGCAGACGGAGAAATAAAATGCCAAATCTACATTCAAATAATCAGAGGAATCCAGTTTAAATCCTCACTGGAAACACAGGAGCATCTGGACGCTCACGAGGAACGATTAAACTGAGCAGCGAACATCAAACAGACAGATGGATGGACGGACAGAGAGAAAAGGAGGAGGACCGAAAGACGGGCAGAAAAAAGAAAGCAAATTTCTTTGACCTTTTGTGCCTTATTTCCTCCTGCGGCCCATCAGATGTGTTTTCATCTGGTCCAGCTGGAGGATGGGCAGAGGTGATGATCTGGACCCAGCTGTGTTTCGGTCTTCAGTAATGTGCTTCTGATTCCTCATGCCAGGAGAAAACCTCTCTCCTCGAGATAGCGATAAGTCATCTGGTCAGATCATACGTGTCTGATTAGATAAGAAAGAAGACTGAGAGAACATAAAAGAGAAAACAAGCAGACATTAAAGAGACAAAAAACTACTTTTGCAAGATTTTTCCTCTCAGATTTGTCACTACTTAATATATAATTTAATAAAAAGGGTTATTGTTATACCTGTTAAGATTTAGCTTACATCTTCATAGTATATATATACATATATTTAAATTTTATTAGAAAGTTTTCAGAGGTAAATTAATAATTATAATTTGAACAATATTTTAATTGTGATTTATGAAATTTGTTGTATTTTGAATCCCATTTTTTAAAAGGCAAAAAGTGATCATACTGATTTTGAACTTAAGGATTCATTAGTTTGAATATACATTGAACCAAACACCATCATAACATCTTAGTTGATAATTCAATGTACAACATTTTTTCAATCTCATTTTCATAATTTGAAATTTAGGGTTAGGGTTTGGGAGAGCCACTTCTCAATTGAAAGTGGCCAAAAATTATGATTTTATATATTAAGTTTACCAATATTTTAAATATTATTTTGGGTTTCAGCTGATAATAGAAGGATCTTAGTAAACGTCTAAAATTTGAATTCCTAAATGCTTTTTAAACGTGTTTTTTTGGTTGTGGGACAGCAGTTTGCACCAATTCTGTAGAATGGCCCACAAAATTATTAACGCAACGCTTTTGTTTTTGCCCCCATTTTTCATGAGCTGAACTCAAAGATCTAAGACTTTTTCTATGTACACAAAAGGCCTATTTCTCTCAAAAAATGTTTCACAAATCTGTCTAAATCTGTGTTAGTGAGCACTTCTCCTTTTTCCGAGATAATCCATCCACCTCACAGGTGTGGCATGTCAAGATGCTGATTAGACAGCATGATTATTGCACAGGTGTGCCTTAGGCTGGCTACAATAAAAGGCCACTCTAAAATGTGCAGTTTCATCACGTAGCACAATGCCACAGATGTTGAAGCTTTGAGGGAGTGTGCAATTGGCTAGCTGACTGCAGGAATGTCCACCAGAGCCATTGCCCGTGAATTGAATGTTCATTTCTCTACCATAAACCATCCCCAAAGGCGTTTCAAAGCATTTCGCAGTACATCCAACCGGCCTCACAACCGCAGACCACATCCACGTGTAACCACATCAGCCCAGGACCTCCACATCCAGCATCTTCACCTCCAAGATCGTCTGAGACCAGCCACCCGGACAGCTGCTGCAACAATCAGTTTGCATAACCATTTAGTCAATGTAACCGACTTGAGTGGGCAAATACTGACTGGTTTTCAAACCCCCAGGACCCCCCACATTTTAGAGTGGTCTTTTATTGTGGCCAGCCTAAGGCACACCTGTGCAATAATCATGCTGTCTAATCAGCATCTTGATATGCCACACCTGTGAGGTGGATGGATTATCTCGGAAAAAGGAGAAGTGCTCACTAAAACAGATTTAGACAGATTTGTGAACAATATTTGAGAGAAATAGGCCTTTTGTGTACATAGAAAAAGTCTTAGATCTTTGAGTTCAGCTCATAAAAAAAAACAAAAGTGTTGTGTTTATAATTGCTGTCCCACAACCCAAAAAAAAAAAATAAATAAAATAAAACACATTTAAAAAGATTTAAGTATTCAAACCATAGATGTTTACTAAGATCCTTCTATTACCTATTGAAACCCAAAATAATATTTAAAATATCAGTATAAGCTCAATATATATAAAATCATCACTTATTGGGTACTTTCAGTTAGGAGGTAGCTGTCTATCTTTTTGATTCTTTTAAAAAGTGAAGTTCTATATATATATTTAAAATATAAAATAAAAGTCCAACTCTGACTTTGGACCAATTCTGTAGAATGACCCATATATATAGTATCTGAAAATCTATTTCCACAAAAAATATGAAACAGTACAACAGTTTTCAACATTGATAGTAATCATAAATGTTTCTTGCGCAGCAAATCAGCATATTAGAATGATTTCTAAAGGGTCATGTGACACTGAAGACTGGAGTAATTCAGCTTTGATAACAGCAATCAAATTACATTTTACGTATTACTATATTTAAACAGAAAACAGTTGCTTTACACTGTAACAATATTTCACAATATTGCAGAGATTTTATTTTTTCTTAATTTCTTGTCCTAACCTGTCCTTCAATTTTAACTGAAAGAGAGCAAATAGTAAATTTATCTGTTTCAAAAATTAAGCCACTTTATACAGAAGTGAATAGCAGTTCAAAGCTGTGAAATATACTCTTTGATAGTAAAGACGTCTCATCATCCATTGAGATAATAATTACCTGTCATACACTAGAAATGGACTAAAGTGTTATTTGAGCTTAACGGAATGACATTAGCTCAGGTCTGAGATCAGTTTAAGTCAGTAAACAAGGTTACAGCAGGTCTGAACTATAGTAGCATCATTGTTTCTATGCGTACAGAGTTTGCACTTTCGTCATGATTTGGTCAGTTACCCAGATGTGTGGCCATATTGGCGATACTCGGATGTAAACAACAATGTGCAATTGCAAACTAAAGTTAATAGATGGTAAAGATACCTATGGGCATTATTAATTAAGATATTAGCCTAATATTTCACTCTCTGACTGGGAATGATAGGCTAAGAACAAACGCGAATGTCACGATTCTTGCCCTGGAAATCCTGGTTCAGTTTGGCCAACCACAAACACCTTTTGTTCCTCAAGACAGTTTTCTGCGCTCTTCTCCTTGATTTGTTAAAAACCAAAACCTTCGGGAGTCTATTATAGTACTCCAAATGTTTTTCATGGTCCGACCAATTAGTACAGCCCAAAACATGACAATAATTGACCATTTTCAGCTGCAATAATTAACAAAATATGCCAGTTTCTTTCAGTTCAGTGGCATTGTTTACATTCAGTGCCACCAATATGGCCAACTGATAAGGCGTTGTGAAAACAAAGCCATGAAACATACTTTTTGATGGTTAGGATGTCTCATCATCCAGTTTCTGAGGTAATAATTACTTGTCATACACTAGAAATAGATTAAAGTGTTATCTGAGATCATCAGAATGACATTAGCTCATGTTTGAGATCAGTTTAGGCCAGTAAACAAGGTTACAGCAGGTCTGAAATGCAGCAGCATCATTGTTTCTGCGTTGAAGACGTTCACAGTCGAGTCCAATCAGCAAATTAGCAAAATCATGTAGCTGACCTTGTATACACACTTAACCTTCATCGTCTGCGTGTGTGTGAGTGTATATGTGTGAGAGAGTGCAGTTCATTTGCCGTTTCTTGCCTGTTGGTCATGCTCTGGTTTGCATATCAGATGAATCATCTTTCCGAGGCGTTGGGTCACAGTTAAATTGAACATCTTGGAACCAATTTATTCCATTAGGAGCTCCGAGTCCAGGACCGGAATACTGACAGCCAATTTCAGCCCCTCTAAAGCGTCAGGCATGAAGGAACCGCGACAAAAGATGATAGATTTAGCCAGACAATACACACACACACACACAATTTTGGCATCAGGTGTGTGCGTGTGGGCGCATTTCTATATTTGAGCGGGTTTATGGAGTAAGATCTTACAATGCTGCCGCGGTTTTATGTCTCTCTCGTCAATAGTACCTCATTCATAAATGACTTCGGATTTTAAAAGACCGCTAAAATCCTCTCACAACACGGCGTGAGGTCTCATAAAGAGGCCGTAATTGAGGACGAGCTCCGACACGTGTCAACACATCCATTACTGACCGGTGAAAGCGCTTCGACACTCGTCTAATCCCTTCTATTCTCTAACACTAGCCTTTGTGTGTCCACTTCATTTTCCTTCGTTTGAACAGAGAACACGCTGAAAAAGACCACTTGTCTGCACTAAAGAAAGTCAAACGCTGCTCAAACTGCCTTTGTGAGAGAAGGGTTTAAATTATAGAGCACTTTTGGAGGACTTCAAACCTACTATGGAGTGAATTTTGTGCCAATATTCATCAAACAAATCCAGCGTTTTGCAAACAAACACAATTTGTTTTGCAAAGAAAAACTTGACTTTTAAACAAACGCAAAGTGATTTGAAAATACAATACTGGATTGTATGAAAATGAGTGAGGTGTTGACAAAAAGTTGCCTTTTTCATGAGGAAACTTGGCTTGATTTTCTCACAAATGCAATTGAGCAACTTCCTTCTCCAAAAACAGCAGATGGTGCTGGGTCAATTTATGTTAGCCCCCATACACCCTATACGCCACAATGTCAAAACAGATTTGTAACAACTTTGCATTTTTTTTATTAAAAAACTGAAATGATTACATTGCAAGAATATTCATACCCTTTTCTGGTGCACTTGAAATTTAGCTCATAAGCATTTGTATCGCTTGTAGATGTTACTACACTCTGAATGGAGTTAACCTGTGGCCAATTCATTTGAATGAGTGTGATTTGGAAAGGTGCACACCTCTTAATAAAAGGTCTAACAGCTGAAATTGCATATCAGAGCAGAGGTCAAAAGAACTGCCTGCAGAGCTCAGATTCAGGATTGCATCAAGGTACAGATCTGGGGATGAGCTCAGAAAAAATTCTACTACACTGAAGGTTCATAGAAGCAAGTAGCCTCCATTATCAATAATGGAAGAAGTTTGGAACAACTCTGACTCTTCCTAGAGTTGACCTCCTTGTCAAATTGGACAATTGATGGACCTAATGGTCACTCTAGTTGAGCTCCATGATATATGCAGATGGGAGAAACCTACAGAAGGACAAACACTTAATTGATCTAGGCTTTGTGGTGGTGTGTCAAGACTCAATCCTCTCCTGAGTGTAAACCCACTTGGAATTTGCAACAAAGCACCTAAAGGACTCTCAGTCTGTAAAGAAACAAGATCTGATGGAACCTCAATTCCAAGATACATGCTTGGAAGGAAACCAAGCACTGCTCACCAACTGCACAATAGCATCCCAACAGTGAAGTGTGCTGGTAGCAGCCTCATGTTGTGGAGCTGATTTTCAGCAGCAGGGACTCGTCAGAGTAGAAGGAAAGCTCAACACAGCAAAATATAACTGTGGCTTATAGGCAACTATGTGAATGTCCTTGAGTGGCCCAGCCACAACGTGGGCTTGAACCCAATCAAACATTTCTGGAGGAACCTGAAAATGTTTCCTAGTCCCCATCCAAGCTGACAGAACGTGAGAGGCAAAGAGGCAAGGAGAAGAATGGCAGATAATTGCCAAATGCAGAAAAATGCAAAAGTTGTCAGATCATACCAAAAAGACTTGAGGCTGTAAAAGTGCTTTGACTAAGGACTGATTTAAGTTAAAATGGAGAAAAGTTGATTCAGCCTTTGTGTTGTGTGTCACACTGAACATGGAGAATAGAAAGAAGTGTTGTCTGTGGATTTGAGAGAAAAAAATTTGGAAAAACATGGACAATCTCAAGGCTACAAGTCCATCTGCAGAGATCTTAATGTTCCTGTGTCTATTGTGAGCAATATCATCAAGAGGTTTACAGCCCATGGCACTGTAGCTAACCTCACTGGACGTGGACGGAAGAGCAAAATTAATGAAAATTTACAATGAGTATTGTTTGAATGGTGGATCTCGGAAGAACCCAGATTACCTTTCAAGCTGATCTGCAGACACAGGGTACAACAGTGTTACAAAGGCATAAAAACTGGAGTTTATGTGACAAAACCAAAATCTTTCTGGGAGAACATACTGTGGACAGATGAGACAAAAGTAGAGTTTTTTGCTAAAGGACATCACGGCACTGTTTACAGAAAAAAAATGAGGCCTTCAAAGAAAAGAACACAGTCCCTCGTAGTCCCTCACAGTCAAACATGATAGAGGTTCAAAGATGTTTTGGGGTTGCTTTGCTGCTTCTGGCACTGGATGCATTGACTGTGTGAACTGTATCATGAAATCGGATGATTACCAAAGAATTTTAGGGTGCAACGTAGTGGCCAGTGTCAGAAAGCTGTGTCTCCACCAGAGGTCATGGGTCTTCTAGCAGGATAATGACCCAAAACACACTTCAATAAGCACTCAGAAACGGTTACAAATATGTATATATTGTATACAAATTGAACTTCAATTGATTCAACGATTAACTCGCTTTAACTAAAAAATGGTAACCGTTACCTTTTGCATTATTGATACACTCTATTTGATACTGTAATGCTGCTTTAATACAATCTTATTGTAAAAAGCGCTATATAAATAAAAGTGACCTGACTTGACTTGACTTGACAAACAAAGCGCTGGAGAGTTCTGAAATGGCCAGCAATGAGTCCAGATCTGATTCCTATAGAACACCTGTGGAGAGATCTCAACACAGCAGTTGGGAGAAGGCATCCTTCAAATTTGAATGACCTGGAGCAGTTTGCAAAAGTAGAGTCATCCAAAATTCCAGTAGAGAGGTGTAAGAAACTCATTCATGGTTACATGAAGCGTTTGATTTCAGTTCTTTTTTCCAAAGGGGGTGCTTTTCTTTTCAGTTTTTTTTGTGTTGTTCCAATGCAAACAAAAAAATAAACATGTGAGTACCAAAACATTTGCAACTGCAACAATTTTCTGAGAGAATGGGTGCCGATATTGTTGGCTATGATTGTATTTCTCATTATAAACCATTAAAAACGGTTTCCATTTGTTTGTTTGTTTCAGCAGGCTAGTGTAGTGTAGACCAAGGTCAGGCTGGTTACTTAGCAGAGCACATAGGAAGTGCAGAGCACATAAAAGTTATTAGTTGTTATTGATTTCAGAAACCAACCTGACCATCTTAAGCTGCCATGACCTGGTTTTTCCAACAGGAAATGTGCTGCAAATCACTCTATCACACACTTTATTTAATTTAGTCCTTCAACACGCTTATTACCCAGATCTTAACGGGGAGACTGAATCTGGCTTCAAAAATGAAGTAGATTTATGATTTATTAATATCCAATTCTTCCCGCTGCACACCTACAGGACGAATCTAATAATGTAGGGAGAGATGGATTTTGATAATGTAGATGGAAAGGAGAGTATAGATGATTTTTTTATTATTATTCAACTCTATTCACTACTTTTAATAAACACATTACAGTTGAACCAAATCTAATGGCTCAATCTGAGGCTTTGAAGCACAAGCCCTACAGCACTGATATATAAACAAGTAAAGACACAAAACCATCTCATGCAGATTCATATTAAGCTTAATAGTAAGCTGACAGAATATTTCTAAATATTCTTCTCAGTAACTTAATCTGGCAAAGAGCTGCTTGTCAAATAATGCCCACAATTGGGAACTGGATGTTTTTAACGGGAAATAAGTATTATTACACAACCCAGAGTTTTGAAACGCATACAGGGTCTGCAGCGTTTCCAAAAAGTCTCGGTTTTCGAGGATCAAACACTAGAGTAGAGTGGATCCCAGGTGGAACCGCGTTTTAAAACAAAAAGGCGCTAGTGTAAAATATATTAATCGGCGTATTCTCTCTTGTTGTTTCCACCATGGGGCTCAAAGCAACATATCTGCTGCTGCTTACGTGCGTCGCCATCATCCTCACCAGCACTTTAGGTCAGAAACAGAGAGGGACCAATACAATCTAAACCTGACAAATTTTGTCATGATGCTCCTCTGAAGAGGCAGATTTACCCATCACGCAAAGGTAGGTGACCACCTTTGGCCTGACGCTTGCTACTAAATTTTATGTGTCCGACTTTTGGGTTAATCCACATCTAGCAATTTGTAGCTGTACTGCACAAAACAGCTCGTTTTGCTGCTTGATATTGCAAATTGGTGTGTCTTACCACATTATTTTAATGTATTATCCCCATTTAAGCACACCAGCAACTACAGTTGCTGCAGTTTATAGTTGTTATTTTCCTTTTGTAAGTATTTTTCTAGATGTGATCCAAGTTTTATTTCTCAATGACATGCAAGTAAACAACCAAATCAAATATTTAAAAAAAAAATTAAATTAAACAGGGCATTGACTGACTTCCTTTTACATGGCTGTCAACTTCCTACCCCTACTTCCAGGAAGCATGGCGAGGGCAAATCCTCCCAAACAAAGTTAATTTTCATGTTACTAACAAGTATTTTTTGTTGACATATATTTCTACATAATCATGAAGGTCTCTAGAATCATCCAAACAAAACAAATCTTACAAGAGATCTATAGTTTTTTGTATACTTTGTCAAAGGTACAAGCAGCAACTATAGTTGCCAGAGGGCAAATGCCTTGTAAGTACATATATCATGGGGAAATAGGGTATACTGTTGCTAGCACCATGCTACTCATGTTACCTTCTTATTAAAAACATGTTAGCATCATGCTAACTTGCTAGCATTATGCTAATCACATTAACAGCTTGTTTAAAACATGTTAACATCATGCTAGCAAAATGCTAATTATGCTAATTTTGTTTTAACATTTTACTTGTGTTAACATGTTGTTAGCATAATGCTAACACAATTAACATGTTGTTAACATGATGCTAAAATGATTAGGGCTATTATTAGTGCCTAGTGCCAAGTTTTGTCACAGTAAGCACCACTTACATTTTCCTCAGAAAATGTACATAGATATTTATTTTTATTTATTTATTCCATTTAACTTTTTGATACACAATGCCCTGTTGGAGCAACTTAATGGACGCACTTTGTTCTGTATTATGTTCCACCACTTTAAGACAAATGGATTTGTTGTCTGATGTTTTCATATTCAAGACATTATAAGCTAGATGCGGCTTTTTTGGGTTCTCACTGAATGTTCTCTGACTTTGATACATAATAAATCTGTTTATGAATAAAGATTGATCTTCCCTGCTAAAAAAAACAGCTAAAACCAGCCTAAGCTGGTTGTCTGGTTTTAGCTGGTCAGCAGGCTGGTTTTAGGAGGGGTTGGCCAATTTCTTAGCTGGTCAGGCTGGAAGACCAGCTAAAACCAGCTACTTCCAGCTTAAACCAGCTAAGACCAGCCAACCAGCTTAAACTGGTTTCAGTTATCAGCAGTTATTTTGAGTTAGAAGCCAAATGCTCTCCTCCTATTCAAATTTGACATTAAAGGAGTGCATACAACATATTCGCCCACAAGCAACTATAGCTGCCACACATTCAAACACAATTTTCAAGAAAAAAAAAAAAAAACCTGGGGAAAATAAATGTATGTTCACATAGGACACTATTAACACAACTATATGCATGAAACCATTCCGAAAAATTTGGGCACAAATGGGTTAATCTATCTTATCTAATTCTGGTTTGTAGTGCAAACAGTTTTAATGTTTACTGTTATTTCCCTATAGTGGATAATGAACCTGAAGTATCACCCATAGGCTTACTTCTGTGTTGAAAAAAAAAGGTGGATACGAGATGAGCATGCGTGTCCAAGCTGAACATGCTTCTGGTGCATCTGAAGCTGTAATTAAACGGTTAGCCCATTATTTATTCACCCTCAAAGCTTCCTAGATGTACTGTATATGACTTCCTTCTTTCAGACAAATACTAGCGGAGTTATATTAAAAAAATGTCCTGGTTTTAAGCTATATAATGGCAATGGGCGGGTGTTTCTTTTCAACAGTCCAAAAGAAGTCCAATAAAGTGCATCCATACTAAAAAGCCTTCTGTAGCAAATCAGTGTGTTTTTGTAAGAAAAATATCCATATTTAACAGTTTCGGGCAGATGATGTAGGACTTTGAATTTGAAGTACAAAAAAGAAATTTGATTTGTAAAGAAAAATGTCGAGGATTTCGATACAAGCCAAGAGGAGACTGGTTTTCCTTTGCTAAAGCAAGGAAACTTTGCTTCCTTTGCTCCTGTAAACAAACGTTGGGTTTTGTAAAACTCACCAGCGCAGGACAAAGCTGCTTCTATGTACAACAGTTGGCGCAAGCTGGAGAAAAGAGAATATTATGTTTTGAATATAGATATTTTTCTTACATAAATGCATTGATTTGCTACAGGAGGCCTTTATTCACCCCTGGAAACGCGTGAGGCACTTTTTATTATGGATGGATGCACTTTATCGGACTTGTTTTAGACTGATGAACAGAAACACCCACCCACTGCATTATAAAGCAGAAAGAGACAGGACATTTTTTATATAGCTCCAGTTGGATTCATCTGAAAGACGGAAGTCATATATAGGATGCTGTGAGGGTGAGTAAATAATGGACTAATTTTCATTTTTGGGTGAACTAACCTTTTAAATATTGAGCAAAAGTGCTTGTATAGTATATGTTTATTGTTTTAAATGCTGGCCTACTACTTACTTTTTTGGTTGATATAATCCTTAGTTGTGTAAATGTATAATTTATTTTTCATTATTTTTTTCAATTTCATTTAAATTTGTAGTTAAAGGGTTACTCCACCCAAAAAATATATATATTTTTGTCATTAATCACTTGTCCCCATGACGTTCCAAACCCATAAAAGTTCGTCTTCTGAACACAATTTAAGATATTTTGGATGAAAACCAGGAGCTTTGTGGATGTCCCATTGACAGCCAAGTAAATAACACTGTCAAGGCCCAGAAAAGTATGAAAGACGTCGTCAAAATAGTCCACCTGCCATCAGTGGTTCAACCATAATTTTTTACGAAGCTACGCGAATACTTTGTGTACGCAAAGAAAACAACGTAGTGCCATTTTGGAGAGTATCACCTGGATGCAAACAGCTATGCTATTCTCTGTCAGCTGCAGATAAGCTGTTTTCATTTGAATCATTTGAATTTTTGACGTTCCAAAAGCGCCACCTATTGGCAGAGAATTTCAATAATCCAGTCCGTAGTTTTTGTTCAGACGGTCGCTAAAATCTAACCCCGTTTTGAATTAAATTTAAATATAATAATTTATACTTCTGACTTAAACATCTGATTAAATTTAATTGAGCCTTAAAATGATTTAAGGCTCAACTGTCAAATAATGAGGGAAATAATGAGGAAAAATAACAAGCAGTAAATGGTAAAACTGTTTGTGCTACAAACCAGTATGTTCAAAATTAAGATAATACATAAAAAAAAAATACTAAGACACACCAATTTGCAATATAAAGCAGCAAAACAAGCTGTTTTGTACAACTAAAATTAGCTAGAGGCGGAAGTCAGACCCATAAAATGTACAAATGCTTATAATTTATTTTGTTTTGTGACCACCTGAATCTCAACTGTAAATCAATAGCTATTTTGTGGTCTACATCTAAATTACAAAATGTAATGTTGACTTGTATGACATTTTTAACTTTGTATGTGGTTCAATGTTTAAGACATCTTGCATACATTGTAAATCACTCTGGACAGCAGTGACATGAGCTCATGTTTTGATATAAGAGGATTTAATTGACACAAATACAGACCATCTTGCTTTTGTCTCAGGATTTCCCCCTGCCAGGTGCTGTAGGACCGTTGTAGATCAAATCCCACGGCGCATTTTGCGACTAGTTTCCAGTTGTGAGATACAGAGGAACTATGGAGCCTGCCACATTAATGCATTGATGTGAGTGTTTAACATACAGAAGCACAAATGACATCTGAATCATGTGCTCCTGTATTTACTGTTTACTGCTCTTCAGATTACATTTCAGAAACAAATCGTTCTGTGCACATCCCAGAATGCTGAAGAAACTGAAGAAGATTCATGAATCCAAACTGGCTTAAATGCAAACAGGAAATAAATGAACGTGATTGTGAAATCTGTTTAGAATCCAAGTGGCATTGGATAGTTTCAATATTTGCTGATAGAACCAGACATTATGCTGATTACTACAATATCTTCTGCTTTTTAATGAAATACACCCCTTTTTTCAGTTTTGGCTATTCTTGGTGATTGTTCGAACCATTGTACTTTGACATAAAACCAATATCTCGCATATTTGTTACCAAGTGTCTCAGAGACAGTTATTCGCTCCATGCAGAATCACTCAGATCTAGACTAGAGTTGCACTGCCACCTAGGGGTGTCCTTTGGTGTTGCTGTTTTTACTTCACTATCCAACCAAGCAGGTCAAACATGGTTTGAGATCAGGAGAAACACATTCAGTCGAGTGTTATTCAAAGTAACTGTTAGTATATTATGTAGTGTTACTATACAAAAAAACTGAACATGGAAGAGCATACATACACCAAAATGTAAACACATGCGCAGACGTATTATATAGAGTGAGCTTAGCAAACACACACTGGAGTAAATGGGTGTAATGTGACAGCAGTGTAATAAAAGCGG
Organism: Cirrhinus molitorella; assembly: GCA_033026305.1. Lineage (NCBI taxonomy): Eukaryota > Metazoa > Chordata > Actinopteri > Cypriniformes > Cyprinidae > Cirrhinus > Cirrhinus molitorella. Next base: position 32,068,867 of record CM065134.1, on the reverse strand, counting down.
CTTAAAAACCTTCTTTACACCTGTCAAAGAAGTCTGGGCCACATTATTATAATTCTTCCATTCATATTCAAGGATTTACTGTGGTTTTGAGCTCCTCAATGCCTGTCAGGTTTAAAGAAACACAAAAATCAAGATAAACACTTTGATTTTGCTTTTATAAAAACCTATGGTACTATTACCATGGTACTTAATATGGAAGCTTGTTTCCAAAGAATTGCGTGATATAACCTTACAAATGTTACTTTTTCTCAAAATTGTGTGAAATAAACTCACAATTGCGATATAAAGTCAGAATTGCAAGATATAAGCTTACAATTGACTTTTTTTCTCAAAATTGCATGATATAAACTCAGTTCTGAGAAATAAAATCTTTTTTCTCAAAATTGCGTTTAGTAAACTCGCAATTGCAAATTATACACTTACAATTGTGAGAAATAAAGTCAGAATTTCATCATAACTTACAATTCTGACTTTTTTCTCAGAATTGTGTGATGTAAACTCCCAATTTAAAAAAAATAAAGTCAGAAGTGCGAAGAATTAATATTATGAATATTATTTTTTATTTTTTTTTTCCATTTAATTTTATTTTACAAAAAATGGTAATTCATAATTAACTATTTTTAAAGTATCAATAATTTATAGTAGTATTACATCAATATTTAATGTATATCTAGTAAAAAAAATAGGCCTATTTATAATTTTTTCTCAGAATTGCGTGATATAAACTCGCTATTGTGAATTATAAAGTCAGAATTGCGTGGTACAAATTTGACTTTTTTCTCAAAATTGCGTCATATAAACAGACAATTGTGAGGAATAAAATAAGAATTCCATTATATAAACTTACAAATTTGACTTTTTCTCAAAATTGAGTGATATAAATTCATAATTCCAAGATATAGTCAGAATAGCGTGATATAAACTCGCAATTCTAACTTTTTTCGGAAAATTGTGTGATATAAACTCACAATTGCAAGATTTAAAGTCAGAATTGAGATATAAGATTACAATTCTGTGCGATAGAAACTTACAAATATTATTTTTTCTCAAAATTGTGTGATATAAACTCCCAATTTGAGAAATAAAGTCAGAATTGCAAAGAATCAATATTTCATATTATGAATATTTATTTTTATTTATTTTTCATTTAATTTTATTTTATAAAAACTGGTAATTCATAATTAACTATTTTTAAAATATCAATCATTTGTAGAGGTATTATATCAATATTCAGTATATATTTAATAAAAAAAATTAAGCCTATTATTATTTTTTCTTAGAATTGCGTGATATAAATGTACAATTCTGACTTTTTTCTCAGAACTGCATGATATCAACTTATAAATTTGACTTTTTTTTTAAAAATTGCATCATATAAACGGACAATTGTGAGGGAAAAAGTCAGAATTGCGTGATATAAACTCGCAATTCTAACTTTTTTCTTTTTTTTCATCTTATTTTATAAAAAATGTTAATACATAATTAACTATTTTTAAATTCTAAATAATTTATAGTAGTATTATATCAATATTCAGTATATATTTAATTAAAAAATGAAGCATGTTTATTATTTTTTTCTCAAAATTGCATCATATAAACTGACAATTGTGAAAAATAAAGTCAGAATTGCATTATATAAACTTACAAATTTGACTTTTTCACAAAATTGCGTGATATAAATTCATAATTCCAAGATATAGTCAGAATAGCGTGATATAAACTCACAATTCTAACTTTTTTCGGAAAATTGCATGATATAAACTCACAATTGCAAGATTTAAAGTCAGAATTGAGATATAAGATTACAATTCTGTGCAACAGAAACTTACAAATATTATTTTTTCTCAAAATTGTGTGATATAAACTCCCAATTTGAGAAATAAAGTCAGAATTGCAAAGAATCAATATTTCATATTATGAATATTTATTTTTATTTATTTTTTTGTTTTTCATTTAATTTTATTTTATAAAAACTGGTAATTCATAATTAACTATTTTTAAAATATCAATAATTTGTAGAGGTATTATATCAATATTCAGTATATATTTAATAAAAAAAAATTAAGCCTATTATTATTTTTTCTTAGAATTGCGTGATATAAATGTACAATTCTGACTTTTTTTTCTCAGAACTGCATGATATCAACTTATAAATTTGACTTTTTTTTTAAAATTGCATCATATAAACGGACAATTGTGAGGGAAAATGTCAGAATTGCGTGATATAAACTCGCAATTCTAACTTTTTTCTTTTTTTCATCTTATTTTAAAATATAAATCATTTATAGTAGTATTATATCAATATTCAATATATATTTAATTAAAAAATGAAGCATGTTTATTATTTTTTTCTCAAAATTGCATCATATAAACTGACAATTGTGAAAAATAAAGTCAGAATTGCATGATATAAACTTACAAATTTGACTTTTTCACAAAATTGCGTGATATAAATTCATAATTGCAAGATATAGTCAGATTAGCGTGATATATACTCGCAATTCTAACTTTTTTTCTCAAAATTCTGTGATATAAACTCACAACTGTGAGAAATAAAGTCAGAATTGCGAGATATAAGCTTACAATTCTGACTTTTTTTCCTCAAAATTGCATGATCTAAACAGTTCTGAGAAATAAAGTCAGAATTGCGTGATATAAACCCGCTATATAAACCCTTTTCTCAGAATTGCGTGATATAAACCCGCAATTGCAAAGTATAAAGTAAGAATTGCGTGATATAAACGTACAAATATTACTTTTTCTCAAAATTGAGTGATATAAACTCACAATTCTGACTTTTTCTTTCAGAATTGCATTTAGTAAACTTACAATTGCAAGTTATAAACACAACTGTGAGAAATGAAGTCAGAATTGCGTTATATAAATGTACAATTCTGACTTTTTTTCTCAAAATTGTGTGATATAAACTCACAATTGTGAGATATAGTCAGAATAGCGTGATATAAACTTGCAATTCTGACTTTTTTCTCAAAATTGTGTGATATAAACTCACAATTGCAAGTTATAAACAATTGTGAAAGTTTGGAAAGTCAGAATTGTGAGAGTCTTCTTCAGTGAATAAAAAGTTTAAAAGAACAGCATTCATTCAAAATAGAAATCTTTTCTAACAATATGTCTTTATCAATTTAACACACCCTTGCTAAACAAAAGTATTGATTTCTTAAAAAAGAAAGAAAGAAAATGTACTGACCCTAGACTTTTTAATTTGCACAGCATTTTTTGGGGCTGAAAAATGAATTAAAAACATGTAGATGAATCTTAGAATTTCTTAGTATATGTTTACTAAAACATTCAAGTTATTTCCTAATTTAAATAAAAAAGCAGATATTTCAGTTTTCGATGAGCCTACTTTATGTCATGAACACTGAATGATTAAGATGTTAATTAGTCTTATCCACTCAAATACACAGTCACACACACTCGAGCGCTCCAGCGGTCAGAAAGGCTTAACTGCGGTTATTTTTACAGAACCAATAACAAGTCCTTTATTTGAAAGGCACAGTGTTTGGACTTGCATAAGTGAAAAGGTCAGAGCGTCGGCGAGAGCTGAAACAGATTCAAAAACCCAGAGTGAAGTGATTGAACGCTGCAGTCGGAGACTCAAAAGAGCTGTGAAGAGATGAAGGTCAAACTCCGAAGACACTTCATCTTGCACAATATTTATGGAGTCCGGCCTTAAATGCCAAGACAGGAAGTGAGCTCCTGAACGCTTAAGCAGCGGTCCGCGTTCCTGTCGCAGAACTGCATGAACTTCTTGGCACAGCGGCGAGGACGCAGAGTTCTGCGGAGCAGGAGACGTAACGGACGCGATTCCCGCTCGCTCAGAAGCCCATCTGCGTCTGCGTCCAGCCGTGTAAAGTACCGACGGAGAGTTTGAACAGATGAGAAAGAGGCCGGAGAGGTGAGGACATGAGGACGGGCCTCAGGTGTCCTGAGAGACAAGAACATCAGACATTTTACACAAAACTCAAGTCATGATGGACATTCTAGATCAACATACTTTCTAAGCTAATAATGTAGAAATGCATTTAAAATAGTTGTAATATGATTTATATTTAATGATTTTTGTTTTGTTTTTCCATTAAATATTTTTTTAAATGTAGCTTTTTTTAATTTAATTATATTTAATTTAATTATATATTTATTTCAGTTTTTGTCATTTAAACTTGGTTCATTTACTTGCCACGACAGGACTTCTAATTTTCTTTTTTTCATATATATATATATTTTTATTAATATTTCTTTTTAGCTTTATTTATATATTTATTGTAGTTTTTTCACTTTATTTCTATTTTCCTTCATTTCTATACTCATTTCAGTTTTAGTCATTTAAACTGTAGTCAATGCAAAATTTCTAATTTTAATGTTTTAATTTTTGCTTTTTCATCAAGTATTTGTATTTATTATTATTATTATTATATATTTCTATTTACCTTTATTTCTATATTTATTTCAGTTTTAGTCATTTAAACTGTAGTTGTCTGTGCAAGATTTCTAATTGTAATGTTTTAATTAATTTTAATTTAATTAATCAAATATTTGTATTTATTATTATTATTTTGTTTCTATTTAACTTTATTTCTATATTTATTTCAGTTTTGGTGTTTTAGTTTCAGTTTTTTTTGTTTTAATTTTGCTTTTTCATCAAATATTTGTATTAATTATTATTATTTTGTTTCTATTTAGCTTTATTTCTGTATTCAGTTTTAGTCATTTTAACTTGTTTTATTTCATTTAGTTGCCAAGGCAAGATTTCTAATTTCCATTTTTTAATTTTTCATCAAATATTCTTCTTCTTCTTATCATTATTATATATTTTTATTTACCTTTATTTCTATATATTAATCATGTTTTTTCATCAAATATTTATATTATTACTTTCTTTTTATATTTTGTTTAGCTTTATTTATATATTTATCTCAGTTTTAGTAAACTTGTTTTATTTCATTTAGTTGCCAAGGCAAGATTTTTATTTTTCATTTTTAGATTCATTTTAAAATTATTTTATAATTTTTTATATATTTCTTTTTAGCTTTATTTATATATTCATTTTAGTTTGATTAATTTCAACTTGTTTTATTTGTATTTATATGTAGTTGCCATGGTAAGGATTTCTCATTTAATTTTTAAAACTTTTGTTTATATATTTATTTCAGTTTTAGTCATGTAAACTGTAGTTGTCAATACAAGATTTCTAATTTTCATGTTTTAATTTTTGTTTTTTTTTTCATAAAAAATTTATATTATACTATTATATTATATTATACTTTCTTTTTACATTTCTATTTAGCTTTATTTATATATATATATATTTTTTTTTTTCATTTAGTTGCTAAGGCAAGATTTCCCCTATCAAATATTTGTATTATTATTATTATTGTTGTTTTATATTTCTGTTTAGCTTTATTTATATAGTTATTTCAGTTTTAGTCATTACACTTTACAATAAGGTTAATTAGTTAACTACATTAGTTAATATGAACTAATAATGAACTGCACTTATAAAGCATTTCTTAATCTTTGTTAATGTTAATTTTAACATTTACTATTATTCAAATCTTGTTAACATTAGTTAATGCACTGTGAACTAACATGAATATACAATGAACAACTGTATTTTCATTAACTAACATTAATGAAGATTAGCAAATACAGTAACAAATGTATTTCTCATGGTTAGTTCATGTTAGTTAATACATGAACTAATGTTTAACTAATGAACCTTATTGTAAAGTGTTACCTATTAAAACTTGATTCATTTCATATAATTGCATAAGCAAGATTTCCAATTTAAATTTTTTTCCCCCATCAAATATTTGTATTATTATTATTTTTTATATTTATGTTTAGCTTTATTAATATATTTATTTAAGTTTTAGTTTTAGTAATTTTAGTACTAGAATTGAAACTTTGTTTAGGTTTTTAAAGTTTAGCTTTTAATTTAATATTTTTATTTTATTTTATTTTAGCTTATATTAATCAACAAAAATGGTTTACTCTGATGACTCAATATCATGATGTATAATGATGTAATATCTGTAATCTGACTGTAATTGATGTGTGCGTCTCTAACCTGTATTGAGAATATGAAGCGCCACTTTCAACTTTCTGCTGAAATGCTTGTAATAAACTTGTCAGAAAGTCTGCCTTTCGTACACTGGGACAACCTACACAAACACAGACAGATATCGTAAATGAAATCTGTGATATATAAAGTAGGATAGGACCCATCATTTTGAGGTAAATGTGTTCAAATATATGAAAAATCTGTGTGTAACTTTACAGAATGTCACTACTGAACACCATTTTTTCTATAATTAAACACACTTTTTTTATTATTATTATCGGTAGTGACAAAAGGGAACACATAATCCTTTATTTGGGAGAAATATGCAGTCACGACCAAAAAATGGGACGTTTTGTCAAAAACAAAGTGTACTGAATTAGCAACTAAGATTTTATGATAGTGTTTTGGTTCAATGTATGTTCAAACTAATAAATCCTTAACTTTGAAATCAGTATGATCAACTTTTTGGCTTTTACAAAGAAAACTTGGTTTCAAAATACAACAAATCTCAAAAATCACTCTTGAAATATTAATAAATGTAAATGATTTTTGATTTACCTCATGATTTTTGATTTACATTATGGTATAAAAATGTTTAGTAAAATAGCAAAAAATATATACTTACAATTAGATGTAAGCAAAATCTTAATAGGTCAATATAACCCTCCTAATTAAATTATTATTACTGTGTTTCTGTAGTGACAAATTCGGGGAGAGGACAAATATTCCAAAACTTTCTGAAAATACAAAATGAGAATTAACTGCACAATTACTAGAAATGTGTACCTTGGTCATTATACAATTTGCATACATACATTTTTTTTGGAAAAAGACCAATTCTGTAGAATGGCCCATATACAGCTCTATAAAAGATCCTTTAAATGTACTAATGATAAAAATGCATATGTTTTACAGACAACTAATGATAAGATATAAACTCACAATTCAGACAGTTTTCTCTCAATTCTGAGTTTATCTCAATTCAGACTTTTTTTTAACCTCACTTCACATATTTTTTTCTTACAATTCAGGCTTTTTTTCCTCACAATTTTAAGTTTAGTTGTCACAAGTTTAAAATCTCACAATTCTGAGTTTACATTTCAAAATTATAAGTTTAAATCTCACATTTAAGACTTTTTTCAATGTAATTCTGACCATTTTCTCTCAGAAGTATAAGAAAAAATACATTGATTTGTTGATATAAAGAACTGTGAGGGGAAAAAGCCAAAAAATGTTATTCCTTGGCAGAAGTAAACTTCCCCAGCTTCCTTGTATAAACAACTTAGTCATGTCTGGATTTCGAAGAGCAAATGCATTTTTTCCCACCACAGGATTTGTTTTAACATTCTTCCCATTCTGCATGCCACTTATCTAATCCAGATTGAGATCTGACCTGAGAGAGGAGTCTGTGTGTAGCTGTTGTTGATGATGAGCTTGTGTTTGTCCTGAGCGCTGCAGTCAGGCAGTTGGTTCCTGCACACAGTACAAAATCATGTAGTTTTCTACACTCTAGGGCTGTCACTATTCATTGATTCTAATCGACTATTCGATTTTTTAAAAACCTTGATTTCATTTTGCCCACATCGAAGTAACCGGCAAAATACCGGAAGTGGCACATTTCCCGGACGAGAATTCATGAAGCGCATTATTAGACTGTTTTATTTGGCTGCAACATATATTAAACCCATTTAAAAATCATAAGCATAACAGTGAATTCACAAACGCTACGATTCAATTAAATATATAAGCGATGCAGGTTTAATATATGTGCGTCAATTATTTACATACATGTAGGTTACGTTCATGCGTTCTCAAAGCTATGGAAGCATATGGGTAGTGAAATTCAATTTGAAATGTAATATGCAAAATGGCAATGCATTTCTTTTTTTTTTTTTAATTTACTTTTTCCCATACATATGTGCAACATTTAGTGCAAAATGAAAATTCAGTTATATAATTTGCATTTGCCATTTTCTACACTAGCTTTAATATGTAAATCAAAAACATATACTAACGTTTTAGAAGTTGCAAAATTAAAATGAAAATGCATTACCCAAATTGATTAGATTTTTTACATGTCCACGTAAAAACTGTAGCAAAATTATCATTTAAATGGGGTTTTCCTAAATGCATTTAGACTTATGGATAGGACACGTGGGATTGCATTTTTATCATAATACCATGTGATAATTGTAGAGAAACACAGTGAAAATTCCAGAATGCATTCTGAGCCAAAGGTGCAGCAAAAGGGTAGCAAAATGCTCATTTAAATTACTTATATTTTTCTTAAATGGATTGAAACTTACATATATGTCTTTTAAATTGCATTTTCATTAAAAAATAAATTTGAAAATGCAAGGCGGGGCATGGCAACAGGATGCACAACAGGTCAATATTCACCCTTAACCAAATGTGTTTCACCTGCCTCAACATATCTCACTGCTTACACTCCAATACACAATAAAAAGATACAACCATATATTTCCTCTCTTCTTGTTGTGACGTTTAGGTGCTATGGAACACGCACTATTTTACGGATTAAGTTGGTAAATGTGTAGAACTGCACTGTCTGTTTGCTTATTGTGCATCAATCGGAGTGTAAACAGTGAGAGATGTTAAGGCAGGTGAAATGCGTTTGGTTAAGGGTGAATATTGACCTGTTGTGCGTCCTGTTGCTGAGCCCCGCTTTGATGTAATGATTGACCATCTGGCTATAAACTGAGTCATTTGTGTTGTTTATTAAATTCAAGCATTTCACACTGGTGCTGTTTAGTGACCAAGACTCATCAGCGAGTAAAAGCATCTGCTCTAGCAATTCGCGATGTGCCGATTTGAAATTTGATCTGAGCAGATCTCACTTCACATATTTTTTTCTTACAATTTTAAGTTTAGTTGTCATAAGTTTAAAATCTCACAATTCTGAGTTTACATTTCAAAATTATAAGTTTAAATCTCACATTTAAGACTTTTTTTCAGTGTAATTCTGACCATTTAACTTCCCCAGCTTCCTTGTATAAACAACTTAGTCATGTTTAGATTTCGAAGAGCAAATGCATTTTTTCCCACCACAGGACACGTGGGATTGCATTTTTATCATGTGATAATTGTAGAAAAATACATTGAAAATTCCAGAATGCATTCTGAGCCAAAGGTGCAGCAAAAGCCAATTTTCATTAAAAAATGAATTTGAAAATGCAAGACGGGGCATAGCAACAGGACGCACAACAGGTCAATATTCACCCTTAATCAAATGCGTTTCACCTGCCTCAACATATCTCGCTGTTTACACTCCAATACACAATAAAAAAATACAACCTTATATTTCCTCTCTTCTTGTTGTGACGTTTAGGTGCTATGGAACAGGCACTATTTTACGGATTAAGGTAAATGTGTAGAACTGCACTGTCTGTTTGCTTATTGTGCATCAATCGGAGTGTAAACAGTGAGAGATGTTGAGGCAGGTGAAATGCGTTTGGTTAAGGGTGAATATTGACCCGTTGTGCGTCCTGTTGCTGAGCCCCGCTTTGATGTAATGATTGACCATCTGGCTATAAACTGAGTCATTTGTGTTGTTTATTAAATTCAAGCATTTCACACTGGTGCTGTTTAGTGACCAAGACTCATCAGCGAGTAAAAGCATCTGCTCTAGCAATTCGCGAATGCCAATTTGAAATTTGATCTGAGCAGATAAATGGTTCGAGTGGCACACTTTGACTAGCGCTCTTTTGCTCTCCTTTGCCGCATAAACATTACATCAGTCATTTATCGAACTCTTGTTAACGTTTATCGAGGAAATTCAAATCGTGCAATAATTATCGTTATTGATTATTTTTTTATTATAGTATTAAAAATAAAATGTTCTTTTTGTGGGATTAGTTGTTTTGTTTAATCAATAAATTAGACGATAGATTAATCAATATAAAAATAGTCGTTAGTGGCAGCCCTACTACACTCACTCTCTCTCGCACACAATACATAATCTTCTTACATGACTGATGTGCCTGGGATGGGTCGTCCTGAGTCCACTCTCACACACCAGCAGTATCCTGTGTTGCTGTGACACTGAACGGCTCTGTAACGGCCATCTGCACTGCATGCTGGGATAAAACGCTCTTCTGAACCCTGAGTGGCCACTTCAGCGAGCACAGACATTCGCTCGTGTTCACAGGTTTTTAGAGAGTCTGCAGAGTAAAGGCTCGTTCACACCAAGAACGCTAACAATAACTACAAATACAACAATAACTATATTTGCGTCCACACCAGTGAACGATAACTGTCTGTTTTTGTTGCACTTGCACGACTTCGACCAGTAGATCTCCTCAGCATGCATGTTTCAAGCACCCCTTACAAAGAATGCTTATTCAAGTATGCTATAGTATACTTCTTTTAAACTATACTTTCAGTATACTTTTTATGTACTTCTCAGAAATGTGCTTTATATATTTCTCAGAATATAAAAATATATTTCTCAAATATAAAATGTCACTTAAGTATACTTGACTTATACTTAGGAAAAGTCTATTTGAGCTATACTTGTGCTTTGAGAATCTGTGTTTTCAGTGTTATACGCTAGGGGCGCTATTGCACATCTTCTGTACAGAATTTACAAAACACAATTGAAGAAGAAATGAAAACAACAAACATGCTTCCACATGTAATCTTACACCATCATCAGGCATAAAACAGCATCAAAACCATAGATATGTAGAACTGAGTAACATTATGGTATAAAATGTCGACCCATGAAGAGGTAATAATGACTGTCAAGCTTTGGGGTGTTGATCAACTCCATCTACGTTTTGATTTTTTCACTTTTTCTTCAAGTGTTTATAAAAAATAATGCATGCAGCTAGAATAAAATGTTTTTGTTTACAAGCTGATATCCTGTTCTTTTTTTCTTTTTTTTGATGTTTTGTATATTCAGATATTCACATAACAAAATACATACAAATTAATACCTGAATAGGGACATAGTAGTATACCTAAAGTATGATGTAAAGTTCACTTAAAGTAAAACTTAAGAATATACTTGCAGTATAAAGCTACTAAACTAATAGTTTACTGGGACTACTCTTTTAGTGCAATAAAAATATTATTTATATATATGTTATATATGTTAACATATAATGTAATTATCTAGCAAAACGATCAGTTATTTTTGATACAAATTGACAATTTATATACTTTTAAACCTCAATTCTCGTCTTGCCTCATCTCTGTGATGCACATGCGTAGTCTGTGTGATCCAGGACAATACAGTTAGGGTATGTTGAAAAACTCCTACATCGCTGCAGAAGTACCAACCCAGTGTTTACAAAGTGAGCATACAAAGAAGATCAAACGCCCTTTACAAAAAAAGGTAAAACAGCATTGTAGGACAATTTTGAAATTGAAGATGAAAACGAGATGGGAGTTTTTCGACATACCCTAACTGTATAGTCACACAGACTACGCATGCGCATCGCAGAGACGAGACAAGATTTGAGGTTAAAAAGTATATAAATTGTCAATTTGTTTTTCGAAAATAATGATCATTTCGCTAGATAAGACTTAAAGCTCTTTAAAGCTGGATTTAAACTGCATTCTGGAAGTTCAAACTTTGGGGCACCATTCATATCCATTATATGGAGAGAAATCCTGAAATAGTGTCCTCAAAAAACTATTTCTTTACGACTGAAGAAAGAAAGACATGAACATCTTGGATGACAAGGGGGTGAGTACATTATCTGTAAATTTTTGTTCTGAAAGTGAACTAATCCTTTAAGAAACAACTAATTCAGCCTTCAAAACAGCCAAGATCGTCTTTCCATCTCACCTGCAGGTCGTCTCATGGAACGATTTCCATTCGGGTCAGACTTCAGCAGGATTGTCACCCAAAATGGAGGCACTTTGACTCCTGGATACATATATATGTATAAGCAATAATAATATAAAGTAAGAATAAAGTAATTAACACTGAATGCTCACCATCAGTGGTCAGAACAGAGCGCTGGTCGGGATCAGGAGTGGAGCGCCACTGAACGCCTCGCTCTAAACCCAGCGAGCACATATATGTCACGTAGTGGGCCGATTATTGATTTAAATACTGCAGTATATGCTTGTGCGTGTATGTGTGTTCTCTCACTTGCTTGTGCTAATTCCTGATCAGTTTCTGACATTTGACCTTCAACATAGAATGAGTTAGATTATTTTATGCCTGTGCAAAACTCTCAGTGCTAGGGTGCTCTTAGTGATTTCTAGAGATGGTTTCACAGTTTGTACACAATCTGTATCAGTGGTTGATTGTACTCACTAGTGCAGTTGGGCCGCAGGTTTAAGACAGAGCTGCCGCTCACAGGAATCCCATCAGGCGTGGAGCACCAGCAGTAACCTGTCTGATTGTGACACTGCACCTAGAGGTCAAAGGTCATAGGAGTTCAATGCATTTGTATTCAGTGAAGAAGTTCACTTGCAGAATAAAAATTTCCTGGTAGTTTACTCACCCTCATGTCAGCCAAGATGTTCATGTCTTTCTTTCTTCAGAAAGGTTTTTGAGGAAAACATATATTTCAATGGGAATCAGTGGGTTGAAGGTCCAAATTGCAGTTGCAATGCAGCTTCAAAGGGCTCTACACAATCCCACTCAAGGAAGAAGGGTCTTATCTAGCAAATGATCAGTCATTTTCTTAAAACAATTAAAAAATATTTTTTTTAATGAGATGGAGGTTTCCAGATAATACCAGATATTGATAGAGCCCTTGGAAGCTGCATTGAAACTGCAATTTGGACCTTCAACCTGCTGATCCCTATTGAAGCCCACTATATGGAGAAAAATCCTGAAATGTTTTCCTCAAAAAACGCAATTTCTTTTCGACTGAAGAAAGAAAGACATGAACATCTTGGATGACACGGGGGTGAGTATATTTTCAGGAAATTTTCATTCTGGAAGTGACCTAATCCTTTAATGCTTTTTCATATTGTTGATAACAAAGAATTGAATATAATTAATTTCTCTTTGTATTTTATTGTCAATATAGTTGACAAAAAGCCCATTCAAATCTATGTGATAAACTATTTAGATCAAAAGTAATCTAAAAGTAATCAAAGAACATTACCTAAAAATAGTAATCTAATAGATTACATTATGTTTACTGTATTTTGTAATTAGAAAAAGACTAAAATTTTCAAATAATACATACATATACAGTCGTGGCCAAAAGTTTTGAGAATGACACAAATATTAGTTTTCACAAAGTTTGCTGCTAAACTGCTTTTAGATCTTTGTTTCAGTTGTTTCTGTGATGTACTGAAATATAATTACAAGCACTTCATATGTTTCAAAGGCTTTTATCGACAATTACATGACATTTATGCAAAGAGTCAGTATTTGCAGTGTTGGCCCTTCTTTTTCAGGACCTCTGCAATTCGACTGGGCATGCTCTCAATCAACTTCTGGGCCAAATCCTGACTGTTAGCAACCCATTCTTTCATAATCACTTCTTGGAGTTTGTCAGAATTAGTGGGTTTTTGTTTGTCCACCCGCCTCTTGAGGATTGACCACAAGTTCTCAATGGGATTAAGATCTGGGGAGTTTCCAGGCCATGGACCCAAAATTTCAACGTTTTGGTCCCCGAGCCACTTAGTTATCACTTTTGCCTTATGGCACGGTGCTCCATCGTGCTGGAAAATGCATTGTTCTTCACTAAACTGTTGTTGGATTGTTGGAAGAAGTTGCTGTTGGAGGGTGTTTTGGTACCATTCTTTATTCATGGCTGTGTTTTTGGGCAAAATTGTGAGTGAGCCCACTCCCTTGGATGAGAAGCAACCTCACACATGAATGTTCTCAGGATGCTTTACTGTTGGCATGACACAGGACTGATGGTAGCGCTCACCTTTTCTTTTCCGGACAAGCCTTTTTCCAGATGCCCCAAACAATCGGAAAGAGGCTTCATCAGAGAATATGACTTTGCCCCAGTCCTCAGCAGTCCATTCGCCATACTTTTTGCAGAAGATCAATCTGTCCCTGATGTTTTTTTTGGAGAGAAGTGGCTTCTTTGCTGCCCTTCTTGACACCAGGCCATCTTCCAAAAGTCTTGGCCTCACTGTGCTGCAGATGCGCTCACACCTGCCTGCTGCCATTCCTGAGCAAGCTCTGCACTGGTGGCACTCCGATCCCGCAGCTGAATCCTCTTTAGGAGACGATCCTGGCGCTTGCTGGACTTTCTCGAACGCCCTGAAGCCTTCTTAACAAGAATTGAACCTCTTTCCTTGAAGTTCTTTTCGGGATTAAGTTAATTTTCATGGCAAAGAAGGACTATGCAATTCATCTGATCACTCTTCATAACATTCTGGAGTATATGCAAATTGCTATTATAAAAACTTAAGCAGCAACTTTTCCAATTTCCAATATTTATGTAATTCTCAAAACTTTTGGCCACAACTGTACATACTTTTTATATATACACATACAAAGATAGAAGCATTCAAAGGTTTCTGGTCAGTATGCTTTATTTTGAATAGTTTTTATATATTGTTTTCTTTCCCTAAAAGACGCAATAAAAGAGTAGAGCCCAAATGTAATAAATCATGAAAGAAGAAAAAATGCAGTACATACACTACCAGTCAAAAGTTTTTGAACAGTACAATTTATGTTTTTTAAAGTCTCTTCTGCTCACCAAGCTTGCATTTATTTGATCCAAAGTACTGCAGAAACAGTTACATTTTGAAATATTTGTACTATTTAAAACGACTGTCTTCTATTTGAAAATATTTTAAAATGTAATTTATTCCTGTGATCAAAGCAAAATTTTTAGCATCATTACTCCAGTCACATGATCCTTCAGAAATCATTCTAATATTTTGATTTGCTGCTCAAAAAACATTTATTATTATTTTTATGTTGAAAACAGCCGAGAATATTTTTTCAGGTTTCTTTGATGAATACAAAGTTCAGAACAGAATTTATCTGAAATAGAAATCTTTTGTAAAATTATGTCTTTATCTTCACTTTTGATCAGTTTAGAGCATCCTTGCAAAATAAAAGTATTAATTTCTGTAATTTCTTTCCAAGAAAAAATAAATGATACTGACTTCATGTTTCTGAATGGTACAGTGTATACATATATTACAAAAGCTTTTTATTTCAGTTAAATGCTGATCTTTGTATCTTTCTATTCATCAAAGAATCCTGAAAAAAATTACTTAACTGTTTTAAATATTGATAATAATAACAGTCAATGTTTCTTGAACAGCAAATCAGGATATTAGAATGATTTCTGAAGGATCATGTGACACTGAAGACTGGCGTAATGATGCTGAAAATCCAGCTTTGATCACAGGAATAAATACTTTTTAAAATTTATAAAAATAGAAAACAATTATTTTAAATAGTAAAAATATTTTGAAAATTAAAAAAAACTTAATCAATCAAATAAATTCAGGCTTGGTGAGCAGAAGAGACTTCTTTAAAAACCAATAAAAATGTTACTGTTCAAAAACTTTTGACTGGTAGCGTATATATTACCCTGTACTGTAAATAGAAATATACTGCAAGAATGCAATAAAGTGACAGTAAAGACATTTATAATACTACAAATGATGCTCTTTTAAACTTTCAAATACAACAGAGAATCCTACAATATAAGTATAATAGATTTTAAATCACATCTTCCTCGTCAGTCGCTCTGACTTAGTTGCTGGACTTTAGCATCACAATACCTCTGCATAAGTTCCATCAGCTGTGCATCGTGGGATAAAGACGGCGAAGGAATCAGAACGAGTGCTGGCCCGCAGAGCTTGAGATCGAGACAGCTGACATTTAGACCTCAGACCATCTGCTGACAAACACAAACACTTCAGACAGACTTTTAAATAAAACGTCTTTGTTTAGATATAATGAATTCCACCTTTGCATGTTGACAATGCAGCCATCCTCAGCTGGCTGTTAATGCACTGGGCACGCTGGAAAGAGCACAGAGATTTATACATTCGGCCGTTGTTGCCACACACAGCTTGATGGCGCCCTCTAGCACAGTCCTGCACACACGTCTGATGCCAATGCTTGTCCAACACCAGCAACTATAATTAGAGAACGGGAGGGGGTCAGTTGCTTTACATCTGGCTGGATGTGAAAGGCTAGTCTGTGTAAAAGCTCTCAAAAATGGTGTCTGGCTAAAGAACAGCAGGCTTCTGTCGTGAAAAGGGCTGGAGGTCCCATGATGGGAAGGTGATGCGAGACACTAATGAAAGATTTATATTTATGCACTCTCTCAAAGGACAGATTATCTTGTTGAATGCAAGCAAAGAGAGTGCATTTATATTTATATTTTAAATGGATTAAATATTCAAAAAAACGCTGTAATTGAATTTGGCATCCTCATGTATTTGTAATTATTGAAGAAAAAATAAAACTGGTCAGATGGCCCTCAGTCTAAATGGACCAATATTGGAATAAGAACATATCACAGCATAAGTTTTCCAATTAAAACAATAACAATATTTCTGTGCCAGGAAAAAAAAAATTAAACCATTATTAAACCATTTTTTCTGTGGTGTGGGGGGGGAAAAACAGTTAAAAATCATAATAGCAGAAGTTCCATTACCCAAGAAAATCCCAAACATATGTGGCAGTGTTTACTTGAATCCATGAAAAGAACAGAGCAGTGTGTCCTTTAATGAGGCCCGAGAGAGAGCGCCTGCAAAATGACTTGCACATGTTCAGATATTTGTGGAAACATCTCCATCTCTGATGCGTGTGTACATGCTATATGCAACCCACAATCATTACTGAAAAACCATGAAAACTTTCAGTTCTGGAAAAATCTCCTAAAAACCAAATATTCCGTAATATGCTGTAAAGGGCAGGTCATGACACATCAGATGTAGAATTGAATCAATAATTCTTCTCATTTTTGTTATTAATTATGTACATTAGGGTGTTTTGTGTCACATTTTCTTAATCAATGTTTAATAACAGTTGAAGTTTATAGAATCTGTAAAATGTAGTATTTTAGCAAATCATACAAAATGCATGTTATTTTTTATTTAGTACTGACCTGATAACATATTTCACATAGAAGACATTTACATGTAGTCCACAAGAGAAAATAATAGTTGAATTTATAAAAACGCCCCCATTCAAAAGTTTACATACACTTGATTCTTAATACTGTGTTGTTACTTGAATAATTCACAGCTGTGTTTTTTTGTTTAGTGATGGTTGTTCAGGAGTCCCTTGTTTGTCCTGAACAGTTAAACTGCCTGTTCTTCAGAAAAATCCTTTAGGTCCCACAAATTCTTTGCTTTTTCATCATTTTTGTGTATTCGAATCCTTTTCAAAAATGACTGTATGATTTTGAGATCCATCTTTTTACACTGAGGACAACTGAGGGACTCATATGCAACTACTACAGAAGGTTCAAACACTCACTGATGCTCCAGAAGGAAACAAAAAGCATTTGAAGATCATGGTAAATTTAACTTATTTTGTCCTCTGGGAAACATGTTACTATCTTCTGTAGCTTCAGAAGGGCAGTATTAAATAAAATAAAAAATTATATTTGAGCAAACTAAGAAAAATGTACACATCTTCATTACGTTCTTAATACATTGTTTTTCCTTCTGGAGCATCAGTGAGTGTTTGAACTGTAATAGTTGCATATGAGTCTCTCAGTTGTCCTCAGTGTGAAAAGACGGATCTCAAAATCATAGTCATTTCTGGAAAGGGTTCAAATACACAAAAATGCTGAAAAACCAAAGAATTTGTGGGACCTGAAGGATTTTTCTGAAGAACAGTGGGCAGTTTAACTGTTCAGGACAAACAACTATTTGCCCTATTTTTTTTTTCTTTCTGTGTATGCCAGTATGCACTTCATGTTAAGTTACACAGCTGTTGGAAAGACCAATTTTTTAAACAAATTTATATAAATTTATATGTGTGTTAAATATAATTAAAATTTTAATATTTCAATGACAGAGTCTAAGTAACTTAATTTTTTGGACTCTAGGTTATTCATTTCCCTGGATGCTTATTAATGCTGATTTGCCAAAATCATCAGGATGGAAGCTTTCCACACCTTCACAGTCCAATTTCAATGTGCAACAGCAAATGAAACATTGAAAGTGACATGAACATGGTTGCGCTTCAAGCTGCTCCTGCCAAGTGTGCAGTAACAAACAACACAGAAAGTCAACGATGTCTCTGTTGGAGAACAAGGCAGCACTGTAGACACGAGGCATGTCTAACAATTTTATAACTGTGAATGAAAATAAATACACAGTCTGAGTGGCCTCAGGTGGTTGGTTTAGTAATGAATGAGAGATGTGGTGCCACTTCTGCTGACAGGTGTGCATATTTTGCCTTTTAAAAACGGGGTGATTATAAAGAAACAAAATCTGTATTCCTCTGTCGGATTCAGACAGAAACTCTGTTCAGATTTATGTGCTCTGTGGCATTTCACATTTCCAGGTGGCTTTTTGTAGGTTAACAGGTGCATGTTTTGACATGGAAATGTATGACACAGAGCGATACTATAATACACAGAAATCCATTAAACGCCTTTTCACTTCACTAGGTTTACATGTTAAATATTCAATCTTTGTGAAGAAAAAAAGACAAGTCCCTCATTACACATGTAATTTCCTTTAATTGTCTGCAATAATTATCAAATGTATACGTGTATCTGTCAATCTGACCTTTTCAGTAAGATTTGTCGTAGTCCTTTTGCATCTGTAAACTGATTACACAATTATACATTTAACACATGAAATCGTTTATTTTCATATCCAGTCGTGAGATTACCTTATTTTCGTCCGTCATCTTCACTGAATCTGACAACAAAAAGAGGAGTAGTACGCGACAGGTGAACGTCAATGCTAGCATGATTCCCGCCACAACAGCCCACGCTTTGAGACAGGTCAAGTTCTTCCCGCCCGCGTGTGAATTTAAACACAAGGCGCGCGTCCTCACCACAGTAACGGCCAGGATTCAGAGGTTGAAGACAGCAGCTGAATGGTTTGCTCTCTATCCTTCGGTTCTTCGACGACGAAAATCAACAGACATGCGATGAAAACGAGCAAAATCATATAACCCTAAACACTAAAAACGATGTGTCGTCTTTAATATTTCACTCATGGTGTTTGAGGAGCTGAATACAGGCGACTGTACTGTACAGACTTAACATTTTCACACAGGAACTCCTCCTCAGGACGGCTAGGAGGATGGTAAGTTAACTCTATTGGTCCTCACCTGCCTAAACTGTTTAACAGAGCGTCTGTATTTTATTTTATTATATATATATATATATATATATATATATATATATATATGTGTGTGTGTGTGTGTAAATGTAATAGCACGTTGCAATTTAATAGCACATCTGGCTAGATTTGAGCTTTCTAAAAATAATGTTTTTTCAACAGCCCACAAATTGAGTACCATCCACAATGGTATAATTAAAGCATAATGCAGATTAGGACAAATAAGTGTTCTGAGGGGGGAAAAAATTACACTAATACAGTAATACACTAAATCTGTCACAGGATAGATCATAGTCTAAAAGACTCAATGCTAATAAATATTTTGCCACCAAAATTGTTAAAGAGGAAGTCATATGGGTTTTCGAATGACCTTTTTTGCAGTTTGTAACGTAGCTATCCTACAATATAAACAGTGTGCAAAGATGTTAATCAAAAAAAGCACATAACAAATAAAGATATTGTCTCTCAAAAGAAAGAGTCGACTCTGTACTGCCTCAATGATTTGTCATATTTTCAAATCTTCTGTCTGTTACTGATACACGTCACTCGGTAGGACATTAGCATAATTCACCCACCAGCGAAATACAAACACTTCCAATAGTTAGTGTGTTTACATCATGTTGCAATTTTCCAAAATTCCAAATTTGTTTCTGCAATAACACAATAGAATTTGAACCTTTTGTTGTGCGCTCATTTTACCTAGGACTACTTCTCTAATCTGGTGAGTTCAAAGCAGGATTTGCTAAACACTTGTCCATGAAAGATGCCCCAGACACGCAAAATTTTCAGGTATTTTGGATTTTTTTTGCAAACTAGTCATAGGTTTTTCGCTCAACCTGGAGAAGACCACTGCAGTACAATTCTCTGGACTCTCTAGGTCAATAATTATCAAAAAAAAAAAAAAAAAAAAGTTGAAATTTACCCTTTGATAAGCTATAAACGAAAAGGGCCCTGTCCAAATTTACCCAAAATCCTACAAAGCCTAAAGGAAAACTCACAATGATTAAAAAATTAATCGCTGCTTGCAGCTATATTATTAATGTATGTTCTGAGAAAATTACAATTTTCAATTACAATCAGTTTTCTGACCTTAGATACATTTTAACCTGTTGTAGGGGACTTCCGCACAATATTAGGACACTTTAAAATACCAAATGACCTGCTCTTTAATAAAACGTGCATTTAAGTCAGAGTGTCACTGACGTATTAAGTTATGAACTGAATAAAATAAAAAATTTAAGCTCTAGAGAGACAAGCATCAAGTGATTGGTTGAAAACCTCGAGCAAGCAGGGACACAGACAAATAATTCAAAGTGGTAATATTTTATAAGGAAACTTTATGTGTGCATGTGAAATTCACTTTTCATCTTGAGACAGAAAGCAGTTTTTGCAAATTTCCAGTACAGCAGATAACGTTTGATATTAAAGAGTACAAAAGAAAAAAAAAATCAGAATTCCAAATGCTTTTATTCAACTTTGCAGACGTAAGAGCAGGCTTTTGGTCCAAGTCTGTTCAAATCTTCTGAAGCCCATCGGCCCAACCCTATTCCCTCCCTCTACCTCTAATTTGTTCTCACTTCAATTCAACACTTTCAATTGCAAATCACCCCCGCCGTTCATTACAGAGCATGGTTGGTATTGGATACATGATTGCATAGATTTGTTAGACAGTAATTTAATTTTAATTAAGACATAATGGAATGTTCATTAAGACTTCAGCTCTCCCACTCCTTTCCCTCAACCTCCAGAGCTGTACGTTGGGTCCCTGCCCCTCCCTGTAGAAAGAGAAAAACGAGTGTACAACAAAAGGAAAGGAAAGGAAAAAATGAGTGGGAGAGAGAGAGCGCAACCTGCAACTACCAGGCACATTTGTACTTATTTCTGACTATATAAAAATCTCTTTTCTGTTGATTCAGCAGCTGTGTAGTCATAGGCTCTAGTGGAGGGTCACTACAAGGCTATGCTGCTCACATTGCCACTGAAGCTCTCACATGGACATTCAGTAATATCTGAGAAACAATTAAAGATGGATGGCAGATGGACACTGGTTACAGTTAGTCTACTCGAGTCAGGGAATCAATAAGGGAACGCTGTATGGTTGGAAAAAATTTTTTGTAGCTTCATTCTTCAACCCCTCAAAAAAGAAACAGACCTCACAGCTACTCAAACCTGCCTACAGTACTCCGCAGGGGTGAAACTGCTCGCTTTATAATCTTTGCTTATGACCTAAAGCCCTGGGTAGTCCGACAGTTCTGCGTACTGGAAAACAAGTATGTACAGCGTAGAATCCCGCTAACTCAAAATTGCTGGAGAGGAGAGAAATAAAAAAAAGGGGAGGAAAAAGCTGAGGTTAGATTTTCAAAGAGTTCCACCATTCCAGCAAAATGGGTTAAAGAGGGCATGTCACAAATTCCCTATCAAAACACTTGTTGAGTCTTTCTGTCCATTTTCCTACGATATACAGCCTTGCTATATGCCAAATAACATATTCCAACCCCAAACCAAACCTCCCACCCCACCAACTCTAGCAAGAAAACATCAAAATTAAAACAAAGAAAATAGCATGTTAAACTGGAAAAGCTTGGGCCCTCCCCACCGGGGTAGAGGGTGCAGGATAAGTGTATAGGCTAGACTGAAGCCAAAGCTGATTCTTTAAGCTCTCTTTAGTTCCATCCCAGAACAACCTAGTAGCTTTATTAATAATGAACATTTTTCTAATTTAACATCAACCGTTACTGCTGGTGAGAAATCACTTGAGTTCTTTCATAGTACGCATGTCATTTTAAGAGGAATGGAAGAAGATTAAAGAACCTGAGCTGTGGCTACAGTCCAAAGCCACACACCCTCTTCCCCTGACACTGAATCTGCAATATTAAACTTCTCTCTTTCCTTCCATCCTACGTCTTTCCTTAAGCTCTCCAAGACCGACATGTTTAACACGGAATCAAAAGGTTATCCCTCAATGCGTGGCAAGCTTCATCAACAGGTATTAGCTCTTCCCACAATGCCATGGTAAGCCCCTTTCCCCCCAAACATCTATCCCCCCCTCCCCCTCAGGTGTGCTATGAAGTCCCATTTCCAACACTCTTAAATATCTTCCTCTTCCTCAGGAGCACTGATCTCTTTAAGGACTGGATGGTTGAGAGAAAGACAGATGCGGCTCCATCCAGCGCTCTCATCTATCTAGTCTGTGAGAAGATCAGCACTGATGCAGGAGAGAGAACTGCTCCGGAGTTCTGGAGTTGGCCCTTAGAGGTCGCTCTCCCCATACAGGGCGGTGGAGAAGGACATGTAGTCAAGAGCACCCGGCACCGCGTCGGGGCCAGAGTATGGTGCCATTCGGGCAATGCAGTACTCTGCCTGGTCGGGAGGAAGCTCGCGCCTCAACTCCTCAGCTGTGATGTAGTTCTGAAAAGAAGAACCGGCAGGGATAGGTTGAAGTCCAATACGACAAGAATTTTGGACAGACATCCTGGCATGCACATTCTTACCTTGTCTCCAGCTAGGATTTTAAATGAGGCGATGACCTGGTCTGCGGTGTCTGTGTCGGTTGTTTCCCTTGACATGAAGTCGATGAAGGCCTGGAAGGTCACTGCGCCACTGTTGTTGGGGTCAACAATGCCCATAATACGAGCAAATTCTGCATCACCCTGAAGAACAGAGGTTGGAGGTTAACCCAGATAAACCAGGAGGACAATCTTGACAGCCAAAGTTTGAAGCCATATTTGACGCAAATAAAAGCGAGGCTGTAATGCATTGATTGAGACTTGAATGGTCACCTAAATGGTAAACACCATGCACAGTAGTACAACCCACGGAACACTAGGGCTGCCCTCGGCTAAAGATTTCTCTGTTCGACTAGTGGCCGTTCTTTTTAAGCATTAGTCACGTTTATTAATAAACCAAATAAATCATAATAAATTGCGTACATAAAGCTTGCCACAGCACACCGGCAGATATAATAATTACGAATATGTCAGGGAAAAACTGCAAGGAGATGAAGTTGGCGTCACTGACTCGTCATTTCCGCAGTAGTGGATGCGCCTGCATGCATTTTTAATATGGATTACATAATCGGAGATTATTTGTTTTCCATTTGAATTGGGTCATTTAAAAGTAGACATTTTGCTTTCTATATATTTTTTATGTCTGATAGACAAGTATACACAGTTTAAAGTTTCACGCTCAAGTTCACAAAGACTGAGACGGCAGAAAGTGCATCATGTTTGCTTTTATTATTTTACAAAAGCGCAATATTTCATTGTTATTTACAGATTCGAAGGATGTATTACTTTTATCTGTATGACCAAAAATTTTAAGAGCACCGCAACGGCACCTACATTTGTCATGCAGTGAGTGCGCTACTATTCAGCTTCCACACTCCACACAGACACTTTTTTCTACTGTAGGTTAACATTAGATTGAGCTGCCATGTAAAGTTACTACTACATCTATCTTTGAGATGAAAAGCCATATTTGAAATCGATGAATGATTCAGCGTTTGGATTTCCTGCCCAATGTACTATATTACCACATAGACTGCGTGACTTCGCCACTTCTTGGATCATTTTTAGTTCTAAGAGCAATAACATTTTGGTCGACTAACGGTAAGTCAACTATTAGGGGCAGCCCTACTGAAAACTAACTTTACATGTATCCCTCAGCCCCATTTTCATTTGAGCCAAATTAATATTGCATCTAAGGTGCTTGTCTAAGGTCTATTACAGGGGTAGCCAAGTTTGGTTCTGAACAGCCACAGTCCTGCAGAGTTTGGCTTCAACTTTGATAAAAAATGATTTCAGTAGCTTTTGGTACAGGACTGTGGTTCTCCAGGACTGGAGTTGGCCACCCTTGGTCTACTAGAATCTATTTAAAACATTTTTTTTTCCCTTTACAGATCCTAATAGGTTAGTTCACCCAAAACTCACCCTCATGTTGTTCCAAACCCAAAAGACCTTAATTCGCCTTCGGAAAACAAATTAAGACATTTCTGATGATTTCTGACCCTTCAAGCAAGGGTCCGATGTTTTTGGTACCTTTCTGGGCCTTGGAAGGATGTGGAAGGACCCTTGTTGTCTATGCTGGGTCAGAGAGCTCTTGGATTTCATTAAAAATATCTTCATTTTTGTTTCCGAAGATGAACGAAGATCTTGCGGGTTTGCAACAACATAACGGTGAGTAATTAATGACAGAATTTTCATTTTTGGGTGAACTGACCCTTTTACCTAAAATATAGATTAAAAATGTATATAAAAAGTAAATAAACGATATCCAACAAAACTGATTATTTTTAACGGCAAGCAAAAGCAGGAGTTCAGGAGAAACTGTTGCTGTAGATTGAGAAAGGAGGTAGCAGTACCAGGCTGTTCCCAGTGGAAATGAGCAGTGCGCGGAAATCGTCGCTGTCCATTATCCCCGTGCGCTTCTACAGTTCGCAAAGGGAAGGATGAGAAAAGAAACAGGAAGGATGCATGTGGAAAGCAGAGAATTTGGGGAGATGAAGAGGTTGTACGCAAACAGAGGGAGTTCGTACATAAGACAAGTAAGAGAAGAAGGGAAGTTATAGCAAGGACAAGTAAAGAAAACAAAAAGAAAAAGGAAGCAGTGAGAAACATAAAACATGAAAGCAAAACCTTAGCTGACCTGCAGAGGGCACCTTTTCAAGCAGCAGCACAACAGGTGAGTGAGGGAGTTAGTGAGTGATGGAATGAACGAGTGATGCGGCACACACACACACGCACACACAGACAGAAGGCAGTCATCAGAACCCTTTCTTCTCTGGGCGTGCTCATACCTGCTTGTCGTTTTCTACGTCGTAACCCAGACTGATCAAACAAGCCTTGAACTCCTCGGCCTGTAAGACACCACTGTGGTCCTGTGGTAAGCCAATCACGCAAAGGGGCCGCAGTGGATGAACCAATCAGAGCATGCAGATTAGGGTTGATGATACCGATACGCAATGACATAACAGCACGTATGGGATGGAGGCGGTGGCATGACATAAAAAAGATGGAGACAAAACATTGTGGATGTCAGAAACATGGGCTGATGGCTAAACACGACTAATGAAACACACTTATGGCAGTGAGTGACCTGATTTCTTATGAATGTCAAACAGAACATTCAGATCAGTATATTGGAGAGCCATTATGAAAGCAATACATCATTTTCTATCCAACATAAACTCTTTAACATAAACCCCCTTGTTACTTCACTTTCACTAGGCTATATTTACATATTAGGTACAGGTGGCACATTTCAGGTCTAAGGTGTTTGACGCACAGTATACTTCACACACTCTCCCTCCCATTAGTGCCAGAGTAAGTGGAGAAAATATTAAACAAAGTCCAACCAAAATTTTAAACTGAGGTCCATTTTTATCATGCAATCAATCACCCTGAAATTAAACACAGACATTCACCTTGACATAAGCAGCGTGGACTAAATTTTCCATATTATTCTTTATATGGACACTTTGATCCTCTGCAATGTCATGTATTTTTAGTGGCCTGCTGCTTAGATCTCTTGCAACACAGTTACAAACACAAACTCTATGCATAGTAACAGTCACTCAAAAATTACGTCAATGATGCAGAACGCCCAATGCTTTCGTTAAAAGTGAAGTTTGAGTGATTTATTGCTCTACTACACTAACCTTGAGTGACTTTCATGGTCTTGCAAATACTTGTTCTTTCATCTAAATTAAGCTAGACATGCAAATGAGTTCCTGACCTTGTCGAAGTGATTGAAGGACGTGCGGTACTCATGAAGCTGCTCCTGGCTGATGCCTTTAGCATCACGAGTCAGGATCTGGTTCTCGATCTCATTGATGGTGCGGGCGATTGTAGTAAGGAGTTGCTCCCAACCAACACGAAGGTGCTATAGAGGAGTAAGAAACAACACAGCTAAACAAACTTGACCTAAATGGTTCCTTTCAAAATGTGTCCTTGCATATGCGTACCTCCATAGTGTAAGCAGTGTACTTGTTGTCAAATATAAGTGCTTCCTGAATGAGCTGGTGGTCGCCCTCCAGTTGGTCAATTTTGGGTTTGTATTCGATGATGCTCTGCTCATACTGACGGAGGTGGGTCAGCTGATCTTCCAGCGTTCCGTTCATTTCAATTGATATCCGCCCAATCTCCTACAAGCATCATGCCACGGAGACACAGAAAAAAAAAAAAAAAAAAAAAAAAAAAAATCACACATTACTTATCTTCTTCGACAAATGCTAAGATCATCAAGCTACACAAATAGAGGTGACTATACCTCCATCTTATTTTGGATCCATGGTCCAATCATGTTGGCCTGGTTGGCAAACTGGCGTCTGAGGTGGTCATTAGACTGCTGACGTGCGAGTTCTTCCTGAAGAGCCTGATCACGTTGTGGAACCAGTTGCTGCACCTGCACGTTGACACGAGATAGCATCAATACTTGCATACTCAACTGATTTGTAAAACTACACCCACACACCTGGAGGAAGAAGCGTCTTGTTCACAATACAAACAGATCTTACCTTCTCCCACTTCTTGTCAATGCTTTGAGGGGTGATGCTGGTGTATGGATTGTTTCCAGCCAGTTTGATGCCATTGTACTGTGCAATTTTCTGAACTTCAGCCTGGATGGCCTGGATAGCTTCCCGCTCTTTATTTGCCTCTGGAAGAGTTGATTTGAACTGGTCGTGAGCCGTTATCAGACCCTACAGAAAGAGAAAGAAATGAAAGACGTTAGAGAAAGGATTCTTGCATCCAGCATTCTGTTCTCCAGAGATGCCAACAACGAAACAAAAGGGGAAGCATTTTGCAGTACCTGGATCTCCTCAATGTTGTGTACAATGAACATGTCCTGAAGGTCCTCCATGGCTCCCTCCATCCAGTTGTTGAACGGTGCTGCCCTCTTGGCGTACTCCAGGTACAGCTCATCAATAGACTCCAGCTGTTTCTCTGTTCTCTATAGAGCAGATCCACACATAGTCAGCAGGATAAAATGTATAAATATGCCAGAAAGTGTCTCTGAGAAAGCAAACGTACCTCGAGAGACTCTCTGCGACTCTGTGTGAGGGAACCCAGAACATCCCATTGCTCACAGATCTTCTGACAGCGTGCATTAACGCTCTGGGAGTCGTAGTAGTCCAGCTCACTATAATACAGAACATTTTCTCAACTTCCATCCCTTACAGCCTAAATTTTGTATTTGATTAATTAGCCCTTTTCTCACTTGAGCTCCTGTGCAATGGCGGCAATCTGCTCCACTCTGTCCTGGTGGGCAGCAAGGTCACTTTCGAATGCCTCATGCTTCTTTAGAAGAGCTTTGATCTCAGACAGAGATGCGGTCTCATAGTCCTTCTGTGTTAGCATGGCCTCCTTACCTACAAACAAACACAGATTGATTCATCTCTGTGTAAATTTTAGTCCACATGGCTAGTCTTTAAAACTTCTGCTTGGCGGACAAGGCTCTGCATTCATGAGATTTAAAACACAGATGGAACTTGCCTCAACAGACCTGTCTGGAAGTTTCTAGTATGTCTAGTAAGATCTTGAATAGCTGGTTCAGGTGTTATTAATTGGGATTGGAGCTAAACTCTACAGGACAGTGGTCCACCAGGA
This sequence comes from Cirrhinus molitorella, assembly GCA_033026305.1. Classification (NCBI taxonomy): domain Eukaryota; kingdom Metazoa; phylum Chordata; class Actinopteri; order Cypriniformes; family Cyprinidae; genus Cirrhinus; species Cirrhinus molitorella. The sequence continues at coordinate 32,040,940 of CM065134.1, read as the reverse complement.
ACAGGATTGTTGTCGGCGATTGTGAATAACTGTCAAAATCATCAGTAAGTTCAGGTGTAGTTTCTGCATCCTTACCATCTGTCCAGCTTTCATGGATGGCTGCTTTCTGACGGAACTTTTCTGCAAGATGGTCAAGTCTCTCCAAACGACGGATCTCATTCAGTAGCCACTCCTCGTAGCCTTTTTCGGCCCCTTCCAGTTTATGCCATGCACCATTAATGTCCTAGAGAGAAAGCAACAACTTGTCAGCCAAATTCCTTTAAGAATTGAGCCTGGAGTTTTAAGTTTCAACACTAAAAGTCGTAAGTTTCATCATAGCAATAAAGCAAAAAGACTTTTAAGACTTATACATTTAAGTGTAACATGTATTATACATGTTTCTTACCGACACCATGCGTCCCTCAGATGGCATAAAGGCTGGTCGGTTGCTCAGACGGAGTTTGGTCTGCAATGTGTTGAAGTTGATCTCTAGCTGACACTTCTCCTGAACTTTGGGTGGTTTGTGAACGCGACGGTAATCGCGGAAATCTTCCAATTTCTGTTGCATTTCTGTCATGGTTTTCTCTGGAGCGCGGTTTTCCAACCATGGGATTGTCCTACGAATCCACTCCAACAGCTGTAAGAAAAAAGCATGCAAATAAATAGACAGAGGATCAATACAAAACATACTCTTGGTTGTTTAGAAAGGTACATTAGCCTACTTAAATATCACAAACAAACACAATGACAAACTCACATCGCTGGCCAGTTTTTCATAGTCTTCCATCAGGTGCTCATTCTCCTGATTGACCGCCAACACTTTGCAAATACGATTGGCTGCGGTCTCAGCCTATCACAGAACAGGACAGTTACAATCATATTACATCACACCTCTTTCTATCTAATTCTGAAATGTTATCCATACATTTTTAAAACACTGAACAGCACAATGTTTACTACACTAAAATGTAGTGTATACCATATGTTTAAAGCACTGATATAGCATACACTTCAATTAAAAAGTATTAAAAAAAAGTGTTTAGAACTGTAAAATGTCAAGATGTTGCTTTAGCTTATATGGTAAAGAAATGTAACTATCCAGAATTGAATGGTTTTGGTTTGGTGGGTTTAGCAAACACACGCAAAGGATGTACTGAGCACACAATGAAACAAAACTCCAAGTGTTGTAAGTTAATAATGTGCTATACACACAATAACATGCGTAAAAACTAGCCAAATGAAATAAAATTACATACTTCACTTGTAAGCTCTTTTATACTAATTTCATGCAAACACCAAAACTGGTTAGTTTCGAAAACGTGTACTTTAGCGGAAAAATCCACATGCCATTTGTAAAAATCAAATCTGCATTCTCATTTTTTTTATACCACCAGTGGATGATCTCTTCTGGGTTCTCTACAGCATTAACTAACGCTGAAACACAGAAAGTGTTCAAAACGCTTGTGTAAAATGCTAAAGCACATTTAAACAATTATGATTCTAAGTGTGTGGCTTCACTGCAAATGGAAAACACATCTAGAATATGCAGCACCAAAACCTTACAGAAAAGCACTGTCCAATCTAAAGGTGGGCTTAACACAACTAACAGACATAATACATGACGTGCTTGTGTAGATAGATAGATAGATAACGCAAAACAGCAACCAGAGTGTCAAATGTGAGCTATACTGTGAATTGCATTATGATTTTCACATTAACACTCAACACTGTCTCCAACTGTTAAATGAGTGCCAAATATGAAACATCAAACAATGAAATTCACCTTTGCAGCATTTAAAGAAGGTTGTGATAGCCAGTAAACCCATTGAGGATGTTAAATGACTACAGAACCATTAGAAAATAAGTGAATTTGTGGAAAGGGGTGAGAGCAATGGTTTGGGTGTAGTGAAGCCCAGTGATGTATCAAACCCAGTCAGTGGCCTCAACTCTGAAGTCACGTTCACACCTGGTTCAGGCTACGAATTGGATTACTAATGGAAATATCAAATGCTTACAAATCTGACATTGCAGTAATTATGACTGGATTTGGAATTAGAATAAAACGATGGATCATGAAAACAAGGCATCCATTTGGCAGTTTGTATGAAATATCTAATCTAGAACAAGTCAGTACCATTTGGCGAGCCAACCAGAGGGTAAAGCCATAATGAATAAAAATGCTCTTTATCTGACTTGGTTACGCTCATGACGAGAGCAACTACAAGAATTGTGGCTAACATTAGCCATGTTAGAACTGTTGTCTGATATTCCAACAGGGAACATTTACTGTTAGTACTTTGCACTTGCAGCACATCTGACCAGGTATGAAGGCACCTTAAGAGTTTCAAGGCCAACAGTCAGGGGTCAAAGGTTTCTCACCTTCTGAGCACCTGAGAAGGCGTGATAGAAACAGGAGACGTAGGTCATAATAGCCTTCTCATCCGGCCGCAGAGTGCCCACGATATCTATAGCATAGCCAGCGAAAAAAAGAGAGAGAGAAAGAGACAGCAGTGAAGCAAAGCAACCCAAAGCCTGTGTGTCCCCACTGAAAGAGGAGGGGATGGTTATGCATTTTATGGGCTCCCCATTCAAAGGGAAATGGGTTTTGGAGTCCTGTGTTATAACCCTGGCAACCCGCAAAGTGAGAGAAAGAGCCAATCCGCTGTTGAGAAAAGAGTCGTAGGCCAGGGGAGAATGGGTTAAGAAGACACCAGCTCCCCTCTTTGGTTATTCCAGCACTGGTGGAAAAAGCCATGCTGAAGAGGGGATGATGAGGGGACAAGGGTTAGGGGTCATGGGGTACCTTCTGGGCTCCAGAAAAGGCATGGTAGAAACTGGACACATAGGTCATTATGGCTTTCTCATCTGGACGTGCTGTGTTCACAATGTCTGCAGGAAAACAAGAGTTATACACACATGCACATACACAGACGGTACAAACGGGACTCAAACACACTCGTACACACAAAGATAATAGGTGAATCTCATACTGTAAGTATGCAGTAAGGCAGTATATGCCAGTTTTTACACACTACATTACTGAATTGCATCTTGATGCCATAGATAGGATGGATAGTATGCAAATCTCATCAGTAGTAGTACACGATCCATGCACTAATTCTAAGGTCACATACTATTTAGAAAAAAAAAAACTTTTAGAAAGTATGCAAACTAGTATTCCAGTCTCCTCTGAACAGGAATAGTACATCAAAAACATTGTTGTAAAAGTGGATGGATTGTATACGATTTAGGACACGGTAATTGTAATGTCACATACAATTTATAATAACAATAGTATGCTAAAAGTGCATGGATGGAATATTATGATTTAGGATGCATTAACTGTAATGTCACATACCATTTAGAATGGATAGTATGCAAACTGGGATTCAATTCTCCGTTAATCAGAAACAGTATACCATTCAGGAACTTTTAGCATACTACTATTGAAGTACTATGATTTGGGACACTAATTCTAATGTTACATACTATTTAGGATGAATAGTATACAAATTGTGATTCAATTCTGCTCTCACCAGAAATAGTACACATTCCACACACACTAATTTTAAGGTCACAATGTTTAGAAAAGATAGTATGCAAACTAGTATTTAGATCCCCCCTCAAAAGGAATAGTACATCAAAAATTGTGTGCAAAAAAAAAGTGCATGGATCATATACTATTATATAGGACGCACTTAATTCACATAATTTTTAGAATGGATAATATGCAAATTGGGATTTAGTTCTCTTATTAAATAGAATACATCAAAACTAGTATACTGAAAGAGCATGGATGGAATATTATGATTCAGGATGCACTGTTTGTATATCACATACCATTTAGGATGGACAGTATGGAAATTGGGATTCACTTCTGCTCTCATCAGAAATAGTACACACTCCAAGCACTAATTCTAAGGTCACATACTATTTAGAAATAATAGTATGCAAACTTGTATTAAATTCCTCTCCCATCAGAAATAGTACATCAAAAATAGTGTTGTAAAGTGTATGGATGGTATACTATAAGACGAATTCATTGTAAATGTCATATACTATTTAGAATAGGAACTATGCAAACTGGGATTCAATTATCCCCTCATCTGAAACAGTATACAATCCAAGCACTTTTTGCTTACTGTTTTCTATGTACTAAGATTTGGGATGCACTTATTATGACGTCACATACTATTTAGGATGCATAGTATGCAACTCCTCGTCTCATCAGAAATAATATACCATCCAGGCACTTTTTGCATTCTGTTTTAGGACACAGTATACCAACCAGGCTTCTTTAGCATACTATCTTTGAGGTACTAGGATTTGGAAAGCACTAATTCTGACATTACAAACTATACAACTATATCTCTACAAACTATAGAGAATTTCAAAACAAAACAAAACACACACACACACACACACACACTCCGGTGCAGCAGGTTGAACAGTGATCCTGGAGAAATCATGCTTGAGGGAGAAACAACATAATGCTCAAGGATGTTACCATGGTGACACACTGTTTGTGGAAGACATTAAGTGTGGGTGTTTGCACTGTCTGTGTGTCGGAGAGCAGGAACAACTCCTGGAAATACAGGGCATGTGCTGACATGCACAAAACACACACACGCTTTAATAGAGCAACTCATTCACTCGCTCTCCCATTCACACACACATCATGACACAGCCAAAAGCACACAACTAACTTCACACGCAGACACACAGACAATGATACACACACACAGAAAATGAGAGAAGAGCTCATACCCTCTGCATCTAACATCTTGGGGATGTCAAGGTATCGCTCTGCCACTTCGAAAGCGTTGTTCAGATTGGTCACTGGATCATCCTGTTAACACAATGAAATAAACAATTGTTTGAGCTTTTCTCCATTATCTGAGAGCACCGAGTTGTTGCATACTATTTTTGATGTTCTAAGATTTGACACGCAATACATGTAAATGTCACATACTATTTTGTATGGAGAGCATGCAACCCAGGATAGTATATCAAATAGTACATCAAATATAGTATGCTAAAAGTGCAGGAATGGTATACAAGGATGAGCCACACAAATTCTAATATCACATAGTACTTGGGATGTGCACTAGTTAGATACTACTTAGCTTGTGAACTAGGATTCAGATCTCCACTCATCAGAAACAGTATAACATCCAGGCATGTTTTTGCATACTATTTTTGAAATACTGTGATTGGGACACTATTTTTGTCACATACTGTTTAGAATGGAAAGAATGCAAACTAGAAATAATTTCTCCTCTCATCGGAAATACTATACCATCTAGGCACTTTTAGCATACTGTTTTTGAAGTACTAAGATTTAGGGCACACTTATTTCACATACCATTTAGTATGTATAGTATGCAAATTGGAATTCATTCTCCTCAGAAATAGTACATCAGGCACGTTTTGCATACCATTTTCACATACTGTGAGTAGTATACTAAAAGTTCCTGGATGGTATACTGAGATTTGGGACACTACTAACATACTACGTAGTATGTGAATTGGGATTCAATTCTCCTCATTAGAAATAGTACATCAGGCACGCTTTTGCATACTATTTTGACACTGTGAATAGTATACTAAAAGTTCCTGGATGATATACTGAGATTTGGGACACTAATTCTATTGTTAACTACTTAGATACTACTTAGTATGTGAACTGGGATTCAGTTCTCCTCTCATCAGAAACAATTTAACATCCAGGCACATTTTGCATACTATTTTTGGCATACTGTGATTTGCACTGTTTATTTTCCATACTAATTAGAATGGACAGTATACAAACTTGATTTTTTATTTCTTCTCTCATCAGAAATTGTATACCATCCAGGCACTTTTAGCATACTATTTTTGATGTACTAAGATTAGGAATGTACCAATTACAATGCTGCATAATATTAAGGATGGATTTGCATACTATTAATACTAAAAAGTATACTAAAAAAGTGTCTGGATGGTATACCAAGATTTGGGACGCAATAATTATAACGTTGCATAGTATTTACTATTCATGGGCAGTATGCAAGTTGGGATTAAATTTACCTCTCATCAGAAACGATATACCATCCAGGCATTTTTGCATACCATTTCTGTCATACTAAGTATGTGATATTAGAATTAATGTGTCGCAAACCATTTAGAATGGATACTATCTATGTGGATATTGGGATTAAATTTCTTTAAATCTCATTAGAAAGAACACATTAAACATATGCTAAAAGTGGCCTTGATGGTATACTGCGAATTGGGATGCACCAAGTGTAACATCACATACTATTTAGGATGGATAGTATGCAAATTGAGATTAATCAGAAATAATACCATCCAGGCACTTTTTGCATAATATTCTTGACAAACTAAGATTTAGGATGCACTAAATATAATGTATACTATTTAGGTTAGTATGGAAATTGGGATTAAAATTTCCTCTCATCAGAAACCGCATACCATCCAGGGATTTTTGCATACTGTTTTTGACAGAAATAGTATACCATCCAGGGACTTTTAGCATACTATTTTTGATGTACTAAGATTAGGAACGCACCAGTTACAATGCTGGATGGATGGATCTGCACACTATCAATACTAAAAGGTATACTGCAAATTGGCATGCACCAAATGTAACATCACATAATTTTTCTTCTCAGCAGAACTAGTATACAATTCAGGCACTTTAAGCATACTATTTTTGACTTACTAAGATTTGGGATAAACAAATTTTAATATCACATACTATTTAGATTGTTTAGGGTGCAAACTTTGATTCAGATTTCCTCTCATCAGAAACGGCACACCATCCAGGAATTTGTGCATACCGTTTTTGACAGAAATAGTATAACATCCAGGCACTTTTAGCATACTATTTTTGATGTACTAAGATTAGGAATGCACCAATTACAATGCTGCATAATATTTAGGATGGATTTGCATACTATCAATACTAAAAAGTATACTAAAAAGTGCCTGGATGGTATACCAAGATTTGGGATGCAGTAATTATAATGTCGCATACTATTTACTAATCATAGGCATTATGCAAATTGGGGTCCTTGATGGTATACTGCGAATTGGGATGCACCAAGTGTAACATCACATAATTTTTCTTCTCATTGGAAATAGTACACAATGCAGGCACTTTAAGCATACTATTTTTGACAAACTAAGATTTGGGACGCACTAATTATAATGTTGCATACTATTTAGGATGGACCGTATGCAAACTGCATACTGTTTTTAACATACTGAGATTGTCACATTCAATTTAGGATGAAGGGCATGCAAATTTGGATTCTGTTCACATCTCATCAGAATTAGTATACCAAACAGGTACTTTTAGCATACTATTTCTGATGTACTCTGATTTGGGACGCACAAATTCTTATATCACGAAATGAGATTTCCCCAAAACGTTTATAGATTGCATCTCAGCCTTTTTTTCTCCTCATGAGATACTAACCTTTCTCAGCTTGTCATAATCGATGAGCTCTGGCCTGTGTCTGTGGATCAGAGCATTGAAGGCGAGACCATCCTTCCAGCTGTCCAGAAAAAGAAAAACAAAGTGTGAGATAAAACAGGCATGTTATATTTCTCTCCTTTAACCAGCAGAGGGCGCCACTCAAATCACAGCTTATAATTAACTTTCCCCTATTTCTGCATTCATGTAAGTTAAGGACTTGTTAAACTTTGACAAACTACAGCAAAGGAACTTTGCTTGCAAAATGACTGTGCAATTGAGATATTTTAGATTCAAGTGCCATCTTTCATCCATCCTCTTTAGCTATCACTGATCATGTTTATTCAAATCCATCCTTAACTCCGCTTTATGTAAAAACAACAAAACAAAACCGCATCAAATACTCCCTGGGTCAAGCAAATATAGTTTGTAGATGAAAGATCAACATTAATATGCATTTTAAACCTGATATGGAAGTTCTGAACGTTGACGTTCTTGTAAGGAGCCGTCTTTCTCTGACACCAGAGCAACAGTCCTTCTTTAGCAGAGGTTTCTAAAGAGAGACAAACAGCAGAAGCAGGCCATCACTAAACAGTCATTAAGTTTGTTTGGTTTTGTTCTCTGTAGTATGTTTGATTATGCTGTGCAGAGCTGCTCCTAAAATTTCTAAAAGAATATGGAGGTTAAATTATACCCTCCACTGAGATGTCCTGGATGGCAAAGCGAAGGATGATGGTCCAAATCATTCCCAGAGTCATCTTGGCGTTTCCATCCACGATTTCTGCAAAAGGCAGACAAAACGATTAGATGTTGAAATAAATAAATGTTTAATATGCAAAAATTCTTAAATATTGATACAATTTTATTAATTAAAATAAATGTTATTTAAAAAAAAAAATAGAAATTGCTAATAAAATTAATAAAAAGCATAAGCTGACATACTAAAATTACAAAAAAAAAAAAACTAAAACTGAAAAAAAAGCTAAATACAAATCTAAAAAAAAAGCAAAAAAGCAAATTACAAAGTTACTAAAACTGACACTAAAATTAAAATTTAAAAATAAAAAAATATTTTTTTGTATAGTTTAATTTTAACAAAGCCTATAACAAGTTTTCATATTTTTAGTTCATATTTATTTATATTTATTTCATGTGTGTAATTTTAACAAAGCCTAACATAAAAATGTTTTTAGTTATTTTTAATAAATTAAATTAAAGCTTTCATATTTTACAACTAAAACTTAAATAAAAATAAATATAAAAAAAAGACAAAAAGCAAATGCAAATTTACTAAAACTTACACTAAAATTTAAATGAAAACTGAAAATATAAAAAAACATTGTAAATGTTTTGAAGTATTTTTTTTGTTGTATATTTTCAGTTTTCATTTTAATTTACCACAAAGTATGTTTTTAGTTATTTTTAATAACTGAAAATAAATAAGTAAATATTTATTTTTATTCATTTTATGTTTAGAAATCGTCAACTAAATAAAAAAATTTGACAAAGCAAATGACAAAGATACTAAAACTGACGATAAAATTAAAATGAAAACCGAAAAAATAAAAAAAACGTTAATATTTTGAACAGTTTTTTATTTTAAGACCATTTTAATTTAAATTTAAAGCGTTTAACACAAAGACTTATGTTTTTAGTTATTTTTAATCAATGAAAATAAATATTTATTTTTATTTATTTTGTGTGTAGAAATAGTCAACTAAAAAAAAAAAAATGACAAAGCAAACGACAAAGGTACTAAAATTGACACTAAAAATAAAATGTAAACTGAAAAAATAAAAAAATGGTTAATATTTTGAACATTTCAGACCATTTTAATTTAATTTTAAGTGTTTAACACAAAGACTAGTTATTTTTAATAAATGAAAAAACCTTCATATTTTAAGTTGCTTTATTTGTATTTATTTTATATGTTTATGTGAAATTGGCATAATTATAATGGTAATATTATATATATATATATATATATATATATATATATATATATATATATATATATATATATATACACACATACACATACACACACATACACACACACACATATATATAGTATAATTAATTTTTTGTGTGTGTGAAAATAAAAACATAATTTTCTTTATTTATATTATTATTTATTAGTTATAGGACAGTCTAGAGAAGAAGAAGGGATAGGGGACCCTATGGGTCAACCAGAGATTTAAAAAAAAATAAAACCCCCAGCAATACAAATATTGAAAATTAGCAATAAATGCACTGCAAACTCAAACACAGACTCAATCTCAGAGACAGACACTGTGTCAACATGAAGGAGGACCGAAAAGGTCACAATTTCCCAAACACACACGCACTCAAACATCTACAAGCCTTTCGGTCTGCTGTGGGATCTTCATCTGGCAGGAAAATACGGAGTATCTTTGAATGCAGCAGCATTTGTACCTTCTGCGCCGATGGACACCAGTTTGACTCCTTTGCTGGCGATGAAGTCCAGCGCTTTGTTGACGTTGTTGATCTTGTGAACTCTCATCTTGCCTCTTTCAGGTTTTGGTAACCTCTCCCCTGCAGAAAAACACGATGAGTTCTCACACGTTTTCCATCGTATCAGCACAAACACAACCCCAGTACATTCTCCTCGGCTAAACATTAGCTCAGCGTCTCTGCTCTGGAAAATTGCAAACGAACTACAGACCTCTGAGTGAATGAATGAATGAATGAATACAGGAAGTTCGCTGACCTGAGATGACCTCTAGGAGCAGCATGAGTTTGAGTCCATCTCTGAAATCCTCCTCGATGTTCTCGATCTGCGTTCCCGCCTTCCGCAGGTGAGAGTTGCACCAGGCCGTGAAAGTCTAGAACAAACAGGAAATGATGTCAAAACAAGTGGAAGCAAGGTCAGGGAAACAGGAAATGAGCTGCACTCTGCCGCATGCAGGAATGCTCAAGATGTTTGCGCAGGAAACGGGCGTGAAAATCAACATCTGATGCGTTCTAATATAAATACATGCCATGGCAATAAAACTAATGAAAATAAACAAACTGAAATAAAACAAATGAAAGCTAAAGTACTAAAATTATTCAAACTGAAATGAAAGTACAGCTGAATAGAAATAATAATATAATAATTATTATTTATAAATAAATAAAATCTACAGAATGTCACACGTTTTTGTCTCTTAGTCTTTTTTAAATATTAAAAATTTAGTATTTTTTATTTGCTAGTTTTAAATATAAACAAAATATAGATAAAATATTCTATTCATTTTTATACACATTTGTTAGTTTGCGTCTCTCACCAGTCTGCTTTTTTAAATATGAAAAAATATTAAATATAAGATATGAAATATTATATAATATTAAATATACTTTTACAATATATTACTTTTATACAATACAATACTTTTTTTTTTTTTTACACTAGAATTTTTTGGTTAGTTTGTGTCTCTCATTAGCCTGTTTTTTTAAATATTAAAATATTAGATAAAAAAATTAAAATGTTTAAAATTAGTAATGTTGCCTTGGCTACTAACTGGAAAAAAAAAATCCAAAACAAAAATATAATAAAAATAAAGCCAAAAAGCAAAAAAGAAGCTAAATATAAAAAAAGTGCACTCTTACTAAAAGTTACCCTGAACAATTAAATCACATTTAAATTTCAAATTAAAAATATATAAATAAAAGCAAATGTAAAATATTAACAAATACTATAATAGTATATAAATAATAAAATATCACTGCTCTACATTTACTTCCTTTGTAACTCTATATTACCAAAAAAAATAAAAAATTTACAAGTGAATCACTCATTAGTTCTCCTCACTAACTGACTAGTCTCGATTACCAATGTAATCCTCAGCACCTCAAACATGAACAGACAGAGACAGGCATCAGATCTCACTGGGAAAGGGGTTTCTAGGCCTGCAGCCTGAAACACAAAGACGCCATTGAGTTTAGTGGATAATGAGCCCCTTCAGCACCCCCTACCCTCGTACGATAGGCACCTACCCGGGACAGGGCCGCCACAAAAACAATTCAGCCTTCACACACAAACCAGTCAGGACCTGAGCCGGACGGCCACATCCACACTGTCAACAAACGCCATTTGATGAGGCCTGAAATACCTCTGCTCACATAGGGGCTCTGTGTGTGTGTGTGGGGAAAGCCCTGCGGGACCGTCTGTGATTAGTTGGGTGTGGGTGACATCATTCCATCCAAGTCAGAAGAATTACAGAGGAAGAGCCGCCACGCCACACATGCATGCATTTATGTGCCACGCTTGGCCACAGTAATAATGAAATGCACAACACTGATGCAAGCTCTGCACAAACGCATTGGTTACATCATAATTGCAGTGCATATTGGCCATTTCGACTCTGTCGAAATGAAAATAAATGTCCAATTCTATTCTATTCTATTCTATTCTAGTCTATTCTAAATAAATGAATAAATAAATTTTAATTAAATGAAAATTAGAAACGCTGCCTCGGCAACTAAATGAAACAAAACTTTGTTGAAGTACTAAAATATAATATATGGTTATTATATTATACTATAATAAAAATAAATAAAAATTAAATAAATAATTTTAATTAAATGAAAATGAGAAATGTTGCATTGGCAGCTAAATGAAATATTTATATTATAATATATAATATTATTATAATATTATAATATATAATATTATATTATATTATAAAAAATGTAATTAGAATTAGAAATATTGCCTTAATAACAAATTAAAACTTTCACTGAAGTGCTAAAAGCAAAATATAAATATTCTAACAAAATTAAATGAAAACTGAAAATATGATGATTATATTATATATTAAAAATAAATAAATAAAATGAATAGTTAAATTAAAATTAGAAATGCAACATATATTATAAATAATAAATTAAAATTAGAAATGTCTTGGAAACTAAATGAAATAAAACTTGTTAAAGTACCAAAATAACTAAAACTAAAGCCAAAAGAAAAAGTAAAGCCAAATAGAAATATTTGCAAAAATAAATGACTAAATGAAATTGGAAAATATAAAAATAAAAGCACATATATATACACACGTACACACACACACACACACACACACACACACATATATATATATATACAAAATGTGATCAAAAAGTACACTAAGTTGATGCAAATACATGGATCAAGCACACAGGCTCGTCACACGTGCACTGCATTTCATTCATTTGAACTCTAGTAAATGTGATCAGAATAGTTTGTAATGAGAGCATTAGCGACATTGTGGAGTTTCGGAAACGTAAGAGGTAAAACTTTCTCGACTGCAGTCACCTGCCACTCCCTGCTCAAGAACGCATGTAAGATGGAAGCTCATCGTTCCTCGAGCCGTCCCACGCAAACACAGTCACAATGCTGCAGGAGCATTGTGACTGACAGGTGAGGGGTGTGGTGCTGTCAGAGGAATGAGCTCAATGCACACAATGCCGTTTCACAATCAGCACGACTGATAGCATCCGTCATGCTGCTCCTCACTTTCTCTATTCAGCCTGCTTTCAATAGCATGATTATGTATTTGACACTGAACTGTGCTGTTAATATGTTGACTAATAACAATACATCATCTTTTATAAATGGGCATAAAAACTACAGATCTGGAGAAAGTATGGACATTAGTTAACCAGCATGTGGTTTTTATGACAAGGGAAAAAGTTTAGAGAAGAACAGCATGAATAAATAAATACTGTGTAAAAATGTGAAAATAAATAACCGAGAATAAAGTAATAAATACTAATAAATAAATTAAATATAACATTTTAAATTGTGCATAATGTAAAGTTAAAAAACTTAAATAATAATAAAGTATAATTATGTACAGTAATAAATAAAATAATTTATATATTTTATACAAATAAATAGTTATATTTATAGAATAAATAAAAGTAAATCTAATAAAAACAACTAAATGAAATGAAAACTGAAAATATAATATGATTAAATTATATTATAAAAATAAATTAAAAAGTAAAAATACATTTTAATGAAATTTAAGACAAATGTTGCACTGGCAACTAAATTAAATGACTTTCATTGAAGTACTAAAATATTATATTATGTTATATCATATTATATTATATTATATATTAATTAATTACTTGATAAACAAAAAAATAATGTTGCCCTAGCAAATAAATGAAATAAAACTTTTGTTGAAGTACTAAAATATTATTATATTATATATTATATTATATTATATTATGAATTAATTAAAAATATGTTTTACATGAAAATGAGAAATGTTGCCTTGGCAACTAAATGAACTAAAAATCACAAAAACTAAATCTAAAATAAAAATAAAGCTAAACAGAAATATTTGTAAAAATCAAATAAAATGTCAAAATGAAAAGTTTAATTTACAATATTAATAAATTCTATTAAAAACACTACTCTCTATTTATTCCTTTTTATAACATAAATTGTTATTACTTAAAATAAACCAATTTTTACAAATTCAAATAAATAAATGATAAAATAAAGTAATAGCGTGTAAAAACAATTAATAATAAATAAAATAAATGATTTCAAAATTATTAAAATAATGTACAAATGTAAAAATACATAAACATGTGTTTTAAACTAATAAATAAAATACATAAAAATATTAAAATAACAAAAAGTGTAAAAAATAAATAAAAATAATTAAAAATAATTAAAATAAATAGTACATAAATGAAAAAAAACTAATAGTATAATAATAAATGCAATAGAAACCAAGTATTTTCCCAACATATTTTCAGTGTAAACTGGTTCTTTACACATTCAAATATAAAAGCTTTATATTTGACATCATATTTGGAGGTCTGTGGAATCTAACAGACCTCTTGGGCTTTATTAGGTGTGTGACAATGGTACTTTGTGGACATTGATATTACCATATCACCACAGTGAATTTCTATAAGAGACACTCATCTGAAGCATCTCTGACTGAGTTGGAGGTTGAAGGTTCAGGATTATTCACATATATGAGTCGATATACTGGTAATTAATACTTTGACTGCAGTGAAATGTCACGTCTGTAATACTACAACTGCAGGAGTTCATGTTCATATCCTAGAGGAAACTTCTGGAGGAATATCCGAACAGTAATAAGCGGTTTCCACATTCTCAGCGAGCTCTAATGTGTTTCCGTCTGCGAGATCAGCATCAGATCAACGGCTGCAGAGCCAAAGAACCGCTACACAAAGTCAACAAAAATGTCATTGCAAGCTTTGTTACACTAAACCAAGAGCACTGTCGCTGAATTGGTGTCATTTATTTAACACAACAGAGATTTCGAGAGCTTCGAGATGAAACAAAACAAGTATTAAAATAAGCTAAAACAGCTAAAAATCAAGATGCAATTACATGTAATATCATGCCCTTAACAACTGTCACTTATTTAATAAACAAAACCTGCATTTATAAGGGAATTTAAAGTGTATTTTCTAGACCTGGGATGGAAATCTATAGTTAATTAGGCTAAATACAAAAACAAAAACTTAAACTAAAATATAAAAAACCTTAAACCTAAGCCATTTCAGATGCTACATATTTGAAAAAAAAAAAAAGAAAAAAAAAAAAAAAAAAAAAGGTAAAAACAAAAATAATATCAAATTCAAATATTAACAACCACTAATAGTTTAACAATGATAGTAATTTAAAAAAAAACTATAAATATAAAATATAAATAATAAAATACATTTATAAAAGCTACATCAAGCAAAAAAAAGAGCAATGTCATTTCACAACAACAACAACAACAACAACAACAATAATAATAATAATAAATACAATTATTATTATCATTATTATTATTATTATTATTATTATTAATAAATTATACACATATATTTTTAAATTATTTAATTATTGTTGAATGCTTACTTTTGTAATATAATAATAATAATAATAACAACAATAAATAAATAATTATAGAATTAACATTTTTTGGCTTTAATTTTTTTTTCAGATTGTACTAATAAATAAAAATGTATAAATATTACATAGACATATGTAAACTAAAAAAAATAATATAAAATATAAAAATTTTACCAAAAACCCTAATAGTTTAACAATGATAGTAAGAAAAAATACACTGAATGAATACGAAATATAAGTAATAAAATATAGGAGTATAAGTAAAAGTAAAACAAAAGTTTATATAAGCTACATCAAGCGAAAAATTTAATTTCTAGAATTACGGAAATTATTATAATTTTCTGTAATTATTTTAATTATTTTAATATTGCGCCACTCCTAGTTTCTGTAAATGAAAAAAAAAAAAGAGTTTGAAAAAGAGTAGCTTTGTCATTAAAGCAGAAATTACAGAAATATCTTGTGAATATCATCTTGCACAATCAAAGAGTTGAACAACCACCTTAAACGACACAAATTGCAGTCAAAATGGTATAAATCCTTTGCACATGTCGGGACGTCCTGAGATCTTAAAACACAAAACCAAATGTCAAGTCAATCTGAGTAAGAGCCAAAAAATATATAAACAACCACAGTTTCACATTTGCTCAAAGAAACTTCCAGATCTGAGGTCTCGAACGGAGCAACAGTAGCAACACAAAGTCCAGAGGAGGGAAAGAGGAGGACAGGAAAAGAGCGAGGGACGTCCATGTAGGAGTCGCCCTGGTGGATGCCATGTTTATTTGTTGATTTATTTATAGCACTTCCTGTCTTTGTGAGACTCTGAGCTGGGTCTGAAGGGCTCAGGTTTCTCAGTCAGACTGCAGGAAGGTTAACCCTCGCAGCGGCCCAGGACGAGCCATCCCAAACCATAAACGCCAGCAACCAGATCTGCAAATCTATAACGTTTTGAAAATGATTTAGTCAACAGACACCTGCAGGAATGAGTTTTTACTCCCATCTGAAACAGATCAGATATCGACAAACTTGAACACACAAATCCACTCTGAAGCCCATTTTTCAGCATCTGTTCTTTAGCACACAGCAATCAGATACATTTCTGATATTTGGATGTCAGACCCATGTCTAAATACACGAATATCCGATTCCCACTGGAAATCCAAGCCACAACAAGGCAGCAACACACACTTACTTACAAAGATAACTTTTATTAGATGCTGTATTAGAAAGCAAATAATGACTTAAAAAATATTTATAGTACTTTATTCTGCTCAATGTTTTATTTAGCAGTAGTGTCAATTTTAATTATTATTGTTCATAATTGTAAATGATAATATTGTTGTTATTATTAATATTAAAATCCATATAATTTACATTTACATATTGGTATTTTCTTTAATTTTTGAATTTTGTTGAATTCTTTTTTATATAGTAACAACAACAACAACAAGTTATTGTTGTTAATTATAATAATTAAAGATATATAAATCAACATTTTGGGGCTTTTCCTTTTTTATTTTGTTAAATGCTTTTTAAGTAGTAGTAGTAATAATAATAATAATAATAGTAGTAATAATAATAATAGTAATAATAATAATAATAATAATAATAATAATAATAATAATAAGATTATTATTTTCATTATTACTATTATATTATTATTGCTGTTGTTGATTATAAGAATTAATAAATATATAACATTAAAATTGTTACGCTTTTCGTTTTTTTATTTTGTTGAATGCCTTATTTAATAATAATAATTATAATAATAACAACAATAATAATAATAATAATAATAATAATAATAATAATAAAAATATCAACAACCAACAACACCAATTATTATTATTATTATTATTATTATTATTATTATTACTATTACATAATTGAATTTTGGGTTTTTTCTTAATTTCTATTTTGTTGAATGCTCTAACAATAATAATAATAATAATAATAATAATAATAATAATAGTTGTTGTTGTTAATGATAATAAAATTACTAATAAAGATATAGAATCATCATTTTTGGACTTATTTATTTTAGTAATTTTTTTAGTGGTAGTAGTAGTAATAATAATAATAATAATAATAATAATAATAATAATAATGATGTTCTTTTTTATATTTTTTAATACACATTCATAATATAAATATTAATATAGAACATTAATATATATATTAATATAGAACCAACATTTTTGGGCATTTTCTTTAATTTTAACATTTTGTTAAATGCTTTTACTTATAATAAAAATATTAGTTATTTTTTATATATATATATATATATATATATATATATATATATATATATATATATATATAAATATAAAAAATATATAAATAAATATTTTTATTTATATATAAAAAAAAACTTTATAATAATAATAATAATAATAATAATAATAATAATAATAATAATAATAATTATTATTATTATTATTATTATTATTATTATTATCCTGATATATAATCTCAGCATTTTTTGGCTTTTCCTGTGCTCCTTTTCTGACCTACAAACAACAAACACAGAAAACCTGGAGTTATATAAAAAAAAAAAAGAGAGAGAGAAAAAAATATGGAGCAGTTTCATTAAACTACAAACAGTTATTTTCTTAAACAAAAACTATAAACACTGTTTGCTACCCAAATAAAAAAACATATCTGGTTAAATGGCACAAAAAAAAATTGTCTGTGTTTGTGTAGAGTATGATATGATTCAATCCTTACTACAGGAGTCCCCATCAAGAAATGAGCTTTGATTGAACCATGTCTGCATCTTTGAAATAGAAGGCAACACAAAGTGAGAAGAGCTGACTGAAGAACATTGGGAAGGAGTGTCTGACTCTGAGGGAGAGTTCGCACAGGAATTGAAATCATCCCAATATCGCACAAGAGTGATTTTAAGAATGCCAGACATGCGTGTCACGCAGAGAACAGCTGTCCAAACATGATCAAGTGTGTTTGTGTTCGAAGAGCGAGAGCGAGAACGCAGCAGAAAGTCAAGAGACGTGAGAAAATGCAAAGACTCCGGTGCATCCGCATCCATTCTCCAGGGCAATCGCCTCCACCTGAGGATCCAGTTTAGTGTCACGTGTGAGAGTCATAGCAACTAGTGATGTTTCACTGATCTCCAACATAGAAGTGCACAAGGGAAAATGAACTATTTTTAACTAGACGTGTCATCTGAAAAACACAGCACTCAGCGAGAAGCGACATCAGTCTGCATGCATGCACAAAACTCTTGTGTTTTTTTAATTGCTGGTTTGTGCGCACAATCAGACAGTTGATGACTGTTCTGTCACTCTTGCTGAGCTTTGCGTTTTTAAGATGACACACCTGGAGTCTGGCAATAACAGAACTCAAACAGTGTTATCTATGCAAATGGAAATAAATTAGACTAACAGGAAAAAAAAAAAAAAAGTTATTTTAGCCAACTGTGAAGATAAAATCGAATTTTCATTCAGTTTAAGTACTAAACCTGCTAAAAACCATAACTATTTCTTTTTATGAAAACAGAACATATAAAAACTAATTAAAAATATTAAATCAGGATTATTTTATTTAATTATTTTTTACATTTTTAAAAATAGTTTACAGTGACAATACAACAGTAATATTTCTTATAATATAGTAATATTTAGTTGTTTTATATAAAAATAGTATAAAAAGAACTAAAGTACTAAAACAAACCAAAATTACAATAACAAAAATGATTAAAAAATAATAAAAAAAATTGTGAAATTACACAATATTTCTTATATAAAATACAGTACAACTGACATTAACTAAAATTTAAATAAAAACAACATACAAAACCTCATTAAAAATATTACATGATTATTTTTTTAAATTGTAAAAAAATATTTTAACAGTGAAATTACAAATGTAATATTTCTTATATAATATAGTAATAATAATAAAATGTATAAAACTACTAAATTAAGAAAACTAACTTAAATTAAACAAATATTTTTAACAATGGAATTACAATAGTAATATTTTATACAATATAATAATATTAATGATACAAACTAAACTAATTTTAAAAATAATTTTATTTGTAATTATTTTTAAAATTGAAAAAAATCTTTTAACAGTGAAATTACCAAAGTAATATTTCTTATACAACATAGTAATATTAATAATAAAAAATGTATAAAACAACTGAATTATTAAAACTTACTAAAGTTAAATGAAAACAGAACATAACTACATAATATATATTTTTTACATTTTACAAATATATTAATGTGAAATTGCAATATGTATTATATAATATAGTAATATTGACAATAAAAATAAAATGTATTACTTACAAATATTAAAAAGATTAATTATTTTTTATTAACTATTTATTTTTTTATTTATTTTGTTTTACAATAAAATTACAATAGTGATATTTATTAGTAATCTAAACGAAAAAAAAGTAAAAAAATTACAATTACAATAGTAATATTTCACATTCTGCAGTAATAGAACTGATATTAAATGAATAAAAACTACACCAACATTACACAAAGAAATCTAAACTAAATTACTACAACTAAAATTAAAACAATATTTATAAAAAAAAAAAAAAAATTCAAAATATAAATAAATTCCAACACAAAAATGATACTAAAACAACACTGGCTTGAATTTTGTTCTAAAGTGGATGAATTTGGAAAAAAGAAGTCTGTATAGTTAAACATTAACCCCTTTTATGACATAATTATAAATTACAGACCATTTATAACACTATAAAAATTCCCTAGTAGACTTAACGCTATTAGCAACATGTCCTCCATAATCAAACCAGTTAGCGTTTCAAACAACTCACAGATGAATTCACACCTTCATACACACACTTCCCGATCAAAGCCATACGAGCTGAGCTTTATGGTTACAGGATGTGACACAGGAAATGTTTCTTCAGCCCACACATGCACAATAAATCACTCTAAACTCTGATCAGAATGAGATGAATGACCTTTGATCCAGAAAACAGAAAGAAACCAAACAAGACAAACAAATTGCACAATTGATCCAAACTTCATGCTGACATAGTTCAAGTGATTAATGTGCGAGTCATTGAGAGGGAAGCACTCCAGGTGAAATAAAAAAGTAATAAGCTTCGGTCTTAAAGGGACAGTGCACCCAAAAATCAACATTTAAAGAAATCCTACATGAGGATGAATAAATGATCGTAGAAATTTAATTTTTAGTGAACAGTGCCTTTTACTGGAAGGTCCAGTCAAAAAAACATCCTACGGCCCAAAGGAAATGAGCTCTACAGTCGTCATTGGGTGTAGATGGACAGGAAGTAGGAGACTTGGAAATTAAGTCAGAGAACATCTCATTCTTCAGATTCACAAATGACTACACATTTTGCTGAAAATGTATGGACCCTCAGGCCATCCAAGATGTAGATGAGTTTCTTTATTAGATTTAGAGAAATAATAGCAACATTTCTTTGTAATATAGTCATATTAATAATAAAAAACAGAAAATGTATAAAAACAACTAAATTACTAAAACTAAAATTAAAACTGAACATATAAAACCTCCTTAAAAATATTAAATGAAGATTTTTTTTTTTTTAATAATAAAAAATAAAATAAACAACATTTAACAGTGAAATTACAACAGTAATATTTCTTATATAATATAGTAGTATTATTTAAAAAAAAAAAACAAGTAAATTACTAAAACTAATTAAAATGAAAACATAACATAAAACCTAATTAAAAATATTAAATATAGATTTTAAAAAATATATATATTTTAACAGTGAAATTACAATATTAATTTTGCATTGTGTTTAATTTTTTTTTTTTTTATTTAGCAGTAAAAAAAACTGAAAATGAAATATTAATTAAAAAAAACAAAAAAGAAACAAATAAGAAAACATAAAAATTAATTTAAAATATTATTATACAAACAATGATTTTATACAACACTGGCTTGAAATTTGTTTTAAAGTGAATGAATTTAGAGACTTGAAGTTCTCATTGAAACAACAAGCGATGGTTTGAGGTTAAAACGTCTTAAAACTTCAAGTCCCCTACTTCAAGTCCCCTACTTCAAGTCCCCTACTTCAAGTCCCCTACTTCAAGTCCCCTACTTCAAGTCCCCTACTTCAAGTCCCCTACTTCAAGTCTAATAATCTTTATTTAATATTTCTAAGTAGTTTTTGTTCTTTTTTTTTTATTTTTACTTTAGTTAGTTTTAAATTACGTTGGTGGATTTTGATGTGAGAGGACAACAGGAGGAAAATTTATTATGGATTATGGACTCACATTTTGGCCAGGAACAACGATTTGAGGTAAAAACACCTTCATGATGGATTTTTTTTATTTATTTTTTTTTTTTACACAAACATGCAGGTTTTGGCCTCCCAAGGCCTTAACTGATGGACTGGAGTGGTGTGGATTACTTGTGGATTATTGTGATGTTTTTATCAGCTGTTTGGACTCTCAATCTGATGGCACCCATTCACATCAGTTGGGGAGCAAGTGACGGAATGCTGCGTTTCTCCAAATCGGATGAAGAAACAAACTCATCTACATCTCGGATGGCAATTTTGTAATTGCACTATTCCTTTAACCTCTCTTTCAGACAAATATTTATAAATAACACAGATGAATCTCACAGAAAAATTATGGGTCAGCTCTGGAGATTCTGGTGGTGCTCCAGGTTTGTATATCAACCGCTTAAACAGTCTGTGGGAGAAACAAATCTGTCGCCAAGAAAGGTCACCAAACTAAGCGCACTTGAAATTCCTGCGACATCCTCCCGAACGAGGAGGAATTTGGCAAAAGGTCAATCTGTAACTAATAAGAAAGCTAACAGAGTCAACAACAGTAAATCAGAGCATATTTAAGGGCAAATACATTTACTTAGAGACCGCCAACGCTTTCCGTTTCACCCATTTTCACCCAGAGACTCCCTTGATTTTGTCTTATTTTTAGTGCACTACTTGTTCTGCATGTTTTAGCACTGGTAGCTTCACTAGTGCTGACTCACATGAATCTGTGAATCGGACTCTCAAGGCTGCTTTCGCTGAGGAAAGTGAGTCGGGTCGGATTAAACTGAGGCCTCACAGGGACACAGGAAATCGAGTCTGCCAACACAGTCATCCGGCACACAGTCAAAAGCAGAAAAGCACAACCACCTGTAGCTACTAGCTAGCGATTATGCATCAGATCAAGATGGCAACAGGTATTTCTGTCACTATGTACTGTAGGCGCCTATTTCTACCAACACTGGCTCTGTGATAAGTTCGTAAAATACACCTCAGTGGGTTTCAGAGTGTTCGGAAAGAGGCTATTATTAAATGAAGTGGTTTCTCATCTACCACACGCTGATCAGAAATGGATAGAAAACCTTAAACCACATGACAGCTGAGAATAATACAGAGACCTGTAAACTGCGATACTGCGACTTGCCCTGCGCTCTCTCAGACTCTGGCTCAAAGGTCAACCAAGACCAACCCGGCCTGTCAGCAGACAGGAGATCAGATCTTTCCTGCCAGGAGGATTCAGATTTCTTGTTTGGTAACAGGAGAAGGCATTGCAGAGACTGTGCCTCTGGTCTGACAGACTTTAGCGGTTATTATATTGTGTATTGTAGCACAACTAGTAGTGACCAATCAGCATCCTGGACTGGAATAATCTGCTTTGGAATAATAAACTATAATAACAAACTGCAATTGATAGGGCAGCATGGTTTAGAGTACAAAGAATATGAATGCAATAAAAAAAAAAAGTTGTGTTTGCAAACTGAAATGCAATTTTAAAAAGCTTGTTTGTAGAGCTCTAAAATGTAATCAGAAATTGTGATTTATAAATATGACCATGAAACAACAACAACAACAACAACAACAAATTTGACAGATATTTTTAAAAAGATAATTACACCTGGAAACTTGCAATACTAATATATTAATATATAAATTATATATAATATTTTATATATAAAATATTAGTATTTATTTATTTATTATTATTAATAATAATAATAATAATAATAATAATAATAACAATAATAATAATATCATTTTAATGTACAGTACAACCAAAATTACAGTACTAATATTTAAAATGTTTATAATAATTTAAATTATAGTGCAACTGTAAAACTACAATACTAATTTAAAAAATTTTAAATACTATTTTTTAATTTACAGCACAACTGTAAAACTACAATAATAATATTTAAAAAGAAATGATTGTAATTTACAGAACAACTGTAAAATACTAAAATAATAAACTTTATGACTAACAATTATTATTTTGAAACCATCAAATTTTCTGAGATTGTTGGCACAAGTTGTTTTCCAGATTGTGTGGTTATATTATTATCATTATTATTATATATACTAAACAACTGTATATATATATATATATATATATATATATATATATATATATATATATATATATATATGGTTTTTTTTTTTTGGTTTTTTTTTGTATAGCTGTACAAACTGATTATCAGTGCTGATATTAAGCATTTTTATGGATACAATCTTGGGTTTACAATCATGTAAGCCTAGTAAAAAATAGGGACTTCTGGGACCTCCGATGAGTGCACTAATTCGCTAAAATCGGATTTCCCCATGCTAGCATCCCATCGCTGGGGAACATGGAACATTTGAAGCTCTGTGGATGCTCATTCCTCACATTCCCCAGCGGAGAGCGAGCGACAGTAGCCCTCTGAACTCCCACAGAGAGAGAGAGGGAGAGAGAGAGAGAGAGAGAGAGACGGTCCAGCTCCTCACAGCCCACACCAGCATGGAATGTGTCTCTTCAGCACTTACATAAACACTCTCTCTCTGTCCCTCTCTGGGCTAATATTTACTGTGGAATGCACTAACCCAGTGTTTGGAGAGTTCTGGAGGTCAAAGCACAGAGTCAACGGCTGCAGGTCGGAGTCTGTGGGCATTCAGCCTCTAATATCACTGGATCAATCATGTTTCATTGAGGTTTTATATACTCTAAAGCAGTGGTTCCCAACCACGTTCTTGGAGGTCCCCCAATACTGCACATTTTGCATCTCTCCTTTGTCTGACACACCTTTTACAGGTCTTGGAATCTCTACTAATGAGCTAATGATCTGAATCAGGTGTGTTTAATTAGGGAGACATGGAAAACATGCAGTGTTGGAGGACCTCCAAGAACGTGGTTGGGAACCACTGCTCTAAGGGAATCATGAGGGGGTTTTGACCATGTAAAAGTCACTGAGATGTTGCCATGACATTATCACTGAAATATGAGTGGTTTTTAACTAAGTTGCAATGCGGTTGCTTAATGACACACAAAAATGACCCAAAAAAAAAAAAAAAAAAAAAAAAAAAAAAGTCCAAGTCTCTGAGTTTAATGAATCAAATAGCTACGTTCACAACTGAATATGAGAGTACTGCATACTTCCTACTGTTTTTCTAAAAATAGTACACTGCTGTTTAAAAGTTTGGGGTGGGTAAGTCTTAAAAGACATCTCTAAAGCTCAAAAAGGCTGCATTTATTCGATTAAAAATATGATAAAAATTGTAAAATATTATAATTTAAAATAACTGTTTTCTATGGGAAAATATTGTACAATAGAATTTATTCCTGTGAAGCAAAGCTGAATTTTCAGCATCATTACTCCAGTCTTCAGTGTCACATGATCCTTGTATGTGAGCACAAGTTTATTTATTTCGGTTTTGCTTTAAATAAATTAATTTAGGGTTTTAAAATAAATACAGTTTAAATTTTCTTTTCTTTTTTGCAAACATTTCTTATTTTTCATCCCTGCTCTGTTTTCGATTGTAAAAAGTTGTAAATAAATTAAAGTACATTTTACATGAAAATTATAATTTTAGTCTTGCTTTCTTCAAAATTTCACAACTGCCATTTCTTTAGAATTATTTGTAAAATTTTACGAGAATTTTCTGAGTGAAACAATTATTTGTACACCCATTTTTTCCCCATTGTACCAGTACTTTATATTATTTCTGAATGGCTTGCTAATAAATAATACATTTTATAATAAATTAAATATACATAAAAAATAAGAGTTTAAACTGAAGTACTAAAATACTACAAAAAATAATTAAATTTGATTTTGTTTTTTAGTAAAAAATTAAACTAAAAATAAAGAAAGAAAAATGTTTGGACTATTCACATCTTTCCTGTAAGTTTAAAAAAGTATTATTAACAAATATTTTTCATCCCTGTTGTGTTTTCGACTGTTAAAAAAAGCTGTAAATAAATTATTAATATACGTTTCATACTGAAATCATATTTAAGGCTTTTTTATTTCACAAGTATTTTACATAAATTCAGAACGTAATATTAAAATATGATTTTATACACTAATGCAACTTTAAAACGAAACAGAAAATATGAAAATGTATTAATTTATTAAAATTATTTAAAAAAAAAAAAAAGTATATGAAATATTCTAAAATAACACTGGGCAGGCCCAGAAAGCAAGCCAGATGGAAATGCATTCATTTCAGCACGAACGTAATATTAAAATTTGAGTTTACACACCATTGCAACTTGTCTAGGTTTCATTTTTTTTCCTCTCAACAATGCAATTTTGACCCAATGCGATAATATGGTAAATGCTTGCCTAAACTAAAACCACTAATGAGGCCACTTTTTAATTTATTCACGACTCCTAATGTGGTGTGTCATAAAGAACAGCTCGAGGGGAGAAAGTGAGATAAAGAGAGAGAGAGAGAATGAAGTCAGACAGGTCGGTCCGGTCGGCCTGGTCTCCTGGTATTGTCACTCTGAACTGCCTCTTCCTGTGTCTCCTGTAATGTTCTCATGTCCTTATAAGGCAACACACACTCAGTTCTGTGACGCAATAGGCTGCCCGAAGCCCCGCCCCCCTCCTTAACACACACAAAAGCCACTCTCACACCTGTTCAAAGTTGCCACACCTTTTCCTGTCTCGCGCCTATAAATGTCTCACTTTATAAAAAGAAAAGTGTGTTTCATAAAGTTAATGCTCAGTCTCATTTATGTTTGTTTGTCCTTCGGGTGCAGGAATGTGAAATATGAGCCCACCCCCCTTAAGCGGGACGCTTACAATGAGACAGCAAAACAGTGGACGGAAAACAGCTATCAGAGAACTGCTGTTCACAAACTTCTGCTCAACTTCCTGTTCCTGTGTGAGCACATCGGTCTCTACGGGACAAGACAGACAAGTATGTGCAATATGGAAAGCGACGGTTGGAGCGTTTCAGTCATTTCAGTAAAAATGCATGTGCGCGCACACGCACACACACACACACACACACACACACACACATCTTAATGTGTGTGTAACTTAACTTAATAAATGTATATGTTCAATATAAATGTATAGGTAGTTTTCCCAGGACAGCATTTCAACTTGTCATCTAGTTTAAGTATTAAAATTACTAAAACTAAAACAAAATTCAATAAAAATTAAAATATTAAAAAAATAAGTTAAATGACAAAGACACAAAATAAAAATGAATACAATTAAAATAAACATTTACATTAAGTTAAATAATTGTTAACTGAAATAAATTCAAAAACATTTTATTTCAGTTAGTTTAAATTGAAGCACTACAATTACTTAAATTATTAAAAATGTTAAAACTATTTTTTTCGTTAAAAAAAGACAAACAACAAAAAAAGATTACTAAAACTAAAATTAATAAAAAAAAACATTTTTCCTGCAAGTGAAGTGTTGTCATCATTAATTAAAAGCTAATTAAAAATATAATAAAAAAAATGTTATTTGAAATAAAATAAATGTGAATAAAACATTAAACATTTCATACTTTAGTTAGTTTCAAATGCAACAAATTCAAAATTTAAATTCAAATTAAGAAAAAAAGTTGAAGTAAAAAAAAAAAAAAAAATACTAAAACTGGAATAAAACTAAATAGACATTGTAAAAAAAGACAAAATTATTAACATTTTACTTTTAAAAAAGGGAAAGTATGAAAATTAAAAACAATAATTACTTAAGGCATATTAAATCCATTTTTAAAACGCGTTTTAAAAAAAATACACATTTTATTTCAGTTTCAAAATGCAACAAATTCAACATTTTAATTCATATTTGAAAAAATAAATTGAAGTAAAAAAAATATGCTAAAACTGAAATAATAACAAACTATACAGATATAAATTTAATAATAATAAAAAGGAAAATATGAAAAATGTTAAACTTTTATATATTTAAATATAGACCTAGACAGAAATCCAGACAGAAATGCATTAACTTCAATAGGACTGAACACACACACAGCAGACATTCCAGTGCAAACTGAGTCAGTGTCCCACTCCTAAATCCGTTTGACACACACATACCGATGACGACTACTGGCGGCCCATTCACCTACACGGACTGTGTTTACCCATATAAAGACACATGATCGCACACACACAATGACATGATCATCTTTCACAATAGGTGTGTCAAGGCCTTTCTGTTCTATAAATTACTCAACAGTGTGTACTTATTTACTCATGGTCTCTCTCTTTCTCACACACACACACACACACACACTATAAATGAAGACATGCATTTGTGGCGGAAGTAAGCCAGAGTGGGTCCATCTTTCCTGTTAGTGAAGTGGCTTTGCCCACATCTGTTTCTACACACTTCAATCGCTTGCGTGTGTGTGTGTGTGTGTGTGTGTGTGTGTGTGTGTGTGTGTGTGTGTGTGTGTGTGTGTGTGTGTGTAGGAGATGTGGTGACACACCACATCACACACACACAAAAAACTAGGGATGCCATAATACCAGCAACTGTCAACAGTCACTACAAACAGCTTATAGTTTTTTTTATATGCTAATATAAATAAATTCTCAAAAGTACTTTTCTGCTCACAAAGGCTGCATTTGCCATGTTAAACAAAAGTAGTATGATTGAGATTAAAGTTGAAATACTATGAGAATAAAGTTGAAATACTACAAGAGTAAAGTCGAAATACTACAACAAAGTCGAAATACTATGAGAATAAAGTTCAAATGTTATGAGAATAAAGCCGAAATACTACTAAAATAAAGCTAAAATACTATGAGAGTAAAGTCAAATTACTACGAGTGTAAAGTCGAAATACAACGAAAGTTGAAATATTACGAGAGTAAAGTCAAATTACTACAAAGTCGAAATACTACAAGTGTAAAGTAGAAATACTACAAGAGTAAAGTAGAATTACTACAAGAGTAAAGTAGAATTACTACAAGAGTAAAGTCGAAATACTAAAAGAATAAAGTCGCAATACTACGAAAGTCAAAATACTAAGAGAATAAAGTTCAAATGTTACGAGAATAAAGCAGAAATACTACAAAAATAAAGCTAAAATATTACGAGTGTAAAGTCGAAATACTACGAAAGTTGAAATATTACGAGTGTAAAGTCAAATTACTACAATAAAGTCGAAATACTACAAGTGTAAAGTAGAAATACTAAAGTTGAATTACTACACAAGTAAAGTCAAAATACTACGAGAATAAAGTCGAAACACTAAAGAGTAAAGCTGAATTATTACGAGAGTAAAAGAGAATTACTACGAGAATAAAGTCGCAAAACTACAAGAGTAAAGTTGAGTTAAGAGAATAAAGTCAAAATACTAAGAAAGTAAAGTTAATTATTACGAGTAGTGCTGTCAAACGATTAATCGCATCCAAAATAAAAGTTTATGTTTACATAATATATATTTGTGTACTGTGTATATTTATTATGTATACATAAATACAAACACATGCATGTATATATTAAGGAAAAATATTTTAGATTTATATATAAAATATATATATTTATTTATAATCTAAATTGTATACAGGTATAAATATACATACATATAAATATTTTGTTTTAATATATACATGTATGTGTGTGTATATGTACATAAATATACAAAGTAAACACACATAGTATGTAAACAAACTTTTATTTTGGACGCGTTTAATCGCGATTAATCGTTTGACAGCCCTAATTACGAGTAAAGTCGAAATACTACGAGTGTAACTTGAAATACTACAAGAGTAAAGTCAAAGTGTTTTGAGAATAAAGTCGAAATACTATGAGAACAAAGTCTAAATACTATGAGAAGTCAAATAACTATGAGAATAAAATTAAAATACTACGAGTGTAAAGTCAAATTACTACGAAAATAAAAATTAAATACTATAAGTGTAAAGTCGAATTACTACGAGAAAAGTAAAAATACTGAGTGCAAGTCTAAATGTTTTGAGAATAAAGTCAAAATACTACGAGAATAAAGTTGAAATGTTTCACGAATACTTGAAATACTACGAGAAAGTTGAAATGTTTTGCAAAGAGTTGAAATACTATGAGAATAAAAAAAAAAAATCTGAGAATAAAGTCGAAATATTTTGCGAATGAAGTCTAAATGTTTTGAAAGTTTAAATCGTAGAAATTAAGCTATATTATTTTGAGAGTATAGCCTACATAGTCGACTTTATTCTCGCAACATTCCTTTAATCTCATCTTAATTTTTGTTTTGTCACTAAAATGCTGTCGTAGTTTTCTATCTGATTATATAGTAAAATGTCATTTACTTCCTGTGATCAAAGGTGAATTTTCAGCATCATTGTCACATGATCCTTCAGAAATCATTCTAATATGCTGATTTACTGCTCAAGAAACATTTCTGATTATCATCAATGATAAAAACAGTCATCCTGCTTTATATTTTTATGCCTTTGTTACATTATAAATGTTGTTACTGTCACTTTTGATCATTTTAATGCATCCTTGCTGAGTCAGGGGTCAGAAAGACCCCCCCCCCCCCCAAAAAAAAATGACAGGAAGTATCACACAGTTGAGCTGCTAGCTCATTCCGACATGAGCGACCTGAGGCTGAGGTGTTATTTGTGTGATGATTCTGAGAAGATCTGCTCAGATCTGGTCTCATGACTTCACAGGCTCTCCGTGGGTCTGTTGCGGTCTGTCGAGAAACCACACACTAAACGCCTGGGAACATCCGACCACGAGCGCCCCAGAACCGCACGCTTCCATGAAACCCGACTCCCAAGCAGAAGAGACAAGGCTTGTGCGTCAACAACCAGACAAACTGGAGAATCACAGGCGTCGTGATGTCACTACTCTACACGACCGGAGCCAACGCACAATGTAAGGCTTTTCACACATTCAGATCACACACACGTTGGCTCACGCTAACCGCTTCTGCGGTGTATTTAGCAGCAAGACAAGAATGACTCAAACACCCCACAGCGCTGACAATGCTATCAATAGGTGGAAACTGTGCTGTGGCTTCTCACTAGAGTTTGTCTAGCGTCTTAGTGAGCTATATGACCTAAAAGAGTGCATTATTCAGTCACCACAGTCTAATTAGAGCCAACATCATGTACAGATCTAGAAAGAAATGTGAAAATCTGCAGAATGGATGTAAACACTTGGTTATAGAAAAAAAGGCCAAATTAAAAAAAATAAATAAATAAATAAAATGGTCATTTTTAAAATGAATTTTCTCATCTATATATATTTAATAATATTTTATTTGAGTATTTTTTATCATGAAATTAATTATAATTGGTGGTGTAATTTTATAGAGAATATTATATACATTTAAATTACATTTTAAATGCATATAAAAATTGGCACTTGGTAGCTTAATAAGCATTATGAAATTAGACAATATTTTTGTTTTTTGATAAATGTATAAAGATTTTTTTTTTTAATCATTGTAAATATTTTAGTTTATGAATTAATTATCATTAGTGTTGGTGTTATTTTAAAGAAAACATTATACACATAAATTACATTTTAAATACATATAAAAAATTGGTAACTGGTAGCTTAATAAGCATTATGAAATTAGACAAAATACTTCATAAACGTAAGAGATGACTGATAAGTGTGTAAAGATTGTTTAAATCTATATTTTAAACTTTTTTTTAATTAGTCAATTAAATTACTATTAGTGGTGGTGTTATTTTATAAATAATATTGCATACATATAAATAACATTTTAAATACATATAAAAATTGGTAATTGGTAGCTTAATAAGCATTATGGTATTAGACAAAGTATTTAATAAACATGCAAGTAGTGAGTGATACATGTAAAGATTTTTTTTAAAATCTGTGTTACATTTTGTTTATTTGTTTTTTATTTATTAATAATTATTATTAAATGGTGTTGTTTATAGAGAATATTACACACATATGAATTACATGTCAAATACATATTTAAAAAATTATAATAATTGGTAGCTTAATAAGCATTATCAAATTATTTTTTAATATTTAGAAACTGAATTTTAGAAATTGCCATTTTTTTTTAATTCAGTTTTATTTCATTTTATCCCAAACTTTTTTGTATTCACATTTTCAAGATTCCATTTTAATGGTTTAATAAAATTATAATAATTAAATCAATTGTGTAGTTAATTGAATATATAAAATAATAACATTTAATAATGCATTTATTATAATAATATATATATTTTTATATTAGGGATGGGAGGATTCCCCGATTCGCTCTGTGCATCGGCTTAAAAAGTTAACGATGCGATGCATCGGTTTAAAAAGTGTGCATCGGATACAAATTGGCATTTGTATCGCGATGCATCGTTTCTAACATATTTGCATCGGTAAAACCCGATTTATTTCTTTATAAAGTTTGAAGTATCACTTGATGGCGAAACATACAACTGATGCAGAGCTCTCCTCCCCCTCGCCAACGGCAAACCGCGGCGCTTGAACAGGCAATAGACTCACCACAGCGATCGCGAAATGGGTGGCATGTAGGCAAGTTAATGTAGTAGAGGACAAGGGTCTACTGAAATGTGATGTGATGTGATCTGGCAAAACCCAACACATGGTGAAATCTTACCTTTTTTAGTTTTTGACGTAAAGCTGGGTTCAAGCCCTTTCCATAACAGTTTTTTATTTTGTCCATAGTTTAAACATAACAAAAGTTATATCTGTCTGAAAATGGCTAATATGATTAAATTTTTCAGGAATGGAATTTTTGAGAAAAGCGGGTTTAAAGTGAGACTTGTTTTACTTTCACTTTTATGGAGAGCTATCAGGAGCGCGATACGGCATTACTACACAAACAAACGTCTTTTTTTCCCGTTGTTTATCATGGGTATAGTCTCCGAACTTCTGATCACCCCTTGTATGTTTAAATAACACGAATAATGTACCTTGTAGTTGTAGTTAAAATTTAGAAACGCGAGCGCAGCACAACTGTTTGCGCACTGATTAGCCTATATAACAGACGGTCATCGGACTCCTCTTTAGTAACTTCATCATTCGATCCTTCATCTCTGGATGTGAAATGGTAAAATATAACATTGTTTAGGGCACAGACATCACCAGAATTAATCAGTTTGAGACTAGTTAGATCGTTTGAGTGAGCAGCTTCCTGCAACTGCGTTAATCTCTTGCGCGCCTCCATTTCACAGTATTAAAAAAAATAAATGAATAAAGTCAATGAATTTTAATCAACTGACAGCCCTAGAAATTACTGTTTGAAATTGAAATTGTTTCGCTGTTAAATGTTTGAGCTGTTCAAAGTTTAAGTGGAGACAGAACAGGAAAAAAGCATTTGGTTTTATTTATTTATTTATTTTGCACTACCAAAGCCTATTTGTGTAAGGGTCATGCACTACAAATCAGAAGGCACTTAAGTTAATTTATGATTTGTTGTCTGAAACAAAGAAATACAAGTATCTGTAACATGAAATGCATAGCATCATATTTGTTTAATTCCATTATACTGCATCGAATCGTGTTGAATCGAATCGAAATCGGATCGCACTGCATCGTAACAGGGGTGTATCGCATCGCTAGCTGCTTCATGTATCTTTAAAGTATTGTATCGTTGGCTATACATCGAGATGGAGATGCACATCCCTAATATTTTTATATATATATATATATATGAATTTTCCTAAGAAATTCGGTCTGTTTTAACTCCTCTGGATTCTGTGTTTTATGATGTTGTTAAAAATGGTGGTTATCAAATAAATGCATAAAACTTTAACATTTTAATAATATATTTTTAGCAAACAAAGTGCTAAAGGTTTACTTTTGAAATTAAAATACGGACAAACTTGTTTTATGTTACATGCAGACATTGCATTTAGTCCACATCAGTGTATGACCCTATATTTAACTTAATAATCAGAAATTCTATGTTTTAGAGTAAATTCCATTTTATTACAATATTCCATGGTTCTGTTCAGGAAACAATCACACAAACTTGACAAAGATTCCATTACAATAATATAATCATAGTCATAATCAATTCCATTAAAAAAGGTCTAAAATTACAATAGAAAATATTTCCTGACATTCACAATTTTCCATGACTGTGGAAATCCTGTTAATAAATGTTTTACTATTTTTAAACACAACAATCCCTCCTCTTACAGTCTCCAAAGGAAAAATAACGTCACATGTGCTTGTTCCCCGTGTGTTTCTCTACCAAAAGTCAGCTGGAATTTAGCAAAATCATCCGTTCTGCAGTTGAGCAAGCGTGTCACGCTCACTGATCTGAAGCAGACGATAGCAAGAACAACTGACCAGCTAAACTAGTCAGGTCAGTCAAGAGTTTAACCTCAGCGACCTAAGAAAAACTCGAGTTATAAAAAGCGCTGATGTTTTCATCTCCAGAAACCCCTACAATGATGAAGAGTCATTGATTCCACATTAGTAGTATTACTAACAACATTTCCCATGAGACAGTTGATCACACACACACACACACACACATGAATAGTCAGAGTTCACACCATTAAAGGAAACAAAACAGAAACCACAACAACCACAACTTCCTCCTGCCAACAAGAGCATGTCAGAGACACAAGCAATGAGGCCTGAACGCACATGGGGTTCTGGGTTTTAGCGCATCGGGTGACTGCAGGTCAAAAACGGGACGGGAGGTCGATCTGCTTCACAAACCCATGCTAAAAGCTCTTCCCTCTTATTTTGCAACGGCTGGCTTAAAGATCTCGATGGGAAAAGAATGCACATCTGCAGCGAAAACACGAGCCATATATGTGGGTTTCACATCAGTTGTGCTCCAGCGTACAAAAGGAACAAGGGAAAGTTTTCAGGTTTTTGAGCCTTTAACTGTGGGCTGCAGAAAGCATCACAGCATCCAGCCTCAAACCAATCCATATGCCACGTCGCAGGGGTCAAAGGTCACGGTTTACTGACTTCCTGAGCAAAACGGCCGTATTCACGCAAAACGGCTTACAAAAGTACTACTGTGTGCTTTAGAGTAACGACTGCATGATTTCTCTTTCACATACTCCTGCCAAAAACATGCACGTGTGTTTTCAGCATTTAAAAAAAAAAAAAATCCTTCCAAAAACAATCTGAACCAAGCTGTTTTTGTTTTATTTGAATAAACAGAAAAAAATTAATAGAAATTAGAACCCCTTCATTATAAAAAATATATTTTTATTGTTATACATATACTTACATAGATATATACACATATATTTTATTTTATATTATTTCATTGTGACTAATATAACTAATATAAACATAACAGCAACAATAAAAACAAACAATAACAGAATAAAAATACAAATAAATATTTAAAATGTAAAATAAACATTAAAATTAACTGAAATAACAAAAATGTAAGATTTTATTTCAGTTAGTTTCCACTGCAACATTTCAGATTTGAAATAAAAAATGAAATAAAAAAACAATCTAAAAACAACAAAATAGAAATAATAAAAAGTTTCAACTGCAACATTTTACATTTCAAATTGTAATTAAAAATTAAATTAATTGATTAAAAAAATAACAAAAGTATTAATTAAACTAAAAATAAAATTTAAAATCTTAATTAAAATTAACTAAAAATAATAATTCAAAATATAGCAAAATAACAAAAAATTCAACAGAATTAAATAAATTAAAAGAAAAGAAAATATAAAAGCTTTATTTTAGTTAGTTTCTACTGCAACATGTTAAATTTAAAATTTTATAAAAAAAGAAAACTACTAAAAGATAAAATAAAAATGAAATCCAAAAACTAAAAACAGCAATAATTGTAACTAAAAATAATAATTCAAAATAAAACAATCATAAATAGAATTAATAAATAGAATTAAATAAATTCAAAATAAAAAAGTACACATTTTATTTCAGTTAGTTTCCACTGCAACATTTCAAATTAATTATTTAATTAAAATAATAAAAATAAAAAAGTAAAAATCTAACAACAAACTAAAAATAACTAAAAATATAAAACAAAATAAATTCAAATTAAATAAATTCTAAAAAACAAAATTCTAAATATTTTATTTCAGTTAGTTTCCACTGCAACATTTCAAATTTGAAATTTAATTAAAATAACAAAACAACAGTAAAATTACTAAAAATAAAAAATATTTTTAAACAAAAAAACTAAATAAAAATTAATGTAAATAAAATAAAATTCTAATGCAAAATATTTGATTATACATTTAAAACAAAGTTGTCTAATATTACCATGTTTCAACCATAAGAACTGTGTCCCTGATACACAGGTTATCTGTTCATGTGATAAAGTAACGGTTTTATTTGATGTTTTTATTGCTTATTGGTCTATTATTGTGCCATCATCCTTTTCAGGTTCACCTGCTCCTTGTTGCCCGTTTTACGTACCAGGTCTCTTCCTGTCGTAAGCAGACAGGCCTTGACCAGAATAATCTGCATAAGTAGACCAGAAACTACGCCGATAGTCAAAAGTGTGGTTTTATGATGCTAGCGAGACACAATCACAATAGATTACGACATCCTCGGGGCAACAGCCCACCCGTTAAACAGGCTTTATTGGCGGCGTATTCATCTGAGTGTGTCTTTTATGAGGGGTAACCGCACTATAAACGTACCCTCGCCCAAAACCGTTTAAAAGAACAGGAATGTCTGATGAAGACTTCACATTAACAGCCCGTCAGGATCCACAGAAGCAGACAAAGGATGGAATCAAAGAATCAAAACATCTGTGGTACAAAAAGCGTACAGTTGAGATGGGAATCTAGGTGAAGCAGGCTTTAATCCTCTTAGAGGTCAGTCTTTTGTCTGAGCCGACGCACTTAAGAGCTTTCAGTGCTGCGGAGGACATTATACACACAGAGAAAGTCCCGGCCGACCTTATTATGGTGTGCGAACAACAACAAAAAGAAAAGAAACTTGAACATGCAGAACATAAGATAAAAAAAAGACAAGCAATGCAACAGCGAATCCTTACAAAACATTTTGTATAAAACCAAAAACACTTCAAAACTGAGTGAATATCATGTACAACTCACATTTCAGCCTCCCCAGAAAACTGCATAAAGAAAATAAAGCCTATTTAATGGCCATTGCAATTTTTAACTTCATATGGGTATTTAAGAGGTGTATTTACTTCATGCATTTTGACCGTATACGTGAATGCATGTAAGAAAAGATGCATACAAGAAAACTCTAATTTAAATGCATTACAGTAATGAGAATATAGTGGTAAATGTGCTTTAGTCATAAAAGAAAACCTCAACAGTCCTTAAAACAGGCTTCATTTCCTGTAAGCAAAATAAAGTTTTATTTTGAGTTTAGATTACATTTTTTACCCTAAAAAAAAAAAATTACATAAAGAATAAATTAACCTATAAAACTACAACAGTACTAAAAACAGACATTCCTAAATATAAAATTCCTTAAAATAAAATAAAATAAAATAAAATGGGATTTTTGGTAAAAACCCAGGCAGTGTGTAAATTTGGTAAACAAATAAAAAAAAAAATTGCATAAAAACAATTAAGCCTATAAAACAGTACTAAAAACATGCACTCCTAAAATAAAATAAAGAAAATTAAGCCTATAAAACTACAACAGTATTAAAAACATGCATTCATTCATTCATAAAATGAAATGAAATAAAAAAAAGGGTTTTTGGAGTGAAAATTGACCCAAGTATGTGTATAAATTTGGGAAACAATCCAAAAATTAAACTCTTGATTTTTTTCTAAAAAATTGACCCAGGCAGTGTGTAAATTTGGGAGACGGATAAAAAAAAAAATGGCATAAAGAAAATTAAGCCTATAAAACAACAGTACTAAAAACATGCATTCATAAAATAAAATAAAATATTGTTTTTGGAGTGAAATTTGACCCAGGTAACTGTATAAATTTGGGAAACAATCCAAAAATTTTACTTCCGATTTTTGGTAAAAAATAAATAAATAAATAAATAAAATAAATTTGGAAACAAATCCCCAAAAAATTGCATAAAGAAAAATGAAGCCTATTTTGTGACCATTACATTTTCTTTAACTACAGCTAATGCAAAGCATGTAAGAATAAATGCATGCATGAGTCGAAAGTAAATGCATCTTACGTTTTTCCATTGCATTAAAGAGAAATTGGGAGAAAAAATAAAAAATAAAAATCTCAATGGTCCTAAAATAGGCTTCATCTCCTTCAAGCAAAAACAAATGTTTTATTTTGATTTTTGGAGTGAAATTTGACCCTGACATATTTTTGACAGATTTGGAGAACAATCGAAGAACCAGCAAACAAGAACAACTCAAAACATGAAAACATGACTCAAATGTACACGTATCTCTGGTCTGATTACAGTTTAGAAAACTTGGGGTTAAATGTGCTTTACAATTATGAAATGGTCCTAAAAATAGGCTTCATTTTCTTTCCTTTTGATTTTCGGTTCAAATTTGACCCATTTTGCGCTCAATGTTTATGGCGATCAATGAAAAGTGATAAACCAAAAGTCACAGTTAATCACAGATTATACAACTCCATGCTGACCAAATGACATCTAAATTCCAGAAGCGTGATTGTGTGACTCAGCATCAGGTTGGCGGTTACGTCCATCTTATGACGGCGCGCCCACAGTGACGGACAGAGCAAGAATGTCTCTGATTTCCGACAGGATGGCTGGCATCAAGAGATTTGGGTTGGATCAGTTCCTGACGCTTCCTCTTCAGCAGACACCAGCAGGAACGATCTGTGCCTGAACACAGACTCAAGCCTGAACAACACCCGTTTACAGCTACTTTACATCACAGACATGTAATTGCTGGCACAGTTCACTGACAACTAAATAATTCATTTACATATGAACATCACCGAAGATCACATGGATGTAAAACAGGAAGAAAACAGAACTTTATTTTCCCACACTTCCACTTGACTTTACCAGTTATCTGCGATTACTGGTAACGTGATGATTTTTAAATCATTTTATAAATACCCACCTTTGAACTTAAACAAAAACTACAGTGGTTGTCTACAAATGCGTCCATTGCAGCAAGAAAAGTCCTGCAATTTGAGTCTCAATGCTTTGTAAGAAACACTCCATGAGGATAAAGACAACACCGTTTTCCCTTGTTAGCCAACAACATATTACTCTCTATAGAAACATAACACCTTCTATAGAAGTTTATATTACTTTTCCATTCGTGGAAATCACTTTTTTTTTTATTTTTTATTAATTTGTCTTAATTTTCCAGCAACAAACAATCAAACAAGCATACAAGGGAAAAATATATGCAACTAAGATTAATAAAATTACTTTATATTAATAAATGCATTCAAATTTTTTACAAAATGATACATTTACAATTATAGATTTTGAGCTGTAATGTTTTATTATAGTTTTTAGAATTATAAATAATTTAAAAATAAATAAATAAATAAATAAATAAATAAAAATCACAGCTCAGCAAAATTTATATAAACATGTATATAAAAATTCAAGTACTACTATACATTTATATATATATTTTTTTAAATATATCTAAATCTTAATAATAATTAAATTACAGCTCACTTAAATAAAAATATATATATATAAATTAAATATAAAAGTACTACTATAAATGTATAATTTTTATATATATTCTTAATAATAATTAAATTACAGCTCACCTAAAAATTAAAAATCATAAATTAGATAATAATAATAATAATAATAATAATTACAGCTCACTTAAAAATCAAAATCAAATTATATTAAATATAAAAGTACTACTATAAATGAATAATTAAATACGAATAAACAATTTTAGTAATAATTCAAACTAAATTACATCTCACTTAAATTAAAATAATATAAACTATATATAAATTAAATATAAAAGTACTACTATAAGTCAATCATTTTAAAATACAATAATAATAATTATTTAAATTACACCTCACTTAAATGTAAAATATTTTTAATATTAATCAAATATAAATTACAGCCTACTTAGATTACAATATAACAAATATCATCTAAATTATATAGCAATACTATTATAAATTCCAGGTCACCTAAAATAATAATAGCAATAATAATATTATTATTATTATTATTAATAATAATAATAATAATAATAATAATAATAATAATAGGAAATCACAATATTCATATTTCCTGATAATACAAAATGTAAAAATGGCCTTCAAGAGAAGAGCTGTTCTTAGAAAATTATGGTTTATTAAGCAGAAAAACAGTGCCTGTATTTGTTGTACTGGGAAATCATTAGTCCTTTTAATATCCTTGCTGTTTACACTCATTCGTGATAAAAATTATTTACAGATCTGACTAATTGTGGCATGTTTAAGACTCAAGTTGTGATAAAAAAAAATAATAATAATACATAAATAAAAAATGTACACTTGTATTACTGAAAGTGTCTGAGGCATTTCTCTGGTATAGTTTGTGCGTCTGGGCGTGACTGAAGTAGGTCAGGTGACGCAACACACTCCGTGACCTCATAAGGCCTCTTAGCGTGACTGCCTTTATCTCAGTCCGCTCCCACTCGCTGTTTTCACTGGGACACACCTGAACCACGTCCAAACACCCACTAGAACGATCCAAAATTGGACTGCTGAACAGTAACCACAGCTTCAGTTCACGCTTTAGCATGCCATGACTCACGGTCAGCTCTTCATTCAGTCATTTAGTGGTCAAAGCTCCCTTCTGGGAAAAGACACACTCAGGTCTAAGTTTGACCATCATCGTAAGACGTCAATACAGTCCAGACACTCTCATTTCCATGTAGCAGAAACACAGTTACAGTGCATTGAAGGAAACAGGAAAGCAAAACAAAGAAGTGGGATTAAGATTTCATACTTTTTTGTTTTCAAAATCCACACGCAATTTACAATTAGCAACGATGAAGTATTATTGTAACTAATAGTGAGCGCAAACGCATGCACTCAGGTCTAATTTAACAGGAACTCACACATATAAGCTCAATCGCGCTTCTGCACCGCACATCTTGTTAGCTGAAAAAAAAACAACATGGTGTGAAACGCTTATAGGGACAAAAATAAGTTAACTGCCTGTTCGGTGATGCTCTTGAGAGTAAACCGCAACAGAGAAACAGTCACACTAAATGCATATGAAATATCAGCGAAAAAGCGAGTGTTGAACTGCACTGAACTGAGTCAAAGTCACAATTTCTTCATTTCACACATTCAGGCTTCTGGCATAAATAACTGACTTCTAAACACTGCTGTCGTTTCGCTTGTATTTTTTCAACATAGTTGCATAGAAAAACCTCAAACCAGCCACAAACCTGCTTTAATCTAGAAGGCTAATCACTAAAACACTGTTCTAGATACTAGACATTTTAGCACATCCGGTTGACTCATCCTGAAGTCAATAGTTTTTTGCTGAAATGCCTGAAACACAAAATGCAAGCTCAAGATATTTTCACGTTTTATTCTTCGACATAAGTGAACCTTCTGATTTAAATCACACCAACCAGTAGGACCGGATGGTATGACCTAAAAATCAAACCTGGAATCTCGATTAATTGAACATGTCACCTTGATTACAATTAATTAATGATTATTTACTGCAGTGCTTGGGAATGTTTTTTTAAAAGCGCAGCGCAGAATGTCTTCTCTGCCCATGTTGCCAAACACAAAAGCTGAGATATAGTGCTGTCAAAAGATTAATCGCAATTAATCACATTCAAAATAAAAGTTTTTGTTTACATAAATGCATGTGTACTATGTACATTTATTGTGTATATATAAAACATATACACAGTATATATTCAGAAAATATTTACATGCATTTACATATATATATTCCAGGGCTGCGAAACGATTAATCGCGATTAATCACATCCCAGTTTTTGTTTACGTAATAAATGTACATGTACTGTGTGTATTTATTGTGTATATATAAAAACACACGTATACAGTATATATTTAGAAAATTTACATATATATTCTAGGGCTGCAAATTGCTTAATCGCAATTAATCATATTCAAATTAAAAGTTTACAAACGATATGAGTTTGTACGGTGTATATTTATTATGTCTATATAAATACACACACACATTAAACATTTACAAACAATACATTTTAAAAATATTTGTATGTATATATTTACATTTGTATATAATTTAGATTATATATATATAAATATTTGATACATAAATCTAACAATTTTCCTTAATACTTGTGTGCGCATTTAAATACACATAACGTTACACACACATATAGTATGTACACAAACTTTTATGCGATAACTTGAATGAATTAATCACGATTAGTCATTTTGCAGCCCTATTCACATTCATATATTTTATATATAAATATATAAACAATACTTTTTCTTAAATATATACATGCATGTGTATTTATGTATACATAAATATACACAGTACACACACGTAAAAATATATATATTATTTTGAATGCGATTAATCACGATTAATTGCACTACATGCCAACCTGCTAATGTAAGCATAAGCTGGTAATTCTTGCTCCGCCTCTGTGGTCTTCTGATTGGTCCACTGTTTTGAAACTGACATTAATGAGCGGTGCTGTGTGTAAAAGTTTAAATTCTTTTAACTTGACATCTTAAACGTGCCACTCACATGTGATATGCTGCGAGACACGAGCGCAATGCGAGCAAAACTACAAAGTATTATGTTTTTAAGGGGAAAGTATTAACAGGATTAAAAAACGAAATAACCAACATGGGAAAATTACGTCGATTGGAGGTTCTGAATTTCACCTTTGATAACTTTTTGATTAATCACTCAGCACTATCGAACAGATGAACTCATCTACTCACGAGTAGCTTTTACAATTTATAATTGTGCTCTTGGTAACTATTCAAACTTTCAGAGAAAACGTTTTTTAAATTAGGACTAAAAAAGCTGGATGTCATTTAGCTTTTTACTTCTGATGAGTGCACTTAGGCTTAAAACGGTGTTCATTTGCGATTAATTATCATAAACAAAACATGTAAGAACCAAACTTTTGTCGGTCCCAGAACTTATTTTCTGCAATAACCGCAGCCTATGGAAAAGTCTGATTGGGTTTTTGTTGAGACAACCAAAGTGATGCAAACTTTAGGGTTTCACAACAAAAATTATCATCACTGCGGCAAACAATGTTGGGTCAAATAGTCAATTTTTAATTAGACTGATGCATTTCTGTTTTGACTGTAATAGCAACTGTCATTACTCTACTCAAACTCTATCCGTGACTGATTTTTTCACCAAGTTTGTGGCAACGCATGTTATGATTCACTTCAGAACAGGTGGATGGCTGCCCATTGGACACATGCTGCAATCACAGTCCAAATAAAACTGCACTCTCACTAAACGCAATCAATGAGTTCAATCAAACATGTAAACACACCGACGCACACAGTCACTGACCAGACAGACAGCAGTGCGACCCTGAGGCAAGGCTAATTCTACACTGCAAGACAGTGTCTGGCACACCAAATACAGCAATATGAAGAGGTGAGACCCAAACAATCACATAAAAGCTGTGGTTTCATCTTTGGACCCTGCAGGTAGTCGCATTTAGCATCTGTCGTATCTATGAAACTTCACATGAAATGTAAGTCAAAAATGACGTGACAACTTGAATGCATTAATCACTGATGTGACTGAAAGAGTATTCACCTGCAAAACACTCCACAACTCCTTATTTA
Organism: Cirrhinus molitorella; assembly: GCA_033026305.1. NCBI lineage: Eukaryota > Metazoa > Chordata > Actinopteri > Cypriniformes > Cyprinidae > Cirrhinus > Cirrhinus molitorella. The sequence goes on along the minus strand of CM065134.1, from coordinate 31,997,684 downwards.
CATCTTTGAAAAACCTTATTACAGTGCATTTGTATGAGTTGCAACCTTTGTACTTTATTAGGCTACCTTTTTGCTCACTTACGAGGTTGCCTTTCACTTAAAAAGCTGCCTGAGAAGACAACTGCCTATTTAGGCAGTAGACAGCACAGCACCTCCCTAGGTTTTGGAGTGGAGCCAATGCGTTGAACTTTTAAGAATGAATCCCACTGTTTTATAGAGGAACGTGACCTCTGGATCGGTAGCTCGAGTCTAGTTTAGTCTGCAGTCTAGTCGATGTGCTTTCTAGAAGCATGTGATTGGATTACACTTGCCGCTGTGATCATTTCAGTCCTGTAACACTTTAAACAGACATGATGAAATACAAAGATAGAGAGAGAGACCTTTATACAGAGCCAAACTGGCTACCAAACACCTGCATGACTCAAGGCTTTTTATTTGGCCTGTGTTATTGGTGTTCTGGAATTCGTATTTTGTTGCCCCTAACGGTGCTGTAAAGCAATAAGCCACTCGAGGCCATGCGTTACAGTCAATTTACTACATGCACAGGGTTTAAACCCTATACCCTTAAGTCTTAAAATCACTAACACAAACAAACCACACTTTGATGGCAACATCAATGTAATAAAAGTCAATTTATATTTGCAATTACATACAATAGTATTATTGTTTGTTACTGTTGCTAAGCAACATCAGAATTTGCTGGCAGATTAGAATGCCAGAATTCCACGTTATTTTAAAATTAAATAGATATTTTAAATAGTTTAAAAATGCTATATTGAATTTATTTATTTATTTTAATTTTTGTGTATTTTTTTGCATGCTTTTTAATGTCTATAGAGATTTAATTTCAGTTATTTTAGTACATCTGAACTAAATGGGGCAGCCGTGGCCTAATGGTTAGGGAGTCGGGCTTGTGACTGAAAGGTTGCAGGTTCGAGTCCCAGGTCCGGCAGGGATTGTCGGTGGGGTGAGTGATTATTCAGCGCCCTCTCCACCCTCAATACCACGACTGAGGTGAGACCCTTGAGCAAGGCACCGAACCCCCAAACTGCTCCCTGGGCGCCGCAGCGATAGCAATATGGCTGCCCACTGCTCCGGGTGTATGTTCACGGTGTGTGTGTGTGTTCACTACTGTGTGTGTGCACTTGGATGGGTTAAATGCAGAGCACAAATTCCGAGTATGGGTCACCATACTTGGCCACACGTCACGTCACTTTCACTCTTTTTTCACTTTCTAAATAAAAATAAGATATTATTTTTTATATTTTTTTATTTCAGTTAACATTTATTTTAAATGTTTTATGGTGTTCTTTTTAGTTAGTCGGAATTTAGAGTCAAAACATCTGTTTCTAATACACAGCTGACAGCTATGCTCATCATAAACATCTGGAAGTGCTCGATGCTGATACAGGAATAGAAAAGGCTACTGGAAATTGTTTTGAACTGTACAAAAGATCCATGTGATATAACTACCATGAAACGACTACTGATTGCATGGTGAATATGAAGTCATCGTGATCTTCTAATCTAAAAAAAAAAAAAACATTTGAAAAAAACCTTTTGGTCCTGTAGGGCACAAGGTTGTGTTTTTGGTTTCCAGGCGACTTTCTTATCAAACACCCTAGGATTTATGTGTGCTTATCTATACAAGAGGAACAAAGCCGGTTAAATCACTACGTCTTATTTCAATTCATATCTGCCCAGCTTTGCAACTCCCAAACAGGCTGCTCAATAGAGAATGAAACACTTCAATGACCTTTCAGACATTTTGGGTGGAGTGGAATGGAGAGGCAAGTCTTAGCCAGTCACAGGGCGTTTGGCATTTTGTCGGGGAGTAATTTCACGTCTCTGTTACGGATAAGGGGATGACTTCGGTATAATTCCACACGCCTTGTTTCAGTCGAGCGGAAATAGGCAACGGTGCATGGAGGCTGTAATGAAACTCAGCGTGGGGTTTTAACAAGGATGCGTTGGTTTGGTAATCACAAGTGAACTTTGCTCTGTGTGTATTATTCATCCTCACAAACATGCAATATAAATTCCAGAAATGAAACATCACTTTACAACCAACGTCGAGTCGAGATTGCAGGGACGTTCACTAAACTTTAGACTCAGAAACATGCAGACTTAATGAGGATCTCACATAGACTCACTCGTCTCATAGACAAAGCGTGCAATTCTTGTGCAACTAGTGGCAGCAAACGGAACTGCAATAGACCTTTTTTACAGTATGCTTGTGTAATATTATTTTGGCATTCACTTACAGAAAACAAGTCTACTACAAGAGCTAAGAGAGTGACAGAAAATTTGACATTTGTGATCCTGGACCACAAAACCACATTTCCATGAAGATATTTTGTAAATTTACTACCGTAAATATATCAAAAAACCTAATTTTTGATTCGTAATATGCATTGCTAAGAACTTCATTTGGACAATTTTAAAGGCGATTTTCTCAATATTTTGCACTCTCAGATTCCAGATTTTCAAATAGTTGTATCTCAGCTAAATATTGTCCTATCCTAACAAACCATACAATCAATGGAAAGCTCATTTTTCAGCTTTCAGATCATGTATTAATCTCAGTTTCAAAAACATTGACACTTATGACTGGTATTGTGGTCCAGGGTCACATTTTTCTCTCTTCTGACCAATATCTCAATCTCTCAATTAGGGCTGGGCGATATATATCGATCGATAAATTCATGCGCATCTCGTCAGTAAAGCCGGTTTTTTGAATATCGATATAAATATATCGCCTAGCCCTACTCTCAGTATTTATTTCCTCTTTTTCAAGGATCAAAACGATTTTTTTCCAACTGTGACAACTTCCGCTTCTGAGGAAGTGAGAAAAGGCTCAATAACAGATATTTGGAGTGCGAAACCTGTTTGATAACAGTAATTACTTTTGCAATTTTTAACATTTATGGGAGGAGAATATCTCAGTAAATCATGCAACATTATTTACTAATTTTTACAAAGCCAATTTACTGGTGTTGGTGCCATTTAATGTCCAGAAAACATATGAACCAATTTTGTACTTGACATGGTTGCAAATTTGGTCCTGGCATTTACTGTAATTATGCCACTTATGATAATTAAGCCTTAATCTAACCACTACCTTTTGGAATTAAAGATTTAAGACACTGGAGATGTAAAGCCAAGTCAAAATGTGAAGCAAATTGTGACACTGGACCACAGAACTAGTCTTAAGTAGCACAGATTTATTTGTAGCAATAGCCAAAAATACACTGAATGGTGTCAAATTCATAGATTTTTCTTTTTAATCATTAGGATATTAAGTAAAGATCATGTTCCATGAAGATATTTTGTACATTTCCTATCGTAAATATAATCAAAACTTCATTTTTGATTAGTAATATGCATAGCAAGAATTTCAATTTGGCAAATTTAAAGGCGAGTTTCTCAATATTGTTGTATCTCGGCCAAATAGTGTCCTATTCTAACAAACCATACATCAATGGAAACCTCAAATCTCAATAAAAAAAAAAAATGACCCTTTATGGTCCAGGGTTACAATTGCACTGGGGACATGCTCTTCCATGCACATTCTGGCAACAGTACATTAATGCGGTACTAGTAAAAACAAAATGGTAAAACAACTTTAAACATAACTAATTAGTTTGACTCCAACCCCCAACCACAAACCTGCTCTAAAACCACACCCTCCAAAAATATGTCAGCCAATCAGATAGCTCCAAGGTGTTAAGCATTTCTGATTGGCTAAAAAAAGTTACTCTTTTTTTGTGCTGTTTACAGTCTAGTACTGTCAAAGACAGATGTGGCAACTATTCACGAATATCTGTCAGGTTAAGCATAATGTGTGACCATACATCACAAAACCAGTCTTACGTAGCTCAAGTATATTTGTAGCTATAGCCAAAAATACATTGTATGGGTCAAAATGATCGATTTTTCTTTTATGCCAAAAATCATTAGGATATTAAGTAGAGATCATGTTCCATGAAGATATTTTCTAAATTACCTACCATAAATATATCAGTCTAATTTTTACTTAGTAATATGCATTGCTAAGAACTTTATTCTAACTTTATTATATAACTTTATATAACAGATTCTAGATATTCATATAGTTGTATCGCGGCCAATGAAAAGCTTATTTATTCAGCTTTTAGGTTATGTATAATGTTCAACTTCAAAAAAAATAAAAAAAGATCCACACTGGTTTTGTTGTCCACAGTCTCATATAGTCACAGAATAAAATCCATAAAGTATGTATTGAATGGCCACTCTAGCTATTTCACAAGTGTTACAAAAGTTTAAAGAGAGAGGAGAGCTCAAGAGTTAGTCAGTCTCCTCCTTCACTTGACTTTCTCAAAGAAATGCTCCGTTATGGGTCCGTCACACCTCTGGGGTCTGAAGGCCAGCGACTGTGTCTATATATATATGTGATTTATTCATGTGTGTTTGCTGAAGGGGCTCCGGTGGGTTAATAATTAATTATTTTTCCAATCAAACTTTGACCTTCCTTTCTCAAACTCTCTCTAAATACCGTCTGTCACACCAAAAATGCAAATCAGTCAAGCCTGTCTTTGCCCCAAAAGACACACACCCAAGAACGTCATTCAACCCCTGAGCATTCCTCAATCCTCCTTACAATAATTCATGTGTATGAAACACCAGAACACTCACTCAATCAGTCATAGAAACGCCACAGAGTGAATTCAAAACGAGAACGCGCCACACGTTCCTTTTTTTATTCTTTTTAGCTTATCTTCTCACTCCAGAACAGCAGATAAAGTCCAGAAACACCATTTCGGCAGCTATTTTAAGCTCCCGTGCTGTGATATCTAGCTACTGCCATTTTAAATCCGGATGTCTGGCTGTAACTAGGAGTCTAAATGTCGCTTTGAGAAAGAACAGAAGAAAAAAAAAGACTGCGAATGAAACTCGCTCTAGTAAAACAGGTTCAGCCGTTACAATGTATCACTCACGCACACACGCGCGCGCCCACGACTGAAACATTGTAACACTGTAACGTTCGAAAGCCGCGAAACATTGTAACGTTCGAAGCTCGCTTGATGTTCTAAGCGCGTATAAAAGCAGACTGGCGATAATAAGACGACTGGAATGTGTTACACGAGCAAAAATCTAAATCGCACAGGCCCCTGCGGCGGCCCCCGAGCTTTCAGAAGCTCTTACCTTCCGTTGCTGTTTCTCCCAGGCCGGGTCCAGCAGCAGGTCCCGGTCCCAGTCGTTCTCTTGCTCCATGTAGGTCTGCTGGCCTCCCGCCGAATATAACGCTTGATTATTGGAAGCGTGATAATCTACCATGTCAGAAACCTGAGCACACCGTGTAGACTCTTCCTAGCCGAAAAGCAAAAGAAAACAGCCTGCAGTAATCGCTCTCGAAGCCTTTTGTTGCTCGGTATGAAGTATCCGCTGCGTGGACTGACAGTATCCCCGCCGAGAGTGCGTTCCTCCACCCGTCTGACAAAAATGGAGTAGGAGACGCGCCGCTCCCACTGAGGAGGAGGTAGTAGGCCCGGAAAACTCATGAATATTTAAAAGACTGGTTTACTTATTCAGGAGATATCCGATCTTAGCTCTACCCACGGACGGGCTGGGCTTCTGCCATTGGCTAATCTCGTCGGGGGTAGTATTTTTAGATTGAAAATGTGAATTTGTGGATGTTTTATTAAAATATTCACAGCGGGGTTCAGAAGGCTGAAAATCTGATGATTAGGATCTAATACAAATCGTATCGTAAAAGTAAAATTTAAAAACTGCACTGTATGTATTTGTATAAATAAATTACATTTGATCTATTTGGAGGATTTTTGGATTTCATTTTAATTACAATTAAAGTAAATATCCTGCTCTTTTGTTTTATTTAAAGACCAGAAAAAGGCTAGAATATTGTTCAAAAATTATTTGTTCTATTTAACAAAAAATGGAATATGCATTGAGAAATTATTATTATTAATGCAATTAGTGTGGCTTTGCAGTAACTGTTTTTTTCTTCCAAAATGTACAGTTTTTTTATATGTTTGGTTTTCACTTTAATTTCATTAGTAATTTTGTTGTGTGTTTTAGTCATTTTTATTACTTTTAAATATGTCTGTATAGTTTTTATAATTTTTTCTTCAAGCTTTTATTACTTGTATTTTCAACTAAATATTATTAAATATTATATATTTTTAAATATATTATAAAATAGCAGATATTTATTTATTTAATTTTTTATATAAATGTAATATTTATTAAAATAACACACACACATAAAATGTATTATTAAAATATTGCTTACATTATATATTAATTTATATATTTATATTTATATACTACCAAATGTCACTAGCTTTTTCAAATGTGGACATAAATAAATAATCTATAAAATAATTATTATTATATACAATTACTTATTATATATAACTTTTATTACTTTTATTGACAACTGAATATTTAATAAATATTATTAAATATTATATATTTTTAAATATATTATAAAATAGCAGATATTTATTTATTTTTTTGTATAAATTTAATATTTATTAAAATAACACACACACACATAAAATGTATTATTAAAATATTGCTTACATTATATATTAATTAATTTATTTATATACTATCAAATTTCACTAGCTTTTTTAAATGTGGACATAAATAAATAATCTATAAAATAATAATTATTATATACAATGAATTATTATATATAAAATATAACTTTTATTACTTTTATTGTCAACTAAATATTATTTAATATTATAATTTGTTTAATATATTATAAAAGAACAAAGATATTTATTTTTTTATATAAATGTAATATTTATTAAACACATAAACATAAAATGTATTTGAAAATATTGCTTACATTATATATTAATTTATTTGTTTATTTATAGTTATATACTAACAAATTTCACTAGCTTTTTCAAATGTGGACATAAATAAATAATCTATAAAATAATAATTCATATTATATACAATTAATTATTATATACAATTGAAGTTTTAGTCATTTTTTAAAAATATGTCAATGTAGTTTATATTTTTTGTCTTCAAACTTTTATTATATTTTATTTCTTTATTACTTATTTTCAACTAAATGATTAAATTATAAAATTTCTTTATGTTGTATATAAACTTAATACATATTAAAATAATACACACACACATATAAAGTGTATTATTAAAATATTGCTTACATTATATTCATTTATTTATATTCATATACTACCAATTTTCACATGTAAACTTAAATATATAAAATAATTCTTATTTACTATTTATTTAGTTACATATTTTATGTATAAGTAAATTTTAAATGTTTAATCTATCTCTCTATCTATCTATCTATCCATCAATCCATCCATCCATCTATCTATCTGTACTATGTGTTTATAAAGTAGAATTATATTTATTGCTGTAATAATAATTCATGAAAAGCAAAGGGAATAGAAGTTTTCAATGTAAAGTAACTTATGTTTGGCTTGTACAGTGTTTGAGTGTAACGTGCATCTTCTAAGTTTACACACTCACACAAACAGAAAGAGTTGATGTATTATTAATAGACTTTCCACGAAACACTCACCAGCCGGTTGCGTTGTTTTTTCTGACCTTCATCTGAATTAAACTCTACACAGTTTTAATAACACACATTGTTTGGCGAGAACCGCATGCATGTTTGAATTTATTGTGGTTAAACTAGTCAGGGTCTCTGCCAGCTATAAGCAGCTTAAGCCAGACATTAATATTTCATGGCGTCTGTCAAGTGGGTCAACATCAGACAGATGAGCGCATCAGCCATACGCTGCTGTTTACATTGTTCATGACACCCAAATCCAGAGAATTAAAGCGCATCGAACTCAGCGACCGATATTGAGCTTTATCTGGGATATCATCTCCTCTATTATCCGTAAGATTCAAATACAAATCATCGGTCGCTTATTTGAATCATTTAATGTTTTGCAATTCAAAGTAGCAGCAGCCGTATGTTCAAAATCATAGCTGGGACATTTTACAGACCCCAAGCTTATGTAAGATTCCTGAACTGATCCGCTCCACACATATTTCATTATCTGGCATATTTCCCAGTCATGCATGCTCTAAAAGTTCCCACTGTAATAAATATGAACAGAACATGCCTCCAGAGACTAGAGGAACAATATATCCAAAAATTGCAAATATTCATATGACCCAAATGAGGACCATTTGGCTTAGTTCTGAAAATGTATTATTTCTACCGTTATTTTATCATATTTATTTAGCATTTATAATACTAAATAATAAAATAATTTTATATCAAAAGTTTATATTTTTATATTTGATATAAAAACGCAATCATTTTAATAAATAAAATGTTCATAGAATAAAAATATTGAAATAAAATGACATAAAATAATAAATTATTTAATTGTTATGTTATTATTGAAAATAGTACATCAGTTTTCTTTAAAAATATTACTTTTGTCATAATATATATTGATGATTTGTATCATTATTTGATCATATTTATTTATCATTTATTATACTAAATTGTTATAAAAAAATGTCATAGAATAAAAATATCAAAATAAAATTACATAAAATAATTATTTAATTGTTGTTATTATTGAAAATATTGAAAACCAATTTTCTTTAAAAATATTACTTTTGTCATAATATATATATTGTTTATATCATTATTATATCATATTTATTTATTATTTATAATACACATTTTTTATAAATAAAATAATTTATTTATTTAATTTCGTAGAATAAAATATCAAAATAAAATAATACATTATTTAATTGTTATTATTGAAAATATTGCACAAATTGTCTTTAAAAATATACTTTTGTCATAATATATATTATTTATGATTTGTATTGTTATTTTATCATATTTATTTGTCATTTATTATACTAAATTGTTATAAAATAAAATTATTTATTTTAAATCTTTCATTGAATAAAAATATCAAAATAAAATGACACAATTTATTTTATTGTTACAAATTAAAATATTACACCAATTTTCATAGAAAATATTACTTTTGTCATAATATATTTTATGATTGATTTGTATCATTATTATTTATAATACTAAATTGTTATAAAATAATAAATAATATAATATAATAATTTATTCTAATAATTTGTATAGAACAAAATATAAAAGTAAAATTACATAAAATAATAAATTATTATAATAGCTATTTTATTATTGTTACCACTGAAAATATTACACCAATTTTTATTAAAACTATTAATTTTGTCATATTCTATTTATGATTTGTATCATTATTTCATCATATTTATTTATTATTTATAATACTAAATTGATATAATTATTTATTTTAATACAAAATTCAAAATAAAATTACATCAAACAATAAATTATTTAATAGTTATTTAATTATTGTTACCATTAATTAATATTACTTCCGTCATTATATTATTTATGATTTGTATAATTATTTAATAATTTTTAATTCTAATTCATAATACTAAATTGTTATAAAATAATTATATAATAAAATTATAATAATTATAAAATTGTATTTAATTTTACGTTATTATTATTACTAATAAAAATATTACATCAATTTAATATATTTATTATTTGTTGTGTTATCAAATGTATTTCTAATTTATAACACTAAATTGTTCTAAAACAATTATAAAATAAAAATACAGTTTTTAAATAAAAATATGCGAATAAAATTCTGTAAAAATAATAAATGATTTATTTTTTATTATTATGGTTACTGATAAAAATTCAAAAATAGAGCTAAATAACGTAAACGTTAAAATATTATTTTTGTCAGAATATATATTATTACTTCTATCATTATTTTAGAATACTTAATTACCATTTATAATACATAATTAAATTTTTGTCTGAATATATTATTTATTATTTGTATCACGATGTTCTAAAATGTATTTAGCATTTTTAATACTAAGTTGTTATAAAACAGTTATATAATCAATTATATTTTTTAACTAAAAATATACAAATAAAAAAAATAGAAAATATCAATTATTTTATAAAATACACCAATATTGTGTTAAATAACATTAAAAATCTTATTTCTGTCAGAATATATATTTCTAATATTTGTGTCACTTACGTATAATTTATAGAAATAAACTGATAAAAACAATTCTATAATGAAATTACAGTATTTTACAAAAATAAATAAAATGATGTCAAATAAACATTTAATTTTATTTTATTATGGATACTAATAAATTATTACACCAATTTTCATAAAAAAAAACTTTTTATTTAGCTAATTCACTGAGTGACATCTGTCCTCTAGAAGCAGTAAAATGAGGTTAATAGCAGGTCTATATATACAGTAGCTGCATCATATCTGTTAATACAGCATATATTGCATCATAGCTGAAACACTATATTGACCAATCAGCTGCCACTCCTGGAACAATCCATTTAAAGCAGATGTCGAGTTGTTTCCCTGCAGCTGGTCTGGAATCAGTTGTACATGGTCATGTGCAGGAACTACAAATCAAGAGAAAAAGGCATAAATATTCATTTGGCCCACAGTAAATGAATCACATTCTTCACGAGGTAATAAATTCAGCTCTGACTCTGTAATAACTGTCAGTCATGTTGCATAAAGATGGTTAAGAAGAACTAAAGACAGTTGGATCAGCCAGAATGAACATCAAAGAGGTTCAGAGGATGAAATATTGTGTGTGTGTGTGTGTGTGTGTGTGTGTGTGTGTGTGTGTGTGTGTGTGTGTGAAGAGGACTCCTCAATGCTCTCATGTGTTTTATGTTTTTACCTGTCTGCAGTTCACAGAAATCACTCCCATCCCTGTCATATCAAACGACTGAAACTTTCCTGAAAACAAATACAATATATAAAAATGATGAATAGTATTAAATATTTTTACATTTTTGTGTGTGTGTATATATATATATATATATATATATATATTAGGGCTGTCAAACGATTAATCACGATTAATCGCATCCAAAATAAAAGTTTATGTTTACATACTATATGTGTGTTTACTCTGTATATTTATAATGTATATACAAATACACACACATACATGTATATATTTAAAAAAATATTTATATATATATATATATATATATATATATTTACACCTGTATACAATTTAGATTATAAATAAATATAAATATTTTAGATATAAATCTAAAATATTTTTCCTTAATATATACATGTATGTGTGTGTATTTATATATACATAATAAATATACACAGTACACAGACATATAGTATGTAAACATAAACTTTTATTTTGGATGCGATTAATCACGATTAATCATTTGACAGCCCTAATATATATATATAATTACTTTCTTAAAATTTTGTTGTTTTAGTCATTTTTATTTTTATTTTAAAATGCCTATATAGTTTTTATTTTTAGTATTACTTTTATTTTCAACTAAATATTAAATATTATGACATTTCTTAAATATATTATAAAATACACACACACTTACAATGTCCAAGTTTTATTTTCATATTTTTTTATTTTAGTTTAATTAATATTAAACTTTTAGTAATTTTGTTGTGTTTTAGTCATTTTTATTATTGTTTTAAAATTTAAAAGGTGTTTATTCAAACTTTTATTACTTTTAACGATAAATGAATCAATTGTATACAATTTCTTAAATATATAATAAAATATATTTTATATATTAAATATGTTATTATATATATATATATATATATATATATATATATATTCATATTTGTGGATTTAATTTTAATTACAATTAAAGTAATTGAAAGAAAAACAAATATTTTTGTTCCATTTAACCAAAAATGTAATATTCATTTGGAACGGGAAAATTTGTTTTAGTTTGTTTTGCAATTTAAGTGTGATTTTTGTGTCCAAATACTATTTTAAAATTGAAAGAAAAAATCTTTTTAGTTCCATTGGACAAAAAATGTAAGAAAAGTTTGTTATGTATTTTAGTCATTTTTATTATTTTTTTTATTCTTTAATATATAGTTTTTATAGTCTATTTAGTTTTTATTATTTTTATTTAAAGAAATAAAAAAATAATAATTTTAATAATACATTTTTTTAAAATAGAATTTATTTATGTATTTACATTTGTGCATTTTAAGTGTGGTGGGTGTAGTGTCAATTAAAGTTTTTGTAATTTTGTTGTGTTTTAGTCGTTTGTATTATTTATATTATATATATATATATATATATATATATATACACACAGATAGATAGTTAGATAGATAGATATTTTTTCCCCAATATGTATTTCATGTGTATTCTAATAATCTTCAAAACTTCAGTTGTTCTATACTGTTTAAAATGTACAGGTTTTATTTTCATATTTTTTGGATTTAATTTTAATTTAATTTGAATTACAATTAAAGTAAATATCCTGCTTTTTTTTGTTAATTAAAAGAAAAACAAACTTTTCTGTTCCATTTAACAATAAATGTAGTATGTCTTTGGAATGGGGAGAAATATTTATTTTTATTATTATTTTATTATTATTTTATTTTTTTGCATTTTAAGTGTGGTGGGTTTAGTGTCAATTAAAGTTTTTGTGTTTTAGTAATTTTTACTATTTATTTATTTATTTATTTATTTTTTTACATTTTTTCATTTGTCTATATAGTTTTTATTATTTTTATTTAAAAAAAAATATCCTTTTTTGGCTCAATTTAACAAAAAAAATGTAATATGCATTTGGAATGTTTTGTTTTGCAATTTAAGTGTGGATTTTAGTGTCCAAATACTATTTGTGCCGCTTTGCAGCAAGAGTTTAATTTGACCTGTGTGCTGTCTCTTACGCATCATGTAGTCCAGTTTCATGAGCAGGAAGAGGAATCCCGGGAAGCTGACAGTCATATCTGGCTCCGTGTAGCGCAGGCTGATCAGCTGCACAATGAATTCATCCACCTGTATGCCTAGACCAGAGCAGACGAGCTCAGATCAACATTCTTCAATTCCTCAAGCGTTCAGACTCACGACAGCAGATGAAAGAACAGGTTTCTCTCCTGACAGCAGGGTGTGTGTGTGTGTGTGTGTGTGTGTGTGGGAGAGCATTTCACTGTGTGTGTGTGTTCATTCTCAATAAGTGTTGCGTCAGTGAATGCATTTTCATGTACAGGGTGTGTGTTCAAGCTCATACTTGCATTTGTGTGTGTATGTGAGTAAGTGTGTGTCATAGGTTTCACCTGCTGCTGTGAGAGCGGGTGGGATTTCTAGATAATCCAGCGTCTGGTTCTTGTTTTTGTCGAATGTCATAAAAATGCCCTGTAAAAACACAGACAGAAGGGTGAATAATCACAGAATCAAGTCTAATTTGATCCAAGATGTAGTCATGAATAGTAACCCATGCCTTCCGGCAATAGTTACACCTTTTCTACAAGTTTTTTTTACTCTACTTCTACAAACTGGTAAAAACAAAGTAAAGAAGGTGTGTTTTAGCTTTTTTATGTCATTCAGGTTATGAAGGTACTGTACATTAAGTTGTTATACACACACTCATATACAGTATTCATATATATATATATATATATATATATATACACACACACACACACACACAGACAGAGAAATATTTAATTATACTTACTTTAAAAAATATGTTTTAATATATTATAAAAAAAATAATATTACATGACAAAAATGGAATATATTTAATATAATTAAATCATATATATTATATATATACATGTGTGTGTAAAAACAATACATATTTTATATATATTTATATTTGTAATATTTTATAACTATATTTTGTAATTTACTATAAAAATAAATATTAAATGAAAAACATAAATAAATCATATATTATATATTATATATAATACAATATGTATTTTTTATATATTATAATTTAATATTTTAAAAAATATTTACTTTTTGTCATTTACTAAAATAATAATAATTAATAATAATAATAATAATAATAATAATGAAAAATTTAATATATTCAGTTGTAACTTTACAGTCTTATATTTTGTACATTTATATTTTTTTATATATTTATATTATATAATATATTTATATAGATTATATAAATAATTATATAAACTATAATATAGATTAATATTATTTATTATTATATAATATAGATTATTATTATTAATTTTTTTCTTCATTTGAATATTTTATATATTTTTTAAGATTTACTGTAAATTAAGGCAATAATAATTTCATTTATTTTAACAAATTTACTGCCACACAAACAGCTCGGAAACTTAAAGAAACAGCTGGGCTTAAAGAGAAGGTTTTGGTTGCATTCAAGTGCATTCAACTCGTAAATAATTCTTCTGACATGACTTGAACGCACCATATGATGCAATTGGTCATGTGACATAAAAAATGCACTGTCTTCACCTTCTACAGTCTTGTCCTCACCGTAATCAAACACACCCAACATGCATTACAATACTGCAAATATCCTCACCGTCCACTTCCGGAGTTTTTCCCACAATGCCTGGAACTCTATTAAGTCGAGTCGTCCCATTCCTTGGCTCTGATTGGAGCTGTTAAGGTGACATTCCAATCTCCACCCAATCTCATACATTCTCATACATTCCTGTGAAACGCACCATAAAACACCACACCCACCTGCAGTTCTGAGATAAGACATCCGCTATGATGAGAATGAAATACTAGCATATATATCACATAACATACGCCATACTGTTCTTAGAAAGAGAATGTGAAACGAACTGTTGCATGTTACACTACCGCTCAAAAGTTTGACATTTTCGAAAGGCTTTTTTGCTCACCCACGCTGCATTTATTTGATCAGAAATACAGCAAAAATGTGAAATGTCTTGTTTTGAATTGTAATATATTGCAAAATATAATTTATTCCTGTGATGCAATGCTGAATACTCCAGTCTTCAGTGTCACAAGATTCTTCAGAAATCATTCTAATATGCTGATTTGTTGCTCAGTAAACATTTCTGATTATTATCAGTGTTGAAAACAGTTGTGCTAATTCATATTTCTGTAGAAACCATGATAAAGTATTATTTTTCTTTATGTAATTAATACTTTTATTCAGCAATGACACATTAAACTGATCAAAAGTGACAGTAAAGACATTTATAATGTTACAATTTTTAAAAAATGATGTTCTTTTGAACACTTTCATTTTGAATCATGAAAAATAAAATGCATCATGGTTTCACAAAAATATGAAGCAACGCAACTGTTTTCAACTGATAATAAACAGAAAGGTTTCTTGAGCAGCAAATCAGCATATTAGAATGATTTCTGAAGGATCGTGTGACACTGAGGACTTGAGTAATGATGCTGAACATTCAGTTTGATCCCAGAAGTAAATTGCATTTCATAATAGACAACTGTTTTTTGAAACTGTAAAAATATTTCACAATTTTACAGAATTTTTCGATCAAAGAAATGCAGCCTTGATGAGCAAAACAGACTTTTAATTTATTCCTGTGAAGAAAAACTACATTTTTGGCATCATTACTTCAGTCCTCAGTGTCACATTATTCTTCAGAAATCATTCTGATATGCTGATTTGCTGCTCAAGGAACATTTCCGATTATTATCAGTGTTGAAAACAGTTGTGCTGATTCATATTAGAATGATTTCTGAAGGATCATGTGACACTGAAGACTGGAGTAATGATGCTAAAATTCAACTTTGATCACAGAAATAAATTACATTTTACAATATAATCACATAGACAAAAACTATTTGAAATAGTACAAATATTTCACAATTTTACTACATTTTTGATCAAATAATTGCAGCCTTGGTGAGCAAAAGAGGCCATGTAACCATGGATTCTTAAAGATTTATCATTTAAAATCAACCTTTGAGCAATATTTTGCTGTTTATCTAGTACTATTCTGTGTTTATGCACGCTAACCGGTGCGTTTGTTAGTACAGTGTACATCAGAAGTGCACTAGCTATGCAGGATA
Organism: Cirrhinus molitorella; assembly: GCA_033026305.1. NCBI lineage: Eukaryota > Metazoa > Chordata > Actinopteri > Cypriniformes > Cyprinidae > Cirrhinus > Cirrhinus molitorella. The sequence goes on along the minus strand of CM065134.1, from coordinate 31,981,760 downwards.
CATCCATGAGCACCACGAAGCTCTTGCAGTGCTCCAAACTCAGCTTCTTCTCGCTACCTGCAAAGACTGACCGGGCACAAAAAACAGGAAACAGAAACAATATCATCCAAGTCACTTCCTCACGGGTTACCGCATCACTTCCTGTATGGTTTTCAACTCTACTAGCAGAACTAATGAAAAGAATTGCATTGTAACGGCACAGTGAACATGACTTCTCCTGCGAACCGCGTTTGCCATTGAAATGCAAATGTAGAAAAAAAGAAGTGAATCGATGAAAAACAGCTTGTGGGTAAACATGTTCTCACCTCCTTTGGCAATGGATTCAGTCAGCAGGTTATACAGATCCAATGGGGTACAATAAGGGCTCTATAGACAACACATATTCAAACTCTATTAACATTCACATGTTAAATATTAGCTCTAAAAACACATGCACAAATTTAATAGCACTGTACTGTGCTGCTCAACATGCGAGTAACATGTTTCTACCTTGCCACAGTGTTTCACAAAGAGATCTCTCGCTTCATTTACAGATGGCAGACCTGCGAGACGTGGGGACATTGGCTACACACACACACACACACACACACACACACACACACACACACACACAAACGTAGAAAGAATTAAAAACCAACAATTAAATGGACCCAGAAAATAAATGAGCAAAGCAGTAAAACTAGATCAACTTCTCCATTTTACCGGTGGAATCAAGTTTGCATCTACTCCAGGTCTCTCAACAGCTCTGCAAACACAAACACAAACACAAACACAAACACACATGTATGTAGTAATTTATTATGCCAAAACAAAGAAAAATGAGGAAAAACCAAGTACGTTTTGCTAATGTTCCAATCAAAATGTATTATTTCAGAATTTTCACTGAATGTTCAAACAGTGCAGGTTTTAAAATGTTGAGAAATTGTATGTTTTGAAAAATGATAGTACTGATAATGTCATGTAAATAGGGCTGAAGATGCGAAAAGTGGAGGAACAAACTAACTGAATCAACTGAGTGAGTCATTTATGCTGGAACCGCTCCAATTGATTCAAACTTGTGACTTTGATCATTCAGTTCAAGCGATTCACTAGCAAAAACCCGATCAAAAGAGCCATTTATTTTTGAATTTCTTCTAATGATTTTAAAAAGTGATGTGTGAAACTGATAATTTTGAAACTCCAAGCATCACAAAATGATTCACTGTTTCAAAAGCTCTCCAATTGGATAGCATATTGAGAATCATTTGATTTTGTGCGGGACATAGGATTTTGTTCGGGACTTCGGGTTTGTGAACCATTTGCAAACTGAATGATCTGCGCTCCATGCCCCGAGTCCTGATCTGAATCAATGGTTCAAAAATCTTTCCGATCTGAACATCGCAAATCATTTGATTTCAGATTGGAAATTCAGAGCAACTTTGCAAATCATTAGATTTAGATTGAAACGTCAGAGCGAGTTCACAACTCATTTCATCAGAATCAGAACTCCAGAACATGGATCGTTAATCATTTGATTCAGATTGGGACTTCGGTGCAGGTTCTCAAATCATTTGATTCAGATCCAAACTTCAGAGTGGTTAGTGAATCTTTTGATTCAGATCCGAACTTCGAAGCAGGTTCGCAAATCATTTGATTCAGATCGGAACTCTGAAACACAGATTGTGAAACATTTGATTGAGATCAGGACTTCGGAGCAGGTTCGCATATCATTTAATTTAGATTGGGACTTCTGAGTGGGTTTGTGAATCATTTGATTTAGTTTGGAACTTCAGAGCGGTTTGTGAAACTTTTGATTCAGATCGGAACTTTGGAGCAGTGTCACAAATCATTTGATTTAGATTGGAACTTTGGAGCGGGTTTGCAAATCATTTGATTCAGATCGGAACTCCGAAACACAGATCATGAATCATTTGATTCAGACTTCAGTGCAGTTGCTCAAATCATTTGATTTAGATCAGGACTTCAAAGTGAGTTTGCTAATCATTTGATTCAGATCAGGACTCCGAAACACGGATTGTGAATCATTTGATTTAGATCGGAACTTTAGCGCAATTAGTGAATCATTTTATTCAGATTGGGACTTCAGAGCAAGTTCACAAATCATTTGATTTAGATCGGAACTTGAAAGCAGTTTGTGAATCTTTTGGTTTAGATCGGAACTTCAGAGCAGTGTCACAAATCATTTGATTTAGACTGGAACTTTGGAGGGGGTTCGCAAATCATTTGACTCGAATCAGGACTCTGAAACACGGATCGCAAATCATATGATTTAGATCCGAACTTCGGAGTGGTTCACAAATCTTTTGATTCAGACAGGAACTCTGAAACACAGATGATGAACCATTTGATTTACCTCTAAACTTCGGAGCAGTTCGCAAATCATTCGATTCAGATCGGAACTCCGAAACACAGATTGTGAATAATCTTCGTTGCAGGTGTGCGAATCATTTGATTTAGATCAGGACTTCAAAGTGAGTTTGCGAATCATTTGATTTATAACAGATGATAACAGATGAACTCCAAAACAGGGATTGTGAATCATTTGATTCAGGGACTTCAGTGCAGGTTCACAAATCATTTGATTTAGATCTGAACTTGGGAGCAGGATCGTAAATTATTTGATTTAGATTGGAACTTTGGAGCGGGTTCGCAAATCATTTGATTTAGAAGAGGACTTCAAAGTGAGCTAGCGAATCATTTGATTTAGATTGGAACTTTGGAGTGGGTTTCACAAATCACAAAGCAGTGTCACAAATCATTTGATTTAGATTGGAACTTTGGAGCGGGTTCGCAAATCATTTGACTCGGATCAGAACTCGGAAACACGGATTGCAAATCATTTGATTTAGATCGGAACTTCGGAGCGGGTTTACAAATCTTTTGATTCAGATCGGAAATCCGAAACACAGATCATGAATCATTTGATTTACATCTAAACTTCGGAGCAGTTCGCAAATCATTTGATTCAGATCGGAACTCCGAAACACAGATTGTGAATAATTTTATTACTACCAGGACTTCAATGCAGGTTTGCGAATCATTTGATTTAGATCGGAACTTCAGAGTGGGTTCACATATCATTTGATTTATATCAGAACTCCGAAACAGGGATTGTGAATCAGATTCAGGAATTCAGATCGGGACTTCGGTGCGGGTGTGCAAATCTATTGATTCAGTTCAAAACTTCAGAGTGGGTTTGTAAATCATTTGATTCAGATCGGAACTCCGAAACAAGGATCGTGAATCATTTGATTCAGATCGGAACTTCTGTGTTTGGTTCACAAATCATTTCATTTGGATCGGAACATTAGAGAGGTTTGTGAATCTTTTCATTCAGATTGGAACTTTGGAGCAGTTTCACAAATCATTTGATTTAGATCAAACTCCAAAACACGGATTGTGAATCATTTTAATCAGATCAGGACTTCAGCGCGGGTTCACAAATCATTTGATTCAGATCGGAACTTCAGAGCGTATACTGCAATTTTTTTTTCATGATTTCTTTTTTTTTTTTTTTTTTTACTATTTTACAATTATAAGCACAAAACAATGAAAAAGAAAGAAAGAAAGACACTTCTAGATTTAAGTTTCTTGTCTGTTTCTCAGAATAAACACCCAATATTTGCTGTATATTTAATCTCATTGCTGTCAAGTGAGATCTCTGATTTTAAATGGATCTGGTTTGTGATTTGCTTTCATGTGGGTGAGCATCACTTACGTGGTTTTGTTTGCTTTCTCGGTCAGGACTCTCAGGAGGAACTGTCCCTCCTGACTGGTCTCTGAAGTGCTGGGAACGATGACGTAATGACCGGGCGCCAGGCGACCGCGAAACACCAGCTCTCGCCGCTGATCTTGAGGGGTGCCGAGTACCGGTCTCAACTGAGACAAATCCCAAGGGGTGAGGAAATCTCGCTCAGATCGGGCCTGACCACACACACAAACATCAGACAGAGACACACAGTCAGAAGACACTAATATACTCAAATCTTAAAATAATGAGCTTAGAAACCATTTCTCTTAATTTCATTTTTCCTTTTCTTTTTATCTAACACATGACATATAATATGTAATATATTTTTTATAATACAATTTAGCGCAATATTATATATTATACTACTTTCTTCAAGCAGTACAATATATAATATATAATACAGTGGCTACTTCTTTCTTCAAAGCAACATAACAATATTATAATATTATGTATTATTATATAAAGACACTAGTTCTTCATTCAAAGCAGGGCAATTAGCTACAACTAAACTAAAAAAAAATAGACATATATTATAAAATATTATATATAACATAATACTGTCACTATTTCTTCCTTTTAAAGCAGAACAATATTAATTGAAATTAAAGCAAAAACATTAACTAAAATAAAATAGAATACAAAAAAAGATAATTTTAAAAATAATTTATTATATATAATAAATAAAATATATTATATTTTACATAATATGACTAATGTGACTAATTCTTTCAAAGCAGGACAATTATAATTAACTATAAAAAAACAATAAACGATAAAAATGTTTTCGAATGACAAAAATGTTACCTAAAATAAAATAATGACATTCATATTTTATCAGTATTATATAATATATAATATAGCTCTTCATTCAAAGCAGTATATTACATAATTATTAATAAATAATATAAAACATACTATAATACAGTGGCTAGTTTAGCATTTGAAGCAGGGTAATTATAACTAACTAAAACTGAAACCATAAAATATTCCTTTACTTCAAATACAAAAAAAAAAAGTTAATCATTAAACTTATTTTATTACCAAGGCGACATTTCTGTTTTTCATTAAGTTTAACCTGATGTTCTAAAATAAATAAATAATAAATAAAAATTACCAAACCACAACAAAATAACTAAAATATTAATTAAAACTGAAGCAGAAAATATAAATTACATATATACATATATTATTATTATTATTATTATTACAGGGTTCCCACTCTAAGCCAAATGTCAAATTCCCTGACTTTTCCCTGACTTTTAATGACTAAAAAGCTGAATTTCCATGACCTATAATGAACGGATCCATCCACTTGCAAGCTTTATTTACTCGTTTACAGACGTTTTTAGTACAAAACTATGGAAGCCCGTTTCTGCCACTAAATAAAAAAAGATAAAACTCACAATTCTGACTTTTTTCTTGCAATTGCAAGTTTGTATCTTGCAATTTTGACTTTTTTTTTCTCAGAATTGTAACATATAAATTCATTTCTGAGGAGAAAAAATACTGATATGTTCACATAATTGCGAGTTCATATCACACAATTCTGCCTTAACTCTCAATTGTGAGTTTATATCATGCAATTCTGACTTTATAACTCGCAATTGCGACTTGTTATCTCACAATTCTGACCTTTTTTTCGCAACTGCTAGATCATATCTCACAATTCAGAGAAACAAAAGTCAGAATTGCGAGTTTGTATCACGCTATTGTGAGAAAATAAGTCAGAATTGTGAGTTAAGTCGCAATAACCTTCTTTTTATTTCTTATTTAGTGCCGGAAACAGGCTTTTTCTGTAATATTTCTACAGAAATTAATTTATGTTTATAACAATCTGAAGGATTTTTGTAAGGGTTTGGGGTTTGTAAGGATTTGTAATCAAGTTCATCATTCAGGTTTTTTTATTTCTGCACATTTAGTTTTTGCTTTTCTATGATCTACTTTTCATACCCAGTCTTTGAAGTGCTCATTTTGTAGCCAAAGCTCTTGAAATTAATTTTTTTTTCTGGCATGTTTGCCTTAGTTATCTAAGATGGTGACTGCATTTGACTTCAGTGATTGCCAGTTGACGTGCGGGAAGGGAATAAAATGGCACTGAAAAATAGCCTAACCATAAAAATAGTCAAATAAATAAATAAATAAAAACGGTACAGAAAAGTTCAGTTTGATAAACAGAAACTAAAATTTAAATCAACAAACAAAAATCCCTGATATTCCATGACTTGGACCAAAAAAATATTAAATTCCCTGACTTTCAATGACTGGAATAGACCTTTTAAAATTCCATGATATTCCAGAAATTCCATAACCCGTGGGAACCCTGTTATTATTATAACGCACAGACTAGCTCTTCGTTCTTTAAAAGCAGGGTAATTATAGTTAACTAAAAACATAACAAAACTTTGGTACTGTAAATAACAAAAACATGAATTAAAATAAAACTTATTTTATAATATATGATTATAAATACAACTATTTATAACTAGATAACTGAAACATGAATTAAAATTAAATATAAAAAAATATTAAAACTAAAACTAATTCAAACTATTAATAAAAACTGTAATAATATCTCAATGATACTAGGACAACATTGCTCGAAGTGTCTAAGAAGTGTTTCCCAATGAAGCCAGCCAATCAGATTGCAGCTTGCATATCCAAAAATACACGCTTAGAAAGCAAAAGTGTGAAACCTTGTATATCTGCAGCGCGACGTAGGACAGCACTCCTCTCTTACGAGTGTGTTTCTGCATGAGCGCCAGCAGGAATGAGCACGTTAGTTCAGGGTCACTGGGGTCGTCATCCTCCTCCAGCAGGGTCAGATTGTACTGAGGAGGCCCTACAAACACAAACACGCAAGTACAATACAGTGACTAGCTCTTCTTTTGAAGCAGTTTATTATTTGTGTATGTATGTGTGTGAACAGTGATGCTACCTTGCTGAGGAATCCATTTTCCATGATGCGATGTACATTTCCAGGGCTTTTTGACCGTGCTCACACTCAGCGTGTCTTCGCTCAGGTGACAAACCTCTATGATTTCAAAGTTCTGGCAGAAATCTGCCAGAGACATCCTAATGGGAAGAGAGAGAAGGCAATGAAGCAGCCTCTAAACCAATCAGAGATGAGCCTGAATAAGAATCAGCCAATCAGCATCGAGAAAAGAACGCCTCACCAGAATTCTCCATCATCAAGCTGGTTTCTCTGCACACGCTGCTGCTCTTCAGCGCTCACCATATTCCACTCTATCCTAAACACACCCATTACACACATCATAGAACCACAAACTCAAAATAAACAAAGACATACACTCAAATACTCGCCTGGCATTTATTCAAAATAGACATCTTTTCTAAGTCTTTAAAATGCTGTTCTTTTAAACTTTTTATTTCTGAAGAATCATAGAAAAAAGTACCACAGGTACCAAAAAATATTAAGCAGCACAACTGTTGCCAACATTGACAACAAATCAGCATATTAGAATGATTTCAGAAGGATCATTTGACACTGAAGACTGTGGTAATGATGCTGAAAATTCAGCTTTGCATCACAAAGCTTTTAAAATATGTTCAAACAGAAAAACAGTATTTTAAATCGCAAAGATATTTCATAATATTACTGTTTTTTAATCATATAAACGCAGCCTTGATGAGCAGAAAAGAAAAAAAAACACATTAAAAATCGCACTAATCCCAAACTTCTGAACGGCAGTGTACATTTATCCACATTCATATATATAAGTGTTTTGTACCCTTTTTTGTCACTCCAAGGCCCCTCCCACTCAGTATTACCCCATGGGTTCTGGATCCGCACCAGCTCAACTGAACCGATTGTAGTCTTGATCTGAAACACACATAAAGCAAACTCAGTCTGAAGAGCAGTGATGTTTGCAGGACTTGCTTGTGTTTGTCTTCCAGCTTGTTTGAAGTGTATTCTGCCCTCATGGCCTTTAGAGGGCGCTGCACGCACACGCAAACATTTCATCCAACCCACTTTTTCTCTTTTTCTAAATAATGCTAAATTCTAGAAACTTTTGGGAGCGAGGTGAATGATGTTTAACATAAAGGGGCTTAAAAGACAATTAATACGACAGCGTTTTAGTGCCATGTTAAAAAAAATTAAAAAATCTAAGATTACGAGATTAAAGTCGAAACTCCGAGATTAAAGTCGAAATGTTTCGAGATTAAAGTCGAAATACTTCGAGAATAAAGTCGAAATATTCCGAGAATAAAGTCAAAATGTTCCGAGAATAAAGTCGAAATGTTCCGAGAATAAAGTCGAAATACTTCGAGAATAAAGTCGAAATATTCCGAGAATAAAGTCGAAATGTTCCGAGAATAAAGTCGAAATGTTCCGAGAATAAAGTTGAAATATTCCGAGAATAAAGTCGAAATGTTCCGAAATACTTCCGTGCGGAAACAATGGCCGTTGTGACGGTGACAGCTTGATTTATTAGCCTAATGTTTATTTGATGTCTGTTTTTAAAAGCACGGAAGAGAATTTGTGCTGTTCTGTTTATGCATTTAGAGACATAACGTTTAGATATTGTTTCAGCTATTACAACAGTTCCGTTTTATATGTATGGCATTTCGTTTCTGTTTTAAGTTACCGCAGTAAAGATAGTTTGCGGTTTGATAGGCTATTCAGTTCGTTACTTAAAAAAAAAAAAACATTTATATTTGACAAATAAAAAATCCTCCCAACAACATTCCAACTTAACTTAATAAAAACAGAAACGAAATCACTTTGCCATACATACAAAACGGAACTGTTTTAATAGCTGAAACAATATCTAAACGTTATGTTTTGTTATGTTCTGTCTCTAAATGCATACAGAACAGCACAAATTCTCTTCCGTGCTTTTAAAAACAGACATCAAATAAACATTAGGCTAATAAATCAAGCAGGTCACCGTCACAACGGCCTTTGTTTCCGCACGGAAGTATTTCCGAACATTTCGACTTTATTCTCGGAATATTTCGACTTTATTCTCGCAATATTTCGACTTTATTCTCCGAACATTTCGACTTTATTCTCGGAATATTTCGACTTTATTCTCGGAACATTTCGACTTTATTCTCGGAACATTTCGACTTTATTCTCGGAATATTTCGACTTTATTCTCGGAATATTTCGACTTCATTCTCGAAGTAGTATTTCGACTTTATTCTTGAAACATTTCGACTTTAATCTCGAAACATTTCGACTTTAATCTCGGAGTTTCGACTTTAATCTCGTAATCTTAGATTTTTTTTTTTTACATGGCACTAAAACGCCGTCGTAAATTAATACTCAGTAATATCATCAATTTAACTGTATTGGCGTGTATAGTTTTGACTGAGATAATGGCACTATCATCTACTGTGAAGCTGCTTTACAGCTCAAATTAAATTTGCTTCAGAGTTGATGAACTTTACAAAATGAGCATTGAATATTTTTCTGTTTATTACAATCAAGAAACAATCTGCATTGTATACAGCGCTATATAAAAATAGAAAATTATATTTTTGGTACATTTTGGTACATAGCTGGACCTTCATCTAATGTTTTTAAATGTTGCTACTTGTTTCAGAAGAAGAGAACATTCAAAAGTAACGTTCCCATAATGTTTGTAAAATCCTAAAATGGAATGTTCACTTAACTTTCAAAAAATGTTCCCTTAACAACAACAAATGTTTTAGAACTTTGGTTAACATTCTGGCAATGTTCTGTCAAGTTATCAACAAACATCATTCCATTAAAATAAACAGAACATTTGTGACCCTGGACCACAAAACCTACATTGTATTGGTCTTTTATGCCAAACAATATTAGGATTTTAAGTAAAGATCATGTTCCATGAAGATATGTTGTAAATTTCCTACTGTAAATATACCAAAACTGAATTTTTTATTAGTAATATGCATTGCTAAGAACTTTGTTTGGACAACTTTAAAGGCGATTTTCTCGATATAGTACAAAATAATTTTATCTCCCAAATATTGTACTACTAACAAACCAGTGGAAAGCTTATATAGATATTGAAATCTAAATTTTACAAAATTGACCCTAATGACTGGTTTGTGGTCCATGGTCATATTTGTTTGAAGTTATCTGGTCTTTAATGTTCTCAAAATGTTACCACGAAAACATTTATCATTTTCTGAAACGTTTTAGTCCAACATTTCTTAAGTGTTATTACCCACGTAACAAATTTAGTTTTGAAAAACTAGTTCTGAAATGTTTCTAAAACGCTGAAATATGCAGTTTTGTCATCATTATAACATTATTTTAATGGTTACAAAAATGTTTCTTGCAACATTCTACTAACTTTATTTGACCCTAAATATAACATTATTTGAACGTTTATATTCTTAATATTCTAAGAACGTTAAAATGTCCAGTTTTCCCGTTATGATTAGCAGGGATTGAAATTAACTATTTAACTCACCAGCCAATTTGGCTACTAAATTTTTAAGTTACCGGCCATTCATAATTTCTACTAGCCAAAAAAATAAATAAATAAATAATTATTGATAGTGATTTTATTTGCTGAGTGTGTTATTGTGCTGATATCTTATCTTAAGGACTACTGTGGACAGTTCATTTTAATAATAATACATTTAGGCTGTTATTAAACAAATGAAATCAGTATCAACAAAATTCATATTTGCATAAGTTGTATATGAAGTGGTATTTAGATGTATTTACACATGATAATGCAGCTTAGAGGGACATGGAATGCTTTAACCTGCAGTTACAAATGCATAAATAATGTTTTGATATTTTAAACATGTAACGTTGAATAGGCCTACTGATATTTAAAATTATTTAAAAAATGAAAAGATAGGCTACTTAACTTCAAATGTGAAATTAAAACCGCCAGTAGGTGGCATTAAATCGCTGTTAATAAGTATGTAAGTTGCGATTGAACCGAATCCTTTTAACGGTTGATTCATTCAGGAACGAAACATCGTCATATTGCTTAGAGATGCAAAACAGTGCTGTGGCTGTGTTTGGAATGATTTTTGTTTTCTAAATAGAGCAAAAACAGCCAAGCCAGTGTCTAAAACGTAAATCTCAGATATTAACTTATTGTTTATTAAACTGTTGTATAAAATATCAATACCACATTTATTACCATACTGATTTGTTTTAAGAAAAAACATCACTCTTCATGTGATATTGATTAACTATATGAAATACTATAAATATATACATTTTCTGCCCCCTTACCTTGAATTATGTGATCATTCTTAATTAATAAGCTATTGTTAGACTAAATCACACAGTGAAAGAACGCACTCTAAATGCCTACAAGCACTAAAAGTTAGTCTAACCAGACTTCATCAGGTCTATGCCTGCACTCTGTAGGTGTGTTTTGTTTGATTTTTGCAATACACTCGATAACGTCATGATGTCTCACAAGTTCAGTATTTGCACTAAACCTGCACAGAATTGGCTTGCACGAACTTCCCCAAGAAATGAATGAGTGAACATGAAAAGTAGCCTGCCAAATTGGCTTGTGATTTGACAGCATTACCCGCCACAGCAGATTTTTACCCGCATTTGGCGGGTGTTAATTTTAAACCCTGGTGATTAGAACATTACTTATGGGTTACAATAATGTTTTTTGAACGTTCATCAAGTAAACGCAACTTCATGAGGACTTTCAGAGAATGTTGTTCTAAGAACAAGAGAATGTCTATCAAATATTAATAAGTTAATAAAACATTCCATAAACTTTATTTGTAAAACCTTTTGACCTAAGATTTATATAACTCTGGGTACTTGTTTCAGAAAGTTCAGATAACATTCAAAAGTAACATTCCTTAAATGTTTGCAAAATTATAAAATGGAATGTTCCTTTAACTTTTGACGTTTTAATAACTTAGGCCCCGATCACACCGAACACGCTTTTTATGCCTGAAAACGCGAGGCGCACAGCACTGCCTTTTTTTGGTGACTTTTAAAAAAAGAGCAGTGCGCAGCGGCTTTTTATGTTGCTAGGAAACCATCAAAACATTCGATTGGACAGTGAAAAAACGCGATGACGTCGAGCGCTTTTCTGCAGAGAGTTGCCTTTTTTTCAACTTCAGGCAAAATTCTTAAATCAAGAAGTATTTTCTAGACAAGTAAATAATTATTTTCTTCTTTTCAGAAAAAAAACAAGTCAACATTAAGTGAGTTTTTGCTTAGAACAAGCTAAATAATCTGCCAATAGGGTAAGCAAAAAAATCTTATTTCAAACAGAAAACAAGAGCATTTTGCTTACCCCATTAGGAGATAAATTTGCTTGTTTCAAGCAAAACCACACTTAAATTTTGACTTGTCAGAAAATCCTTCTTGATTTAATCATTTTTAAATATTTTGACTGAAAACAAGACAAAAAAGCATTTTTTCCTGTGTACGAATAAGCAAAACTTACTTTATAATAATGTACAGGCGTGAATTTAATTTTCTTTCATTTTTATTTGATAAGAATCAAACATTTTTATATTAACAACAAACAAGCAAGCCCTGCCCAGATTTAAAAAGTAATGCAAAAGTAATGTAATGCATTACTTTACATAAAAAGTAACGTAATTAGTTGCTTTTTTAGGGAGTAATGCAATATTGTAATGCATTACTTTTAAAAGTAACTTTCCCCAACACTGGCCTTGACCATGTGAGTAGGGTCAGAGAGCTCTCGGATTTCATTCAAAAAAAAAAAAAATCTTAATTTGTGTTCAAAAGATGAACAAGGTCTTATAGGTTTGGAATGACATGAGAGTAAGTAATAAACGATAGAATTTTCATTTTTGGGTGAACTATCCCTTTAAAGAAAATGTCATGTTTTTTTGTTTTTTTTTTGGTCAGCTGATTTTTTATATAGTATGATTTGGGATGCACTATTTCTTATCTTGCATACTGCAGACACAGCTTTCTCAGAAATACTACCGGAATGCCATTCAGTTGTTATTTAAGCTGATGGCGCCCTCTAGTGGAACGCTGAGCGTTAAAAACATGAATGAAACATTAATCAACAGCTGGTTTGACAGACAGACAAAGAAAGAGACAGACATTTTCCCCTCACCGTCTCCAAGCCTGTCACAGAATAGGCATGACCGAACAAAATCCCTAACTCATTCCTCTTTTCACTGGGACCCTGCACAAAGACAAAGACACAAGACAACAGATTACCTTCACAAAACAACACCTGTCTAAAGAAAACACTTTCCTGGAACTCAAGAAAGATCATCTTTCCGAGAAGAATGCAAAGAGGGAAGAACACACACATACACATGTGAGACTCTCACATCATTAATGCTTGCAGAATTTGAATTTATAACATTATGGAATCTTACATTCCATAATGTTATAAATCAGGTTCAAACCTGCACGTTTATGATCAGTGAGCTGTGGCTAATGTGCCTCGAGCAGGAAGCCATACTTACTAAACTTGTAAATTAATATGGCGTGTCACAGACATAAAGGATGCATAAAACGTATCAAAAGCAACAGTAAACACATTTATAATGTTACAAATGATTTCTATTTCAAATAAACGCTGCTCTTTTAAACTTTCTATTCATCAAAGAATCCAGAAAAAAATGGATTTCAGAGTTTCCACGAAAATATACATTGTTAATAATAAGACATGCTTCTTTGCTGAAAATTCTGCTTTTATCAAAGAAATAAATTAAATTTTAAAATATCTTTCAATAGAAACAAGTTTTTTTAAACTGTAATAATACTTAGCAATATTTACTGCTATTACTGTGAGCAAAAGAAATGTATTTCAGAAACATTTTGATTGTAGTAATGTTTAATTTTACATTAAAAAAATAATAATTTGAATCTGTTTCACATTCAAAGCACTGCTTCAAAAGACTTGAAATACTACTTCACAGAATTTGAAGATTACAGCCCCTGTCCATTCACTTTCATTACATGAAAAAGAGCAGCATGAACATACTACTGAACATCTTTTGTTTTCCAAGTCATCTTTCGGGTTTGGGAAGACAATTTTGGGGTGAACTATTCCTAAACCATGTGAAGAGAGCGTACCTTTGAGTTACCACAGTTGATCAGAGCTCCTTTCTGCAGCAGCGGGCGGAGGAAAGAGCCCAACATTCGATGGTCAGGTGGCACTGTAAAAACCTCTGTAACCCCACCTGTCATGTCCGCCATTGCCTCATGAGGCAAACCTAAGTTTAGAGCATTGTAACCACCCTTCAGCCTGGAAAAAAGATGGAAAAGACAATCGGAACAACAGAAAATAAGCAAAAATAAGGCCATCCAAGATGTAGGTGAGTTTGTTTCTTCATCAGATTTGGAGAAATGCAGCATTACATCACTTGTACAACAATGGATCCTCTGCAGTGAATGGGTGCCGTCAGAATGAGAATCCAAACGGCTGATAAAAACATCAAAATAATCCACAAGTAATCCACACCACTCCAGTCCATCAATTAACATTGTGAGCAGTGAAAATATGCTTGTTTGTAATAAACAAATCCATCATTTAGACATTGTTTCTGGCTAAAATACGAGTACATAATCCTACCTATCTCCAGTGAAAATGTCATTTGGCATGAATTAGGAGAGAAATCTGCACAGATCAAGCACTGCTTACAAGCCAAAACAGTCCATAACAGCTCTAAACTAATTTGTGGGTGGATTTTAATATGAGACCCTTACCAAAAAGAAGTATACTTTGTGTAGTAAGTATACACATATCAGTGTACTAGTACTATTTCAATATTCCATGGGACTAAACTGGCTCACTTTCTAATATATAAAAGTATACTTTTAAGTATACTTTAAGTATAACAGTAGTAAACTTTGAGTACACAACTAGTTTACATCTGTGTTTTCAGTTGTATGAATATTTGAACATACAAAACATGAAAAGAAAGAACAGGGTATCTGCTTGTAATTCTAGCTTCATTAATTTTTTTTTATATATATAAACACTTGAATGTGGGTAGTTTCATGAATAAAAATAAATAAATAAACAACATTTTTAACAAAAATCTAAAGGAAAAAAAGACTATTCAAGTAGATGGAGTTGATCAACACCCAAAAGCTTAACATTTTATTCCGTAATGTTACTCAGTTTTACATATCTATGGTTTTGATGCTGTTTTATGTCTGATGATGGTGTTAAATTACATGTGGAAGCATCTGTTGTTTCGGTTTCTTCTTCACTTGTGTTTTGTAAATTCTGTACAGAAGATGTGCAATAGCGCCCCTAGTGTATAACAATGAAGAAAACGGATTCTCAGAGCACAAGTATAGCTCAATTATACTTAAGACTTTTTCCATTCATTCCATTCAATGTCATTCTCCTTTAGGAGTCTCACTTACCTTCTTCACGGTCAAAAGTGACCAAAGCCTTGAAATGTAACTTTCTTTTTTTTTTCAGAAAAATCAATGCAAAACATTTTTGTTCACTAATATTTATTGATTATTATTTAGAATTTTGAGGAGATTTTATGATACTATGCTATATTTATTCAATTTATACAATCTATTTTTTCCATTGGAATTAATATATATTTTTGTATTTAATTATTTATATATTATTTTTCAGTCAATTTCAATACATTTAGATTGTGTACACCTTGATTGCTGTGCACTTTTTTAGCACAGTGGCTGATTTGTAGTTTGTACCACCAAAAGATTCTCTAAGTTTTCGTTTTTTTTTTTGTATTTCCCATTAATTTCCTATGTCTGCCATTTTTGACAGCAAAAAAGTCAAGTGTGACTTTTTTTTTTGACCCTTTAAAATATCCAAATCATGTCCATGATTTTTTTTGTGTTCACATTGCTAATGTGACAAAACTCAAGTGTCATCTCATTCCGATTAAGCTATTAGTTTTTAAATTTTAAATTATAAATTTTTTTATACTTAATTTTTATATTTCCGAGAAGTAAATAAAAACACATTTCTGAGAAGTACATAAAAAGTATACTGAAAGTGTACTTTCCAAATTTTTCGTTTAAAAAAAAGACTTGATTGGACTTCTTTTTCGTAAGGGAAACAACAGGAGATGTACTCTTTTACAGAAGGAAGCATTATTGAGGATTACGGACTATATGTATATTGGCCCAAAGTGAAGGTTTAAAGTTAAAAACGCCTTATTGACATAACTTCATTAACTTGACTTATTGAAAAAGTTTTTCACTTTACAAGTGGTGTGGATTATTGTGATGTTTTTATCAGCTGTTTGGTCTCTCATTCTGACGGCACCCATATACTGCAAATGATCCATTGGTGAGCAAGTGATGTGATGCTACATTTCGCCCAATCTGATGAAGAAACAAACTTATCTGCATCTTGGATGGCCTCAGGGTGAGTAAATGGTCAGCAAATTTTTCATTTGGGTGAACCGTTCTTTTTAATATTCAATAAAATGCAGTGATCCAACCATGCAAATATTTCACTAACTTGGCATAAGCTTTTTCCAGTAGAGCGCTCCAGAATTCATCTTTGTCTGTGGAGGACAGATAGATCAGCTGACTGTTTTGTGTCGGCAAGCGGTCATCGATTTGCACCTCAGTCCACTCACCATACTGCCAAAACTACAGACAGAGAGACAGCATTAAAACCATCACAATGTCTTCATTCTGTAAGGCAGCACAAGGTACTAACCCGAAATTTAAAGCAGCCGTTGTATCCCTTCTGAAAGCTTTGACCTGAGGGAACGACCCGATGCAGAAGAGAAGGGTAGAGAGAGAGAGACGCCATCGCAGACAAGAACCAGCAGTCATCTGAGAGACAGAGAGAGAGAGATAAGACATGTCACACCGTTAAAACATGTTTTTGGTCTAATTGGCTTATAAGAGATCATTCTCATGGTATGTGGTTAAATAAATTTGTTCTGCTGCACTGGATCTTATGTGTTTTTACTACAGGGCTTACAACATTACAACATTAAAATATGATCAAACATAAAATCAAACATAAGTAAACAAAAATCAAACATTTTCAATTGTTTATTAACAATAAAATGGCCTAGTGTTTGGAATAATTAGGATTTTGTAGTGTTTTTGAACATTAAAATTTCTTTTGCTCACCAAGGTTGAATTTATTTGATCAAAAATACAGTAAAACCAGAGCTACTGTGAAATATTATCAGTTTTAAAGGGCTGTTTTCTATTTTAATAGTTCTTTTTCTGTCACCTTTGGTCAATTTAATGCATTCTTGCCGGAAAAAAGGCATTTCTTTCTTTGTTTCTTTTTAAAATCTTACCCCAAACGTTTTATGGGATTTTGTATTTGTTGCTATTTGTTGCCAGTACATAATGCTTTTATGAAGTTTTTTGTGTTTTCAACATTTATAATGTTTCTTGAGCAGCAGATCAGCATATTAGAATGATTTCTGGAGGATGTGACACTAAAGACTGGAGTAACGATGCTGAAAATTCAGCTTTGATCACAGGAATAAATTAAATTGTACAATATACTAAAATAGAAAACGCTTATTCTAAATTGTAATAATATTTTACATTTTTGCAGCTTTTTTTAAACAAATATATCCAGTTTTGTTGTCATTTTTAAGAGATCTTGGGTCATTTTTTTGTCTTGTGTAGTTTTATTTATGTTTTTGAGGATTTTGAGGGCATCATGCAACCTGTCCAAAATTGTATAGAGTTTAATTGGATGCATGACCTCTGATCATAAAAACAAAAAATATACGGGAAGTGCTGCACTGTATTATTTGTGTTTAGCTTTGTGTGTTCATGACGGCAAAGCCTTTTGATGCCAGTACATAATGCTTTTATGAAGCACAAACAGTGTGTCATTTGAGAACCTGCAAAAGCCTGCCAAACCTGCATTACTCTTAGTGTGAATTCTTGTTGTTTAAAAGATTCAGCATTAAATTCTCACACAGAGCTCCCTGGCAGATGTCCATACGTGTGGCTCCATCCGTAATAAACTGAGGAAATGGACAGAACTCCTGGAAAAGAGACGAGAAAATACAAAAGGTCACTTTAGGGTGAATGGATATACAGAAGTAGCAACAAGAAGTCATCCTTTACCAAAAAAAATCTTTTGATTTTATTACATTCACTGATTAAAATAATATATTCTGACTCAAGAACTATACAAAAAAACTGTAAGTGAAACAGAAAGTGTAAAAGGAAGAACTGCAAAAGAAAGATTACAGTTGAGAAACATAATTTCAAACATTCCATTTCTTCCTCCCTTGGGCATGCGTGTGTAAGTGGCAACTGTTCATTAGACACAAGCCTGGACAGCTCTTCACTTAATCAAACCTAAACACCTATGTAACTATATGAAACACCCTCTCAGTGTCACGCAGCTTGCTTCCAATATTGATAATAATCAGAAATATTTCTTGAGCACCAAATCAGCATATTAGGATGATTTCTGAAGGATCATGTGACACTGATGACTGGAGTACTGATGCTGAATATTCAGCTTTGATCACAAGAATAAATTACATTTTACAATATATACACATAGAAAACAATATTATATTAAATAATTAAATATTATAATAATATTTCACATTTTTACAGTTTTTACTGCATTTTTGATCAAATAAATGTAGCCTTGATGGGCAGAAGAGACTTGAAAAAACTGAATTATTCTCAACTCATTAGCACTATAGTGTGACAAAGTTACAGACATTAAATATTTTAAAACCTATTCTTTAATTTAATATATAACCCTAAAGTAACTATTACCACTGTTCCTTTGATCAAGAGATTTAGCTCCAGGGTGAGTGCCTGTAAAGTGCCTGCTAAATGACTACTTACTTTACAGCATTTGCACCTTACAGCAATAAGAGACTAAACAAATGCTAAATGCATTATGTCATCGGAATAGTTTAATGTTGCATTATAAAGTATTTGGACACTTAAGTCAGTAAAACTGTCTGAATGTCACTGCAAGTAGGAGTGTGCGAAATGACGATTTTTGACCGTGGACGATTACAATGTAGCCTATCCACGATCTGCTTTTGAAAAAAGACTTTGACATTGACTTTGTATTGCGGGAAGCTGCCTCCTTGTCATTTCTGAATTACAACAAAAAACAGAACAATGTCTGAAAGCTGCTATGTGACAAGGTGTACAGTAAACAAGCTAAAAACACAAAACTACGTTTTTATAAGCTGTCGACCCAAAAAACGAGCATTTAGAGACACAAAAGTAGAGCGCAACCTGTCATATTACTAGAGGACTACGCCCACTGGCAGGAAACTTACTCGGCGCCTGAAAGGAGGAGATATATTGAGAAACTAAATTTTATTGGTCTGTGTCA
The DNA here is from genome assembly GCA_033026305.1 of Cirrhinus molitorella. NCBI lineage: Eukaryota > Metazoa > Chordata > Actinopteri > Cypriniformes > Cyprinidae > Cirrhinus > Cirrhinus molitorella. The sequence goes on along the minus strand of CM065134.1, from coordinate 31,962,752 downwards.
GTGCTCCTTTTCTTTACCTTCCGTTTGTTGGAGAAATGATCCACCTGAATGGCCCATCATGAAATTCTATGACATCTACAACTATTTGTGTCCTTAAATGCTTGTTTCTGGGGTCGACAGCTTATAAAAATGTAGTAATGTGTGTTTTTTAGCTTGTTTAATGTACACCTTGGCACACAGCAGCTTTTAGACATTGTTCTGTTTTTTGTTATAAGTCAGAAATGACAAGAAGGCAGCTTCCCACAATACAAAGTCAATGGAGAGCGTTGGATTGCACCCCCCCCCCCCCCATATATGTATTTTTATGCTATATTTTTTTTTTCTTGTGCTAAACACAAAATAATATATTTTAAAGAAAGTGGATAACAGTAGCTGGTCCCCACTGACTTTAGTGGGGCTAGTGGGAAAAATACTTAAAATACTATGGAAGTAACTGGGGGGACCCAGCAACTTCGAAATAAGTTTTATGTTCAACATGTTTTATGTTTAAAAAATGTTTATGTTTTTGGGTGATGGTATGCTAATAAAACAAAACAAAGAAAAATCATTCTTGACTGAAGAACTTTAAAACAGTTACTTTAATAAGAGCAGTGTATAATTTATGCATGTAATGTTTTATTTTTTATATTTGTTAATTAAATTTCCTGAATGCTACTGCTAAATACACAAACTGTACCTGAAAATTAAAGTTTGTTATTTATATATATATATATATATATGTTTATATATTATGTGTGTTTGTAACATGTAGCCTATCTTTGTTCTTATTATTTAATAAGAAAAAAAATGACAAAGGTTTTTATCTTAGCCCAATTTGGCCTAAACATCTGCCATTCTTTTTATTTTATATTTTGTTATCTTGTAAGGCTTTGTTTTTAAAATGGGAAAAATAGATTGTCTGTAGTGCTCAGTCAACTTGCAAAGTAGTAAAACCAACATGAATTGTGATAAAATCGTGAATCTTTTTTTTTTTTTTGCTATATCACCCACCCCTAATTACAAGCTGTATTTTCTTACTTTTTAGACATGCATTTACACCAGCTCTGCACCATTTTCAGACAGTTATTGCATATATTGTGACACTGGATCACAAAACTAGTCCTATAGCACAGGTATATTTATAGCAATAGCAGAAAATACATTGTATGGGCCAAATGATCAATTTTTATTTTACACCTAAAGCCTTTAGTAAAAATCATGTTCCATGAAGATGCTTTGTAAATTTCCTACCATAAATATATCAAAACTGTAAAGGTGATTTTCTACTTTTTTTTTTTTTTTTGCACCCTCAGATTCCAGATTTTCAAATAGTTGTATCTCAGCCAAATATTGTCATATCCTTACAAACCATACATCAATGGAAATCTTATTTATTCAGACAATGTATAAATCTCAATTATGACTGGTTTTGTTGTCCAGGGTCACATAAGCAGGTGTTAAAACAAATGACACATGCTTTGACATTTTGTTTGTATTGCAATAAAATTGAAACACGTTAAACGTGACTTAAAAGTGGCAAAATAGTCTTTTATGAATGCATAACGAAGTACTGTGTGCAAATACAACGTTTTTAAAACGTTAAATGAATGTTGGGACAAAACGTTCTTAAAGTAATGTTCCAATACATTCCAATAACTTTATTAATATTTGATATACGTTCTCATAATGTAAAGTTCTTGGAACATTTTTAACGTTATCAATGTTATTTACTGGAACATTATACGTCTTTGTAACCTTTAAATAACTTTCTAATCACGAAAACTGGATATTTTAACGTTTTAATTGGGTGAAAATAAACTTACTATAAAGTTGTAAGAAACGTTTTTTGTCATCTTTGTATAACGTTATATCGTAATCATGACCAGAAAACTGGTCATTTCAGTGTTTAAACATTTCAAAACAACGTTCATGCAACGTTTTATAACCTTAATTTGTTACATTGGGAAGAACAGTTCATGAGGTATTTTAACACAGAGATATGTGCAATATGGCTCTCAGTCTCAGATGATGTGTACTGTCAGTTTGTCTCACCTTTGGTCGTTTCCAAACCACGTCGGTCTGAATCGGCATGTTCTGCATCGGGAATTCCGCATCCGTGTAAAGTCCGTTCTGCAAAGGAAGCCGGGAGGTGGGAGAGAACATCAGCGTTGGGCTGCCCAAACTGTCCTTGCGGTTCGAACTGGACGAGTCTATGCTCGGTTGTTTCTTAGTTTCGGACATAGTGGAGTGCGTCAAATAGGCTACTCTTGCCTCGGGGCTTGACTTCTGTTTATTCTTCGGAATCTGTCTATGCGTTTGGGAACGAGCTGTATCTGAATGCACAATGAAACGATTTCAGCTTATCCCTACTGTCAGAAATGTCATCGAGTCGTCGGTCTGTGGTAAAGTGAGCGTAAAGCAGGTCTTCCTTAACTATACGCGCTTACCTTTAAACAGCTCCACCCCTGCCGCGCTCACCTGTGCGCTAATAATAGGCTACTGTTAAAACGAAAACATCTGTCATCATAAACGACAACCTTTACCAAAGTGGAATTGTTAATCTATGCAAAAAGGCCTTTGGGTTGCCCTTTTACAACGTGTAAACAATAACGACTACGAAGCACAAAAGCACTGACAGAGAATACACACATATAAGAGATGCGAAAGATAGGCTATAGTTAAATGAGCTAAACAAACCCAGCTAATCTAAGAAAGTCTTGCTAAAGTCCCCATTAAGTTATTAAAACGTTATTTGTGAACATTGCCTGGACGTTCAAAACGTTTAGTTTTTTAAGGGGAGACACTGCAGGCAAAAACAGTTTTTTAAGCACCTCTCAAATTGAGATTTTGGGCTTTTTGTTTTTTCATAAAGTGTTTTTTTTTTTTTTTTTTCTCAGATTAGTGGAAAGAAAACATCTAAAAGACACTGTTAAGTGTTTCTTTTATAACACTTTATCTATTTGTGTCAATAGATTTCAATTACAGTAGTACACTTACAAGCACCAAACTTTACATTTTTATTCCTGTCTATATCCTGAAGGTTTTTACAGAGGGATTTGTTCATATATAATTTGCTTGATTATATACAACATTTTACTCCAACCAAAAATGAAAAAAAAAAGTACCGTTTTCTAAGTATTTACTGAATTTTGGAGTGACAAAATGAGATCACCTCAAATCCCCTCTATAAAAAAATTTCGACTAATATGGCAAAAAAATGAAACAAGAATTTTGAAACTGACTTAGCTGCATATTTTATTAAATAATGCCTCGTTTTATTAAAAACTAATTAACTATTAGTTTTTTTTTTTTTTTACCCTATTCACCTGCAGTGTCTTGCCCAAATATTTATATTGGTTATATGGTTATATATGTATATGGTTATATATATATATAACCAATATATATATTGGTTATATATTCCATTTTAGAATTTTGCAAACATTGATTGTGGGAATGTTACTTCTGAATGTTCTCTGAACATTCTGAAACTAATAAGTAGTAAAACATTAGACAAATGTGCAACTAAAATCAGAACAATGTTCTATGAATGACGTATAGATCTATAATGTTTTTGTGCTAATGTTTTGAGAACGTTATTAAAGAGATATTTGAATGAATGAGAATGTTTGTTTATACCTTTCTGAGAATGTTATGGTCATTTTACAGTCAATAAATTTCCTAATTTCAGCCACCATTAATGCAGGTGTGGCAAAAAGTTCATTTGACCCCACATACAGCCCATCCTTCAGCAAACACACTGCTCTGCATAAAAGACTGATATGCAAAAGCTCAGATCTGTATTGTAGTCTATTGTGACTGATGCAAAGAACTTGATCCGCCAGCAGACCAGAGAATAGAGCTGAAGGATGAATCCCACAATGCCTGTTGAGAACCAAAAAGCCACTTCCAGGGGCCAGTTGCATAAATAGTCACTATTAAGACAATATCTTAAGAACTAGTTTGACCAACTAACAGTAACCAATGGGTAACCAGTCTTACTTTTCAATTCAAATTAGACCATTCTACTTTTTTGTAACTGATTTTAAAAAGTTATGACCAGTCAAGAAGAAAAAAATTACATGACTAACTTTTTAAGAATAGTCTAAATAGTTTATAGTCATATTTCAGCCTAAATTCAAATATACTGTCATTCAAATGTTGTAATGGTTTTGAAAACAGTTTTTCCTGCTCACCAAGGCTGCATTTGTTTGATTAAAAATACAGTAAAAACTGTAATATTGTGAAATATGAATACAGTTCAAAATAAGTGTTTTCTATGTGAATTCTATTTAAAATGTAATTTATTCCTGTGATGCAAAGCTGAATTTTCAGCATCATTACTTCAGTCTCCAGTGTCACATGATCCTTCAGAAATCATTCTAATATGCCGATTTGATGCACAAGAAACATTTCTGATTATTATCAATGTTGAAAATAGTCGTGCTGCTTCATGTTTTTTTTTTTTTTTTTTTGGTAAATGTGATTCATTTTATTTTTCAGGATTCTTTGATGAATAGAAAGTTTAAAAGAACAGCATTTATTTGAAATATAAATCTTTTGTAACATTATAACAGTTATACAAATTACATATAAAAAAAATATTGTTAGCTTTTTTGTCAGATGAATTTAGATTACATTTTTGATGCAGCAAGTATCAAAACACAAACTATACTGTGGTTTAATTAAAAAAGAAAAACTGTTGTCAACAGGTGACATCTACCTTTATTCATTTCTAGACGTTTTTATCTAAAACAGCTTGCAAATAAGGAAGAAAAAGCTATTCACCCTTAGGCAACAGTAACATGAGAAAGGCTTCAATACAGAGAAGTGAGCCATACAGAGAGGTGGGTGTGAGTCACAGTCAAACACCATAGGGTTTAGTTTTAAATAGATTGCTCAATGAGGGAGTTTTTTTTTTGTTTTGTTTTGTTTTTATGTATAGTTGTCTTTGTTTTATAAGCCTTATATGATATATTATCATTCTAGTTGTTGTTCATTGGTGGTGATTGTAATGTTTCTGAAAGATCAGAGTGGTAAACAGCAATCAGAGTAAACATTCCTGCTTCTCCTGGACTGATATCATCATGTTAAATGTAAACATAGGCATGTCCTCACTTACACCGCTTACTGCTTTGCAAATTAGACATTCCAATGAATGCAGTGAACTTCTGTGAGATGAGCAAGAGTACGTTATGTGTTTAACATGCAATTTACATTGTGAATCCACAGGTTTTTGGATAAATACAGTTGAAGTCAAAAGTTTACATACACCTTGCAGAATCTTCAAAATGTTAATTATTTTAGCAAAATAAGAGGGATCATGCAAAATGCATGTTTTTTTTTTTTATCTGACCTGAATAAGATATTTCAAATAAAAGATGTTCACATATAGTCCACAAGAAAATATAATAGTTGAATTTATAAAAATGACCATGTTCAAAACTTTACATTCAATACATACAAATTCTTTGTTTTTTCAGCATTTTTGTATATTTGAACCCTTTCCAACAATGACTGTATGATTCTGAGATCTTTTGAGGACAACTGAGGGACTCATATGCAACTAATACAGAAGGTTCAAACACTCACTGATGCACCAGAATAAAAAAAAATTGCATTAAGAGCCAGGGGGTGAAAACTTTGTGAATTTGAAGATCATGGTAAATTTAACTAATTCTGTCTTCTTGGAAACATGCACATATCTTCTGTAGCTTCTAAAGGGCAGTACTAAATGAAAAAAATATGATATTTAGGCAAAATAAGAAAAATGCACTTCATTCTGTTCAAAAGTTTACACCCCCAGCTCATAATGCATAGTTATTCCTTCTGGAGCATCAGTGAGCATTTGAACCTTCTGTAATAGTTGCATGAGTCCCTCAGTTGTCCTCAGTGTGAAAAGATAGATCTCAAATCATACAGTCATTGTTGGAAAGGGTTCAAATACACAAAAATGCTCAAAACCCAAAGAATTTGTGGGACCTGAAGGATTTTTCTGATGAACAGCAGGTAGTTTAACTGTTCAGGACAAACAAGGGACTCATGGACAACTATCACTAAACAAAAAAAGACAGCTGTGGATCATTCAGGTAACAACACAGTATTAAAAATCAATTGTATGTAAACTTTTGAACAGGGTGATTTTTATAAATTCCACTATTATTTTCTCTTGTGGACTATATGTAAATGTCTTTTATGTGAAATATCTTATTCAGGTCAGTAGGCTACTAAATAAAAAATAACATGCATTTTGTATGATCCCTCTTATTTTGCTAAAAGAATGAACATTTTGCAGATTCTGCAAGATGTATGTAAATTTTTGACTTCAACTGTATATGCAAAGATATTCAAAGATCAATTAAGCACTTGTAGCAAACACTGTTGACCTTCTTTTTTTAGGGCAACAGTTGTGCAGTCTTGGCATTTTATCTTTGACAGAGAGCTGCTGCACCTGCTGACCTTGTAAGACCTGACTATGAGGGTCTTAATAATGTCATCTTATTGTTCAGTGACAGTTAATGTGCCATTTTTGTGTCTAATGTGTGTGTAATTCACATTTTAGGCACCACCTGTCTCATAGAGGGTACTAAACAGTACATTTTTAGAGAAAATGTCTGCTTGCAGATGCAAATCCCACAATAACAACTAGAATCGGTTCAGGTGATGGTCATGCATGCAGTTGTAGGCGACATCTTGCACGTACATGTTGAAGTCTAACAAGTAAAATCCTGCATTCAATAGATGGAGTGGAATAGATTACAGTTTTCAACTCATACAATACTGATTTAACATAAAACATTAAATATCCATTACGTTCATGATATTTTATATAAATATTGTACAAAATATGTCCTGAAACTAAGGTTGGGCGATATGGCAAAAATATCATATCACAATTTTTTTCAGAAATATCACGATTTATAATTTTATCACGATTCTTTGTCATGTTGGATTTACTATTTTACAAGCTGTCTGAGCAGTACAGCCAAACTAATTCCCTTTTTAAAAACAAAGCCTTCAAGGTAACAAAGTATACATATATATATATAAAGAATGGCAGAAATTTACACTAAAAGTGTGCGAAGATAAAAAAAAAATCTTTGTCATCTTTTTATCTTTGTTTTTAAAAAATAAGAACAAAGATACACATTGCTTTATTGCTTTTTTTTAAAACAGTGCTTTATTTTTCAGGTACAGTAGGTGTATTTAGTAGTAGCATTCAGGAAATTTAATTAACAAATATAAAAAGTTAAAAAGCAACTGTATTGAAGTTCTTCCGTCAAAAGGAGAATTTTCCTCTTTGTGTTTTATCGTTTTATTTAACATTAAAAGAATAGTTCACTCAATTCTGTCTGTCAATTCTGTCATAGTGTTTTATTTTTAGGCCATCATTTACTCACTCTCAGGTTGTTTTAAATCTGAATGAGTTTCTTTTTTCTGTGGAACGTTATCTATTTGATCATTTCTATTATTAAATTCAATGGGGACCAGCTACTGTTTGGTACCCACATTTTTCAAAATATATTATTTTCTGTTTAGCACAAGAAAGAAATTAATACAAGTTTGGGACAACATATAAGGGAGTAAATAATGACAGAAATATATTTTTTGGGTGACTATCCCTTTAATGACAAGCAGGGGCAGTTCTAGGGTGAGTGGATATCCGGGGCTTAGCCCAGATGTCCTAAAATAAAATGTTTAAAAGTTATATAGGTTAAATGGCTTAATTTTTTTTAAAGAACAACTAGAATTAAACACACAGGGCATATTTTTAAGGATCCAGCATGCATTTACACTGCATTTACAAATTGCATAAATAATATTATGAGATTAATGTTTTAAATATTAATTTTAGAAAACAGAAATACGAAATGATAGAAAAATAGAATGACACTTTTAAATGGGAGACTAAAATAAATGTGAGACCAGTAGGTGGCAGTAAGCCACTGTCTTAATGACTCATTTATTCAATCAATTCAAAACGGCTCATTCATTCAAAAACGAAGTAAGAAACTATTTTTATGAATGGGTCAGTGAATCATTGATTCAAATTAATTCAGTACCAAAACACCGCAGTGTGCAGAGAGGCACGACATGGCTTTGCTTAGAACTAGAGCTAAAAAGACAATATTTTCTCTATGATTTAAATCACTTAATAATAACTTTTTTTATTGAATTGTTGCCCTGACACTCAGTAAATTCTGCCAGTGACCATGCAAAAACCACGCTTTTAATCGCTCTAAATGCGTGCGTGTGTCCTAGAAAGTCTGCCATTTTGTTACAGTAACGATAACCTAATTTAGACAGATGATGAGATCATTATTGTGAAGTTATACGGTACATGAAGCAGCTGAGCTGCATTTTGCCGTTTAAGTGTTGGTTTAATAGAAATGATTTTAATGCGGATGAAAACTCATGATGCGCAGAAGGTAATAAAAACATTCGGGGCTTTACTGAAAACATTCGGGGCTTCAGCCCCCTTAGCCCACCCCTAGTACCGCCCCTGCTGACAAGCAGCAGCAAGTTTAGTAGTATTAATCTGCTGTCCCTTTAAGAGCTGCACGCATCTAATATACATACAGGCATTTTACTCTCAGTTGTTTACTTTCACTTTAGACATAAGCAGCTGTGTTTATATATAAACCTTGTGTGTTTTGACAGTATGAGCGTAATCAGACGCAAAACATTACTTAGTTCAGTAATAAGGCGCTATTTGACAGTGTGCGCGTGCTTCAGGTGTACGCGCTCTGGAAAAGCGCATGCATGTCAGAACAGCACGCATATGAAATGTATAACCAGCAAGACTTGTTAGTGTATTTTGCAAATAATGTATTTTTGTGATTGTGAATAAGTGCAGTGTCCTGTGAGTGTAACTATGATATTTCTGCAAAAGCAGATCGTAGAGACATTTTTATCGTCCACGATCAAAAATCGTCATATCGCACACCCTTTAAAACCTTTAATAAATGGGCCTTTTCCCACAAGTATAGAGAGTTTTCACAACACGTCATCAATCGGGTCATATTGGTGGCACTGAAAGTAAACAATGCCAATGAACCGAACGAAAAACGAACAATTTACTGATTATTGCTGCTGAAAATAGTCAATTATTGCCAGGTTTTGGCTGTACTAATCTGTCAGAGCAGGAAAAACTTTTGGTGTACTAAAGACTGACAAAAGTTATAACAAATCAAGAAGAAGAGTAGAAAAAACTGTCTGAGGAACAGAAGGCGTTTGTGGTTGGCCAAACTAAACCAGGATTTCCAGGGCAAGAATCTTGACAACATTCGTGTTTATTTTTTTTATAATTTCCGGTCAGGTAGGTTTAATATTAGGCTAATAACTTAATTAATACTGCTCGTGCGTATCTTTACCACCTATTAACTTTAGCTTGTCAAAATATTGCGCCCTTTCCTGCTTACTAAGTCCTTCACTATATGATGTAAGTTAGCAGCTTCCACGCATTTTTTCTGTGGTTTAGACAGCATGAATTAGCACAACAACATATTCAGTACATTAACCCTGCAGTCCATGTTGAGTATGCGCAGCTGGGTAACTGACAAAATCGTGACGTAAATGCAAAACATCTATTCAGTGAAATGCCTATTTATTTTATATGAATCTTGCATTTTCACTATTACCAAAATTTGGGACATGCAAAATACAGTTTAAGATTATGTGATTAGATAATTGTTTTTCTAACATAACAGTATCTTATAAAATAAATAAATAAAAACGTACCAGTTTTATTTTTTCCCCCCACATCTCAAGCTTCAGCTTCTCTGGTTGTCTTGGAAAGACGATTAAATATAATATTGACGTGAACAAACGCAATATTACAGTAATTACGGTAGTCTGTCAGGTTCAGACCGTTAATTTGTCTGTAGTATTTAGTGTAATTTTCTTTAGATGGACAAGTCATATATTTTCTTTGCATGACCATAAGCCTTGAACACGGAAATAACAGTTTTAACGTTAGAGAAACTTTTTATCGAGTCGCTTTTATTTTGAAATATATGGCTGGGTAATGGGTTACTATGTCGAAGGTTTAGTTTAAATATTCATATTTTAAGCCTTCGCCATTGGATGGCAAAACGGTAACGTCCGCCTTTCAAAATTAATATTCATTCAACGACTTTTTTTATTGGATGTTTCAGGAGGAACTTTAGCGCGGCCTACTTAATATTCATAAGCCCCGCCTTTACCGTAGTAGGGAAGAGATGCGATATCACATGATTATAAACACATGATCACATGACAGAATCTGTTCCACTTCAAAATGGCTTTAGGTTGTAATGGGTTTCAGAAATATTCTGCTGTTCTGGTAATAGTTTTGGCGTGTGTTTTATTCGCGCCTTGTGATGCTCGCTACAGGAGATCCCACAGATATGGAGCTCAGCTGGAGTCAGATGTGCAGGAGCAGTGGTTCATCCAGAGACTCGATCACTTTAACGGGGCCGATACTCGAGTCTGGAAACAGGTAATTCAATGCAGGATTTTCTCACAAAAACTACTGCTAGAATGGTATATGCATGCACCAGGACATTTAAATTGTACTCCAAAATACTTGAAAGAATACTATGGTATTAACTAACTAACGAAAACCTGCTGAAATAAAATAAACAACTTCTTACATTTATTTTATTTCAGCTAGATGTCAATATTACTCATTTTTTATTTAGTTTACTAACTTTTTAGGTCTTTTAAATGAATTGAATGACATATTTATATATAAAAAAAATAAGGATCTAAGGAAAATGACGAAAACACATTACAAAATTACTAAAATTCAAACTTTCATAAAATTAAAATAAAAGATCCAGAAAATATAAAAATAATAAAAAAACCAAACCAAAACAAACAAACAAAAAAATAATAAAATAAAATCACAGACACAAACATTACTAAAATAAAAATAAAACCAAAACCCCCCAGAAAATATAAAAATAATTAAAAATATTATTAAAAGTTATTATAGTGTGTCATTGCTAAAATAACCCTGATATATTGTAATATACATAGTTACCAATATACAGCACTGGTCAAAAGTTTGGAATAATAATAAATTATTGGTTTGTTTGTTTTGTTTTTGAAAGAAGTCTATTATGCTCACTTACGCACCAAAACTTGGTTAAAAAAATTATTACAGTTAGAGTTTTTACACAGTAAGATTTTTAATGCTTTTTAAAAGAAGTCTCTTCTGCTCACCAAGCCTGCGCTTATCTGATCCAAAGTACAGCAAAACCAGTAAAATTTCGAAATATTTTTTCAGTTTAAGTTTTCTATATGAATATATTTTAAAATGTAATTTATTCCTGTGATTTCAAAGCTGAATTTCTAGCATCATTACTCCAGTCACATGATATGTCATTTCTTACTCTGATAGTTGTGTGCGTACGTATTTTTTTTTGCACAGTCCACATGACACTAAAGGTTCAGCAACCTTTTTCTCCTTCAGAGGTATTTTGTGAACAACACCTTCTATAGATCTGGTGGTCCGGTCTTCCTGATGATCGGAGGAGAAGGTCCGGCAAACCCTGCCTGGATGCAGTACGGAACCTGGCTGCTTTATGCACAGAAACTGGGTGCCTTGTGCTTGTTACTGGAGCACAGGTTCTACGGGAAGAGTCACCCGACAGAGTGAGTGAAAGAAAGAAAGAGCAAAGAAGGGGTTCATTCAGATTTATGAACACTAGATGGCACTACAAGCCAGTCACTACACTGCTGTTCCTTTCACATCTATCTATCTATCTGTTATTGATTATTGATTGTTCTGTTTTGCATTATCAGGGACCTGAGCACTGAGAATCTACATTTCCTCAGCAGTCGTCAGGCATTGGCTGATCTCGCTCACTTTCGCACCGCTATTGCAGAATCTCAAGGCCTGACCAATAATAAGTGGGTTGCATTTGGGGGCTCCTACCCAGGATCCCTTGCTGCCTGGTTCCGTCTGAAGTACCCGCAGCTGGTGCATGCCTCCGTAGCGACCAGCGCACCCGTTCACGCCACAGTCAACTTCCCAGGTGCGTCCCATATGCATTGCATGCATTGTGAGGATAAAGCAGTGAATTACAGTCATTTAACATGGTTGAATTTATCTTAATTGACTCAATTCACTTTTGAATGCATGCTTCTGCATGATAATTTAGTGAAAAATTAAGTTTTTTTTTAATTTTTTTTTATTTTACTTCACTCCTGAATCTTTTCAACCATCTGTTATCTAAATATGATTTTCAGCATTCAATTAATTATTGGATACATAAAATATACATAAAATGTGACAAAATTATGTTTTTTTAATGCCAAAAATCATTAGGATATTAAGTAAAGAGCATGTTCCATGAAGACTTTTTGTAAATTACCTACCGTAAATATATCAAAATATTAGAATTAATTTATGATTAGTAATATGCATTGCTAAGAACTTTATTAGGGTAATTTTCTAAATATTTAGATTTTTTCTTTGATGTATAAATCTCAGTTTTAAAAAATGGACCCTTATGACTGGTTTTGTGGTCAAAAACAACTCCGTCTCAACAATTTAGTTTCTTGTTGAATGTTCTGTCAAATCACTGCAAGGCGTTGCCTTGATTTATAAAATGGCAGAATTATTCAATTATGTACACTACTGAGTATTTTATGCTCACCAAGGCTGCATTTATTTGATCAAAAATACAGTACACTAGTAATATTGTGAAATATTTTGATAATGTTTTTTTATTTGAATATATTTTAAAATGTAATTTATTCCTGTGATCAAACCTGAATTATCAGCATCATTACTTCAGTCTTCAGTGTCACATGATCCTTCAGAAATCATTCTAATATGTTGATTTGCTGCTCAAGAAATATTTCTGTCGAATATTTCAAGTCGAAAACAGCTGTGCCGCTTCATATTTTCATAGAAACTGTCATACATTTAATATTTTTAGGATTCTTTTATTAATATAAATTTTAAAAGAACCAAATTTTGAAAAGGTAATCTTTTGTAAGATTAGAAATAATGCTTTTGGTCAATTTAATGCAAAATCATCACTAGTTAAAACTAAATAATAGTTCCTAGTGATCATGAAGACCTTGATTAGCTGGATCAGGCGTGTTTGATTAGGGTTGGAGCAAAACTGCACAGAGCTGCGGCCCTCCAGGAATTGAGTTTGAGACCAATGCTTTACATTGATCAAAAGTGGTGAATGATAAAGTCATTTATAATGTTTCAAATGATTTCTGTTCATCAAAGAAAAGTGAAAAAAACCTACTTGGTTGTTTTTAACATAATAATAATAATAATAATAATAATAATAAATGTTTTTTGACCAGCAAATCAAAATATTAGAATGATGGATCATGTGACACTGAAGACTGGAGTAATGATGCTGAAAATTCAGCTTTGATCACAGGAATAAATTACATTTTAAAATATATTAAAATAGAAAGCAGTTATTTTAAATAGTACAAATATTTAAACATTTTACTATTTTTGCTGCATGTTGGATCAAATGAATGCAGGCTTAGTGAGCAGATAAGACTTCTTTAAAAACCTTACAAATCTTTAATAAAAAAAACTTTTGACTCATAGTGTAAATATTACATGGTGAAGTTTTTTTTTTTTTGTCTCACTCATTCATTTCGTTTCCAGTCTGCTTTTCTTGTCTTGTTTGCTCTTTCCCTCTGTTCCTCAACCCCCCGTCTCTTTCCTCCGTGTTTCCGAACAGCTGGACGTCACATGACATCCCAACAACTTTTAAGCAAGACCTTTCACTGACCTGCAGCTACACACACACATTATTCAGCAGCCATCATAACCGCAGTCTACCGAGGGTGTTTATTATGTCTTGATGGGTCATATTTAAAACAACGCCTCTGTACAGTCGTTAAAATTAAAAATAAATCGAGGGTTAATTATGGCAATGAGCAACTGTCTCTCCAGTGAAGACATGAGAGGCATGCGTTTTGCCTGTAAGAAGAATGCCGTCTCTCTCTGTCTGTGTGGTTAGATGACAACGAATGACTCCATGTCTGTCAGTGCAGACGTCAAACTCTATGAGTGTGGTCTTGTCCTGCAGTGATGTCTTGAAGCATCGCTCCTCAGGATAGTGATGTCGCACTGACCGCTTTCACAGAGCTTTTCATTGTGGGTGGCTCTTAGATCACTGCAGCGCTAGAACAATAGCTTCTCCTATTGTGTCCTCTCGTCTCATTGCATTGTTTTATCTTTTAGCGTGTGCTTTTTGTTCAGTCTGTTGCCTGAAACCATGCTGGGTGCCGTCAGAATGAGAGTCCAAACAGCTGATAAAAACTTCACAATAATCCACACCACTCCAGTCCATCAGTTAACAGTTTGTGAAGCCAAAATATGCTTTTTTGGAATCAACAAATTTATTATTAAGACGTTTTAAATTTTTGGAGTGGTGTGGGTTGCTTGTGGATTATTGTGACGTTTTTATCAGCTGTTTGGACTCTCATTCTGACGGCACCCATTCACTGCAGAGGATCCATTGGTGAGCAAGTGATGTAACGCTGCTTTTCTCTAATATGATAAAGAAACAAACTCATCTACATATTGGATGGCCTGAGGGGAGTGATTTTTAAACATTTAGGAGCAAGTCAACAAGATATAAAGTTCATATGAAATGGCTGACAACATAATCATGCTCTTTGATGAATGCTTTTGTTCCTCTTTTGTAAGTTGCTTTGGATAGAAGTGTTTGCTAAATGCATAAGTGTAATTTAGTTGTGTAATTTTCTTATGTGGTTGCAGAATATTTAGAGGTTGTGTGGCGATCGCTAGCGGCAGAAAACCCAGAGTGCCCTTTGTTGGTGAAGAAAGCGTCGGACACGCTGGTAGAGCGACTCAAAGACCCGAAAACTTATGATAACATCACAAATGACTTCAGGTAACTCATGCACACACTGGTTTTTAGAAACTAATACATTTATTCAGCAAGCATGCATTAAATTGATCAAAAGTGACAGCTATTCATCAAACAATCCTAAAAATTCAGTTTCCAAAAAATCCAGAAAATTCAGTTTCTATAAAAATACAAAGCAGCACAACTGTTTTCAACATTGATAATAATCAGAAATGTTTAATGAGTAGCAAATCAGCATATCAGAATGATTTCTGAAAGATCATGTGACACTGAAGACTGGAGTAATGATGCTAAAATTTCAGCTTTGATCACTGGAATAAATTCCATTTTATAATATATTCACATAGAAAACACTTATTTTGAAAGGTTTTACTTATTTGTAATCAAATAAATGCAGTGTGGAAAGATACTTCTTTCAAAAACATTAAAAAGTCTTACCAATCCCATGTGTAGTGTGCATTTATTTGAGATTTATTTCACTCAGTAAAGTGACATATTTGTAAGCAAAACAGAATATTCAGCTGTTTGCAGGGCTTGATTTTTTGACTGGAAATGGGCTGATATAATTGTTTGATATTTATATAGATTCCTCCTAGCATGTCCTTGATTACATCAGAAATAGAAAATGGAGTCATTTCTGAGGTGGAGAAAGTTACATTATTAGTTTGATTTAAATGTAATTTTCGTTTATAAGGGCAATACATAGTGTAAGTTAATTCCAGGATTTGTACAAGGTGTTTAAAGTGTTTAAAACTCTTGAAATACCAATATTCCTAAGTATGTACTTGAAAAATTATTATTTATTATTATTGTTTAATTTTTTTTCAGTAAGCACACATCTTTTCATGCTAATTTATGCAGTTAAAAAAAACATACTTTTTTCGCTTATTTCAGTTAATGTCTTAAAACTAGCGAGCTAAGACAGTAGTAGTACCGACAATGTACTGTAAACATGGCTGAAAATGCGAAAAGAGGAGCAGGTGAACTGAATCAATTAAGTGAGTCATTTACGCTGGAAGCACTCCGATTGATTCAAACTTTTGACTTCGATTATTCATTTCGAGCGATTCACTAGCAAAACCCAGATTAAATTAAAATAAAAATTCATTTTCAACTTTCGACATCGCTTGTAATGATTTTAAAAAAGCAAGAAAGTTGTGGTGATGGGGGAAACAGAGCTTTCCGAAACTCCGAATCAGTTAAACCTTTGCGTTGCAAAATGATTCACTGTTTCGAAGCGCTCCAATCGGATCACGTATCGCAAATCATTTGATTCAGATCATGACTTCAAATCGCGTATCGCGAATCATTTGATTTAGAACAGGACTTTGGAGCCGGTTCGCAAATTATTTGATTTAGATTTGGACTTCAAACCGCGCACTGGGTTCTTGAATCATTTCATTTTTTATTTTTTATTTTTTTATTAAACAGTACAACAATCAAACAATTAGGACAGTACATTTAAAGAAAAAAAAGACAAAATAAAAGAAAGACAAAATATACAGACTTGTTGCCAGGATAAAAAAGAAAATACAGTTACATCTCAAGGAGACACGAAGGACGAATATAAAGATACAGTTTTCAGTGCTTTCAAATTAACTGAACATTGAATAGTTTCTATATACTTGTCTAAATCCACTTTGAATAAAGAAAAGAGAGGTTTAGAGCCAGTACATTTTTGTTTGTGAATGTGAAATTTAGCCAACAGAAAACACAAATTAATGATGTAATATTTATCAATATTCTCTTTTGAACATTCAAATAATCCAAAGAAAGCATCTTTAAAGCAAAAAGAAAAGTCACTTACAAAATAAGATTGAATAAACCTTAAAAAATCAGACCAGAATTTTTCTGTATAGGGGCATTGCCAAAACAAATGAATGAAGTCTTCTTCAGAGGAATGACAGAAACAGCAGTTCACGTCAATATCTGACTTATACTTCCTAAGAAAGGTTACTTGAATCATTTCAAGCCCTGATCTGAAATGATGGTTCGCAAATCATTATTCAGATTAGGGCTTTCGGAGCGCAAATCATTTGATTTAGATCGTAACTAAGGAGTGAGTTCACTAATCTTTTGCTTCAGAATGGAACTTTGGAGCTCAGATTGCGAATCATGTGATTCAGTTGTGGATTTAGGAGCGGTTTCGCTAATCTTTTCAGATTTTATTTTTATTTTTTTACCAAACACAACATCAAACTATTAAGGCAGTGCAGTTATAAAAACAAACAAAAAAGAAATTATGCACAAATACAAATCTCTTAAGAAAATTAACCATGGTTAATCTACTATAGTAGAAGTGGGGTATTGTAACCATGTTTTTGTATAACCACAGTTTTACTACAAATACCATGGTTAAACTATGGTTAGTGTAGAAAAAACATGGTTAATTTGTGGGTACCATCGTTTAAGTATATTTTTTAGTAAGGGATGCAGTGCCAGGTTTAAAAAAGGAACACATTTACACCTTAGAGGACACATAGGATGAATATAGAAATACAGCTTCAGATAGTTTCTATATTAAGTTGTATTTACCTATATTCTCTTTTGAGTAGTCAAATAATCCAAAGAAAAAAAAAATAAACAGAAAGAAAAGTCAGTTAGAAAATGAGTTTGGATGAACATTTAAAAAATCTGACCAAAATGTCTCTATGTGGGTACATTGGCAAAACAAGTGAATTAATCTTCCTCAGAAGAGTGACAAAAACAGCAACTCCCTTCTATGTCTGACTTGTATTATAATTATCTCCATAAGCTTTTTGTGAACTTAGGTTGTTTGACCTCTTAATATTTAGGTAGAGAACTATAGTTTCCAAAGTCAGACATCACTTGTTATGATTTCCAATAACATGATTGAAGAAAAAATAGTGGTTGAAAAGTCCTGGAATTTCATTTTACAGCATTCGTATGAACCCTGTTATTTCATATTGACTTAAAATCACTCTCGCAAAGAATACATTATTTTAAACTACTTGAAGTAGGGATTGTATAGGTTTGTGGTATAGGGACATGAGACGGTGTATAATACATGTGTTTTGCAAGGACTGAAAAGGCCTTTCTGTTGCAGTTGCAGCCACTGGACTGTGACTATCCTGGTTTCAGTATCCCTTCTTAGTTCCGTTCGACTTGGGATGTGTGTGTGTGAGATTCTGAGATCCTGGAATGCTATCTGTGCTCCATAGCTCAGATATGAACCAGGGTCAGTCGTCTCAGCACGACCCACAGAAAGAAAACACTCAATCTAAAACATCCTTCATCTTTCTCTTCTTTCCGGCCCACAGACTTTTTGCTGTCATGCCTCTGACTGTGTTAGGAATGGAGTATAAGTGAACTGCAAACTATTGTGTACACTAGTATGGTACAAATTAGCAAGAAATCTGAATTTAAGTGAGTTTAACCAATCTTTTAGTATGTATTATTTTGGGGAAATGTCCGTTGTATCCGTTACATTTCTTATTATTCTTTTTTCTATTCATTTCTTCTTATTCTCCTCTCAACATTAACCATAGCAAGTTTGGAGTCTCTAACTCAAACTCTCTGGCGCTACCACTTGTCCAAAATTTCACTCATGTTTATGCTAATAACTTTTGAATTGTAAGGTCTAGAAGGAAAAGCAAAATGATAGACAGTTTGTCTGATTTTCACCAGATTTGGCCCGGATCTTCTTTAGACCATGATGGCATAAAGCTGTTGACGCAAACATAGATGTGAGGCTATATCTCCGCCATGGTTTGGTGTATTGACACCAAACTTGGTGTGTGTTATAACAACCATGATCTGAAGCTACCTGCACAGTTTCGTTGCAGTGACATCTAGTGGAAAGGAGAAATGAAAAATGGCTCCTTTTGCTTATAACTTTATAATGGTTTGTCCAAAAATGCTCTCTTTAGATTCGGAGGAGCATGCAGAGTTGAACCATACCCAATTTTCCCAGGTCAGCCATTTTGGGCATCGGCCATTCTCAATTTTGTTGTAAAATACTATATTTTATAATTTACAAAACTCGGTATGTATGTTCGACACCATGCTCTGACAGTACGCAACAAGTCTGGAGGCAGCGCCACCTTGTGGCCAAAAAAAATGCTAATGACATTTAATTAAATCGGCTTGTAATGAAAGTGATGTCAATGTATTCCTTGGGTCATGCTGAGAACATAGATACCATTTTATTCATGTTGAAAACCTGCTTTTTCGAACTCCTCCTAGACCAGGGTTCCTCAAATCTTACCCTGGAGGTCCAATGACCTGCAGAGTTTATCACAAACCCTGCTAAAACACAACTGCCTGTGATTTTCTAATGATTGTGAAGGCAATGATTAGCATGCTCAGGTGTGTTTGATTAGGGTTAAAGCTAAACTCTGCAGGAAAGTGGATCCAAAGGTCCAGATTTGAGGATCCCTGTCCTAGACTGTTGGTCCAATTTTCACCAAATTCGGCTCAGATCATCTTCAGACCATGCTGAAAAAGCATGGATTTTGTGTTAATGTATATAATGGTTGTCATTTAACACATCAACAAATTTGCTGGAATCATGCCAAATAGCGTCTGAGACTGTATCTCTACAAAACTTTGACATATTGACACCTCACACTGACCTCGCCACATCAGTTTGGTAACAGCGCCACCTACTGTTCAAGTGTGATAAACCGTTCATTAACCATTAATAATGAAATTTCCCAAAGTGCTAAAAACTTTTGATTGCATTAGTCTTTTGTAATAAAACTGGTCTCTAAATATTCTTTGAGGTACGCCGACAATGTAGATACCAATTATGACATAGTCAACCGAACATTCTCAACCATTGGTCCGATGATCTTCAGACAGTGCTGACAAAATGTTATGGATTTTGTGTTGATAGACAAAATAGTTTTGTATAGCAACTTAACAAACTTCAGGCATGATGTCAGACTACTTCTGAGGCTGAATCTTTGCAAAGCTTTGATATATTGACACCAAACTTTCTGTGTGCCATTATCACCTCACACAGAACACGTCACATCGTTTTGAACGGTGCCACCTATTGGTCAAAAGTGATATCCCATTAAATCATATTACTAGAGGTTGTATTTATGATTTTTCAGCCATTTTGACTAAAATCATCCTAAAAATGGCTTTAATTACTCATCGTTGCAGTTGGTCTGTCTATATTTTATTTAGGGCTGCCCTCGACTAAGGATTTTTCTGGTCGACTAGTAGTCGTTAATTTTAAGCATTAGTCGACTAATCGTACGTTTATTAATAAAACATTTAAATCATTATAATGAACCTTTAATTGCCTACCCTAATAAGCGCTCAAGCACACATAAAGCTTGCCACAGTGCACCGCAGATGTAATGATTATAAATGTGTCAGGAAAAAAAACAATAAGTAGACTGCATTATTTTAATAATATATTGATAAAGTAGTGCTTTCTTTGTTTTCGGCTTAAGAGATGAAGTCGGCGACTTGTCATCTCCGCAGTTTTGCTTTCGGTTTCGTTTTAACAGTCGCGTGAAACTCTCCGCGGTACTGAACATGCATTCTGTAGGCGCATCTAAAGGCTTTGTTATAATGAGAGGATACTAACTTATAAAGGCAAATACAGATACGCACTGGAGTCTGGCCTGAGGCGGCTGCCGCTTACTTTCATTTTGTTGTTGTGTTTATTTTGTTATTAAAGTTACGTTTGCAGCTTCCCGCATCCTTCTCCCTGAATCTTGAACTTTGTTACATACATACATCTTCTTTAAATCGTCCTGGCGACCCATTTTTTAAGTCCCGCGACCCACCCAGGGTTTGAAAACCACTGCTCTAGGTCATTGGTTTTCAAACCGGTCCTGTGAGCACCCCCAACACTGCACGTTTTTTGTGTCTCCCTCATCTATCACACCTGATTCAACTTATCAGCTCATTAGTAGAGACAGCAAGACCTGAAATGGGTGTGTCATATATGAGAAACCTACAAAATGTGCAGTGTTGGGGGTGCTTGTAGGACTGGTTTGAAAACCACTGCTCTAGGTTAACATTACATTGTACAACATTACATGTAGAGTTCCTACTTACGTTTCAGATAATAAGCCATATTTGAGGTTGATTAATGATAGGCGAATGTTGGATGTACTGCCCAATGTATAATGTATTACTATTACCACACAGACTATAGCCATTAACGATCTCTCCGTGAGATTTATTTATTTATTTATGCGACTAAACGACTAATACAATTTTGGTCGACCAATCCTTTTCTGGTCAACTAACGCTTAGTCGACTATTATTTTATTTATTCATTTATTTCTCTTTAAATATATATCAGACATTTTATAGTACAAATTCTGTTTAAGAAGAATGAATGTTTTGTATTCATGTTGATATTATTTGAGATATCATGGTAGAATTGGTTCGACTGCACATCATTTAAATAAAATTATTTCAACTGAAGTAAAGTGAGTCTGGATGCATGTTGATAATGCTAATGTTGGGGGGGGGGAAATGTTGTTGGTTGTCCTGAAATGCCAATGCCACGATGCAAAACCACTTCATAGTCTTAAAATAAGCTTCATTTTCTTTATTTTGGGGTTGAAATGTGAGCTGAACGCGTTTTCCTGTGATTCACCCACACAATGACCTTATGCTTTCCCAAATATACAAACTGTTCCCTGTTCTGCTCGGTGGTGCGGGATGCCAGATTTGATGATGTCTTTGAGTGTGGGCGGAGCCTCGTGGTCAGGTGTTTAAAGTGGACAAGAGTGTGTGTTCCTCCGCAAATTATTTGGCGTCCAAATGACGCATTTGTATTTGAATAAGCTGTGAAATCCTTTCTCTGTCTCACAGGTTGTGCTCTAAGCCCCAGATCCAGTCTGAGATAGATTCTGCATATCTTTTGGAGTCCTTGGCTGGGAATTTCATGGATGTAGTGCAATACAACGAGGACAACCGGGCATTTGAGGTGTGTGCGGTCTTTTTGTGTATGTTAGAGATGCACATTTTGACCACAAGCACAAAAATGACATGATCAGAATGATTTGGTTGTCTGTGTAAAAATTCAAGTCAAGGATTCAGCAAAGCTCAAGTCAAAAACTAGTAATTTGTTGAGAGTGTGTGTATGAGAGATAAGAGGCTGTATATTGTTAGGACCTCTTGAGTCAGATTACCAATAAACCGCTGGACTTGAGAACAGCAGGAGCTTTTAGAGCTGCAGGATTGAATTACAGAGAGAGAGGAACTGAGTGAATGAGAGGATGAAAGACGGGAAAACACTTCTGTAGACAGCAGACATTTATAGTGGGACATTTTTGGATTGGCCGTGTATTTTAATTTTTAGTTTTCACTCATGAAGCATAAAATTAGCTAAATTTAGGTTATAAAAATACTGCATCCCTGTTTTCAAACTTCTACTTAGAATGATGGGGAAGTACATACAGTTGAGGTCAAAAGTTTACATCCCCCTATTCAGAATCTGCAAAATGTTAATTATTTAACCAAAATAAGAAGGATCGTATATAATGCGTGTTATTATTTAGTACTGACCTAAAAGTAAAGTAAAAAAAGCAAAATATTTCACATTAAAGATGTTTACATATTGTCCACAAGAGAAAATAATAGTTGAATTTATAAAAATGACCCCGTTCAAAAGATTCTTAATACTGTGTTGTTACCTGTATGATCCACAGCTGTGTTTTTGTTTAGTGATAGTTGTTCATGAGTCCCTTGTTTGTCCTAAAAGGTTAAACTGCCCGCTGTTCTTCAAAAAAATCCTTCAGGTCCCACAAATTTTCCAGCATTTTTGTGTATTTGAACCTTTTCCAACAACGACTGTATGATTTGAGATCTATCTTTTCACACTGAGGACAACTGAGGGACTCATATGCAACTATTACAGAAGGTTCAAACTCTCACTGATGCTCCAGAAGGAAAAACAATGCATTAGGACTTGGGGGGTGAAAACTTTTGAATGGAATAATATATATATATATATATATATATATATATATATATATATATATATATATATATTTTTTTTTTTTTTCTTCTTTCATTTAGTATTGCCCTTCAGAAGCTACAGAAGATATTTACATGTTCCCCAGAAGACAAAATAAGTTAAACCTAACCTGATCTTCAAACCAAAAATCAGAAAGTTTTCACCCCCACACTCTTAATACATGGTTTTTCCTTCTGGATCATCAGTGAGCATTTGAATCTTTTGTAATAGTTGCATATGATTCCCTCAGTTGTCCTCAGTGTGAAAAGATGGATCTCAAAATCATACAGTCATTGTTGGAAAGGGTTCAAATACACAAAAATGTTAGAAAGCCAAAGAATTTGTGGGACCTGAAGGATTTTTCTGAAGAACAACAGGCAATTTAACTGTTCAGGACAAACAAGCGACTATCACTAAACAAACAAACAAACAAACAGCTGTGGATCATTCAGGTAGCAACACAGTATTAATAATAACTTTTGAACAGGGTAATTTTTATCAATTTATAAATTGTATAATTTATTTTCTCTTGTGGACTATATGTAAACATCTTTTATGTAAAATATCTTGTTCAGGTTAGTGCTAAATAAAAAAAAAACATGCATTTTGTATGATCTCTCTTATTTGGGTAAAATAATTAACATTTTGCAGATTCCAAAAGGGGGGATGTAAACTTTTGACCTCAAATGTACTTTCAAGTAGTAAGACAGTAGGCCAGTATTGTGACATACGAACACCAGACTTCAAAAAAATTACTTATATTAGTCTTTTTTAGCTTTTCAAAATATTTTCCCAAAACAGTCAATGAAAATTAATCTTAATGGAATAGTTCACCCAAAAATGAACCCTGGCTGAAATTGTACTCGCCTTCAGGCCATCCAAGACATAGATGAGTTTGTTTCTTCATCAGATTTGGATAAATGTAGCATTGCATCACTTGCTCACCAATGGATCCTCTGCAGTGAATGGGTGCCGTCAGAATGAGAGTCCAAACGGCTGATAAAAACATCACAATAATCCACAAGTAATCCACACCACTCCAGTCCATCAGCTAACATCTTGAGATGCCAAAAGCTGCGTGTTTGTAAGAAACAAATCCATCAAGACATTTTTAACTTCAAACCATTGCTTCCAGCTAAAATATGAGTCCATAATCCATAATAACACTTCCTCAGTGAAAAAGTATGTAATCTTGTTATCATTCACATCAAAATCCAGCCACATATGTGTTTACAGCAGTTTTGTAAACGGTGCTGATGTGTGCAGATTTCTGTCCTGATTGAGACAAGACGACTTTGTCACTGAAGAAAGCGTGATTATGGATTATGGACTCGCATTTTAGCAAGAAGCAACAGTTTAAAGTTAAAAACGCCTAAATGATGGATTTGTTTGTTACAAACATGCAGCTTTTTTCTTCTCAAGATGTTAACTAATGGACTGGAGTGGTGTGGATTATTGTGGCATTTTTATCAGCTGTTTGGACTCTAATTTTGACAGCACCCATTCACTGCATTCATGGCACCCATTCACTGCAGAGGATCCTTTGGTGAACAAGTCATGTAATTCTAAGAAGCTCATCTACATCTTGGATGGCCTAAGAATGAGATTTTCAGCAAAATTTCATTTTTTGGTGAACTATTGCTTTAAAACAGATGTGGTTTGTGAACACAAGCCAAGGAGCTCTTTCTCACACACAAAGGCACACACATACACACACAGATTCCCTGGCATGATCCAAGCAGTGATTGAGTGTTTAAGTGGAATTTGGATTAAAAGGTGTGTCTCTGTAATCAGAGTCCAATCTCGGAATGTTCTCGGAATTTTGGTCCTGGTTCTGATAGATTACAGCTCACATCCTGATTACGAGAGACTCCGAGACTTTTGTCCTAAAATGCCTTTACTGAACGTGTAGGGCTTTTTAGGTGAAATTCTGCCAAATCTGTTTCAAGAAAGACATAATCTTTCCATTATGGACATCCTGTGAGAGAAAAATGATTTAAATGATTAGTTCTCTTCCAGAATAAACATTTCCCCACAATTTACTCACCGCCATGTCATCCAAAATGTTCATGTCTTTCTTTCTTCAGTCGAAATAAATTTTTTTGAAGAAAACATTCCAGGTTTTTTTTTCCATATAGTGGACTTTAAGGGGTTGGCAAAAGGTTAAAGGTCCAAAATGCAGTTTCAGCGCAGCTTCAAAGGGTTCTACACAATCCCAGACAAGGAATAAATGTCTTATCTAGTGAAACAATTGTGTTTTTTTTTTTTTTTTTTTTATAAAAAATTAGATACTTTTTAACCACAAATGCTCGTCTTGCACTAGCTCTACCTCATTCATTACATTACAATGATAGGTCTTCTGGGCAAAAAGTGTAGTTTTTAAAATATATTTAAACTACTTATTCTAACATAAAAGGTCTTTAAAGTTATGTTTAGGGCCATTATTTTTTTGGCATAGTATCTGTCAAACTAACCAAAACCAAAAGCACAATATGGCGTAATCCCTTCATCAAGTCTCAAAGAAGAAGTGTGCACTTTGTTCAGGCGATCAGCTCGTGATCTGGTGTTTTACTTGCCTCAGAACGTCTCACTTCACAGTGAACTCGTTAATTGCATGTGCTGTGAGTTTAGTGTGGATTTGAATTTTTTTTCATTCACTAGATTTGTAGTGAGATGCGTTTTTCTAAGCCTGTATTCACTGAAGCTGGAGTTTTCCATCAAAATAAAAGCTCTACTGCCGTTTCCATCCGAATTAAAACTTAAAAGTGCAGTATGAATTGCTGACAGTCCAAATTCAAAATATACCTTTCAAGTGTAGAAATTAGGAAAGAAGTATTGTAATTTCCTTACTGTTGTGTAAAGCAAAAATAATATACCTATGACATATTATTTTTGTTTATTTTACAGTGCAATTGTTTTACGGTATTTGGCTATTACTGTTATAGGGATAACAATAATGTAAATTATTTCTATTATATTCTCAATTTTTTGGCTTTTTTAAAACACCACTGTGAATATAATTTAGACTTAGACTTATACCACAAATAAAAAGAGGGTAAAGTCCCCTTTAAAGTTCAGGTACAAGTCTATTCACTTTTTTCAAGTTTTCTTAGTTTAGAACATGGGTTGGAGCTCTTCATTTTGAACTCTTGAAGTGCATTAGATAGAATAATTTAACTTTAAATTACAAAATTACAAAATGTACTAGTCTTTGTCTTTTTTTTAAATATCACAAATATCCTCTCGTGGACTTCATATCAAGATATTGTATTGTGAAGATTTTTATATGGTTACACCCCTATAAGTTAAAAAGTTTTTTAGAAAATGACAGATTGTTTCACTAGATAAGACCCTTTTTCCTCAGCTGGGTTTGTGTAGAGCCCTTTGAAGTCCTCTACATGGAGAAAAATCTTGGATTTTTTTCCTATTTTTTTTTTCCCCTCAAAAATTTTCCTTAATTTTGTTTCGACTGAAGAAAGACAGACATGAACATCTTGGAAGACATGGGGGTGAGTGAGTTATTAGGAAATTTTTATTGTGGAAGTGAACCAATTCTTTAATGTATTTTTTTTATTTTTTTATTTTTTTGTAATTTTCGAAAATCCAAAGTTTTAATGAAAAGTTTAATTTTTTTAATGGTTTTATTAAAGTGTAACAATTAGGGAAGCACTTTAGGTGTTTCCACCACTGAATAAGAAAAAAAGGTAATTGCATCTTTTTATCTCACAATTCTGATTTTTTTTCTCAGAACTGTGAGATATAAATGCACAATTGTGAGCTATAAAGTCAGAATTGCTAGATATAAAGTCAGAATTGTGGGAAATTAACTCACAATTTTGACTTTTTTTTTCACAATTGCGAGTTTGTATCTCGCAATTCTGACTTTCTCACAATTCGAGTTTGTATCTTGCAATTATGACTTTTTTTTCTCACAATTGCAAGCTTATATCTCACAATTCTGACTTTGTTTTTCACAATTGTGAGATAAGTCGCAATATCCTTATTTTTCAGTGGCGAAAAACAAACCTCAACAGCAAAACAAAACAGAAAAAAATGCAAAACACCAATAAATACTAAATATATTTTACATTTTCCAAAAAAATTAAACGGCTAAATATTTTTAAAAAATAATAAAGATAGCTATACTGATTAATTTGAAAAAATCAGAGTAGAAGCACATTGATTACCCAAACCCTTATAAATAAAAAAAATATTTAATAAATGTTTATTTCAATGAAAAAAAAAAACCCTAATAATTTAATCAATCTAAAAAACAAACAGACACAAAAACACACATTTTGCTAATTTCTTTATCTAATGCAAAATGTTTTCTAGTAGGTCTGGTTTAGTCATAAAAATTTCTTTTATATTTTATAAAAAAATAAATGGTATGTCCTTATTTCTAGATAATTCAATGTGTGTTTTTCAGGGCGCTGTGGGAACTAACATCACCATAAAGGTGTTGTGCAGCGTGATGCTGGACTCTTCGTTAGGCGAGCCGTACAATCGATACGCTGCTGTGGTTCGATTGATGCAGAGCACATTCTCTCAGTCGTGCTTAAACATCCAGTACAAGAGCTACATCCAGGACATGAGCAACACCAGCTGGAGCGGCCCTGAGGCTGGAGGAGGTGTGTTTTCATACATGTTGATTTGTGTGTGTTGTGTTTAAGTCACACTGATGTCTATGTAATGTTCCTCACTTGTTTTCCAGCTTGCTGCTTTATGTCTAAAAGTGCGGTGTGGGTTCACTTGTCCTTTGCTATTTTGCTTCTTAGGGGTGTCTTAGGGGGATTTTACAGATGACAAAAAGTTTTTGATATTCTTCATATTCTGTGTGGTCAGTTCACAGCAGTGATAGAAATGAGTTTAAATTGTTGTTTAAATTGTTGTTTTACCTTTTATGTTTTTTTTTTTAAACTACTAAATATCTTTAGTTGTTGTTTTTATATATATATATATATATATATATATATATAATACTTTTTTTTTTTTTTTTTAGAAATTTGATTTTATTTATTAATTTTTGTTTTGTTATTTTTTGAGATGCCATATCTTGTTTTATTTACTTGTTTTGTATTTATTTAATTTAATGTATATTTTATTTTGATTTATCTAGAAAAGTAGTTTTATTTGTATTGATTTTTATTTCATTAGTGAATGTTTTGTTTTATTTATTTGTTTTATTTCATTTTTTTTAAATTAAAATGAAAATATTTAATATTTAATTTTTTTGTTGTTCTATTCCTTTATGTATAATTTAATTGTAGATTTTTTTGGGATCTTATTTTATTCAATTGTTTTGTATTTATTTAGTTTATATTTTATTTTAGTTTATTTTGATTTATTTAGAAATGTGGTTTTATTTATCGATTTGTATTATTTGTTTTGTATTTTAGTTTTGGTTTTATATTTTAATTTAATTTATTTAGAAATTTAGATTTTAGTTTTTTTATTTATTTATTTATTTTAATATTTTTTGAGATGCAATATCTTATTTTATTTACTTGTTTTGTATTTATTTAGTTTTCATTTATATTTTATTTTGATTTATTTAGAAATGTGGTTTTATTTATCAATTTCTATTTAGTTGTTTTGTATTTTAGTTTTAGTTTTATATTTTATTTTTAGAAATTAGATTTTATTTGTTTTTTTGTTTTGTTTGTTTTATTTCTTTTTATATTTTTGGGTTGCAATATCTTATTTTATTTACTTGTTTTGTATTTATTTGTTTTCATTTATATTTTATTTGCTTTTGATTTATTTAGAAATTTGGTTTTATTTATTTTATTTTAATTTAATTCATTTAGAAACTAGATTTTATTAATGGTTTTTTGTTTTATTTATTTTTATATTTTTGAGTTGCAATATCTTAATTTTGTTGCAATATCTTAATTTATTTACTTGTTTTGTATTTATTTAGATTTGATTGATTTATTAATTTTTTTGTTTGTTTTATTTCATTTTTGGGGGGATGAAATATTATATTTATTTATTTTTCTTTATCTTCTGATTCATCAAATATGTCATTACTCCAAAATGAAACCGAAAATAAAGCTGATTTTAATTTGTGTGTTTAGGGAGGCAGTGGATATATCAGACCTGCACTGAATTTGGCTTTTATCAGAGCACCGATTCACCAAACCAACCCTTCAGTGGATTTCCCTTGCAGTGAGTGTCTTTTAGAGTCAGTTTTCATCCTAAAGTATGTTTGTAGTTGTTATTGAACGGTTTTCTGTTTTGCTCTCTCTTCCTTCAGCTATTTCCTGCAGCAGTGCGCTGACATATATAATCTCAGCACCTCGTTGGACTATGCTATTCAGCAAACCAATGAGGAATACGGAGGATATGACATCAAAAGCACTCGCATCGTCTTCCCCAACGGTTCCATTGACCCCTGGCATGCCCTCGGAGTGACCCAGGACATCACAAGCGACCTTCCGGCTGTCTTCATTAAAGGTCTGTCCTGTTGTCTTTTTCATTTATCCCTGTTTTGCTCTGAATCTCACCAGCTCTGCTCTCTGTCAGGCACGGCTCACTGCGCTAACATGTACCCAGCCCGAGCGGAAGACCTTCCTCAGCTGAGTTTAGCGCGGGATCACATCTTCATCCTGCTCCAGAAGTGGCTGGCGGAGTGATTGACAGCAGCAGCAGCCAATCAGGCGCAATGCGCAGGCGTAATGGCCAATCACGATGTTTAATGGTACTATTGCAATGCAAAGAAGGAATTTTCTCGCTTTTGACACTTTGACAGTGTTTTTATAACTTGATTTCAAAGTCCTGATTTCAAAATCACTTTTTGTATGTAATACGTTTAATAATGTCCTTTTATTTTTTTTTTGTAAATCATTTGTGTATATTTTGCAGCAGAGGTTTTTGAATAAAATTAATTTTAGAATGTCGAAAACCTGTTTGAAATTGTAAAATAAATAAATAAATAAATAAATAAAAAAGGTAATTGCGACTTGCAACTTTTTATGAACAATTCTGACATTTTTCTTGCAATTCCGAGTTTGTCTCGCAATTCCAAGCTTAAAACTCACAATTCTGAATTTATATCTTGCAATTCTGTTTTTTTCTCTCTAAATTGCGGGATATAAACTCAGAATTGTGAGAAATAAACTTCCTACCATGGAATAAAAAATTTTATGAAATAAAAAAATGATCAAACAATTCTACATTTACATCTTGCAATTTAGACTTCTTCTCCCAACTATGAGTTTATATCTCACAATTCTGATTTGTCATTGTTATCTTGCAGTTTTAAGTTTATATCACAATTTTGCATTTATATCTTACAATTCTAACTTCTTTTCTAGAATTACGGGGAAAAAGTCAGAATTGTGAGATATAAACTCGCAATTCTGACTTATTTTCTTGCAATTTTGCATTAATATATAGCAATTCTAAGTTTATATCTCGCAATTCTGACTTTTTCTCACAAGCATGAGTTTATATTTCATATTTCTTTTATTGCAGAATTATATATATCTTGCAAATCTGACTTAATATCACAATTTTGAATTTATACCTTGCAGTTCTAACTTTCTGAGAAATCTGGGACAAAAGTCAGAATGCAAGACATAAACTCACAACTCTTATTTTTGAGTTATTTTCTTGCAATTTTGAGTTTACATCTTACAATTCATTTTTTTCCTGCCATGAAAAAAAAGGTACTGGCTACTTATTATCTAAATATATCTAGCAATTCTAAGTTTATATTTTGCATTTGGAATTTATATTTCTATATTATATTTATATACAATTTTGCGTTTACATCTCAAAATAAAAAAAATAAAGTTTTTTTTTTCCTGCCACAAAATAGTTATTTGCAACTTTTTGTCTCACTATTTTGACCTATTTTTTTTCTATTCTGAATTTATATTTTGAATTTCTGAATTTATGTATCACAAGTCTAACATTTATTCTCAGAATTGTTTATATCTTCTAAGTTTAAATCACAATTCTGAATTTCTTACTACTTTTCACAGAATTGTCTAGCTATTATGCCTTACTTTGTATTTTGCATTTCCGAGTTTATATTTTACAGTTCTGACTTTTCTGAGAATTGTTTATATCACAATTCTGAATTTCAACATTGAATTTAAAATTTATATATAATTATATAATTATTTCTCTCTCTCTCTCTCTCTCTCTCTCTCTCTCTATATATATATATATATTTATTATATAATGTAAAGGTAATTGCAACTTTGTTTAACTATTTTAAATTTTATGTCAATAATTATCAATTCTGGGTTTGTATTTTGCATTTCTAAGTTTATATCTCACAGTTCTGACTTTTCTCAGAATTGTTTATATCTTGTAATTCTGAGTTTATATCACAATTTTGAATTTATATCTTGCAGTTCTAACTTTTTTTCACAGAAGTGTAAGATATAAACTGAGAATTCAGATTTATTTTATTGCAATTGTGAGTTTACATCTTGCAATGTCCAGCGCAAAATAAAAAAATAAAAAAGGTAATTGCAACATGTATTTAACTATTCTGACTTATTTCCTTTCAACTCTGAGTTAATATTTAGCAATTGTGAGTTTGTATCTTGCAAGTTTTCTTCTTTTCTTGCAATTCTGAATTTATATTTTGCATTTAAGTTTATATTACACAATTCTGGCTTTTCATCTCAGAACTGTTTATATCTTGCAATTCTGAGTTTCACAATTATGAATTTATAGGCCCTATCTCCCAAATCTAACTTGCGAAATCTTCTTGCGAAATGCATCTCGCAATTCTGTTTTTTTGTTCCCGCCACAAAATAAAAAAATAAAAAGGTAGCCTAATTGCAACTTTTTAACTATCGTCTTTTTTCTTGCAATTCTGAATTTATATTTTGCATTTCTAAGTATACATCTCACAATTTTGACTTTTTCCTCACAATTATAAGTTTATATCTCACAATTCTGAATCTCTATCTTATCTGCGAGAAAATAAACCAGAATTGCAAGATAAAAGTCAGAATTTGTTTCCGCTATGGTATAAAAAAATCTTAAAAACAAAAAGAAAAGCAATAATCAATAAAAAAAAATAATATAAAAAACACTGGGAAGGTACCATGGTATACTGAATAATTGGCATATTCCAATGTTATGCTTTAGTCCAGTGCTGTATTCAGTATTGTAAATGATATTACCAATATAGCGTATATATCTCATTTACCTTGGTTTTTAAGTGGCACCGAAAAATACTACAAAGCTGGTACTTGTTCAAAACCTTGCATTACTATGGTACTTTCCGTTAGTCACGTCTTGAGATTCCAGTTGCACAACAGTTAATGGCCATGTTTTATTGTTTTTGTCAAAGCATATAATTATCCGACTCACTAATCATCCTATTCTTCCGCGTGTGTGTCATTTCCTGTTTACACACGAGAGTTTTATCAAAATTTCGCTTAAGGCTTTTTTGCTACCCTTCCCCGAATTCTACTACGGCGAGGGTTCAGCTCATGAATATTAATGACGTAACGGAACGTTCGGCGGCCGTTGGTATTGCGTGGTTGGACGTCAACCAAATGACGTCATGACTACTTGATTAATATTCAAAAAGTCTTTAGCGGCGTAGTAATCGTATTTATGAGAAGGCGGAGCCCGGCGCTAGGGACAGAAAGAAATAAACGGAGGCGCGGCGGCGTGAGGAGGAACACGGACGCTCGCGGAAGACACTTGCTCTCTACCTGCGTATCTGAAGAATTAGAGCTGCTTGTCCAGGTCAGTAGAGCGTATTGCATCTTATTTTTCCTCATAGACTGGCCAGGTTGTTTTGTACTTACATCAGGCGCTAGTTACAGCTGTTTCAATTCCTAGGTGTTTGTTAACGGGGTTTTATTGATCTATAACATATGAGGGATGTGAAGGATGACTTGTTTGTGAGTTGTTGACTTTCAGTTCCAGACCCCCGCCTCTATTTGCCCTCTCAGACTGAATTTTAATGCCTATAATTAAACACAGTTGCTGAAGCTGCTATAAAAAGTTTACTGCGGTCTTCGGAATACAACGCTTTACTCATGTAGCTCACATAAAGCACTGTTTAACTGACATAAACTGTCATTAGAGGTGTAGCAGACTAGATCAGATAAGGGAAACCGTCACAAGTCCATCAAAATAGACAAGCAAGAACCAGTTGGATAAACCTAGCCTCTGTTCAAACTAGTTTGACTTGGTGGTAATCTAAGTCTATGCAGTTCATGCAACTGGCACCTGTTCAGCTGTCTAATATTGAACGTTCTCTCAAAGTTATATTAACGTTAATAGAATGTTTGTTCGAAGTACTGGTCTTTTATAGTGTTCTCAAACATTAGCAGGAAATCATTACTTATACTTAGTTCATGGAACTCTTTTCTTAAATATTTGTGAACCTGGACCACAAAACCAGTCTTGAATAGCATGGGTATATTTGTAGCAATAGCTAAAAATACATTATATGAGTCGAAATTATTTTTCTTTAATGCCAAAAATCATTAGGATATTAAGCAAAGATAATGTTCCATGAAGATAATTTATAAATTTCCTCTCGTAAATATATCAAAACGTAATTTTCGAATAAGAACTTCATTTGAACAGCTTTAAAGACAGTTTTCGCAATATTTCGATTTTTTGCACCCTCAGATTTCAGATTTGTAAATAGTTGTATCTCTATATTGAGCTTTCTTATTCAGCTTTAGATGATGTATCAATCACATGTTTTGTGGTCCAGGGTCACATTTTAGTTTGACATTCGACTAACATTTTTTTAAACGTTACTACTTGTTTCGGAATGTTTAGAGAACATTTAAAAGTAACATTCCAATAATGTTTGAAAATGATAAAATAGAATGTTTGTGTAACCACACACACAAAAAAGCTTCAGAGAACATTCAGAAATAATGTTTTCATAACTTGAGAATGTTAGAAAATCATTCTTAAACCTGTCCTGTAGCTGTTTTAAAACAAAGATCAGACTAAATCAGTTCTGTTTTGAAGGTTTATGAAGGATTGTGTGTTTAAAATGTTTTATGATACTTGTTCCAAACACTCATAGCTGTGAAATGCACTAATGAATGATTTATCACAATAGTCTGTTGACACAGTGTATCACTGGAGTGATATGTGACCCTGGACCACAAAACCATAAGGGTCAATTTTTTGAAACTGAGATTTAAACATCATCTGAAAGCTGAATAAATACGCTTTCAGTTGATGTATGGTTTGTTAGGATAGGACAATATTTGGATGAGATACAACTATTTGAATATCTG
Source organism: Cirrhinus molitorella (assembly GCA_033026305.1). NCBI lineage: Eukaryota > Metazoa > Chordata > Actinopteri > Cypriniformes > Cyprinidae > Cirrhinus > Cirrhinus molitorella. The sequence goes on along the minus strand of CM065134.1, from coordinate 31,928,694 downwards.
GAATCCAAGGGTGCAAAAAAAAAAAAAAATGGAGAAAATCGCCTTTTAAGTTGTCCAAATGAAGTTCTTAGCAATGCATATTACTTATCAAAAATTACGCTTTGATATATTTACTGTAGGAAATTTTACAAAATATCTTTACTTAATGATTGCTAATGATTTTTGGCATAAAAGAAAAATCAATAATTTTGAGCCATATAATGTATTTTTTTTTTTTTTTTTTTTTTTTTTTGGTCCAGGGTGACATTTAAGATATATGTAATAAAAAATAAAAAAATTATGTTCCCTTAATTGCACCATTAAATAATCACCTACCTATATAATCAGAGGTATTTTATGCATTTTAAACACATTCATTTAGCTTTCTAAATGGATGCAATGCATAGACATCTATGGTTAAAAAAGTCAGAATTGTGGGATAAAAGGTTGCAATTTAATTTTTAATTTTATGGCAGAAACAAACAAAGAAATAAAAAAAAAAAAGATGTTTTTGAGAAATTTTGAGAAAAAAAATCAGAACTGCAAAATGAAAAATAGGAATTACAAAAAAACAACAACAACAATGACAACAGCAGAAATCTGAGTTCAAATCAGACAAACTTAAAAAACTTTCTGCATTTTTACAATTAAATAAATATCTTTTAAACTGTATATCTATATATTTTATATATCTTCTAAAGAAGGTGTTAAGAGATTTCATCAGTGTTTTGTACTCCTGGGTACCAAAATATGATTAAGTAGGCGCACACACACACACACACACACACACACACACACACTTGCTATCCTTAATCAAATAAATTCCTGAGCCGCAGGGCTGTGTGACGGGAAACAGAATAGCTCAGGGAGTGTGTGCACAGATCCAAGAGACCCGAGGATTGTGGAAATTTGTGTTGCTTGGAGCCTTTCTTTACTCAAGAAACGCTTGTGCAAAAAAAAAAAAGAGTGAGATCCCAGGAAAATCAGTGTGCTTTGGAGAATACTGATTAGATCGACATCTCAGAGAAAAACAGAGATGTCAGAGAGAAGCAGGTACTTGTGTTGTGCTTTGTGTAAATGTTGTAAGATATCATGTAAGAATGAGCCATGGGTCAGACGTCTGGACAGGTTTGAACCTGGAATTTGAAGTCATTTTACTATGATTTCCTTTGAAGGATTCATTTGTTTAGAAGATGTTATATTGTCTTTAATAGGGATCACAAAACCAGCCTTAAGTAGCACGGGTATATTTGTAGCAATAGTCAACAATACATTGTATGGGTCAAAATGAATGTTTTTTTGTTTAATGCTAAAAATCATTAGGATATTAAATGAAGATCATGTTCCATGAAGATATTTTGTCAATGTCCTAACGCAAATATATCAAAGCTTAATTGGTAACAATGTAATTTGGACAACTTTAAAGGTAATTTTTTTTTTTTTTTTTGAACCATGTGTTATAAAAGCTATAAGAAAGTTTATTAAAGTGGTTCTACCATTGTGTTCTTAGGATCAATGCTAAACTCACTTAAGTATGGTAAAATGAGACTATATGTGTGTGTTGATTGTCATTTGAAGTATGCTTTTTATAATAGTTTTTATTTTCTTAAAAAAATGACACCCTTTAAACATAACACACAGTAACTAATTGAGCGAAACTGAGTATTCGATAAGTCAAAAATGTAGAGTGGGACTCAGGATTTCATATATATATTAAAATTGTATAAATTATAAAAATTGCTAAAATAAAATCTACTTAATAATGTTAAATCTTATTATTTTATGTAATGTATAAAAATGGCATTTATTTTAAATGTACTTAATATATATTTTATTTTATAAATATAAAAAAATATATTTTATAAAGATAAATGATTAGAATGATCTCTCCCTGTTTATAGATTTTTATCATTTATAATATTTATTACAATTAAAGTAAAATATTTATCTAAAGTAAAATTTATTTTATAAATTATAAAAATTGCTAAAAATCTAAATGTACTTAAATGTGCTGAGTATGGAGAGTGGGACTCAGAATTTCATATATATTAAAACTGTATAAATTATAAAAATTGCTAAAATAAAATACTTATACTTCTATTTTGTAAATTTGAAGAAATTCTAAAAATATCCATCTGTCTGTCTGTCTGACTGTCTCTTATTATTTTATAAATTACAAAAATGCTTAAAAAATGTAACATTTACTTAATATATATATAATATGTTATATATATATATAATATAATATATATAATATATTATAGTTATATATAATATATATATACACACACATTTTATATCTAAATAAAAGTATTTTATAAAGATAAATTATAAGAATGATCTCTCCCTATTTATAGATTTTTATAATTTATAATATTAATATTAAATTAAGTTAAATATATTTATCTGTATTATTTTATGAGTTAATAAAAATGGCAAGAAAATCTAAATACTTAATGTATATTTTATTTGATAAATATATTTAAAAAAATGCTCTCTATTTTTATATATATATATATATATATATATATATATTTTTTTTTTTTTAATTGTTATTTTATAAAGATAAATTATAATAATGATCTCTCCCTATTTTCTCTCTATTTTTATCATTTATAATATTTATAACAATTAAAGTAAAATATTTATCTATATTATTTTATAAATTATAAAAATTGATAAAAAAAAATCCAAATATACAAATGTATTTATAAATATTAAAAAATATAGAATTATAAATTATTATTAATGAAATATTAAATATAATATATAATGCAACATATATAACATATTTATAGTTTTTATAAGAATTAAAGTACAGTATTCGATTTATGGTTATTCTTTTTTGTTGAAAAATATTAAAGCAATTTTTTTTTCTTTGGAATAACATGCTCTGTTGAATTGTCAACAATAAGATGTGTATGTGTTTATTACAAAAGTAAATGCACTATTAGAATGTGTCAAAGTAAATACAACTTCAAGCAGTTTAAGGATTTTGTAATCCATAAGCAATGAAATGCATAAAAATAATTTGGCATGTATTCATAAAAACAATAGACACAGTTCTTATGAACATTAGTTTTACTTCATCACCATGTCTTTCTCTGTTCTTTAGGTGAGCTGCCTGTGTGTCCCTCAAGATGTTTGTGGTGTTGCACATGTGCGTGTTGATGGTGGTTTGTTCCTTGAGCGTTTCCGCCTCTCAGTCCTCATCTTACGGAGAGCGAGGCTCTGATCTCGGCCTGCAGGTGTTTTTGCGTGTGGTCCAGGACAAACCGCAGGAGAATGTGGTCATGTCGCCTCACGGTGTGGCCTCCATCCTAGGCATGCTGCTCCCGGGGGCCCATGGGGACACTCGCCGACAGCTGCTCACGGGCCTCAAATACAAGAAGACGGGTGTGTATTTGCTCTGGGTTCATATGCGTTCCTTAAGCATGATCATTTAGTGTGTAATTCGGATGTGAATGATACATTAAACCATGTTGAGGATCATTAGTGGCATCCAGTAATTTTGTGTGTTGATTCTGCTCTCAGGTCCATATAAGATGCTGCGGAAGTTGCATAAGGCCCTGACGACCAAATCCAACGCGGATATTGTGACGATCGCCAATGCGCTGTTCCCCAATGAGGGCTTCAGCATGAAGGAAGACTTCCTGACAGCCAACAAAGAGAACTTCATGTGCGAGAGTCAAACCATTGACTACAGTGACCCAGAGAAGGCTGCAGAAACCATTAATGAATGGGTGAAAAACAGCACCAAAGGTACACCTCTATCCCGGATTCATTAAACAGGACTTTTACAATGCAATATCTCTCGAAATTTCATATTTATCCCTGAATGTGCTCTTAGCCCTGAGAGTTTTTGTTTTTTTATATTATTAACTTGTAGAATGCATGTATATTAATAGTATAATATTGTAATAGACGCTTTCCATGTATAGTCTACAAACTAGGTTCCGATTATTATTTTTAAAGCATTGGAAGCACAGATCTGTTGATAATTGAAGTTTTTAATTATTCATTTTTAAAATTCCAAATTATTATAAGAAAAGAAATATAGGATGTTTATGACTAAATGACTAAATTTCAATTTGTTTAACTTTTATAATAATATTTATTATAGTTTATAAAAAATAAGAAAAAAACATTTGGCTTATTTGTTGTATATTATTTATTTGTGAATTTATTAACTTTTAACTATTAGCTTAATTGTTAAACATAAAAACATTTTCAAAAATAATATTATTTTATAATATATCTTTTTAAAATATATAATAAAAAAATCCTTCTTTAATTTATAGAAATTACAAGTTTGTCAATAACTAAAAAAACAACATTTGGTTCCAGAATACACTGTACTTGATGTACTTGAATAAATGAATATGAGAGAATTAATATGAATAAATTAACTTTTTAATTATATTTTTTCTTTATTTTATAGGAAGTAGAAGTTTATCAATAATATATATATTTTTAGTTTATTTGTTTTATATTATTTATTTATTTATGAATTGATTAACTTTTAACTATTAACTTAATTGTTAATCTTGAAAACATTTGTTTATTTTGTATGAATAAATTAACTTTTTAATTATTAATCTTAATATTTGTAATATATATTTTAGATTTATCCTATTAAAAAGTTATACAGTTAACCAATGAATAATTTGTCTATATAAAATCACTTAAATCAGGGTTTAAACTCTATTCAAATTTATTTTATTTTTTTTGCAAAATCTCATACGAAATAAACGCAACAAAACAGCTGATATTTATTTCGAGTTTGATCTATTGATGTTGTCCTTTCATTGACAATTAGTTGGAAAAAGTTAGTTCGTTTTTTAGACCTTGTTTGGTACTCTATTTGTGTGAAGTGGAAATGAATTATAATATTAATATTATATAAAAATATATAATATTTATTCTGCTCTGTTTTTTCTTTATCAGGCCATATTCCCAGTCTTGTTAAGGCAGATATGTTCGATCCGACTTTGACTCGGTTGGTGGCTGTAAATTCCATTTACTTCAAAGGCCTTTGGAAATTCCGTTTCCAAGCCCAGAACACCAAACCCAGAAGCTTTACTGCAGGAGACGGAAAGACGTACAAAGTTCCTATGATGTCCCAACTCGCTGTCTTTAACATAGGTGAGATGTTGGGATTTTTCTCGCAGGTTGCATCAGATATTACACTCGCACACGTTCAGAACGGTTGAGTAATAAAAGATTTTCCCACCATGTGATTCAGGCCATTGTCTGGCTATGTGTGGAGCTGTTTTCCAGATACGGTGGTGCAATAAAAAACGTGGCTACTTTTTAAATCGTTGGGAACGCTGGAGTATTTTAGCTTTACAATTTCTCATAACACAGCAGATGGGATTGAACTGGTGTAAAATGTGAATTAATTGAATTCTAATGCGAACGCCAAGAGCATCTGGTCATCGTCTGAAGGACTTAATCCAAAAAAACACCAATAAACTTTTGCTAGTTTTGATATAAGCACTTTACAAGCAGAATAAAGTGTTTTATAGACCGTACAAGAACACTTATGAAGTTCACAAGGGTCATTGGGATATGAGCCATACACGCATACGTTGGGTGTTGGTTTTTGAGGAACATTCATATATATTTAATAGTTAAGTGTGCCGTTTGACTCACTTGCATAACAGCGTAAGTCTATTAATATTTGTTTTTTCGTTCTATCTGCAGGTCAAGCAAGCACTCCAGACAATTTGAAGTATACAGTGATGGAGCTGCCATATCACGGGAACAGCATGAGCATGTTTATTGCGTTGCCTTCAGAAGAGGCCACTCCACTGTCAGCCATCTTGCCGCACATCTCTACAGCGACTGTCCAAAACTGGACCAAACAGCTGGTCCAGAGGAGGATGCGCCTCCAGATGCCAAAGTGAGACACTTCCAAATTTTGTGATTTCAAAAAAGTTATTTTAGAAATGTAGAGAATATGAATATGTAGAGTTAATTAATATACAATTTATAAACTATTGAAGCATTTTTTTAATATTTAGTAAAACCGTATATTGATTTTAATACTAATTGACTAATACTAGTATTAGTATGACCATATTTTAAATTTAATAATAAAATTCAATTATGTCCAAGTTGAAATAAAGTTATGAAATTATGAGATGCTTATGAGATTTTGCCATAATCATGACTTTTTTTGACATATTTCTGACAGTCAATTTTGACTAATTATAATTATGACTTAGTTTGTCATAGTTTTGACTGTCATAATTCTGATTTATCTCATTTAATTTAGTATGTCAAAATTATCAAAAACTTTTAATTTGACAATAATTTATCTCATAATTATAAATTAGTGTATCATCATTTTGACTTTTTATATTAACTGCTTTTGTATCTCATAATTATGACTCAAGCCATAATTGTGACTGTTTTATCTCATACTTATAATTTTATGTGATCAATTTTTACTTTGTCTCTTATCTCATAATTTTGACTTTTGAACTCAGTATGTCATATTTATAACTTGAGTATATCATAATTTCAACTTTGATGATATCATAATTATGGCTTAGTATCTCAGAATTTTAAATTGTCATAATTATGACTTTTATCACAGAATTTTTATATTTTTATCTCATAATTTGGATTACAATTTAGTATATTATAATTTCATTTTTTTTGTCATAATTATAAGATATGATTATGTCATAATCATGGTTTTTATCTCAGAATTGACTTTGTATCTCATAATTTTAACAGTTATAACGAGATAATCTCAGAATTGTGACTCAGTATGTTATAACTGACATCATCCCAGAATTGTTTTTTGTCATAATTATGATAATCTTATAATTATGACTCAGTAATAATTCATAAGTCATAATCGTGACTTTTTATCTCATAATTTTGACTCAGTATATCGTAATTGACTTTTTATTTTAGATTTGACTTTTTTTTCCTCATTATTTTTTTTGTCATAATTGAAAATCTTGACTCAGTATGTCATGATCATGACTTTTTATTTCAGAATTATGACTTATCTCATAACTTCAACTTTTATCTATAATCATGAGAATCTTATTTATAACTCAATTATAACTCAGTATGCCATAATTACAACTTGAATACATCACCATTTTAACTTTTTTTTATCATAATGACTTTTGTATCATAATTATGACTTAGTATCTCATAATTTTGAATTATTGTCATAATTATGAGATAATCTCATAATTATGATAATCTCATAATTATAACTCAGTATGTCATGATCATGATTTTTTATCTTAGAATTTACATTTTTATCTCATAATTTTGACTTTGTTATAATTATGAGATAATCTCATAATTCTGACTCAAGTATGTCATAATCATTACTTTGTGACTCAGAATTATGACTTAGAAAAATTATAATTTTGATTTTAATATTTTTGAATGTTTGTCATACAACTTGGTGTCATAATTCTAACTTTAATATATCATAATTTTGACCTTTTTTTTTTTTATCTTTAATTATGACTCAGTATGTCATCATTTTGACTTCACTGTCAATCAAATTATTTCAGTGACCAAAAATTACTATTTAATAATTGTGGTTTTAGTTAACAATAATGCAGCTAGCAGTAGCACCACATCTATACTGAATCTGACATTCTTTTGTGAACACAATTGCTGATCATCATTTTCAATAAGAACTCGTGGTTTCTGTCTATCCCTTCTTCTTCGAGTAGATTCACAGCTGAGGAGGAGGTGGATTTGGAGGCTCCTCTCAGAGCGATGGGAATCAAAGACATCTTCAGTCAGACCAAAGCTGATTTCAGACACCTGAGTGAGTGACAGCTGCAGTCATGTGCTTCGTATTCTTCATAAACTCATTTTATGTGCTTATGTTTGTCTTTGACTGAATTATATTGTTGGCTGTTGACTGTGAACTTCAGCCACGTGAATCACGTCTCTCAGTGGAGTGTGAAAATGAGTCAGAGTGACTCTGTTAGTGCTCTGGTCACCATCCAGAGACGCTCCCAGTGCCACACGGCTCCAAATGATCTCTAAAGAGATAATTCGCCTCAAAGCCTGTGCTTTATTACCATAATTCATGCTGTTAAACTGCAAACTTTAACCTGAATTGCTGCAAGCAGTGAATCACTGTGCCTTTTCACTCTAATCTGTAAAGAAATGTCATTGTTCACCCACAGATGAAATCTATCATCATTTACTCAACCACATGTTGTTATCTATTCAATGGCACACAAAAGGAGAAGTTTTTCTTTTAGGCTCCAAACAGGATCAAAAACTATCATAAAAGCTCTATTAGGAGCTTGACAGACATGTTCACTATGAAATGGCATTGCATAGAGAACAGAAGAAGGTCATTTGGGTTTGGACTGACAGGAGGATGAGTAGATGATGACAAAAATGAAGTGTTATAGAAGCCATGTCATAAATCCTAAATACAACATAAAGTCAACACTGTGAGATGCAAGTCATTATTATGTATTATATTAAATATAAATGTTTGACATGATTATAATTTTGACTTGTAATTATGTTTTTTTTATTAATTATATTATTATAAATATGATTTTGTATCATAGTCTTGCCTTTATCATAATTTGATTTACTTCATAATTTTGACTTTTTATGTCATAATCACAAGTTTTATTTCATAATTGTAATTATAAATTAGCATGGTGTCATTTTGGTAAATTTCATAAGTATGAGCTAGTATTTTTATCTAATATTTATGACTTAGTATTGCATACTTTTGAATTTTTCAGTCATTTTATCTCATGATTATGACCACATTATGACAAAATCAAAACTCATGTCTTTTTATCTAATAATTTAAGTTTAGTATGTCAAATGTCAAAAGTATGTTTATCTCATAATTATGATTTAATATCACATAATTAGTTTTATCCCATAATTTTGACCATCTTGTAATTATGAATTAGTATGTCATCTTTGTAAATTGTCATAACTGACTTTATCTCATAAATATGACCTAGTATGTAAATTAGACTTTTTATCTCATATTTATGACTTAGTATTTCATAATATTGACTTTTTGACGTAACTGACGTTTTCTCATAATTATGACTTTTTTACTGTCTTTTTCTCTCATAATCTAAGTTTAGTATGTCATCATTTTGAATTATTTCAAAATTATGAGTTTGACTTAATATCACATAATTTCAACGTTTTATCATAATTATGACTTACTATGCCAGCATTTTGATTTATTTTTTAACCTCATAACTTGGACTTTAAACCTCCTAGATGTTTATTATTTTTATGTCATAATTAGTTTTGTCTCATAATTGTGACTCATTATGTCATTATTTTAACTCAATATGTCGTAATTATGACTTATTAATTGTGGTATTATAAATATGATTTAGTATGCCTTTATCATAATTGATTTACTGCATAATTTTGACTTTGTAATTACTAATCATGACTTTTTATCTTATTATTATGACTTCATTATGACAAAATCAAAACACACTTCTTATAATCATCTCATAATTTAAGTTTAGTATGTCATAATTTGGATGTATTTTTATGTAAAAAAGTTTGTCATATTCATGACTTAATATCACATAATTTTTTATTTATTTTTTTAATCATAATTAAGACTTGGTATGTAATCATTTTGACTTTTTTTTTTTTTTTTACACATTATTATAATTTTTTTAACCTCATAACTAGGACTAGCATATTGTAATATAGACTTTATTTCATAATTATGATAATTGGCTGTTGAACAAAAAAAGAACAAAAAATTGGTTTGATAATGTTTTACATAATTATGACAATTTTGACTTCTCATAATTATGACTCTTGAGAATTTTTTTGACTTAATTTTTTTGATAATTAGTGATTGTATTTCATAAGTATGATGTAAATTTGACTTTTTATCTCATATTTATGACTTAGTATTTCATAATATTGACACTTTGTTACTTTTATCTCGTAATTATGAATTAGTATGTCGTCTTTGTAACTTGTCATAATTATGACTTCTATCTCATAAGTATGATCTAGTATGATGTAATGACTTTTTGTCATATTTATGACTTATGACGTATTTACGACGTATTTCATCATTTTGACTATCTTATTATGACTTCATTATGACACAATCAACGACATTATGAGATACAAAGTCAAAATTGTTTTTAAAATATATTTTTGACGTAATTATGACAATTTTGACATTTGTCTCATAATTACGATTCATTGTGTCATCATTTTGTCGTTTTTTTCATGTCACCATTATGAGTTGGTCATACTTATGAGATACAAGTCAAAATTGATGTAAATTGGACACTTTGTCTCATTATTAGGACTTAGTATTTCATAATTTTGACTTTTTGACCTAATAGTGACTTTTCATCTCATGACTATGACTTGACAAAGTCAGAATTTTCATACTTGTCTTGTCTTGTCGTGTCTTTTTATCTCATAGTTTTAGTGTGACATAATTCTAACTTTTTAAGTCAAAAGTATGAGTTTATATCTAATTTTGACTTTATATCATAATTTATGCCATCATTTTGACATTTTCTCACTTGTGTTATTTTTAAACCTCATAATTAGGACTTAGCATATTGTAATATTGGCTTTTTATTTCATAATTATGATGTTTAGTTTACAAGTATGACTTAGTAGGACATATATTTAATTATGTCATAATTGTGACTTTTGATATTATAATTATGATGTACCAAAGCATGAATTTTTTTATTTTTTTTTCCTCTATGTGGTGGAAATGGGCTTCCATACAGTGTTGAGTGAATCAACCTGGAAAATATTTGCTAAAAAAATGACCATCTGTGGAAAAATGTTAGAAAACAACGAGAGGGTCATACTGGAGCATAGAGAGCAAATATACATTATAAATGAAGACTCAGATCAGCTAGAGGAGGAAGGAAGAGGTTTTGCACACAATGTAGGCCACAGTGTTTGCGAAATGCTATCAGAAACCAGACCTGCAGCTCTGGCCATCTCAAGTGCTTTGTTCTGTTGCCCTCGTGTGGCAGTCTAATGTAATGACATGAGTTTACTGTATACTACTATGTGCTAAAGCTTCCGCATTTGTGTGTGTAACAGGTGTAGAGTCTGTCTATGTGTCCAAAGCACTTCAGAAAGCCAAGATAGAAGTCAATGAGGATGGAACCAAAGCCTCTGCAGCCACTAGTAAGTTACTGTGTCACACAGTGTCCTCTATTTTTAAGTTGTTAGTAACTGTAAATCTCAATCTGTGATCCTATGTACTCTCTCTTGTTAGCTGCAATCTTGCACGCCCGATCTTCTCCTCCGTGGGTGACCGTGGACAGACCGTTCCTGTTTCTCATCAGACACAATCCCACAGGTACACACACATCCGGGCTTTTTGTTGGTTTGTGAGACTGCAATATTAAAATGTTCCTGATATGAAATGCATCTTAAATCTGATCTCGTTTTCTTCTCAGGGACTATTTTGTTTGCTGGCCAGATCAACAAACCTTGAGCATGAGATCAGGAGATTTGATCAGTGGTTGACATACAAACACACACACACACACACACACACACACACACACACACACGGATGAATATATTAAACTTTTTGTCTTGGACTGCGTGTTCTTTACCCATTCAATGTCTCAAGTGTCTTTTTGCATTCATTTTGACTTTGTCTTTGTATTAAGTCTCTGTTATCTTTATAGTCTCGAGGAGCCTTTTATAAGATTTTATACACAGTTTTTCATTTTTGTCTAATGCCAACTTTCTCACAAAATGCGTGCAACTTTTTGTTCAACTTTAACAGAGATCACTCTTTTGTCCTTAAAAAATGTCAGTTTATTTGTTGTATTAATTAATGATACATTCTCCTGCATTGAGTCTTATTTTATTAAATAAGGTATTTACTGGTTTAATTGTCTTTTTTAATTTGTTTTGTTGTTTTTTTTTCAAACTCTATTTAATAAAATATATTCAAGTTTGCTGCTTTTTGTTCTTGATTTATGATTTATTTATGTATATATGTGTGTGTGTGTGTGTGTGTGTGTGTATATATTTATATAAACATTATATATTTTACTCTTCAATACAAATACAATATTAATTATTTATTATGAAAGAAAAAAAATCATAAAAATACTAATACTAGATACTGCAAATCACAAAGCAAGTTTACTTCTATAGCCTATTTTCTTTTACAATAGTAATTCAAAATCAAATTGATAAATTGTGAGATATATATATATATATATATGTGTGTGTATATATATAATATAATATAATTAATACAATTCAAGTGATTAATATATCTCCTAAGTGATCATATCACATTTTGTATTATTATTCAGAATTATATATAATTATCAAAGAAAATATAAATGCACATTTATATTATATTTTATTTATGCAATATATAAATACATGAAAATTATTAAAAAAATAGTTCTAAAAAGGTTACCTTATATATATATATATATATATATACACACACACACACATTCTAAATGATTTTATTTATGTATATTTCTGTATAATTATCTAAGATAATTATGTATGTAAATAGCTTAAATAATTAAAATAAATAAATAAAATAATTATTTAAAATGCATGTAATGCACAATGTTGATAAATTATGAACCAAATATAGAAGTTGATACATACAGTATTGTTACGAATACTTACTTATTAATATATATTTATATATATGTTTGTTGTTTTTTACGTTCGCGTTTTGACGGAGCGTTACGGTATTCTTGCTGTTGTGGTTGAACTTCCCGAGCCCTCAGCTGACTCGAGAGGAGGAATCATCGCACAGAAGGAATCAAGGGGAAACAACAGCCATGGCGGCGGAGATTCATTCGAGGCCTCAGAGCTCCAGACCCGTCCTGCTGAACAAGATCGAGGGCCACAGCGACGGCGTGAACGCGGCCGTGCTCATCCCGAAGGAAGATGGAGTCATTACGGTCAGCGAGGACAGGTACACCCGCGCCGGACAGCCACTGGATACGTGATCACATCATGACAATTAACGCTCTCTGAACACTCAAATCAAAACTTGGTTGATTAATTAATTCAACAGGTTATTACTTAAGGAACGTACTTGTTTATTATCTTACAAAAAGTACAATGGCGGTGCCACGATACATGGTAATACCACAGTACTGTGATAAATAGGCTAGTTCTAAAGGATTAGCATGTTTACATAGGGTTCTTCCATTGCACAAGTGCAAAGCATCATGGTGCTGTTTGGTTTTTAGTGTTTTGAACGGAAGCACTTGAACTTGACACACTTATTGTTGCTTCAAAACGTTTTGCTTTCAGATTTGAACTATGGATTGAACGATTATGAATTACCATGGTTATCATAGTTTCCAGTCAAGTAGAAAACCACATGCAGTTGTTGTTATTACAGTAAAACTGTGATTGGTGCTCGCCACAGCTGTCATAATGTGACCACAAATCAAAATCAGACTTTTAAAACTTTCAACAGTGTTTGAATGAACCCAATAACTACAGTAGCTTTGGTGTTTTGTCTCAAACTTCGACTGTGATATCAGTTTACAGGCCAAAATATTATATATATTATTTATTACTGCTAGGTATTAGCTTAAAATGACTGGTTTCTGGAAGGGCTCACTATGACCAATTCTCATTTTCTTACAGAAACTGTGGTATTTTTGGCATAAAAGGTGTTTACCATAGTAAACTGGACATGTTTTACTTGTTCACTACCAGTCATAAGTTTTTGAACAGTAAAAAAAGATCAATTTAAAGAATCCTTGTTAAATAAAATGCTAAATAAAAGTATTAATTTCTAGAATTTTGTTATTTTTTATTAAACTTTGGACTGTGATATCAGTTTACAGGTCAAAATACTAGGCTTGTATATTATTTATTACTATTAGGAATTTTTGTAATTGTGGTAGCTTGATATTAAGCAGTTATCATCCAAATGTATCAATAAATTGTAAAATGACTGGCTTACTTACATTTTTTACACTATTTGGAAGAGCTCACAATGATCACAAACTGTAGAAACTGTAGTATTTTTGGCATAAAAGGTGGTTACCATAGTAAATTAGACATGTTTTACTTGTTTACACTACCAGTCAAAAGTTTTTGAACAGTAAGATTTTTTTATGTCTTTTAAAGAAGTGTCTTCTGCTCACCAAGCCTGCATTTATTTGATCCAAAGTACACTAAAACAGTAAAATCTTGAAATATTTTTACTATTTAAAATAACAGTTTTCTGTTTGAACATATTTTAAAATGTCATTTATTCCTGATTTCAAAGCTGACTTTTTAGCATCATTACTCCAGTCACATGATCCTTCACAAATCATTCTAATATTCTGATTTGCTGGTCAAAAAAACATTTATTATTATTATTATTAGTATTATTATTATGTTGAAAACAACTGAATATAATTTTGTTAGGTTTCTTTGATGAATAGAAAGTTCAGAAGAACAGCATTTATCTAAAATAGAAATCTTTTGTATCATTATAAATGTCATTATCATCACTTTTGATCAATTTAAAGCATCCTTGCTAAATAAAATGCTAAATAAAAGTATTAATTTCTATAATTTTGTTATTTTTTCCTAAACTTTGGACTGTGATATCAGTTTACAGGCCAAAATACTAGGCTTGTATATTATTTATTACCATTGTTAATTTTTGTAATTGTGGTAGCTTGATATTAAGCAGTTATCATCCAAATGTGTCAATAAATGTAAAATGACTGGCTTACTTACATTTTCTCTTAGTGTAAAGATTTTTCTAGTGTAAAGATTTTTCTGGTAGTGTAAAGATTTTTAATGTTTTTTTTTTTTAAAGAAGTCTCTTCTGCTCACCAAGCCTGCATTTATTTGATCCAAAGTACACTGAAAACAGTAAAACCTTAAAATATGTTTACTATTTAAAATAACTTTTCAGTTTGAACATATTTTAAAATGTAATTTGTTCCAGATTTCAAAGCTGAATTTTTAGCATCATTACTCCAGTCACATGATCCTTCACAAATCATTCTAATATTCTGATTTGCTGCTCAAAAAACATTTATTATTATTATTATTATGTTGAAAACCGCTGAGTAGAATTTTGTCAGGTTTCTTTGAATAGAATGTTCAGAAGAACAGCATTTATCTGAAATAGAAATCTTTTGTATCATTATAAATGTCGTTATCATAATTTTTGATCAATTTAAAGCATCCTTGCTAAATAAAAGTATTAATTTCTATAATTTCTTTCTTTCTTTCTTGCGATATCAGTTTACAGGCCAAAATACTAGGCTTATATATTATTTATTACAATTTTTTTTTAGTAATACAATTTTTTTGTAGTTGTGGTAGCTTGATATTAAGCAATTATCATCAAAATGCATCAATAAATGTAAAATGACTGGTTTGCTTACGTTTTGTACACAAACTGTAGAAACTGGTATTTTTCAGCATAAAATGTGGTAGTAAATTGGACATGTTTTACAACGTTTTTACAACGTTTTTATGTTTAAACTCTTTTCCCATATTTTTGAAAGAAGTCTCTTTTGTTCACCAAGGCTGAATTTATTAGGTCAAAAATACAGAAATATTGTGAAATATTTTGTACAATTTAGAATAAATGTTTGAATGTGTTGTAAAATATAATTTACTCCTGTGACGCAAAGCTGAATTTTCAGCATCATTACTCCAGTCTTCAGTGTCACACGATCCTTCAGTAATCACTCTAATATGCTGATTTGCTGCTTAAGAAACATTTCTAAATGATCAACAGTTGTGGATATTTTAGTTTGTGGATATTTTATTTGTTTACAGAAATATTGTGTCTTTTTTTGGATGATATTTGTAGCATTTCTCTGTTGTTTATGTGCTTTTTAATGTAGAAAATCTGCTTGGGAATGTAACTTAAACCAGTCTAAGGATGTTAAACAGTCCTTTTAATGGTTTTAGAGGGGATTTGGGCATTCATCAGCTGGGTGACCAGCTTTAAAGCTGTAAAAAGAAAGCACCTTTCAGCAGGGATGTTGGTTAAGTTCCTCTCAGGATGAAGACATAAATGTTTAGTTTGTTGCTGCAAGGCTTGAAATCACGTCTGATCTCGCCATGCATTTCAACAGACTCAAAGTTTTAAACATCTATTTAAATGCTAAACAGGAGAATCGAACTCAAACGTCCATTAAGTGCAGTTTAAAGATTAGCAAGAGTTCAATTATTTAGACAGATGTTTTGGTTCAGAACAGTGTTTCTTTTCAGAGCAGTTTATTATGCTAGCAGATTCAATCTTATAGTTGGAGGGAGTGCCTGCAAATGAACAGACTTTGCTGTTAGGGATGGGATTTTTTTGGGTATCTGAATGTTGTTTACTTTTGAAACCGTCTGGTTTTGGCAAGAGCAGTGAAAATGGCTCTGGGCCAGACAAAACTGTGTTAGTGGAGATGCATTTGTGGTCGTTTGCTGATTACCTACATGTTTGACACACGAGAGCAGATGCACAAAATATAAAACTTTGCAAAACATGGTACGCTTGAGATTTTTAGGAGGAACTGAAACTGAAGGAAAAGAGATTGCAGTTGCTCTGGAAACGCACGTGTGTTTCTGTGCATGACCATCACACCTCAGGGGGTTATTTTTGTTCTTTTTTATTAAATATTGTATTTTTTCTTATATTTTTGTATACATTATATATTAATATTTTTCTTGTTTTAGTATGTATATGTATATATATATATATATATATATATTAAATAAAATGTATATGTATATATGTATGTATCTTTTTATTTATTTATTTTTTTTACTTTTTTTCATTCATATTTATCTATTATATAGTATTACATAAATGATAAATTTACATATTTCAATTAGTTGTCCAGGCAACATTTTTTTTATGTTAACATTGCCACATTTATATAATAGAATAGTGTCTATTCGTTTTTTTTTATTCTCTTTTCACAGTTATTTTATTTTAGTTTTGTACTTTTATAATTTTTATTAGTGTTTTTTATGTTTCTATTTAGTTTTAATTAATTATTTACATTTTTTTTTTTTTTAGTTTTAGTAATTGTAGAATTTTAATTCATTTCAGTTAGTTGTCCAGGCTAGATTTCTAAAGATCTAATATTTATTTAAAAACTAATTAAAAAATATATATATTTAAACATTTTTTGTTCTTAGCTTTTTTTTAGTTATTATTATTTCATATTTTTTTATATTATTATTATTTAAATTACATTTTTTAGTTATTATTTTAAAGTTTTAGTTTTGTGCTTTTGTAATTATTATTAGTGTTTTTATGCATATTTCTATTTATTTCTACTGTTTAATTTTTTTTTGTTTTAGTAATTGTATTTTCATGTAAGTTTGTTTTTCATCTAATATTTATTTTATATTTAGCTTTTATTTAATAATGGTATTTTTTTAGATATTTTTTTTTTTTTTTTTAACTAAAAAAGCAACATTTCTATTTTTTTAATTTTGATTTTTAGTTAAGTTACTATTGTATTTTTTTATTTTTGTACACATTTATTATATTAATATTTTCCTTGTTTTAGTGTATATATATATATATATATATTATATTTATTCTGTTATGTATACATTATAAATTTACATTACCAATTAAGTTTTTTCATTTTTTTTTTTAAAGGCTCTTCTGCTCACCAAGCTTGCATTTATTTGATTCAAAGTACAGCAAAAACAGTAACATTTTTAAATATTTTTACTATTTACTATAGAAATAAAAAGCATTCAAAAGCTTATATAGCTCAATATAATTTTTGGGGAGGGGGGGGGAGATTACAGAAATCAACGCTTTTATTTATCAAGGATGCTTTAAATTGTGCAGGTTTCTATTTATCAAAGAAACCTGAAAAATTCTACTTGGCTGTATAATAATAATAATAATAATAATAATAATAATAATAATAATAGTGATAAATATTTTTTTGAGCAGCAAATCAGAATATTAGAATGATTTCTGAAAAATCGTGACACTGAAGACTAAAAACTCAGGTTTGAAATAGATTACATTTTAAAATATATTCAAATTCAAAATTTATTTTAAATAGTAAAATTATGTCAAAATGTGACACTTTTGGCTGTACTTTAGATCAAATAAATGCAGGCTTGATGAGCAGAAGAGACTTTATAAAAACATTAAAAGTCTTACTGTTCAAAACTTTTGACTGGTACTGTATATCTATTATATATAATATTTTATATGTGTATATGTTCTTGTTTTTGTTTCTTTCAGGTCGATTCGAGTTTGGCTGAAGCGGGACAGTGGACAGTACTGGCCCAGCATCTACCACACTGTGTCCTGTGAGTATCATTTCAGCCAAAAAAATTAATCAACTTTTACATCTCAGCTATAGGGAGAGCTATGATTGTCATCAGTTGCGATTAAATGAACCAAAATAAAAATAGTTCAGTTCTTACTACACAACTTTCACATGCAGTGGTGTGGTCGCTTTGGTAACTCTGTTACCATAGCAATCATATCACTTCTTCATATTTCACATATATTCTCCAGTGTCATCAGTAGGTGTGTACATTTTTAATATGCCATTGCTCTTTTTGTTTAAGGAGCTTGTCATGTCAAATTCCAACTGGAGCTGTGTTTGAGAGAAATACATTGAGAAAATGTTATGTGTGTTGGAGAAAAATAGTTTGGAAAACTGTAATTGATGTACAGTTTGATTTAAATTTGTTATGATTTAAATTTGTTAAATTTGTTATAGTTAATTTTTTTTAGTTTTAGTAATTGTAGAATTTCAACTTATTTATTTTAATTAGTTGTCCAGGCAATATTCCTAAAAATAAAAAAAAAAAAATATATATATATATATATAAAAAAATAAATTGTTTAGATATTTGTTTTTTTTAAACTTGAAAAAAAGCAACATTCCTAGTTTTTGTTTTTTAATATTTTCTTTAGTTATTATTTTAGTTTTAGTTTAAGTTTTTGTTTTGTGCTTTTGTCATTTTATTAGTGTTTTTATATATATTTCTATTTAGTTTTAATTGTTTTATTTTTTTTTTTTGTTTTAGTAAATGTAGAATTTCAACTTATTTATTTTAATTAGTTGTCCAGGCAATATTTCTAAAAAATATATATTTTGAAATGAATTTTTTAGATATTTGAGGGTTTTTTGAACTAAAAAAAGCAACATTTCTAGTTTTCGTTAACAATTTTTTTTGTTATTATTTTAGTTTTAGTTTAAGTTTTTTTTTTTTTTTTTTTGGGCTTTTGTCATTTTATTAGTGTTTTTTTTTTTATATATTTCTATTTAGTTTTAATTATTATTTATTTATTTATTTTAGTAAATGTCGAATTTCAATTCATTTATTTTAATTAGTTGTCCAGGCAATATTTCTAAATAATGTATATTTTAAAATTATATATATATATATATATATACTTTTTTTTTTAACTAAAAAAAGCAACATTTCTAGTTTCCATTTTTCATTTTTTTTTTTTTTTTGTTATTATTGTAGTTTTTGTTTTGTGCTTTTGTAATTTTTCTTAGTGTTTTTATGTATATTTCTATTTAGTTTGAATTTTTTTTAGTTTTAGTAATTGTAGAATTTCAACTTACTTACTTTAATTAGTTGTCCAGGCAATATTTCTAAAAAATATATATATTTTAAATTTTTTTTTTTTTTACTAAAAAAGCAACATTTCTAGTTTTCGTTTTTCATTTTTTTAGTTATTATTTTAGTTTTAGTTTTTGTTTTGTGCTTTTGTCTTTTTAATTAGTGTTTTTATATATCTATTTAGTTTACTTTTTTTTTTTTTTTTTTGGTTTTAGTAATTGTAGAATTTCAACTTATTTATTTTAATTAGTTGTCCAGGCAATATTTCTAAATAATGTATATTTTAAAATATTTTTTTTAGATGTATATATTTTTTACAACAGTACTAGTTTTCATTTTTCATTTTTAGTTATGTTTAGGTTTTCATCTATTATTTATTTTTAGTTATTTATAGTTTTTAGTATTTAAAAATAAAAAGGCAACATTTTTATGTAATATTTATTTTATTTCTTTATTTTTGGTTAATAATTAGTTTTATTTTTAGTTTTTAGTTAACCATAACCACATTAGACAGACAGTTATTTTTAGTGCTGTTAGTAGCCCAAATTGACACACTTCACTTTTAATCAGCATAAATGTGTGATGAAGTAGGTCAAGTCTTTCTGTTTGTGTCCAGCTCCGTGCTCCTGTGTGTCATATCACCATGAGAGTAGGCGGATCTTCATAGGCCAGGACAATGGAGCTGTTGTGGTGAGTGTCACTGTATCACCCCCTGAGGGCCAAAGTGTTTCCATATCTTGACTGTTGTGTCTATATCTGGTCTCTTTATACGCATATGTGTATTAAAGCATATTTCGACTTTATTCTCGTAACATCCCTTGCTAAAAAATGTGCAAAACAGTACAAAATGGAATCTCCGTGAACTCCGTGTACAAGGAGCTTTACAGTGCTTTTAGCTGCGAGACAAAGTGGATGAACTTGTCAGATGCAATTCTGGATTTTGGTTCTCGCTTGTTTCGGCTCTGAACTGTCAAAACACCTCTCAAAATGCTTGCTAGCAACCCGATCCAAATTTTTTTATGATGGACACAAATTTTGGAGGCAGTGTGCAAATGAAATTGACATAACGTGAGGTTGTATTTATTTTTTAACGTGCAAAATATTCACATTAGTATTTTTAATTTATTCTCGAAACATTTTAACTTTATTCTCGAAACATTTCAGCTTTATTCTCATAGTATTTTGACTTTATTCTCGTAATATTTCGACTTTATTCTCAAAACATTTCGACTTTATTCTCAAAACATTTCGACTTTATTCTCAAAACATTTAGACTATTCTCGTAGTATTTCAACTTTATTCTCGTAATATTCTGACTTTATTCTCAAAACATTTAGACTTTATTTTTGTAGTATTTCGACTTTATTCTCGTAGTATTTAGACTTCATTCACACAACATTTCGACTTTATTCTCAAAACATTTCAAGTTTATTTTCGTAGTATTTTGACTTTATTCTCAAAACATTTGCACATTATTTTCAAAACATTTTCGCTTAATTCTTGTAGTATTTCAACTTTATTCTCGTAGCATTTTGACTTTATTCTCAAAACATTTTGACTTTATTCCAAAAATATTTAGACTTTATTCTTGAAATACTTTGATTTTATTCTTGAAATACTTCTACTTTTTTCTTGAAACATTTAGACTATTCTTGTAGTATTTGGACTTCTCGTAGTATTTTGATTTTATTCTCATAATATTTCGATTTTATTCTCGTAACATTTAGACTTTATTATCATAGTAGTTTGATTTTATTCTCAAATCATTTCATAGTTATTATCATAGTATTTCGGCTTTATTCTCAAGGTATTTTTACTTTATTTTTGTAATATTTTGACTTTATTCTCAAAACATTTTGACTTTATTCTGAAAACATTTCAGCTTTATTCTCAAAACCTTTGCACATTATTCTCAAAACATTTCTACGTTATTCTTGAAATACTTCGACTTTATTCTTGAAATACTTAGACTTTTTTTCTCAAAACATTTAGACTTTTCTTGTAGCATTTTGATTTTATTCTTGTAATGTTTCGACTTTATTCTTGAAACATTTTGAATTGTCATAACATTTCAACTTTATTTTTGTAGTATTTTGACTTTATTTTCAAAATACTCAATATTTTGACTTTATTCTCGAAACTTTTTGACTTTATTACCATAGTATTTCGATTTTATTCTCAAATCATTTTGGCTTTATTCTTGAAACATTTAGACTTTGAAACATTTCAGCTTTCGTAACTTTGTAATCTTCTATGTTTTTTTTTCTTTTTTTTTTAACGTGCTGCTAAAATGCCGTCGTAATTATAAAATATTATTACAAATTAAAATAACTGGTTTCTGTTTGAATATGTTGTAGTTGTTTTGGTAATTTAAAGCTGAATTTTCAGCATCAGTTTTTTTTTAATAGAAATCTTTTGTCATATTATAAATGTCTTTACTGTCACTTTTGATTTAATTTAATGCATCCCTGCTGAATAAAAATCTAATACAGACTCTACATTTTTAAACAGTAGGATATATAGGAATTATAGAGAGTAAAATATGGTGCATAAATGGTACTTTTTGGGTCTTGAGGGCCTGATCAGTGTTATAAAATAGCTCTGTGAACACTATTTCTCATTTTGTATTTCACAAAAGGATAAAAGTCTTGTGAGTTTGTGGCCACATGAGTGTGAGTAAGTAGATCAACTAAGTCATTGTGTAATTTTTCTGTAACGTTCTTTGTTTCTGTCTTTCAGGAGTTCCTCATCTCAGAAGACTTCAACAAAATGAACCATGTCAAAACATACCCAGGTAAAAGCAGAGGCTTGTGGGAAGTGAATCAGGTGTCATTTCTATTAGTGTACTAACACAGTTTGGATGACGGCTTAGATTTCCAATCCAGCAGAGCTGAAGTGTGTTTTTACGACACATGTGTTCTCTGTCCCCTGTGTGTGCGTGTGCGTGTGCGTGTGTGTGTGTGTGTGTGTGTGTGTGTGTGTGTGTGTGTGTGTGTGTATGTGTGTGTATGTGTGTGTATGTGTTTGTTTCCTTGAGAGAAAAACACACACTACTCTACTTACTTAAGCCACACCCGATCACTTGAGGATCATTTGTTCTTTCCCAGCATGCCCTGGGGCTCAGAGTCCCGTGTGAGCTCTTACTGGACACACACTCACACACAAGATGATTACGAGTGGATGAGTCAGAGCAGCTCTGGAAAATGTGTCTGGAGAAAACCGGACAATGCCAGGAAAGTGTGTGTGTGTGTGTGTGTGTGTGTGTTTGTGAGACAGACCATATTCTGATCTGTAACTGAAAAATATTGCTAATATGTTTGCTTTATGTGTATGAATTAGTGTTGTGAATTGCTTGTGGTGTTGTTTCTTTCCGATATATAATACAGTTATATGGTTAGTTGCTCTATTAGGACACACAGTGACATCATCAGATAATGATATCATCCCACAAATATGTCAACGCTCAAAAATCTGTGCCTGAGGACATGAAGCAAATCATAAAAGTGTGTGTTTGTGTGGTGAATCGTAATGTTCCTAATGTGCAGTACAACAGAGCACGCTCATGTAATACTGTATCCAACAATGCAATGTGCTCGGCTGTATCTTCTATTTCTAGTGTAGTGAATGAACCAGAGGAAATAATACAAATAAATAAATAACTTGACTGCCAAAGGTTTGGACGTTTGACCCAAATTCATTAAATTAGTGCTGTCAGACGAGTAATCGTGATTAAAGTTTTTGTTTACATAATGTGTGGGTCTGTACTGTGTATATTTATGTATATATAAATACACAAACATATATTCTCATGGTATTTTGACTTTATTCACAAAATATTTTGACTTTATTCTTGAAACAGTTAGACTTCTCGTAGTATTTCGACTTTATTCTCGAAACATTCTGACTTTATTCTTGTAACATTTCAACTTTATTTTTGTAGTATTTTGACTTTATTTTTGAAACATTTAGACTATTCTCATAGTATTTCGACTTTATTCTCGAAACATTCCGACTTTATTCTCGTAACATTTCAACTTTATTTTTGTAGTATTTTGACTTTATTCTCGAAACATTCTGACTTTATTCTCGTAACATTTCAACTTTATTTTTGTAGTATTTTGACTTTATTCTCGAAACATTCTGACTTTATTCTCGTAACATTTCAACTTTATTTTTGTAGTATTTCGATTTTATTCTCAACATTCCGACTTTATTCTCGTAACATTTCAACTTTATTTTTGTAGTATTTCGACTTTATTCTCGAAACATTCTGACTTTATTCTCGTAACATTTCAACTTTATTTTTGTAGTATTTCGATTTTATTCTCGAAACATTCTGACTTTATTCTCGTAACATTTCAACTTTATTTTTGTAGTATTTCGACTTTATTCTCGAAACATTTAGACTATTCTCATAGTATTTCGACTTTATTCTCGAAACATTCTGACTTTATTCTCGTAACATTTCAACTTTATTTTTGTAGCATTTCGACTTTATTTTTGAAACATTTAGACTATTCTCATAGTATTTCGACTTTATTCTCGAAACATTCTGACTTTATTCTCGTAACATTTCAACTTTATTTTTGTAGTATTTCGACTTTATTCTCGAAACATTCCGACTTTATTCTCGTAACATTTAAACTTTATTTTTGTAGCATTTCGACTTTATTTTTGAAACATTTAGACTATTCTCATAGTATTTCGACTTTATTCTCGAAACATTCTGACTTTATTCTCGTAACATTTCAACTTTATTTTTGTAGTATTTCGATTTTATTCTCGAAACATTCTGACTTTATTCTCGTAACATTTCAACTTTATTTTTGTAGTATTTCGACTTTATTCTCGAAACATTCCGACTTTATTCTCGTAACATTTCAACTTTATTTTTGTAGCATTTCGACTTTATTTTTGAAACATTTAGACTATTCTCATAGTATTTCGACTTTATTCTCGAAACATTCTGACTTTATTCTCGTAACATTTCAACTTTATTTTTGTAGTATTTCGATTTTATTCTCGAAACATTCCGACTTTATTCTCGTAACATTTAAACTTTATTTTTGTAGCATTTCGACTTTATTTTTGAAACATTTAGACTATTCTCATAGTATTTCGACTTTATTCTCGAAACATTCTGACTTTATTCTCGTAACATTTCAACTTTATTTTTGTAGTATTTCGATTTTATTCTCGAAACATTCTGACTTTATTCTCGTAACATTTCAACTTTATTTTTGTAGTATTTCGACTTTATTCTCGAAACATTCCGACTTTATTCTCGTAACATTTCAACTTTATTTTTGTAGCATTTCGACTTTATTTTTGAAACATTTAGACTATTCTCATAGTATTTCGACTTTATTCTCGAAACATTCTGACTTTATTCTCGTAACATTTCAACTTTATTTTTGTAGTATTTCGACTTTATTCTCGAAACATTCTGACTTTATTCTCGTAACATTTCAACTTTATTTTTGTAGTATTTCGATTTTATTCTCGAAACATTCTGACTTTATTCTCGTAACATTTCAACTTTATTTTTGTAGTATTTCGACTTTATTCTCGAAACATTCTGACTTTATTCTCGTAACATTTCAACTTTATTTTTGTAGTATTTCGACTTTATTTTTGAAACATTTAGACTATTCTCATAGTATTTCGACTTTATTCTCGAAACATTCTGACTTTATTCTCGTAACATTTCAACTTTATTTTTGTAGTATTTCGATTTTATTCTCGAAACATTCTGACTTTATTCTCGTAACATTTCAACTTTATTTTTGTAGTATTTCGACTTTATTCTCGAAACATTCTGACTTTATTCTCGTAACATTTCAGCTTTATTTTTGTAGTATTTTGACTTTATTTTTGAAACATTTAGACTATTCTCATAGTATTTCGACATTATTCTCAAAACATTTTGACTTTATTCTTAAAACGTTTAGACTATTCTCATAGTATTTTGAGTCTATTCTCATAATATTTTAACATTATTTTCATAGTATTTGATTTTTTTTCGAAAATACTTCAACTAAATTAATTAAAATGCTCAGTGACTGAATGTTTTTTTTTTTTTTTTTTTTATTAAGCATGCATGCAAATCATTGCTATTTTAGTACTTTTTACATTTTTCTGAATTAGATTTTGAAGTTTATTTTCTTTTTTTGCCAATTATTTGTTTTTTGCTGTTTTTTTAGTAACACTTTGGAATAAGTTTACATTAGTTAACATAAACTAAATACTTTATACTGATCAAATATTCATCTTAGTTTATATTAAAAGTGGTTGCTGTTCATATTATTTAATGGACTTGATCTAACATGAACTAACAATGATCAGCTGTATTTTTTTTATTAACTAATATTTATGAGGATTAATAAATACTGTAACTGATGTATTGTCCATTGTTAATGTTAGTTAATTCTCAATTCAAACTGATTGGAACTTACTGTAAATTATTAACATTTTTGTATTGATGTTTAGTTTTATTTTTGTTTTAGTTTAATTTGGTTTAATTTTAGATTTTTTTTTGTAAATTTGTTGCTATTTTAGTGCTTCAACTTTAATTTATTTCAGTTATTTGCCAAGGCAACATTTCAAATTTCTGTTTAGTGTTTTTCTTTAACCAAATTTTTGTTTTAATTGACCTTTCGCAAACAGCTTGACTGACAGGTGATCTGACCAATCATAACACAGAATCCACCATTATGTCCAACCAACAAATCAGACGGAAGAGTAGATTAACTTCAGTGGACTTAAACTTGAAAAATGTTGTGTCCTGACGTCTTTCAGCAGTTGATGTTCATTCATATTTATTTCATGTTTGAAGTAAATGGGAAAAGATGATCGGTTCATTGGTCTAATACAGCAATGCGGTGATCTGTTGTGACATGTTAAAGAGCCACAAAACAGTATTTATTGTTTGAATTTCTTGAAAAATTAAATTTTAAAGCTGAGACCTTGTTTTGTATCAGAAGTAACCTTCTCTGTCGGCGTGTTGTCAGTTTCCTCTTTCCTCCGCAATGTATTTTTCACTGTGTGATAAAATATGTAGTGTGAGAGCGGCATTGTTTTTGGACATAGCAGCAGTAACTAAAGAAAGGCGGGTTTTTGCCAAGGGTGAATTGTTAAAAATATTTTAAGAGTTGTAGTTAATGATTAGTAATGCCTGATGCAAACATGTGACAACAATGTAGGATGCTACTGTTTATAATACATATTACATAAAGTTAAAAGAAAAATGATTTATTTAATAATGCCATTTAAAATAAAGCCTTGTATGCAGTATACAGTGTTTTTTTTTATACTTTTGAACCTTAATCTTCACCGTGTGTGTATGTGTGTGTGCAGCTCATCAGAACCGTGTGTCGGATCTCATCTTCTCTCTGGAGAGTCAGTGGGTGATCAGTACGGGTCATGATAAAAGCATCAGCTGGATGAGCACTCAGAGCGGCTCTATGCTTGGACGCCACAGCTTCGGCTCATGGGCTTCCTGTTTACAGTATCCTTCACTTCAGTTTCTCTCTGAGAAACATTTAAATGCGTTTTTACATGTTATGTATGCTTATATTGCTTTCTGTGCATCTCTGAAAAGCTGAAAAGTCAAATATATACAGTTCTGCTGATAAATATCTAGTTAACAAATCCCAGAATGTCTTTAAAAGATTTTATACCAGTAACCAGCGAAATTTGATTAAATAGATTTGTTAAACATTTTATATACTGGCAAATGATTTGGTGTTTCAAACGTTCTTAAAGGATTAGTTCACTTTCAGAACAAAAATGTACAGATAATGTACTCACCCCCTTGTCATCCAAGATGTTCATGTCTTTCTTTCTTCAAGAAATTGTTTTTTGAGGAAAACATTTCAGGATATAATTGAGTAATATAATGGACTTCTGTTGTGCCCCCAAGTTTGAACGTCCAAAATGCAGTTTAAATGCAGCTTCAAAGGGCTCTAAACAATGATGAAAAAGGGTCTTATCTATCACAACAATCAGTTATTTTCTAAACAAATTGACAATTTATATACTTTTTAACCTAAAATGCTCCTCTTGTCTCGTCTCTGCAATGCGCATGTGTAGTCCATGTGATCCGGGTCAATACAGTTAGGGTAAGTCAAAAAACTCCCATCTCGTTTTCTTCCCCAACTTCAAAATCGGCCTACATCACTACAGAAATACCAACCCAGTGTTTACAAAGTGAACATATAGAGAAGATCAAATGCCCTTTACAAAAAAAAAAAAAGGTAAAACAGTGATGTAGTTGAAGACTTTGAAGTTGAAGATGAAAACGAGATGGGAGTTTTTCAACATACCCTAACTGTTTTGACCTGGATCACACAGACTACGCATGCGCATCGCAGAGACCAGACAAGACGGGCATTTGAAGTTAAAAAGTATATAAATTGTCAATTTGTTTTGAAAATAACAAATCGTTTCGCTAAATAAGACCTGTCTTCATCAACTGGGATCATTTAGAGCCATTTAAACTGCATTTTGGAAGTTCAAACTTGAAATGTTTTCCTCAAAAAACATAATTTCTTTACGACTGAAGAAAGGCAGACATGAACATCTTGGATGACAAGGGGGTGAGTACATTATCTGTACATTTTTGTTCTGAAAGTGAACTAATCCTTTAAAGTTTTTGTTATTAGAATTATTTACTATTTTCTTTGTTGTTTTCTTGACTGCACATGTGTAGATATGATAATGATACCCAGCATGCCTTTGTGGGAGATTGTTCAGGGCAGATCACTCTACTGAAACTGGACGAACAGACGTGTTCTGTCATTACCACGCTAAAGGGACATGAAGGTAACAGAGCTACAAATACACACACGTTTACCATGCTGTCTAAAGGAGGACATCTGTTTGCTGTTGTGACACCATTATTGCACACTCCAGTTAGTCCAGTGGTAATCAGTGAAATGCAGTAATGAGGTGAAATGTGATATCAGAATAGTTCTTGTTACACCACAACAACAATTTTAATAACATATTTCACTGGATACACTGAATTTACTGGAGTGTGCAGTGATATTATCACAGAAGCCATTCTGGTATCTGGTATTTCACTGGATATTATAGGTGTGATATAAACATGATCTCAGAATGGCTATTGTGACACCATCACTTCACAGTCCAGTGAATCCAGTGAAATGCAGTGATGCCACGAAAGGTGAATCCGAATGGCTTTTGTGACATCATCACTGCATACTCCAGTGATCCAGTGGTGTCCAGTGAAATATGATATCAGATTAGCTTTTGTGACATCATCACTGCACACGCTAGTGATCCAGTGGTATCCAGTGAAATATGATATTAGATTGGCTTTTGTGCCATCGTTACTGCACACGCCAGTGTCCAGTGGTATCCAGTAGCAATATGATGTCAGAGTGGCTTTTGTGACATCATCACTGGACAGTCCAGTGGTTTTTAAAATTGTTTCTTATGCTCATCAAGGCTGCATTTATTTGACTAAAAATACAGAGAAAAAATATAATATTGTGAAATATTATTTCAATTTAAAATAAAATGTAATTTATTCCTGTGATACAAAACTGACTTTTTAGCATAATTACTTCAGTGTCACATGATCCTTCAGAAACCATTCTAACATGCTGATTTATTATCAGTGTTGAAAACAGTTGTGCTGCTTAATTTTTTTTTTTTGGAACCTGTGATTTTTTTTTTTTTTTTTTTTTTTTTCTTTCCAGGATTTTTTTAACAAATAAAAAGTTTAAACAAACAGTTTATTTAAAATAGAAATCTTTTGTAACATTACAAAAAATGTTTTTATTTTTTTGAAAGAAATTAATACTTTTATTCACCAAGGATGTGATAAAATGGTAAAAAGTAATAGCAAAAATTTTAATTTTGAATAAATGCTGTTTTTTAAACCTTTTATTTATCAAGAATCCAAAAAAAAAAGAATCACATGTTGTAAAAATAATATTAAGCAGCACAGCTGTTTCCATTACAGGAATAAATAATATCTTGAAATATATTAATATAGAACACCATTATTTTAAACTGTAATAATATTTCACAATATTACTCTTTTTTTTCTGTATTTTTGAAAAAAAAATAAAAAAATAAAAAAAAAATAATAATAAATAAATAAATAAATATATATATATATATATATATATATATATATATATATATATAAAACCATTTACAAATCTTACTGATCCCAAATTTTGAGTGGCAGTGTATAATAATATAATCTTATTTTTTTTTTAAATATTTAGAATATTTAAATAAATATATTTTTTAAGAAATTAGTATTTTTTTAAATATAAAATTTTACATTTTCAAAAATAATAATCACAAAATAAGTATTATATAATTATTCTATCAATTTCTGTAAAGCCACACTAGAGCATGCTTTTTATCAACACATACACAAACTTTTAAGTGTCTTTTGTTACTGATTTCACAGTTTTGTGAAAGAAAAGAAACTTTTCCTTTAACACCCTTCTGTCTGTAGGTAGTGTTGGTGCATTATATTGGGATCCGGTTCAGAGGTGGCTGTTTTCTGGAGCATCTGATCACAGTGTGATCATGTGGGACATTGGTGGCAGACAGGGACGCACGTTACTACTGCAAGGACACCAGTGAGAAAACACAAACACATGCTTGCCAGTAATAACCTGATGAAGCACTGCCACATGTTCTACCAGGCTGTAAATGCCATAGAAACTAAGACTGAGAACTATTTGTCTATTTTCAGTTCCATTTCTTTTGAAGAAAATTCTGAAAGTGAATGATTTTCATGTGAGCAGAAGAGACTTCTTTCAAAGGCCCCAAACCTTTGCGTGTATAGGAAGTCAGTCATTCTCTGTTTCTCTCTCTTCCTGTCTCAGTGAGAAGGTCCAGGCGTTGCGGTATCTGCCGTTGACCCATCAGCTGGTGTCCTGCTCTGCTGATGGAGGAATAACAGTGTGGAACATGGAGACAACACGAGAAGAGGTGCTTACAAGTTATAAATTCCTCATAAATACTGATATAGTACAAGCTCAGATACACTCGCTGGTCAAAAGGGAAGTTTTCACACACACACACACACACACACACACACACATACACACTAATTTTAGAAAGTACGATTGAACGAATCCATGGCCAAATTGTCTAATCATAAAGCAGTGACGAAGTTTCTTGCCATCGCCATGACAACCTCTGCGTCAGTCATCAAAGTCACATCCATCTCTATGGTGACCAGAAAGCGACTCATACTCAAAATGTCATGGAGACTTACATTATCTTTCTCTTTGTAACTCTTTCAGGCTCCTCAGTGGCTGGACAGCGATTCCTGTCAGAAATGTGGACAGCCCTTTTTTTGGAATATAAAGCAGATGTGGGACACTAAGACCCTGGGGCTTCGTCAGGTACTGAGTGCAACAGTATGGTTAAAATATAAAGATCCGACTCGGTTTCTCCCCATCTGACATCATATTGCTACTTTTGGTCTTATTAGTTTGACTTGAGAAAGCTGACCTACTGATCTGCTATTTATGTTTCTTCTCATTATTATTATTATTATGAGAGTAAACTTTCTGAACGCTGCTCCTCCTAGAGCTTTCCATCTAGAACCAACTGTGAAAGTTCTAAATTTACACTCCCAGAATCCCTTGAGACTCAGTCAAACTACAATCAACTTCCATCTATCACTAGCCAAGCCAAGCAACTAGAATCATGCTAGTAACTAGTTGATCATTCTAACATGCTAGTAACTTGCTATTCATGTTGGAAACTTGCTAGCAACATGTTAATAACTGGTTAATCATGCTAACAGCATGCTAGTAACATGCAAATCATGCTAGAATCGTGCTGGTAACTTGGTAATCATGCAAACAGCATGTTAGTAACTTCCTAATCATGCTAATAACTTGCAAATTATGCTAACAACATGCTAGTATCATGCCAATCATGTTAGAAACATGCTAACAACTTGTTAGTAACATGCTAGAAACATGCTGATTGTGCATGCTAGTTACAATCATGCTAGTAACTTGTTAATCATACTAGCAACATGCTAGTAACTTAATCATACTAACAACACGTTAGTAACATGCTAATCATGTTAGTAACTTGCTAATCATAGTAGGAACATGTTAACTTCATGCTAATTATATTAGAAACCTGCTAGTCATGTTAGAAACATGATTAACAACATGCAAATTACGTGTGAAACATGTTATCAACATGATAATCATGCTAGTAACTTGTTAATCATGCTAGGAACATGCTAGTAGCTAGTTTATCGTGCAAACAGCATGTTAGTAACGTCCTAATCATGCTAATAACTTGCTAATCATGTTAGAAACATACTAGTAACTTGTTAATCATAGTATGAACATGCTAACAAATGCTAACTTCATACTAATTATATTAGGAACATGCTAATCATGTTAGAAACATGATTAACAATATGGCAGCTACATGTGAATCATGTTATCAACATGATAGTCATGCTAGTAACATGCTAATCATGCTAGTAACTTGTTAATCATGCTAGGAACATTGTTTAGCTAGCAAACAGCATGTTAGTAACTTCCTAATCACATTAGTAACTTGATCATGCTAACGACATGCTAGTAACATGCTGATCATGCATGCTAGTAATCATACTAACATGATAGTAACAATCATGCTAGTAACTTGTTAATCATGTTAAATGCATGCTAGTAACATGCTAATCATCTGCTAGTAAAGTGTTAATCATGCTAGTAACTTGATAATCTTAGTAGGAACTTAACAACATGCTAACTTCATGCTAATTATATTAGAAACATGCTAGTCATGATAAAAAAACATGATTAACAACATACCAGCTACATGTGAATCATGTTATTAACATGATGATCATGCTAGAATCATGTTAGTAACTTGTTAATCATGTTAGGAAAAGGCCAGTAACCAGTGTATCATGCAAACAGCATGTTAGTAACATCCTAATCATGTTAGAAACTTGTTAATCATGCTAGTAACTTGCAGATCATGCTAATAACATGCTAATCATGTTAGATATATTCTAAAAACATGCTAGTTACATGCTAATCATGCATGCTACTAAGTCAATCATGCTAACAACATGCTAGTAACAATCATGTTAGAATCATGTTAGTAACTTGTTAATCATACTAACAACATGCTAATCATTCTAGAATCATGCTAGTAACTTGTTAATCATGCTGTCAACATGCTAATCATGTTAAAAGCATGATAGTAACTTGTTAATGCTAGTAACTTGCTAATCATATTAACATTTTAGAAACATGCTAATTATACTAGCAACATGCTAGTAACTAAATCATGCTAACAACATGTTAGTAACATGCTAATCATCTTAGAATCATACTAGTAACTTGTTAATCATGCTAGCAACATGGTAGTAACTTGTTAATCATGTTAATAACATGCTAGCAATGTGCTAATAATGCTAGAATCATGCTAGTAACTTGCTAATCAACATGTTAACTTCATGCTAATTATATTAGAAACATGTTAGTCATCTTATAAACATGATTAACAAAATGCCAACTACATGTTAATCATGTTAACAACTTACTAATCATGTTAATGACATGATTACCAACATGCTAACTACATGCTAATCATGTTAATAACATGTTTATCATGCTATAAACATGCTAGTATCTTGTTAAGTGCATGTTAGCAACATGCTAATCGTGTTAAAGACATGATTAACAACATGTTAACTACATGCTAATCATGTTAACATGTTAATCATGCTATAAACATGCTAGCAACATGCTAACTACATGTTAATGATGCTAGTCATCTAATGTACATTTTCAAACTTCAAGTTTTTGCAACTGCATTAAACTGTTATCAACATGATAATCATGCTAGTAACATGCTAATCATGCTAGTAACTTGTTAATCATGCTAGGAACATGCTAGTAACTAGTTTATCATGCAAACAGCATGTTAGTAATGTCCTAATCATGTTAATAACTTGTTAATTATGCTAGTAACTTGCAGATCATGCTAACAACATTTTAGTAACATGCTAACTACATGCTAATCATGTTAATAACATGTTTATCATGCTATAAACATGCTAGCATCATGTTAAGTGAATGTTAGCAACATGTTAACCGTGTTAAAAACATGATAAACAACATGTTAACTACATGCTAATCATGTTAACATGTTAATCATGCTATAAACATGCTAGCAACATGCTAACTACATGTTAATATATGTTAATAAGTAATGATAATCATCTAATCTACATTTTCAAACTTCAAGCTTTTGCAACTGCATTAAACTGTTATTAACATGATAATCATGCTAGTAACATGCTAATCATGCTAGTAACCTGTTAATAATGCTTGGAACATGCTAGGAACTAGTTTATCATGCTAACTACATGTTAAGAATGCTAATCATCTAATCTACATTTTCAAACTTCAAGCTTTTGCAACTGCATTAAACTTTTAGGCTAGGCTTTCTCAAGCCAAGTTGGTCTTGACAAACCTTTTTTTTTTTAGTCTAGTTTTAGCCTGTTGTGCATCTTTTAAGTTGTCTTAAAGGTACAGCTCACTCAAAAATGAATCCTAGCTAAATATGTACTCATCCCAGCTTGTCCAAAATGTGGATGAGCTTGTTTCTTCATCAGATTTGGAGAATTTAGAATTCCATCACTTGCTCTCCAATGGATCCTCTGGAGTGAATGGGTGCCGTCAAGATGAGAGTCCAAACAGCTGATAACATCACAATAATCCACAAGAAATCCACTCCAGTCCATTATTTAGCATCTTATGAAGCAAAAGGCTGCGGATTTGTACAAAACAAAGGCATTATTAAGACATTTACTCCTTAATAACAAAAAAAGTCCATCCTCTGCTGTCCTCTTATATCAAAATCCAGTGACATATTTGTTTTTGCTTGTAAGTGGTATTTGATCCGTACATATTTCTCTCCTGATTCAGATGAGACACAATATTATGGCTAGAGAACTTCTTAATGATGGATTTGTTTCTTACAAACACAGCTTTTCGCTTTACTAGATGTTAACTGATGGACTGGAGTGGTGTGGATTACTTGTGGATTATTGTGATGTTTTTATCAGCTGTTTGGACTCTCATTCTGACGGCACCCATTCACTCCAGAGGATCCATTGGTGAACAAGTGATGCAATGCTACATTTCTCCAAATCTAATGAAGATACAAACTCGTCTTCATCTTGGATGGCCTGAAGATGAGTACATTGTCAGCAAATCTTCATTTTTGGGTGAACTATCATCTCTGTGCTTCATGCCTGTGTCATTTCCTGTCCCCAGCATCACTGCAGGAAGTGTGGTAAGGCGATTTGCGGGAAGTGTAGTTCTAAGCACTCCACGTACCCCATCATGGGCTTTGAGTTCCAGGTGCGCATGTGTGATGACTGCTACGACACAATCAAAGAGGAAGAGTGAGTTCTTTTATTTTGTCTGTTTTGTTTCTCTATTTGATTCTGTGGTAATACATCAGATGAATTTTCTTCTTCTTGCGTATTTGCATGTCGCAGTCGTACTCCTCTGGCTACGTTTCACGAAGGGAAACACAACATCGCTTACATGGACATGGACCCGAGCCGAGGGCTGATGGTCACGTGTGGGAGTGATCGAGTTGTAAAGGTCACACACTCATCTCTTTTGTTCTCTTGTGTTTTAGTGATTATATTTTGGAGTAGCGTATTATCGTACAACTTGTTTTTTTCTGTAGTGTGCAGTATGTGTACTAACAGAGTTTGGGGATTTTTCTATGCATAAACTGTCAAAATGACCTACTACATTTCAGTATATAAACAGTTTATGCTGCATAGAATATCAAAACCCTCAATGCAATGTATTTAATGTTTCATGGTAACAAATGAGATCAGCCATGATTTGTAGCTTCCCCTCTTTGAGTTTATGATTGAACACCCAGTTTAGTCAATTTCTGACAAAAAAAAAAAAAAAAATACTAATACTACTAATATTATAAATTGTAGTAGCCAGTGTTGTTATTGTTAACTAAAATCATTTAAATCATTTCTTTTGATAATTAAAATGAACAGAAACTGAAATTAATAATAATAATAATTTTTTTTGTTGTGTATTTTAATTACTAAGATTAGTCTGAATGTAGAATATTCTACAGAATATTTAAAAAAATTTAAATGATTAAAATGACAAAGGCACATGACAAAGGCACATAACAAAAATGCAGTGTGCAAAAAAAAAAATATTATTAGTTGTTGCATTTCCTCCCCAAATAAAAAAAAAAGGGAAAAAAAGGAATTTAAATATAATTAAAATTAACTGAAACTACAATTAAATACAATTTTAAAATGTTTTTACATTTTAATTTTATTTTTCTGTTAATTTTAATTACCAAGCTTATTACTAAGGAACTAAAATTGAATAAAAAAAAATAAAATGTAAAAATGTAACTGAAATAATTAAAGATTAAACTGAATGTAGAATATTCTATAGAATATTTAAAACAATTAAAATAAATAAAATGACAAAAGCACATAACAAAATTGCACAATATGCAAAATTAAATAATATCAGCCAGAAAAATAGGATATTATTAGTTGTAGCATTTCCTGCCCAAATGTTTGATTAAAAAATAATAAATAAGTAAATAAAATAATATGTAAATATTATAATAGACATTTTTGATAATTAAAATGAACTGAAACTAAAATTTAAATTTTAAAATCTTTTTATATTTTAATTTTATTTTTCTGATAATTGTAATTACTAAGATTAATTACTAAGGAGCTAAAATTAAATAATAAAAAAAAATGTAAAAATGTAACTGAAATAACTAAAGATTAAACTGAATATAGAATATTCTGTAGAATATTTAAAACAATAAAAATAATTAAAATGACAAAAGCGCATAACACAACTACACAATGTGCAAAATTAAATAATATCAGCCAGAAAAATAGGATATTATTAGTTGTAGCATTTCCTCACCAAATTTTTGATTATAAAATAATAAATAAGTAAATAAAATAATATGTAAATATTATAATAGATATTTTTGATAATTAAAATGAACTGAAACTAAAATTAAAAATGTAAAGTGTTTTTACATTTTAATTTTAATATTATTTTTCTGTTTAGTTTATGTTAATTACGAAGATTAATTACTAAGGAACTAAAATTATATACAGTTTTTTTTATTCATAGGAAATTAAAGCCAATTCAGAAAATGAAGTACTAAAGCCGTATATAAATATATACTATGGCTGTTAATATTACCTTATTTATGAAACAAATATGCAGAACAAATGTATTCTACAGATTTGTTCTGATTGTGTTTGAATGGTCTGATTGGTCTGTATGCAGATCTGGGATATGACACAGATGGTGGGCAGCAGTGTAGCGGCGGGATTCTCTCCTCGCTGATTGGCTGTTTCTGAAGGCACTGCCCACACTCCGCAAACAGATATCATGGAAACGCTCAGCTACCTGTCTAACTCTCTCGTCCTTCAGCTGTGGAGTCTGCACAAAATGGACACTTCAACACGGTGTATGTGAATATGTGTGTCGTTGGGATGCTCCTTGATTTTATGAACCAGGTGTTCATGTCTCTTATGAGGTATGACGACCTGGATTTGAACAAACATGAACTCAAGGTACTTCTAAAAGCACAATATTTGCACTCTTTCTGTGTGTGTGCGTGGCTTTGTCACAGGCTGAAGGTTTCTGGTATTTTGTACTTGTTGTATTCCCCCTATCCAGAAGTATCACATCCTGTTTGTTATTCATCCATCTTTGTTTATCTTTCTTTCCGCTTTTTGAATTTAAATGCTAATGCTGGTCATAGTAACCAGCATTCTAGTGTTACCATGGAAATTAGTGTTCCATTGTAACCATGGAACATTCCCGTACTGACTTGCCGTTTTCCCTCCAAAAATGTCACTGCAGACTTGATGATAAAGTGAAGATGGAGTTTAAACTAAGAGGCGTATGGGTTCAGGTCGGGTAGGTGAGGATTATTAAATGTTGCATAAAATCCATTTTATGATTAAACACATTAAGTTAGTACAGTAGTGTTCAGTTGTAAAACACTATTCATAGCACTAATCATCATTCTCTGTGATTTAGGGACAAATTAATATATGGATGCTTGTTTCTGCCATGGGATAAAAACATTGTAAAAAGTAATCACAACTTTTTATCTCACAATTTTTTTTTTTTTTTGGTTCTGCCCCAAAATAAAAAAATCATTATCATTAAAAAAATCTTTTTAGCTCATTGTGCCTTTTTTCTCGCAGTTGTGAGGTTGTATCTCACAATTCTGACTTTTTTTCTACGTTTACATCTCAGAATTCTGTTGTTTTCTGACCCACAATAAAAAAAATCATTATTATAACATTTTAGCTCACAATTTTGGCTTTTTTCTGCCCCTAAATAAAAAATCATTAGCATTAAATCATTAAAAAAAAAATTCTCACGATTTTGCCTTTTGTCTTATATAGTTTATATCCCATAATTCTGACTTTTTTTCCTCAGATTTCTAAGTTTACATCTCAGAATTCAATATTATTTTCTGCCTCAAAATAAAACAAAAAATCATTATAATAACATTTTATCTCACAATTTTGCAGTTTTTTTTGCAATAGTGAGTTTGTATCTTACAGTTCCTATTTTTTTTCCTCAGATTTCTAAGTTTACATCTCCAAATTCTGTTTTTTTTTTCTGCCCCAATATAAAAAAATCATTAATATATCATTTTATCTTGTAATTCTGGCTTGTTCCCCTTAGATTTCTACATTTAATCTCAGAATTCATTTTTTTCTGCACCAAATAAAAAAAAAATCATCATAATAACATTTTATCTCACAATTTTTTTGCAATAGTGAGTTTATATCTTACATATCAAACTTTTTTCCCTCAGATTTCTAAGTTTAATTTTGAAATTCAGTTTTTTTTCTGCCCCAAAATAAAAAAAATCAACATTTTATCTCACAATTGAGCCGTTTTTCTTGAAATAGTGAGTTTATATCTTACAATTCCACCTTTTTTTTCCCTCTGATTTTTAAGTTTTCATCTCCAAATAAAATATTCCTTATCTCCCAGTTCCAATTCCTTATCTCCCACAAAATAAGAAATGATTGTAACTTTTTTTTCCCTTAAAATTCTGCCCTTTTTCTTGCAATTGCAAGTTGCAAGTTTACATCTCGGAATTGTTTTTTTTTTTGTTTTTTTCAATCATTACTATAACATTTTATCTTGCAATTCTTTTGCAAAAGCCCTTTTCTTGCAATTGTGTGCTTCTATCTCACAATTCTGACTTTTTTTTTCTTCTCAGATTTACATAATTGGAATTCAGTTTTTTTTTTCTGCCCCAAAATAAAAATAATATATATATCTATCTCACAATTCTTCCTTTTTTTTTCTCTCAGATTTATATCCTTGGAATTCTGTTTTCTTTTCTGTCCCCCCCAAAAGTAATTATAACATTTTATCTCACAATTTTGATTATTATCCACAATTGAGTTAGAAACTCATAATTGCAAATTTACATCTTGCAATTCTGTTTTTTCCCCTCCATTGAATAAAAATGGTAATTGTGACTTTTTAATCTCAAAATTCTGACTTTTTCCTTAGAATTTTCTAAGAAAAAAATCTGAATTGTGAGATGAAAAATTTCCGAATTGTGAGGGGAAAGTCAAAATTAAGAAATATAAACTCCAACCTTTTTTTGTCCCATGGTTGAAACAAACTTTTATAATAAAGTGATGTTTATTCCAAAAATTGTCAGCATTTACAACATTTATTCTTTCTTTCTTTCTTCTGTGGAACAGAAAATGAGATGTTTAGCAGGATATGCACTATATTACAACTTTTCTGAATCCGTATAATAGCTTCCAAAAACCGAAAATAACAAAAGCGAACGACCTATGCGCAAAATAAATTTTGCTATATTCCAACAAAATTAAGTTGTTTCTTCTCATTCGCATGTTTGCATCATCTAACTTGCTAATCGATTAAATGGATTGTACCATCGCTTAACAACACACCGATTGTTCAGCAGAAGAAAGGTCTTTCTAAAGAGAAAAAAAAAAACTTCATGAAAATTTTTGAAAGTTGTGAAAATGACAATCTAGTGTGTAAGTCTATCCCTCACAACTTTGTTTAGTTCAGTATGGTGCCAATATGGCGGTATATGCAAATGAGATGCAGTTTGTTCCTGACACAAAGCTATAGTATGGCTTAAGACGACTTTGGAATATATTAACTTTTGTGTTCATCAGGTTTGGCACGACGTGAGTAGCGTTAAATGATGACAGAATTGTCATTTTGGTGCACTATTTCTTTCAAAAAGGCTTTAAATTCAAGCTAGTTGTTTTAAACTGACACAGCTCAACTAATGTCACATTGGCCAATGAGAAGCAAGAATTCTAACCTGTTTACAAACATTATAACTGACAACATTTTCTCTTTTTTTCACTCGGCTGTCACATCTGGAGTTTCTCTCGGTCGGTCTCCCTCGTTCATTGTCTTGTCGAGTTCTCTGTTCCTTGCACTGAATTGCACAGTCTGTGTGTGTTCATGATCTGACGGTACAAACGGCGTCTGTGCGAGATTTGTGCCCGTGTAAATCGCTTGCTCGTTTTGATATACGTCTCATTCCGCGCTTTGTAAATAATTTAATTCCCATTCAGGAAGTTCTGTAGCTAATTTTCCTCATTTAATGTCAAAATCAAACAGGATGTGCGTTAAAAGCTGTTGAATTGGAAATATACTGACGACGATTGTAATGTCTTATTAGGGAACTGAGGGAGTTATATTTTCTTTTTGTTCATTATTTTTCCTCCA
Source organism: Cirrhinus molitorella (assembly GCA_033026305.1). Taxonomy (NCBI): domain Eukaryota; kingdom Metazoa; phylum Chordata; class Actinopteri; order Cypriniformes; family Cyprinidae; genus Cirrhinus; species Cirrhinus molitorella. Next base: position 31,888,273 of record CM065134.1, on the reverse strand, counting down.
TTTACCATAAAACATGCTGCAGGTTGAGTTCCTGTGAAATCTGTCAAGAATATGTCTTTAAAATTCATCCCTGAAAGGTTTAATGTCATGAGTTATTGTTCTTATGTGTTCTTAAACATCGGTTTTACCGAAACTGACACTTCAGGGACTCACATCGGTTCTTTTTTAACCACCATTTCTTCATGTTCAGACGTTGGAAACATTGTGAAGTTCATCACGCTTCTAATGATCAAACCCTACAACTGTACATAACTCTAAATGACTTTGAGATCTGTTTTTCTATGTGCTCTTTTTCTAAAACGTACTTTACTTCGGTAGTTCTGTAATGAAGTATTATTCTCTCTATATATACAAAGTTGAGCTCAAACATCTGTATTTTTCATACAAGATTCTTCTGCCGCTAATATGAAAACTGACGTAAGTCTTAATGCTGACTGGTAGTTTCGGGCCAGAGATGGAACAGACATATTACAATAAAGATCTAAGCTGTATCTCATGCAAGAGATATAGTTCTTCTGGTGATTGAAGTTGCATGTTAAAGTTGTTTCTTCTTTACTTTTTTAAAGCTTAAGGTGAATTCGAAGGGAAATGGTGATGGGAAATTGTAAAAATTATATTGCAGTGTTTTTGCGTTCACTCATATGCATTTTACATTCATTTGAATCTAAAAACAAAAGCATGGAATTTTACAGAAAGACTTAAACTTTTAAAATCTATATATTTGGCATATACACCAGTGTTATTTTAGAATCATTGAGCTACTATTATAGTTTTATTAATATTTTGAATAATGTTTTTGAATAGATATTTTATTTAATTGCGATTAATCGCATGCAGAATAAAAGTTTGTGTTTACTTATATATATATATATATATATATATATATATAATGTATGTGTGTGTGTATATATACATACACAAATATAATTAAATACACACAGATGCATGTATATATTTAAGAAAAATGATGTATAAAAAAAAATATAAAAGTAATATATATATTTGCATATAATTTATATTTAAAAAATGTATTACATACGTGTGTATTTATATATAGATAATTAATATACATAGTATACACACACATTTTATGTAAACACCAACTTTTATTTTGCATGCAATTAATCGCCCTAATTATTTTATTTACATTTTTAAGTTTAAGTAATTTACTTGCCATTTTTATTACTTTTGTTTCGTTTTTATTTAAGAAAAATATGATATATTTATATACAAAATATTTATATGTAGGCAAATTATATATATATATATATATATATATATATATATATATATATATATATATATATATATGTGTGTGTGTGTGTGTGTGTGTGTGTGTGTGTGTAATTATAAAATATTTTAAAATTACATACATGTATATACATAATATACACAGTATACACATATTTTATGTAAACACAAACTTTTATTTTGTATGCGATTAATCACGATTTATTGTTTGATCGCCCTATTTTTTTTATTGTTAATTTTTAAGTTTAAGTAACTCATTGCCATTTTTATTAATTTTATTAATTTATTAAAATATACAGAATATTTATATGTACATATAAATAATATGCAAAAAATACAACAAATATATATAATTAATTTTAAATTACATGCATGTATGTGTATTTAGATATATTTATATATTATTATTATATATATATATATATATATATATATATATATATATATACATACAAACAAACTTTTATTTTGCATGTGATTAATCGTTTAATTGCCGTAACTTTTATAATTTTTGTTAAGTTTATGTAATTTACTTGCCATTTGAATTTTTTTATTTTTAATGTTTCGTTTTTATTTTTATTTCATTTACATTTACATTTCTTGGAAACATTGGAAAAAAATACCTTTTCTATTTTATTTCAGTTAATGTTTATTATATTTCAAGTAATGAATTTCTTTTTTAGAGTTCAGTTAAATATAATAACCCTGACATACACCAACACACCTTCAAAGACATTTATTAATATTTGACAAAAACGTGTCGAAGTACAGTCATAATTAATAATTAATAACCCATTCTATATATGTAGAAATGTAATCAAATGTTATTGTCAAATCAAATATTAAACACACAAAAAAAAAACACTACACATCAATTCCTCATTCTCTGGAACATCAGGTGCAACTATCAAACCAAAGAAACGTCCAATCATGGGTCTCCAAAAGCAGGAAATCTCCTTTTTCGGTCAGTTTCCTGTGCTGCACCAAGTGATTGGCTGTGAGTGAGTGATTGACAGCTGGGGTAACTCCGGTCAGAAAAGGTTCCCACCTGATTGACCTGATTCGTTGGAGTCCCCGACACAGTGAAAGTGAGGACGCACTGTGATTGGCCGAGATTGATCACATGGTGTCGGAAAAGAACGATTCCTGCGTTTGACGTGACCAATGACTGGAGAGAACTGAAATGTACAAGGAAGTAGACCGGACGAAACAGGAAGTAGTCGTTGACGTAAAAGACTTGAACATATTTAGGCATTTATTGAGCAGAACAGTCGTTCACACCTTCAAACTTTCAGAGTTCTGGAGGGGATTTAATCTACAGATAAATGTTTGTTGTGAGATACTGTGAGTACATTCACACGGCTTTTATGGGTGAGGTTTTTACTAATGTGTCTAAACTGTTAAAATACATTGTGTGTTAGTGTTTGACATCTATTTCTAATGCAACTGTGTTTCTTTAGTGAGGCTGGAAGCTTTTGGCCAGATCCTCCATGACGCTCATGAATTTCTGATCTTCCAGCTGTGAACTATGTGTCCAGGCCAAGGGAAGATGGGCCGACACCATCTGCCGATCTAATGCATGTAAAACACAAAGAAACACAAAGAAAAAAAGATGTTTAACAAATGCTATCTGTCCAAATTCATTTGGAGAAATAATTAAATGATCAATATATATGTGTATATATATATATGTATGTATATGTCTGATTTCCACCAAATTCCAGTTGAAGAACTGCACTACCCATAATCCTCGAGCAAGACACACCAATAAGAAAAGTCCCCGTTACCACGGAGATGAGAAAGTGAATGCTTCCAGTCGCCAAGGAACTTTTCGTGGTTACATATTGTATAAAAACAATGTGCAAGAAATAAGATCTGTACTGGTGTGAAAATATGGGTTTTGCAGTTGCTCATTCTTAAATTAGTAGTTTTGGTCTACTGGTCCTGAATATGTGGCTACATATGAGCATAAAATGGTGAAAAAATTATGTATACACGTGTGTGTGTGTGTGTGTGTGTGTATATATATATAATATTATTATTTTAATACAAATTAAACTATATATATATATATATATATATATATATATATATATATATAATACAAATTAAACTTAATATATGTAGTATACTTTAAATTAATTTTATATATAGTATAATTGGTGTATATATATATTTAAAAATGTGACCCTGGATCACAAAACCAGTTGTAGATATACAAATATATACACCATGAAGATATTTTGTACATTTCCTACCGCAAATATATCAAATATATATATATTTTATTAGTAATATGCATTGCTAAGAACTTGCTAAGAACACAACTGTAAAGGCGATTTTCTCAACATTTAGATTTTTTTTGTACCCTCAGATTGCAAATGTTCAAATAGTTGTATCGGACAAATATTGTCCTATCCTAACAAATAGGATACATCAATGGAAAACTTATTTATTCAGCTTTTAGATGTTATTTAAATGTCAATTTTGAAAAATTGGTTTTGAGGTCCATGGTCACACACACACACACACACACACACACACACACACACACACACGTATATATATATATATTTAAATCTATAATTCAATTTATATACATATACACACACACTGACACTCAAAAGTTTGGGATCAGTAAGATTTGTTTTTTAAAGAATTCTTTTATGCTCATCAAGGCTGCATTTATTTGATCATGAATACAGAATTTTTTTTTTTAATATTATTACAGTTTAAAATAATGGTGTTCTATACTGCAAGATGTAAACTCCCAATTGCGAGAAAAAAAGTTGCAATTACTTTTTTAAATTTTTTATTCATTGGCGAAAACGAGCTTCCGAAAAAACAAAACAAGAAACAAGAATTATGAACCTGGCTTAATCCAATGTATAGATTATTATTTATTATACCTTTTCATGTGACAACACTGAAGAAATGACACTTTGCTACAATGTTAAGTAGTGAGTGTACAGCTTGTATAACAGTGTAAATTTGCTGTCCTCTTAAAATAACTGAACAGCCATTAATGTCTAAACCGCTGGCCATAAAATTGAGTACACCCCTAAGTGAAAATGTCCAAATTGTGCCCAAAGTGTAATATTTTGTGCGGCCACCATTATTTTCCAGCACTGCCTTAACCCTCTTGGGCATGGAGTTCACCAAAGCTTCATCACAGAGCTGGTGGATGTTAGAGACCTTGCGCTCCTTCACCTTCCGTTTGAGGATGCCCCACAGATGCTCAATAGGGTTTAGGTCTGGAGACATGCTTGGCCAGTCCATCACATTTACCCTCAGTTCTTTAGCAAGGCAGTGGTCGTCTTGGAGGTGTGTTTGGGGTCGTTATCATGTTGGAATACTGCCCTGTGGCCCAGCCTGCTTCATTATGCCACAGTACATGTTGGCATTCATGGTTCCCTCAATGATTTCCCCAGTGCCGGCAGCACTCATGCAGCCCCAGACCATGACACTCCCACCACCATGCTTGACTGTAGGCAAGACACACTTGTCTTTGTACTCCTCACCTGGTTGCCACCACACACGCTTGACACCATCTGAACCAAATAAGTTTATCTTGGTCTCTTCAGACCACAGCACAAGTTCCAGTAATCCATGTCCTTAGTCTGCTTGTCTTCAGCAAACTGTTTGCGGGCTTTCTTGTACATCATCTTTAGAAGAGGCCTCCTTCTGGGACGACAGCCATGCAGGCCAAATTGATGCAGTGTGTGGTGTATGGTCTGAGCACTGACTGGCTGACCCCCCACCTCTTCAACCTCTGCAGCAATTCTGGCAGCACACATACGTCTGTTTCCCAAACACAACCTCTGGATATGACACTGAGCATGTGCACTCAACTTCTTTGGTCAACCATGGTGAGGCCTGTTCTGAGTGGAACCTGTCCTGTTAAACCGCTGTACGATCTTGGCCACCGTGCTGCAGCTCAGTTTCAGGTCTTGGCAATCTTCTTATAGCCTACGCCAACTTTATGTAGAGCAGCAATTCTTTTTTTCAGATCCTCAGAGAGTTCTTTGCCATGAGGTGCCATGTTGAACTTCCATGTTGAACGTGGGAGCGATAACATCAAATTTAACACACTTGCTCCCCATTCACACCTGAGACCTTGTAACACTAACAAGTCACATGACACCAGGGAGAGAAAATGGCTAAATGGGCCCAATTTGGATATCTTCACTTAGGGGTGTACTCACTTTTGTGGCCAGTTGTTTAGACATTAATAGCTGTGTGTTGAGTTATTTTGAGGAGACAGCTAATTTACACTGTTACACAAGCTGTGCACTCATTACTTTACATTGTAGCAAAGTGTCATTTCTTCAGTGTTGTCACATGAAAAGATATATAAAATATTTACAAAAATGTGAGGGGTGTACTCACTTCTGTGAGATCTGTAAATTTCAGAAAACTTGTAATGCAAAAAAACTTTACTGTACTGTGATTAATCAGCTTCTGAAATATGGTTATATCTGTTTCACCATTATTAGTGACTGTTTGGTCTGTTTGGTTTCCCAGTCCTGAAAGGTCATAAGGTCACTCCGGCCGTGTCTGGTACAGAAGCTCCGCCCACTACAGCTGCACTGGAGCTCCGCCAGCTCTCTTTTCCCTTTCTTGATCTTTTTCACTTTTTTTTCTTTTGCTCCTTTTCTTTTGCTATGCTCCGTTTCTCTCTTTCGCTTTCATTGTCTTTGTACACTCATTGTTTTCTCCTCATCTTCTCTCTACTGCTCATGCTTTTCTTGCTTTTATCAGCGTCTTTCATCCATTCTTTGTCTCCTAAAAGGCTCACTTGTTTCCTATGGAAACAGATGGATGCCTTATTGGAGGAGATGGAGAGAAAGACAGCAGCTCGGGTCCAAAACCTAGAGCATTGCCTCATTGCCCGCTGCCTTCTAAGGGAGCATCTTTACTGTCTTCATTAGGGACTGATTTGGAACACTCTACACAGGCAACAATTTTGTGTGACATACAAATAATACAGGAAAATCAACCTGCAATTGATTCCAGTTTGACTTTTTCAATGTTCATGCAAAAAACTATGGAAGCTTTTTTATTTTAGAATTGTGAATTTATATCTTACAATTCAGACTTTTTTCCAGAATTGCGTGTTAATATCTTGCATTTATAATACTTAAGAGTTTACATCTCACAATTCTGACTTTTTACCTCAGAATTGTTTTTGCATCTCAGAATTCTAAGAAAAATGCTCAAAATGCAAATTTATATATAGTTCTGACTTTTTCCTTAGAATTTTGATTAAACCTCGCAATTTTGACCTTTTTTCTCAAAATTCTGCTCACATCTTGCAATTCTGACTTTTTTTCTCAGAATTCTAAGGTTACATATCACAATTGTAATTTCTTTTCTAAGAATTATGAGATGTAAAAAGAATTCTGATTAAATCTTGCAATTTTGACTTTTTTCCTCAGAATTATTTAAATCTTGTAATTTTGACCTTTTTTTTCTCCAAAAAAATGCAAAAATTGCAAAATGTAAACTTAAAATTTAGTAAAAGAGTAAAAGAAATTGCAAGATTTCATCACCATTCTAAGTCAGAATTGTGTGATGTAAACGTGCACTTTTTACTTTTTTTTCTCAGAGGTTTTTCTTAAGGTTACATATATTAATTGTAACATTTTTTCTCAGAATTATGAGATGTAGAAACAATTCTGAGGAAAAAAGTAAAAATTGCATGTTTATATCTCACAATTCTGACTCAACTTATGACTTTCTCGAAATTCTAAGTTAAATCTTGTAATTTTGACACTTTCTTTTCTCAGAAAAATTAAAAAATTGAAAAAACTAAACTTCAAATTCTGAGGGAAAATGTCAAAGTTGCAAGTTTACACCTCTCAATTCGACTTTTTTCTTCAGAATTCTGATTAAATCTTGGAATTATGATCGTTTTTCTTAAAATTTAAGTTTACATCTTGCAGTCTTTTTACATCTCAGAATTGCAAAATTGTAACTTAGAACTCTGAGTAAAAAGACACAACTGCAAGTTTATCTCACAATTCTGACTTTTTCCCCTTAGAATTGTGATTAAATCTAGCATTTTTTTTACCTTTTTTTCCTCAAAATTCTAAGTTTACATCTTCACAAGTGGCAAAAAAACAAATTTATTGGAGCATTACTTTAGCAAAATGTTAATTTAGCTCTCTTGCAGTTTTTTGACTCCCGTGTGCTTCAATGTGAGTAGTGCTGTTTGTGTGGCACATGGAGATGCTTTTTATGTCACTGATGAGATTTGATTTGCTCCCTATGTGGACACCGAGGCAGCTCACTGAGTTTTGGAGCACAGCCAGTGTGTGTGCTTGTGTGGGTGTGTGTTTGCTCACCCTGAAAAAAACGCCCGCTGGGATTCTTGACAGCCGCCTCGGACACAGCAAGCCACACGACCGTATCGGCCCCTTGCTCCGGTGTCCGCAAACGCTCCTTCATAGAGCTGTGGAAATCAGGCATTGCATTCGCAATGGCTAAAGAACAAGAGGCGAGAACAAATCCATCAGTAGAACAGAATTAGACATCTTAAAATCAGTCTGAATAAATGATAAATAAATATATACATTTATGCATTTGGCAGATGCTTTTATCCAATGCACTGGACATGTTATTTGAAAAATCAATAGCATCAAGGTGGAAATGGCATGTTTTAGGTCATGTATCTATTTCTTTACCAATTTTAATCACATTTTTGCACTTTACCAATTTTTTAAAAGTAAAGAAAATCTATGTAGCCTTCTATAATCATACATGCACGCTTTAAATTTATGATGATCGTGTGTGTGCAATTACTCGGCGTGTCGACCCATCCGGGATGCATCACAGAAAAGTGGATGCTGGGGTGAGCTTTAGCAAACTGCTCCGTCATCACCACCTGCTGCCTCTGAAACACAAAGAAAGCGGTACATAGAAGTCACTTCTGATATCATAAAAATCACTAAAGTAATATAGCTACCAAAATCAGTGAAACTGAAAATCCATGTATATTATTTTTACAATGATTTTACACTTCCATTAAAATGTTTGGGGTCAGTGGGATTTTTTGGCACAAAAATGTATAATTGAATCATCAAGGATGCATTAAATTAATCAAAAGTGGCAGTAAAGACATTTATAATGTTATTTTTTATTTCAAATAAATGTTCTTTTCATTAAAGAAACCTTACAAAAAATGTATCAAGGGGTCTTTAAAAATATTGATTTTTCAACATTTATAATAATCAGAAATCTTTCTTGAGCAGCAAATCTGAGAAAAAAGTCAAAATTGCAATGACTTTTGCAATTTTTTCTTTAGAATTCTGGATTCTTTACCATTTTGACTTTTTTTCCTAAGAATTCTGTTGAAATCTTGCGATTTTGACTTTTTTTCCCCCTCAAAATTCTGTTTGCATCTCGCAATTATGACTTTTTTACTCAAAATTCTTTGTGCATCTCAGAAATCTAAGAAAAAATGTTAAAATGTGAAATCTCTCTCAACTCTGACTTTTTTCCTCAGAATTGTTTACATCTTGCAATTCTGATGTTTTTTTTCTCAGAATTCTGTTTACATTTTGTAATTCTCTACCTTTTTTCTCAGAATTCTTTTGAGAATTTTAAGGAAAATGTTACATAGCAAAATGTAAACTTAAAATTCTGGGAAAAAGTCAAAATTACAAGTTTACATCTCACAATTCTGACCTTTTTCTTAGGAATTCTGAGTTCACATCTCGCAATTCTGATTTTTTTCCTCAGAATTCTTTTCACATCTCAGAAATCTACGAACAATGTTAAAAATGTGAAATGTAAAACTCAAAATTGCAAGTTTACATCTCTCAATTCTGACTTTTTTCCTTAGAATTGTTTAAATGTTGTTTAAATGACCTTTGTTCTCAAAATTCTAAATTCACATCTCTCAATTCTAACTTTTTTTTTCCTCAGAATTCTTTTTACATGTCAGAATTCTGAAAAAAATGTTAAAATTGCGAAATGTAAACTTAATTCTGAGACAGTCAAAAGTTTACATCTCGCAATTCTTTTTTCATTAAAATTCTGATTAAATCTTGCAATTCTGACTTTTTCCCTCAGAATAAAAGCCAGAATTCTGAGAAAAATGTTAAAATTGTGAAATATTAAAAAATGTAAAAAATGTAAAAAAAAAAAAAATTCTAAAAAAAAAATAAAAATTACAAGTTTACATCTTGCAATTATGACCTTTTTCGTTAGATTTTTTAATTCTTTAGAATTTTGACATTTTTCCTCTGAATTCTTTAAATCTCACAATTCTGACTTTTTCCCTCAGAATTCTTTGTGCATCTCAGAAATCTAAGAAAAAATAAATAAAAAATGCAAAATGTAAACTTAGAATTCTGGAAAAAAAGTAAAAATTACAAGTTCACATCTCTCAATTCTGACTTTTCCTTAGAATCCTGGTTAAATTTTGCAATTTTCACTTTTTTCCTCAAAATTCTGAGTTTTTATATTGACATAGAAAACAGCTATTTTAAATCCTAAAAATATCTCAACATTTTACAGTTTTTACTGTATTTTTAAGCAAATAAACGCAGTCTTGGTGAGCAGAAGACACTTCTTACCAGTCCCTATACTAGATCTGGACTTGAAATGCAGCAGCATTTCAAATAAACAATGTGCTATATAATATAAATGATTAAACTAGCAAATGCCATTATAAACAGTATTTTTGTATGTGAACACAAGCTCCTTTTGACTCTCTTTGAGTATATATACCTTATTCTGTGCATACACCATAGTCCCATCATATCTGCCCCTCTGAGACTGCAGGTTTCCTGTTCGCAGTTTCTGCACCAGCATCCCACCGGATGATACTGTGATCTGAAAAACAGGAGAGAGAGGTGACCCATCTGACCTATCTGTCTGTTCGCTCTCAGTCTCTGCTTTACTCACCACTCTGGGGTCAGGGCTCTTCTCCAGCAGAGGAATGAGGCTCTTGATGAGGATGTACACAGCTGAACAACACAACAGAGGTGAAACAGGTTTTCACATCAGGTGAAAACAGTCTGCTAAGGTATTAGAGATGGTATTTATTATAAAGTTATAGTAGAAAAGACTTTTAGCCCTGAGGCAATACTGAGCTGTTTTTTTTTTTTTTGTTTGCTCACTTACCCAGAGAGTTGCTTGCGAAGCTTTTCTCCAAACCCTCACCGTTCACCTCCCTCTTAGTCATCATACAGCCGGCGTTATTGATCTGTCAAAGTCAAATCAGTGAATGATCATTACTTCCTTTGGCTGGTAATGCTATTCAAATGGTTACAGTTACACTCTTTTCAGGTTTGGAGTCAGTACAGATTTTTTCATGTTTTTTTTTTATTTGCTTATAAGTATCAAGGTCGCATTTATTTGATCAAAAATACAGTAAAAATTGTGAAATATTATTACAATTTATTACACGGCTTCGTGAAATACTCTATTCTGATTGGTCAGTCACCACATTTCAAGGTTTGATATTCCCAGATAACAATAACATCCGGGTAACTGCCGGCAGTCGGCGCTGTTCGCTTGCTGCGAACATTTTTTCTTTGTGGAAACGTTGCGTGTTGTTTGGCTAATAAAATAATAAAACTCAATTCAATATTACGAGTACAATTATTTAATTAATAATGTAAACCTGGTTTCGCGGACTGCTCACTGCTCACGTCTCTCGTTTCATACAAACGCAGCCGCTGTTATTTTGGGACGACTGTTTTGTACACTGTAACGTTAATGGATTATAATATAACTAATAAACTGGTAAGATTTCGAAACGTTTTCGTCTTAAATCAATATCTTTTATCGCCATAATTATTTTCTGTGGTGAAATGTTGTTTAGTAAGTGCTATGACTGCACCATCTCCCTTAAATGTCCATTTAGTTTGGACTTGACGCTTCTTCGCTTTCTTCACTGAAGCTCTGCGTTCAAATATTCCAACTAAGATCAAGGTTTTATGTCTAATTATTTACTTTTGTGGCAAGAAGCCGTGTAATAAGCGGGATAATGTACATCCAACAGCTTGTTATCGTCTTAGCAGCATCATTACTTCCAGTGTCCAGTGTCACATGATACTTCAGAAATCATTCTAATATGCTGATTTGCTGAGTTAATTCAAAATTATCAATGTTGAAAACAGTTGCACCGCTTCATATTTTTATTCTTCCAGATTTGTTGATGAATAGAAATTCAAAAGAAAAGCATTTTTTAAAAAAACAGAAATCTTTTGTAACATTATAAATTTTATTTACCATCACTTTTGCTTAATTTAATGTTTTTCCTGAATAAAAGCATCAATTTTCCTCCAACATTTCAACAACAATCTGTATATGCAAAGTGTATATGCAATTTTAAAGCCTCACCAGGACGTTGAGGGTTTTGTACTTTTTCTTAAAAGACTCCACAAACTCCCAAACTTTCTTGGTCTCGGACAGATCCAAAATATGCACATAGATTTCCTGCAGCCAGACATAAGAGCCAAAGGTCACGCATTTTACTAGAACATGATGCATTAGAAACAGATGCAGATGTAAATCTGTTTTCAGACAGCGTGTAGATAAATATACGGGTCACTGAGTTTTGCACAAATGGTCAATTATTTGCAAACTACTACATTATTGTTAATTAAGCAGATGCTTTCTCATTTTTACTGCAGGTTCTGTTCTGCTGGTGTGACCTGAGGTTAACTGACCTGCCCAAAGGCACAATGCTGGAAGCTTCTGCAACCATGTTTAATTACAACCATCTCAATCGTACAAATATTAACTCATACTTTGTTTCCAGAATCCTTGACGATTTCCGCTCTGGCTTCTTCCGCCTTGTCCTTGTTCCTGCAGACCATGTGGATCGTACCACCTTGAAGAAGAGGGTCAACAGGTTACAAAAATTGTTTGAAAACTTAAATAACACTTAAAAATGTCTGAATGTCATTGCTTTAGCTAAAGTAGATCAAATGCATACGTTTAGATAAATGCAACAATAATGAAAAGTGAAGGTCTAGCATAATTTCAGATTCTGCGTTTTGTTATTTAATGCAATGACATTTAAAAAAAAATATATGTAACCAATGTTTTTACATACTTTTTAGGGCCACTGTATTCATATAAACATATGGAAAGCATTTGAAGAACATCATGCATCATGCAAGACCAGGTTCGTTTCTGTTTTATAATAATCAGACATCAATTATTTTTCCCCAATACTTACCTTTCTTGGCGATGGCCATGGCGGTGGCTTTCCCGATCCCGCTGTTCGCTCCAGTGATCATGAAGGATCGGCCCGCCATTGACGCCTCCAGGTCCTTCTCAACAAAGTTTTTAGACGCTGACAGAAAAGCCCCCCTGAAACACACACATTTAATTAGTCTTGAAATGTCACAGGGTTACCTTTGCCTTTGCAACTACTTCGCAAAAACACCGCTAGATACTTCAGTTAACTAATTAGCTCAGTTTTTGCATGCTTTGAACTGTTTGATATCACACTTTTTCAAGAAAATCCAAGAACCCAGCTAACAAAATTAATTTTGTTAACATTTCCATTAAATAATGAAATCATTTTTTAAATGTATTTCTTGGAAACATTCTATCATTTTGCAAACATGAGAATTTTGAGTGTTCTCTGAACATTCTGAAACATTTAAAAAAATGTTCAGCAAAAATGTTTCTGAAAAAACATTCCATGAACAATGTAATCTTTTTGTGCTAACTTTTTGCGAATGTTATTAAAGCAAAGACAGATAACTGAATGAACATTCTATTAATGTTACTCTAAGAATGTTTCATCACAACTGTGATAGAACCTTGTAAGTTCTGATAACATTCTCTTAAGAGGAACATTCCATTCAATCATCTTGCAAATGTTACTTTTGAATGTTTTCTGAACATTCTGAAACAAGTAGCAACATTTAACGAGACGAACGTTTAACTAAAATGTTTCTAAAAATATGTTGCTTTAACAATGTACAGATAATGATTTTGTGTTAACGTTTTGAGAATATTAATAAAGACCAGATAACTTTGAATGAATCTTCCAATAATGTTAGTGGAAGAACATTTGTTTGTACAGTTGCCAAAAGTTTACATCCTCCTTGCGTAATCTGCAAAATGTTATTAATTGTAACAAAATAAGAGGGATCATTCAAAATGCTTGTTATTTTTAATTTAGTACTGACCTGAATAAGGTATTTCACATAAAAGACGTTTACATATAGTCCACAAGAGGAAATAATAGTTGAATATATAAAAATTACCCTGTTCAAAAGTTTACATACACTTGATTCTTAATACTGTGTTGTTACCTAAATGATCCACAGCTGTTTTTTTTTGTTTTTGTTTTTTTGTTTAGTGATCGTTGTTCATGAGTCTCTTGTTTGTCCTGAACAGTTAAACTGCCTGCTGTTCATCAGAAAAATCCTTCAGGTCCCACAAATTATTTGTTTTTTTTCAGCACGTTTGAGTATTTGAACCCTTTCTGATGATGACTGTATGATTTGGAGATCCATCTTTTCACACTGAGGACAACTGAGGGACTCATATGCAACTATTGCAGAAGGTTCAAATGCTCACTGATGCTCCAGAAGGAAACACAATGCATTAAAGGTCCACTGAAGTGCCTTGAATCATGCAGCGTTATTCTATGTGGTGACATAATTTCAACTGAAACATGAAAACAAGGCGAGCCAAATCGAGCAGCCCCACCCACTTTTTAAAATAGCCAATAGCGTTCGATTTATATCTGTTTGGGCCAGAGCTGTTGTGCTCGGTTGGACCGGGGTTGGACCGTGTACTGCGCACTGCCGCAGTTTGCATGAAACAATGCGAAACCAGACCTCATTTGCCCCATGGAAGGCATATTTACACTGGATCGTTCCCTATCGCCTACATTGCGCACTACCTGCCATTCTCCGTAGAGAAAGTACTAACTCTGTGTAACGATCTCAGCCGCAGCTTCAGCATGTATTTATAGTGTAGGGGGCAGGATGCTACGGATTCTAGAGAGCATTTGATTGGACAGAAGGTTTGATGAGAATCTTGAAGTGCAGCGTGATGTCATAAAAATCGTTGATTCATATTGGCGGAAGTGACGAGACTGTAAGTTTTGAATGCTCATATCTTGCGAATGTGAATTTTGTCATTGTTTTGGAGCACACTAGCTTATAGATCACCTTAAGGATGACATATTCATACCAAAAGCTAAAAAACTTTAAGTTTGATTTCATGGGGACTTTAAGAGCTAATGCATTGTGCATTAAATTGAACTTCTGAAGAGCAGTACTAAATGGGAAAAAAACATGACATTTAGGCAAAATAAATATCTGTTCAAAAGTCATTGTTGGAAAGGGTTCAAATACACAAAAATGCTGAAAACCCAAAGAATTTGTGGGACCTGAAGGATTTTTCTGAAGGACAGTAGACAGTTTAACTGTCTCATAAACAACTATCACTAAACAAAAACACAGTGGTGGATCATTCAGGTAACACGACAGTATTAAGAATCAAGTGTATGTAAACTTTTGAACGGAGTAATTTTTCATAAATTCAACTATTATTTTCTCTTGTGGACTATATGTACACATCTTTTATGTGAAATATTTTATTCAGGTCAGTACTACATAAAAAATAGCATGCATTTTGTATGATCCCTCTTATTTTGGTAAAATAATTAACATTTTGCAGATTCTGCAATGCGTATGTAAACTTTTGACCTTAACTGTAACTGTAAGAGCAACTTGCAAGAACGGTAGGCATTTCTGAGAACACCGTAACTATTATTTTTGAAAGTAGCAACGTTTTAAAAATGTTACCAGAGCACTCTGGTCGAATATTCAATTTAAATTGGAAGAATATTTGTTTATAACTTGAAGAGAACCTTGCAAGAACATTAGGGAAGTTCTGTTTCTGTGCTGATTTCTGTACAATAGAAAATTTAGGTTCTGTATTTGTGAAGCGAAACCATTTGAGAAGTCCTGTTCTAATGTGCTGCCTTGCGTCATCGCTTAGCTAATGAGAGCCAACTATCAGTGCATCCTCTGATAGCACCGCTCCTGGTATCGGCGGCGCTCGTGCCCTTGACCCGATCTCAAAGACTGGCTTTGTCCAAGCGTGCCAGGCCAGCGGAGGGATGAAGAGGAGCGAGGAGGTGCCGGGGGGAATCGAGCTTTTCTCGGTAAATGCGTGCACTGTTAAGGGTGATGTGTGTCCTATTATGGGACGTGAGAGGTCGACATGGGAGACAATGTATTAGGAGGAAAAAACAGAGATAAACAACAATGGTGAGATGAGACGGGTTGTTTTTCTGGCTCCCGAGAATTTATAATCATTTTAACGAAACTGGGTTTCATGGAAAACAAAAAGCCACAAGTGTCAGTGTGTTGACCCTGAGCTCGAGAAAAAAAATGAGCATGAGTGATCACCTTTGACCCTTCCCATAATTTATGCTGTCAATGTCAATTTTTGTAATGCATTTTTTCAAAACAAATGTTCTTATTTTTAAATAAAAATATATATTTTTTCCCTTTATGATTTATTAATTCTTTGATCAAATCAGGGTTAGTTACCACATTGAAATAATTATACATGGGAGTAAAAATCCAAGTAGGCCTGCAGACAATTGTTGGACATGTCCAAATATTTTGATAAATTCAAATTTAATGTAAGAACTGTTTGCTATTTCTATTTCAAGCCCCATTACACAATATTTAATCAAACTACTGTTAATGAGGACAAGCTCATAAATACATAATAATCAAATACACAAAAAATGCATTAAATAAATTTGATAAAATAAGAGAAACAGGTAGAATAACTAAAATCTGACCTATGCAATATTTCATGTTACAATTATAGATGTTATATATTATAAGAATTGCATAAGGCTTTATGCAGCATATTATAGTACATATTTGAATGTGTATTAATTAAGCAGTATGTTTGTTAATGTTGTAATAACGTGTTGTGATATTTCTGAAGCAGTGCAGCTCTTACTTGGTGAATTCGGTGAGTCCTTTGAGGAACCATGCTGAGTTCCGGTACAGAGACATTCTCACACCCGCGCTGTCGCTCAGGTCGCCCGCTGTGCTCTCGGATGCTCGCCGGTGCTTTTAACCGGCACCGGGGTCACATGAGTGCACGTAGATCCACGCCACTCACCGGTGGTCAACGTTGTCTGCCCTCTGCCGGTAATGAACGACATAACACGATTCAACTGTCAGACCTCTGATGTTTCAAGGTTTTAGTTTGTGTCCGCTGTAGTTTACGATTTGATAATAAAAGCAAAGAAAATGTAAGACGAACAGGGTTCGTACAAGGTGCTTAAAGTGCTTTATTACTTTTAAATTCTTGAAGTACTTGAATTAGACTTTTTGAGATTTAAGGTCTTGAAAACCATTAAAAATAGCAATATTCCTGAAGAGATACTTGAAGAGTGCTTCAGTTGTTAAATGAAATGTGTTTTTCAATAAGCACATTTCCACGCAAAATTCACGCAGTTCAAAAAACATATTTTTTTCGTTTATTTCAGTTAATGTCATAAAACCTGTCTGAAAACGCGAACAGATGAACCGAATCATTTGAGTGAGTCATTTACGATGGAACCGTTTCGATTGATTCAAATCAGCTTGTAATGATTTTAAAAAGCATATAAAGTGATGGGTGAAACTGAGCTTTTCGAAACTCTAAATCAGTTGAACCTTTGCTTCACAAAATTATTTACTGTTTGGAAGCGTTCCAGTTGGATCGCGAATCATTTGATTCAGATCAGGACTTCGAATCGTGAATCATTTGATATATATCGGGACTTAGGATCGGGTTTGCATATTTTTGGATGGGAACTTCGCTTATTGCGAATCATTTGATTTAGATCGGGATTTTAAATCACGTATTGCAAATCATTTGATTTAGATCTGGACTTAAGAGTGGGTTTGCGAATCATTTATTTTAGGTTGGAACTTTGCGCATTTTAAATCATTTGATTCAGATCAGGACTTCGAATTGCATATTGCAAATCATTTGATTTAGTTTGGGACTTCAAAGCGGGTTCGCAATATTTGTTTAGATTGTGACTTCGCGTATCGCAAATTATTTAGATCAGAACTTCGAAGTGGGTTCATAAATCATTTGTTTTAGATCGGGACTTCATGTATTGTGAATCATTTGATTCAGATCAGGACTTCGAATTGCGTATCGCGAATCATTCGATTTAGATCGGGACTTCAAAGCGGGTCTGCAAATTATTTGATTCAGATCGGAACTTCGGGTATGGCAAATTATTTGATTTAGATCTGAACTTTTTTCTTCGGATTGTGGACAGCTAAGTTACCAATAAAATAAAATGTATTATTATTTTACAGCTTTATAGCTGTTATAACCCCACTTACTTAATTGTGGCTAGGTTTTCTGAGGTTTCGCTTTTGGATAAACTTGACCCAGTTATACATCCATATGTTGTTGTTTTTTTTTGTTTTTTTGATAATTATTGATTTTGGGAGTCCACTCCAGAGATTTGTACAGTTTTGTCGAGGTTGATAAATAAAGGTCTAGTTCGCTCAAGTAGTGTTTTTTTTTCTCTCTCTCTCTCTCTGTAGGATAGACTTAAAAGGCGACAGTGAAACATAATTTTTAGTGTTTGTAAGATAATTAGATGGTATTTTTTTGTTGGCTGGGTCACAAGGGGGTTAGTCATAACGAATTAATAATTATCAACTCGTATTTTAGAATATCTCAGGAGAATTTTCTGGAGCGGAAAGAATGTCCTCGCTACACCTGACCAGGTAAATGTATGAAACAGTTCCAGACGCGCGCAGATCTCAGTCCCGCCCCCGCTATCCGATCGCGCCTGTGATTGGTTCACACCTGTGCGCGAGCAGAAACACACCAACGCCCGGGCGAGGTGAGACTGTCCAGGCTGAGCTGCTGGGACGCGCCCTAATCAACTGGACATGAACCCGTGCGCCGGTCCACGCAGGCTCGTTTAGGATCTGTGGGAGTCTCAGGATGGTGAGGTCACGACTGTGCACCTGATGCTCGTCATATATTGTTTTCCTGTTAATATTGCTACCGTTTTCTTGCGTTGAAATCACAAACAGGTCAAAACTGTTAAGATACGAATCCGAGTGTCAAACGGAGGTCAGATAGAGCTTTGTTTTTTGTGTTTTCTCATCTGTAGAGCTGTTTGTCTGGGATCTGTCCTTATATTTGACCCTTTGTTGTGTTTTACTGCGCACACACACACACTGTTCTATTGCTGATAAGAGGGACATTTGTATTTCCTCGTGTCAAAAAGACAAAAGTGCATTTGTGGCTTTTATCTCTTTTCTTGGTTAAAAAGAGTTTGCAGTTTCAGGTTCACATTTAAAGTGAGAAACGCTTGAATGATTCTGTGTAAACTATATTTAATTTTAAGAGGTTATTAAAGGTAATTGATTAATGATTCACAAGCATAGGGTTTCATTTAGTTATGAATTAAAGTATAGTCATTGTATGCATTTGGCACATGCATTAAAACAAGTAATTGAGAATAAAACAAGTTCCCTGAGAATTTAACCCATGACCTTGGAATGCCTAAATGTTTTTTTTTACCTGCTTTTTACATATTATCTTTAAGATTTTAGGTTATAAAAATACATATGAGTAGTATTAATTATATTATGATAAATATATTATTATAAATATAAAACTGGTCTGTTTAGTGTATATATATATATATATATATATATATATATATATATATATAATTGTAAAATATTGCTACATTAATGTAATTTAAGTATTATTATGGTTCTTATTGCTCCTGAGTTTCTTTGGTTTTCCAGCATTTTTGTGTATTTGAACCCTATTTGACTGTATGATTTTGAGATCCATCTTTTCACACTGAGGACAACTGAGGGACTCATATGCAACTATTACAGAAGGTTAAAAAAAAAACATGCATTAAGAGCTGGGGTGAAAACTTTTGAACAGAATGCAAATGTGTTTTTCTTATTTTGCATAAGTATCATATTTTTTCATTTAGTACTGCCCTTCAGAGGCTACAGAGAATAGTTACATTTTTCCCAGTAGACAAAATAAGTTTAATCTACCCTGATCTTCAAATTCCAAAAGTTTCCTAATGCATGCTTTTTCCTATTGGAGCATCAGTGAGCATTTGAACTCTCTGTAATAATTGCATATGAGTCTCTCAGTCGTCCTCAGTGTGAAAAGATGGATCTCAAAATCATACAGTCATCGTCGTACAATAATTAACATTTTGCAGATTCTGAGAGGGGGTGTAAACTTTTGACCTCAACTGCATATGCTTTAATAAGTAGTATAAGTAATAGCAATATAGGTCTATGTTATGTTATGTTATGTGTGTGTGTGTGTGTGTGTGTGCGTGTGTTTGTGTGTTTTGTGGCAACAGTGATGCAGGCTCTTGGCAACAGGCCTAAAATGTCAAACACAGATTCCCACTGGGGTCTCGGTGAGGAGTCTTACATTCACCACGGACTTTCTGTGTTTTTAGTGTATCTGTAAGATACTGAGTGTGTGCTACTGAAAAGGTGTGTGTGTGTGTGTGTGTGTCAGCACACAGTTTCCCCTTATTACTCCTAGTTATACTTTAACTGTGATAGGCCTGCGTTGTTTGACATTCTGATCATGACAAAGCATGTAGTATTTTATCTGTGTGTGTTTTGTGCTGTATTCAGGTCAGTACTTTACATAGTTTATAACACTTTAATAAAGCTTTCAAACATTTTCAGAAATTAAAATGAATTTATGTCTCCGCTGTAGATGCGTTTCCTGCTGCTGTTCAGTCGACAGGGGAAACTGCGGCTGCAGAAATGGTTCACGGCTCTCAGCGATCGTGACAAGAAGAAGATCATAAGAGACGTCACGCAAATGGTGCTTGCGCGGCAGCCCAAGTCCTGCAACTTCCTGCAGTGGAGGGATCTGAAGATCGTCTACAGGAGGTCAGAGGTCACCTTCTTATCGCGTGTTCTTTCTGTAACTTTCCGACTATGCCGTTCTCTCCCATAGAATAATTTAGCTTGACCTTTGACCCAAGTTAATGATCAGCCATTGAGCCCTAAAGCATTTACAGTCTGTCTGTTTACACCTTTCTAAATCTTTGCACAATCAAATCATAATTTAATGTAGTCAAACATTGTATTTGAACCTGTTGCATCAGTGTTATTGCATTTCTGTCCTAAATTGAGGGAAGTTTGCATAATAGCAGTGCACACTGAAAATAAAGGTTGCAGAAGTTCATATGATTCCATGGGAGAGCTTTCTTAGAAAACCCTATTCAACCAGTTCTTGATTAGAAGACAGTAAGAAAATGTTTATATTTAAGACTGTACTGATCACTGATCAGCCTATGATTGTATGTGTTGTATATAAAAACATTTAGTCATTCAGAGAAGCTCGAAACCCATTGACATTGACCTCTGACCTCTGTCTTGCAGATATGCAAGTCTGTATTTCTGTTGTGGTTTGGAACAAGACGACAATGAGCTCCTTACACTGGAACTTCTGCACAGATACGTCGAGCTGCTGGATCAGTACTTTGGCAATGTAAGGTTGAAAAACGATACAGTTTATTTAGAGTTTTTAAAGAAATTGATACTTTTATTCAGCAAGGATGCATTAAAATTGGTTAAAAGTGACAGTTGTAATGTAACAAAAGATGTGTATTTCAAATAAATGCTGTTCTTTTGAACTCTATTCATCAAAGAATTCGGGAAAACAAACTTATTTTGCTCCACCAAAATAAGAAGAAACTCAACTGTTTTCAACATCAATAATAATCAGAAATGTTTCTTGAAGAGTAAATCCGAATATTAGAATGACTTCTGAAGGATCATGTGTCTGGAATAATGACTAAATATTCAGCTTTCAAATCACAAGAATAAATTATATTTTAACATATTCATATAACATATTCAAATAGAAAACAGTTATTTTAAATAATAAAAATATCTCAAAACTGTACTGTTTTTGCTCAAATAAATGCAGGTTTGGTGAGCAAAAGAGACTTCTTTACATAAACATAAAAGACTTTTGACAGTTTTCAACATTAATAATAATTAGAAATGTTCTTGAGCAGCAAATCAGCATATTAGAATGATTTAATGATTTTTGAAGGATCATGTGACACTGAAAGGAGTAATGATTCTGAAAATCCAGCTTTGATCACAGAAATAAATTACATTTTTAAATATATTTACATAAAAAACAGCTACTTTAATGATTATATTTTCTTGCAATTTTGCAGTTTTTTTCTGTTTTTGATCAATTAAATGCTGCCTTGGTGAGCAGATGAGACTTTCTTTTGAATGGTGTGGCATATATAGTTCAGGGTAATATTACTCATCTTGTTAGTAAAATCATATTAATGTGTTTTCTGACTCTTGAGAGTCATGTTTTTCATGTTTTTGCCATCTGTTTGTGTGTGTTGCAGGTGTGTGAATTAGACATTATTTTTAACTTTGAGAAGGCTTACTTTATCCTCGATGAGTTTGTTATTGGTGGAGAAGTACAGGAAACATCCAAAGTGTCTGTAGCCAAATCAATGGAGGAAGCAGACTCTCTTCAGGAGGTGACACACACACACACACACACACACACACACACACACACACACACACACACACACACAAGCTTGTTGAGTTGATGATTCATCATGTTTTCACAGATGTGCTTGTACTATATGTACACAGTCTGATCCGGTCTGCTCGACTGTTCGTTTTTTAAATAAACTATTACATGAATGTGATAACCTCATGAATATATGTACAGTGGGGCAAAAAAGTATTTAGTCAGCCACCAATTGTGCAAGTTTTCCCACTTAAAAAGATGAGGGAGGCCTGTAATTTTCATCATAGGTATACCTCAACTATGAGAGACAAAATGAGAAAAATAAAAAATCCAGAAAATCACATTGTAGGATTTTTAAAGAATTAATTGGTAAATTCCTCAATAAAATAAGTATTTGGTCACCTACAAACAAGCAAGATTTCTGGCTCTCACAGACCTGTAACTTCTTCTTTAAGAGGCTCCTCTGTCCTCCACTCGTTACCTGTATTAATGGCATCTGTTTGAACTCGTTATCAGTATAAAATCACCTGTCCACAACCTCAAACAGTCACACTCCAAACTCCACCATGGCCAAGACCAAAGAGCTGTCAAAGGACACCAGAAACAAAATTGTATACCTGCACCAGGCTGGGAAGACTGAATCTGCAATAGGTAAGCAGCTTGGTGTGAAGAAATCAACTGTGGGAGCAATTATTAGAAAATGGAAGACATACAACACCACTGATAATCTCCCTCGATCTGGGGCTCCACACAAAATCTCACCCCGTGGGGTCAAAATGATCACAAGAACTGTGAGCAAAAATCCCAGAACCACATGGGGGGACCTAGTGAATGACCTGCAGAGAGCTGGGACCAAAGTAACAAAGGCTACCATCAGTAACACACTGTGCCGCCAGGGACTCAAATCCTGCAGTGCCAGACGTGTCCCCCTGCTTAAGCCAGTACATGTCCGGGCCGGTCTGAAGTTTGCTAGAGAGCATTTGGATGATCCAGAAGAGGACTGGGAGGATGTCATATGGTCAGATGAAACCAAAATAGAAATTTTGGTAAAAACTGAACTTGTCGTGTTTGGAGGAGAAAGAATGCTGAGTTGCATCCAAAGAACGCCATACCTACTGTGAAGCATGGGGGGTAGAAACATCATGCTTTGGGGCTGTTTTTCTGCAAAGGGACCAGGACGACTGATCCGTGTAAACAAAAGAATGAATGGGGCCATGTATCGTGAGATTTTGAGTGAAAACCTCCTTCCATCAGCACACCGCCTGGGCAGCGAAGGAGTGGCTTCGTAAGAAGCATTTCAAGGTCCTGGAGTGGCCTAGCCAGTCTCTAGATCTCAACCCCATAGAAACTCTTTGGAGGGAGTTGAAAGTCCGTGTTGCCTAGCGACAGCCCCAAAACATTACTGCTGTAGAGGAGATCTGCATGGAGGAATGGGCCAAAATACCAGCAACAGTGTGTGAAACCTTGTGAAGACTTACAGAAAACGTTTGACCTCTGTCATTGCCAACAAAGGGTATATAACAAAATATTGAGATTAAATTTTGTTATTGACCAAATACTTATTTTCCACCATAATTTGCAAATAAATTCTTTAAAAATCCTACAATGTGATTTTCTGGATTTTTTTTCTCATTTTGTCTCTATTCAGTGTGTTTGTCTCAAAATTACAGGCTTCTCTCATCTTTTTAAGTGGGAGAACTTGCACAATTGGTGGCTGACTAAATACTTTTTTGCTCCACTGTATGTAATACTTGCAGTGGTCAAATATAACCCAGAGACATTGTATTTTGTCTTTATCTTTTGACAGACGATGGAAGAGTATGTAAACAAACCCACATACTGAAGGAACATCTTCAGATTGTCACAGCCATCACTTCAGTCCTCAAAGACACAATAACACGAACTTCATATGCTGAATGTATTTAATTGAGCTTTCATACAAAGTCACAACACTGCAATGGCAACACTTTAAGCATGAAGCATTTTTATAGCAACTATATTTGAGAATACTATTATTAAATTATAGAATTTTAATATCAAATGCAGCACATTTGGTTTTAGACAATCAGGGAGAGTGACAGTCAGTATAGATGTGACCCTGGACCACAAAACCAGTCTTAAGTAACACAGTAGCTTACACAAATAAATTGTATGGGTCTTTATGTTTTTTTCTTTTATGCCAAAAATTATTTTTTATGGTGTATAAATCTCAATTTCGAAAAATTGACACTTATGTCCGGTTTTGTGGTCCAGGGTCACATATGTAGTTTTTAGAGAGATGTATACTTTTATTCATCAAGGATGCATTAAATTGATCAAAAGTGACAGTAAAACATTTATAATGTTAAAAAAGATATTGATTTCTGAAGGATCACGTGACACTGAAAACTGGAGTAATAATGCTGAAAATTCAGCTTTGTAGCACAGGAATAAATTATGTTTTAAAATACATTCAAATAGAAAACAACTATTTTAAATTGTAATAATATTTCACAATAGTGCTGTTTTTACTGGATTTTTTAAACAAATAAATGCAGCCTTGGTGAGAAGTTTTTGACTACACTGTGAAATTAGTCCTCTGGTTTCTGTTTATTGTGCAGTACATTTTATTTAGATTTTTCTCTGTGTGCAGACAATCAGTAACTCTCATCCAAATCTTAGATTTAATTTAAACTAAAAGAAAAAAATATTTAAAATCTGAAAAGTGTTGCAAGTACTGACCAAGCTGCATACACAAATCTGAAATGTTTTTTTTTTTTTTGTTCTTTTTTATTAAATAAAAAAATGCATTTTAATTACAGCTGAGACTTTTTTTGAGAATGTACGAATTGTAGTATCATAAATACAGCTTGTTCTATACATGTGTTTAAATATGTAACCAAATTATCACAACGTAAATGCATTTTGGGTTGCACATGAAACAGAAACCAATCAAGATTTTATGCCATGCAAAGGCTGCAGAGGTTACTCGGCAGTGAGAGAAGCACTACACAGAGGACCATGGTGTGAACAAATGCTTTATTTACCTCTGCCACGTCACACATGACCTCATCACACGCACAAGATAGGCTACTGACTGACTAAAAAACAACTGGCGTCGATAAGAGGGAGAAAATCTGTGTGTGTTCATATGTTGAAGAGGTAAAGCCGGCGACTAGCTTATTTACATTGTTCTATTCGCTAACTAAGAAACAAATTCATCTGGTTTACTAAAATACTCTTTGAATTTTCGCTATACATAACAGGAAATGAGAAAAGCAGGAGCACTACATTGACTAAACGCAATTGGGGGATATATTTGTTTCAAAATACTTTATTATATGACAAACTTCAAACAATAATGAATATAATAATTATCTACACATCTACATTTCAGGGACTGTTTTCCCCTCAGAGTCTGTTTCGTCGGCATCGTCGTTTTCCGGATCCAGATACCGCAGGATTTGCAGCATTGTGGTGTTGTCTAATCCCGATGAAGCGTTCTCGTGATTCGCGGGTCTTTTTTCTGGCGCGCTTTTATCGAAGTACTCTGGCTGATCCTCCTCGCGTGCACGTCTCTGTCCATGCGCGAACATTTCGGACGCTAGGTAATTAGCAAGTTCGTCTTCCTCGCCGGCAGTGTCGTCATAATCATCCCTGCTGGTTTGCCTCGCATAGAAACTTGATGTTTTCGGTCGTGGTTGCGCTGGTCGGTTGTTTTGTTGCACTGCGTTTACCAGCTCAAGGATGTTCATTATGTCCTGGGCGACTGATGTCTCGAGCGGCCGTCGGTGAGGTGCTGCGGCGAAGGTCTTGTGAGCGTTTAAGTATCGAGAACGTGACTTTGTACGTGACTTCTCGTTCTGGAGAAGCTCAAGCACTTCCTCTGGTGGGATTCCTAGCCTCTGTGAGATTTTGATTATCTGAGACAGTGTACTGTGTATGGGCTTAACTTCCCTCTCTTCCTTGTCATCCTCTTCTTCATCTTCATCTTCATCTTCGTCTTCATCCACATCTTTTTTCTCTACCTCTCGGTCGCTTTCTTGCTCGCTCTTACTAGCCTCTTGTCTTTTCTGCTGCTCCTGCTCTTGCTTTTCTAGGATTTGCAGAAGATAGTAGTCCACAAGCTTTGCGATGTCCTCAGGCTCCTCCTCCTTTCCTCTCTGGAACCAATCAGGTTGGTTGGATCTTTTAACCTCTTCGTCCTCCTCATCCTCCTCTAGCTCATCATCCTCAAGGTTGCGATTAAACCCATGCCTCTCTCGTTCTTCTTCTTCGGTCTCTGTTTGTTCCTCTAGAGGTGCCCATTCATCAGTTCCCATGATGTCCTCCAGGACCATCTTCCTCTGCCTATACAAGTCATTATCCTCATCATCTTCGCTGTCCTCCCGTTTGCTGTTGGCCTTAGTTGTTGAGATTCCACTCAGTTCCTCAAA
Source organism: Cirrhinus molitorella (assembly GCA_033026305.1). Classification (NCBI taxonomy): domain Eukaryota; kingdom Metazoa; phylum Chordata; class Actinopteri; order Cypriniformes; family Cyprinidae; genus Cirrhinus; species Cirrhinus molitorella. The sequence goes on along the minus strand of CM065134.1, from coordinate 31,862,042 downwards.
CACAGACTGAAGGGTTGCGAGCTTCTGAGGTGTGTACTGTTCTTCTGCATTCTCGTTGGTACGTTTGAGAGGCTGCTCCTGATCTTCATCCTCAAACATTAGCGGGAACTTTCGTTGTCGCCTCCGGTTTTCCGGATTGCTCCACGAGGTCTTTCTGTAATTCTCAACCAAAGGTTCCACTTCTAGTTGTTCCTTTGCTCTTGGGAAGGGGTTGACACTGTAACGAGGTTGAGATGGTGTGAAGACCTTCTGGGAGGTTTTCTGAGGCACCATGTGTTTCTCCGTCTGTTGTAGCGTGGTAAGCACCGCTTGCAGCAACTCTTGAGTTTTATCTTTATCTTCCTCGCTTTCATCCATGCCTCTATCCATTCGGCCAGGAGCTGCCAGTTGCAGCATGGAGCGAACGCTCTCCATGTCATCTGAAGCGTCTTGCTGGCGCTCGTCATCGGGTGGAGTCCTCTGGCTGAGGCTTTGGATGTAGCGCAGAGCTCTGAGCATCTCTGCACTCGGAGGAGGACGGATCTGGGACGCAGGTCCATAAGAGACGGGTTCACTTCCGCTCAGACGATGCTCTCTTAGCGTTGCCCCTTGAACTCCACAAAAGAGAGAAAGGAATAGGGGCAGAAGAAGGACAGAGGGGAGGAGAAACACCCCTGTTGCGCAGCATCGAGATGATGACGACATGTTTTACCTGAGAGGGGGAGGGAGGGAAAGAGGAGAGATGGTGAGTCAGACCGTTGTTCATGCAAAAGGTTTCAGTGGGGTGGTTCCCTTTCAAAATAGGTACTATTTGTGACCTCTGGACCACCAGGGTAACCAGCCATAAGGATCAATTATTGGAATTGCATTTTTGAGGGCCTAAACATGCTTGAAAACTCATGAAACTTTGAGTTTCATGTACGAAATTCGGTAGACAAATGTAACACACCAATACCTACAAAAAAGTCTCTTGGTACGAAGTCCGAAACCCAACAGTCTGTTATTTTGAATTTTCTCAGCTAGTTTTGTGCCGTTTTTGCCATTTTCAGGCGAGGTATTTAAACAAACTCCTCCTAGAGATTTAAACAGATCCACACAACATTTGGTCTGTTTAATCTAAAGCCCTTTGTGATGTTAAATTGCAAAGATCTAGAGTTTTTATTGAAGGGCTTGTCTGTGGCGGCCTGACAAGCCATGAAATACGAAGTTGTTTTAATTCAGGCATACAATATCGGACCCAAACTTCACACGTTTGATAATAGTTCTGGCCTGAATACATTCAAAGGCAAATAATCTGAATATTATAAACTTAAACATGCAATGTCCAGTCTGCACTAGACTTAACATGTTTGGTAAGAGACCTGGCCTGAAGACATCTAAAGAACAATATTTAGTTATAATCATAGTGCCACCTGTTAGCATCAGGATATGTGATGTTTAACCCTAACTCAAACATACCATGTTCAATCTGCACCAAACTTAATATGTTTGATCAACGTCCTGGTTTGAAGACATTTACATGTCAATATTCAGTTATAGTCATAGCGCCACCAGCTGGCAGCAGGAAGTTTAGCACATATAAATGTCTGACATATTCCTCCTATATTTACCAGTTGAAATACATATTGCTCACTGTTTTTCTAAATGTATGTTTTCCTAAATTATGTATGTTTTGTTAGGATAGGACAATATTTGACTGAGCAAATTGATAGCAATTTCATACATATTGATTTTTCTGTCACCAGTTAGTTAACTTTTAGGCTGCCTCAGTGTTTCTGTCCATGCAATGAAAGTCGGTGTGGTCCATTGTTGTTTTTGGACCCCACTGACTTTCAATGTATCGGCAAAAAAGTCATTCAAAATACCTTCTTCTGAATTGCACAGAAGAAACAAAACCATACAGGTTTGGAATTACTTGAGCGTGATTGAATGATGACAGAACAGTTATTTCCAGATTAACGATTCCTTTGTCTTCAGTACACAGTACAAAGACCTACCCTTGATCACGTATTGCTGTCTTGTTTACAATGCTTAATTGACCACCGCAGGTCTCGCTCTGTTTGTATCTCTCTCTCTCTTCCTGACATCTGTTGAAAGCCTGTTGATGAGTGTTTGCGGAGCACTCAGAGAGCCTGCGCTGAAAATCTCATTAGTTTCTAAATTGCTGCCGCGACTAAATGAGTCATACCCCGTTGCTACGGGAGACCGTGAGAAGATCCGCACTGCTGTCGAACCGCAAAGTGCCGTCAAACGGAGAGAAGGAGAAAGCCCCGGAGCACGACATCCTGCTTACTTCAATCTGTTAGCTGTTTATACTTATTTTTAAGTGGGAATATAGTAGGTAGAACTTCAAATTGGACATTTTCCGTGAGGTTTTTACCAAGTTTGCTTTTAATTTACGTCTTGTACAATTTAAAATAAACACCGATGAGCTTTAAAATAACAAATGAACGAAAAACTGAGACTGCTGTTTTCATATTAGAAGCGGTCGAACTTTTATTAACCCGTTTTTTTTTCAACTTACCGTTTATGGACGCGTCTCACGGTTGCGCGCAGCAGGTTGCTGATATATAAAACAAAGCGTCCATACGCGTTTCTAAAGAGATAAACGAGACTTAAGTGATGTATTCTGTCCTAAAAAGCGCACAAATGAGTGTTTCAAAGCAAAAACCTTCTTACCTTTGCTTTCGGTCTGTTTTAACGGGCAGTCGTGAGTGCGTTGCGCATCGCTCTCGGTGTGTTTATGGCTGGGCAGCACCGTGAGCACCAAGCGGAGTCTCTCTCTCGTCAGCACCGCGGACAGCTCCGCCCGTTATAAGAGACGCCACCTGATTCGTGCGTCACTGAAACAACATACGCAAAACCGGCCACACATGCACACACACATACACATGCACTCCAGGCAATTCAAGGTTATTTATTTGGCATACAAACTCAAAATGAATGGTTTCATGCATGCATAACCTTGAATTCGTATAATTATTATACTCAGTGCAATGAACTTTCACTATGGCTTCAGTTTGATTTTACTTCAAAATCAGCAATTTTGTACATTTTGGTGGTTACCATGGTAATTTTTTGTAAGGAAGCACAAGCCTCTGATTAGAGGTTTCGGTGCCAAAAGGCCCCTGGTGAAGGCAAAACCCACTCATTATGACCTTCTCTTTCCATGCAAAGTGGAAGCTCTCGAGTTTGATTGAGATATTATGATAATAGTTGACCACTAAAGAGCGATGGTACTTTGCTTTTGATCTGTGTGCCCAGAATACTCTCGTTAGCTCGTCTTTTATTTGATCATGTAGTTGCCGCTGTGCCAAAAAAGCAATCTAATCCTTTAAGCATATTGAAAATGCGCCTCTCTCTCTCACGTGCACACGTGCATCTCTTATGGCTGGCTGGCTGTGAGTTTCTTGTTGATTTGACTTCATCTGTAAAGCGTCTGGCGAGCGATGAGTCACCAGCGGAGAGCCGCAGAGGAGGGGAGAGACGTGTGAGACGGGGACTGACGGAGAGGGAGACAGGAGTGGAGTTGGTGTTTTGATGGGAATTGACATGGCGTGTGTCTGGGACGGGGTTGGCCGCCGTTGGCACTGGTTCTGAGCGGCTTGCGGCTGGTTTTCTGAATTGAGCGTGTGTTTGGCAGTGTGTCAGGAGCCGGTAGGAGGGAGATCTCCGTTCATTCAGAAATGCGCTCTGCTGCTGTGGGTGGCCAACTAGCATTCAGAGTCTCATTCAAAACCTCTCTGAGTATCGAAACACACACAGAGAGAGTTCAGAGTGATGCTGCTGACTGTGTCACAGCTACAATCAAGCATTTATTCTCTTCTTATCTCATATTTTTCATCACATCAAGTCTCGCCTATCCTGACTCGGCTCTTTTCTCATCCCTTCTCTTTTTGTATCTTCTTTTCTCCTCTTGTCTCTTTGTTTGTTTTCTATTCTTTGCTCTTCGCCTGTCATCTCTTCTCATCTTACCAGTTTTCTCATTTTCTCTTCTGTTGTCATCTCATCTTCTTTTTTCTCTTCTAATCTCAAATCGTATATTTATCTTCTCATCTCACTTCTCTTCTGTTTTCTTGTCTGTCTTCTCTCCTCTTTTTGTCTCTTCTGTTTTCTATTCTTGTCTCATCTCTTGTTCTCTTATGTTCTCATTTCTTCTTGGCTTTTCTCTTCTCATCTAATCTATTTTCTATTTTCCTTTCTTTTCTCATGTAATCTTTTCTTCTGTTCTTTTCTTGTCTACTTTTATCTTCTTTATGTCCTCTCTCCTCTTTTTGTCTCTTCTGTTTTCTATTCTTGTCTCATCTCTTGTTCTCTTATGTTCTCATTTCTTCTTGGCTTTTCTCTTCTCATCTAATCTATTTTCTATTTCCCTTTCTTTTCTCATGTAATCTTTTCTTCTGTTCTTTTCTTGTCTACTTTTATCTTCTTTATGTCCTCTCTCCTCTTTTTGTCTCTTCTGTTTTCTCTTCTTGTCTCATCTGTTTTTATCTTCGTCTTTTTTTCTCTTCACTTTTCCTTTTTTATTTCTCATGTTATCTCGTCTTCTCTTTTCTCATCTTATCTTTTTTCTCATGTCTTCTCATCTCATGCAATCTCATCTCATCTGTTCTCTTTCTTTTTTTCTCATGTAAACTTTTCTTGTTTTTTCTCATCTCTTCTGTTTTCTCATTTCATCTCTTCTCATCTTCTTTTATCTTCTTGTCTCATCTCTTCTCTTTTCTCTTCTTATCTCTTTGTTTGTTTTCTATTCTTTGTTCTTCACCTGTTATCTCTTCTTTCTGTTTTCTCATTTTCTCATCTCTTCTTTTGTCATCTCATCTTCTCTTTTCTCTCTTCTAATCTCAGATAGTCTATTTATCTTCTCATGTAATCACTTCTCTTCTGTTTTCTTCTCATTTCATTTCTTCTTGTCTTCTTATTTCTTATGTCTTCTTTCATCTTTTTGTCTCTTCTGCTTTCTCGTCTCATGTCTTGTTCTCTTCTCCTCTCATCTTTTTTCTCATCTCATGCGGTCTCATCTAATCTGTTATCTTTTCCTTTCTTTTCTCATGTTCTCTTTTCTTCTGTTCTCTGTTCTAATCTCATTTTATCTCTTGTCTTCTCTTTACTCTTCTTATGTCTCCTCTCCTCTTTTTGTCTTTGTTTTCTGTTTTCTCTCATCTGTTCTCTTCTGTTTTCCTTTTTTCTCATGTAATTTTCTGTTCTCGTTTCTCATTTTATCTATTCTTTTCTTCTCTTTTCTCATCTCTTCTCATCTTTTTTCTCATCTCTTCTCATCTCATGCAATCTCGTTATCTGTTTTTTCCCTTACTTTTCTCATGTAATCTTTTCCTCTGTTCTCTTTTCTCATCTCTTCTGTTTTCTCATCTCATCTCTTCTCATCTTCTCTTTTATCTTCTTGTCTCTTCTCCTCTCTCCTCCTCTCTTCTCGTCTCATCTGTTCTCTTATTTCATCCTTTCTTGTCTCTTTTACCTTCTCATCTCCTCTGTTTTTATTTCTCTCATCTCATATTTTTTCTTCTCTTCTCGTTTTTTCTCATCTCATGTAATCTATTCTTGTCTTGTTTTATGTAGTCTCTTCTAATCTTTTTTTAACTTCTCATCTTTTAGTCTTGTCTTCTCATCTCATTTCTTCTTGTCATGTTTTTCCTCATCTTTTCTCCCCCTCCCCTTTTGTCATCTCTTCTTATCTGTTTTCTTCTTAATTCATGTTTTTGATTTTCTCATTTATTTTTATCTTTTTATCTCCTCGTGTTTTCTCTTCTGTTTTCTTCTAATTTCATCTTGTCTTCTGTCCTATTCTCATGTTTTCTCTTCTCTCATGTCTTCTGTTTTTTCTCATCTCTTCTCGTCTCTATTTTATCTTCTCTTCTCTTCTGTTTATCTCATCTCTTCTCATCTCATGCAATATCTCATCTAATCTCTTGTTCGTCTCCTTTTTTTTCTCATGTAATCATATTTCTTTCATTCTCTTTTCTCATCTCATGTTTTCTTATTTAATCTCTTCTCATCTTCTTTTATCTTTTTGTCTCTTCTCATTTAATTTCTTCTGTTCTCTGTTATTATTTTATATATCTTTTCTTGCCTCTGTTATCTTCTCATCTAATCTCTTCTGTTTTATTGTCTCTCATCTTCTTTCTTCTTGTCTCATTAGGGGCCAAGCCCCAAAAGAGCTGTATCCTCCTCATATACTCCTTCTTCAAAATTTGTCCAATTGTTACGAAAATTGGCTCAGATTATTTTTGGACTGAGCCGCATAAAAAGCGACAGATATTTTGATATTCATCTTTGTTTAAAAGTTAAGATGTCACACCCTTTTGGAAGTTGACCTATAATTCGTTAAGAGGATGTATCTCAGCCAAACTCTGATTTATTGAAAAAAAAAAAAAGTGCACTTTGTCAACACCACAAGCTGAGGGTTCATGCCAAAGTTTGGAACAGCACCACCTATGGGTCATGAGATACCAAAAATGGACATTTTTGCTTATAACTTTGAACAGTCATAATCTTGGTGACTATGGATTTCTTGGGTCATGCCGAATCTGTGGATCTTTTATCATCTTATGTCATCAGTTCTATTTCCTCTTATCTCATTCTCATCTCTTCTTGTCTTCTCATCTGTTTTCTGTCGTCTTTTCTTATTTCATAGCTTCTCTTCTTGTTCTTTTTTCTTCTGCTTTGTCATCTCCTCATCTCTTCTTCTCATCTGTTTTCTCAAGTCATCTCATTTCACACTTTTCAACTGTTCTCATCTCTACTGTAAAGAAATCTCTCTTCATCTTCGTTTATCTTCTCATCTCTTCTGTTCTCTTCTCGTTTTTTCTCATCTCATGTAATCTTGTCTTGTCTCATCTCTTCTTTTCTCACTTCTCATCTCATGTCATCACTTGTTTCCTCTTCTTGTCTCATTTAATCTCTTTCCATCTTTAGTTTTGTCTTTTCTCATCTCAGTTAATTTCTTCTCTTGTTTATCTACTCATCTCTTTTGTCGTTTTTTTCTCATCTTTTCTCCTCATCTCTTTGTCTTTTCTCAACTCTTCTCATCTCATGTTTTCTCCTCTGATTTCTTGTCTTCGCTTCACATCTGTTCTCTTTTCATCTCGTTGTATCTTCTCTTCTCGTCTTCTCACTCCATCTCTTTTCTCTTCTCTTATCTCACATCATTGCTCTGACATCAGTGTATGTGCCTGTTCAAACACGTCTGTGTGTGAGCAGGTGCACCATTGTTACTCCACCTTTATTTTCATCCGTGTCCTGCACATTACAGCTTCAGCAAACAATTCATGTAGACATCCTGTGTGTGTGCTTGTGTGTGTCAATGTGCTCCATTTACCTCTTTTGTTATGTAAGTATGTTTATGGGCTAAAAACAGCTTGTTCTCTGGCTGATTCTGAATACAGCATGATGGATGCATTGAATATTTCAGAGGACAAATCATATTGACAGAGGATGGAAGACACACACACACACACACACACACACACACACACACTGATCAGAGGGGATGCATGCGTGCCGTACAAGACGGCCTCGAGCTGGAGTGCTGGAGTGCTGCTTTATATTCAGCTGCTTCCTGGATGGTAGAAGTTCAAATGACATGAACTGCACAGTGGCTAATGTACCTGTACATATTGCAGTCTGGCAAGACAAATTATTCATTTTATAAAGCTTTAAGATGTTTTTAAGTGTTTGAAGAATGCATTTCATCAGTTTGTATGAATCTGACATGCTAACATAATGCAACATGCACATTACCAGAAAATAATTCTTGATATGCAATACTTTAAAATATAATGCTTTCACTGAAGAAAGTGCAAAGCAGGTTACATTGCCCACTGAGATAATCTGATGGTGCACAGAAAGATGAAAATAAATGTTCAGAGACGTAAAGTACATTAAAAGATTGAAACATCCTGTTGATTGCTACTGATTACCACAGAAAATTATGTCAACTCAACCAAACGCAATTGCATTTAATGGATATGAATGGAGCAAAGCATTGTTCTAAAATGAATACAAACTGGTTTGAGAGCCATAAGAGTGAGAAGTCATTGTAAGTGAATTACTGTCAATGAGTTGAAATTATTGTCTGTTTCACTTTTTTTAAAAGAGAGAACTTCTTTCTTTTCTCATGAAATCTTTTCTTCTGTTCTCTTGTCTCATCTCTTCTCGTTTCTCCTCTTGTCTCTGTTTGTTTTCTATTCTTTTTTCTTTGCCTGTCATCCCTTCTCTTCTTTCGTGTTTTCTCATTTTCTCTTCTCTTGTCATCTCATTCTCTTTATTTCTCTTCTAATCTCAAATCGTCTATTTATCTTCTCATCTAATCGCTTCTCTTCTGTTTCCTCTCTTTTTGTCTCTTCTGTTTTCTCTTCTCATCTCGTCTTTTTTCTCATCTCTGCAAAAAATACCTTTCTTACTTAGATTTTTTGTCTTGTTTCCAGCCAAAATATCAAAAAAATCTTAAATCAAGAAAGTCAAAATTATTGTCTTGTTTTCAGAAAAAATGTCAAAATTAAGTGAGTTTTTGCTTAAAACAAGCACAATAATCTGCCAATGGGGTAAGCAAAATAATCTAGAAATAAAATTGAAATAAGATTTTTTTGCTTACCCCATTGGCAGATTAGTTTGCTTGTTTTAAGCAAAAACTCACATAATTTTTTACTTATTTGTTTCTGAAAACAAGACAATAATTTTTACTTGTCAAGAAAATGATTATTGATTTAAGATTTTATAGATATTTTGGCTAGAAACAAGACAAAAAATCTAAGTAAGAAAAGCATTTTTTGCAGTGTGTTCTCTTTTCCTTAATCTTTTTATGTCTTCCTTTTTGTCTCGTCTGTTTTCTCTCATCTCATCTGTTCTCTTCTCTTTTCCTTTCTTTTCTCATGTAATCTTCTGTTCTCTTTTCTCATTTGATCTCTTCCTCTCTTTTCTCATCTCTTCTCATCTCATGCAATCTTGTTATTTGTTCTCTTTTCCTTTCTTTTCTCATGTAATCTTTTCTTCTGTTCTCTTTTCTCATCTCTTCTGTTTTCTTGTTTCATCTCTTCTCATCTTCTCTTTTACCTTCTGGTCTCTTCTCTCCTCTTCTCTTCTCAAACTTAAAGCAATGCATCGTTCCGTATGTGACCCTGGACCACAAAACTTAATATTTGATTAGTAATATGCATTGCTAAGAACTTCATTTGGACAACTTTAATTCTCAATATGTAGATTTTTTTACACCCTCAGATTACAGATTTTCAAATAGTTCTTTCTGTATTGTCCTATCCTAACAAACCATACATCAAGGAAAAACATATTTTTTCAGTTTTTAGATAATGCATCTCAATAAAAAAAGACCCTTATGACTTTTTTTTGGTCCACGGTCAAATATTGTTCCCATATGTTTATGCTTTGTCCAAATGCCCTAGCCACGCAGATCCAAGCTCACACTCACTGTCAGTTGTTGTTTAAGCCTGTCATTTGTTTTCTCTGAATGCTTCTTCACAGGAGATCACACACTTGTGCATGTGCAGCCTTGCAGCGTCGACACATCTCAGCGTGACACGTCTACACTGCGCAGTGTAGGAAAATAAACACATTTAAATAGACAAACACAAAAGATCACAGGAACATCCCACAATTACTGTCAGGTTTGTGTTCTCATGAAACAATGTGAGGCATCATTCATATCGTTTGTACAGTGTCAAACGGAGAGATCGAGAACATGATACACTGGTAAGATTTTTTGTTTTTCTGTGTATTTGAGAAAGATTATGTTTGTTTATCTCTCAGACTTCACTCCTTTCTGGCTGTCTGTTTTCCCATGGCCCCCAGCACTCAATGTTCTCCTCATTTTTACTGAATCCTCAGTTGTATCTGGGCATCAAACCGTGCCTCCCACACTGAGACACACGCAAAACATTTCCGGTCTATCAGAGCGAACAGTGTTGTGTGCCTCTGAATGCAAGTAGAGATGCCAAAGTGGATCTCTTGGGTAAAATTGTGTGTAGTCACAGTTGGTCCTCATAAGTTTATTTACTTGCGAATTGCATTTTATGCATTTACCAAGAACCCTACATGTTCACAAGTCATCCTTGCTTTTTAATATTGTTTTGCCTCCTAAAACATAATTTTTTGCAGCCTTATATTTTAAAAATCAGCTGTAAACATTTAAACTATAAAACTTATTTACATTAATTTTGTGTGTATATTTATTACATGTTTTTTTTTTAAATACTCAATAAATACCCAATTGGTCAATCATGGCAACCCTGTGGTCATTTATTTATATTCACATAACGATCCATCTTCTCGTAGACCATTATGCGCTATATACAGAGATGGATTGTAAAGTAAATGTCCGAGAGTGTTAGATTTGATGGAGTCTGTGTTAACGTAAGATCTGTAAAATGTTTTCTCTAACCTTGTATGGACTATGGTTGGTCATAAATGTGACCCTGGACCACAAAACCAGCCTTAAAGGAATAGTTCACCCAAAAATGAAAATTTCCCCATGATTTACTTACCCTCAAGTCATCCTAGGTGTATATGGCTTTCTCCTTCCAGACGAACACAGTCAAAGTTGTTTTAAAATTTATCCTGGATCTTCCAGGCTTTATAATAGTGGTGGATAGTAGAGATTTTGAAGTTCCAAAAAGAGCATATATCCGTCGTAAAACTAACCCATACTTCTCTGGGGGGTTAACACATGTCTTCTGAAGCGGATCCATGGGTTTTTATAACAAAAATATCTATTTTTTTTAAATTTTAAATTCAAACCACTGACTGCCGGCAACGGTCGTATGCTCGTTCGCGAGTTGAGTTATAAGAGAAATAAGACTGTGCAAAAAAACTCAAGCTCTTCTTCTCTTATAGTGAAATCCGCTGTCATTTTTTTAACTTCTCATTTTCGACTTTTAATTTGTTACCGCCGTTTAGTATTCCAAAAATCATTAGGATATTAAATAAAGATCATGTTCCATGAAGATATTTTGTAAATTTCCTACCATAAATATATCAAAGCTTAATTTTTGATTGGTAATAGGCCTATGCATTGCTAAGAACATCTGGACAACTTTAAAAGCAATTTTCTCAATATTTAGATTTAGATAGTTGTTTCTCAACCAAATATTGTCCTAACAAACCATACATCAATGGAAATCTTATTGATCAATTTATATATAATTCTCAACTGCAAAAAATTGACTCTCATTACTGGTTTTGTGGTCCTGAGTCACAAATATGCCACCACTATTTCACCACTGGAAAAAGCCTAACGGTCAACTTGGATGACGTGTGCCTTTATAACCAATCACATTACTACCTTGACTTCTTCGAATTTCTATGGAGCTGCGGTGTTTGCAGAAGTAACTAACTTATGCCGTGTTCCAGGCAAACCCATCCGGTTGTTAAGTCTGACGTCACACGTCACCGCTTCTGGGTCCAAACGCTCTATCAGATGCCACAGCAAAACAACAAACGGTGCTAATAGACATTTACAATGTGATATAATACCGCTAAAAAAAGTTATAATCCTCCCCTTTAACTCCATACCGAAATCCTAGATCGCCAGACAATTAAAATATACAATTAAATAAATAAATATAAAAATGATCTGTGTTTGAGACGATATGAGCATGGAGACTATAGTGTACACCATAAATTTGAAAACGTGTAGCTTAAATGTTTAATATGAATAAACAGTGCTCATAAATGGCCGTTGAGATAGTATTCTCAATGGAAATAAGTTGCGGCTTGGACCCGCAAACAGCGTTCGTTGGACGCGCATTACGTCATCACTTAACAACCGGATTACCTGTGTTTTTCCAGCCATCTACCATGAAAGTTCATTGGAACGGCAGTCAAACCCGTGACTTTCCACCCGTGAACTCGTACTAGATCGATGTATCCCAGGCGGCTTTGTATCAATTTCGCTTAATAACGTATTGAAATAACAATGGCGCTATTTTTATTTCGTATCTTACCGCAAACTCGCGATCTCTCATAATACAAACGCAAAGGGCGCCATCTTGCGTTTTCAGATTTACGCGCGATTTACCTCAGAGACCCTAAGTAGCCTATATATTGCTGTAGTTGTGTTCGTCTTGTGGTTACACTTACTATTTTACAATGTAATGGACTTTTTCCTTAGCGGAAGTTTCATACAGGTAAAATTGACTCAATTTTTACATTCACATTTGTTTATTCAGCAAATAATTATTTAATAAGCAGGTTGTGTCAGACTGTCATCATAGCAAAATAAAAAAAAACTAATTGTTGTTTATTTTGTGATAATGTCAAGTTGACTGTATCCATTATGCAAGCAGCTTCTTTTGGATATTTTATGGACATTAGTAGGGCTAGTGTTTATTTATAAGATTGTATCTTTTATTTATTTATTCAACTAAAAATCTTGTTATGCAAGGAATATGACCCTGGACCACAAAACCAGTCCTAAGTAGCATATTTGTATAAGTAGTATATTTGTAGTAGCAATTGCCAAAAATACAATGTATGGGTCAAAATTTCCACAAATCACAAAAGATATTAAGTAAACCTCATGTTCCAGCAGATATTTTGTAAATTTCTTATTGTAAATATATCAAAAGGTAATTTTTGATTAGTAATATACATGGCTAAGAACTTTGGATTTTTTTGCACCCTCAGCTTTTAGATTTTCAAATAGTTCTCTCGGCCAAATATTGTCTTATCCTTACAAACCATACATCAATAGAAAGTTTATTTATTTAGCTTTCAAACATTTCAAAAGTCCCTTTATGACTGGTTTTGTAGTCCAGGGTCACATATATATTTATATGAGGCAGAGGTATATAAACTCAATAGACACAATTGTGTGTCATCAGTCAACTGATACGCTAGACAGTTCATTTTCGTGTTCTTGTTACTTCCTGTTTCTCTTTTTTCCTCTCCCCTTCTGCCGTCTTGTGTAGCGTTTTAGTATGAGTGTGGGTTAAGGTTGTTGGTTTCAGTATCTTGAGAAAAGTCCAGCAGCTTGCTGAGGGACTCTAAACAGATCAACACGCATTACAATTTAATTACTTCCCCTCCACAACGCACACACAACAGCAGATCATCGCTCTGATCTGAGCCAACAAGTCCTGTGTGTGTCTCTCGTTCTCTCTCCTTCCCCTTCTTCTCAATTATTGATTAGTATTTCCATCAGTTTCATTGTTGAAATGGACTCCATATCCCATGATGCCTCCTACGCGGTCATTAATAGCAGAGTAGTTTCCTGTTTGAGATTATGGAGGTTTAATCAGTTGAAATGTGACAGAAAAGAAAAGGTACATTTAGTTTTTATTGTCTGTCTATTCATGTCCTTTGCTGCTTGTTCATTTAAATTGATGTCACATCTGATGCAACATGTCTTAACTTGCCATGTGACCCTGAACCACAAAACCAGTCATAAGGGTCAAAAGAAGAATCAATAATTTTGACCTATACAATGTATTTTTGGCTATTGCTACAAATATACCCATGCTACTTGAGACTGGTTTTGTGGTCCAGTGTCACATATTTGAATGCAGATAAAAATAAATTCAATTTGAGAGATGCATTAGTGTTTCATTTTAAGCTTTGATAGCAATTCAGACTTGCAAATTATATTTGTCCACTTTTGTTGTATGGAAAAGAGTGGCCAGGACACTTCTGCAAAATGTCTGCTTTTGGTTTCCAGAGAAGAAAGAAACTCATACGGATTTGGAAAAGACATGATGGTGAGTAAATATTTGAGTTTTTATGCAATTTGATTGGAAGGAAAAGGTGAATTGAAAGTCACATTTGCTTTGAGCCACTTGCCAGTTAATGGCATCAAGTGTACAACCTAAAGGAAAACATTATTATATAAGGCATCATGCATGAGATCTTTCAGATATATGTTCTCTTTGTTGCCTCTCATAACAAGGTCACTTTTCTTTATCGCACCTCAGCAGACAAGAAAAGAGAAAAGAAGTGAGGCTCTGAGAGAGATAAGCAGTTGTAAGATGACCATGTGTGGCTTTAGGGAAGCCTTTGGGGATCAGAAATGGAAAGGAAACCACTCAACAAAAGGGAAAAGAAAAGAAGAGCCGTAAAAGCTGCGACTAAAATATCTGTTTAATGTTGGTCACTGGTGACGCACTTCTGACCTCTAAAGGCCCTGTGATTGACAGGTAATCTCAGGACGCTGGGAGGAGCCCACAGAGAGCATAAACAAGAGAGAACGTCAGTCTGACGGAGAGAGAGAGAGAGAGAGAAAGAGAGGATGGAAGGATAGAAGAGTGTTTTGCAGTGCTGCCAGCAATGACTCATAGGTCAGATGTGTGTGTGTATGTGTGGCTGAATCTAAATAAGCTTTAATGAGGAAAAAAGAGAAAAAGAAAAGACAAAAGGTAATAGAGGAAGAGTGCAACACAAGTGTGAAGGGACAATGACGAACTAAATTAGATTATTGAGTAATGTTTGACAAGTGTCATGTTGCTAGAGGGTTCTAGATTGTTGCCAGGGTGATGCTTTGCCGTTGCTAGGATGTTTTGCATTCTAGGTAGTTGGTACAGTGTTCAAACTGAAAGAAAAAAACAATGTGGGATTTACTTTTGAAAAATCTTAAATGTACTTTTTATCAAATTTAAGGCCATAAAAAGTCGTAAACGGTACAAGAAAGCCATAGCCAAGACTTGTGATATGGGCGAATGTTAGGGCTACGATGATAAATCTATGCATCGCTATTTGTGGATCGAATGCATCACGATTCTCTCTGAAATCGATTCTGAGCTTAGTTTGTAACAGCAGATGATGAACTAATGAACTAATCTAGTTTTTAACCACACAAAAAAGAGAGTCATATAATTGCACCTCGGCTCAGAATGCTTTTATGACGCCATTTTAAAGAAACACTCCACTTTTTTTGAAAATAGGCTCATTTTCCAACTCCCTTAGATTTAAGCAGATGAGTTTTACCGTTTTCGAATCCATTCAGCCGATCTCCATGTCTGGCGGTAGCACTTTTAGCATAGCTTAGCATAAATCATTGAATCTTATTAGACCGTTAGCATCTCGCTCAAAAATGACCAAGAGGTTGCGAGTTCGAGTCCCAGGTCCGGCAGGGATTGATGGTGGGGGGAGTGAATATCCAGCGCTCTCTCCATCGTCAATACCACGACTGAGGTGAGACCCTTGAGCAAGGCACCGAACCCCCAACTGCTCCCCGGGCGCCGCAGCAATGCAATGGCTGCCCACTGCTCCGGGTGTATGTTCACGGTGTGTGTATGTGTGTGTATGTGTACTAGTATGGGTCACCATACTTGGCCTCACGTCTCGTCACTTTCACTTTCACTTTCACTTTTTTCACTTTTTCACTTTCTAGGCTGATATGGATAGGAACTATACTCTCATTCTGGCATAATAATCAAGGAACTTTGCTGCCGCATGTGGGTTTTCTGCACAATATGAATGAAACCCCCAAAAAATTGAAAAAAATAATACCTCTCTCAAAATAAATATTAAGCAGACATAATAATCCATGCTTTTTCCAGTGTACAGAGGTTTACAGGAGTATTTTGTTAATTTGTTCCAAAAAGAACACACTGATGTGGCAAGCTATCAGAACCGAACTGAAATTGTGGTTAAAAACTGAGGTATGTATTGAACCGGACTAACTGTATTGTTGCATCCCTAGTGAACACCCTTGTAGTTCGCCTCAAACTTTTCAACCTTAATGAATTATTATTTTATATGGAAACCTGTTTCCGCCACTGAATAAAAAATAATCTCACAATTCCAATTCACAATTTTTTCTCAGAATTGTGATGAAGACTTACAATTGTGTTATAAAGTCTCATTTTGATGGGAAAAAAGACAATGTTCTCAGAATTGCAAGTTCTTAACTCACACTTAACTCACAATTCTAAGAAATAAAGTCAGAATTGCGACTTTATTTCTCAGAATTGTGAGTTTATGTCTCACAATTCTGACTTAACTCGCAATTGCGTGTTATAAAGTCACAATTGCAAGTCACATAATTGTTTATATCTCACAATTCTGACTCTATTTTTCCATTTTTGTTTAACTTGCAGTTGTGTTAAAAAGTCACAATTGCAAGTCACTCAATTGTGAGTTTATATCTCGCAATTATGACTTTATTTCTCAGAATTGCGAGTTTATGTTTTGCAATTCTGACTTTATAACTGGCAATAATTGGTTTCTATCATGCAATTCTGAGAAAAAAGTCAGATTTGTTTATAACTTGCAATTGTGAATTTTCACACAAATCTGACTTTTCTAAAAATTGCGAGTTTATATCTCACAATTCTGACTTTTTTCTCAGAATTTCATGAAACAAACTCACAATTTGGAGAAAAAAGTCAGAATTGTGGGATGTAGAACATTAGTCCGAATTGTGAGATAAAAAGTTGCAATTACTTTTTAAAAAAAAATTTTATTCAGTGTTGGAAACAGTCTTCCATAATTTTTAAAGCAGACAGAATGCAGCTGTGTCTAAAGCATGCCATGCCATCTGCTTTTAAAAGTTAAGCTCAAAATCGATTTGAATGGGAATTGCAATGCCTTCGGAAAATCTCAGAATCAATGCAGAATCATTTATTGATTTGTGATGCCTCAATTTATTTATGTAACGATTAAACTTGAATAAATATGCCATCAGTCTTCATTATTTTTCTTTTACTGTACTCAGCTCTTGTATAATCTCCATTTAGGGCAAAGCAACATTTAAGTTTACTTTGTTTTTGTGTTTTTTCAGTCCAGCAAATTAATTATCTTGTCATGCTTTGACAATTTTGTTGGGTTGTATTGTGACTGTTGTCGTTGTTTTCTCTCTCTCTCTGAGGTTAAAATAGGGTGGTGTTGAAGAGATCATTTCCCCAAGGGATTTATCCACAACAAAGACCCAAGAAACCACACACAACACTATCATACAAAGACAAACAGCTTTAATAACTCATTAGGTGTGTATCGATTATACCGCTCACTACATACCATAGAGAAGCTTCCTTGTTTTGCTTCAAAATCAATAACTAACACACATTCAGAACAGTTTGCACTGATTATGTGGTCATAGTGACAAAGATGGGTGGTAACATCAGCGAGGAATCACAGGTGTCAGTCAGCCAAAGCCCCTAGCAACACCAGCTGTCAACATCTGTATCCATAACAACCGCACTTGTTCTATGCCTGACAACAGCATTTCAGAAACAAATTCCAATGAATGAGAGCAACTAATTACTTCTTATCTGAGAATTTTCTCATGGACAAAATGAATGTGAGCATGTTTTTGCAAAAAAGGTCAACTTTATTGCAACTTTTCTATATAATCATATCAATCAATGTCATTCTCACTTTACCTTAGAGTGTTTACATATCTATCTATCTATCTATCTATCATCTCTAACAGTGTTTGTTATTGTTTGTGTAAGTGCATTTGTTCATATATGCTGAGAGAGAAAGCAAGTGATTTGAATTTTTTTTCTCATACTCTGGTTAAAGGCGCTTTTTTCCTTTTTTGTGTGTGTGTGTGGTGATGCTATAAATACTCCCAACCGGTGAGTCATCGACCATTGCACCAATCGGTCTTTTCAACCGTGTCCATTCTGGCACTATCTATGCCCACATACACACTCACTCAAATTAAGCTTTTTGTTATTTAAATCCAGCTTAACAGAATTCTGCTCATATATTTAGAAAGCTTTCGGCACTAAGTAAATATGAAATTAATTAGAGAAGACATTACATGAATCACCATAGACACTATAAAGTTTGGAGTTGTTTACAAGCCCCTGACCTCTAAACTGTGTCTCTAATCTCACTGCCAGCTCCATCAGGATGATTTCAGCACAGCTTCTGATCCGCACAGCAGTGTGTCACTGCAAGACAATCTGCGCAGCTGAAAATCAGCCTCCCATGTTCAGAACTTGACACACTTTTACCCTGCGTCCTCATCAGTGATGTGACGTTTGGAACAAAAGTTTCCAGTGAGAGGTAATTTGTCTGTCTATGCAAAAATCCTAAGAACATACAGTTCAAGTCAAAAGTTTATGTACACCTTGCAGAATCTTCAAAATGTTAATTATTTTACCAAAATAAGAGGGATCATACAAAATGCATGTTATTTTTTTATTTAGCACTGACCTGAATAAGATATTTCACATAGACTTGATTCTTAATACTGGATTCTTACCTGAATGATCCACAGATGTGTTTATTTAATTTTTTTTTTTAAGTGAGTTGTTGGTGAGTCCCTTGTTTGTCCTGAACAGTTAAACTTCCTGCTGTTCCTAAGACAAAATCTTTCAGGTCCCACAAATTTTTGTGTATTTGAACCCTTTCCAACTATGACTGTATGATTTTGAGATCCATCTTTTCACACCGAGGACAACTGACTCATATGCAACTATTAGAGAAGGTTCAAATGCTCACTGATGCTCCAGAAGGAAACACGATGTATAAAGAGCCGGGGGTGAAAACTTCTGAACAGAATGTGTATATTTTTATTATTTTGCCTAAATATCACATTTTGTCCCTTTAGCACTGCATGTCATGAAACTATATATAATTAAAGACAAAATAGGTTAAATTTACCCTGATCTTCAAATTCCAAAAGTTTTCACCCCCAACTATTCATCGTGTTTCCTTTTGGAGCATCAGTGAGCGTTTGAACTTTCAGTTATAATTTTACAAGATATAAGTCTCCAGAATGTGTCTGTGAAATTCAGCTCAAAATACCTCACAGATCATGTATTATATCATTTTAAAACTGCCTATTTTTAAAGGAAGCAGAAACACTGTTTTCGTGCATGTCTCTTTAAATGCAATTGCATTGCAAATTAGTTTAAACTTCTGATATAGGGTTTTCTGAGTGCACACATCCGAAGCATGTTCACAGAAAGTGGCTGTCACATAGCATGTGAGTACGAAACTAAGTTCTCTTTCATGTCTTACTGCGCTTAAACTGTCAAATAAACTGTTAAAAACACACAAGTTACAAAAACAGCCTGTAAAGGTTATGTCTGTGGAGGTAAACAGCAGGGAAAGGAATCGCATGTTTATGTTAGAACTGCATGGCAGCAGCATAATATACAGTAAATAAATCAATAAATCCAACTTTGCAGCCAGCGACAGAACAGTTAGCATGCTTTGCTCAAATTTTTGCCATGGCGTTAGAGATGGTACACCGTTGTCGCTTGTGAAAACTCAGTGGATGAAAACATGCAGATTAAGGGGGAGACAAATCTGAGCAGCTCGTTTTTTCACATGCTTTATCTCATTTTCTGGGTTGACAGATGCAACGAGGACCCGATTATAGCACTTAAACACGGAAAATGTCAGATTTTCATGATATGTCCTCTTTAAATTTTAACCTTTTTGAAAATGTGTTTGCGAACACAAAGAAAATTTCAACATTTTATATGTGCTTTAGTACATTTATGTGTAGAAAATCAAAAACTCAATGTGTCAAAGCACTCAAACAGGTTTTTAGCAAAGCTCCAACCAATCAACCTTAAATTAGTTTGATTACATTTCTTATTCTTTCATGTCTAACTTGAGGTAGTAAATCGTGGTAGTTAGCAGTGATTCCCTACTGGGATTAAAGCAGATGTGATCTAATCATCTGCAAGATTTTAATGTACGTTCTGTTTTTTTCATGGCACCAGGTCAATGCAAAGTTGAAAGCAGGATCAAAGATTCCCCAGCACAAACGCATTTGCAAAACTCACAAAGTACACAGAGACAGCAGCTCTAACAAGCATCTTGTTATTAGGTTCATTAGATTTGGTTGCAGAGTGAAAGTGTTGCTGGTTAGATTGGAATTTACAATTCGCACACACAAAATCAATTTTTCAGACATTCAAAGAGTCACTTATTTTATGTTTTGGTGCTTTACTCTCATGCATTATGTTTTCCAGCAGTCGTGTTTCTGCACGTATTCAAGCTCCAGGAAATGAAGAGCTTTGGGAAAATCAGCTGGGGGTCTCTTACTTTCCTCCCGAAATCATGAAGCTTATCTTGTTTTGTTTTATTATGTCAAGTTCAGCTAATCAGTGAGTTCAAACCAGCGTCCGCCTTGGACCACCAGAACGAGACACTAAAACTGAGATCTGATACCAAACTCAGATCAAAATAGTTTCTTTAGTGGTTTCTTACCCATAGATGTGTAATTTTGTATGCCAAAATACTTCAATGTCTCAATTTTATGTTCAGATGTACTATAATCCAGGCAATGATAGTTTGATGTCCTGAAGAGTTAAAAATTCTGACGTATTCAAAACACTGATCTGTTTATTTTAGCAAGCCAATCTTAATCAACTAATGACGTGAGTTTGAGGAAGTTTCCTGTTAGATACCATTATGATTTGAGATGCAGAGACAATTATAAGCCCTTCGTAGGTTGACTTCTTGACACAGGGTTCGTACAAGGTGCTTAAAGATCATTGCACACTGGAGTCTGAAATTTCATATGCATTTTTTCATATTCGTAACCCTAAAACTGAGTCCGATGTGTATTCATCCATTGCGGAAAAAAAAAAATCGCAAAACAATACAAAATGGAATCTTCAAGCAACGTGGGTGATTTTGCTGTTCACTCGCTTCTTAAAAAGAAAAAGAAAGGACATACTGGGTCCATCCAATTATAGGATATAGAGAGGAATGAGAGAATACTTTTTACGCGCACCTCCTTAATGAGCTGCGGGATTATCCCGGGCGATTTAAAGTTTACTTGAGGATGTCAGTAAACTTTGATGCTTCGTTAGCATTACTGGAGCCACATATTATAAAGAAGACCACTAATTTCTGTGAACTCAGTGTACAATGAACTTTACAGTGCTTTGTGCTGTGAGACGAAGTGGATGAACTGTGGCTCTGAACTGTCAAAACACCTCTAAAAATGCTTGTTATGGATGCGAAAAATGCAAAAAATCAAACCCGATCCTAATTTTTTATGACGGACGAAAATTTCGGAGGCAGTGTGCAAAGGTGATTGACATAACATGAGGTTGTATTTATTTTTTAACATGCAAAATATTTGGACGAAATTTTTGGAAACGGTGTGCAATGACCTTAGCGCTTAAAGGATTAGTTCACTTTCAGAACAAAAATGTACAGATAATGTACTCACCCCCTTGTCATCCAAGATATTCATGTCTTTCTTTCTTCAGTCGTGAGGAAATTATGTTTTTTGAGGAAAAAATTTCAGGATTTCTCTAGTGGCCCCAGGTTTGAACTTCCAAAAAGCAGTTTAAATCTAGCTTCAAAGGGCTCTAAACAATCCCAGCTGATGAAAAAATGGTCTTATGTAGCGAAACGAATGGTTATTTTCGAAACAAATTGACAATTTATATAATTTTCAACCTCAAATGCTAGTCTTGTCATGTCTCTGCGATGCGAATGCATAGTCTGTGTGATCCGGGACGATACAGTTAGGGTATGTCCAAAAACTCCTAATTTTCGTCTTCAACTTCAAAATCATCCTACAACACTGTTTTACCATTTTTTTTTTTTTTTTTTTGTAAAGGGTGTTTAATTTTCTTTGTTATGTTCACTTTGTAAACACTGGATTGGTATTTCTGCAGCGATGTAGGACAGTTTTGAAGAAAATGGACATGGGAGTTTTTCAACATACCCTAACTGTATTGACCTGGATCACAGAGACTACGCATCGCAGAGACGAGACAAGACGAGCGTTTGAGGTTAAAAAGTATATAAATTGTCAATTTATATCTGTCAAAAATGACAGATTGTTTTGCTAGGTAAGACCCTTCTTCCTCGGCTGGGATTGTTTGGAGCCCTTTGAAGCTGCATTTAAACTGCATTATGGATTTTTGAACTTGGAGGCACAATACATATCCATTATATGGAGAGAAGTCCTAAAATGTTTTCTTTCAAAAAAATAATTTATTTACGACTGAAGAAAGACGTGAACATCTTGGATGACAAGGGGTTATTATTATGTC
Organism: Cirrhinus molitorella; assembly: GCA_033026305.1. Taxonomy (NCBI): domain Eukaryota; kingdom Metazoa; phylum Chordata; class Actinopteri; order Cypriniformes; family Cyprinidae; genus Cirrhinus; species Cirrhinus molitorella. The sequence continues at coordinate 31,840,113 of CM065134.1, read as the reverse complement.
ATGAGTACATTATTTGTACATTTTTGTTCTGAAAGTGAACTAATCCTTTAAAGGTGCTTGAAGTAATTAAATTTGACTTTTTGAAATGTAAGGCCTAAGTGTTTAATTTCATTAATGAGTACGTATCTTTTCACAGATAATTCACGCAATTCAAAACAACTTCATAACTTTTTTATTATTTCAGTTAATGCCAGAAAACTATCAAGCTAAACAAGTAGTAGTACTGTCAGTGTCAACATGGCTGAAGATGCAAAAAAGAGGAACAGATCATAAATCAGAAAAGTCATTTACCGCTCCGATTGATTCAAACTCGTGACTTCTATCATCATTTCAAGTGAATTTCTAGCAAAAACAAGATAAATTGTAAAAAAGACATAGTAATGGGTGAAACAGAGCTTTTTGAAACTGATTGGAATGGATTTGTGAATCATTTCACGAATTGAATGATTCCAATCAAATCATTTGCGATACGATTTAAATTCCTGAAAGATGAAATAAATAAAATCATTTGTGATACGCAAAACTTCCAATTTAAAGATCGAGTCCAAAATTACTGTCCAAAATTTTTACACATTAAAAAAATAAATACAACCTCACATTGTGTCAATCACGTTTACACACTGCCAGATTGGGTTCAATTTACAGAAAATGCATACAGAAATTTCCGACTCATTCTGCAAGGACCTTAAGTCAAATGATCTGAAATAATGGTTTGCAAATCAAATATTCAGATTGGGAATTCAAAGTGTGGATCGCAAATCTTTTGCTTTAAATCAGAACTTCGGAGCATAGATCATAAATCTTTTGATTCAGATCTGGATTTAGGTGCAGGTTTGTGAATCATTTGTTTCAGATCAGGATTTCAGAGTGATTTTGCAAATCTTTTTCCCCCTGTTAACAGTACACAGAGGCGTACCTACATGAAGTGGGGGCCCCAGGCAAAATCAATCAGTAAGTCCATTTTTATTTTATTTTATTTTATTTTTTTGGTTAATGTATCTTTGTTACCTAGTAAAATGTAAAAGGAAAATGTGGACAAAACACATCTAACAGTATAAAATGTAGAGACCTGCACTTCCTCGGGAAAATACCACTGAACCCGATTCAACAAAGTGCGGCGTGGGGCAAAACTTGACGGGTGAGTGCAGGCGGGTAGAGACTCGTGTGTGTGTGCGGGATGCAGAAAAATAAAATGATTCGCGGGACTCGATGTAAATGTAAATGTAAATGTAAATTGTTATTCATCTATTGCACAAAAGCAGCAAGAACAACTAATATATCTTTGTTAGCATTTTCAAGCTGATATTAGTCAGTGAATTCTCGTTATTTATTTTATTATTTAGCCTAATAGTTATTTGAATTAAGTGCCAATTCTAAATAGGTATTTATTGGATTATTTTATGTAAGTTACATCAGCAAGTGTTTCGGCGAAGCTCAAGAAAAGAATGTTTTGTTTAGCAATGTATTTGCAGTCTGTGCGTTTCTCTTAATGAATTTAAGCACAATATCAAACGGAGAAAAATATATTTCTCATTTTAAATGAATTGCTCATTGAAACAACGATTAATAAAAAAATGTATTTGTTATATTTGTTTTGGAGTGGAATGTGTGGGCAGACACATAAATTGATGCCTATGCTTACCTTCCTAAATTGTGCAAGCTCAGTTTCCATAGGAATTGATTAAAAATGCTCAGGTCACGCGTTTTGCTCCGCTCTAGATCATGCATTGTTTTCTAATATCACCGCAACGATGCGCTGCACCTGTTTGAAAAGGGCGGCCGAGGCGGCAAAAGCATAACCAGTGTAACGAAGGAGGGGGGATGGAGAGATGTCGCTGCGTGCTATATACGTTCCTTTTGGTTTAAATGGTCGGCCATCGGGGGCCCCCTTAAGATGCGGGCCCCAGGCGTTTGCCTGCCTTGCCTGCCCCATTGCTACGCCTCTGACAGTACAGACATCAAATCAATAAAGCAGTACAGTTATAAAAACAAAACAAAAAGAAAAAAGAAAGTATACACAAATACAAGTCCCTTAAGAAAATTAAGGGACTTGTATTTGTGTATACTTTCTTTTTTCTTTTTACAGAAAATGCATACAGAAATTTCCGACTCATTCTGCAAGGACCTTAAGTCAAATGATCTGAAATAATGGTTTGCAAATCAAATATTCAGATTGGGAATTCAAAGTGTGGATCGCAAATCTTTTGCTTTAAATCAGAACTTCGGAGCATAGATCATAAATCTTTTGATTCAGATCTGGATTTAGGTGCAGGTTTGTGAATCATTTGTTTCAGATCAGGATTTCAGAGTGATCTTGCAAATCTTTTTCCCCCTGTTAACAGTACACAGAGGCGTACCTACATGAAGTGGGGGCCCCAGGCAAAATCAATCAGTGATGTCAGACCCTGCTGACATCATCCCGACCAGCCCAACACTGACTGTCAATTTGATATGAGACAATCTGCTTGTCCAACTAATTTGATGACGTAGTGGTGCAGACGTTACTTCAACTTTAGTTTATCGGTTATAACTACTAGACAGCAATGAGATTAACTGGAAAAGAACCAGAGGCTTTTGAATAAGAAGTTTGAGATGTTTTTCCAGAAAAGATCTCAAGAATGCTATCAGTAGTTGTAGATCTCAACTGAAAACATTTCTCATTGAATATAGAGACCTAATGATCATCTGAACTACTATGTCAACATTAGATGAATACTGACTAAGCATTGACTAATTTGTGCCACTTTTATCTGTCGTTGGGAATTTTAGGAGAAACATCTGATCCTCTTCTGAAGCATAACAAGAAGTCCATTAAGTCTCACAACTATGAAACATCCAGTCTCTGAGCATTATTTTTTTCCTCTGGGTAGGTTGAAAGAAACTTCTTATCAACAACTGTTTAGGATTCGTGAGTTGCTCTTTGTGTCTTAAAAGTTCTCATATCAGTTTTGGGGTTTTTTGCAACAGGGCACAGATGTTCGTATCACATATTCTGGTCCAGTTTTATCTTCGTCATTGTACTATTTAATGCAATGCTACGCTAATATACAGTTTTTGAACTTTATGTGCTTGCATGCACTACTGCTTTTTCAAGCGCACCCATCCACCCACTCACGCATCAACACGGCCCTCACACGGATGTCCTTACGCCATCCGGATATCTGACTGCCACATGTAAATTAAGCACTCCCTTTAGACCTGTTGCCATAGAAACTCTCATTAAGAGCCAAGAGACATGAAACATTTGCGTTTTCTGACTCCTCTGAGGATGCTTCGGGTCAGTGTGTGCGCCTTATCAATATGTTCAGTATTACTGGTGCTCTTGATCTTCCTAATTACATCTGACTATTCAGATTGTTACTGAATATTTCAATGTGAATCAGTCATGACGAGTTGCCATTTAAAACATAGCAAGCCTCATACATGTCTGTTAAATGGAAAGTCATAAAGGTCAGATGGGAAAGAGAGAAATGAAAAGAGGGGTAAAGAGAATGGATTTTATTTGTTTTTCTGTGTTTGGGATTTACATGGTAAATGTTAGTCTCAAATGTCAGCGTGACTAAATCAGTAAGCAAAGAGAAAGAGAAAGGACTTGTTTTATTCATTCGTTTTGAGCACAAGTGCACAAAACTTCTCTTTGGCAGTATGTGAAATAACCAATTAAACCTAAAAAAAGAGAAGTTATTCCTTGTGCTTGTTCATGAAATACAAAAAAGATACAATGACCCTAATTAGAGACATTTTCTCCCATACTTGTGATAAGGGCAAAGCAAACTAAACTGTCTTCAATTCAATACAGACATATAGAAAAAATTGTATTAAACTGTTTGCTCTGCGAACTGGTGTGTTTAGATAATACATTAAAATCATCGTTTAACATCGTTTAAAAGAGGAGTTTAATAGGAGCCTTCGTTTCGCAGACTGTATGTTTTTGATTCACTAAAAGAACCGGTTCATAAGAATTGCAAGTATTTGAATCGAACTATACTGTTTGACTTGAATCAGGTTAAGGTGCTTAAAGGTCCACTGAAGTGCCTTGAAACACGCAGCATTCTTCTATGTGGTGACGTAATTTCAACTGAAACAGGAAAACAGGGCGAGCCATATTGAGCAGCCCCGCCCACTTTTTAAAATAGCCAATAGCCTTCTATTTATATCTGTTTGGGCCAGAGCCACTGAGCTCCGTAAAGCCGCATTTGACAGCTTATTACAGCCACAGTCTAATAGATTACCGCCTATATTCAATATGAAACTCTTACTAAAACAAAATAGTGCTCATAATCATGCTGAGGCTGCGTAGTATAATACATGCCGACTAGCACATATGATCTGCTCCGTGTGATCACGTCTCTGGGCGGGTCAAAGTCCGGAGTAGACTGCAGGCTGCCGTTTGCATGACAACGCGAAACCAGACCTCAATTGCCCCGATGGAATGCATATTTACACTGTCTGAATCGTTCCCTATCGCCTACATTGCACACTACCTGCAATTCACCACACAGAAAATACTAACTCTGTGACGATCTCAGCCGCAGCTTCAGCGTCTATTTATAGTGTAGGGGACGGGACACTATGGATTCTAGAGAGCATTTGATTGGACAGAAGGTTTGATGAGAAGCTGAAGTGCAGCGTGATGTCATCAAAACCCTTGATTCATATTGGTGGAAGTGATGAGACTGTAAGATTTGAATGCTCATATCTTGTAAACACAAATTTTGTCATTGTTTTGGAGCATGGTTAGCAAGTTAAAACATACTAGTAACATGGTAATCATGTTAGAATCATGCTAGCATTGTGTTAGCAATTTGTTAATCATGCTAGATACATGACAGTAACTTGCTAACCATGCTAGAAACATGCTAGTAATTTGATAACCTTGCTAGCAACATGCTAGTGTCCTGCTAATCATGCTAGAAACATGCTAGCAAACTTGTTAATCAAGCTAGAAACATGCTATTAACTTAATCATTTTAGAAACATGATAGTAACATGGTAATCATGTTAGAATCATGCTAGCAATGTGTTAGCAATTTGTTAATCATGCTAGATACATGACAGTAACTTGCTAACCATGCTAGCAACATGTTAGTGTTCTGCTAATCATGCTAGAAACATGCTAGCAGCTTGTTAATCAAGCTAGAAACATGCTAGCAACTTGTTAATAATGCTAGAAACATGCTAGTAAATTGATAACCATGCTAGCAACATGCTAGTGTCCTGCTAATCATGCTAGAAACATGCTAGCAACTTGCTAATCAAGCTAGAAACATGCTAGGAACTTGCTAACCATGCTAGCAACATGCTAGTGTTCTGCTAATCATGCTAGAAACATGCTAGTAACTTGTTAACCATGCTAGCAACATGTTAGTGTTCTGCTAATCATGCTAGAAACATGCTAGCAACTTGCTAATCAAGCTAGAAACATGCTAGCACCATGGTAATCATGTTAGAATCATGTTAGCAATGTGTTAGCAACTTCTTAATCATGCTAGATACATGACAGTAACTTGTTAACCATGCTAGTAACATGCTAGTAACATGCTAATCATGCTAGAAACATGCTAGCAACTTGCTAATCAAGCTAGAAACATGCTAGCAACTTGTTAATCACGCTAGAAACATGCTAGTAAATTGATAACCATGCTAGCAACATGCTAGTGTCCTGTTAATCATGCTAGAAACATGTTAGCAACTTGCTAATCAAGCTAGAAACATGCTAGCAACTTGTTAATCATGCTAGAAACATGCTAGTGTCCTGCTAATCATGCTATCAACTTGCAAATCAAGCTAGAAACATGCTAGCAACTTGTTAATTATGCTAGAAACATGCTAGCAACATGGTAATCATGTTAGAATCATGCTAGCAATGTGTTAGCAACTTCTTAATCATGCTAGATACATGACAGTAACTTGTTAACCATGCTAGTAACATGCTAGTAACATGCTAATCATGCTAGAAACATGCTAGCAACTTGCTAATCAAGCTAAAAACATGCTAGCAACTTGTTAATCACGCTAGAAACATGCTAGTAAATTGATAACCATGCTAGCAACATGCTAGTAAATTGATAACCATGCTAGCAACATGCTAGTGTCCTGCTAATCATGCTAGAAACATGCTAGTAACTTGTTAACCATGCTAGCAACATGCTAGTGTTCTGTTAATCATGCTAGAAACATGCTAGCAACTTGCTAATCAAGCTAGAAACATGCTAGCAACTTGTTAATCATGCTAGAAACATGCTAGCAACTTGCTAATCATGTTAGAAACATACTAGTAACATGGTAATCATGTTAGAATCATGCTAGCAATGTGTTAGCAACTTCTTAATCATGCTAGATACATGACAGTAACTTGTTAACCATGCTAACAACATGCTAGTGTTCTGCTAATCATGCTAGAAACATGCTAGCAACTTGCTAATCAAGCTAGAAACATGCTAGCAACTTGTTAATCATGCTAGAAACATGCTAGTAAATTGATAACCATGCTAGCAACATGCTAGTGTCCTGTTAATCATGCTAGCAACTTGCTAATCAAGCTAGAAACATGCTAGCAAGTTGTTAATCATGCTAGAAACATGCTAGTGTCCTGCTAATCATGCTAGCAACTTGCAAATCAAGCTAGAAACATGCTAGCAACTTGTTAATCATGCTAGAAATATGCTAGTAACTTGATAACCATGCTAACAACATGCTAGTGTCATGCTAATCATGCTAGAAACATCCTAGCAACTTGCTAATCATGTTAGAAACATGCTATTAACTTGTTAATCATTTTAGAAACATACTAGTAACATGGTAATCATGTTAGAATCATGCTAGCAATGTGTTAGCAACTTGTTAATCATGCTAGATACATGACAGTAACTTGCTAACCATGCTAGCAACATGCTAGTAACATGCTAATCATGCTAACAACATGATAGTGTCATGTTAATCATGCTAGAAACATGCTAGCAACTTGCTAATCATGCTAGAAACATGTATCTATCTAACTTTTTGTCTGACTGTATTGTTGTCAAAACATTCATGCTTTAAGCTTTAAAACTACTTTAAACTTTTTTTTTTATTTTATTTTATTCATTACTTAACAGGGACAATGGACAGTTACCAAACTGCCCCAGAATTAGCTAAATTTCATCTGCTGTCCCTTCAACTTCAAACTATTTCAGACTGAAAGCTATCAAACTTAAAACTTTTCAAAACTTGTTTAAACTTTTTGATCAGGTTTTCTCAAGCCAATTTAAAGTTTGTCTTGACAAATTTTATCTAGTTCACACTGAAACCACTTTGATTCAAACTCGTGATTCAACCTCGTGACTTTTATTTGAAGCGATTCACTAGCAAAAGCCAGATCAAATTCATTTTTGAATTTCGACATTACTTGTAATGATTTTGATTGAATATCACGTATATTGATTGGTGAAACTGAGCTTTTCAAGACCCCGATCAGATTGGGGCTTCAGATTGTGTTTCGTGAATCATTTGATTTAAATCGGAACTTTGCGTATAGCAAATATTTTGATTTAGATCTTGAGTTCGGTGCATCCATATTATCTATACAACATTCTGTGTATAATTCAAATGTGTCTGATACATTTTGTGGTCTACGCCGACTCGCGCAAATCGTCTCTCTGCACCGGAGCAGGCTGTATCCACGTTGCGGCAGACAGACATCTACATCTAATTATTTATTTTTTTTTACCATATAGCTTTAGGAACACTTATCATAGGCTACTTTCCTTTTACATAATAATTGACATGTTTGATCAATTAGTCCGATATAATTTGCATCGCAGCTGATCTATGCTTATATGTGAATGTGAATTTACAGTAGGCTCAATGAATTTCAGTTCATTCCACATAGCTATTTAATAAGTTCAGAATAGTACAATGCTAATGAATCCTTTGCTGTGGTTGACAGCTGACGCTCCCTTTACTTTCATTGCTGGATGATAGTGACATGCATCATAAAAGAGTTGTTCCCGGGTCAGTTACAGCTCTTATGTTAACAATACAACAGTTACTGTAGCACAAAAATAATAAAACGGATTGTGAACACTCCATTCATGTCATAGATGATGCAGAGCCACAGAAAAGATGCACAGAGAGGGAGGATGTGCCTTTCATTTCCTCTGCAGGGAGTATGAGTCACACTAACCTCTTATCTGACTCCCTCGTTTTGTCTTTCACACAGTCACAATCATTTAATCAAAATTAATCTATCTGGGAGCATAAGGTTGAGGCATAAACAGAGACAGCTGGATGTAACTGCACAAACGAGCCTGTTTGGATTTTGTCAGATAAAATCGTATTTTTTTCACGACATGGTTTATAATTCATGATCTTCGATAAAGCAAAAATAATTCATTAAATTATTCACATGCAGTGTTTTGTTCGGAAGTTTTATTCATTATGTATTGTCTTTTACGTAACTGTAAAAACAAAATGAAATGTTTTTCAAGTTCACCGCAGCAACTGTTGGGTTTCACTTGTTACAGCAAGGCAGGAAGACCATCAGGTCATCCCTCTTTTAAAGGTGACATCGGTGTCAAAGGCTGAATATTTTACTTCAAAAACTTTCCTAGTACTGCGTCCAACTCTCATCAGATGAACTGAGGAAATTTTTATTGGAGAAGAGCCACTCAGACGGAACATGCGAGAACTTTCCACTGCACTCCCTGGGGCGGAAGACGGGTCAGTGACACTTGTGCATGTGATGTCATTTCATTAGGACAACAAAGACTGCGAGGATGATGATTATGAAGGATTCTGGTTATAATCTTGCAGATCTGTGTAGGAGCACAGATTTATGAAATTTAGAAAAACTTTTTTGTCCCAGAATGAATGTGCAGTTTATATTCTCAAGGGGAATAATCGAATGAAAAATGTTTCAGGAGTGGATGTTTGGAAGATCTTTATCTCTACAATGACGCCAAGAGCCTCACACAATCTTTTCTCATCTGCAAAGGAGTTCACAATATCTAATTGCATCTATCAGAGCTATAGTGGCATTTCAGAATATATCTAAAATTATTTTCTTGTAAACTTAATTTAATTACATTTCTAAATACTTACAATAAAGGAGTAACTAGAATATGTATCATACACAGGTCTAGAAAGATTCCCCAGAAAAGTCCCAGTGGTCTTTGACTCCCCCAAGTGGCAAAAATCGGTAAGTCCAAACATAAACAGACACAAAACCTTCACATTCTGAAGGAACATTTTATTTAGTTTACATATAAAACGAGGTTAGATTTAAATAGACATATCCATGCCTGCAGAACAATATATACAGATCAGTTTACATACTATTTTTACATTTTGAAAATCATTTTACACGTCTGTGATATAGGCCTTTATTGAGTAAAATGATTTTAAAAGTTTTTTTTCAAGTGACTTCCAGGTTTTTCGCAATGTTTAGCATCGCGTTTAAGGCCTGAAACATACTTCACACACAAGTATGCGAGGAAACACACTTCTAGTAACACAAGTTGAATTTCGTGCATCGTTGTATTCCAAGATGTGTCAAATCCAATTTATATCGCATGTGTAAAAGTTTGTTTCTGGCGTAAGAGTTCATATTTTCCATCAAGGCACTTCGGAGAACTTTCATAACGTTAACCACAGTTCCCGCCAAGTTACTAGTTATTTACATTGGTTAAACCTCAATAAATTAACACAGGATTTTCTTGAAACGTCACAAGAAGTGTTCAGAAACGCTCTTTAATTCATTTTTTATTACACCGGTGGCTAATACCAACTTAAAACAGTTTTATTTGTAGTAACATTAACTGTGGTAATACTAATCACTGCTTTTCGGCGGGAACTACGGTTGCCACAGTAACGGTTTGCAGGAAACCTGCGGGAACCTCAGAGAACCCCGGACGGTCCATAACTGTTGCCTGTTTTCTCTGAATCCTCGTGTCCGCCGCTATCCGACTCCTCTTCGATGGCGAAGCGTACATCCGCGACGGAGCTGAGGGAGCTCACGCTGCTCTGCTCCACCGAGCACAGCGCGCACGCCAGAGGCGCGCGGCCGGTGGTCAGCATGAACGGCACCGGCGTGGAGCGCAGGGCGGGAAACGCGGGGAGGCTTAAACTGTGCTTCTTTTGGGTCGCTCCCCACTCGCGCTGCTCCTCCGCGTGAAGAAGCCGCGTGAACGCGTTCGTGCGCCTCTTTTCGCGCCGTTTGGTGCGCAGGTAACCGAGCATGATCCCAATGAGGAAGACTCCGTAGAAAGACACTACTATGACGATGTACAAATACGCGTTACTGTCGCTTCCACCGGGCAAGGCGATTCGGTTGGTCTGCTGAGACTGAAGCGCGGAGGCGTTGCGCGCCAACTCCATTACGACAGTAACAGTTACAGAGTTATCTGTAAAATTACAGAGAGAAAGTAAGTTAAAAACGCAGTCCTTTCAATGATACTACTAGTAGTAATAATGATAACATTAATGCTAATACTAATCAAAATCTGTAATAATAATAAAAAAAGGTTAATAAGACTAAAACAAAAAGACTAAATTCTTCAACAAACAGTTTTATCACGGAATATAATGTAACACAACCGGTTTAACCTCTTAGGAAAATTAGTTTCATGATAACAATATTAACATTAATACATTACTCCAATATTTAGACTTGATTTTAAAATACGTATTATGTTTTAAAGTACATATTTGCGTCCGTTTTGACTTTATAGTACTTTCCATTCAAGTTGTAGTTACTCACCGGGATGTTTCACCCTGGAGCGCGTCGGCCCGTTTCTCGCTTTAACTCGAGTCTCTCTGGCTTGTAACTGGGTTGTCAGCTGAGTCCGGTTTAAATAGCCGGTCCCATGCGTGGCCACGCGCCAGGAGGATCTGTGACAGAGGTTGAGGGAGTCGAGATCCTCACGTCCTTCCTCACAGGATTTGAGTCCCGGCCAGAAGACGCTTGAGCTCACAGCCACATTCTTATGACGTTTAATGGAGTCCAAGTGCGCGGTGCTGCCAAATGTACTCATCTATCATAACATAACCAGACAGGTCTGCTTTAGCAGGACAGCTTTTTCGCCTTTAGAAAAACCGGAGAAATGGCTTGCACGAATTATGCAGAAAGGAATCAACGCCGTCTTAAAATAGTTGTTCACCCGAAAAAGAAAAGCTTTTATCATTTACTCACCCTTATGTTGTTCCAAAACCTAAACATGATTGTATTATAAGGTTATCTAGTTAAGAGCAAAGTTAAAGCATAATAAAAAGTATAAAGTAGTCCATATGACGCTATCCACTTCATTTTTTTTTACCATAATGGCGGGCGCGGCTTGCGTAAAAAAAAAAAATTATATATATATATATATATATATATATATATATATACATACAGTTTCCCCAAAAAAAAATATATATACAGGGGCTAATATACACCCCTCACATTTCAGCAACCATTTTAGTATATCTTCTCAAGGGACAATACTACAGAAATGAAACTTGGATATATTTTAGATTAGTCAATGTGCAGCTTGTATAGCAGTATAGATTTACTGTCCCCTGAAAATTACTCAACATACAGCCATTATTGTCAGAATAGCTGGCAACAAAAGTGAGTACACCCTAAGTGAACTTGTCCAGAGTGTCAATATTTTGTGTTGGCACTATTGTTATCGGGCACTACCTTAATCATCCTGGTCATGGTATTGGCCAGAGCTGCACAGGTTGTTGCTGGGATCCTCTTCCACTCCTCTATAAAGACATTAAAGAGCTGCTGGATGTTAGACACATGGTGCTTCTCCAACTTCTGCTTGAGGATGCCCCACAGGTGCTTAATAGGGTTCAAGTCTGGAGACATACTTGGCCACCCCATCACCTTCACCCTCAGCTTCCTCAGCAAGGCAGTTGTCTTTTGGGGTTGTTATCATGTTGGAAAACTGCCGTTTGGCCTTGTTTCTGGAGGGAAGGTATCATGTTCTGCTTTAGAATGTACAGTACATAATAGAATCCATGTTTCCCTCAATGAACTGCAGCTCCACAGTAACAGCAGCACTCATGCAGCCCCAGACCATCATGCTACATGTAGGCAAGACACAGTTTTCTTGGTACTCCTCACCAGGGCATCGCCACACACACTGGACACCATCTGAGCTAAACAAGTTTATCTTAGTCTCATCAGACCATAGGACATGGTTTTAGTATTTCATGCTGTTGGACAGGTTGTCTTCAGCAAACTGTTTGCAGGCTTTCTTGTGAGCCAGCTTCAGAAGAGGCTTCCTTATGGGATGCCGCCCATGCAAATCGACTTTTATGTCGGAGCACTAACAAGCTGACCTTCTACTTCTGCAACCTTTAAAGCAATGCTGGCTGCACTCATGCATCTGTTTTTTGAAGCCAGGTTCTACACCTGACGCACAGAACAAGTACTCATCTTCGTTGATCGACCCTTGCAAGGCCTGTTCTGAATGGAACCCATCTTGGAAAACCTCTGTATGACCCTGTAGTGTAACTCGGTTTTCAGGGTGTTACTGAACCTCTAATAACCTTGGCTATCTCAAGTCCTCAGAGAGTTCTTAGCCATGAGGTGCCATGTTGAACATCAAATGGTCAGTATGAGAGAGTTGTACTTAAAGCGCCACATTTTAACTGCTCTAATACAAGATACACAACTTTGTGTGGTCCTGTCAAGCAGACAAAAACATAAACATGATGAATAGGACATGTGGCTTTGCATGGTTAAACAACATACTGCTGTTATCACTTAGGGTGTACTCACTTTTGTTGCCAGCTATTTTGACAATAATGGCTTTATGTTGAGTTATTTTCAGAGGACAGGAAATATATACTGGTATAAAAGCTGCACATTGACTATAAAATATAAGCTTCATTTCTCTTGAGAAGATATACTAAAATGGTTGCTGAAATGTGAGGGGTGTACTCACTTTTGTGAGATAATATATATAAACTGGAAACATTTAAAATTCAAGCTAGAACTGTTAATCAAATGCATAGTGGGACTAATGCCACGTCATGCATTTGAAAAAGCGAGGTTCAGCTGTACTTTACAACCCCACTGACGTAGTTTTCAAAGGTCTGCTGGTCTGGTTTACATCAGCAGTGAAAGCATGTTAGAATCTGTGCCAACCTCATCTGTCTGGCAGTGATGCATGATGGGTAGGTGTGGGATGGCTGCAGAAAAGCGGAGCCAGAATGTGTAAACCATTGCCTGACCACACCTGTCAATTAGTGTCAAGTAACAGAGAGCTGACGCAAAGCGCATGAAAATCTGATCAAATCAGCAGCTCTGGGGCAGTTCCCTGTCTGACACCACATTCCAGACACAATGGCATTAAGGAGCAAATCCAAGGAAAACCATCAGCATTATAATACTCCATTCATTCAGTTGCAAGGACTTTTTACAATCACTATGGAGACTGTTTTACTCTGCAGGTCTGTTGTGGAAGAATTTCTATAAAAGGGTAGGGCAGACTTTCAGACATATGCTCTGGTCAAGATCAGACACTTCAGCTTTATTCATGATAGTATTTACACGAAGGAGCTAAAGTTAGTCTTTTTAAAACCCCTTTTTTAACCTGTAGTAGAGTGACTAATTCTTCAAATCCATTGCTAATGCTTACTGACGTTTGTGCTACTGTTTGCCAAACAAAATGACGTCCTTAAGGAAACTTGCTTTTGTTTGTTAACGGGATTTTATAAAAGACCACTAAAATGGAAAGTGGAAATAAAATTGATAACCAGCTAAAATAATATACATGCAGTATTTTGATTAGTAAAAGAAAAATGAAACCACGAACACAAAACTCAAAATGAAAGATTTAATAACTTACTCCATGTTCACTTAATAGTGATCTTTAAAAACTGAGTTTATTATTACCCACAAACCAAAACGTAGTTTTGCACAGGATCAATTTCAAGGCAAGTGAGAAATAACTGAATAAGTTAAGGCCTGATATTGCAATGTCTGATTTCATTTTAGTTCAAACCGGGCTATTATCAGAGGCACCAAACAGCGTAGGACCAAAAGGACAAAGTAATAATGTTGAGAGGAGAGAGAGCGTGAGAGAAATAAACAAGGAGAACAGAGAGTTTACGACTGCCGCTTCCACAGGGATCACAGTGAGTTCATTTAACAAGCAGAGAGGAAAAAATAGAGGAAAGGATCTGATCAAAAGTCCACTATGAATAATAAAACCATTATCATGAACCAAGGAAGTCTAATTCAACTCCATCTACACTACCAGTCAAAAGTTTGGACACACCCTTTCATTTAATGTTTTTTTCAAAGAAGTTTCTTATGCTTATTAAGGCTGTTTTCACTTGATCAAAAATACAAAAAAAATTGAATATTGTAAAATATTATTACGATGTAAATCAATGTTTTTCTATATTAATATACAATAAAATTTTATTTATATCTGTAATCAAAGTTGAATTTCCAGATACATTACTCCAGTCTTCAGTGTCACATGATCCTTCAAAAATCATTCTAATATGCTGATTTGTTATCAGTGCTGCTTAATATATATATATATTTTTGATCAATAAAAGGTTAAAAAAAGAACAGCATTTATTTAAAATAGAAAGGTTTTCTAACAATATACACTACTGTTCAAAAGTTTGTGGTCAGTACATTTTTATTTTATTTTTATTTTTTTTAAAGAAATTAATATTTTTATTCACCAAGGATGTGTTAAATTAATAAAAAGTGATAGCATAGGTTTACATTGTTAGAAAAGATTTATATTTCAAATAAATGCTTTTCTTTTTAACTTGTTATTCATCAAAGAAGCCTGAAAAAAGAATCACAGGTTGCAAAAAAAATATTCTAAATGTTTCCAACATTGATAATTCTAATAATAAATCAGCATATTAGAATGATTTCTGAAGGATCATGTGACACTTAAGACTGGAGTAACAGCTGATGAAAACTCAGATTTGCATCACAGGAATAAATTATATTTTAAAGTATATTAAAAATAAAAAACATTATTTTATATTGTAATAACATTTTGCAATATTACATTTTTTTTCTGTATTTTTGATCAAATAAATGCAGCCTTGATTAGCATAAGAGACTTCTTTAAAAAACATTAAATGAGAAGGTGTGTCCAAACTTTTGACTGGTAGTGTATATTTAACTCTATTTTTACTTCATGCACACTTATGCTGATGATACACTGGGCAACTTTTTGAGCAATGTTGCCGGGCAACTTTGGCAAATGTTGCCGTCAAGGGGCAGCCAGGTAAGATACAGGGCCCACGACTGATCTAAATGATCCAGATGTAAATTTGTTACCCATTCTTAATGGTAAATTGCCCAAACAACAATGCTAAAAAAAAGCTTCCCGGCAACATTGCTCAAAAAGTTGCCCAGTGTATCATCAGCATTAGTTCTGAAGCAATATTTTTGAGTCAATCAGCTGAGCCGTAAATCACGTGACAGCAGAGGGAAAGAAAAAAAAGATGTATTTTTCCATTATTAACAGCCTGCCAAAAAAGTGAAACATCTAATAAAATACAGTGAAGTTTTTGTAATGTTTATATTCAGTTCATTTCTGAACACATGGCTGTTTTTAATAGAAACTCCTCTGAATAAAAAATAAAGAAGGTAATGCAACTTTATCTCACAGTTCTGACTTTTTTTTCTAGCATTTGCAAGCTTACATCTCAATTGTCTTTTTTTTCTAAGAATTGTCATATAATCTCACAGTTCAGACTTTTTTGTCCTCAAAACTGTGAGATATAAACTCTCAATTGTGAAAAAAACGAGGTCAGAATTGTGAGATATAGACTTGCATGTTTTATAAACTCACATAAACTCAATTGTAAGAAAATAGTAAGAAATTGTAAGAAAAGTCTTTTTTTTCCCTCAGAACTGGACTCGTAAATTGCAATTATGATTTTATATCTTACAATTCTGATAAAAAAGTTAGAATTGTCAGATAAAAAGTCACAATAACCTTCTCAATAACATTCAGTGGAATGGGCTTCTGTAGATTTTAAATGGCCTTCAATGGAAAAACAAAATTTTGATCAAAAACTCCATTTGCATAAAGTCTTACCTGGTCTGTTCTTCATTTCTAAATCAAACTCCCTCTGAAACAATTTGTGCACGTTAATGTGTCTTAGACAGCGGAAAACCTCCCTGAAGTAAGTCAATTCAGGTCAAAATGTTTAATGGACCTGGTTGATTGGTTTACATTACTATAATTATACTAGATCTATTATCCTGTCCAGCAGGATATACAGACACCCAATACGAACATCAATCAGAATCATCCAATGAGCGTCTTCTTATATTTAAATAAAAGCAAATTATTACAACAATAATTTAAATGAAGCCTTAAGTTGTTTGATTTCTCTAGATCATTGGTCTCCTGACAGTATTAAATGAAGGTTACGGAAAAAATGAAAAAAAGCAAATAATGGCTTTAGGATTCCTGACGTGTTTGGACAGAAAATTGCTTATGTAAACCGACACTGGAAGAGTTTCATTAAGATATCTACACGTTGTATTTGTTTGAAACTGAAGGTTTCAATGAGAACTTAAGCTTAGAGAAACATACCCCATGATGCATTGTTTGTGTTTGGGGCAGAACGAGAACTGGGACAGTTCACTGCAACAGAGTAAGACTGACCTACTGTGAAACTGGATTCTGGAGTATGGGAATCTTTGATTTGCTTTGTCCAACAACATTTTGGAGATCCAAAGCATCATGACAAATATTTTAAGCCATGATAAAGCCTTTTTGGGGGGAATTACATGCATAAAATTTCCTGAGAAATCACATTTTAGGTACGTTTACATGCTAGTGTTATTTTCATCAATTGGTATAAATCCGATTCAGCACCTTTTCCTGAGCTACTGCAAGCAGTTTTTGCCTTGATTTCTGAAACGAAAATAACGACAATACTGTGAAATAATTTTACTATTTAGATTAAATACCTGTGATCAAAGCTACATTTTCAGCATCATTGCTCCATTTTTCAATGTCACATGATCCTTCAGAAATCATTGTAATATGCTGATTTGCTCTTCAAGAAACAATTTATTATTATTAATTATTAATTATTATTATTATTATTATTAATATTTAAACCAGTTGAGTATTTTTTTTTTTCAGGATTATCTGATGAATAGAAGAATCTAAAGATCAACGATTTATCTGAAATAAAAAAGGTTTTGTAAGATTATACATTTAAAAGCTTCAGTATATGTTTTTTTAATTTTGCAAAATGAAATTAATGCATTTATTTAGCAAGGATGCTTTAATTGATCAAAATTGATGATAAAGACATGTATAATGTTACAAAATATTTCTATTTTAGATTAATGCTGTTCTTCTGAACTTTCTATTCATCAAAGAAACCTGAAAACTTCTACTCCGCTGTTTTCAACAATAATATCTTTTTTGAGCAGCAACTCAGAATCTTAGAATGATTTCTGAAGGATCATGTGACTGGAGTAATGAAATCACAGGAATAAATTACATTTTAAAATTCATTCAAATAGAAATGTTATTTTAAATAGTAAAATTATTTTAAAATGTTACTGTTTTTGCTGTATTTTGGATCAAATAAATGCAGGCTTGGTGAGAAGAAGAGACTTCTTTAAAAAAAACATAAACTATCTTACTGTTAAATTTTTCATTAAACATGAGAGTTAAATAAATACACGTTTGTATTTCAAGCTATTTTTGTAATCCGAAAGCTTAATTTTTCCTATTGAACAGATTTTTTCAATCTGATTGAAATGTCATTTGAATCAAGCTCAATCGAGAGGTTTGCATGAAGGCTTTTCAGTCTGATTGGGCCATTATTATTGGATTATTTGGATGCTATTTACAGTAATTATCCTTTTGCGTGTCAATTATTTCACACATTCAGATTTGCTGACATGTCTTTAGGAAGGTGGGGTTTTGTAGAGTGTCCAGGGATGGAGGGATCCCTAATTTAGCAGCTAAGTCTGGCAGAAGTTAGCAAGGCTAACTTCACTTTTGGCACCTTTAAGTATTGCTGGTTGTGAGTGTTTGTCATCACACTGTATGAAAATGTCTGTAATGTCCATTTGAAATCTCCATTCTGATTTGGAGGTCGGTATAGTGGCATAAGTTATTTTTTCTTGCCTGTCCGGTGGTTTTGTCTGGAATCAGCAGTGGTTTGGCTCTATTTGGCACCATACATCCTCTCAATGTCGTTCTGGTAGTGAGTTTTGAGTTCCTTTCGTTTGAGTTTAAAAGCGTCTGTAACCAGGCCGGTCTCTGGGGTCCAGGGCTCAACGCTCAGGCGGATCTTCCGTGGGATCTCGAATCTTTCTAACTGGGCTGTTAAATACACAGGAAGAGGAAATGAATCAACTAAACTTGAGTGATAAAACAGGAAGCACAACAAATGTGACCTTGGACCACAAAACCAGCTTTAAGTAGCATGGATATATTTGCAGCAATAGCCAAAAATTCATTGTATGGGTCAAATGATTTTTCTTTTATGCCAAAAATCATTAGAATATTAAGTAAAGATCATGTTCCATGAAGATATTTCGTAAATTTCCTACCATAAATGTATAAAAATTATTTTTGGATTAGTAATATACAGGTACATCTCAATAAATTAGAATGTCGTGGAAAAGTTCATTTATTTCAGTAATTCAACTCAAATTGCGAAACTCATGTATTAAATTCAATGCACACAGACTGAAGTAATTTAAGTCTTTGGTTCTTTTAATTGTGATGATTTTGGCTCACATTTAACAAAATCCCACCAATCCACCAAATCTCAACAAATTAGAATACTGATTTGCCAAACAGCTAATCAACTCGAAACACCTGCAAAGATTTCCTGAGCCTTCAAAATGGTCTCTCGGTTTGGTTCACTAGGCTACACAAACATGGGGAAGACTGCTGATCTGACAGTTGTCCAGAAGACAATCATTGAGACCCTTCACAAGGATGGTAAGCCACAAACATTCATTGGCAAAGAAGAGTGCTGTATCCAAGCATGTTAACAGAAAGTTGAGTTGAGGGACAAAAGTGTGGAAGAAAAAGATGCACAACCAACCGAGAGAACCGCAGCCTTGAGAGGCTTGTCAAGCAAAATCGATTCAAGAATTTGGGTGAACTTCACAAGGAATGGGCCACCACACACAGACATGTCAAGGAATTTGGCTACAGTTGCTGTATTCCTCTTGTTAAGCCACTCCTGAACCACACACAACGTCAGAGGGCTACCTGGGCTAAGGAGAAGAAGAACTGGACTGTTGCCCAGTGGTCCAAAGTCCTCTTTTCAGATGAATACAAGTTTTGTGTGTCATTTGGAAACCAAGGTCCTAGAGTCTGGAGGAAGGGTGGAGAAGCTCATAGCTAAAGTTGCTTGAAGTCCAGTGTTAAGTTTCCACAGTCTGTGATGATTTGTGCTGCAATGTCATCTGCTGGTGTTGGTCCACTGTGTTTTTTGAAAACCAAAGTCACTGCACCAGTTTATCCAGAAATTTTAAAGCACTTCATGCTTCCTTCTGCTGATGAACCTTTTAAAGATGCTGACTTCATTTTCCAGCAGGATTTGGCACCTGCCCACACTTCCAAAAGCACCAAAAGTTGGTTAAATGACCATGGTGTTGATGTGCTTGACTGGCCAGCAAACTCACCAGACCTGAACCCCATAGATTCTCTATCTCTTGGGTATTGTCAAAAGGGAAAATAAGTAACAAGAGACCAAAAAAATGCAGATGAGCTGAAGGCCACTGTCAAAGGCCTTTTCCACAACATTCTAATTTATTGAGATGCACCTGTACATTGTAAGAACTCCAATTTGACAACTTTAAAGACAATTTTGTCAATATTTGGATTTCTTTGCACTCTCAGATTCAAGATTTAGCTTATTTATTCAGCTTTCAGGTGATGTATAAATCTCAATTAAAAAAAAATTACCCTTATGACTGGTTTTGTGGTCCAGGGTCACAAATGTGCATGATATAAACATTCTGCCATAGGAATACAAGTAACATTTCAAGCCTAAATGATTGCTAATATTGTGGCCAATATGATATTACTGGTACATTAAGAGAGAAACTTGCATATGGTATAGTTTCTGACTTATTTGAAAAATGTTTTAA
Source organism: Cirrhinus molitorella (assembly GCA_033026305.1). Lineage (NCBI taxonomy): Eukaryota > Metazoa > Chordata > Actinopteri > Cypriniformes > Cyprinidae > Cirrhinus > Cirrhinus molitorella. The sequence goes on along the minus strand of CM065134.1, from coordinate 31,820,003 downwards.
GACTAGGTGAACAAATGTAAGGAATAAACCAAAGGAACACAGTATGTCAATATGTTTCCTGAATGTAAGCGTCTAGGGAACAATAAAAAAAAGCATTAGCAACACTTCGAACTTTAAAAATACAACTTCCAACAGATCTCCACTACTTTTTAATTAATTTGACAAGAACAGCTCAAGGCTTGATTATCTCTGCTCCTAATCACTAAAATATGGAAATTACTTTTACTATACGTCTGATCATACTGCAAAAAGTGCTTGTTTTCCAGTGCAAATGTCTAAAGATGATTCAGTTGAGATACATTTACCTGAGAAACAAAATGACATAAGATGATAAGAAGTCTTGTTTTCTGATAAACTTTTTTAGAAATTTTCTTAGCCCACTGACAGATGGTTGTTCATTTTCACTTCATTTTGCTCAGTTTCTCAAAAACAAGACTTCATATCTTCATTTTGTATCATAAGATGGATATTTGTATTGGAAAAGACAATACAAAAATTCAGAGGAAGATATTTACTTTCTGCAATGCATGTAACATTTAATGCCTTTAAAGATTTTATGAATTTAAGATTTTTTGAGGCCTTAATTTGTGGAAGATTTAAATTAAGAAGTTTTAAAACCCTCTACACAAAGCCTGTAGATACTGCAGAAATTGAATGAGTAATATGATAGGATACTAATCCAAACTGCGTTTTCACCTGTAAGGGCGGTTTCTGTAATGACTTTAAGCACCTCCTCCTCAATGAAGGGGTTGTTACAGAGCTCCTCCCACAAACCTCTGACACACTTCCTCTCAGCCAGCGCCAGTAGCTGCTTCTGATTGGGCACCACAAAGCCAATCACGTAAGACTCGTCACTGGAAAACAGGAAGGGGAGGGGTTAAAATGATTAGTGGGTGTATTTAGAAGTGCTGACTATTAATGTTTTTTTCAAGGGTGGATGATATGACCACATTTTTAGTTCATGACATGAGAATTTTATTTCACAATAATGATAAATCATGGCATATTATGGTTACACTTTACAATAAGGTGTGATTTGTTAACATTAGTTAATTTATTAACTAACATGAACAAACAATGAACAATACATTTATTACACTATTTGTTCATCTTTGTTAATGTTAGTTAATAAAAAACAGTTGTTCATTTTTTGCTCTAGTTAGTTTACAGAACATTAACTAATGTTAACAAACACAACTTGTGATTTTAATAATGCATTATTAAATGCTGAAATAAACATGAACTATGATTAATAAATGCTGTAAAAGTATCGTACATTCTTAGTTCATGTTAACTAATATTAACTAATGAACATTATTGTAAAGTGTTATAAAAAAAATAAGAAAAATGCAAATAAACAAATACAATATGAAAGACAAATTAACAGTGCTTTAAGGTTTTCAGCTATTAAGTACCAATAATTCATAAATTGAATAATCAAATGTAAAAATATAACAATAATAATAATAATAACACACTTACGACGGCGTTTTAGTGCCATGTTAAAAAAATTTGTTAAATCTAAGATTCCGAGATTAAAGTCGAAACTCCGAGATTAAAGTCGAAACTCCGAGATTAAAGTCGAAATGTTTCGAGATTAAAGTCGAAATGTTCCGAGAATAAAGTCGAAATGTTCCGAAATACTTCCGTGCGGAAACAAAGGCCGTTGTGACGGTGACCTGCTTGATTTATTAGCCTAATGTTTATTTGATGTCTGTTTTTAAAAGCACGGAAGATAATTTGTGCTGTTCTGTATGCATTTAGAGACAGAACATAACAAAACATAACGTTTAGATATTGTTTCAGCTATTAAAACTGTTCCGTTTTATATGTATGGCATTTCGTTTCTGTTTTAAGTTACCGCAGTAAAGATAGTTTGCGGTTTGATAGGATAAATAAATAATAAAGCTGCATTTAAACTGCATTTTGGAAGTTCAAACTTCACCACAGAAGTCCATTATATGGAGAGAAGTCCTGAAATGTTTTCCTCAAAAAACATAATTTCTTTACGACTGAAGAAAGAAAGATATGAACATCTTTGATTACAAGGGGGTGAGTACATTATCTGTACATTTTTGTTCTGAAAGTGAACTAATCCTTTAAGTATAGAAGTTAAACGGGTAACATATTTTGGTAACCTCTAATGCTTCACTGTAGGATTTGGTGACCTTGCTGTATAACTGCAGCTGTTGACATCTGACCAAAATGCTTTCTTGGATGGGAAATAAAGAGCGTCAGATACCAGCACAGTGAATTTAGGTAACATTAAAGCCATTGTATGTAAAATATAGAAGGGATTTTACGCCATTGTTCATTTGTTAGTACTGAAACACATGTGTTTCACAGGGTGTTTTTGTTAGTGCTTTGTGTCGGCACCTGTTGGCATAAGCACAGATGTTGTCGACAAGTGGGCAGTTTTTCAAAACAGCCTCCACTTTTCCCAGAGACACGTATTCTCCCGCTTGAAGCTTCACCAGGTCTTTCTTGCGGTCTAATATGCAAACACACACATATGCAAGTATTAACCATATTTCATCAGATGTACGTGGGTTTGTGCTACAGGAAGTTTGTCTTTCTCTCCCTTTTGGAGCGTATCCTGCTTTCTTTGAGTTCTTATCTCTGCCCTTGTGGGAATAAGTTGACAGCAAGATGTGTCATTTACAAGAAGCACAGGACTAACTGGTTTAATCGTAAATTAGAAGGGAACTTCCATTCGTATGCTCCTGCCAAAACGTGCTTTCTTTATGATGATCTGGCTATTCTCTCTCACCGATAATCTTCAGACAGCCGTCTCCATGAAACTCTCCGATGTCTCCGGTGCAGAACCACCGCTGGCCTTTCTTATCCACGAAGAAGTCCTCACTGCTCTTGTCTTTGTTCTTGTAGTAACCCATTGTTACATTGGGCCCGCCAACCAGAATCTCCCCTCGTGGACAGGGCCGGTCCGTGCTGCGATATCCACCTGGATGCATACATAATGCATTGTGTCAGAAAAAAAAGAGATGGGAAATGGACTGAACTGCATAAAGTAAAACAGTAGGATTATTAAGTTATTAAGCCGTAAGTCAGTGTTATTTTAGTCTTGTATAGTCAAAGCTTTGACATAAGAATAGCTGACGATATAGCGAAATCTCTGTCGGCAGACTCACTGACTAACAAAACGTCTCGGTTACGAAGGTAACCCTCGTTCCCCGAAGGAGGGAACGGAGACGTTACGTCAATGACGTAATATTGGGGATCGGCAACGAGACCCTATCACCTCTGAGCTAAAGAGAAAAAGCCAATGAGAATTGGCGAGTGGAATTTGCATGCCGCGCCACTCCCCCGGACATACGGGTATATAAGATGGCGGCGTGCATCCACTCATTCAGATTTGCTGAGGAGCCGAGCCGCAACCCGGCTTCAGCGCAGTCCAGGATTGTGGCAAGAGGACGTAACGTCTCCGTTCCCTCCTTCGGGGAACGAGGGTTACCTTCGTAACCGAGACGTTCCCCCTCAGTCGTTCTCTACGACGTTACGTCAATGACGTAATATTGGGGACCTCTGGAAAACGCCACAATCCTGAACTGCGTTACGCAGCCGAGACCCAATGCCGGCAGGCAAGCGTGTCGGAACAAAGGGCTCAATGCGTAACCGTCCCAACGCCCTGTAGACCACGAGGTGGCCCACCAGGGGTGCCAAGTTTTGAAGCAGCCGTTGGGGGGCGGAGCACAATGACGGTTAAGTCATGTGGAAGCTTTAGAAGTAAGTCTAACTAGACTGGGGAAACACGGAAGGTTCCGTGGAGATACTGAGACATGATGCCACAACCGGAGGGGGGTGAAGGAGGCTCCGGAGCACAGTATGGACTACTCCGTCTAGTCCAGTACTGCGGGGCAAGGAGGACCCAGAGTTCAACCATGGGAACAACTGGGAGAATAGCGCACGGATCCGAGAGGAGTGGCGCAGCAAGCCGACACCTGAGCCGTCCTCCCGCAAATTACCTGATGTTACCCAACACACGGGAGGACACTGGCTCAACGCGGAGGTTGTAGAACCGCGCAAAGGTATTGGGTGTCGCCCAGCCCGCAGCTCTACAGATGTCTGCTAGAGAGGCGCCGTGCGCCAGCGCATAGGAGGAGGCAACACTCCGGGTGGAGTGGGCTCTCACCCCCAGGGGGCACGGCTCACCTTGGGCTTCATACGCCAAGGTGATGGCATCAGCTACCCAGTGAGCCAACCTCTGTTTGGAGACAGCATTCCCCTTCTGCTGTCCCCCGAAGCAGACAAAGAGCTGCTCGGAGCGTCTGAAGCTCCGGGTGCGGTCCACGTAAACGTGCAGGGCACGGACGGGACACAGCAACTCCAAGGCCGGGTCTGCCTCCTCCTGGGGCAAAGCTTGCAGGTTCACCACCTGATCTCGAAAGGGAGTGGTGGGAACCTTGGGCACGTAGCCGGGCCGGGGTCTCAGGATAACGTGAGAGTTACCTGGCCCGAACTCTAAGCACTCTTCGCTGACCGAAAATGCGTGTAGGTCCCCTACCCTCTTGATGGAGGCCAGCGCAGCCAGGAGCGAAGTCTTGAGCGTCAAGAACTTCAGCTCAACTGAACCGAGCGGCTCGAAGGGAGCTCCCCGAAGGCCCTGGAGGACCACGGAGAGATCCCAAGAGGGTACGAGGTGCGATCTAGGAGGGTTAATCCTTCTCGCACCTCTCAGGAACCTGACGATCAGGTGATGCTTCCCTAGGGATGAACCATCCACTGCATCGTGATATGCCGCAATAGCTGCGACATACACTTTCAAAGTGGAGGGGGACAGTCTCCGCTCCAACTTCTCTTGCAGGAAGGAAAGCACCACTCCGACCGAGCATTTCCGTGGGTCCTCTCGGCGAGAGGAACACCAGTCAACGAACAGACCCCACCTCAGGGCGTAGGCCTGCCTCGTAGAGGGGGCTCTAGCCTGAGTGATAGTGTCTAACACGGCCCCAAATCGTGCCGTCCCCCTGAGAAAGAAGGTCCTTCCTCAGGGGAATCTTCCAGGGAGGGACTGTCGCAAGGAGCATGAGGTCGGCAAATCAGGTCCGGGTGGGCCAAAACGGCGCAAACCAACAGGACCTGCTCCTTGTCCTCAATGATCTTGCACAGGGTCTGTGCAAGGAGGCTCACTGGGGGAAAGGCATACTTGCGGAGGCCCCGAGGCCAGCTGTGTGCCAGAGCGTCCCTGCCGAGGGGGGCCTGAGTCAGCAGCGGAAGAAACCGCCGGAGCGCCAGAAACACGGCCAGCAACTCGAGGCAATTGATATGCCACTGCAGTCGAGGTCCTGTCCAGGAGCCCGAGGCTGTCTGCCCGTTGCACACAGCACCCCAGCCCGTCATGGAGGCATCTGTGTTGACCACAATATGCCTGGACACCTGTCCCAGGGGCACTCCTGCCCGGAGGAAAACAGGGTCCGACCACGGGCTGAACAGGCGGCGACATTCCGGAGTAACGCCCACCCGGAATGTGCCACGGTGCCATGACCATCTCGGGACTCGGTCGTGTAGCCAGCGCTGAAGCGGTCTCATATGAAGCAGCCCGAGCGGCGTAACTGCGGCTGCGGCTGTCATATGCCCCAGGAGCCTCTGAAAATCTTTGAGAGGGACCGCTGTCTTGTGCCGATCAATCTCGGCTGGAGGGACAGGCTCGATTGCGTCCTTCGCCAGGAGAACCGCAATCTCCGCCCGTAGAACAGAGGCATCCGTGTCCGAACGAACAGACGTGAAATGGACGCCTCTGAACTTGGGCGGTCGCCTCACGAACTGAATCGCGTAGCCGAGTCGTACCGTCCTGATCAACCACGGGGACGGGCTGGGAAGCGCTAGCCAGGCTCCCAGTCGACGTGCCAGTGGGATCAACGGAGCAGTAACTGACGTGCCGGGGGTGGGGCAGCCGGGGGGGGGAAAGGGGAAGGGGGCTCATCCCAGAAAGCGAGGCGTTCTGGAGAAGAGCTGAGCTGCACGGGGCAGCACTTACCTTCCCTGGATTCCGCGCTGGCGAATTCAGGCTCCGAGTCCGAGGAGGCAGTGCGTCGCTCAGGAACGAAACTCGGGGCACTAGGCCCAGAGGTGAAGAAAATTGCTCTTTTTGTGAATAAGTGGGTACCACTGACCCGGAGGTCAGTGGCAGCAGCGATGTTACTGGGGGGACTGATGGTGACGTCCCCCGAAGAGCAATCTCCCTCATCTCCGGGCAGCCCGTGTCAGGGCCGCTTCGCAGACTTGCGGGTGGATTTAGCGGGCTGCTGAGTCTAGGCCTGCGCCGCCTTCCTGCGACTGGCTCTACGCCCGGGCTGAGAGGTCTTGGGCTCAGCTGGTGGTGCAGGGGGCGGAGCAGAAGCCGCAGCCGCAGGGGGGCGCCCTCGGCGACGAGCAGCCTGAGGCCTGGCACCCGGCGGCTTGTTGGCACTGCGCCGGGGCAGGATGTGGCTTATGGCCTCAGACTGCTTTTGGACCGCTGAGAACTGCTGGGCAAAGTCCTCAACGGTGTCGCCGAAGAGGCCGGCCTGGGAGACGGGTGCTCGCTTTCTCGACGTCAGCCATCGGCGCCAGGTTCAGCCAGAGGCGGCGCTCCTGGACTACCATGGTAGACATCACCTGACCGAGGGCCCGCGCCGTTACCTTCGTCGCCCGGAGGGCGAAGTCGGTAGCTGAGCGCAGTTCCTGCATCATCCTACGGTCAGAACTACCCTCGTGCAGCTCTTTTAGTGCTTTGGTCTGATATACCTGCAGGGTGGCCATTGCATGCAGGGCTGAGGCAGCCTGGCCCGCCGCATTATAAGCCCTCGCAGCAAGCGCTGACGAGAGCTTACAAGCTTTGGACGGGAGACGCGGACGGTCCCGCCAGGTGGCGGCGTTTTGCGGGCATAGATGCACCGCAACCGCACGCTCCACCTGAGGGACATCCACGTACCCCCTGGCTGCCCCGCCATCGAGGGTAGTGAGAAGGGAGGAGCCCTGACGTGTACGAGCCGAGTAGGGGGCTTTCCACGTCTTAGTGAGCTCCTCATGCACCTCGGGAAAGAAAGGCACTGGGGCGGTGCGAGGTGTGGCGACGTTGCTACTCGCGCCCAGATACCAATCATCGAGCCGCGAGCGTTCGGGAGAAGGCGCTTTAGACACCTCCAACCCGATACTCGCGGCTGCCCGACGGAGCATGGCCGCCAGTTCTGCGTCCGCCTCCGACTGAGCAGCCGCCGCAGCGGGGGGCTGCCCAGTAGAAGCTTCAGCATCAGCAGGCGTAAGCCCCTCCTCTGATGCAGTGACGGACATTCTATCATCCTCTGGAGCGCCAAAGGTAACACTAGGTCCAGCTGGTGGACGAGTGCTGAGCTTTGGCAACTCCACGGGGCCACGCTTTGAGGGACCGGACTTCCGCGGGGGCTGGCCCGACGGAACGTTCGGCACTGTCACCCTCAGATCACCTTCACCTCTAACCAATGCAGCCGAGGAGCCGTAACGGCCCGCCGAACTGGAAGGGGTAGAGGATGAAGGGCGCCATCTCGCGAACGAGAGGCGCGATCGTAGCGTGGCCATGGACATGCGCTCACAATGAGTGCACGATCCATCCACAAACGCCGCCTCAGCGTGTTCTCGGCCCAGGCACGAGAGGCAGCGCTCGTGGCCGTCATTAGACGACAGAAAACCACCACATCCAGCAGCACACGGTCGGACAGACATCCCGGAAGACGCTATCGACGACCGTGTAAGAAAATTGCTCTTTTAGATCGGCGTGCCCCAGGGAAGGCAACAGCCAGAGATCGCTGGTTTGGCACAGATGCTGGCAGCGCCGGTAACACGATCGAGCACAGCAGGAAACAGGAGCAGGAACAGCAGGTAACGTTCTTCTCCGTCTTCAGTAGTCTTTCTCTTTCTGGAACAGCTCAACAGGCGAGGCTCCGAAGCAGAAATCTGAATGAGTGGATGCACGCCGCCATCTTATATACCCGTATGTCCGGGGGAGTGGCGCGGCATGCAAATTCCACTCGCCAATTCTCATTGGCTTTTTCTCTTTAGCTCAGAGGTGATAGGGTCTCGTTGCCGATCCCCAATATTACGTCATTGACGTAACGTCGTAGAGAACGACTGAGGGGGAACTGTATATGATTGGTCCACATTGCCACTTCTGGCCAAGAACTTCTTATTTAGGCAGGAAGATACCTACTATATCTGATTGACATGTAACATGTTTGTTGTGGTTTTCATGAACAACTGTGGTTGAAACACTAAAAGTTGGCAGAAAATGTGTATAGACCAATAACTGTACTGAATGTGCACTTGTAGTGTACTTCAAATCTTTAAGTAAATCTTAAAGTATCTGTTTAAGTCGGCACTTAAGTCAACTTAAACCGAGACATTTTGAAAATGCGTTTCAAAATGCATTAAGTACACTTTTAAAAGTGCACCTTATAATAACTTTAACAATATATTTCAGAGACAATATAATTATGAAATTACATATGAAGATGTACTGAGGTCCTACTCAAGTGGGTAAAAAGGCACTCAAATATTTTCACATTTTTATTTAAAAAAAATAAAAATAAAGAGAAATCAAGTTGAAAGAATAGAAAAAGAATAGAGAACATTAGTGTTAGAAGGTAATTTTTTTTTTTTACTTTACATTCTTTTTTAAATAAATAAAAAGAAAAGTCGAAGGAATAAAAAAAAGAACAGAGAACATTAGTTTTAGAGGGTCAAATTTTTATTGTTATTTTTTAAAATAAATAAATAGAAAAGTCGAAGGAATAGAAAAAGAATAGAGAACACTAGTTAGAGGGTCAATTAAATAAAAATAAATAAATAAAAAGAAAAGGCAAAATAATAAAATCAGCAGAGAAGCTAGAGATAGATGCTTTTTTTTATAAATATAAAGAATACAAATCGAAAGAATAAAAACAGCAGAGAACGCTAGTGTTAGAGGGTCAAATTAGTATTTTTATTTTTTACATTTTTTTTAATAAAAAGAAAAGTCGAAGGTATAGAAAAATAATATAGAATGCTAGAGTTAGAGGGTATTTTTTTTTTAAATAAATAAAAAGAAAACAAGTTGAAAGAATAGGAAATTAATAGAGAATGCTAGAGTTAGAGGGTCCAATTTTTTATTATTTTTTTAAATAATTAAAAAGAAAACACGTAGATAGAACAGAAAAAGGCTAGAAAATGCTAAAGTTAGAGTGTCAAATATATATATATATTTTTTAAATAAATAAAAAGAAAAGTCGAAAGATTCTAAAAATTTTTTTTTAGAACGCTAGTGTTAGGGGGTCAATTTTGTTTATTATTTTTTAAATATTTTTATTTTAAAAGTTGAATAAATAGAAAAAACTGAGAACGTTGTTTTAGAAGGTCATTTTTTTTAATTATTTAAAGAAAACAAGTAGATAGAATAGAAAAAGACTAGAGAACGCTAGAGTTAGTGGGTCCAGTTTTTTATTATTTTTTTTTTAATAAAAAGAGAAGTCGAAAGAATAGAAAAAAAAACTAGAAAAAAAAACTGAGAATGCTAGAAAACAAGTAAATAGAATAGAAAAATAATAGAGAACACTAGAGTTAGAGGGTCCAAATTTTCTTGTTTTAAAAAGTCAAAAGAATAGAAAAAACTGAAAATGCTAGTGTTAGAGGGTCAATTTTTTTATTTATTTATTTGTTTATTTTTTGTGTTGTTTTGTTTTTGAGGGTAACTTTTTTATTTTTATTTTTTAAATAAATAAAAAAGTCGATAGAATAAAAAAAGAAAAGAGAATGCTAGTGTTAAAGGGTACATTTTCTTTTAAATTTTCGTTAAAAAGAAAACAAGTTGAAAGAATAGAAAAAGAATAGAGAATGCTAGTGTTAGAGGGTGAAATTTTTATTTATTTATTTATTTTTAATAAATAAAAATGTCAATAGAATAAAAAAAGAAAAGAGAACACTAGTGTTAGAGTGTCATTTTTTTTAAATAAAAAGAAAACAAGTCAAAAGAATAGAAAAACAGTAGAGAACGTTAGAGATAGATGGTAATTTAAAAAAAAAAAAAAATATATATATATATATATATATATATATAAGAAAACAAGTTGAAAGAATAGAAAAAGAATAGAGAATGCTAGTGTTAGAGGGTCAAAGTTTTATATATTTATTTATTTTTTAAATTTTTTTATACATTAAACAAAAATTCGGTTGAATAGAAAAGTAATAGAGAATGCTATTGTTAGAAGAATCATATTTTTATAATTTTTTTTATTAAAAAGAAAAGTTGAAAGAATAGAAAAAAGAGAATGCTAATGTTAAGAGTGTACATTTTTTGTTTATTTATTTATTTTTTTAATACATAAAAAGAAAATTCAAAAGAATAGAAAAAAGGAATAGAGAATGCTAGTGTTAGAGTAACACATTCATCTACAAAGAATTATTATCTAGATACGTTTAACTAACATTTGCTAGTCAAGGCCTTAGTGTTAAAGCACAAAAGTTGAACCTAATCCCTGTAACACATGACCTAGTATTATTATGGTTTTAATAATGATGCCATTATATAATGTTTTGGCCTTTTCTTTGTAATGAGAGATGTGGACAGTAATTGAATGTGTTTTTAAATAGACGTTTAGTTACGGTGTATAAAGCTGATCTGATCCGTCTAGAAATAGCAGTTCGAAGTGTCTTCCTTACAAGGTCGCAAACGACCTTTAATACTTTTTTTCCACTTCCTTCTCTTTTGTTCTGTTGTTATATTGCTCATCCTTTTCTCCGCGTAGCAAACCTCCAGACATATCGCCTGATGGATAGGTAAACGTCCATGACAGTGTTTTCATTAGAGCAGATATATGCGTGTGTATCACACTCACCCTCGATCCAGTCCTTCAGCTGAATTTCACAGCAAACCAGTGGCGCACCGACTCGTCCTGTACTGTAATCCCAAACTGCACACACACACACACACACACACACACACACACACACACACACACACAAACACACACACACAAACACACACAGACAATAAGATATATAGGCTGTAAGGGCATAGTTATGTAATTATTTCCATTGCAGGAAAAATATGTTACTTCGATTAAAAACCCTCATATTTTAGGAGTCACCATCTGTGTGGACTGTTCTACAGCTGATTCCTCTGAGAACACAAACCTCAATCACTTTACAAAGGAACAGTCCTCCACAAACGTTCATGCTGATGTTATTTTCAGTGGCTTTTGAGGATCAGGGCATTGAGTTGGTGACCTAGTTTTTATTTGAACATCTCACTAATACACAACTACAGTTATTAAGAGTTTAAAGAGTTAAAGCGGTCATATCATGACTTGGTTGGACTCTCGGGTCCTTTTATAATGTCAGACATGATTTTTTTTTAATTAGCAATAACTAATTTAGTTTATGTGACCATTTTCCACCCGGTTCTAATGATTAGAAAAGGACAATGTCATTTTGCTTGTTTGTGTTGTAAAATGTGAATTACTAATAGTAAATGGGAGACCATTTTTGTATAAATTTATTAGAAATGTCTGCCATAATATAAAATTATTTTGTAACATATTTAAATAAAATACAAAAAAATAATGTCTGTTTTTTCCCCGTTTTAATTTTTCTGGACGTTGTATTAATGCTTAAAAAATTATTTAGCAATTAAGCATGTCTAATTAAAAATGTCTAATGAAATGTTTTAATTTTTTTCTCAAACTCATTTTAATTTTTAGTAAATTGTGTGTTTTTCTGTTTTCATTTTTCTGGATTCCATTTTAATGGATTAATAGAAATGTAATTAATTAAAACTTAATAATAATTAATTTTAATTAATATAATTTTAGAAAATTTTAATAGCTATCTAAACTTATTTTAAATGATCTTATTTATGTCGGTCTTAGTGCACGATGTAACTACAGAAGAGTCAAGTTTTAAATAGGAAAAATATCTAAAATATTTGGTCATTTTTGAATGAGATGCTAATGGTCTAATCAGATTCAATGATTTATGCTAAGCTATGGTAAAAGTGCTACCGGCAGACCAGGAGATCGCCTGAAAGGATTCAAAAATGGTAAAACTCATCTGTTTAACTCTAGCGGAGTTGGAAAACTTGCCTATTTTCCAAAAAAGTGGAGTGTTCCTTTAAAGTACTAATTTCTTCTTACTGACTCCAAGCTTTCAGATTCTAGTGTAAGTTGCACTGTAAAAACATTTGTGGAGTCAACTTAAAATAATTTGTTACCTGACATAATATTTTAAGTTCAGTCAATTTGAAATGTTCCATTTTACAAAGTGACAACACATATTTGAGTTGAGTCAAAATTTTAAGGCAGCCGAGTAACAGCTGTGAAATTTAGCAAACAATTTTGACGAAACTCATTTGAGTTGACTGAACTTAAAATTTTAAGGCAGCAGGGTAACAAATTATTGTAAGTAGTTTTTTTAAAGTGTATGAAAATGTGCTTAATAGTGTTTGAAATGCAGAATAATGGTGTGAATCTCACGCTGGCTGATGGTCCCAGCGCCACAGGTTTCTGTGAGGCCATAGCCTTGACCTACAGGACAGCAGAAGCAGATGTTCATGAACCGCTGGGTCGCCGCAGACAGAGGTGCGCCGCCTGACAATAACACCCGTAAACGTCCACCTAACAGTGCCCGAACCTTCCGGAAAACCAGCCTGGAATGAGAAAGAGAATGAAGAGCGGGCTTTTTTGTGTGTGACTGTGAGAACCTAGCAATGTTTATCAATGTTAAGCAATGTTATTCAATGATATTTCAATAACAATCAAATGTTTTTTTTAGAAGACTAATTGATTTTGGCAGGTTGTTTCTGGATATTTCAATGAACCAGTTAAAAAATTTGACTTGGTGTTCCAAGAATAGTACAAATAAATATTTAGCTGAAACTGCTGATTAACACTGATTCAGTTATGCAAGTTTCATGTTTTTTATTATATTAAGATTATATAAATCTAATCTCTGGGAAAACCCATTGGAAGTCAAGCTGGGATACTTTCAGGAAATTCGAAAAATAGGTTGAATGTCAATTTTTGGACAAAATTAGAGTTTCATACAATTATTATTCCATCTTGTTTATCATCTCTGAAAATACTTTGGCAAAATTCACTTGTTTAGTGCAGAAAAGGTGATTTATTGCAGCAAGCAGAAAAGACTCTCTTTCTCTTAATGTTCGGAACGCGCTGCAGAGGTGCTTTTCCTCAACACTACAAAAACAGTTAACCTATCAAAACAAACCACGTAACATATTTAATAAAGGTGTATCAGTGCACTTTTAGCACCAGTCCGGTGTAAACTACGACACGCAATGTTTTATTTATTTATTAATAACGTGAGAGGGCGGAGCGCAAGAGAACAATGCAGTCTGAAGTACTGTAGCTGCTCGCTTAGAGGCCGTTCACATGTCACGAGGCGCGCCGCTTTCTCCTTCTTTCCAAAGCGCTCTGTAGCTTGCGCCCCATGCCACCCCTAAGCAACAATGACCTGTGCTCTCTATGAAGACACAAAGGTTTCAGCAAAGGATAAATGGATTTCCAACACTAAAAATTGCTTGCAGTAGCTCTGCTATTAAATTAATTAAAAAATGTACAGCTGTGATCAGCTGTTCCTCCATATTGGCTGAGCTTTCAATGTTGTTATGTGAAGGGATGAAGCTGATTGGTTGGTTCTTGTCACATGACTCACGTTGCGCTTGTGGCATTCTAAAAAGTTGAAATGGATTTATCTCAATGCAGTGCGGACGTGCCTGGAAAAAAGGATACCACAGTTCTACATTTGAAATAACGAACTTGAGCATGCAAAAGACGCGACATGTGAACGGCCCCTTAAACAATCTTAGGCCCCGATCAGACAGAACGCGTTTTTTGAATTGTTTTCGGTTGGCAGTGAGCGTTCTGCGTGCTGTTTATGTCCCCCCGGCACCTCGCGTTTTAACTGCCTGCTGTGCCTCGCGTTTTTGCAGAGCGCTCTGAGCACCTGAAGATGAAAAAAAAAGCAACTCTACAGAAAAGTGCTCGATGTCATGTTTTTTTCCACTTTTTAATCGAATGTTTTGATGGTTTCCTAGCAACATAAAAAAACGCTGCGCACTGCTCTTTTTTAAAAGTCACCCAAAAAAAAAAAAAAAGGCAGTGCTGTGTGCTTTGCGTTTTAGGGGCCATTCAGGCCGAACGCGTCTTTGCGTCCAAAAAACGCACTCAGGAATGGTTTTAAAAAAACGCAGCATAGAAAGCGAGGGTCTCCAGACACGCTTTTGAGACATGATGCACTAACAATAAAAGGGGGCATTTTCAGTATATATTCAGTGACAGAGATATTTCTCTCCAAGCTCCTTTTTTAATGACATTGATGAGCGGCACTTTGTGTAAAAGTTGAAATTCTTTTAAAACATGGTGCTCCTGTGCGTAGCAGTCATGCACATCCGTCAACCGCGTGTTTACATAGAAAAACAATGGAAAAGTAGTGAATGGCCCCTTAGGCCCCGATCAGACAGAACGCGTTTTGTGCAGTGCGAAGCGCCTTTTTTGAATTGTTTTCGGTTGGCAGTGAGCGTCCTGCGCGCTGTTTATGTGCCCCCAGCGCCTCACGTTTTAACCGCCTGCTGCACCTTGCGTTTTTGCCAGAGTGCTCTGAGCGCCTTAAGTCGGAGCCTTCAATCTTGGTGATGTCAGTGCTCTAAATGATGTTATAATGGACGATTTCACATCCAGAGATGAAGGATGTGAATTAGGCCCCAATCACACCGAATGCACTTTTTTATGTCACTGCCTTTTTTTAGTGACTTTTAAAAAAAAGCAGTGTGCAGCGTTTTTTTTAATGTTGCTAGGAAACCATCAAAAAAGCAACCCTGTCAGTCTAATCAAATGATTACAGCGAGAACGCTCTAAAATCTTTGGTTTTTGCTGATAAGTAAACTCATATTAGCTAAAACCTTAAGAAAATACAGCTCCGGGTAACCCAGGACAGATGGCAAAAGTTTTTCCTCCATCATTGCAGTCACCGGACTTTCTAAGCAACGGTAAACTTTCGTCAACACAATGGAAAGGCCCGCCTCTCCATTCATTCGATTGGACAATGAAAAAAAAGTGATGGCGTTGAGCGCTTTTCTGCTCAGAGTTGCTTTTTTTTGAACTTCAGGTGCTCAGATGCGAGGCACTCATAAACAGCGGGCAGAACGCTCACCGCCAATAGAAAACAATTCAAAAAAGGCGCCTCTCACTGCAAAAAATGTGTTCTGTCTGATCGGGGCCTTACTAAAGAGGAGGAGTCCGATGACAGTCTGTATATGCACAGGTGTGTGAACATGCGCTGCGTTCGCTTTTCTAAATGTAAACTACAAGGCATACAATTTGTGCTATCTAAACATACAAGGAGTGATCAAAAGTTCAGAGACTATGCCCATGATAAACAATGGAAAACAGGCGTTAGTGTGTAATGATGCAGTATAGCGCTCCTGACTTGACAAACAGCTCTGGTTAAACCCGTGAAGTGAAAGTAAAACTCGTCGCACTTTAAACTTGTTTTTCTCAAAATTCCATTCTTGAAAATCATAGCTATCAGAAATTAAGATAGCTATGACTTTTGTTACACTCAAGCTATGGACAAAATAAAACAGTTTTGGAAAGGCCCTTGAATTTAGCTTTCATATGATATCAAACCTAAAAAAAATTCACCATGTGTTGGTTTTTCCTAGATCGTATTACAAACATGTCTGTGTGTATTCAAGTGTGTGTGACGCACTTGTCACACAGCGGGGTGCTGTATCCCATCGCAAGCTGCTCCATCTTGTAGTTGTAGGCTAGTAGAAAGAGAGTCCTCTGAAAAACACTCATTTCCTCCACTTTCAGCATCACATTCTTGTAGATCCGATCCATTATCTCCTGCACAGAGACACAGAAAGAAATTCCCCAGACATAACTGATGACATCACTGAAACATGTGGGGGCCTTTTTGGCTCTTGACATGATTTTTGTTTCCAGACAAATTAACTTCTTTTTAAAACATTAAAAATGCATTTCATACATGCAACGACTCAAATGAACCTTGTAAATGACAACCATGTTTACATTTCTGTATTAAAAAAACTCTAGTCTCTTGACATCATAAAGAAAGTAGTCTCCTTAAATTGTTTTAGTGTTGTGACATTATTGACTAAAATATGAATGTGAAATGAAAAAAGTGAATTAAAAATCATTTTTACAAATCACACACACTTCATATTTTTATGTTATGTTAACTGCTTAATGTTTTTTGGAACCTGTGATACTTTTTTTTCTTTGATTCTTTGATGAATAAAAAGTTAAAAAGAACAGCATTTATTTAAAATAGAAATATTTTCTAACAATATAAGTCTTTCTATTATCTATTGTTTATCTATTTAACACATCCTTGCTGAATAAAAGTATTAATTTCTTAAAAAAAAAAAAAAAATTGTAACACAAAATTTGTATTTTGAATAAATACAGTTCTTTCTAACATTTTATTCATCAAAACCTGGAGCTTCATCAACAACCTGGAGCTCAACACGCTCAAAACAGTAGAGATGATAGTGGACTTCAGGAGGAACCCCCCTGCACTTTCCCCACTCACCATCATGGACAGCACTGTGGCTACAGTGGAGACATTTAAGTTCCTGGGATCTTTCATCTCCCAGGACATGAAGTGGGACACTCACATTGACTCCATTGTAAAAAAGGCCCAACAAAGATTGTACTTCCTTCGCCAGCTGAAGAAGTTCAACCTACCACAGGAGCTGTTAAAGCAGTTCTACTCAGCTGTCATCGAGTCTGTTCTGTGCACATCAATAACTGTCTGGTTTGTCTCAGCCACAAAATCAGACATCAGAAGATTACAGAGAACAGTTCGGGCTGCAGAGAGGATTATTGGTGCTCCCCTGCCCACCCTTCAAGAACTGTATACATCCAGGGTGAAGAAAAGAGCTCAGAAAATCACCCTGGATCCCTCACATCCAAGCCATTCACTCTTTGAACCTTTGCCATCTGGCCGACGTTACAGAGCCCCTAACACCAGGACAACCAGGCACAAGAATAGTTTTTTCCCCCAGGCAATCCGACTTATGAACAGCTAAATGTTCACCCCGTTGTGCAATAAAAATATGTGCAATAACTTCCATCAAGCATCAACAGCACAACTGTATATGCCACTTATTTCTTAATTCATTTTTCGATATAAATATTTTTTGCCTATATATATTTATATTTACATATGTATATTTTCTATTCTCTATTACCTTTATTTATTTTATTTTATTTTATTTTATTTTATTCTTTTATTGTCTGTGTTTTTGTCTATGCACCCTGGAAGCTAATGTCACAAAAACAAATTCCTTGTATGCGCAAGCATACTTGGCAATAAAGCTCTTTCTGATTCTGATTCTGAAAAATCCTGAAAAAAGTATCACAGGTTCTGTTTTCAACACTGATAATAAAGCAGCATATTAGAATGATTTCTGAAGGATCATATGACACTGACGACTGAAAATTCAGCTTTGCACCATGGGAATAAATTGTATTTTAAAGTATAATGAAATACAAAACCACTATTTTAAATTGCAATAATATTTTACAATATTACAGTTTTTTTGTATTCCTATTTAAATAAACACAGCCTTGATGAGCAGAAAAGTCTCATTAAAAAGCATTAAAATCTTACTGATCCTAAACTTTTGAGTGGCAGTATATATATATATATATATATATATACACATATATACACACACACACACACACACACACACACAATTTAGTAAATGTATACAATACATGAAGAATTTGATAATTTGATGATTAACATTGTGATAATACTAAATTATTTTTATCATTATTAATATTATTATTTTAACTGTTTTAATAGTCTGGCATTTTTTCTGCCAATTTTTACTATGTATGTATACACATATACATACACAATGTAAAACATTATATATATATATATATATATATATATATACAATGTAAAACATTATATATATATATATATATATATATATATATTTTTTTTTTTTTTTTTTTTTTTTTTTTTTCAAAATTCCATTGTGATTTTTCTGTATTCTTTTCTTCCTGTTTTAGTCTTTCTACACACTGTTTTAATGGTTATATTAAATGTTAGTAATCAAAAAGCATACAGTGGGTACGGAAAGTATTCAGACCCCCTTAAATTTTTCACTCTTTGTTATATTGCAGCCATTTGCTAAAATCATTTAAGTTCATTTTTTCCTCATTAATGTACACACAGCACCCCATATTGACAGAAAAACACAGAATTGTTGACATTTTTGCAGATTTATTAAAAAAGAAAAACTGTCCATTTCTTCTGATCATCCTTGAGATGGTTCTACAACTTCATTTGAGTCCAGCTGTGTTTGATTATACTGATTGGACTTGATTAGGAAGGCCACACACCTGTCTATATAAAACCTTACAGCTCACAGTGCATGTCAGAGCAAATGAGAATCATGAGGTCAAAGGAACTGCCTGAAGAGCTTAGAGACAGAACTGTGGCAAGGCACAGATCTGGCCAAGGTTACAAAAAAATTCTGCTGCACTTAAGGTTCCTAATAGCACAGTGGCCTCCATAATCCTTAAATGGAAGACATTTGGGACGACCAGAACCCTTCCTAGAGCTGTCCGCCTGGCCAAACTGAGCAATCGGGGGAGAAGAGCCTTGGTGAGAGAGGTAAAGAAGAACCCAAAGATCACTGTGGCTGAGCTCCAGAGATGCAGTCAGGAGATGGGAGAAAGTTGTAGAAAGTCAACCATCACTGCAGCCCTCCACCAGTCGGGGCTTTATGGCAGAGTGGCCCGACGGAAGCCTCTCCTCAGTGCAAGACACATGAAAGCCCGCATGAAGGACTCCAAGATGGTGAGAAATAAGATTCTCTGGTCTGATGAGACCAAGATAGAACTTTTTGGCCTTAATTCTAAGCGGTATGTGTGGAGAAAACCAGGCACTGCTCATCACCTGTCCAATACAGTCCCAACAGTGAAGCATGGTGGTGGCAGCATCATGCTGTGGGGGTGTTTTTCAGCTGCAGAGACAGGACGACTGGTTGCAATCGAGGGAAAGATGAATGCGGCCAAGTACAGGGATATCCTGGACGAAAACCTTCTCCAGAGTGCTCAGGACCTCAGACTGGGCCGAAGTTTCACCTTTCAACAAGACAATGACCCTAAGCACACTAAAATAACGAAGGAGTGGCTTCACAACAACTCCGTGACTGTTCTTGAATGGCCCAGCCAGAGCCCTGACTTAAACCCAATTAAGCATCTCTGGAGAGACCTGAAAATGGCTGCCCACCAATGTTTACCATCCAACCTGACAGAACTGGAGAGGATCTGCAAGGAGGAATGGCAGAGGATTCCCAAATCCAGGTGTAAAAAACTTGTTGCATCTTTCCCAAAAAGACTCATGGCTGTATTAGATCTAAAGGGTGCTTCTACTAAATACTGAGCAAAGGGTCTGAATACTTAGGACCATGTGATATTTCAGTTTTTCTTTTTCAATAAATCTGCAAAAATGTCAACAATTCTGTGTTTTTCTGTCAATATGGGGTGCTGTGTGTACATTAATGAGGAAAAAAATGAACTCAACAATTTATTCAAAGTTTAACAAAAAATAAAACAAAATTTAAGGCTCAATGAAATTTTTAATTTTTTTCTCAGATTCTCTTTTATTTTTTATTAAATTGTTTGTTTTTGTGTTTTTAGTCTTTTTAGGTTCCATTTTAACGGTTTAATTAAATTGTAATAATTAATTACATTTGAAATAATTATCAAAATGTATTTGAAATGATCTTGGGTTATATGCTTGGCAAAAAAAAAACAGGAAATGACATCACAAAAACAACCCTTTGACTTCACGTGGGCACAGAGCAATGACCTCTTCTCCCAGAAAGAGAAAAATAAGAAAAACACAAAAAGTACCACAAGAAAGTCTCTAAGGAACATTGAAGCACCGTGAATATGCACCACTGCATTACCATCTGCTATCACCACAGTACTGTTTTGCCAGGGATGTGGATGCTGAATCTAATTAAGTTACTGCTGACATTTTTCCACTTCACATTTCATCACATCTCATGTGACACAGGAGGGTGGAGAAGCGCTTTCTTCGTTTTTTTTTTTTCTCCGAAGATCCCTTATGATTCGGATGTTCTCCCACTGCTCTCAGCTGCTGTGTTTATGAAAGTTTGCTGTTCTGTGTCGTTATCATTCCGCAGGGACCCTTGTGTGCAACCACACCATGACTCTGTGTGTGTGCATTTGCAGTGTCCTCCGGCAAAGAAAATCTAGAAATTAAACATTATTAATTGTGTATCTACAGTGTGTGAGTCACTATCAGTGTGTGTGTGAGTCAGAAGGATATCCACACTGGGCTTTCTCACGTTCTGTTTACAGCTGTAAATCATTCCAGACAATCACATTCGCTGACATTCAACCCCAAAAAGCCCAGAGAGAAACAAAGAAAGAGAAATTTAGCCTTACTGGTACTGCTGCCATTAAAGTGGGCTGCAGGACGCTAATGTCTCCTTTGCTTCCCTTCTTTATCTTGGTTGACTAGAAAATAAAAACAATGAAAAAGAGAATACGTTAAAGTTTGAATTTGTCTCAACCCAGTTGCAATGAATAAGAAACTCCCACAGCACTGCACATGTTTTTCCATTACGTGGTTTTGTCGTTTCAGCATTTTCCACTGACATTATTTGACATCACTGTGTTGATTATAAGGCAAATTGAGGTTATAATTCATGTGTATGAATTTAATATCCATGATTGTGTGGCTTTAACGGTGTTAGGGGTAACGCATTACAAGTAATGCAAGTTACGTAATCAGAATACTTGTCAAGTGACGCATTACTTTTTCATTTACAAGAAAATATCTGAGTTACTTTTTCAAAAAATGTATGTATTTAATCCCATTTTATTAACCAATGTCTTTGCTGCTGACCTTTGTTGATCCAAATCAACCATATTAATAAGCAAAACTTACTTTATATTAACTTACATTGTGCTTCATTTTTCTCATTGCTGAAGAGTGTTGAACTTCCTGTTCCTACAGTTCTACTGTACAGACGTGATTTTACTTTTCCTTATTCATTTCACTTTTTGGTGTGAAAGTGCTTTTACATTTGCTAAAAATCAAACTTTTTATATTAAAAACAAACAAGCAAGCCCTGCTTAGATTTAAAAAGTAACGTAAAAGTAATGTAACACATTACTTTCCATAAAAAGTAACTAAGTAATGTAATTAGTTACTTTTTTAGGGAGTAACACAATGTAATGCATTACTTTTAAAAGTAATTTTCCCCAACACTGGTTATATTTACAAACTGTTTATACTGTGAAAATGGATCAAAAACAATTTTTGCAACATGAACGTTTATGAATCAGCACAAAATAATAGAATAAATCAGTTTGCTATTGTTTAAAAAAGATAACGGTCTATATAAAATAATTATAGTTTGAATACACTACTTTTCAAAAGTTTGGGGACAGTCAGATTTTTTTATGTCTTGGAAAAATGTCTCTTCTCCTCACTAAAGCTGCATTTATTGATCAAAAATACAGTAAAAACAGTACAATTGTGAAATTTTATTAGAATGTAAAATAACTTGTTACTACGTGAATACAGTTGAAGCAAAAGTTTACAATTTAGAGTTTAGAAGTTTAGAACCTTTCAGAATCTGCAAAATGTTAATTATTTTACCAAAATAAGAGAGATCATACAAAATGCATGTTATTTTTTATTTACTACTGACCTGAGTAAGATATTTCACATAAAAGATCTTTACATATAGTCCACAAGTGAAAACAGTAGTTGAATTTATAAGAATGACCCTGTTCAAAAGTTTACATACACTTGATTCTTAATACTGTGTTGTTTCCTGAATGATCCACAGCTGTCTTTTTTTGTTTAGTGATAGTTGTTCATGAGTCCCATGTATGTTCTGAACAGTTAAACTGCCTGCTGTTCTTCAGAAAAATCCTTCAGCTCCCACTAATTATTTGGTTTTCCAGCATTTTTGTGTATTTGAACCCTTTCCAACAATGACTGTATGATTTTGAGATCCATCTTTTCACACTGAGGACAACTGAGGGACTCATATGCAACTATTACAGAAGGTTCAAACACTTTTGAACAGAAGTTGTGTGCATTTTTCTTATTTTGCCTAAATATCATATTTTTTTCATTTAGTACTGTCCTTCAGAAGCTACAGAATATACTTGCATGTTTCCAAAAAGACAAAATTAGTTCAAAAAGTTTTCACCCCCCAGCTCTTTATGCATGTTTTTTCCTTCTGAAGCATCAGTGAGCGTTTGAACATTCTGTAATAGTTGCATATGAGTCCCTCAGTTGTCCTCAGTGTGAAAAGATGGATCTCAAAATCATACAGTCATTGTTGGAAAGGGTTCAAATACACAAAAATGCTGAAAAACGGAAGAATTTGTGGGAGCCGAAGGATTTTTTTCTGAAGAACAGCAGACAGTTTAACTGTTCAGGACAAACAAGGGACTCATGAACAGCTATCACTAAACAAAATAAAATATTATTTTGCATAATCCCTCTTATTTTGCTAAAATAATTAACATTTTTGCAGATTCTGAAAGGGGGATGTAAACTTTTGACTGCAACTGTATATATATATATATATATATATATATATATATTTATACATTTGAAATACAAGATACTTTTAATAGAAATTAGAAAAATGCCATTGTAAATCACTTTAAGCAGTCAAATATCATCTCGTAAAAACTAATTTTTGATCAGATTTTTTGATTATTGAGTAGAATGCGCTCCTGAAATGTTTGACTCCTAAAAAAGAAAAGTAAGCATAGAGCCTTGTACTTAAACCTACATTGTTATCCAATTTATGAGCCTTAAAACATCTAAAAATGCACACATGTAAATCAGGAAAATCTAAATTTCCCCACTAAATCTCTATTTTGGGACCTCGGTACTAACAAAGACCTACGTACGGCCCTGGTGTTGATTATAAGGGCAGTGCTTTGTTGTGATATCATACACAAAAAGAACTGATGTAGAAACAATTTTCACTCAGAACGTCCTAGTAAATTTCACAAAAAATTCAAACAGCAAGTAAAACAGAACTAAACATGCAATGTAAAAGTAGAAAGACTGAAATAGTATTTTCTTGTAGACATATTCCAGTAATCTTTGTTTTATTTACAACTTTGGAAAATCTTTTTATACAGTGCAGGCCAGTGTTTTGATTTCCAGAATGTAGACAGTAAATATTAAGAAAACTGTTTATGTGTGTTGTACCTGGTCTGAGAGTGTTTGTGGTGAAGAGTAGCCAATTCTGCAGCCGTGAGCCAAACACACCATCTCAGCGCTCAACTCCAACACGTGAGCCAGTGGAAGATAGCCAATGTATGTGTCATCCTCACTGCAATAAACACATAAATCAGCTGTCTGTGTAATATAAATATCAGGTATTAAATTTAAAACCAGACAAGGGAAAAGAAAACATTATAGTATACTATTCGTTTAATTATCAGGCCTGTTTCATTATTTTTTCTGTTCTTCATACATTTTTTTAAAGAAATTATTGTATCCAGCCAGGATGCTTTACACTGAACAAAAGTGACAGTAAAGACACTTAAAATGTTACAAAAGATTTCAATTTCAAGTGTTGTATTCATCAGATAAACCTGAAAAATATAATGTACACTACCAGTCAAAAGTTTTTAAACAGTACTATTTTTAATGTTTTTTTAAAGAAGTCTCTTTTTCTCACCAAGCTTGGATTTATATAGCAAAAAAGCAGTAATATTGTGAAATATTTTTACTATTTAAAATAACTGCTTTCTATTTAAATACATTTTAAAATGTAATGTATTCCTGTGATTTCAAATCAGAATTTTTTGTCATTATTCTAGCCACATGATCCTTCAGAAATCTGCTGAATATGCTGATTTGCTGTTCAAGAGACATTTTTGATTATTATTATTTTTTCCATATTTTTTTAGGATTCTTTGATGAATAGAAAGATCCATAGATCAGCATTTATCTGAAATAGAAATCTGGAAATTGAGTAATTCTGTTAAAAATTCATCTTTGAAATCACAGGAATAAATTACATTTTAAAATATTTTCAAATAGATGCAGTTATTTTAAATAGTACAAATATTTCAGTATGTTACTGTTTTTGCTGTACTTTGGATCCAATAAATGCAGGCTTGGTGAACAGAAGAGACTTCTTTAAAAATATTAAAATCTTACAGTTCAAAAACTTTTGACTCGTATAATGGTTTCTACAAAAATATCTACAATAATATTTCACAGTATTACTGTTTTTACTGTATCAAATAAATGCAGCTTTGATTAAGATTATAGACTTTAATAAGAAAACATTTAAATATCTTGCCAACTGTAAAACTTAATTTACATAAAGAGCACATTTACATCTAAAAAGCAAAATGTATTTTTTCCAAACTATATGAAAGTAGGTTATTATATTGAATTCTCTTTTGTTTTAGCTGCATTATCACTGTATTTTTCCTGCTGAGTTCACAAGATTTGTAAATACAGCACACATATGTTATGTATAAAATATACATGACATATATAATATACAGTGCGTGGCACAGAAATCCCCACAGGCAGTTTTTCCTCACTCTCTGTTTATTTTATCTATAGGCAATGACTTGTTTTCTAGGAAACACTGATAAACATACAATATCCTCAAACACATTAGTGACTGACGACAGATGGCAGGATGTTAGCGTGTACAGTATGTTTGCATGTGTTTCATACCCGAGGTTGGGGATTCTCTCTGCCATGCCGGTGATTCCAGCGATAATATTACTGTGAGAGATCATGACTCCTTTTGGCACACCTGTGGAGCCGCTGGTGTACATGATCACAGCCACATCAGACGCACAGGGAGGCCGTCTCTGCTTCGACGCTGTGGACAGAAGTGGGCAGAATTGACTACAAATTACATTCTATAAAGGGATTACTGTATTAACCACTAGCAATTCAATTTGAGCTCATTTTATTTGGTGAATGCTTCACTGTAACAGAACAGTGCTTTGATCTCCTGAAAGCGTATTTGTGACATTCGTAGAGCGGTGCTTTCATCTCATTATTGTGCAGTTGTGAAATCACAGATGAGAGTGGTTCATTGTGACAACATTTTTGCTTAGTTTACTTTCAAAAGCTTATAGCAAAATTAAAAATACATGGATGAGATTCATTTCAGTGTTTTATTCAAACTGTATACATGTATACACAAATAAAAATATTTTCAAATTATAAATGTTATGGGGATTAATAACAGAATTTATTTAACACAATGATCCCCTTCAATTTAATTTTATCATTATTATGTGAAATCTATGACACTTCTTGTCACTACATCTAAAACAGTGTGTCCACAGAGAAGGGTTCATTCATTCATATGCTATAAAATGGAAAAAAATGTTTTTTTAATGATGAAAGAGAGCTTGTTTTATCAAAAACAGCACTTAATAATATCTCATATCAAAGCAAGGTTGTTTTTCAATGACACATGCATGTTTAATAAGGTTTCGAAATTGTGTCCTCACTTTTTGTCAACACCGTCAGATATTAATTAAAATGTAATAAAATCAGGAAATATGATGGGCAGCTGTCACCCACTGCCAAAGTGCTCCTCTGCAGAGTACATCAGTGTCAGGCAGACTGTGCTAAGTTTTATAGTTTTAGAATATTTTAAATTCTAATGTTAATATTTCCTGTGTCACAACCGTAATATGTCAACACCATCTTCCAATTTCTGAGGAAATTATTTGAAATATTTAGATCATTTCATTTTCCAGAAGCAGGTTCCATTAGCCTCTAGCATCAACAGAAAAAAACAAAATGGCTACTACATGAACTCCATTTGTTTTGTGAAAGAAATGCAAATTTGTCAACACCGTCAGATGTCACCACCATAAGATTTTGTGTTTCAATGATATATCAAAATACTTAAATGTGACTCCTGAATAGAAGCTTCAAAAACAATATCATACTCACTGTTTGTTGTGTTTGTTTTAATACAGTAATTGATTGATTCAATGCATTTGATAGTTAAAATGACTACAAATTAAGGTTTTGGTCACCACCGTCAGATGTGTCAACTCCGTCAGATGAATATTTTGACAATATTTCATAATGATATTTTATATTTGCTGTTGAATCGTTGGTCACATGTGTTAGTGTAATCTGTCTGCTAACTTGAGAATGTGTTTTGAAATGTTAAATACATTGTCTGAGTACATGGTTTTATTTTTTCAATTTTGCACCCTGTTTTGTCCCACTTCTCAAGAATGACTGTTTTATTTTTTTTATTTTTTATATTTAATAACAAGATCTTTTAAGCTTATTAACCACAGCACTTCAACATTTTGTATTTTAGTCAGTTGCCATTGCAACATTTTTCATTTTTGTTCAGTTTTCTAAAAAGTTTTTTTTGATATTTTTTTACTCCATTTTAACTTTAATTAATTTTTAATTGATGGAAACGGATTAGTTTTTTATTAGATTATTTACATTTTTATTCAGTTTTTTATATTTAAAATGGAAACTAAAGATAAAAAAGAAACTGTATTATTTTAATATACATGTTTGCATTTACATATTATTACAGTATTTATCAATATTTAGAACTAGCTTGTGTCATTATTTCACTTGTAGTTTACGTTTTTTGTAATTTTGTAGCTTTTTGTTAATTTTTTTCATATTTATTCACTTTTTAAATTTTTTACATTTGTTTTTGAAAAGAAATAGTATTATTTTAACATATTTTTAAAAGTATGTAGTATTACAGTATTTATTCATATTTAGAAGTACCTTGTATTATATACATATATATATATATATATATATATATAAACTTTTACATTTTGTATATTTAACAAGTATTAAATTAACAAGTTTCATTTTTTTTCTATTTAATATGAAACCTTAAGATAAGAAAGAAACAGCATTATTTCAATATATATATATATATATATATATATATATATATATATATATATATTATTTTTATTTTTTTCTCATGTTTTTTGTCATTTTTAACATATTTTATATTTATTAACAAAATCTCTAAGCTTATCAACCATGGTACTTCAACATTATTTTTATTTTAGTCAGCCACTGCAACATTTCTCATTTTTGTTAATTATTTTATTTTTTTAATTTTTCTTCTACTATTTGTATTTACATTTTTAATAGTTTTACTTAAAAACACAAATTTTAAACAGTAATAAATGAAGGCAAATGATGTTACCATTTGGCAAAATACCAATAACACTGGAGAAGAGGGGAGGATAGGTTGTAAACTTTAATTTATAGTTTTTTGAAGAACATTGATAAAGTCTATAAAAGTAAAAGTAAAAATATATCGTATGTGTGTGTGTGAATGAATGAATGAATAAGATAAGAACAGGAAGCGGGTGCAGGATGTCAGTACCAGAACAGAACGTTTCAGCTTTGAAAAGCAGAGTGCCATTTAAGCCGTTCCAAGATTTCAGAACCTCAAATGTGGAACATGGGAATTCGAGTGTGTACATTTGTGCGTTCTGAGGCTCAACGTGATTTAGCATTAGCATGCTGACACAGAACAGAGCGAATGTCATGTCGAGCCGAAGGAGCAAGATCAGCTCGATGTCATGTGAAGTCTATGGCAATGTGAGAAAACGTGACCCGACACACACACACACACACACACACACACACACACACACACACACACGATCCAGTGTGTAAACGACTACTACTACCAGCTGTTTAGGGTCAGTTCTGCTTCACAGAGAATTACAACGGAGGAAGTAAACGGAAGAGTGAAAGAGTCAGGGACGCCCTCGACCCTGGCCTTAATTTGACACAGATGGAGGATTTCTCATTCACATGACCTGAAGCGACCTCAAACACACACACACACACACACACACACACTAGTACCATTCTCAGGAAGGGCCCCCAGTCTCTTCACAGCCACCATGCTGTGGACACTGATGCCTCGTGGGTATTCAGAGCCGCTCTTGAGTTTATCGTCCACAACGATGATGTGTCGCAATCTGGGCACCTCTAGCAAAATATTCTGTGTCAAAATACAAGCAGAAAAACATTGGTGCATGTATCTAACTGATGCATTTCAAAGCAACCCTTACCAAAAAGAAGTATATTTCAAGTTTACTTTATTAAGTATACTTAATTAGTTCACTTTCAGAACAAACATTTACAGATAATGTACTCATCCAAGATGTCTTTCTTCAGTCATAAAGAAATTATGTTTTTTGAGGATAACATTTCAGGATTTCTCACCATATAATTGACTTTTATTGTGCTCCCAAGTTTGAACTTCCAAAATGCAGTTTAAATCCAGCTTCAAAGGGATCTAAACGATCCCAGCTGATGAAGAAGGGTCTCATCTAGCAAAACGATCAGTTATTTTCAAAACAAATTGACAATTTATATACTTCTTAACCTTAAATGCTTGTCTTGTCTCTGCAATGCGGATTAGTAGTCTGTGTGATCCGGGTCAATACAGTTAGGGTATGTCAAAAACTCCCTTCTCATTTTTGTCTTCATCTTCAAAATCATCCTACAACGGTGTTTTACCGTTTTTTGTAAAGGGCGTTTGATCTTCTTTGTATGTTCACTTTGTAAACACAGGGTTGGTACTTCTGCACTGATATTGGACAATTTTGAAGTTGGAGTTGGGAGTTTTTCGACATACCCTAACATGATGAGCATTTGAGGTTAAAAAGTATATAAATTGTAAATTTGTTTAGAAAATAAACAATCATTTCGCTAAAAAAAGACCCTTCTTCCTCGGCTGGGATTGTTTAGAGCCATTTGAAGCTGCATTAAAAACAGCATTTTGGAAGTTCAAACTCGGGGTCACCATAGAAGTCCATTAGATGGAGAAAAATCCTGAATAATTCCCTCAAAAATCGTTTTCCAAAAGCTTCTCATCCATACTGAAACGTAGGAAAATCGCGTATGCATAAAGCTTTCAAAAACTCACTGAGATTATGAAATTATTAAAAATATTTATGCTACAATGATTTCTGAAGGTTCATGTGAAGTGTCACTGGGCTGAGTTTGATTACTACTTGAAACACTTTGTATAGTCTGGTTTTGGGGTGTTTTGAGTGTTTGATCACCTTGAGTTTGGTTTCCAGAAGGTCTTTGCTGGTGATGATGTGAGAAACTTCAGCTTCATTGAGTCCATGAGCAATAGCAGGACCACCCAGAGTAGAGTAAAGAGTGACCACTGTTAAAAAAAAACAAAAAAAAACACAGATCCATAAAAGATTAAAGACCTACTTGGATCTTTTCAACATAACTTCAATTTCTATAAATATAAATATAACCCAGTATAAATAACATGAACACTATATACAGTTGAAGTCAAAAGTTCATACACATTGCAGAATTTGCAAAATGTTAAATAAAAGGGGTCATTCAAAATGCAAGTTATTTTTTTTAGTACTGACCTGAATAAGATGTTTCACATAAAAGACGTTTACATATAGTCCCCAAGAGAAAATAAATTTATAAAAATAACCACGTTCAAAAGTTTACACACACACTTGATTCTTAATACTGTTGTTACCTGAATGATCCACAGCTGTTTTTTTGTTTGTTTGTTTGTTTAGTGATAGTTGTTCATGAGTCCCTTGTTTGTCCTGAACAGTTAAACAGTTTTTTATTTTCAGCATTTTTGTGTATTTGAACCCTTTCCAACAATGACTGTATGATTTTGATATCCATCTTTTCACACTGAGGTCAACTGAGGGACTCATATGCAACTATTACAGAAGGTTCAAACGTTCACTGATGCTCCAGATGCATTGAGAGCCTTTGAACAGAATGAATTTAAATAAATTAATTTTTTTAATTTAGTACTGCCCTTCAGAAGCTACAGAAGATGCCTACATCTCAAAAGATAAAATAAGTGAAATTTATCCTGATCTTCAAATTCTAAAAGTCCCAAACCCCCCTTAATGCATTGTGTTTAGCATCAGTGAGTGTTTGAACCTTCTGTAATAGTTGCATATGAGTCCCTCAGTTCTCCTCAGTGTGAAAAGATGGATCTCAAAATCATACAGGCATTGTTGGAAAGGGTTCAAATACACAAAAATGCTGAAAAAACAATGAATTTGTGGGACCTGAAGGATTTCTCTGCAGGCAGTTTAACTGTTCAGAATAAACAAGGGACTCATGAACAACGATCACTAAACAAAATAAAACACAGCTGTGGATCATTCAGGTAACAACACAGTATTAAGAATCACTTTTAAGAAAAAACTTTTGAACTGAGTCATTTTTATAAATTCAATTATTATTTTCTCTTGAGGACTATATGTAAGTGCATTAGTGGGAATAATTTCTTATGAATTGTCTGAAGTACGTTAAAGCATGGTTTTCCTGTCGCTAGCATTCACAGGCTCTTTTGTGGTATTCCAAGTTATCCAGCAAAGTGATTCACTGACTAATATTCAATTGCCAAGAAATCAGGAACTTTATGCTGTGGCAGTGACCTCTGAGTGTTTGCATGTGCTCATGCTGATGGAGCATCTCTAGAGAGATTTTTCCTCGTATTTTTCAATTTAGTGACAGGAAAGGCACTAAAGTAAAATGTATGACAATGGGAGCCTGTTTTTACCATGAATTAAAATGTAAAAAAGGTAATTGCCACTTTTTTAACTCACAATTTTGACTTTTTTCACGGAATTGCAAGTTTATTTCTCACAAACTTCAGTTTACATATAATACTGAAAAAAGTCTGAATTGTGAGTTAAAAAGTTATATGCTATCTTGTGATGGAAAACTATATTTCATAATGATGTCAGTTCCTGTCTCCTTTTAAAATGTTTTCAAATGTAATTGATTTAATATTGATTTATTTACAAAAAATACAGTAAAAACAGCAATGTTATGAAATAGTATTACAATTTAAAATAACTGGTTTTCTATTTGAATATACTGTAAAATGTAATTTATCCCTGTGATGCAAAGCTGAATTTTTATCATCCTTACTAGTCTTCAGTGTCACATTCTTCAGAAATTATTCTAATATGCTGATTCACTGCTCAGTGTCTCCTAGATATTACTAGTGCCCAATTATTAATATAAGTTCTTACTATTATGTTATATTTTACTAAAAAAATTTGTGATGCTTATTTTTTTTCAGGACTCTCTGATGAATAAATAGTTCAGAAGAACAGAATGCATTTGAAACAAATCTTTTTTCTTTTGTAACATCATAAGTGTCATTTTTACTGTCACTTTATATATATATATATATATATATATATATATATATATAACAAAATACATTTATTTGATTCAAAGTACAGCAAAAAACAAATCTGAAATATTTTCACTGTTTAAAATAACTGCTTTCTATTTGAATATATTTTAAAATGTAATTTATTCCTGTAATTTCAAAGCTGATTTTTTTTAGCATCAGTATAACACTAGTCACATAATCCTATAAAATTCATTCTAATATTCTTATTTGCTGTTCAAAAACATTTATTATTATGTTGAAAACAGCAGTAGAATTTCTTCAGGGTTTTTTAGCTGAATAGAAAGTTCAGAAGAATAGCATTTATCTAAAACAGAATTTTTTTGTAACATTACAAATGTCTTTA
Organism: Cirrhinus molitorella; assembly: GCA_033026305.1. Lineage (NCBI taxonomy): Eukaryota > Metazoa > Chordata > Actinopteri > Cypriniformes > Cyprinidae > Cirrhinus > Cirrhinus molitorella. The sequence goes on along the minus strand of CM065134.1, from coordinate 31,788,336 downwards.
TCATCACTTTGCTAAATAAAAGTATTCATTTCTATAATTTATTTTCCCCTCAAAAGTTATACTGACTCCAAGCTTTTGAATGGTATAGTGTATAATGTATGTATAATGTAATGTATGTACTCAACTGTTTTAAATATTGATAATAATAATAATAATTATGATAATAAATGTTTCTTAAACAGCATATCAGCATATTAGAATGATTCCACGTGACACTGAGGACTGGAGTAATAATGCTGAAAATTTAGCTTTGATCACAGGAATAAATTACATTTTAAAATACATTCAAATAGAAACAGTTATTTTAAAATAGTAAAAAATGTTCACAATATTACTACTTTTGCTGTATTTTGAATCAAATAAATGCAGGCTTGGTGAGCAGGAGAGAATTTTTTAAAAACATTAAAAATCTTACTGTTCAAAAACTTTTGACTGGTAGTGTATATGAATAAACACAGACACATAATTAATAAATAAATTCAAAGAGGCACTCAATCATTTTTCTCTTACATTTTTGCATGCTGTTGTGTAACCCTGTATCAGTAGTAACAGCATGCATGGCTGTGAAAAGTTCAGCATGAGGGCAAACAAGCACAAGCCAGAACACACACACAAACAATCACACACAGCACACAAATCTAATCGTGCACAAATGAATAAACATTCATATAGATATACACGCTGCACACACATTTTTGCATATGACAAATACTGAAACAATCCATGTGCCTTCACTTTCTCGCTCATACAGGCATTACCACAAACACACACGGCTGCACTGAGAGCACAGGGGGTCGGCGAGCCGCGTTCTGTGACATCATCAGTCTGCGTCACTGCCTGAGGGCGCGACACTTCAGCCGTGAGACACAAACAGAGAGGAGAACGCCACGGAAACATCAACACGCACACACATCATGATAAGCTTAAATGTGCATGTGTAAGAGCACACGCACACACACATCTGACATAAACATTAACATAACCACGTGACAAAATGCATGTTTGCAACACATAACATACGAACACAGCCACTCTCTCAAACACACCCACCCACACATACACACACACACACACACACACACACTTAGGCCTGATGACAAGTACGTGAGCATCTGATGTTGACAGAAACACCAGGGTGCAGAAGTCAGCCAAAGAGACACAGACGTCTGTGTGTGTGTGTGTGTGTGTGTGTCTGCGAATTTATGTGACAGACATGAGGGGGTGATTCTCATGAAAACCCAAAAACATAAAAACAAAATAATAATAATAATAATAATATTTTTTACCATTTACATTTTATAAATAAAATAGTACAGCGTAAAATTTAAATTATATTAAAAAAAAATTAAATTATTCATGAATTATTAGAAATACTATATAAGGAATTGTGAAATTATTTATATATATATATATATATTAGTGGTGTCCAAATTAGTGATTTAACGCAGGCGATTCATTTTTTTCATTTTAACGTGTTAAAAATATTTTACGGTTAGGTTTGGCTACCCTACTCACAACCAGTGTTGGGGAAAGTTACTTTTGAAAGTAATGCATTACAATATTGCGTTACTCCCTAAAAAAGTAACTAATTATGTTAGTTACTTGTGGAAAGTAATGCATTACATTACATTACATCTGGGCAGGGCTTGCTTGTTTGTTTTTAATATAAAAAGTTTGATAGCAAAATGGCAAAATGTGGCAAATGTAAATTATCTAAAAATTCTTAAATCAAGAAGGATTTTCTAGACAAGTAAAAATGATTGTCTTGTTTTTTCTGAAAACAAGTCAAAATAAGTGTGTTTTTGCTTGAAACAAGCAAAATAATCTCCCAGTGGGGTTTTCTGTTTGAAATAAGATTTTTTTTTGCTTACCCCATTGGCAGATTATTTAGCTTGTTCCAGAGCCATTGAGAATCAGAGTTGCGACACGCTTTTATCTCACGTGGTTCATGGAGCTCTCAATAGTTCCAAACAACTCCGCGCTGTCAATATGTTTGAATAGGTTTAATAGGATAGACAGCAGTTTCACTATATTTGCAGCAATTTCGAGTAATTATTAACACATAATGTGTATTGATTGTGTATTGATAGCTACTCTGAACACGTTTTGCAATTGCATTCCGGAGAGTGATACAGTCATATGTGACCAAACACTTTAAGTGTAACTTTTATTAAATTAAATAATTGTAATATTTATAGTTCAGTTCTATTTAGTTAATATTTTGAGTTTTTTTTGTACTAAATATTGTACAATAATGACCCTGACCATTTAAAAGATAACATCTTCTAATATAGTATTTTTATTACAGTTAGTGTAGTATTTAGGGTTAAATACATGAATGTGCATTTGGACATGATCAAACACTCATTTTTTATATTTTTTAATGATTTAATGTTAAACAAAAAAGTGAACTCTTGTTATGTTATGATATTTACATATACAACACAAGTGAATATTACAAAAGGCAAGCAAATATGGCTTTTAACATATAAAAGTTTAAAATAATGTAATAAAAAACACAAGGCAACCAACTGCATTCAGCATAAATTTTAATTGTATTTCTTGAATGCAGTCTTTACTGAAACTCATTCAACCTCCTACAGGGAGAGAATGATTGCAATAAGACTAAAAACTTAAAAGTATGACAACTAGTATCTGGTTATGGTCGCTATTACAGTGTTTCTCATGTTATCTAGCTGCAATTATAGTATAACTGTTTATATCTAACGATAAACATTAACTATAACACGCTTCATAAAATACCACTACTGGCCAGATTTCCTAGAGGTCAACTGATGCGTTAAAATGTCAAAAAATGCAGTCATTTCTTCAATTTACCAGCGACTGTGCTTGAGAAGCGCTGAAATGAATGGGGTTCAATGCTGGAACTATTGGTTGTTTGGAACTATTGGCCGCTCCATGAGACGCTTTACTTCCGCATTCCTCAGTTCCTTTGGAAGCCTATGGGAGTGTTGCAACTATGTTTCTATACGGCTCTGGCTTGTTCTAAGCAAAAACTCACTTAATTTTGACTTGTTTTTTTTTTCTGAAAACAAGAAAATAATGATTTATTATTGATTTTTTTCTATCTAATAAATCATATCTAAGTAAGAAGTATTTTTGCAGTGTGCAGTTGAATTGGATCAACAAAGGTCAGCAGCAAAGTCATTGGTTAATAAAATGGGATTGAATACATAAAGGAAACAAAAAGATATTTTCTTGGAAATGAAAAAGTAATGCATTACTTTACTAGTTACTTGAAAAAAGTAATCTGATTACGTAACTTGCGTTACTTGTAACACTGCTCACAACTGCTAAAGAAATGTGTTTATTTAGATGCACAGAGCGCCTTTACGAACACATCAAATGGAAGACTTTTCAGACGTGCGCTCCAACTTTACTTCAGCAGCAGTTAAGACACGAATTAAAAAAAAAATACTTAAAACTGTGCATGTAAGTATTTATTATTTATAGGTCAAATTTGTGTCAGATTCGCATCAAGTTTTCAGCGGTAGCTTTTAAAGTAACAGCAGCCAAAATATCATCTTAACCTGCTGTGATGTCTGTTAATCAAAGAACAAAATTAAACAAGGAAATTAATAACTTCTGTAGTTTTAAGCTTTATCTTTATAGAACTTACGAGTTTGATAACTTCAGGCTAGTTTTTCTTGCTGAAGGGCACAGGTGCATGACATTTAATATAACAGGATGTTGTGAAGATTGTTTCAAGTTCACTTGGATTAGAAATTATTTTTTAAAGTCTAATAAATGTTAAAGTGATGTCAATTATACTGTAATGTTGAATGCTTATATTCAGTGGTCAAATATTAAAAATATACGTTCTTTATGTTGTTTCAGTAAATGGTTTTTAAAAAGACTGATACCGAAAACCATAAAAATGCTTCATATTGGTGCCGATAATTTATCAACTCCTAATATACATATTCTTTTATAATACAAACAGAGAAAAACTAAGCAGATACATGCATTTATCATTCAAGAAAAATCGATCATTATTACTGTAATATTGATCTTGTGCATAGGTGCCCTTAGAAAGATTACTATTATCCTTATGCAAATATTCTTTTGCTTTTGGGGTGAAATTCAACCAAGTGAGTGTGTGTATGTATCAAACAAACACTTTAGAGGAGGACAAGGAGAGCAAAACACATAGAAAAGGAGAGAGAGGATGAGGATGAGGAGAAGGAGGTGGTGGTGGTGGTGGAGGGGGGGGGGGGGAGTTATATAACAAAAGTGCAATGAGGACAATCTGACCTCCATACATAACACACACACAGACCTCTGTATTAGCCCCATGTGTGTCATAAACACAAATATAGAATAAATCTGGCTGTAGATTTGCATAGTTGTGAGGGTGAGAGATTTTCCCTGAGCATGTGCGTCTGTACAATAACAACAGTGTCACAGATCTTCTCTCATCCATGTTACATTTTTATAAATTAAAGGCCTATAAATGTATAAATTATAAATGATACATAGAAATACTACACTTGCTTCCACAATGCTAGGGTGTTATTTTGGTTGCTAGGGCATTGCCATGTGGTTGCTAAGGTGTCTTGAATGTTTAAGCATGCTGATATGCAGTTGCAAGGATGTCTTGAGAGATGTCCTTTAAGGTTTTAGGTTCCTTCTTTTGAAAATTTTTAAGGGATAGTTTACCCAAAATGTGTATGTGTGTGACTCACGTGGGAAGTTGTACATGAAACAGGCCTGTGCTGCGATGATCCACTCCGCTCTTGTCTCGCAGAAGATGGCGATGTTTTTCAGAGGTTTTTGTCCTAGAGCAGCCAAACCACTGCCGAACGCTCTCACTTCTTTATACACCTGATCATAGGACATCCAGCGGTACTCTCCCAAAATCACCTACAGAGAAAAAGAGTTTGAAAGAGTTAATTTTCTGTTCAGAAAAGAGTCCATCATTTACCTGTTCAGTGCTTTCTAATAACTTTTTTCATTGGATCAGACTTTACAATTTTATAGATCAACAGCTCCTCCTGTTGGTTCATTATATAGTCACAATTCATGGATAATTTACAGGGATTATATTTTACATTTTTGGAGCATTTTATTTAGTATTTTTCATTTCTTTCAGTTATTATGTTTCACTGCTATTTTTCTTTTATAATATACAATTATACACATGACACAATTACACTTCAAAATAGCAAAAAAACAAGGCAAATAAATAAATACATTATATGATATGAAAAAGATTCATGTACAATGTATACATAATTTAACAAATGCAAAGTTATTATTATTACTGAAGATATTATTATTGTTATTTTTTTATTATTTTAATACTATTATTTTTTCTCTCCAGTAAATAAAATTCAACATTTGTACAATTTACTGGCTTTAAATGTTTTATACTAATATATATATATATATATATATATATCATGTCATGAAATGTTTTTAATACGACGGAAAATGTGTCTAACATGATCACAATTTAATAAAAACATTGTAAGTTAGGCCTATTAATTGTAACGATTTATTTTCAAACAACGAATAAATTATAGGCCATATAGAAAGCGAACCAATATCACAGCAGTCTACATTAACAGAGCATTTTGAAACTCCGAATCAGTAAGCCACTCAAAAGGATTCACTCGAAGCGCTCCAATCGGATCGCAAATCATTTGATTCAGAACGGGACTTTAAAGAGCGTATGGCGAATCATTTGATTCAGAACCGGACTTTAAAGCGTGTATTGCGAATCATTTGATTCAGAACCGGACTTTAAAGCGCGTATGGCGAATCATTTGATTCAGAACCGGACTTAAAGCACGGATCCCGAATCATTTGATTCAGAACAGGACTTTAAAGTGCTTTTTTTTTTATTTTTATTTTTTTTTATTAAACAATACAACAATCAAACAATTAAGACAGTACATTTAAAGAAAAAAAGACAAAATAAAAGAAAAACAAAATATACAGACTTGTTGCCAGGATAAAAAAGAAATTACAATTACATCTCAAGGAGACACAAAGGACGAATATAAAGATACAGTTTTCAGTGCTTTCAAATTAACAGAACTTTCAATAGTTTCTATATACTTGTCTAAGTCCACTTTGAATAAAGAAAAAAGAGGTTTAGAGCCAGTAAACTTTTGTTTGTGAATGTGAAATTTTGCCAACAGAAAACACAAATTAATGATGTAATATTTATCAATATTCTCTTTTGAGCATTCAAATAATCCAAAGAAAGCATCTTTAAAGCAAAAAGAAAAGTCACTTACAAAATAAGATTGAATAAACCTTAAAAAATCAGACCAGAATTTTTCTGTATAGGGGCATTGCCAGAACAAATGAATGAAGTCTTCTTCAGAGGAATGACAGAAACAGCAGTTCACTTCAATATCTGACTTATACTTCCTAAGAAAGGTTTTAGTAGGGTAACATTTGTGAATCAGTTTAAATGTTATTTCTTTTACTTTATTAGTAAGCAGATACTTATGAGGCAAGGACCATACTTTCTCCCAAGGTATATTCTCCACAATATTATTCCAATATGATATCACATAGGGAATTGTTGTTACCTCTTTCTGGAAGAGAGACCTAATTTTATAATTATTTTTCTGTTGGTCTACAGAAAAGCATACATTTCCAACCATTGTGTCAGTCAAATTTAGAGAGTAAATACATGGCCATGGAAATGTACTACCTTGCAACAGAAAGGACAAACCTGAGGGAATGGCACAACAGCATATTCATCGGCAGATACAGGAATATTATATTTCAAAAAAAAATCTGAATAGTTATAAAGCCTTCCTTGTGAGTTAAATAGCTGACCAACTAAAATAAGGTTGTTTTCGAACCAGTCCTTGAAGAAAAGTGATTTATTCTTGTAGAGAATATCCTTATTGTTCCATAAGTAATATTTGTGTGGAGAAAAGTTGTGTTTGTATATGAGGCACCAGGCCAACAGCATCTGCTTGTGGAAATTAGAAAGTTTGACAGGGATCTTAGAAACATTATAATTACAAAGTAAAAGAAAATTCAGGCCACCAACTTTAGAGAAAATATAATTAGGGATACAATTCCAGAGTGAAGAGGGATTTTTAAGAAAATTCTTTAGCCAATTAATTTTAAAAGTGTTGTTTAAGGTGGTAAAATCCAAGAAATCCAGTCCCCCCTGTTTTGTTGGATTCATCGTTACTGATTTTCTGATATAGTGAGTTTTATTTTTCCAAACAAAATTGTTTAACATGCTATCAACCTTTTTTAATGTTTTTTTATCAACCTCCAAGGAAAGAGCAGCGTAAGTTAGTCTGGACAGTCCTTCAGCTTTAGAGAGCAGAAGGACTTTAAAGTGCGTATGGCGAATCATTTGATTCAGAACCGGACTTAAAGCACGGATCCCGAATCATTTGATTCAGAACAGGACTTTAAAGTGCGTATCGCAAATCTTTTTTCAAAACGGGACTTCAAAGTGCGTATGGCGAATCATTTGATTCAGAACCGGACTTTAAAGCGCGGATCCCGAATAATTTGATTCAGAACAGGACATTAAAGTGCGTATCGCGAATCTTTTTTCAAAACAAGACTTCAAAGTGCGTATGGCGAATCATTTGATTCAGAACCGGACTTAAAGCACGGATCCCAAATCATTTGATTCAGAACAGGACTTTAAAGTGCGTATCGCAAATCTTTTTTCAAAACGGGACTTCAAAGTGCGTATGGCGAATCATTTGATTCAGAACCGGACTTTAAAGCGCGGATCCCGAATAATTTGATTCAGAACAGGACATTAAAGTGCGTATCGCGAATCTTTTTTCAAAACAGGACTTCAAAGTGCGTATGGCGAATCATTTGATTCAGAACAGGACTTTAAAGCGCGGATCCCGAATCATTTGATTCAGAACCGGACTTTAAAGTGCGTATCGCAAATCTTTTTTCAAAACGGGACTTCAAAGTGCGTATGGCGAATCATTTGATTCAGAACCGGACTTTAAAGCGCGGATCCCGAATAATTTGATTCAGAACAGGACATTAAAGTGCGTATCGCGAATCTTTTTTCAAAACAGGACTTCAAAGTGCGTATGGCGAATCATTTGATTCAGAACAGGACTTTAAAGCGCGGATCCCGAATCATTTGATTCAGAACCGGACTTTAAAGTGCGTATCGCAAATCTTTTTTCAAAACGGGACTTCAAAGTGCGTATGGCGAATCATTTGATTCAGAACCGGACTTTAAAGCGCGGATCCCGAATAATTTGATTCAGAACAGGACTTTAAAGTACGTATCGCGAATCTTTTTTCAAAACAGGACTTCAAAGTGCGTATGGCGAATCATTTGATGCAGAAACGGTCTTTAAAGCTCATATCCCGAAATATTTGATTCAGAACCGGACTTTAAAGCGCGGATCCCGAATCATTTGATTCAGAACAGGAGTTTAAAGCGCGGATCCCGAATCATTTGATTCAGAACAGTGCGTATCGCGAATCTTTTTTCAAAACAGGACTTATGAGCGGGTTCGCGCGATGTTTTTATCCCCACCCGGAATAAAAATAATTCAGCAGAGGCAAGGATGCATAAACCCCCCTTTTCTTTTTAAAATAAAAAAAAAAATACAATGTAGATATACTTTAACTTTTACAAATGCAAAGTATTATTATTATTATTATTATTATTATTACTGAGGATTGTGTTATTTTTAACACTTATGTTTAATTTTCCTCTCCTGTATTGAATTGCTGTTACTTTTTTATGTGCATATGATTTTCAAAGCATATATCAACATTTATAGACCTTTATTTATATCAATGCCTGATTAGTATTCAGAAAACTTGCAAGGATGTTGTCACTATTTTGACATGCAAAGAATATCTGATTATTTATGTATAATAATCTTAAAGGTACAGACATAAAAGCAGTCTGTTAATTTCAAAAAGTCATAAAATGGTGCTTTCAGGATAATAATAAATATCAGATGTGTGCTGTTGTGAAGTACTCAAACAAAGTAGAACCAAAACAGTGTGTAAGAATAAAGCACTCTCAGAAACAATGTTAGCACAAAATCAACACAGCTAGCTAAAAATAAAAAACACGCAGCAGTTGTTTAAGATGCATAATCAAGCCCTTCTCATGTTGCACAACGGCAGCCGCAGCAGCACATGTTTGGCAGATTTAGTTGAATAACAGCAGCATTCACAGCAGAATATTATTACTATGTGAGCTGCTCCAGAGCCGAACAATAGGATTACTAACAGAACTGAGAGATCATTCACATGCTGCAGGTCAGTTTGTTACAGACCGATTGATTTAAAGGGTCATGACATGGAAAACAAGATTTTCTCTGCCCTTCTGAAGACTGAGTTTGATGTATTATATAGACAAAGTCACACACAACCCAAAACAAAACTGTTTAACTAGTCCACTCAGAACATTTATTATAACTAAAGTGCAAAAACAAGTTGTTCAAATCATATTTATGGCATTAGCCTATTAACTTTCTGCATTTTTTAATATATGTTTATGATTTGTCCAATATTTTAATATGTTTATTAGAATTTGTACAATATTTAAATACGCTTATTAGAATTAGTACAATATTTTTCCGATATTTTAAAATATGTTCATTATAATTTGTCCAATATTTGAATATATGTTTATTATAATTTGTACAATATTTTCCCCATATTTATGTTTATTATGATTTGTCCAATATTTGAATATATGTTTATTATAATTTGTACAATATTTTCCCCATATTTATGTTTATTATGATTTGTCCAATATTTGAATATGTTTATTATAATGTGAACAATATTTGATTATGTTTATTATGATTTGTCCAATATTTGAATATGTTTATTATAATGTGAACAATATTTGATTATGTTTATTATGATTTGTCCAATATTTGAAAATATATGTTTATTGCAATTTTTCCAATATTTGAGTGTTTATTATAATTTGTACGATATTTGAATATATGTTTACTATAATTTTTCAAATATTTGAATATATGTTTATTATAATTTTCCAAATATTTGAATATATGTTTATTATAATTTATCCAATATTTGAATTTATGTTTATTATAATTTGTACAATATTTGTCCCATATTTATGTTTATTGTGATTTGTCCAATATTTGAATATATGTTTATTATAATTTGTCCAATATTTGTCCAATATTTGAATATATATATATAATATATATATATAATGCAATTTGTCCAATATTCAAATACGTTTATTATTATTTGTCCAATATATTGTACAAATTATAATAAACACACACACACACACACACACACACATTTATATATATATATATATATATGTATAAAAAATATTCAAAATGTTTATTATAATTTTACAATGTTTGAATTTATGTTTATTATCATTTGCACATTATTAAAATATGTGTTTATTATCATTTGTACAACATTTGAATGTGTTTACTGTAATTTTAACAATATATCAATATGATTATTATCATTTGTACAATATTTGTAAAATTGATAAAATATATTTTATTGCAGTATAATATATATAAATATTAAATGTTTATTATAATTTTACAATGTTTGAATTTATGTTTATTATCATTTGCACATTATTAAAATATGTGTTTATTATCATTTGTACAACATTTGAATGTGTTTACTGTAATTTTAACAATATATCAATATGATTATTATCATTTGTACAATATTTGTAAAATTTATGAAATATTTTATTGCAGTATAATATTTTAGATATCATCTACTGTAATAAAATAATAATGTATATGTAATATATTATTTAAATATACACTACCAGCCAAAACAGAATAATTATGATTTTTTTAATGTTTTTGAAAAAGTTTTTTATGCTCATCAATGTTGCATTAAATTGATTAAAAGTAACATTAAAGACATTTATAGTGTTTCAATAGATTTAAATAAATTTCAAATAAATGCTGTTCAATTAAGTTTCGATTAATCAAAGAATCCTGAAAATAATTTGTTACCACAAAAATATTAAGCAGCAAAAAACGACAATAATAGTTGAGCAGCAAATCAGCATAGCAGAATGATTTCTAAAGGACTACAAAAGTGCTGCTCCTTTAACACATCCGAGAGAGTTTTAAAGAATCGAAGCATGAGATCTTTGGACTTACAGACAATACGCACCTTCTTGAAGACTCTTCCATCCTCCTGAGTTTCGTCTTCCTCGCTCAGCAGATCTCTGGTTCCCAGACAGTCGATGTGAGGACTGCGGCATACGGACGATTCAAACACCCGATCGAGTGTGTTCACCCCGGGTTGTAAGCATGTGGCCAACACCCTTAATGCTCCAACATCCCGGTAGGGTCCCGAAGGATGTCCGCTCACAGAACGGGCCTTCACCCTCCGCGAGCACTCAGAGAACGACTGCGAGTCGGATGACCTCAGCAACAGGTACGGCAAATAAGAGATGAGAGAGTACAGCCAAACCACCAACCTGAATATGACAACCACTACCGGACTCACATCCTGCTTCAGCCTCATACTGACTCGATGAAACAGAAAGAAACATACGAAGAGTGAGGGGATGAAGAAAGTATTGTGATGTCGCTTCCTCCCAGCTTGTCCTGCAACTTCCTTCCTTCTGATGGGTCTCTGAAGCCTCTTGTTTCTAAACAAGAAATGCAAGCAGTCAGTCTTTAATGACGTTAAACACAAACAAACTAACAGCAACAGAACATTCCAGTAAAGATTATTAGATGGAAATTTCACAATTTTGACTCTTTTGACCCCATCCACCTCAACAAAGAAGCATGGCAGATTAGAAAGCGGTACAAATAGAGGTGTGTAACGTCTGATTCTCAGCCCAGATTTCTGCGCAAATCCAAAAGTGGGTGAAAGGTGATGTCAAACTAAACATGTGGATGAGTTTTTGTGAATGTGAATCAGGTTTTTATTGTTAACTAAAAATAAAACCATTAGTTAAAAATTGATCAACATTTCTAATTTAACTTAATTTGAAGTACTAAAATAAATAAAACGTAAAAACTACAGATATATTTAAAATAATACTAATAATATTAAAAAGTGACAAACACATACAATTTTTAAAGCTTCAACTAAAATGAATATATTAAATATTTACAAAATATTCACTGGGCGATTAAATGATGACAGAATTTGTATTTTTGGATGAACTATCCCTTTAGTTAAAATAAAGCTGAAATAAAATATACAAATTTGTAGGAGGCACATTTTATGATTCGATTTGTTTCCAATTTGCAAGCTTTCAATTCGATTTTCGATTTGATTCGATATAGATTATTTTGGATATACACTAGCAGTCAAATGTTTTTGCACAGTAAGATTTTGTTTATGTTTTTTAAAGAAGTCTCTTCTGCTCACCAAAGCCTGCATTTATTTGATCCAAAGTGCAGCAAAAACAGTAAAAATGTGAAATATTTTTACTATTTAAGATACCTGTTCTCTATTTTAATATAATTGAGTGTAATTTATTCCTGTGATTTCAAAGCTGAATTTTTAGCATCATTACTCACATGATCCTTCAGAAATTATTATAATATTCAGATTTTCTGCCCAAAAAACATTTATTATTATTATTATGTATGATGAATAGAAAGTTCAGAAGAGCAGCATTTATTTGAAATAGAAATCTTTTGTAACATTATAAATATCTTTATTATCACTTTTGATAAATTTAAAACATCCTTGCTAAATATAAATTATTTTAAAATATATTGTTATAAAAGGTTTTTATTTCAGATAAATGTTGATCTTTAGATCTTTCTATTCGTCAAAGAATCCTGAAAAAAATTTACTCAACCGTTTTAAATATTTATAATATATAATATACATGAGAGTCAGTTGGTACTACATTACTATAATGTTGAAGGTTAAAATGAACTGATTTGTATAAAACACTTAAATTACACAAAATGAAGATTTTATAATAATAAAGTTACAATTACATAATTATATTTCCACTCAAATTAGTTTTTTTTAAATATAAAAATTTAAATGGAGTCTGTCATAAAACTTTAAGAATAAGGGCCCTATTTTAACGATCTAAACGCAAAGTGTAAAGCGCACGGCGCAGGTGCGCTCAGGGCGTGTCCAGATCCACTTTTGCTAATATAACGACAGGAAAACGGTCCATGCGCCCGGGCGCATAGTCGAAATGGGTTGTCCCTATTCTCTTAATAAGTAAGGGGTGTTTTTTGGGCGTAACGTGCAATAAACCAATCAGAGTCTCATCTCCCATTCCCTTTAAGAGCGAGTTGCGCTCCTCAGTAAACTGAGGAGTTCAACGAGTGATGTTTTGCTGAAATGACCTGTTAAGTGGCCAGTCAATATTTCATTCGTCTGCGTTGGTTGCAGGCTTTCAAATAGCTCTGTGCGAGGAGTCAGTTAATATATATGTGTATGTATTGGTACGATTGTTCAATTAATTAGCCAATTATGCAAATAGGTAGCCTATTTCTATTACACGGAGTGGCTATCCATCATTACATTTTTATATTTATGTAGCCTGCACAATAATATTGTTTTACACTGTAATCCTTCTGTTTTTAATATTTGGCATGTTTGTGTGATGCACATCCCTGTGTGTAATAAGCAAAGTGAACGCGCGTTGTGGACCTGCCCAGAGGCGCATTATCTACCAATGCGCTCTTTAAATAACAAAAAAAATATTGCGCCAATGACTTTAGACTTTAAACCAGGTTTGAGTTGGTCTATGGCGCAGTCTATTTTCAGTTCCTCAAAATAGCAACGCGCCAACAATGCGCCCGAACACATCTCTTTTTTAGACCAGCACGTCCATGGGCGCACAAACGGGCGCAAATGCATTTGCTAATTAAACGACGCGGCGCTGGACGGGAAAATGCGAACTGCGTCGAACTTAAACTAGCAAACACACTTGCGCTGCGCCTTGCGCCACATTGCGCCGGGTGTATGATAGGGCCCTAAGACTTAAGACAGATTTACTCAAACATAAATGAAACACTGAAGAACAGTAAAAATTATAATGAATGTTATATGGTGCATATATTCTAGAGTTAATTTTTCTAGTTGACTAACAAGTTTATCATCACCGAATATGTTTTTTTCGGAGGTAAATGTGATATTACGTGATATGTGACCCTTTTTTTTAAGATTTTTATTTTTGACAGGCCAGATCACTACTGATAGGAAGCGAAGTGGGAGAGAGAGAAGGGGGTAGGGTCGGGAAAGGTCCTCGAGGGATTCGAACTCAGGACGCCCATAGCGTAACAACACTATGTCGGTGTACTGCCCACAAGGCTATCGGCGCCGGCCGAAAAAAACCCAAACAAAAAAAAAAACAGTCTTAAGGGCCTTTTTTTATATTAAGATTTATAAATCACCTGAATGGAATGGAAAAACAACTTTCCAATGATGTATGGTTTGTTAGGATAGGACAATATTTACCCGAGATACAACTATTTGAAATCTGGAATCTGAGGGTGCAAAAAAATCTAACTAGAATATCAACTTTAAAGTTGTGCAAATGAAGTTCTTAACAATGCATATTACTAATCAAAACATAGGTTGATTTATTTACGGTAGGAAGTTTATAAAATATCTTCATGGAAGATGATCTTTACTTAATATCCTAATGATTTTTGGCATTACAGAAAAATCGATAATTTTTCCCACATACAATGTAATTTTGGCTATTTCTACAAATATACCTGTGCTACTTATGACTGATTTTGTGTTCCAGGGTCACATATTGTTTACAAGCTGTTATAATGACTTCTTCCCACCATTGAAACACTGACTAAATGATTACAAGTGACAGTAAATGGATTTTGGTAAACTGGTATTAAAGCGTAGAAGATTAGTTCACCTGCTGCTTCTTTTGAACTAAGGCGCTACAGCAATATGTCAGTCCACATTAAACAGTGGCAAAACACTATTGTTTAAATACTGTAATAAAATAAACAGAATTTGAAATCTGAGACTTTGTTTCATATCAAAAGCGACAAAGCACAAAGCTTATTACGATTTATTGGATGTGAGGTTCACTACAATGTTCCGTTCATTAAAGGATTAGTTAACTTTCAGAACAAATAAATACAAATACAAATAATGTACTCACCCCCTTGTCATCCCAGATGTTTTTTTTCTTTCTTCAGTCGTAAAAAAAAAAAAGAAATGTTGGAAAATGAGGAAAACATTTCAGGATTTCTCTCCATATAATGGACTTCTATGGTGCCCCTGAGTTTGAACTTCCAAAATGCAGTTTAAATCCAGCTTCAAAGGGCTCTAAATTATCCTAGCTGATGAAAAAGGGTCTTATATAGCAAAACAATTGTTATTTTCTAAATAAATTAACAACTTGTATAATTTTTAAATGCTTAAATGCTCGTCTTGTCTCGTCTCTGCAATGTGCATGTGTAGTCTGTGTGATCCGGGTTACGGATGTTTTACCTTTTTTGTAAAGGGCTTCTTTGTATGTTCACTTTGTAAACACTGTATAGGTACTTCTGCAGCGATGTAGGACGATTTTAAAGTTGGGGAAGAAAAACGACATGGGAGTTTTTTTGACATACCCTAACTGTATTGACCCGGATCACATGGACTACACATGCGCATCGCTGAGACGAGACAAGATGAGCATTTGAGGTTAAAAATTTGTCAATTTTTTTTGAAAATAAATGATCGTTTTGCTAGATAAGACACTTCTTCTTCTTCAGCTGGGATCGTTTAGAGCCATTTGAAGCTGCATTTAAACAGCATTTTGGAAGTTCAAACTCGGGGGCACCATAGAAGTCCATTATATGGAGAGAAATCCTGAAATGTTTTCCTCAAAAAACAGAATTTCTTTACGACTGAAGAAAGAAAGACATGAACATATTGGATGACAAGGGGGTGAGTACATTATCTGTACATTTTTGTTCTACAAGCGAACTAATCCTTTAACTGAAAACAGGCTATACTAATCGACTTTTGGGATTTAAGAATCAATATTGTTTTGTATAGAATTGATTAAAAATGTGAGATCTATATTTTTTACCCAGTCCTAAAAATGAGAGGAAAATTATAGTATTATAATAGTGAATATTGTGAAATGCTGGCCTGGCAACTAAATTAAATCAGTTTAAGCTGAAATACTAAAATTGCTAACTGAAATAATATTTAGAAATATTAAAAAACTAATATAAATAACAAAAAATGCTAATATACAAATGACTAAAATGTTACTAAAATTAATATAAATACAAACATGGCGTATATTTAAAATATTATATAAACAATACAAAAATTACCCCCCTACCCCCCTTGTTCTGTCAAAATTCTACAGCTGTATGAAATTAAGATTTTGTGTTGTGGTGGTTGTGGGTTTGTGTCAAAGGTTAGAGCTGTCCGTGGTCCTGAAGACACCCAGATCCCTAAATTAAATCCTATTCATTCTAATAATATGACATTAACATGTTTGATTGACAGGTGGATCATCTACCTAGGGGTGAAGAGCAATAACATATAACTAATATGATCATAAAAGGCGACTGTGTGTGTGACATCACACACGCTGTCAAGGCAGTAGACTATAACAACACAGAACCACAGTGAGTATTACAGTTAAAGGATCACAAGGGTTTGGAAATTCACAATAGATGAAATATTCAGGAATCAGGAAGACATCATGCATACATTCACACACACAACGCCTGCTGAATAAGAACTGCAGGAACTATTCCTGCAGATGTCATTTATTATTCACACTCATCAGTGTCTGTAAGGCCAAGGAAGTTCATCTTTTCAATCCCCAAATATCCTTCTCATACATTCTCAAGGAACTCATGAATAACCCAATGAGTGTCAGCAAATGCATGACAATCTAAGATCCTCCACTGCTGTCCAACTCTTTGTTCTGTAACCAAGAATTTAAAGTTTTAAAATTAAAGTTTTCATTGCACTTACTCACCCCCATGTCATTCACAGCTCTTATTGTTTAACTTTTTCTTGAGTTGAATGTCTGAGCTTTTGATTTTCATTCAATGAAAGTCTGCTACATGCTTTATGTAAGAAACAGACTATAATTTAAGATGTTAATCACTAATAAGTCTTAAATCACATTTGCACTTCATCATCAATTAACATCAATTAAAAAAGTGCTTTATGTCATGCCATACTTGACATTAGTGACATTATATGCCATTGGTTTATCACCTTCATGGTGTTTTTTGCCATTTTTACCATTTGTCTATTCACTTGCCTTGTTCAGAAAGCAAAAGCTTCTTAATGCTTAATACCTACTTTTGTTTTTCACTGAAAAAAAAAAAAAAAATGTGGGACTGGAATGAAATAAAGGATAGTAAATCACAACTAAATCTTTATTCCTTGACATTTCTGGACAAATTTTCAGCCGTCTCTTTCACAGCCTTGTTCTTTTCTCATACATCACCCCACCCGTCTTTTTCTGAGCGTTGAGTGAGTCACAGCTGTCTTATCAGTGTAAATAAAGCCAGAGTTATTCAACCTCAAGTCTGAGTGCTCTTATCCAACAGGGAAACATAATGCAGCATATAAGAGCATTGCACAACAACATAAGCTGAAACAACGGTATTTATGATGATAAATCTGAAATCGCTGCCATTCATTAGTGGGAATGTGGAGAGAGAGGTGAGATTTACTTCCTCTTTTCAATGAATGCATCTTTGTTTGACTTCACCAGCACTCATATAAGATAGAAGAAGGGGTTGGGTGGGAGAAACAGATAGAGAAAGAGAGAGAGAGAGGGGGAGTGGTGCTATTGTGTCATGTTTTGTAAGTAACACTGAGCATGTGTCTGCTTTACTGTACATCTTTGTGCCCTACATGAGCATGTGATCAGTGTCTGACAGTATGCGGGTGAATACATTTTATTTTGCATGAAGGAAAAAAAAACTAATCCTGATTCCTGACAAAGCACTTTTATAATAAATATCTGCAGTACTGTAATAAGAATTAAACTCATTTGTGACCCTGGACCACAAAACCAGTCTGAAAGCTGAATAATTAAATTTCCATTGATCTTAGAGTGCAAAAAAAAAATAAAAATAAAAAGTTAAAGTTGTCCAAATTAAGTTTTTTGCAATGGATATTACTGATAATATTTACGGCAGGAAATTTACAAAATATCTTCAATATCCTAATGATTTTTGACACAAAAGAACAATCGATAATTTTGACCCAAATGTGCAACTTATGACTGGTTTTGTGGTCCAGGGTCACATGTAATTTCATTGAAAGATGCGTTACGAGCATAATAAAAAACTGATTTGTTGGAACTACCATGGTTCTTAGTGCTAGTGGTGTTCAAATAATGTCACACTTTAAATCTTGAAGGATATTTTTTACACAAAAAATAAAGATTTGCAGAAAATGTACTCAGCCTCAGGTCATCCGAGACAAAGATGAGTTTGTTTCTTCATGGGAACAGATTTGTAGAAAAGTAGCATTACATCACTCAGTCTTCAGTGGATCCTCTACAGTGAATAGGTGCCACCAGAATGAGAATCCAAACAGCTGATAAAAACATCACAATAATCCACACAACTCCAGTCCATCAATTAACATCTTGTGAAGCCAAACACTGCATGTTTGTAAAAAAAGGAAACATTATTAATTAAGAAATGTAAAATTCTTAAACTGGAGTCCTATAACCATAATATTTCTCCAGTGAAAAAGTCATCAGGTCTGAATCAGGAGAGAAATATACACTGTTTACAAGCCAAACAGCTCTACCTAAACAAACAGGGCTTGCACATTTTGACCTGAGGAAGCATTATTATGATTTATTGACATATTTTGGCCAGAAGCAATGGTTTAAAGTTGAAACGTCTTAATGGTGTATTTGTTTCTTAGAAATATGCAGCTTTTGGCTTCTCAGGATGTTAACTGATGGACTGGAGTGATGTGGATTACTTGTGGATTATTGTAATGCTTTTATCAGCCCTTAGGACTCTCATTCTTACGGCACCCATTCACTGCAGAGGATACATTGCTGAGCAAATGATGTAATGCTAAATTTATCCAAACCTGTTCCCATGAAGTAAAAAAAATCATCTACTTCTTGGATGGCCTGAGTAAATATTTAGCACATTTGTGACCCTGGACCACAAAACCAGTCATAAGTCACTGGGGTATATTTGTAGCAATCACCAAAAATACATTATATGGGTCAAAATGATTGATTTTTCTTTTATGCCAAAAATCATTAGGATATTAAGTAAAGCTCATGTTCCATGAAGATATTCAGTAAATTTCCTACCGTAAATATATCAAAACGTATTTTTTAATAAGTAATATACATCGCTAATAACTTAAATTGAACAACTTTAAACGCAATTTACTCAATTTTTTTGCACCCTCAGACTCCAAATTTTCAAATAGGTCTATCTTGGCCAAATATTGTCCTGTCATAACAAACCATAAATCAATGGAAAGCTTATTTGCTCAGCTTTCAGATGATGGATAAATCTCAATTTTGAAAAATTTACCCTTATGACTGGTTTTGTTGTCCAGGGTCACATTTTAATTTTTAGGTAAGCTATTTCTTTGAGGGATTAAAAGTTTCATTCTTTGTTCAAAATATTTTTTTCTCCTTTTGAGTTTGGGTTAAAATGTGTGTCAAACACTCATCATGCAACCCCTTGTTTATGCCATTACACAAGCACAAAGCAATCATAATTTGAGCAATTGAGAACTGACTGACTGTTGTTATAGCAACAGTTCATTCATTAAAACATTAGAGCTGGAAGTGTCAGCAAACCATCTGCGTAGGCTGGGAGGACGTGCATGAGAATGAGAGAGAGAACGAGAGAAGAAACTTGCAGAACAGCAATTGGACCAAACACCAAAATATATAAGCTCAAACGCTAAGAATGCAGTAAAGCTTAAGAAACTCAATGGGCTTGTTAATGCAAAGGCGAAAAAATGACGTAAGCTTGGTGTTTACAGACACTAAATACCTGCCACAGCTCAATCTCATGACCTCTTCCTCTCCCACCCAGAAGTCCAACAGGACACATCCTGCACAAAAGCGCCTCTGTGTGCCATTCCTAATCATAATTTAATTCCTTATTATAGAAGTATCCCAGACTCCTCCTCTCACTAAGGAATGAGACATAAACAACCACTCTTAAGAGTCTCTTAAATGTTACTCTCTAATAAAAACATTACAGAGATCATTATTGTGTTTAGCAAAGCTTTAAAGGCAATTTTGTTACCTACAAAATTAAGAATCATATTCAAGCCTGGTTGAATAAATTTTATCTTTAGTCTTGATTGGATATTGAATGTTGTACTTTATTAAATGTGACCCTGGACCACAAAACCAGTCTTGAGTAGCACAGATGTAGCTATCTGTAGCAATAGCCAAAAATACATTGTATGGGTCAAAATAATTGATTTTTCTTTTATGCCAAATATCATTAGGATATTAAGTAAAGATCACATTCCATTCAAATATTTAGTAAATTTCCTATCGTAAATATATCAAAACTTAATTTTTGGTTATAGCCTAATGTGCTTAAAGGTGACTTAAAGGTGATTTTCTCAATATTTAGGTTTTTTTGAACCCTCAGATTCCAGATTTTGAAATAGCTGTACATGTATTGCCCTGTCTTAACAAACCATACATCAAAGCTTGTTTATTCAGATTTCAGGTGATGTGTAAATCTCAACTTTTTTAAAAAAATTACCATTATGACTGGTTTTGTGGTCCAGGGTCACAAATGAGTCTGAAAATGCGTCTGAAGTACTTTTAAAACATTTCAGAAATCGCAAAAGTTTATGATCTTAGTAACAAACCGCGAAAATAAATCGCGTTTATTTGAGAAGTAACCATAGCAACAATACGCCCCTCAAGCGATTTCTGTCAGGACGGTATATAAACAAAACGTAGGTTATAGGTTTACACACAATAAATTTATCACCAAAACATGTTGGAGTCTGTATGTTGTGTGAGAAGACCCTCAACTGCTTACGGCGCACCAATTGCTGACAGAAATGAATTTAAACACAGCCTTAACACTTTTAAATTCAGCACACTAACCTCAATTCGTTTCCGAAAACAGAAACTGGAAGTTTTACACCTGCTCACCTGTGAAGTCACGCTGACTGAACACCTTAAACGCTGACACACGGCGCTCGCCTCCGAAGAGGGGTTTGTATGGAAGCCGAGGCTTGTCTCGCGCACTTGTGGGTGTGGAGCGCGAGCTGTGATTGGACTCCCTGCGGTGGCGCGTGCCGGGGTCCGATGCGTGATGTCATGGTACCCGTGGGTCGAGGTCACTCCCGGTCGGTTCCTTGTGGTACTCGATGTCTTGCAAGATTATGACGCTATAGTGAGTATTCAGTTCTTCACTCGAGCGCGTCCCCAAAGCTGCCCTTTACGCGTCGCCAAAACTTTTTAATTGCATAATTACAATAATTTGAGCATTATATATAGTTTTTTTTTCTTTTACAGTTGTATGAAAGTATGAGAGCTTTTATCTTTTTATGTAAGCTGGAGAAAGATTTCCCGGTGTTCCAGTGACGCATAAAAGTTTCCTTGAATGTTGCAAGATGGTTTTTAGAGTTTTATGTGTGGATTAAGTCTGAAAGTGCCAAAAAAAGGGAAAAAAAAGTGTACTAACTCTGCAATTTTACCTCTTAATTTGAGAATAAGGTGATAGATTAGGGACAAGTTTGTGTCTTAGATAAGTTTTTTTGCTCCAAAGGAAATCAAATTACAAAAAAATACACACTAAACCAAACACACCATCATTTGTTTGTACTCTTTAAAGCTACATGCTTTAAAATTAAGGATAAACAGTTTAAGTCAAAAGTTTACATACACCTTGCAGAATCTGCAAAATGACCCTCTTCAAAAGTTTACACTTGATTTTTTTGTTTAGTGAGATGTTCATCTCTTGTTTGTCTTGAACAGCTAAACTGTACAAATTCTGTTTTTTTTTTTCATCATTTTTGTGTATTTGAACCCTTTCCAGACAATGACTGTATGATTTTGAGATTCAGCTTTTCACACTGAGGACAACTGAGGGATAGATATGCAACTATTACAGAAGGTTTGAACACTCACTGATGCTTCAGAAGGAATAACATTAAGAGCCAGGGGTGTAAACTTTTGAACAGAATGAATGTGTGTACATTTTTCTTATTTAATATCTTTTTTTTTCCATTTAGTACTGCCCTTCAGAAGCTACAGAAAATACTGTTTAATACTCTGTACCCAGAAGACAAAACAAGTTAAATTTACCCTGACCTTCACATTTAAAAAGCTCTTAATGCATTGTGTTTCATTCTGAAGCATCAGTGAGCGTTTAAAGAGTTTGTGGGACCTGAAGGATTTTTCTGAAGAAAAGCAGGCAGTTTAACTGTTCAGGACAAACAAGGGACTCGTGAAAAACTATCACTAAAAAAAAATGCTGTGGATCATTCAGGTAACAACATAGTATTAAGAATCAAACTTTTGAATGGGGTCATTTTTATAAATTCACCAATATTTTCTTTTATGTGAAATATCTTATTCAGGTCAGTACTAAATAAAAAATAACATGCATTTTATATGATCCCTCTTATTTTGGTAAAATAATTAACATTTTGCAGATTCTGCAAAGTGTATGTGAAATTTTCACTTCAGCTGTATGTGTGTGTGTGTGTGTGTGTGTGTGTGCTGATAAAAAACACTCAAGAACAGGAAATGTTTAAAATAAATAAACTATATTTAATAAGGTCTGCTTGAGCTCTAACAGCTACATTTTTTTTCTTCTCGGGACACAGTACACATCATGCCATGTTCTTTAAAACAAATCTCCTCCGCCTTTAGTTTTGTCTTGACTTTTTATGCTACTTCCATAAAAAATAAACAAAAACTGAACAAAAAAAGGAAACAAACATAAAAATCTTAAATATTACTTTCTAGTGAATTATTATAATATTATATATATATATATATATATATATATATATATTAATGTCACATCATTTCGGACATTGTCAGTCATTAATAAAGTAACTTAACAGACAGAAGAGAATGATCACAGATAGAAGTTCACAAAAACAAAGCAGGGAGCAAGACCAGTTTGGGCTCAACACAGACAACATAAAAAACTGTGAGGACAACAAGACAGAGATTCATAAAGTGGAAAGTAACTTTTTTTACATTTCTCTAGGCAGAAATTAGGATGTAACAAACTGTTTGTCAATAGGTTATCTTCCCCTCTCACAATTCTATTCTAAAATCTTTCTATAATGAATTGGGTAAAAATAAAAAACCCTGCAGGTAAAATAAAGAAATGCAAAATAAGGAATGAAAGGTGGGATATAAATGTAAACTTCGACACTGATAACAGCTCATGCGTACAAACAGGTACTTCATGCATTTTGTACATTAGAGGCACATGTACAACTTCACATTTACAGTAATGAACACAGTCCAACCGCTGGTGGACATCACAAATGCAACATCATCACCAGAACACATGAAGACGTGTGCTGGAAAAAGCCAAGATGGCCTTTTTACTCAATGAACATGCCCTTCACACAGTCAACAGATGAGACAGTCACAACTACAGTGTATTTCACTCTGTTATCATGAGTTAAATTCCTTGTAAATAAATTAATAAATAAAAATAGCCTTTGGCCCAGTGCACAAGAAACTGTTTTACAGAGACATTTTACTTGTAATTCATTAGAAAAACAAATGATAGATAGATAGATAGATAGATAGATAGATAGATAGATAGATAGATAGATAGATGTGAGTATGCAGCTTAGAGATTAATTCGCTGCATTATGTAACACTGCAAATGGAGTCTGAATTATCATACAACATACGGTGATTTCTTGCAACCCAAGTAAACCTACTGAGAATATCTAAACATCTTGGAAATAGTTATCAAAAACTATTACATCAATAGCTACTGAGGTTCCTATCAATTTGAGTACACTTGGAAATAGAAAAATCACCTACTGAAAATGTCACAAAGTCGTATTCCAAAAAGTTTTACAAAGCTTTCGACATTAACAGAGTCGTAAAAAGAGTAAACATCTGACATTCAGGGCAATGGGTGATTTCTACTGATTCTCCAGACTTGATGCCACACAAAAACGTAAGATCAGTGATGATAAAACGAAAAACATTAACTTTCAGAAAATCTCTTCGACTCTTCTTGTCATTTGTCAGACTTATTGCACTTTCTCTTTGTAGCATTAAGAAGAAAAAGCCTACATGCACTAAAGAAAACCTCGAAGCAAGCGACGGGGTCGGGATAGGCACCAAGTATGACCGAAGGGTTTACTGCAATGGCGGTTGCTCAGGGTAGGTTCGCATATTGCACACTTTGTCTCAATCAATTTGGTTTCTGTTGTACTCAGAGAAAACATAAACACATGTAACACAACACAGATACAATTATGAAATGTTATTAGTTAAATATTAAATAATCAATAAGTCTCTTAAGGCAATAATTGGGAACGAAACAGATTTTGCTAATCTAGGATTGACCCTGTCCTTCAGGGTCTCAGATATCAAATATGAAAATCTCTGTTAAAGAAAGGTCATTTTTTTCACCCCCAATTTTCTACTGATGCGTTTTCTACCTAGTGATTAACAGTCTGTTTAAGCCAGTTTAAGTTGACACTGATGTTGAGCATGTATAAAACACAATTTCATGCTTTATCATTTGCACAACATCTAAGAGAGCATATTTCCCTCTGCTGTACTGTAAACAAAGGCATGAACGTAGTTCAGTGTGAAAAATATGTAGGCAAAGCATGTAAAAATACCGATCAATGGTGCCGCCTTTTTTTTTTTTTTAGAACAACACAAGACATTCTTGAAAATAATTAGACATCTTGATCTGCACTTAAATAAATGAAATGTTGCAAATTAAAGGAAAACATCACCCAAAAATGAGTATTTGCTGAAAATATAATCCCTCTCAGGCCATCCAAGATATAGATGAGTTTGTTTCTTCATCAGATTTGGATTGATGTAGCATTCCATCACTTGCAGTGAATGGGTGCCGTCAAATTGAGAGTCCAAACAGCTGGTCAAAACATCACAATAATCCACAAGAAATCTGCACCACTTCAGTCCATCAATTAACATCTTGTGAAGCCAAAAGATGCAGGTTTTTAATACAAAAATCCATCATAATGATTTTTACATTTAAATTTTATTTAGACCATAATCCATAATAACGCGTCCTCAAGTGAAAAAATCCATCTTCTGTTGTCTTCTCAAATCAAAATCCACCCACATATTTGTTTAGAGCTGTTTTGGCTTAATCTCTGCATATTTCTCTCCTTATTCAGACTTTTTTTTTTTTTTTAAATAGAGAAACAATATTATGGATTATTTTTTAACCAGAAACAACAGTTTCAATGATAGATTTTAACTGAAGACGTTAACTGATGGACAGGAGTGGTGTGGATTACTCTCATTCTGACGGCACCCATTCACTACAAAGAATCCATTGGTGATCAAGAGATGGAATGCTGCATTTCTCCAAAACTGATGAAGAAACTCATTTACAACTTAAATGGTCTAAGCGTGAATACATGCTCAGCAAACTTTTATTTTTGCATGAACTTTTCCTTTAAGTACTGATCTCACACCAAAATATCAGAAAAGACATCTGACATACAGTAGGCAGCCATCATTGTTGTCCCTTTTAGTAACAAACAGTGTAAACTTCAAATTCATGCATGTCTTCAGAGTCAAAGCATGCCGTTATAGATCTGCCAATATGTACTCCATCATGCATTTCGATTGACTAGACCACAGACAAAAGTCCAGCCCTGTAGTATAGCAGGAGAACACAGTACACACACCACACAGCTTTACACAAACATCTACAGACCGGACAGATGAGCTGACGACATAAAAACGCTTAGAATCCCCTTAACGCACATATACACACAATCCTGAGTGCTCTACGAGTAAACAACATTTTTATTGTGAAACTGTCAGGGATCAGCTTTCAGTTTACTAATCAGCTAACGAGTTTATAAAGAACTAATCACCGCGCAGCTCTTAATTGTTCTAGAACAAGACGCCCCAGACAGGTTTACACAATACTGTACAGTGACATTTTGACTTTAGTGTTTTGTTATGAGAACTTGTAAAGTCACTGGATGCATCAAATAAACATGAACAAGCTTCAGTTTATGCACCGTAATAAAGTTGACACCCAAATCATTTGTTCTTCTAATAAACCTGTTTAAGAGTTACTTTGACGGTACCCATTCAGCGCCTCCAAGCATCGACAGAGATGTTTTTTTTATTCCTAGAATACTCTGAATACTGCTATCGGAGAAGAGTTTAGCATACTTCCAGTGGCTTGACGCTTGACCATTGGAGATATGTAGACGACGGTGAATGTTTTCCAGTGGAATTGTTACATTGACACTTTTTAAAAAAGGAGCTCCATTGTCTCTAGGCAGCTGAAGGTGCAGAATGAATGTAACAACTGAAGATTCAAATCATTTGACCAGTGTTCCGTTTTAGAATGAATGTAACAACTGAAGATTCAAATCATGATGTTCAGTGTTCCATTTTAGAATGAATGTAACAACTGAAAGATTCAAATCATTATGGAGTCCAGTGTTGAATGTTTCAGAAGATGTTTGGTTTGTTAAATTAGAGGGGTTGTTGAAGGGTGGAATAGGCATTCATGTAAAAATAAAGATTCAGTGTGACTCAGATGAACCCTCAATTTTGAAAAAAAATAAAAATAAAGCCATTTCTGGCCAAAATGACCTGATCAGAGAATGAAGCAGAACAATGAGTCTCTGATAAAGTTTTCAATGGACTTTAACTTTCTTTTTCCATCTTCAATTATTCTCCTGTCCACGAGCTATCGCTGCTCTATTCTAGTCTTAATTGGGACTATTTTTGCTACTATTTTGCTGCCTAATACAAATTTCTGGCATCATAAAAGAGTTTTGTCATTGTAGGGCACAACTGTGTCTTTTTTTGTCTCACAAATGTAGATTATGTACAGACTAGACTGATAAATTGTCCAATACTACATATTTTCAATGATCGGAATCAGCTAATAACCTTTCCAAGAAATTCTGAGTGTAATATAATATTTTGTATTAAATATTTACATTATTATAATTATTAACCAATAAAAAAAGCAAAGCTTTTTGCCATTGCAGGGCACAGTTGAACATATTCGACTGCTTAATGCATCACTGATAAATTGTCTTCTTCTGACAATATTTATGCATAACAAATATTTTTTTATTCAGCATTCCGTTCACTTTACTTTAAATAACTTCACTTGGAGTTCACTCAGTCCAACATCAAGCGGGTGAAACATTGACAACATTAGCAAACGGCTTGCTTGGGTTCGTACGGTACGATTTCAGTTAGGTGCTGTCACACTAGACTGCATTATTATGAATTTTTTATCATTTATAAAATAAGAAGTCCTAGAACATGACATTATTTCCACCGCTCATATTCACTGCAAGGACTAAAGTGATTTTACATGCTTGAAGTCTAGTGTGACAATTTTTACTCTTTTAACTCTGTGGTCATATTGTACGATCTTTCAAGCAATAATCATAAATGACTGCTTTAGTACAGAATAATACACATCGCAGGCGAAACTGCTGATCTGTTAAGCAGCCGGTTGCCGGTGCATTTTCATTACCATCTAAACTGCCGTCACTATAGTTCTAAAGACACCTTTTATCTTTACACAGATTTATTGTGCCCTCAAACCATAAAAAGACCTGTTAAGTGACAACATCTGCAGTGCGAAACAAGAGCTGTCAGTTCTGCTCACGAGCTTGAGAAACGGAAAAGATGTAAAAGTAAGTATTTTACAGCGTCGCTCCCTTTTTATAGTACATCGTGCTCATCTTTACCTCTTTTGCTACATGCTTTTTCATTAACATCTTTAACTTTTTTACCTCCGATTCTCTTTCAGGTCACATCTAAGTTGAATAATTTGCATTAGAGCATTGGAAAGATTCATACGTTTTTTGTAAGTGTGTGTGTGTGCAAACTTGTGTTGATGTATGTAGTTTATCAAGCCTCAAAACCCCTCTTTAGATTTGTTTGCCAATATAAGTGTGTTGTCGTAACAAGGGGGCTGTTCAGAAGCCCTCGATATGGCAGTAGGCCTCAAGGCTGGAGAAGAGGATGTAGAGGAACCACAGACCCAGAAAAAGGAGCGTAGTGAGCAGACGCGAGACACGGGAACCACCCAGCTCTCCGCCGATAGACGGCCGGCGTCGGAACAAGAGCACAGCCATGCAGACGAAGGCAAAAATAGTGAAGAGGGTGACGGAGAAGGCCAGCGAGCCAGGATCCACGTAAAAACGCTTGCCCTGAAAGGCCCAGTACACAGCCGCCACGGACCAGGCCACGCCGATGCCCAAAAACACGTTGACGGCATTGCTGCCCGTGACGTTTCCGACGGAGGCGTCTGCATACTGATCCTGAGTAGCGGCGACTTTGCTGGCGAATGTGTCTAAAAGAGAGAGAAAAAACAGACGTGAGTGGTAGACATTTATATAGACAAGGCTTATAAACTGGCCAATATTTAATATTTTCAAAACATTAAAATCAGCCAATAACTTTTCCAAGAATTTCCAGATTTAATTTAATCAAATATAAAAATAATAAATATACACTACCAGTCAAACGGTTTTGGATAGTAAGATTTTTAATGTTTTTTTATTTTTTAAAGACATCTCTTCTGCACACCAAGCCTGCATTTATTTGATCCAAAATCTAGCAGAAGCAGTAATATTGCAAAATATTTTTACTAATTAAAATAACTGCTTTCTATTTGAATGTATTTTAAACTGTAATTTATTCCTGTGATCAAAGCTGAATTTTCAGCATCATTAACTCCAGTCTCCAATGTCACATGATCCTTCAGAAATCATTCAAACATTTTTATTATTATCAGTATTTCGAGTACATTTTGTTCAGGATTCTTTAATGAATAGAAAGATCCAAAGATCAGCATTTATCTGAAACAAAAAGCTTTTGTATGATAGAAATTAATACTTTTATTTAGCAAGGATGCATTAAATTGATCAAAGTGATGATAAAGACATTTATAATGTTACAAAAGATTTCTATTTCAGTTAATTGCTGTTTATATTCATCAAAGAAACCTACAAAATTTTGACTACATTTTCAAAATAATAAATGTTTTTGCATAGCAAATCAGAATATTCAAATGATTTCTGAAGAATCGTGTGACTGGAGTAATGATGCTAAAAATTCAGCTTTAAAATCACAGGAATAAATTACATTTTAAAATATATTCACATAGAAAACAGTTATTTTAAGTAGTTAAAATAAAAAACTTTGGATCAAATAAATGCAGGCTTGGTGAGCAGAAAACCCTTCTTTAAAAAATTAAAAAAACTTACTGTTCAAAAACATTTAACTGGTAGTGTGTGTCTGTATGTATATATATGTATATATATATACACACACACACACACACACACACACACACACACACACACACACACACACACACACACACACACACTACCAGTCAAAAGTTTGGACACACCCTCTCATTTAATGTTTTTTAAAGAAGTCTCTTATGCTCATCAACGCTGCATTTATTTGAACAAAAATACAGAAAAAAAACAGTAATATTGCAAAATGTTATTACAATATAAAATAATGTTTTTTATTTTAATATAATTTACAATATAATTTATTCCTGTGATGCAAAGCTGAATTTTCATCAGCTGTTACTCCAGTGTTAAGTGTCACGTGATCCTTCAGAAATCATTCTAATATGCTGATTTATTATTAGAATTATCAATATTGGAAACAGTTGCGCTGCCAAATATTTTTTTGCAACCTGTGATTCTTTTTACAGGATTCTTTGATGAATAACAAGTTAAAAAGAACAACATTTATTCAAAATATAAATCTTTTCTAACAATGTACATCTATGCTATCACTTTTTATTAATTTAACACATCCTTGTTGAATAAAAGTAATTTCTTTCAAAAAAAGAAAGAATAAAAATTTACTGACACCAAACTTTTAAACAGTAGTGTATGTTGTTAGAAAACCTTTCTATTTTAAATAAATGCTGTTCTTTTTTAACCTTAATATATATATTAAGCAGTGCAACTGATAATAAATCAGCATATTAGAATGATTTTTGAAGGATCATGTGACACTGAAGACTGGAGTAATGATTCTGGAAATTCAACTTTAATTACAGATATAAATTAAATTTTTATTTTAATTTTATAGGAAAACATTGATTTACATCGTAATAATATTTAACAATATTATTTTTTTTTTTTTCTGTATTTTTGACCAAGTGAAATCAGCCTTGATAAGCATAAGAAACTTCTTTAAAAAACATTAAATGAGAGGTTGTGTCCAAAGTTTCCAAAAAAATATACATTAGCATAACTGTTTTCAACATTGATAATAATCAGAATATTTATTGAGCAGCAAAGCAGAATATTCAGAATGATTTCTGAAGGATCATGTGACACTGATGACTAGAGTAAAGATGCTGATATTTCCAGCTTTGATCACAGGAATAAATTTCATTTGAACATGTATTTGAATAGAATAGAAGAGTTATTTCTATTATGTTGCTGGGTTTTTTGATCAAATAAATGCATATTGATGAGCAGAGGAGGCTTTTATGATGTAAAAACTGAACACAATAAAAAGTGAAAAGTGTGTGTTGTGCATTTTTTATTTAATGTAATCTAACACAGTGACATTCAGACGTTTTACAGTGTGGCTGGAGTGTCTAAACCCCTCATTATATATCCTCAAGCACACCTGGGATAGAAGTGCCCAAAGCAACGAACACCACTGCAGTGACGGTGTCACGGAGGCCCACGGTGCAGCCGAAGTGCGACGCCAGGTCTCCGATGATGGCAGTGAGTAACCCAATTACAGTGATGGACACTACAAAGCAGGCCCAGCCGTTCCAGTACTCCGTGGGAGGAACGAACGCAAACAGAACCTTCCAGAACACTGTCAGGAAGTGCATGACGTAATCAGAGCAGGACGGGGGATGCTCCTGTCGACCCTCCTCTTCATCTTCATCTCCATCACCTGAGGATGCCACACCATTAGAAGATTACACACAATTCTGGCCAATTTTACATGCACAATCATTACCACATTCAACCACCAGATGGCAGGATGACATCATTGACACAAACAACCTTGTCAGAAATGAACTATATAGGGTTCAGTGTGATTTTACTACTATTGCCTACTATTTTATGAAAGTTTGTATTAATATTTTAAATCAGCGAGTCATTTTATATTTTCCATTTTAATGTTAGTTTTTAGTTTTTGTCATTTTTAGCCATTTTTTATGTCTATAGCTATCAAACAAACTAATACTAATACTAAAATTAAAACCATTAGAAATGGTACTTATAAAATATAAAATATGTAAAATCTTTACATTTTTATTTTATATAAAATAAACTTAATAAACTAACTTAAATACAAAAAATATTTGAAATATTTTAATAAAATGTAAAACTTTATTTCAACTAGTTTTAACTAGTTAGCAACATTTATGACAGTAATTTATACAAAAAAAAAAACTAAAATTAAAAACTAATTTAAAACTAAAATTAAAATAAATTATTCTAACCTATTTATTAAAAACTATATAGACATAAAAACTAAATGTGACAAAAACACAGTAAAATGACAAAAAAGTAATTTAGTTTTAAATGTACTTTTAGTAGTTTTATGTCTACGTAGTTAAATAATTCATAATAATTTATATAAATTATTTTAGTTATCAGTGTGTAATTTTATATTTACAAATATTTTATATTTAAAAATATTTGAGATATTTTAGTTCCTTGGCAAATAGCTTAAATTTAAATATATATATATACTTTTTTACATCTATATAGTTTTTAATCACTGATAATAATTTATTACAATTTTTGTTGTTTTAGTATATCAATTTAGTATAAATTAATTTTTTTATATTAATTTTACTATGTGTTTTTGTCACTTTTAGTAGTTTTTATATAGTTTTAATAAACAATTTTTAATAATTTATTTTAATTTTAGTATATCAATTTAGTATATTATGTCTATATAGTTTTTTGTAATTTGTTTTTATTTAAATTTTATTTGAGATATTTTAGTACCTCCTTGGCAACTAACTGAAATAATGTGGTTTATTTTTGTTGTATGTTTTTGTCACATTTAGTAGTTTTTTTTATGTCTGTATAGTTTTGAATAAATAATTGATAATATATTTCATTTTAGTTATTTTAGTAATCAGTGTGTAATTTTATATTTTCCATTTTAATTTTTAATTTTAATTTCTATGTAGTTTAAATTTTTTTTTGTAGTTTTTATGTCTATATAGCTTTTAATAAATAATTGATCATTTATTTCACTTTTAGTTATTTTAGTATATCAATTTAGAATAAATTACATTTTTTGTCATTTCTTGTAATTTTTCTGTGTTGTCACATTTAGTAGTTTTTTATGTCTATATAGTTTCTAATAACTTATAATAATACATTTAAATTTGAGTTTAGTATATCAATTTAGTATAAATTTGTTTTTTTGTAATTTTAGTAATTTTACTGTTTTTGTCACTTTTAGTAGGTTTTATGTCTATATAGTTTTTAATAATTCAGTTTTAGTTAATTTAGTATATCAGTTTAGTACAAATTACAGTGATAAATGTTGCTAACTAGTTGAAAAACTAGATGAAATAAAGTTTTATATCTTGTTAAAATATAAGTTCATGTTTATTTTATATAAAAATAATAATAATAATTTTAGTTTTAGTATTAGTTTTAGTACTAATCCTGGTATTAACTATTTCTAGGGTACTTTTAGCAACATTTTTAGTCATTATAGAAAATGGCACACTGTCAATTATACACTTTTCTATTTTGAGTTCCATGGAACAAATAAAATAATTTCAGGTTTGTAAAGACGCCCAAATTCTTCCAGAAACATCATTTTTAGCTGAGCTCTTGCTTTCAGACTGTGTATTGCTGAAGCTTCTGAGCCTTTATAAGAGCAGCTTGAGAATGTAAGAGCCTCATTATGTTTTATTAAGTCTGAGAATTGCTGAGGGAATGAAATTTATACGCTGTGACTCATACAGAGTATTCCTATTTCAAAAGAGACCAATTAAACATCCGACACGCTCATGAGGAGCACAAAGGTGTGTGAGACGGACCTGCGCTGACAGTCACAGCCTCCACGAACTGCTCCCGCCAGGAATGAGTGCCGATCACCAGCGCCAGGTTTGTCTTCTTGATCAGTTTATCAACGGTGCTCTGTTCACAAAAACAGAAATCAGGTTTCAAACAAGTCCAATTTGGACCACGTTCACGTTATTAATCTCTTCTGAAGTGCTGGCAATGAATATTACTATCATGACGGATCTAATGAAGCTGACAAATGTTCGTTTAGCACCACTGATCTGATAAATAACACTCTAAAAACAGAAATGAAATGGTATGAGTGTAATTTTCCGATAAGAATTTAATCAACCCATCAACATTTGCTGTCATGAACAGAGCTGATGATCATAATGCATCATTTCACCCTGGGTAATCATTAAGTGGGAACTTCAAATGATATTTTTGTAAATAGTCATAAACAGTTATAATTGAAAATCATCCATTGCATATGGTTAAAACATTATGTGCAGGAATCTACTGGGAATCTCAAGCTGTGGGCCAGTATGACTGGTGGATGTGCATTTTTCATGGCGTATACCATATAATCTATATATAGAGCTCTACTGAACACTGTACATGAAAATCTGTTTATCATGCATGATTTCACTGTGTGGCCTCATGTCATGTCTACAGAACAGATGGAGGAAGACTAGGGTTGGGGGATACAGCTGGGAAATTCCATCTTTTTTTTTTTTTAATAAAAGAAAATGTAATAAAATAAAATATTTTTTAAATCAAATAAAAATATGTTTTCAGATGACACCTTACAGTAAATTCATAGGACTCTTCAATAAAATACATTTTATAAATAATAATATGTTTTCAGATATGAAGCCTTACAGTAAACTCCTTGATAAATCAAATCAAATCAAATCAAATATGGATGGATGAATGAATGAATAAAAAAATAAAAAATATGGACTGCCTATTTTTAATAATTGCAACTGTGATACCTTGAATTCATAGGACTCCTCAATAAATAAAATAAATAAATAAAAATTCATAGGACTCCTTGATATTTAATAAAACCAAATAATCATAGGACTCTTTGATAATAAAATAAAAGAAATAAATAACATTAGGGCTGTCAAACGATTAATCGCATCCAAAATAAAAGTTTATGTTTACATACTATATGTGTTTACTTAGTATATTCATTATGTACATATAAATACACACACATACATGTATATATTAAAACTAAATATTTATATGTATATATATTTATACCTGTATACATTTTAGATTATAAATAAATACAAATATTTCATATATAAATCTAAAATATTTTTCCTTAATATATACATGCATGTGTTTGTATTTATATATACATAATAAATATACACAGTACACAAATATATAGTATGTAAACATAAACTTTTATTTTGGATGCGATTAATCGTTTGACAGCACTAAATAATACACAATAATAAATATTAATAGGATTATTTGAAAATGAAATAATAATATTGTAAATAAAAATATAAATAAAATAATAATGAAATATAATACAATTTCATCGGATGCCCTTAATAATAACATAAAATGAAATAAAATAAAATGAATCTAAAATATTTATCTAAAAATTAAATGGTCTGACTAATAAAATAATAAAATTTTATAGTGCTTTTTAGTAATAAAACAAAACAATTCTAAAATAAAATAAAATAAAAATAAATGGTCTGACTAATAAATTGATAAAATAATAAAATTTAATATGACTTCTTAATAATAAAATAAAATAAAAATTGTTTTCACTGTTTTCAGATGTGATGCCTTAAATTCATAGGACTCCTTGAATAATAATAATAATAATAATAATAATAATAATAATAAAATTCATAGGACTCCTTTAAAATAAAATAAAATAAAATAAAAATAAATAAAAATAAATGGTCTGACTAATAAATTGATAAAATAATACAATTTAATATGACTTCTTAATAATAAAATAAAATAAAAATAGTTTTCACTGTTTTCAGATGTAATGCCTTAAATTCATAGGACTCCTTGATAAATAATAATAATAATAATAATAAAATCCATAGGACTCCTTAATAAAATAAAATAAAATAAAATAAAATAAAATTCATAGGATTCCTTTATAACAAAATAAAATAATACAAAATAATACAAATTCATAGGACTCCTTAATGAATAAACAAATAAATAAATTAAATTAAATTAACTAAAACAAAATAAAATTCATAGAACTCCTTAATAATAAAATAATAAAATCAAATACAGAAATGTCATAGGACTCCTTAATAATACAATAAAATAAAAGTCATAGGGATTCCTTGATAATAAAATAAATATATAATTTAAAATAATAAAAATCAATAGGACTTCTTGATAATAAAATAATAAAATTCCATAGGACTCCTTAATAATAAAATATAATATGAAATTCATAGGACTCCTTGAAAATAAAAATATAAAATAAAATAATAACATTTCATAGGATTCCTTGAAAATAAAATAAAATAAAATAAAATAAAACATAAGACCCCTTGATAAATAAAATAAAAATAATTAACCTAAAATAAAATAAAATACAATTTTATTTATTTAATATATTTATTATATTTATTTTTTCAGATTTGAAACCTTACAGGAAATTCATGTTTTATTCATGTAATACCTTAAATTCATAGGACTCCTCGATCACCACCTCCAGCCGGCTGTGCTCCCCCAGAACAGGTTTCCCCATCTCCGCTATCCTCCTTGCCTCCTCCTCCTCCGTACTCAACTGTCCCTCCGGATCCTCTGAAAGCCAGAGACGATAAAAGAAACACACAGACAGAACACAGAAAAGAATGGATGAGACACAACAAACCAGAAATGGAGGGCACAGCCCCTACCTGTCAATCAAAAACACAACAGCTCCACCGATCGATAAGACGCCACGTATGACAGCACGACACGCACACAAACAAAACAACACAAGCTCTGAGAGACGACCTGAATGCATGTGTGCCAGATTGTGAATCTACCAACTACAATACTGTTTACAACCCATTATACTTGAGTGAGTATAAATTGGGATTGATTGGATTTTTTTTTACTTTCTATCTAATCTTTTGAACTTTCCCTCAACGGTCAGCATTTGATCCCTCATTTCACACCATAATCACATCCCTCATGGCTTGAGGGAAGCTTTTAGCCCCTTCTCTCCTCTCTGCTGAGTGTGTAACATGAGGGTTAGTGTGGACACATGTCAGTTGATCAGAGGTTGATCTGAAACCTTACCTTGGTTCAGCAGCAGGGCTGCGTGATGTAAGGAGGGACAAGAGAGATGGAGTTAGTGCTGGAGATGAGTTTACTCCATTAATAAACACACATATACACACACACACACACACACACACACACACACACACACACACACGTATCCCATGATTGTGGCTCTGCTCCAAACTCTAGTGAGCTGCTGCTCTGAATACTAAAACAGCATCTTGGCAAAACCGGCATCTCGTAAGTGACTGATTTGAAATGGACTGCATTGACGCACACAAGAAGCCAGTGCTGCTAACAGTTGAATCTATTAGTGTCAAATAGTTGACTCCAGCAGAGCAAAGTGCCTTTAAGGAAACTCAGTGCATTTGGTGACCATCTTAGAAACACCCTCAGGCTGGGCTGGAGCATCTGCTATCTACTGAACGAGGAATGACTGGAAAAGTGTTTGTCAAGATCACACTTCAAGGTCACATCAGTAATAAAGTATAACAGAAATTATGCATGCATGCATATTATTTTTTAAGGCGTTGCAAGGCTAATAAACAATATTCTAAAACGTAATTTTTATTATTGCTGTTGTTATTCATGATGGTTGATATTTATGATTATTATTGTTGTTGTTCCAATTTATGATGATATTATTTATTATTACCCAATATTAGCTTTTTTATCATTTCAAAATGATTAATAATAATAATAATAATCATTGTAATACACAATATTTGTTTTTTAACATTTTAATGTTTATTATTATTATTATTATTAATTTTGAAATGATAAAAAAGCATACACAACAATTAGGTGAAATATTTTATTTTATTTGATAAAAACTACAAGTGTTATGCAAATAATAATAATAATAATAATAATAATATCAACACAGAATTAATATTAAATATATTTTATTTTGTTTATTATTCTTATCACTAATTTTATTTATTAAAGTGATAAAAACTACAAGTGTTATGCAAATAATAACAATAAATAATAATAATAATATATTATAATAATTATTATTGTTCATTTTAAAAATTAGGTGAAATACGATTTATTTTTATTTGATAAAAACTACAAGTGTTGTGCAAATAATAATAATAAAATAATAATATTAATAATAACAACAACAATAATAATATGAATTATAATTATAATAACAATAATAATACCCAATATGTTTTTATAATTTGAATAATAAAAATATTATATATATATATATATATATATAATATTTTTATCATAATATATATTTTTATTTGACAAAAACTACAAGTGCTATGAAAATAATAATAATAAACATTAAAACTAATTATTATTATTATTATTATTATATTTATTAATATTATTATATAAAATTATAAAAAGCATACACAAAAATTAGGTGAAATATATATATTTTTATTTGATAAAAACTACAAGTGTTATGCAAATAATAACAACAACAATAATAATAATAATACAAACAACAACAATAATGTATATTGTTATTATTATTATTATTATTATTATTATAATATAAAATGATAAAAAACATACAAAATTTACATACAAAAATTAGGTAAAATATTTGATTTTTTTATTTGATAAACACTACTAGTGTTTACAGATGCTCTAATTTTTATTGATACTTTTTAAATACAAAATTAATACAATTTTATAAAAATAGTTTAATATATAAACAAAACTACATATAAAATAGTTTAACATATTTATAAACATATATCTTACGTTTAAAAAACATACTTGCATTTTATGCACATGTATAAACTTTTAATATGTTGATTTTATACATTGCTATTATTATTAAAAAAGCAAATTTAAAAACAGCAAAAATTGGGTGAAATTCTGTTATATATATTTTTTTTTTTATTTTTTTTTTTTTTTTTTTTTATATATATAATTTTTCATCTATTTCATATATATATTTTTTATTTTAATATTTATTGTATATAATACACTGTATACAATACAATAAGTATACAAGTACAATATATATATATATATATATATATATATATACAATGTTGCCTTATATTTTGATCAAAAACAAGGTATCTTATAAAATCTTATAAAGCATCAACCTCTTGAGCCTTCCATTTGTAAAAGCCTATAAAGCCTAAAAATGCTGTCTAGGAAAGCAGCTCATTAGGGCTGGGAGTGGAGCCAACTGTATCGGAAACCACTTGAACCTGAATGTCAAATGATGCCTAAAAAAACACTCTAAAAACTGATAGAGCTAATCTCATAGTCGTTATAGTGCAACACACACACATATTGTACACACACCTGAGATTCCTCTCTTCAACCAGCGCGGTTCCTCAAGAACGATGTAGAAATTCTCATGTTTCTCGTACTCTTCATCATCAATGATCCTCACCTGAAGGGTCTGACTGCAGACGCACACACACACACACACACACACACACACACACACACACACACACACACACACAAAACACAAACAAACACAAGTAATCAGACATTCAGGTGGTGGCTTTGAAGTCTCACATCGATTACTGGGACAAGTGACAGAAAATTGCGACTAAATAGGAAAATGTCAGAAAACTGCATAATGACACACACACATACACATACACAACACACACACAGCCTTATAAATACTTAATGCTGTTCCACTGGGGTCATGAACAGCAGCGCTCCACCCTGACATGAAATCACATTAAAAGAGCTGATGAAAGAACACACACACACACACACACACACACACACACACACACACACACACACACACACAAATAAAGGCACAAAAACACGCTCACACAAATCATGGAAAATGTCAGCATTTAAATCACTTCAAAAGGCTGCATGTCAATATTTAATCAAATTCATACACTCCTCTCCCCCCCACATTCCCACTCACAATAAAATGTGCAAATATAAACCTTATTGCACATAAAACTAAATCAACAATGCTTTGCAAAGGCGCTAATTTATTGAGTGGTGTTGGATTTACCTCCAGCACTGACAAACACACAGGAAAATCGTAATGTTTAGTGCTCATCCATAATGTAGGACAGTGTCACGTTCATCCGGGAAAGACAGAAAAAACTCCAGACAGACGGAAGCGTTGCATCCGCTAATGATCTTACTGACTCACACATAAGATGTAGGAACGCAAGCGTCACTGTCAATATCGCTCCTACTCAGGGGATTTGAACAAGCCCTGCCAAACATGAGTAATACCTTAAAAGAGAGGGATGAGCTGTTACTTTACTAGGAAATTAGGCACAGGTTCTAGGGTGTTCTGAGTGGTTACCAGGAAGTTGCTAAGCAACTTGGGATTTTTTTTCCCACCTGTTTTATTGTCCACTAGGCGGAAAAATCTGGAGGAGAAACCCAAGACATATCTAGAGACCAGAAGAGATGTCAAGGTGCAGGACTCTTCTCAACCACTCAGAACACCCCAGCAACTGCCTAGCGATTTCCTAGTAACCACTCAAAACACCCTAGAAACTGCCTAGCAACTCTCTAGTAACCACTCAAAACACCCAAGCAACCCCATTGTGCCTTAGCAACTACCTAGCTATAGGTAGTTATAACTATGACTAACTGCCTAGTAACTCCCTAGTAACTCACTCAGAACACCCTAGCAAACTATTAATTGTGCACAACAATTGTTTAGAACCTTTCAAGCACCCATTCAGAGCAGCCTAGCAACAATCCAGAATACCATAGTAACTGCCTAGCTGCTCTCTAATAACCACCTAGAACACCCTAGCAACAACCAGCCCTAGCAACATTCTAGCAACCACTCAGAACAACCTAGCAACTGCTTAGCAACTCTCTAGTAACCACTCAGAACACTCTAGCAACAACCCAGAACATAACATTGTGACGACTGCCAAAAACTCTCTAGCAACCACTTAGAGGACCCTAGCAACAATTCAGAACACCCTAGCAACTCTCTAGTAACCACTCAGAGCACCCTAGCAACCTCCTAGCAACTCTTTAGTACCCACCCACTTTAGTACCCACTCAGAACACCATAACAACAGCCTAGCAACTCTCTAGTATCCAGTTGCTTAGAAACTATTAAGTAAACACTCAGAACACCCTAATAACCACATAGCGATGCCATGCCAATCACTGAGTACACCCTTGAATGTGGAAGCAAGTTATGCACTGACAATCACAGCAAATCTGATTTCTTTTATCTTTTCTTTCATTTTTCCATACTCACGTTGTCTGGTCGTTGGTGAATTCCAGCTCTCCATGTGTGTCCTCGTAGTCTACCCCTCCCCCCTGGGCCGATCCAGGCTCTGTGTGATACGGAATGATCACAGTTCCGCGAGCACCAGAGTTACGAACCACTGTCACCTCCATGGTACCAACGCTCTCGCTCACTCGCGCCAGACGGTCTGTGAAGGTGAAGATCCCTGCGTGGTCGTCGTCCAGGATGGTGACCGTAGCCATCAGCGGTTCCACCAGCCGGGCCTTGGGAGCCTGATCTGCATCGTCACTTTCAAACATACCCTCCGCATCACCAACACGTAGGTTCAACAAACGCACAAAGAAATGTTCGTCTTCCTCAAATATGTCATCATCGATGATGCCCACCTAGAAAGAGAGACATACTTTCAGTAAAATGGTTTTGCTTCAGTAAAGCTCAAAACATGCACAGAACTAGTTCTTGGACAAGTACATCAGGGACTTAACATCCATCTCAGATGGATTTGTAGAGCTCTGACTTTTCTGATCAATGTGTCCTTCACTCTGAATCCTCTTCACTCTGATTCTTTTTAGCCAAGAGACTGTCAATCATTGTCACTCCACCAATGACAGACACTACAGCACTGTTGCCATGGATTCACAGCCCTGTCCATCTCAGTGGCGTGGATGTTTGTCTAAAAGGAAGTGTACTACATGAACGTTTTTTACCTATGGTAGCTATTGTTAGGGTACAGAATAAAGCATTGTCTCTGGGACTTCCTTGTTCATAAAATATTCCTACTAATGGACTATATGTTGTGGACATGTTCTTAGAAAACATCAAAGCAACTTGTAGTGCTGCTAAATTCACCCAATAGTTTTCATGATCAATCACTGCAGTATTTGGATACTTGGGTCCATCCCTAGTTGATAACAGATCCACTAGCAGGTAGCACAACTTGTTAACCAACTAGACCAGCTAAGGAATATAAATGATCAGTTTGGACAGGGTAGAAGCCATGTATTACTACATGTTTTAAACCATCTACTGATTTCAGATAGGCCAAACTGTGCAATGTGGACATATTCTTAGAAAACAAAACAAACAAAAAAAAAGTTTGGATACTTGAGGTTATCACAGTTGAGACCAGATTAACCAGCTAGACCAGCTTAGACCAGCTAATGAAAATAAATGATCAGTTTAGACAAGATAGAAACCGTGTAAAACCATCTACTACAGGGGTTCTCAACTCTGGAGTTCCACTTTCCTGCAGAGCTTAGCTCCAGCCCTAATCAAACACACCTGCCTATATATTTTAATGATCCTGAAGGCCTTGATGAGCTTGTTCAGGTATGTTTGATTAGGGTTGGATCTAAACTCTGTGGGTTCAAGTTAAAGTTCAGATAACTGATAACCATCCCAGTCGAGACCAGGCATAAGCTTATGCTCAAAAGCTAAGTTGCTTGTAGAGACCATTGGTGGCAATGGTACTATGGTCTGCTTAGGCTTACGATGCTTTTGGGAAATGATCCATTAGCAGGCAGTTTAACTTATTAACCAGTTAAAGTGCTGGACCATCTTGGACCAGCTAATGACAATCTACCAGTTTCAGCTGGAACATATTGTATGTTGCTGACATGTTCTTAGAAACTCATGTAGAAGGCAATTTATAATAACTCAAAGTTAATGAAAATACTAGTTTGATGATTAAGTATTAAGACACTTGAGACCCTCCTCTAATTAAAACCAGATTCATTAGTATGTAGTTCAACTTTTTAACCAGCTAGACCATCTTGGACCAGCTAATGATCATCTACCAGTTTCAGCTGGGCTAAATTGTGTGGTGTAGACATCTTAGAAAACTTACATAGAAAGCAACTTTGGTGAAAAATTTGGACAATCTCGGTTGAGACCAGATCTACTAGCAGGTAGTTCAACGTATTAACCAGCTAGACCAGCTAATGACCATAAACGATCAGTTTGGACAATGTAGACACCATGTAAAACCATCTACCAGTTTCAGCTGGACCAAACTGTATGTTCTGGACATGTTCTTAGAAATTAATACAGAAAGCAACTTCTAATTTGTAATTTCTAACTTCTAAGTTCACAGAAATACTGATTTGATGATCAATCATTAGTTTCACTTCAGAGTATTTCGATATTTGAGACCATAGTCGTCGAGCATAGATCCATTGGCAAGGTAGTTCAACTTATTAACCAGCTTAGACCAGCTTGGA
Source organism: Cirrhinus molitorella (assembly GCA_033026305.1). Lineage (NCBI taxonomy): Eukaryota > Metazoa > Chordata > Actinopteri > Cypriniformes > Cyprinidae > Cirrhinus > Cirrhinus molitorella. Next base: position 31,745,463 of record CM065134.1, on the reverse strand, counting down.
CCAGCTAAAGACCATCTTCCAGTTTCAGATGGGAGCAAACTGTATGTTGTAAACATGTTATTAAAAAAATCTGGGTAGACTTGAGCGACTTTCAAGTGAAGTTTAGATACCTGAGACCACCCCAATATCCCACACCCAGAGACCAGATTCACTAGCAAGCAGTTCAACTTATTAACCAGTTAGACCAGGGCTGGGCAACTTTTGGTCCTGGAGGGCCACTATCCTGCAGAGTTTAGCTCCAACCCTAATCAAACACACCTTCCTGTAGCAGCTAATCAGTATCTTCAAGATTACTAGAAAGCTACTAGAAAGGTGAACTGGCAGTAGAAAGCTCCAGGACCAAAGTTGCCCAGCCTTGAGATAGACCACCTTGAACCAGCTAAAGACTATAAATGATCAGTTTTTTACAACGTAGAAACACTGTCAAACCAGGGGTGTCCAACCCAAAATAACACATCTGAACCAAAGAAATCAAGGTCTTCAGACTCACTAGAAACATCCAGGCAAGTCTTTTGGAGCTTGAGCTAATTTCTGCAGGATGTTCGCCCTCCAGGAGCAGCACTGGACAACCCTGCACTAGCAGGTAATCCAGTTAATTAACCATCTAGACAAGCTTGGACCAACTAATGACCACATGATCGATTTGAATATATATTAGAAGGGTTTCAACTAGTAGACAAGATTTCAGATGGATTTTCCTTTCACTCCACTCTTACCTTAATATCTTTCCTGGTTTCTCCCGGTTTGAACACCAGTGTGCCTTCACAGTACTCATAGTCTGATCCAGCGTTGGCTGTGCCGTCTTCCGTACAGTAGTCGACGTAGAAAGTGCTCTCCCCCAGGCCTCCTCGACACATCACAGGTATCGTGATGGTGCCGCAGTTCTCCATGCACTGGCTGTGCGCGCTCTCAAAGGAGATGCGGCTGCAGATGGCCAAGTCGTCCTCCTCTGAAGCTTCATCGCCGCCCACCACAACAGCACGGCGAGCGTTATCAGCCGCGTGTTTCTTCAGCACATTACCGGCCCCGATCATCATGCGCGTGGCTTGGACACGGTAAAAGGCACGGCTCTTTTGCTGATGGAGGAGGGCATAGTAGTTGGCCAACTCTACCAGCTGATCCAACTCCTTATCCGGATATTTCTGCTTCAGGTCCTTTAGGATACGGATCACCTGCCAAGAAACATTCAAAGGTCAAGGAAAGTGCTGTGCAATGAAAGTTCTGTCATCATTTACTCACCCTCACATTGTGCCAAACCAGAAAATCGAAGTAGCTTTCAAATTTGAAAGCTTGCAGATATTTAAACTTGATTCACTAGTCCCAGTATGCCAGGTTTGAGGTCAGTGACACTCAACGGCATTGGATCTCATACATCATGATTCATCGACAATTGCAAATTAGATTTGAGAACAACAGTAAGAGGAAATATTTTGGCCCTGTTCCCTGCATTTACGCAAGAAAACTATATTGAAATATAGCACTTTAGCTGTATGGACTTTTTAAGGCTTTTTTTTGTCTTTTTTAGAGTTTGACTACCACTGGTCGCTCTATTGGAAAACAATAATTTGGAAATTCTGACCAACATCTCCTTTGGTGTTCATCATATGGGTTTGGAACAACATCAGAGTGAACTTAAAAAATGACCATATTTTAATTTGTGGTTGAACTTCAGCTCTGAGATCAAACCCCTCACACCTGGGAGAACTGAATCTGTCCAGGAATAAACAAAGACATTCAGTTAATCTTCTCTCTGCTGTATTGGAGGATCCTCACTGTAATAAGGAGATACTGTGGTGAGATCATATTTGATTCTCACTCATGACACACAATGTAAAGTATATTTGAAGTGTTCAGCCTCCTTCTGCTGCTGTGAGTTCAGCTGATTGATCTGTAAAATGACTGAAAACATGAGCTACTCCTCAGTAACATAATTCTTTGGCACTGAGAGTCATACAAAAATAAACACTTTAACGCACAATCAACATTTCAGTCGCTTAAATTTAACAGACATTTTTTACAAAGAACCAAATGAGCAAATGTGGTGAAAAAATATGAGATGAAAATTAAGAATTAAGAAACTAGTACTGCAAATAAAGTTATTTACAATTTTTATATCAGTAAGTCTCACACAATATGTCAGTAATTATGTTAATAGACTTGAACTATACTTAGCATAAAGTAAAAGCATTTTAAATCTATTACTTTTTTACTAGGGTTCTCTTGCAAAAATATTGGATTGCTTAGAAACATTATCTCACAAAATATATTCCGTTCCTCAAAGGAACACTGTGAATGAAGCAAATAATGAAACTTTAGCAAGTGAATGTAAAAGCATTGATGTAATTTTTCCTCCCATCTCATATATTCTCATCACAAATGCCAAGTTTCTTGGCCTTACTGGGGAGAGCTTCTTGAGAGAAATGTAAATGCTTTGAAATGCATTCTCCCATCACCATACCTCTTTAGGGGGCTCCATACTTTTTAGTACAGTGCCTCGGTTTGTCAGGAGGAAAAACGTGGACCAAAGATGAACTTCCTTTTTTGACTGTGTGTGTAAGTACTGACATATAAATGTTAATGTTTAAATGACTGTGTTTGTCTTTTCTCACCTCTTTACGGCTCTCGTCCAGGTCCTTGGCACCATCCATGTAAACGGTCGTGCTGTTGGAGTTGGGTAGAGTTGCCATGGTGCCTGTTGTGCCAGTTCCATCCTGGTAATGTTCCTGTGTGCCGATCCCTATGGCTCCGCCCCTCAATGGAAACTTGCCATCCATCATCATCTCCATACCTTTGGGAGTCATGTCCCCCTCGGTCTCCACAACAACCCCTGTCCTTTTGTCGGCACGGTAGCGCTTGGACATGTACTTGTAGAAAAGGAGGCGCCGGTCAGCGATCCAGGCCAGAATCACACAAACGGGGAAATAGCAGAGAGTGACCAGAGCTTCCCATACCTACAACACACACATCCACACAGAGCAATACAGCAAACACAAAGAAAAGAAGTGTTTTGTAGTGCTTTAGAAAGAAAAGACCACATCAAACCATAAAAGGAAAAAAGAAAACACACACACAACAACCCAAGCAAAAAAACGCTTCCTACATTAAACTTTAACAGAGACAAACAGCTTGGTACCAGCTCACTTCACCATTACAAATGACTCAATATGGTCTTGTTTACTGAAGTACCAGTAGATAAACAACATTTATAACCATTTTATGTGACTTGGTAAAACAGAAAGTGTTTGTCACACACATACTGTAATTGTAAATATGAACAAATTTCCCAACAACATGTTTGGGTTACATTACCAGTTTTAAAAACTTATATATTTTCCATTAAGACAAAAAAAAGCTGTAATTTTTGGTGGGTTAATATATTTTCTGGCACTGTTTTTCATTATTTTCATGACATTTATGCAGATTTCCCTGCCAAACTCCCATTAACATAATGTGCCCAGAAAGTTACTGTGCTTTTACGGCAATTCTAAATATTCTCAATGGTGATTCTCATTAGATTCTCATTACTGTATATCATTATTTTTCACATTTCAGTAATGAGAGAGATTTTTTTAGCCATTCACTAATGAGATTTGGGATTATCTTAACTGTTATGAAGATATTGTCACAATTCAAAAACAGGTTTTGGAGTACTTTTATGTTACTTTGCATATAACTAAACTCATGCGTACATTTTAAAAATGAATAAAACGTTGATCATGATGTTGATTTTTTGGGGGAAATATGACCTAGATCTAGTCTTGACAGGTTTTGTGAGATTCACTAACATACAGAAATACACTGGCACACACAGACACACCTCGACGACTCCAGGTGAGATGACGGACAGGATCAGGTAGAGCCAGATGTAAGCGAAGATACTCCAGAAGGCGGTGATGAAGAAGACTCTCAGATGTTTGATCTTCCTCACCTCGCCATCAGGAATCACCCACACGCAGATTCCAATGATCACGAACATATTAAAGGCAGCGCTGCCCACGATGGTCCCCGGACCGAGCTCACCGGACTCAAACCCATGACCACACACCTGAAATAAACACACATGACAAAATCAGCCAATCACAACATATCTGATGCTTAATGTGGAGTTTGGACCAATGAGATTGCACTGTGGGCGGGGCTACACAGCATAACGCAACAAAAATAGAAGCTAAGCGACTGAAAAAAATGTTGAAGTGTTTATTATGTAGCAATTGTTTAAAACGAAATGAAATTAAGAAAAATTAAGAAAAATAATTGATTGCTTGAATTCCAAACATAAAATACAAACACGTTATTTTTGTATTATATATATCAGTGGTTCTCAAAGTGTGGTACAAGTACCACTAGTGGTACTCAGACTCCCTCTAGTGGTGCGCAGAGGAATCACTGAATTAAATATAAATTAATGTTAAAACACAAAACAATTTAATTTAATCTTTATTTGTTTTTATTTTTTATTATATATTATTTTTACATTTACATGTACAGTACATTTTTATTTAACTTTTAGCTACAACTTTTAGGAATAAACTGCCACGCTTTTGAACTGTGCAGAGCTGTATTTGAATATTTAGGTCTACTACGCTAGTGTAGCTTAATGCTGGTCATTATGGTTGTACTTGGAAAGCCAGATATTTTCTGAGGTGGCACTTGGTATAAAATGTTTGAGAACCTCTGACATATATGATGTATACAAATATTTCAAATTACCTTATTTTTTTTAGCTTTTCAGTTTTTATTTTTACTTTAGTTTTGGTATTTTTTTTTATGTACTGACACTAATTTTTTCACTTATTTTTTTTTAAATTCAAGATTCAAGTAACTTTAGTACTTAAGTTGAGCTTATTTTACTTAGTTGCAACCAAATTCTAATTCTTTAAGTAAAAAAAAATAATAATTTTTTATGTATTATTTTTAAAATTTGAGTACTTGACTTTTTAAATTCTAGTAATTTTAGCACTTTAAGTGCTAAAACTCAACTTAGTTGTAAATGCAACATTAAGTTTTTCATCTAATAAGTTTTAACTTTTTTTTATTCGAATTGGAGTATTTTTATTTCAAATGTAAGTAATTTAAGTATTTTTTTTTTATTTTAAGTTTAATGTAGTTGTAAATGCACAAAAAGCTTTTTTCATCTAATATTTGTATTTTTTTTTTTTACTTTTCAGATTTCAGACCATTTTAATAGTTTTAGTTAACAGTATCAACACTGAAAATGGATAAGTAAATAAAACAACCAAATTGTGAATGCAATGTCATGAAGGTGTATAGATATAAAGATAATTCATTGTTTTATGTTGTAATTTGTGACCCTGGACCACAAAACCAGTCCCTTTTTTTGAAATTGAGATTTAAACCATCTGAAAGCTGAATAAATTCCATTGGTTTATTATGATATTTGGCCAGGATACAACTATTTGATATGTTTATGATAAATTTGGACATATTTACGGTAGGAAATTTACAAAATATATTCATGGAACATGGTCTTTACTTAATATCCTAATGATTTTTGGCATAAACAAATAGATAATTTTGACCCATACAATGCATTTTTTACTATTGCTATAAATATAGCTATGCTACTTACGGCTAGTTTTGTGATCCAGGGTTACATTTATTAAATTATTATTCCTTATGTTATCTGTTATGTTATGTTATCTAATGTTTGCTTAGTTGTTTTTACTATCATCCAATGGAGGATGATTGCATTGTATTTCCCTATATATATATATATATATATATATATATATATATATATATATATATATATATATATATATATATTATTTTATATGGAGTGTGTTTAAAAGCTTGAATTAAATTAAATAACAGTCAGAACAGTTGGATTGTGTCACTTTCCATTTAACATCAGATCAGTGGGTGTTGTTGGCATTCAATAGCATTCAGTGCATTCAATGCAAGATATGTCACATTCACTGAACAACCTTGAAAACAAAGCGAATGTCCTTGGGTAAGAATGAAATAAAAAGCATGTAGGTATTGGTTATCAACACATGTGGCTCTATCACTGATCTTCCATTCTCTATATCAACACCAGCCCAGAGTGGCAAGCCTTTGGGATCGGTCTGTGACAAACAGATAATTCACCCTGCGCCTGCTTTCCAGCTGAGCTTGCGATGGGATTTCACACATCTGACGCCAAAAATCCACTGAATATTTTGCCTGACTGAAGACTGCAGTATCTCAAGATGAACGATGCCTTGTGATTACGTTGTTTAGATGCGATAGCCATACAACAATAATCCTGCTGTGCGCATGAAACCCTTGAGTGAAGCGCTATGGCCTGACGGATGTCCTAACACATTAGATCTCCTGATGCAGAGTGACAAACAACGTGGAGAGACAAATGTGAGGCAATAAAGCTCAGCTAGACGTGCTAAATGATGGCCGACACAGCGGTGCGCCTCTCCCGCAGGCAGACTCACACAGATCTGAGAGGGCAGACATGTCGGTTCCATGCGGTGGACGACGAGGGACGAACCCGGGAGCGTTCTGTCTCATTAATAAACATGATCTGGACCCTTATTAGCAGGAGCTGTGGTCTGCAGGCCACTGCTTACACAGCATGGATCTCACTATCTCCATCTTGAAGGGCCAAGGTGATGTTTAACTTATCAAAATGGTTTGACAAACACAATTTGTTGTCCTGTTTTTACAGGCTACTGAAACAGGGAGAATGAAAAACCTCTTAAAGCAGAGAATCCAGATGGGAAAACCAGATCAAGAATGAAAAAACCAGCTAAGACTGGTTTAATATGTCTGATTTACAAAATTTTGAAGGAAGAAACAATTTTCACTCAGAACTGCTAGTAAATTATACAAACATTTCCAAAGAAACATCCAGTGTTATTTTAGTATCATTGAGATGCTAAAACCAAATTGTGAATGCAATGTTAATGCCCATTTTTTTATAATATATTTTGAATTAGTTTTTTTTATTGTTATATATTTAATTTTTCATTTTTGTCAATTTTATTTATTATTACATATTTTTTTTAATTAATGTTTATTTTTACCAAGTTAAACTTATTTTATTTTTCAGTTTAGTTTATTTCAAATAATTTTTTAGTAATGTTTTAGTTTTACTTAACTAATATTAACACACAGAATTAAACGTAGAAAAACTGAAATAGTATTTTTAATTTCTTTTACATTTTTTATTTTCTAAAAAATATACAAATATTTTTATAACTGTGTATTACTGTTAATACTGTGTATATTACTGTATAATAAACAGTTTTCACAACAAATACAAAGAAACAGCCAGTGTTATTTTAGTATCATTGAGATACTATTCTTTTTTATTTTCATATTATATTATATTGTATTATATTATATTTGATGTCTATTTATCATTATTATTTATTTATTTATTTATTTTCGTATACATTTTTTGTTTTAGCTACCAAGTTATCTAGTAAAAAGCTTTGAAAACTAGCTGAAATATGACATGTTTCTTATATTTTATTTTATTTTTCAGTTTACTAGAGTATATTGTTAATCTGTTGAAATATATATATATATATTTTTATATATATAATTTTTAGGTTTTTGTATATATTATTTTATAATTTTTATTATTTAAATTTTAAAGTTTTAGTTATTTTGTTGTGTGTTTTTATTATTTTTTTAGTTTTTGTTTTGGTACTTTTGGTTTTAATTTCAGTTAATGTTTAATGTTTTTTTTTGTTTTACTTTACTATATTAAAACTAAAAACAAATAACAAAATAGCAAATAACAAAAAAATATATATATAAAATAAAACTTTTAAAAGTAGAAAAACTGAAATAGTATTTTCATGTAAAACATAATCCTATAATAGTTTTGTTTACTGCATTGAAATATATTTTTTACTGTTAATACTGTGTAGTACAGTATTTTGTGAATATATTAAAATAATAAAATATATATATTTTTTATTATTTCAATTTTAAAGTTTTAGTTATTTTATTGTGTTTTGTCTTTTTTTGTCATTTAATTTTTGATTTGGTTTTAATTTCAGTTAATGTTAAATGTTGTTTTTTAAATAAATTTTATAATTTGTTTTTCCAGTTAATTTTTATTTTACTTTAAGTAACAAAAATGTTTGTTTTTTTAATGTTTTTAGTTTTACTTAACTATACCAACCCTTAAGACAGCAAGTAACACAAATAATTTAACTTTTAAAAGTAGAAAAACTAAAACTTGGGTTTTCATGTTTTTTTTTTAAGAAGTCAGAAGCAGGTGGCGTTAAAACTTTCTAATTTCAGGAAGTTTGTATTTGAAAAAAAATAAACGTGCCCTTGCGAGCAAGATGAATCACAAAAAAGAGAGAAAGACTGTACATTTTTAAAATGCAAAATGTTCTCATAGCTTAAAGACAAAGCTAAAAGCCACAAAATGTATATTTTAATTACATGAGTCTATGAATTATGTATGGATCATGCTTTAATACAAACGGTATGATTAGACAAAGCACCACTTAAATTATGAGTGGTAACGCTGCTAATGAAATAGTGAAACCTCAGGCTACGCTAATGAGGGTTTATCCATCTGCTGTGAATGTAATTAGTGGTTATGTGGCTAATTGTTACAAAAGGTTTCCCCAACTAGCACATTTTGTCAATTTAAAGTCTCACCCACCTCAATGACCGACAGGAGGATTTCAGGGGCGGATGAACCCAGCGCCATCAGGGTCAAATTGGATACGGTTTCATTCCAGATTCTCACAGTGGCCACTGACGTTTCTCCATTCGGCATGGTGATGGTCACCTCTTTTTCCTGAGGGATCAGAATGGAACGCATTAAGGATACAGTCATTATTGCTAAGTAAATGCATGACAGGTTTTAGCTGCAGGGTCGTGCACCGTTCAGAACTGATTTGAATTTGAATTAACAGGATGCAGAATTGCCATTCAAAAAGTGGAAAGGAAACAGTGGTGAATTTTAAATATATACATACATAGCTTTTATGTGACTATATAAATGGTCATTTCAAGTTTCAGCTTTATTTGTTCTTCAGACAGTCTTCTTTACATACTTTAAGTATCAGCTCTATGCAAAGTGACCCACATTTGGTTTTTCGACCACTGAAAATGCATAAAATTCAACAATTTGCACATAGAGCTGCATTTAAATATCCACATGTCTGGGATTAAACAATATAGGGTCTTAAAAATTAACATACCAAAAGAAAAGTTTGTTAATAATTAGAATCTAAAAGATTCTGAGATAGTTTTCAATACTCCTTCAGTTACATGCATGCAAACTTTGGAAAAAGAGCATTTTGGGCATCTTTTTGTTTCAATATATTATAATTATACATTATTTCTTCTTAAGACATTTTTTTTTTTTAATTAACAAAATATAATAAATATGAAAACTATATGAAAAGTGATCCATATTTGGTTTTTGACTATTGAAGATGTGCACAATTTTACATTTTACACATGGAGCCACATTAAGATCCCAAAAACTCATTTTTGGAACTCAGACAGGGTTCTATGCAATTGTTCTGATAGATAGAAAAAAAGACACGTTTCTAGTTGCAGCATTATTTGTTCTTCAGACAGTCTTTTTTAAATACTGTAAGTATCAGCTCTACGCAAAGTGACCCACATTTGGTTTTTCAACCATTGAAAATGCATAAAATTTCAACAGTTTGCACACAGATAGATCTCCATATTTCTGGAACTGAACCATGAAGGGCCTTTAAACTAAACATACTAAAAGAAAAGTTTGTTAATAATTAGAATCTAAAAGGACACTGAGATATTTCTAATACTTTATTTCTAATAGTTACAGGCATGCAAACTTTGGAAAAAAAAAAGCATTTTTGGCACCTTTTTGTTTTGATAGAAGGACATTTACAACATTATTTGTTCTTAAGACATTCCTTTTAAAATAAATAAATAAATAATAAATAAATCAGCTATATGCAAAGTGATGCATATTTGGTTTTTGACCACTGAAAATGTGCACAACTTTAAATTTTACCCATGGAGCCACATTGAGATCCCAATAACTCTGGAAATTAATCATTTAGGGCCTAAAAATGTAGATTCCAAATAAAAAGTTTGTTAAGAACCAGGATGTAAAATCATATTAAGATATCATTAATATGTCTTGAGTTACAGGCTTGCAAACTTTGGAAAAATAATATTTTTGCCATTCAGACTCTAGTTCTAGTTTCAACATTATTTGATCATCAGTTGGTCCCCTTTAAAATAAAAAGCAAAGTAACCCACATTTGGTTTTTGACCACTGAAAATGCATGCAATTCACTCGCATCTCTGGAACTGAACTATATAGCCTTTAGAAGGAAAATACCACAAGAAAAGTGTGTTAACAAAAATAATCTAAATGGAGATATTATTGAGATATCATGTAAAAAGTGATGCATTGTATTTACTCAATAAAATTGAGGCAACAGATTACAAGCAATATTATTAATTAAATTCAACACATAAGAATTAACTAGATTGAATCAAATTAGATGCTTACAAATTATCCATTCAAAATGAGTAAAACCATACAAAAATAATTAGGTAAAATTTAAACAAAAACTTTGATTTCATTGGACAAAAAGACCCACTATACTAATGCATACTGTTATGCATGCCAGGCCAGTCGTTGGCGATCAAGAAACAGCCTGCAAATAAACATAATAAGCATGCACATGATGTCACCATTTCACAAATTCACATTTGTTTGTTGTTTATTTGGCTTGGAGATGATATAGGCATGTGTGAAAACACACTCATTTTTGTCGGTTACCATTACAGTGGTCAGTGTTTGTTTTAGCTGGGCTCTGAACACTTGACTTTCTAACATTAGATATTGTTTGGTTGCTGTAACTGAGTTATAACTGCTAGATAAGCCCAGACAAACGGTGGTCGAGTTGATTATGTTTTGACATGAATCTCTACTACTTTCTATTACATTTACAGTATCCTGTGGTTGTGCACAATTATGTATGGTGTTTTCAGGATAATCAGTGATTTTTAAAAGCTCTTCTGATCAAAATATATAAAAATAAGTTTAGGATTAGGCACACAGACATCAAGAATCAGCGTGACAACCTCAACAATGGTGACCATCAAAAAGCATGTTGCTGTACATGGCTCCCATGATGAATTTCATTTATTTATTTATTTATTTATTTTATCTGTTGAGATTCATATGCTGGTTCTTGATGTCACTGTGTGCCTCAAAGAACACTTTTTCTCACTACATTTTTTATCAGAATATTTTTTAAGAAACCACTAGATTTTGTTTATACGGAACATTCCAAATTTTACATTCTAGAATCACAAGGCTGTTGTATTCAATTCAAACTCAGAGATCAGGCACTTAATGAATGCAGATCAAATGATGATTATGTTAAAACACAACCAACACCACCCAATCACCTGTCCTCTTGGATTGTCTTGCTGTTATAACTTAGTTACTGCAGACCAGAGTATGTGAGCGGAGTGGAGCGGCAACAATTTCCCCTCCGCGCTCCGAGTATTTTACTAATCACTCCGCTCCAGCTCCGCTCCGGGTTCACCATTTCCCGCTCCCGCTCCACTCCTCGCTCACTGATATTAAAAACACCGCTGCGCCTTCGCTCCGCGTCTAAAGTATTTCAGTATGTTAAAAATATTACAGTTCTGTTCATAATGAATATTAAAAGAAAAAATAACTGGAGAGTTTTAAAGTGGCTTATTGGAACACTAGTTAGATACCACATACCAAGTTAATAACATGGTTTTAAGAATTAAAAGGTAACTGCTGCTTTGTGCAGTGCAAAGTTTGTGATAAAAATAACAGTACGTTTTCATAAGTTACTTTACCTACGGATCGCTGCATTTCTTACAGATGATTGATTGCTCGTTTGAAATCGGATACAGATGAAGTTGCACGTAAGATTACATTTGTTTCAATGTCGTAGATGAGGGTATACTTTTTATCAGGCGGCTTTGCGTATATACCCGATGCGCTCTGATGCGCATCATTCAATGGTGTCCCTGTCATATGTGAATAAATGCATATATTCACTAAAACACCCAGTAAAGATAGTAATGCTGTCAGAATCATGGCGCCGGCTTGCTTTGAAATAGTTTGATGATTGTGCTTGATGCGCCCGCGCCCGCTCTGTCTCCCGCACCGCAGACGCTGCCTGTTCATAAGAGCTTGACAGGGGAGGCGCGTGAGTGGAAAAAGTAACAATTATTATGGATTACTACTTTGAATCAGTTTATAATAACGAAAATGACACACAAATAAAAAGAAGCAGGTTTTTACGATCAGAAATTTCTTAAACCGGTAAAGGATCCAGTAAACGAATGAGTTCAAATGGTAAATTCAAAACGGCACTAGCAGAGAAAACTCTACCGATTTCATTAGAGATTGCGGAGAGTCACATCGGGTGGTGGGGGAGTTTGAGTGACCAATCTTTATCAAGCTACAGCTAAATATGTTTAACGTGAATTCTTGCTCAATACGCACGGGCAGTTGACAGGAATAGTACTTGTGATGGAGCGATGGGGGAGCGCGCTCGGAGCGAGTGAAAACCAAGACGCTCCGACTTTTTAAAAATCCGCTCCTCCCTCCATCCAAAATCAGCCCGCTCCGCTCCGCTCACATACTCTGCTGCAGACAAACAATATCAAACATTAAAAAGACAAGAGTCCAGAGCCCAACTAAAGTAAACGCTTATTTTCTCCTTCATTTTTAGTTTTTTGAATATGATGCCTGTATCATCTCCATGTAAACAACAAACAAACGTGAATTTGTGAAAAAGATAATATGCATGTGCATGTGTATTATATTATAATATTATGTGTATTATGTGCATCACATGGAGTTTCTTGATCGCAAACTACTAACCTGGCATGCATAACAGTATGCATTAGCATAGTGGGTTTTTTTGTCCAACAAAACCAATGTTTTTGTATGGTTTTACTCATTTTGAATGGATAATTTGTAAGCATCTAATTTGATTAAATCTAGTTCATTCTTATGTGTTGAATTGAATTAATAATATTGCTTGTAATCTGTTGCCTCAGTTTTATTGAGTAAATACAATGCATCACTTTTTACAGTGAAACTTTGGTGAAAAGTTAGTTTCAAATGGGTAAAAATGATCATTTTGACTGCCTTATGCAAAATATTGGATTGCTCAGTAATTATAAATCTATGACTTTAAATATTTTGGCTTTCACCGCTATTTATGTTTGTCTTTTTCAGAAAAAAGGTTTTACTTTAAATTTGGTTGATTTGTCATGGAATGACCCATTTGCTCATTTGAGTGATTGCTAATGGCTAGTTCAGACTTCTGACAAATTGTAAAACAGTCAATTTGAGCCAAACGGCTGCAGTTTTGTTCTTAGCGCTATGGCAATGTTTTTTTTTTTTTGTTTTTTTTTTTGTTTTCCGGTCTAGTAAGGAGATGCCAAACTGTATCAAAACCCTCAGGCGCAGACAACCACCACACTCACTTTTCCACAACTCAATAACGTTCCTGAAGCGCAGGTTTGCTGTCAGGGCTCGTAATTCTGGCATTGTGTTTTTATTGTTAAGACTTTTATTGCACCTAGAGTCAGTCAAACTGTCATGGTTCAGTTGTTTCTTTTGAGACGGAAGAGTTCAAGTCTAGTTTTTTCAGCCTGGAGCCTCTAAAGTGTGTGTGGTGCAGCCTCTGATCCAGAGCTGGAAATGCTTTCCTTTAATAATTTGCAACTCTCATATTAGAAACAATGACTTTTGCTCACAATGATGCATCTGAAGCGCTCTGTGCACGGCTGGATGAGATGGCTCAAGGCAAGAAAGGACCGATGCAGATTCTTTTATTTTCTTTATGACTCAGAGTTGCACAGAGTGCATTGTCAATGCTAATATGCACCAATTCTGGTCTAGTTTCATGCATACAGACAGCTATGTCTGTACATTTTGGCATACTCGCACTAAACACAATAAACAACTCAGAGATGTTTCTAAATATTAGCTATGTGCACAAGGCCTCGCGGTGCGAATGCAGTCGCTGACAGGCCATACACACCCTCCACAACACTTCTTTGTGTCCTTTCTTCGCTAACATCTCCCGACTATTTTTGGTCGTCTCTGGTGCCATTTTCACGCTCGGTTTCGCCACAACCCTGCAGACGCGTCCTCATGTTTTGACAAGGGTGTATGAGGCTTGTTTCTAAGGGACGCTTTGATTAATGAGGTAGGCTCAAAGCTGTTGGCTTTGATTTTGCAAAAGGCTGATTTACTCACCGTAGAGAGAAAGAGAGCGACTGACTCCCACAAAAGATCTATGTTAGCCATCCCTGCTGTGCTGAAAATCCTTTACCTAATTTGGTGTTCCTGGTTAAAGATTGCTTGTATATCTTTCATTATGCTATTATCACCAAATCTTGGGTTCAATTTTCTTGTCAACTTGAAGTCTTTTATTTAGCACAGGTTTTGTATTTCATTTTGGAAGTGGTTGTTCGTAGGTCTCATTGTTCGGAGCTCATGCCCCTCAGTTTTTGAGTAAAAAAAAATATTTCTGTATTCATTTGTTCACTTAGAAGTGCAAAAGGCCTAAAATTAATCCATCACAAAAAAAGAAATGAAAAACCTGTGCTTACTGACAGAAAATAAGTTGATTATTACAAGGATTTGGTACAAGACATTTATACACAATATTTTCTAGGCCATTTTTTATTTTTTTGGATACCACAAGTGAAAAAAATTGTTGAATGTGAAAATAAAAGATTAAAAGAATAAAAAAGAAACATTGGGAAGTTGTTATATTCTGTGTGAGCAAAGTCAGTAAGTTTTAGTCCAATGCAATAAAATTAATTAGCAATTTCAGGAAAAAGAAAATCCTCAATGAAGTCCAATGAGTCAGTATTTTTTTAATATATAGCTATAGTTTCTATTAATTTTTAATATAGTTTTAGTTATTTTACTACTTTAAGTAACTAAAAAATGTGAAATGCTTTCTTGACAACAAAAAGTAGTTTAAGGGTCTCATTATTTTTCAGTTAATGTTTTTTTTTTCAAGTAAGGAAAATGTTTTTTTGTTTTATGGTTTTAGTTTTAATTTACCTTTTTTAATGCATGTATTTTTTAAATGCACGCATTTTATAATAATATGCATGCATTAAAAAACAGTAAATTAAAACTAAAACCATAAAAATGCAGTTTATCTTATAATAATATATGAAGGAAACACAAAAAATTGCATAAATGGGTTAATGTTTTAAAGTCTATTAGGGCTTTTGAATATTTTCCTGGGGTCTATTTTAGGAAGAAGAAAATTATCTTTGATTCAAAATGAATGAACATGAGTTTACATCATTTTGTTTATACTAGTGTTTTTTAGTATTAGTGGTATACTGTTATAGTTTTTTATTAATACTTTGAATTGGTTTTTATTTTTTACATTTTCAGTTTCATTTTAGATAGTTTTTTTGTTTTCTGGTGTTTATATATTTTTTAATATATAGGTATAGTTTGTATTAATTTATTTTAGTACTTTAAGTCTATTTCAGTAAAAAAGAAAATCCTCTTTGATTCAAAACATCATTTTGTTTATACTAGTGTTATTTTAGTATTAGTGATATATTGTTATAGTCTTTATTCATATTTTGAATTAGTTTTTACTTTTTACATTTTTTTTTTTATTTTAGATCATTTTAGTTTTTTCTGTTTTCTGACATTTTGTATTTTTTTTAGCATATTGGTATAGTTTGTATTCATTTTTAATATAGTTTTAGTTATTTTAGTACTTTAAGTAACAAAAAAATGTGAATGCTGTCTTGACAACTAAGCAAAAGTAGTTTAAGGTTTTTTTTTTATTTTTCATTGTATTTCAGTTAATGTTTTTTTTATTTTAGTAATGAAAATGTTTTTTGTTTTATGGTTTTAGTTTTACTTGACCTTTTTTAATGAATAAAAAAAATAGTAAATTAAAACTAAAACCATAAAAAAATGTAGTTTAGCTTATAATAATATATATTGCACGATGAGTTAATGTTTTAAAGTCTATTAGAACTGGGGTCTATAAAAATGTTTAGTTATTTAGTTTTACTTATTTTTATTTAAAGTTTTTTGTTTTACGGTTTTAGTTTTAATTGACCTTTTTTTAATGCATTTTTTTTTAAATGTATGCATTTTATAATATTATGCATGCATTAAATAAATCAACCATAAAAATATGCAGTTTAGCTTATAGTATATGAAGGAAACACAGCTAAATTGCACAATGAGTTAATGTTTATAGTCTATTAGGGCTTTTCCTGGGGTCTATCTCATCTAATATCATCTATCATCTAAAGATTACAAAAAAAAAAAAGAAAACCTGACATAATATATCGAATTAGATGTGCCTAAATCCCAGTGTAATGTGTCATGTGATATAACTAACCAAAGCACAGACCAACTGTGATGAAGCACAAATCCATTCTGAGTTGAGCATTTTTATCATTGTTTTAAATAATTCTGTATAGCATTGCAACAAATGTTTGTGACTGTACTGTGATGTGCAGCATTTTTCTATTTTGTTTTACTTTTGTATTCCAGATTAGTTAAAATGTACAAATCAATGCATTCCCTACACCTGGATACATTTCAAATGCAGCAGCTGTGTAATATAAAGCTAGCTAAAGAGTTTTTGGTTTTGTGATTTATTTTCTGGCAGAGAAACTTAAACCTACTGACAAAATAAAAGAACTAAAAGAAAACTAGGCTCCTGTCTAAAAGCATTTTGGCGAATTTTCCTCTTTCGACAGGTTTATAGCGCATGAGTCAGCGGAGGTGATAAGAGTAGGCGATCTACCCTTGACAAGTGTTGACGAGTCACTCGTTTTAACAGAAAGAAAGAAAAAACATCAAGCACACCGTGAGCATTTGCATCCCATTAAACATTCAGGGGCTGCAGAAACAGCCACGATTGTTTTCATTTTAATAACAGCAATTACTAGCTAAACTGAGGTTACGCTTTTAAAGAAAGAGTTCAGCCAAAACTGAAAATCCTGTCATTGTTTACTCACCCTGGTGTCACTTCAAACCTGAATGCAGTTTGCAAAACTTTACTTCACTCAGCTTATTGTCATGCAAAAACCGTCCAGAGGGGCTGTCAAGCTTCAAAAACACAAAATAAACTGTAAAATAAAATACTCCATATGACTATATATATGCGCTGTATTCCAAGTTTTCTAAAGTCCAAATGAACTTACAGTACATTGCATTCAATGCGTGCATTTTATAGGATCATGCATTTCCATGGAATTAAACCTAACGTTCAGAAGATTCGAAAACAGACTACTTTTACACTTTTACAATGTTTTTGGACTTTCTTGGCAGTTATGGTAACTTTCAACTGGTTAATATTCTTTGTGCATCAAGATGCAATAAAAGAAAAAAAACTAATTTAGAAAAAAAAAATAAGAGCATCTGGGTTTGAAAGGACATGAGAATGAGCAAATATTAAGAAAAATATGAACTATTTATTTAACAAATGATAAATGAAACAAAATGTTCAACAATATTGTTTGGTTAATGAACCCAACAATAAAATGTCCAAGATTATGTCAAATGATTTACTGCTAGTCAATTAACAGAAGCACTACACGCAACTCCCAAAGTGGGACATAAGAACCTGTTTACCTTGGAAAATGAACCATAAATCTTAGTTTTCTGCCTCCACGATTGTAGAACGAGAAATTTATTCTCAGAAAAAAGGTACTGGGAAGGCATCTCTTCACAAGGTACTGTGTTTTTCCTATACAGTTCAGGTCAAAAGTTTACATATACCTTGCAGAATCTGGAAAATGTTAATTATTTGACCAAAAAATGCATGCAACCATAAAATAAAATAAAATAAAACACTCCATATGACTCATGCACTATATTCCAAGTCTTCTAAAGTCATATGATTGCTTTGCGTGAGGATATTATGCAATATTATAGTATATGTCATGACCAAATGCAACAAGGATAATTGATGCCTTTATGCATCTGACAGACATTTTCATCCAAATGAACTAACAGTACATTGCATTCAATGCGTGCATTTTACAGGATCATGCATTCCCATGGAATCAAACCTAACGTTCAGAAGACCTGAAAAAAGACTACTTTTATGACACTTTTACAATGTTTTTGTCCTTTCTTGGCAGTTACAGTAACTTTTAACTGGTTAATATTCTTTGCGCAAAAACTAAGAGCATCTGGGTTTGGAATGACATGAGAATGAGCAAATATTAAGAAAAATATGAACTATTTATTTAACGTTAATGTTGAACAATATTGTTCGGTTAATGAACCCAACAATAAAACGTCCAAGATTATGTCAAATGATTTACTGCTAGTCAATTAACAGAAGCACTACACGCAACTCCTAAAGTGGGACATAAGAACCTGTTTACCTTGGAAAATGAACCATAAATCTTAATTT
Organism: Cirrhinus molitorella; assembly: GCA_033026305.1. Lineage (NCBI taxonomy): Eukaryota > Metazoa > Chordata > Actinopteri > Cypriniformes > Cyprinidae > Cirrhinus > Cirrhinus molitorella. Next base: position 31,727,026 of record CM065134.1, on the reverse strand, counting down.
TCAGCTTCATAAGCCTACCACGGTTGTAGGCGAGAACAAAAAAGGTACTGGGAAGGCATCTCTTCACAAGGTACTAATGTTTTTCCTATACAGTTCAGGTCAAAAGTTTACATACACCTTGCAGAATCTGCAAAATGTTAATTATTTGACCAAAAAATGCATGCAACCATAAAATAAAATACTCCATATGACTCAATAACTATATTCCAAGTCTTCTAAAGTCATATGATTGCTTTGCATGAGGATATTATGCAATATTATAGTATAGTTTTCACAAATGTCATGACCAAATGCAAAAAGGATAACCGATGCCTTTATGCATCTGACAGACATTTTCATCCAAATTAACTTATAGTACATTGCATTCAGTGTGTGCATTTTAAAGGATCATGCATTCCCATGGAATCAAACCTAATGTTCAGAAGACCTGACTTTTATGACACTTTTACAATGTTTTTGTCCTTTCTTGGCAGTTACGGGAACTTTTAACTGGTTAATATTTTTTGCGCGAAAACTAACAGCATCTGGGTTTGGAACGACATGAGAATGAGCAAATATTAAGAAAAATATGAACTATTTATTTAACAAATGATAAATTAAACAAATGTTCAACAATATTGTTTGATTAATAAACCCAACAATAAAATGTCCAAGATTATGTCAAATGATTTACTGCTAGTCAATTAACAGAAGCACTACACGCAACTCCTAAAGTGGGACACAAGAACCTGTTTACCATGGAAAATGAACCATAAATCTTAATTTTCTGCCTCATAAACCCAACACGGTTGTAGACAAGAACTCCATTCTCAGAAAAAAGGTACTGGGAAGGCATCTCTTCACAAGGTACTAATGTTTTCCCTATACAGTTCAGGTCAAAAGTTTACATACACCTTGCAGAATCTGCAAAATGTTAATTATTTGACCAAAAAATGCATGTTATTTTTTATTTAGTACTGACCTGAATAAGATATTTCACATAAAAAGACGTTTGCATATAGTCCTCAAGAGAAAATAATAGTTGAATTTATAAAAATGACTCCATTCAAAAGTTTACATACACTTGATGCTTAATGATTCTGTATTGCTACCTGAATAATCCACAGCTGTGTTTTTTTTGTTTAGTGATAGTTGTTCATGAGTCCCTTGATTGTTAAACTGCCCATTCTTTGGTTTTTCAGCATTTTTGTGTATTTGATCCCTTTCCAACAATAGGCCATGGACACTTTTTACATTGATTGGAATGAATTCACTCTAATCAACAGATCTGAATGTAGCGTTTACATAAACGCTAAATATAGTGATCGGGTTAATATGGGCATTTATATGTTACAAGCTTCTGATCGGATTGAATTTTCTGACATGCACAACATGATATTTATCTACTTCAGGTCCTAATTCGGTGACAACCAGCACATGAACTGTTGTGTTGCGCTGCTTACTTTTGAAAACAGCAAAAGTGCCCCTTTCCGTAACCAAAACCAGTCATCTGTTGAAGAGAGTCTTAAAAATGGTCTTGGGGGACGTTGTGCTGCTCCACTTCACAGACACTGAGTGAAAGCAGCATTTTACAATGACCAAAACTCATTTTTGAAACTTTATTCATCAGAAAGGACAGCTTGTTCTGTGAGTCATATGTCACTGTGCTATTTTTATGTCACTGCACATGTGCAGTACTTTCCAGTTTTGCTTTTCAACCCGATCAAGTGTTTACATGTGCTCTTGCTCAGATTACAAAAGGAATAAACCACCGCTTACAATCTGATCGAAATTTTAATCGGATCTGGCCAATTCAATCCGATTGACGTGGTTACATGTGACATTTTTATTCTGATTCTGCTTCTAGTCCTATTAGATCGGATTACTAGGGTCCATGTAAATGCAGCTAATGATTGTATGATTTTGAGATCCATCTTTTCACACTGAGATTAATTGAAGGACTCATATGCACCTATTACAGAAGGTTCAAACACTCACTAATGCTTCAGAAGGAAAAACGATGCATTAATAGCCGGGGGTGAAAACTTTTGAACAGAATGAAGGTGTGTACATTTTTCCAGTTTGCCTAAATATCTTTTTTTTTTTTTTTTATTTAGCACTGAACTGAATAAGAAGATTTCACATAAAAGTCCACATTTACATATAGTCCACAAGAGAAAATAAGTTAAATTTATAAAAATTACCCCGTTCAAAAGTTTACATACTCTTGATTCTTAATACTGTGTTTTTACCTAAACAGCTATTTTTTATTTTGTTTTGTTTTGTTTAGTAATAGTCACTTGTTTGTTCTGAACAGTTAAACTGCCAGCTGTTCTTCAGAATAATCCTTCAGGTCCCACAAATTAATTGGTTTTTCAGCATTTTTGCATATTTGAACCCTACCCAACAACGACTGTATGATTTTGAGATCCATCTTTTCACACTGAGAACAACTGAGGGACTCATATGCAACTATTACAGAAGGTTCAAATGCTCACTGATGCTTTAGAAGTAAAAACGATGCTTTAAGAGCCGGGGGTGAAAACTTTTGAACAAAATTCTTATTTTGCCTAAATATCATATTTTTCATTTAGTACTATCCTTCAGAAACTACAAAAGATACTTATATGTTCCCCAGAAGACAAAATAAGTTAAATTTATCCTAATCTTCAAATTCCAAAAGTTTTCACCCCCCGGCTCTTTACCTTTTTTGTCTTATAGCAAGACAAAACTCACCTGTGACGTGATGACCTCTATAGACGCCATGAATCGATCAGCGATGATGGACACTCCCAGAAACATGTACATGAGAGAGACGAAATACACGATAGCCCTGATGATCTGCTCTCCCAGACCAGGATTGATGGGCTTCCACACAGGAAGGATGATTCCAGGATTGCATTGGACCGGTTCGGTGCACCGCTTGTTCACAGCGGAGCCGTTGCCATCGTCCGTCAGGTTACTGTAGAGCTCTGATGGAGCTTCTGGAGCGATGGAGGGCTGGAGAGACGGTTCTTCTCGCTGGGATTCAGGAGAACAGGATGGAGGCAGAGAAAGGACGAGGATGAGAGACAGGAGGAGGATGGGAGAGGAAAACGGTGCCATGGCCTCGCTCCTCAAAGGGCTTCGGAGTTCAGAGGAGGAGAAGAAATAGCGGAGGTGATGCAAGACGGAGAGGAACTAGCCCACTGGGGGACCTGAGGAGAAAAGAGTGAAGAAAAGAGAAGAAAAGAAAATGCATCTGTGAATGTCATCATCAGAACAACAAACCTCACGCAGTGTTCACAATCCAACATAAATATCTCCAGGCTGTAGCTCTGTACTGCACGCTTTTATAGCAGAGTAAATCAAGCAGGTGATTATAAAAAAATATGTGAGATGCAGAAACCTTGGTAGAATAAAAGACTGCACAGGCAATGCAAATGATTGCTTTCTTGAGGTGAAACATGGGTACAAGGACAACCTATTTCTGATGATGACTGATGTGTTTTTTTTTCTTGTTATTTTTTTCTTGAAGAGCTTAGCAACAGGACATTGAGCCTCTATGTCAAATAACAATGAAATAAGTGTAGAAATGCTGCCAGGATGGAGGATTATGTCCTCGGCAGGTCTCAGAGAGGGACATCTGTGTGCGCCAGGCTTTTATTAGCTCAAATACTCAAAAACCTTTCTGCACTTGCATGCAGTCACGCAAGCCAGAGGAAACTTTAATGCTCAGATGTTGTTCTTTCAGAGCTGTAGAGACTAGAAATGGTGTACTCAGGTATATTTCACTGTGGACATTACGATTTTTCTATGTAAGAAAAGAAAAACGCAAACGAAACAATTGAAGATGAACATAAAGTGATATATAAACACATTATTCTGATCTCACACAAGATGTGTTTCTTTTCCTAGAAGAAAATATGTAAATTTGTTCTCAGTTTAATCTTATTGCTGTCTAGGAGGAAACTTGATATTTACAAGATCTCATTTGCACATTTTCCTTTATATGAGTGATTTTGATATGAACTCAAGCATCTTTTTGTTAAATTCTCTCAGCTATTTATAGTGTATTTTTATTGTATTTGTTGTATTTTTCATTAAGTCATTTAAGTTTTTAATCTATTTTATTTTATCCGCTTTATTTAAATTACCAAAAACAGTTTTCAGTGAATAATAAAACATTTATAGTTTTTGTTTACATTTTTAATCTAACATTTATATTCTATTTTTACCAGCTTTATTTCAATTACCAAAAAACATTTTTTAATAATTAATTTTAGTGAATAATAAAGCATTTGTAGTTTTTACGTTTACATTTTTAACTAATATTTAAAAATGTTTAATCAACATTTTTTAATTTATTTGAAGTTAAAGTTTTAGTGAACAATAAAACATTTCTATTTTTATGTTTAAGTTTTTAATCGTATGTTTATATTTCATTTTATCAGTCAAGTCAAGTCAAGTCAAGTCAAGTCAAGTCAGCTTTATTTATATAGCGCTTTTTACAACTCAAATTGTGTCAAAGCAACTTTACAGTATCAAATGGGAAAGTAATATATCAATATTACTTTAAAATCAGCTTTATTTATATTTCCAAAAAATACTTTTAATAGCTATAGTTTTAGTGAATTTCTAATGCTTTATACGTTTAGGTTACTTTTTATCAAATATTTATATTTTTAACAGTTTTATTTCATTTATTGAAGATTTTTTTATTGAAGGTTTTAGTTAACAAAAAACACTTACATTTTTTTTTATTTTTTATTTTTTAATACAATATTTTTATATTTTATTTTATTAGCTTTAAATTGTGCATTTAATATACTTAAATTAATATTTATATTTTATCAGCTTTTTTTATCAATTACCAAATAATATTTTTAATAGCTGTAGTTTTAGAAATTAATAAAACAGTTCTAGTTCTTATGTTTACATTTTGAATTTAATCTTTATATTTTATTTTATCAGCTTTATTGCAATTACCAAAAATATTTTTTAGTAAATAAAAAAAACATTTTAGTTAAGATGAATTCTTAATCTAATATTTAATCTAATATTAATATTTTTATATATTTTTTCTTTATATAATATTTATATTTTTCAGTTACTGTAAATGACTTTGAATAGATAAAGTTTTAGTGAACAATAAATCAGCTTCATTTTAATGACCAAAAATGACTTTTAATAGCTATATTTTTTTGTGAAAATAAAACATTTCTAGTGCTTTATACATTAACTTTTATATAATATTTATATTTTTAACTATTTTATTTCACTTACTAAAGACAGTTTTTAATAATTATTGTTTTAGTGAACAATAAAAAACTTCTATTTTTTATTTGTTAAAAAGTTATGTAATATTTATATTTTTATCAACTTATTTTCAATTTTAGTTTTAGTGAACAATAAAACACTTCTTTTTACTGAACAATTAAACATTTATATTTTTATGTTTTTAATCTTATAATGTATATTTTATTTCATCAGCTTTGTTTAAATGACCAAAAATGACTTTGTCAACAGTAAACATTACACATTAAAACAGTAAAACATCTCTAGTGCTTTATAAATTTTTATTAGCTAATATTTACATTTTTGAGAGCTTTATTTCATTTACTGAAGACGATTTTTAATAGTTACTGTTTTGAACAATAAAACACTACTAGTTTTTAATAGTTATTTTTTCTAATATTTATATTTGATTAAATTAGCTTTATTAGAAATATATTTACTAAAAATCATTTTTAATAGCTTTAGCTTTAGTGAACAATAAAACAGTTACAAAACACTCTATTAAGTCTCCTGAGCTATGAAAGAGCAAACTTTGAGCAATCTAAGAGCAGACTTTGGTGTCTTGAAACATCTGAGAACCATCTGAGACACTTACAAAACTCTAGAGGAGAGACTGCGAGTTGTTTTTCCTCATTTCATTAGTGATTTCTTTCCAGCAGGTACACTCTCAATCTAATGCTGATCCATAGCACAACAGCGAGCGTGAGTGGGCGCCTGCTCATTCTCTCTCTCTTTAAATATAATTTTACAGACGCTTAGATGTTTCTAAATTCAGAGCATGCTATCCATACTCCGTTTTCCTCCCATTGTCTCTTTCTAAATGGCCTTATTCCATCACAGAGCAGCTCTGTGTCTAAAACAAAGTTTGAGCTGCTCTCTCCGCTCTCGCTCAGAATACTAAACGCACAGACAGAGCGCCTTTGTGCTCGAGTTTCACCCAGTGATGGGTTGCACGGAGGTTAGTGGGTTACCCCATCATTTCCCCTCATTATCAGAGCATCTCTCTCTCTCTCCTGACGTAATGCCACTCATATGACTGCAGGCTTGTCAATTGCGGAGAATGAATCCCCCCAATATAGCAGTCTGGCAAAGATATGACTTAAAATAACCAGGATGCACAAGCTATGTTTGTTTCAGCTGCATAAACTGCCTTAGGAACTCATGTTTCTTTTAAAACAGCACTTTAAGGGAGGTACGAAACAGATGCTTTGGACATCATAGACGAGTGAGTTGCTCATGAGAATATGAGAAGCTGAAAAGCAATGCAGTTGTATAGGTTTGTACATAATGTAGGTGTTTTTGCAATGTTTAGCATGCTAATAAAGCACATTAAAAGGAGACAGAACGAGTTGGGTATCAGTATTGGGGTTTGGCTCATGGAGCAGAAATACAGCCAGAAAGTCAGTTAAAACATAGTACAGTAAATAAAATATTGGATTGAATGCAAATTTTTGGATTAAACAAATTTGACCTTGGACCACAAAACCAGTTATAAGTGTCATTTTTTTTAAAATTGAGATTTATACACCAATATTTGGCTGAGATAAAACTGAAAAACTGAAATCTGAGAGTGCAAAAAAAATTGAGGAAATCATCCAAATGAATTTCTTAGCAATGCATATTGCTTATGAAAAATTACGTTTTGATATATTTATGGTAGGAAATTTACAAAATATCTTCACGGAACATGATCTTACTCAATATCCTAAAGATATTATATAAAACAAAAAGCAATAATTTTGACCCATACAATGTATTTTTGGCTATTGCTACAAATACACCCCAGCAACTTCTTTTGACTGGTTTTGTGGTCCAGGGTCAAAATCAACAGGAAAAAAGTAAGAAATTATATTTTGTTTAAAGAAAACCAAACCTATTTTTAGGACCTTTTAAATTATACAGTCAAACCAAAAATGATTCAGACACAAGATGTATTTTTTTTATATTTTTTTTACTAGTAAGTGCAGGACACTATAGAATAGTTCATTTATGTAACTGAAGTTAAAATAAATTAAACTGTAAAGTAAATTTTTATACAGTGGACTACCAGTGAATAAAAAAATCAAAAATTTGATTCATTGGTATGTTTTCTTACATACCTTTCTTTCAAAGTTTAGATTCATTTGTTCTGGCACAGTTAATTTTTTATTTTCTTGTCATATTTTATTACCATTTTCTATACTATAGCAAATAAACTCTGATAATATAAGAAATTTTTAAGGTGTCTGTATAAATTTTGGTTTGACTGTATGTTATTTAGTATTTTTTATGACAGATTCGTTAAAGGAGAATTTTATAGAAATTTACAGATAATGTACTCAACCCCTTGTCATCCAAGATGTTCATGTCTTTTTTCAGTCATAAAGAAATTATGTTTTTTGAGGAAAACATTTCAGGATTTCTCTCCATATGGTGCCCCCAAGTTTGAACGTCCAAAATGCAGTTTCAATGCAGCTTCAAATGACTCTAAATGATCCCAGCCAAGAAAGAAGGGTCTTATCTAGCAAAACCACTGGTTATTTTCTAAAACAATTAACAATTTATATACATTTTAACCTCAAATGCATGTCTTGTCTAGCTCTGTCTAACCTCCCATCTCATTTTCTCCTCTAACTTCAAAATCGTCCTACATCGCAGTAGAAGTACCGACCGTGTGTTTACAAAGTGAACATACAAAGAAGATTAAACACCCTTTACCAAAAAAAGGTAACACAACAATGTAGGACGATTTCGAAGTTGGAGAAGAAAATTAGATGGGAGTTTTTTGACATACCCTAACTGTATTGACCCAGAATGTCAACGCAGAGCTAGACAAGACGCGGTTTGAGGTTAAAAAGTGTATAATTTGTACTTTTTTCAAGAAAATAACTGATGGTTTCTCTAGATAAGACCATTATTCATCTGCTGGGATCATTTAGAGCCATTTGAAGCTGCATTTAAACTGCGTTCAAACTCACGGGCACCGTAGAAGTCCACTATATGGAGAGAAATCCTGAAATGTTTTCCTCAAAAAACGTAATTTCTTTACGACTAAAGAGAGAAAGACATGAACATTTTGGATGAAAAGGGGGTGAGTAAATTACCTGTACATTTTTGTACTGGAAATTATCTTTTTCTTTAAAAAAAAAAGATTGTCCACCCTTCAAATTATTAGATAAGCATCTACAAATTACTACATTAATACAAATTACTTATGGATCCAATTCACATGAGCCTGCATCCCCTCATCTTTAGTCAGTTATTGTTTAGCAAATAAAAATAAAGAAATAAATTATTTATATATATATATATATATATATATATATATATATATATATAAAAAAAAACTAACAGTTCACTTTCACATTTACTCACCCTCAGGCCATCCAAGATGTAAATGAGTTTGTTACTTCATCAAATTTGGAGAAATGTAGCATTACATCACTTGCTCACCAATGGATCCTCTGGAGTGAATGGGTGCCGTCAGAATGAGAGACGAAACAGCTGATAAAAACATCACAATAATCCACAAGTAATCAAAACCACTACAGACCACCAATTAACATCTTGAGAAGCCAAAAGCTGCATGTTTGTAAGAAATAAATCCAGTTTTAATAATAATTAAAAAAAAATCTGTTTTTAACCTCAAACCGCTTATTCCAATGAAAAAGTTCATCTCCTGCTGTCGTCTCACATCAGAAACCACAAACATATTTGTTTAGAGCTATTTTGGACTGTTTTTGTTTGTAAACAGTGCTTAAAATTTTCTGAATTTTTCACTGGAGGAAGCGATATTATAGATTATAGACTCATATTTTAGTCAGAAGCAATGGTTTGAAGTTAAAATGTCTTAATGATGATTTTTTTCTCTCACAAACATGCAGTTTTTGTCTTCACAAGACATTAATTGATAGACTTGTGGACTATTGTGATGTTTTTATCAGCTGTTTGGACTCTCATTCTGACGGCACCCATTCACTGTAGTGGATCCATTAGTGAGCAAGTGATTGAATGCTACATTTCATCAAATCTGATGAAGAAACAAACTCATCAATGTTTTGGATGGCCTGAGGGTGAGTGATTTTTGAGTCAAGTATTCTTTTTAAACATGCTTCAGTATTTTTTAAAATTTGGAACATGTGCATGTTTTCATGAGATTTATCATAATGCACTCTCTCTCTCTCTCTCTTCTGTCACACATACAAACATTCCCACGTGCGCAGGGATTCACCCATTTAGCTGTTTCAGCAAGTGCACTCACATGCCAAAGCCAGTGTGCACTGACCACAGCATACATATGACACACACTCACACACACTGATGCAGCATTTCTTTTCAAGCTATTCTCAAACAGACTGAGAAGTTCACTCTTACATAAGCAAGTTACGTGCAAGCCACGGCGAGGCTAAACGCAATTCTTTATTTTACCAAAATGCTTTCCGGAAACACTCAGCCATGGCTCATTGCAGCTGCTGACCTTGAGCCATCTGATAAATATGTGCCTACTTGTGTAGAAATGAGAAACTTGAAGCCTTTGCCTATTATGCCCCGAAACTCACTACCCAGAGTCATTACAGACTACACATACAGTCATTATAGACTCATCTGCTATTCAATCCAGCCTGAAAACATTTTTCTTCAGAAGAGCTTTTACTTAACTAGTTCCCATTGTCAGTGCATTTTTTATCTTGGATCTTGTTTATGCACTGATGTATTTCTTGTTAGTCTTCTGTTTATTTGTCACTCTGTGCCTTGAGGAGGCACTCTTGTTAGAATGTATTATTGTTAATTTTATTATTAAGAAAACAGAAAAGAAATGCATGAATAAAAACATTGATTAAAAAAAAACTTATTTTAATTTAACTTGATGTACTAAAATAACTAGAACTGAAAAAAACAAAAAAACAAAAAAAAACAAAAACGAAATAAAAAAAAAAAACCTAAAACATTAACTAAAATGAAGATAAAAAAAGAAATATTAAAATAACTAAAGGGATTTAAAATATTAATAAGAACTATAATAGTAAATGTTGATGTGTGTTATGTTAAACACAGGCTTTTTCATTCATAACTAAAGTCACTAACAAATATTCAGTTTAAAAAAAATAAAATTTAATCTTATAGAAAAATGAAAACATACATGCATAACCAAGAATTTAAAATATGCAACTATTCTGAACTGTTTTTCAAAGTATAATCAATAATATGTGCACATTAAACATGTTGACACATGCATTTAACCAGAAAATTTTGTTGGATCATTCGGATGAGATGGAATTTGTTGAATCATTCGGATGAGATGGAATTCATCCAGAGGAAATCTCATTCTCTTCTCTTCTGTCAGATATCAGGGCCGCTGTCCAAATGAAAACTACAGGCCCGGCGTGCATCACTGAGCATGTCGGTACACATTTACTGTGTGCTTTAAAAACCGTCTGTGACATTTTATGTTGGTGAATTGGGACTCGTAACCTAATTTGACCTTTTGAGTACAAGAAGACAATACTCTAACAGCACGTTATCGCTGAAGGAGTCTGTGACGAGGGACAGAAGGAACCTAGTTTCTGTTTACTTCTGAGCCAAATTGATGTGCTCAAAAGCTGTGAATAATGTAGTGCATTTATTAGCTCAAGGGGAAATATTAATAATTAATCATAACTCATTATAATTAATTATAATATTTGGATAATTCAATAGAATTATCTTGATAAGGCTGAATTTACATTACAATGAATTGACCCGTTTGTCCAGCGAACATTCAGGGTAATTTCACATGTATTCAAAGAAAGGATATTTTCTTTGCCACAGAAAATAACTTATATTATATTCTTATATACTAGTGCATAGAGCATGTAGCTCGAATCGGAAATCGTAAAGGGACATTAATATTTTGCAAGGCAGAATCAGAAACTCATGTAATTTGTGCACAAGAATTTTATTAAATAAGGACTAAACACATAACTAATCTAAACAAACAAACATACAGTCATTCACACAGGGTAAAGGGCAAGTGAGAAGCCATTAGAGAAACAAGGAGAATGAAACTATGAAAGGAGCCAGTTAACCTTTAGCGAAACCATCAGTGCTGTTTTCCAACAGGTCTATAGCTTATACTAAACCTCTGTTCAGTTAAACGTACGATACTTGCGTTGCCTTTGTTGCGTCCGGATGCAGTCTCGTATGAAAGTCTTGATGGTTTCAAGGTTTTGGATTTGCGATCATGTTCTTCCCGGTTTGAAAAGTGACAAGACGTGAGGCCAAGTATGGTGACCCATACTAGGAATTTGTGCTCTGCATTTAACCCATCCAAGTGTGCACACACACACACACACACACACCGTGAACATACACCCGGAGCAGTGGGCAGCCATTGCATTGCTGCGGCACCCGGGGAGCAGTTGGGGGTTCGGTGCCTTGCTCAAGGGTCTCACCTCAGTCGTGGTATTGACGATGGAGAGAGCGCTGGATATTCACTCCCCCCACCGTCAATCCCTGCCGGACCTGGGACTCGAACTCGCAACCTCTTGGTTACAAGTCAGACTCCCTAACCATTAGGCCACGGCTTGGAGTGTCCTCCAAGATGTCCTGACTCTTTGGTGATTGGGAGTTTCTTCCCAGTGATGTAAAGAAGAACAAAAGGGCTGAGAGAGAGATCCAGCCGAAATCTGATGATCCTTGGGGAATGGAAAGACAAGGCCGCACGGCCTGGCACAAGCTTAAAAGGTCCAGAAGAGTTCTTAGCTCATCATCTTCTTAGGTTCTGAAAAGAACATGCTCAAGTCAGATCATGCTCAAGTCCTGCCGGGCGCTGGTGCGCCGGCTCCGGGACTTAGCAACCAGAAGATGAGACACGTGTGAAGAGGGTGAAAGCACCAAAAAAACTGAGATGAACTGAAGACTGAAGACTGAAGAGAGCAAAATGTGGCTGGTGTGAGTCATTTATCTTCTAGAGTGGTCACACCTCTAGAAGTTCAGAGAGCCAGTGGTGTCCGGTACTTTTTGAGGGAAATTTTATGATGATTGTTCCGGGAGCACGGCATTTTGCATATATAATTTGATTGGGTGCTGGTGCAAATATCACTAAGGATTCTTAGAACACTAATATGTTGCACAGGTATCAACAAATAATATCCACCATCTTTTAGATCATCAATAGCTAATTAATTAATTAATTAATAGCTAATCTCCAGCTGAATAGTGTTTTTTCAATATGCAAAAGCATATGCACACAAAGGATTTTGTCTAAAAATGAAACATGCAGCAACCTCTTATTTTGGTGGCTTTGCACTACAAGAAGTTAAAAGGAATACATTTAAATCAAATAATTAAATACAAAAGTGGCAGAGCCACTTAAAATGGGAGAGAATTGGTTATTTTAACATTGTTAATTTATTCTATTTTATTATTTATTCAAAACAGAAGCCCTGGAGCGTGCTATTGCATCCTGCTACCCGTATTGCAGGGTCTGAAATAATTTTGCATGCTTAAAATCTGTGTGACTGGCCCTTGAGTCCTGGGCACATCCAGACATTACACAGTTATTTGTTTCAGTGAACTGTTTGGGTATTCAATCATTTTATTTGGCAGTGTTTTACAAAACACTGAGAACATGCAGCTAATGTCTCAAGCGATCGTGTCCTGGCTGTATTTCAGGTCATTGAAATGAGAAGCAGTTTCCTCTGTTTCTTCTGAGGCTTCTGGGAAAATCCTGATGTTCCTTCATTAATTCTTACAAGCTGGCTGCATGCACACAGAGCATTACCTTGCCTGCTGTTTGTTACAGCCAGCATCGTTTGATCTCGTGGTTTTGCAATTTTTTTAAACATGCCCATTGAAAATGTCATTTAAAATGCAATGCATGAACAGACTCTTCCTGCACATACACAGGCACTTACACACACACACACACACACACACACACACAGATGGTGATGTGATTTGAGAAGGCAGTAGATTCCATCTCAGAAAGTGAACAGTTGCTTCATTTCTCCCACCCATAAAGCTGAAACACACTCTATTTGATTAGAGCAGTATCTGATGATGGCTTTATGAACATGATGCTGGAAGTGTCTGATGCTAAAAAAGAGCGACTCATTATGAAGAGTGTCTGATACTTGAAGATCATCTGGATAGAAGAGCGTCTGATGCTTGAAAAGCATGTCTGATGACAAGAGCATTTAATGCTTGAAGAACGCTTGATGATGGAAGTGTGTCTAACGCTTAAAGAACGTATGATGATGGAAGAGCGTCTAACGCTTGACAAATGCCTGATGATGGAAGAGCGTGTAATGCTTGAAAAACACCTAATGACAGAAGAGTCTCTAATGCTTGAAAAATGTTTGATGACAGAAGAGCATCTAATGCTCAAAGCTCTTAAAATAAATACCTGATGACAGAAGGGTGTCTAATGCTTGAAAAACATCAAATGACAGAAGAACATCTAATGCTTTAATATCGTCTAATGACAGAAGAGCATCTGATGCTTGAAAAACGTCTGATGACACAAGAGTGTCTAATGCTTGAAGAATATCTGATGATGGAAGAGCATTAAATGCTTGAAAACATCTGCTGATGCAATAGCATCAGATTCTAGAAGAAAAGCCTGATAACAGAAGAATGTCTGATGCTTGAAAATGTCTGAAGATTGGAAAAAAGCAGCAGATTCCTAAAGATGGGTGTCTGATGAAGGATGAGTATCTAATGCTCAAAGAGTGTCTGATGACATAAGAGTGTTTTAAGCTTGAAAAAGATCTAATGCTTGAAAATCGTCTAATGACAGCAGAGCATCTGATGCTTGAAAAACGTCTGATGAGACAAAAGTGTCTAATGCTTGAAGAATGTCTGATGATGGAAGAGCATTTAACGTTTGAAGAAATTCTGATGATGAAAGAGTGTCAGATGCTTGAAAACATCTGCTGATGGAAGAGCATCAGATTCTCGAAGAAAAGCCTGACAACAGAAGAATGTCTGATGCTTGAAAATGTCTGAAGACTGGAAAAGAGCAGCAGATTCCTAAAGATGGGTGTCTGATGAAGGAAGAGCGTCTAATGCTCAAAGAGCGTCTGAAGACACAAGAGTGTCTAATGCTTAAAGAATATCTGATGATGGAAGAGCATTTAATGCCTGAAGAAAGTCTGATGATGAAAGAGTGTCAGATGTCTGAAAACATCTGCTGATGGAAGAGCATCAGATTCTCGAAGAAAAGCCTGACAACAGAAGAATGTCTGATGCTTGAAAATGTCTGAAGACTGGAAAAGAGCAGCAGATTCCTAAAGATGGGTGTCTGATGAAGGAAGAGCGTCTAATGCTCAAAGAGCGTCTGAAGACACAAGAGTGTCTAATGCTTAAAGAATATCTGATGATGGAAGAGCATTTAATGCCTGAAGAAAGTCTGATGATGAAAGAGTGTCAGATGTCTGAAAACATCTGCTGATGGAAGAGCATCAGATTCTTGAAGAAAAGCCTGATAACCGAAGAATGTCTGATGCTTGAAAATGTCAGATGATTGGAAAAGAGCAGCAGGTTCTTAAAGAAACATCTGATAACACAAGAGTGTCTGATGACGGAAGAATGTCTGATGCTTAAAAAAGGTCTGATGCTGGAAGAGCATCAGATGCCTGAAAATATAATATCTGATGACTGAAAAACGTTAGAGGAATATTAGTTTTTTTTTAAAAGAAACATTTAATAACAGATAGGCATCTGATGACAGAAAAATGCCTGATGTTTGAAAAGAGTCGGATGCTGGAAGAGCAGCAGATGCTTGAAAAAATATCTGATGATGGAAGAGTGTCTGATGCTTGACGAACATCTGATGACTGAAGAGTGTCTGATGCTTGAAACAGGTCTGATGCTGAAAGATGTCAGATGTTGAAAATATATCTGATGACAGAAGAACATCTGATGACGGAAAAGAGTTTAAAGCTTGAAAACATTTGATGATGGGAACAGGTTCTTAAAGAAACGCCTGATGACTGAAAGAATGTCTGATGCTTAAAAACGTCTGATGATTGGAGAGCTTTAGATTCTTAAAGAAATATCTGATAACATATGATGACACAAGAACCTGATGCTTGATGAACATCTGACACTTGAAAAGGTTCTGATGCTGGAAGAATGTCAGATGGCTGAACATCTGATGACAGAAGAATATCTGACACTGCAAGAACATCTGTTGCTGGAAGAGCTTCTGATGTCACAAGAGCAACAGATGCTGAAGGAATGAGCATCTGAGAAGAATGTTTGCTGGAGCAAGATCATCTGATACTGGAAGAATGACTGCTTCTGAGAGATCATTTGATGCCGTTTCGTTGTAGAAGAGCATCTGATTGAGACCATCTGATACTAGAATCTGATCTTGAATCTTGAGACCATCTGATACTAGAATCTGATGACACAAGAGCATCTGATGCTGGAAGAGGTTCTGATGACAAAAGTGCATCTGATGACAGAAAAATGGTAGATGATGAGATCATCTGATGAAAAAAGACCTCCTGGTGAGTGTCTGATGTTTGAAAAATGTTTGATGACACAAGCGTCTGATGACAGAGTGCAAGTGTTTCAGGCAACAATATTTTGATTAATTCATGCTGAGTTCCACTTTCGACATCACGTAATTAAGCTGATTTTCTTAAACTGCAGGATCAAAGCAAGATTATGTAGCAGTTTTTTTTTTTTTATTTTGCTTCATGCTCAAATATAATTTCAACAGCTGAGACCGGAAACCTCACACGACAGCAGTGAGAAAAGCCGAAGGCTTCACATTAACATGGTGAGCTCTCATCACCAGGAAAATAGAAGAACATTTGCATATGCTAAACACGGATTATTATTAGTACAAGAGAGAGAGGACACTGTGAACCTACAACACAGACACTGTACAAGAACTTCAAACAGACGAGCTGCCCTAGAACTCACAGCGACGATCTTCATGTGCCCTTCTATCACTACAAGTGTCAGGGTCTTGCTATATTTAGGTGGCTTAATTAATGCTCATTAACAGGATTAATGCAAAGGTTGAAGTCATTACACTGTACAATTCAACACTAAATCTTCACAGCCACCCCACAGATGAAACAGATGAGTAATTATTGTGTCACTGAACTGATTAAAGAGAACACAGGTCCTCGATTTCATCTCATATTAATAGAGCTTTTAATATTTGATGGTAAATGTGAATGAATGGGATTCTCTATGAGGAAGCTGCCAGAAACATGAGAGAAAAAAAAATGGTAGATATATAGGCCTATTATCAGAAAAAAAAGGAAGATGGAGAAGATTAGAAAAGGGTGATTATTGTAAAATCTACTAAAATACTTAGAAATTAAGATATACTGTTTACCATAAAGTCTTGGCCAATATGTATTTCCACCACACTTGTGTAACTTAAAAACATGCAATATACTGTATAAAATTATACATTTTATTATGTTTTTATTAGGTTTTTGACATATTTTAAGATCTATTTTGAAACAGATGACACCTACTTAAAATAAAACACAGCATTTGTGCATTGCAATAAACAGTAATATAGCCTAATATAGGAAAATGTCCTTGTGAAAACTAGCCCCGGTCTCCCATATAGTATATCGTTTAGTATATCCTATGTTCTTAACATAAATTATTATAGATTACCCAAAACCCTAGCCATGAAATACTGTATAAGTCAGATTTTGCTTTTATGAATAGTTTCATGATTTCTTCTGGGGGCATTTTCAAGTTTCATTCTCACCAGCATAGCAGATACTGAAACACACACACACACACACACACACACACACACATGCTTACATTCCTCTAGCTGTGAGCACACAGAGATCTGTGTGAATGTAATTTATCATTTTCTACACAAAAAAACCTGCATTGCAATTGTGAAGTTCAGGGCGGGAAGAAGGAACGAACAGATTTAGAGTTAATGTCACTGCTAGTCAAACAAACTCACAGGATTCATTTAACTCCTGGGAAAAACTCAATTCTGCACTCAACACAATATGATGGCAGACACACTGCAAGGCAGAGGTGAGAATTGAATTTTTCTGCATCATCTTGATTTACCGTGTTTAAAACGAGCTTCAGACCCGACATGTGGCCGTTGGAGCAGATGGCAGCGAGGTGTTCCACTCTCGGACCCTCAGAACGCTTCATGAATTTTGCAAATGCTGATTTAGTAGTTTTATGCTCTACAGTGAACCAATCATTAAAGCTGCTTAATAGACCTTGACAGCCTGACTGAGACATGTAGATGTTGAGGAACGACTTCCCTTCTGCAGCTATCATCATTTTAACAGACTTTCCTATATTCAGAACATCAGCAATAGTTGCTTCGTTCAAGAAATTTTTCCTTTGGTTATCCCAACATTAAGAGAACATTCCATCTTATAATTTTGCAAACATTATGGGAACTTTACTTTTAAATGTTCTCTGAACATTCAAAACACAAGTGTTTAAAAATTTTATGCGAACTAGTGAACATTCCATTTTAGAATTTTGCAAACATTATGAGAACGTTACTTTTAAATGTTCTCTGAACATTCAAAACACAAGTGTTTAAATATTTTATGCGAGCAAGTGAACATTCCATTTTAGAATTTTGCTAAATACTAAAGGAATGTTACTTTTGAATGTTCTCTGAACATTCTGAAACATTTAATATGTTTTAAATAATAACAAGTAAAAAACATTTAGGCTGTGTCCGAAAGCCTAGGCAGCTGCCTTGCTGCCCTATCAGGCAATGATTTCGAAGGCTGTGAAGGCAACTCCAAGAACAGTTTCGGACAGGCTTCAGAGGGAACTTAACATGACGCCGTTGCTAGGTTACCTAATGGTTAAGTTGTACATTTTGGAGAAAAACGATGTTATACAGTTATGTATAAATGGTTAATAATACATAAAGACCTCGATGTCATTGCCTGCCGATGGTCTGTGTGTCGTAGAAGCTATTTTTTGCTTAAATAAATAAAAGCACTGATGCAAATATTATTGCAGAACAGGTTACTAGAGACTATTTCATTATTATTAGCAGTATATTATATATTGTTCTTATTTACTACTTATTTGAACCCTTTTAACATTTTTAGAAAATATTAATATTATAAATAATATTGCTTATTACGTTTTACACTATTACTATTCATAAAGGATATCATGGTCAATATCTCATCTATTATATAAAATAACAAATTTAATTTCACCAGAATATATTTATTTATATAGCCTATATGATGCACATGCACAGGATTGTGGGGAATCAAAGGCAGCGAAGGATACATCTATGCTGCCTTCAAAATTAGATCAGATGATCCGGAGACAGGAAGTGAAGCTGAATGGGTATTCGGACTTGCCTTGATGCCTTCCAGCCTTGGAATTTTAGAGCTTCCAGATGCAGCATTAAAATTATAATTTATCGGCACAGATATTAAGCGTTTTTATATATATTTAGTATCGGTCATTTTCAACACTGATTTGCTGATAAAATAATTTAAAAGCATTTAAAGAAAGTTTTTGTCAGAGCATTTTCATTTTTACTTTCATTTTATATATATCGGTAGAAAATATCGGTTATCGATCTACTTGAGCTGTAATAATTGGCATCGGCCCTGAAAAACACATATTAGTTGATGCCTAATTGTTTAATAAACATTTCATGAACAACATATAAATAACTTTTAGTGCAAACATTTTGAGAACATGATTAAAGACCAGATAAATGATCTAAGATCGTTTTGGTAATGTTTCATTAGGTTATAAAAACATTATTTCAAAAAACGTTCTGAAAACATTATTAAAGACCAGAGAATTCTGAACAAATATCCAATTAACCTTTCCAGAGCATTCTGGTAACATTCCTTGTTAGCTAGGTTAGTGTCTCTTACACACTTGACCTTTTCTTTGAAATCGAAAAGCAGTGTATTGCCTTACACCACAGCATTAACATAATTATTTTGATATGACCACAGTATGTCCATGGAAATGTACAGTACTTCAAAATGCTTTCTGTCAGACTGATTTGTTTCATTTGTAATGCTTTGAATGTCATTACCACCTACATCTGCAGCCAAGCACAGTCAAGCTGGCCAAAGCTCACAAATGTGCAATACCACCCACTGGCTTCACTCTGAACCTCAGATCAAACACACACACGCATTCAGGCTGAAGGAAAAAAAAAGACCTGAAAATTTCTCAGGTTTTCTAAGTTTAAAGGGCGTTCAAAGTGTCTCATTTACACCTGAAATGAACAAACACTTCTAAGCTACCGGTATCTTGTGGAGCTCCTGGAGTTTAATGGCGTTTCATTATCATGCAAGGCCAAGCATTTCATGTTTTTCCTCGAAACAGGACCATGTGAGTCCCAGCAATCATCTTATATTGTGTAAACATGCATGCGGTCGCATTAAAAAGTACTGTACTCTAAAAAGTCTGGATTAATGCACACCACACAGTTCTAAGAACGTTTTTGCTAATGTTCTCATTAAGTCTGATATCCTGAACATTCAAAATGACAGATTTTTTAAATGTTCTAAAATCTTTTTTTTCTTGGTTACACAAACGCAACTGGAACATTCCATTTAATAATTTTATTTACATTATGTGAACATCAACATTACGTGAATGTAACTTTTGAACTTACAACTAAAACATTTTGGAAAAAAACATCCATGACTGCAGTATAGATTACATTTTTTTGCTAACGTTTTGAGAACGAGTAGCTGGGTAGTATGCATATTAGCGGTGTGACGAGACACTTATCCCACGAGACAAGATTTTTAAACTTTTTAAAGAAATCCTCAATAATGAAATATATAGGGAAAAATTGTATTTTATTCAAGTGAAAAAAATATAGGTGCATTTTGATATGAACTTGTACTTTATGAAATTAAACTTCTATTGTAATGAATTATATAAACATGTAAACTAATGCTGCATGATTCTGGATAAATTAAAAAACTTTTTTTTTTTTTAAATTGGAGATCACAATTCTCTCATAATTCTGAAGAAAAAAGATTAAAAATTTAAACAAAATAACAATTTGCTAGTGATTCTGACACAATGTTCATTGCTTAAGTCTTTCTTAAAAATATATTCGATCAAATTAATTTCACAATTAATAAAGATTTAATTTACTTTTGGAATCTCCTGAGTGAATGATTCAATGATAAATGTGACCATGTCTTAAGTCGCTGGGGTGTTTTTGTAGCAATAGCCAAAAATACATTGTATGGTCAAAATTTTTGATTTTTCTTTTATGCCAAAAATCATTAGGATATTAAGTAAAGATCATATTCGCAGTAGATATTTAGAAAAATTCCTACCGTAAATATATAAAAACTTATTTTATATAAACTAATTTTTGATAAGTAATACAGTATGCATTGCTCAGAACTCGTTTGGACAATTTTAAAGGCAGTTTTCTCAATATTAGATTTTTTTGCACCCTCAGATTCCAGATTTTCAAATAGTTGTATCTCGACCAAATATTGTCCTATCATAGCAAACCATACATCAGTGGAAAGCTTATTTATTTAGCTTTCAGATGACGTACAGAAATCAATTTTGAATAATGGACACTTATGACTGGTTTTGTGGTCCAGGGTCACAAATACATTTTTAAATGTGTTGTCTCCACCTCCTGGTGGAAGAGGATAAGCCTCACAATACATACACGTGTTAAGATACGTTCGTTTTGACCGCTATTATAGACATTACGTGTTTATACCCAAACTATAAACTTTTATTCTAGTACTTCTGTTATTTAAATGTCTGTAACACAGAAATAATGATCATTATGTGTTTGAAAGACAGGAATAAGATTGCGTTGGCGTTTGAACAAAGATGGCGATCTTTTTAGGATTAATTAGCTCTAATGTAAACATTGCACGTTCTATCACGTTAGACACATCAGATTTGGTCACATCCCTAATGCATATGCATTATAATCATTACATGAGTTCATGTGCAAGTTTATTTCAGTAATTGATTAGTAGGAAAACGTCTCGGTTACGAAGGTAACCCTCGTTCCCCGAAGGAGGGAACGGAGACGTTACGTCAATGACGTAATAATGGGGATCGGCTACGAGACCCTATCACCTCTGAGCTTAAGAGAAAAAGCCAATGAGAATTGGCGAGTGGAATTTGCATGCGGCGTGCATCCACTCATTCAGATTTGCTGAGGAGCTGAGCCGCAACCCGGCTTCAGCGCAGTCCAGGATTGTGGCAAGAGGACGTAACGTCTCCGTTCCCTCCTTCGGGGAACGAGGGTTACCTTCGTAACCGAGACGTTCCCCCTCAGTCGTTCTCTACGACGTTACGTCAATGACGTAATAATGGGGACCTCTGGAAAACGCCACAATCCTGAACTGCGTTACGCAGCCGAGACCCAATGCCGGCAGGAAAGCGTGTCGGAACAAAGGGCTCAATGCGTAACCGTCCCAACGCCCTGTAGACCACGTGGTGGCCCACCAGGGGTGCCAAGTTTTGAAGCAGCCGTTGGGGGGCGGAGCACAATGATGGTTAAGTCATGTGGAAGCTTTTGAAGTAAGTCTAACTAGACTGGGGAAACACGGAAGGTTCCGTGGAGATACTGAGACATGATGCCACAACCGGAGGGGGGTGAAGGAGGCCCCGCTCCGGAGCACAGTATGGACTACTCCGTCTAGTCCAGTACTGCGGGGCATGGAGGACCCAGAGTTCAACCATGGGAACAACTGGGGAAAATAGCGCACGGATCCGAGAGGAGTGGCGCAGCAAGCCGACACCTGAGCCGTCCTCCCGCAAATTACCTGATGTTACCCAACACACAGGAGGACACTGGCTCAACGCGGAGATTGTAGAACCGCGCAAAGGTATTGGGTGTCGCCCAGCCCGCAGCTCTACAGATGTCTGCTAGAGAGGCGCCGTGCGCCAGCGCATAGGAGGAAGCAACACTCCGGGTGGAGTGGGCTCGCACTCCTAGGGGGCACGGCTCACCTTGGGCTTCATACGCCAAGGTGATGGCATCAGCTACCCAGTGAGCCAACCTCTGTTTGGAGACAGCATTCCCCTTCTGCTGTCCCCCGAAGCAGACAAAGAGCTGCTCGGAGCGTCTGAAGCTCCGGGTGCGGTCCATGTAATGTGCAGGGCACGGACGGGACACAGCAACACTAAGGCCGGGTCTGCCTCCTCCTGGGGCAGAGCTTGCAGGTTCACCACCTGATCTCTAAAGGGAGTGGTGGGAACCTTGGGCACGTAGCCGGGCCGGGGTCTCAGGATGACGTGAGAGTTACCTGGCCCGAACTCTAAGCACTCTTCGCTGACCGAAAATGCATGTAGGTCCCCAACCCTCTTGATGGAGGCCAGCGCAGCCAGGAGCGAAGTCTTGAGTGACAAGAACTTCAGCTCAACTGAACTGAGTGGCTCAAAGGGAGCTCCCCGAAGGCCCTGGAGGACCACGGAGAGATCCCAAGAGGGTACGAGGTGCGATCTAGGAGGGTTAATCCTTCTCGCACCTCTAAGGAACCTGACGATCAGGTGATGCTTCCCTAGGGATGAGCCATCCACTGCATCGTGATATGCTGCAATAGCTGCAACATACACTTTCAAAGTGGAGGGGGACAGTCTCCGCTCCAACTTTTCCTGCAGAAAGGAAAGCACCACTCCGACCGAGCACTTCCGTGGGTCCTCTCGGCGAGAGGAACACCAGTCAACGAACAGACCCCACCTCAGGGCGTAGGCCTGCCTCGTAGAGGGGGCTCTAGCCTGAGTGATAGTGTCTATCACGGCCTGGGGAAGACCAATGAGGTCCTCCGTGTCCCGTCCAGAAGCCACACATGTAGGTTCCATAGATCGGGACGCGGGTGCCAAATCGTGCCGTCCCCCTGAGAAAGAAGGTCCTTCCTCAGGGGAATCTTCCAGGGAGGGACTGTCGCGAGGAGCATGAGGTCGGCAAACCAGGTCCGGGTGGGTCAAAACGGCGCAACCAACAGGACCTGCTCCTCGTCCTCCCTGACCTTGCACAGGGTCTGTGCAAGGAGGCTCACTGGGGGAAAGGCGTACTTGCGGAGGCCCCGAGGCCAGCTGTGTGCCAGAGCGTCCCTGCCGAGGGGGGCCTGAGTCAGGGAGAAAAAGAGCTGGCAGTGGGAGGACTCCTAATGCTTAATATGCACTGTATAATAGGAGTATATGCTATTCTAAATATAGCTGTTTGACTAGAAAAAAAACCCTAAGATAAAAGACTAAACAATACCCAAAAAGTATTATGTGTCAGTCTAAATCACATCTGACTGTAATGAACTGATTCAAATCAGGAAATTACAGATGGTGCTTTACAACTGGCTCTAGTCGAGATTTGGCAAGACAAACACAGACCCCTTCAAGCCGTGAGGCCAATGATGATAAACAGAATCAAATTACAACGCTGCGCATGGATCAGGCCTGTAACATTTGTCTGGCTGATTCATTTACATCATGCATCAATTTCACAATAATGCACAATGACAAAAACAGCCATGTTGGTCAACAGGGTGCATGAGATCATAAAATGCCATAATCAGATGAAATTATGCTGGTTTAGTGTGCGTGAAAAGCTGTTACCAGGGGCTTTCTCAATATCAGGGGTTCATTAATGAATCTCTGTGGAAGGGATGTTGTGATAAATGAAAAATCATTTATAATTGCACAATTATGACAAAATTTGAATTCTTATCTGAAATTAAGCAATGGAGTGTAAAAGTGGGCTCCTTGGCTCCTTTAAAAAGTCAAAACCAACCACAAAAATTGGATTCGAAAATAGCGCCGTAGTGAAAAAATCAAATGTTTTTTATTGAGCGAATTTGTGGGAAGAACTGCATATGTAATGTAATGCTATAATTTTAAACTATTCACTAGTATAAAACAGCTTATAGTTGACACTGATTGCCAAATAATCAAATATATACACATATATCCGTTGTCTGTGTAAGGAGACTGACTTGATTCCCAATGCATCATAGGAGTCACTGCAAAGTAGTTGTAGCATTAGGATTGTGGGTAATGTAGTAAGTTGCACACAAATCATATTGATTTGTGACTTGAGCAGCATATTTCATCAAATCCAAAGTTCCAGAGCTCATGGTAAATTCGTTTTGAAGGGTTCATGCATCACTGCAAGAATCTATTTCTCTGTGGAGAAAATTATTGAGATTTTTACTTCCGGAATCCAACTGTTTTGCTCTGTGCCTGAAGGAGTCCCTAAACAAGACAAATCAGAGTTGTTTTCCTGGAGAGAGAATGGTTGGATATTCTGTCTGTTTGTAACAGTAGTCTTATTTTAGTGTGTGAATCCTGTAATGAAGGTGAAGTGAGGTGAAGTTTCTCCAGCTGTATGCAGAAGCTCAGCAGTGTCAGCGAGATTGTGATTTGTGTTGGAACGACAGTCGAGCACAGATGCATCTGTCACAGTCGGTACGGCTCTTCTCTTCCTCTCCAGGTCTCTCTGCTCTCGTTTGTTCTCTCACTATCTCTCCCTCTTTTCTCGGTCTGCTCATTTCCTTTCCCCCTCGCCCATTCCTCCTCCGTCTTGTCCATCCACCCACTCATTCATTCTGTTCCCCTCAGCACATCTCGCCCTCCGTCTTAGCTCTTTCTTGTCTGTTTTTTCCCCTCTTTTTGTTTGGCATTCACTATGAATACATGTGCTGTGTGTGTATACATAGGGAGACAAGAGACAAGAAATGAGATAAGAGAAGAAAAGATGAGAAAAAGCGAGAAGAGGAGAGGAGACGAGGAAATGAAAGTACATGAAATGAGACATTAAAGGTTACAAGAGGAGATGACATGGGATGAAACAAGAGGAGAGCAGATACGAGGAAATGAGATTAAATGAGACAAGATGAGATGAGAGGAAGGAACAGAAGAAGAGATGAAATGAGATGACACAAGTGGAGATGACATGAGACGAAATGAGAAAAGAAGAGACAAGATGAGACATGCAGATATGAAATGAGATGAAACAAGGTAAGGTGAAACGAAGAGAAGAGATGAAATGAGAAAGATGAGAGAAGAGGAGACAAGATCACATGAGATGAAACATGAGGAGATGAGACAAAGAGATGAAGGGAGACGATATGAGATGAGAGGAGAGGAGAAGAGATTAAATGAGACAGATGTGAGAGTAGAGGAGAGGAAATGGGATGAAATTAAATGAAATAAGAGAAGAAGAAATAAGAGGAGACAAGCCGAAATGATATGAAATGAGAGAAGAGGAGACAAGATGAGATAAGCAGAGATGAAATGAGATAAAAAAAGGTGAGATTGGAAGAGATGAAATTATGGATGTGAGAGCAGAAAGGAGATGATACAAGGAGATGAAAAGATCCAAAACAAGATGTGAGGAGAAGAGTTGAAATGAAATGAGACACAGAGGAGACAAGATAAGATAAAATGAAATGATATAAGAGAATAAGTAAGAGGAGACGAGATGACATGAGATCAAACAAGAGGAGCTGAGACAAGGAGATGAAGGGAGATGATATGAGATGCGTGGAGAGGAGAAGAGATAAAATGAGACGATGATGAGAGCAGAAATTAAAAGAGAAGAAGAGATGAGGGGAGACAAGAGAATATGACATGAGATGAGGGAAGAAGAATAGAGATGAGATTAAAGGAGATGAGATGGACAGGAGGAGAGAAAACAAGTGAAGGGATTAGAACAGAGGGTGACACTACGAGAAGAGATTAAATAAAACAGAGATGACAGCAGAAATTAAAAGAGAAGAAGAGATGAGAGGAGACAAGAACATATGAAGAGATGGAAGTGAAAGATGAAGTGAAAGGACAGAAAATGAAAATGAAATGAGGGGAGAGGAGATGAGACAAGAGGAGATGAAATGAGACAATTTGAGATGAGAGTAGAGAAGAAACAAAACAGATGAGAGCAGATGAGTAGAGAAGAGATGAAATGATACAAAAGAAGATGAGAAGATATGAAACAAGACATGAGATGCAATGAGACATGAGGAGATGAGAGGAAAAGAGATTAAATTATACAAAAGGAGATGAGAGGAGAAGAGATAAAATGAGACCAGAGGAGATGAGAGGAGAAGAGATGAAATGGGACAGATGAGAGAAGGTTGGATGAACTGAAACAAGAAAAAAATAGATGAGAATAGATGAAATGAGACAAGAGGAGATGAGACGAGAAAAGATGAAACAAGACAAGAGGCGATGAGAGGAAAAGAGATGAAATGATACAAAAGGAGATGAGAGGAGTAGAGATAAAATGAGACCAGAGGAGATGAGAGGAGACAGAGATGTAATGAGACAAGAAGCGATGAGAAGAGATAAAACAAAACAAATGGCAATGAGAGGAAAAGAGATTAAATGAGATGAGGCAATGAGAGGACTCGATGCACAATACAGAAGGAGAAGAGAAGAAATGAAACGAGACAAAAGGAGATGAGACGAGAAGAGATGAAACGATACAAAAATACATGAGGAGAAAAGATAAAAATGAGACCAGAGGAGATGAGAGGAGAAGAGATAAAATGAGACAAGAGGCGATGAGATGAACAATACAAAAGAAGATGAGAAGAAAATAAATTAAACAAGACAAGAGGAGATGAGAGGAGAGGAGAAGAGAAGAAAATGAGAGGAGAAGAGATGAAATGAGACAAGAGGCGATGAGAGGAAGAGATGAACAATACAAAAGAAGATGAGAAGAGAAGAAATTAAACAAGACAAGAGGAGATGAGAGGAGAAGAGATGAAATGAGACAGATGAGAGCAGATGAGAGGCGATGAGGATGGATGAATTGAAACAAGAAAAGGTTAGATGAGAATAGATTAAATGAAACAAAAGGAGATGAGAGGAAAAGAGATGAAATGAGACAAGAGACGATGAGAGGAGATGAAATGAAACAAGAAAAGAAAGGTGAAGATGAAGATGGGACGAAATGAGAAATAAGGAGAGGAAGTGAGAGGAGAAGAATAGAGTAGAACAGAGGGTGACTACGTTTCATACTATGAGGCAATATGAAAGACATGAACAAAACAAAACAAAACAAGAAGAGAGGAGATGAGATGAGATGAGATGAGGAGTCAGACACACTCTGCCAGTTTAAATCTAGATTAAAGACCCATCTGTTTAACCTGGTTTACACATTTCACAATCACATTTATGTTATTCAAATCCATTAAAGGATTGTTAGGCTGCATTAATTAGGTCAACCACAACTGGGAACACTGCCCATAATACCCAATGTACTTGTTACATCGTAAGAAGAATGGCATCTACGCGAATATTAGTCTGTTTCGTTCTTATTCCGAGGTCACCACAGCCACCCGGATCCAGTCTGTATCCAGACCAGATATTGGATCAGCACCTAGAGATGACCTTGACGGCCCTGAATTTTAGCGGAGACAATGTCAACTAGACGAGCCCCAGAGACAGATCCCCAGATCCACTGTATAGTAAAAAGTACTAGATAAATAACAGTGAATGAAGACGAAGAGAGGATAAGAGATGAGGAAATGAAATGAGAGTGTAGGAAATGAGATGGAGACGAGAGAAGTGGACAAGGACGGAGAAAGAAAGTAAATGAGACAAAATGTGATGAGATGAGACAAGAGGAGATGAGAGCTTCTTCAAAGTCAAATGAACAGGTAAGTAACTGTGACTGTGACTGATTTTCCTCCAGCTGTCTTTCTTTTGTTAGCAACTGTTAGTAGTCTGTTAGCTGTGTGAAACAGTCTGTTAGTGGACAAACACACGCTGACACAAATACACCAACAGCCTAATGACTTAAAGGGTGTCCATTCATCAATGTTCGGGTGGGCAGCCCAGAGATGCTGTTAATGAGGCGGCCCTGAAATCTCTCAGCATGCCATGCAGCGGTACAAGCCCTTGGCCTCGCTGCAGACTGTGGGCCGCTACAGAGGTGACACACGCACACACCTTCAAGCGAACCTTCAAATAATGAGCTCGACACCATCTAGAAATAACATCAGACTGGACTGTGTGGAAATCAGGCTGAACTATTGTTAACCAGCAGTCAGACAAAGTCAACTCAAAGTCAAGCACCAATATGCACACCAAACGGTCTATGGAAGCACATGCATTTCCTCTCTACACTTTCTTTTCCCTTTATTCTGCAAATATATTTGGGTTATTTCACATGTGCATAAGAACAAACAAGTTTGGTCATAAATAGTTGTGCTCAGACTGCCTGGAAGATGGAAAAAAATAAAAAATAAATCACAAATGGGATCTCCGTTTCACTGAGACAGAAATTCAATTAAATGCAGATGAAGTAGAGGCTGTTGCTGAAGTCTCCTACTTTTCACAACTTTCTCCTTAATAAAAGTCCACAGTGGTCTCAAAAGTGTTGCTGGTAGAGTTTAAAAAGACATGTCAACCTGTGCTCCCAAAGTCTGCAATCCTCAATATGATCTCAAACATTTCTCATCAAAATCTCACAATGCCAAATGATTTGAGCTGAATTCACATTCATTTTATCTTCATACTTTTACGATGTTTGACCCTTGACCACAAAACCAGTCATAAGGGTCCATTTAAACTGAGATTTATACATCATCTGAAAGCTGAATAAATAAGCTTTCTATTGATATATTTTGTTTGAACAATATTTGGCAAATCTGGAATCTGAGGGTGCAAAAAAAAAAAAAGAATCTAAATATTGAGAAAATCTCCTTTAAAATTGTCCAAATGAAGTTTGCTTCTTACCAATCAAAAATTAAGTGTTGATATATTTATGGTAGGAAATTTACAAAATATCTTCATGGGACATGATCTTTACTTAATATCTGAATGATTTTTGGCATAAAATTGTTTATTTTGACCCATACAAAACATGCACCAAATTACTTTTAGACTATTTTCCATTGTTCTTTTACATGTTACTACAATAAGTAGGACAAAAAACCACCATAAAAGCATACTGTTGGAAAACACACACTGTAAAAAATAAAATGCACAATTTGCTGAGTCAACTTAAAATAATTTGTTACCAGGCTGCCGTAAAATTTTAAGTTGAATCAACTCAAATATCTAAGTTGTCACTTAGTACAACTTAACATTTTAAGTTGACTAAACGTCTTGAGTTGACTGAACTTG
Source organism: Cirrhinus molitorella (assembly GCA_033026305.1). Lineage (NCBI taxonomy): Eukaryota > Metazoa > Chordata > Actinopteri > Cypriniformes > Cyprinidae > Cirrhinus > Cirrhinus molitorella. Next base: position 31,697,710 of record CM065134.1, on the reverse strand, counting down.
AAATTTTAAGGCAGCCAGGCAACAAATTATTTTAAGTTGACTCAACAAATTGTTTTTACAGTGCAGCCCTGGTCTGAATGATTCTTTCATGAATCATGACAAAACTCAATGAACCAGTGATTAGCCATTATTATGAATAACGATTTACTTTTTGGTATTTGAATCTGTCATATGACTTCAGGAGACAGAAATGTACAGTAGCACATATAGACTAATTTTATGATACATTTATGGTGATTTTGTGAAGCTTGAAAGCTCTAGTCCCGATTTATTGAAATTGCATAGACAAGAGCAACCAGAAGAAAATCTCCAAAATTGGTCTTTTTATGTTCTGTTGAAGAAAAAGTCATTTTTAATAAAATGAGGATAAGAAAATGACAGGCATTAACATTTTTTTATTGGATGAACTACCCAGAAAATTCCATTAAGTCTCCTTAGATATGAAAGATCAAGCTCTAAGCAATAAAAAAATCTTCTGGGCAGGTTAGACACCTTTAAAATTGATTAAAGAAACATCATTACTTTCTATACTTAACATCTTAACTACAGAAAGAAGGAAAGGAAAAGATGTACGAATTCCAGCTGGAATTGACTTGAGCCACTTGCCGTCAAGTTCTTTTGTAAGCGCAGAGACAAAGACGCATGTGCGAGACAGAGAGAAGAGAAAGTTAGAGATTTTTCTCATCTGTTAATCCACTCCAGCGATTCAATCACAGCTCCAGCTCTTTCTGCCACCGCAAATTGGCCAATCCGAGTTAATTCTGATCCGATATTACTCCATTTGTGAGTGTTTTGATTCAGGAGCCTCATTTGAAGCCCAATCAACCCAAGTCTGTGATTGGTGAGCGAAAGCCTCAATGAAGAAAAGCACGTCCTGACAGCTTCCATTAACAGAAAAACAAAAATAAAGTGGAGGCAGGCGTCTCTACTCTTACCCGGGGATCAGGAGAGATCGATATATCCCTCTCTGCTCAGGTAATGACTATTGACGTATCGAGCTCTGCATCTCCAGCAAAGAGAATGACGAGCCATGAGTCCAGAGCAGATGGAGTGGCTACATTCTGAGAAAAGAGCAACAGGAAACCCCTATGGTCAGATGCCCTTCAACTCATCTTGATTCTCTATTATTTTAGATAACACCACAATGCATCATATATTGAATAGTTGTTACTTAACTTAGGGGTGCTGATTACAATAATAGTGTCTGTTTTGCTCTAGCATGTTGCACGTTTTCTCAAGATATGTGGATTTTGTAGCATTTTTGCACAGTGCCATAATAATGTTTTTATTTTTTATTTTTGTTCAGTTTATGGCATAAGAAGTAACTATGCATCAATGTTTGCTGGAAATATTGTGCATTTTTTTCCATTTCCAAGTGAGACTGTGTTAACATCTTTTTAATTTAAAAAAATCACCAAAATCTGTTATTTATCAAGGGGTGCCTAAACTTTTGCATAAGACTGTATTACAGAAGGTTCAAACACTCACTGATGCTCCAGAAGGAAACACGATGCATTAAGAGCCTGAAAACTTTTGGAATTTCAAGATCAGCGTAAATTTCTCTTATTTTGTCTTCTGGGAAATATGTAAGTATCTTCTGTAGCTTCTGAGGAGCTGAACAGCAGACAGTTTAATTGTTCAGGACAAACAAATGACCCATGAACAACAATCACTAAACAAATCAACACAGCTGTGGATCACTCAGGTAACAACACAGCATTAAGAATGGGGTAGTTTTTATAAATTCAACAATTATTTTCTCTTGTGAGCTGTATGTAAACATCTTTTATGCGAAATATATTATTTAGGTCAGTACTAAATAAAAAAATAACATGCATTTTGTATAATCCTTCTTATTTTGCTAAAATAATGAACATATTGCAGATTCTGCAAGGTGTATGTAAACTTTTGACTTCAACTGTATAACTGTATATATCTTCAGTTTCCTGTCTTTTTAGTTATGCAGAAAAAACTACAATATTCTCTTCTTCTCTACAGCAGTTCCTTTCATTCTGACCCCAGTTTTAGGGCACACCACAGGGATGCAATGGGTATCTAGACTTAAAAACAAATCATAAGCAATATCTCACATCTTCAAAGAACTCAAGTCGGGCCTGAGCTACATACTGGTCACAAAACACTGATTCAAAGGCAACTACTTTTCCAAAGTAAATTAAAACGGCAATGCAGTAAACAGGTTTTAAAAAAGGCACATTTGTGCTCCTTGAACTCCTTGTATAACTTAACAGACTTTTAATAATTTGCCCTGGACCTTTATAATACTAAATTAGTGAGCTGGCATTCACAGTAAATGCATTTGGCTTATTTCAGCTGCCTACGGTAAATCTTTAATTTGAAACTCCTCACATTACATTACACTGTGCCGTAAAGCAGCTTTCCACTGCATTTGTGTGAATAACCAATAATAATTAATCCTGTGAATAAGGGATCCATTACTCTTGAGGATTAACCAGCTGCTAAATAATTCATGTCCTGTTCTCTGATCTTTGCTTTTGTAGTTTGTAGTGCATAAAACTACATGTTTTTACACTGCCAAAGAGACAGACTAAACAAATTGAGCTGTTTCTTATAATAACAATAATACAATCAAAAACATACATTATAAATGGGAAAATTATAATATAAGCCATATCCATCTCCAGCTTTTTTTGTTTGTCTGTTTTTTTTATTTATTCAAACAAATAAAACAAAATTATAAATAAAATATTAATTAATAAATGGATTTTATTTAATTTAAATTATTTTTGTTTTTTTATTATAAATAAATTAAATATAAATAGGCCTAATATAATATAAATTCAATATAAATATTTCCTATTAAGATAAGAAAGCATAAAGTGTTTACTGTAATATGATTCAATATTTACTATTAGCATATTGCATGCAAACGCATTTATTCAGAATAAACACAGATCATTTTTAATAGCCTTTGAAGCAGAAATTCGCTTCATTTCTTACATAATGTTATCACTGCTCTTTGAACTGAGAAAGCAGTAAATATTTTAACATCAAAAAATTACACACTCCATCTAAGTGGCTAACCAACTCCAACTTAAACACTTCAACAGTCCCCCAGCAACCTCACATTAACTTCTATAGCCTCGATCCATCATTAGATTTACTCAAGAATTATGATTCCTTTCAGGTATGGAATGCAGTAAGTCAGGGTTCAGACAGCCGTATCATTGAAGCGCGGCCCTAAATGTAATCAGTATTGAGCGGGTGAAGCCGCAGCCCTTCTGAGAAAGCCGAAAGCATCGATGCTCTACAGGAGGAGCTCAACATCACTGGCCACATCAGCAGATTCATGAAGCAAGACATCTAGAGCATTACACGCAAAATGACAAATGCTGATGTACTAAGTGTGCGGTAATAACAGCTGAAAGACTAAAAGCTGAGAGAGTAATTTCATCATAACACACTGTGCACTTCATGTACGAGCGTATGTTAGAGTATGTACGCAGCTGTCTGATCTCCAAAACATAAAGACTCACACTGTATTCACACTGAACAAAATTATAAACTCAACACTTTTATTTTTGTCCCCATTTTTCATAAGCTGAACTCAAAGATCTAAGACTTTTTCTATGTACACAAAAGGCCTATTTCTCTCAAATATGGTCTAAATCTGTGTTAGTAAGCACTTCTCCTTTGCTGAGATAATCCATCCACCTGATTAGACAGCATGATTATTGCACAGGTGTGCCTTAGTCTGGCCACAATGAAAGGCCACTTTATAATGTGCAATTTTACTGTATTGGGGGGGTCCGAAAACCAGTCATTAACTGGTGTGACCACCATTTGCCTCACGCAGAGCAACACATCTCCTTCGCATAGAGTAGATCAGGTTTTTGATTGTGGCCTGTGGAATGTTGGTCCACTCCTCTTCAATGGCTGTGCAAGTTGGCAAGTTGCTGGATATTTGGCAGGAACTGGAAAACACTGTCATATATGCCGATCCAGAGCATCCCGAATGCTAAATGGGTGACATGTCCGGTGAGTATGCTGGCCATGCAAGAATTGGGATGTTTTCAGCTTCCAGGAATTGTGTACAGATCCTTGCAACATGGGGCCGTGCATTATCATGCTGCAACATGAGGTGTTGGTTGTGGATGAATAGCACAATAATGGGCCTCAGGATCATGGTCACGGTACCTCTGTGCATTCAAAATGCCATCAATAAAATGCATGTGTGTTCATTGTCCATAACATAAGCCTGCCCATACCATAACCCCACAGCCAACATGGGCCACTCGATCCACAATGTTGACTGCAAACCGCTCACCCACACGACACCACACACAGTCTGCCATCTGCCCTGTACAGTTAAAACCCAGATTCATCTGTGAAGAGAACACCTCTCCAAAATTGTCAGACGACATCGAATGTGCCCACTCAAGTCGGTTACGACGACAAACTGCAGTCAGGTTGAGGCCCCGATGAGGATGACGAGCATGCAGATGAGTTTCCCTGAGATGGTTGCTGACAGTTTGTGCAGAAATTGGTTATGCAAACCGATTGTTACAGCAGCTGTCCAGCTGGCTGATCTCAGATGATCTTGGAGGTGAAGATGCTGGATGTTGAGGTACTGGGCTGGTGTGGTTACACGTGGTCTGCGGTGAGGCCAGTTGGATGTACTGCCAAATTCTCTGAAATGCCATTTGTAGACGGCTTATGGTGGAGAAATGAACATTCAATTCACGGACATTCCTGCAGTCAGCATGCCAATTGCATGCTCCTTCAAAACTTGCAACATCTGTGGCATTGTGCTGTGTGATAAAACTGCACATTTTAGAGTGGCCTTTTATTGTGGCCAGCCTAAGGCACACCTGTGCAATAATCATGCTGTCTAATCAGCATCTTGATATGCAACACCTGTGAGGTGGATGGATTATTTTGGCAAAGGAGAAGTGCTCACTAACACAGATTTAGAAAAAAGTGTCACGTTTATAATTTTGTTCAGTGCAGATTAAAAAAAAAATAACAATGAAAATAAACTAAAAATGCTTTTAAATATTAGATGAGTAGATAGATAAGCAAAATAACCTGCCAATGTGGTAAGCAAAATAATCTTGTTTTCTGCTGGAAATAAGATTATTTTGCTTACCCCACTGGCAGATTATTTTTTCTTGTTCTTTATTTTTCTGAAAACAAGACCATTTTAACTTGTCTAGAAAATACACTGCAATTTTTGCAGTGTAGTTTAGACCTAAATTCTGTAATAGTGATACACAAACTTGTATCTGTGGTTAGTAAATGTCATCACTTCTAACCAGCACAGACAGCAGCCTAATTTATATAGGTTAGTCCACAATCACATTCGCATTCAAAACAGGTTTAATACTGATTCAAAATCATGACTTTGATTATTCATTCCAAGTGATTCACTAGCAAAAAAGAGTTCAAAAGTGCCATTCATTTTTTAATTCAACATCGCTTGTTATGATTTTAAAAAGCACAGTGAAGGGTAAAACAGAGCTTTCTGAAATTCCGAATCAGTTAAAACATTGCGTCGCAAAGCGATTCACTGTTTTGAAGATTATGTACTGATAATAATTTGATTTAGATTGGAACTTGCACATCATGAATCAGTTGATTCAGTTTGGGACTTCGGAGTAGGATCGTGAATCATTTGATTTAGATTGGGTCTTCTGAGCTGCTTTCGTGAATCTTTTGATTTAGATCAGAACTTCAGAGCGGGTTCACAAATCATTTTGCAAACTGAATGATTTGATATCCGCACTCTGAATTCCTGCAAATCTTTTGATTCGGTACTTGGGAGACGGTTCACAAATCATTTCATAAACTGAATAATTTGCTATATGCGCTGCGAGGTCCCGATCTGAATCAAATGATTCGGAAACCATCATTTTAGATAATTTCGTTAACTGAATGTTTCGCTCTTCGCGCTCCCAGTTTCCAATCTGACTCAAAACATTCACAAACCTGCTCCGAAGATCTGATGTAAATCAAATGATTTGCAATCCTGGACTATGGTGTGGGTTCACAAATCATTTGATTCAGATCAGGACTTCGGAGTGGGTTTGTGATTCTTTTGATTTAGATTGGATCTACGGAGGTGCTTCCTGAATCTTTTGATTCAGATCGGAACTTCGGAGCAGGTTCGCAAATCATTTTGCTAACTGAATGATTCGATATCCACACTCCGAATTCCCGCTCTAAAATGATGGTTCGTGAATCTTTTAATTCTGAACTTGGGAGCAGGTTCACAAATCATTTCACAAACTGAATGATTCACACTGCGAAGTCACAATCTGAATCAAATTATTGAGAAACCATCATTTCAGGGCCTGCAAATCATTTCGCTAACTGAACCCACTCCCAAGTTCTGATCTGAATCAAAACATTCACTGCTCCGAAGATCCTATCGAAATCAAATAATTCACAATCCCAGACTTTGGTGTGGGTTTGCGAATAATTTGATTCAGATTGGGACTTCGGAGTGGGTTCGTGAATCTGTTAATTCAGATCGTGACTTAGCATTTACATTTACATTTACATTTAGGCATTTGGCAGACGCTTTTATCCAAAGCGACATACAGTTGGGAGAACATAGAGCGATTCTTCTTAAGGAGACAAACAGACACAGGCAGTGCTATAATACCAGATTTCAAGTGGTGCTTCAGACAAGTACAAACTAGAAAGGGAAGGAATAAAGAGATTAATTTTATTTTTTTTTTTATGGTAACAGCAAATAGAGTTGAAAGAGATGAGTTTTAAGCTGTCGCTTGAAGCTTGTCAGGGAATCAGCATTCCGGATAGGGGTAGGAAGATCGTTCCACCAGCCAGGAACAGTAAAAGAGAATGTTCTGGATAGTGATTTAGCACCTCTCTGTGATGGTACCACAAGGCGTCGCTCACTAGCAGATCTCAGAGTTCTGGAGGGGGTGTAGATTTGCAATAGCGAGTGCAGATAAGCAGGTGCAGTAGCTGTGGTTGTCCTATATGCAAGCATCAGAGTCTTGAACTTGATACGAGCCGCAATTGGGAGCCAGTGCAAGGAGATAAAGAGAGGTGTAACATGGGCTCTTTTGGGCTCGTTGAAGACCAGCCGTGCTGCTGCATTCTGAATCATTTGTAGAGGTTTGATTGTGCATGATGGAAGACCAGTCAAAAGAGCATTGCAGTAGTCCAGTCTGGAGATGACAAGGGCCTGGACAAGAAGTTGTGTAGCCTGCACTGTTAGAAAGGGCCTGATCTTTCTGATGTTGTGTAAAGCAAACCTGCAAGATCGAGTAGTCTTTGCAATATGATCTTTGAAAGACAACTGGTCATCAAAGATGACACCCAGATTCCTGATTGAGTTTGAAGAAGTGATTGTGGAAGAGCCCAGCTGGATGGTGAACCCATGCTGTAAGTTTGGAGTGCAAGGAAAAACAAGAAGCTCAGTTTTTGCCAAGTTAAGCTGGAGGTGATGTTCTTTCATCCACGTTGAGATGTTCGCCAAGCAGCCTGAGATCCGTGCAGGTACTGTTGGATCATCTGGTTGAAATGAAAGATGGAGTTGTGTGTCATCAGCATAGCAATGGTAGGAGAAGCCATGTGACTCTATGATGGGACCCAGTGATGTTGTGTATATGGAGAAGAGGAGAGGACCAAGAACTGATCCCTGAGGAACCCCAGTGATCAGTTGATGTGTTTTGGATACCTCTCCTCCCCAGGTTACCGTGAATGACCTACCGGTGAGATAGGATTCAAACCAGCGAAGCGGAGTTTCTGTGATGCCCAGCGATGAGAGGGTGGACAGGAGGATCTGATGGTTGACGGTGTCAAAAGCAGCGGATAAATCAAGCAGAATTAGAACTGATGATTTAGAATCAGCTTTTGCTGTCCGCAAGGCTTCAGTAACTGACAGTAGCGCAGTCTCAGTTGAATGGCCACTCTTGAAACCTGACTGGTTAGGATCCAGTAAGTTGTTCTGTGAAAAGAACAATGATACCTGGTTGAAAACAACTCGTTCGAGGGTTTTTGCTATGAATGGAAGCAGAGAGACCAGTCTGTAGCTGTCAAGAAGTGAGGTGTTCAGTGTTGGTTTCTTTAGCAGTACGTATTTTTCTTATTTTTTTATTAAACAGTACAAAACTTCAAATCATTAAGGCAGTACAGTTATAAAAACAAATCAAAGAATGAAAGAAAGAACACATAAATACATGGTTTTATTATAATAAAAGGGTTGTAACCATTTTTTTTTCTACAAATGCCATCGTTAAAATATGATGTGTAACAAAACCATGGTAAATTTGTAGTTATGATTTAACTATAGTAACTATGTTTTTTTTTTCCCACCTTAAGAAGAAGACATATGAATGAAGTTATATTTTCCTATATTCTCTGTTGAGTAGTCTAAAGAAAACATCTTTAAAACAGAAAGAAAATTCACTTGTGATGAGATTAGATGAACATAAAAAAAACTACAGTTTCCAAAGTTAAACATCACTTGTTATGTTCAAATTTCACATGATAAACAATTCTGGTACTGTGTTGGGTCTCCACTTGATGCCCAAATGTAAAATGTGTATTCTGAAGCGAAACCAGTTGAGAGCCACCGATCCAAACAGAGCCGGCTTCAACAGTCAATGAGGTTTTACTGTGTAAAAGTTGTGAAACAATTGGGCAGGAGTGAATATTTTAGCATGTAGGCAGATGGGGCTGAAATTATGGACACCCATTCGCTGTGCTGCACAGAAGCTGCGAATTTAGTAATCCATAACTGTGCCAAGAGCCTTTATTGTGTAATAAATTCAAGATGAGAGCCTTTGGCTTTAGAGATTCTGCCAGCGTTTTCAATTTTCCTCCTCTACCCGCTTCAAACCGACATCATTTCCATTCTCTCTCTCTCTCGTCTGCTCTAAATCTGCCCTGGTGAGAAACGTGAGATTGTTTCTGTTGTCCCACTTTAAGTACGGAGCGCTTTCGCACGTTAGATCTGTCTAAACATGACTCTGAAATCTCCCCGGTAACAACTCTCTCTCTCTCTCTCCTTCCATCTTTTCTCAAGGTGGAACGACCACTGGAATGAATAAATAAAGGACCACAGGATAGCTCTGTTTTAAACATAGAGAGCTGACTACTGTCTACATGAGCAGTTACTAACCCAGCTTGAACCTAATTTGAGGTTTTTAAGAGCCCTGGAGCAAATGGCACCCTTATACATTATTATTAAAATAAAAAAGCATAGCACAAACAAAAAACCTTTTTAAAAATTAACATTTTGAGATATTTAATGACAAGTAATATATAAATATGTGTGTGTGTGTGTGTGTGTGTGTGTATTCAATATTATTTTTTAATATAATAGTATTTATAAATATTTTGACTTCAATATTTTGAATTTTTGACAATTCAATTCCCATTTTAATTTCAGTTTAAGTAAGTTTTAGTAAATGCTTTTGTCAATTTTCTAAGTTTCTGTTTTGCATTTTGAAGTAGTTTTTATTTATTTTAGTTTAGTTTTAGTAATTTTAGTTAAAGTTATCTTTTTTTTATTTCAGCTTAATTTTAATTAATTATTAAATTAATTTATTGAAATTATATTATAGATCATTTAAAATAAAATTAAAAAACAGGTGAATTTCATTTATTAAATATATGTAAAATTATATGCAAATAAATAAAATAAATTATGTTAGTGCTGGTTGTCTTGTTGCAGTGTATTCTGCGATTATCTTAACTAAAAATATAAAAAAATGTTTCCTCAGAATTGGTCCAAAACGTGCAATCTACAGTTTTCTACGTACCTTTTAAAAAAGCTGTCACATATGTAGCATGCATATATTACCTTACAATGTCATCTAGATAGGGAGCTTACTAGGGATTGGAATAGAGTTGGAGTGCTGATGGAGTGCTTAGTGTCATCTACTGTCTTCTCCAGTCTGAAAACCTCAAACCACCTTAATGAAAAATAGATCTTCTGTCGGCCACCCTAATAATCATTACAGTGATGTGGCAAACGTCAACGGTCCCTTCATTACACAGATGTGTCAAGAGGCAGAGCACAGAATGACTATTTGCCAGATGCACGCAGTCAGAAATGACATGTTTTAATTGGTCGAACCCCCAAAGAGAGAGAAATGATTGGCTCTCACAGTCTCACCCAGAGCACAGCTTCTCGTCTTTACAGGAACATCATTTTCACACCACATCTCACACTCATACACATTCACACAACTATATATTTTTTTCACAGTGACAGGAACATTTTGCACGGTGTAATAAACGAATTACCTAATCAACATTTTATTTATCAGTGTTCTGCCATTGCTGTGTGTCACTGTTTCTTCTGAAAACACACTGATGTGTGAAATACTGGGCTTTATACAGTTGAGAAACAGATTGCAAAAGTGACAACTTAAACATTTTATTTTATTTTATTTTATTTTTGTATTTGTCATTTATTTTTAACTTAATTTAAATGGTATATTATTACATTTATATTATATTATATTATATTATATTATATATATTTCTGACGCATCATGTGACACAGAAGATTGGAATAATGATGCTGCAAATTCAGCTTTGCACCACAGGAATAAATATAATTTTAAAAGATATTCAAATAGAATACAGTTATGTTAAATTGAAATAATATTTCACAATATTGCCATTTTTACTGTATTTTTAACCAAATAAATGTCAACCTTAGTGAGCAAATGACTGGTTTTATATCTATATACACACCAACATGTGACTGAATTATGGGCAACTAAAGTGTCAAGCAAGCATTATTTATTTATTTTTTAGTTTTAAATGCAAATTTTTTAACTTAATTTGTATTTTATTAAATTGTATTTGTATTCATTTTATTTTATTATTTTAAAATGAACTGTAGTTATAATTGTAAAAGAATACATAATTTAAGAATTAGTATATATTATATTATATTATATTATATTATATTATGTTATGTTATATTATATTATATTAGCTACTATAATTATAATAATTAGCTAATCAGCATATTAGAATGATTTCTGAAGGATTATGTGACACAGAAGATTGGAATAATGATGCTGAAAATTCAGCTTTGCATCACAGGAATAAATTGCATTTTAAAACAGTTATTTGTGCAAATATGAGCAAATGACTGGCTTTATATCTATACACACACCAATATGCAACTGAATTATTAACTGAAGTGTCAAGCAGGCATTATTTATTTTTTAATTTAATTTAATTTTATTGTAAATGTAATTTATTTTTAACTTTATTAAACCATATTTGTATTAATTTTATTTAAATATTTTAAATTAATTGTAATTATAATTGAATAAAAAATACAGAATTTATTTAAGAATTTAAAAGGTATTTTAGGTAAAGGGTTTTTTATATTATATTATATTATATTATATTATGCTGAAAATTCAGCTTTGCACCACAGGAATAAATTGCATTTTAAAAGACATTCAAATAGAATACAGTTATTTTATACTGAAATAATATTTCACAATATTACTGTTTTTTCTGTATTTTTTATTGCAGCCGTAGTGAACAAATGAGGCTTTATATCTATTTACACACCAACTCAATTATATGTAACTGAAGTGTCAAGCAAGCAGTTCAAAACATGAATGTGCCATATGAAATACTATAACATTGATATAATGTTCTATTGTAACCAGGATGAGAGTTATGACAGCATGACTGCCTTAATTAAGGTTTAAGTGTCATTTTTCCCCATTCACACACTGATCACACAATCTCTCTTCACAACCCTGAGCCCCAGCTGCTGTGCTGTAATGATAAGCCAAGATATTTCTTTTGTTCGTAATAATGTTTCAAGATCAATAAAATAATATTCTATTTCACTTCTCGTACAAAAGCCTGAGCCATCATTATACATCATTCATTCTCTGTCTGGTATAAGAGTGCTAATAAAGAAGGTCAGTCAGTGCTGCAGAACTCGCTCATAAGGCCTCTCAAGCGAACGGCTCCTCGCAGGGCTTCTTAAAATCTGGAGTCGTGACTGTAGTATTCAAATTTGCTCCCCGGAGCTTGTGGGGTTTTGCAGCTCAGAAGAAGTCCTAGCGAAACACCTCGAAAACTAAAGCCTGCAACAACATCCAGAGCTCTGAATCACTCACACGAGGACAGATGATACCTCCAGCAAGATCATCATACTGTAAACATGTGTGTGCCTGGAAAATCACCATATGTTTGAGATGATAAATGAGGTCAGAGGGAGAAATCATTCTGTTCATGAGAACATATTTGTAGAAATGTAGCATTTACATCACTTGCTCACCAATGGATCCTCTGCAGTGAATGGGTGCCGTCAGAATTTGAGTCTAAACAGCTGATGTTCTTACAAACATTTCACAAGACATTAATTGATAGACTGGAGTGGTGTGGATTGATTACTTGTGGATTATTGTAATGTTTTTATCAGCTGTTTGGACTCTCATTCTGACGGCACCCATTCACTGCAGAGGATCCATTGGTGAGCAAGTGATGTAAATCCTACATTTCTACAAATCTGTTTTCTGATGAAGAAACAAACTCATTTACATCTCGGATGGCCTGAGGATGTGTAAATGTTCATTTTCGGATGAAATATTCCTTGACTTGCTTGAGCGTTTTTTTCCTTCTTGCTTGATGTATTATTCATTAAAAATGTACGCTTACATTTAATTTTCCAATTAAACAAAAAATTGTTGTAGTGGTCAAAGCTATTCCTTCTGGGATTATTAATTATAATGTGCAGCCAGCTGGCCTGTTACAAAATAGAAAATAATTAGTTAAATAGTTAAAAAGTTATTCCAAAACAATTTAACTAATATTTAACTTAATAGTAATATTGAGGTGCTTATTATTTATATCCTTTGCTTTCAGATTGCCAAATTGTACATACATTTTGGAATTACTTTTATTTTGACTTTTTCTCATTTTTTAATAATTAAAATTGTACAATTAAAGAACAATACAGTTTAAAGTCAAAAGTTTACATACACCTTCCAGAATCTGCAAAATGTTTAATTATTTTAGCAAAATAAGAGGGATCATATAAAATACATGTTATTTTTTATTTAGTGCTCCTGACCTGAATAAGATATTTCACAATAAAGGCATTTACATATAGTCCACAAGAGAAAATAATAGTTGAATTTATAAAAATCCTGGGGGGTGAAAACTTTTTGAATTTGAAGATCAGGGTAAATTTTACTTATTTTGTCTCATGGGAAACATCTCCTGTAGCTTCTGAAGGGCAGTACTGAATAAAAAAAAAGAAGTCCCTCAGTTGTCCTCAGTGTGAAAAGATGGATCTTAAAATCATACAGTCATTGTTGGAAAGGGTTCAAATACACATAAATGCTGAAAAACCAAAAATATTGAGTTTTGTCATTCTGAATGGCCTAATGTCCAAAACACCTCCTTTGTAAAAGGATTTTTGTAACACACTTGACCTTTTCACTTAAATCACTTAAAGCTTTTTTTTTTAACAAGTAGAAAACTGTCAATTTGCATGTGGCATTATGTGATTATCTTTATTATTAGTGGTATTAGTATTAGTATCTGACTTTGGTGTTAATGTTGTTTACTATTTGCTTCAATAATGCTAAAAAAAACCTCTCTTGCAGAAGGCGGCGTGTTTAAATAACACTATTTACATGTAAATCAGCTTGGGCTCTGGCTGTCAGCCGCTGGTGAAGGTCAGTCCTGATGACTATCCAATAATAAACCTCCCCAGGCCTCTTGGGTTCCGCCTCACTGATTGATAACCAATCACAGCGTCTGTTCGGCCTCAGAGCGATGGTGTCCAGAGGCCAGACTATACATCAACTCTCTCTCACAGAGAAGCCAAAAGAGTGTCTAAATTATTCACACAGGCGACTCTTTCACACTAACATCTCTGCATGTAGAGCTACGATGTGGGAAACTAAACACAACTGGGTATTATTATGGGATATTAGTCTAAAAATGTAAATGGCTAAAACATATTTAGTACCAAACTCTCACTCAGGCAAATGAATCCATTAGTGGCAAACTGACATTATGACTCTCACAGGGGCCTTGGGGGCCAGAAGTAGATTCATGAGCCATTCGATATATGCAAGTTAGCAACTATGAAACTGCTTATCAAAGATCTTTTGCAATGTGTAGATACTGGCTGTCAATGAGTATGAGTATAATTTAAAAAATGAAAGCAATTAATCAACCTCAGACCTGTATATATTATAGATTCTTGATATATGTAAAACAATTATTTAAGATTTATTCTTACTATTTAGTGTATATGTAAATTATGCATATCATTAATTGCATCAATATTTATTGTTATGCACTACCTGTTAAAAGTTTTTGAACAGTAGCATTTTTTACCAAGCCTGAATTTGATCCCAAGTACAGTAAAAACAGAATAGATTTTTTTTTGTTTTACTATTAAAAGAAAGAGTTTTCTATTTGAATATATTTTAATATATCTAATTTATTCCTGTGATTTCAAAGCTGAATTTTAGCATCATTGCTCCAGTCACATGATTCTTCAGAAATCATTCTAATATTCTGATTTGCTGCTCAAAAATGGTTTATTATTATTATTATTATGTTGAAAACAGAATTTTTGGGGGTTTCTTCTGAAGTAATGATGCTGAAAATGCAGATTTGAGCACACAAATAAATTACATCTTAAAATATATTCAAATAGAAAGCAGTTATTTTAAATAGTAAAAATATTTCACAATATTACAGCTTTTGCTGTTTTTTGGATCAAATAAATCCAGGTCTGGTGAGCAGAAGAGACTTCTTAAAAAAAAAAAAAACATTAAAATCTCTTACTGTTCAAAACTTTTGACTGATAAAAACAGTACTTGAATAAAATAATAATAAATATTATCAATACATAACAGAGCATCATTATCGTTATTAAAATGTAAAAATATAATATATTACATATTTTTTAAAAGCTTTCAAATATTCTATAGTAGTTATATGACATGAAAACTACCTATATACACATAATATATTAGTTAGTTGGTTAGTTAGTCCTCAAAACTATGATCTATGCCCTGAAATCCACAGTAAACATAAAAGCACTGGTTCAAACGATGAGGACATTGGAAGAGAAGCTGATAGAAAACAGTACTTCACATAATTATACTATTTGCATGTATCTTTGATTCTGGTAGGACTACAATAAAAGGGTTTGAGATAATTATGTCACATGCATTTTAATGTCTCTGCGGTGACATTAGAGGAGCCCATGAGCCATAAACACACTGAACCTGATCCAGCTTTATGTGTTATCCAGTAGAAAACCATACGATTGATGGCAAAATAAACATAGAATCACTAAAATCAATAAATACATAGACATTCACATATACATAGGAAGAGAGAGCAGCACAATATTTATGGTTCCCCGTCTGTCGTTCACGTTCGACGTTGTGTCGAAGTGACGACTAGGGGTCGCTCTTGAGAGCCCGAATACCTCTGACAGCTTTGAGAAAAGGCCAATGAGAATTGGTATGCAGTATTTGCATAGCCCGCTCCGCCCCGGAGATCCGGGCATAAGAGGGGGGGGCTAGGCAACACTCATTGTTCTGTTTCTTCGGAGCCGAATGCAGCGTCTCTTCATTGAGAAGCAGCGTTACTCACCTCTCTCGTCGTTGGATCTACGGCACGGGCAGCGGTCTCTTCCTTCTCGAACGCAGTAGCAGTGAGAGTCCCCTGGGTGCTTCGACGGCGAATCTTGAAGAGCAGATTTCCTCTTAATAAAATCTAAAGAGCAAATTTCTCTAAAAGAGTGCAGACACGGTGGGTTTGTGTGTTTACTATGCCTTTCCTTCCGTGTCCTTCTGGTTGCGGCTTCTTTCTCTCCCAAAACGATCGGCACGAGCTCTGTCTTCAATGTTTGGGTCGTGACCATGCTGAAGCAGCGTTCGGCGAGGGCGGATGTCCTGCTTGCGAGGACATGCCCCTCAGCACACTTCGTTCGCGAGTCGCGTTCTTTACTAAAAGACCGCGGCTCGCATCAACCGCTACCGCGGCTCGT
Organism: Cirrhinus molitorella; assembly: GCA_033026305.1. Taxonomy (NCBI): domain Eukaryota; kingdom Metazoa; phylum Chordata; class Actinopteri; order Cypriniformes; family Cyprinidae; genus Cirrhinus; species Cirrhinus molitorella. The sequence continues at coordinate 31,681,677 of CM065134.1, read as the reverse complement.
CCTTCTACTTCCGGGTACGAGGCTGCCGCGGCGCGTGTTGATGAAGAGCGAGAGAGCGCGAGCGTTTCGCCGGGTAATTCCCCGCGTCCCTCGCGCTCTGTGTGTCTGCCGGTCGAGCTTTCGGATGACTTTGAAAACTCGTCTCAGTACGGGTTGGATTGGTTATTCGGGGCTCCTGCGGGGGAGGAAGAAGTGTCTGCAGCATCGGAGAGTGGGCAGCCATCTGAAGCAGACGCGCTATCTGAGGCACCCGCTGCGGGGGCGGGTTCTCAGTCAGTAGCAGACGCGGAAATGGCGGCCATGCTCGAACGGGCGGCCAAAGCAATCGGGATTGAGTGGAAGTCTCCGCCCCATCCTGAGCGCTCACGGCTGGATGATTGGTATCTGGGTAACGACCGTGGTTCTCGGCCACGTTCTACCCCAGTTCCTTTCTTCCCGGAAGTGCATGAGGAACTGACTAAGTCGTGGAAGGCTCCTTTTTCAGCCAGAACGCGTCTTAGCGGTTCTTCCTCTCTCACCACCCTCGATGGAGGTCCAGCGAAGGGGTATACGGAGGTTCCCGCCGTGGAGCGTGCGATCGCGGTGCATCTTTGCCCGCAGACCGCCGCCACCTGGCGGGACCGCCCAAAACTCCCGTCCAGGGCATGTAAGGCTTCTTCCGCTCTCGTGGGGAAGGCTTATGCTGCTTCTGGACAAGCTGCGTCCGCCCTTCACGCTATGGCCGTCCTGCAGGTCTATCAGGCCAAGGTTCTTAGCGAGTTGCACGAGGGTGTTCCCAAACCAGAGCTTTTGCAGGATCTGCGCTCGGCGACTGACTATGCTCTACGAGCTACGAAGGTCACGGCGCAGGCTCTGGGGAGGGCGATGTCCACTATGGTGGTCCAGGAGCGCCACCTTTGGCTGAATCTGGCGGAAATGAAGGACGCTGAGAAGGTTCGCTTTCTTGACGCCCCCATTTCTCAGGCTGGTCTCTTTGGCGACACTGTCGAGGAATTTGCACAGCAGTTCTCCGCAGTGAAGAAACAGACGGAGGCTATCAAACACATCTTGCCTCGTCGGGCGCCGCCCCCCGGGCCCGCACCCCCGAGGCAGCAGCCTCCGCCTGTTTCACGCCGAGGACGACCGCCTTCCAGACCGGCTCAGGGCCCGCCACAGGCTGGTCCTGCACCTAAACCAGCCTTGCGGTCGAGCTCTCGCAAGAAGGTGGCGCCGTTAGCTCAGTCTCAGGCCGCTAAGAACCCTCGTCAGGCTTCGAAGCGTTCCTGAAACGAGCAGCCCGGAGGAGAGAGATCTGCTGACCTGTCTGGATCCACACTCGGCGAGGGGACGAGTGTGGGTTTCGGCTCCACCCCGGCTGTCTGCCTCTCGGCAGACGGCCACCACATGGTCAATAAAAGAGCAATTTTCTTCTCTGGGCGAAAAAATCTATGTGACTGCGTCCCTCCGGGGTACCCAGCCACTAAAACATGTCAAAGCATGCTCAACCGCAGGGCCTGCGCTTCGGCATGCTTTGACGAATCAAGTGCATCCATCAGTCGATCCCCTGAGCTCAGGCGATCTTCTGATGGATCCTTGTCTGTCGGTTCCGATGGTCGATCCTCCCATGGCTGGGTCCCTCCGGGGTACCCAGCCACCAAAACACATCAAAGCATGCTCAACCGCAAAACTTGCGCTTCTGCATACCTTGACAGAGAAACAAGCGCATCCGTCAGTCGATCCCCTGAGCTCAGGCGATCTTCTCACGGATCCTTGTATGTCGGTTATGGCGATCAAAGCACCTTGTGTCCTCCGGGACAGCACGCCCCCGAACAAAGGGCTTTCACCACAACTCAGTCACACCGTACCCACCCGAGGTACGTCGGTGGTCCCCCTGAGACCGTTGGCAGAGAGTTTTACAGCTTGGCTCGAGATACCCAACCTCTCTCGCTGGCTTCTCAGAACCATCCGACTCGGCTATGCTATCCAATTCGCACGCAACCCGCCCAAGTTCAGCGGCATCTTCTCTACCGCGGTTCGGGACGAGAATGCTGCGGTTCTTCGGGCGGAGATCGCGACCCTTCTGGTGAAGGACGCGATAGAGCCGGTCCCCTCGGCCGACATGAAGAAAGGGTTCTACAGCCCCTACTTCATTGTACCCAAGAAAGGTGGCGGTTTAAGACCAATCCTGGATCTGAGGATTCTGAATCGGGCCCTTCACAAGCTCCCCTTCAGAATGCTAACGCTCAAACGCATTCTCACGTGCATCAGATTCCAGGATTGGTTTGTGGCGATAGACCTGAAAGACGCGTACTTTCATGTCTCGATTCTTCCAAGACACAGGCCCTTCCTGCGGTTTGCCTTCGAAGGTCGAGCATTTCAGTACAAAGTCCTTCCATTTGGGCTCTCCCTGTCTCCCCGCGTCTTTACGAAAGTCGCAGAGGCAGCCCTTGCCCCTCTCCGGGAGAGGGGCATCCGCATTCTCAATTACCTCGACGACTGGCTGGTCATAGCACACTCTCAGGAGTTGGTATGCAAACACAGGGATGTGGTTCTCAACCATCTGGCCCATCTGGGGTTTCGGGTCAACTGGGAAAAGAGCAAGCTCGCCCCGGTACGGAGCATCTCTTTTCTCGGTATACAACTAGACTCGGTTGCCATGAGTGCACGGCTCTCCCCGGAGCGTGCACAGTCAGTGCTGAGCTGCGTCCAGAAGCTCTCACGCAGCCCGACGGTCCCCCTCAAACAATTTCAGAGGCTCCTGGGTCACATGGCATCCGCAGCCGCCGTCACGCCGCTGGGCCTGATGCACATGAGACCGTTACAACACTGGCTGCGTTCCCGAGTCCCGAGATGGCCATGGCGCCAGGGTTCATACCGGGTGCACGTCACACCCGTATGTCTAAAAACCCTCGGTCCTTGGAAAGACATTTCGTTCCTACGGGCCGGGGTGCCCTTAGGACAAGTGTCCAGGCGCATTTTGGTTACGACAGATGCATCCAACACAGGCTGGGGCGCCGTATGCAATGGGCAAGCAGCTGCAGGGCTCTGGTCGGGCCCTCGGCTGCATTGGCATATCAATTGCCTCGAGCTGCTGACAGTGTTTTTGGCCCTGAAGAGGTTCCGACCTTTGGTTCAGGGCAAACACGTGCTGGTCCGCACAGACAGCACTGCGACTGTAGCCTACATCAATCACCAGGGCGGTGTACGCTCCTTTCGCATGTCACAGCTAGCCCGCCATCTCCTCCTTTGGTGTCGAAACAATGTCAAGTCTCTACGAGCCACCCACATACCGGGCGAACTCAATTGGGTAGCGGACGCGCTCTCCCGACAGACTTCGCTTCGGGGCGAGTGGAGACTTCACCCTCAGACGGTTCAGCTGATCTGGAGTCTTTTCGGTCAGGCCCAGGTCGACCTGTTTGCCTCGATAGAGAACACTCACTGCCAGTTGTGGTACGGTCTGTCCGAGGCGCCCCTCGGCACAGATGCACTGGCACACAGCTGGCCTCAGGGCCTCCTCAAGTATGCGTTTCCACCAGTGAGCCTAATTGCACAGACCCTGTGCAAAGTCAGGGAGGACAGAGAACAGATCCTGCTGGTGGCCCCCTACTGGCCCAACAGGGTTTGGTTCTCAGAGCTGGTGCTCCTCTCCCCCGTTCCTCCCTGGCGCATTCCCCTGAGGAAGGACCTCCTTTCACAGGGGAAGGGCACGATATGGCACCCGCGCCCAGATCTCTGGAACCTCCACGTATGGTCCCTGGACGCGACCAGGAGGATTTCAGAGATCTCCCACTGGCAGTGGTAAACACTCTGTTGCAGTCGAGAGCTCCTTCCACGAGGCGGCTGTACGACCTCAGATGGCGCAAATTCACAAACTGGTGTTCCTCCCGGGGGGAGAACCCACGGAGATGTGGCATCCGAACGGTGCTTTCCTTCCTCCAAGGAGGACTGGATAGACACCTTTCTGCTTCAACACTTAAGGTCCAGGTAGCCGCTATTGCCGCTAACCACGACCTGGTGGAAGGTAGATCGGTTGGGAAGCACAATTTGGTTATACGATTCCTTAAAGGTGCACGCAGGCTGAACCCCGTCAGACCGCGCCTTGTCCCCTCTTGGGATCTGTCTGTGGTCCTCCGGGGCCTACAGTCAGATCCCTTTGAGCCGCTCCAGTCAGTCGAACTCAGTGCTCTCTCCCAAAAGACGGCTCTCCTGACTGCGCTCACATCGATCAAAAGAGTGGGAGACCTCCAAGCCCTCTCCGTCAGTGACTCGTGCCTCGAATTCGGGCCGGCTAACTCTCACGTTATCCTGAGACCCCGGCCCGGTTATGTGCCCAAAGTGCCCACCACTCCCTTCAGGGACCAGGTGGTCACTCTGCAAGCTATCCCTTCTCAGGAAGGCGACCCCAACCTCTCCTTGTTATGCCCAGTCCGTGCCCTGAGCATTTACTTGGAACGTACTGAAAGCTTCAGACGGTCGAGTCAGCTCTTTGTCTGTTTTGGAGGACAGCAGAAGGGGAAAGCTGTCTCCAAACAAAGAATTTCCCACTGGATTGTGGATGCGATTCGTTTGGCCTACCAGGCCACAGGGGTGCCCTGCCCGCTGGGGGTGCACGCCCACTCCACCAGGGGCGTCGCAGCGTCGGTTGCGCTGGCGAACGGGATCTCTTTAACAGACATTTGCAGAGCTGCAGGTTGGGCTACACCTAACACGTTTGCCAGGTTCTACAATCTGCGTGTAGAACCAGTCTCTTCGGGAGTCCTGAACGCAAGCCCAGTAACTCCTGAAGCTGACACGGTGTAGAAGCTTGCTGAAGCGTCGTTCCCCACGGGTGATGACGCTTCCCCAGTTCAGTAAGTTTCCTGGCGTGAACCCTGAACGACAATTTCCATCATGTTGCACCCGCAACGTAGCTATGTTCAGCGGAGGAACTAGCTATCAGAATCTAATATGAGGTTAGGTTGCCTCTTGTGAACTCTCATATTAGGTTGGTGCCCCACATGTAGTGGCTCCTAATGCGGCCCCATGTGTGTATCTCCACCTATACTCCCAGAGATGCGGTGTTTCCCTTAAGACAAAACTTGTCTCCGACCCTGAGCTCAGCAGTCTCTCCTCATGCGGAGCCTGCCTCAGGATCGTCCCCTTGTTGTGCTCCCCTAGTGCGAGCCCTCAAGTGTATTCTCCACACAAATACCTCCCTCCGGGCAGGGTGTGGTCTCCGTAGTGCCCATCCCCCCCCGGGGAGGACGGACACTGGCCCAATGTTCTCCAAGATGTTCAACCAAAGGTGAGGAAAGGCTGGCTGAAGCTCTTGGGCATTGGAAGGTCACGTAGAGGTGAGTGACATTTATCTAACACGCAAGACCTGTTAATATTTGCACTCCATGCACTCGTGACGCGGTCCGCTGGTTGTGGCGTTTTCAACTGGGACCCCTAGTCGTCACTTCGACACAACGTCGAACGTGAACGACAGACGGGGAACGTCTTGGTTACGTATGGTAACCCTCGTTCCCTGATGGAGGGAACGGAGACGTTGTGTCCCCCTTGCCACAACCTCGGACCGCCTCTGAGTGTAGCCGGGTGCTTCGGCTCCTCAGATCAGAACAATGAGTGTTGCCTAGCCCCCCCCTCTTATGCCCGGATCTCCGGGGCGGAGCGGGCTATGCAAATACTGCATACCAATTCTCATTGGCCTTTTCTCAAAGCTGTCAGAGGTATTCGGGCTCTCAAGAGCGACCCCTAGTCGTCACTTCGACACAACGTCTCCGTTCCCTCCATCAGGGAACGAGGGTTACCATACGTAACCAAGACGTTTTATTGCAAACCGAATGGATGCTTGTGGAAAAATAAAGATGCCGCATAGCATTCTGAATGAGAGTGTGACAAATAATTTTGTGACAAAAGGACATGAAATAAAAAATACACCCCATTTACTTTCTCACTAAATGTCTCTGGTCTTCCTGTGCTTAATTCATCAGAGCAGGTTATTTGAAATAATATAAACATCTTTATAATCTTACATCAGTATGTTTTAACGTTTCCACATCTGAAATGACTTCTTTGTTGATGTAAACAAAGACACATAGGTGAGTAAAACAATATTAACCAATAATATTAAAGGAATAATTTGTGTCAAAATGAAAATTTGCTGAAAATGTCCTCACCCTCAGGGCATCCAAGATGTAGATGAGTTTGTTTCCTAATCAGCTTTGGAGAAAAGCTGTAATACAAAAGCTTCATATCTCTTGCTCACTAATGGATCCTCTGCAGTGAATGGGTACCGTCAGAACGAGAGTCTAGATGATTAATTGTTCATTTTTTTTATTGTTATACACTACCAACAATTTTTTTCATGTTTTTTAAATAAATCGTTTCTGCTCACCAAGACGGTATTTATTTGATCCAAAGTACAGCAAAAACAAGAAAAAAACTGAAATATTTGTAACATTTAAAATAACAGTGTTCTATTTGAATATATTTTAAAACATAATTTATTCCTGTGATTTCAAAGCTGAATTTTAGCATCATTACTCCAGTCACATGATCCTTCAGAAATCATTCTAATATTCTGATTTTCTGCTCAAAGAAAATTATTACTATTTTTATTACTATAATTTTTCTTCAAGTTTCTTTGATGAACAGAAAGTTCAGAAGAACAGCAATTATCTGAAATAGAAATATTTTGTAACATTTAAATGTCTTTATCATCACTTTTACTCAATTTAAAGCATCCTTGCTAAATAAAAGTATTAATTTCTACAATTTCCAAGCTTTTGAATAGTGTATAGTTTTCCAAAAGCTTAAGATAAATGCTGATCTTTGGATCTTTTTTTTATTTATCAAAGAATCCTGAAAAAAAGGAAACTGTTTCAAATATTGATAATAAGAACTTGCTCACCAATGAATCATCTGCAGTGAATGGGTGCCGTCAGAATGAGAGTTTAAACAGCTGATATAAACATCACAATAATCCACCACTCCAGTCCATCAGTTAACATCTTGAGAAGGCAAAAGTTGCATGTTTGTAAGAAACAAATCCATAATTAAGACATTTTGGACCTCAAACCATTGTTTCTGGCTAAAATTCAAATCCATAATCCATAATAATGCCTCCTTCAGTGAAAAAGTCCATCTTCTGTTGTCCTCTCTCTCTGCTTTTAACTGTATTAGCTTGTAAACAGTGCTTGATTTATCTCCTGATTCAGATCAGATGACTTTTTTACTGTAGGAAGCATTTTTCATTTCCAGAAGCAACAGTTTAAAGGTTAAAATGTCATAATGATGGATTTGTTTCTTAGAAACACACAAGTTTTGGCTTTACAAGATGTTAATTGATGGAATGGAGTGGTTTAGATAGCTTGTGGATTATTGTGATGTTTTTATCAGCTGTTTAGACTCTCATTCTGACGGCACCCATTCACTGCAGAGGATTCTAATTTATTTATTTTTTTAATCTGCTCTGATGAAGAAACAAACTCATCTACATCTGGGATGGCCTGAGTTTTGTAAATGTAAATTTTCTGTAAATTACATTTTTTGTGTGCACTGTTGCTTTAAGGATTGCTTCTTACAAAGATATTTCACCTTATTTCTTTAAATCAAAATATTTCAGAAGTGTGTACACATACAGTGTGTGTGCTCTACGCATCTGTGTGTGTCATTAAACATCAGTCGTTATGACAGATGATTGACAGGTGCATCTGACAGGAAGGTGACTAATAAACACCTTCAGTTATGCAGTGTTCTGTCACCCTGGGTAACGGCACATCACCACGACGATGCATTCGACAGCCCATAATTCCCCAGAAGGAAGCGCCAAACAGTCTGAGAACAGTCCAATCTGTGCTGCTAATTTGTTATTATTTCTTAAGACCTCCAGACAACTAAATATTTCTTCTCCAGATTCTCTGTAAGATGGTCATACAGTGTTTTGAAAGCGAGGACGATTATTGGATTCCTTTAACCGAAGTGCACTGCAGTGGAGTGGATAATAATAAACAAGGTAATTAATGACAAAAATAAACCAGTTATTCTCTATATGGTTATATTGGGATCCAGGGTCTTTGAGCCAATCGGATTCCGTTTAACAACCCACACCGCCATGCAGCGCCTGATAAAGCAGTACGATTTTCATCAGCAATAGAACAAGGGAGGCTCTGCTAACACTAATTGCTATAAAAGGACTAGAATGAAGATAGAAGCTAAACTACATTTTATATTTCCTTTTGTAACAATCACTATTTACAATGACTCTACATAGTTACAGTGAGCCATGTGTTCATTCATTTTGTGTTAAAGACATGAATGATGATATAATAATAATAATAATAATAATAATAATAATAAATAATAATAATATTAAATTATATATAAGCTAAAGCAATACTATAAAAATGAATATTTTTAAATATTTTATTACTATTAGTATTAAGTATTATTATTATTATTATTATTAATAATAAAATAATAGCACTAGTAATCATACAAAATTAATAAGTTTAAATATTTTACTTCTACTGCTACTACTATTATAATTATTATTAATGAATTATTATAATTATTAAGCTACGGACATGATCATCATCATCATCATCATCAGTATTATGAACATAATAATAATAATAATTGTAATAATATTAATGAATTAATTAATAATGGTAATAAAACATTGTTAATGATATAATGATAATAGTAATAATAAAAAAAAAAATTAATACGTTTAAATATTTGACTATTTGAATTATAAATTAGTATTAATAAATTAATTACTATTATTGTTAATAATAATAATAATAATAATAATTAAATAATAGCAATAATAATAATAATAATAGTAACACAAAATTAATCCGTTTAAAATTTTTACTACTATTATAAATTAGTATTCAAAAATAAATTACTATTACTATAATACAAAATTAATATTTATATTTTTTTATTAATTATTATTGTTAATAATAATAATTATTATGCTACAGACATGATCATTATCAGTATTATGAATATAATAATAATAATAATAATAATAATAATATATTAGTAGAAGTAGTAGTATTGTTAATGATATAATAATAGCAATAGTAATAATAATAATAATAATAATAATACAAAAATTAATAAGCTTAAATATTTTACTAAATATTTTATAATTATAATTATTATTAAAGATACTATATCATCTTAATTGGAATTATTATCATTATTACTATGCTACAGACATGATCATCATTTTTTTATTATTATTATTTTTATTATCATTAGATTGTAAATTTTAATAAACTATATTTTATTAACAAACAAACAAAAAAAAAAGTAAAAAAAATTCCTTTAAATTTACAACGAATATTGACAATTTACATTTTATTACAGAATATAATTAAGAGTTTTTTTTTTTTTTACTTCAGCTATAAGCAGTGGTTAACTGCATAGCAACAGACTAAACTCAGAGCACCTTAACAACCACATAGTAACTCCCTGGCAACCGTCAACAACACTGCAACATTGTAAAAACATCTTTTCATGCAAACTATTTTTTTAAAGAAAAAAGTACAATTCTCGTTTTTTACATTTTGTCTGACATCCAAAGGAAATTAAGGTAATTAAAAGGTATTTAAACATGTTTATATCTACACATATTGTAGCAAGCTACATAAATAATATGTTCAGTGCCATGCATATGAGCAAAACTCATTCAACACTTATTTTGTTTAATGTACAAATGAAAGTTAACTAGTTACAATGTGACCATTTGAGCTTGCATTTACATACTTATCCTTATAAACAGCCTAAAAGGTTAAAACGGGCCCCAACAGCAGCTTATTAAAGCAAAGCCAGAGTAAACGAGCTTCTCTGACAGCGAGTGCCATCAGGAAAGGATAAAGCAGAATATCTCCTCCTCCGAGGCCAATCATTTGTTTCATTTCAGCAAGTACAAATGAGGAACGGAGTGCAGAAATGGAATAAGAGGGAATAAAATAATGAGTAGTCCAGCAAGCAGCAGCAAGAAAGACGGATGGAGAAATAAGGGACATTAGGAAGCTGAAACACATCTCTACTTACATCTGCCGCCGCTGGAGTTTATCAGCTACTAGAGAGGGCTTCTCTGAGGAGAGAGCGTGTCATTCCTCTCCACACTGGTGTCATAAACAAGAGTGGCCCGGGACGGTGTACTGTTAGTCCTAAAACATCATCTATTTACCCTAGTGGTGTGAACGCAACACTGAAATGTTTTTTTCTTCATGGTTGCAGTCTGGGATCCTGAGTCTCCCTCAATGAGCTAATAAGAGCCTGTGCAAATGGATGAAAAACACCCCAAACACCAGTTAAGTTAAAGAAAACATGTAAACTTCAAGTACATACACCACTTTAATACTGACCACAAATCAGCCGTAATTACTGTGCCTTCGTTCCAGCTGTCGGACTAAACTCTTTCAGGAGCACAAATGAGTGTAATATAATTAGCTCTGAAGAGTATTAGAAATCATCTTCAAAAGACTACGCTTCAGTGTCTGTCTAATTGATGTAAATATAATATATCATGTGTAAAGAACATTGTGTATATCACAGTTGTTTTTGTTGGAAATGTGTGTGAAATTGTTTAGGCAGCACACAGATACCAAGAACAATTGAGTTTTACTTTCAAAATGCTCAAAAAACAAAAATGTTACAATATTATGAATGACATGTATATATAAATATACATATTCACATTTAATTTGATGTGTTACTTGCTGTATCTTTGTAATAATTGTAACATTTAGAGTTTTTCTAGTAAATTTAAACTCACAATTTCTGAGTGAAAGTTGATATTTTGAAATCTGTAAAAAATATATTTTTAATATCCTTGACAAGATTGATTATTTTAAGATGTTTAAGTACATTTTACAACATATTTCTAATATACAAAAACCTAATAATATAGTTAAAAATAATATATTATGTAACATATATTTATATTAAATATAATATAATAAATATATTTACATACATAAAATTAAAAACTATATTTAAAAACTGTAAATAATTTAATTTAACATCTTTTATAAATCTATAAAATGTATTTTAAAGAACATTTTATATAAATCTGTTTAAACAATACATATTTATTTCACTTTAATATTTCACATAATTTAAAGACTTCTTTTTAAAGACTTCATATATATGTATACATACACAAAACACAAAAATATCAAAATATTATGAATAATATAATATAATATAATATAATATAAACAAATTTTAAACTATATATTTAAAAGTGTAAACAATTTAATTTAACATGTTTTAGAAATCTATAAAATGGATTTTTAAAAACGATATATATTTATTTCACTTTAATATTTCACATTATTCAAAGACTTCTCCTTAAAGACTTTATATATACGTATACATACACAAAACAAAAATATAAAAATATTATAAATGACATAATATATATATATATATATATATATATATATTTCACTTTATATTATCTGAATTTAATATTGACTAATTTATTTGGAACCTGAGTAATTCAAAATATCTATATTATACATAATTAATGACTCTGTGTATCTTGTATATACTTATATATAAATAGAAAACATTTTAATATAAATAATCATTTAATTTTTTTTTTATATAAATCTATTTAAACAATATTTATTTCACTTTATTATTTCACATAATTCAAAGACTTCTGCTTAAATACTTTATCTATACGTATACATGCACAAAACAAAAAAATATACAAATATTATGAATGAAATTATATAATATAAATAAATAAATAATAAATATGTTGAAATTCAAATCTAAATATAAGGAAGTACAACAAAACAAAAATTTAAATTCAAAGTACATTCTTACAACAGCGATTTTAAACAGTCTAAACTGTAAAAGTTCAAAACTTTTGAAGGTTTTTAAGCCGTAGGGACTTATAAATAATGACAGAAGTGTGACCTGGAAGCCACACAAACATTTCTGTCCTCTCTTCTCTTGAGCAGGGCTGATGCTCTTCTGCTGACTCTGAGATTCGAGATGAGAGGATAATTGCTTTGAAATGAAGATTAAACACTGAGAGAGTTGACAGTTCACTGAACTCCTGGACACCATCGGAAACCATCTGCTGTGCTACCATGCCAAACTCACATCAAAACCTGACAGCAAATCAGCTCGCACGGCAGCTGTAGAAATGAGGAAGAGAGAAAGGCAGAGTGTCCAAAGCCCTGAAAGCCCATGACCACCAAACGCTTCATAAAACATCAACCAGACTGGCAGAAAACACACACAGGACAATAGATGAGGCTGGTGAAGATGTAACAGTGAGTCTTGCACAGTAACTGATGTTTTTGTTAATTGTTGCTACATTTGTTTGACTAAAAATAGAGTAAAATCTCTAATATTGTGAAATATTATTAGAATGTGAAAGAACTGTTTTCTATTGTATTATACTGTAAAATGTAATTTATTCCTGTGATGCAAATCTGAATTTTCAGCATCATTACTCCAGTCCTCAGTGTCACATGATCCTTCAGAAATCATTCTAATATGTTGATTTGATATGATCAGTGAACATTTTATATTATTACAGTTGTGTTGCTTCATATTTTTAAGGAAACTGTGATGAAATACAAATTAAAAAGGCTTTACTGTTACTTTTGATCAATTTAATGTGTCTAAGCAAAATCTAATTATACACACACACACACACACACACGTGTACGTGTATGTATGTATACACAAACACACAATCTACTGTATGTTGTCTTCAAGGAGAAAAGAAATACAACCTTTATCACGATTTTCTCTTTAGTCCTGAGGGTCCTGTGTTTGTGAAGATAACGGCACCCACCGTCTTCAGGCAGAATCACACTGACAAATTAAAAGCGCTGAATAAATGAAGGAGCCTTTATCTGGTTTGTGTGGCCTGCTGAGTCTGGCGGTCAGTTATCAGATGATTGGAGCACAGCTGAGGGTGAGACGCGCTACGGGCGATTTACAAATGACATTTTTGCACCCTTGAAGAGCACAGTGGGAAATTAAAGCGAACAACTTAATTCCTATCACAAAGATAGTGAAGGGTTCATAAATGCTCGCTCTGAGGATGACATTGAGCTGTTTGTGATCTCTGGATGGCCAGTCTTACAAATCATTTTGAATTCTGGAGGTCATTAAAGATGTGCTCTCACACACTCGAGACCTATCAGTGCAAAATATTCTTTGAATGTTTATATTTTCAGGTTTGTTCTAGCAAACATCACTCAAAGAACTATAAAACTTCAAACTCATCTTAATTTAAAGAAATACAAAAGTGCAATTTGATGCAAAAATTACAGTCCAATATAAAGATTTCTAAAAGAAAGTGACAACAACCAATTGACTGACTCACACTTTTTTAACACCTTAAAGGATTAGTTTACTTTCAGAACAAAAATTTACAGATAATGTACTCACCCCCTCATCATCCAAGATGTTCAAGTCATGAAGAAATAATGTTTTTTGAGGAAAACGTTTTAGGATTTCTCTCCATATAATGGATATGCATGGTGCCCCCAAGTTTGAACTTCCATAATGCAGTTTAAATACAGCTTCAAACGGCTCTAAACGATCCCAGCCGATGAAGAAGGGCTTTATCTAGCAAAACAGTCTGTCATTTTTGAAATAAATTGACAATTTACATACTTTTTAACCTTAAATACTCGTCTTGTCTTGTCTCTGAAAAAACTCCCACCTCGTTTTCTTCCCCAACTCCAAAATCACCCTATATCACTACAGAAATACCAACCCAGTGTTTACAAAGTGACCATATAAAGAAGATCAAACATCTTCACAAAAAAAAAAAAAAGGTAAAACAGTGTTGTAGAATGATTTTAAAGTTGAAGATAAAACATTGCAGAGACAAGACAAGACAAGCATTTGAGGTTAAAAAGTATATAAACTGTCAAAAAACTAGATAAGACCTTTCTTCCTCGGCTGGGATCGTTTAGAGCCCTTTGAAGCTGCATTTAAACTGCATTTTGGAAGTTCAAACTTGGGGGCACCATAAAAGTCCATTATATGGAGAGAAATCTTGAAAGATTTTCCTCAAAAAACATAATTTCTTTATGACTGAAAAAAAGAAAGACATGAACATCTTGAATGACAAGGGGGTGAGTACATTATCTGTACATTTTTGTTCTGAAAGTGAACTAATCCTTTATTTCTTTAAGATTCAAATATGAAGCAGGTTGCAATTCAAATTTAAATGAAAGAAAATTGAGCTAAAATTCAATTTTAAGTTATAAAATAAACAGCATGGAACCTAAAGCTAATCTGAAATAAAAACATAAAAAGTGCAATATTATCCTACTACAATCTAAACATCGTGAATTATGCTGATGCTTCATTAATACATTTGGATTCAAAATAAAATGACAATGATGTTTTCTCATGAAACAGCACATTGTGATATAATGTACAACAGGACATACCAAAAATGCACAGGACCCTTCAAGTCAGTGATGCTCACATTACAATAGAAATCAGCCTATAATGAGCCTTATTGTGAGCAGAAAATCACACACACATTCAGAGCTCACAGGTGACAGTAATAGAGTCATTTGATCACTCTTGATGAAGGCATTCAGGATGCGCTTTACAGAAACACCTGTGTAAGTTCATGCGTGTAAATGTGTGAATGAGTGTGTTGACGGCGATAACCGCTGTTCACAATCCTGACTCAGTCTGGACACCATTTCACAACGTAAAGTCAGCATGAAATGCATTTGACGCCGATCATGTGACTTATTTCTAAATCACTCAGAATATTTGAAGAGTTCAGATGCAAAAGCCTCTAAATACATCTAACGTCTTTCTTTAAAAAAAGCATTTTTATCAGGCTCCGATGTATAGGTTTCTGTCTAAGTACTGGTACTTCTGATTGGGCTGAGGCTGGGATGTTAGCAAGTTTGAATGAAAAAATAACTGATAGACGTATATGTGTTGAGAGCATTCACTCAGTATCATTATCTATTTTTTGACTGAGGTGGCTTTTAGGGGGTTTTGCATCTGAACTCTTCATTTATATTCAACAAGTAAAATATTCTAAGGTGAGATTTGATTGAGACCATCAGGAATTTAATAAATCGTAAAAGTAGACTATGTTAGTAAACAGAAAATAAAAATTTCAGTAGTAGGAAAACAATTTGATTACTTATTGTGTTTTAAACAGACCTGGGACATCAGTAAGTAAATGGGTTGAATTTCACATTCTTTTAGTGTTTATTTGTCGCATACTGATCTATAAAACAATGAATGCACAATAAATACATATTGTGCTGCTTGCTTTTGCTATGTATATGTGAATTTCTGTAAGTATTTATTGATTTTGGTGATTCTGTGTTTATTTTGCCATCAATCATATGGTTTTCTACTGGATAACACATAAAGCTGGATCAGGTTCAGTGTGTTTATGGCTCATGGGCTTTTCTAATGTCACCGCAGAGACACATTAAAATGTATGAGACATGATTAAATAAAACCCTTTTGTTGTGGTGCTAGATAGACGCTGTATGTTTGCTAGAAAAATGGGAATTAAGTCACATTCAAAATAGTGTTTTAATGAATGCTGTGATTGTGTGAGTGTGTGTAACACACCACAAAACCAGTCTTAACCCATTTGGGCCCAATTTTTTTTTAATGGTTTCATGCATATAGTTGTGTTAATCATGTCCTATGTGAACATGTTCTGCATTTATTTTCCCCAGGTTTTTTTTTTTCTTGAAAATTGTGTTTCAAGCTGGTTTTCCAGCCTACCTAGCCTGGTCAGGCTGGTTTTCGCTGGTTGTTCCACCTGGTCTCCCAGCCAGACCATCTAAGGAAGTGACCAAGTGACCAAAACCCCTCTAAAATCAGCCTGCTGAGCAGCTAAGACCAGGCTGGATGAACAGCTAAAACCAGCCTAAGCTGGTTGGCTGGTTTAAGCTGGAAGTAGCTGGTTTTAGCTGGTTTCCCAGCCTGGCTAGACTGGTCAGGCTGGTTTTCACTGGTTGTTCCAGCTGGACTCCCAGCCAGAAGTGACCAAGTGACCAAAACCCCTCTGAAATCAGCCTTTTTTTCTTAAAATCTTTTATTTGGTTGTTTACTTGCTTGTCATTGAGAAATAAAACATGGATCACATCTAGAAAAATATTTACAAAAGAAAAATGACAACTATAGTTGCTGGTGGGCTTAAATGGGTTGTAGCATGGGTATATTTGTAGAAGTAACCAATAATACATTGTCAAAATTACAGATTTTTATGCAAAAAATCATTAGGATATTAAGATCATGCAAATTTGTAAATTTCCTACCATAAATATATGTAAATTTAATTTTTGATTATTAATATGCATTGCTAATAACTTTATTTAGACAACTTTAAAGATGATTTTCTCAATATTTTAATTTTTTGCACCCTCAGATTCCAGATTTTCAAATAGTTGTAGCTCGGCCAAATATTGTCCTATACTAACAAACCATACATCAATGGAAAGCTTTTTTATTCATGGTAAGGCTGATGGTGTATATATCTTCACGAAATTGACTCTTATGACTGGTTTTGTGGTCCAGTGTCACATATCTGTTGTTAACAATCCTGACACAGATTCACTTGTTGTCTTCATATCACTGAAGTCAACATGAATCAGCATTCACGACTATAATTTTTTGTTGCTGTTGTTTGTAGAATTAAATAAAATTTTAAAATATGTATACAAATCCTGAAAATATTTACTCAACTGTTTTAAATACTGATAGAAATGATAATGATAATGGTAATAATAATAATAATAAATGTTTTTTGAGCAGCAAATAAAAATATTACTAAGATTTCTGAAGGATCATGTGACACTGAAGACTGGAGTAATGATTAGAAAATTCAGCTTTGATGACAGGAATAAATAACATTTTAAAATATATTCAAACATATTTTAGTTAACATTTTTACAGTTTTGCTGTACTTCTGATCAAATACATGCAGGTCTGGTGAGCAGAAAAGCACTGCTTTTAAAAAAAATACAAATCTTACCGTTCAAAAACTACTGAATGGTAGTGTATATACACATACACACTTAATATCTATCTATCTAGAGGCACAGCAGTTATTGCCTTGTGATGAAAAATAATGAAGACATTTTTTTTTTGACAATAAGGTGCACATTTGGATTGTTCACAAAAAACAAAAACAACATGCAATTAGTAAAGTACACAGGCTCAATGTTGACTTTGTCATTGAAACCAGTGTGTGTGTGTGTGTGTGTGTGTGTTAAATAACCCAGCAGTTGTGTTTGGTGAAAGGTGAATGAGACAGAATGAGAAACTACACAGACAGGAAGACAGTTTGAGCCTTCAGAGGCCGGATGCATGGGGTGAGCCAGTTTAACACACACACACACACACACACACACACACACACACACTTTTATTCTCCCAGTGATTCTTTAACTGCAGCAGCCTCGCAAACCTGCACTGAATACTGATTTCAGCTATTTGTCTCTCTGGAATCATTGAGAGATTTATGCCTTCATTTTTACAGCGACATGAAAAACAACAAAGACAACAATAACATCAAACAGGTAAACAAAAACAAACGCAAGTAAACGACTACAGTAATGAGATTTTAACATTTTATGAAGAAAGTGGTTGCCATTCTACTGCTATGATCGCAGGTCCCTCAATGTAAGTTCTCACTTTCACTCTCTCCCTCCATCCATCTCTCCCTCCCGATGGGGCGTTTTGTAATTAAAACCCGTTCCGGATACGCCCCCGCTTGGCGGTTCGTGTGTTTCTTCCACCCTCGTGTCTCATTAAACCTGTGGATCAGAGCGCAGCCGTCACTCCTCTGTCCAATGCTTCATTCAGACTGGACCAAAGACATACAAAACCCACAGGAGCGATGCAAAAACAATGAAACAGCGTTTGTTTGAGCTGCATCCAAATACAAATCTATGACAGCAAAGCCACCAGAAATTATTCACTTTCAACGCAAGCGACCTTAATGACAGCTGACGAAGCAATGTGGGTGTGAACAGCAATGCGGCAACTTCAATCTACTTTATGCAAATGACGCATTGTAGTGCACTATTCTTGTAAAGCCGTATACTAAGTATGTATTATAAAATATCCCATACAATTGTGACTGAATGTAATATTCCTATTGCTTTATTAATAATAGCCAACAAAATCTTGCTTTTTTAATACATATTACTGCTTTACTTACAATCGCTTGTACACATTTCTCAATACTTAGATCACTTTTTCAAAACTCTATAACTCTAGTCTATGTGGGCTAAACTGTGAATCATTTATCATTGCTTTGGCACAAAATGCATTCACTGACGACATGTCAAATTACATGAAGTCTTTTTTCACTTCGACAAAACAGCACCAAAACTTTATGTACTACACAAGCCAATCTGCACGTTTACCTACCGTTTTCAAAACTTACATTTAAAACCTAGCACAGTACAAAAATGAGTAAGACAGAAATTTGCAACATTTCTACAGTGACATCATATAGAAAAATATTCTGAATGTTAAAAAAACAAAAAACAAAAAACCATTAATACTATCAACGCAGTTGCATGTAGGTGAACATCTTCACAAGTGTTACAGTTTTTCACTTTCATTACCATCTATATAAAAGGGGAAAACTTAGGAAGTTCGTACTGTAAATGTAAACATGGACTATGTAACATACAGTCAAACCAAAACTTATACAGACACTAGATATAATTTTTGATTATTCATATTAATGAGAATAGCAAAATAAAGTGTAACATAAACGTAAACTGTAACATATTATACTCAAAAATTCTTCATATACAGTGGACTACCATTAAAATGATTTTTGACCATTTCAAAGTTATCTGACATTATCAAGTTGAATTTCACTTTAAATGAACACTCCATTTTTTTTTATTTTTTTTTTGAAAATAGGCTCATTTTTCAACTCCTCTAGAGTTAAACAGATGAGTTTTACCATTTTTGAATCCATTCAATTCTGCCATTAGCACTTTTAGCATAAATCCTTGAATCCTTGAGTGATAAAGTGTGTTAGTTTGGTAAAACCTCTGCTAGTGTTATGTAAGAATGACTTGATTTGAGAGAAGTGTATTGGTAGTTTTAGTGGCTTTTGAATGTGAAATGAACTGCTGTGTCAACCTGAAAGATGGTTAAGAGTTTTGAAAAGGTGACTTTAGTGTTGAGAAATGTGTTCTAGCAATTGTACCAAAAATTGTAAGCCAAATTTGTCTGTGGTGTGAATATGTCAACAAAAAAAGCACATTTTGATTTCTAACAAACAACATTTGTGGTAAGAACCAAAATTAATTTTTAACCACTTAACTGCCTAACTTATGTTCCAAATTTGAAGTTGATATCACAAAAATTCCCACTATACTAAAAATAGCCACCGGGTGACACCCAAACTCTATTGATTTTATTTTCTTTTATTAATAAATACATTTATTATTATTATTATTATTATTATTATTATTATTATTATTATTTTTACATCTTTTCCTCTGAAAAATTGTATTGTGTACATTTCTATCACAATATTACTATTTGCTATAACAAAATAACCACCAAATATTGACCTTGGGACTCTTGACATTTCCAATGACAGGTTTTGTCAAGGTTAGAAAAAGTTGATTTTAAAATACAGTGGTAAATTTTGTAAATAATCCTTGATACCGCCCACTAGGGGGAGGAGCCTGCTAAAATTTCCATGGTACCAGAGTGTCTGATGATTATATGATTTTAGGATTTAATCTGGGATTATTACTAAAATATGTAAAAAAAAAAAAAAAAAAAGAAGTTTGCTTAATTTTTTAAAAACTTTAAAACTTTTATTCAACATTAATAAGAATTCAATAAAAATCCTAAATAAAAAATTAAAGTTCTATTGTTTCCACTAAAATATATTAAGCAGCACAACTGTTTTCAACACTGATAATGATGAGAGATGGTTTCTTGAGCAGCAAATCAGCATATTAGAATGATTTCTGAAGGATCATGTGACACTGAATGATGCTGAAAATTCAGCTTTGATCAAAGGAATAAATTACATTTGAACATATATTGACATAGAAAAACAGTTATTTTAAATTATAATAACATTTCACAATATTACTGATTTTACCGGATTTTTAATCAAATAAATGCTGCTTTGGTAAGCAGAAGAGTCTTTTTTATTTTTTTATAAATCTTTCCAATTCTAAACATTTGAACTGTAGCGTATGTGATTTTGTTGATTTGCACACCATTTTTGTCTCTGCATGGACAGAAAACTTTGGCCTCTTGGTGCTGGACACTTGTCTCATCAACACTCCTACTATACAATGCAAGCAAGCGGTTCGATACAACAAAACTAGAGCGCTGCACTCTCACATTGTAGAAAGCCTCTAGGAGGTGTTCTATTTTTGTTGTGTTGCATCGAGCCTCTCAGCCCAAACGGCTCAATATTTGCTCAAAAATGAATGAGGTAAACACTGCAAGTTGGGTTTAGTGAGGTTTAAAAACAGCATGTGCTTCTGAAAGAAAAGCAGGGGGTGACAGCGAGCGCGCCTGAACGTATTTCATGAAGTGTGAAGAGCTGGAGAAAGGATTAGATGTGAACGGAGCTTCGGTGTGTGTGTGTGTGTGTGTGTGTGCAACGGAGGATGAGTTTAATGTATTTGTGTGTGTGGTGTGTCATGTAATCTTAATGGAACTGAAGAGCTATGAATAAGTATTTTACTGAAATACGTGTATGTGTATGTGCATATGCTTATTCAACCGTGGAACTGAAATGTGTTCCTTAACCTAAAGCCTGTAAAGCCTGAAATGAAATAATAATCAGAAAAATCACTTTTTTAATGGAGCAGTTTACACAAATTATACATATATTTTTAAATTGTTTAAAAATGTAGCATATTTGATACAGGCTGTTTTGGCTCATATATGTATATTATATGTTTGGTTTTTTTCAGTGATATTTGTTCATAAGTCCCTTGTTTGTCCTGAACAGTTAAACTGCCCGCTGTTCTTTAGAAAAATCCTTTAGGTTCCACAAATTCTTTGGTTTTCCAGAATTTTTGTGTATTTGAACCCTTTCCAACAAATACTGTATGATTTTAAGATCCAAATTTTCACACTGAGGGCAACTGAGGGATTTATATGCA
This sequence comes from Cirrhinus molitorella, assembly GCA_033026305.1. NCBI lineage: Eukaryota > Metazoa > Chordata > Actinopteri > Cypriniformes > Cyprinidae > Cirrhinus > Cirrhinus molitorella. The sequence goes on along the minus strand of CM065134.1, from coordinate 31,660,534 downwards.
ACTATTACAGAACAGTTCAAACACTCACTGATGCTCCAGAAGGAAAAATCATTAAGAGCCAGGGGGTGAAAACTTTTAAACAGAACAGATATGGGTCAATTTTTCTTATTTTTCCTAAATATCATATTTTTTCATTAAGAACTGCCCTTCAGAGGCAGATAGTTACATGTTTCTTAGAAGACAAAATAAGTACATTTTACCCTAATCTTCAAATTCAAAAAGTTTTCACAGTTTTTTCACAAACTATTATTTTCTCTTGCGGACTATCTGTAAATGTCTTTTATGTGAAATATCTTATTCGGGTCAGTACTAAATAAACAATAACATGCATTTTGTATTACCCCTCTTATTTTGGTAAAATAATTAACATTTAGCAGATTCTGAAAGGGGAATGCAAACTTTTGACCTCAACTGTACGTACTTTTAAAGCACTAACATGGACCATTTAGTCAAATAAGTTACAAAGGTGGAGTTTTTAAAAAGGTACAACCCCAGTAACAGCTTTCATACTATTGTTTAGAGAGTGTCAGTGTAGGCTGGAAAAATTAAGTCCTGCATAAATTGGCATAAAGTCAATATACTCTCAGCATGTTAAAAAGCCAAATGAGTCACCAGTTCATGCATTTTCCAAAACACTCATAAGAGGTCAAAAAGATGAACAATTGCACAATGCAAATTGTGTTTATCGCAAATTTTAGGTCCAGTTTGCCCTTTTACTTGATTTGCATATTGCAATTCCTTTAGTGATCCAACGAATAATCAACTCTCGAAGTGGGCGCAAATCTTTCTCAGTGAATTCCCCCTGTGTTTGTTGAGAAATGAGATCAGGAAAGTCACTGGTTGATGTTTAATGTCGTGTGTGACAGCATGATACCGGATGATTGATGCTTTTATGCTTCAACCGCTCGTGACGAGTGTGTGTTTTTGCGGGAAAAGCCGGAAATAATTCATGCTCAGGGTTACTAGATAGATGTTAAATGACAGAGTGATGCATTATAAATATCAGGGGGTTGTGTTACTCCCCGCACTATTCACTTGTAGGTCAGCTGTAATCATCTGTGTCGAGGACAGAGACATGCTCCTATCAATCTACTCAAAACATATAGTTTTGCACATGCAAGTTTCTGAGCAAATGCAGCTTTTTCATAATAATTTAATTTTCTTTCCACGTCAGGTGCGAAGCCAGCAAAACTTGAAACACCAACTGTTATTTTACCCTGAAGGTTGGCAGAAAGTCTAAATCTATAATGAGCGTTGTTCACCAGGCAGCACAACTAGAAAATTAGGTCTAGTTATGACGAAGGTCAGAATAAATGGAGGAGAAGCCTTGTTACCGCAATCACTAATATAGCACAATCACACACAGCCCTGTCCGTACTGGATTTAATTTCTCAGAGGAAGTTAACTGAGAAAATGCTAAGTAGCCTAGGGTGCTGAGCAATTTTTACAAGAGTGAAGCTAAATATTATATTACATTACATTACATTATATTATATGTGACCCTGGACCACAAAACCAGTCTTAACCCTTGTGTGACCTTATGGACATTTTTGTCCATTTCAGTTTTGTTTTTTGTTATAAGTGTACCTGTGTTAATGCCAACTGCATAGATTTTGGCTCAGGTGTGTATTTTTATTGGAAGTTTAATATTTCACCCTCATTTCCTTCAAAAAATTTATTTTATCCTCTGTACAAAAAATACTCACACTCAGGGCCTTAAGGACAAAAATGTTCACATTGAAACCCATTAAAACTGCATTTTTTTTTATCCCAGGGCCATTTGACTATAAAATGATGCAATATTTGCTAATAGGCATTCATTCTATTGGCAAGGCTTCAAATTTTACATTTTTACAATTTTTTACTAGATTGTGCCATTTTTTTAAATTTGGCAAATAATAAAAAAAAAACTCGCTTTATATGTGTTTTGTGCTTATGCATATTACAGTCTATTATAGAGTCAATTGGAAAAATAATGCAGCTATAATTGTGTGGGTATGTTGGTAAGGATGTCAGAGTGTGGTTTGCATGTGTTTAGTGAAAATTTAATGTGTGTAATTAGTTTGAAAGAAATTGTATTGTACTAGCAATCAAAAATCCCACTCCATGTATATGAGTCACACCCTTGGCAGGGTCATAGGGTCATATGAAAACTATGAATAAGGTCAAAGAAGGTTAATGAGCTTTGAGGATTTTTCTTTTTCACCCAAACACACATCTTAATCCTTGATTGCACTATTTCATTTGTTATTGTTTTTGTACAGAGATAAAAGGTGAGCTTGAATTTGATGTAGAAGTTCAGAAGCCCCTAAACACATTGTTTTTGTTTTCACCACAAGAAAATGCTGATTGTTTAGTCTGGTAGATTTTATACAAAGTTTGAGTTGACACAGGTGTTCTCACAGCCAAACCTATAAATATGTGGTGCTTGAGGGCTTGGTCATTTCATTGCAAGATGAAGAGTAGTTACTCAGCAGAAGAATCTCTGGAGCTAGTGTTGCCCACTAACAGTGAGCACACAGGTGCATTAGAAGCTGAGGATGAAAGAAACCAGCTTTTAAACCGTTAAAATTCTGAAAATGAATGAATGTTTGGAAATTATGAATAGAAGAGATGCTGATTAAAAAAAAAAACAGTCAGTGAAACTGGAAAAAAATATTAATATATAACATTTTTATGACAGTTTTTTGACATGGACGTTTTTGTCCATTATGGCCCTAAGTGTTAGTTTTTTTTTTTAAATCTGACACTACATAAAAAATATAAATGCCTCAAAATGAATGTTGTTGTTATTCACTGACACACCCAGGAATCTAATATGCAAAGAAAAATAAATTCTGCTTAGCATTTAGTATATGGAAATTATCTACTATTTTTCATTTTTTCATAAAAAAACACCTGTGGCATTATGTAAACAAACCAGCATTTAAAGGGTTACAATTCTGAAAATTGATGAATGTTTGGTATCTATGGATAGAACAGATGTGTAACTTTTTTTTTGAATGCACAAGGGTTAAGTAACACAGGTATATTTGTAGCGATAGCCAAAAATACATTGTATTATGTAAAAATTATATATATATTTTTTTATGGCAAAAATAATTAGGATATTAAGAAAAGATGATGTTCCATGAAGATATTTAGCAAATTTCCTACCATAAATATATAAAAACTTAATTGATTAGTAATATGCATTGCTAAGTACTTCATTTGGACAACTTCAGAGGCGATTTTCTCAATATTTAGATTTTTTTTACACCCTCCAGATTTTCAAATAGTTGTATCTCGGCCAAATATTGCCCTGTCCTAACAAACCATAAATTAATGGAAAGCTTACTTATTCAGCTGATGTATAAATCTCAATTATTATATTACATATTGTATTGTATTGTATTGTATTATCCAAATTTCAAATATTATAATTATTGAACCAACAATTAATTTAAGAATTAATTTTATTTTATATTTATTTTTAATTACTAATTGTGCTGCGCAAACGTTTATATTTATACTGCATACTACTTGACAGTGATTAAATACCAGTTTGCTTGACTTTTTTTGCTGTCTACAAGTGCAATATTTATTTTATTTTAAATCTCAGAAATTTTGTAAGTATTTTTATCTTTAAATCCAGACCTGAAATGTAAAAATATACTGTATACTGTTAAAATTTCAATAAAAAAAGTTCTTTTTACTTCTTTATATACTTTTTTTTCTTTACTAATTTTACAAAATTGAACAAACATTAAAATTGCAATTATTTTTAATATGTCAAAGCTCTTATTTATTTCAATAAAATAACATATTAAAATATAACAAATATTTAAATAAAAGTAGCCTACTGTGCTCTGTAATTTCGAATGCAAATGTACCTCCTCAAACACAACTATTCAAACAGGGTTTACGAATACGTTTGTGTTTTCAAAAAGAAAAAAAAATTACAGCCCTAATTAATGGAAGGTTAAAATGGACTCAAATATGTTCACTTAAAAAGAGGGAGAGACTGTGCTGAAGGAAGCGAGAGAGATCATGACAGAAAAAAAGGTTAGATGACAGGAATGAGACACGAGGAAAAAACAAACGATTGTACTGAGTATGTGCGTGTTTCCTCCACGACTCTTCTGAGGCCTTATTAGGAAGTGAAGAGTGACAAACACAGTCAGAGCGCAGCCGTATATCACCGCAGAAAGAGGGAAGAAGAGAAAGAAATGGAGGAAAGAGAGAAATAAAGATTAAAAAATATGAGAATAATCCAAAAATACCCTCCCACACAGTGGGAAGGTTGAGATTTTTTAATACTCGCATCAAATCCACATAATAACCCTCAGGAAAGACAGCTGATAATAAATTAATGGAACAGATTTATTGTCCCAAATTAAAAAATGTCCTGCCCACCAGCCCTAAATGTCATCTAACACACAGGTGAGTGACTAAAATATGTGATATCAAAATAAAAGTCTTTTACATATGATACATCTTTCATTACATCAAGCTGAAATAACTAAAAACGTGTGACTGTCATGTTTTCAAGCCATTTCATGTTTAATTTTGACGTGACACAAAGCAGTGATATCTAAGCGGGGGACTTACTTTAGAATTAGTCAATAATGCCGTAATTTTCTTCACATCTAATCTTTACCAATCATATCCAATTACAGCACAAAGGAGGAATTGTCTTCTCTCATGTGACTTTCCACCATTAATTTCAATAAGCCTCCAGAAAAACCACTGTATGCTTAGGGGTCTCTTTAGAAAGTCAATGGACCGAGGAGAGGAATGCCTTTGCTGTGATTTTACCTGCGGGTGCCGCTGTTGGACAGTCTTAAGCCTGGCTCACCACTGCGCGTGTACTTTGGACGACGCAGCAACAAACCGTCCTCGCGCCACCCAAGCCATTGAAATGAATAGTCATTGAACATGTATGGTAAAACTCCGGACAGGTTTTCTTGCGTGCACCCGTTTTAAACGCGTCTTGACTGTCGTACAGTCTGACATTAATGACACTGAGATCCCACAGTGTGACATGATCATCATGTTCGTACAGTCTGACAAGCAACAATCATAAAGGACTATTAAAAATCGCACAGTGTGAGCCCGGCTTTACTTTATAAAAACAAGTGATTTTTAGACTTATAATGTCATATTTAGTCATATCCCCAGTGGGGATAAAAACATCCCGCGAACCCGCTCCAGTTCCAGTTCTGAATCAAATGATTTGCGATTTACACTTTGAAGTCCCTTTTTGAATCAAATGATTTGTAATACGCACTTTAAAGTCGGGTTCTGAATCAAATGATTCATACGCGCTTTGAAGTCCCTTTTTGAATCAAATGATTTGCGATACGCACTTTAAAGTTGTTCTGAATCAAATGATTCGCAGTACGCACTTTAAAGTCGGGTTCTGAATCAAATGACTCGCCATACACACTCTAAAGTCCTGCTTTGAAAAATGATTTGCCATATGTACTTTAAAGCCAGTTCTGAATCAAATGATTCGCGATACGCACTTTAAAATCAGGTTCTGAATCAAATGATTCGCCATATACGCGCTTTGAAGTCCCTTTTTGAATCAAATGATTTGCGATACGCACTTTAAAGTCCCGTTCTGAATCAAATGATTCACGATACGCACTTTAAAGTCGGGTTCCGAATCAAATGATTCGCCATACGCGCTTTGAAGTCCCTTTTTGAATCAAATGATTCGCGATATGCGCTTTAAAGTCCGGTTCTGATTTAAATGATTCGCGATACGCCCTTTAAAGTCCGGTTCTGAATCAAATGATTTGCCATAGGCACTCTAAAGTCCCGCTTTGGAAAATTCTTTGCCATATGCACTTTAAAGTCCAGTTCTGAATCAAATAATTCGTGATACGTGCTTTAAAGTCCGGTTCTGAATCAAATGATTCGCGATACGTGCTTTGAAGTCTCGTTTTAAATCAAATGATTTGCGATAGGTGCTTTGATGTCCCGTACTGAATCAAATGATTCGCAATCCAACTGGAGCGATTTGAAACAGTGAGTCATTTTGCGACGCAGTGGTTTCGAAAAGCTCCGTTGATAGGCTACTGTGTATTTGTTTTGTTGTTTAAAATGAAATCATTACAATTAATAGGCCTGACTTACAAAGTTTTTATGAAATTGTGATCGCGTTAGACAGTTTCCGTCGTGTTAAAAAAATTTCATGACATGACACTCATCGTCTGGTACTTGCCTAAAAAGACTGATTACACTAACATTACGTTAATTAGCCTATAGCCTTACTGGAGTTGGGTAAACCTCCGCCTATGGAGAGAAAAAAAAAGTTTTCAAAAGCATCCTCCCCTCTGCTTTTTTCACAAATCGCACCCTGTACACACACACACACACACACACACACACACATACATATTACATGTTTTATCATCTTTTACAATATTTTTTATTTAATTAAAAACAAGTATATTTTTACATTTGAGTTGCAACTTTTTTTTCCTCTACACACACAAACACTACTGCCAACGCCACATAAAAAATTGTCACTACCGGAGACGACAGCCACATCACAAGCCGATTATCTCCTTTATGACTGAATCTCACCCTGCACCAACCACACAGCCAATCAGGATGCAGCTCTGCCTCCTCACTTACCAAGCAGCTGACCGACGTGGACACAACACCTCAACTCATTACTGTCTACAAAACAAACAACCGCATGAAGACAGAGAAAGAAAGAAAGAAAGAAAGAAAGAAAGAAAGAAAGAAAGAAAGAAAGAAAAAGAAAGAAAGAGGAGACAGAGTGATGGAGGGTCTGTTTGGTGATGATCACACCAGGGAAACAGCTGCTACCAAGGGTCTCAGATAGCAAATGAAACATTTAAGTGTATGTGTGTGTTTGTTTGTGTGTGTTTGACGACTGCCTCTGGGCCCAAGCAACCAGAACAAGCTGCCGGTATCGATCAGGCTCGCAAACCAGACGAGAATGAATAATTAGATAAACATCGTGTGTGCGCAGATGTGTGTGTTTATGTGCACTGAAACGGTCATAAGTGTCGCTTCACGCTGCTCTGTCCCTGGATCGTATCCCATCAGAGAGATTCCCAGTGTTTACTGTTTATTCAGACGGCGTCCCTGTACGGCGGCAAAGCTCGGATCACTGCTGGTGCGTGAAAGCGTCCACATGCTCTTGAAATCCACTGGGTGATTTAAAAAGAGCCAAATAAATAAAATAGCTAACAAATGGCAGCTGCATTGAATTAATGAAGCCATTAACCAATAAGAATTAGTTAACTGGTTAATTTGTGATAAAATGTCCAAATCTTGTGTTTAATTTGATTTCATGAAAATTAATGCCAGTCTATCCTAGCATATGTGCTTTATGTCAAAATTAATAAGTAAATATTACTGCACAGATACAGACTATTGTTCAGAAGTTACATTTTTTTTAATTAAATAAATTCATTAAAAACTGTAAAACTGCTAAATATTATTACAATTAAAAATAACTGTGTTCTATTTAAATATATGTATAAAATGTAATTTATTTCTGTGATCAAAGACTAATTTTCAGCACCATTACTCCAGTCTTCAGTGTCACATGATCCTTCAGAAATCACTCTAATATGCTGATTTGCTGCTCAAGAAACATTTCTGATTTTTATCAATGTTGAAAACACTAAACTAGTTTACATGCTACTACAAAATGAATATCACTCAAGTATTCCACTAACCTGCCAAACTAGTTCAACGGTAGTGTAACTCAGTACTCAAGAAAACTAAACTAGTTTACTTGCTACTACAAAACGAATATCACTCAAGTATTCCACTAACTTTCCAAACTAGTTAAATCTGTAGTGTAACTTAGTACTCAAGAAAATTAGTTTACTTGCTACTACAAAATGAATATCACTCAAGTTTTCCACTAACCTGTCAAACTAGTTCAACGGTACTGTAACTCAGTATTCAGAAAACTAAACTAGTTTACTTGCTACTACAAAATTAATATCTCTCAAGTATTCCACTAACCTGTCAAACTAGTTCAACTGTAGTGTAACTCAGTACTCAAGAAAACTAGTTTACTTGCTACTACAAAATTAATATCTCTCAAGTATTCCACTAACCTGTCAAACTAGTTCAACTGTAGTGTAACTCAGTACTCAAGAAAACTAGTTTACTTGCTACTACAAAATGAATATCACTCAAGTATACCACTAACCTGTCAAACTAGTTCAACGGTAGTGTAACTCAGTACTCAATAAAACTAAACTAGTTTACTTGCTACTACAAAACGAATATCACTCAAGTATTCCACTAACTTTCCAAACTAGTTCAATTTGTAGTGTAACTTAGTACTCAAGAAAACTAGTTTACTTGCTACTACAAAATGAATATCACTCAAGTATTCCACTAACCTGTCAAACTAGTTCAACGGTAGTGTAACTCAGTACTCAAGAAAGCTAAACTAGTTTACTTGCTACTACAAAATGAATATCAGTCAAGTATTCCACTAACTTTCCAAACTAGTTCAATGGTAGTGTAACTCAGTACTCAAGAAAACTAGTTTACTTGCTACTACAAAATGAATATCACTCAAGTATACCACTAACTTGTCAAACTAGTTAAACGGTACTGTAACTCAGTATTCAGAAAACTAGTTTACTTGCTACTACAAAATGAATATCACTCAAGATTTCCACTAACCTGCCAAACTAGTTCAACGGTACTGTAACTCAGTATTCAGAAAACTAGTTTACTTGCTACTACAAAATGAATATCTCTCAAGTATTCCACTAACCTGTCAAACTAGTTCAACGGTAGTGTAATTCAGTACTCAAGAAAACTAGTTTACTTGCTACAAAATGAATATCACTTAAGTATTCCACTAACCTGCCAAACTAGTTCAACAGTAGTGTAACTCAGTACTCAGAAAATGAAGATCACTCAAGTATGCCACTAACCTGTCAATCTAGATAAACAGTAGTGTAATTCAGTACTCAGAAAGCTAGTTTACCTGCTACTACAAAATGAATATCATTTAAGTATTCCACTAACCTGCCAAACTAGTTCAACGGTATAGAAAACTAAACTAGTTTACTTGCTACTACAAAATGAATTTTCCACTAACCTGCCAAACTAAGTAACTAGTGACTAGACCTTCTCCAGAAACACTCAAAATCTGGTAAAGTGCAGTCAGTAAACAGTCAGTGGGTGGTCAATGGGCTGAAATTAATGTAAAAGACAGCATCTAAACAGCAGCACTATGTGATGTACACAGACCTGACGTGTACCGATAATGAACACAGAAGCGTATGAAGTCCGTTTGAGCCACAGACCTGTCCTTTTCAGTGCTATTTTCCTGCCTGTCTGTGTTTATTAATGTTATTACCCATCACATGATTTTCTCTCGCTGTTCCGTCCAGTCGTCACAGAGACATGCCCGCGAGCTGCTTCATTAGCGCTAGCATTAGCAGGCGCCCACAGGGTCTGAGCAGTTCAGAGGTTGTGAAAGACTTCAGATGATTAAACACTCTTTCTTTCAACTGCTTTACAGAATCACTGGGCAGTTTTTACATAATTATTTTCTGCTGTGTCTTCATTCATTAACTAAAACATACATATTCAGGTGAGTATACGGATGCACAATTTGGGGTAAAAATCCATTTGCAATTTAAGAAAAAAAAAAAACGCAATTGCAATGTAAATTTTATGGGTCTGGCTTCTGGTCTCATCCGCATCCAGCTATTTTTAGCTTTAAAAAACAGCTAGTTTTGCTGCTTGATATTGAAAATTACTGTGTCTTACCATATTATTTGAATGTATTATCTTAAATATGGTTAAATATGGACACTGGTTTGTAGTGCAAACAGTTTTACCATTTATTGCCAGTCTCGCCCATAGACTTACTTCTGCATCAAAGAATAAGGTGGCTAAAAGGTGGATTTTTTTGAGAATCAGTTTTATTTCAATGTATCATGTTGTAGTACAGGTAAGCGACAATTTGAAAGTTCCCACTGAATTTACATTCAAATATTATGTAAATAAAAAAATAACTATTGTCATTGCTTTGTACAAATCAAATAATCAATTGATTAAATATTTAGATATTTAATAAAATAGATGCTCAGTGACTGTGTGTCACATTTTCCAACATACAAATCTCTTTTTGGAAAAGTAGCAACCAAGGATATAACCTTGGTTTAAATATTTTAATATTAAATATTCAAAAGTGTAAAAACAGCAGAAAAAATCCACATTGACTGACCGATTCTCTGAAGTTATGACTCCCCAACTGAAAAATACATAAATATAATTTTTACTCATTTTTGATTAAGTAAATGCAGCCTTGGTGACCCCAGATTTTTGAATAGCAGTGTATGTATAATTTAGTTTGCAAGTTTTAAATTGACACATTCAGAATGAAAGCGCTCAAAGATTTTCCCACTAATAATTATTGTAAATAATAATTCTTTATAGGGCTTTTGTTTAAAGATGAAAGACTTTGTGACATCTGTGACGCAAGATAAGCATTCAAATGAGAGATGAGAGAACGAATAAAATAGAGTGATTAACAAACACATCATTTCATGCATATAATATACATACAACTGCATGTTTATGGAGATGAGCAATGACATAACTATAGATTAATGAATGACTGGACGTGTCCTCATTCCTCACGTTTCATTCCTTCAGTCTGTCTAGAGAGACGAGTTGAAAGGGGAAAGCAGGAAATGAAAAAGTGAGAGAGATTAATCAAAGGGAATCCTCATTCCACTCTCATCAATCAGAAATCAATACGCCGCACTCCAAACCTCAAGAGGAAACGGCTTTTATTGGCTTGAGAAAATACAAACTCACCTAATTAATAGAGACTGTATTGATTGGCTGATGTACAAAAAATATATTTAATTATATATAAACAAATATTTAGGTATTTCTGATTTAGTGATGTTATTGTCATATTTATTTTATATATATATATATATATATATATATATAATCTGTAATATTATCAAAATATGATTACTATTTAAAATACCTATTTTTCATTTGAATATATGTTCAAATTTTTAGCATCATTACTCTAGTCTTTAGTGTCACATGATCATTCAGAAATCATTCTAATATGCTGATTTGCTGCTCAAGAAACATTTCTAATTATCATTAATGTTGAAAATCAATCAATATTTTAGTGGAAACACATTCACTGAGACAGTTTTACATGATCTTTGATGAACAGCATTAATTTGAAATATAAGTATACATGTATTTACTGTCACTTCTGATCAATTTAATGCACCCTTGCTAAATAAAAATATTAATTTCTGACTGTATACTTTTCAACAGTAGTGCAATTTTGAAAGTAAACAAAAAATATTAAGCATTACTGTGAAGCAAAGCTGAATGTTCAGCATCATTATTCCAGTCTTTACTGTCACTTGATCCTTCAGAAATCATTCTAATATGCTGATTTGCTGCTCAAGAAACATTTCTGATTATTATTAATGTTGAAAACAGTTGTGCTGATCAATATTTTGGTGGAAATACATTCACTGAGACAGTTTTACATGATCTTTGATGAACAAAGTTCAAAGGAACAGCACTGATTTGAAATGTAAGTATAAATGTTTTTGCTGTCACTTTTGATCAATTTAATGCATCCTTGCTGAATAGAAATATGAATTTCTGACTGTATACTTTTTAACAGTAGTGCAATTTTGAAAGTAGCAAAAAAAAAAATGCATTACTGTGAAGCAAAGCTAAATGTTCAGCATCAATATTCCAGTCTTTGTCACTTGATCCTTCAGAAATCATTCTAATATGCTGATTTGCTGCTCAAGAAATATTTCTAATTATCATCAATGTTGAAAACAGATGTGCTGATTAATGTTTTGGTGAGAATACATTCACTGAGATTTGAAATGTAATTATAAATGTCTTTACTGTCACTTTTCATCAATTTAATGAAAAGTGCACTACCTTTTAAAATTTGAAATGGTAGTGCAACTTTCAAATTAAGCAAAAAATATTATGCATTACCTGTTGGGGTTTTCCAAATTGTTTTTCATTTTCTTCTTTTTCAGCAGTAAATCTGGTGCAATTTTATTCATATAGCATCACTTCAAAACAAGCTTCAGTTGTGCCAAACAAAGTGTGAAACAACCCACAGCTATAGTCAAAAAAGGATTCAACACAAATTTGGGGCCAATTAAATTACACTAAATTAAACCGGCTGCAAACGACGTCCTGATGAAAAACAATTACCATCTAAATAGGACTGGAGACTGACACCGACACTGAAATGAGGTCATTGATGAAACTCTCTCACGTCGTGTTTCTCTTTCTATTGATTTCTCCTTCACTCCTGCAGTCGTGACCCAGCGGTAACTTCATTTAACCAGAAATCTCCCGGGGAACAGAAGAAACCCACGATCCGTATCCATAAGCAGCCCACAGGGGCGCGTCCATTCAGACAATTGATTTCAAAAAACACCACAACCATTTTCTTCATCTTTAGAGAGAAACCGCAGAGCAAACCAGAGACATATCTGTACATCAGTTTTCCTTGAGAAGAATGGATTTCGTTCAGACCTGACCAGGCTTGTTTAGTTCCCTAGAGATCCGGGCGCTAAAGACAATCCGAGTCTGGGTTCCCTAGATTCCTGTTCAGCACGTTACCTACATTAATCGCTCCGTCCCGCTGGAGCACAGAGATACATGACTTCAGTAATGCCTGAAATATTACACTGATGTTTGACCACTTCTTGAAGCAAAATAATCGAATTTTAAATCCACTTGAGATTTGAAAAATGTGAAAAATCTTTGCTTAAGTGCGACTCTCGTTATTACTTTTGGGCGAATCCAATATAAACTGTCAAGAAATATTCAAGCCAGAGTTATTATAGTGAAAAAATAAATGTTACTGAAATAAAATATAAACAGTAAACCCTTTATTTTAGCTAGTTGGCAAAGCAATATTTCTAATTTTTGTTTATTTCAACTTGAAGTACTGAGATAAGCTAAATTAAAAACAAATATTTACAAAGAAATTGCATAAATGACATAAAAATGTAGAAAAACTCCAAAAACTAATAAAATTCCTCACAATGAAACTGTAAACTGTGAAATCTAAATACAATTTACTTCAAAATATTAACAAAATATTATAATACTATAAGTTAGACTTTACCCAACATCAAAAGATAATTGTTATTTTTCTTTATTTATAAAGAAAGAAAATGAAGAACATAATACAAGATATTCTACATTAACAAAACTAATCCTATTTTAAGTAATATAATAATAAAAATAATAATAATAATAATAATAATAATAATAATTTGTAACACAAAATAAGTACATTTCCCAAAGGACTGAAAATGCACTAAAATGCAAAAATAAACGTTAAGTAAAATAAAATCAAATAGTGAAAAAATAAATGTTACTGAAATAAAATATAAATAGAAAACCCTTTGTTTTAGCTAGATGGCAAATAAATATGTCTCTTTTTTTAATTTTAACTTGAAGTACTGAAATTAGCTGAATTAACATTTACAAAGAAATTGCATAAATTACATAAAAATGTACAAAAAACTCCAAAAACTAATAAAATTCCCCGCAATGAAACTGTGAACTGTGAAATCTAAATACAATTTAATCAAAAATAGTAACAAAATATTATAATACTATAAGTTAGACTTTACCCAACATCAAAAGTAAATAAAGAAAGAATTATTGCTTCTATTGTAAGTCGCTTTGGATAAAAGCGTCTGCCAAATGACTAAATGTACATGTAAATGTAAAATGAAGAACATTATACAAGATATTCTGCATTAACAAAACTAATCCTATTTTAAGTAATATAATAATACAAATAATAATAATAATTTGAGACACAAAATAAGTACATTCCCCAAAGCACTGAAAATGCACTAAAATGCAAAAATAAACTATAAGTGAAATAAAATACAATTATATATATATATATATATATATATATATATATATATATATATACACACACACACACACACACACACACACACTTATTTTAGCTAGTAGCCAAAGCAATATTTTGTTCAGTTTAACTTGAATAAGGGGCAAGCTAAACAATAACAAGCTAAACAAACAAAAAAAATCTGTTAAATAAATAAAAAACCTAGACATTTACCGAATTACAGTGATGAGCATTTGAGGATAATTTATGTAAAACATATATATTTTTTTTATTTTGAGGTGAGATTTTTATAGTGAGATTCATCCACCCACTGTATAATATTCATATTTAGCCAAAATGTGAACTAACATAACAATATGCATAACTATAAGCCAGCGTAGTGACTGTCTAATAATATTTGAGCATATTTCACAGGTGCAAAGAGAACTTTGCTCTTCAAAATTGGAAACAAAAAAGCAATTAAAGCAAAACTCAGCTCAGCTTGGAAAACTATGTAATTAACTAGACTTTGTTGATTGCAAAGTATTTTTGTATATGTAGTTTTTGCCATCCACCTCCTCTTGTTCAACTGAGGGTCATTTCCAAAACAAGCTTCTCTGACTTGATACATTACAGTTTATTTTTGATGATTTGTGTTTCTATGGCAAAGATACTGTGCATAAATATCCAAACAAACTCAACAGGACTTATATATCGTCGCTGTCGGGCGGAAACCTCGTATGTCCAAATGTTGTCAATTTCATATTTTTTCACAAATCGATGCTATTGGTCAGTGCCCACGTGGATCTGTAATTTTTACAAATTATTAACCAATCTAAAGTGTTGAAAATAGCTTGAGAGCAAATCTCTTAACTCATTTGAACACTTCAACTGTCTGAGAAGAGCTCGTATCTCCACCTTTTCTTCACTCCGCTGGAGCGTCGGGCATATGTCCCCTTCCATCTTCTTGTCACAAAGCACCGGCAAAAATAATTAGCATTGAATGTGTCGGTGGAAACAGTAAGGAGATATTTGAATGATCCATTAATAAACTAGTGTATTCTGAGATAATGTCGCAAAGACCCTGACTCGCAATCTCTTCTTTGGACGCAACTTTTGAAGGAAAGCATCTTTCCGGATTACATAATGAAAGCGTTTTTTTCTGATTTGTTTTATTTCGTTAAGTAATAATTTAAAGCTTTCTATTTATTTATTTATTTATTTATTTGTCATGTTTGTGAGGCATGTAGCCTATTCGCTGAAAAATGTGATCGCGCTGACTCCTCATGTCCTGCAAAGCGATTTCAGCTTCTCCTCTTCAAAAACAATATTCACATAATAGCGCACATTTATCTAGGTTTAATGTTTAAACTAACATTGTTCTATAGCTACTTTAACTGTTTTAGATCTATAGATTTTATTTTATGCAAGTCGTAATGATTTAAAAGGCAAAAGTCTTCCGCTGGCCGTAAAAAAAAACAAAACAAAAAAAAAAACTGATATTTAACGAACAAAAAAATGCTCCAAAAGTTTTCTAAATTAACTTAATAAGAAAACGAAACGAAATATAGCCACTTTGGCATTACATACAAAACGTAACTATGTTAATAGCTGAAATAGTATAAGCTGTTCTGGAAGAATTAAGGGGAAAAAAGACGGACTCAGTTTTTTTTGTATTGCATCATAGCTCTTAAACCTTTAAAATAGAGTTTAGGAAAATGTATGTAACCACAGTCGTTAGCTTTGGTTAACTATTGAAGCCTTTTCTCTTGTCAAAAGGCTCAACGCGACCGCAAACTTTGATGAACTGCTGGCAGCAGCGAAGTCTGTGTCTGTACCATTCTTATCAATGACGGCGTAATCTCGTATCTCCCTGCTCCCAAGTCATAAAACCTTGTATCTCCGATAAAACATGATTTTGGGGAAATGTTGTCTTAATGTTGGTACACAACAGTGTATGATAGCAATATATGGTATAATACCAACTTTAACAATAAAATATTTAATAACTCAAAAAATATGCAGTTTTTTTCATTTCTCCGCCCGACAGCGACGATATATACATATACATATACATATACATATACATATACATATATAATCCATCCTAACTAAAACGCGAAGGTATAACCAGCAACACTGCTATAACACAATTTTTGCAACAGCCCACAGCAATCTACCAATTTTAAATCCAGCTAATGCTAATAAAAATGGGTCTTGATGAACCAAACATAAAAGAAAAGGCAGCATGTGAAATCTGATTCATAGTACCTTAGAGAGTCCTCATCTGTGACAGGATGACGTCTTCACTACATCTGAATCAATGCAGTCAAACCTCCACCACAGCAAACCAATGAGACACCTCACCCTACTTAAGCATCTTAATGAAATAGAGAACGTCTCTCATCATCAGCTTCTCGATCCAAATGATCTGAGAGAAGGGCAGATGCCTGACGCTGCATTCGCTTTCAATCTGGGTTGATTGGCAAATGGACGAGGTTGAGGAGGATGAGAGAGGAACAGGGCTACGTCTCATCCATCACCTACTATGAGGTGGTTTGCACTTGCGTAGATATCATACGCTAATGCACTTCCATAACAAAAGCATGCACAGAGGATCTGATGTAAACCCCTCTAAAGCAGCATCTCAACTCAATAGATCTTCCTTAGTGAGTGATTTGAAACACACTATAAAAGTGAGCTACACAAATAGCTCACAAGCCTTCAATGACAACTGATTTTTAATAGAGTTTGATGTTAACATACACAATGTGCACAATCAGCAAAAAACACTGCACTGGTTAATGCAAATAGGAAAGACAAGCAAATTTCACTTTTCATTTTTTTTAATTTGGCTTTAGTAGATCTAGTGTATCTAGTTTTCCCACTTACGCAGCAGAGAAGGGGAATACTGACCTGCTTTCAATCTGGTAACATCCCAAAGATGTCTAAATCAAGTCACATCCAATCAATTGTCTCGGATCAATCAGTGCCTTTAATCAGGAACCACTGCTTGAGAACACAATAACGATAATGAACGATAATGGACACTGAACGCATGTTGTAATTATTATTGTCCACTTCTATTCTATTCTATTTTATTCTATTAATATTCTTTTTTTTTTTACAGTTTCCAAAACAATAAACAATACAGAAAAACATAATTCACACCAGAAGAATTACTAAAATAGACCAAAAACAAAATTTAAATGAAATATATTTATTCAATTATGCATAAAATAATTTACAAAAAATCTAAAACATCTAAAATCAAAGTTTGCTTACATAATGTACTTTATGTGTGTGTGCTGTGTATACATTTTGAAAATATATTTACATGTATATATATTCATATTTATATATGATAGATGATACAATATATAGAACGATAGATAGAACAACAGATAGATAAAAAAGAATGATAGACTGATAGATAGAACGATATATATAAAGATTGATAGACTGATAGATAGAACAATAGATAGATAAAAAGAACGATAGATTGATAGAACGATAGATAGAATGATCCATCAATAGAACGATAGATAGAACAAATGGTAGAATGATAGGTCGATAGAACAGTAGATCGATAAAACAATAGAATGATAGATAAAATGATAGAATGATAGATAGAACGAAAGATAGAATGATAGATCAATAAAACGATAGATTAAAAAATGATAGACTGATAGATAGAACAATAGATAGATAAAAAGAATGATAGATATAACGATAGAATTATCCATCAATAGAATGATAGACGATAGATATAACGAATGATAGAACGATAGGTCGATAGAATGATAGATCAATAGATAGAACGAATGATAGAATGATAAGTCGATAGAACGATAGATAAAATGATAGAACGATAGAACGATAGAACGATGGTCGATAGAATGATAGATAAAATGATAGAATGATAGATAAAATGATAGAACGATAGATAAAACGATAGATAGATGATAGATAGATAGACCGTTAGATAGACAGATCGCTAGATAGAATGATAGAACGATATAATGATAGAACGACAGATGATAGATAGATATTTACAATGACAGATGGAATGACAGATAGAACAATAGATAGATAGAACGATAGATAGATGATGATGTTTATTCAGAGTCGGCTGCATCTTCTAGCCATTCATGAATGCAGAATGAAGCCACACCTAAATACCTGTGCACTCTTTTTGTACTTCAGTCCTGCATTATTTATTCATGTAATAATATACACAGCATTCATGAAATCGATTCATTATTCATGTAGTTTACAAGAAGGTAATTCCAGAAATGTAACAGCTGGAGAGAGTGTTTCTCTGTCGCAGCACACTCGCTCTGGTTTGAGAGCAGGGTTACTCAGCAGTTGGCGACTGTGTGGACTGATTGCACTATCAATCTGCAGTCTGACTGCCGCTTGGCAAACACTAAAGAACTTTACAGACCCTCGACCTCCAGAGCAACAGACCGCTGAGCTTCAGTACATGAATCGGCATGACAAAACACTACTGACCTACTGAAACCTCATTGACCGACTGCATTATCATCTGACAGACACTTCCTTCACCCTCACTTTCTGAAAGAAATGAATGCTTTCATTAAGCAAGGACGCATCATATTGTGTCACTTTAATCACTATTAAATTGATCAATAGTGACTGTCAAGACAATGTTATTTCAAATAAATGCTGTCCTTTTGAACCTTTTATTCAAAGAATTTGCATGTTAGAATGATTTCTGAAGGATCGTGTGACACTGAAGACTGGAGTAATGATGAATTCGGCTTTAATAAATTACATTTCACAATATATTAAAAAAAGAAAACATTTTATTTTAAATAGTAATAATACCGTATCACAATATTACTGATTTTAATGTATTTTTAATCAAATAAATGTAGCCTTGGTGAGCATAAAAGACTTTTTCAATGATTTACAAAAAACAAATAATTAACATGCCACTGACACCTCACTGCTAATTAAAGTACTGATCTAACTATGCAATAAACCTCAGCCTAAAAATCAAGAGGATCTGCGTTAATAATAAATATATTGACTTCTTTCTACAGTTGACACTGAGAGTGTGAGATTATAGATTGATACAGGTTTCCTAACTGATGAAGGACGAAAACATAGCATTCATTTTAAATATTGCACCACTAAAGCTTTAGCTTTTAAAATCTCGGCCATAAAAAGCCAGTGATTTGTTACAGTGTATTGCAGCCAAAAAACATTTCTTTGAAAAAAAGAAAAAAGTAAACATTTATTCACCCTTAAGCCATCCAAGATGTAGATGATTTTGATTCTTCATCTGATTTGGAGAAATGCAGCATTACATCACTTGCTCATCAATGGATGTGAATGGGTGCCATCAGAATGAGCATACAAACAGCTGATAAAAACATCACAATAATCCAGAAGTAACCCACACCACTCGATCCAAGTTTATAATCCATAATAATCCATCTCCTGTTATTAAAATCCACCCACATATTTATTTACAACTGTTTTGGACTGTTTTTGCTTAGAAATGTTGTTTGATCTGTGCAAAAAGTCCAAAAATGTCTTAATTATGGATTTATTTCCTACAAACATGCAGCTTTTAGCTTTTCAAGATGTTAACTGATGGACTGGAGTGGTGTGGATTACTTGTGGATTGTTTTTTTCAGTCGTTTGGACTCTCATTCTGATGGCACCCATTCACTACAGAGAATCCATTGGTGAGCAAGTGATGTAATGCTACATTTCTCCAAATCTGCATCTTGGATGGCCTGAGGGGGAGTAAATTGTCAGCAAAATGTCATGTTTGGGTGAACTATTGCTTTAACTGTTTTATTGTCCTGTACAATAAAAGCCAAACGGTGTGAAATTAAAGTTTCATTTTGTAGTTGTAATGAAAGTATCCCTGTGCACATGTTTGTAGTATCACCCTGAGATTATATCAAGAAACTCCAGCATATGGGAGAACTTACTGCTTTAATACGTATTAAAGATTCATTATGGATCTATTCAAGGCTCGTAATTAATTCCAGAGACAACAGATTGTCAAGAGTCCCGTAATTATTTGTTTTCCTCGTCTGTCTGTTATCAGTAGGATCCAAAACTCTGGTAAGCAATACACACAGCGTTAATTACTCCCACCTGGTGGAAACGCTATATCTCCATAACCTTTTCCTAATGGCTGTTGAGACCGATCGGCTCCCAGGTGTGTCATTATAGATCAGGCTGAGATTAGAGAGAGAGAGAACCAGCAGAGCAGGATTAAGAAACGCAGGCGGGGGGTTCGTAGGCTGACGAAGGGTTCACGAATGCGCAACAGTGTTTGGCCAATCGGGAGGCAGAGCTCAGGAAAGACGCCACATTTCACAGGGCTGCTGACTCGCGGGAAGCAGCCGAGCCAGAAAAAGTAGACGGATGTCAGCAGATCTCCCTCGCTCTCCATTCTCTCCGTCTGAGATCTCAGTGCTGGACTTGCAGAAAAGAGAGTTCATTCAATTTCACTGATTAATTGGTCCATTTTTCTTTCCTAATGTCTTTATGCATATTTTAAATGGACCTTCTGTCCAGACGCAGTACTGGGATCAGAAATGAAATGAGCTTGGGGCAAAAAAAAGAGGCTCCAAATAAATAAATAAATAAATAAAATAAAACTAAATAAAGTGAATAAATACATACAGTATTTATTAATACAACAATAATTAAGAATTATTCATCATACCATACAGAAATATATTTAATTTAAAAATATAATATAATATAATATAATATAATATTTTTTTAAATGAGACATTTTTGAATACAATTTGCCTCAAACACATGCACGAAATTTTTTTATTGAAATTTATACGACATTGAGATGGTTTGGTTTGTTAGGATAGGACAATATTTGGTCAAGATACAACTATTTGAAAATCTAGAATCTGAGGGTGCAAAAAAAATCTAAATATTGAGAAAATCTCCTTTAAAGTTGTCCAAATTAAGTTCTTAGCAATGCATATTATTAATCAAAAAAGTTGATACATTTGTGGTAGGAAATTTATAAAAAAATGTATGGCTTAAAAGAAAAATCGATCATTTTAACCCATATGTATTTTTGTGCTCATATTTCTGCATAATTTCTATACAATTGTGTTTAAACCCAGCTAAACACACAGATTCTCCATAGACTTTCAATAAGCAAAGTACAATTGGTCAGATTTTTTTTTTATTTGTTTATTTATTAAATAATCATTATTAAATAATCAGATAAGAAAACACTGAAGGAGAAAAGAAAAACTTTCCCAACAAATAAAAAAAGGGATAGATCAAAATCTGATTAAACAGTAGATTGCTCTATATTATTGCTCTATCTCTTATTGGGTTATGATATGCTGATTTTACAGGCAACTAAAATTGTTATTTCACACAAACGTACAACATGATGTGTTTTTTTATGCTTAGAAAACAAATGCTCTCATAAAGGTGAAAAATGCCTATGAAATCAATTCCTGGGAGCAAATGTTGGTCGTTAATAAAAAAAGTACATTTCTGACACTGTACAGAACGCATCGATCTGGTCCATAAATCTCTTAGGAGACTGACAGTGACGCCGTAGATGGATGGAGGAGTGAGTGACATGCAGAAAGATGGAGGGATGATATAAAAGGGCAGACGAGGTGAGGGAGAACAGAGAGAATGAAATATGAGGAAGATAAAGAAATGACATTACCGTTTATCTCCACAGAGAGAGCTTCTAAAGAAAAACGAAAGACGGACTCTTTCTCATCCAGGCGAAAAAAATTGATGGACGTGGTCAGAAAAAGAAAGACTGAACAATCCTGTATAAACACTGATGAAAACAAACGCAAATACAAATAAAACCAAATGTAAACATGTATTTGACTGTAAAAGATACCAAGCTAACTATAGTCCAGTTGTGAAAAAAGCGCCAAAGATGAAAGATTCAGTGAGACAGTACAACAGATGGGGCACAAACAGAAATGAAAAACTTGGGAAAAAATTGAAAAAATATATCAAGGCATCAGACAGAAACACAAATTGCATTTCCAAACATCGCTACCACAAGGATGGATGATGGGGAAAAAATATCAAAGGCCTCCCAGGAGAGAGAAACACAGGCTCTAGTGTACTTGTATTATGTTTCTAAATGAATTCCCATTGTACTCTTGTTTTATATTATTACTTTGCAGTCCCTGTTTTTTATTTTCTTTACACTTTTTTTACTTGATTTATATAAATGCATTACAGTAAATGTTATTAACATCATGTCACAACTAAGTATATATATAAATATCTAAAAATTTTATATAAATATACAGATGTAACAGTATTATCAATATCGTGGTATTGTGATAGCAAAACAATATCTCAGTATCATCAAGGTCACATGACGATCTGAAATGATCAACGTGATCTCATAATTCCTAAGTATTTTATGTAAAATGTGGTTCTACAAAACGTACATTCAATTATGTTTTTCCAGACATTAAAACGTACAATACTGATGTATCTACAGCATTTAAACGTATACAAATACTTACATATTTTTAGCATTTTAATGTTTTACTGACGTTTTGATGACACCTAAAAACGAAGCCTTATGAATATTGAAATCGTGGCATTGATTTCATTATTATTGTTGTTTTTAGTTGTCAAGTAGGTTAACGGAGCTAAAAATCTAAATCGCGTATTAATAAAATGATAAAAATGCATATTTGCTATAAAATGGTAGGTTTGGGGGTAGGTTAAGGGGGCTAAAAATCTAAAAGTCATTGATACAAATATCTTAATGAAATAAAAGATACGTATATATTTTACGTTTTTTAGCTAAAAATACATAGCTATTTGTACGTTTTAAACATTGAAATACATCTAAAAATTTACAAAAATGTACGTTTTGTGCCTCTAAACATTACGTATAAATACCTACGTATAAACAATGAGACCAGGCTGAAACGATAGGTCTTCCAGGCAAAAAGTGTAGTTTTTAAAATATATTTAAACTTTTTATTCTAACATAAAAGGTCTTTAAAGTTGTGTTTTGGGCCATTATGCTTTCACACAGTGGTATCTAACTAAAACAAAAAGCAC
Source organism: Cirrhinus molitorella (assembly GCA_033026305.1). Classification (NCBI taxonomy): domain Eukaryota; kingdom Metazoa; phylum Chordata; class Actinopteri; order Cypriniformes; family Cyprinidae; genus Cirrhinus; species Cirrhinus molitorella. Next base: position 31,637,532 of record CM065134.1, on the reverse strand, counting down.
AATATGGCTTAATTCCCACATCATGTTTATTTTCGCTGCACATTTCAAAGCAAAGCGCACACTTGGTTTAGGCGATCAGCTTGTGATCTGGTGTTTTCAGTTTACAGTGAATGAATGCAGTGAACATGTTTATTGCATGTGCTGTAAGTTTAGCGCCACTAGTTATGCTTTATTTTCGTGGCAGATGATTAAAGCATTTCACTATATTTGTAGTGAGACGAGTTTTTGTAAGCCTGTTTTCACTGAAGCTGGAGTTTTCTGTCAAATTAAAAGCCCTACAGCTGTTTCCGTCAAAATAAAAGCTTATATATTCCCTTTCGTATATTCCCTTCTGTAGAGTAAAGCAAAAGTAGTATACTGAAATATTCATTTTAATTTATTTTTACAGTGCAATTGGTTTACAATATATGGCTCTTACTGTCTTTGGAATAACAATAATATTTAAATTAAATGTAATAATAAATTAAAATTTTTTATTATTATTATTATTAAATTAAAATTTGTTTGGCTTCCTAAAATACCAGTGTGAATGTAATTTAGACTTAGACTGTATACTACAAAAAAAAGAAAAAAAGTGGGTTGATTAGATTTTGAGTACACAGATCAAATAATAATAAAAAAAAAATCTACAATTTTTTGTAAGATATATGCACAAAACAATGGGGGGAAACAATAAATGGAAAACATTTATTTCATAGCAGTTTCTCAGGTTCCTTTAAGATTACATAGAAAACAAAACAGATCATGCAGAAAAATAGCGTTTTTTCTGCAGCAAATCAATGAATGATCAATAATGTGTCAATAAACAATGTTTAGCTTCAATAATCCTCCTGATGCCTTTGTTAAACAGTGTTTGAAGTAATTGCTCTCTAGTGTATGTCGTCTGTGAACGATCACACCTGGGATTCCCAGTGGATCAGAAACAAACACACAACCTCTAAGAGCAGTAATGGGTTCACCAAAATCACTGGAGCTTCCTCTAGTCTACTCTAAATGTGTCTGAGACCTGTCCTATAAAAACACGATATGACTTGTAGTTCTTGTCTTTACAAGTACACACAGTGACATGTTGGACTTTGGGTTGGGGGAAAGCAGAAGTCTCGGTTTTGAGGGATCACTCTGACGTGTGTGAGTATGTGTGACCCCTGAGCTCTGGTTTGTGATGGGGAGCTCAGCTGAAGGCTGTGCTTGACAATTCGGCTGAAATTCTGTCTTTTCTTTCCCTGTCACGAGCTGTCAGACCCAGAGAACATCAGCACGCCTCTGAACCTCTGCTCTAGCGGGCTGAAAAACACAGACGGCCCTCACCAGGGATCTGTGTGTGTGTGTGTGTGTGTGAGCTCAAATCATGACTAAGCTACAGAAGTTTTCACAAAGAGAAAGTTATGAATCATGCACACACACAAAAAACATGCATTTCACTAAAACCTATATATGAAAAGTAATGAAAACTATGCATGCCGTTTCCACCACTGAATAAAAAAAAAGGTAACTGCGACTTTTATCTCACAATTATTTTTTTCTTGCAATTGTGAGTTTACATCTCACAATTCAGACTTTTTTTCCTAAATTGTGATATAAACAGTTCTAAAGTCATAACTGTGTGACATAAAGTAATTTCTGAGAAACTAAGTCAGAATCGTGTGATATGAACTCACAATTGCGAGTTATAAACTCAGAATTGTGAGACATAAACTCGCAATTCTGAGAAATAAACTCACAATTCTGAGAAATAAAGTCAGAATTGCGAGGTATAAACTCACAATACTGACTTTGTTCTCAGAATTGCGAGTTTATATCAGAATCAAAATCAGAAAGAGCTTTATTTATTGTGTTGTTTACACACACACACACAAGGAATTTGTCTTGGTGTTAGGAGCTTCCGGTACAGAAAGTTCAAACAAAGTGCAGACATACATAAAATTAAGGTAATAAAACACTATTATAATATATTATATTTCACAATTTTTCCTCAGAATTGCACGTTTATATCTTGCAATTTGTGTGCGTTATAAATAAACCTGCAATTTTGAGAACATATCAGTATTTTTTCCCATTAATATTAGAACTTCATAACTCGCAATTGTGATTTTATATCTCGTAATTCTGAAAAAAAAAAAACTTTTGTAACAATGTAAAACATTTTAAAAAACACCCATGAAGCCTTATAGGGATCAATTAATTGTTATTTTATCATTCTGGCTGTGATTAATTTTTAAAATATTTTGTTACATTGTTGCAAAAGAGTTTATATCTAACATTTTTTTCTTAGAATTGTGAGATATAAACTTGCAATAACCTTTTTTTATTTTTTATTCATTGGCAGAAATGGGCTTCCTTAGAAAAGTATATGTAAATATATATAAAACAAATAATGCATACATAACATAAAAAAAAGAACTAAATTTAAAGTGGAAATAGAAAATATACATTTTTTTTTTCATCTAATTCTAAGGGCTCATGAAATTGTTTATTATTTGAATATGTTCCTTGAGGTTCACTTGTGTAAGGAATAATTGAAGACGGGCCATTGAATTCCTAGAAATGGCCCGAAGTAAATTTTTCCGCTTATACTACGGTTACCACACCTTAAGACATCGATCAGATGATATATTTTAAGGCATTTGTCCGTTTTTGTCCTTAAAACGCTATTGTGAATAGGATTAATTTCTTACGCAGCTCATCCAACGCCTTCATTGCCAATTCCAAAACTTAATTTTTAGATCTATTAAGGATGCTTGAGCCGTTGGTAGCAGACTACGCAGTTAATAATGTAGTTTAAACAGACAGACTGGCAGGCAGACAGATGGAAAGAGAGAGATTAAGCTCATGAATTACCTCTGTGAGTATGTGCTTTTCTCAAAAGTGATCAGCAGCAGCAGCATCTCTATTTATAGTGAAACTGTCATGTAGTTTTTAAGTTGTTAATCGGCAGAGCAGCGCTAACAACATTAGCACGTATGTTCATGTGTGTGTTGACTGTTATGTGTATGCGTCTTTAAGAGAGAGCATGGGAGAAAAAGAGTATGTGCTTTTTGTACATAATAAAGCATAATTTTGTGGCAAAAACATGGAAGTACTTTTTGAAGTAACTGAAATAGTGTGGTGAAGTGATAGACATGTAATGCGGTCAGGAGCTACCTGAAACTATAATTGCCGTGCGTTTCCCTGAGAATAATGTTCAGAACATTCGTCAGCCAATTAAATTCAAACATTCAATGGTCCCATAGTATAAAATGTTATAAAAGTTTTGTGCACAACAACAATCAAACATATACATTCACTTATACATTTATTAAATTTTCACCTAAAATCTTGAAAACCATCATCTGCTTGACAAACACAAATGTTATAGATCTATTTTAATTGCCACTTTTTAAACACAACGCAGTGACTCCTTCTGACACACTTACAGTTCAGCCGCAAGATGAGGTCATAACCTTGATAGAAAGTGACAGAGAGAGAGAGAAAAGGATAGAGAGAAAGAGTGCAGGACGTGTCTTCAGCTTTGTCCCTGAAGAAGGCAGTCTCTCTCTGCTCTGTGTCCCTCACCTGCACTTCCTCTGTCTGACATTGCCTTTAGTGCTATAATAACCCATTTTTATTCTCCATTTTTATTCTGGATTGCATGGTGTCCTTCTCCTCCTCCTCTCTCTCTTTACTTGTCAACACACCTCAGTGAATCTGGCGTTACAGAGTGAAAGTAAATGAAAGATCGGTGGTTCGAACAGCTGACTCTTTGACTCGGCACAGCCTTTACACTCCGCCAGAGTGTGAGACACGTCTCCATCACAATCACAAATTCTCCTACCTCACTGTTCTGGGTCGTTCGGTTATTCTGACATTTCAAGTACATGCTGTTTTTATCTGCTCTGTAGGTGGTTGTGCTCAAACTGTGGAGGTGAAAGTTTGGGAGCTGATGCATGAATCACAGCCAGAATGATGAAATAACAATTAATTCATCTCTATAGGGCTACATGGTGTCTTTTTAAAATGTTAATTTTGTTACATTGTTGCATTACGCTAATGAATGTAGCATTGTTACTTCTTTAAAATAGAAAAATTTCAGGTTATTATAAATGTTGAAAACTCTTGTGCTGCTGAATATGTTTGTGAAAATGTGATCATTTGATGATCGTGATCGTCTTTGCTGTCACTTTTGGATGTCTTATGTATCCCTGTTGAATAAAAATGTAAAAATATTGTACTGACCCAAAGAATAGTAGTAAATAAGTAGCATACAAATAATTTTTCCATCCGTGTTTTTTTTTCTTCCACCCATTAGAAACCGAGAGAGAAATAACATGAGGTTCAAGCATTACGTTCACTCAAAACATCCTCAAGGTGAACAAACACGTCATTTCCCCATCACAGTCAGCCTGACTGGACAGACCAAGGCTAATGGATCCATAGCTGTGTACTTTCTTACTTTCTCCTCCCCTCCTTTCCTATTTCTACATTTACCGCACTCCATCGCACAAAAACAGAGAGGAGAGAGAGCGAGAGGGCAGAGGAGAGACAGGTCATGCTCTTTGACTGGCGTCAGTCTGTAAAGAGTTAAACGCGCAGAGAGCTTCACAACACAACAGAAGCGCTGCACACATTACTCTCGGCGAGGAGAGAACAAAACAAGAGAGTAAAACATGTGCAGCATGCTGTTTGAGCACGTGTCCAAGTCTTGCTCTGTCATAGTGACCATATGAAAGCCTACAGGCTTTATTTTCTGACCAGCATGATGAACAATGTGAGAGTGAGAGCGAGAAATCATCACTCTGTCCAACCTCGAGATGACCCCTGCAGTGCGTGCTTTATATCGTAGTGGGACTTCCCGTTGACTTCTATTGATTTTTTTTAACCAATTATGTTTACTGTACCTTAAAACAAAAATGTTTATTTTTTTGTATATAAAACTGATTTTTTAAACTAGTACTAGTAGCCCTTGCTCATGCAAAACCCACCACCATAAGTGCTCCATTTGGTTTGTTATACAGTTGCCAGGGCGTTGATTATGATGGGTGATGAATGAATAATAAATAATTTTACACAAAAATTCAAATGCAAAATAACCATTTAATTCTTGATATGACAACTGGAATCTACACAATGAATAATGCAATGCAGTTACCCATTTAATTCATATTTATAATAGTATAAATAGCACGCTAGTTTAATGTACATACATATTTTACAGGGGATGGATAAACGGATAGATTGAACAACAGACACAATGACAGATGGATGGATGGATGGAAGAACGGATGGATGATGGAAGAATGGATGGAAGAATGGATGGATGATAGAACGGATGGATGGACAGATGGATGATAGAACAATGGAACGGATGGACGGACGGACGGACAGAACAGATGGATGGACGGATGGATGATAGAATGAACGGACAGATGGACGGACAGATAGAATGGATGGATGATAGAACGGATGGATGGATGGATGGATGATAGAACAAACAAACAAACGGATAGATAATAGAACGGATGGATGGATGGTAGAGTGGATGGATGGATGGATGGATGATAGAACGGATGGATGGATGGATGATAGAACGGATGGATGGATGGATAGACTGATAGATGGAACGGATGGACGACGGATAGAACGGATGGATGGACAGATGGATGATAGAACAATGGAACGGATGGACGGATGATAGAACAATGGAATGGATGGATGATAGAACGGATGGATGGACGGATGGATGATAGAACGAACGGACGGATGGATGGATGGATGGATGATAGAACAAACAAACAAACGGATAGATAATAGAGTGGATGGATGGATGGTAGAGTGGATGGATGGATGATAGAACGGATGGATGGATGGATGATAGAACGGATGGATGGATGGATAGACTGATAGATGGAACGGATGGACGGACGGATAGAACGGATGGATGGACAGATGGATGATAGAACAATGGAACGGATGGACGGATGATAGAACAATGGAATGGATGGATGATAGAACGGATGGATGGACGGATGGATGATAGAACGAACGGACGGATGGACGGATGGATGATAGAACAAACAAACAAACGGATGGACGGATAGATAATAGAATGGATGGATGGATGATAGAACGGATGGATGGATGATGGAACGGATGGATGGATAGATGGATGGATGGATGAAACGGATGGATGGACGGATAGAACGGATGGAAGGACGGATAGATGATAGAATGGACGGATGGATGATAGAACGAACGGACGGATGGACGTACGGATAGAATGGATGGATGATAGAACGAATGGATGGATGGATGATAGAACAAACAAACAAACAGATGGACGGATAGATAATAGAACGGATGGATTGATGGTAGAGCGGATGGATGGACGGATGGATAATAGAACGGATGGATGGATGGATGATAGAACGGACGTATGGATGGATGGATGGACGGATGATAGAGAGAATTAATGGATGGATGTGTGGGTGGATAGGTGGATGGATGGAATGATGGATGGATGAATGAATGATTCGATGGATGGATAGATAAAACTAATAAATGGATAGATGAAAAGAGAGATAGATAGAACAAAGGCTGGATGGATGAACGGATGGATGGAATAACAGATATACAGAACAAAGGCTGGATGGATGGACGGATGGATGTACAGAACAAAGGCTGGATGGATGGATGGATGGATGGATGATGGATGGATGGATGGAAAGACAGAGAAAGAATAAAGGCTGGATAGATGGACTGATGAATAGATAGAACAAAGGCTGGATGGACAGACGGATGGATGGAAAGACAGATAGATAGAACAATGGCTCGATGGATGGATGGAATGACAGACAATGACAACGATACACAGAATGATGGAAGAAATTATGGATCAGTGGATAAATAGAAATAATAAATGGATGGATGAAACGACAGACTAATACACAGAATGAGGATGATGGAGGGATAGATGGATGGATGGATAGAATGACAGACAAAGTTGAATGTGACAATGATACACAGAACAATAGATGGAATGATGGATGAATGATTCAATGGATAGATAGAACTAATAAATGGATGGATGGATGGATGGATGGAACAACAGACATAATGACAGAATAATACATAAAATGGTGGATGGAGGATGGATGGATGGATGGATGACGAATAGACAGAACAATAGATGGATGATGGATGTATAAATGGAGGGATAATGGAACAACAGACATAACTGACAGAACATTACATTGAACGCTGCATAGATGGATGAGTGGATGGATGGATGGATGGATAGACAGAACAATAGCTAGAAAAGAGATGAACAGACAGATTCTTTTGCTTAAGTCAAATCACTTATAACAGCACACCTCTCCTCAAGATGACGCAGAGCAGTGACAGCAAAACCTCACCCATACACAAACACACAGGATTGGGCCCACCCACTATACACAATACCAATTTCACAATTTTTCACCAACTGGTGTTGATGCAGTACTCTTGCATCCTGTGGGAGTCCAGCCCAAATCTGAAATCACTAATCTTAATAAGAACCTTGTTGGCATCCTCTGGCCTGAAGCAGCATCCGTTCTGTCAAAGTTAAACATGTTTATCAGCAAGTTTTGTTCACGATCTGGAATGGCTCAGCGTTATGCTCCTGGCCCCTAATTTCTCAGGTCACTGCTCTGGAATATTAGCCTTCCGGACGCTTCCATCTTCCCTGAACCAGCAAATCTGTTGAGTTTGGTTGAGAGATGTGAGAAGTGGAAGGGGGACACAATGATCTAAGAAGTGAGAGAGGAGCCCCCGTCATGACGACAGATGAATCTGCCAACTGCATGACACCTGCTCCCACAGCGACGGGCTGGTGGCCAATGAGAGCGAGTGGGTGGGCGCAGCGGGGTCTTGGCTGACAGTACGCATGCATATGTATGAGTGTGTATAGTGCCTGCCGTCCCAGCAGGCCCGTGAGTCTGTTCCTGTTCTTCATTCCTGTTGGTGCACAAAATTACCAAGCACATGCCAGGTAATAAGGTAAAGGGACGGGATGTTGTGGTGAAGTACGGGAGTACAGATTTCAAATGCTATTTTATGCTTCTTTCTAGCTCTATATAATTCTATATTCTGAGGCAGCTGTAATCTGACAATTTAGTACAAGTTTTAGTCTTTCGATTTAAAAATTTCACATTTAATTCCATGTTACTTGTTATTAGACGTGCTGAAACCCTATTGTAATTGTTAGAATGGTCACAGATCAACGACCTCCACATAAAACTGATTGTGCAGACCAAACGGTATGTCGTAGAGACTTGAAAATTGGAGAGATGGTAGTACTCACACTGCCTACAATGTGCCCAAGGCTCCAATCGGCCTGATGGGGGTACTATAGCAAAGAAAATTATGAAATCGCTCATAACTAAACCGCCAGTCACAGGTTCAAGTGTTTCAATATCGCTGGAATCCTTGGCACATGCCGGACAAAACGGATTTGATTGTGAAATTTTCGGGTATTTCGCATTTTTTGAAAAAGCTACTTTTGCCAACTATTTCTAGGTTTTTCGGAATACCAATGCAGAAAGATTCTCTGGAGAGTGAATATCAATAATTATTTTTAAAAAGTCGCAAAGGGATACTTAAACGTTCAAACGGGGGCAGGGTCACTTTTAGTAAAATGCCTGTAACTCCTGAACAAAATTAGATATCTTCGCCAAGCTCAGAAGATGTAAGAACTCAATTTGAGGTCACAGGACAAAAAAAACAACAACTGCTTGGCCATTTGGTGGCATTATAAGAAAAAAAAAAAACATAAAAATGGCTATAACTGACTAACCATTTGTCATTTCAATATGAACGGTGTGCAAATCGGTGTGCATGGTCTTGGTCCAAAGTGACAAAGATCTGAGAGAAATTTGAAAGAAATCGGCCACTGGGGGCCATATCACATTTTTCAAGAGCATAAACAATTGTACGTCTCACGGTCTTTTGCACATACATGCAATATTCGTATCATGTGATACAAGTTTTCCTTCCGGACAATTTCTCAATCTGGCCTCTAGAACCACTGCTGTCAATTAAATCGTTTGTTAAATGATTGAAATGTCAAAAACCTACTTTTTCAAAAAGTCCTAGGTTTTCTGCTCAATCTGGGAAAAAAAAGCACTGCAGGAGGCTATAACAGGATTGTTTAGAAAAGAGGCCTCTTCAAATTTACCCAAAATCCTATAAAGCCTAAAGGAAAACTCAAAACTTCACGAAACCTGGTGAGCACAAGAGACAGGTGATTCTAAACAAGGATGCAATGTTTTAAGGAGATCAGACCACAGGTGGCACTGTAACAGTTAAAAAGGACACCATTTATAGTATAGCCAAAAATGTTTTTTTTTTAATCATTGATTTAGGTGGGAAAAGCCTTGATAAATAATATGGAATGTATTTTTCCTTATATGCTTACATTTGAACCCCTATATTTTCTTTGTAATTATTTTTTAAATTGTCCAAAAATCTCAGTAAAAATTATATTCAAGATAGATAGATACTTTCCTCTAATGTTAAAATTATCAGAACAATCGTTTGTACGTTCATTAGGGAAATAAATATGAAAAGCGTCAGCGCAGTGGAGCTTGAAATTTTACACTGAAGCATTCGCTTTGCTTTCATTCAGTAGAAATTGCTTCAGGGTAGGGTATGTTGTCTACACACACACACACAAACACACATTCACATTCAGAGTGTGCAGAAGAGGAATTCCTCTGTGTGAGTGTGTTTGTGTGAACACTGCAGCAGTTACTGACTTAAACTCTCACTCACGTCTCAATGCTGAGACACATAGCATTAACTAGCAGCCAGCCATTGTAGTCTCACATCCCACCTCACAGTTGTGGGACATTTTTATTTGCAATAGTGCAGTTAAGCAAGAAAACAAGAAAATGAAGAAATTACAGGAGAGGAGAGGAGAGAATAGGAGAGGAGAGGCTGCTCCACTCTCTAAAAATAAGGTTGACTGATAAGTGAATATGATAAGAATGTCAAACAGCTCAAACACACACATGCTCTGCCTCCATGTCTGAGCATCACATGCACGTCTTCAGAGGATGCAAACACTGAGGGGCTTACAGGAGAAGCTCTTGGCTTGCCATACCTTTTCCTAACATATTGTATTTGCATGCTTGCATGGCATGTTTTCTGAAGCATTGTAGTAATTGCATATTCAATGACTCTAGAGATGCTTCAAGTTTTTTCTCAATGCCTCGTAACCCTGTCATATTGATCTATAAATCAAGAGGCAAGCAGGCGCATGCATGACAAACTGCAGATTAATTAGAGGAATTGGTGGCCATGTTTGGAATATTATACCATAGAAATCTACAGTATGATGTTAGTATCAGATTTCACCCCCTTTCTACTAATTGATTTCCATGGCTTGATGGTAATTTCTAGCTGATAAAATACAGTAATTAAGAACAAATATAGAAAAATGTATATTTGCTATAGAAATTGCCATTAATATTTAAAAATTCCCATTACATTTTCCAGGCTTGGGAATCAGAAATGTTTCCAAGTTTGCCATGATTGCGGGAAGCCTTACATACTGTAATATGCATAAAAAAAACTAAATTAATTAATTTGATAAACAGTGGGGCAACCTCAGGTAAATTGGGGCATTTTTCCATTCAGATGACTGGGAAATAAATGCCCCCATTATCCTGAATGAACCTATGATTAAAGAGCTAATAACTAGAACTGTGTCTAATATCAACACCAATATCAGTGTGTTATTTTTTCCCTTTTATGGCTCATTATATATACAATCATCCATATTTGCGCACTGAATGTAAACAGTGACACTCAACTGAATGAAACTGCTGATTATTGCTGCTGAAAATGGTCAATTATTTGTCAAGTTTGGGCTGTACTAATAGGTCGGACCAGGAAAAACATTTGTAACACTACAGACTGTCAAAAGTTATAACATATCCAGAAGAAAATTGCAAAAAAACTGTCTGAGGAACAAAATGTGTTTGTGGTTGGCCAAATGAACCAGTATTTCCAGGTCAAGAATATTGAAACATTTGTGTTTGTTCTTATAATTTCCAGTCAGGTAGGTGAAATATTAGGTAATATCTTAATTAATACTGCTTAATTAATATAGCATAAATTAATAGAACAACGTATTCAGTAGTTCATTTACCACACAATCCACGCTGTTGTTTACATTTGAGTATTGTCGAAATGGCTGCGCATCTGGGTAACTGACCAAATTATGACGTAAGTGCAAACCCTCTATTTCAGACTTGTCGAAATTGTATTAAATCCAAAAACAATTACAAAGTGATATATGAATGTCACTTGCTCAGCAAAAAAGCAACATGTGACTTCAGTGACTTAATTTAACATCTTTAACGGTACTGCAATTTCCGCCATTTTGCTGACCTCGCTGACACGCCCTCTAGACACATCAGCCAACCTGATGTCAGCAAAAACCAACGCAAAAAATATTAACAGGCAGAGGGCGTATCTCATTGGCTACGAAAAGCGCGGGCCGCTCCCCTGCCCTGACTCTTCTCTGCTGTTTACAGAGTCCAGTTCTGTCACAGAGACAGGTGTGATTTCTTATAGGCTAACGCAGAGTAAGTGAATATCTGTAAGTAATGGTGTCCATTTTATGCATAGTATTAAAAAAAATAGGTCGCACTCTTAGAAAACAGTAGGCAGTACGCTGGTATTCCATTCTGAACAAACCCTAAATGCTCGTTTTAAAGGGGAGGGGAGGAGAAGGGAACCTCCATCTGCAGAAAAACCGAGGAAACCCCGCCTGCATGGTGCATCCCCATCAGGTCCCGAGCAATAAATTGCCCTAACCACATCGCTGACATTTAGACCGTTTAAACTGCTACCCAACACAATGTTTCATAATATCAGATTCAACAAATTAAACAATGATGATAAGAAGGTCAGTGAGCGTTCAGTTTATGTAACCAAACATTTACAGCCATCAAAATACGTTGCTTTGTGACGGATTTAAGACAGATCATGGAAGCTAAAAGATGAAAGTCGACCCCTGTGCGAACTGCTTTCGTTTAAAGCGATCACACTGACATAAAGAAACAAGAAACAAGTGCCCACAGACACCAAAAGGAAGCCCACATGAGTCTAAATTTGCAAGAGATAACCCATAAATGACTATAACAGTTCTGCAGCAGTCATATATTATATACATGCGCAAATGATAAATATGTATCCTAAAATCCTTTATACACGTGTGAAAATCTTGTGAATCCACACAAAAACATGCACTAACAATAATAAATAATAACAATAATTTTGCAGGTCATTTGCACCAAAATAGACCAATGAAAAACATGTTCAGACATTCAAAAGCAAAATAAGTTGAATGTTTCATGTTTTTCCAAATACACCTGCTTTTTGACTCGTGCTCGTTTACTTTTCAAGCCCAAACAGAAGCGAGCATCATCATACCGATATCCAAAGAATGAAAACGCATCTCAAAAGAAACCGCATTTCATGTTTTGCGTGATCAAACCAGTAGTTCATGGGACAAGTTGTGGATGAACGCATTTCAATCGCATTTCATATGTTGTCATACCTTGTATCCTAGTTTGCTGTGTTGTTCAAGGCAGGCGTGGCTGTAAAGCGCATGTTGCTGCTGGGTAATTCATTGAAAAACTGCTCCGCCTGTGCTGATATGTGTGTGTCTCTCTCTCTGCGGTTGGCTCTGTTGTATTTCACTCTCTCGTGCGGTGGAAATACTCTCGAGCGCTCACTCCACGCAGCCTGGCGCGTCCTGGGTGGGGAGGGTGGTACGCGGACGCGCAGGCAATTTAACGCGAGAACGCGCGTTGTGAAGGAAAATAATGAAGTCAACTGACATGTATACTGGCAAAGTTTACTATATCATCTATCTATCTATCTATCTATCTATCTATCTATCTATCTATCTATCTATCTATCTATCTATCTATCTATCTATCTATCTATCTTCTTCAAGCACTCAATCCTTTGAAATGTAACATTATGAAATGTTATGATGACATTAGAGACATTCTTTTTCTTTACTGTATATTCAATACTGAACATTAAAAAGAAATTCTGATATCTGCTTTCTAAGGATTCTGCTTAAAGCCAGAACAACTTTTACTGTATAAATGCCATAAAGCTTGACTGATATAAATGACACAAGTTAGATATTAGATACAGAAAATGGTATTTCATGTCACAGTTGCTACCAAACAGTCACTTATATAGTTGTATGTAATTTGTGTTCTGAAGCTGTATGTGTTTCTATCTTATGTCAGACAAAAAATTATTTATTTTGAAATAGGTATCATGCAGTGTCTTCAGAGTTCAGTGTTCTTTTAAATATCTTATTTTGTGTTGTGCAAAAGAAAGAAATGCCACGTGACATGAGGGTAATTGGTAGATCTTTCCTTGTTAGGGTCAAATATTCCTTCAAGTTACTCTGGTAGAAAAAAAAATAATTGAAATGTAATTGAAAAAGCATGTAAAACTAATGTATAACCATTTAGCGCAGACGTAATTGTTCATTTTTATTTAATTAATTTCCTGGTACATCAATACTAATATGTCCAGCTCCCATCACGTTGTGTACAATTCTGTTGAATTATTTGAAATGACAATAACGCCCTCTGCTGGTTATAGTTAGAACATGCAGTTTAGTCATGTACCGCAGAACAATAAAACAAACACACAACAAACATACTTAATAAAAACTTAATGGATTTATTTTATTGTATTGCGTATTTGTATTTTTCTTGCCAAATGGTTTCTATTTTGTTAATATAGAAGTGATCGTTCAGATCAGAAATATCATTATCATGAGATTTATTAGGTGTCTTTACAAAACCAAAAAAAAAAAAAAAAAAAAAATTGCAGGTTGAGACTTTTATTCAGAAATATTATTGTATTTTATTTTATATTATTTTATAAAGTCAACAACTTAGTGGGTAGATTCTAATAAACACAGCATCACATACATTACACCAAAAGGCCACGATTTGTATTACACATGATAGAAATTTAAACATAGATGAAACATTGTTTAATAAAGTGTCATTTTTCAAGTCTAACTTTAAGTACCACATGTATACACACTAGCTCGTGTTAACGTGCTGAAGTACACAATCTTGCGACGTTAACATTATTTTCTTCAGAAATACAAGATGATCTTAAATACAAAGTCGACGAAATGAGAAAACGCAACCAGATAGATTAGGTTTGATAGGATAACTGCCAAACCACACTTAAGTTACAGCCAATCAGATACGTCTTCTGGGCACGTGACCTAATTATTATTCATAAAGCAAGGGCCAGCTACTGTCAGTGTAGTGTTTGTATGCGCGCTGTTCACCCATAATGGAGTAAGATTACTATCGTGTCTTGTAATCCACATCGGTGTGTATTAATAAGCGTCAATACTGCTTTAGTCTAATCCAAAACATAATACACACGTTGACTGTAAAAAATCCCTTTAATTCTAAATGGTTTGTTCCATATAGAACACAAGCCAAAAGTGAAAGTAACAGTTACAGAAGCCATTTTTCTTCAAAATAATTGCGTCACGTTATTACAGGACAAAGAGTAAGTATCAAATTCTATTTGTGATACACAGTAGCTCGCGTGATGACTATATTTAGTCGATAAACACAATTTGTGAAACGTTGTAAGCCTGTCAAATCAAATCGACGCGAAAGCAGCTGTACTGAAGTTTCGAGTGCCGTTACGTCGTCGCGGGGTTTGATGTTAACGTGCCTTAATATTATTACTAAAATTACAAACTGAGCTTTTTGCGTATTGTTGTACTGCATCGTCTAAACTATTGATTATTATTCTGATCGTTCACCTTTAATGTTTTGTTTTTGTTGTTTGTCGATCGTATGTTGCTGACGCCACCTATCCCACACTGTCCTCACCTTACCTCAATGCTAATGAAATTTAACTATCGTGAAAAATCGACAAATAAGAATCCTTTAAAGTAAAATAAATAAAGCAATATGTATAACTAAAACTGTATAATTTTATACAGTTTTAACAACACATAAAAATATAGTAGGCCTACACAAGCAGTACCATTAAAAAAGAAAAAATCGGGGTGTGACTATTTCTCAAATTACAGTTGGTAAGGCTAAGCTAAAGCAAAAAGGATCATACCAAGTAAACCTTAGTAGTGTGGGAGCAAGAAAAGAAAAGAAAAGAAAAACAGGAAATGGTAGAAACTACTTGCAAGAATCTTTGCTCAGACCAGTTACAATCACAAGTGAACTTCACTTGTTCAAGAACATATTTCAATAGCCTTAACTTATGTCCTCTGTCTTTGGTGTTTACACAAACAACCCATTTATCTCACATTATACAACATTTGTTGTTGTGACTAAATTCAGTTTAGTCATTTGCAATATTTATAAATACATTCAGGTTAATAACATTACTGTGATAGTGTTTAATGTGTCTGAGTTAGTGTTTCTGTTATTTCCAGTCAGAGGCAGTAAGTCAAGTACAAAAAACCAAAGATGAAGATTTTTCTCCAGGATGCAGGTACTCTCTTTAAGACAAAAGTTAACATTTTTACTTTGTTAATACACTTTTTCTGTTTTTATTGTGAAAGACACAATATCAAAACAATATACTTTACATATAAAATAACACTTTTCAGTTGATCACAAAGTCCTATTGTTTGCTGTATTACAGTTCAGTCAAGCAGGAGAGATCAGATTCACCAGAGAACAGCAGTGTGTCTATGAAAAGTGACTGGTCTATGGATCCTCCACTACAAATGAAGCCTGGAGACAGAAGCCAGAGTCACAGGTACACATTCTCAAGTGTTACCTTAAATGTCAGTATAATAGCATTACTTTGTGTACATTATGATTTGATTTTTATAGGGACATTTGTATAGTGAATACTGTTTTGTTACAGTTTGGCTCGGCAGAAGAGCTCAGATTCACCAGAGCCCAGCTGTGTGTCTATGAAAAGTGACTGGTCTATGGATCCTCCACTACAAATGAAGTTTGGAGACAGAAGCCAGAGTCACAGGTACATAATCTCAGGTGTTACCTTAAATGTCAGTATAATAGTATTACTTTGTGTACATTATGATTTGATTTTTATAGGGACATTTGTATAGCGAATACTGTTTTATTACAGTTTAGCTCAGCAGAAGAGCTCAGATTCACCAGAGCCCAGCTGTGTGTCTATGAAAAGTGACTGGTCTATGGATCCTCCACTACAAATGAAGTTTGGAGACAGAAGCCAGAGTCACAGGTACATAATCTCAGGTGTTACCTTAAATGTCAATATAATAGTATTACTTTGTGTACATTATGATTTGATTTTTATAGGGACATTTGTATAGTGAATACTGTTTTATTACAGTTTAGCTCAGCAGAAGAGCTCAGATTCACCAGAGCCCAGCTGTGTGTCTATGAAAAGTGACTGGTCTATGGATCCTCCACTACAAATGAAGGATGGCGACAAAAGGTAGTCTCAGGTGCACAGTTTCTTATGATAAAATTTAGCCTCACTGTATCAGCAGTTTATGGCTGCCTTATGCTACATATCCATTGTTTACAGAATAATTTAGTTAATTTAGCTTTTTATCTCATGCTGTTTAAGGCAAAACCTGCGACCCAGACCAGTTGTAACAGAACCCGCCTGTAAGAAAATGGAACATGACAAGTCTGTGAATCAACCACAAGTCTTTAATAAAAGCATGTGCCCTGGAGTCAGGTAAAATACAGTGTTTTGACAAATAACAAATTGCTAAAGACAAAATCAGTTGTTCTGAAATCTCTCTCTCTCTATACCTATACATCTACATCTATATATACCTATATATCTATATCTCTCTCTCTCTCTCTATATATATATATATATAGAGAGAGAGAAATCATTCTCTCCTTATGACTCTATACAGGTACCTCTTTAACTTGTTAGTGTGTGATATTCTGCTGTGTTGATTTTACAGCCAGGAGTTCAAAGTCTTCAACACATTTAAAACAAAACTGATGAAGAAGTTTCAGTGTCTGTATGAGGGAATAGCAAAGCAGGGAAACCCAACACTCCTGAATGAGATCTACACAGAGCTCTACATCACAGAGAGTGAGAGTGGAGAGATCAGTAATGAGCATGAGGTGAGACGGATTGAGACACAATCCAGGAGAGCAGCAACAGAGGACACACCGATCAAATGCAATGACATCTTCAGGCCTTTACCTGGACAAGACAAACACATCAGAACTGTGCTGACAAAGGGAGTTGCTGGCATTGGAAAAACAGTCTCTGTGCAGAAGTTCATCCTGGACTGGGCTGAAGGGAAAGAGAATCAGGACGTCCAGCTCATATTTCCACTTCCTTTCAGAGAACTCAATCTGATGAAGGACAAAACACTCAGTCTTTCAAATCTTCTTCATTCGTCTTTCCCTGAAACAAAAAAAATTGACATTTTTAGTGATAAATATGAAATTATGTTCATCTTTGATGGTCTAGATGAGTACCGTCTTTCCTTAAACTTTCAAAGCAATGAGAATCTACAGGATGTGACCAAAGTGGCATCAGTGGACGTGCTGCTGACGAACCTCATTGTGGGAAATCTGCTTCCCTCTGCTCTAATCTGGATCACATCCAGACCAGCAGCAGCTGATCTCGTCTCCTCTGAGCATGTCCATCGAGTGACAGAGGTACGAGGCTTCAATGATACACAGAAGGAGGAATACTTCAGAAAGAGAATCGGAGATTGGAGTCTGTCCAATAGAATTATCTCACACCTGAAGTCAGCAAGGAGCCTCTACATCATGTGCCACATCCCAGTGTTCTGCTGGATCTCAGCCACTGTTCTAGAGCAGATGTTGAGTCAAGCAGAGAGTGGAGAGATTCCCAAGACTCTCACTCAAATGTACACACACTTTCTGATGGCACAGATTAATATAAAAAAAATGAAGTACACTAAAAAGAAGGACACAGACACAGAGATGATTTTCAAACTAGGGAAACTGGCATATGAGCAACTGGAAAGTGGCAACCTGATCTTCTATGAGGAAGACCTGAGAGAGTGTGGCATTGATGTGACAGAAGCATCAGTGTACTCAGGATTGTGCACTCAGATCTTCAGAGAGGAGTCTGGCTTGTATCAGGGGAAAGTCTTCTGCTTTGTTCATCTGAGCATTCAGGAACATCTAGTGGCTCTATATGTGCACCTCTCCTGTACAAACAGAAATGTGTTTGACCAAATCATCAAAAAGAGTTTGCGGTCTAAAGATAAAGACTGGTTTCAACTCAATTCATCAGAACATCTTTCATTATCTGAGCTGCATCATAGAGCTGTGGATAAGGCTCTACAGAGTAAAAATGGACATCTGGATCTTTTCCTGCGTTTCCTTCTTGGTCTGTCAGTGGAGTCTAATCAGAGAATTCTACAAGGACTAATAAAACAGACAAGAGGCAGCTCTGAGAGTAATGAGGAAACAGTTGAGCACATCAAGAAGAAGATCAGGAGCATTCGCTCTCCAAAAAAATCCATCAATCTGTTCCACTGTCTGAATGAACTAGGTGACCATTCAATAGCAGAGGAAATACAACAGTGTCTGAAATCTGGAACATTATCTGAAGCCAAACTCACCCCTTTGCAGTGGTCAGCTTTAGTGTTTGTCTTGTTGACACTGGAGAAAATGATGGATGTGTTTGAGCTGAATAAATTTGTTGGAAGAGAAAATGCGTCAGATAAAGTTGTTCGGAAGGTGCTTCCCGTGATTTCAGAATCCAGATCAGCATGGTAAGTAACATTAATGATTGCTATCAAAACATTTTACCGAACACATCCTGGCACATTTGTGAACGTTTGTTAGTGCTGACCCAAGTTTCCAATGACTTGAGAGGTAGAAGTGACATAGCCGATAAGCAAAGCCTTAGTTTGAAGTCTTTCTTCTAGATTTAATATCATAATTTGATATTTGATAACATGAGGCTCTGTCGTTTAACATATAAAAGCAAAGAAATTAAAACAGCCATGAATATCATTATTATTACATACAATTATTATTATTATTATTACTGAAGAATTAATTTAAGATATATATCTATCAAAATAACCAGTTCATACATATGATATTCATGAATAAAAAATGTATTAAATTCCATCATCTGGATGGACCCTTTTACAAACATTTTTTTTTAGTTTTTGGGGTGTACTGGAATAGATTTTATTAATGGTTGATTGTTCCAAACATGTTGTTTTTCACATATTTTACATTATTTCAGCGTTTCTCTTCCCATTCTGTCTTAAACGTTATGTTTAGTTCTGTTTTTATTGTACTTAAATATTCAATCTCTCTATAGTTTGGATGACTGTAATATCACAGATAAAGGTTGTGTTGCCCTGGCTTCAGTTCTAAGATCAAACTCCTCAAACCTGAGAGAACTGGATCTGTCTGGAAATAAACTAGGAGATTTGGGCATGAAGCATTTATCTGATGGACTTAAGGATTCTCACTGTAAGCTGGAGAAACTAAAGTAAGATCATTTCTTGATATGACATACATGTGCATTAAATTGATCAACAGTGACAGTAAATACATTCGTAACATAACAAATGATTCCTGTTTCAAATAACTGCTGTTCATTATTAGTTCATTATGCATCAAAGAATCCTGAAAAATAATTTATCACAGTTTTCACAAAAATATGTGTCAGCACTGTTTTCAACATTTGTAATAATCAGAAATGTTTCTTGATCAGCAAATCAGAATATTAGAATGGGTTCTAAAGAATCATGTGAACCTGAAAACTGGAGTAATGACACTATGCAGCTCACAGCAGTAAATCACAGCAGTAAATTAGATTTTAGCATACAGTCATGGCCAAAAATATCGGCAGCCTTGCAATTCTGTGAGAAAATGCAACACTTCTCTCAGAAAATTGTTCCATTGCAAATGTTTTTGTATTTATGTGCTTATTGTTTTTGTTTGCACTGGAACAACACAAAAAAACAGAGAAGAAAAGTTAAACTTGATAAAATGTCCTCCCTGGTTGTGGACACAGGGTACAACAGTGTCAGCTTGCACTATCCGTCGCCATCTGAATGAAAAGGGACGCCATGGTAGGACACCACTGCTGACACAAAGGCATAAAAAAGCAAGATTGGAGTTTGCCAAAACTTATGTGACAAAACCACAATCCTTCTAAGAGAACGTACTGTGGACAGATGAGACAAAAGTAGAGCTTTTTGATAAAGGACATCATGGCACTGTTTAGAGAAAAAGAAATGAGGCCTTCAAAGAAAAGAACACAGTACCTATAGAGTCAAAAATTCCAGTAGAGAGATGTAAGAAACTCATTCATGGTTACAGGAAGCGATTGATTTCAATTATTTTTCCAAAGGTGGTGCTACCAAATATGAAGTTAAGGGGGGCCAATAATTTTGTCCTGTGCATTTTTTGGGTTCTGAGTGAAATTGTATCAGATTTTACTTCTCTTTTCTGTTTTTTTTTTTTTGTTCTACCAATACATTTGCAACTGCAACAATTTTCTGAGAGAAGGGTTGCATTTTCTGGCAGCATTGCAAGGGTGCCAATATTTTTGGCCATGACTATATTACAGGAAACAGTTGTTTTAAATTGTAATAGTATTACTCTGTCTTTCTACTTTATTTTGGTAGTTTGTAGTTGTAATTTTTTCAAAAATTCATTTTAAAACATTTAAACCTCAAACGTTTAAAAAGTATTGTTCTGTAAAAATGTATGTGTATAATTTTTCACAATAATTTTTTAGATTTATATAATAGTGCTGTAATGTAAAAAAAAACAAAAAACAAAACATAAATCCAATGGATATGAAGGTGCCAAAGAAAAGACCTAATGTAATAATAGTGGTAGTAAATTTGCTAATACTGAACTACTGATTGTAAAAGATGAACAAAGATTGATTTAGTATCTTTGTAACAGTTCTTATGACAAAAAGTTTGCGAGTCAATTGTCATTGTTCTCTACAGGTTGAGAGATTGTGGTGTTACTGGTAAAGGTTGTGCTGCTCTGGCTTCAGCTCTGAGATCAAACCCTGAACACCTGACAGAACTGGATCTGTCTGGGAATAAACTGGAATCTTCTGAAATGCTGTTACTTTCTGATCTAAAAGATGATCCATGTTCTAAGCTAGCTAAACTACACTATTGTGAGTATATTTTTATTGTAAGCTTTTAAATAGACTAACAGGAATATGTGTGTAAATGGAAAATATACGATACTAATTCAGCTCCACTTTAGCCTCTGTACTTCAAACTGTTTAAATCTGTGATGTGTTCTCATTCATTATCTCTGAATGTAATATAAATATACTAATATCTCTGGCTGTGTATTTTCTGAAATAGATCTGCTGATGTGATGCGACAGCAGTAATGTCTCATATTATAGATGTGACTGTCTGCATGTTTTATTGTAGGACTCTCAGTATTCAGACATCAGTCCAGTTTCCTCTGGATCAGCTAATGGTGAATAAGGAGCAACTACAGAGACACACAGTCACACAATCAACAGGGACTGAAAACAGACTGAAAACTGAGATTTGTGACTTTGTAACAGAATTTTTTTATAAGTCCTGATCTTTTTATTTTATTGATTTCTCAATGTCACGTTATAATCCTTGTTTATACATTGGTTTATACAATAGGTGGAAGTATTTTAGACACCAGGTTACTAAGTACTTTTCCTAAGTGTTTTTCTTTTTTCTGGGGACCACAGAACTAAATTTTAAATCACTTTAAAATATGTGTAATGATGGATCATTAAAAAAAGAGGACAAAACATTTATTTTTTGCCATTACAGTAAAAACAATTAAGTCCATATACAAATTAAATGTTGAGAAAAGTCTTAGGACTTAATTGTTTGACACGTGTAAATAATAG
This sequence comes from Cirrhinus molitorella, assembly GCA_033026305.1. Classification (NCBI taxonomy): domain Eukaryota; kingdom Metazoa; phylum Chordata; class Actinopteri; order Cypriniformes; family Cyprinidae; genus Cirrhinus; species Cirrhinus molitorella. Next base: position 31,615,630 of record CM065134.1, on the reverse strand, counting down.
GCACTTTCGACAGTAGCATTCCTGAAACTCAAGTATGGTACATAAAATAATTGTAATTGAGCAACTGTGTATTTTACTTTATATATATCATGGATTAATGCTAGACATGCACATTTTACTAGACAGAGTATTATGATTATTAAGCTATGTACAGTATGCGTAGGACTTTGTATGGGCAGAGGTCGTTTTTCATGAAGGTGTACAGAAGTGGAATAAGGTGCCACTGGACATTTAGGTTTTAGCAGATAATGTTGGCTGTAATATAAGAGAGAAGAGACTGTTTTTAGATAGCTTGTCATAATAGAATTGGTTTGCATTTCGTTGTATATGTTGTTATATGCTGTCTCTCTTGAGTATTTTTGCACCCATGAGGCATGTGACCTGCAATCAACAGAGATCTGACTGGTTCGGCCTTGTCTCCTATTCCAGATATAAGGACCACCCCAAACACTGTAGTTTTGCAGAATATGTGCCATTTTGTAGTGCTCTGCCTCTCTCTGTCCTTTTTGTGTTTTTTTTTGATATTCTGCAGTACAATAATTCTACTGAACGATTCTTAGTTTGACGGGTTTGGATTTGTTTGCCTTTGATTGTAAACATTGTGTATTAGTAAAAGGACCAATTCTGAACATGTTTTGACATTCAAAAGCAAAATAAGTTCAATGCTTAATGTTATCCATCCATCCATCTACAGTATGTGCTTTCTCAAACACTAATATCAAAACCATTGAAATGTAACATTATGACATGTTATGATAATTTTCTTAACTGTATATTCAATAATAAAAATTCTGATATCTGCTTTCTGTAGGTTCTGCAAGGATTCTGCTTAAAGCCAGAACAACTTTTCCATAGACTGGTACAAATGACATGACTTGGTATTTCATTTTACAGTTGCTACTGTATAGTTGCACATGTCATTTGAGTTCCAAATCTATATGCGTTTCTATCTTATGTCAGACACAAAAGACAATATTTAGAAAAATGTATCATGCAGCAGTGTTCATCAAAATATCTTATTTTGTGTTCTGCAGAAAAAAGAAATGTCACATAACATGAGGGTGAGTAACTGGTAAAATGTTCATTTCAAGTTAGTCTGGTAGAAACGATTGAAAAATGTAAAACTAATGTGTAATCATTTAGCACAGGCCTTATTGTTAATTTTTAGTTCATTAATTCTTGGTACATCAATACTAATATGTCCAGCTCCCACCACAATCTGTAAAATTCTGTTGAATTATATAAAAAAGCCAATAACGCCCTCTGCTGGTGATAATAACGAAAATATCCAAGTAGTCATATGACAAAGCAAACCATTCAATAAAAACCAGACCTAAATTTTGGATTGATCCCTGTACATGTTGTAGTTATCTTACGTCCCAATGTAAATAATAATCGTCAGAAATCAAATGTCCCTGCGCTCTGATTCTGCAATGGTTTTGCCGGATATAAAGTGAAAGTGCTTCTTTTTTTTTCAGGGGCCATTTTGTGCCCAAAATAACTGCAGCGCGAACTGCAAAACTAAATAGCAGAAAGGGTGAGTATCAGAGATTATCGTTTTATAGACCAAACAGCTTGCGTGAACTTTGCTTGTTCTCGTAAGTACTTTATACATTGCTAACACTGCACTGCAATCATATCTGCATGTAGATGTGAACTTGTGAAAAAGGCCGTGTTTAAAAGCGTTGTAATCATATTTATGTTTACAAATGCATAGGTGTGGTGTATAATAGGAACCAAACGACGTCTGGAGTCTCTGGACTTTAGTTTAAAAACATGCTATATGCAACAGTCAGATTTTTTGATTGTGGCATTACAGTTTTTATTTTTTTACAGTTGGTTACATGCATTTTTCAATTACTAGTACAGTAGACTTTTCTTTTTCAAAGCTATTCAAACTATCAGTAACAGCAGTGACTAAACTGCAGATCATTTTTTAGATGGAAGTGTAAGAGATCAGACTCGTATGATCCACCTATGCAGCTCCAATATGGACGACTCACAGACATCCAGTGAAAGACACATTTGTTCTGGAGTCAGGTACTCTTTAAAATACTCACTACTAATTGTACCTGACGATACCAGTTTCCATGTCTGGGTCCCAGGAACTCTATTTAAGTAAAAATATGGCAATATTCATTACATACATTTATTCATAAAGCTGTGTTCAACTGTTACAGTTCAGTCAAGCAGAAGAGAACAGGATCACCAGAGCCAAGCTATGTGTCTATGAAGAGTGATCAGTCTATGGATCCACCAGTGCGTTTTAATGATGAAAACAAATGCAGGTAATATAATAACGTATGGTATCAGTATTTTGTAAATATTGCAGAATATGATAGGAAATTCATATGTTCTGCCACTTATATTTTTTATCTGATGTTTTCACTTTCATTGTGCAGTTGACACTAAGCACTTAGTACAGAATGCAGCTTTACACTTCTACTTTATGTAATGGCATCTGTTCTTTCTGATATTAGGATGTTTTCTTCGAATATTACAAAATCTGCTTTATAAAATTACTGTTTATCTCTAAACACTTTCAGCTCAGTTTATCATAGAAGAACAGAATCAACAGAGCCCAGCTATGTGTCTATGAAGAGCAATCAGTCAATGGATCCACCACTACGTTTTAATGATGGAAAAACATCATCTGGCACCAGGTACGGTAAACATATGTAGGTGGCTGCATATATATAAAAAAAACACCTAACCCTAAAAAAATTCTAACAAAGGTTTCTCAGCTGTTTTTTGTAGTATTTAGTGTCCTTAATAACATGCTAAAAGTTTACCAAAGTTTGACAACTAGAAAGGTGTAATTTTCAAGATGGTGTCCAAGAGGGGCAGGAAGCCCTTAAAATATCCTAACTCCTTTATTATTTGACCTGGCCAAGCAATCTTGGTGTCTAACCCCATGCTTTCTGGGTCTATAAATCCATTGAAAGTGTATCAATTGCACTGACATGATTACATACTTATGGAATACATGTGCATCTCAAAAAATTTGAATATCATGAAAAAGTTAATTTTTATATTTTAACTTATTTACAAAAATGAAACGTTAATATATTCTAGATTCACTACATGTAAAACAAAACATTTAAATCTTTGTTTTAATTTTGATGATTAGAGCATACATCTCATGAAAGTCAAATATCCAGTATCTCAAAATATTAGAATATTTACATTTGAGTTTCATTAAATGACCATCCCTGCTGACTGCTGACTTAGCAGTGGTCCAGGAGACAATCATTGACACCCAACAACAAAGAGAGTAAGTCACAGAAGGTCATTACTGAATGGGGTAGCTGTTTACAGAGTCAAAGTCAAGTCAAAGTCAAAGTCTGCTTTATTGTCAATTCTGCTATATATACAGTACATACATACAGAGAATTGAAATTGCGTTACTCTCAAACCCTAGATACATACAGGTAACATTAACAATAACATAAGAAGTAAAATACAATTACGTACAAAATAAATAAATAATATATATAAAAATACAAATTTTTAGAAAGAGTCAAGTAACAAATAAAGTGGCATTAATTATAGAGAAGTATGAGAGATAAAGTGACTTATGAAGATAAAGTGACAATGGCAGATAACAGTGCAAACCAGACAAATAGTCAGTGCAATTATGGTGTAGTGCAAGAGCTTAATAGTCTGTGTATGTAGAGACCAATGTTCAGAGAGTCAATGTGTATGAGGTAGATGGATGAGGTAGTGAACCGTGGGGGGGTTGGTTGTCTCAGAGGTCAGGTACGTGGGGCAGAAAGAGGGGAGAGGGGGCAGAGTCGGAGGGAGTTCAGTGTCCTGACAGCCTGGTGGATGAAGCTGTCTTTCAATCTGCTGGTCCTGGCCTGAAGACTGCGCAGTCTCCTCCCTGATGGCAGCAGACTGAAGAGGCTGTGTGACGGGTGGGTGGGGTCACCAGCAATGCTGAGGGCTTTGCGGGTCAGACGGGTGTTGTAAATGTCCTGGAGGGAGGGGAGAGAGACACCAACAATCTTCTCAGCTGCTCTCACTATGTGCTGAAGTTTCATACGGCAGGATGCGTTGCAGGTGCCATACCACACAGTGATGCAGCTGGTCAGGATGCTCTCGATGGTGCCTCTGTAGAAGGTGCACATGATGGGGGCTGGGGCTCTGGCTCTTCTCAGTTTGCGAAGAAAGTAGAGTCGCTGCTGTGCTTTTTTGGTCAGTGCCGTGGTGTTGGCAGTCCAGGAGAGGTCTTCTGTGATGTGCACACCCAGGAACTTAGTGCTACTCACTCTTTCCACGGTCGCACCGTTGATGGTCAGAGGAGCATGCTGAGTGTGCACTCTCCTGAAGTCAACAACAATCTCCTTCGTCTTCCCTACATTCAGAGAGAGATTGTTGTCACCGCACCATCTGGCCAGGCGGCTCACTTCACTCCTGTAGTTTGTCTCATCACGGTTGCTAATGAGACCAACCACAGTCGTGTCATCTGCAAACTTAATGAAGAGGTTGCTGTTGTGTGTCGGTGTGCAGTCATGGGTCAGCAGAGTAAAGAGGAGGGGGCTAAGCACACATCCTTGAGGGGCCCCAGTGTTCAGAATGATGGTGCTGGATGTGTTGCTGCCGACCCGTACTGCCTGAGGTCTCCCGGTCAGGAAGTCCAACAGCCAGTTGCACAGCGATGTGTTGAGTCCCAGCTGAGACAGTTTATGAGTGAGCTGTTGAGGGATGATTGTGTTGAACAACAGCCTGACTCAGGGAGATGTTGAAGATGTCTGTGAAGACATCAGTGAGTTCCGCTGCACAGTCTCTCAGAACACGTACAGGGATGTTGTCAGGACCAGGAGCTTTGCGTGCGTTGATCCTGCTGAGGGATCTTCTCACACTGTCCGTGGACAGAGTCAACATCTGGTCGTCAGGAGGGGGTGGAGTCTTCTGTGCAGTGGTGCTGTTGTCTGCTTCAAAGCGAGCAAAGAAAGCGTTCAGCTCGTTCAGCATTGGGGTGGTGCTGTCACAGGTCCGCGGCGGGGGCTTGTAGTCCGTGATGGTCTGAATCCCCTGCCACAGGCTCCTGGTGTCTCTGCTGTCACTGAAACGATGGGCTATCCTCCTGGAGTACTGTCTCTTAGCCTTTCTGATGCCGCGTGACAGGTTGGCTCTAGCTTTCCTCAGGCCCACCTCGTCTCCAGTTCTGAAGGCAGCGTTGCGAGTCATCAGAAGTCTGTAGACTTCCCCTGTCAGCCACGGTTTTTGGTTGGGCCGGACGGTGATAGTTTTTGTGACTGTTACATCCAGAGTGATGTATCAAAGCATATTAAATGCATAAAAGACTGGAAGGAAGAAATTGGGTAGGCAAAGGTGCAGGGATGACCGCAAGCTCAAGAATACTGTCAAGTAAAGCTGATTCAAACACTTGGAAGAGCTTCGCAAGGAGTCGAATGAAGCCGGAGTTAGTGCATCAAGAGTCACCACACTCAGACGTCTTCTGGAAAAGGACTACCAAGCCACTTCTGAAACAGAAACAACGTCAGAAGCATCTTACCTGGGCTAAGGAGAAAAGAACTGGGGACTGTTGCTCAGTGGTCCAAAGTAAATTTTGCATTTCATGTTGAAATCATGGTCCCAGAGTCTGAAGGAAGACTGAAGAGGCACAGAATCCAAGCTGCTTGAAGTCCAGTGTGAAGTTTCTGAAGTCAGTAATGATTTGGGATGCCATGACGTCTGCTGGTGTTGGTCCATTGTGTTTTACCGAGTGCAAAGTCAATGCAGCCATCTACCAGGAGATTTTGGAGCACTTTATGCTTCCATCTGCTAACCAGCTTTATGGAGATGCTGATTTCCTTTTCCAGCAGGACTTTAGCACCTGCCCACAGTGGTTTGCTGACCATAATATTACTGCTTATTACGGCTAGCCAACATGCCTGACCTGAAGACCATTGAGAATCTATGGGATATTTTCAAGAGAAAGACGAGAAACAGTCGATCCAACAATATACAGACCTGAAGGCTCATTAATGTCTCAGCAGTGCCATAGGCTTCCATGCCACACTTCACTAATGCTGTAATTTGTTCTAGGAGCAAGTCATTTGCTGTAATATGTGCTTCCGACCAAGCATTGAGTGCATACTTTAAAGAACTTGAACTTTTCTGTTTTGCAAATCTGTTTTTGATTGATCTTAGGAAATATTCTAATATTTTGAGATAATGGATTTTTGACTTTTATGAGCTGTAAGATCTTTTTTTTTTTTTCAGTTTTTGAAATAAGTTAATAAGTTTGTGAGAGGCAACTGTACATGATTTTGTGAGATTATTGTAAGGTTTTATTTTTGTTTGCAGTGAACCAGTGATGTAAATGATTTAGCCTATGTCATGTAACTCCTACCAGGTATTTTTTATTTTTTTTGGACACATACCCTTTTTTTGCTAAAACACAGACTTGACATTCAATGTAAAAGTTATTGCACCCAAACGTAACTTAAATTGGAGTTGTATAACTTTGATCATAAACAACTCTGAATTAGCCTGAACAGAGGCCTGCGTGTGAACCCTCTAAAATGGTCACTCATTTCTATTCGAATAAGGTATGTAATGCATCCTCTGTAGATGTTTTTGAGTATAAAGGTGGCATTCTACTAAACCCAACAAAACTAAATTCACAACTTTCAGCAATGGTGAAAGATGGTGGAAGAGAATACTGACATTTGATATTGCTTGCCTAATTGAAATGTTGTTGGCATCGCAGTGTGTACCACTTTGTTCAAACAAAATCCATCTTTGACTACTTAAAAACCACCACAGAAACCACAAACACTAGGCAAAACAATATGAGAAAGAAAAAATATGCAATTACTTAAGGGAAATTGTACTTATTTTTCGCATAAATATGCTTGTAACCAATTGTTTTAATATATGTATGTATATTTTAATATTTGTACTTGTAATCACTTGTCATGCAAATAAGCTAATTACAATATTACATGGACAAAACATGTATCAGGCACCAATATTCCTGATCTAGCTTCTGCCATTTTGAAAATGGGGCCTTTCTTGGAGTCAAACTTTGGTAAACTATTAGAATGTTTTTAAGTACATCTGATACTATTGTAAACCACTGACAAACCTTTTGTCAAGTTGCAAAACTACTTTAGTTCATTCAAGTGTAAGAGAACAGGATCACCAGAGCCCAGCTGTGTCTGTGAAGAGGAATAAGTCATCTTGTTGGAAACGCCTCATCTGGCAGCGGGAACAATATTTCTACTAACATATGCTAACTGTATTACGTACACATTGCATAATGTGAATTATGTTCAAGGTGCTGTTCACACTAAAGCACTTAGTACAGGATACAGCTTTGCACTTCTGCCTATGTAAGCTCTCTGTTACAGTTCTGGCAATCATAAAAGAACAGAATCACAAGAGCCCAGCTGTGTGTCTATGAAGAGCGATCAGTCTATGGATACACCACTACGTTTTAATAATGGAAACACATCATCTGCCACCAGGTACTGAAACATATGGTAAACATTTTGATTAAAGATTACAACAGCACATTCTTATTTTTTTAATAATAAAAATGTGCATTCATCAAATTATAATAGATGTACTTATTTTCTTGAAAAAGCTAGGAAACAATTTTCTCTCAGAAATTGCAAGTAAATTAAAAAAAATAATAATTAAGTAAAGGTGACTTTGGTGACTCGCTTTGTAAATGTTTTGTGTATAAAATATACTATAATTTTACTATATTATAATTTTGGCCATGGCAAGTAATATTTAAGTATTTTTTAACAGTAATGCAAGTAATTTGTGAAGCCTTCATATTGATTGTGTTAAAAATATAAACCAATAACATTGATTAAAAACATTTAACTTTGGATTTTCCATTTAAATGCATTTATTGTTCATTAAATGGGCTTAAGTCTTTCTCTTAATCTTTTGTTCATAGAAAGAGACAACACAGCATGAGTGAGAATCTCTTCCAGTTACCAAAACCCAGCCATGTGCCTGTGAAGAGTGACTGTTCAGTGGATTACCAAAAACATTTCAATGATGGAAACACTGGCCGCCGGTACGGTTTGTAAAGTCTTTTTAAAAAAATTATCATCATTTCTGGTGCACAAGCCTGTACTTTTTTGATCATTCTTGTCACATCCTCACCTGATATTCTTACATAAACTTAGATCTTCACATCAGCAAGCACATAATGTAAAAAGCATCATTTGTATAATCTTATTTTAAATAATTAGGAGAGTTATCACAACTAAAATGCAATATGTGGTCTTTTATTTTACAGCCATGAAGTCCTCAACACATTTAGATCAAATCTGAAGAATAAGTTTCAGTGTCTGTATGAGGGAACAGCAAAGCAAGGAAACCCAACACTCCTGAATGAGATCTACACAGAGCTCTACATCACAGAGAGTGAGAGTGGAGAGATCAGTAATGAGCATGAGGTGAGACAGATTGAGACACAATCCAGAAGAGCAGCAACAGAGGACTCACCGATCAAATGCAATGACATCTTCAGAGCTTTACCAGGACAAGACAAACCCATCAGAACTGTGCTGACAAAGGGAGTCGCTGGCATTGGAAAAACAGTCTCTGTGCAGAAGTTCATCCTGGACTGGGCTGAAGGGAAAGAGAATCAGGACGTCCAGTTCATATTTCCACTTCCTTTCAGAGAGCTCAACATGATGAAGGACAAAACACTCAGTCTGCCAGATCTTCTTCATGTCTTTTTCCCTGAAGCCAAAAAAATGGAAATATCCAGTGACAAATATAAAGTGTTGTTCATCTTTGATGGTCTGGATGAGTGTCGTCTGTCTCTGGATTTTCAGAGCAATGTGAGGTTGTGTGATGTAAGTCAATCAGCTTCAGTGGACGTGCTGCTGACAAACCTCATTGTGGGGAATCTGCTTTCTCCTGCTCTCATCTGGATCACCTCCAGACCAGCAGCAGCTGATCTCGTCCCCTCTAAATGTGTTCATCGAGTGACAGAGGTACGAGGCTTCAATGATCCACAGAAGGAGGAATACTTCAGGAAGAGAATCAGACATCGGAGTCTGTCCAATAGAATCATCTCACACCTGAAGTCATCAAGGAGCCTCTACATTATGTGTCACATCCCAGTGTTCTGCTGGATCTCAGCCACTGTTCTAGAGAAGATGTTGAGTCAAGCAAAGAGTGGAGAGATTCCTAAGACTCTCACTCAAATGTACACACACTTCCTGATGGCACAGATTAACATCAAAGACACAAAGTACAACGAGAAGAAGGACACAGACAAAAAGATGATTTTCAAACTAGGTAAACTGGCATACAAACAACTGGAAAAAGGCAATGTGATCTTCTATGAGGAAGACCTGAGAGAGTGTGGTATTGATGTGACAGAAGCATCAGTGTACTCAGGATTGTGCACTCAGATCTTCAGAGAGGAGTTTGGCTTGTATCAGGGGAAAGTCTTTTGCTTTGTTCATCTGAGCATTCAGGAACATCTAGCAGCTCTATATGTGCACCTCTCCTGTACAATCCACAACAGAAATGTGTTTGACCAAATCATCAAACGTAGTTTGTTGTCTAAAATTAAGCACTGGTTTCAACTCAATTCATCAATACATGTTTCATTATCGGAGTTGCATCATAAAGCTGTGGACAAGGCACTACAGAGTAAAAATGGGCATCTGGACTTTTTCCTGCGGTTTCTTCTGGGTCTATCAGTGGATTCTCATCAGATTCTCCTACAAGGACTAATGACACTGGCAAGAAGCAGCTCTGACAGCAATGAGGAAACAGTTGAGTATGTCAAGAAGAAGATCAGAAGCAGCCACTCTCCAAAGAAATTTATCAATCTGTTCCACTGTCTCAATGAACTGGGTGATCATTCACTAGTGGAGGAAATACAGCAATATATGAGATCTGGAACAATAAAGGAAGTCAAACTCTCTTCATCTCAGTGGTCAGCTGTAGCTTTTGTGTTGTTGACATCAGAAAAGGAGCTAGATGTGTTCGATCTCAAGACATTTGTTGTAGGAAGCAGTAAAGCTGAAAATATGAAAGTTTTTCAAAAGCTGCTGCCTGTGATTAAAGAATCCAGATCAGTTCAGTAAGTGTCACTAAGAACAATCATTTCACTTTTAAAACTGTAAGAAAATCTAAATTAAAAGCTCTTCAATTCTTCAGATGTTATCTAGAGTTTGTGTGTGTTCTACACAGTTTAAGTTAATTTTATTGCTTTTGTTTTTCACTTCATAGTGTTTACAAGTATGATTTTCATTTCTCTGCAGCATAAGTGATTGTGGTCTCACAGATGAAGGTTGTGCTGCTTTGGCTTCAGCTCTGAGACCAAACCCCTCACATCTGAGAGAACTGGATCTATCTTGGAATAAACTAGGAAGTTCCGGTGTGGCGCTTCTCTGTTCTGTACTCAAGAATCCTTACTGTAAACTGGAGAAACTGTGGTAAGATCATATTTGACTCTGACACATGAAACACAAAGTAAAGTATATTTAAAGTAATCAGCTGTGAGCAGTGACATACATCTGATGTGATCTTATATGAATTATAATTATTTATCATTTTCTACCCAGCACTAATCTGAACTGAGAATAAAGAGTGTGTCATTGTTCTCTACAGGTTGTGGGAATGTGGTGTCACAGCTGAAGGTTGTGCTGCTCTGGCTTCTTTTCTGAGCTCAAACCCCTCACACCTGAGAGAACTGGTTCTGTCTTGGAATAATCTTCGAGATTTGGGTGTGAGAATTCTCTGTACTGGACTTAAAGATCTTCACTGTAAACTGGAGAAACTGTGGTAAGATCATCTTTGATAGTCACACACGTTTGTTGTGCTCAGTAAGACATGTTCTTTATTGTAAATTTTAAAATCTAAGACAAGAGTCAATAACAAACTACAGTTTACTTCAACCACAGTTTACATTTTGTCATTCTCTACAGGTTAAGAGAATGTGGAATCACAGATGAAGGTTGTGCTGCTCTGGCTTCAGCTCTGAGGTCAAACCCCTCACACCTGAAACATCTTAGTTTGACTGAGAATAACTTGGGATGTTCTGATGTGCAGTTACTTTCTGACCTAAAGGATCATCCACATTATAAGCTGGTAGAACTATACTATTGTGAGTATATTTTTATTTAAAGCTTTTAAATAGACCAACAGGCCTCATATTTGTTTAATTGGAGAATGTAGTAATTCAGCTGCACTTTTGTTAATGTAATTTAAATTGTATTTAATAAGATACCGTATATGGATATATGAAGAGTTCATATGCAAAACCCCCTAAAAGCCATCTCAGTCAAAAATGAGATAATGATACTGAGTGAATGCTCTTGACTAGGGATGTAACGGTATGAAATTTTCTTATCACGATTATAGTGACAAAAATGATCACGGTTATCAGTATTATCATGGTATTGTTAAAATGTGCTGGAAATGTGTAAAAAGTACTAACACATAAATTGTTACACCAAGTTTTATATTTAAAATCAACAAACAACATATAAAATAACTTCTGTTTGCACAAACACTAAAACAATAACATTACCAATGAGATTTTATATTACAACATGACTGACAACAGTTCTCTTCAACAGTTATCTAATAACATGTTTGAAATGTTCAAATAAAGCTTTGAAAAGGTTTTATAAAATGGCAAACCTCACATTTCAGCCTTTAAATAAAGAAAATGGTTAAGTCAAATCGAAATGGTTATATGTATTTTATTTATTTATTTAATAATTCTAGATGTACTATCTCAATGTTTAAATTTGTAGAATCCTTGTTTTTCATCAAAAGGTCAGTTGACAGCAGGGCATGCAAATTCGGTCAGTTTTAGCTAGACAAAAACTGCAAACAGGCTGAACGTAATTGTAAGTCAATGTAAATCCACTCTCTGCCACTAGGCGGCACTTATGCAAAGTTACAGCTGTTTCCGTAAATTCCGTGGACAAAGCAGAATTGCGATTAAGAACACTTCTTTATGAGGCATTACATGGAATGAAGATCAAAACACAATGCCATCGAATCTTTTCTGAAGACAGTCAGAACCATCAGAGGTACATTCATATAATTATTTCATTTCTATATTAATTTGTATATTATCTGAGCATCCTTTTAAAACCTTCCAGCTTTCCGTCATGCTTTCATTCAAAACGAAACTACTCTGCGTGCTCTGCGCACGAGACTGTTATTTAAACTTTGCTTTACGCTGGACAGTATATATTTATCATAAGTTGTTCAAATCGTGGTAATCAAATACGGTTTTAATGATAATTAAAATATGAAACGGTAACACTAACCGTGGAGAATTTTATCATGATTTATCGACAAACCGGTTATCGTTACATCCCTACTCTTGACATATATTATACATCGATCAAATACTTTTACTTTAAATTTGCTAAAATCCCAGCCTCAGCCCAATCAGAAGTACTGGAACTTAGGTAAAAAACTATACATTGGAGCCTGATAAAAAAGCTTTTTTTTTAAAAGAAAGACGTCAAATGGATTTAGAGGCTTTTGCATCTGAACTCTTCATATTTCATATTTTCAATTCCTACATAGTCTTTCATTCATGTCTCTGGCTGTAATATGAATATAGCCTACTAATATTTCTGTCTGTGTTTTTTTTTCTAAAATGGATCTGCTAATGTGATGTGACAGCAGCAAATGTCTCATACTCATATGTGACTGTCTTTGTGTTTTACTGTAGGACTACGTATCTAAGTATTTAGACATCAGATCCTCTGGATCAGCTGATGGTGAACAAGGAACCACTACAGAGACACACAGTCACACAATCAGCAGAGACTGAAGACACTGAATATCTGTGATTTGTGACTTTGTAATATATTTTTTCCAGGTATTTTTTATTATGAAAATAAGACTGTAATATTTTACAATGAGTCTCATTTGTGACCCTGGACCAAAAAAAACAAAACAAAAAACAATCGTAAGGGCAAATTTTTTCAGTATTATTTTCTAGTACATTGTCAGTTAATCTGATGATCAAAAAAGCACAAAACCTTTATTATTGCCATTATATTGTATGCATGTAAAGAATTATACTATTAGTGACAATTTATGTAAAAAGAAATGTTACAGATGAAAGTTTAAGCTCTTTATTTTTAAAAAGAAATAGTTTTACATACTTTACGACTTATATTAGTTAATGAACAGTGTACATCTTAGAGCTACACCTGAATACATTTCACAAATTAATCTCCATTGTGACTCTCCAGTTAAAAAAAAAAGCCACTTTGTAGCAATAATTACATTCCTCCCCACTTGTGCAAAACAAGCTGTTAAGTATGGTGGGTTGTGTCATAGTGTTTTAGGGAAAACACTCAAGGGGCCATATTGTTCCCTATCATAGAGAACTAGTTAAAGCTGTTAAACATGCAAAGAGGACATGGGCAGATGCACTGATAACATATAAGAAAACTAACATCAAACATGCTGAGAAAGATACGAAGAGTCTGGTTATTCCAGTCAAGCACTACAATACCAAGAGCTGCTCTGAGGAGGGTACAGCTGCGCTGCAGCACAAGGTCATAGATCCATAATCCTGCGCTGTGTGACGCTAAAAAAACCCCAGTTTTGATTAAGAAAGCAGGGTTAGAGGATTACAGTCCAGTGAACAAAAATGAAAGCAGTTTTAAACTCAATCGTGGAATTCATCAAAAATGCACAAACCTCAGACTGTCAACTCAACCGCAGATTATTGCAAAAGTTTCTGTGCAGCTCAAACTTTCATTCAGTCTTACTACACGAAATGTCACAATTAATGAGATTAAAAAGCCATTTTGACATGAGAAGTCAATTTTACTTTCTCATAAATACGAATGAATGTCACTTTTTAATTTTATCTCATCATTTTTATGACTCTATAATTGTCATAATTTGATTTATGTCAGTTATTGCTTTATATCTCATAAAAAGTTTTTTTTTAAGCAGATAAAAATATTTGAACATTAAATGTTTTGCATTAGATCAAGTATCTGTATCTGCACTCAATTTGTTGATTTTTTCTTAAATCCCTGACAAAATAAAGCAGATTGAAAAAAGTGTATACATTTTTACCTAGTTTTGTGGAGGTTGTTGTGTTTGTTCCATCTTCAGGTTCATCTCATGGGCAAATTCAAGGTCTGTACGGGGTGGAAGAAATGAGTGTAAGACTTTCTCCATGTAAGACTTCTCTCACATAAAATCCGCTTTGAAGCGTGGCAGAAATCACACACACACACACACACACACACACACACACACACACACACTGTACATGAGACATCTGATCTGATCATCATTTGCATGGAATCATTTCACAGGTTTCTTATAAATTCAGAGATGATTCTTTTGATTCTATTCGAAACATAAAAAGTAATATATATTGTTCCTGTATTAATGGTACTTTTAGATGTCCTTTCAGATGTATTTATGTATAAAACCCTTTATAGACTATAATAACATTACAGTTATTTCATATTTTCTCTAAAACTTATTGGATAAGACAGGCACCTGCAATTATGGCCAAATTAAATATTTGTTGTATGTTGTGTGCTCCTACTGAAAAAACCCAATGCTCTCCATTGACTTTGTATTGTGGGAAGTTGCTTTCTTGTCATTTCTGAATTATAACAAGCTGCTGTGTGACAAGGTGTACAGTAAACAAACTAAAAAACACAGAACTACATTTTTATAAGCAGTCGACCCCAAAAACGAGCGTTTAAGGACACAAATACTTGTAGATGTCATGGAAATTCATGATGGGCCATTCAGTTGGATCATTTCTCCAACAAACGGAAGGTAAGGAATAGGAGCACTGACACAGACCAATAAAATTTAGTTTCTCAATATATCCTCCTTTCAGGTTTACATATGGTGGTGAAATAATCCTTTGACATGGTTAAAAATAATGAACGTTTACTGTCACCGATTAAGTTTCCCGCCAGTGGGCATACTTCTCAGAGTAATATGAGAAGCACGTGGTTTTCGGATTATGACGCGTGTCGCTCTGTCTATATGAGCAGGACGCGCACAGGTATTGGTGGGGGCGACCGAGACGCACGCGTTATTGTGTGCTTAAAAAAAGTAACTTTCTTTTTACGCCCAGTGAATAGCGATAACTCTGATTGTTTAACGGTGTACAGTGTTCATTTGTGAGATATTGTGAGGAAACAATCTTAAGCTTTCAGTTTTCGTCTGTATTTGAAAAACTGAACAACAATGGCAGAGAAGAGACCTGCAAAGAGAAAACGCATTTGGGCGTGCTAAGGATTCCCCTGATAAAACGGTCATGCACTGATATGCACGTAAAAAAGATACTGGTGCATCTCTTATAACCCTGCCTGATTCTGAGCCTAGTACTCCAGATTCTAAGAGAAGTCGACCTGAACCCACACTCGGGGAGGTACAAGATAATATCGTTAAGATATAAAGGGTATGCATTGACTTAATTTTCCCGCCGGAACTCGGCCCCTCAGCCGGACTGAGTGTCAAAAGAAGCAGCTGCGTGAATGGATATAAATAGAGACGCTGCAAAAAAACGTGAGTAAAACAACGGTAATCCTTTTGCTGGACTTGATATAATGTTCCTTACTTACAAAATCCAGTGGTCCATGGATATTGATATGCAGCCAGGAATTATGTTTTCTGACATTTATATGTGCCTGATTTCAACGCCGGGGAAATAAACAAAGCAGATTTGCCCGTGAACTCATTTTATAAATACAAAACATTCATAAATACAAAACATCAAAAACATCTCATAATTAAAAACATCCAGGTGTGCATAATTTAAGACGGTAAATATTTAATTGATGGGTTGTCAATATGATATGACAATACAATATACAGGGCATGCTTTTACCGCAAAATTGAACATATTAATGAAGTGCTGCAAGCCATGTTTCACCACCTGGAGTCCATTTCCCTGATAGCACATGTACATCTCGGAGACGACTATTTGACGTCTGCATTTACATCTTCAAGACATCTGCAAGATGTAGTTTGCTCATCTGCAATATGTCTGTTGGACGTTTCCTATTAGATGTCAGCCTGTAAAAATATACCTCAGGTTTCTTGTCAAATCGTTTAGTACAGTCAATCACAAAGCTCGTTATGGTTTTAGAGGCGTTTTGTCGCAACATTTACACTGAAAACCAATGCTGCCACTCATTCTTTTTGTCACTCAGTGGGCGGAGCCGAACTCACTCCAGCTGATGGTGAAGTCATGTGCATACGCTCTATTGGTGGAAAAGATGAGCCAGAACACAACTGTTCTTAATCAAGAAATAAAGCAAAACCGGGGGTGTGTTAATTCGTTGAAAGAGGCCAATCTCTTCCAGGAATTAAAGGATGTAAAGGCAGACATTTCTATGAAAACAATGGGTGAAGATCATCAGAAACGTATAACTGAACGTATCCACCTTATTTTTGATGTAATCGTGGGCTTCGCCATTGCAGCTTCATAGTGTTGGGACATCCGGTCGCATTCACTTCCATTCATTTTCAGCGATTTTTAACGGCACAAAACAGCTCGTCACGCTGCTTTTTAACGGTCATTTCTCATTGTGTTATTTTAATGTACTGTCATGAATATAAAATTTGATCAAACTTGTTTGTGGCATAAGTAATTCACAGTTTATTGTCATTTGTTATTCTTCTAGTCTTTTGCCCATAGAGGCCAATGAATCGGAAGTCTTACACATTCGCCAAAATGAGCGCACTTCCGCGTTGCAAAATAAGGTGGATAACTGGAGGACAAGCTCAACAAATCGGAAAGGTACCAACGACGGTGGAATTTGAGGCTGTATGGTCTGACCGAGCAGGAAGGAGAGGATGTTAAAGCCCAGGTGGTTCAAATTTGCCGCTCTATCGTCCCAGAAAACGAGGAGGTCTGTCAACAGCACATCGATGTTAGCCACAGGGTTGGTAGGAAGAATGCGGAGAAGGCTCGGCCAGTTATCATCAGGTTCGTTGCTAGGTCAACGAGATCTCGTTTGGAAGAACCCCAGAGGATCGGAGTATTTGAAGGAAGCTGCGGTTCAGAGAGACAAAAGAAAGACAAGGAGACTCTGAATAAACTGTGGCCCCAAATTGATGCTGCACGTAAAGAAGGAAAACAAGCCTTTTATGTGGGAGCTAAAGCAATAATTGATGGAAAAGAGGTTCTAGTGTAGTGAGCAACAGCCGTTTGCTTCACATGTTTAAGTATTTTATTTCCATTTGAGATATTAACTTACATGCTCCATGTCATTTTTGTTTTGATAGCGTTGGACTCTAAGGTAAATTATGTGCATTATGTATCTCTCTTTCTTTGATATATTCCTTTAAGTACACACTGGATTAGGTAAGTTATTTATAGTTGTGCTGTTCATTGGCGTTTGCCTGTTCTTCACCACTACTTGTTTTTTTTCTGCGCAAGGTCGTTATGTTTATATTCATATAATGTTTATATTCATAATATATTCGTGATATGTTAAAAAGAAAAGCTTTTTTTTTTTTATATATCTTAAGAGATTCAAGGCGGATTTTTATTTTTTGCAAGAGACTCATGCTCTGGAATCTGACTACAAATTTTGGAGAAATCAATGGGGATTATATTATTATATATTGTACTTTAGCATTTGTGACATATACCTTTTTCACATTTTACCTTCTAAATATGTTTGTATGTGATTTGTGTTTATCTGTGCTCAAACAGAAATAGTTGTGCACACATGGGCTCACTCTCCGAAAAGAGAAAGGCTTAAGGAGCCATTTTAATATAAAAGTTATAGTTGTTGCAGTAAAGTAGCCTAATGTTAAACTGTTTATTAGGGACAGCATGAAAAACAGAAAGGATCAAAAAGGAAAGACAAGGGTCAGAAAGGAACATAAAGGAGATAGAAAGGATGTCTGCTAGGGAAGGGGCAAAAAATATAATCAGTGTGTAGGCGATAGGATGATAGGATCATTGGCAGAATAGGGAGACAGTTGAGAGAGACCTAAAAGCAAATGTACGCTTTCTTGCAAGAGCTGGGAATATCTCACGAGCCACTCTGCTAAGACGTATCATTGGGGATATCACTGGCTATCACCTGTTACATTATAAAATTAAACATAATTAAAAGTGTTTTATCAGAAATTTCTCTGTTTCACTTTGCAGTTTGACTGGCCCATTTTTGCTGATCAGCCGGCCCATTTTACCCATTTTACCATTTTACTCTTCTCAAAAAAGTGGGGCAGCTAATGTTTCAAAACCTGTAGGGCCTAAACAATTATATTTTATTATATCAATTCAACACAAAAATAGTAAAAACAGTCTTTATTAATCATAAGAACACCGTTAAATGTCATACATGGGTTTTTTTTTTTGTTAGTGTTCCAAGGGATCAACAAAAAAGTGGCCCAATTTACCTGATATCACCCTACAATGGCTGTTAACTTTTAAAGAGATAAGACACTTCAACCTTAAATGGCCCAGTTTACCTGATGGCCCAATTTGCCTGATATCACCCTAACTCTCTCCTTGGAAATGAACAATTTAAAAAAATGATTAAAGATATTATAAAGGATGCTTATAAGACGGCGAGCACTTCTAAAGTATATGGGAAACATTGGGAATTTATGAAGTATTCAGTAAAGAAGTTTGCCATCAGGTTTGGAAAAGAAATTGTCAAGGCCAGAAAGGTTAAGGAGGATTCCATAATTAAATTATTTTAATATATGGAAAACAACAAAACTTGTCTCAGGTTGATAAAGAAACATTAGTTAATTTACAATTAGAATTGGATCAAATATTTGAGAATAAAGCTAAAGGAGCTTTTGTGAGGTCGCAACGTAAATTGTTGGAAGAAGGAGAAATGAACTCAAAATATTTTTTTAATTTGGAAAAAAAGAAATACGGAATTGTCTTCTTTAAAGAGTCTTCGAATTGATGCTAACATTTCATCAGACTCAAGCAAGATCTCTCAGTTTGTAACAAGCTTTTAGAAAAAATTACATACTAAAGATTCATAGTCTTTCTTGGATAATATTAGAACAAATTCTACAGTAATAAGATGAAGACTCAAGAAAAAATTGTGATAAGGAAATAACATTAGATGAAATTCATAAAACTATTGCCAAATTGAAGAATAATAAATCACAGAGAATAATAAATCAAATTGGTTTTATGCATGGCAGATATATTGGAAATAATATTTGTTTAGTTCTGGACCTAGTTGACTATAATTTCTTAATTCAGGATGAAAGTTATATATTATTTGTTGATTATTATAAAGCCTTTGACTCTGTGGATCATTCTTTTTGATGGATACTCTTGGCTTTGGTAATAATTTTATTAAAGCAATCCGTACAATTTATAGTAGTTGTAATACTTAAATTGCCACATTTAATACTTCTAGAGGTGTAAAACAAAGAGTCCCTGCAGATCCTTTTTTATTTTTATTAATTATGCAAGTGTTGTGTCTTCATGTTAAAAAGAATCCATTTCATGGTATTTCTTTATTTGACAAAGAAATAAAATGTTCACAACAATATTTTTTGAAAAATGAGAGTGAAATAGATGCAGCACTTAGGTGTTTAGATATGTTTTCATCAGTTTCAGGCTTAGTTGTAAATAGGTCTATCAATAAATGTGAATTGTTTCCTTTAAAAGATATTCCTGATGGTGTGGTGGAATTGTGTGGCATACCAGTTAAAATCCAAGTATCTTATTTGGGGATCAAAATATGTAAAAATCAAAAAGAAATGATTGATTTAAATTATTTTCCATTATTTGATAAAGTACAAAAGAAATGTAATGCTTGGTTAATTAGAGATTTATCTTTGACTGGGAGGATATTGCTATCAAAAGCTGAAGGGCTTTCAAGATTAGGTTATACAGCAATGGTACTGGATGCTCCAAAATCAGTTATTACTCAAGTTAATAAGAGAATGTACAATTTTATTTGGAGAAATAGGATTACTTAAATAGAGACATATTAGGTAATTTATATTATCAAGGTATTATAAATGTTATTGACTTTGAAGTTGCAAACATTATTTTTAAAGTCAAATGGATTCAGAATTGTATTAAGTCTAATAATAAACTATGGCATTATATCCGAAATTTAGTTTTTGATAAAATTGTTGGTATTAATTTTCTCCTCAGTTGCAATTTTGACATTAACAAAATCCCAATTAAGCTTTCAAACTTTCATAGACAAGCTCTATTATCTTGGTTACTGGTGTACAAACACAATTTTTCTCCCCACAGATGTTTGATCTGGAACAATAAAGATATTAAATATAAGAATAAAACACTTTTTTTAACATTGGTTTAGGAATAATATTTTATTGGTGACAGTTGTTTCGCCATGATGGTCGCTTACTCTCATATAGAGAATTTTTAGATGAAGTCAAAATTCCAATTTCTGCAAAGGACTATGCGATTGTCTTTGATGCCATACCTTCTGGTCTTCTTCAGTTATTGCGTGTTACTGATGTTGTTGATTTGAATGTAGTTATTGGTTTAAATTTAAAGTTAGAGGGAGTGGGTATGCTTGATAGAAAATGCAACAATAATTTTCTTAGACAGATCTGTAGGCCTTTTAGAATTCCTCCAGCTAAAAGTTTCTGGAATTCCCGCTTCCAAGACATTAATTGGGAGGAGGCTTTTATGCTCTCCAGAAGATACTGTATCACCAATAAGATTTGTGAGGTTTCATTTAAAATTATTCACTGCATTTACCCAGTAAATGAGGTTATAAAAAGATTTAAGGAGGACATTGACTTAAAATGTGCTTTTTGTAAAATCAATGATGAAAGTATCTGTCACCTTTTTGTTGATTGTATTTGTACTAAATTGTTTTGGAATGATTTTAAGGTTTTCTTTAAGGAGATCTCTGGAATTGACATTACACTAGAAGACAAGAATATTTTATTTTTTTATGATAAGCCTTTAGAAAGAAAATTTGTTTTGTTCTTAATTTGTTTATTATGTTTGGGAAATATCACATTCATAAATGTTGATGGGCAAAAAGTACACCAAATTTTGTGCATTTTAGATTTGAGCTTGTCAGTATTTTAAAGCATTGGAGGGTGTAAGGAATGCTAAGGCCAAAAGACTATGGATTGTTGTAAAGCCTTGAAATTTTATGCTTTTTAAGGACTCATTTGTTTTGTAATTAGAGCACAATTTGAAGTTTCTTAGTTTTTACAAGAGGTCCCCCAGATACTAACGATAATGGTTGTTTAGAACTTTACCACTAGAGGGTTTGCACTTATGTCACGTTTTGGTCAGTTGCCCGAATGCACGGCCATAGCGGCGATACTCATAAACGGCAGTATTGGTAGAATTTTCAGTTTAGAGTCAAATATTTCTTCACGTTGCTCTGGTAGGAAACAATAATTGAAATGTAATTTACTTGAAAAAGCATGTAAAGCTAATGTATAATTATTTAGCATAGACGTAATTGTTCATTTTTATTTAATTAATTTCCTAATACATCAATACTAGTATGTCCAGGTTCCATAACATTCTGTAAAATTCTGTTAAATTATTTGAAATGTCAATACCGCCTGGTTATAATGAGAACATGCAGTTTAGTGATATACCGCAGGGCAATAAAACAAACACACAACAAACATACTTAATACATATTTAATGCATTGGTTTTGTTGTATTACGTATTTGTATTTTTCTTTCCAAAACTGTAAGATGGAAGTGACCATTTAGTTCAGATCAGAAATGTCATTACCATGAGGTGTATTAGGTGTCTTACAAAACCAAAAGAAAACTGAGGTTGACTTTTATTCAGAAATATTATTGTATTTTTTTATTATTATTATTATTTATTTATTTTATTTATTTTATTATTATTTTAGTTTTTTGCAATTAATAAAGTCAACAACTTAGTGGGTAGATTCTATCAAGCACAGCATCATAGAAATTACACCAAAAGGCCACGGTTTTTTTTTTACACGTGATAAAAATTTAAACATAGATGAAACATTGTTTAATAAAGTGTCATTTTTCAGGTCTAACTTTGAGTCCCATGTAGTCACCTAAACGTTCGCGTAACACATCCTCATCGGTGTGTATTTATAAGAAAGTGACAATAGTTACATTCAAAACATCCTACACACTTTGACTGAAAAAAGCCCTCTAACGCTAAATGGTTTCTTCCATGATATCAATACAAGCCTAAAGTGAAAGTAACAGTTAGAGAAGCCATTTTCTGTAACTGCGTCACGTCATTATAGCACAAAAAGTGAGTATCAAACATAATTTTCTGACACAGAAAATGTTATGAACATTTTACATTTTAAAAAGGCCTGTGTCAAATAAAATCGAAGTGAAAGCAGCTGTAGTGTAGGTCGAGTACCCTTACGTCGTCGCGGGGTTTGATGTTAACGCGCTATCACTAAAACAAATTTTCTATTATCTATTACTATTTCGCAGTAAAACTCAGTATTGTTTTACTGAGTGGTTTACACTATTATTCTGACTCGTTTGCCTTTTATGTTTTGTTTTTGTTGCTTTTCGATCGTAAATTGCTGATGGCACCAGTTATCACCCACCTCAATGCTAATGAAATGTAACATTTATTAAAAGAATCACTTCAAGTATATATATATATATATATATACTATTTATAACTAAAACAACAGAATATACCCATATTGTAACTATATAGAAAAACAGTATACACAGCGGTGGTACACTCATTGTTTACTCTGGCTTTCAAAAAAAAAACAAAAAACAAAAAAAAAACAGAAAAAACAAAACAAAAAATCGGGGGTGTGACCGTTTCTGATGGATCATACCAAGTACACCGTAGTAGTGGGGGGAACAAGAAAAGATGTTTTGTTCAAGAAGTTCAGATGCAATAGCCTCTAATTATGCCTGACGTTTTCTTTAAAATTGACATTTCTTTTTGGCTACTATGTATAGGTTTCAATGTAAGTACTAGTACTTCTGAATGGGTTTAGGCCGGTATTTAGAGCGTTTGAAAGTTCAAGTTTTTGATGAACATATGTGACCCTGGACCACAAAACCAGTCTTAAGTTGCTGGGGTATATTTCTAGCAATAGCTAAAAATACATTGTATGGGTCAAAATTATTAATTTTTCTTTTATTCCAATAATCATTGGGATATTAAGTAAAGATCAGGTTCCATGAAGATATTTTGTAAATTTCCTACTGTAAATGTATCAAAACTTAATTTTGATGAGTAATATGCATTGCTAAGAACTTAATTTGGACAATTTAAAGGCCACTTTCTCAATATTTGTATTTTTTGCACCCTCAGATTACAGACTTTCAAATTGTTGTATCTTGGCCAAATATTGTCCGATCCTAACAAACCATACATCCATGGAAAGCTTATTTATTCAACCTTCAGATGTTATATAAATCTCAGTTTTGAAAAATTGACACTTATGACTAGTTTTGTGGTCCAGGGTCACATATAGTATGTGTGAAGAGCATTTTCTCAGTATCGTTATCTAATTTCCGATGGCTTTTGCATTGGAACTCTTAATTTCTAAATACATTCCATGTAGTAAAATTTCTGATCTAATTAGTGTTTAATGTGTCTGAATCAGTGTTTCTGTTATTTCCAGTCAAAGGCAGTAGAGGAGATCAGACTAAACCAGTGTAGCTCCAAGAGGACAGTATGAGTCAAGTACAAAAAACCAAAGATGAAGATTTTTCTCCAGGACGCAGGTAATATCATTAAAGACAACTTGAATTCAAAAGTGACCCCTTTTACTTTAATACACTGCAAAAACAACTTTTCATTTGATGTCACCAAGCCCTATTGTTTGCTGTATTACAGCTCAGTGCAGCAGGAGAAATCAGATTCTCCAGAGCCCAGCTGTGTGTCCATGAAGAGTGACTGGTCTATAGATCCTCCACCAGAAATGAAGGGTGGAGACAGACAGAGTGTCAGGTATACAGTTGCTTATATATATATTTTTTTTTTTGACCTCTCGTGGTCTTATGGTTTTTTAGTGTTAACGTTTGACAACATGGCAATATGAAGAAGAAGAAACAACAACAACAACAAAAAACCCACCAATAATCAATACATTTTGGAATTTTGAAAATCAGTTTAAATGTGGTGTGTTAGAACAGAGTACTGCACTCTTATTAATAACTGAAAGTTTGATTATTCACAATGATCAGATTCACCAGAGATTCACCAGAGCCCAGCTGTGTGTCTATGAAGAGTGAATGGTCTATAGATCCTCCACCAGAAATGAAGGTTGGAGACAGAAGGTACACAAATGATTGTTATCATGACCTCTCATGGGCTCTTATGGCCAACAACATTAAGTAGTTTTATTTTGGTATTTTGGAAATCTGTTTTGTTAAACAGAACTGAGAGCGTTGCACTTTAATTCATAACCAAATGTATTAATTAAGCCATGATACTAAACAGGCATGTAGTGAGTGGTTAATATGTATAAATTCTGCAGGCATGGTTCCACATGGGCCTGCTTAAAGGTGGACATAATTCACGAGTTCGCCTTACAGATAATGAGGCTAGATAGATAATATGCGTATTTGGCGTGCTGTCCGTGGGGAGGGCTCCGAGCTCGGCAATTCCTCCCGAACTTGGAGTACTCTTCCCTCGTTTGAGGAGAAGGGTCCGAGCTCGGCATTTTAGCCCGAACCCTGAGCGCTCCCCCCGAGCTGGGATAGGAATGGGCCGATGGAGAGGAGTCGGGGTGGTGGAGGGATGCTAAAACTGCAGAGAATGAAGGTAGGAAGGCTTAATCCATTTATAGCGGTATCTGTCTGTGTGATGTGATTGCTGATAGAGGATTGGTCGTGTTGATTATCTGAACGTGCTCCTCCCGAACTTTGTTTAGTAAACATCATTAAATGATGAATACAGTAACTTTAAAAATAATCATTTAATCTTTGTCCTTTTATAGTTCATCTCAGCAACAGAGATCAGATTCAGCAGAGCCCAGCTGTGTGTCCATGAAGAGTGACTGGTCTATAGATCCTCCACCAGAATTAAAAGCTGGAGACAGAAGTCAAAGTGTACATGATCGCTTATGGTATTTGACCTCTCATGATATCTGTTGTTTTTTAAATGGCAGTAACATTTTTGTGGAAAAACCCCACCAATACTCAAATAGTTACAGCAACTAAACTGTTTACAGAATTATTCAGTTAGTAACACATTTCATTGTCAAAGTATATGATTATTTATTTACTTGTTTTAAGGCGAATCCCACGACCCAGACCAGCTGTAACAGAACCCGTCTGTAAGAAAATGAAATACGATAAGTCTATAAATCAACCACAGTACTTTGTTGAAAGCATGTATTCTGGTGTCAGGTAAAATACAAGGTTTTGATGTGACAAATATTTATCATGAAGCTTATAATCAATGACATTATCAATAATTTTATGGATTCCCTTCATTAGAGTACTGTTCTTATGCATCTAACCATGTGGTATTTTAATTTTACAGCCATAAAGTCCTAAACATGTTCAGATCAAATCTGAAGAACAAGTTTCAATGTCTGTATGAAGGAACAGCAATGCAGGGAAACCCTGTACTACTGAATGAGATCTACACAGAGCTCTACATCGCAGAGAGTGAGAGTGGAGAGATCAGTAATGAACATGAGGTGAGACAGATTGAGACACAATCCAGAAGAGCAGCAATAGAGGACACACCAATTAAATGCAGAGACATCTTTAGACCTTTACCTGGACAAGACAAACCCATCAGAACTGTGCTGACAAAGGGAGTTGCTGGCATTGGAAAAACAGTCTCTGTGCAGAAGTTCATCCTGGACTGGGCTGAAGGGAAAGAGAATCAGGACATCCAGCTCATATTCCCACTTCCTTTCAGAGAGCTTAACTTGATGAAGGACAAAATGCTCAGTCTTTCAGATCTTCTTCATGTCTTTTTCCCTGAAACAAAAGAAATATTCACTGACAAATATAAAGTGTTGTTCATCTTTGATGGTCTGGATGAGTGTCGTTTGTCTCTGGATTTTCAGAGCAATGTGAGATTGTATGATGTAAATCAATCAGCATCAGTGGACGTGCTGCTGATGAACCTCATTGTAGGGAATCTGCTTTCCTCAGCTTTCATCTGGATCACTTCCAGACCAGCAGCAGCTGATCTTGTCCCCTCTGAGTGTGTCCATCGAGTGACAGAGGTACAAGGTTTCAGTGATCTGCAGAAGGAGGAATACTTCAGGAAGAGAATCATTGATCAGAGTCTGTCTAATAGAATCATCTCACACCTGAAGTCATCAAGGAGCCTCTACATTATGTGCCACATCCCAGTGTTCTGCTGGATCTCAGCCGCTGTTCTAGAGAAGATGTTGAGTCAAGCAAAGAGTGGAGAGATTCCCAAGACTCTCACTCAAATGTACACACACTTCCTGATCCTTCAGACCAACATTAAACATGAGAAGGACTATGAGAAGAATGTGCCAGATAAAGACATGATCTTCAAACTTGGGAAAGTGGCTTTTCAACAGCTTGTGAAAGGCAATGTGATCTTCTATGAGGAAGACCTGAGAGAATGTGGTATTGATGTGACAGAAGCATCAGTGTACTCAGGATTGTGCACTCAGATCTTCAGAGAGGAGCTTGGCTTGTATCAGGGGAAAGTCTTCTGCTTTGTTCATCTGAGCATTCAGGAACATCTAGCAGCTCTATATGTGCACCTCTCCTGTATACACAACAATGTAAATGTCTTTGACCAAAACTCCAAAAAGAGTAATCTGGTAAAGATCTTAGATTGCTTTCAGAATAATTCACCAGAACATGTTTCATTATCTGATGTACATCAGAGAGCTGTGGATGAGGCTCTACAAAGTACAAATGGACATCTGGACCTTTTCCTGCGATTTCTTCTGGGTCTGTCAGTGAAGACTATTCAGAGTCTTCTGCAAGGATTAATTAAAGAGACAATGAGCAGCACTGAATGCAATGAGAATACATTTGAGTACATCAAGAAGAAGATCAGGAACACATGCTCTCCTGAGAAGTCCATCAATCTGTTCCACTGTCTGAATGAACTAGGTGATCATGCACAAGTAGAGGAAATACAACAATATCTGAGATCTGGAACATTAGCTGAAGCCAAATTCTCCTGTTCTCAGTGGTCAGCTTTGCTGTTTGTATTGTTGACATCAGAGCAAGTTGTAGATGTGTTTGAGCTGAATAAATTTATTGGAAAAGGAAAGAATTCAGATAAAGTTATTAAGAAGTTGCTTCCTTTGATTAAAGAATCCAGATCAGCACAGTAAGTGACACAGATGATCACTACACTATTACAAATTTTAACAGAGCTGGAACTCATACTGGATAATATGAATTTCTGTTAGTACTCATCCAGTTTCCATTGACTTGAAAAGTGAATAGTGGCATAACCTATATGATATGTACCATATTTTGATATTTGATTACATAAACTGGTATAACATTTAAAACCAAATACATTTGTTACTTTTAATATTACTGTTGTTCGGTTAAATACAATTATGCATTTTTTTTGTACTGTAACTATGTTATATTTATTTTATTTAATAAGTTTTCAATCTCTCCACAGTTTGGATGACTGTAATATCACAGATGAAGGTTGTATTGTTCTGGCTTCAGCTCTGAGATCAACTCCCTCACATCTGAGAGAACTGAATCTGTCTGAGAATAAATTACAAAATTTGGGCATTAAGCATCTGTCTGAAGGACTTAAGGATTCTTACTGTAAACTGCAGAAACTTAAGTAAGATATTTTCTTTGATGCTTTTCATGCCTGTGTGAGATATATGATACAATTTTATTTATTACTTCTTATTTGTTTAAAAAAGCTCACTAAAGAGTTTGTTAGCCAGAAGTTTTTTTTTCTTTTAATAATAATTTCTAATATTATGTTAAAGATTTTGATTTGCTATATCAGCACTTGTTTTATTAGACACACAAACATGGCAAAAAAACATACACACTGGCACATACAGTACCGCAATTATATTTACATATATATACATATTATAATTCATTGTAACAAAAAAGGCTATCACATAAGTAATAACTACAGAAAATGTGTTATTTTTTTTCTTTCAGTCTGTACAATTGTGGAATTACAGCTGGAGGTTGTGCTGCTCTGGCTTCAGCTCTGAGATCAAACCCTGAACACATAATAAAACTGAATTTCACAGAAAATAAGATAGGAAATTTGGGACTCAGACACCTTTCTGATGTACTGAAAGAACCTCTCTGTAAACTGGAGAAACTGAGGTAAAATCATAATTACAAACTTTGGATTCATTTTATATTCACATCAATAAAAAATAAAGACAACTGGACATATTGATCAGACATGATGCACAATAAAAATATTTGGTTCACTAGTAATATTTACTATAATCTTTCTATGTTTTCTTCACACAATTTGAGACGAAACTGTTAGTTGTGGTGGAAATGACAACAGCTGTGACACAGCTTTTGGTCAGTAAGGTTTTTTTTCACAGTTTCCACAAAAAAAAAAAAATGAAGAAGCACAACTGTTCAACATTGATAATAATCAGATTTTTTTAAGCAGCAAAGCAGCATATTAGAATGATTTCTGAAGGGTGGGTTTTTATTAACTCAAATATTAAATAAAACATTGCGAACATCATACCGCTGCCTCACGTTTCACTCGTAGCTAAAAGATGCCGTGACTTCATAATCTGTCAATAAACAAACAGTACAGAGTTTTGAAAACATATTTTAACATCCAAATTATATTAGAAGCAATTGAATAATTAATTATAGCAAATAAAATTAGTTTATTTTATGAAAGACAAGGTGTTTCCATAATGCAAAACGAACGTTACTGATGCAACTGACTGACATGTCATATGTATGTTGCATTGCGTTGATTAAAATAATTTATAGCACAATAAAGACTTTTTAGATGGAATAAAAAAAGTATACAAACCATAATTTCACTGAAGTCGTCCACTAAATCTGCGGCACTCGCTCTCTCCTGAGGAGAAAAGCCTGTGCTCCGACTGTAACCCAACAGCTGGGTTAAAGTGTCCGCGCAGGTTATTTCGTCTGAGGGAGGGGGAGGGGTGTATAATTTCTGTGGTCAGTGAGATTGACCCAGCCACTAACCCAACAGCTGGGTTACACAAAAAAAGTACCCAATGCTTAAAAATAACCCAACATAATGACCCAACAAGCATAACCCAATTGGTTTTAGAGTGTATTTTTATAGTTTTGCATGAGAGACCCCAAATTTTAAAATGCAAACATTTGAATAATAGTGTATGTAAAAACGTATGTAAATAATTTTACACAATAGTTTTGTATTTTTGTAGATTTTATTATGTAATACATTTGTTTATGATGGATTTTCAAGTTTTTTTTTTATTTTTTTTATTGACCTTCATACAGTATAACAAAAATTTACTAGTAATTAACTATTGATTGTAAACATTTTAACATAGTATCTTTGTGACAATTCTTTTGACAAAAAGTATGAGAGATTGAAAATCGCCATTGTTCTCTGTAGGTTGTGTAAGTGTGAAATAACAAATGAAGGTTGTGCTGCTCTGGCTGCAGCTTTGAGATCAAACCCTGAACACCTGAGACATCTGGATCTGACTCAGAATAAAATAGGAGACTCTGGAGTGACAGCTCTCTCTGCTGGACTGGAGAATCCTCACTGCAAATTAGAGAAACTGGGGTATAATGATTTGGATTTGGATGACATAATATACCAATGTTTTTTTCTGTAATAAAGATAGTGCTAAACAGTGTGTTTGTTCATTGCAGTTAAACAGTGTATTTGTTTGTTGCAGATTGAGGCTTTGCGGTATCACTAATGAAGGTTGTGCTGCTCTGGCTTCAGCTCTGAGATCAAACCCTAAACACCTGAGACATCTGGATCTGTCTCAGAATAAAATAGGAGACTCTGGAGTGACTGCTCTCTCTGCAGGACTGGAGAATCCTCACTGCAAATTAGAGAAACTGGGGTATAATTTAGATGACATAATACACCAATGTTTTTTCTATAATAAAGATAGTGCTAAACAGTGTGTTTGCTCATTGTAGTTAAACAGTGTATTTGTTTGTTACAGATTGAAGCTTTGTGGTATCACTAATGAAGGTTGTGCTGCTCTGGCTTCAGTACTGAGATCAAACCCTGAACACCTGAGACATCTAGATCTGACTCTTAATAAACTAGACCAAGGAGTCAGAGTCTCTACTTTACAGTCTATACTGAAAAAACTGAATAATCTGCGGTGAGTCATATATCTTAAATACATGTTTATAAAGTATGAAACTGTACTGTAAATAATACCTTTTTGAGCAAAACCAACCTTATAAACAGTCTTTCTATGTAAATAAAAGAAATTCATAGGAATTTATTTCTGCTTAGACTGATCTGCGAGAATATTAGTATTATTTTTTTTAATTTTACATTTGTTTTAATGGTGTTTCATCAGTGTGTGGTTGAGTTAAAGTATATCTGCTGATGCAATGTGACAGCAGTACTGTCTCATACTCATATGTCATATGTGTTTTATTATAGGACTCTCAGTATTTAGACATCAGTCCAGTTTCTTCTTGATCAGCTGATGGTGAATAAGGAGCCGCTACAGTCATATGTGTATATGTGTGTGTGTGTGTGTGTGTGTGTGTGTGTTAGAATTGCAGGTTTTGTAATGACTTTAAGACAGATCACAGCAGCTAAAAGATGATAGAGGCTGCCTGTACAGACTGCTTTTATTTAAATGCGATCCTACTGGTATAAACAAACAAACAAACAAGTGGCCACAGATAGTGATGGGAAGCCCTGATGGGATCATAATTTATGTACAGTAGGTGTATGTATATGTTTTGTCAGAGGTCAATTGTGTGTACAGGAGTGGGAAAATTTGCTGCTGGACAGTAAGTTTTTTTATGTATTTGTTTGTAAAGTAAAGTTTTTTAAATCTTTAAAAAATGATCTATTTGTTGTATGTGTGTATTATTGTTATTTTATTTTGTATGAATTAGTAAATAGTGTGGAGATACATGCCAACAAAACTGTTGTCATGAGAATGACTTTCCAAAATGAAGGACCACAATGTAAATAATTTGAAATTAATTGTCATCCTAAACCAGGGATAGGGAACGTTTATCCTCGAGAGCCATGTCCCTGCAGATTTTAGCTCCAACCCTAATCAAACACACCTGAACAAGCTAATCAAGGTCTTCAGGATACAGGTTAGCATGTTTTTCTTCAGGGTTGAAACTAAAATCTGCAGGGACATGGCTCTCGAGGATCAGCGTTCCCTCCTAAACAAAGATGTTTTTATGGAGTTGTATTGCTACAGCAGGGCTGGACTATATGAATAATGTGACATGGATGTCTCCCTTATTGGACAAACCCAGCTCCGGTCATGCAGTCTGTACTGATCAGCTGATAAGTTGATCCACAGCTGATCAGCTAATAAGGAACACAATCAAAATGTGCAGCAGAAGGGGTTTAAGAACCCCTGTATTAGGCTGCTGTCACCTTAAGACCTACAATAACACGGATCCAAAATACTGATACATGTGATTTCTTTCCCATATACTTACATTCACTTAAGACATAACAGACCGTGTTTACAGTATGTGAACCTTGTGTGTATTTGACAGTTCAAATGCAATAAGATGTTACAGAGAACTTTGTACACACGCTGTTTTAGCTGGTTTTCTGTCTGTACTCGGATGACATTTATAATAAAAACTGGAAAGGTACACAGCCATTTCTCACTTACAAGAAGAGGCTGGAATGACAGACAAGTTTATGTCATGAACAAATATTTCGTAGAGCTTGCAGAATTACCAGCACTGATGAATAGCCAACTCTGGCTGCATCTTAAATCAAATACTTCCATACTATATAGTATGTATGATATTGTGAAATAATACAGATAACGTATTGCAATAAAATTTATATTTTTGTTCAAAAGATATACAACTTTTAGCATTTTTAGCAGTGTTGTTTTACAAAATAATAATATTCTTTACAAATAAAAATCTTGGTTAGTGAGACACATACAGTGCAAGTGGATGGGATCATGGTTTGTAAAGCGTCAGCAACAGTTTGAACACAAATAGGTCTGAGACCCCATTACTACTTGACCAAAAAGTGAACATTATAGGATCGGAGTCCTCTTTCAGGGACAGGGACAGTATGAATGTAAAGAGAACCTTTTTCACTTTCTGGGTTTCATCTCTTGAATCACTTTAAAGGTGTATGACAGTGAGCACATTATTTTGTGATTGTTATCTTACATACATTCTGAATACAGATTAATAATCGTGGCTTTCATAAATGTTAATGACTATATCTGGCTACACAGTATATGAGAAATATTTGTAACTTGTTAACTTTATATAAAGATATGGATAAAATATTGTAGTGCTGTCAAACGATTAATCGCATCCAAAATAAAAGTTTATGTTTACATAATATATGTGTACTGTGTATATTTATTATGTATATATAAATACACACACATGCATGTATATATTAAGGAAAAATATTTTAGATTTATATCTAAAATATGTATATGTATGTATATATATATATATATATATATATATATATATATATGTATAATCTAAATTGTATACAGATATATATATATATATATATATATATACACACACACACATATAAACATTTTGTTTTAATATATACATGCAGGTGTGTGCATTTATTTGTACAAAATAATTATACATAGTAAACACACATATTGTATGTAAACATAAACTTTTATTTTGAATGCGATTAATCATTTGACAGCCCTAATTATGATAAAATACATTTCTGAGCAGACTGTATGAAATGTTTCTCACACACATATAATGACACTGTTGTCTTTTTAGAAAACAGAAAACAGAAAGAAATGGATCTCTACAACAGAAAAATCCAGGCAGTGAATATAGACTTGTGGTTACCATTTTGCATCATCATATCCAAGTGTAAGTTAAAAATGAAACTGATACCTGGACTAATGATGTCAAAGATGAACGTGCTGTAGGTGAACCTAAAACAACTGATAACAGCTCTCAGTGATATGTGTCAGGTTCCCGCTACGATAGCAGCAACTTTCAAGAATGTTTACAGAACAAGCGGGAACCCATTGCGCCTGTAGCTTTCTCCATCTCTGTTTTATCACGTGATAGAAAGTCTGAGGCCTTCTCAAGCCGTACGGCTGGCCCATCTAACGTGGCCTATTAGGCATCAAACCAAGATTGCTTTAGAGACAAAAAGTAATGCCATCACATTGGCACTCATTAAAAAATAAATAATTTCTAACCAATGACTTAAAACCACAAACAACCTGGATTTCATGTTTCTAAATGAAACATGGCTAGAAGACAGTTGCAGTGCATTTTTACTCTGACAAAATATTCAGAGTCCAACCGAGTCCAGTGACAGTTGACGGAAATGTCGATAGTGATATTTAGTATTTGCATGTGTTTTTAAGTCTTGTCCAGTAGGCTACTTGAAAGCAGACGGGTTTATGTACGCACACACTCAAAGCACGCTCACAGAACGCACCTCTCAGTCAGTGGGCGAATGCTGAGTTCTCTTTCGCATAAGTTCTATTAGGTTCTGTTATTGCTACACACATGCTCATCAAAGACTATTAGTGTAAATGCAGTTGGTTTTGTATTAAGTAAACCTGAACAGCTGGGAGAAATACTGATGTTTCCTTACCAACATTCTTCAAAATATCTTCTTCTGTGTTTAACAGAAGAAAGAAATGCATACAGGTTTTAGAGCACTTGAACACGCTTTTTAGTGCCAGTCGCTGGACATACAAAATATTTGATCTGTCTGTCAGATCTTAAAGAGACCAAAGAGCCACCGCATTGTAAATGTGTGTTTACTTGCCAAAATTTGAGAATGTTTTACTTACATTAGTTTATTAGTTTTTGCTGTAGCCTACTGAAATTATTATTATTTTTTAAACATGGTGGCAGTTTCTAGCTTCAAAGAAAAATATTTTTTTCTAACATTTTTGCAAAATAGTTTATATGGATCCAAAACCGTCTTGGGTGTGCATGATTTTCGAAGAATTCAATGGCCCATTTTCTGCTCTTAAGGTCCCATTCACCAAGATACCTAATGCTTTACCCTTAATTTATACATTTACTATAAACATGAATAAAGTCAAGTCCCGCCCTATAATTTTATCACATTCTAATACCTGTTTCACTCTGAAATGCCACAATACATAAGTCAGCCATAACTTCTGTTACCCTACATGTTTGCTAAGCCGAGTAGGGCACTAATTATGAGATGTTCTGAAATCAAAAATCAAAATGGCAAGATCCAATAGAGGTTTGCTTTTCTTAAATTTCAATTGACATGTTAAGTTTGCAATGTTAAGACACTGACAAACAGTCCAACTTGAGTCCAACCCGGCCCATTTTGGACTCAGACTCAAACCAAACACTAGTCTGAAGAGCTGTTAAGAGAGGTGGAGGTGTAGCTGCCCTATTTAATGATGTCTATCAGTGCAAGCAAGTGTCATTTGGTCAGTACTTGTCTTTTGAATGAACTAGGGATTGTGCTGAAAGGTGTTCCACGCATTTTGTTTATCATTATTTACAGGCCTCCAAAATACTCTCCAGCCTTTGTTGAAGAGTTTACAGAACTGTTATCACCCAGACAGCATCTGACTCTGTGCCAGATTCGTTTTCAACCGGCAAATCCGCGTTACAGTCACATCCGTTTTAGTGCTGTATCACAGTCCTAGACGGATCCGGCCGGTGTCTGGTTTCAGTGGGCACGGTCTACTATCGCAGAGCGGATCCAGGCCGAGTCTGGTACGGAGCTGGCCCAGTGCTGGCCCAGATGAGCAGAAAACCAGATGCGTGCCGGTATTGGCCCGTTGTGCCAAAAGACACTGGCCCAAGTCCGTTTTGCGGATTTGCAGGAGTGTGGGCCAGAATCAGGCCGGATGAAATTTGCTGTCAGGGCAATGATTTGTTCAGAGTTTGACTGTTTTGCTATTGCAGGGGATTTTAATATTCACATAGATAATGCAGAAATCAAAACTACAAAATAAATAACTATTTTAAACACTTTTGACCTGATTTAGCATGTGCATGGACACACATAATATTCTGGACACACTCTAGATTTACTCATCAGTAAGGGTTTAAACATTTCATCCATTGTTATTAAGGATGTAGCACTATCTGACCACTTCTGTATTTTCTTTGATATATTGATCTCTGCTACCACTGAATCTAGATCTGTCTCTGTCAGAAAGAGATGCATTAACAAGAACAATAGTCTGCTGTTTATGAAGGCTATATCTTCAATGCCAAGCATTTCTGCAGACTCTGTTGATCTTCTCCTTGAGTCCTTTAACTCAAAAGTAAAGAATGTCATTGATGACACTGCACCTGTGAAAGTCAGTAAGACGAATGGCAGACAAAAATCATCTTGGAGTGAAATGCTCTCTGACAGCAAATGCAATGAGTTTGCCTCCTTTTCAGAGAAGATCAATAATATCAGAAAGGTGATTAGCACATCCTCAAGTTACACAGAGGTCAGACAGATTCGATCGCAATTTCAAAAAGAAGTTGTTTTTGAAGCAACTGATAGCAAAACTCTGGAAGAAATACAGCACCTTAAATCCTCAACCTGCTTTTCAAAAGTGTGTTTAACTATTTAGAAGCAGATCTCTTAGAAGTGGTGAACCCTCACTTCTTTCTGGGACTTTTCCAAATCTGGTTTCAGACCGCATCCCAGCACAGATTCAGCACTCATTAAGATATTCGCCTAAATGATATTCGCCTAAATTCTGATTCTCTGCAAAAAGTGCTGGTACTACTAGATCTTAGTGCTGCGTTTGACACTGTCGATCATAACATTCTTCTAGATCAGGGGTGCCCAACCCTGTTCCTGGAGATCTACCATCTTACAAAGTTCAGCTCCAGCCCCAATCAAACACATCTGAACCAGCTAATTAATCTCTTAAGCCTGCTGCACACTGTGTGATTTCAGCCATCTTATAAGATCATTGCAACGTGGATTGTGCCACGTGGTTCTAATAATCTTGGGTACGACATGTATGTAGACTGTACGATGATGACACCTACTGAGTCGTAGGCTGCGACCCACGTTAGCACAACCTCATACAGCAAGATGAATCGCGCTTTTCATGTGTGCTGAAAAAAAAAAAGAAGAGGTGGCGGCAGAATAGGGAAATATGGACCCGGTCATAGCTAGGGAAAAGAGACCAACTTGGGATGCCACTTTTGCACAGGTAGCTCGAGGTAAATAACTTCCGTTAACGTACGCTGTATATGTCACATGTCACGTTCATCCATACGTCATTTCATGCTGCATTTTCATTGGCTGGTCAGTAGACGTAGGTCGTAGCAGCGAACACATTGCGAGACGATCAGCTGAATTTCTGACACTGCCAGAAAATGATCGTAGGCTATCTTTGGTCACAAGACCGTGAGAACGGCCGTCTTTGAACCTTTCTCACTGTATGACACAAGACAACCGTTTAGAAGCCACGATCACCGAAATCGTCACAATTGTTTCACGATGGCAATCTTTCATCTGGGACGGCCGAAAATCGTGCAGTGTGTCCTCGGCTTTAAAGTTAATAACCTGCCAAAGGGCAAACACAACAG
The DNA here is from genome assembly GCA_033026305.1 of Cirrhinus molitorella. Taxonomy (NCBI): domain Eukaryota; kingdom Metazoa; phylum Chordata; class Actinopteri; order Cypriniformes; family Cyprinidae; genus Cirrhinus; species Cirrhinus molitorella. The sequence continues at coordinate 31,578,990 of CM065134.1, read as the reverse complement.
GAAGGACCAAAATTGGTCAAAAGTCTTACAAGCAGCTGCAGGACATGTTAGTTGGATGTTTTGCTGTTAAAATAGAAGTTACTAAATTCAAGGTTTAACTTACAGTCCTCACTGTAAATACTTGCAATAGTTTGACTGTAACACAATCAAATATACAGCAGCTATATCTTTAGTTGGATTTCAGCACTACTTCCACACAATTATTTAAATTAAATTAAATTAAATTAAATTAAAGTGCTACAATTGCAGGGTATTTTTTATTATTAATAACATTTAAATATGTAAATGTATTTGTAGAATACTTAGCACAAAATAAATGTATATGTTCTGGATGCTGAACCTCACTGACCAGATCTTTAATGTTTAAAATTAAAGTCATTTATTTGTTTCCATTATGTGGATAAAAGACCAACTAGAGCTGCGCGATTCTGTATAAATGGAGAATAACTACTTTATTTTTTTAAATCGATATCACTATTCTCCTACAATGATTCTGGAACAGACAATAATAATAATAATAATAATAATAATAATAATAAAAACCCAGATAACTAAACAAAATAACATGTAATTTACTAGAGATTCTGCTAAAATTGCTACAGTCTATTTATAAAATATATTCAATATTCAATGAATTGTTAAAAAAAAAATAAGTTGAACAAATAATTCAGGGACTGGCTTATTAAGAAGTATTATTCTTTTTCATCAGTCATTTGTCTGCAGGTATAAAAAAAATCAAATGCAATTTAAATGTGGGCCATGGGCTGAGGAAAAAAGTATCTATTTAAGTATTGACAATTTTCCAGAATGCAGTTTTATGCGATGCACCCTTTGCATCAGTGTATTTTTGAAAATTAGGTAAAATAAACTTATATTTGCATTTACATGTCTACAGTTTGGATATCTGTGGAATAAAATGGTTTCAACTGACAGCCTATTTGTTTAAGAAAAAACAAAACCAAACAGAGAGTGTGCAAAGTTTTTATTTATTTATTTATTTATTTTTTATTAAATAATGAACCTGGGGAAAAATCAGATGGGACTGATATAAAACTGCACCTTTTATATTTCATGTTTCACATTCTGTTAAAAGCCAACAACGCTCTCTGCTGGTTATAATGAGAAAAAATATATAGTTTGAAGAATGAACGTTTTAGTGATAGAAGGGTTGTCTTTGACAGTTCAAAAATACAATTAATCATGATATTAAGGTGTTATAACAAAATCAGTGTTTAATTATTCTAATTCAGAAACATACGAAAAGGCCATTCAACGAATCTTATTTTCATGTGATAAATATTTTGGATGAAACACTTGTTTGTGGACGTGTATTTTTCTAAGTCTAACAATGGGTCACTTAACTCTAATGCAAAACAGATTGATGCTGAAACGACTGAGAATCTGTTCTTCGAATTTTACCAAACAATGTTTAGCCTATCTTTAATGACAGCTGCTATTTTTAACATTATAAAATCATACTTTGTTGTCCCCAACGGTGTATGAAAGGCTTTAATACAGATTTAGCTGTCACGTTAAAAAAGCCCGCTGACGCTAAATTGGTTTCTTCCATTTCTTCCATGTTGACATTAACAAAGTGGAAGTAAGAGCCATTTAATCTCAAACTACGCCACGTTGTCGTAGTAAAAAAAGTGAGTATCATTTTAATACACAGCAGCTCGCATGATATAAATGTATATTTTATAGGTAAACACCATTTGTAAAATGTTGTAAATATGTGTCAAATAAAATCAATCGCGAAAGCAGCTGGTCCTGTTACGTCGTAAGCTGTTAGCGAGCTATTTGGAGTTTTTGCTTTTGCTGTTGTACTGCATTGTTTAGACTACTATTATACAATCACCTTTACGTTTTCTTGTTTCTTCGCTTGTGTTTTGCTAACGCCACCTATCCATATTGAATAGCTATCTTTATCCATCTATGGAATGAAAATATGCAACCTATTCTCACAAGAAAAAAAAAAGAATCCTTTAAAAGTAAAAAGACAAGAAAATAATAGTAAACAAAATAATAGTTATGAATGAAACTATAAACCCACTGTGCCTTAGTAACAATCGATTTTTATATAATTGAAATTTGATTATTCTTTATTTATAGATCAATTTAAGCAATACAGAAATATAGTAATACAGTTATATTTAAGAAGGTAAGACGTCGACATCATTGTTTATTTTTTTTAATGACAATTTGCAGATTTATTTGTAGCCTAACTGTTTTGTAATAAATGGGTGTGACTGTTTTTCAAAATGGGCTACAGTTATAAAACAAAATGGATCATACCAAGTAAGTCGATGTGGGGCAACTAACCTGGCCCTCTGTCTTTAATAGGAAAGATGAGGCAAAAACAGCAAATTGTAAAAAATACTCATTAACATCTTTGCTTGGTCCAATTACAATCATATGTGAAATCTACTTGGCCACTTAATGAACATATATTTTACTTAATTAGCTTTTTGTCTTGGAGTTTACCAAAATTGTCACTAGTATAGTGGAATGTGTTCTGACTAAATTCACTTTTTTTTAAACACAGGTTCATTAGCATTTCTTGCAGTAACATTTCTAGTTGATTTACTGTGATAGTGTTAAATGTGTCTGAATCAGTGTTTCTGGTATTTCAGAAGTCAGTAGAGAAGACAGCTCCGTGAGCACATAATGAATCACACACAATTCAAAGATGGAGATTTTCCTCCAGGATGCAGGTATACTCTCATTAAAGAAGTTAAATGGACCATATTTAGATTGGTAATACACCTTTTCTTTCTATTGTGGAAGACTCAGAAGTGGACATAATTAAATATAAAATGTTTCTTTGCCTCTGAAATAACTTCAATTTTCAGCTGATGTTACCTTTTGTTTGCTGACAGTTACAGTTCAGTCAAGCAGAAAATATCAGATTCACCAGAGCCCAGCTCTGTATCTATGAAGAGTGACTGGTCTATGGCTCATCCACCCGAAATTAAGGGTGGAGATACAGCGCTGAAACTCAGGTGTTACTTTTAAGTTCAGTACATACTTAGTGCTTACATTGTGTACATTATGGTTTGATTTTTTTGCAGAAAATGTCTCTTGGTAATTCGTTGGTCTTGATTTAATGCTCTTACATTGTATTGCTTACAGATTTTCTACATACAAATTCAGTTATTAGAGTGATAAATAGCAGTGTGTAAATAGTATTTACACAGCTTTCTTAAACTACTGCGTAGATGATGTGGTCATTACATTAAGTGAACTTTGTGATTGTTACACAGAACTGAGAGTACTGCACTCTAAGTAGTAGCTGAAAGTAAAATCAAGTTTGCCAAATTTATTAATAAACATGCAGTGAATGGGTAATATGTATACAAAGTCAAAGTCAAAGTCTGCTTTATTGTCAATTCTGCTATATATACAGTACATACATACAGAGAATTTGTGAAATTGCGTTAATCTCAAACCCTAGATACATACCTTTATAACTTTACAATGCAGTGATTCCATGTGGGCCTGTCTGTGGGTTCTCATCATATTACCAATACAATAATTTAAAGATCAAATATAACATCTGTTCTGTTATAGTTCAATCCAGCAGAAAAGATCTGTGTCAACAGAGGCCAGTTGTGTGTCAATGAAGAGTGACTGGTCTATGGCTCATCCACCAGAAATGAAGGATGGAGACAGAAGCCAGAGTCTCAGGTGCATGTTTGCTTGTGGTATTATCATGACCTTGCATGGTCTTTTAGATAAAGTATGATCAAATTAGCCACAATAATTAATAAACAAACGTTAATGGGTAATATGTATAACTTCATAACTTTTCAATGCGGTGTTGATTCCATGTGGGCCTGTTCATGGGTATTAAAGGATGAATACAGTAATTGAAATATTTAAATAGCCTCTCTTCTGTTACAGTTCAATCCAGCAGGAGGGATCTGTTTCAACAGAGGCCAGTTGTGTGTCAATGAAGAGTGACTGGTCTATGGCTCATCCACCAGAAATGAAAGATGGAGACAGAAGGCAGAGTCACAGGTGCACATTTGCTTATGGTATTACAATGACCCTGTGTGGTCTGTTAATGGTTTCATAAAATGACAACACCAGTAATAAGAAAAACTCCACCTATATTCAATAAATGTTTTCATTTATTAATAGTAATTAGTGTAAACTTTTTCCATTAAGTAATCTATATCACTTACTTTGTGCTAGATTAATGTGCCTAACTACATAGCAGTTACGTGTATTAAAAATTGTCAAAGTATCTGATTATTTACTGTATATTGTTGAAGGCGAATCCTGCGACCCAAACCAGTTGTAACAGAACCAGTTTGTAAGAAAATGAAATATGAATCTGTGAATCAACCTCAAGACATTAATGAAAGCGTGTGTACTGGCATCAGGTAAAATAGAAGGTTTTCATGCTCCAAAGCCTCTGCTCTTTTTAATACATGTAACTCGTTTACTCACATTATAATGTGGTATTTTAATTTTACAGCCATGAAGTCCTCAATGTGTTTAGATCAAATCTGAAGAATAAGTTTCAGTGTCTGTATGAAGGAACAGCAAAGCAAGGAAACCCAACACTCCTGAATGAGATCTACACAGAGCTCTACATCACAGAGAGTGAGAGTGGAGAGATTAGTAATGAGCATGAGGTGAGACAGATTGAGACACAATCCAGGAGAGCAGCAACAGAGGACACACCGATCAAATGCAGTGATATCTTTAGACCTTTACCTGGACAATACAAACCTATCAGAACTGTGCTGACAAAGGGAGTTGCTGGCATTGGAAAAACAGTCTCTGTGCAGAAGTTCATCCTGGACTGGGCTGAAGGGAAAGAAAATCAGGACGTCCAGCTCATATTTCCACTTCCTTTCAGAGAGCTCAATATGATGAAGGACAAAAAACTCAGTCTGTCAGACCTTCTTCATGTCTTTTTCCCTGAAACAAAAGAAATAGAACTATGTAGTGAGAAATACAAAATGTTGTTCATCTTTGATGGTCTGGATGAGTGTCGTCTGCCCTTAAACTTTGACGGCAATAAGACTCTACAAGATACAACCAAAAAGACATCAGTGGACATGCTGCTGATGAATATCATTGTGGGGAATCTGCTTTCCTCTGCTCTCATCTGGATCACCTCCAGACCAGCAGCAGCTGATCTCGTCCCCTCTGAGTGTGTCCATCGAGTGACAGAGGTACGAGGCTTCAATGATCCACAGAAGGAGGAATACTATAGGAAGAGAATTAGTGATCAGAGTCTGTCCAATAGAATCATCTCACACCTGAAGTCATCAAGGAGCCTCTACATCATGTGCCACATCCCAGTGTTCTGCTGGATCTCAGCCACTGTTCTAGAGAAGATGTTGATTCAAACAGAGAGTGGAGAGATTCCCAAGACTCTCACTCAAATGTACACACACTTCCTGTTGGCACAGATTAACATCAATGACCAAAAATACAATGAAAAGGAGGACACAGGCAAAGAGATTATTTTCAAACTAGGGAAACTGGCATTCGAGCAACTGGAAAGAGGCAACCTGATCTTCTATGAGGAAGACCTGAGAGAGTGTGGTATTGATGTGACAGAAGCATCAGTGTACTCAGGATTGTGCACTCAGATCTTCAGAGAGGAGTTTGGCTTGTATCAGGGAAAAGTCTTCTGCTTTGTTCATCTGAGCATTCAGGAACATCTAGCAGCGCTATATGTGCACCTCTCCTTTACAAACAACTACATAAATGCATTTAACCATATATTGGCCAAGAAAAATCTTAATGTTTCTGACTTGTATCAGATGACTGTAGATGAGAAATATAAACCAGGGTTTTCTAAATATCTAATGCCAGTCAATTTTTTATCTGAGCTGCATCAAAGAGCTGTGATTGAGGCTTTACACAGCCAAAAAGGACATCTGGACCTTTTCCTTCGTTTTCTATTGGGTCTGTCAGTGGAGTCTAATCAGGCTCTCTTAAATGATCTGAAGATACAAACAAAAACCTGCTTCTACAACAAAAAGGAAACAGTTCAATATGTCAATCAGATGATCAGGAAAAGTCCATCTCCAGATAAATCTATCAATCTTTTCCACTGTTTAAATGAACTGGGTGACCATTCTCTCATTGAGGAAGTCCAACACTATCTTAAATCTGGTAAAATAAAAGAAATTGAGCTCTCCCTTTCTCAGCGGTCAGCTCTGGCTTTTGTGTTGCTGACCTCAGAGCAGGAGATGGATGTGTTTTTTCTAAGCAAATATACAGGACCACACATGACTCCAGATGACGTTGTTCAGATGCTGCTACCTGTGATTAAAGCATCAAGATCAGCTCAGTAAGTAACCCTGGGAAGAATCATTACACTTCAGTTACCAATATTTACAACACTGCCACATAACCAGCCTTGAGCTCTTGGTCAAACACTGATATTTCACAAAGAATGTGTTCTGTTTTTTGGCTCATACATTTGTTTATGTGTTTATAGTATGTCACTGATCATATGCTTCTAAATATTATCAGAGACAATATTGCTGAAACGTCATATATTAGGATTTATCTACATCTCAGGGTTAAATGCCTTTTTTATATAATGTTATTGTATCTTTGTCCCAGACCTTCAAATTTGTTAAAATTATGATAGTCATGATGTGGCCTCTATATATATATATATATATATATATATAGAGGCCACATTTTTAATTAGTCGTTACATGAGGAGCATTTGCAGATGCTGAACAAATCTTTCAATTTTTTTATTGTGGTTATAAATGTGTCATCATTTTCATTTTGTCAGGCTTGATGACCATAATTTAACAGAGGTAAGCTTCTCTCATCTGGCTTCAGTGCTCAGCTCAAACTGTTCTTGTCTGAGAGATCTGGACCTGTCTGGGAATTATCTGGGAGATTATGGAGTAGAGCTGTTTTGTGATGGACTAAAGAATCCACACTGTATACTGGAGAAACTAGAGTAAGAATCACATTACTAAACAGAAAAATACATACCATAATGCACAAAAAAGAGGTGTTTTTTCCCTTTGAATTCCAGTGTCCTCCTGAAAATCTAATTTCATGTGAAATATTTAATTTAGCTCTAGATACAATTTACTGTACATTTTGGGGTTACTTTTAAGAAACTTTTCTCATGGAAGTTCATGCGTCATTTTTGTTCACAGGTTGATGTGTTGTGGTGTCACGGCTAAGGGTTGTGCTGCTCTGGCTTCAGCTCTGAAATCAAACCCCTCACACCTGAGAGAACTCAATCTGGAGTGGAATAAACTTGGGAAAGGTGTCAAGCTGCTCACTTACCTTCAGCAGAATCCATACTACAAACTTGAGACACTAAGGTAAGACCATGCATATTTCTGAGACTAACACATGACATGTTTTTTCTTGTGTCATTGTAATTAAGTGATTCTTTAATATCAATTTATGTTTCAAAATATAATTTCTTTCAGAAAGAGCATCATGAAATTGTTCACAGTTGTGATTCAGCTGCCAAAGTTAGGCCAAAAACAGTTGTCTGCTTTTTGTTTTAACAAAAGTTTGTTTTCCAACTCTCCATTATAATGTGCCTTATTTATAAAACAATCTGCAGTCAAATGCTCTGAACAAACATACAGTTCCCATCGCAATCCAAACTTTCTTTTATTTGTCCTGTTGTCAGCAGACTCAACCATGTGAAAAACATCAGACAATTAACTTGCATCTCTATACTCCATTCAGTGCAGACAGTGTCACCTGTTGTCAGCAGACTCGACTATGTGAAAAACATCAGAAAATTAACTTGCATCTCTATACTCAATTCAGTGTAGACGGTGTCATTTATGGGTTTATTTATTGGCTTTTGACGTGACACTCGCATCCAGTGTAAGCAGAAAAGTTAATTTTAAAAGTAATGCATTACAATAATGACAATACAATACAATACTGAAGACTGACACTTAGCATACAGTTTGGATTGGCGGCATGGTTCTGTTCTGGGCAAAAACTCCCTGCTCATTCATGACATAAGCATTCATGCATGAACAGCAATAACCCTCTTGGGGTAAACAGAACAGAACCAAATTTAGCAAACATCATTAATGTTCTTAATTAATTATTTTTTTAATCAATATTCAAGATAAAAGGAGTCTGATTCTTAAAAACGAGTAATATCAAAAAGACAAGTCCTGACTCATGATGAAAGGAGGAGCTGGGATGGAGGAGGGAAATTTGCTCCTCAGCAAGCACTAAAATTGGTGAATAATACTGAATAGACCTTTTATAGTAATGCCGTAATAGGCGTTGTATTCCTATAGGCAAACGTGGGTCAGCTGAGAGTCACATGACCTGCCAGAATTAATGCTATGCTTCAGTTTGACATAAGTCAAAGTACTGATAAGCTCAGGATGCAAAATGAGTTTAATTTAATAACTTGTAACCTGGAGGGGGCCACTAAATGTCAATGTGGGGTAAACACCATTATTCAGAGGACATCAATACGAAATAATTTAGTGTGTCCTGAATTTAAGTTTCACCCATGGAGTGAGATTTGTTCCACATATTTTGTTTTGAATGTTGACTTTTCAGAGAAAATATTTGTCACTGGTCTTTTCACAGGTACAATGATATGTATGTTACAGCTGAAGGTTGTGCTGCTTTGGCTTCAGCTCTGAGATCAGACCCCTCACACTTGAATCTCTCTTTGTGTAATCTGGGGGCATCGGACATGAAGCTTCTATCTGCTGTACTAGAAAACCCTAATTGTAACATGAAAATACTGGAGTAAGATCATTTCTCTTCAAGTAATCCAGGATCTGTTGTTTTCTAAACATTTGATGTCCAAAGCGCAATGAATTGTGTGTCATTGTTCTCTACAGATTGAGATATTGTGGAATCATGGCTGAAGGTTGTTCTGCTCTGGCTTCAGCTCTGAGATCAAATCCCTCACACCTGAGAGAACTGGATCTGACATGGAATCATCTGGGAGATTCTGGTGTGAAGCTGCTCTCTGCTGGACTGGAGAATCCTCTCTGTAAACTGCAGATATTGAAGTAAGAACATCAAATTAAGTTTGGTTAATTCAGAGTCTTGGCATCAGGGCTGTTGCTAGATTACATTTTTTTGTGGAGTGGTCCAAACATGATTTCTGTGACATTGAAGACTGGGGTAATGGCTGCTGAAAATTCAGCTTTAAATCATATTAATAAATTGTGTGTATATACATATTATATTTATATATTTACATATGTAAGTGAAAAATAAAACAGGAACTTCATAAAAATGTAAATAAATTGATCCAAACTGTATAATTTTTCTCTACAGGTTGGAGCATAGTGCTATCACAGATAAAGGTTGTGCTGCTTTGGCTTCAGCTCTGAAATCAAACCCACACCTGAGACAACTGGATCTGACATGGAATCATCTAGGTGATTCTGGTGTGACACTGCTCTCTGCTGGACTGGAGAATCCTCACTGTAAACTAGAAAAACTGAGGTAATATCTCTCTAATTACCTGTTTTATACAGTATTTAAGAATAGTCAAAGTCAAAGTTTTTTTTTTCAAACAGTGAATTTTTATTTTACATATTGTTTCAAAGCAGATAGAGAACCTTCTGATGGTTTGCCATCATAAAGACAAAGAAGAGGGCTGCAATCTTATTGTAGTGATATGTAGCTATGGTTTATTTTGAACCAATTCAACATTGTTTGCAGAAACTGCAGAACCGTAGTGCATTACAGTAAAAGGTCATTATTACTAGCTTTTCTGTATTGAGAACAGAATCACGGGATGCAGCATCAAGCATGAAACCTCAAGTCAGCTACAAAAATAAAAATATATTATTAAAACACATGATTTGACTTAAAAAGTTCCTATGTTCACAGAACTTGCATTAGGCAAACCAGCTGAAAAAAAGAGAGATTTGAAAATCATTGTCATTGTTCTCAACAGGTTGAGTTATTGTGGTGTCACAGATGAAGGTTGCGCCGCTTTGGCTTCAGCTGTGAGATCAAACCCTGAACATCTTAAAGAACTGGATCTGACTGGGAATAAACTAGGAGTGCAACTGCTTTCTGATTTAAAGAATGACCCACGTTATGTTAGGGCTGCAACAGTAAGGTGGAAAATCCAGTACAAATGCATATTCAAATGAATCCAAACTTTGTCAAAAAAAAATGTAATAAAAAAAGACTGTATTCAGCAGTATACAGCAATTAAATTTGAATAGTTTAGTCTAGATAGGCAAGCATTCACAGTGGTAGAGAGAACACAGATTTGAATGATCTGCTCAATGTGCATGAGCCACAATGAAACATTAGTAGTTACATTTCCATTACAATGAAACTTTTTTTTCTTTTTTTTTTTTTTTTACAGTGTACATATAACATTCTCTGTAGTGGTGAATTGTAATTTAGTCCAAGTCATCATATGCATAGTCCAGTGATATTGTAATATTGTAAGAATAAGAATTGTTGTGGCCAAATAGTTTCAATGCACATACCAGCGTGTGAATTTTATGTGCTGTTGCAGCCATATTATAATCTAAACATACCATGTGGAAAAAAATGATTTCATATTTGCAAGTTATTATAAATATGTAGCCTACATAGGTGTAAATAAAAATGTTTGCTATATGAATGTGATAAACACAAAGAACTGAGTTAATATAAACTAGTATTAATCAAAATATTTAGTAAATACAATGTTTGTGTTTAGTTTTTTTTTTCTGAATTTGATTGTATGTATATTATTTGCCAGCAGAGGGCACTGTGAATATGAACCTTTGCTAAAACAAAACTGTTTACTAAAGACATTTAGTATCTGAAATGCATGTAGTTAAATATTGTATATTTTAATTGTAATTTTAATGCATTTTTTTTCCTTTGGGTACATTTATTGTATGTCTTAATTCTTTACCTATATCTTGCATATTTTTATATTATTGCATACATCTTGCATATTTTAAGATGCTAATCTTAAATGTTGTATGCATTTACACGTTTTAAATCTGATACATCCAAACAAATAACGTTTCAATAAAAATTTTAAAGGCTTATTGGTGTTCTCTCTGAGATTTACCTTTACCTATACTGTAAACACTGTCTTAATAGAAGTTTCTATTTTTTTAATTACTATTTCTTGGAGTTTTATTTTTACATAATCACTTATACTGTATATATACTGTGTGTATATATCTGTATATATAGAACACATAGTTATTTCTAATATGTCATGTAAATAAGATTAGAAATGAATGACTGATTGTGTTTTATTTTAGTTTTTTACAGTTGGACACAGTCATCTTTCTAGGGCCACCACCTTCTTGAGGGAATATTGGCACCGACTCCAACCCTCACACCTACTTTGGCACACTGACAGCCCCAGCCCCAGCTCCAGCTCATCCCCTCACCTTCTCTTCCACTCACCACCTCCCTACCTCCTGCTCCACCCACAACCTACTGTCATTATTTTCTCCCCTCATCTCCTGTTAAATAATAGGGAGGTATTTGATTTCAGAGTTTCAAACACACACACTGGTTATCCCAGGTGAAAAAAGTGCAGTAAAATACACTTTATTTCAGTACAATTCCATTCCACACTAATTTTGTACAAAAAACATCTAAGTATACTCAACTGTGCTATTTTGGGACACCATAAATATGAACTAAAATATGAAGTGAGATCTTCTTCATACACTTTTTATTGTAACTTATTTTTATAAATGTAAACCTTCATATATTCTAGATTCATTACATGGAAAGTAAAACATCTTTTCAAAAGTTTTTTTTAAGTAGAAAATCCAGTATCTCAAAATATTCAAATATTTACATTTGAGTTTCATTAAATTATCATCCCTACAATATAAATTCTGGGTATCTCTTGTTCTTTGGAACCACACTAATGGGAAAGACTGCTGACTTGGCAATTGTCCAGGAGACAATCATTGACACCCCCCACAAAGAGAGTAAGTCACAGAAGGTCATTACTGAATGGGGTGGAATGTTGCTCAGTGGTCCAAAGTCCTCTTTTCAGATAAAAGAAAATTTAGCATTTCATGTTGAAATCATATTCCCAGAGTCTGAAGGAAGACTGAAGAGGCACATAATCCAAGCAGCTTGAAGTCCAGTGTGAAGTTTCTGAAGTCAGTAATGATTTGGGGTGCCATGAAGTCTGCTGGTGTTGGTCCATTGTGTTTTATCAAGTGCAAAGTCAATGCAGCGATCCACCAAGATTTTTGGAGCACTTTATGCTTCCATCTGCTGACAAGCTTTATGGAGATACTGATTTCCTTTTCCAGTAGGACTTTAGCACCTGCCCACAGTGCAACAACCGCTTGCAAGTGGTTTGCTGACCATCATATTACTGTGCTTTATTGGCCAGTCAACATGTCTGACCTGAACCTCATTGATAATCTAGGATATTTTCAAGAGAAAGATAAGAAACAATCGATCCAACAATATACAGAAGGCTCAATAGTGCTACTTCACTGATGCTGTAATTTGTGCTCAGAGCAAGCAAGTCATTTGCCGTAATATGTGCTGCCGAACAAGCATTGAGTGCATAACTGAACATACTTTAAAGAACTTGAACTTTTTTGTTTTGCAAATTCGTTTTTTGATTTTAAGTTACAATAAAAAAGTGCATTTTTCACAATATTCAAATTTTTTGAGCTGCACCTGTATACACACACAGTAGCCAACATTTGAATTGGATCAAAGCCTTTCATCAAAGTTGTCCTAAAACCAAAACCAATACCCGTTTTTGTCTTAGGACTACTTTGATGAACTTTTATGATCCACTTCAAATGTTGACTACTGTATATTCACACACACAAAATCTATTTTTATTGGTATTGCCCGCATATTTTTATAGATTAAACAACTAATTTCAAATGTATTGTAATTTTGTTAACATCCCCTTTATATGATATACTTAACTACGTTTATGATGTCTCTAAATAGTACACTCAAGTACACTATGTCATTAGTAGCACTTTTTCCCACATTAAAAATATAGCACTTCAAGTACTTTATGCTGAAAGTGTAATGTACTGTTAAATTGTGAATTTTGATACACATATGAATGAAAAATCCTATCATGATTAGTGCATTTTATTGTAGCTTAAGCACAGTAACATATCACAGTTATGGTGTTGTTAAACACAGAAAGACGATGATAAACAATCTTTAAGAAATCCAAAGAAGGTAAGTCCCGAAAGAGCAAAGGCTTGTAACATAGATGAGACCCGACAAAATCAAACTAAACAGACAGAAATTAAAATACATAGACCAAACGAGGACAATTAACAAGACCTAATGAAGAACTCAAATCAGAAACCATGACAACTAACTAAACAGTGAAAATGGTCAAAACAGTGTGATGGTGTGACAATATGGTTTTACTTATTTTTTTTAAAAGAACTTGCCCGAATTGTTTGTTTTTGACTTATTACAAGTCATAATTATTACAACTAATTACAACTTCTAATTATAATTAACTTGTAATTAGATTATATATTATGTTATTATCTTTAATTATCCTAATTAAAGATGTTGATGAAAAAAAATATTCTATTTTTCAGCGGGGCAAGGCAACAAGCTGATAGAGTCGAGGCATTATTGCAAAGCTGCTGAATTCAGGACTGGGGTCTAATCCATTCGGACCCTCTGGACTACTGAAGGAGAACTTCTGAAGCAGAGATACGATGAACAGAAAGAGCTCCATACGAGCCAAAGACTCACCCACGCAAGACCGTTTACCTACAGAGAAACAGTGAAGAAGAGATCAACAAGTGATTTATTCATGGCCACAAATTGGATAAACATTGGTAATCAGACTGACTAAGTGGTCAGTAAAATAACATGTTACACAAGACTTTTCTAAAACAAAAACAAAAAAACAACTCAAAATACTTTTTTATTTACTTATATTTAACATACATTTAACATAACTAACACCATCAGTACCATTGTTTGAATCAAAAGTTATCATCAGAATAATATCCCTGATAGCACACGTACATCTATTTACGTCTATTTGATTGCTCATCTGCAATACGTCTATTGGACGTTTAATAACAGATGTCAAATAGACGTCTATTAGATGTCATTAAGATGTTTATGATTTAAAATGTATGTAAAACTGACATCTTACAGATTTCTGCCAGATGTTTGTACACAGCAGTTGCTTTCCAGATCTAGAGATATAATATAATATAATATAATATAATATAATATAATATAATATAATAATGGTGCATACAAATTAATGCATTTTTTAGTGTCAGATCAAGTAGGAATTGCTCTTTAAATAACAACTCCATTGAGAATATAAAGTTAAATTGCTTGCATATGCTGAGTGTACTTTAGGAGTGCTGAGTGCTGAGATTAAAGACCAATCTCTTTAACCTGACTTACAAATAACACACTGTGCAGTGATAGGCAATACTACTACTAGCTTAACTACATTTCTCAGTAGCGTGGTGGTAGCATCACTGTTTTCTGAATCAAATAGCTTTTCAGTAGTGAAGCTACTAAGTAGCGCGGTAGCGTCAACAAAACCAGCTGAGATGCTCCAAACTGCACGCTGCACTTCATTAACGAGAGAGGCGGGAGGAATAATGAGGTTTGACTGACAGTTTGAGGAGCCAATGGCGTTACAAGGTTTAGTGGTGGTGGCGTCACTTTTACTGATTCAGGATCAGTGATCTTTGAGCTTTGAGCTTGAGAAATGCTTTAGATAATGTAGCTTTTGCAGTCTGAACTTGGTAAATAAAGAACTGTTGATTGAATAAGTACAGTATTTTCTTTACTCAAGAAACACTATATTTATAAAGGCTAATTTTTTTTTGTATTTGAGGAGCGGAGAAGAGTGTTTTAGTCTAGCATTTGTTGTCAAGTCAGATACAAGTGATAAATCTTTTATAATATGATATTTTGGCCAAATAAGTTTAACAGAAAAAAATGAGCGACAGAAAACTGTATAACCTGCAAGTTCATGAAAACATAAATGCGATGCATGTACTGCCTTTGCGATAATGAGGAAAAAAAAAAAATTGTATTTGAGCTTGTTTTTGGTGAAATGTTAATAATATAATGACACTTGCAAGATGCAAATTAATATAGCCTAATTTGTCTGTAGGCCTATACATCTATATGGTAACACTATGCAATAAGATTTCATTAATTAATACGACCATACAATGAATACATTTGTTAATATTTGTTTATGTTAGTTAATGAAAATACAGCCGTTCATTGGTAGTTCATGTTAGTTCACAGTGGATTAACTAATGTTAACAAACACAACTTTTATCTTATTTACTTATGAATTTTAATAATGCATAAGTAAATGTTGAAAATAACATGAATAAATAATCGGCTTAGAATTATAAGGTTCTGACATTTTTGTCAAAATTGAGTTATTCACATACACTGTAAAAAACTATTTGTTGAGTCAACTTAAAATAATTTGTTACCTGGCTGCCTTAAAATGGTAAAAAAATTAAAAAAAAGTTTAGTCAACTTGAAATGTTACGTTTTACTAAGTGACAACTTAGATATATGAGTTGATTCAACTAAAAAGGCAGCCAAGTAACAAACACAGCTGTTAAGTTTAACAAACATTTTTTTTTTTAGTTTAGTCAACTTGAATATCTAAGTTGTCACTTAGTTGTCACTTGTCACATTTTAACTTGAATAAACTTAAGTTGACTGAACCTAAAATTTTAAGGCAGCAGGGTAACCAAATTATTTTAAGGTGGCTCAACAAAAGTTTTTTTATTTTTTATTTCTTTTATTTTTTATTTTTTACAGTGTATTCTTATTCTGTAGCAACGTATTTACATTATGTGATGTTTCTTTTGTAAGCTGTGCACATTATTGGCCTTTTTTTAGAAAACCAAAAATAGTTCTATTTACAGACGTCTATGGAATGAAAAAATTTCAAGTTCAGTTATCTCAAAAGTGCTCAGAATGTAGATGGAACCTTATAATTTTAAGGTGACAAAATGCTGCAAAAGTATTGTTTACTCTTAGTTCATGTTAACTACACTAGTTAACTAATAAAACTTATTGTGAAGTGATACTATTTATACAAAAAAAGGTATCTATATGCAATAAAGCCATAATACCAACCACCAATAGAACGTTTCAGGCCGACAGCAAAAATTTGTTTTGATACCCATTTTTGTTACCAAATTGTTGTTGAATAAACAGCATTGACTTGGTATGATGTTGGTTCAATATAAATATTATTATTATTCTTTTAAATAGCTTAGATGTAGTAAACTACTTTTGTCATGTTGCTGTAGCTTAGCTTGCTACATTTCCCAGGGCTGTAGCCAAAAATGACAATTCTGTCATTAATTACTCACCCTCATGTTGTTCCAAATCCGTAAGACCTTCATTCATCTTTGGAACACAAATTAAGATATTTTAGATGAAATCAACGAGCTCTCTAACCCTCCATAGCCCGGAAAGGTACCAAAACATCAACAAAATAGTCCATGTGACATCAGTGGTTCAACTGTAATTTTATAAAGCTACGAGAATACTTTTTTGTGCAGAAAAAAAAAAAACTTTATTCAACAGATCTTCTCTGCATCAACCTAGTGATATTTTGGAGAGTATCATGACGCATATGCACATTTTTCTCGGATGTAAACAGTGCATGCTGCTGACGTAGAGCACGAATGCTTTGTTTATGTTTAGAGGAAATGCGTGCATATGTCGTGATACTCTCCAAAATGGTGCTAGGCTGACACAGAGGAGAATTGTTGAATAAAGTTGTTATTTTTGCTTACTTTTTTCGCACAAAAAGTATTCTCATAGCTTTTTAAAATTACAATAGGTTACCACTGATGTCATATGGACTATTTTGTCAATGTTGATACCTTTCTGGGTCTTGAACATGGAAGGATCGTTGCTGTCTATGGAGGGTCAGAGAGCTCTTGGATTTCATCAAAAATATCTTCATTTGTGTTCCAAAGATGTACGAAGGTTTGATGGGTTTGGAACAATATGAGGGTGAGTAATTAATTTTAATTTTTGTGTGAACCAACCCTTTTTATATTAGTCTGTTGATTTTTTCTTCAGTTTTCTTCACCTGGTTTCTCTCAAGTTAGGGTTAGACAGACTTTTCCCTCCTAAATTTCTGTCACCAATGGAGTTTTCTGTTGTCCTCTTGCATTATCGACTATTATTCTGTTTAACACTGCAAACCTGCTTTGACACAATCTGTATTGTATAATTTGCTATATAAATAAATATGACTGGACTTGATTTGATGTGAGATCTCTGCTGAAAACAAAAACAAAAAAACAAAAAAAAAACAAAAGAACAGCATATGCTGGTTAGGCATGAGCTCATAACCATCTTATAAATACCTAACCAGCAGATGCTGTTTTTTCAACAGGGATTATAGGCTGTCCAGTGTTTACCTGCAGAAAAGGGCATGAAAGCTGGATTCTTTTTAAAGTTGCCACTGGCATCCAGAAAGTGCTCTGGGTTAAATGTCCAAGGGGTTTCCCACTGCCTCTCATCCCTTAGGACAGAGTGCAACATGGGAATAATTACTGTGTCCTAGGGAAAAAAGTCCATTCAAAATTATATACATATTTTGAGGCTCAAACATATTCAACTGCTAATGTTGGACAATAAAATAAAAGATCTCCAAGATGAAAAGATCTGAATATCATATGGTTAGCTGTTACCTTTGGAATTACATAATCTCTGAATGTGATGTCTTTCATGGCATAATGGGGAACATTTAGTGGGACAATGTCCAGAAAGCGTTGTACTTCATGAATCACAGCATCAGTGTAGGGGAGGGACTTCCTGTCATCCATTGTAGGGACTCTGTTTGGTCCAATAACTCTGTCAATCTCCCTCTGCATTTGTTCTTAGGAAACAAAATACGAAAAGAAAATATATATATATATTTGCAAAGATCATACGTGAAAACTTTACTAAAGTTTTATAGCAACTATACAAGAAAGGGGGCTACCAGGTAAGGAGGCTACCTCTATGCAAAAATATTTTTCTGCATTTTTTAAGAATTTAGCTGGAGGTTTCTTGAATAGCTGAACCTTTGACTCACAGCGGAGGTAGGTGGTCACTGTATATCAATCTGATGGTCTGAGCTTTATGTATAATTGATTACTTCAACACAAACCCATTAAAGTACTCTAAACAGAGTCTTTATTGTTTCAAATAAATCAGTAGATATGGCCATGGAAATATGTATTGCAAAATCATTGCTTTTGCTCTGTTTCATTTATATTTTGCAATTCTTTATTTTTGTTTGCAAACTTCTTTTTTTTCTTGCAATACTACATTTTCTTTTGCAATTCTTCATTTTTGTCTGCAAAAAAGCACATTTATTTTTTTCCAATAGTTTCATTTTTGTTTGCAAAACTTAATTTTCTTTTGCAACACTTCAATTATTTTGCAAGTATATGTGGCCTTGGATTGACTCCATACAGCTCTTCCTTTCCCACCCGTTCTATACTAGACTGCACCAAATGCAGGGCCGCTGCTGGCTAAATGGGTGCCCTAAGCAGAATTGTATTGCTGTGCCCCATCCCTCAAATATTATAGAAGAAAAAAAAATGAACTGAGTTAAAATAGAACTTTAATCTTCAAAACTCAGCAGGAAAGTTGACCTCATGAGCCAGATTTGAGGATCCCTGCTCTATACAGTTAGTCTACAGCATTCGGAAATCACACAAAAGAAAGTTAAGCAGTGTATATGTATATGCGTGTGTGTATATATATATATATATATATATATTACATTTCTATAGAGCTGCTTTACAGCTTAACAACATCTTGCAACATCGACACAACACTGAACTGAATCAACTTTGAACTGACTCAAGCTGAAAAACAACATTACTACTTTTTATAGAACTACTTTTTGATCAGTTAACTTCACATTGCCATTGATCTGAACTGATCCAACTCTGAAATGTCTGAATTTGAAAAATGACTCTGTTGTCTAATTTGATAATCTGAACTCTAAAGTCTCTAAAGTTGAGTTTCCATAATTTATTCTGCTATTTCCTGTTTGTCTCTGTGAAGCTGG
Source organism: Cirrhinus molitorella (assembly GCA_033026305.1). NCBI lineage: Eukaryota > Metazoa > Chordata > Actinopteri > Cypriniformes > Cyprinidae > Cirrhinus > Cirrhinus molitorella. The sequence goes on along the minus strand of CM065134.1, from coordinate 31,559,939 downwards.
TTTGACACAATCTGTATTGTATAAAGTGATTCAGATATAAAAGGTGATTTTAAATATGTCTTACCCTGTACGTGGGGGTATTTGATCAAAAGCATCAGGGCATATCTAAGAGTTGTGCTGGTGGTTTCTGTACCAGCTGTGAACAGATTTAAAGCTGTTGCCATCAAGTTATTTTTGTGGAATTCTGTGTCAGGATTGTCTTTTTCCTTTTTTTTTTAACCACACAAAGAAACAGTAGAACAGCAGTTATATGTAGGCTACAGTACTTCAATTTAAAATGATTGTAAACACTAGATACCTGAATAAGCCTGATAAGAAAGCAGTCAATAAAATCCTTTGGGTCATGGAAGTCTAAATTCTGCTCATGCTCCTTAACCTTATTCATAATGAAGGTGAGGATTTGATCTATCTCTTTTAAGACGGCGTGGTGACTCCAAGACAAGTGTTCCATTAGTCGAGGGAAGATGTTGTAAAGCTGTTGGGAATGAGAAGACAGCATTATAAACAAAATTTTGAACTTTTATTAACATCATAATATGTAGCTCTTATTGGACTCTACTTATCTTGAGCTCAGTCGAGTGTGTTACATAAGAAAGACAAAATGTGCAGTGATTGAGCTGTTCCAGGACCTGGGTTCCTCCCACTCACCACCAGAGGGTGCCATCACCCAAGTGCTGCCATCACTCTCATTTCCCATAATCCTCATACTGGCTTCTGCTCTACCTGTTCCCCATTTACCAGACTATTTAAACTTCACACTTGCAAAGTCCTGTTCTTTTCGGGCTGAGTGTTCTACTGTTACTTTCGCTTTGTCTCTGTATAACGCTGGACTGTTTACCCTGTTTTGACCATTTGCTGCATGCCTATTGTTTCTGCCTTGTTTGCTTAGATATTACCCGTGGTTCTTAGATGCCCACCCTCAATTTGAGCCTGTTTTGTGACCACGTCTCTGTTTTGCCTTGGCTATTATCATTGCTGGTGGTCGACCCCTGCATATTCTTTAAAGAAAGCCACACATGGATCCCAAATCTGCTGACTCCTCATTACAAATAGTGCTACAGCTGGTAGGCAACCAAAAATGGCTATTAGTGCATGTCATTTCACATTGCTGCCATTGCTGCTGTGAAACTCATTCTCAAAATCACCACCAGGTAGCACAAAGAGACAGTTCACACCATTTCGCAACAAAACTGGAAATGTGAAAATTTTGATTGCGAATGAAGATAGAAAAATAAAATTAATTAATTTTAGTGCTGAGCAGGGGATTGTGGGGCCCGGTGCAGGTTGTACCCAAGGGCCCTGTTTGAAATTGTTTAATTTGTACGTTTGTTCTATTTATTTATTTGTGCTATTTGTGCTACACAATGTTTTTTTTTTTTTTTAAGCTTATAAGTGTCCAGGTACAGAAACCGGATAATCAACTGTAAAATAGTACTGCGTAGTCTTCACTGTATAAATTAAATATAGATTAAGATTAAATATAGCTCTCTGTGTGCACTCTGAACATGGGGTGCGAGTACAGTTGAGTTTTTCCACATCTTGTGTAAGAATGCTTTAAACTCTTTTGAATGTTAAAACTGACAATGCTAAAAAACACATGCAAATGATAAGCTTTCATGACAATGCACAGCAATGGCCAGTCAACTGTCCCGAGCGTCTTTATAGGCTGGCCTAACTTTCACAACAAACGCGGCAAGCGCTGCGCTGTGCTATGAAACCCATTCATTTCATTGGCTTGCACGGCACGAGGACATTTGGTTGCTGCGTCGACCACAGCGCACAAGCAGCGGCGCTTGATGTTGACGTTAGTGGAGCTGCATGGTTCACATCATATTTGACCATGATCAATTTGTAGCAGTGAAAGAATAGGTATCATACCAATCACAAATGCAGAATGGAGTACCTCAAGACTCAGTACTAGGAACATTGCTTTTCACACGTTACCCATGCTACCATGTTACTGTTTAGTTGAGAGAGTTGTATGATTGTATAGCTCTTGAGTGATTGATGATTAGCTCATGTTTTGACTAAGTATTATTTAAGTATTCAGTGAGTAAGTATTAATTCAGGTATTAGTACATGATTATTTATGTACTTTTATTATAAAGTGTTACCATTTTAATAAGTCTTAACTGCATTTGTATCCCTTTTATTTCACATTCACTGCTCCAGCATTACAGGGCGATATACTTCAGAATAAAAATCCAAAACACAAGGCAGGGATCATTACAGATCTGCTCACCTGACCCCAAGGGCTGCTGCCAAAGCGCAGGACTTTAGAAAGGACCTGGAGCAAGTGCAGGAAGTTTTTGTCTTCATAATCAAAGCGCTGGCCAAACACCAGGGAACAGATCACGTTGGACACCGCCCGGCTCAGGAAGAAGATTGGGTCAACCGGTGTGGCTGAAGAAGAAAAACCTTAACATTGTAATTTTTGAATGCAGAAGTGTCAACGTATACAAATCCTAGTAGATAATATTTGGCGCATGTTTGTCAGTTCCTCACATTTGGTTTCCTCAAAACTCTTCAGTAAATGTCTGCTCTCTTCTTGAATCCACTGTTCCATTCGTTTGCGTCCCATTCCAAAATCCCTCAGTGTAGTGAGAGTGAACCGCCTCAATTGACGCCAACGATCTCCATTACTGATGACCAAACCTACAAACATGTAATGTAGGCTAAACTAAACTGAACTGAGTATCTGTTTATAAAACAGAACAAAACAGAAACATTATTCGTACCATAGCCTTTCACAACTCTGTTCGCAAAGGGAATGGAGGCTCTTGATGCAAAGTCTTCTGCCTGGTCTACAAGAGCTTCTTTAACTGCATCATAACCGACAAGAACCACCACTCTCTGAGGCCCGAGGTACACTGTCATCACAGACCCATAGGTTTTGCTCCACTGTTTGAGAGAACAGAATTTACCATCACACACCAGTGCAAACATCAACAAGTTTAATCACTGTGACAGGTTTATAAATAGACTGTTACAGCTGATAAGAGATAATAAAAGATTGTTCCTTATACTTTGCGGACATTGAAAGGATTCATGAAGACATTAATGGTGCCCCAACCCCCTGCTCATTAACACTGACAAATCACATTGTGCCTTTATTAGACTAAGATTAGATAAGAGTCTGATACCTTTCTGCCTTGCTATAAAGCTAAATAGGAAAAATAGAATATAGATCTAAAAATGTAAACCTATATATATATGTCACAAATCTGGCCTGTGTTCTTCAGTCCGCTCACTACCAGAGGTCACCTTGCCATTCTACTGACATTCACATTACACAGACTGTTGCACTACACCCTGGACTATGTTTCCCATCATTCATTGTGGTGATTGCACTCGCACACCTGCAGCCAATCGGACACTCTATTTAAGCATTGGACTTTCCCCCTTTCCCCCAATTACTCTTGTGTCTTGCCCTCTGAATAGCTGTTTGCTGATGTTGACCCTGCCTGTCTATGTTTATGTCTTTAATAAAAGCTTGCGTATGGATCTGCTCGCTTCTTGTCTCTGTCGCTCCATAACAGAATACTCAGCCACACAAGTGGACACTGGCCAGGTATGGACATTTCAAGAATATTATTAGTCCTCGAGCAGGGCACGGATCGCTCAAGGACTATATTCAGGAGGATCTAGCCACTGCAATTTACTCTGATATACTGGACTGTTTATTGATTTTTTTTTTGTGATGGCATTAATCAACATTTAAAATCTAAGCTTAGGCGCAAATAAAATTTAAGCAAGGGTCCGCGTTCATCAATCGCTCTGTTTATAGACTATGCTTTGTTGTCTGTGGGTGTTGCGGAGGAGGAATGCGACACCGCGGTAATGGCGGCCACAAAGTTTAGTCAACCGCAAGCTTTGGGACATTCAAATATACTGATCACTAGTTCGGTGATTAAACCTGCTTGTGAAATGGTGGCCGCACTGGAGCACGTTCACAAAATGGCGGCTACAACAATGCTCCATCATGTCACTGCTGCCATTCCTGAGTCAAGTCAAGTCACAGCTGTACTTCCTGTGTCAAGTCAAGTCAGAGCTGCTCTTCCTGTGTCAAGTCAGGTCATTGCTGACCATCCAGAGTCTCGTCAGGTCACAGCTGCACTTCCTGTGTCAAGTCACGTCACCGCTGACTGTCAAGAGTCTTGCCACGTCCTGTCTGTCACACCCAGATCTTCGAGGTCAGCCCTAAGGTATCTTAGACTGGCATCCAGCATGGAGGATCCACCGCTGGCATCAGTACATGCAGCTGGTATTCCCAAATCCTCACCTTAACCTTCCAGTTTTTGAACTGATTTCCCTGTCTGCAGCGTTTCCCATAATGGGAGTCACTTTATGGTGTCTGGGCTGCATACACTACCACCACAGTTTCCCCGGAGGTGGCAGCTTATTCTGCAGAACCTCATGAAACGGGGACGTCTGCTTCAGCTCTCTGCACAGTGGTAGCACCTAGTGAGACACCCCCAGCCCATGAACTCTTGCTTTGTCCTGACTCGGCCGCAGAGGCCATCTGTGAATTCCTTGTTTGTCCAATCACGGCCATGGTGGCCATCTATGAACCCTTTGCCCATTCTGTCATGGCCATGGAGGCTATCTATGAACCCTCTGCCCATCCTGTCATGGCCATGAAGGCCATCTATGAACCCTTTGCCCGTTCAGTCATGGCCATGGAGGCTATCTATGAACAGTCTTATGGCTACCATAGTCCTTATGAGTGATGTGTACACTTTGAGTTTTTTGTATTTTTTTTCTTCTTCTTTTCAAATAAAGCAAATAAACATTACAACTGTGTATCTGTGGATATATAAATATACATATATTACAATTAGGAGATTTATTTCCTGATCAGACCTAGTATTTCTACTAGGTTTGTTTAAAAATAGTATAAACTGTGCTGTCCTCCAATTGGTGTTCTTAACCAAGATTAGACAGCCAGCCAAACTCCCTTCATGAATAATGTAAGAGTCAGGATATAGCTTTTAGCTCCGTTTAATAGGAAGGTTCGCTGTCAATGTCAAACAATTTGAAAAAATCTGATTTGGCCAAGGAGCGATTACTTTGATCGCCGAGTACGGCATACATTTTGACAACCTTCTCTGGCTGATTCTGAGGGAACACACGCACCAAACATATCTTAGAGCATGATTTCCCTGGTTGCCCCTTGCCACAGATCTGAGTACAGTGAGACGTTACTGTGGATATTGACAATCCATTGTCATCTTCTTCTTCTCTGTGGCTCTCTCGTAGTGTAGGAGACTTGAGAAGGTGGGTCTGGGTGCATGACTGTGACATGGAGTCACAATCTTTGGCCAAATGAGTAGTGGATGTGCAACACTTGTGGATGTGCAACACCGGAGGAAAGATTTTCTCTCCTCAAAAGGTTTGGCTCTGAGGGCATGACACCTTTTCAAAGGGTGTGGTCTGTTGTGTATTGGACAGTATTTTTCCAGATTTTCTAATCTCTTGTTCTTGACAACATCTGTTTTCTGAGCTGACAATGAGACTCTCAACATACTGGGAATTGATCTTTCCTTTGAGTACATATCACTGGGGCGAACGAGCGAAAAACTGGGATCATTCCTGATACGTGCCTCATAGCAGATGAACTCAGCAAAGAATGAGAAAGGGGGAAAACACCTGTTGTGTTCTGCTTTCAACTTTGATCCTTGGGCTACCCATTTTTCTTGAAGAGTATGTGAGAGCTTTGCTACTATAGGACTGATGCCTCGAGCGGTATCCAAAAAGGCCAAGCTGGGCAAATATCCATCTTGCTTTGCTGATAAGATTTCCATAAGAAGATCTCCAAGTTCCCTTAGTCTTACAGAGTCGCTGTTAGAAATTTTAGTAAACATGTCCAGTTTCTTGAACAGTGCATCTTCTATTACCTCTGGTGAAGCATAACATTCGACTAGCCTGTCCCATGCTTTCCTAAGAGCAATCTGAGGATTGTTAACATGCATTAGACGTATTCTATTGACATAATAGCCTGATTCCTTTCCTAGCCACTTAGTTAAAAGGTCCAACTCCTTGCTAGGCGATATGTCAAGATCTTTTATAGCATTTAAGAATGAGGACTGGCATGCTCTGAAACCTTCTGGCCTGTCATTGAACTGACTGAGCCCTGTAGTCACCAATTCACGGCGTGCCAGGAACTTAACAAACTGTGCCATAGGTAGGTCTTTGATTGATTCAATCTGGGAAGCATAGTGCAGAGGAGGATATGGTTGAGCTGTGGCATTGAAACTAATGTGAGCACCTGACTGAGAATGTGACCCCTGTTGGTTATTAGTTTCTGGAGCGTTTGGGCTTGTTTTCAATGGTGAAAAGTAAGAATCAGACAAGGTCATGCATTCTTTAACCTGGATTTGTGTATGAGGGGTAAGTCATCGCAGCGGTGAAGATTCATGTAGCTTGTCCCATGTAACAAAGCTTTCCTCTTGTTTTACAGGTACAAAGTCATCGCAGCGTGAATAAATTTTAAACTCAGCTTGCTGTGTAACATAGTCACTTGTACGCTGCCAACATTCTTCTTTCAATGATTTTTTAGCACTTTTGTCATCTGGCACCTTTGATTGTTCCTCAGCTGCCTCTAATATCTCCGCCTGTTCTACAGCTGCTGCTGCTTCCCTCTGCAAAGTTAGAGCACTCAATTCAGCATTGAGTCTGGCCTTTTTTAAGGAGTGCTTTAACTTCCCTCTCTGCTTGCTCAATTTTTATTTAGCTTCTTTTTCAGCGAAGGATGCACGGACGCACGCTGCTTCTGCCTTTGTACGGGCCCTAGTCGCTGCACTGGCTGTTGATACTGATGTGTGACTGCTGCCAGCGCTCCGTTTAATAGAGACTGCATGTAGACATGAACACGGGAGTGAAAAGGCAGTGCTTGCTAATGAGAATTCAGAATGCAACAAAGGATTATTGCAGCTTAGACGATCTTCACCATGTGCTTTGACTGTTAACTAACTTCCTGGTTCAGGCTGCAATACTATGGTTGACCGCTAGAGGTCCTAATCACTCTAACAAGATAATACCCATAGGGCAGAACGTAAACAATTTTTAAAAGGATAATTGTGACTAATTGTGACATATCTGACAATCATGACTTTATCATGACTTTTATTTCTTGACTTTATATCATGCCATGTAACTTTACATTTGTACATTTAGTTTGAAGGTAAAATGAGCTGCTCAAAATTGACTGCTAGTTCAAAACAAAGACAGGGTTGAGTTCTAACATGCTTCTATGTTTTTATACATAAAATTCAGACACATAGTCCTCTTACCTGCATAAAGCTTTTAAAGGGTGCACGCTTGTCTATTACTAATAAGTTTCCAATCAGTGGCAGTGCCAGTGGCCCTGGGGGCAAAGCAAGTCCACTTGCTTTCTTCTTCCACCTGACCAACATCAACACAACCAAGACTAAAATCAACACCAGTGAGCTGGACAGTTCCATCCCTCTTATTTAAGATGTTATGTTCAGTTCAAATTTTTCAGTTTCTGTATGTCTATGTTGGCTTTATATGTTTTTATATGCACAGTGGGCGTAGAACAGGACAGGGCGGTTCAAGCAGGAATGAAAAACGGGTGAGGAATTTGACCATCTTGTACACATTAACCAGGGTGCTCCCTAACCTAATTCTTCTGTCTTGCCACCAATACTCAGCAGTATCATCACAGGATTGGAAAGGGGTTTTCTTCAATGTTCTGGAATATCATCATCATCATGAGATTTACGAAGGGACCTGCACTGTGTCTGGTCTGTGTAAAGTTTTATAAAACTGCATTATTAAAAAAAAAAAAAAAAAAAATACAACTTGCATGAAAAAAAATCTGTATGAATATATTTAATACACTTTAGTTCTGAGAACAACACTTTGCAAGTTTATCCATAAAAACTGCAAAATAAATTTGAGTTCTCATTTATGCAAATATTTCATTTTACAGAGAAACTGCCCTCCCATATAAGAGAAAATCAAACCTATACAAATGTAATAATTTGCTTTCTATGGATCATTGAAACCTGTAATTGTTTAATTCTTTTTTTAATGAACTTAAACGTGGCTACTTTTACAGCAAATTTAATGTGTATCATATTCTAAATACATTCCACACAGAGCATATCCCAGCAGTTTACAGTCTTGCTTATTATCTAAGGGCCTGGCCCTCCAGCTCCATTCCACCACCCTCCTGGACTTTTGTTTTTTGTTTCTGGAGCATCTGGAATTTGCTCCTTAGGGGGAGGGGGCAGTCTGTCTGTGTTTGTTTTTGGAGCTTTGTGTTACTTCCTTTACTGAGTGCCAATTTGAAGTCAGTTTGTAGTATTTTTTGTTGATTGGTCTGATTTTCTCAGATGTGTCTTGTTATTTTAATAATAATAAAAAAAACATTCCTTGCATTTATATAGTGCTTTTTTTGGGTACTCAAAGTGCTTTACACTCCTCATCCACCACCAATGTGCAGCATCCACCTGAATGATGCTACAGCAGCCATATTGCACCAGAATGCCCACCACACACCAGCTTACTGGTGGAGAGGAGAATATGGGGATGATTAGGAGGCCATGATGGTCAGAGGCCAATGGGCAAATTTGGCCGAGATGCCGGGGTTACACCCTACACCCATTATTAAGCATGTTCACCCCCATGTTTATATAAGCCCTTGTGTTTCCTTGTTCCTTTGTCAGTCGGCGTCTTTGACATAACTGTAAAGTCCATTGATTATTAAATGAGATGTATTTATCTATAAACCAGCTATGGAGAAACAGTTACGTCAACATCCAGCTCAGTTCAGTTCTTATCCAACAATGTCTGTGTAGTCAAGTCAATAACATTGCCAAATATTAAGGGCCCCCACCTAAGCAAGCTAAAGGGGTTCTCTGGCCCCATAGTGTGGTGTAATTCCAGTGTTTCCTATTCCTAGGTTTCTGTTTACATTGTTTATTTATTTATTTATATATTTATTTTTTCTTAAAACCCAGTACTTAGATTTGTCTCACAGCCTGCCTTCCTTGCTCCTCATATGTTACAGAAAAACTGACCCACATGTATTTAGCAGGGGTTTAGCTCATTATCTTACGCCAGGGCCAGCAATTCCTTGAGGACCTGCGACCTTTTATCATAGTGGACCAAATGAACCACTCATTTTGGAACTATACTACCTTAAATAGTGTAAACAGGGTTTTTTTTTCAACACTGGCCCATTAAATGTGAGATAGTTTATCCTGTCACAATCTCCATACGCCATGCCTTTCACCACAAAACATTACATTTCCCATAATCCTCCCACTCATCATCCACACACTCAATCTTCAAACCTGTTTGCCATCAATCTCATCAGTCTATATAAGCAAGCACCAAACACACATTCATTGTCTGGTCTCATCACTACTAGGACTGCTATACCATCTTTGAATAAGAAATGCTTACCAATGTTGTTTCATACTGAAGGACTTACCCATGTCCTTACCTTGGATACTTACTGTTCTTCAGGCATGGCAGCCAGTACCTGTAAAACTTATAAGAAGAACTTATTTATTCAATGAAGTTCCTCGTTATTCCATGAAGTTCCTACTCACCTGCTTGCATCTCATCTGTCTTGAACTGTTTGTGAATAAAGACTGTGTTATTAGAATTGCTGACTTACACATAACAAATTAACACATTTCTATAATTCAAATCCATTAAAGGATTGTTAGGCTGCATTGATTTGGTCAGCCGGAACCGGGAACACTTCCCATAACACCTGATGTACTCGTTGCATCATAAGAAGAATGGCATCTACGCTAATATTAGTCTGTCTCTTGCTTATTCTGAGGTCATCGTTGCCACTCCAGATCCAGTCTGTATCCTGATCAGATGGTCACTGCAATCCACTGATCCAGTCCATATCCGGATGGTGGATCAGCACCTATAGACGACCTCTACAGTTACAAATTGCTTGTTTGTTGGTCAGAGGAGAACTGACCCCCCGACTGAGCCTGGTTTCTCCCAAGGTTTTTTTTCTCTGTTTCTGTCACAGATGGAGCTTTGGTTCCTTGCCGCTGTCACCTCTGGCTTTCTCAGTTGGGGACACTTAATTTCCAGCGATATTGTGTACTAATTGAACTGAGCTGGATGAGAGCATCACTGAATTCAATGATTAACTCGCTTTAACTGAAAAATGGTAACCATTATTGACATACTACCTTACTATTTGATACTGTAAATCTGCTTTGACACAATCTGTATTGTAAAAAGCGCTATAAAGGTGACTTGACTTATTGACATTACAATCATTTCATCCTCTGTTGTTAACCTTAAATTCGGTAGTCCCAGCTCACATTTTGTTTTAAATAACTGTAATGTTTTAAGCATTATTCTTGGCCATTTTGCCGTGCCATAAGGATTTAGAAACAATTTTATTCAACACGTTGAATGGAATTTTTTGTATAGGTAGTGTCTGGAAACAACAACAAAAAAGTAACCTTAGCATTCATCCGAATAGATTCAATGCAGTCAAACAGAGACAGAGAAAGAGTCAAACACTGATCCAAATTTTCTACGTTTTTTATTTTTTTATTTTATAATTTGCATTGTATACCTAAAGCCACATATACATATTTTAAACCCATTCTTCACTTTAATAAGTCCTACTTGTTTCTTGTCAAGGTCCTCGTTATTATTATTCCTGTGTATATCTCACCCTCAGTTGATTCAATTCTTTGTGTTGTGTTGACACTGACATGTGTTTCTCCTGTGTTTTCCATTATTGTTTTATTCTATGGATTTGTTTTGATTCTAAAAAAAGTGCTGCAATAAGATCTCTTCTCATTTTGCCTGACCTGCCATGACACTCATGTTTCATGAACTTGTGAAACAAATCATTTTTCATAGGTCTGGTAAAGAAGTCTGTTCCATCAGAGAATTTTTAAAGAACCACACTCAGGAAATGACAAGAGAGTTTAGACATTTTTTATTTAGTTAGTTAGTGATATCAATACAAATATAATAGTGGAAAAATAAAGGATAGTGTGAATTATCCGTCAATTGTTTTCAAATTCAGTAAATGACCAATTGAGTAAATTACCCGTTTAAACTGTGTGTTATACAGAAATATATTATTTAGCAGTAACCAATCTTTATCCCCTTCAGTTTTAGGCAAGGTAAGGCACAAAAAGTTTCTATATACAACACATTTCATACAAAGCAGTAATTCAATTTCGCTTTCCCTGGTAATGCAGGATGACCCAAAGATAGCTTGTGCTCAAAGAGAGGTTATTAAGTAGCACTTGGTGCTCCTATTTGGAAGCACAAAGGTTGTACTTGAACATTTGAGAACCACTGAACTATGACATTAATGCAATAAGTTTTTTTGTCCACATTTTTGTAAAATTAGACATGCAATATCCATATTGCTCAGCGGGGGGATGCCATCAGGTCATAGAATCGAGGCATGTTGCCAAAGCTGCTGAGTTCAGGACTGAGATCTACTCCATCCGGACCCTTTGGACTGCTAAAGCTGAATTTCTGAAGCAAAGACACGATGAATAGAAAGAGCTCCATACGTGCCAAAGACTCACCCACACAAGCACGTTTACCTGCAAAGATACAAGACATTAAAAGAGTCTGATCATTAATTCCATTTATGATAAAATTAGTAATATACTACCCCAGTTTGAAGCTTACATTTCTACACGTCTGCTTAAGCCTTGTGATGTGCTGTAAATCCTTAACCAAACTGTGGTGTTTTTGTATTTCATTTCAGAACTGATTTATCTTAGGGTACACTGATCTGAGTTTATGCACCTCAGGTTTTGAGTGAAAATTTAGATCATTTTGTTAATGTTGACTGAAAAAAAATGTCAACTATGGTTCATAAACTAAGATCAATAAGTAATCAATAAATACAAAATCAGTTGATCAAAAGACTGACTCCAAGATTTTGTTAAAATATAGCACAATGAGATTAGATCAGTGTTAATTTCGTTGACGAATAATTTTCGTCATAATTTTCGTCAACGACATTTTTTTCACAGACGATACAAACTAAAATTATTTTTGAATGACAGAAACTATGACAAAAATCTACTGGCATTTTTGTCAAAGAAATAAAAAAGATACGAAAATGTTAGGGAGGGAGGATATGGAAAGAGTTTCATTCAGAAAAAAGGTTAGATGCTTACAAACCGGCAGGATACAAGATAAAAAAAATACACTTGCTGCACGTCTTAGAAAACGTTAAAAAATGTGGGAGTACGAGAAGTGCACACATATGGATAAATTTGACGACGCAAGAGAGAACTCAACTTGTTTTCTGAGCGCATACATCGAAGCATACACACAGAAAGCACGTCTCACACTCTTTCGCGTTGCATGAACTGAGAAATACATACAAAAATTATCTTGAATTGTTCGTTTTGACGAGTATTCACATAAACACAGCTGATTACATCTTAAACTAACATAAACAGTAGAGAAAGTGTATCAGTACATCACATCCATTGCAGTCGTGCATTCGGTTTTAAAGGGATAGCAGCCACATTTAGTTGCTTAACTGAATCACTTACGTAGCCCTAAAGATTAATCTAAATTCATTTATAGAAATAAATGTCTTCAATAACTATGACTAAAACTACATTAAAATTTGCTGTCAATATTAACACTGGATAAGATGAGTTATATTTATTTTATTTTATTATTATTTGTAGACTGTCCATTTTTCACCAGGACCACCACAAACACAATAAGATTAAACCATGTATACTTTTTTTTTTTGGAGGGAAAGTTGTTATGTACTGTATGAGCAAATCAGTAAGATTCAATACAATGCAAACAAGCATTTACATGGGGGAAAAATCCTCTCCAGGTCAAAATGATTGGAGGACAACATGAGGGTTAAAACTTCCTTTTACAGATCCATTAATTTAAAGGGTGTGATTTATTTAAAAATCTATAAAAGCAATGCGAATTATTCTGTGCAAAGGTTTGGATTTTGTCTGCATACTAAAATGTGGATAGGGAGTAATCTCTGTGTACCAAACTACTCAACTGTAAAACTATTTATTTATTTATTCTTTTTTTTTTTTTGTAGAAAATTAACAACTTAGGTAGAATTGAGGAGACTTTGTATAATTTACCTGCAGAAAAGGGGATAAAAGCTGGATTCTTTTTAAAGTTGCCATTGGCATCCAGAAAGTGCTCAGGGTTAAATGTCCAAGGGGTTTCCCACTGTCCCTCATCCCTTAGGACAGAGTGCAACATGGGAATAATTACTGTGTCCTGGGGGAAAAAAATCCATTTAAAAGTACACAAAACATCCAGATTGAGCACAATATGCTGACAAGAGATTATTTTGGAGCTTTTTTAAACAGCTGCCATTGTAGGACAATATAATATCTCTATAAAAAGAGTTGACCACTGAAAGATTGTGTGTATTGTTAGTGAGATGCATTTACAATGTGACTGTGCGCCAGATGCAATCAACAGGAACTGTCTGTAAAGGTGTGAAGCAAATGGTCCATAACAAAAGAATAGTAGTCCCCAGGAACTTCTTCTAGATTACAGGATCTCCAGTAGGAGGTCCTGACAGTATCTATTGTTTCTAGCCTTTGGGAGAAGAACTTTGGGAGAAGCTATGCAGAAGCTACAGAGAACTTAGGAAGAAGCTAGGACCCTTACATGGGTCAAGATGCTAGAAGACTGGCAAGCTAACATCGCTGCCTGAAGACCTGATACACTGCTACACCAATAAATTATTCTCCCCACAAGAACTCTGGTCAAGCTTACTTATTTTATGTATTAAAGAAATCTGATACATTGGCGAGCCACCCAAACCACTGCTCAACCAAACACAGAAGAATCTAACACCACTGTATGTGTTCATTCTTACCTTTGGTATTATGTAACCTCTAAATGAGATGTCATGTGTGGCATAATGTGGAACATTTAGTGGGATAATGTCCAGATAGCGCTGTACTTCATGAATCACAGCATCAGTGAAGGGGAGGGACTTCCTGTCATCCATTGTAGGGATTCTGTTCTGTCCAATAACTCGATCGATCTCCCTCTGCATTTGCTCTGAAATACATCAAAACACCACTGATATCTACTTCTTATATATGTTCAGTAATTGCGGACCAGAAAAAATAACAAAAAAGCAAACAATTATAAACAAGGTAAGCACAGAAAACCATGGCAGAGTTAGGCTAAAAATGCCTATAATGTATTCCTGTGAAACTACACACTACAAATGTAAGCTTTTTTGTTTGATATTTTGGACAGGAAGACAGTGATCACAGCATATGACTGTATTCAATGCTAGGCTAGGTAGTATGAATACTTGTGAAACACAAAGATGCTGTTTGAGACTTGTTTGAACAAAATTGTTTGAATCAGGATTCATGTGGGCACACTATTCTGACCAGCAAGAAAGCAATGGTTAATAACCTCCAATGAAACTATGAGACTGTGAAAGAGTGCAAGAAAGAAAGAAGAAAAAAAAAAAGACATTGGGAAGCGAGAGCAAAAATTCAACATCTTACTGTTTTACTGAACACTACTTTTTTAACAGGGTTATCTCTTGCTTTGTGTGTGCACCAACATGACATAAAATGAGACTTTGTGTCTCATGTGTGAGTACAGTGTAAAAAAGTCTTGTAAAAAAACGGTCAAATGACTGGCAGCTATGGCTGCCAAACAAAAACCGTAAAATTAAAGTAAAAGAATGTAAATGAAACAAGGAAAAAAACTGTAAAATAAGGGTTTTACACTGTAAAAATTGTCCTGTTAAAAAACAGTCAAATGACTGGCAGCTATGGCTGCCAAACAAAAACCGTAAAATTAAAGTAAAAGAATGTAATTGAAACAAGAGGGGAAATTGTAAAATAATTTTTTTCCCCTGTAAAACCTTTAATGAACATTTCTGTAAAACTTTATTTTAATTAGGATGTTTTGCTGTAATTTTATGGTTTTTGTTTGGCAGCCGTAGCTGCCAGTCATTTGACCATTATTTTACGATTTTTTTTTTTACAGTGTAGGGAAGTAATTCTTATGGATGTCTTGGGAACATACCCTGTATGTGGGGGTGCTTGATCAGAAGCATTAAGGCGTATCTGAGTGTTGTGCTGGTGGTCTCTGTACCAGCTACGAATAGATTTAAAACAGTCGCCAACATGTTATCCTTGTGGAATTCTGTGTCAGGATTGTTTTTCTCCTGTTGTAGCACAGAAAGAATCAGAACAAAAGACAGTAATGTAGATAGATGATACGAAACAAAATTGACACCCAAAGAAATTCGATTTTTGTTTTCAATACCTGTTTGAGTTTGATAAGAAAACAGTCAATAAAGTCCTTTGGGTCACTGAAGTCCAAATTCTGCTCATGCTCTTTTACTTTTTTCATGACGAAGGCTCTGACGTCATCTATCTCTTTAAACATGGCATGATGTCTACCAGGCAAGAGTTGCATTAGTTTAGGGAAGATGTTGTATAGCTGTTGGGAATGAGAAAAGAGTTAAGGAGACATTCACATCCTTTAAAAGCAACCAAGTCATTCGTTGTAAGCATGTCCTTGCAGGGACCATGCAGGCTATTTGTGGGCACAGTGGGCTAGGGCCAGGCCACACCAAACCTAAACAGGCCACTAAATTGAACTGGAATCGCTCAAACCAAAATAGACCTTCTCAGAACCTGCTGTTTCATATAGGCCATTCTTAAATCTGGTTCATGAGATCCACTTTTCTGTAGAGTTCAGCTCTAACCTTAATCAAAAAGGATCCAGGATCATTAGAAAATCACAGGTGGGTGAGTTTGGTCAAAGTTGGAGCTAAACTCTGCAGGAAAGTGGATCTCACAAGCCATATTTGAGGTGTAACAGACATAAGCCTGTTAATAAGAATTTTGTGGGCAGTTATCCACACACCTTTCTTAGGTGTGTGTGATCAGGGTTGGAAATAAACTCTGCAGGAAGGTAGATATCCAGGAACAGGGTTGGGCACCCCCGCCCTACAATCTTTCATTGCTTTGTTTCCTTTCTTTCTTTCTTTCTTTTTTTTTTTGTACTTTTGTGTATTTACATTTTGGCTATAGCTGTATTAACCTGAATTGAATGTTTTCTAACTTGTATTTAATAAATCCATAGAATTGAAATCCCTTTGACTACTGTACATTTTTGACAATACAGACATTCGTTATTTGGTGACTGCATCCATTTCAGATGTACATTAAAATTTTTTTTTTCAAAGACTTAAGTTATAGTAGCTGAAAAGTATTTAAAGTGAAACAGATTTATTGTTGTTGTAGATTAATAGAGTAGGCCCTGTGTGGGCCTAGTGAGGGCTTCCTGGGGGCTAAGTGAGGGCTTCCTATGAAGGGCCAGTGCTAAGGGGCCAACACTTTGCCAATGAGCAAATTCTCAGGGGCTCTGCGCTGGCAGCCAACTGGGGGCCCTTATAGGCTAGCCCTAAGTGGGCCCATAAAAGATCAATGCAGACTTGTTTGCAGGGAAATCTCTTAACTCACAGGTGGATTCTCTTTACTCTCTTAATCGCTTGTATGTACACGCTCAGAAACATAAATCAGCGCATGTGACAACTGATGTAATCAGTATTTTCATAGCATAACAGTAGAAAATGTTTCTGTCTCAAAAGTGTCCCGGAACAGATCTATTAACAAGTGGTCGCCATACCCAGACTGTCCCATCTGCTTACCTGACCCTGGGGGCTGCTGATAAAGCGCACGAGCCTGGAGATGATCTGGAGCAAGTGCAGGAAGTTTTTGTCTTCATAATCAAAGCGCTGGCCAAAAACCAGCGAACAGATCACGTTGGATACTGCCCGGCTCAGGAAGAAGGCTGGGTCAAATGGTGTTGCTGAAGGAGAAGAAATGTTATCATACAACTCCGACAGCTGTATCACTGCAGTAGCACTAAACTCATGGGATGGAAATGTCTATTGCTCTCTTCTCTCACATTTGGTTTCCTCAAAGCTCTTCAGTAAATGTCTGCTCTCTTCTTGAATCCACTGTTCCATTCGTTTGCGTCCCATTCCAAAATCCCTCAGTGTAGTGAGAGTGAACCGCCTCAACTGACGCCAGCGATCTCCATTACTGATGACCAAACCTGCAAACACGTAAGAGGGATCGAAATCTAGACTAAACTGCATTACCCTAAAAACATTTGTCTTTCACAAACATAAACATTAACCTCACCGTAGCCTTTCAGAACGTTGATCAGAAAGGGAATAGGTGCTCTGCCTGTAAAGTGTTCTGCATGGTCCACTAGAGCCTCTTTCACTGTATCATAACCTACCAGAACTACCATTCTTTGGGGTCCGAGGTAGACCGTCATCACAGACCCATAGGTTTTGCTCCACTGTTAGAGAGAATACAATTTACCATCACACACCAGTGCAGACTCAGCAAGTGTTTCTGAGGATTTCAGATATGTATTGCTACATTAAAACCACTCTAAAAAAAAAACAAAAAAACAAAAAAAACAATGAAATCTCTCTGCGGCACAGCTTAATTCAACAAAGGCAACTGTCTTGTGATACACTGGAAAACATCTGCATGAGACCTAAATGCAACAACCTTAAATAACATGCAATTTACATGCTGATATTTGAAACATAACATTCAGAAATACATAGGCTACATGCTACCTCTTTTACCTGCATAAAGCTTTTAAAGGGTGCACGCTTGTCCATGATTGGTAAGTTGCCAATCAGTGGCAGTGCCACTGGCCCCGGGGGCAAAGAACTTGCCTTCCTTTTCCACCTGACCATCATCAACACAGCAAAGACAAAAACCAACACCAAAGAGCTAGAGAGTTCCATCTCTCTTCTTTTTAATGTCACTTACAGTCCAGTTTAGATCTTTCTATGTTCTCTCAGTTCCATAACTCTTTGTTCTGTGTTCTATTTATTTATAAAGTGGGGGCAGAGCAGTAAGGGGGGCGTTTTCAGCATGAGTGGGACAGAGGTGAAGCATGTGATCAAATACCTCTTGTGCACTTTAACCAGAAAGCACCATAATCTCAAAAAATAAATAAATAAATAAATTCTCAAAAAAGGCAATTGCACATAGAATCTTTCATCCCTACTTTATTCAGTGTGGTCAGGATAATTCTTAAATGGGTATCTCACCATTTATTTAACCATTTTTATTTGCAAAAAAAGACAAAAACATTGCTGACTGCACACTGAATTTAATCCAGACTAATATATATATATATGTGTACAGTTGAAGTCAAAAGTTTACATACACCTTGCAGAATCTGCAAAATGTTCTTTCTTTTAGCAAAATAAGTGGGATCATACAAAATGCATGTTATTTTTTATTTAGTACTACTGACCTGAATAAGATATTTTGCATAAAATATGTTTACATATAGTCCACAAGAGAAAATAATAGTTGAATTTATAAAAATGACCCTGTTCAAAAGTTTACATACACTTGATTCCTAATACTGTGTTGTTACCTGAATGACCCACAGCTGTCTTTTTTGTTTAGTGATAGTTGTTCATGAGTCCCTTGCTTGTCCTGAACAATTAAACTGCTCTTCAGTTAAGCTGTTCTTCAGAAAAATCATTCAGGTTCCACAAATTCTTTGGTTTTCCAGCATTTTTGTGTATTTGAACCCTTTCCAACAATGACTGTATGATTTTGAAATCCATCTTTTCACACGGAGGACAATGGAGGGACTCATGTGCAACTATTACAGAAGGTTCAAACACTCAATGATGCTCCGGAAATAAATACTATGCATTATGAGCTGGGGGTGTAAACTTTTGAACATTTTTTTTAGCTTTTTTTTTTTTCATTTAGTACTGCCTTCAGAAGCTACAGAATATATGTACATGTTTCCAAGAAGACAAAATTAGTTAAATTTACCATGATCTTCAAATTCAAAAAGTTTTTACCCCCTGGCTCTTAATACATGTTTTTTTATTCTGGACCATCATTGAGCATTTGAACCTTGTGAAATAGTTGCATATGAGTCCCTCAGTTGTCCTCAGTGTGAAAAGATGGATCTCAAAACCATTCAGCCATTGTTGGAAAGGGTTCAAATACAAAGAAATGCTGAAAAAACAAAGAATTTCGTGGGACCTAAATAATTTTTCTGAAGAACAGCGGGCAGTTTAACTGTTCAGGACAAACAAGGGACTTATGAACAACTATCACTAAACAAAAAAGCACAGCTGTGAATCATTCAGTTAACAACACGGTATTAAGAATCAAGCATATATAAACTTTTGAACAGGGACATTTTTATAAATTCAACTATTATATTTTCTTGTGGACTATCTAATCTCAACAAATTAGAATACTTCATAAGACCAATAACAAAATGTTTTTAGTGAATTGTTGGCCTTCTGAAAAGTATGTTCATTTACTGTATATGTACTCAGTACTTGGTAGGGATTCCTTCTGCTTTAATTACTGCCTCAATTCGGCGTGGCATGGAGGTGATCAGTCTGTGGCACTGCTGAGTTGGTATGGAAGCCCAAGTTTCTTTGACAATGGCCTTCAGCTCATCTGCATTTTTTGGTCTCTTGTTTCTCATTTTCCTCTTGACAATACCCCATAGATTCTCTATGGTGTGCAGGTCTGGTGAGTTTGCTGGCCAGTCAAGCACACCAACGCCATGGTCATTTAACCAACTTTTGGTGCTTTTGGCAGTGTGGGCAGGTGCCAAATCCTGCTGGAAAATGAAATCAGCATCTTTAAAAAGCTGGTCAGCAGAAGGAAGCATGAAGTGCTCTAAAATTCCGTGGTAAACGGGTGCAGACTGTAGAAACTTAACACTGGACTTCAAGCAACTTGGGCTATGAGCTTCTCCACCCTTCCTCCAGACTCTAGGACATTGGTTTCCAAATGAAATACAAAACTTGCTCTCATCTGAAAAGAGAACTTTGGACCACTGGGCAACAGTCCAGTTCTTCTTCTCCTTAGCCCAGGTAAGACGCCTCTGATGTTGTCTGTGGTTCAGGAGTGGCTTGATAAGAGGAATACAACAACTGTAGCCAAATTCCTTTGACATGTCTGTATGTGGTGGTTCTTGATGCCTTGACCCCAGCCTCAGTCCATTTCTTGTAAAGTTCACCCAAATTCTTGAATCAATTTTGCTTGACAAGCCTCTTAAGGCTGCGGTTATCTCGGTTGGTTGTACATTTTGTCTTCCACACTTTTTCCTTCCACTCAACTTTCTGTTATCATGCTTGGATACAGCACTCTGTGAACAGCCAGCTTCTTTAGCAATGAATGTTTGTGGCTTATCCTTCTTGTGAAGGGTGTCAGTGATTGTCTTCTGGACAACTCTCAGAACAGCAGTCTTCCATTATTATTCCATTTATTATTCCATTATTGGGTAGCCTAGTGAACCAAACTGAGAGACCATTTTGAAGGCTCAGGAAACCTTTGCAGGTGTTTTGAGTTGATTAACTGATTGGCATGTCACCATATTCTAATTTGTTGGTGGGTTTTTATTAAATGTGAGCCAAAAATAAGTCCAAAGACAATTATAATAACACATTCATAGTAAATATTTTTACCTGTGCTTTGCAGCAAGCTTTGCGTGCACATTAGCGTAGAATAGTCCATATATTGAATAAGAACTTGGGATGTGATTTTTTTCGTAATTGCATGGATTTCCATTTTCAGTCTGACAAGTATTGTTTACTTGAATTGTGTAAATCTGAGGAAAAAGGGTTATAACAGCACAAAGGTCAGCGATGGTTTGTGTGTCAAAGAGAAACACGTGGATGTGGGTCAAATGAATAGCTGCTCAAAGTTTCATGAATGATTAGCTTTATCAGTCATGTAAATTCTTCAAGATAAAGCAATACATGCAGAGCAACAGATCTGGAAGCCAAGATGATTCTGTCCAGCAATTGTATAATGGCTTACTTAATAAATGAAAATAAATGATTATATTATTATCATAATTAGATTGCATGTAATTTGTATAATAACTTATACAGCTACATTTGGATTATTATTAGACAATATGAAAAAGTAAACCAGCAGAGTTATCTGATGTTCAAATGCATCTCTAAGGGAACCACTGACATAGAGAAGAAAGAGTAAAAATTCTTGAGCAACCATCTTTAGAATTTTGTCTTTGATCTTCTAATTTTTGCAGTAGTATTGCTGTTGCTGTAATTATCTGGTGAAGTGGATTTACTTATTGTAGCATATCATGTACACTCCATGTACGAAATCGCAGACAAATGCCCAAAATTGGAGGCAAATCAGTGCTCAATCACACAGTGTGAATTATCAAAGACGTGTTCTGAGAGAATCGGTGATGCACGCCCGTGAAATATTTGGCATGCTAAATATCTAGACCTGTTGGCAATTCAAAATCCTGCTGAGTTCTGATCAAAGCATACATCGGTAATGCAGAGGGTCGCCGTGATTTTGCCAAGAAAGACATGTTCCTGGATCTTTTGTTGATCCTGGATCAACATTATTTTCCAAAAATACAGACTTCCCTACCCCTAAACCTAACCCTACCCATCATTTTTTTCTTGTTTACCGTGATTAATCGTTTGACAGCCCTTGTTTTTTTTTTCTTTAAATAAATTAAGCATATGTTTAATATATTTAAATATTTAAATGTTTAATTGAGTTTGTCATACTGTTTTGTTGTTGTCAATCAATAGACGCCAAATGGTGTACATTATATGTCACACACTTTAAGCTCTTTTATTTTCTAAATGTAGCCTAATATGATTTTCTGTTTGTACTGCACAAGAAAAAATAAAAAATAAAAAAGGAAAGGCTCGTACCACACAGTTCAATACAAATATGTGTATCGTACATATATATATATATATAAAATTAAATTAAACATAAGAGGGGGCTAGGGTTTTTCCTGTAAATAATCTTCTATAATGGACAAAGATTTATAGCATTTTTCCTTTTCATCAATATGAGGACTTTTGTAGGTTATAAGAAATAGGCTAAACTCATTATAAAAGACCAGACAGCGTTGTCTGCGATTCTTTCTATTGTAAGCTCATGCATTGTGTAACCTGTTGCCGATCCGTCATGCAAAGGGAACACAGCAGCAACCGAATGCTCCAGATAATCGTGCAGTGTGAAAACAATGGTTGGTCCGATGACTTTGAAAATCATGCAGTGTGAACTCAGCATTAGTTTGTTTATTGAATATGCAGGACAACCACCAGTGTATTACAATAGCCCAGTCTAGAGGTCATAAATACATGAACTAACTTCTCTTCAGAGTTTAATGTCTTGTGTTATTTCAGTTGATTTAATCTTGGGCTGTACCTGAATAACCAGCACTCTCTCCACCCTCAATACCATGACTGAGGTGAG
This sequence comes from Cirrhinus molitorella, assembly GCA_033026305.1. NCBI lineage: Eukaryota > Metazoa > Chordata > Actinopteri > Cypriniformes > Cyprinidae > Cirrhinus > Cirrhinus molitorella. The sequence continues at coordinate 31,537,611 of CM065134.1, read as the reverse complement.
ACCCTTGAGCCAGGCACCGAACCCCTATCTCGAGTATGAGTCACCATGCTTGGCCATCCCCCAGTATGTATTTAATGCTGTCTAATCTGCTTTATCATCCTCTGCTTAACTCTTGACATAGTCATGTCCTGCAGTGTAAACATGATCCTTATGACTCTGCAGAACAGATGGATTGATTCACACTCACTATGACACAACATTATATTTACGTTTAATAAACACTCACCTATGGTCTCAATTACAGAAACTCACCATCCCAGAGACAAAATTGTGAGCAAAAGGATGATGAAATTGGGAAAAAGTGAATATAATAATTGTGTAAATATATTTCACATCAAAAACAACAATTATGCAAAGTAGGCAGGAATCACAGAAAAGGGCACATGACAAGTTTTCAAAAATTTGTAAATCTTGTCACAAAGTCCTTTTAAAGTCCTACAGTGATAATGACTCTTTTTGCAGGCATAACAAACTACATCAGTGTATCCACAAATGTCTGACATACACATAATAATAATATTATTATTAATATGGGGACATAATGTGTAATTTATCTGCAACATGCAATAGCCACAACATATTAGTTAAAAGTGGCACATTTGGATGAATCTTACAAAACCTGCTGAGGAAAATTCTGGGTTATATTTCATACAAAAATGAAAAGAAAAATATAATAAATAGTATTTTGTATAAAGAGGGATATGCTAAATTCTCATGAACATAATACCACAATGTATAAAATCATAATGTCCTAAAATAGGTTTCATTTGCCAAATATAACCAGTTGCATCTTCACATTCTAATTAATATTTGCTGTCTTATACTGAAAAGCTGACATGACTTTTTAGAGTTGCCTTTCTGGGCAATTTTCAAATTTCCTAACATTTCCACCTTTTCCATGACTGTAGGAACCCCTTGAAAAAAGGTAAATAAATTCCATTAAAAAGCAAACCCTCCACAGTCAAAAGCATCAAAATCAGAGTCTCCCTCAAAGTCAAAGCTGTTAAAATGTGGTGACTCTATTGCTTGACTGCAGGCATGGTAAGAACTGCCTCCCCCCATCTCAGAGAAAGCTGTCGAGTGAGTCATTTCAGGAGCATGGACGGCCATGTTAGAGGAGGCGGGTGGACAGGAGTTCAGGTAGCCCAGAGCTGAGGATGCGGCTGCTCCACCCATCAGCAGACAGACCGCTCTCACAGCCCGCACATCACTGCTGTTTCCGTGGCGCAGACAGTCTGCGGACCGAAGGGCCGGAGCCACGGTGGGGCTGTGTGGAGGCCGCTGGTTTATGCTGCCTAAAGTTCACAAAAGAAACAGTTGTAGATAAGTGCACATCATAAACATGTTGTCCTTGTAGGCACAATCACAGAGGCTGTTCATTAAGTGCTGAGTCAATGTTTACAGAGATTAGAGAGCAGTGGCGGCACTTGAGCCTACTTTATTATGGTTTATTTGTAATGCTGCTACCTCTCTCCTATTAAACTTCAAACTAAACGAAACTAAATCACCAAGCTCAGTCAATTTTATTACACTATGTAAAACTCCTAATGGCAAAATTCTTTCCAGATTTCCAACACAACTGACTGAAACTAACAGCATGTTATGACAAGAGCTGAACTGCATGCATGCATTTCATTGACTAAATGGCACTGATATTTTTAAATACAAATTCTGTCAGTCATAATCATCACTGCATTATTTTTGTTGGCTGCATTTGGTTATGGAATTTCTAATCACAGGTGCACTGAATGAAGCCATAATGAGTCCAGGCCAAAGATCATGGGCAATGTAAAGAGTTCAGATGCAAACCTCTAAATGCCTCTGAAGTGAAATAACTGAACAAAATTTAGACAGCACTTAGAGGTTTTTGCATCTGAACTCTTCAAGTAGTCCTTAATAGATGCACAGGACAAGTAGGGAGTATCCTCTGGAGGAGCTTGTGGGCACTCTAGCCAGTGACGGTGACATAGCCTCCCCTCAAAGGAATGGCTTCCAGATGCTCCAAACAACTGAAACTGAAGTCCAGAAGGGAGGTGGAGCAGAAGCGGAATAGGGTGAGGGATGGAGGGCCAGGCCCGTGTAGTGAAAGTGGACCTGGAGACTGAGGTAGAACACACAGAGCCAAGGTGGAGTGGGCAGAGCAGGAAGACTGCCAGGGCGAAATCAAAGACCAGCAGGGCAGAGCTGAAGACCACCACTACAAGGCTGATGGAGCTGAAGACCTCCACGGCAGAGCATACAACCACCAGGGCAGAGCAAAGGGGACTGAAGTTCCCCACGGTGCAGCAGAAGATCACCACAGAAAAACAGACAGGACCGAAGATACCCATGGTGGAGCAGAAAAGGTCCACGGCAGATCAGGTGCAGATGGATGTGAAGACCACCACGGTGGGGTAGGCAGAGATTGAGAACACCATGGCTTAGCAGCAGCCCACTACCGCAGACCTGTCAACGAGAGCTCAAACAGGTTAGTATCGGCCTCTGTGGCAGTATCAAGACAGGCAGAGTTCGCAAACAGCCTTTTTGACGGAAAGTTCAGAGATGGCCTCCATGGCCATGACTGGACAGGCAAAGAGCTCAGAGACAGCCTCCTTGGCTGTGACAAGGCAAGCAGATGGTTCAGGCACAACCTTCATAGTTGCAACAGGACTGACAGAATTCAGGGACAACTGCTATGGACATAGCAACAGAACAGACAGAGAGTCTAAAGCGACCACTTTGCTCAAAATAGGACAGGCAGGAAGCCACCAGCAGATTACACTGACATAAGTGGTGTGTCCTCCAAACTGGAAGCCAGTCTCAAACTCCTGCCCTTGTAGCCTCAGATCTGACATTCAAGACACGTTTTGTGGCATAGCGGCCATGACGAGTCGAGGCTCTGGAATGGAAGCCATGTCAGGCTAAGACTCTGGAATGGCAGCCATGATGGGACAAGACTCAGGAGGTGTGGGATTGATAGGACAAGGCTCTGGAGTATTGCCTATTTTGTAGAGAGGCTCTGGCGTGGCCGCCAAAATGGGATGATACTCTGGAACGGCGACCACGGTGCATGTTGGGACAAGGATAAACCCAGCTCCATGGCCTCTGGATCTGGTGATGAATAGCACATTCACAAAAAATCTTTTAAGGGTTCAATATCATCCTCCACAACTCCTACTGTAAAAGAGGAGACACTCTACATCAGTGTGTAATCCATATAAATCTGTAACAGGTAGTTAATCTCCCCTCCTGGGAGCCATGACTTAATGGGTTTGTTAAGTCCATATCAGAAAATATCCTTCAATGCAATTTCATCAAATGGTATCTGGAACAAAACACTGGACACATTTTTTCAATAGATAGGTTATGCTGCTGAAAATACAAGCTTGCAGTCTTCTTCTTCTTGTTTTGTTTACTGGCAGTTGGCAAACCATCTTATTGCCACCTACTGAACTAGAGTATGAAGGATCAATGCTAAAGGAAAAAAAAATAATGATAATAAAACAACCACAACATTAGCATTAGAGCATTTTTTGAAGAATTAGCAATGTGCCTAAATTAGAACCCACCATGAAACAAATATCAAATAAAGCATAATGACAGGGAAAAAAATAAGTAGTTATGTGGTTTAAACTAAGGAGATTCAACCATGTTTAGAACACAGTTAGTTTCTACAACGACTAATAGTTAGTCAACAAGTTACATCAACTTGTACGGGAAATGCACCCCAGAGCTGTTGTTACCATGGAAACACAAAATGCAGAAACAGAGTTCATGATCACCCATTGCACTGGAGTGACCCGAGATTCCTTACACACTTAAATAACTTAATTATTTGTTATTTGTTTAGTATATATTATTAAGTAATAAACTTCTTTATATATTGCTTTTACATATAATAAATTATAATTGATAGTTATACTTGTTAGTGATGTGGCTGATAACATATCATTGTATAACATAAAGCACACAGTCTTGCAACAGCAGCCGCCATTTTAAGAGACCTAAATACTGCACATAGCAGAAAGAATAAGCAGAAAAAACATGCTTAAACATGCTTAACAGATTATAGCAGAGAGAGAGAGAGAGAGAGAGAGAGGGAGACACACACACACACACACACACACACACACAGAAAGGCTTACCACAGATCACAGAAAACTGTTCTCGTTTAATCAGCAACATGTAAGGAGTTTTTATTCTCTTTGTGCAAGTGTACTCTTACAAACAAACAAAACCATTGATAGTGATACTTTGATAGATACAAATATCGTCAATGGCTCCATAACTTATTCTTATTCTGCTTTACTGCGGATGCTGACGACTAAAGGTCTTACATGATATAACACATTAACTTATTATAGCTCATTATTATTATTGTTGTTACTGATAATAATAATAATAATAATAACAAAATGTTATTATTATTATTATTATTGACCAAAGCATTTTTGAAATTACATTTAGGCCAGCTGCCATTGACATGAATGGGAATGTTAACGGCTAATTCTTGAACAACACTGCTCCAGAGGGAATGTTTGTGTGAATAATATTACCATAACACCACATCCAAAGCACCATGATAATATCACTGAAATGGTTACCAAGACTGAGCCCACCTCTGTGTCTGAAGGAGTTTTCTCTGGAGCGGACTCGCGGGGAGCTCAGGCCCTTGTCGCTGAGGTGTGGGGATGAGGGGTCTTTGTCACTGGAGACATCTGGAAGTGGCTCCCTGTCCGTGATGCATGGCGTGATGCTCTGCTGTCTCTTCAGAGCAAGTGGTGAAGTCACACCCTGAGCAAAAAGAGAATGGCATTGAAATGTGCAAATATACAGCATACTGAGTGCTCACAAAAACGACTTTCTATTCTAAAGATTAAAAACCATGAGGGATTACAAAACATATCATTGATATAGGATCTGATGAAGGCACTGCCACATGACATATTGCATAACATTCATCAAGAATAATCCTGCTGTTTGGCCCCATATAAAAGGCATTTGAACTGTATTTGTGGGGAGTTGCAGAACGCAAGCTTCTAGAGGGCACACAAGTCTGAAGTAATGAATTTAGATAAAGGGGTGCAGAGCCAGTGGTAGTTTTGTAGGCAAACATTAATGCCTTGAATTTTATGCGATCAGCTATTGGTAGCCAATGCAAATTGATACTTAAAAAATTTAGCATAAGTGGCGTCCAAATAATAAAACCCTACCTGAAAATATTATATGTCCATTCTTTAAAAAAATGTATACATTTAATTTTTACATTAATCATAATGAAATCAGCATAACATTCTGAGTAAAAGATTTAATTAAGTCAGTATTTCCAGGTTTATAAGACTTTCTGACCCCACAGTATATCTGGTGGTAATAAAATGCAAGAACTCACCTCTTTCACCTTCCTGAGTAACTTCAGCCATTGACTGTTGGACATAAAAACTTTAATATTACATTTGCTGACAATTCTCTTAACATAAAATAAAAAATTAACATTCATCAGCTGGATAAGGTAAAGTGCATGTTTTGCCCACAAAGGATAATATTCCTGCAGCAAGTGAACTCACGTGCACTCATCTGGACTGTCTGACATCAGGAGGAGGAACTTGTCTTGGGGCAGGATGAGGGCGAAGCAGCTGTCTCTGCGGCCTCCAGAGGGCAAACGGGGCAAGTCCAAGATTTCTTTACCCTCCACTATGGACTCACAGTTACTCTGAAGCGCCACCACCTGGTCCGGTGGTGAGTCCGCATCTCGGCACACCATCAGATTTCCTTCCACCGTCAACACCAGGTACTTTTCCTTCCATTGCTTGAACATGAAGCCCCCTTAAAGAAAAAAAACAACAAAGGCGCATGTTTCCCCATTCTCAAACAAGAAAAGGAAATGAAATAAAGTGTCTGAAAAATTAAAGAAAATTATATTCATTGCGTACTTCCTTTTAAAAAAGTTACTGCTAAACCTTATATTTTCTTCCATTTGGTTAAATATATCAGGTTCATAGACATTACAATACCGTAAGATTTTATTTTATTTTATTTATTTATTTATTTATTTTTCGGTTCATGCATTTCTTGACACATGACTCTGTTTAAGAACTACTGTATGAGCTACAAGAAACTGACTGAAATATATATTTCATTATTTCAACCCTCACTCAAAATGTTAAGGATCAAAAATGTCCAATAGACTTATCCACAAAAAAACATTGGAACAGATTACATTTTTATAGTCAACGCGTAGCACTGAAACCTTATTGCAATTGACCTATCGCTAAGCCCCGCCCACAGAAAGCAGATGAGCCAGTGGCAGTTGAGTATCAGCTGCACGGAGATGGAACCTGGACATCTGTAGGTTACAGAAACATTGTAGAGAAACATTGGTAGATCCAAAGCTCTCGTAGTTTTAATGGTATTTATGCTACAAAAATAATAAAACGATGTGCCTGAGGTATCTGTAACACTGATTCCAGGTATCCTGAGAGGACTGGCAATGGAATTTGGAATTGATTGGATTATTTAACGTTTATTTTCTGGTTGTCTCATTAAGTGGCCTTTTTTTATCTGCTCAAGCAGGTAATGTCTGTAAATATCATTAATAGCTCTGGCTAAAACTAGCTAACGTTAAAGTTAGTGAGTCCATGCTAACGTACACACCTCAGCTAACTATTCTCATGTCATGTACAGTGTAGGTCAAAAAACACATAAACGAAGGTCTACATTTCAGTGCCTCTCCATATTATTTACATGGTTAAATGTAAAATAATTAATCTTACACTGCGGTACATAAACAGTGTTGATTCTGGATGTTGTCATCTGCAATCATGACGACCGTAACATGAGATTTCTTCCATGTGCATTGTGATCTGTAAACCCTTGATTTCAAATTAATCATGTTACATGGCATATTTATTTTTAAATCATTTATATATTTCTCCATGGCATATTAAAGCCCTACTTGAATGATCCTCGACAAGGGGTGGTCCTTCTGTGATCAAAATTGATTAAAAACATCTTCGGACAAGGTTTTCACACTGACAGCTGTCATTTTAAGACAGTGGGAAACTGTTTGTTTGTCCAAGGCAGCAACAGTAACTAAGGGGGGTGGGGCTTACCGATAGGTCAATTGTTAGAATGGCCAAGAATCAGCAATCTCCATGTAAAACTGATCATTCCGATCAATCCGTAACTCCTCATTCTGGACAACTGTGCCTCTAGAACCATTGTTTGCGATCAAATCATTTGTTATGATTGATAAGATGTAAATCCTACAAAGCCTAAAGGAAAACTCAAAACTTCACAAAAAATAGTGAGCACATGCAACAGGTGATTCTAAACAAGCATGCATAGCTGGTGCTATAACAGTCATAAATATAAAAAAATAAATACAGTATTTCTATAGTAAATTATATGGATTTGCCAAAAATATGATGAAATACTGAAACTTTTGTTCTGTTAAATCCATCATGTCACTCCCTCAAGCATGATGTTATAAACATGTCACCTTTTTTTTAAAGGAGAAATATTACATAACTGGGACAGAAACAAATAGGCAGCTTGAAGACAGAGAGTGAATTATATTATATTTTACATTATATTTTAACTTGAATAAAAGCAAAACTCTAGTAGTTTTGCTCTTGTGTTTCATTTCTTTCTCTTGACCATAGACTCCACACAATCTCAAACATTTTTGATGAATGGCTACTAGGCTAATTTGAATATTGTCATTTCATCTGAATATTAACAATTGTGAGATTAAGTGGTGATTGAGGTAGATTTTTTCCTCTGCATAATAATGATCTATGGCATTTATCATGATGTTAAATATAATTTTGTTTGTGTGTGTGTGTGTGTGTGTCTATTGTTACTGAGGGATTTGTGATGTGTGAACACATCAGTGTTTTTAGATTTGTTAGGTAAGGCTGGCATGTTTATGCTAGTGTTATTATTTTTACATTTTAAATACTTATTGTAATTGAAGAGGTTTATTATTCAATATTTACATTTCAAACATCCTTGCATTTGAATAAAAACTACAGGTTAAATGAGTGAAATCATTCAATTTAAATGCATAATGCTGCTATTATAACGTATATTCACTTAAATATTGGCAATTAAGAAAAGAATAATTGTATCAAAAGTCATTTAGACATTATGTAAATGTTTATCCAGTGAGAGCTTCTTACCCAAAAATGAAAGCCATCTTAGACAAACTTAAATAGTTGAATAGTTACATTTTGTGCTATGAGAGCTAAATGAGCAAATGTTTCCTTTAATAACACATTGGCTGATGCATCATCATTCTACACATGATAAACTACTGCATACTTTTCTTAATGGGAACACCTTCTCTTATGTTTCCATATTTTATATTCCATTTAATTATTACAAATATAATGGTGATGAATAAAAATTAAAAATCCATTTTATTTCCATTACACATTAAAAAGCTTAAATCTATCAACAATCCAGAATCTGTCATTTTTTGTATTTATTTCAGCATGAGGACACAAAAGGTGCTAGATCAAGCCTTTTAGATGGTATGGGGGTTAGGATTGGGGTTAAAGCTAGGGGTACAAGAGTGTAGATTTTTCTAGACAAAGGTAACATTTTTCAGACCAGACAGCATAGTTTAAATTGCAGCTTTCCATTAATCTTTTAAGGGACATGTGCATTTGATTTAATACTGTTATTCTGTCGTGCTAAAAGCTAAGTCATTATGAATTTTCCCATTGTCATCCCCATCATCATCATCATTTGACCTAAATACAAGACATACAGAGGGTAAAAGCAATGTGGACAGGTGGAGCTGACACACTTCATTCTGTAAAAGCGACAGATGAAGAGCACAAACAGATGATACATGTTTTTAATATCAGGTGGACTGATATTTAAGCAGAATGATGGGTATCCATTTTCAATGGATATGTTGTTTAGATCACTGCAATTGAATAAATGTGCAATTTTATACATATGTCTTCCAGTAGAGATATTGTCCTGTTATTTGAGTAAAACAACATCTCTTCTTTTTATTAAAGCTGTGAAATGTCAACTAGTGATTTTACAGTAAATTTAGCAAGCTATTCTGGAGTGAAGGTCGTCAGTGTGAAACACAAACATAATGTCACGCTCGTTTAATCTCCACTCAATGTGTCCTGTTCTTTTACAAGAACACATCTTCACATTTGCATCAAATAAACTATTCAAATTGGTTTAAAATTAGTTGTCAAACACAAAGACCATGATTAAAAAGAGCTCAATGAAAATGTACAATGTCACTAACCATTTGTGCAAAATAAAATTAACGAATTACTAAACCGATGATGGAAAAAAGCAATAAAGCAACAACAACAAAAATAAATAAATATTTTTTTTAATGTATTGATGTGTAGCATGTGTGGCACACAAATTTGACCAGAACACTGGGGAAAAAATAAAGAAACAAAAATAAAAAGATGTTTACTTTACCATATTTCCTGAGGAATCCTCTGTGCACCACTGCCGCACTCATTCCTGCACCCAGCCAAGCAGCAGAGAGACAAAGAGATACAGAGCTGCAGATTTGCTCTAAATTTGAGAGAGAAACACACGTAATCCACACTCATTTAGGACATTCCAGCAGCCAGCATGCTGAGAGGGGCATTATGGGATTGTAGTGAGCGCATCTGAACGGGAAGACACAGCAGTGCTCATAAACATCACATGCACACATAAGCTGTCAAATCATGATCAGAACCCAGAGAAAATCCCATCGAGCTGGACGTTGACAAACGACATGTCAGTCTCTCAATATAGACTATACATACTCTATATAATGCAAAATTTAATCATAACATTGTGCAACAGTAGATAAAACACAGTAGGCTTAAACAAACAAGACACAAATAATATGTTTCCACATGCTGTGTATATGTTTACAGTGCAGGTGTAGAACCTGGACTGGAGGCCCCTGGGCTTGAGTTTATTTTTGGGTCCTACCTACACTACATGTGTCCTCAACTAGAACATCTTTATGGCCCAAGCGTTTTAGTAGGTCTATTGTCCGGTTCAGCCATCGCTTGCTCCGTTCCTTGTGTATATGTAAAGCTAGACTGCCATAGTATCCTTGCAAAGTTTTGTTAAATATTTTTTTTGATCGTGGCTGTAATGATGTAGACGATGGTCTACATCATAAGGAGTTCCTCCTTATATGAGCATTTCTCCCGGAAAGCGCACCCGCACACACGTCGTCTAGAGTGAGAGAAAGAGCGCGCCCAACAACGCGCTTCATTCAGCTGCACTGCTGCAAGGGATTCACTCGGAAAGAATGCCTCTAAAGAAGTGTGGTTTTCGTTCCCTGAGCAAAGATATTTTTGCAAATGTGTTTGTTGACGAACATTTCATAAACCAGGCCCAGTTTGATGCTGGACTTGCACATTGTTTGCTACTTAATTAAGACCAAAACAATATAATTTTACTGAGAACATGTGGCCAAACACAGAAGATCGGGCAGATTAGATTACTTTTTTTTTTAATTCTTCTGTGGCTTTTTCTTTTAGTAGTTTGTATTTTCACATAATAAATGACAGCTACAGGGCTCGCAAAATTTCAAAATCTCTGGTAGCCCTTTGGGCTGGTATTCTTCAGGTTTTGGTAGAATACCCAGAAAAAAGGAGTCTAAATATCAATCAAAAATATTTTCAATACACAAATATCAAGGAAGGAATTCTATTTCACTATTTAAAGGGTATCTACAGAACTTTTAAAGATCAATTTAAGGCAACGTATGACCCTTTTTAATAGCTGAATGTGTGTTTTTGTCATCCCTGTGATGGACTGGCCATCTGTTCAGGATTTTTTTCTGCCTATATGACCCAGGAAAGGCTCCAGCCTCCCTATGACCCTATAGGACAAGTGCTTTGTAAAATGTATGGATGTACAGTACTGTGAGGGTTCAAGTCCTCCCTTTCTGCCACTCTTTTTTCCCCCACCAGTGTCTTTCTTGATCCATTCCAAACAAAATCATCCCGAATCCATCCACTTATCAAAAAAGAAAGAAAGAAAGCATTATGTCTTAAAGCAATGAAAAATGGTTCACAGTTTGGTCTGCATAGACTGCGTGAACAGTTTAGAAAATGTGGTTTCAGTACTGAACAATGCTTGTTAGCAACTGAAAAAAACTGTAATGAAAATACAATCGTTCATTGGTAGTTCATGCTAGTTCACAGTACATTAACTAATGTTAACAAACACAACTTTTGACTTTAATAATGCATTAGTAAATGTCAAAATTAACATTAATAATTGCTGCATAAGTTCATGATAAACCACTTTTTGATTAATGTTAACTAATCAAGCTTATTGTGAAGTGTTACCATTTATATAAATGTGTCGGTATACAATAAAGCCACAATGCCAACTACCAATAGGAGGTTTCCTGCTGTCACAATATGAGGTAAATCTGGCCCTGTACATGATGCTGATTTTTGTTGTTGGTTTGGAATTGGTTTTATTGGTCACTGAGACAGCATTGACTTGGTATGATGTCGGTTCAATATAAAATGAAATCTTTTAAAAGTAGCTTAGATTGCTACATTTCCTGCAGCTGTAGCTTTAGTGTGAAGCTTCATTTAATAAAGAGCAACTGTTAGCTTAGCTCACTACACTGTTTATTAGGCTTCTGCTCTGCTATACTTTGTTTTGTATAGGCTACAAGCAAATAAAAGCACAATCAATTTTATTTTGTTCTTAGATGGCAAAACTTACCTATGTACTTACCTAAACATCCACAAGTGTTTGAATGAGCCATCTGCCCAGAATGTGGATTGAAAGACTGCCTTAGTTACCCATATTTTTTTTTGCATTTATTATTATTAATTTTTTATATGTTTATTTCTTTCTTTTTTGGGGGATGGAACACTGATGGAGCAATTTGATTTCCTGCAATCTCAGTAGTGAAAAGCACTAAAAGCACATTTGCCCTGTTGTACCTGTATTCAAACAGCACAGCGTTATACAGTCGGTCTGTGAGCTCATGGCCGTGGATTCATTAATTTTCCCTGATGTTGGTGGTAAGCCATGAACCGGAGTGTAAGTCCTCCACCCGAGATGACTGGATTACCATCGTGGGATTGTTATTCTCCCGCAGCTGTCCTGAGCTCCAGCGCTCGCTGCTAATCTCACGCTCCTCAGCCGCTGCGCTCAATATTATCGATTGTATGATACAGAGAGAGAAAAAAAAAGGAAGTTGAATCATTGTCCTTTCGGGATCCTGCCACATACTGTTATGTAACAAACATACAAGAGTAATAGAAGGTTGTCAGTTTAAGACCATGATGACCTTCTGGCTACTGCCTATAGAAAACGGATGATTACTATAAGCAGGTTATTTCTGACTGACTTTACATTTGATCCTAAGCCTTTACATCAAATGGTGGATTTGGAGACTCCTACTGATTGTGTTTCTCCATCTTTCTTCATGCAGATTAAAATTATTCACAATATCATCGGAAAAGAAAATTATTGCAAAAGCAGGGCAAGTTATTACATTTTGTTATTCCACAGCTTTCTGGATTCTGCTTTGTTGAAGCACTAGGCGCCAAGACATTTCCTAGCAGTGTCATCCATGTCAGCACTCATTCAGGTAAATGAAACCATTTTCATGTCTCATATCACACCTCAAATTTTCTCACTCTTTTTACACACAACTGCAGCTGACACCATCTTGTTACTGATACTGACTGTATTCCCATAGTTCCTGTAACTGAGTTTCTATAACTACCCGCTACGAAAGCTCCTAAAATGACCTCTGAGAACTTCATTGTTACTGTAATAAAGCTGCAGTGTTAACCTTGTTGCAATACTGATTTTTTGAAGGGCAGGGGCTCAAATGGAAAAAGGGCACTCTATTTTTTTTTCCTAAACCAAATGTTAAATATATTAACACAACCCTGACTTACTTACCAGTTTATTTTAATTCCATCACACTCACCCAATTCTTTCACGTTGTTTAATTTTTTTTAACAGATGTCTACAAAATATTCAGTTCACATAGGGACCATCTTCTTTAGCATTCACTATTTTTTATCACATGAACAGGCAACAACAAAGGAAACTAAGCCACAATGTTCATGTTTTCTATGCTAGTTTCAAGTATATATTTAGATGCAGCGATTCTGATGACGTTATTAATTTTACCGTGTCGTTTCTCAATTAAGTATGCCTGTATGCCCATGATATATTGCCTTAGCTAAACTTTAGCTAAGTTATTATATGGTAGCTCATGAGTCATGGATGTTAGCAAGCATGGCCATAACTAGGGTTTGAAAATTAGTGAAGGCTGGTGTTAAGAATTGTGCTATAATAACCCCTACAAATAAAACTCATGATATACACTGTTTTGATAGCGTTAATAACATTTCTGACACACAATGACATCATGTTTTTTTTGCGTTTGCCTTACCGAATGGCATCCTGTCAGCAACCCGTCCATGGGCTTTTTGGTTACTGTCAGTGTGCCACTGTCAGCGATGCAGTGTTGCCAGATGTTTTATGAAAACAAATAAAAACCGACAAATAAATAAAACACAAAGCGAAATGAGTTCTGCAAATAATATAAAATAAATATATCGTAATCCCAAAACTGAAAATTCCCACTTTATTAACTTTCTAAAACTGTCAAATTAAGTGGAAAAGACAAATCCAAAGACGCTTACAATAATTGGATCTGGCCACACGGCTGCGCCCGCACCCTCACTCACAACTCTCTCAAGCCTCGTTCTCTCTATTATTCTTAGAAACTGCCCAAACTTTGTTATGTAGACCCCAATATGAGTTTAAAACCGCAAGTTAGTCATTCAGACAACAAATTTTATTTTTAAACATGAAAAATGTGACCTCAAATTAACTATCTTTGCGTTTTGTTTTGTAGATAATTAGCTGTAAATTCGAGGCACAGGTAGTTTAGTCTTTTGTTTAGTTTAGTTATTATATTTGCCGTCCCCACCTGATATTTAGATTTTTCTCTGATTGACATGGAAAGCTGTGTGCAAACAGAAACGCACATATATACATATATTCATTTACTAATAAAAAGGGCACTTTCTCTCTAGGAAGAAAAAGGGCAGGTGCTCAAGCACCCTTTGATGTTTATGTGTGGACGTGCCTGTTGTTTTTCTTAGCAGAAGCTTTAAAATAATATATAGGATAAGATTTAAAAAATAATTTGAACTAACGTTTGCATGAAATGTATTTGGTGTGAGGTGAGGTTTATTTAGTCAACATGACCAGCTTTCATGCATTATTCTTCTTATATTAAAGTACAAAGACATTTTTTCAATTAAATTACCTTTTTTTTGTTTTTGTTTTGGTGAAAAAAATTAAAGTGGAGGAATGAGCAATTAACAAGACTTCCATTGCCGCCCTTCTGCTCTGTACAGTGATCTTAACGCTGAGGGTTTCTCTAGCCTCAAAGTAGTAATCACCACTGACACTGCATTCATCCTGCACTTGTAGTTTTATTAGCAACCAGAAGGTGGCATACAGGTCATGTTTAGGAACACAAATCTCTGCACTGCACTCTTTCTCAAGCCCAGTCAGTAAATCACATCTGTGAAAGCATGAGCTTGACTGTTTGCATTTAAGCAGATCTATGAGCTGACAGAGAGAATGAGATAAAGGACTGGACAGCTCTACATGGATGGAGGCTAGTACAAGTGCCAAGGTTTGTTGTTGTGAAACACATGTTAAGGCACTATTGATAACAGATCAGTTTATGCTGATAAACATTTCTATCCTTGACAACCAAATTTTCACAATGGAATCAATACAAAAACTGTCTTACTGCGGTAATGGAATGATAGTCAGTGTATGTGATTTGAGGCATACTGGGTCTAGCCTGTTTGTCAAGTTTAGTGAGGCAGTTAAATCAGCTCCCTCTCATATTAACCTGACCCACCCACACTACCCTCTCTGTCTGCTCAAACAAAGTCTTTCTTACTAGTTAGCATTTTTCCCCATCTCATTCTTTTGAGACCATGTTTGATACTTTCTGCCTCTTTTATCTCCGCTGTCTCTGTCTGTGTATTTGTGTGTGTGTGTGTGTGTGTGTGTGTGTGTGTGTGTGTGTGTGTGTGTGAGAGAGAGCTCGATTCCTTGGTTTCTTTTGAAAAGCAGGGACACAATGGGGTCTTTCTCAGATGGGTTCTGTCTCCATTAAAGACCCTGGGAACACTGCACGGACCCCTCAACCTCCTCTTAAAGGGCCAGAGGACTCTCTATCCCAAGCAACCTGAGAGCGCAGCAACAGCCCCATGTGTTTTCATGGGAAAAAAGAGGAATCAATTATTCATGAAGGGAGCGTGAATCCCGCCCATCCTACACTCTCTCTGCGTTCACCCAAACAAACTTCACTCACGTTTATCATCTCTCCTGAGTCCTGTATGAACACGCTGTACAAACTCACCCGCAGACATAATCATGAGAGCGACATAACAACCAAGAACATATAAACAAAGAGCCACACAAACTATTATGTGCGTGTAAATTTAAATGTCTAGTCATATTACTTTGAACTTACAATTAGTTTGTAGTTGTGTTTTCAGACATGTTTCCACAAATTGATATAATTTCTCAGAATATCTTACCAAAACCTTCAAAACCTTTATGTGACTCTAATTTAAATACCAAAGGTCTTTAATTACATCAATAGAAAAAATGACAAAATCCCAATAAATTTACAATTAAATGAAATGTAATTAATTAGAATAGAATACACATCAAAAAAGTTATTCATTAATTTTAGGAAAATTCTCTTATATGGATCTAACGATTTTGCACAGATATGCACTACTGGTTACAAGTTTAGATGACTAATTATTACCGTTTTGCAAATGTTATTTTAATAGTAAAATCATTAAGGTTATGAAATAACACATGTGGAAATACATGACTGACATAGTGTTAATTTGCCTAGAGCCCAGCTCTGCCTTTACATTCAGTCAGCTTCATCAGGTGCATCCTGGGATTGGATATTGGAAAGCAAATGGACTTTTCTTTGACCAACAAGTTTTCTCTCTATTTTTTTCTTTCTTTTTGTTGTTGTTGTTGTTGTTTTAAAGTTTTAAGCCATTACTTAAAACGACTCCTTAGACAATTTCAGTAAATTTTAAAGAAAGAAATTCTCACATGCTATCTATGTTTAGCTGGTCTTAGTTAAGTCTGCTAGGTGAAGGGGGTTGTTATGTGTCGGAGTAGAGAGAGGGAGGCGCACAGGAGGGAGAGATGGAGGAGGGGAGGAGAAAGACAGAATGGACAAAAGTTGAGTGGAGGAATGTGAGTTTGTCTGAAGGGGGAATAAAGGCGTCCTGATGGGAGAGTACTTTTGGAGGCAAAAGGAAATTCTGACATAAAAATACGCGTTGTGATTCCAAAAATAACAAAACTCTGGTTTGGAAACTCTGGAGCGCTTTTTGGTTGTGGCTTTAGGCGCTTCAGCAGCCTGCTTCACGTTCAGGATTATACTAAAAAGTTTTTGACCTAAAAACGGATAAAAAAAAAAGAAAAAAAAGAAAGAAAAAGTAGAAGAAGAAGAAAGGAAAAATAATTAACTGCTTACGCTGCTGTTGGAAACACATTTCAGCAGATGACAATTTTGAGTACAACTTGACAGCTTTTTTTTTTAAACTTTGCTAAAGAATCTGTCGCTGTCCAAGAAGAATCGCCCATCTGTAGAAAGTTGAAGCACTGGAGCGATGCGATGATGATGCGATCCGTCACTGATTCACACACGACAATGATGCCGAACCGGAGCGGCACGAATCCGACCAAAAGAATGACTGGGTCGAACTTATTCACTCTGTTTGTTTTGATTGTGATCCGCCTCGGGTCCGCAGAGATTCTGTCAGGTAAGAGACAGACGGCATCATTTCTAATCAAAATTTTGTAATTCAGTGTGTTTTCTGAGCATTCACCATTAATAAATATGGAGGTAAAATATAATCGTTACATTGTTTCAGGACATACAGCGGCCTGAAGAGGTTTTTAGACACTGGTTATTTTTTAAAAACTGTTTAAAGGTTACTGTATTAGATAAGAATTAACACTTTGCTAGCAAAGCATTTCACAAAATGAAGTTTCAAAAAATACAAACTGCTTATGTTTGAAATGATAAAGCAATAGATATAGTGTTAAAAATAAAGATACTAGATAATCATGTTAGATAATCATGTCCATAGTTAAATGTGATAGACTACCGCTGTGGAGATTCTCCTGCGTGAACTTTTTATATTCACTAAAATGATCCTGGCACCAAAAATAATTGTAAATAATTGCAATTCAGATAAATCACCATTTTTGTTCTTTCGGTAATTAAGGAGAACTGTGTGTGGTGTTACTTTTCAAAACAATGGGGCTCACTGTTTTCACCTGACAGACTGTAAAAAAAAAAAAAAAGAAAAAATTGAAGGAGGGACTTGAGAAATATCTGGAGACAAGAATATCTTATATTAGAAGACACCCTAGCAATGCCCCAACAATAACATTTCAAGATCATAGCAACCAACCAGAACACTGTATTGCATCATAACAGATGCTTTTGCACAGAAAAGCATGATTCGTATTTTCCATCTACACTGTCTTGCAAAATATAATGGCTTTAAGTGTTTACCAGACGCAAACTGACAGTCTTTACATTTGTCTGTGAGTGGCCCTTACGTGTGATGTCAAATTGAGCGAAGACTCTGAGGCGTGATGTGATGTCTGGCAGATTGGACACTTATCAGACTCTCACATCAAAGCTCTCTGAAACGGGCAGCCGAAACATGCAGCATGGATGTGGGGGCTCAGAAAGAATGTGACTCAGGGGCCAGGCTGAATCAGAAAGGGGAAATGATGGATTGAGTTTGGGGCAAAGGGGGGGATAAGGGGATGAATTGAAAAGAATAGAGTTAAAAGCCATGGGAGGAGACTGGGATTGACGAAGAAGTGAAAACATAAAGGAGGAAATAAAAAGTGATTTGCGTTAGTCTGATGATAATGATAATGATAATGGAGAAGAATGTTTGCTGGGCTGCTTTTCCTGTTTGTTAGTACTTGTCAATTTTTTACTGATTGATTACTGACACTACAACATTTTACAACACCTAACAAGATAACGTTAAGGAAAACAGCCTAGTCTCATTGTTTAGGTATTACTACATAACTAGGTAATTAATAGGGAATAAGTGTTTCATATTCTAAAGTGTTACCAAATGTACAGTATGGATCTATTGACAGCATTGAAAATCTAAACATTTTTACATATTTAATAAAACTTGAACTATTTTCACAAATCTTTAGTATCATAAGTACATTTATAAAGTTGCACTTTTACTATTTTCATTGATACAATTTAGATCTTTTAACCAAACCTAAAAATAAACAGTTTATAGAGAATATAAAAATAATATATAGCAGAATCTAACAGACAGAAATATGTAGGCCTGCAATGACAGCTGACAATATAACATTGAAATTATATTTGACTTTTTTTTTTCAGTCAGTCATGTAAATACTTCGAATTCTGAAGATTACAGAAATGTTATTTCTTTTAAGGTTTTAAAGTGTATTCTTGTTCACCATTGTTCAAAATATTAATTCTAAGATTTCAATATTCCTAAATAAGGATTTGTGCACATTTGTAAATATGCAAAGTTCATACATAATTAATGTTTTAGAATCTGTCAATATGTCAAACATAAGTAGATGTATGTGTGGTAGAAAACGCTCGCAATAAAATCAGTTCTTGCTGGATAGTTTCTTCTTGTTGAGTAGACGAGAATGCAGAAGTTGAATACAAAGTTTCTTGTGCATTCCAAATTACGAAAGTAAATGGATTCAAAGGACCATTTTATGTTAACTTTAAACACTCAGATTCAAAAAGAAGCTGCACACAAAGACAGTTCAGGTCAAAGTTGACCGCCCACTTTTAGCCCATCATAAAAGGAGAGATGTTTAAAAGAACTAGTGAAGCTAAAAGCTCTTGTAGCACTATAATGAAAAAAACTAACCATGACAGGAGGATTTAGAGGGCCTCATTTTAAATATCAACTTGGGACCCGCGTCTCTGCTTATGTGTGTATGTGTGTGTTCTCCTAAACCTTCCCTGAAAGACTGACTATGTCCAAATGCTGTTCATCCCATTCACATTTAAACACACTTCGGATGGACTGAAAACACTGTTAAACTCTTTAAAAAAATATTCCTTTAACTTCCAAGTGTATTTGTTAAGTGTGCACCTAAATGTGAATAATGTTTTTTTATTAGCCTTATTTTTTGGTGAGAAAGCAAGCCCACACAGATGAGAGATGTTTGTGTTAGAAAGTGTTTTGGATGTCATGTCAGACTGGATTAAATAATCTTCATGGGGCCAAAGGTTAAGGGTCAGGGCGATGTCTGACAACTTTGAGAAAATCCTAAACTAAAGTTATTAAGTAGGAAGATATTCGGAACGAGTTGCGTCATCCGAAGCTAACCTACACGGAACTGGCCTAATACTGGATTACACGCCTCTGGTATCTCTCCAGCTTCAGCTGCACAGCTTGTTATCGGCTTCATGCCGACATAGGAATTTAAAACATTTCAGTTCTTCAGGCAGATGGAAATGCATGGACCCAATGGAAAGTGTTTGACAGAGAGTAGATCTACCGTACATCCTAAAAATCCATGCCAGAGGGTTGGTTGTGTTTTTGTATCCCTCCTCTGCAAAATCAGTTCACAAAGCTACACCAACCCAATGGCATTGAAAAGGAGGTTTGTCTGATAAGTTTATGTGATGTTTACCCGTACTGAGAGACAAGGGAACTAAGCTCCCTTAGACTTAAATGGAAGGGCCTGAGCTATATCTTAATATGGAAATAACATTGACACTTCGGTGTGGACTCCTAGTGACCGCTAAGAACCAGTGTGCTTCTCAACCCAGGTCTCAAAGGGTCCCATCACACCTCATTCAGCTCATCAACTCATTGGTGAGACTACAATACCGGAAATAGATGTGTCAGATACACTGCAAAAAATGCTTTTCTTACTTAGATTTTTTGTCTTGTTTCTAGCCAATGGGGTAAGCAAAATCATCTTATTTCAAGATGAGAACTAGATTATTTTGCTTACCCCATTGGCAGATTATTTAGCTTTTTTTAAGCAAAAACTCACTTAATTTTGACATATTTTTTTTCTGAAAACAATAATTTTGACATGTCTAGAAAATCCTTCTTGATTTAAGACTTTTTATATATTTTGGCTGGAAACAAGACAAAAAAATATCTAAGTAAGAAAAGCATTTTTTGCAGTGTAAGGACCAGGGTTGGGAACCATTCATTTAGAACTGATAAGTTTTATTAGGGCATGATTAAATAATCTTCAGAAAAAATGTGGAAATCCTTCAGTATGATAACCAGCTCCTCAAACTACAGCAAATAATATGCCATCAACCTAATCACCATGATTTTGTGGTATTGTACCATGGTAGTACTTTGGAGCACCTTAGCAGTTATTCAGCACCAAAGTACCACATGCTTGTTTCATTCATCTGCTTCTCAAAACAAAAATAGGTTATGGAAGCTGAAGTGATAAACTTGACTTAACTTTCGACTTAATGTTTTTTCCATGATTCTCCTGCACTGTGTAGGGTTACGTTTCGTGGAGAGCCCTGGGAACGTGACTTCCTCTCTTGGGAAGCCAGTGGCTGTTCAGTGCACCTTGCAAGGAAAAGGGGAGGACCAGGGACCCCTGGATGTGTTCTGGCTAAAGGAGGGACAGCAGCTGGACTTAGCTGATACCAACCAGATGCAGTTTCCCGAAGATGAGAACAGCTGGCTGGTTATTAGTGAACTCAAGTAGGAATACCTGTTTAATGTGAACATTTGCCTTTTGCAGTGACTGTTCTTTCTGTTTCCTCTGTCCATGATCAGTGTTGCGGAAACTTTTAAGACTGGCATATCACTTTTTTTCACTGGCAAATTGCTGAGGCTCCAAAATACAAGCGCTAAGATTGGTATATTGTCAATTCTAATATATCTGATTCTTTTGTCAGTAAACAGATTTTTTTAAATTGGAAAAATCTGATTGCTATAAAATGGATTAGCTTTGACCCCACAACACTGATCATACCCAGTTTCAAAACAACCTTTTATCAAAGCTGACTGGTGCTATGCCACTAGCTGTGCATATGTCATGGGTTTGATTCCCAAAGACGACACGCACTGATAAAACCGAAACCTTAAAGGAACAAAGGAACACTCCACTTTTTTTGAAAATAGGCTCATTTTCCAACTCCCCTAGAGGGACTATTTTCAGGCACTGCGTAATATCATTGTGCCTGCTGCACCCATGGTATGGCAGCAAAGCTCCTTGATAATTACGCCAGAATGAGAGTATAGTTTCTATCCATATCAGCCTAGAAAATCACAACTTTTCATTTTCTGTTGGTCTTAGTACACGATGTAACTACAGAAGAGTCAAGTTTTAAAATATCTTTGGTCATTTTTGAGCAAGATTGAACGGTCTAATCAGATTCAGTGATTTATGCTAAGCTATGCTAAAAGTGCTAACGCCAGACCCGGAGATCGGCTGAATGAATTAAAAAATGAATGAATTTTTTTTATATATATATTTTTTAGTAGAGTGTTCCTTTAAAAGCACTGACTTGAGAGAAATTTGTCTGCCAAATCAATCTAATGAAATGTGACTGCAGTTTTATATTAACAGTATCCATGTCTGCTAATAGGATAGAGGAGGTACAGCTGTCAGATATGGGCGCCTATCAGTGTGCAGTGTTTTCTGGTGAAGAGGAGACATTATCCATTGAGGGATACATCCAACTAGAAGGTATTTTACATTTAAAGTGTCTTAATTAAAATCCATCGATACCCTGATTACCGACTGGGAGGCTGGGTTGGGTTCAGACTATAATAGCAGACTGCTATGTTGGGAAATCCACCACTGTGCATCAGTGATATATTTATGGACTCCCTAACTGTCCTTCTCTCTCTTTCAGGTCTCCCTCATTTCTCAGTGGAGCCACAGCATTTGTCAGTAGTGGCTAATGAAGAGCTGAGTCTGCGCTGTGAGGCTCATGGTCCTCCTGAACCTGTACGGGTCATCTGGCTTCAGGACGGGGCTCCCCTCAATAACCTGGAAGACCCGATATCCTTGTCGCCCTCGGTGCTCAACATCTCAGGTACTGACATCACTCTAAACCAGTGGTTCTCAGAACCCCCTCCCCCCCAACACTGCATCTTTTCCATGTCTCCTTAATTAAACACACCTGATTCATATCTCCATATTTCATCTTTTTTTCTTTTTTTAAATCAGTGCAATTGTTCACCCTTTACATCAACGTGATTTTTACAAATATTTAACCAATAAATAGTACTAAAAGGAGCCTGTGACCAAACCTTGTAACTCCATGGGATCTCCAAACTGCACCCTGAAACAAACTTGAATGAAGTGCAGTGAAATGAAGTGTTGGAATAAGAACAGTGTTTTCTTTACTGAAGAAACACTATGGCTTTAAAGACTAATGTTTTATGGATCTGAGGAGTGGAGAAGAGCGGTTAACCATAAACTTTGAAGAGATACCATATCCTGTGTAACCTGAAATGCAATGCACTTACTGCTACAAATACACTGTAAAAAACAAAAAAGCACAATTTGTTGAGTCAACTTGAAATAATTTGTTACCCTGCTGCCTTAAAATTTTAAGTTCAGTCAACTCAAATAAGTTTATTCAAGTTGAAATGTTAAGTTATACTAAGTGACAACTTAGATATTCAAGATGACTAAACAAAAAAAAATGTTTGTTAAACTTAACAGCTGTGTTTGTTACTCGGCTGCCTTAAAGTTTTAAGTTGAATCAACTCAAATATCTAAGTTGTCACTTAGTAAAACGTAACATTTTAAGTTGACTAAGCTTTTTTTGAGTTGACTGAACTTAACATTTTAAGCCAGCCAGGTAACAAATTATTTTAAGCTGACTCAACAAATTGTTTTTTTTTTAACAATGTACGGCCATACTAATGACAGAAGAAACACATAAACATACAAGGTGTTAGCCTGACAATGACAGCTTGTAACTATTCCAAGGTTAGGGTTAGGTTTAGCAAGCATAGGCAATGTTGGTCCTGGAGTGCCAATGAGATTTTTTTTAGGGTTGGAGCTAAACTCTGCTGGACATCAGCACTCCAGGACCAACATTAGTATAATTTGTTAGTGGTGTTTGCCAGTGTAATAAGTACTATTGCTATATTTCTGATAAAGTGGGGTTTGTTTAGTTTACTTTAAAACTAAGTATTACGTTTAAGTGTGAAAAAAAGTGAACAGACTGATAGACCCGAGTCATATTTAGAAACCAGAGGGATGTTTTATAAACTGCTTGAATTAGTATTACAAGTTAGTCATCTGATTTTTTTCTTTAAGACTGAACACACACACACACACACACACACACACACACACACACACACACACACACACACACACACAAGCTCTCTGCAGCAGGCTGACTGTCTGGCTGTTTTCCAAATGGGAATCATCCTTTGAGACGCTGGCCTTTGCTTGCTGGTGAAAGAGCAGCAGGAGATGAGAGGAAGGCCGGACAGGAAGAAAGAGTGGAAGAAAAAAATGAGGAGAAGGAGGAGGAAGAGGAGGAGGCCTTTGAAAACCTGCCACAGCAGAGTGCCACATACAGCCTGTGTTGTTGTTCCAGCTGTACAGAGCTGAGGAGAGAGGGAGGCATTGACTCATCATGGATAACTGACCATTAGTGGTGGATTCACATCTTTGGAATGAAACACTTCTGCTTGCACACACACACTGACTCACACTCATTCAAAAATTTCATAAACTAAAATGGCAGTTCTTTCCATCCATAGCATTCCTTCTGGCACTGCAGCAGTCTCACACACACCGGCCATCACAGGGAGAATGTTAAACACTCCCTGTTAAGCATCACTATTATTGTTGCTTATACTTACGGTCAGGGGTTTTCATTTTAAATTTCATTTTACTTTTTTGCTTTTTGCTTGTTCAAGATAACACAAAACACCTTAATGACCACATAGCAAACACCCATGATACATTATGGCTACAAGTTTCGCACAGACACACTGGTCATTTTATTGTGGGAAAGTGTATCATTATGCTGTGAGGTTTTCCAGTGTTGGGTTAAATGGCAAAAATACATTTAGTTGAGCAATGAATGAGTTTAAACTCTTTGAATCTGTGCTCATGAAGACAGTGTTTTTAGGGAAGGAAATAGAATGAGATGAAACTAAATGTGGCTTGTTTTGAACTCTCTCTCCTTCTCTTTCTCTCTCTCTCTCACACACATACACACACATAGCACTCAGCCCTTGTCCATCAGAATTTGATCTGGTGACCCTTGATATTGAACTCCTGTGGCCTTTCAACAATGGACACATAGTGTTCCTCAATGACACACATGAGTTATTTTCACTGAAAGTGTGAAGAATGCTGTGTTTGAGAAAGAGAGCCTTCATTTGCCATGTTTCTGTGAATGTCAGCATGTGCTGTGTGTGTGTGTGTGTGTGCGCGTCTTCTGTATTTTTCCTGAAAGCAGAAGTAGCTGTTTTCAAATCAGCTTTTTTTTCTCCAAATGAATGCATGTTTAAATCAACAAACAGATTGTGAAACTCAAAAACAACCCAACACATTTATGTTTTTATTTATTTTTGTGTCCGTTTTTCTAAACCATGGTGTTTTGTTCCTTAACAGGTTTGAATAAAACCAGCTCTTTCTCCTGTGAAGCACACAATCGTAAAGGTGTGGCGTCGTCTGGCACAGGTGTTGTGACCGGTAAGTGTGATGTCCTGAAGTGACTATTAACTGTATATATATTAGTGCTGTCAATCAATTAATCATGTCCAAAATAAAAGTACATAATATATGTGTGTGCGCTGCTAATATTTATTATGTATATATAAATTCACACACATGCATGTATATATTTAAGAAAAATATTTTATGTTATGGCTCACTGTTCCTTCACTCCACTCAAAGTAAAAAGATCAGATTCCATATGGATTGCGCAAGTCAGATATTTTGCTGCAGTCTAAATGTAGCCAAAGTGTGGAAACACATATATTGTAGCTATTTTTATCAATCAGTGTTTTATGTAAAAACAGTTCTTATCTTTTTGTCTAGTTCTTCCTTCCCAGCCCCATGACATTAAAGCTGAAGAAATCACTAATTCAAGTATCCATCTCTCTTGGCACATGGGCTTTGGAGGAATTTATCCCATCAGCCACTGCATTGTTCAGGTATCTGAAAAAAAATTCTTTCAATAGATCAATATCAGAATGAGTGATTTGTGTCAATATGTGTGTTAGTTTGTATGACTTTGACAAGCTTGTGACACATCTATTTTGTGAGTCAGAACCCTTTCCCTACATACACATGCTGCTTAATCATGCAGTAGAGTATCACATTTCACACTCTGAAAGAGGCCCGTACCACTCGCTTCTGAGGCCCAGTTTCCCCATGTTCTGGGGCCCGGGTAGGACGAGAGCTTGTGTGTGTGTGTGTGTGTGTGTGTGTGTGTCATACACTCCCCTTTGCCTGAGCACCACCCCAAAGTGCCTGGTTCTAATAAAAACAGGCCTCTTGTGTCTGATCCAGCACCCCTCCTCTGGTTCCTCAGCTCCACACAACCCAACGGTCCAAACTGAGACTAAACACACAAACCTGAAGGAACTGACGTAAAATAAAAAAGGAAGAGAGAGAACAAAGGAAGAACCAGAAAACTTTAACAGAACTCAACCGACATGAGAAAAAGAAAGAAAGAAAGAAAGAAAGAAAGAAAAAAAGAATTGCAAATGAATTACAATTCAGGGGTTTGGCAGCCATTGAAAGCTTTCATGTGTGTGTCTGTATGTATGAAAATCAAGGTTAAAATGTATATTTTTGCAAGGGGTGGGAAGAACAATATGATTCTGCAATTATTTGCTGTTTAATGCTTTAAAATAAATGAGCGTCATTACTATCTTTTCCCCTCATCCTTTGGCTAACGTTACAGTAAATGATCTGAACTGACAGAGCTGCTAATAAATTATCAATGAGAACAGTTGAACAATTTGCAGTTTATAGCCCCAGCTTTCAGTTATACTGTAATACTGGATGGTTACTCATTTTATGTTCACTTTGTAATCGTTGATCTCCAAAAATAAAAAGAACACATTTAAGAAACATGCACCTAATTCGTGTGGCCCTGAATTAAAGTTAATGATCTAGGAGGAATAGAGACATCTGTCACCTCAAATCCAAAAATGCTTCAGGTCATTGTGGTGGCTGGTCTGAGCTTTTTAGACTGGACAGAGATAAACTGACCCGTCATAGGGGAATTCAGCAGCACTGTGAGTCAGTAACCAGTGGCTCCATTCACTCTATTTGTTGACTCCACTCTGAATCACAGAGCCGTGACTCACGTGCGACTCCTCACTCCAGAATGAAACCCTTCACCATTATCAGGAAGAGCAACTTCTCTGCTCAGCTTTGAGCCGTTATGACACATCTGTTATTTCGTACCACAGCACTGAACCATTCATGACTCAGTTCTTTCATTCACCCGATCAGACTATGTTAGAATAAACATTGCACACATTGTAACTGTGTGTGCATTATTGTACAGACGTTTGAAGTTTGTGTTGATAGAGGGTTTTTTTTTTTTGCACAGTTTCACTGCTGCCTCGGGGAATGTGAGGGAAACAGAAAAGAGGGGACATGTGTATCTAGTCGTAAATGTGTTGTTGTGTGTACATACAGTTGTGCTCAAAAGTTTACATATTTTAGCAAAATAAGAGGGATCATACAAAATGCATGTTATTTTTTTATTTAGTACTGACCTGAATAAGATATTTTACATAAAAGACATTTACATATAGTCCACAAGAGAAAACAATAGTTGAACGTATAAAAATGACCCTGTTCAAAAGTTTACATACCCTTGATTCCTAATACTGTGTTGTTACCTGAATGACCCACAGCTGTGTTTTTTTTGTTTTATGATAGTTGTTCATGAGTCCCTTGTTTGTCCTGAACAGTTAAACTGTCTGCTGTTCATCAGAAAAATCCTTCAGCTCCCACAAATTCTTTGGTTTTCCAGCATTTTTGTGTATTTGAACTCTTTCCAACAATGACTGTGATTTTGAGGTCCATCTTTTCACACTGAGGACAACTGAGGGACTCGTATGCAACTATTACAGAAGGTTCAAACACTCACTGATGCTCCAGAAGGAAAAAGCATGCATTAAGAACCGGGGGGTGAAAACTTTTGCACAGAATGGAAATGTGTACATTTTGCTCATTTTGCCTAAATATCATATTTTTTTATTTAGCACTGCCACTTCAGAAGCTACAGAAGATTCTTGCATGTTTCCAAGAAGACAAAATTAGTTAAATTTACCATGATCTTCAAATTTCAAAAGTTTTCACCCCCGGCTCTTAATGCATGTTGTTGTTTTTTTTTCCTTCTGGATCATCAATGAGTGTTTGAGCCTTCTGTAATAGTTGCATATGGGTCCCTCAGTTGACCTCAGTGTGAAAAGATGGATCTCAAAATCATACAGTCATTGTTGGAAAGGGGTTCAAATACACAAAAATGCTGGAAAACCAAAGAATTTGTGGAAGCTGAAGGATTTTTCTGATGAACAGCAGACAGTTTAACTGTGAGGGACTCATGAACAACTATCACTAAACAAAAAAACACAGCTGTGGATCATTCAGGTAACAACACAGTATTAAGAATCAAGGGTATGTAAACTTTTGAACAGGGTCATTTTTATAAATTCAACTATTGTTTTCTCTTGTGGACTATATGTTAATATCTTTTATGTAAAATATCTTATTCAGGTC
Organism: Cirrhinus molitorella; assembly: GCA_033026305.1. Classification (NCBI taxonomy): domain Eukaryota; kingdom Metazoa; phylum Chordata; class Actinopteri; order Cypriniformes; family Cyprinidae; genus Cirrhinus; species Cirrhinus molitorella. Next base: position 31,509,756 of record CM065134.1, on the reverse strand, counting down.
AGAGCTAAATAAAAAATAACATTCATTTTGTATGATCTCTCTTATTTTGCTAAAAGAATTAACAATTTTGCAGATTGCAAGAACTTTGCAAAGTCCTTACCATGGTTATTTTATTATGGTTGCTTACTGTAAAGTGAAAAGATGTACAATAATAATTTAAAAAAAATCTGATGTATACTTACAATTATACATTTCATTTGAATATATACATTATTGATTGTTTTTAACTTTACATTAACGAAAACTGAGAGGCAAAATATGCTTATTCCAGACTAATTTATCAGAATCATTTATTTATTTTAAGTATGACCCTAGACGTTTCAAGAGACTTGCTCTGAGATTCACACTTTGTATTTGGTTGTTTTATTTCTGGTTTAGACTTGTGTGCAACCTGAATTCTATGGAATTCTCGTAATCATTTTCAGTCACGCCAATAAAGCTTTTGTTCGTTTATGAAGCCAGCTCTTTCTTTCCTCGCTGTAGTTTTTTTTTTTACTGTAATTCTACAGCCGAGAATGATTTGAAGCAGTATAACAGTGGGTAGGTTGTTTGTTTTCTGCCAGCGTTTGATGTTTGTTGCATCGGCAGCATGTTTCTGGTGCTGAGCGAGCTGTTTTCATCTGTCCTGCTGCGTGTCGGCAGCGTGTCTCTAGATGGAGATGCCTTTATTCAACAGAAATACAACATGTGTGTGCGGTTATGAAGCGTGTGCCAAAGATCAGCTCAGGCAGACTGTAACTAATTACGCTACTTAGTTACTTTTTATGGAAAGTAACGTGTTACATTACTTTTGCGTTACTTTTGAATTACTTTTTAAATCTGGGCAGGGCTTGCTTGTTTGTTTTTCATTTAAAAAAAGTTTGATTCTTACACTGCAAGAAAAGCTTTTCTTAATTAGATTTTTTGCCTTGTTTCTAACCAAGATATCTAAAAATTCTTAAACCAATAAAGATTTTCTAGACAAGTAAAAAGCATTGTCTTGTTTTCAGAAAAAAGAAGTTAAAACCAAGTGAAACAAGCAAAATAATCTGCCAATGGGGCAAGCAAAATAATCTTATTTCAAGCAGAAAACTTGCAGAAAACAAGCAGCTTATTACTAAATTGCAAAAATGCTTTTCTTACGTAGATGTTTTTGTCTTGTTTCTAGCCAAAATATCAAACAAATCTTTAATCAAAAAGGATTTTCTAAACAAGTAAAAATTATTGTCTTGTTTTTTCTGAAAACAAGTCAAAATTAAGTGTGTTTTTGCTTGAAACAGGCAAAATAATCTCCCAATGGGGTAAGCAAAATGATCTTGTTTTCTGTTTGAAATAAGATTTTTTTGCTTACCCCATTGGCAGATATTTTTTTTTTGTTCTAAGCAAAAACTCAATTAATTTTGACTTGTTTTTTCTGAAAACAAGAAAATAATTATTTACTTGTCTAGAAAATCATTCTTGATTTAAGAATTATTTTGATATTTTGGCTGGAAACAAGAACAAATCTAAGTAAGTGCAGTGTATGGCTGAATTGGATCAACAAAGGTCAGCAGCAAAGTCACTGGTTAATAAAATGGGATTAAATACATAAAGGAAACAAAAAAAGTAACTGGCATTACTTTTTTGAAAAAGTAACTCAGATATTTTCTTGGAAATGAAAAAGTAATGCGTTACTTTACTAGTTACTTGAAAAAAGTAATATTGTTACATAACTTGCGTTACTTGTAATGCATTACCCCTAGCACTGCTCATGTCACACAAAAAGTGACACAAATATTTGTTTACACATAAACTTCATTTTATGCTGAATATTCCTGCATTCACTCTTGACATCAGCACAGGATCCTGGGTAAAGGGGAAATGATAGTGGAGGTCGCTTCTTCTTTATCATGAACGGAAAGTGAATGTCACACATTTTACTATTTTGCATGTATGATTTGCAAATAATGGAAGGGTCTGATCCATTTAAAATGTATTCTTCCAGACCCAAAGAAGAACTTCATCCATGTTATAGATGTCACTAGGAAATGATAAGAAACCACTTAAAACCATGTCATGATTTCGTTAAAATACAATATCTTTCAGGTTAAAGCTTCTGGTGAAGACTCTGATCAGTTGATCTCCAGTCAGACGGTCATCGCGCCCAACACCAGCCGTCTGATCGCAGATCTGGAGGCCTTCAGCCAGTATGATTTCAGAATGGCCTGCCGAAGCAGTCAGGGCGTCTCTAACTGGACGGCATGGATGAGCGTCAGCACCAGTGAAGGCGGTAAGCACGTGCCCACACCGATCCTCATTCTCACAGAGACTGTGAGACAACTTGCTCTATGTTGTGCTAAAGTGTGTTTACAGTAGCGAGATGTGTGAGGTCTGTCTCTGCTAAACACTGAGCGACATGGAAACTGTCAGGACAGAGCGACCAGTGAAGCAGAAAGACAGAAGTGTGTTTAATGATGTACATTAGGAATGGCAATGGACAGCAAGGATCAATCAGGAAAACACTTAAATGACCAAAATGCCCTTTCCTAAAGCACACTTTATCCTGAAGACCCGTCATGATTGTGCGCTGTGAGACGTTCAGGCCGGTCTGTAGGTTTGGGTGTGTGTCTGCTGCTCCGTGCTGTGAGTGTGTGTTTTCTATAAAGGTTCTGGTCTGGCTATGTTCACATTAGCACTGCGCCTCTGTCAGGCAGGACTGTACTGGAGCTGTAGTAAGTTTTTCCATGCCAGATTATAGCTGAAGGAGTGTTTGTAGGAGAGAGTGAGGTGAGTGTTGGGTACTTTCCATAAATTGGCATTATGAAATGTCTCTTGAAACAAATGGTTGTGAGCTTTAACACACAGAGAGAGTAAGAAATGGAGACACGGCATGTTAACGTGAGGACAAGGAGAGTTTGAAGCTCCTTGGTATTTCTTAGTGGTTGCTTCTTCACAGCTCTCTTTTATTTGGTCATTTCATTTAGATTTTTTCTTGTAAAGGGGTGCATCCCAATTTTTAGTGTTAAAATACTTTTTTAGATCCTAGCTTAAAACATTAATCAGCCAGTCCTACGTTGATTCTTTTGTAAAGTGTAAACAGTTTGGCTTTGTATCACTATCACAACATTGTCCTGTTTGTTATGTCTAGGTCTAGGAGGTCTACTGCTTAGCCTGCTTAGCTGGGGTTTGGAAAAGCCCCATATGTCTGCATCGTCACCATTGGATATTGATCCGACACTATGTTTGCTATTAGGCATGTTGTGATAGTTTGTGTTTATAGTAGTAAAAACTATTTAGTTCAGAGATCAGACAGTACACTTAAAAACTGAACATGGCTGCTTAATGCAGTGTGCCGAACATTTATCACATGAGTCCGATTTCATTTATCACATGAGGAGTGTGTCGAGCTGACGAGTGAGGTGAGAAAGGCAAGACATTGGCGAAAGATTTAGTTTCGAAACGAAATACAAAAGGAAATTTCAAAAAGGATTTTGAAGGGCCTGTTGCCTGTTGCCATTTATCTAAAAGGTGATTTTGGAAGCTCATTTGTTTCTAATTTATTTGGTTCCACCATGTTTGCTGATTTTCAGTAGGCCTATTTTTATAATTAAGCTTTGTGGAAGTTATTTGATATTTTTTAATTAATTTTGTTAATAAATTAATAATTCTATGTATAATATAAGTGAGTTTGTCATACTGTTTTGTTGTTGTTCCGAATTATACCACTAATTTGAAAGTGAAAGTGAACATGCAAGCATTTACAAGCTATTTAAAAGCAAAGTAAAGTGAGGAAAGGATGGAAAACTCTAAAACCCCTGTCAGACTGTCAGCCCAAATCCAATTTTTGGTAAGAAAAAAAGCAAAACATTCAAAATTTTAAATGTAGAAAATTGTAATTACCCAAGATATACACTGGGTGTCAAATGTTTAGAATAATTAAGATTTTTTTGTGTTTTTCAATGTTTCTTTTGCTCACCAAAACAGCATTTACTCGATAAAAATACAGTAAGACATTAATACTGTACAATTTTATTACAATTTAAAATAATTCAAAATTATTCAATAATAATAATAATTAAGTATTTAATAATAATTGAGCTCTAAATCAGCATATTAGAATAATTTCTGAAGGATTGTGTGACTGGAGTTACGATGCTGACACTTTAGCTTTGATAACAGCAATAAATTACATTTTAAAATGTATTAAAAGAAAACCTTTTATTTAAATTGTAATAATGTGTCACAGTAATACAATTTTTACTGTATTCCTGATCAAATAAATACAGCCTTGGTGAGCAAGAGGCTCCTTTCAGAAATATGAAAAACCTTAATTATTCTACATTTTTGACCCCCAGTGTATATAAATACCACGAGAGCTCCTTTAACAAAACAACAGAATAATTACACTTTATGTGAAATATTTTGGCTCATGAACAGTCACTGAGAGTCTGAACTGCATACAAGTGTTTTAACTTCATTTAGTGACCTAACTGCGACTCAGTCATAAAAAAAAATCTAATTTGTTTAATTGGGAGCTGTTTAAACAAATTGCAGTGACAAAACATGGTGATCTCATGATGTTCACAAAGACAATGCACTTGCAATTTAGTGATATCCACACAGTTGTGGTCTTGACCGGTCTTGAAGTAAAATCCCGAGTCCTCTTAATCTGAGACCAAGGCAAGACCGAGTCCAAATGCAGTTGAGACTGAGACAACACCAAACCCATAAAAAAATGGTCTTAAGATGGTCTCAAGTACTACAACACTATCGGTTTTGTCGCAGGTCGGTTAACCGGTGGGAAAATTTCCTCACTGTCACATCCCTAGTTGGTTTTGAGCTGCTTTACAGTTGAATTGCATCTTGCAGCTTCAACACTGATATTGAACTGAATCAACATTGAATCAACATTGAACTGACTACAGAGAAGTAACAACATTGTTGCCTTTCGTCTATAGCTGACCGATTGATTAACTTCACACTGTGATGAATGTGAAATGACTAGAGTATTTTACACATTTGTTTTCTGTTGTACTGAAAATCAGCACATCTGTGATCCAGCCATAAGAGCGAGGCCATGGGAAGCCAAAGTATGTGAGTGAGGCGACAGCAGTTTCTCTCACTGAAACCACTCCATTCCAACTCCACTACAGGTTTTCCATGTCTTGCTAATCGCAGGCAACACACACAGAGCTTTTGGCTCTCAGCGCTCACATCTGCTCTAGAACACCAGAAGTGTGACACAAACATTGTGTGGATTGGTGCTCTTATTCAAATGATGGAGGTGAAGTGGGTTTGGAATCTCATGTTGTCTTTAAAAAGGTTTCATTTATGATTCTCGGTCCCTATTTGTTCTGGATTTATTTATTTATTTTCCTCTTTTTAATCTCCCATGAATAATTTACGTCACTGCTGTGTCAGCATGTGGGACAGGCGAGACGCAGGAAACATGGAGGAGTGAAGGAAATGTTTCAGATTTTCCAGAAAAGGGTTTTGCTGGACAGTGACACAGTGTTTGGCTGTACTAGGCTGTGTACGTGTGTGTGTGTGTGTGTGTGTGTGTGTGTTTTGTTGATGTGGTGCTGTTTTTGGTTTGTTTTTGTGTTTATTATGTTAGTCAAGGCTGAAGGACTTTTCTTTATTACTTCTTCACTCTCAAATACAATTGCTGTCCCTATTTTCTCTTGTCTCAGTCTTTCAGTCTCTCCACATGAACCATCACAAGTGGGATGTTTCCCAAGTATGGCTGGGTTACAGTATGTGTCATACTGTTTACACTGCAGTATATATATATTTGCACAGCATAGGACTGCATTTAGTTAATGCGAGGAGTAATTCAAAAACATAAGAGCAGTGTGTATCCCAAAGGCAAGATGAGGAAGAACTTACTAAAAGGGGAAATATAGTTCCCAATAACTATCAGTTGGAAACTTTTGCTGAATCTCGGATTTAAGACCCAATAATAATAATAATAATAATAATAATAATAACAGATATACTGAAACTTGTCAGTATACTTGTACAGTTAAATGCTTGAGCTATAAAAGCAGCAAACTCTAAGCAAAAACTTTCATCTGTCTCTTTGTCTTTGCACTAATCCTACAAATTCTCTTCAAGAAAGAATTTCCTGCTTTCCTAAACATGCTGCGTTGGTTTCTGTCCTCCCCCGTTTCATGTAGCAGCTCTGTCTTGCCTGCCCTGACCCTACATGACCTTTGATTTATTCTTGCCAAAAAAAGAAAGGATGAAATACAGACATGCACACACTGTGGGAAAAGTGAATGGGGCAGAGAGAATGTTGTGATGGATAGAACAGGAAAAAGAGGAGGGGGGAGAAGAAAGAAAGAAAAAAAAACATACTCTTTGCTAGTTTCCCAGAGTCCCACATTGCCCAAGGGATGAGAGAAGCACAGAGAGAGAGAAAAGCTGATCGCTGATATCCCAATGAAATCAGTTTGGCATTTTCTGTTTGAATAGATTAACTCAAACCTGAACTTACATAATCATAATCTACTCATCTCATCAAAGAACTAATTTAAAGTGTTTGCCAAGCTACAATCTACTCAGAAATGAAGGTAGTTCAGCAGGATGTCAGCCTGTGTTTGTGAAAACAGAATTATATTGAATTAATTTTTTTTTTTTTTTTTTTTTTGGAACCTGTGATACGTTTTTCAGGATTTTTGTTTTATCAATAAAAGGTTAAAAATGAACAGCATTTATTTAAAATAGAAAGGTTTTCTAACAATATACACTACTGTTCAAAATATTTATATTTTTAATAAATGCTGTTCTTTTTAACTTATTCATCAAAGAATCTTGAAAAAAGTATCACAGTTTGCAAAAAAATATTTGGCAGCACAACTGTTTTCAACATTGATAATTCCAATAATAAATCAGCATATTAGAATGATTTCTGAAGGATCACGTGACACTTAAGACTGGAGTAACCGCTGAAAATTCAGCTTTGCATCACAGGAATAAATTATATTGTATACTAAAATAAAAAAAAAAAAAGCAATATTACTGTTTTTTTCTGTATTTTTGATCAAATAAATGCAGCCTTGATGAGCATAAGAGACTTCTTTAAAAACATTAAATGAGAGGGTGTGTCCAAACTTTTGACTGGTAGTGTGTGTGTGTATATATTAATATATAACAGTTAGATCACACAATCTGTAATTTAGTCCGTAATTTTCTCTTTTAAAAAATGATTGTTTTTGCTTGAATTAAACATATTAGTTGAGCATTAAAGAGATAAACTGAATATAACAAATAAAATGCTAGAATGTAACAGAGAGGAAGACAGCCATAAACTTGGATAAAAAAACCTGCACCACTTACTGGAAAAAGTAACTTGTAACTGAAAAATGTAGACCAATTTGAAAAATGCTGAGCTATAGTCTTGTTGCTGAAAAAAGGAACATAAATGAATGTAATTAACTTTAACAAAAGTAGAAATGCTACCTTTGGTTACACTGCTAACACTGCTCTCCACATCATACAAGTGACAGTCTGCCACAGTATGGCCTCATACACAACATTCAGGAGTGTCAAGTGCACTTAAATACTGGAGAGAATTGCCAAAATATTTAGTTTTGTTTGTGATCTGAAAAACAAATCACTCCTGAAATTGCTATGTTTGATGGTGTACCACTGACAGAGGCATTGTGATTTATTTAAGCTTGGAGGACTGTTTCAAGCATGCTCTTACAGTCTGACCATGTCCACTCATTAGGAACACCTTTGGGCTTGTTTGTTGGCTTAGCTCTTTAAGCTATCCAGTCAATGGAGTTGTTAAAGTGGGCAGGGTTATGATATTTATAGATTTTCAAAATTTAGCATTTAGATTTTTTTTTTTTTCCAAGATCTGGCAACATGAATGAGTCAAGGCTTGTATTCTCGCATTGCACTTAGAAGTCATACGTCATTAACATTTCAGTTCAATTTCGTCCACACTGCATAGAATTACTGTAAATGCAGTTTTCACTACCAATGATTTTTTTTTGGAGATAATTGGGTTATAGAATGTAGTTGTCACTCCAGTAAATAACTATACTGTGTGTAAATAGAACTTTTTAAGCATTAAAAGGTGAATTGCCAACTGTTTAGCTGGAGTGTGTATGTGGATTTTTCCTATAAATACAGCCCCCGTCTTCATGAGGGAAACCTTTCTGAAGGCAGATTTTTATACCGCATGCCACCGCAAACAGTAAACAACACAATTTGTGACTAATTGCTTTAAGACTGAGGTTCAGGCCTTGTAAAGCAGCACGTGTGAAGTGCTCGACTCGATTCATGGTTAAACAGTTCAAAATGCTGACAGAGGTTTACTGATGCCTCTTAGCATGTCCAGGTCACATCTCCAGATTTTGTAATGTAGGATTAAAACAATATTAGTTTAATCACAGTAAAGCATATTGTCCACATCTTGTATGTCTCCCTTATTTGACATAACACATATTTTACACCCAATAAATTCAGAATCCTATACATATTGAAATGGGATTTTAGACAAGGTTCTTCCTGTTTCACTAACATACAGTTTTGTGTCCCACCATTTTGTATTTTTTTCTGGTTTCTAGTACTATGCTAATGCGCGTTGTACTGTGTAACGGAGTTAAAAAGAACATTAATACTACCGGGTCTGACTGGAAGTTTAGGAGAAGATTTCCACTAAGGAAAAATATTGAGTGAGGGGGTTAGGCCATAGAGACGGGAGAGGAAGGCAGAGGCTTTTGACAAAATACTATTTTCACAGCCATGAGCCAGAAACACATGTGGAAACAATCAGACGTGAAACTCTTCCTGATAACATCATCAGAGCGCCGCGCCATGTTTCTCAACGTCTCCAGGCGAGGAGACTGTGTATTTACAGGATGGAATAACAAAGAAAATGCTTTCATACCTGCAATGGGGAAAATATACTAAGAAATAGTTTGATTCGGCCATTAAAGAGAATTCTGTTCTGGGAAGTTAGCAAACACACCTACACACACACACACACACACACACACACTTTCACACAGCTATTTCCAGACCATTACTGCTGCCATTCCTGGTGTGTGTGTGTGTGTGTTTTTCTTTTTTTGCTGCTCTGGATTAGAAACAGAGACAACGGCAGTGAAATGAGTTAAACAAAGAAAGGGAGAGAAAGCAAAAGAGGCTCTTTGCTGCACTTTTGCAGAAGTCAGATATAAATTTGTTTAGACTGTAATATAGGCTTGCTACTCACTGAATGCCGCAGAAAATACTCAAACTTATACTAGTTATAAAACCAGTGAAGCAGTGCAACAGCAGGCATTATGCAATGTGTTTCACATTGTTGTCTCATGACCACATCGCATCGCAAGTGAGTGGTATGTAGATATTTCATCTTGGAAATAACCACAGTTTTTTGTTTTTTCGTTGTAATTCAGTTTTGTGTAAAACAATGATGAAAAATAAAGATCAGGCCATTAAATTATTGGGTTGTAGCAGTTAACTGGAAGTGTTCAGAGTGTTCATTTGGCCTCGAAATTGAAATGTATGTATAGTAACATATTTCAAGTGAACCTGGGTTTTTTCACAGTTTGAAGGAAAATGTTAATTTGTGGCACGTGTGGCTGCTGTGGCGACCCCTGATAAAGGAAAAGGAGAGAGAGAGAGTTCATTTGTGGCATTTTGTGTTTTAGTTCCAGATTCAGCTCCGGACAACGTAACGGCTGTGGTAAATGGAACAGAAGTGCTCCTGAGATGGTCAGAACCTCCTGGAAAGATAAACGGACAACTGCAGGGGTACATGATGGAGTACAGCGCACCTAATATCGAACAGGTGACCATACACACACACTGACAACGGTATTTGTGTTTGCTGTTGGATTTCCATTTCTTAATCTCTGCAAAATTACCATGTTCTTGTCTTTTCTCTTTACTAAATGAATGTTGACTAAATTGCGTTGTTGTTTATGATGGACTGTTCTGCATATGTCCGGTCTGGCAGGTTGTGGTGGACACAGGTTTGGACACAGAGCTGTTTGTCAATCTTTCAGCACCCCTGTCGAACGTTTCCTTCAGAGTGTGTGCTTACACCGGTGCGGGACAGGGACCCTGGACGCCCCTCCAAACCATCACGCTCATTCCTGCAGGTACGAAAGCAGGCAGACAGTAATCACATCTAAAATTCTCACTGGTCAAACAGTTGCGCTGAATGTTAATGGGCTCTTTCCTTACAATGTTTTGCAGAAACGGGCCAGTCCAGAGGTGAGTGACATACATGCACTAGTGTTTTTTACACAATGATGGGAACTTTCTATTGACTTGTACATGTTCTACATTGACCCCAACCCTAAACCTAACCCTCTGTACATCTGTATGTTTTAATTAAGAGGCAAAATATAACTGATTTTGGACATATATTCCCTCAAAAATAGAGACCACAGAGGATATGGAAGTGGACTTTTACTTCCCGTTTTTAGTGTCCTTCTTAAAAAATGTTATTTTTTTCTCCGCTGTTGCTGTCTCAGAAAAGAGGAAGAAAAAGAGAAATGAGAGCAAGAAAGGAACAAAAAGAAATGAAAGTAAATGAGTTGCAGGCAGAAGCTGAGAGGAGTTTTACTGAGTGGGAGGCATGTGGAAAGATTTTAGGACGTTCTTTAGAAGCAACACGCCCTGCTGTAAATATGGACATCTTGCACTGAGGTCATTTAATGAGCTAATTCAACCAATGACCAACTGAACAAAACACACGTTCACTCTCTAGTCTCTTATCCAGGGGTTTTAGGGTGAACAGATGAACATGATAAAACATAAAGACAGCTTAGTGCAACAGTATGGTATCCCTTATTTGCGCAACCCAAGTTTGAATGTGGACTGGTGTGACTTAACTAGATGTAAACTACAGTTCATGACTGCTTCTATAACTGAATTAACACTGGCTGTGACTATTTGCAATGCAAAGCCTCAGATGGTGACACATGCTCATTAATAATGCTCTTCTATTGTAAGGCTCAGTCTAACTAGCCACCAGCACTACAATAGATTTCAGACCTGCTTCAGATCCATCCAACCAGATGCCAAGTCAGATTTGATGAAGTCAGTTATTTTTACACAGCTCTGCAGAAAATGATCACTATCAGCTCTCAGAAAGCAACTCAAAGACAACTGTTCTCTCTATATAGCATGGACTGTATTCAAGCTATTCAACCCCCAAAAGACAAACTTTTAGGATGCTCTGTGTGCTCTGGTGGATGCATCAGGTGTGACCCTCTTATACAGTTATTTTCACTTACATTCACTTACAGCCAGTAAGTAACCACCTAGCAAAAGCACTCTCGCAGCAATATCGCAGTGTGCTAGCATTTACTAAGATGATCTACATAGCAGAGTTGTGGACTCGAGTCACATGACTCGAGATTGACTTGTGACTCGACATAATCAAAGAAGACTTGAGACTTGACTTAGACTTTGACAGCAATGACTGAGACTTGAACCCTGTCACTCGGCAAGTCTTTAGAGTTCTGATCGACATAGGCTGGTTACTGAAGCATATTTTTTACAATGGTATGATTACCGCAGCTTTTGGGTCTCGCTAAGTGAGCTCTTGTATTGTTTTTATCAATATAATTAGGGTGACCATACATGCTCTTTTTGAACTTTCCTGAATCGCCTAAAATGTCCGGGATTTGGCTTTTTCTTTCTACAGTCTCCATTCGTTGTGTGCATTTTTATATTAAAGCCTTGTGCGGGACTGTTTTCTTATCCCGCTCCCTGCAAAAGTATTGAATATAATTTTCACGTTATAGTCGTTATCAATGCGCTGAGTATTTAAATCACTTTGGATGCAGCTCATGTTGGATTTAGGGCTGCCAAATCCGCATTTTTTTCATGGTATTGGGTTGATTTTTTCAGGTGGGTTAAAAGTTTGAAACATTTTACATTCTACCTGTGATAAAACTGGTAGATAGTAGTTTTGTGAAGGATGGCCACTGTGGTAGGAAGCTTTTTAGCTGTGTGTATGATCAATCTGCATAGCAGTGACTGTAAAATATGTAGTTTTGGTATGGAAATGACATATTTTGATACAAAAACTAGGACCCCAACTGATTCAATTGATTAATTCAAATCACTGAATCATAAACAAATGAAACAGTGGATAAATTATTCATTCAATTAGACCTATATTTGTTAACAAACAATGATTAATTCCTCAATAAAACACCACTAATTATTGTATCTTTGCAATTATTCTTACTATAGACTATTATTGATTTTAAATTTAATGTAGCAATTAATACAGTGACACTAATTTGGGTAAACAGCACTGATGACTTGTCTAGGACTTGAAGCTTAAAATTGAGGACTTGACTCGAGACTTGAATGCAAAGACTTGAGACTTACTTGTGACTTGCAAAACAATGACTTGGTCCCTCTTCTGCTACATAGTAACTCATAGAAACAGTTGACAACACCGTAGCTGTGTTTTGCACTCAGTCTCTTCAGAAAAATGTAAAAATTTAGTTCATCAAAACTAAAATAAGCTTAAATTGTCTATCTTGGACATGTTTTTATTCCCTAAACTCATTCGATTGAATGACAAAATTAAAAGACCTGACAATGAAAACTATAAACACAAGGGCAATGACAAACTAAACTAAACAAACTAAAAGTCTACAAAGCAAAAGCACATGCAGGAAATATGTTGGACTCAAGAGTGTGCCTGCAATGGCTCGAAATCCTGTCTAAGTAGGCAGCTCACTAGGTTTCCAAACAGAGCTGGAAACTTGCATGCATGTTTCCTTCTTTTCTCTTTATAATCTAATTTACATTGACATTCTTGACATTTGTAATCAGTGTCTTTCTCCGTGTCTGTGTGAAGGTATCTTGAGTCCTCCGGCGTTCTCCTGGCACTGGTGGTACGTGGTCATGGCCATCGCTGTCGCCATCGCTCTAGCAGTGCTCTTGGCTGTGTATGTGACCAGGCTGAGGCGGAAGGAGACACGTTTTGGGTGAGTAGTAATGAGGCTTTTTGCTGGACTCTGACACTGTGGATAGAGCAGACCCACTGAGCAAAGTTACGTCCAGCGCACGTCTTTTTATGTATTTACAGACGTTGAAAAGACGTCCACTGAGGAGCCAGAACGAAAGTTTTTAAGACGTCTTTTTCTGACGTGTTCTGGACGTCCGATATAGACGTTCATGGAACCTCTGAACAAGGTTAAAAACTAGTTCAAATGAGGTTAGTATTTAAGTTAAGATTCATTTTTACATCATTTATACTGTTTCTGGAACAAATAAACACTCTCAGGATACATTAGATTTAAAATGTTACTGCAATGTGATTTCCGTTTATACATGAAAAGCAACTCACAGACACTGTCCAAAAATGATGAAAATAAAGGAATCTTCACTGAAACAGTGTTTATAAGATAATTGAATGATCACAGCATGAGCTTCACTCATTACTGACTTGATTTCTGTCAGACATCTATAGCTTTTATTAATAATCACCAGAGGTTTAAATGTTGGTATTTGTTTCATTTGAAGTCATCATTGTTGTGGATAGTGTTTGCTTTAGCTAGGATCTTGCATTAGCTTGTTGTTTGGCAGTTATAACTGTGTTTGATAAAAGCACAACTGATCTCAGCTTCATGCTGGTGATAGATAAAATCATCAGGAAACGAGCATCTGATGTTGTGATTATAGTACTGTGTTTAAAACCATTAAACATTGTGAGTCTGCAGTACAGGTGCCGAGAGTAGTGAAATAATCACTTGATCTGAAGATGGACAAAATGCATATTTTTATGGATATTTTAAGGAAACGCAGCATGTCGACACACAGACATCAAGATTTTGCACATGAATCACAACAGTGGTGACAAACAAAAAAAGCTTCATAGTACAAACTCATCCTTAATTCTCAAGCTTTTTTGTTCTGATTGTCACTGTTGTTGTGAGTCCTGTGCAAAATCTTTATGTCAGTGTGTGACTTCATGACACATTTTCAAAAAAATATTTAGTGTATATGCTTTTTCGTCCATAAATAAGTACAACCAGCAAAATTGATTATCAGACGCTCATTTTATTACGTTTACCATCATTAATTGAAAGATGTTAACACTTGATTTCAGCTTTCTCTGTCATAACGTTTGGGTTTCACAAACACTGTTACAACAGTCAAAAAAAAAGCTAACATAAGAAGTACAAGGATCAAGATCATCTAAACCTCTGGTAATTAGTAATAAAAGCTATAGATGTCTGACAGAATTAAAGTCAGTAATGAGTGAAGCTCATGCTGTAATCATTTAATTATCTCATAAACACTGTTTCAGTGAAGATTCCTTTATTTTCATCATTTTTAAATCTAATGTATCCTGAGAGTGTTTATTTGTTCCAGAAACAGTATAAACGATGTCAAAATGAATCTTAACTGATGTTGAAATATGTCTACTAACCTCATTTGAACTAGTTTTTAACCTTGTACAGAGGTTCCATGAACGTCTATATCGTCTTAAAAAAGACGTCTTAAAAACTTTCATTCTGGCTCCTCAGTGGACGTCTTTTCAACGTCTGCTGGACGTAACTTTGCTCGGTGGGGAGATGTTAATGCTACTATTAAACCGAAAACTGAAAAATGAATAGGTATACATGAAATAGAGACTTGTAGTAGAGTAGTGAATGTGACAAGGACTAACAGGCAGGAATTAGAAGGCAAACAATTCTCTTACATATTTTTGTTTAGCAATGTTTACAACATTATAAGTGTAGTATAGTTTAGGTGTAATATTACCAAAGTATAAAAACTGAATAAAGTAATGAAAAATACTAAGAGATACTGTTCAATGTGAAGAATATGTGGGCTTACACAAGGTCTTGTGTATTTGTGTGTTGTTGTACAGTGAGGCGTTTGAACCCATGATGGAGAGTGGTGAACTCGTCGTTCGATACCGAGCTCGTCGAACATACAGCCGACGCACAACAGAAGCCACACGTGAGTTTGCTTTCTCTCCAGTAACATATTAACCTGACTGCTCAGTACTGACAGTCTTTACCTGTTTGCACATGTAGCTGTAACTAGATCAGGAACACCTGGTCCAGAACTGATAAACAGGAATTCATTTTCTGCATTTTAGGAGGGTGTTCTACTTTTCCATTTTGCCATTTAGAAGTTATAAGAATTTTTTTTAAAAACATGCTTTTATTTTATTGTTGGAATGCTCAAAATTTAACCATCGGTGATTATGTCATGTTAAGATTAGCATACTAGATTTAACATTTGGCAGATAGAAGTGACTTTGCATTCAAACTACACATTTACATTCGATCAGTTCTTTCCCCAGCTGTCAAACCCATGACTTTGGTATTGTTAATGCCATTGCTACTCTGTCTGTTTGTATGTATATTGTATACACACACACAGTCTTGGCCAAAAATATCGGCACCCCTGCAATTCTGTCAGATAATGCAACACTTCTCTCAAAAAAATTTTTGAAAAAAAAAAAAAAAGTTTTGGGTTTTTTTTGGTTTGTGTTTGTTTGCACTGGAACAACCCCCTTTTCAAGCATGTGATGCTCCTGTAATTTGTGGCAAGTAACAGGTATGAGCAAGTAATCACACCTGCAACCAGGATGGAGAAAAGTTGACTCAACCTTTGTGTTGTGTGTCACACTGAGCATGGAGAAAAGAAAGAAGTGCAAAGAGTTGTCTGTGGATTTAAGAGAAAAAATTGTGGAAAAACATGGACAATCTCAAGGCTACAAGTCCATCTCCAGAGATCTTAAATGTTCCTTTTGTGCTTGTTCCTTGTGCATTTGTGCTGTTTGTCCAATTCCTGTATCCACTGTGTGCAATATCATCAAGAGGTTTACAGCCCATGGCACTGTAGCTAACCTCACTGGACATGGACGGAAGAGCAAAATTTATGAAAAATTACAATGAAGGATTGTTCGAATGGTGGATAAAGAACCCAGCTAATTCAAGCTGATCTGCAGTCACAGGGTACAACAGTGTCAGCTCACACATCTGTCGCCATCTGAATGAAAAAGACACCACTGTTGACACAAAGGCATAAAAAAGCAAGACTGGAGTTTGCCAAAAATGTATGTGACAAAACCACAATCCTTCTGGGAGAACGTACTTTGGACAGATGAGACAAAAGTAGAGCTTTTTGGTAAAGGACATCATGGCACTGTTTACATAAAAATAAATGAGACCTTCAAAGAAAAGAACACAGTCCCTACAGTCAAACATGGTGAATGTTCAAAGATGTTTTGGGGTTGTTTTGCTGCTTCTGGCACTGGATGCCTTGACTGTGTGAATGGTATCATGAAATCTGGTAATTACCAAAGAATTTTGGGGCCACAGTGTCAGAAAGCTGTGTCTCCACCAGAGGTCATGGGTTTTCCAGCAGGACAATGACCCAAAACACACTTCAAAAAGCACAGAAATGGTTACAAACAAAGTGCTGGAGAGTTCTGAAATGGCCAGCAAGGAGTCCAGATCTGAATCCCATAGAACACCTGTGGAGAAATCTCAAAACAGCAGTTGGGAGAAGGCATCCTTCAAATCTGAATGACATAGAGCAGTTTGCAAAAGAGGAGTGGTCCAAAATTGTAGAAAGGAGTGTAGGAAACTCATGCATGGTTACAGGAAGTGATTGATTTCAGTTATTTTTTACAAAGGGGATGCTACCAAATATTAAGTTAAGGGTGGCAATAATTTTGTCCAGTGCATTTTTTTTGGTTCTGTGTGGAATTGTATTAGATTTGACTTTTATTCTGTTTTTTGTGTAGTTCCAATGCAAAAAAAATAAATAAATAAATAAACATTTGAGTACCAAAACATTTGCAACTGCAACAATTTTATGATAGAAGGGTTGCATTTTCTGACAGAATTGCAAGGGCATCGATATTTTGGCCATGATTGTATTAATGGTGTCAAGAGTGACAGAAGATCAGCCAGCCTCCCTTCACTGTTCTTTGACAGAGTTGTGAAGGAAATGTGCATCTGCTATCACATTTCACCCTCAAAACTGGTGGATTCGTCTCTGCCAGGGATCATCTTGACACCAATGTGCCTCAACATGCAGGAGCAACAAAACTGAATAGAGAGACTTAAAAAAGTTTACAGAGGAACAGAGATCAACAGATAACACATTCACACAATCACATATTCACAAGAAATGGGTGTTGGCTTTAAAACCTGACAGAAAACAACCACACACACACACATATCCTGTGAAACTTGCTGGTGTAGAAGCTTGAGGAAATCATCATCAAGTCTCAGCTGGAAGTAATAAACCTGAGCAAATGTCACACACATTCATTACACAATATTATGGTACTCTGTAGGTATTACCATACTTTAAATGGTTCTAAACAGCTTGTATTATAATGTTGTACAGGTTCTTATATACAAACAAACTGAATCACACTGTTAATGCAGGCAGCATGACTGAAGCATGAAATAAATAGCATATTAATTAATTTTCATAAAGTGATGTATAAATAGAGTTATAAAGCCCAATATAATAAGTAGCTGTTATGCAAAAACTGTAAATACTAAATACTTATAGACCATTAATTTATTTTAAAGACAATATATTTGTCAAGTTGTCAGACATAACTGAATGTATGTCCAATTAAAGAAGTAACACTATATTATTTATCTATTTTAATATTGTGCATACAATAATGCTTACATAAAGACTCATAATTTACTATGATCACCTCAAGTTAAACTGCATTGTTTCAGTTGCATTCTGTGTAGTTGCCCACAACGCTTAGGTGACAGGACTTTGAAATAACAAACAGGGAAAACGATAAAAAACATGACTTACATTGCATCTAACAAGCAAGCTCCATTCAAGCTCCATGATCTGTTTTTTTATATAGATTTTTTTCATCATTTGAATGGCTTGTGAAAGTTTTTTTAAAAGATAAAATCAAATTTGCTTTAATCAGGGAGAAGATATTGCGCATATTTGACGATTCAAGAATGGTCCAATCACACAAGGCCAAAATATAAAAAAACAATACTGATTGGCTTAGATCTAAAGTGAAAGAAAGAAGAAAGCTTAGCCTCAAGTCATGTGCGTTTCAAAAATTTACAGACCTAATTGGCACTCATTTGGCCGGTGGGCTGCACACACAAACAAACTATATATATATATATATATATATATATATGTTGCAGTCTAAAGCCTAATAACTCAAGCATCAGTATTACTATTGCTCAGCAGAGTCCTTTCCATAGCTTTACACTCCCTGCTGAAAAAAAAAACAGCTAAAACCAGCCTTGGCCAGTTGCCTGGTTTTAGCTGGTCAGCAGGCTGGTTTTAGCAGGGTTTTGGCCACTTTCCCAGCCTGGCCATTTGGGGTCGATTCAACCCGCGGACATCAAACACTGGCTGAAAGCGAACTTCCCACTCTCCCTGCAAATCGCCAACTAAAGCCACGCCCCCTTAACGCATCCAACATTACCCATACAGACCAGAGACAGCATTACTACAATACATTTTAACACCACCTACAATAAGTATGTTCCCCGAGCTTAATAAAAAACCTCACGCATCGACACACTCATCCACATACATGAGGATTAAGTGAGGAAAAATGTACACAAGCATGTATCCAACTCAGGTCACAAACAGAAAGGAAATAAATAACATAAAGAGAGACAGATGTCGGTAGAGCGAGTCACCTCTCCAGAACTTACAGACACGCACACATGCGCAGTTGTCAGCCTGCCAGAAAAACTACCGTAAATGCTCTAGTGGCCGTTACATCATATGTCATTAACCGTGAGAACACTTTATAGTACAGTTAGTAAAAGTATTACAATACCAGGAAATAATTGTTGAAATTTGAATGCGCCGATGACATATGTGTCTGCGCGAACAGTATGCGCAGAGGTATGCAAATACATGCTGACAGGCAAGTAGGAAAAGCAATAAAAATGCAAACATTTTAATTGGACAAACATTTCTTGGTCCTATGCATTCCACAGATTATAAATGCATACAAGTACATTTAAACCACTTAACTTAATAATTGATATCGAGATGTGAAGAGACTTTTATCCAACATAACAAAAAATGTTTCTGAAGACAACCACTTACTGCACCTTTAAAATAACATGTTTTGTCATTAATGCAGTTAAGCGTAGCTTGCTCTGAACCTGAAATATTCCTTCAACATCAGAAACACTTTGATACATTTTCTCTGCCATGAAATGAGTCACATTTTAAGCTGAACTCCAGTGGATACATATCCTGACTGTAACACTCATGCATATCTCACTGCTGTCATGAGCTGAATCATTGAAACAAAAGCTGAACTTCTGCACCATCTCAAGGTCTGTATTACATTTGGTTTCTGATGCAGAACATTCCAGTGAAGCCTGACGTGGTGTGTTATGAGATAGCAATTGAGGTCATGATAGCTTGAGCTTGTTTTGAGCAGTAGTAAAAGGGTGGAGGGTTTATGTCATCTGGACAAGCTCCATTACAATTCCTTCTCTTTTTTTTTTTTACACGCTCTCTTTCTATCCCACCTACTCTCTTGATTCCATCTGGGTTCATTTAAAGAGCGAAACAATCTTGCAACATTTTTAAAATCACAGTGTGTTTTGACACACTGCTGCTAAATACAGTTTTCACTCCCTCTGCTGAGTTACTGCTTCGGGAGCGTCAGCAGCATTCTTCAGATAGAGGCTGTTGGGAAGAGCTAGTTCATCTAAACAACTGCTTGTGCCATTATCATCACAGTTTTCCTGTCATTTTTCATTACTCCATCCATAGTTCTTCAGTCGAGTTTGGAACTTGAGCCCTCTATCCTGGACTGAAGGCCAAAATGATTCACTTTCATCACACTTGAGATTATATGAACATTACGTGACTAAAACTCATGAACAAATGTACTACCTAAATACTGAGGTAGTAACAACCAAGCGTAAAAGGAAGTTTACAACTTACAGTTTAATATGACATATTTCAATTTAGTATTCCAAACAGAATACTAAATTAGAAAAAACTCAAGGGAAAGGCTTGATTTTAGTGCACCTGCTGTTTTTACTTGGGTTCATTTTATTGACTTTTTCTGTTATATCTTGATTTTGACATGGAAATTCTCTCCCATGGAATGAAATAGGACTTTCAGTTATTTTCAAATGCGCTTCTCATTTTGTCGTCTGAATAGAAATAAAAGAGACAACTGTCTCTTACATTTCATTTAGATTTACATGTAGGTAAAACATGATAAGCAAGTTCTTGTAAACTTGCAGGCACCTGAAGTGTAAACATAACAATCATTGTGTATTCAGGGTCAACAGATATCACCTTTAACTCTCACCTGACTTCGGTTGATTGTCCCACTTGATCGTGTTACTTCACAGAGAGGAAACAGCATTATGTCAATGCCCAAACCAAGTTTCTCTCAAAAGAATTTATTGTTTTTCTCACATCTCAAAGAGAGGCTTTGAAATCTGATGCTAATCTCTCATTCTTTTCTCAGTGAACTCTCTGGGGATCAGCGATGAGCTCAAGCAGAAGTTACAGGACGTAATGGTGGACAGACATAAGCTAACGCTGGGAAAAACACTCGGGGAAGGTGAGTGTTGCGTAACTGCCGTAAGGAACCGTGTGCTGTATTGTCTGGACTGATGATCAGACTGTAATGGGTTGTTTGTGCGTGTCTGTGTGGCTGCAGGTGAGTTCGGCTCAGTCATGGAGGGTTTGCTCACTCAGGAAGACTCTGTGCTCAAAGTGGCAGTGAAGACCATGAAAAGTGAGTCAATAGCAACTGCAGCATCTCTGAAGACACCTGCAGTCATTCTCATCACACTAACCTCATCCTCCTGCTGTGTTTTGCTCAGTTGCTATCTGCACTCGCACTGAAATGGAAGATTTCCTAAGAGAGGCGGCCTGCATGAAGGAGTTTGATCATCAGAATGTTATGCGGCTTCTAGGTAAGCGTGTTCACTTTTCTGATGTCATGGCAAAACAAATACAAGTAAGTTTTGCTTATAGTGACATGGACCATCCATCTTGCCAAACACAGTAACAGGAGGCTGGTCACTAGACATCTAATGTCTGCAGTCAGCAGTTTGTAGATCAGGAAGCACATTAAGACAGTATATTCAGGGTTCCCACGGGTCATGGAATTTCTGGAATATTATGAAATTTTAAAAGGCCTTTTCCAGTCATTGAAAGTCAGGGAATTTTTTTTTTTTTTTGGTCCAAGTAATGGAATATCAGGGATTTTTGTTTGATGCTTTAAATTTTAGTTTCCATTTATCAAAATGTAATTTTTCTATACTGTTTTTTTATCGTTTTTTTTTTTTACACGTTTTTATTTTGCCTATTTATGGTTAAGCTATTTTTCAGTGCCATTTGATTCCCTTCCCGCACGTCAACTGGCAATCACTTAAGTCAAAGTCAGTTACCAGGCTGTACCTGATAAATAAGGCACACATGCCAGGAAAATGTAAATTTCAACAGCTTTGGCTACAAAATGAGCACTTCAAAGACTGGGTGTGAAAAGTAGATGATAGAAAAGCAAAAACTAAATGTGAAGAAATAAAAAAAACTGAATGATGAATTTGATTACAAACAGAAAACAGAGTGTTTAACCCCTGAAATCATAAAAAACATAAATTCATTTCTATTGAAATTGTACAGAAAAAGCCAGTTACCGCCACTAAATAAATAATAAAAAAAGGGTTATTGCAACTTCTCACAATTGTGTGATACAAACTCCCATTTCTGATGGTTTTTCTCAGAATTGTGAGATATAAAGTCAGAATTGTGAAAAAAAAGTCGCAATTGTGAGTTATAAAGTCAGAATTGCATGATATAAATTCGCAATTGAAAGTTAAGTCAGAATTGTGTGATATAAACTCGCAATTCTGTGAACATCCATATTTTTTCTTTTCAGAAATGATTGAGTATATCTCACAGTTCAGAGAAAAAAGTCTTATTTAATCTTAATTATCTTTATCTTCTTTTTATTTAGTGGCAGAAACGGACTTCCGTAGTTTTGTACTAAAACAGCTGTAAACAAGTAAATAAAGCTTGTAAATGGTTGGATCTGTTCATTATAAGTCATGGAAATTCAGCTTTTTAGTCAGTGAAAGGCAGGGAAAAGTCAGGGAATTTGACATTTGGCTTAGAGTGGGAATCCTGTATATTGATACTTAAACTTAGAATTATGAAAGAATTATCACATTCAGTAGTTGAGAATATGTTAATCACAGAAATAAGGAAGTGAATGAAATTGCAGCAGATTTGAATGAGCTCCGAATAAAAACTGACATCAGCAAGAGGTCTGGAAAGTGATCACTGTACACAAGTGAATCATGCACAATACAATAGAAGTACTTCTTTAAAAAGCAAGTGGTGTATTTTTTGTGGGTTCTTTAAAAGAGACTTGACTGAAGTGTCTTTTCTGTGTGTTGTGTGATAGGCGTGTGTCTGCAGACAGTGGAGAGCGAAGGCTACCCGTCTCCTGTCGTCATTCTTCCCTACATGAAGCACGGCGACCTCCACAGCTACCTGCTGTACTCCAGACTCGGCGACGCACCTGTGGTGAGTTCAGTCGCACAATTTTAGAGGACATCCTGAAATACTGAAGAGAAAAATGAGAGAAAGAGAAATTTAGAGGGGATATAAAGTCACAAAGACAGCAAATAAAAAGGATGTACACAATACATTTATCTGAATCTATAAAATCTGAATTGAACTGGAAAAATAAAGTTAAATATTTTGGATTTCACACACAAATTTGAAACAGCGGCTCATACAGACTCAGATTGTCCTATCTGGCTGCAGCATTACTCTCTAAAAAAAAGTCCTTTTTACAAACATTACAGCATCACTGATGAATGTGAACACTGTGAAGAAAAGCAAAGCTGCTCTTCTCTGATGCAATCACAGTGAATGATTCTATCAAGATCTAATAGATGACCAGTTTGTTTTGTAGCTAAATGCACATCCTCATGGTCAGAGTTGTGAAACTCCTTTGTAATCATAAATGAAGTTCCTCTAGAGGACATTCGTCAGGCACATTCCCAAGAAATACAGTGCATTCTTAGGAACATGTTGTAAAGCAGAAGTGTGTTTAAACCCTACTGGTCTATGATTTCTGTTCACTGTTTTGACAGTGGACGTGTCTGTGGTCAGAGCAGAATCTGGGAGAGTCTCTGGCACCACCTACCTGTCAAAACAAGAACACAAGAACAAGCGAAAAACATCCACTTACAAACTTACATTACATTGAAATATGCAGTAGCACTGAGCAGCTATTTGATGACAAAACGCACTGATGTTTTAGAATATCTCTGTCTTCTTTGTGTAGTATCTGCCGTCTCAGATGCTGGTGAAGTTCATGACAGATATCGCCAGAGGAATGGAGTACCTGAGCGGCAAAAACTTCATTCACAGAGACCTGGCAGCTCGAAACTGCATGTGAGTGCTGATGGGAAGCACACACACACACACACACACACACACACAAGCTCATATATTTACAACAACAGTCAACATGCAATATTGATTCGAGTGTTTTATTTGATTTCTGGTGACCAGGTTAAATGAGAACATGAATGTGTGTGTGGCTGACTTTGGTTTGTCTAAGAAGATCTATAATGGAGACTACTACAGACAAGGACGCATCTCTAAGATGCCTGTCAAGTGGATCGCCATTGAGAGTCTGGCAGACAGAGTGTACACCACTAAGAGTGATGTGGTAAGAGATCCTTAATTTGATAAACAATGAAGACTGAAAAAGAATAGATTCATAGCATTCCAGAGCTTAAACAAGAGGAGCAGCGGGCATGTTTCTGATGCCTCTTGGAGAGCTTACGCTAGTTCACACTCGAGCATTAAAAACTATTTACAGTGTACAGCAAGATTCAAAATTGATTGTGAATAATGCACTGGTGCACATTATTCCAAAGATGGCAAAATCTAATAGCAATATCTGTTGTTTTACAGTAGGGAGTATCATTTCCTGCCTTCTTTCTCAGCGTTCATGTTGTTTATGAAGGTGCATTTGTCTGTCCTGCAGTGGTCATTTGGCGTGACAATGTGGGAAATTGCGACTCGAGGTCAGACACCGTACCCTGGAGTGGAAAACAGTGAAATCTATGATTATCTGAGACAGGGTAACCGTCTGAAACAGCCTCCAGACTGCCTGGACAGCATGTGAGTATGCCTTTCAAAAACGTCTAAAGCTTTTTCACGCTATGCTTAGACCTGGGTTAACATATATTTAACCTCTGGTTAAAGGCTTAAGCCTTGGTTTAAAGTAGGGGTGTGCGATATGACGATTTTTGATCGTGGATGATTAAAATGTTTCTACAATCTGCTTTTGAATAAATATTGTAGTATCGTGCTACAGCCTGCCTCCGTCTCAACATACTATACAACACGACGTACATTCACTCACAGGACACTGCACTTATTCACAATCAAAAGTACGTTATTTACATGTGCTTGCCGGTAAAATACCGTTATTTCGTCCGTACAATGTTCTGAAGCGCACGCGCGATACAAGCCTGTCAAACAGCGCCTAATTACTGGACTAAGCTATCTTTCGCTAATACTGTCAAAAACACACAAGGATTACATATAAACACAGTTGATTATGTCTAAAGTGAAAGTAAACAGTTGAGAGAAAAACGAATGCGTGCCTGTATATTAGAAGCGTGCAGCTCTTAAAGCAACAGAACTAAACATGCCGCCGATTGTCATTAAACGGACAGTCCACCCAAACATTTACCCACTCACATGTTGTCCCAAATCTCTATTAATTTCTTTCTTGTGCTGAACACAAAATAAGATATTTTGAAGAATGTGGATAACAGTAGCTGGTCCCCACTGACTTTGATAGTGGGGAAAAAGTAACTGGGGACCAGCAGCTGTTTGGTCACCCACATTCTTCAAAATTAGCTTTATGGTCAACATGTTTTTTTTTTTAAATTGAGAATGAGTAAATGACAGAATTGTCATTTTTGGGTGATGGTATGCTAATAAAACAAAACACAAAGGAAAATCACTTACTGCTCTTGACTGAAGAACTTAATACAGTTGCTTTAATAAGAGTGTATAATTTATGTATATAGTGTTTTATTTTTATATTTATTAATTCAATTTCTTGAATGCTACTGATAAATACACCTATTGTAAGTGAAAATTAAAGCAGTGTTTGTTTTATTTGTATATTATGTGTATTTGTAACATGTAGTGTATCTTTGTTCTTGTTTTTTAATAACAAAGATAAAATAATGACAAAGATTTTTATCTTTGCCCACTTTGGTATTTTTTGTTTTGTTACCTTGTAAGGTTTTGGTTTTAAAATAGGGAAATTAGTTTGGCTGTACTGCTCAGACAACTTGTAAAATAGTAAAACCAACATGACAAAGAATCGTGATAAAATTGTGAATCGTGATATTTCTGAAAAAAATAAAAATAAAATTGTGATATGATATTTTTGCCATATCGCCCACCCCTACTAAAGAAAGTAGCACTGCTAGGTTATCAATGCATGTAGAAGGAACCAATGCAGTGCTAAATTCAACAAAACATTGACTGTATGTGATATGTGCTGTGTCACTGACAAAGACAAAGGCTTAAGAACAGGTAAAAAAAAAATAAAAAATAGAGTACGAAGCAGAAAGGTTATCTTATTATTTTTATGACAATTGACCTCATTCATTTGTAAATGCCTCAATGTAAACCAGATTTTTGTTGACTGAATTTGACTTCTAAACAGTTTTTAAAGACACTTTTACCAGTGGTCAGCAATTTGGACTGCAAACTCAAACTCAGCTAATTGTTTAATCTTTTTGTGTGTGTGTGTGTGTGTGTCACTGCTAAATAGTAGTGCAAGTAACAGCATCTGTATTTTAGCCTGGTGTTCTGTCCAGTATTTTATTTAAACACCTGCAAATGGTACTAAATAAGAACTGGCTCTGGATTCCCAACCCTACTTGTGTGCTGTATTACAGTCAAATTGTCCTCTCACATTGGCTTTCATGTTTTACAACATTCAAACATCACAAACAATGTTTAACATCTTGCCATCTATTTGTTTCTCCTTTTTCACAGCTATTCCCTGATGTTTTCCTGCTGGCTATTGAGCCCGAAGGACAGGCCAAGCTTTGAGATCTTACGCTGCGAGCTCGAAAAGGTCCTGGAAGATCTTCCGAGCCAAGACCCAGATGAGATACTCTACGTCAATATGGAGGAGACCTCCGGAGAGATGGGAGCCGTGGGGGGCCGTGATCCCATAATGGCAGTCCCGTGCACTCTCGGGGCCCTGAAGGGTTCAGGCTCAGTGGCCACCGTAGAAGTCCATCACCCCAACCGGTACGTGATCTGCCCCCAGCATGAGAACCAGCGCCTTCTCAACGCCGACTCCATGGAGAGTCTGAACCTAACAGGGTCCGTACCCACCCCGCTGCTCCAGCCCTCGTCCTGTTCCACTCCGGTGCCGACCTCTGAAGGTCAGCCCCCGGAGGAAAGAGATGAAAAGAAGAAGGCGCCGTGGCAGTGATGATGCTGCTGTGGCTGACAGGGACCTAGACTGCTTCTTGTGGAGAGCTGAGCTATTGCTCCTGCCCCATCATTTTGCACAGACACACCACACACTCCACCAGACATTCAAAGTTTCAAGTGAATTATGTCTTTTTAATGCTTTTCAGACAAACGTGTTTCTTCTTCATTCCAAAATGTCCTTTCTCTTCAGCATGGGTTATGAGAAATCGAATCAATTGTAGTTTTTGTCAAACACTCAGTCATAACCAGAAATGATGATTTGATAAGTTTCCAGCGACAAGTAATTTGTCTGTTCACAATGACAAGTGATAAGCGCATCTCCAAGCTATATTGCAGATCTGTGGTGTATTTAGTGGTGTTTGCCTACTGTTGCTTGTACTGATGCTGGGTTCACACTGCATAATTTGAGGCCCAAATTTCACACACTTGACAGTTGAGTTGTGAAAATCGCTGACTAATGCCTAAAATTGCAGTGTCCTGCAGTGCAGTGAAATGTGTTTTGACTGGAAATGACATGCATGGCTTCTGCAAGCAATCATTCTCTCTTCAGTTTAACATACAGACAACTTGCAAGCTTCTTGTGGGCTACAGTTTCTAACAGGAAGACATCCAGTCTTGCACGAGAACTCCTGTCTCACATGTGATCTTGCGTTATTCTCCGAATCACTTCTCACGAGTGTATGGTTGTGAAATGTAGCTCGTACACCAGAGTTGTCTCTTGAAAGGCTGTGTAATGTGTGACCCTCTGTCATGTCGTGTGCACACAGCAGCTTTTCAATTTAGCAGCACTAAATTGAAAAGCAATCCGACAACTTTGAAAATCATGCAGTGTGTTTCCGGCATTAGGGTTAGTGACCTGAATGACCCTACTCTACCTCTGTGTATTACACTTTGGTGAACACATGGCATTACCCTGACAACTACTGCACACTCTTTAAAACAAAGGTTCCAAAAGGTTGTTTTTTACAGTGATGCAACAGAAGAGCAACTTTGGGTTTCCAAAATGAACCTGTCAGTGATCAGTTCTTACAAGTATCATTTTTAATGATCTGAAGAACCTTTTTCCACTATATAGTTCAATGGAAAGATTCCATGGATCTTAAAGGTTCTTAAAGGAATAGTTCACCCAAAAATGAAAATTTTCCCATGGTTTACTCTCTCCTAAAGCCATCCTAGGTGTATATGACTTTCATCTTCCAGACGAACACAGTCGGAGTTGTTTTAAAATGTAAAAGATTTTAAAGCTTCAAAAAGCACATATATTCATCGTAAAACTAACCTATACACCTCCGCGGGGTTAACACATGTCTTCTGAAGGGGATCCATGGGATTTTATAACAAAATATTTATTTTTTTAATTAGAAACTCAAATCATTGACTTTCGGCAACGACCTATGCGCGTTTGCGTTAGGCAAGATCCAGCTTCTTCGCTGACCTCAAACTTGATGTATGACTTAAGCCACATTCATAGTGTAAGCTCTAATGAGAATAAACAAACAAGGATAGAGCAATACTAAACGCCGGTAACAAATTAAAAGTCGAAAATGAGACTTTTCAGCAGATTTCACTATAAGAGAAGAAGATTGATTTTTTTGCACAGCCTTATTTGTTTGAACTGGAGTAACGTTACACCGACCAGGAACTCCACTCTCTTGAGAACGCACATACGGCCGTTGCCAGAAGTCAGTGATTTGAGTTTATAATTTTAAAAATCTAAATATTTTTGTTATAAAACCATTATAAAGCTTGGAAGAGCCAGGATAAATTTTAAAACAACTCCAACTGTGTTCGTCTGGAAGGAGAAAGTCATATACACCTAGGATTTCTTGAGGGTGAGTAAATCATGGGGAAATTTTCATTTTTGGTTGAACTGTTCCTTTAATGGAACCGCCAATGCCTGTAAAGAACCTACTTTTTAAGAGTGTGTTTGCAATGGCAGGGCTATGGAAAAGGAGCAACAAATCAAATGTCTTGTTGCATGCTTTTATCACATCACACATTTGTTCCAGAAATGTCCACAGAAATCAGCACACCTCCTGCTGTCTTATGAGACTGATTTCAGTCGGCTGCAGTCTGATCAGTTTTCTGGCCCCTTTTCTGTTGGGTTGAAGTTTAAAGTAAAGTTAGCTTTCTGCTGATATTAATCACACAATATGTTCATCATCAACTCAGGAGATGCTTGGATTTACAATGACCAATGACACAAAGGTCAGATTAGGCAAATGCCGCAAACTAGCTTGACACTGCCAATCTCTGGAATAGGACGGAACTGGTCAAAGACTAAATCTGTTTCTGTCCTCTTGAGACATTTTACTTTCTCAAGTCTCCTGACCAGCATCTTTATCCAAAGAAACACGTGGAGGATGACGGTAGTATTCTGTGTTAGGTCTAATGTGTCAAACCAAATCCTCAGTGATCATGTCATTTCTGTTCAGTTTAAATGTGTGACCTACAGATACACTCTAGCTAACCTCCATGTGTACGTGTACATTTTTATAACTCTGTTTCTGAGGTTTTCTGAATCGACAGGGTTTTTAACATTGATTTGAGACCAATTTTGTGGTTTCTGTTGAGGTTTAGAGAAGTAGAAAGGGCAGTAGAATAGACTAAGCTGTGTAAAGCTACACATACAACAGGTCTTTGCTCATCAGAGGCCCTGCCCCAGACTTAAG
This sequence comes from Cirrhinus molitorella, assembly GCA_033026305.1. Classification (NCBI taxonomy): domain Eukaryota; kingdom Metazoa; phylum Chordata; class Actinopteri; order Cypriniformes; family Cyprinidae; genus Cirrhinus; species Cirrhinus molitorella. Next base: position 31,480,594 of record CM065134.1, on the reverse strand, counting down.
CACAGTATTTTTTCTTGTTTCTTAAGGTTTTTTGTAAATGCTATATTTTGCACTAATCATTTTTGTCATTGTATTGTTTGTATTTCTTTGTTTATGCATTTTTTTTTAATCTGACATGGACTTTTAGATGATGTAATGATGTACATTTACCGTAATATTATCATGCTATGATAATATAAAAAAGGCTGTCTCAAAATAAGTTCCAATACAGATGACATTTTAGCTGATTGTTATTTTGCAATTGTTTTCCAATATTTCTAGGATGCTAAGTATTATCATTTGTTAAAATAATTCCTTCCAATGCAGTCTTTAATCTAGTCTGACATTTAAATCACTGAAATAGGCGCTCTGAAACGAAATCATTTTGCATCATTATTTGGAATGATCTTCTTTTTTTTCACTGTAATGTGGTACTAAGATTGTCTGAGGTACATTAATACACAACAGATATAACTGTATATTATAATTTTGATGAGCTACAATGCTTTAAATACATGTAGCATTGGGTGACAGATGATTTACTAGATAAATGATGTTCATGTGTACCAGTGCTCAGTTGGAAACATTTCTGTTTTCTACAAACATGAAAGATTAATGACCAAAATTAGCATGATAGCCCCCCTACAAAATGTTCTGTCAGTCACCTTCTGTGTATATCTGCATGTTCACATTTTCAGCACATTTTTCAGTCACTGTCTTTCATGATGAGAAACACTGTGTGTTTAAATATGTCAATTGAACAGGACAAATTCAGCTGCACCACTTTTGCATGTGATATTTCAGTGTGAAAAACCTGCATCTTCTATACGTAATATTACATATTATTTTGCCTGAAAGTAAATCAGCCAGTGATGATCAAATGATGGAGAAGCGTGTTATCATTCATCCAGGTATGCAGTGTAGTAAAGCTATTCATTCAAAGCGAATTTTGCATTTTCTATTGAGAAAGGTACAAATTTTTTAATCAACATATGAGTTCAGAGACAGAAGCACACTTCAAAGTGCCTTTGAAAGCCAGTATTTTGCCTTAAAATGGCTCAGTTTACGGCACACACGTGTTTAGCTTTAGGTTTATGTCTAATGTTGTCTAGATAACATCAGTGTCGTTGTGATTTTGATATGCTTTGTATTAAAATAAATACTACCTGCACAGTTGTTGTTGTTTTCCCTGTGTGATGTGTTATAAAGATTGCAGATAAATGTTACATTCAAAAATTTTAACTTGATCTTAAGTGAACCAACTCATTGCCTTTAATCGCAGCTCTAATGGAAATACATTGCTTTGGTTAAATAGTTTGTAAACAGTTAAATTAATTTTACTGGCCTAGTGAATATAGAAAAACAGAAAGGATTAGAATTTTAAAGAAAAAAAAAACAGAACTGTTAGGATTGAGCTGTGTTGGGGTGTCTTTGTTTCTTTCTTTTTTTTTCTGTTGTGCGCACGTGATGCTCGTCATTGCTTGTATTTAATCTTGGAGCAAGAGTTCGTCAGGGCTGCTGCTCCGCTGTTGTTCTGGCAGTTTGCCAGGGTAAAGACTGGAAGGGAAACTCTGGCTACTGGGCATGCTCACATCAATCTGTTATTTTTGTCACACTGTACCACAATAATACTGTTTTTGTATTATAGTAAGGGCTAAGTGTAGGGTTGGGGTTGGTGTAGACTTTAATAAAACACAATCTAATGGGTAGAACAATTAATTTAATTGCTGGTGTTCGGTCTTAGCTGTTTGCTCAAATTATGTGGGATTATGATTTGTTTTGCATTCACTCACTTGCGCTGGCCACATTTCACTTGCATCCATTCACTTACATTTCATACCGATTGATTCTACTGACAATGACGTCCTGATTGTTATTTGGGTTTATTTTGGCTGTAATAAACATTGTTTGATTTTTTTTTATCAATTTTAATGTTACATCTTTGAGCCAGGTGTAACAGAACAAAGATTATTAAAGCATTTCTGTTTCATGTATTTGATGCATGCTGTTATTAAAGCAAAAGGCAGAGATAAAACAAGGTGTGAAATATATATATATATATATATATATACCACTAAAAGTGAACCACTAATTGTCAGGATTATGGACCTGTTTTATCATGTTTTGCCCCTGTTCCTGTTCTCCCTTATATGGTCATGTTACTGTTCTTGTTTAGTGTGATTAAGTTCCATTTGGTTCAGCCATGTATCCCTCATAACCCCATGTATCCCATGACCCTCCTCATCATCCTGGCTCATCGGCACAGGTTTATCCATATCTCCTTCATTCCTACCTGCAGCGAAACATTACACTAATTTCTTAATCAATTTTAAATGTAAACGCTTTAGAATATCACAAATAGACCCATTATGTAAGTCTAACATGTCAACAGTATATAAGATGTGCAAATGCACTTGTGTAATATAGTTGCCTTGTGAGCAATACTGTCTGATCATGTCTGTTCTCATGTTTTATTCAGATGTTCAGAACTTTAGATTTCTTTGTTCCAGATGAAATATGACTAATTTTAGATCTGATGAGGTCAAGTAGAGCTGGATAGAATTCCTCATCATACAACCATAGATGAGTTTATTGCCCTGAATTCTAATGTTAAATAAACAGACAAACTTTGAATCCTGTTTTAGATTAATGTCATTTTGCCTAACTTTAGCATCAATGAAGGGACATACACCCTAAGCAATACATAACAAAAGCTTAAGCCTATTGGTTACTTGTATTGCTCGTTGCTGCATTTAAGTGGTGAACTGTCTCGCAGCCATCCATGTCCAATAGGCTTTTGGTGTGCTAAATGTGAAGACATGCACAAGTTGATAAGCTGTATATTTATTTGGTATCCGTGCACAGGCGTGAAAACCAAATCTTCATATTTACACAACTAAATAAACAACACTTCACACATGCAAACTCTTCAAAACAATCAGTTCTTTTCCCAACTTCCACCACCTCTTTAACAACTGATGATTTTGCTTTTTTTTTTTTCACAGACAAAACTACAGCCATCAGCAGTCAGTTCTCAGCTCCACGCACACAGGAACTCAAATCAACCACATCCAATGCTAAAATTCCCCTGTCCTTCTTCTGTCCCCTCGCTGAGTCAGAAGTTTCTAAACTTCTCCTCTCTGGCCATCCTACAACCTGCCCTCTACACCCAATCCCCTCATATCTCCTACAAGCAATCTCTAATACACTTTTACCAGCTACACACCTGTCTCTCTCCTTCCATTCATAGTAAAAACACTTGAATGAGTTGCTTTCAATCAGGTATTTTTATTTTTTCATTACCAACTGGATGTTAACCAGTCAGGTTTTGGAAATGGGCATTCAACTAAGACTGCATTACTGTCATGATTCCAAATAATCAGTTCTCATTATTCTGGATCTATCTGCCATTTTTGATACTGTGAATCATCAAATTTCTCCTGTCCACCCTCTCATCACTGGACATAACAATTGCACTCCACTGGCATGAATCCTATCTCAGAGGTAGGTCTTTCAGGGTGGCCTGGGGAGGGGAGGTATCCAAAGCACGTCAACTGATGATTTGAGTTTAACTAAGACTGCAATGAGCTCTGTTCACCCCACCCCTCTCTTTTGTGGAAGAGGAAAGGTGATTTACAAATAATGATTAAAAATCTAAAGTGTGAGACTTCACAAACAATGGGTATTCATCCATCTTTTACATCCAAATACTAAATACAATATTATTTTTATTTTGTATTTAAATACATTTAATCTTATTATTTTTGAATTTTCTAAATACATAAAATACTTTTTACCCATCAACCTCTTTATTACACTGCTGATTTCCTGTATCAGCAAGTATACAAAAATACTAAATGCAACAAATACTAAAATTAAATGTATACATGTAAAATACAAAGCACCTTTCCCACAAAGTCAACAGACAGCGTTGGATTTCCCCCGGTGTGGGCGTGGCCTAAATGCGTTATGTCTCTATGACCACTGCCATTATAGGCAACACAAAAATAAAATAAAAATAAAGGTCTTTCACATTGTGTGGAAGGACAGTGTTTCTGCCTATACAAAAATACACTGAAAATAGTCTTTTAGAAGGGGGAAAATACGGTGCTGAATTACTAAAATAAATAAATAAATAAATAAATAAATAAATAAATAAATCAGCTGTATGCAGTAGATCCTTTTATTTTTTTCACGTCCAATCTCTGGAACCGTCTTCACAGCTTGATAGTGTTGTTTGGGAGGCAGACAAAGTCTTAAATCATGTTATTTAAAGAACACCATTGTTTTAACATTATCTTCCATCAAATCCAGTGCAACTACAATTATGTCATCTCTAGTCTCAGAATTCCCTTGCTAAAAACTCAGGATTGAGCACCTCTGTCCACAAGGGGGAAGCAAAGTGCGGCTTTCCATGCGATATCATATACTTGCTAATAAATAAGACCACACATGGGTGTATTATGCACTTTATTAAATGTAGGAGCTGCCAATTTGGATTTTCATTAATACATGAAGTTTGTTAGCCATAGGAACCTGTTTTGAAGATCTTTCAGTGTAGACATGTTTTCTGGCTTAATCTGAAGGTTTGGTTAAGTTGATGTATGAAGGTGTGTGCTTTTTCTAAAGTGAGTTATTATATGCACAAAGATAGGCAGCAATTGTTTTAGGTGCATTTATTGTTGGGTGTGTGTGTGTTGTGTGTGTATGTGTGTTTGTGCAATTCAATGTGAAGTCTGCATTACAGTTTCATGTGTTTCAGAGAAGTTATACAAAAGCTAATGGATATTTGTTACATAATTTAGATATGACTGTTCTAGAGTAAATCTCTAGAAAACATGTCCAGCTAATATCTGACCACAAAATCAAAACAGATGGAAAATGGAAAATCTCTTGGTCTTAAAATAGGTTTTAAGTTTCAATTTGATTTCTTATAGTTTCCTTTAGATTTTGGGGTAAAATATGACCGGACATGTTCTCTCTCAGTGACATTCATTAGGTCTATTAACTGTAAGCTTTCAATCAATACAGTCAGTAAGATCATGTTGTCTTAGTAAGTAATAGTAATATGAGTTCCTTATGGTGTTTTTGGGGACTGGTATGTCATAAACAGTGACTCAAACAGTACTTTGTTATACCCCATATTAATTTTTAAAAATCGATCAATATTGATCATATTATAGAATATGACATCTTAATATAGAGAACAAACTCTCTCTAACTTTCAAACACACTCGCTCACATAGTTTACAGAACTTTACAGAACTTCACTTGAACAGTCCCAGGACAGCTATCCACACTTAAAAGTCTGTAAGATAAAGGATCATTCACATATCACATATACTCAAAAAGGGTTAGAGGGTATGAAATCTTCCAAGGTGGGACAGCCCATTAGAATATGTGTGTGTGTGTGTGTGTGTGTGCATATGCACAATTATAACATATGTAGTTATAATTATTGTAGTCTCATCAATATCATCAATTCCCCTTCTTTGAGACCCTCAAGGATGGCCGGTTTTACAAGCGCTGAAATCATTCTGTTTAGATATGGCTCACTTTAGGAGGGATATGTCATCCGAGAAATCTCCAGCGCCCAACGGATGAAGGCAGCGTGTAAAACGCCACTGACAGACCATGAGGCACAGAGGCAGCATAAATAGGGCACAGATGCCCGCCATGATGTAGGCGATGGTCATTAATGTGGACTCGTCGGTCTGAGGGACATTGTAGCCACAGTCCTCAAGGTCCACGCCATGGAACGGCCCCTCCACTGAGGCGGTACGAAACTCATCGTGGACTAGAGTGCAGGAGAATAAACAAACAACATGAACAAACAAGGTAGGAGACATCTCATTCATCAATCTCTGAGATTAAAATTATCCTTACTGTAATAAAACATCCTGGATGTCTGGATGCAGTCTCTGTTTTCTAATCTGCATGACATTAATGTTTTGTTGTTGTTAAGGTAATGTTTGTTTGTTTGTTTTTTTGCCTTGTAGTAATGAGAATTAAAGAGTGTCCCATGCCTCTGAACAGCCTAATTCCAGAATGTAATATGACTCTGTATTATTACTGGTGTTCTTGCAGAAGGAACACAAAACTAATTCCATTGATTATTTAATCACTTTAAATACAGTGGCCCCAAAATGTACTTAAAGGACTAGTTCACTTTCAGAACAAAAATGTACAGATAATGCACTCACCCCCTTGTCATACAAGATGTTCATGTCTTTCTTTCTTCAGTCATAAATTAATAGTTTTTTGAGGAAAACATTTCAGGATTTCTCTCCATATAATGGACTTCTATGGTGCCCCTAAGTTTGAACTTCCCAAATGCAGTTTAAATGCAGCTTCATGGGGCTCTAAACAATCCCAGCCAAGGAAGAAGGGTCTTATCTAGCAAAACGATCGATTATTTTAAAACAAATTGACAGTTTATATACTTTTCAACCTCAAATGCTTGTCTTGTCTCACATGCATAGTCTGTGTGATCTGGGTCAATACAGTTAGGGTATGTTGAAAAACTCCCATCTCGTTTTCTTCCCCAACTTCAAAAATGCCTTACATCGCTGCAGAAATACCAAACCAGTGTTTACAAAATGAGCATACGCAGAAGATCAAACGCACTTTACAAAACAAGATTTTGAAGTCGAAGACGAAAACGAGATGGGAGTTTTAGACATATCCTAATTGTATCGACCCGGCTCACACAAACTACACATGCGCATCACAAAGACATTTTAATATAAGACGAGTATTTGAGGTTAAAAAGTATATAAATTGTCAATTTGTTTAGAAAATAACTGATCATTTCGCTAGATAATACCCTTCTTCATCAGCTGAGTTCGTTTAGAGCCCTTTGAAGCTGCATTTAAACTGGAGGTAAGTACGTTATCTGTAAATTTTTGTTCTGAAAGTGAACTAATCATTTAATACTTAGGTGTCCAGTAGACATGTGTTAGTCGTTACTCTGGTAACCCTGTAAACAAAAAGGCTGTGCTACTTTCCATTACTGAACAGGATTTAAAAGCATAAAACAGCCATTTAGATGTTTGTATTCGCAGTGGTGCTCATCACAGTGCCAAATACTTTATTTATCTGACTTAAAAGGGTCATCCCTGTTAAAAAATAATAATAAAAAAAAACAGCATATGCTAGTTAGGTGCTGGTATGCTGGTTTAAGCTGGTCCTAAAATGGTTTACGCGGGTCCTAAAATGGTTTATTCTGGTCCTTAGCTGGTCCTAAGTTAGTCATGCGCTGGTCCTAAACTGGTGCCTCCTGCTCAGGACCAGCTTAGGACCAATGCATGACCAGTTAAGGACCAGCTTAAACCAGTTAAAACCAGCATTGTTGTTGTTGTTTTTTAACAGGGATGACATTTATTTCTTTATTATTTTAATATTTTCCTTGAGGTTTACTTATAATGTAAATTAAGTTTTTGCACAAAAAGAACTCTCCATGACACTGTGCCTCAAAAAACATGCTCTGAAGTCCGAACAATCCTCTGACTTGATCCCGGATGCCATTAAAAATACAGTGGGTACGGAAAGTATTCAGACCCCCTTAAATTTTTCACTCTTTGCTATATTGCAGCCATTTGCTAAAATAATTTAAGTTCATTTTTTCCTCATTAATGTACACACAGCACCCCATATTTAAAGAAAAACACAGAATTGTTGACATTTTTGCAGATTTATTAAAAAAGAAAACTGAAATATCACATGGTCCTAAGTATTCAGACTCATATATTTAACTCAGGTGCTGTCCATTTCTTCTTCATCCTTGAGATGGTTCTACACCTTCATTTGAGTCCAGCTGTGTTTGATTATACTGATTGGACTTGATTAGGAAAGCCACACACCTGTCTATATAAGACCTTACAGCTCACATGTCATGCAATGCATGTCATTGCATGTCAGAGCAAATGAGAATCATGAGGTCAAAGGAACTGCCTGAAGAGCTCAGAGACAGAATTGTGGCAAGGCACAAATCTGGCCAAGGTTACAAAAAAATTTCTGCTGCACTTAAGGTTCCTAAGAGCACAGTGGCCTCTATAATCCTTAAATGGAAGAAGTTTGGGACGACCAGAACCCTTCCTAGAGCTGGCTGTCTGGCCAAACAGAGCTATCAGGGGAGAAGAGCCTTGGTGAGAGAGGTAAAGAAGAACCCAAAGATCACTGTGGCTGAGCTCCAGAGATGCAGTCGGGAGATGGGAGAAAGCTGTAGAAAGTCAACCATCACCGCAGCCCTCCACCAGTCAGAGTTTATGGCAGAGTGGCCGACGGAAGCGTCTCCTCAGTGCAAGACACATGAAAGCCCGCATGAAGGACTCCAAGATGGTGAGAAATAAGATTCTCTGGTCTGTTGAGACTAAGATAGAACTTTTCGGCCTAAATTCTAAGCGGTATGTGTGGAGAAAACCAGGCACTGCTCATCACCTGTCCAATACAGTCCCAACAGTGAAGAATGGTGGTGGCAGCATCATGCTGTGGGGGTGTTTTTCAGCTGCAGGGACAGGACGACTGGTTGCAATCGAGGGAAAGATGAATGCGGCCAAGTACAGGGATATCCTGGATGAAAACCTCCTCCAGAGTGCTCAGGACCTCAGACTGGGCCGAAGGTTCACCTTCCAACAAGACAATGACCCTAAGCACACAGCTAAAATAACGAAGGAGTGGCTTCACAACAACTCCGTGACTGTTCTTGAATGGCCCAGCCAGAGCCCTGACTTAATCTCTGGAGAATCCCTGAAAATGGCTGTCCACCAACGTTTACCATCCAACCTGACAGAACTGGAGAGGATCTGCAAAGAGGAATGGCAGAGGATCCCCAAATCCAGGTGTGAAAAACTTGTTGCATCTTTCCCAAAAAAGACATCATGGCTGTATTAGATCAAAAGGGTGCTTCTACTAAATACTGAGCAAAGGGTCTGAATACTTAGGACCATGTCATATTTTAGTTTTTCTTTTTTAATAAATCTGCAAAAATGTCAACAATTCTGTGTTTTTCTGTCAATATGGGGTGCTGTGTGTACATTAATGAGGAAAAAAATGAACTTAAATGATTTTAGCAAATGGCTGCAATATAACAAAGAGTGAAAAATTTAAGGGGGTCTGAACACTTTCCGTACCCACTGTAAACTAGCCACTTGTTTCTTAGGCTGGGATCCTTCTGTTATGTGAACAAACTGTTTAAACCAAACTTGTCAAACAATCTTTCACTCCATTTGTCCTACTGACAACAGACTCAAGCGTAGAGGTGGGCGCTATAGCAGTATTGTGAATACAGGTACTATGTTGTGCCATGAATTTTGCTATATTGTGGACACTGCTACATATTCATGGATTTCATTGGATGGACAGACATGATTTTTGCTCCAAACACACGATCGACTTTTAAATTAAAATTAATTTTCGCTGATATCTATCCTGGAACTGCACACAAATTGTATTATAATAATTTCCCAAAATGTAATTTGTGTGGAAATAGTACTAAGCCTGTAAAAGGCCGTTTACACAGGGCAGAGACATTTAAGATGGACACAAAGAGAGAAAATACTGTAGCAGGCAGCGCAAGATCACTGTTCACAATGCTTGAAATATAGGAATAAAAATATAAATATTGGGGGCAGGGGGTTAATATTAGTGGTGTAGTGCAGGGTATATTTTTCTTTTTCTCTTTCCTGTGTTCATAAGCACAAATTTGTTTACAGCTCTAATAAGAAAAACACTATATTGAGAATGTTCCAGAAGCGCCATCTGCTGTCATAGAGTGCATTTGCATGTTCTTTCAGTCCATTGTGATATGAATTTTAGCTCATATAGCCCACCCCTACCCTGTTTTAGGAGCTTGACTAAATAAATGATTTGTTTATAATGACTAAACTTGCAATGGTACAAAGACCTCTTATGTGGCAAAAGATCAAGGCAAATTTGATGTCTCATGTCATGATCCCTTTAATACTCTAAACGTTTTCACATTTTAATCTGGACTACAACATGCCCTAGATTTTGTTTGTAAATGTTTTGATGCTTTATTATTCAGTCACACTTTACATCAAGGGTCCATTAGTCAACATTAGCTGATTCATCAGTTAACATAAACTGCCAATGAAAACTTCTTCTAAAGCAATCTTAATAAATTTTAACATTTAAAACATGATTTTCAAATAAAAACAGTAACTGTATTTAATGGACTCAAGCCAACAACACAGTTGTAATTTTTAACAAAGAATAACAACTTCTGTAACTGGTAATGCATTATCTAAAGTTAACTAATGAGACCTTGTTGTAAAGTGTTATTGCACTTTTATGTTTGAAACATTTGTTTCCTTTATAGATTTTTTTTGTGTATTGATTTATTGTATTTAAATGTTCGGTTCTTTTTGTTATAAGACAAATAAAGATGTTATAGTAAAAGCTTTGACAATTATCGCAACATGAAAATTTTATACCATCACATGCCTAGTGTCTAGTGTTACTGCAAGTAAACACACATCAGGTTCACTAAGCTCTTCTAACCAGGCACCTCCAGTTTAAGCCATGCCTAGACATGACTGAATGACTCAATAATAAAATTGTATGAATCCTAATCTATTTGGAATAAAGAAACAAAAATAATCCCTTAGGCTTAAATATCCTGATACCACTTGAGTCCACTGTACATTTTTCAGAGAACACACGGTCTCTCACCGTGACACGTGCTGACCGCAAAGCCAATGCGTTTGTGCTCTCGGTCGAACACCACATAGAAGCCCTCCATGATGACGGCACCCATTACCGTACCAGTGCTCGACTGAGACACAGCAAATTTATAACAGTCCTCCTGGGCTGAGGCCACGTCCTCTACCGGCCTCAGATACTGCTGCAGAGAGACGAGACACAGATGGACAGATATTAGCTACACACGCATGCATTCACAAACCATTACAGATGAGAAAACCCAGAAATGATCATGTAGGCATTAAGAGTTGAATAATTTCCAAATGGACAAAGCTCAGTGGAGCCCTACTGGTTTGTACTACTGGTCCTGCTAACTGCATTCAGACAATATCATAACAGTTATGTATGTATCATTTAGGGCTGAGGAAAGATGCTTTCACGAATCTGGTCTGTGGCCTACCATCCGCTCACCACCAGATCGCTTTCTCAATATTGACTCTTACACTACACAGACTTCCACGTCACCACGGACTACATTTCCCATCACCCATTGCACTTATTACACCCATACAGCTGCTACCAATCAGACACCCTATTTAAAGGAACGCTCCACTTTTTTGGAAATAGGCTCATTTTCCAACTCCCCTAGAGTTAAACAGATGAGTTTTACCGTTTCTGAATCCATTCAGCCGATCTCCGGGTTGCCGTTGGCACTTTTAGCATAGCTTAGCATAAATCATTGAAACAGATTAGACCATTAGCACCTCATTCAAAAATGACCAAAGATTTTCAATATTTTTCCTATTTAAAACCTGACTCTTCTGTAGCTACATCATGTACAAAGACCGACAGAAAATGAAAAGTTGTGATTTTCCAAGCTGATATGGATAGGATCTATACTCTCATTCTGGCGTGATAATCAAGGAACTCTGCTGCCGTACCATGGGTGCAGCAGGCGCAATGATATTACGCAGTGCCTGAATATAGTCCCCAGCTATTTTACTATTACCTTAGTGGCTTAGTGCTGGTCACGTTGGAAATTACCTAGCTGGGGCCGGTTGCACCAGCTAGACGTAAAAAAGCTGGGTGTAAGCCCTATGCAGGGCTTTGCAACGTCCAGCCTTACGATAAATATTTACACCTGTTGCACCAACTACAACTACGATCAGGCGGAACTACGCCCGGAGTAGACGATGCGCGTCCACGCTGACACATTCTCCTGCAGTGATAGAGACGGCATTCATGCTGCAATTTCTACAACTACTAATATAAAACTGAATTGCTCAAGATATCATAACAAGCCAAGCCACCGTGCCATGATTTCATTAAGTAAACATTTCCTACAAGTCCGTGTTTTTATAACTAAAGTCTCCCTGCATATTCCCATGACAGATTTCTTCAAACAAACATTAAAAATGAAGGCGACAGGTAAATAATCAATGTAATACAATTGATAGCTTCTTTCTAGAGAGTTATTTTTTTCTAGGTAACTATCGAGTTTGTGTACAGTGAATGTCTTTTCTGAATAGGCTAAATGTGACTTTACGTATTGTTCACATATTTTTACTGTCGTCCTTCTGTGGCTAAAAAATCCATATTTAAAGTTCACACAGTTATACAGAATTTACATGCTGATACTTTATTTCTGATTCAAAAATGGTCAAACTCATCTGTTTAACTCTAGGGGAGTTGGAAAATGAGCCTAGTATTGCGTTTAGCACTCACCTAGTGCTAGCATCATTAGCCATCTCAGAGTTTTCTGTGTTTAATCTAAGTCTTGTTTCTAGCCTTGAAACAAGACTAGTTTCCCTTGTCTTGAATCCCTGCCTGTTTATCTCGTCTTGCCTAGTCTACAGCCCTCGTTTGGACTGTCTATTTGGATTTCCCTCACCTGTTCAATGGATTACTCTTGTGTCTTGCACTCATATACTTGTTTGCTGATGACGACCCAAGCCTGTGTATGACCATGTTTTTGTTCAACTTTTATAAAAGCTTGCATCTGCCCGCTACTCATCTCTGTTGCGCCGTTATAGAATACTCAGCCATCAAAAGGACCCACCAGCTTTTCACCCAGACATCACGACACAGACACACGAACGCTTGAGGGCTATATATATATATATATATATGTAAGAGTCAATAGTGAGAAAGCGACATCTTGTGGTGAGCGGACAGTAGGCCACGGAACAGATTCGTGACAGATGCTGCATCCAGGGGCATCTACTCACAAAAAAAAAACATTTACCATGTATTCATACTCTATACCAGGGGTTCCCAAACTTTTCAGCCCACGACCCCCAAAATAACAGTGTCAGTACCTCGGGAGCCCCACTTTCCTCCGAGGTGGTTAAAGTATACAAACGTTTTGCAAAATGATGCACAAGCATAATGACAACACAAAGGAACACAACAGTCTAACAACCATAATATTATTTTATAGTAATTTACTCATTATTTACATTTGAACATTAAATTTACCTAATGTGTTGGGTGGGCAACAAGCTATAATTTGATTTTTTATTCAACTTATATTTTTTATTTATGGGTAAAATATGCTATTTCTTATGCTTTAAAAATATTTGATTTCTATAAATCATCTTGCGGCCCCTCCTTGTGGTTTCGCGACCCCCTGGGGGGTCCCGACCCCTACTTTGGGAACACCTGCTCTATACTGCTGCTTATGCTCTTGTTGTGGGTGAAGGACCTGAGGATTAGGATCTAATCTGTCTATTATGTGTGTGCAGCTTCAAGAGAGCAACTGTACATTGGTTTTATTATCTTGATGTTTTTGTTATTATTTTTAGACATTTATATCTTATCTCTTAGGCCCATCTTAATTTTTTTTTTTTTTTTTTTTTTTTGCTTTTGCCATTTTTCCATTTAACCATATGATTGTGTGATTTCAAAGAATGTTTGTCTTCACAATTTAAAAGTAAAAGTCTTTTATGACATCTTTTAAAGGGATAGTTCACCCAAAAATGAGAATGTGGGTAAATAAACAGTTGATGGTAGCCATTGACTTCCAGAGCATTGAAAAAAAAAAAAAAAATCAATGGCTAATGGCTATAATTAACTGTATGTTTACCAGAATTCTCCAAAATCTTAATTTGTATTTAACAGAAAAAAAAAAAACTTTTTTTGAACAATTTAATTGTGAGTATACAGAATTTTCATTTTAGGGTGAACTATCCCTTTAAAATGCACATTGATACACTGAAGTTCGCTCTTTTTTTCAGGGAGTTTGTTTCAGGGGGTAAATGACAAAACTCATCCTTCAAGTGAATGGATGCAGCATCACATCTAGTGGTACAGAAACAAGATCCAGATCCTCCACAAGAGGGAGTGATTGTAACTGGTAAAAGTGAAAAAACTGCATTGAACTGTGGGATACAGTGCTACATGCAGTGCACTTTGCACATTTGTCAGTATTTTAGAAGAACTGCACAGTTTCTTTATATATCGAGTCTCTTCAGGTTTGTGTTTGGCAGGTTAGAATATATAAGTGAATGTACATTTCTACTGAATTTATTTTCAATGCCCAAACAAAAAGAGTGTTAAATGACAAACACCTTTCAAAATAACAAGTACCTTTCATTTAAAGTATACATTTAAAGTGTTTCACTCATTAGATTAACTAAATATAGAGACATTCCCACATGCTTATTAAACTGGTTTTAGTCACTCATCACTCAGTAGCCTCTAATAGCAACATGATGTCTTGAACTCGTCTGATGGCAGAACGAAGGTACCTGTGGCAGGATGGAGATACGGAAAGACTGGTTTCTGTTTTCGCTCATTAGGTAGAGAGAAATGACAGGGAAGATGTGCCAGGGTGTGGTGCCCGCCTGCCAACATACCAGCTGCTCGCCCAGCCAGAAACCTGAGGGAAACTGTTCAGTCTGTGGGGAAAAAAGACCCAGTTGAGTGACAAAAAACGAAAACATTCAGGATGTTCAAAAACGGGACGTTATATAAACTGACCGATGAAGCTGCTTCAATGGCCTTCACAGCCGCCTGGAACACTTTACGAGGGAGACGCAGGTTTGTGGTGCCACTGTCTACGATACTTTTATCATAGTTATACTGACAGACAGAGACAGAGAAACAATCAGAATGTCAGTTTTTACTTTACCTATGTGTAATAAATAAAAACTCTTCAATTGTATTCTTAACCATGGCCAACTGGAAAAGTACAAAGAGAAAACACATATACGTTTCTTCAACTGTATATAGTTTTGGATTTATGGACATTTGGAAATAGACACTTTTTACACACCTACTAGTTTATCCAAGTTATTCAAATCAATTTAAGTCTTCGAACAACCTCCAACACAGGGTATACATGTATAAGAGGTGAAGTTGTTTTAGAAGTCTAACGTTTCCATCAAAGTTTCATTTCCATCACATTTAAAATTATGTTTTGGGTTTGATGGTGTTCTGATGGCAAATATCAGAATATTTAAATATTTCTGGAATATATTTCTGCATCCAATTCAATAATATTTGTACAATGTTTGCAATATTTGCAATTTTGAGTGTTAAAGGCAAAATTGTTTGTCTGGTTATAAATAATGATGGGACTGAAAAACAGCTATTAATCAACAGTCTTTCTCATAGTCTTTGTTTAGATTATAGTTTTACAAATGTAATAATTGCATATTTTAAGATTGTCTGGATTTGAGACCAGAGTAAATCAATAAAATCTATACATAAAATCTGTATCTTTGAAGTGATTTTGATCAAATGGAATAAACACTTCATGGCAAAATGAGGAGAGTTGTTCTCACTTCTTTGCAGTCCATATTGAGATCCTGTCCGTTGACCTCAATGCGCACGATGATGACCTCATAATACCACTCTCGTCTGATTGGTGTGTACCACAACTCGCCAACATATAAGGATGGATCTAATCCCCCAATAATCTGGAAGGAATGAACACAACCTTTTATAGTCTGTGACTAAAGTTGTTTAGTTCCACATTACATACAGCTGTTTAACTCCACGTTACACTGTAAAAAAAAAATAATTAAATAAATAAAATTATAAATAAAACAGATTGTTGGACTATGTTTTACAAGAAAATTTGACTGTTTCTACTTTAAAAAAAATAAATAAAAAGTTTCACTAGCAAATGTTTTCAGTGTAAGTGTGTGATGTTACTAATGGTAAGGGCTAATTTTATTTACAAATTAAAAAACTGTCACTGTTTTCTTAACCCTGTGTCAGTGCAAAACACAAAGGAGATGTTAAGCACAATGTTCATGCCAAAAGGCTCCAAAACTTAAAAAGGCTATAAAGTCTAAATATATATACATATATATTGTAATATATACATTTAATACGGCTGCAGTTTTGACCTGTTCCTCACATGGAACTATCCTACAACTTCAGAAGACTTAGAATAAAGCACACAAATCTTCTGGACTATTTTTATGATATTTTATAAACATATTCTTGTCCTTCTCAAGGCTTGACTGTCTAAATCTCACGCAAAACATCTCCTTCCGTGTTCCACAGGAGAGTTAATGATAGAATTTTGTGGTCAGTTAACCATTTTCCTATTTATTCCTATCATCTCTTCACAGCTCTCACCATGCTGCCCCCTACAGTGGAGCTGCCGGCGCTGTAGTTCTGGGTGAATCCTGCTCCGCAGAGCTGCAGAGAGAAGACATTTGGGACGCTGGTCTGCCGCAACAGAGAGTCGAAGAATGGCTCTAGAGTCTCATCGGGCTGAAAGACACAACAGCTGATCAGAAGCGCCTCTTCATTAAGCATAAGAAGTTATGACAGCTCAAGATCTCATGCTACAGAAATATTACCCTTGCAATCTCTGCATAGGCCAGTCCGAGGATGCCCTCCCAGTTGGAACCGTTAATGAAGAAGCGATCAGACTGGGTGATTGCAGCAATGTTGGCCCTCAGAGACACATTGGGCCCATGAGGAATTGACACCAGGTCCGTGCCCAGTTCTCCCTCCCAGCGGCCCTGTGTGTATGGCACATAGACGCTGCGGCCCAGATCTCTGTACGACAATGATCTATCAACGCAGATGGACAAACAGGACTCTTGTTTAAGGTACAGCTTCTTGATACATAACATATATTATGGCCCATTTGTGTGTGAAGAGTTAGTAGTACTCACAGAGAGCGATGGTAATATCTGTGGAGGAACGGGTGAGCGGCGGCACCTACTGCGAAATTACTGCTGCCCGTATCAACCAGGATGTTCAACTGAAACACAAAGAGTAAAATGAATAACTGCAGAAAATGGGGAGTGGTGCTCGTCCATGATGCCTGTGGTTGGCAGGGCGTGTTTCTATACGGTCACCAGCCCACCCTCAAGCCTCTAGATGTGGCTCAGGTCTTCAGCTCACTATTGCTCTGTGACCTTGTGGGTGTTTGTGTGTTTGTGAAGGGGTATTTAAGAATGAGATGTATTATTGATCAGCCTCCTGCACGCCACCAGCGGCCGGCTGCCGTCTCTCAGCGTTAGACTCCCTGACTGAGCAAAACGTGATACACACTGAGGGAGAGAGACGAGGGATGGGAAACCTGAGAACAAGACGAAGCTGCCAGACATCTTTTGGACTCCTGTGATCTCAAGCATGTTTTAGCAGATTGACTGGCCAGGCTATGGAAGTGACTAAGATCAGACAATTACTGTGTCCACAATGATCATTTTAGTGTCTAACTGGTAGCTTTGATAACGGATAATGAATATTTTGAGAGTCTTTCTGAGCAAGTTATAATATATTTGTTTAATCACACAGACATTCTAAGGTAACTCTGTCAGTAGACTCTATAATAATACGTCATTAATCACTGTGTGCTCAACATCAGTTAATGAAAGCTTTTTTAATAGCTGATTCTGAAAGCAGGATGACTGAAGACATATGATATTTCCAAATGTACCTGTCCACATGTAAGCTATCAGATAAATGTTTCAGATTCAGCAGTGTTATTGATAGCACTTCTCCTTCTTTACACCTGTCTGTCTGTTCCTCTCCTCTTTGTCTCTGGGCAGCTCTTGGCTGTTTCTCTGGTGTAGTAGGAACTGAGCTGACTCCTCATGTCATTGATTTGTCCTATGGGCTTCCTGTTATTTCTGCTCACTGAATCTGTATCCTGCATTTCAGAGACTGACCTTAACCTCATCCCTGTGTGCGCGCTTCCTCCTGCGACCCCTATGCCACAGGCCTTCCTCTTCCTCATGCATTATGTGACCTTACTTATCCACAGTAATGATCATGTGACAGTAGTCAGCTGAAGATGTTTGGGGTGCAAAAACACTCATTCATTTCCTTTCACATCATTCTTAAGCTTGTGTATTAAGCACTAGGCAAGGGACAGTTGTAACAATTGTTTAAAAAAAAAAAAAAGTTCTAGTAATGATACTAGCTTAGCATATGCTTAGAAGAGATCTGCCGCTGCCTAAAAAAAGTGTGATTTTTTCACTCTGTCAGAATTTATATAAACATTAGCAATTGCAAGGTTCCCAGAAATGAGTTGAGGATATTTTAATATAAAGAATGTTTTTAGTGCATACATGTTTCTTATACCAAATAGGTGGCAGGTATATCTGTTGTATTAAACTCTTATTCTAAGACATTGTAGCATGATAGCACTGGAGCTATGAAAACTGAACCATGTCTCCACAGTCATCCCCACACTACAAAACCATACAGTATACTTCACAAAACAGATTAAACCAGCATTTATCCATGTATAATCAATGGTGCAATATTTCCATAAAGCACAAGGACCTAAACAAAGTGGAAACACACACACACACACACACATATATATATATATATATATGGTATTCTCACTAAATCTATTTTGAAAACAGGCTCTAAATTCAATAATTCCAAAATGTTTTAAATGTATTTATGTCCACATTGTTTATTTTGGATTTGGGTTTCTGTATTTTGCTGCAAGACAATTTTTGCAAGTGAATCTGAGGTTGTAAATAAAACATTAAATAGATAACGTTAAGACTTGGACAAAATATGAAAGAAAATTTGAATGCCCTTTTTTGCGGACAGCAAAAGACATATCAGCTATCCTTATATACTAGACAAATAGTATTGGTATTGTGGAAGTATGCTGTAGCACAGCCTCTCTCTGTTGTTATATGATCGAAGCGCACTGATTTTCATTCCGTCTCACCTTCTGTGGTGGTGTCCCCACGGCCATTTCAATGTAATACCCTTGTCCCGACTTTCCGCGAAGGTTGTCAATCATGTTTACAAAAGTCATCCCACTAGCTCCTCTGCGTGTCCGGGCGGACCTCGAGGGGCCCCGGGGGGCCGCGGGCTGTGAGAGTGGCCCCTGCCGCAGGGGGACGCGGAGCAACGCTGAGCCGGAGCTGTCAGCGAAGGAGGTGACCGGCAGGAGGGCCACAAATGCCCAAGAATACAAAAGCAGACACGGAACCTTCATCTTTCCGAGCTTTCAAATCCTTTTGTTTACTTCAGAACGCGTCAAGTGGCTGATCCGCGAGTTCTGTTATGGCGTCATAACGCACAGAATGCGCAAATTCCGAATCCCTGCAAGCACTAAAGGACATTCAGGCTCATGTTTATTATCCTTCGCTTGCTCCATCCTCCGCGTTTACAATCAGCGGCAACCATCCCGCTTTTCCACATTCCTCGTTCTTGTTTATGATAATTATTGTATGGAAACACCGTACTCAAAACCTTCCCGCCCGCTCTTTAAGAAACGAACTATTAAAATGAGATGATCATTCTATTTATATTTCAGTTTTAGTTTTATTTAGAGTCCTGTCGTTGAATGTCTGCCATTGAAATGTGCTCGTCCCCGTGTCCATTTATCGTCGTCTTTTGCCCTTTGATAATTTGACGGAGCAACCCTCCATAATCCGCATCTCTGTGTCCTCAAACAGCTCCTGCCTCCTCCTCCATCTTCCCTGCATCCGCACGCACTGTGGCGATGTCCGATTCCTGAACGAATCATTAATGTGAATCAATTCTTTTGAATGATTCGGGCAGAGCAAATCGTTGGTGAATCACCCGATTAAAAGAAGAGTGTAGTGGCTCGAAGTAAAATTGCTAGGTGGACCCACAACAACGTATATTTCACGCAACAGGTCTCCTATAAAATACATCGATATTTAGCTAAATATTAATGTAATGTGGTGAATCGTTTTACTGAAACGGTTCATATGATCAAACCGCCCAAACGAACCGATTCGCTAAATGAATCAGACTTCCCTTACACTAGCGCACTTAGACTCCACACACACACACACACACACACACACGCACACACACACACACACACACACACACACACACACACTGGACTGATGCATCATGGGGCTTAGAGTTTATTTATCAGACCATTTTTCTTTTCTACTGCATAACAGTGTAACATAGATAACATATTTTATATTTTTGATTTGTGTCAGTGACTTTTCCTGCAAACCGTTTACATTGTCTCAGCGCTGCTACTGGTATCACAGCACAGTGATACTAAGCTGAACCAATACCATGGCATGATTCTTGCCTGATTAAAAAGAAAAATATTGTTCAGTCTTAGTGTTAATTTCTAATTGTGAATATATTTCTTAAAACACATTTAAACAAACATAATGACAATACTATACCAAAGTGCTCTATGGCAAAATCAGTCCATATGTGTATTTTAATACATCTTCAACTACATCATTTGATTTTCAATATCAGAACAAAAATGTGTATAGGTTGATAAGCATGAATGTAAGCTTGAAGATAAACAGAATTACACAGTTCACAGAGCTGTTACTTTGATTAATGTATAATGTAATTAATCTAGTCTGTAAAATATAGTTATCATATGGAGTTATTTCTAGCTGACCTGGCCATTTCAATTCATATATGTTATACTAAATTACTGTTTTCATTATAATTGCTGATAATGATGTTATTTTGATGTGAATAATTAACACACTTTTAGATTTCCTTACAAAATATTTTTAGAGTGGTAAGGCTAATGGGGCCCCGTTATCCAATCAGGCTTCTGTCTGCTCTGCTCAGGCCATCCCACTGGCAGGGCACTGTGAGGAACACAGGAGCGCTGTAGAAATGGCCATGAGAGCTTCCATCCCTCCGGTCAGTGCTGCAATCCGTCCCTGTGCTGTATGAGAGTGCCGCCTCAGTCATTGTCGTCTGTAGGGCTGGATCATGAGCGACGGAACGGCCTAATGTACAGGGAAAAGCAGAGGTGAAAATAAAGAGTCTGACGTGTGCATTAACATTCATAAAATATCTGCTTACAATAAAAGCCACAAAAATGCAAATAGAATGTTTTCATTGTTAATCATTTAATGTTTCCAAATTATACAAAGAATATGAAAATGTATATAGCCTATTTAGTGTGATATGTTTGGGATTTTTTAAATGCTAGCTATGAACTTGAAGATGAGTGAGTCGTCCACATATTCCCAGAAATGTTTGCGATGTAGGGCCTCATTTATAAAATTTGATCTTATGGTCATCTCTCGAATATGCATACGTGATTGAACGTAAACGCAGAAATTGCAAGTGAATGGTTTCGGCTCTCTGCCTTGTAACGACTCCTAATGTCATTAACATATAAAAGATTGCAATCGTCATCCAAATCCTTTTATGTAGAACAGCTTACATTTCCAAAAACCTGCGGTACTCCAACAAGCGAAAGCGTGTACGTTTGCTCTAGGGGTGTGACGAGACACCAGACGAGACGAGACACGAGACTGGGTTCAAGAACGAGACGAGACAAACTTTTTTTAAAGAAATCCTTAATAATTAAATATATAGGGGAAAATAGTATTTAATTCAACTGAAAAACTAAAAATATAGGTGCATTTTGATATGAACTTGTACTTTATGAAATTAAACTTCCATTTTAATGAATTATATGCAGTAATAAACATGTAAACTTATGCTACGTGATTCTGGATAAATTAAAAAACACGATTTTTTTTTTTTTTTTTTTTTTTTAAATTGGAGATAACGATTCTCTCATGATTCTGAAAAAAAAAAAAAGATTAGATTTGAAATCTAAACAAAATAACATAATTTACTTGTGATTCTAGTGAGTCTTTTTAAAAAATATATATTGATCAAATTAATTAATAAAGGCTTAATTTAATAATGGAATCTCCTGAATGAATGATTCATTGATAAATGCGTTTTTAAACGTGCAGTTGTCGCCACCTCCTGGTGGAAGAGGATAAACATTACACGTCCATACACGTGTTAAGATACTTTAATTTGGATCGCTATTAGACATAAGTGTTTATCCCCAAACTATAAACTTTTATTCTAGTACTTATGCTATTTAAATGTCTGCAACACAGAAATAATGATCATTATGTGATTGAAAGACAGGAATAAGATTGTGTTGGCGTTTGCAATCTCTAATGTAAACACTGCAGGTACTATCACGTTCTCGAGAGATCTCGTGCCACCTTCACATCCCTAGTTTGCTCGGACCCTGACATGACACTTAGCACTTTTCCACATCAAAGGATTAGTATGCACACTTTATAAATGAGGCCTGTAATTTTAACAAAATTTTAACTTTGACTTGAGCTCACGGTGAGGCTGCGGTTGGTGTTGTAGCCGCTGGTCTTCACATGCAGATGTTCCCTCAAACACACTCCACGGCAAAGACAGGCCAGCAGATTCTGTCTGACATTGAGCTGAATGTCTAGGATCATAAAGCATATTTAAGTTCATTACTATTAACAACTGTAGAAAGCAGAACAATTACAGAAAGTCACAATAACCATAAAGTAAAAGAGATGCGTGTTATGAAACACAGCCATGCTGATCTCAGGACTTATAGACTCTGCTCTAATGTTGTACACCATAAATGTTTACCTGTTTTCAAAATCTGCTGTACGAAAGCCTTTTGCAAAGGGGTTGCAAGCGATCTTCAGCTGGGTGATCTGTGACAGGAAAGACATAAGCATCAGATTCACTGCAGCCACACATAACTAATTGTTTATTCACTGAACCAATTTCACATTTCTATACAGTTCTAACAGACTGTACAGATTAGTTATAGTTAGTTACTTCTCACAAATATTAAGTTAGTAACTGAGTTACATAATTATAAAAGTAACTAATTACCAGGGAAAGTAACTATTGTGTTATTCGTTAATGCTTGATTGACTGATGCTAAGTGTACTTTCAGATATTTAAAAATATATAAATATAAAGCTTAATGGCACAATTTTTTAAATATCTGAAAGAACACTTACTTTGTCTAAGTACACTTACTTTTTTGTACTTCGTCTGAAAGTCATTTCATGCATTAATCAGTCAAGCATTATAATATGACATTATGATAATTTAGCATTAAACTTTAGTAATTAACATAACCATGTATGAATGCATATTTGTCATGTTGACTAAACTTGACTGGTGGTGGTTTTAAAAAATGATTTAAAAAATATTTTAAATTATTCAATTATTACTTATTTTAAATTATTTAAAATTAAAAAATATATATATTTAAAAATAGTTTGTACTTGTAATGTTTCTATAAAGAATAACGTATACTTTCACTCAAAATGGATTTGCTGAAATCAAAATGATAACAGATGAGCACCAGCCAATGAGGACAAACCGACAGTTCTTAAAAGCTGAAGAATTCCAAAGGAACATACTGGAAAATACAACAAAGAATATCATTTACATGTAGCTAGTCAATTCTGAATGGTATATATGAGACTCTCTCGCTCCATATCTTTCTTTGCGGGTGTGAGACAAAGCGACGCATAGTCATGTGTCTTCACACTAGAGTTTACGCTTCATCAAATACAGAAGCTGTGCATCCATTCTGATGAACTGAAAAATACAATTATAATAATATTAAAATTAATTATACTAATGCCGCATTTTATTTTCAGTCACAGTAACAGCGTTGTAAAGGGGGAAACCTCTGACTCACAGAAATATAGAAATATGCTTACTAGCACATTTGTTTCAATCCATCAGAAGGAGATAATTACTATCCAAAACCTTACTAAAACCTCAAACACAGTGCTACAGTCACTATAAAGTATTACAATGCTTTTTACATTATAATATAGTTCTGAATTATTAGTAGCACACGTACATCTGCAAGATGTCTGTTAAAGATCTCTTGAACTGGAAAGCATCTGCTGTGTACAAACGTCTAGCAGACATCTGTAAGATGTCAGTTTTACATACATTCTAAATCATAAACATCTTAAAGACATCTAATAGACGTCTATTCGACATCTGATAGGAAAAGTCCAATAGACGTATTGCAGATGAGCAAACTACGTCTTGCAGATGTAAATGCACACGTCAAATAGACATCTCCAAGATGTACATGTGCTATCAGGGATAATTACTTCTGAGGGATTTGTACTTGAATATACAAGTCATTACCATGAGCAACAGTTCACAACACCATAAACTATTCAAACACAAATCTCTCAATTTCAGGACCGTCCTGACTGAGAAACCAATGAAGGGACCCTGAATATAAGCCTTAGGCATTGAAATGTGCTAGCCATAATAATTAAGCTTAATAACTAATTGAATCTAACTGAGTCCTGAGCTCATGTGTGGATGGATGTTGGTGTCTGGTACCCTGTGGTTCTGGTAGGCGGTGACTGCGATGAAACGGGTTTCTGGGAAGGTGAATGTGCAGAAGTTGCGGTGAGCGTAGCGCTGACTGTCACAGCTCCTGTCCACCACAATCACGTGCAGCCGCGGCTGGTAGCGGTGCATGGAGTTCAGGATCATCTACGCATACATGCACAGGTGTTTGAATCTGTTTCCCGTCATCCAGACAATCACATATACGTGTGTGTGTGTCTTACATGGCCGTTATCATCCAGCAGATTGTTGGTGAGTTTGAGGCGGTCAAATGAGACCGTCTGTTTGACCCACTGTGCTCCTCGTGCCGGTGAGTCCGGATGGAAGTGCACTCGTCCCGGGGCAGCTATATCTCCACGTCCAGCTACCAGCCAGGAGGAGCTGTGGAAAGCATACCTGCACACAGAAACATAAAGACCGTCCAAATCAAAGCTGCTCTCAAATCATGAAAGGGAGCAGTTCCTTCAGCTGGGGTTTGTGTAATGCAGGTCCTAAAATTACAAATGTTCTATACATTACATTTAATTTTTTTTAATATATTAAAATCTTAATTCTGTTAAAGTCCACAACTATTAGTGGCTCCCTGAGTTCTCAGTTAGGACGGCCCTAAAAGGACAAGGTGAACAACCTCAATGTTAAAGCATGAAGAAATAAGTTTCTGCATTGTGCCTAATGTCCTGTACAGGGAACTGCTGGTTGTGCGACGGCATCAGATTAAGTTTAGTGTCTCTGCAAAAACTTTTGCTAACACTTTAGTTTAGGAACCAATTTTTACTATCAACTAGTTACTTATTAGCATACGTATTACCAGTGTTGGGGAAAGTTACATTTAAAAGTAATGCATTACAATATCAAGTTACTTCCTAAAAAAGTAACTAATCACGTTACTTTGTTACTTTTTATGGAAAGTAATGGGTTATGTTACTTTTGTGTTACTTTTTAAATCTGGGCAGGGCTTGCTTGTTTGTTTTTTATTAAAAAAAAGTTATATTTTTAGCAAATGTAAAAGCCCTTTCACACCAAAAGTTAAATGAATAAGCCTCAGGCTTATGTACAGTGGAACGCAGGAGAAGAAGGTTCAACAGCAATAAAAAATGAAATGCAAATGTTAGTGTAAAATGTTAGTTTAATGTTAGTCTAAAGTAGTTTTTGCTTATTAGTATGGTTAAATTGGACCATCGAAGGTCAGCAGTAAAAACATTAGTTAATAAAATGGGATTAAATACATAAAGAATATATGCGTTATTTAACATGTTTAATTATTGCAGGTTCACTTCTGCACTTACTCCCAATTTCCCTCAACATGGGACAGGAGAGCTGTCAATCAGTCAATGGTAAAACAAAGTACCAGTTACTTTGTTTTACCATTGACTGATTGACAGCTCTCCTGTTTTTAAATTACTTATTTAAAAAAGAAAAAGATATTTTCTTGTAAATGAAAAAGTAATGCATTACTTTACTAGTTACTTGAAAAAAGTAATCTGATTACGTAACTCGCGTTACTGGTAATGCATTACCCCCAACACTGCATATTACTAGCATAGGCTGTTTATTAGTGCTTATAAAGCATATATTAATGTCTTACTCTGCATAAACATATTTTAGATTCCTTACCCCATACCTAAATGTATTAACTACATTGCTAACTAATAACAAGCAGCACATTAGGCAAAAGTTAAAAGTTAGTTAATAGTGAGAATTGGTCCTCAAACAAAAAAATTACCAAAACATTTAAACAAAGCATCTGCCTCTTCACCCAGTGTAAACATTATTCTAAATGTATTAAAAATGTCCAGAACCCTTTTTTCGATCAGATACCTGTATCGTTTATCATCAACAGAAATAAAGTCCATTAGGAGAACATATTCTGCAGCAGGGTCCATGCCTGAAATGCGTACTTGAAATGTAGGAAACATCCTTCTGTATGAACACAAACAACACCAGTCAACATATGCAAATAATTCTAGCAGTTTAGCAGTGGTAGAATCATTATTATTGCTCAGATCCCTAACCTTAACTACTTAAGTTTAGAGTGTAACTCTTTCAGTGTTTGTGAAGTAGTCATGAAAAACCTGAGGCTCATTGACTTGGGTTTGTAAACAACATCCATATAACTGCCCAGAACCTCAAAAACCAAACAACAGCTTCACTACTCACACACTCTTCAGACAATGTAAACATGGAATTGCTAACATAATGCTATTTAGGAGCTGGTATTAGTAAAAATGTGATATCTGGAGAAACCTTCCAGCTTTTGTCACAATCATTTCAGTGCCCAACTGGTCAAACTGCCGCCATAGGCTCTGCATTTCCAGCTGAACTCTGATGCTGGCAACTTCAGGAGCTTTGCCGCAGGTCCGGCCATCATCTGGAGAACACAGCAGGCCCAGAGAACACACCGGAGATGACTCTGATTCTGCAGATACACGGGTGACTTAGCAAAATACATATCAGATCAGATATTCTTATGAGGCCTAGACTAAGAGACTTTTACTTGGTTATTCTAACAAAAATGTAGTGAGGTCTATAAATGAAATAAAAACTGCAACGACTTACATACTGTGATATTTTTAAATGAAATTTCAAACTAAAATGAAGGGCAGGACTTGAATGTGATTGGCTAAACTGGAAGACCAAGCTGACATTTCGATTAAAGATTACATGCATTAATAAGAGAGGGTCGATTTTGATTTCAAGAAAAAATGGATTCTCTCTAAAATTCTTTGAAAGCCAGTTTAAATATTTCACAAATCCAATGTTTTTAAAGTACAATTGTCATGTTGCAAGGATGCTCAAATACTTTACTTTAAAACAAGACACAAAAAGATTGTTTCTTATTCGATTTGACAATTTTTCAAAATGACTAATTGATTGATGATTTTCTCAAAAGGTACAAATAAAGCAAAATCTGAATATTACCAGTCATCATAGCTGCTGTAGTCAGGAATCTTGGTCCAGTGTCCAGTCGAAAACACATTCAGCTTGTCTTGCTGAGATTCCTTGCGTCTGTGGCTCAGGACAGTTCAGTCCAGCCTTTATATAATCTGCGAGATCTAATATGCAGTATTTCTGCACCTCATCCATATCACTCTTCCACAACCCATGACCCACGATGCCCACAAACTTACTCTAAATTATGCTCAAGTATTTGTTAATTACATATACATCAACCAGCGTTATTGACTGTGGACAGAAGTATCGGTCAGTCCGTGGCAGCGATTGATCACCGCTGCGGCGTCACACCTCCAGCACTCAACAAACAGTTAATTGGACTTTTACCACCATTGTTTTGATGGAAAACACTTTGCTGCTGGGTCATAGTTCTGACCTTTGATCCAGGATTACTCACTCAGAGAGACTGAATAGCCTTCAGCTGACAAAAGTGAAGACGGATCTGTTAATAATCGCCCATGCACATTTATTTTTTGTATTTTTTTGTTGTCTAAAAAATGAGATCTTTGTTCCTCATGATCATATGTTTACCAAAAACAATTTCTGACCATATTCTTGGATTTGAATGCAAACACAGGAGAAGGGTTCTGAGAATGGATTATCACGTTAATCTTGTCAATATGCCATAGCCTGAATAGCACATGATTGTGTTTCTCATTGATATGTTTAGCGAAATATTATGGTTTGGTGTTGACATGGTCCTTCCTGGAGGCATTAATATGGCCACCACATCCATCTTGCCCTGTTACTAATAAGTAACAGATCCCTAGACCAAGATCTATTGATTACTGCTGACACATTTTTGTAATCAACTCATTAATCAGGTCTAAAATGTAGAGTGTGTATACTCTGTTTATTTTAAGGCCATTGTTGTGCATTTGAATTAAATGGATAAGTAATTTAAGTGTCCATGACTGCACTATATACATTGAACAAAATTATAAACGCTACACTTTTGTTGTTGCCCCCATTTTTCATGAGCTGAACTCAAAGATCTAAGACTTTTTCTATGTACACAAACGGCCTATTTCTCTCAAATATCAAAAATCAAATCTATCTAAATCTGTGTAAGTGAGCACTTCTCCTTTGCTGAGATAATCCATCCACCTCACAGGTGTGGCATATCAAGATGCTGATAAGACAGCATGATTATTGCACAGGTGTGCCTTACTCTGGCCACAATGAAAGGCCACTCTAAAATGTGCATTTTGGATTTGGGGGGGATGGGGGTCCGAAAACCAGTCAGTATCTGGTCCTTCACATAGAGTTGATCAGGTTGTTGATTGTGGCCTGTGAAATGTTGGTCCACTCCTCTTCAATAGCTGTGCGAAGTTGCTGGATATTGGCAGGAACTGAAACACGCTGTCATATACGCCGATCCAGAGCATCCCAAACATGCTCAATGGGTACCATGTCCAGTGAGTATGCTGGCCATGCAAGAACTGGGATGTTTTCAGTTTCCAGGAATTGTGTACAGATCCTTGCAACATGGGGCCATGCATTATCATGCTGCAACATGAGGTGGTGGTCGTGGATGAATGGCATAACAATGGACCTCAGGATCTCATCACGGTATCTCTGTGCATTCAAAATGCCATCAGTAAAATGCACCATAACATATGCCTGCCCATACCATATCCCCACTGCCACCGTGGGCCACTCGATCCACACCATTGACATCACTAAACCACTCACCCACCCACCCAACACCGTACAAGCTGTCTTCCATGCTGTCATTCATTCTATTCAGTGAAAACCATGATTTTTCCATAAAGTGAACACCTCTCTAAAGTGCCAGACACCATCGAATATGAGCATTTGCCCACTCAAGTCGGTTACGATGACGACTAACTGCGGTCAGGTTGAGACCCCGATGAGGACAACGAGCATGCAGATGAGCTTCCCTGAGATGGTTTCTGACAGTTTGTGCAGAATTTTTTTTGGTTATGCAAACTGATTATTGTAGCAGCTGTCCGGGTGGCTGGTCTCAGACGATCTTGGAGGTGAAGATGCTGGATGTGGAGGTCCTAGGCTGGTGTGGTTACACATGGTCTGCGGTTGTGAGGCCGATTGGATGTACTGCCAAATTTTCTGAAACGCCTTTGGAGACGGCTTATGGTAGAGAAATGAACATTCAATTCATGTGCAACAGCTCTGGTGGACATTCCTGCAGTCAGCATGCCAATTTCCTGATCCCTTGCGACATCTGTGGCATTGTGCTAAGTGATAAAACTGCGCATTTTAGAGTGGCCTTTTATTGTGGTCAGACTACACAATTTTTTTTGTCGGTTACGACAGGCACTGTGTCAGATTATGTGATTTTTGACTTATAAAATCTTGTCATGTTGTGAACCAGAAACATGTCAGACTACACAGTGCTACCAGAATATTCATTGTATGTCGTCATAACAACGTGCACGCTGTCATCGATACAGCTGGACCAAGGGGCTCTGAGTGTAAACAAACAATGCTAGCAAACAGCGTGTTTTGCCCTGTCTTGTCATCAGAAAAGCCCCAAAAAGAAAGGCGACCTGACATTAGACACAAATCTGGATTGAATGACAGGACATCATGGACTGTCAAAGAGAACTGAGGTAAAATAGTTTTTATTTTACCTTTTTCACTCTGTCGTGGTAGTCCCTCATCATAAATGCGGTAGTATTGTTGCCGTAGCTCCACAAACATTTCCTCCGTTGTAAAGTCCCACATAGCAGGACTGATACCTGTCATGGACACGGTCTCTGTGGCTCCCTCCGCTGGGCACCAGCGGGAACCCTCCCCGGAGTTCTGATTCCACTCACTACATTTCCCATAACCCCTTTTCATGAACTTCCTGTCTCCTCTCACCTCTCACCCCTGTCGGCCATCTTGCTTTCACCCGTACACACCTGCTAATCTTTACACTTCATTACTCACAGTATAAAACCCATGCATACAGATGCAGATGTGATGTCGTATACGATGTAAAAAAAAATATTAAACATGCTAGTCTTTTTGTTTTGACGTCGTGAAGCATCGCAGACATGTCGTGGACTTTGACACACTGCACGATATAAAACGTTCGAATCTTGTGTCTCGACGCCCATTGTCGTATACCATTCCCCACGACACCCTACGACAAGCAAATCGTGGCAAAATCGGGCTAAAATCGTGTAGTCTGACCGGGGCTTAAGGCACACCTGTGCAATATGCATGCTGTCTAATCAGCATCTTGATATGCCACACCTGTGAGGTGGATGGATTATCTCAGCAAATAAGAAGTGCTCACTAACACAGATTTAGACAGATTTGTGAACAATATTCAGCAACTAATGAACATTCAATATGATTCATAGATTACGTAATCAATAAATTATTAGTTATATGTGTCATAATCTATTGATTCCATAATAACATATTATATTAACTAATAGTGTATAATTCATGTGTTAAATGCCACAATGGGTCGAAGCCATGCATTTCAACTTCTAGTTCTCTGCTTTAGTTAATCATTAGCTAATAATTTGCAAAGCTATCATGATGTTATGACTTTACTTGTTGAGGAACATGACTAACTAATTCCAAACAAATAACCACAATGACATATTACTTAACAATTAATGAATAGTCCTGTGCCTCAACACCATCAATCATTAGGTAATGATTATTTAGATGAATAAGATAGATAAAAATTAAATTCACCCTATACACTTGGACTCAACTCATTTTCTAACTGCTTGTTTTCTTAAAAAAATAATAATAATAAAAAAATAAAATAAAAATAAAAGCTTCTCTATTCTTTTTACATTTTGTTTATTTGTTTTCTTTTTATTCATTATATCATTAACAAAAAAAGTCCTTTAACATTAGCTTGCTCTGTTCTATTTCTATTTATTATATAATTACCAAAAAAAAAAAAACTTTGCTACTTGTCATAGCACTTCAATATCATTGCTCTTTTTTTATTTTGATTTTCCATTGGCCTCATTTGTAAGTCGCTTTGGGTAAAATTGTCTGCTAAATGACTATATGTAAATGTAATTAAAGAAGATAACTGGAAGTTGAAGTACATTGACCATTGTGGTAATTACCATATGAATTTTATTATTAATGATTAATTAATATATAAAGTTAATATAATATGTTAGTAGAGTATTAATACATTATGACACATTTAACTAATAACAATTTATTGATTACTTAATCTATCAATTATATAAAATGTTTATTAGTTGCTGATGCAGCAATCATTAATAAATGGTTTAGTTCTTCATGAGTTACATTAATTCATGATTGTCTGTTAATTAGGTAAGCATTTAATGCATATTAGTTCACCCGTATTGTAAAGTATTACCATATATATAGTGCTACATTTAGTGGGTCAAATGAAGATGGACGATATGTGTTTTTAACCATATATATATATATATATATATATATTTATAATCTTATTCATTTGTTGTGCATAATAATATATATTTGTAAGAATTTGTAGTTTCCATATTATGTCAACATATCACTTAAAAAGACACATTTAGACATTGAAGAAATAGTATGAAAGTTTTTTATTATCATCATTATTTTTATTTAATTGAACATTGAAAATCAGTTTTTAACAAAAAGCAGCTTAACAAAGGATTTTTGCTAAGCATTTTTGAATGAACAGGTTTCAGTGTTCTTTTATTCTCAGCTGTGTTTGCCCATTAGAGTGAATGCAAGTCCTGTAGTTGTGGGAATGTGTAAAAAGTGCATATGAGTGTATTGTGAGCATGTGTGAGTATGTGTGCTTCAGTGAAGGTCAGTGAAGCTCTGAGAAAGGCCATCCTGATGACAACGGGTCAAGGCGTTGATATTCGGTGCAGGTGGCGAGATGAAAGGAAGGCAAGGTGGTGTGAAAAATGGTTGGCTTACTCCTTGCTAAAAGCCTTTTGGAGAGCTGCGGCAATAGCCTCGAAGTGAGGCTTCACGTCCTCACCCAATTTGGTCATCTTTTTCCTCAGTTCTCCGGATTTCACGCTCTCACGGAACTCCAGGGCTCCCTTCTCCATCTGATCCTTATATTCCTGGATGTAGGGCTCCAGCTGGGTCTTTGTTTCCTGGATAATTTCCGCCGCCTTTTCGCGCAGAGCCTCCACAATGGGCATCAGCTTGGACTTGGTCTCCTCCCAGTTGGGTCCGATCTTCTCCTTCAAGGTCTTGACCACAGGCTCCAGCTTGGTCCTCACTTCCTCCATGTGCTGGCGCTGCTTGACCAGGTACTCCTCGATGAAAGGTTTCAGCACATCTCTGTATTCCTGGATGTGCTTCTCCAGCACCTGTTTCAGCTCCTCGCGCATGGGCTCAATCTTTTTGCGGAGTTCCTCCACGTCCTTGGTCAGCTTCTCGCGCATGGGAGCAGTGGCCTCACTAACTTGGGCGCCAATTGGGGTTATGGCTTGAAGGCTGTGCTGAATGTAGCCATGGATGTTGTCCACGGACTGGCCCAGGAATTCCCTAAACAGGATGAGGATTTAGGTTAGCTGTCACTGGAATAGCTGATATGTTATGAATTATTTAGACTCAGAGTATGAAATCAAAATCTGACCGTTCTCCAGCTCAAAAAACACTTTTAAAGCAGCCCCTGACCAATATGTGTGTCTTTGCACTTTCTTACTTGTAGTCTTTGAATTCAGTGTCATCGAGGTGACCGAGGGCCTTGTGCAAGGACTGCTTCATATGATCTGCGTAAACCATGCCTACAGACTTCGCATGCTCCAGCTGTGATGGTGGTTCGTCCTGCAGGAAACGGGCCTGGCAGCCTGGACAAAGCAAACGCAGATTCAGATGCTTGAGTCTGGAACAAGGGCCAAGCTTTGTGTATTCAGTCTAACTAGATTTGAACTGCAGTTTAATCTGAATACAGTTAACTGAATACTGTTTCTGAATTCAATAACGTTTCTGAAATATCTTGATTACAGAAAAAATATCTAAACACCCTTCTGATAATTATAAATGAAAGGCAAACTTGTGTGAGAAATGAAGACATTCCCTCTTAAAACCAGAATATATATATATATATATATATAGAAAATGAGATGATGGAAAATGATGTTTGGAAGTGCTGAAGAGAGGGTTTATATACCTGCCAGAAAAACAGCGAGGGCAAGGACTACGAACCTCATCATGGATCTGGGTCAGAAAAAACAAAAAACAAACAAACACATCAGATGTTGTTAATCACAATGAATACATAGGTTTTAGGTTTCTAACCAAAGGGAAAGTGGACACTGGGGCTGCAGCACAATTCTTCGAGATGGGTTTACCCTACAGCATATGTCAGCCTATTAGATTAGACTCTAATTTATCCCAGATTAGACAGAGTTACAAAGGCTTCACAAACAGATTAGCTCTCAACCACTGCATAATCTGAAATCCCTGGATTAACTTGGTCACACTGATGTGGACCTCGAGAATTTAGCAGACTTCAGTGAGGCCTGAAGCTCCTTTCAGCATCTGAAGAGCAGAAAGGTGGCTAGATGCCATCAAGGGATTACATGTCTACAATAACTAATCATATTTCATCAATAACAAAGTGAATAATTTGGGTACTTTTAACATTAAAAATGCACTACCAAAACTTTGAACACAGACTGCAGTCACTTGTATAATTCAATACAAACTCATTTTTTTCCTTAACTCTCCAAATGCCCCAGTTATTACCAGATGAAACCCTATCCCAAGATACGCTATAACATCCGAGGCTGGGCTGCTTACCTGTTGATGTAGCTGGTCTGGGAAGAGACTGAAGAACAGGGCCAGAGACAGCTCTTTTATAGGGCAGAGCGAGAGGGAGGGGGCCCATATCTGGAGGTGAACCTCAACCCCTCACCTCCTCACCGTAGGGTTCAAAGTTTCTCTATTGAGGGAACGGGGGAGGACACATCAGTGCAGTCAGCACATACACGTATGCTAGTTCACATCTACAGGAAAGCCTCAGTCACAAATATATTGGTTCAGGAAAAATGTCATTCACATCCTCATTTAACATCACTTACTTCTGAAGCAACTTTGTTGCACAAATGAACAAACATATACGAATATACAGTTGATAGTTTAAGGATTTTTTCCATATAATTTCACCCTTAAATATGACTTTGGCTGATATAATACGAAGAGTTCAGATGCAAAAGCCTCTAAATCCTTCTGACATCTTACTTTTAAAAATGCATTTTTATCAGGCTCAGATGTATAGGTTTCTATGTAAATACTGGTTCTTCTGATTGAGCTGAGGGTGGGATTTTAACGAGTTTGAAGTAAAAGTATTTGATGGATGTATAATATGTGTCAAGAGCATTCACTCTGTATCATTATCTCACATTTGACCGAGATGGCTTTTAGCTGGTTTTGCATCTGAACTCTTCATATAGACTGGTTAGTTCAGTTATATTAAAGTATATGTTTGACTTGGATAAATCCAGTTCATTTCAAATTTTTTTCTACAAATTTTCAATTTCAACAGTGACCTTGTGCCATTATAGCACATTTAACAAATAAAACTTTCAGACTTTGATGGTTTCTGAGCACAGAAGTTCTGTTACAAAATTATTTTCAGTCATTCTGAACGTTTTCTTTCTTCATGTTTCACTTTCTCAAGATATTCTCTGATAACAGCAGCATCTGTGTGCTAGGCATGATGTGCCGTATAATAAACAGGATACTGAACTTTGTTACACGATTTAATCGTATTGTTCTTGGAATAGCATACAAGAATGTAAATAATGACATTTAGCGTAGTTTTCATTATTTGTTTTTGCCTTGAACTTTGACCCCACTCCCACTGTTGAATGTAACAGGATTGGCACAAACATATTTGGAAAAGTTTTTTGTTGTTTGTTTGTTTGTTTGGTGCTACCAGATGTTCTGAATTCGTAGTTTTCTCTTCAAAGTATATTTATGGTCTGGAATAGGAAGTGATTCATTAATTTTTATTATTATTGGTTTTATTTTTTTTTCTAATCTAAATGTTATATGCACATGTAGTTACAGCTTTGGTACATTTCATCTAAAGTGGTAAAATATGTTTTATCAGTAAAGTTGTGAAACACAATCACAATTCTATGAAAAATTACTAAATTACATTTTTAATTATATATATATATATATATATATATATATATATTTTTTTTTTTTTTGATACATGTATTGTCTAATATAATCTCCAGTGTGTAACACACACACACACACACACACACACACACACACATTTGTTCAGAGCATGAGCCATCTCACCTCATGTGGAGATTTCTCTGAGGCCAATAGTGGCCGGAGACAAAGGGCAACTCGCTCAGACACATTCATTGGGACGGGGGAGAGAGTCAGATCATTAACATGGGCTTCAAAAGAAAATGTATTTCCTCAGTCACATACCATCTGTTTGCCTTTGTATTGTTTTCAGAGAGACAAGATTTTTTCATGAACCCTATACAATGTAAAAGCAGGAGAAATAAGAAATCCAAACAGGTTTATGATTTGCCATATCAGTTCATCTGAGTAGGAGTTTAGGTAAACGAATCAAGCAAACACAGAGTGTAATTTGTTCAGTAGAAAATCAATGTCAGTAGAGCTTTAGCCCTCATGTGTGTCTCTGGCTTTTCCCTGTAAGGGCCAGGACTTATTTGAATGTCCTCTCTGATAAGACCCACCAGGGCATTCGGTCCAGGATCTGCTCTCTAGGAGAGTGTCGTAATCGTTCCTAGTACACACTGTCTATATGACAACAGCAGGAGCCTGCCAGCTGCTCGACTGGTCAAAGAGTCGGTCGAGGCCCGGCTGCGCATAAAACACTCACTGTTTAATCTGTTTCTCTCTGGAAAGCCAAGTGATTCAGAAACATTCTGTTTCAAGTTCAACTGCATCAAAATTATGGCTGTAAAATGGCACACCCATGCATTTACTCATTCTGCTTTTAAAGCTTTTAGCTTTATCTTTAAGAGCTTTTTATTTTAAGTGACAAAAATCATATGTAATTAATTCAGTGGAAAAACAACAACACAACAGCCCCAGTAGTGCTGTTACTCAGAAGACCTTTAGCCTATGCTTTAAAAATCTCACAACACTGTAGTGATACATCAACAGATGAAATCAGGTAAACTCGTTGATTAATAGTCAATCATTCAACATTGTATTTACAACCAGGTTTGTTATTTAAAGTGTGCTTTGGAGATAGTTCTGTCATCATTATTACTAGAGAATCTGTAGATGCTTTGACAGTTCACACACAAATAATGTTTTGAATGGTTATATATGTGACCCTGGCTGTGAAAACCCAACTAAAGTCATTTTTTACTGTTTTCTACGGTAAAGAATATTCTGTGAAAATGTAACCTTGATATCTTTAATACTGATTGAGGAAGGCTATTGAATTTATAGTAAAAAATAATGGTTGAAATCAAACTTTGATGCTTGTTATCTCATAATTAGATG
This sequence comes from Cirrhinus molitorella, assembly GCA_033026305.1. Classification (NCBI taxonomy): domain Eukaryota; kingdom Metazoa; phylum Chordata; class Actinopteri; order Cypriniformes; family Cyprinidae; genus Cirrhinus; species Cirrhinus molitorella. The sequence goes on along the minus strand of CM065134.1, from coordinate 31,443,940 downwards.
AGACTTGAGCCTGGATTTCACCGACAGGGTGACATATTTAATTGTATAATGTACTGTTTTCATCCATGTACTTTAATTTGTCCGGTTCTCAGTGGATATGTTTTAATGTAGTTTAAAACAAATCAATAAAACACAACTTTCTGTGATCTTTTCCTCCCACCAGTGTCGTTCACTTCTTTCATCTTCTCTCATTCATCTTTACGAGTGCTCTGACGCTCCTTCTCTTTGTTATGTATCTCTCTTCTGTCCTGTGATTGCGCATATCAATAGGCTCGTCTGCGTTTGGAGTCAGTTGAGCTGTTAGCTGTTCTCACCTCTCAGTCTCCTTCCTAAAGCTAACTTTTGTGATCGGAAATCAGAGCCGCATCTCGTATCCAAAGATCTCACACTCAGAAGCAGCTTCTTTTGTTTTAGGGTGAATTTTAATACAGTTGTAATTAAGTAGACAAGAAGAAATGCTTTTTCTGTACAGATCTGTCCAGATGTTTCATTCACAGGCTCAGAACAAGTGGTTTAGAAAATAGATAAAATACTGAATTCAGATGACAATTATTTCATGACATAGCATGACAACTTCATCTTGCATCAGCCTTCCTGCATTACTCATTTAAAGTTCGATGAAGCTGGCTTAATTTTAAATGATTCATTTTAGGATGTTGTCATCAGTAACATTACAAAAACATTCCATGTAAAATACTTGGCTAAATTTGCTACAGTCATTCAGAGGTATGACTATGTACTGCATTTTTTGCTCTGGTATTTCAGAGTTGCTGTTTTATGTCATTTTATCTTGTACATTTGTTGCATTTTTGCCACTTGGTTAAATGCCACATTTTGATGTGAAAACAGTAACTCATTCCTTATTACAACAATTTCCCACAGTTTTTAGTGTCATCAAGACTATATATGGAATAGCCTGAAACACAAATAGGAATGATGTTATCAAAATGAGTAACGCTCCTTCTTAGACTGGATTCACCTTCTCTGGTGCAGATGTGTGTTGATATTTCTTCATGATTCTTTCAATTACAATAAAATAAACCAGCAAACAATTATGTATTTTTTTCATAAAGACATTTATACAATGCATTTGTCCATGAATACTCATTTGAAGCATTTAAGATTGTGAGAAACATGCAGTGTAAGCATCTGAAACTTCATTGTAGGCTACTGTTCTTTTATAGTCACATCTGAATGGTCACTAAACGCAGTAGAAATGGTGGAATAGTGCCATTTTCTTGGTAATATAGGGTCAAATTACAATCATTACAAAACACTGCTCTTTCACCTCGTCCCCTCAGCAACAGCAGTCCTGAACTGATTGTGAAACTGCAGGTAAAAGGCCAGTATGAGGAGTGAAGGCAGAGCGTGTTCCTGGCAGTTTTGTCTTGTACTCTGTGAGAACATGCTAAATCGTCACGATAAATGTTCAGTCAACTTGCTGCAGAAATACAAGCCATCATCAACGGCTGCATACAAACGCATCCGCATGTTTGGAATAATTTGAATTGAATAAAAGCAAAACCACAATTTCAAGTGTTTTCGTCTGTCCAAATGGATAAATTGATTGTGTGGATCATGTGTTCAAGGCTCACTGGGGTTACATTTGCTTTCACAAACAGACACCCACCTGCACTGATAAAGAAGGACCGCTGTTTGCTGTTTGTCAATGTCCGCAGTGAGATTTGGCCTTACGTCAAAAAGCCTCAAACCTCAAAGTTAGGAGTTAATATCAATAAAACACAAATCATGCACAGATTCTGCATTTTTTTTAATGTTAGCCTGTGTCACATATTATTTGATTTCTTCACTTCTTAACTGTATACGTGTGTGTGTGTGTGTGTGTGTGTGTGTTTTAAATGTTTGCTGTAACCTGCTGTGGCTGTTGCATCACTTGCTTGATTCTAATTGAGAATGATTCAGTGAATGCATTCATAGAGAGTAACTTTGCTGAGCTCTTTACTGCCGACCCGCGGCACACAGCAGACACAGACAATGACAGCACAGAGGATTTGGACATTGAAGTCACAGAATTTTAAAGCACTGGGAGATATTTAGGTTAAGTGTGCTTCTGCCTTCTTTCTTGAAAATAATCAAGAAGCATCCTTACACTTCCTAGAGCAGCTCTTTGAAAATACACTATATTGCCCCTTCTAATGATCAAGTTTGACTACTTTAGTAATTTCCATTAGTACTAATCTTAATGTTTAAGCATATAATGATATTCTAGGGAATTGTGCCTAATTCGATAGCAATAGTTGTATAGTTTGGAAAGGACACTTTTTTTATTCTAACATGACAATGCTTCTGTGTATAAGGCAAGGTTCATAGAGAAATGTTTGATTCAGTCACTGTGGAAGAACTTGACTGGTCTGCATAAAGCCAAGTCCTAATCCCAGCTGAACACCTCTGGTGTGACTTTAAATGCAGACCTTGAGCTAAAAACACCAATGACTTGTACATACACAATTTGGACAAAAGTATTGGGACACCCCCTTCTTTAGAACAGAAAAAAGGCACTTCCAAAACCTGGAAGCATAACTCATGTATTTAAAAATTGTATTTCCGTCTCTGTTGCTTCGGTTTTGGAAGTGTCTAAAATAATGTACCCATATGCACAAGTCATTGGTGTTTGGTCTGAGTTTTTGGCTCAAGGTCTGCATTTAAAGTCACACCAGATGTGCTCAGATGGGATTAGGACTTGGCTTTATGCAAACCAGTCAAGTTCTTCCACACTGACTGAATCAAACATTTCTCTATGAGCCTTGCCTTATACGCAGAGGCATTGTCATGTTAGAATAAAAAGGGTCCTGTCCAAATATTGCTATAGAATTAGAAGCACACAATTCCCTAAAATATCATTATATGCTTAAACATTAAATTATTAAAGTAGAAACCTGTTCATTAGAAGGGGTTGTCCCAATACTTTTGCCAATATAGTGTACATACAGTGGTGGCCAAAATGGTTAGATCACTAGTATTTTCACTAGCTAAAAAAATGTTTTAGGTCAGTTATTTCTATCTTTAGTGTGTCAGTAGTAAATATCAGCTTACATTTCCAACCATTCATTTTGCCCTTAGTTTTTTAAATTTTTGTCTGACAACAGCCAGTTCTCCACACAAAGATTTGATCTAATCATCACTCAGTCTAAATCCAGAAGAACTGTGGCAACGTCTCCAATATACTTCAAGAGACCTATCTGCAAAGCTACATGAAAAAACATATGTGTAGGTGCACCTAAGGTCACACCAAATGTTTTTTTTTTTTTTTACATTATTTTTGATCCTCATTTTACAGAGTCTAAAACTTTTAACAGTACTATAGCTTTTGCCGGTAAGTTTCTTGAAACACCTTGGAGACGTTGCCACAGTTCTTCTGGATTTAGTCTGTCCCAGTTTGCTCTGTGTCTTCATGTCATTCCAGATAGACTGGATGATGATGAGATCAGGGCCCATATTTATCAAACCTCTAAGAATTACTCTCAAGAACACTGCTAAGAATTGACTTAAGTGTAAAAAAAAAAATTCTTGGCTCAAAGCTGAGCTTAAAAGTTAGTCGTCAGTCTTAGAGATGATTCACGACACTTTGCTCTGCCACAAATGGGATTTTGGATGACAAAATACACAATCACTGATAGTGATGGGAAGTTTGGATCATTTTACAGACTCGGACCTTTGAGTCTCGTTCAGCAAAATGAACAAATCTTTTTTCGAGTCATTTCGTTCATTTTAGCAAAACATAATTAAAATGTTACGTGTTACTTCCCTAACACATCTACTGCTTACATTGATCACACTACAAGCAAGAAAACTATAATGCTATAAGAAACAGAAAAGATTAATTAATTATTTACCTGGGTCTTTTGTCTATGCTTAGGTCACCTCACCTCTTATCTGACTAGTTTTTGGGTTTGAGACATTTGTTCATCATGTGACAGCACCATTCACTTAGCCTATGCTGTCTAAGCGTTCAATTTCATGAATTCTCAGCACTTAGGACTAAAACGGCACTTTGAGAAGCTTGATAAATACGGGCCCAGATCTCTGTGTAGAGCACTGGCTGTTGTCAGATAAAAATCTCACTGGATTATTACAAGTAATGGCAAAATTAACGTTTGGAAATGTAAACTGATAATTACTACTGATACACTACAGCAAAAGATTTGAAGACTTGAAACCATTTTTCAACTGGTGAAAATACTAGTGTTCTAATAATTTTGGCCACCAGTGTATGTACATGCATGAATGAATATGTTAAGAAGCAATAGACAGAGCATTACATGGAAAAGCAGTATTTATTACTTTAAACAGCTCTAGTTATTCATCTTTATCAATCTTGAAAAAAAAGCAATGACTATAAATATTACCCTTATGAATCCTACAGTGAATCTAACAGTTTAATGAAATGTAGTTTAAAAAAAATGACTGAAATAACTACAATAACAACAGAACAATATAGTCCATAGTAAATGGGTTTATTCATTCACCGTTTGCAGAGCTCATCGCTGTTTGCTAATAGTGTTCTTCGTTTCACCAACATTACCCAAGAAAATATATATGACGTGAGAAACATCATTCATTTCTCTGGACTGTAACTCCATATCTAGAACACAGATACCGAGCAACGAAACAGCAGGAGTTCATGGGCTGATTCCCGTTTTGTTGGAGTTTCTGCTCATGCACAAGACTTCGAAGCTTTAGAGTGACAAAGACATCACTGATGTTTGAGGAAATGACTGAATGACTGAGCTGTGATTCCACAAGACAGAATCACACTCTTCGCTTCAAACATGCGCTTGTGGAATGAGTTCAAGACTGGAAAACATCTCATCCAAAGGAGCAATAATTCATGTTAGCTGTGTTAACAAAAATATCTCTCTACAGTACTTTATTTCTCCAATAAGAAAATAAACAATTTTTTTTTTCATTTAAAAACGTTCTAAAAGAAGCTTTTGCAGTTTTATATAGAAATCCAAACAAAACCAAAGACATACATTACAACCAATGCAATTAATGAATATTATACAAAATAAAGTTACATTGTAAAAAAAAAAACAAAAAAAAAACTTAAATAATTCAATTGAATTTATCCTATGATATCAAGCAATTATAAAACAATCCTGGGGTAGAAACACATACTGGACAATGAGTAGAGCGGTTAAAGGGCTGCTGTCTTAACAGACCCCTGAACCAGACGCCTTCACAAAAAAGATTTAAACAAGGACAGATATATTTCATGAAGTATACCGTCAGTCAGAATGCGCTCAACACAACTAACAGAATTTAAACAGCTGTTTTAACCATGCCGGGAAAACCCTTCAGTGATCAGCTGTTAAAAAACTTGAAATAGTTTCTACTTAAACACTAATATATATTATTTAACACAATAATTTCTTTTTGAAACAGAATGAACATTTTATATCACAATAACCCCATGTTACAGTAAGAAATTCACCATTAACAGTAATAACGATTCAAATAAAAAATAAATAATAACACAATAAAATCATTTAAAAGTAAAACATGTCTGTATGTGGTGGGTTGGAGTAATGTTTTTTTTCCTTTCATTTTTTAACATGACCTTAATTATAATTTGGAGTTTAAATGTGATTTAATATCAAGAAAATAGTTACAAAAACAAAAAAAATTGTTTTATTGTTGATTTTTTTTTTTTTTTTTTGGGTGATACGTGACCCAGACATGTTTTAGTGTCATGTGAGGCCTTATTTAATCTCTTCTGACAGGGACGGCACACTCACTCAGGTGATATTTCTCAGGTGTTACAGTGAAGGTGCTGGTCGAGGGGAAGCTGTTTCAGATCAGGAAATGTGTGTTAATACGCCTCTTTCTGCGTGTGCATCTGCTCCTGGATCTTCTGCAGCATTTCCTGCATTCGCCTCAACTGCAACAAAAAGAAAAACAGTCAAAATGCTACACCAAAACTGATCGATCAATACTGACCAATCAATAAGTCTGTCAGGCTGGTGATGAGTCACATGATAGAAGCAGATTACAGATAAACATCCATCAGGGTTTTCCAGCCTAACCAATCACGTTAGCCAATCGCAGTCACATGATCTAATCATCAACAGTGTGCATGCCTCCAACACCAGTGAGCTCAGCGACACTGACACGTCTACATGACCAATGGAGGTGTTGCGTAACCTACCGCATATAGGCTAAGATCGATGCTTTCTGTACGCGCTACAGCACGTCAACACAAATGCATTTATACCTTGCTTCATGTCTATGATGTGCTAAATATGTATTTCTGCAACATTTCCAACAGTTGTTATTTTCTGACTTGTAATTGTGTTATAGAACAGAATAACTGGAGCTGGTGACATGTGTGGTGACTGAATCCCCTCCTGAGTCAGTATTTCCACTCATATTATGGTTATCACTGATCGGGTTTTCATCTCTATAATGTTCTGTTATGTGTAGAAGTGCTGATATTCCATTTATGTTTCAGAAGGAATGCTTGGGAAGCGTAAAGAGCTGCGATTCACAGCTGGAGAAATTGAATCAGGAATTGTAATTAAGAGCTCAATTATGTTGTAGAATAGGTTACCAGAATGAACCTTTGAACATTGCATCAGAAATAATTGTGTGTAGATACAGATGTGCCATATTAAATCATATCACTAGTGTTTAGATGACTTTAATTACAGACTGATTCCAGTGCAATAAATTCATAACAGAAAACAAAAGCAAAGTCTTCATAGGTTGTCTTCATTCTACAGTGACTGAATCAGAATTTTAAAACAACATTAATCTACTCATTTTCCAAAATTTATACTAAATACCACAACTAAGTAAATGCTCCAGTTTGGAAATAAGTACAAATCCTTTCATGTTGTGAGATGTACAGACATTTAATTAGTATTTTATAATGTTTTATTAATTAATGATGTGTGTGTATATATATATATATATATATATATTCATAAAGGGTTCCTACACCTTGGTTAACTTCAAATTTAGCGACGTTTCACAGACTTTCCAGGTCCAATACCCTCAAATTCAAAGACTTAAAGGACTAAAAATTTACAGATAATGTACTCACTCCCTTGTCATCCAAGATGTTCATGTCTTTCTTTCTTCAGTTGTAAAGAAATTATGTTCTTTGAGGAAAACATTTCAGGATTTCTCTCTGTATAATGGATATGAATGGTGCCCCAAAGTTTGAACTTTCAAAATGCAGCTTAAATCCAGCTTCAAATGGCTTTAAACAATTCCAGCCGATGAAGAAGGGTCTTATCCAGCGAAACAATTGATTATTATCGAAATAAATTGCCAATTTATATACTTTTTTATATACCTCCAACGCTTATCTCGTCTTGTCTCTGCGATGCGCATGCGTAGTCTGTGTGATCTGGGTTAATACAGTTGTTGAAAAACTCCCATCTCATTTTCTTCCCCAACATCGAAATCATCCTACATCACTGCAGAAGTACCAACCCAGTGTTTACAAAGTGAACATACAAAGAATATCAAAAGGCCTTTACAAAAAAAGGTAAAACAGCATTGTATGATGATTTTGATGCTGAAGACGAAAACAAGATGGGAGTTTTTCGACATACCTTAACTGTATTGACCCGGATTACACAGACTATGCATGTGCATCGCAAAAACAAGATGAGACGAGCATTTGAGGTTAAAAAGTATATAAATTGTTAATTTGTTAAGAAAATAATAGATCGTTTCATTAGACAAGACCTTTCTTCCTCGACTGGGATCGTTTAGAGCCCTTTGAAGCTGGATTTAAACTGCATTTTGGAGGTTCAAACTTGGGGGCACAATAGAAGTCTATTATTTAGAAAAAAATCCTGAAATGTTTTCCTCAAAAAACATAATTTCTTTATGACTGAAGAAAGAAAGACATGAACAGTGAGTACATTATCTGTACATTTTTGTTCTGAAAGTGAACTAGTCCTTTAATGTGGGGACACATTTGAGAGCAAGGTTACATCGTGTTACCTTGTAAGGTACATTGTTACAGTTACATGTCAAACACAGCTATGCAAAATAGCACTTTTTTAACTTCACAGCCAATTTTTGCAATATTTCACTGTGTGTCTGTGAAACATTGAGGTACCATTGTAGTAGTTTTGTGTGTGAGTTACAAAGTACCCCACGTAGGAAACACTTAACGTAACACATAAATGTGTGTAACTAATGTAAATCAAGCTAGTATGCATAGTGTTGATGAAATAACACATAAGTGGACCGGAGGGAATAATATGACATTTTTTCCAGAAAACTTGCATAAAATAAATCTAAGCACTTTCAAGGACCTGTATCTACATTTGTTTATTTTCCAAAACTTTCCAGGGCCTTAAAATTTTTTTCAGATTCACGAACTGTCAAGGATTTCAACCCTTGGGAACCCTGCTCATAATTTAATCACACCTTTTTTCCTTTTTTTGTCAAATCATCTTTGATGTTGTTAATGAATAAGTAATATGAAAATGTATCATGTCACACCACATTTATTTGCGCTAAAGCCCTTTTTCAACAAAAAACTATTTATTTTGCGACATCTGTATCGCTATAGAATTTATACACTAAAGTTAATTTAAAAAATACTGTGTCAACATTTGCATTTTGATCGATAAATGGCAATTGGGTCATTCCTGGGATTCGGTGCCTTTTGTGTCCCCAGTAAAGGTCATGATGTTGTTGCCTTCCAATTTCCAGTGTTTCCAACAACATCAGATTTAAAGTTGTCTTTGACATGAATAACACCTTTTGAACTTTGAGCACATTTAAGTTTTCCTTTTTTTTAACAATTCTAAATATTTCACAGCATTTTAAACCACCAAATATCACTATTTTCTCATGTTAAGGGGAAAAGGTCACTCCCAGTATTTGGTGCCTTTTGGACATCATAACACTTGTTAATCAATTCTTGTGTGATTATGATTATGACAAATAATTAAAAAGCTAAATAAATTTAAGGATCCATTTACTAAATGTGTCCACCCTGTTAGATGTTGTGACTTAACAGGGTGGACACTAGCAGAGTGGACATTTTGACCTAAAATCAGCCATTAAACTAAGAGCAATTAAAGTATGAGCAAAAAAAAAATAAATAAAAAAAATAAAAAAAATAAAAATGCTAAGACAGAAGGTCTGCCAAATAAAGAATTGAATATCTTTAAAATGTTACTTTTACAAATAAGAATTTCTAATTTTTTTTTCATATTCCCCTTAAGAGGGTGGACATGTTTAAGTTGACCACATCAAAAAGGAACGATAAAATAAGTAAAAACAGGCAATTAACAAAACAGAGGCTCTCTCCCACCTTCCCCAGTTATTTTCCTTCTAATAAAATTATTTCAGCAATTTGATATGACGTAATATCCTTTTTACAACTTTTAAAAGGCCAATAGTTGAAAATAACAGGGTGGACAATATTTTGAGGGACAAGCTAAAAAACTAAAAAACTAAAAAAAAAAAATATATATATACACTGATATTTATATATATATATATATATTTATATATATATATGTCAGTTAGAGAAAACTATTACTGACATACCAAACAATGAGAAAAAATCTAAAACAAAAACTTATATGTGACCCTGGACCACAAAACCAGTCTTAAGTTGCTGGGGTATATTTGTATATTGTCAAAATTATATATATTTTTATATTTTTTATGCTCAAAATCATTAGGATATTAAATAAAGATCATGTTCCATGAAGATATTTTGTACATTTCCTACAGCAAATATATTAAAACTTAATTTTTACTAAGTAATATGCTTTGCTAAGAACTTCATTTGGACAACTTTACAGTTGTTTTTGCACCCTCAGATTCCAGCTTTTCAAATTGTTGTATTTCGGCCAAATATTGTCCTATCCTAACAAACAATACATGTTTAAAACAATCAGTGGAAAGCTTATTTATTCTCAATTTCGACCCTTATGACTGGTTTTGTGGTCCGGGGTCACACATTAGGTGTTGTATTTATCATCAAAATGGCAGACACGGGTCTGTGGACAGGAAAAAATATGATATTTTGTGGTTTAAGATGCTGTAAAATGTTTAGAATTATATGCTTATAGGTCAAAATGTTATTTATGTTAAAGACAACTTTAGGATTGATGTTGTTGGAAATTTAAAGCCACCAATGATCTTTACTGGGAAAACAAATGACACTGATTCCCAGGAATGACCCATTTATCAGTAAACAGTCAGATCCCCCTAGTCTGGGATGCAGAATTAAAGTGCATCATGCTAGAGATGTGCAGGCTTTGGAAACTTTAATAAACACAGGTTACACACTGACACACACAGCATGTGCTCTACGTCAGGGCGTTTCAGACTTGTCCTGGAGAATTCCAGCATTTTATATGTCTCCCTCATCTAACACACCTGATTTAACTCATCAGCTCATTAGTTGAGACTGCAAGACCTGAATTGCACGTCTGATGAGCGAGACACTGCTAGGGTCCTCTAGAACAGCTTTGAAAAGCCATGTTCTACTCTACTCTAGTGCCTGATAGCTCCATATACACCTACAGGGGGCGCCAGTGACCCATATAACCAATGATCTGGAGAACCGGGTGGAGGGTTGAACTGAGGTTCGCATGCTCAAATACACAGGCCGCGTGAGTGTGACGGACTATACGAAGCCCTATGAGACGCCGCTAGGACCCTTTGGAGTGAGGGTCGGCATTAGCCTCGGGCTCTGAGTGAGCATCCACGCGTGGCTCTGGGTCCGAATGCTGGTCGTGATGTTGCGTTTGCTCGTGTGGATCTTGGCAGGGAGAATGCCGTACCTCCTCATCTTTCTCGCGGATGAGCTTCTCCGTCTCGTTGTCGGTGACGCCGGGCACCATGGGAATGGGGAAGTCGGTGCCGCTCTCCCTGGTCAGTTTGCTGCTCAGAGCAAAACAGCACATGCATGCACGAACGGTCAGTTTCACCGGCATGAGAACTGCTGTCGCAAACTGCAGCGCCAAAAGCATTGTACAGAAATAAGGCGCTTTATAAACAATACAGCCAAAAATTCCATGCTCAGAGCTAGATCAACTATTCTCTAACATTCACATAGTATGAAAGTTAGTCAGCTGATATTCTTTTAATCCTGTGTGAATACATATTAAATTCCTAGTGTGTTTTAATGACATGCAGCTGTGTCCTACAATGAGTAGGCAAATGCAAGGTGGAAAGAAGTGACGTGGTTCGGCTCATCAAACCTAACACTGATGTGAACGTTATGTGTGACTATAAAGCATGCAAGCACGGCCTCTGCTGGCTGAACGACGAGTGCTTACTTGCGGTTGCGCTCTTTTACCACCATGCGGGTCATGCTCTGGATGCACTGCGCTCTGTAGTTCTCATAGTGGGTTTCCCGGGTTACGTCCTTCAGATCCTGCATGTGTGATCGTACCAACATGTTCCTCAACTTCACAAAGTCACAGTGCGCTGGGTTCTCCACTGTTTAACAAACACACACAGTACATATCCAGTCTGCTAAGTGATCATGAAATATGAAATAACTTTTGGACTTGTAAACATAACAAATTTGTAGTCTGGGTTTTCTGTGTGGGGTCCGGATCATACCTTCTACAATTCCCCAGGGGTACAAACGTCCTCGAACCCTCTTGCCTTTCGCTTCCACTACTGTGTTACTGCCGATCACAGCGAAGGGAATGCTGTCCTACAGGAGGAGAACAATCAGACCAATCACCAACACAATATATAAAAATATACTGGGAAATATAATAAGATAATAAATAAAACATTTCCATATATGGGAAACTAGTGCTTTTATTGTTCAATATATTTATGGTGCACGTACGGCTATATACCAATAAAATATAAAAAGGACATTTATAACAACGAAGACCAAAACTGTCTAATTTGGTCTTTTTGGTCTAATCTTGTTTTATTGTTTGCATACACATTTGATATATGAACAAAACAAAATAAAAATAAAACAAAATGTTTAGATTTTTGGACAATTGGATGTATTTTCTGACCTTGAGCTCTTGATCCTGCTGTTTGAAGTCTTCATCCTCATCCGAGTCACAGTCTGGAAACTGGTAGATCTTTATTCCGTATTGTTCGATCTCCTCTCGAATCTGAAGGATTCGACACTGAAATAAGTCCACGGCACATCTATAAACACACGTGACAGGTTTTGACAGTGTGAGCACTTGCCTTGATTTTCTTTTTCTTGACCTCCGTTGGGGTGAGTGTGTCAGCTTTAGCTAGTACAGGAACAATGTTGACCTTCTCATGAAGAGCCTTCATGAACTCCACATCCAGAGGCCTTAACCTGACACACCAACACATTAAACATTAAACACCCTCACAACAGAGCAAACTAGAAGAGTTTAAGACATCTTAAGGTAATATGTACAGTCATTTGCAGTTTGAATCCATGAGAATTTTGAACACAGATTTAAAGTTAACAACAAAAAACTTGACTTGGCTTCCTGTCACTCATCAGACAGCAGTAACAACACCTGACCAGCAGAGGACACAGGCGCACTGTAGGAGTGCATTTCCCTCACCAAGACAGATACATATATATATATATATATATATATATATATATATAAAGTACCACATCACCAAGATTTTTGGTGGTGTAAAAAAATTATTCTGAAGCAATATTTTCACCAGGCTTTTTTATTCAGATTTTTATTTACCTTTATAAAGGCCTATTTCTAAACTTTGAAATGTATGCATCACCTTTCACAATTTATCAATAAATTCTATAGGGCTGTTACCAGTCAGATTAAATAATCGACACTGCAAAAATCAAACTGCAATAAATGATGTTATGAGATTAATGTTTTAAATGCATTTATGAATATACAAATAAGAAATGTTGGGGGAAAATGCATATTTTTACTAGGAGTTATTGGAACTGATTCGTTCAAAGTGCTATATAACTCACTAACAAAACTCGCCGAGTGTTGCTTGGAGAATGTACTGCTGTGACCTCTGTTTGGAACTATTTTTGTTAGTGAAATGAAACAAAACAGTAAATATTGTGTTTAAAATGTAAGTAACTTAATAACCACTTGACTAACTACTTGTTTACTGAATTAAAATCAATGTAACATTTGCAATCTGAGAATATTCAGCAAAGCTCTGTTGGCATGTTACTGAACTATATTATGTTATAAATAAACTACACATTTTGAATTTTTCCTCAGAGTTTCTTTATGTGTCACACGATTTTGATACCAGAAATCCGCTATTCATTATCAAGCTCTGTTTACGTTGAATGTATTAAAATAAGAAGAATCATTCTTGCGTTACGATGCTTCGCTGGTTACTATTATTTTTTTTTTTTTTTTTTTGACAATCTTCGGTCTGTCCAATGATGGTAAACAGCCATTAGGTCCGTCAGACTGAAGATATTTTAGCGGTAATGTGACCAAAATATTTAAGAAATTGTAAGACTTTCTAAGGCCTTCTATTTGCAAAACTTTATTTTAAAGCACCTGCGGACACCCTGTATGACTCTAATATGACTCTATAGCTGTTTTTTCATGTGTTTGGAAGTAATATTATAGACAGACATCAAGCTCTCGAACTTGCTGCTCTCCAAGTAATATGTCAAAGCCATTGAGGGAGCAAAAATGAGTGCTATAAAAATTGTATCTGGAAATGGAAATGTGCATATGTAACATTAAAATAAGTGATTATGCATTATCAGAGTATTGCATGAAAGCATGTGCATTACAGTACAATTACTAAAGAGACCATCCCAAATGACGCATTGCACACTGCACTCATTCTAGGCATGTACTATCTATTCGACTTTCTAGTGTGTAAATTATATAAAGTTATTTTATCATTCATAATAGGAGTCTGATAGCTCCTCCAACTCCAGCCATGTTGTTAAAGCTGTGACAGTTGAGCAAATCAAGAATCAACTGTCCAAACATTCCTTACCTCGTTTTTGGGTTAATTCTTCGGTACATTTGAAGTGCACTTTTTCTTTTTTGAATTTTCAGTGTAAACACACTAATCACACTATTTATATAAAAATGACAGAATAGTGCACAAGTATGTGATTTGGTGCACGTCCCCCACTGGAGTGTTTTCATCAAGAAAATAATGTCAGGATCAACCCTCACAGGGTTTGAATATCAGCCACCTGTCCTGAACTTCAACCACTGCACCACACCACCACAATGAAGTCAAATCCTGCTAATTAGATCTGCCTGTATAACGCTGATGAAACTCGTACCCGTGACCGAAGGGTGAAATGAAGTAGAGGCAGCAGTGTACGCGGTTATCCTGAATGTTCTTGCGGTTCAGTCCGCTCTCGTCTCTGAAATACTGTTCAAACTGCTGGTCTATGTAGTCTGCCACTGACTTCCAGCTGAAAACACAACACACACATCAAAAACAATAATAGATTTTTTTACAATAATAGTATTTATTCATCATGGTAGCATTTAATTTATGCTATATAAAATATTTTGTTTTTTAAAAATCACCTTCTTACAGTAATGAGGATCTACTGAGATTACCATTCAACATTTTCAATTATCCTACCAATCAGAAACCATTTATGTACCATTCAGTGTTATTGACAGCATCCCCGAATCCTGGTGTGTCCACGATAGTGAGCTTCAGTTTTACGCCCTTCTCCTCAATGTCCACTGTGTGTTTAGTAATCTCCACCGTCTGAGTGATCCTCTCTACCAACACAGCACAGCCATGAGACATACAGAAAAGACACGTGTGAATTATCACAGCAAGAGATGAGCCTCACCTTCAGCATTGAGTAGCTTTCTGTCTTTGTAGAGATCTGTGAGGAACAGACTGTTGACCAGAGTGGATTTTCCCAAACCTGACTCTCCTGTGAGGAAGAAAAACTCTTCAATTTCAGTCTGTCTATTTGTGACTCTAGACCAGTGGTTTTCAAACCTTTTTAAGAGCTATTTTATTCTTTTTAAATTGACGCGACCCATATATGATCCATGAATCTCGTTACACAGCACAATGAAATCTCTTATTTACATTCCGTCTAAACTTGGTAATAATGTGAGGATTTGCGAGTTTCCAGAACTCAGGACTGAACCAAAGCGTGGCGAGTGGATTCTGACTGAAACGCCACTGACTAACTGATTGGCCACTGCGTTTCAGAAATCAACAGATATGTCTATGATTGGCTACAATGTTTAACACTGCAAAACAGCGCAAAATACACGTTGGATTCCGCATGAGGCAGCTGCCGCCTACTTTCGTTTTGTTGTTTATGATTATTTAGTTATTAAGGTTACTTTTGCTGGTTCCCACTTCCTTCCTCCTTGAATCTTGAATTTTGCACACACATACATACATCCGAGGGTCGCGACCCAGGGTTTAAAACTCTAGACGAGTGACTGAGCCACAATGGAACACACACACACTCTTCACACTGTTTGTTCGGAAGTTTCGAAGTTCAGTTGATGTTGAAATTACCTGCTACCATTAAAGTGAAGTCAAAGCCCTTCTTCACAGATTTGCGGTGAACCTGATTTGGCAAAGTTGCAAATCCCACATACTCCTTGTCCTGGTCCTACAAAAAAAAAAAAAAAAGGAGAAAGAGAGAGCAAGAGAAGGAATACAAAATGTTAAAGAGCATTAAAAAGATATATAAAAAAATGAAATAACAATACATTTTTCATATTTGTAAATGAGAAGAATAAAATGATATGAATAAAATATAATAATTAAATATAATAATTAAACCCATCTAATAATGCTTGAATATATACAGAGAAGTTATTCTTCAAAAAAAAAAAAAAAAAAAAACTGAGATGAGCAAAAATGAATGATATTTGTCAATACTGAATTAGTACAGTGAGACATCAGTCTTCATTTTGTCGGACATATCACTTATTGTCACATCTTATAACAGCCAGCAGGAGCTGACACACATGTGAGAGCTTCTCTGTGGGAGGCAAACCGAAGGTGCCAGGCTTTGGCTTGAAATGAAGGAGGAAAACTGTGGGTGGAGTGTCATAAACCCAAAAAAGGGCTTTACGCCTTTAATTATCATCTTTTACAAACATGCTATAGACCACCAACAGGATCCAGTTAAAAAACATGTCATTAAAATGTAAACCCATCCTCCTAAAAAGGAAGTGACGCATGAAACACAAGCTCAAAAACAAAAATAAGGTTCTAATTCAGAACATCAAAACAACAAAAGGTGACCATTCTTAAACACCCACAGGTGCTGATAAGATCTCTCAGAAAACAGTCCTGTGTCAGCAGTGTTATATAGCAATGCTACTGGACGGTAATATCACAGTATTTTGATATGTACCATGGTACTGAAGGATTACCATTAATGGTGCTCCTAGAAAGTTACAAAAGTAAATCTTCACAGAATACCATGGTACATTCCAACAAGGCATGTAGTACTTTTGGTTAGTCATTCTCATAGTTGTGATATTTTGGGGTGTCCTGATGGATATCAAACCATCGCTATCCCAGCATGCTTTACCTCAGTAGAGTCATAGGGGTCGTAGCGGCCCCAGGGGCTTTTAGGCCTGGATGGGCTGATGGGAGACGGCAGGCTAAAGTCCACATGGCCCCGCTGAGCCCCGTGTCTGGACTCGTGCTCTAACTCTCCAGGGCCCCTGGGCACTGCCACGGGCCTCAGGAAGGTGGGTGTTCCTGGAGTGTGGGGTCTGCTGTGACCCTCACCCTCACTATCGGCCTTATGTTGCCCGTGGTGGGCGAACGGCTGGCCCTCTCTGAGTGGGTGATGTCCCATGATGTGCTCCAACTCTGAGTCCTCCGAGTCTTCCTTAGGGAAGTGCTGAGGTCAGGAGGGGTTAGGACAAGTTTGGGGTCGGGCCAGAACACAAGGGCAGGTGCAAAAGAGGTTTAATATGGAAAATTAAGGTCATGGAGAAGAGATGAAAAAAGAGAGTAGACCATTTAGTGGTTAGATACAAAACACTGTGTGTGTCCTTACAAAAGGTAAAAGTCTGACAAGGCTTTATGAATCCAAAAAACACACATTAGTAGTAAAAGGAGTGTTCCTGAGGAAGATGACACCAGACAGCACATATCTACATCACCGCTGTTAGTGTCCAAGCAAGACGAGTGACATCAGACACAACACAGGTGACACTGATACTCTCACACTGATTATACTAATAATAACCGAATCGATGCTGCTGATGTGGTCGTGTTGTGAAAGTAAAGAGTGATTCCAGCTCCACACGTTCCTGGCCGATCGTCAGCCTCACTGATGAGAGGAACCAGATGAGAGTCTATCCACAGCACAACATTAAAGAAGTTCAACACATCAGACACATTCACGCTCCAAAGTGCTGCGGTTGGTTTATGGTCTTTAATGAGCTTGTGCATGTGTACTGAACTCTATTAAACACTCAGAGGAGTAACAACCATATTTAACTGCACTGTTGTCATTACACTCTTACAATGGCATAGTAGTCTTGGAAAACCTGTTTAGAGAAGGCAATGAATGGACTCATGTATTAAAGAGCTGAAGCAGCCCCTGTGTCCAGGAGAACAGAACTAAAGGGTGCAGGTGACATTTGAGCAATGTGACACTCGCGTTTCCACTGCTCTAAACCTGTCCAGATAAATAATGCATTGCGGTGCAGTGAACTTGTGTTTGAGGCGCAGACATGGACATGTATCCTAGGAATATTGATTTTAAAATGACGGTCAAATGGCCAATCTGTTGCCACAACCTGAAAGGGGCAAACACTGAACTGAATTTCACTAAATTTTTATCCATTCTTTCTCCAAACTGCTTGTCCTCTGTAGGGTCGCAGGGGTGCTGGAGCTCCCAGTGTCTAAAGCCAAAGGCTGGCTAGTCCAGTTTTCATTGAATATATCTTTGTGTTTTGCGATCTGTCAAACTCATTTGTGCCACTGAACAGTTCAAGGCCACATCTGATATGAAATTAGCTGATAAGACCATTTTAAAGTCAACATGAAATGGCTTTTTCAACCCATTTGACTTTTGTAATGAAACATTTCTGAAAGCAAAAAAAAAAAAAAGTGAGAAAGCTTGAACAGTTGATGCAAGGTGTGTTTCAGAGTGAGTTTGCAGTGCATTTTGGGGGATTATTCCTCTCCTTGCACACTTTGAGAAGCATTTTTAATGGAAACAAGGAGGCTGAAGGTTCAGAGTTTCTACATGCATCCCACTGGTATCATTATTAGCACTAACATCCCTGTTGAAAAAAACAGCATATGCTGGTTAGGTTTTGAAGCATGGATGCTGGTTTAAGCTGGTTAATGCTGGTCTTGTGCTGGTTTATGCTGGTCATGTTACATTATCAGCTAAGGACCAGCATAAACCAGCACATGACCAGCTTAAACCAGCTCAAACCAGCATGCATGCCTCAAAACCTACCTAACCAGCATATGTTGTTTTTTTCAACAGAGATTAATGTTAAGTGGCACTACAGAACTGCATTAACAATGGGTCTAAACCGGGTGTGCCTCACATGTCCTGAAAAGTGAAGCCGCGGGCTCTTTGATCGCCCCCTGGTGGCTGGCTGCAGACTCCGCCCTCTCCATGTAATCTAATGGGACGTAACGCAAACTAAATAATCAAATGACACTTCGAATATTTTATTTCCAAAGATGGTTTCCATCATTTGATGTAGTTCTTATAATGCTGATATATGTTCAAGTGCTCGTTTTTCGAATAAGTTTGCTTTTAGGTAGTTATTTGATGCTATAAAAACGGGGTGTGGTGTCATGATTGTGATGATTGCGATTGGGTCTGTGGGAATTTGGGCAGGACTTTGATACCGCAGCTCCACCTCACAACACTACTGCGCAGACTCTGGCTCCAGGCGAAACTCTACTGCGCAGACTCTGGCTTCAAATGACCAAGATGGCAGCTGCCATAATGAGATGCTTTGGCTTCACTTTTCTATAGTGGAATGAATGGGAGACGCATCTTTTTTACAGTCTATGGCCTGAACAGCTATTTGACAAAGAAAAAAAGCCAGCTTGCAGAAGAACGTTCCACATCTAACTGCAATCAGTGAGGCAGCGTCCTGAGATGTCAGAGGTCAAGAGGACCAAGCAGAACGAGGGAGTTGCAGTACCTTTTGCACTTTATGCGGCCTGGGCTCAGGTGACGCTGGCATAGAGTCCTGCTCATCTGACGCAGAGTCGGCTTCACGGTCACTGTCCTCCATGGCTACTGGGGCTACTGTACACTCTGCCATCTCCAACCACAAGAACAGCCGTTTGGAGAGGAGGTGCACGGGGGTAAGGAGCATTTTAAGGGGCAGTGTTCAAGGGTGGGGGTAATGTTTCGTGGAAAGGATGGTGAGAGGATGACAGAAAAAGATGAAATTATTAAATTAAAGCAATGAATTAAAGCAAGACGTCTTGATGCAGAGAATGAACATAAAAGCTGAAGATGCTGGTGCATAACAAAGCTGATCACTGAAATTACTCTCAGGAACCATCAGCTATAAATAGATGCTACAGATATTTCAATATACTATACGGAATAAACATGCTAATATATCTAAAGCAGATATACACAGCATTGCAAAACCACTTAACAATGCCAGAGCTTTACCACATTCAGTTTTGTTGGTGTTTGAACAGTCTTTTCCAACACACGTCTGACAAAATGTTTTATGTCAGTGTAAAGTATTAAAGCTACAGTCTGTCAAACGTCTAATGCTCAAACTCAATTCTCACACTCGCTAACCTGCTAGCATGTCAGTGTTTAGAGCACACATCACCTTGACAGCTTAACATATAGTCAAAAGAAACTAGATGTTGACATTTTCTACAACGTAATATGTTGTCCCTGTCATGTTAATGATAAAGAGCTATTGACATTGTTCACCACAGTCCAGTTACTTTAATCATCTCATTAAAGAAGACGATCATAGAGATCATAAACCCAGCGGGTTGAATAAAGAAGGTTACCATTAATAGATCTAGTAAATTGCAATTATAGTGCTAAAACAATATCAATAGTGAAGCTTGACTTGACCAGCAGCATTAATTAAGAGTTTCACTAATTAGCTGATGGTGACCCGCTTTACACCCCATGTGTGCTGCAGAGATCGATGTTCAATCTCCATCGCCATGGGCTTTACTGGCCTATTTCTGCTCACTGCTCAATACTGCTCAAGCACAGTGTCTAGAACAGACAGTGTAGTGCCAAACGCTGACTTCCTATGCTGTAATGTAATGAAAATGCATGAAAGTTCTCACGTTAAGGCATTATTCCATCTCAGCCGAACTGAACATATTCTCAATAGATCATAACCTAGTTATTTCTATATTGTTTTTTTTAAATGCATGTAGTAATTACATTACAAATAAAAGGTACAACAAATTTGATAACATTTGTAACTTGAGCGGAAACCAGTTGGTTTACATGGTTGTGAAATAGGAGATACACACACACACACACACACACACACACACATACACACACACACACACACACACACACTTAGCAAAATTATGTATTAATAAAGGAAAGCTGTGCTCATCAACTGTAAACAACTCAACTCTTCTACACCTCCTAATAAAAAGCTTCTTTAGACGCATTGATATATTTGACACATCTACCATCCTCTTACACGATGAACTGTGAAGGCTAGGCCTACATAAAATATATATCCAGTATTAATGAAATAAGTCAAATGAAGAACAATAACTTGTGCTGCACATATTCCACATTCACCCTAGCATGCATGCAGATTCTGACCTGAAACAGCTTTAGGAGGTTGAAATAATCTATACTTCTTGCCTTGTCGAAGCCAGCTCCTCATTCCCTTTCCCCGCTCCAGACCCAGCAGCCGACTCAACAGCTCAGGCTTTTATACCACGACACCCAGGGACGTGGTGCCCTTCACTGCATCGAGCTGCCCTGCTGCCCCAGGGCTCCAATCAGCAGTCGCCTCCACCACAGAGGATCGACACGGAACCCATCACACCGCAAGAGCGCTGAACCGGGCCCTGGATATAACTGCATTCACATCTTCACCAGATCTACAGCAAGAACAGTCGCAGTGCAACTACAAATTAAAGCCTGTTCTCATGTTAGTGGATCTGCTCAGTCTACAGGCCTCTGCAGATCAATGCAGTGCTTTCAGACTTACGGTGCATGATGGGAATTTGTTTGTGTGCCCCTCGCAAGCTGCTGAAGTCTAAAATGACCTTAAATAATGAACTTCAATTCCTCAAGCCAACACTCTCAAAATGCTGTAACTGGTTCGCCACCAAATGTCTTATTTTAAAGGAAAGGTTCACCAAAGGAATGACTGTTTCACATATGCACT
Organism: Cirrhinus molitorella; assembly: GCA_033026305.1. Classification (NCBI taxonomy): domain Eukaryota; kingdom Metazoa; phylum Chordata; class Actinopteri; order Cypriniformes; family Cyprinidae; genus Cirrhinus; species Cirrhinus molitorella. Next base: position 31,422,644 of record CM065134.1, on the reverse strand, counting down.
TCTTGTTCAGTTATAAGACAAGAAAGAAGCAATGGCCTCTTGTTTCATTTACACTGAACTTTACACAGCAGGTCTGAAAATGTGAATGAGTAAATAAGTTCATTTGTACAATGTTTGTGAGCTGTTCCTTTAATTACTACTCAGCTCAGTTTTCAGCTCAGGGTGGAGATTGTGGCTGTGGTCGCGGGGCGAGAGGGCAGCAGCTGGCGTGAGGTAAAGTCAAGTGTGCGTGATTACACTCGGTATTAAAGTCTTAACAGATCTCAATCAGAGCTGAGAAAGATTAAGGAATTTCAGAGCATGCCCCAGATCTCACTCCCCCTTAAGAACTCTATTTCTGGGTCTAAGAAAACAAAAGATTCAGTCAAGACAGATCTGGGTTTGTTAAAGTCAAATCACTTTGTATTCTGCTGTGAAATATATTTATACACACACACACACACACACACACACACACACACACACACACACAGTCACACATCCAAGTTGGCAAATGTATATACATTTTTACCTATTTACCTCTACATATTTACATCTGTTTCAGTTCCTGATTGTCCTTAATTGGTTCTGTTTCTGTTCTCCCTGCAGTGTTTCCCCTGTCATTATTTTAGATTACCTTTCTTATAGAACCTTGTTCTTTTATTAAACAAACTAAGTAGCCTTAAGTTATCTTATTTACACGAAGGCATGTCATTTCTGTCTCTACATGGTACGCAATTTCTCCACCACGGAAAACACGGACGGGATCATGCAGTCCATTCATAAAAACGGAATACTCGATTGAATTAGTCAATTTTTGAAAACAATGAATCATAGGTCTGTCACTTAATTCGAATTGCGATATTGACTAGTGTCTGTGAATATTAAAATGCAAAAAGACAGCTTAAATATTAATACTGCATGTTCTGTTTGTCTCTGTATGTATGAAAGGCGGAGACGGTGTTTTGTTTACTAAACAGATGCTGAAGCAATCGTGACGCTCTCTGTGATTTTCAGCCTCTGCATCTCAACTATATGATGACATTAACACAAACTTAATATCTTAAGCTGTTGTGAGAGTCACTTCATGATAATTTTACCATTTCATTTGAGAAAATTAGTCTAGCACCATACTGTATACACACAGAAACTTCATGGCAACCTGTCAAAATAAAAGTACGGTTTAAAATGTAAACCCCGCCCCCCACCCCCATCCCATTGACTCCATTGTGAAAAAGGCCCAGCAGAGGTTGTACGTCCTTCGACAACTGATAAAGTTCAACCTGCCACAGGCACTGTTGACACAGTTTTACTGTTTTGCTGTTATCGAGTCTGTTCTGCGTTCTTCTATAACTTTCTGGTTTGGGTCAGCCAGCAAATCAGATATGAGAAGACTGCAACGGACTCTAAGGACAGCAGAAAGGATCACTGGTGGCCACCTGCCCAACCTTCAGGACTTGTACAACTCCAGAGTGAAGAAATGGGCAGGAAACATCATCACAAACACCTCTCACCCCGGACACAACCTGTTTGCACTTCTCCCCTCAGGCAGACGCTACAGATCTCTGTGCACTAGAACATCTAAGCATAAAAACATTTTTACAAATTTTTCCCCATGCCATCTCCAGCTTAAACAGCTAACACGGAAATCATCACCTGTGTTCTGTAATTCATTCCCCACCTTTAATTATTGCCTCTTTCTCAAGTATTATGTAAATGCATATGCATATCTCTTTATTTATGCAGATAGAGTAAACAATGCATGAATCTGTACATAAATCTGCTCCAGATTCACACACATTATTATTATTTATTGTTAAGTCTTAGTTTTCTAATGTTTTCTGTTCTCGTGTTAGATATGTATGCATGCATGTACCTGGAGCACCTTAAAAAACAACAAATTCCTTGTGTGTTTGCGCACAACTGGCGAATAAAGCTAATTCTGAAAACCTTTCTAGTCATGCATTTCAAAGGCAAATCAAAGTGTCTATAGACTACAGTGCTATACTGCAGATATCGTTTACAATGACATCAAGTTCAGATTATCCTAGAAATGTTCAAAATGTGACTTTGTTATCAGAGCTTGAAAATAGCCAACTTTCACTCTGTGAAAAGAAAGCAGGTCATCAGGGCGTTTGTCTGTCAGGTTACTGTGGTCAGATCTGCTCAGCCATGCATGAACATTTCAGCTCTGTGACTGAAGAGAGCTGATCTCACAACAGTGTGTGTAAACGCAGCTGAACGGACCACACTGAGCCACAAATCACACACAAACCACTCTACATCTACACTTTCCCACAAAAATACTATTCAAACAACCCCAAGACAAACCACAGCTGGGTAGGTTAAAGTCTGGTGATAATGATAATGATCTTAATGGTGATTATTCATCTGATGAACAGAATCACATTAATATGAATCAGTCTCAGCAAAATGCTTAATGCTAGTTAAATAATTTTTAATAAATAAAAAAGAGAGCACTATACAATACCATCTGAATAACCGAAGCTGTGAATTCATCAAAAACAATGACACGTCTATACTGCACCGCTCCATCTCTCTTTTAGCGTTTGCTCATGCTGCAGGTTTTCCAAAAACAAAACAAAACAAAACTATCTTATATGTAGTTGACCTCCTAAATAATGCTTCCTGAATGTCAACTGATGGCACAACCAACAGCGTGAGATCCACCTGAACTATCTTTCGACACCTGTTGAATGATGGCAGACTGTCTGTCTTGTCTGAGTCAAACTTCAGAAAACATCAGCCTCCCTGAAGACCCTCAGATGAGCCTCTACCTGCTGGGATTGTCGTGTGCTTCACGTAAGCTCTGCTGCTAACAGACTGTGTGCTCATGTAGGTGTGTGTGTGTGTGTGTGTGACAGCAGCAGCTGAGTGTGTGTCAATGGAGCTGTTGTGTGAATCAGCACAGCGGAGCTCTTTGTGTGTGTGTGTGTGTGTGTGTGTGTGTGTGTGTGTGTGTTTATATGTGCCAAACAGGTCAGGGCTGGTGGTTCAGACTCCAATGAAAGTCCAGCACAGGTGCATGACTATCGAAATGATAACAACATAAACGTGAGCAAATATTAAAGTGACAAACTGAATTAATGCAATCATGAAAATCACCAACACTGAAAATATATATATATATATCTGATTAATAATAATAATAATCAAATCTAGTAAAGTTTTTGTTATTTTTCTTTTTTTTTTTTCCAATTTATCTTTTGTTTTATTATTAGGGGCCAAGTACCAAAGGTGCAAAGACACCTATTGTATCCATTGACATTCTTCTTCTTCTTCTTCTTCTTCCATTTCTTCCGTCATTGAGTCTATTACACCCCATAGAACCGCTTGCGGGAAAGATGTGAAATTTGGCACAATGATAGAGGACACTCTCAACATTAACTATAGCAAATTTGTAGTCTCTAACTCAAACTCTCTAGCGCCACCACTTGTCCAAATTTTCACTCATGTTCATGCTACTAACTTTTGAATCGTAAGGCACAGAAGCAAATTTTTTCCTCTGAATCCTTGGCTCATGCCGAGTCAAATTAATACCAAAATGTAAAAAAATCATAAGGTTTAGTTCTTTTTCTATTTTTAATTGTTAACTCATCCTAGACGATTTGTCTGATTTTCACCAAAATTGGCTCAGATCATCTTCAGACCATGCTGGCAAAAAGTTATGGAATTCAAGTTGATTAGTCAAACTGTTCTCAAATAACGTGCAAACGAATTCTATGAAAAGCACGCAAAAATGGATGTGAGGTTATGGGCAAATTCCAAACGGATGTGAACCTATGCCCTATGTTCTTTTAAGGGAGTAGGGTATTTCTGTCTCATATAAGCGTTTGGAACTCCCTTGGCAAAGGGAATGACTGACCAAAATGTTACCTTGACAACGCTGCGCGTACGTGCAGTATTCAGCGTTCATCAGTTGTTGCAAATATTCTCATTATTATTATTTTTTTAATATTGTCTAACTGTGTCTTATTTACTATTAAGCTTTTTAAAACTAAACATGCTTAAACGTGCTTACTACTGTTTTAAAACATATTTCTATCTATTAGACTATTATCTATATTTATCTATTAAGACTAATTTAATCAGCCTATTGTACTTACATTTGTATGTGAAGTCGAAATCAACCCCAAATTTGCTTTAAAAGGCATCACAAGAGCTCCTATCTGATGATCACATGATCACAAACGGAAATCACTTCTGTGAAGTGACCATGGCATGTTCCCTTTGCTAACAGACTGCTGGAAGGGCCCTTCGTGAAGGGATTCAGTTGCTCACTTTCGTTTGGAACGTCCCTAGAAATGGCGTCCCCTTCCCGAAGTGCCCTTGAAGGACGCAAAAAAGCTGTTTGGAATTCGCCCTATATCTCTGCAAAAGGTTTGGCGTATTGAGACCAAACTTGGTGCGTGTTATAACAAGCATGACATGAGGCTACTTGCAGTGTTTCTGCGCAGTGCCACCTAGTGGTCAGGAGATATGTAAAATGGCTATTTTAGCTTATAAGTTCTGAATGGTTTAGCCAAAAATCACAAAACTGGTCTCTTTAGATACGGAGCTTCATGCCATTAGCCATTTTGGGCATCGGCCATTTTGAATTTTGTAGTAAAATGCTATAATTTATGAATACATTGACTTATCGTTACGATGCCCTGAAGGAGCCTGAGAAGTTTTGAGTCAGCACCACCTAGTGGTAAAATCAAATATTTGCATGCTTATAACTTTGGGTGTGGTCGACTTATTTTCATGGGAGTCACCTTTTTAGACTCCTGAATCCTTGCTGAGTCCGGCGATACCAAACATGCCAGGTTTTGCCTTATGGTTTGTGCAACGGTGCATTTTAGCACTTAAAAACATTTGCATATCTTAGAAACCGACACAAAACCACTGTGGGAAATTCTAAAACATAGCGTGCCAGCTATATGCTAATGCCCAATTGCCAAAATTTTGATAGTAAGTGGCAAAAAAATGCAAACAAAGTCAGCCATCATTTTTTCTCTTTTCATATATAAAAATGTCTATAACTGAGATATTTCTTACCAATGCATTGGTGTACCATTACAAGACTTTGTATGTACCATCGAAACCTTGACCTGAAAGTGCTCAAAACGTTTTGAGACAGTGCCACCTTATGGTCAAAAGTGGTAACCGATCAAATCATATTACTAGTGGTTGTTTTCATGATTTGTCATCAAAAAAAAAAAAAATAAGAAGAAGAACAATATTATGCACTGATCATTGATAAAAAGTATACAGATTCATTTAATTTATACACAAAAGCAGATCAGTTGCCTGATCAGTGATCAGACTAGAATCCACTTTGTCGCATCCACGTCTGATGAAATAAAACCAAAGCATCCTCAGAGCTTGACTAAAACATCCTCTGATCTGCTGTAGTCAGAAACCAGCTCTTGCTATTCACAGTTTTGACTCGTCTCTAAGACGCCTCTGTCACTGTAACTGCATTGTGCAAATGCCATGTCAACATCCACATATTCTAATAAGAGTGCAGACATACCTCAGAATCGCTGTTTACTTCAGAGTTTGCTGCCATTGTTACAGATGGAGAGCAAACGGTCAGTGTGTGAACAGAGAGAGAGAGAGAGAGAGATCGACACATGACCCACTGACTGTCTGCAGCTCACTGCAGCTCTTTTGCATAGACACACCCACATCATCTGCATATCTTCTGCCACTGCTTAATCTCATTTGCATAGTCACACCCCCACCACATGATGTCAGTCATATATATGTATATGAAGAGTTCAGATGCAAAAGCCACTAAACCCATCTGACATTTTTCTTTAAAAAAAGCATTTTTATCAGGTTCCGATGTATAGGTTTCTATGTAAGCACTGGTACTTCTGATTGAGCTGAGGGTGGGATTTTAGTGAGTTTGAAGTAAAAGTATTTGATGGACGTATATGTGTTGAGAGCATTCACTATCACTATCATCACTATCATTATCTAAATTTTGACCGAGGTGGCTTTTAGGGGTTTTGCATCTGAACTCTTCATAAATATATATATATATATATATGTATATGTATATGTATATATATATATATATATATATATATAAAATCAGTGGGTAGTTACTGATTACATGTAATCTGGATTACATAATCAGATTCCAAAACTTTGTACTTGTAAAGGTCATCACAGACTCATCGAAGACATCACAGAATATCTGAATCAAATCAGCAGCTAGAAACATAAATGTTCCATTCATCTCTTCTCCCTCAGTAGCACTACTGTATGTGTCTCTCGCTCGTCTTGAGTGATGTCGTCCTGCTAGAGGCTTTATACAACATCTGTCCAGCGACTTTAAAAAGCCACTGTGTCCCTGATCTGCAAAGCCTGAACACACACAAACATGTCTTACAAAGTCTGGCAAGAATATTTCCAGGTCATATTTCACCCAAAATCAAAGGGAAAACATGCTTTGTTCAATTACTTCTATAGCATCGAAGCACATATCTTGACTCTTCTTACTATAATGTGAAACAAACTATACACAAGCATGATGTTCTTAATAAATGAATTGATACATTTGCATGAATACACATTTTTTACCAGTTTTTTCTGCACGTCTCTCAGAGAAGTTTATGAAGTCTGGAGTTGACTCGGACATTGGTCGCTCTGGGGTTTGTGGTCAGTCGTTCGTGAGACTCGAGGCGTCTCTGACCGCAGTACCAAGCAAAGCCTGGTGCCGCCGCTGAACACATCAGCCACACATCTGAGCCACTCACAGCACAAAGGAGCCAAACACACACACATGACAACACTCGTCCTCCGACATCTCACGTCTGCAGAAACACTCCTCACACTGGTCATAAGGAGGACACAGAAAAGCATTCTGGGAAGTGTTTTGTCCATTCAAGTGTCCATAACACATGATAATTACACAGGATTAGTGTTCAGTTGTCATTACGGCTGAAGATGCATTGTTCATCCTCTTTTTTTGAGCTTAAGTCTGTCAGTGAGGTCCAGACAGAGGATAGGGAGAGATGGGTATATATCTATATACATATATTCAGAGCTAGGTAGTTACTGATTACATGTAATCTGGATTACATAATCAGATTCCAAAACCTTGTACTTGTAATTAGAGTAAATTAAAATTTCAAAATACTCATAATCAGACTACACTTTTTATGGATTACATGATAACGTTATTTACACAATAGCAATAAATTATTCATAATTTTATAATATTCTCGCTAATTCCTCTTTTTCATCTTTTAAATTGTCTTTCACACAAAAAACAGTCATTAGTCAGGTGGCGGCACAGCATTTGACCAGTGATTTACAAAAATAATTTCAGGTTTAAGAAGTGTTTCAACACTGCATCAACTACTGATGAACACATTGATTTGGATTTGATTTATCACTCTGTAGTTTATTTAACCATGTATTTCTATGCCTTGGAAGGCTTTTGTCTTTAAAACACATTAAAACGCACAAATTCACAAACTTTTTGTCATCTGAACCTCTTCCACCTAATATATTTACTAAGTCCCCCTGAGATTTTAAAATAAACATTTTAATAATTAAGTATCACATTTGCATGTTCTCTGATGTTGGTTATGGTCACATGAAATGCAGGTAAACAAATTAATATTGAAGTTTTTAGTAAGTTTTTAGTAAGTAACATTTTTTACAATTAATTATTAGTTTTTCATTAAACTCATAAACCCTCTGCAGTTCCTTCACAAACCTTATGTAATATAATGTTTAATGCACCTCATGTTGTTATAACAACAAATGTAACATATTTTCTTACTCTTTGTATTTTTATGTCAACTTGGTGCAGGATTATCTTATTTAAGTAAATGGGATAAACAAGTTAGGTCAAAAGTAATCCAAAAGTAGTCTAATTATATTACCTAAAATGTGTAATGTAATGGATAATGTTACTGATTACAATTTTTGTCATGTAATTTGGAATTAGTAACAGATTACAATTTGTAAGTAATCTACCCAGCTCTGCATACATTATATATGTAAAGCTGTAAAGCTATTTAGTACCATGGCATCCATCTAATCCCCACGGTATAACTATCTGACAGCATCACTACACTAACCCAGCACAGCACTAATCTGGAGAAAGACAACGACTAGCACACAACATCTGTTTAGTAATGCACCATACGCCTAAATATTCATCTAACTATTATTTGAGTATTTTCCCACAGATGGAATGGTTAAAATCTAAAGACAAGAGACAGACTGAAACACTGTCTGAAGAAAAGCTTCTCCTCAACAAACGGTACTGAATAATATTCCCAAACATCACTCAAATGCAGCTCTGATCAGTGTTTACATTGCAAGGTGAGCTGCCAGCTATGCTACTGTCTCAGATATCGTGTGCACACACACACACACACACACACACATTATAACAGTGGAAACTATAACAAGGCCACCACCAAAATCAGATACTCTCATCAGTCATATACTGACAATGTTCTGCTCTGTTCAGGTTTGGGTGTTTATTGTTCTGGATGGATGTGGATGTGTTTGGGCTCTGGATGATGATGTCATTCACATGTGCTGATGATGGGACAGAGCGGAGCCCTCTGCTGGCCAACTGCTGCAGATCAACATCTACAAACAGACGTATATACACCTGTACTGACCTGAACAGAAGTAAAACTGACATCTGAGGGAAAAAAATACTTAATTTTAGCAGTTACATTAAACTCAAACTCACCACACCATTGTATATGATAACGCTTAACAAATCATTATGTATTCTTTGATTTATTGCATACTGTTTACGAATGTATTACATTAAATGGATATGTGTTTTAACATAGCATGTATAAAAGCCCATTTCTCCAGGATATCCTGGTCTTGGGACTAAGTCAGACCACTTAGTAAAGTAACAGCACATCTCTCCTCAATAAATCATTCATGAAACTTTATGGTGCAGGATGAGTTACACACCAAAGTTTATCACCATACGAACAAACCCTCTTTCAGTGGTAGTGATGCTTGATTTAAAACGCCTTACACAGCAGAATCTCCTCATTAGATTAGATCTGAAGCAAAGCAAACATAAGCAAACATATCAAAGCGTGTTCAATACTTGCCACAGAAAGTAAATGTTGTGGTTTCTAGGTCTGAAAAACATTGTCTCGCAGTTTCCCACATACCTAGTTAGTTCTCAACTGCAGACTACGCTCTCTCAAGGACTGACTGGCGCTGCCAAAGTACCTTTCCCAGACTTCCTGTCGCATTCAATTAGAGTCTTTATCTACAAGTCTTCTAAGTTCCTGTTCAAACTCGATGCAGTTCGGGCGATATACCCTCCCTCCATCTATAGTCGGGCGAGCAGTCGTGATCTGCTGATGAAGCACTTCCCACAGCAGGAGAAAGGCCAGACGAGGCCATTAGAGGTGCAGAGAGATGCAGTTATCATGGGCAGCGTTCAAGAGTCTCCAGCACCCGCGGCTTCGACTCGATCATTCCCATTCATGTGCGGACTGGCCCCCTGCTAGTGGCTAAAAGAAACTAAAATTATAGGTGCTTGTACATGCTGAAGTGCTGATTTATGGATCAGAAAGGCAGCAATGACTTTTGCTGCTTCGTTTTGTGAAAATACCAAGACTTCATTTCCGCAAAGGAAATTAGCAAACACGTTATGCTTCAGGTCCTTGTACAATTATGCCTGCTTAAGCTCAAAGAAATGAAACCAGCCAGTTAGAGTGATAGTTCACCCAGAAATTATCATGCTGTCATCATCTACTCACCCTCATGTCATTCCATATGACTTTTTTTGTCTGTGAAACACAAAAGGAGCATCAGCAGCTCTGGGTGTGTTCTTTACACAGCCCTTGTTTTTACTGCTCTCAGAACTGAGAACAAAAGTCATATTATTTTTTTTTTTTCCAATGGTTTACTGTCACTTTGGTGCATGAACATTATGTATACAGGTTTGGAATGACATTACAGTGAGTAAACAATAACAACATTTTCAGTTTTGGATGAACTATCCTGTTAGACAATCAGCTAAAGAAATCAGCCATTGGCAGAAATAGAGTCAACTGTGGAGGTCCATCACATCAAACCAGCAGCGCACCTTCAGAAGTACTAACCAAAATCAATCTTACGTGAACAGTCAAGCATTTTTGCACATACTAATGACCCATATTTAGACCGATTCACAGCAAATACATTCTCACTGTCAACAGCCATGACTCTCCAGAGGAAAAGCAGGATTACACTGTCTATTGATTTTCAGTGGACCTCGAGTGAAAGAAATAGTGAATGGTACAATTACTTCCTCCCATAAAGAATAACGATTCATGATCTTGAGTGGTTCTTACATAAAGTTCTCTGTGCCAAAACGGCAAGGGGTGGAGGCTGACTTCACCTGAGATACAAACAATAGATGTAGACATAACAACGGAGGAATGTGGAAGGTCGTGCCCCGGTCTTGGATTTGCTTGCTGCATTGTGAAAGAGCTTTAGCCGCTATCAAGGTGGCCTAATCCCTGTGCATGAGGTTCATTACCAGCAGAAAGGCCTGACTAAACACTCAAATGTGTGTGATGAATCAAAACAACAGTCTCGTTTACTACCTCCTTGTGAGTCGCCCTTCCTAGTGTTATGAGTGTACAAGAGGTTCAAAAAGATTTTGTGATATGGTCATGCAAACCATTCAGAAACCATGACCACATTGCATTTGTAGTGTAAACACTGATGCATCTCTGACCATGAGTCCTGATCTGCCAGAAGGGATTGCACCCAAACCCAAAACAGTTTTTCTAGGGTCCCAGTGGACTGGGGCCGCAAAGATCTCAACTGACGACTTGTGATCCAACGATCCTGAGGAAGTGTATCCAGGGCCATAGTCACTCTATGAATGTCATGTTGTCATGAGGTGTCTACATACTTGAAGAAAATACTTGAATGTGCATTTTACTTCAGTAGGTAAATTATCTTGAAAAAAAGAAATGTGTTGCACTCTGGAATGTCCGGAGGAAATCTGGGCCTTTTGTTTTTTGGGGGGGGGGTAGTTGACATTGTGTCCTCTATTGCAACACCCCTCCCTGCAGCGTATCCTCTAAACGATTATCCCATTATGCCATTAGAGCGCGCTGACTGCCGGCACCCCTCTGCCAAACGACACGCAGACTGGCAAACACATACTGTACTTCAGCCAACAGGTCACTGAGTTTGCAAGCCACAAATTTCCCATAAACCTCAATGTGTCAAGAGTCTCCAGAGTGACCTTCTTATCAAGTGACCCCTGTTCTGGCAAAAGTGTGCATAAATGACAAACCCATAATCAGGGGTGTCCAGTCTCGCTCCTAGAGGGCCATGTTCAAGCAGAGTTTAGCTTCTGCCCTAATTAAACACACCTGAACCAGTTAGTCAGGGTGATTAGGATCACTAGAAACTTCCAGGCAGGTGTATTGAAGCCATTCTGACTACTCAAAGAACAAAAGTATCTTCAGAAATCAGACACTTAAGAGTGTACTGATCAACACTAAGACTTATTAATAAAAAGGTATGCTGTTAGTATATTAATAGCTGCACCCGTGGCTCCAAACAGTATTGGGGGGCAGTCGCGCCCTAATGGTTAGAGAGTTGGACTTGCGGGTCGAGTCTCCGGTCCGGCAGGAATTGTAAGTGGTCAGCCGGAACCGGGAACACTTCCTATAACACATGATGTACTCGCTGCATCATAAGAAGAATGGCATCTGCGCTAATATTAGTCTGTCTCTTGCTTATTCCAAAGTCATCGCTGCCACTCAGATCCAGTCTCTATCCTGATCAGATGGTCACTGCAATCCCCTGATATATACGTCCATATACGGATGGTGGATCAGCACCTATAGATGACCTCCACAGTTACAAATTGCTTGTTTGTTAGTCAGAGGAGAACTGACTGAGCCTGGTTTCTCCCAAGGTTTTTTTTCTCCATTTTTGTCACCGATGGAGTTTTGGTTCCTTGCCGCTGTCACCTCTGGCTTGCTCAGTTGGGGACACTTAATTTCCAGCGATATTGTGTACTAATTGAACTGAGCTGGAAAAAATAATAGTAAAATACTAACTGTTTCTTTTTGCATTATTGACACACTACCTTCCTATTTGATACTGTAAAGCTGCTTTGACAAAATCTGTATTGTAAAAAGCACTATATAAATAAAGGTGACTTGACTTGATGTGAGGGTCATAACCAGTGAATAAGTGAATAACCAGCGCTCTCTCCACCCTCAATACCATAACTGAAGTGAGACCCTTGAGAAAGGCACTGAACCCCCAACTGCTCCCCGGGTGTCGCAGCATTGGCTGCTCACTGCTCTGGGTGTGTGTTCACAGTGTGCATGTTTTTGTGACATATTAGGACACACATTTGTATAATGACATGGGTATGACATAGGTATTACAAGGAGAGGGTGACTTATGAGGACATTGCCCCATGTCCCACTTTTCAAAAGTGTTATAAATCATACAGGACGAGTTTTTTTTGAGAAAGTAAAAGTCTCCTGTGAGGGCTAGGTTTAGGTGTAGGGTGATAGAAAACAAGGTCTGTACAGTATAAAACTATTACACCTATGGAATGTCCCCACAATTCACAAAAACAAACCTGTGTGTGTTTGTTCACTTCTCACTGCTGTGTGTGTGCACTTGGAGGGGTGAAATGCAGAGCACAAATTCCAAGTATGGGTCACCATACTTCACATCCTTTCCTTTTCCTTCAAACATTCAACATTATGCATTTGGGCATGGTACATTGCAAGGTACAAATATTTTTTATTCTTGTTTTATCTGGGAATCAAACCCACAACCCTGGCTTTGCTAATGCCATGCTCTGCTGTTTGCGTTACAGGAAGACAAACAGGTTTCCAAAAATTCCTACCACACCAAAAGGACAGTCGCAGCCCAAACTTACAGTTGAGTGAGTAGTATGTCACGCTGCCCACAGTCATGTTTTGAAATTGCCACAGAGTCACATCTTCAGAATGTCAACCTGGCAATAAACTACTTGAAAATATTTGGAAAAAAATGGCACAGAACTGGAAATGTTTGGTTCAAGTCAGTATGTGGTGAGCTCTGAGCTGATATGACCATTGAGCAGGACACTACAGTGGGACTGTCCCTGACTGATGTGTAGAACTGGCCATAGAAATGAGGATGAAGGCCACGACTGTGAACTCCAGACACAACAGTTATTTGAGATTCAGAGGGCTCATCTCAGCTTTCCTCACTGTCAGTTCTGCTGCACGTGTCTGTGAAAGTATGCCAGACATTATTTCCATTTTTACTAAGAAACCAGGGCAAGACTACAGGGAGAACAGACGGGGAAACAGCGGTATTACAACAGAATCTGCCAGGGAATACTTCATATGCGTCTTCATCTAAAAATACTCAAATACACACACACACACACACACACACACATACATACAAATATTTGCATATATAATTGAGCGACATGAGAAGAGAAAATATGACAGTCATTTCCTGTTGCAGGAAGACATGGACTGCTTTAATAAGAGCATTAGACTCTCCCTGAGGATGTGATTTAACAATCAGAGACAACCACTGTCCTCTTCCGCTGTCCAATCACTGAAACCATCAGTCGTAAAGGAAAAGTTCACCAAGAAATGAAATGTGCATTTGCCCTCACGCCAGTCAAAACCCACTCCTTGTTCCATGGGACACAAAAAGATATTTTCTAAAGAAAGGTTAGGCTGCTATGGCTGTCAACACAGAAACGGTAGTTCATGTGCAAAGCAGCGCACAGTTCTTGTGTGAGGAACAGTCCTGAACTGTAAGTTTCTCACTACATCTCTTTCCTTACAAATGTTACTAAAGCTCACAAATCTCATCTGCACATGCGCATATTCAAACGTGGTGTGGCTGGAACACCAAATGCAACATATAAGCAGAAGCACAAATGAAATTTGAACACTCAGAAGGGAAGACTGACTTGAACTTGGAATAAAACGGCAAGAGGGCAGGAATGACACAGCATGAAGGTGAGAATATGATACCAGATTTGTAAACTATACCTGTAACAACTCAGCATCTGATTACATTATATAAACAGTGGGTGTGCACATCTTGCAAATAAATGGGAAGGAAACTCTGAACAACAAAAACACTGTAAAATAAACACAGAATACAGAACGCATTGAACTTCCATCTGTTTCAGCACATATGAATAACTGTTACATGAGGGACGACATCAGCAGTACAGCAAGAGCCTGTGGGTGCGGCTGAAGCATTCAGATCAAACTGATAGCACATGTTGAGATCTGTTTCTCTGGAGGGATTACATTGTATATCCTCATCTGAACATGTGAACAGACCAAGCTTACACCAAGCATCTTAAAATGAGGAACTCTGTGCAAATGTACAAAGAATAAAGTAGCCGTTTTGTGCATTCTTGGAGCAATAAATATACGTGCTCAAAAACCTATTTGTTTTATTCACTTAAGGCTTAGGATGATGTGAATGACACTGCATTCAGGTTGTATGTGTGTGTGTAATGCTTTGTGCTACAGTGGGGTTTTGTGATCTATCTGCAAACCAGATGTCACTTGTTTTGATATTCTGTCATTTACAATATATAACATTATTAAGTGTTTAAATGCTTGAGTCACTGTGCATTTACACTTTGGAGGATGCATTACCTTATATAGCAACAACTAAGTGACTTGCAATGCATGTTTTTGTTATTTATCAAACAGAGCTCTAGTAGACTATACTGGAATTTCATATATATTTAGATTTCTAACTAAGACACATGATTTACAGTATGTTATTACTTGAATAATACCAAGAAATATAAAATTACATTACAATGGTCATATGTAATGAAAGCATAAAATAAAAAAAACATGTTTTAAAGGAACACTCCACTTTTTTGAAAATAGGCTCATTTTCCAACTCCCCTCGAATTAAATCACGGAATCAGATTAGACCATTAGCATCTCGTTCAAAAATGACCAAAGATTTTCTATATTTTTCCTATTTAAAACTTGACTCTTCTGTAGTTACATTGTGTACAAAGACTGACAGAAAATGAAAAGTTGTGATTTTCTAGGCTGATATGGATAGGAACTATACTCTCATTCCAGCATAATAATCAAGGAACATTGCTACCGTACCATGGGTACAGCACCATGTAACTACAGAAGAGTCAAGTTTTAAATAGGAAAAATATAGAAAATATTTGGTCATTTTTGAACGAGATGCTAATGGTCTAATCAGATTCAATGATTCATGCTAAGCTATGCTAAAAGTGCTACCAGCAGACCCCGAGATCAGCTGAATGGATTCAAAAATGGTAGGGGAGTTGGGAAAAAAAAAGTGGAGTGCTCCTTTAACTTGTAAGGATTATTAGCTCATGTAACATGCTCTGTCCAGAGAAAAAAAATAAATGAAAAATCTGTTAGTTGTAAAGGGTCAGGCATGAAATGAGGTCAGCATCAGTCAGATTCATTTAAAAGAACTGAAGGACAACTAAAAACTTGATGGAAGCCTAATAGCTGTTCACCTTTAAAATGCACATTTTTAAAGAATAAAAAAATAGAATAGAAAAACGTGAAATGAAATACAAAGCAATCCGTAACAGAGTATTTTTCAGAATAGGCACAAGTATGTAAAAGAGCATGTCATTTTCATCTTTTATTTTGAGTTACATTCATTGTTCATGTTGAAATGCTGAAATATTCATCCAGCCACTCTATAAGCACAACACTTTCCTCTGGACAGACAGATATATGTAGGTTTTTGGTTTATTGTAAACATATAGTCTATTATGTAATTCTGGGCAATGTGCCATGCATGGTTATGACACGACTATCAAATCCAAACACCCAGTGCTTTTTTAGCAGCTCAACATGGTATTAAATGACATGAGTGTTGGACATGTGGCTTTAGCTCATGTTTGGGGTTAAAGCTGGATTTGTCTCACTGATCAGACCCTAAACGTTAAGACCCTAAAGGGGTCTAAACGTAATGTGCATTCATCTTCTGCTTATTTCAGCAGCTGTCAATCATCAGCTCTGACCATAGCGTTTTGGGCCACAGAACCCCCTGATAAATCACTGGTGACTTTCCACAACTGGCGGACACAAGGCACTTAAGTCCTTCTGCCTTCTACTTCAGCAGAGACTCTACATTTGAGAATATAGACCAGATTCAGCATTACGGCAGTCTGGAAACTCAAGTGTCCTGGGTCAGTTAACTCTGACCGCTCTGTGGTCTAAACCAATCACGGTCAACCGATCAATCTCCATAAATCCCTCAGGTTTTTCCGCTTCTGAATGTGCAAAGCTGTAAGCCATTAGACTGAATGAGTCTCCTGCAGTTCAAACACTTCACTATGTCTTGGAGCAGAAAACAGCTGATGCTGAGAGAATATTCTAGATTGTTTTCAGCCTCCATGTACCATATCTACACCATGCTGTCAGGAACAAAGTCGATAAGTTGGTTAGCAGAAATGAAAAGGACACGTTTGCCCAGTGGAGGTCTACAAGACAACCCCAATGTTTTTAAAAGTTTTTATTATTATTACCAAATATGTAGTCTCAGACGTCACACCCATGGAACGTTGGCTAAACATCTGATACATATGGCACACTTGTCTGGAAACACTTTAGGAGTTTCAAAGTCGTTATTGGATTGGTTAGATTATATAGATTTCCAGGAGACGCGTTTGTCGTGTTCTTTAACGTTCTGCCTGGAAACAAAAATGCCGTGGCGCCCAGCCCCCTCACGAAAGAAGAAAGTTGCCGTGTTTACAACTGTGACGACGAGCGCCTATTGGGATCAACTAAAAAATGTAGTTCGCGGCATAGAATCTTTAAAATACGTCTGAGAGTTTCACACACAGTCTGTTACTGTGGCGACATTTCCACACCCCTAAACATGATCCAGCAAAAAACGAAACGTGATTGGTTCCTTTACCTGTCAGTCATATGGCCTAATGGGCGGCCTTGGCCATTCAAACCGACCAAAGATTCTAGACCTTCTGCCATCAGTGCCAAAAATGATGCAACAAATCTTCTTCCAAAATTAAAACAAAACAAACAACAGCAACATTAAAACTATATTAAAGTGGCTTCATTTTGCTGTGTTAAAAAAAAAGAAAAAAAAAAGACAACAGTAAAAAAACAATTACAATAGATAGTGTGTGTGTTTTTCAGGCTTGTCCACACAAAACACAGGCATTAAAGAGGTGACCTCCATTAAAAAAAAACCCTTAACTGCAAGGCAGAACATTCAGATCTCTTTTACAAATGTCATAGAGTAACTCTCAGGTTACTGACGCAAACATACAGTACAGAGTAAGACATAGACTGCGAAAAAGACAATTAAGCAAACAACTAAACCGATTGTGACAGCAGCCACATTGTGTGTGCTAATCGACAGCATGACAGATGCTTTCCATTGACATCAGGTTGGAAATATCCCAGAATATTCCTTTTAACTCAGCCTTTCAATCCAAGAACAAGCAGCATTCTTAACCTCAAAAGAGTTGCTGCTGATTGTTTAGTCGGGAAATGTCTCTAAGTTCTGACTTCTCCTGAGTTTTGTCAGTGAGAAAAAGACACATTATTATATCACCCATTATTTTTTTTACAGTATCTGTGCCTGAAGAACTCAGCAAAAAGCAACAGGAACCAGAATACCTGTCATTCACCGAAGTCCACGCATCTTTTGTGCTTTGTCTTTGCATGTCTGCTTATTAAAGACAAAATTACTTGACATGCAAGCTATTCTATGCATAATGTAACCGGCTGACAAATGCAGGCACTTTTCACTATTCAATAAATAAAATCCAAGACCCGAACCTGTTGTTCTCATTGAATATCCCCTTTCATTTAGAAAACATATTATTAAATACTGTTAGAACACATTTGACTACATTGAATTCTTCAGATTTCCCCCAAAGGCAGTGCAGAAAATACCACATGA
Source organism: Cirrhinus molitorella (assembly GCA_033026305.1). Classification (NCBI taxonomy): domain Eukaryota; kingdom Metazoa; phylum Chordata; class Actinopteri; order Cypriniformes; family Cyprinidae; genus Cirrhinus; species Cirrhinus molitorella. Next base: position 31,404,695 of record CM065134.1, on the reverse strand, counting down.
GTTTGCATATTCTCCCAGGGTCTGTTCATGACATGTTTAAACATACAAACCTGATGCCAGTTAGCAGCTCCAGCTAAATGACCTGCCTCAACATCACAACATTACCTGAAAAAAAAGAGCCACACCGCAATACAGCGATCAGAGTCTCAAAACCAGCAGACCAGCATCACAGAGACCAGACCGATGCATAGGTGTTCTCTAAACATGCACGCAACACTCAGACAGACACTCAGACGTCTGGGTTTCCCGCAGCAGATGAGACGCACAGATCCACTTACCATCCCGCAGAATGCTGATACACTCGCTCGGCTCAGCACAGGACGAATCAAGCCTCACACACATGTGCAGGAGGAGGAGGAGAGCGAGCACATGAAGGCCGCAGCGGTGCGAGAGACCAAACGTGCCCAGCACAATAGAGCTCAGGAAATACCAGCAGGAGACGCAGATAAACGGAGGATATGGAAGCAGCAGACGGAGCTGAAGGGAGGCTCTCCACTGGGAAAAAACACCAAAAGATTTCAGCAAAACAGCTCCAAGTCCACTAATGTGATATATTTCCGAGTGAAAACAAGATATCGAGACAGAAACACATCGGTGGTGATATCAACCAAAAGCTTTGCCCAGCATTTTCAAATAAATGTAACAGAAGTGAAATGCTGTTCGTTTCATCTGACGCACGCAGAACAGAACTGGACAGCCCTTTCTCAGTCCAATCAGATTTGAAGCTGATTTTATTTGACTTTCATGAGTATGAACATATGGTTGTTTGTAGGGCAAGAAATGGCAATTATTTATGAATCAAACCATTGACCGGTCACTGAACATGGTCCTCCTGTCTCTAACTTGCTTCTTGAGTTTCAGAGAGGATCTACAGCATCAAACACGAGCGCTGCTGGAAGCACTTGTCAAGTCACGTCACAAAGGAATAATTCAGTGTCAGCATGTGTTGACATGTAAGCAAATGTCTCGCTAAGTTAATGTGCTGTAATGAAAGTGCTTTGAAAATATGACACCAGGCTATAATCATGTGCAGGTACTGTTGATTCTCTGACAGACAGACTGAACCCATTTAACAGTTTAACTCAATCACATCCAGTAATGATGCATACGCACAGCGTGAATAATCTCCAGTCACAGTCCTGATGTGGAATCACAGTCTACAGCCTGCAGTCGGCAAAGATTACACAAATAATATCTTAAGAAAGAGTGAGAAGGTGCCATGTGAAAGTCTTAAATCCTGCTGTAATGTTTTAAGAACACTTTATTGTGTTGAAACAAACTGAAAAATGAGGATCGGTCATATTGAAAGGCTTGTCTTTTTTAATTAATTGGATAAAAAAAGGAGAACACTATACATTTGAAATGCATATATCTGCTAAAAAGTCCATTCACAAATCTGCAGACAAGGACAAAACAAAATCCCAACAAACAGTTTGATTTAACAGGGTCTTTAATACTCTTATACAAACTAAACACACAACTAACCTCAAGAGTCATTCATGTAAAAAGTACACACTTATTTTAGCAACTACTGGAACTACTGCTCTTTTCTTGGGAACAGCCTGGACTAAACACTGTTTATCGCTGCCAAACGCAATAAATATGATGCCAATCAGAGATCAGAGTCTGGATATGGAAAGAGCATTTAAAGGACATTTGAGCACCAACAGGGCATTAACCTTCTGTAGGGCCGACCACCGAGTGACATTTCACAACCGCCGGCTTCACACTGCTGCTAATTACTGGTTAAGAGGCTCGTAGTTCATTAGCTCACACATCTAAACCAAGCATCTGTATGCCTAATTCAGAGATTTTCGAAAAGCATGAGGGATTTGTGTCTAAAACTCACCATTACTCAATTCTTTTTTTGTGAGTGATTGCCAAGCATTTACTATGTGATTGCAGAGGTTTTGTGTTGGTTGCTAGGGTGCAGCGGGTGGTTTCTATGTTGGTCCTTAGCAGTGTTGGGGGTAACGCATTACAAGTAATGCAAGTTATGTAATACTATTACTTTTTTCAAGTAACTAGTAAAGTAACGCATTACTTTTTCTTTCCAAGAAAATATCTAAGTTACTTTTTCAGTTACTTTTTGTTTCCTTTATGTGTTTAATTCCATTTTATTATCCACTGACTTTGCTGCTGACCTTTGTTGATCCAATTTAACCGTACACTGCAAAAATACTTTTCTTACTTACATTTTTTGTGTATTTCAAGCAGAAAACAAGATTATTTTTCTTACCCCATTGGGAGATTATTTTGCTTGTTTCAAGCTAAAACACTTGCTTTTGAGTTGTTTTCAGAAAAAACAAGACAATAATTTTTACTTGTCTAGAAAATCCTTCTTAATTTAAGAATTGTTAGATATTTTGGCTAGAAACAAGACAAAAAAGAAAAGCATTTTTTGCAGTGTACTAATAAGCAAAACTTACTTTAGATTAACTAACATTTGTGTTTTTTTTTTACTTTAACTCTTTTACTCTTTGTAACTTTCTTTTCCTACAGTTCTACTATACAGACGTCAATTTAATTTTCCTTTAGCCTTTATTCACTTAATTTAATTTTGGTGAAAGGGCTTTTACATTTGCTAAAAATCAAACTTTTTTATCTTTTATGTTTTTTTAACAAACAAGCAAGCCCTGCCCAGATTTAAAAAGTAACGCAAAAGTAATGTAACGCATTACTTTCCATAAAAAGTAACTAAGTATCGTAATTAGTTACTTTTTTAGGGAGTAACACAATATTGTAATGCATTACTTTTAAAAGTAACTTTCCTCAACACTGGTTCTTATTGGCTGAAGTCAGACTGTCCAGCCAGTGACAATCGTGCTGATCTGATCATTCAGTGAGGCTCTAGCACAGCTCTTCATGCTTCAGCCATGTCTTATGCAGCAGTGTTGTATATTTGGGCTCTGGGTCTTTGAAAATCACTAATAATCCTAATAAAGAGCATCAGAAAAGGTTCTGCTCGCCTCAGTTGCCTTCTGTGTTTCAGCATTCATTCCTGTGGTCGACCTGTCTGTACACCTACACTCATTTGACTGAGGAGCTGAACACTAAAAGAACAACATTTGGGAAGTACAACATTTTTAGATGAATGAGATGAACACTCATCATTTACACGCATATTACTTCAATTGTATTCCTTTCCTTCCCATGAATGAAATGCATAACAGGATATTTTTAAGAATACCCTTATCACATTAAAAAATATATATTTTTGAATATCCTGGTTGTGTATGCTGATGGAATTGTGTATAAGAGAAGAGACGTGTTGGGTTACGTGCGAATGAGCTACTACAATAATGATGATGATGATGATGACAGAACTTTAATAGAGAGCTGAACCAAAGTTACAGGAAGCTTAACTGTGTAGCTCAAGTTTCCAAGTATTTAAACTATGAGCAAGAGTTCCTCTTTTGTGTAGTTGGCTCCATTTCACATTAAGATTAACATACCGTTTCACATTAACATACTTTTAAGACCAATTTCTTTTTGTATTTAATGTCATTTATTTCTCACAAAAACAATGCGGATCACATGTAGGATGAAAACATTAAACTCATTTTACTACAAAGAAAGGTCAAATCCTCTGCATGGATTTTTAGAGGATTTCCACTACAGTCAGCTGAGGGAGGAGAGCTAGGGCCTGTACCGTGAAGCCGGATTAGCTGGCAAGCCAGGTAAGTTTCACTTTAGTTGGTACCAATCCTAGGTTTTAGGCACCATGAAAGTGGCTTGGCTTTTAGCTGTGTTTATTGCCATAGTAACTTACACTCCATGGCAGGTTATGTTCTGGTCAGATGTAAGCAAACTGAAACAAGTCTGACGAAAGAAAAGTTACTCCGCTAGGTTCTCTTGCTCCAAATTAAAGGTCACTAGTACAAAAAAAATTGTCTGGTTTTAATAATAATTACTTAGAGTTATTTTATATGATTTTTATAATTTATATTATCATTAATCCCTTACACACAAGCAATTTTAGTTTAACAGTTATTATAAATCATTTATTTCCTATGAATGTTAATATATATAGATCGTATGTAATATAAATAAGCTGTAGAATCCATAGATAACACTTTAAAAATGACTACATGTGATCTAGTCTCGCATAGCCAGACCTTCAGATTGACGGCAGAAGGTCTGGTCGCTTTGAATGGCCAAGGCCAGCCCATTAGGCCATTCAACTGACAGGTAAAACTACCAATCACGTTTCGTTTTGTGCTGCGTCATGTTTAGGGGCATGGAAATGTCGCCACAATGACAGACCGGTGTGAGAAACTCTGACATATTTTAAAGATTCTATGCCGCAAACTTTACATTTTTTACATTCTTTTGAAAATCCAGCATTTAGTTGATCCTAATAGGCGCTCATAGTCACAGTTGTAAACACAACGACTTTCTTCTTTTGAGTGGGGGGGCTGGGTGCGACAGCATTTTTGTTTCCAAGTGTGTCTCCCAGAAATCCCGTATAACAGGGTTTCTGGAGAAATTAACAAGTGAAATTTAAGACTTTTTAAGACCTTTTTAATACCGCTTTATATGAAATTTAAGACCTAAACCTGTAATGGAATACACATTTTATTGCCTACACATATGTAATAGTTAATGTGTTTAATGTTAAAAAAAAAATAATAAAATTTCATCGCTGTCATAAATTCTATTTATTACTACGATATACAGTGAACTTTTCATATCAACAGACAATATTCCATACAAAATATCCCCATAAAAGCACCACATCACCGAGATGATTGGTGGTGTAAACAATTTATTCTGAAGCAATATTTTTATCAGTGTTCTATCAGCTTTTACATAATTAATCTGTGTATTTTTATTTACCTTAATAAAAACCTTTTTTTTTTTTTTTACTTTTGACATGTATGCATCACCTTTCATGTCAAATTATTACAATTTATCAATAAAATATAAAATATTTAAAATAAAAATATTTTAAAAACATTTATGAACATACAATTAAGAAACGCTGGGGGGAAGCACATACTTTTACTAAACTACCAGTAGGTGGTAGTAAGTCACTTAATGAGTGAGTCTATAAGAGTTACTGTGATTCGTTGAAAACACTGAATCATTCACTAACAAAACACCGCCGATTGTTGCTTGGAGAATGTGCTGCTGTGATGCTTGTTTGGAACTATTTTCATTGGTGAAATGGAACAAAACAGTAAATACTGTGTTTAAAATGTAAGTAACTTAATAACTACTTGACTAACTACTTGTTTACTAAATTAAAATCAATGTAACATTTGCAATGGTGAGAATATTCAGCAAAGCTCTGTTGGTATGTTACTGAACTATATCATGTTATAAATAAACTACACATTTTGATTTTTTACCTCAGTGGGTTTCTTCTGAGTTTCTTTATGTGTACCATTTCCGTTTCAACGTTGTTTATGATGAATGTATTAAAATAAGAAGAATCATTCTTGCGTTTCGATGCATGCTACACTGGTTATTTTAATTACATTTTTTTGTCAATCTTCGGTCTGTCCAATGATTGTATACAGTCAGACTGAAGATAAGAATTTTTAGCAGCAGTGTGACCAAAATTTTCAAGACCCATCGAATCTGAATCTGACTTTTTAAGGCCTTTTATTTGGAAAACGTTATTTAAGACATTTTAAGACTTTTTAAGGAACCGCGGACACCCTGTATAATCTAACCAATTCGATGACGACTTCGAACTTCCGAAGTGTTTCCAGATAAGTGTGCCATATGCATCAGACGTTTACCCAACGTTCCGTGGGTGTGACGTCTGAGGCTGACAGTACATGTGACCTTGAATGTTCGAGTCTCTATTGCTGTATATTTTCAACTATATAAACTAACTTAACAAGTTTCACTTGTGATTGCACTGATATTTTTCTTTATTTTATTTGTCCTCTTTCATGAACAAGCTCGAGATTGGCTGTTCGCCAGTCATGCGACACATTCATTTGCACCCGCTCCACAAACGCAGGATCAAAGCCTGAGTTGACAAAGAAAGTTAATGATCAGCATCATGGTACCAACAAAGCCGGATTAGAGTTTGGTTTTGTTAACTCCAAACTAATCCTGTTAACTCTGAATTAGTTCAATTTCCATCATGGTACAGGCTCCTGACGTGCGACCACAGATGTATGAGAAATAATGGAGTTACTGAATGAGTGATGTCAGATTGATGGTGTGAAGGTCTCTTCTGAACATGGAGAAGTGGAAAGACGAGGTGATGAGTGGAAGTGAGAATGAACCGAATATGGAAAAACAGTAATCGGACACACATGTGACAGGGAAAGTGTTCTCCTGTGAGAGCCATGGGAGGAAATAGGAGCACGGCTTCATGACAGACCACGGTCCTGTACACCTACATGAGCCATCAAACAACCCAGCAGTGGACCACTGAACCTCACATATCTGCCACATTCTCATCACAATCTACACATCTACAGGCATCGGCCTTGAGGAGCAAGAAATCCTTGCATTTGTATGTCAAGCAGCACATCCATGACTAATCATTCCTTCCTACAATCTGCATTTTACTGCAAGTTCACTTTGTGTAAATGTGCTCAGGTGTCGGCGCTGATGAACTACATGATACACATATAAGAGATATATCAGATCACGCACTATTCTAAACAGCTGTAAAACATTAACGACTCTCATTAACGAATCTGTTTGTCTGGTAAATCATTATATTTACAATATTTGTGCAGCACAGCATCTTTAAAAGTAAATATCACAAAAGAAACAAACGCCAGCTGTGAGCATCAAAAGAGCAACAGTTTTGTAACCGTTTGAAAGAATCAGTCCAGGAGAATGAATTCAGATTCAAACAGCCACATGAGAGCCGGTTTGAACAGCACACTGATACATGCATCAGCTGCAGAAAAGAAAACGTCTGGAATTCACCACATCACAGGAGAATATATTTCATGGCCGCTTGCAAAGGCTGAATTTTTCGAGGTGACCTCCGCCTGAATTCTCAGGCTAACTCTAAAAATAACCCAGAAATCTCCCAAGATCCAGTGCCTCGTTCTGACCAGCCTAGTTCAAAAGAAAAACAATACTCCTTCCTCTCAATCGCTCCAACACTTCTGTGAGCACCCTCAAGCTGAGCTCCGGTCCACGCGTTCAGGGCTGGGTTTAGGGCTCTGAACGGGCAGCTTGTGTGTAAATAAATCACATCTGACTGAAAGACACACAGACGGACAAAATGTTTTCCTGTTTCAACCACTCTTGGTTTCTCCCAAACGCAAAGCAGTTCTCCCTCAGGAGAACTTCAGATAAACATATAAATTATTTCCAACTCCTTATATTTGCATGCCTTTTCTTTTAATTGAGGTTGCACTGTGGTGCATGAAATCCAGAGCCAACATCATACAGCATTCACACACACACCCCGCTTCATGTCTGTGGTGTGACAATGTCAAGCAATGTGAAGTGAAAAGTAGGCCTTGATTTTATCCAGGGAAATTAATGGTGTGAAGTGTCTGTTTGACAGCAGAAGAGAGTTTTGGGATTGTGGGGGATGCACTCTCCTGCTGAAACACAGACACTTGAAGTGGCTTTTTGATCAGGACATGGAGGCTAAAGGTCAGATCACCCTCCAGAGATCTCCACTTATCCCAGAGATTTGTTGTTACTGCCATAACCTTCATTATATTAACCAGCATGAAATGACCATTCTAACTATTAGTAAAGGCTTGAAACACAAACACATCAAACACAAAGTCATCTCAAAGACATTTCACAAGTTTGCCTGCCCATTCATTCTTGCAACACTGCAAAAATAGGGTTATCAAGATGCATTTAATAGATAAGTAAAATGCCAATGATGTAGTCCTGTTTCCTAAGGGGGGAAAAATAAAGTAATTGAATTTAGCTTAAAACAAGTGAAATTATAAGCCAGTGGGGTAAGTACAATACTCTTAAAGTCCCCCTGTAGTGAAAATCAAGTTGTTTATGTTGTTTATTTGTCTATGTGGTGTTTTTAATATGCTGCAAGACAAACCATGTGCCAGTCCACTAATCTAGAGTATTTTCTCCTTAAAACTGTAGTCTAACAAAGACAATCCCAGAACAGTGGTTTGAAAGAGCACTTTTTTTTGCTACGTCACAGAATAGAAAAACCAATCATGTCAAGAGATCCTATTCTTTGTATATCATTAACTGTGCTGCAAGTAGTGGGTCTAGTGAGAAGGCAGCCAGGTTAATCCAGCATATTTTTCTGTAGATGTTTCGCCAGCTGTTTACATTTTTCATTATTTTCACGCCGACATGTCCTGTAACCGCTTATTTGTCGGTATTAAGAACCGCTAACTTTAACCACAACCCGCGGCAACAGTGTAAAAGTAGCCCGGAGTCAGACGCACCTCTCCTGCACAGAGACAGAGCGACATGCGTCATAATCTGAAAACCACGCCCACCGGGGAGGAAAACAATCCAATGCTCTCTATTGACTTTGTATTGCGGGAAGCTGCCTCCATGACATTTCTGACTTGTAATAAAAAACAGCGCAATGTCTAAAAGCTGCTATGTGACAAGGTGTACAGTAAACAAGCTAAATAAGACATAACTACATTTTTATAAGCTGTCGACCCAAAAACGAGCGTTTAAGGACACAAAAGTAGAGCGCAATGTGTCAAATTACTAGAGAAGTATGCCCACTGGTGGGAAACTTACTCGGTTAAGTAAGCATTTATTATTTTTAACCATGTCAAAGGATTATTTCACCACCCTGAGATGAGGAGATATATTGAGAAACTACATTTTATTAGTCTATGTCAGTGCTTCTTTTCCTAACCTTCCTTTTGCTGGAGAAATGATCCAACTGAATGGCCCAACGTGAAATACCCTGACATCTACAAATATTTGTGCCCTTAAACGCTCATTTTTTGGGGTCGACAGCTTATATGAACGTTGTTCTGTGTTTTTTAGCTTGTTTACTGTACACCTTGTCACATAGCAGCTTTTAGAAATTGTTCTGTTTTTTGTTTTAAGACAGAAATGACAAGGAGGTAGCTTCCCGCAACACAAAGTCAATGGAGAGCATTCAATTGTCCCCCTTATTTGCATATTCATAGATCCATAGATTGTAAATGAGGCAAGGTGAGTAGAATTACATTCAAGCTATTTTAAGGCATAAGAAAAAATATTTTCACAAGAAAAAACATTTAAATATGTCATTTTGATGATCAAAGATGTGCTTTAAGGGATACAATTTTTGACTACAGGGGCACTTTAAAAACAAGGTTATTTTTCTTACTCTTCCGGCAGATAATTGACCTATTGCTAAGCCCTGCCCATAGAACACAGATGAGCCAATGGCAGTTGAGTATCAGCTGCACGGAGATGGAACTCAGACATCTGTAGGTTACAGCGCCATAGAGAAACACTGGTAGATCCGAAGCTCTTGCTACAAAAATAATAAAACGATGTGCCTGAGGTATCTGTAACACTGATTCCAGGTATCCTGAGAGGATTGGCAATGGAATTTGTAATTTATTTGATTTTTTAACATTTATTTTCTGGTTGTCATTCAACTCTCAAGCAGTTAATGTCTGTATATGTTGTTAATATCTCTGGCTAAAACTAGCTAACGTTAAAGTTAGTGAGTCCATGCTAACGTACAAACCTTAGCTAACTATTCTCACGTCATGTCCAGTGTAGGTCAAAAACACATAAACGAAGGTCTACATTTCAGTGCCTCTCCATATTAAACTGGTTAAATATAAAATAATTCATCTTACACTGCGGTACATAAACAGTGTTGACATCCTGGATGTTGTCATCTGCAATCATGACGACCGTAACGTGAGATTTCTTCCGTTTGCATTTGCGATCTGTAAACCCTCAATTTCAAATTAATCATGTTACACACCATATTTATTTTAAAATCATTTATATATCTCTCCATGGAATATTAAAGCCCTACTTGAATGCTCCTCAATGAGAGGTGGTCCTTCTGTGTTCAAAATTTATCAAAAACATCTTTGGACAAGGTTTTCAGACTGACAGCTGTCATTGTAAGACAGTGGTAAACTCTGTTTGTTTGTCCGAAGCAGCAACAGTAACTAAGGGGGGCGGGGCTTATTGATAGGTCAATTGTGCTTATTTTAAGCAAAATGCACTTAACTTCATTTTTAAACTAAGTATCTAAACGAAATATCTTGCGTCATTTTGCTTATCTAGTAAATGCATCTTGATTTAAGAATTTTTTAATATTTGGACTAGAAATAAGACAAAAATACTAAGTAAGATACATCTTTTTTTGCAGTGTAATGGCATGCTGTGCTCAAAGGAAGCTTGAAATTAACATTTTTTATTGTGCACATTAACACAGGGAATGTATATTAAAAAATTAATAGGATCCATTTTGAATTCATGCTCAAAAAAATCTCCAAAAAAAAAAAAAAAATAAACACAGAAAAATAAATGAAAAGAGAAAGTGATTCTGAACACACTCTCTGTTGTTAGGATGGGTGCACAACATGTTATTCCACACTCTTCTGTGCCTCTGTGTGACACATTGACCTGATAAGGTCATTAACAACAAATGTTACCAAGTTAATGTTTTCTGTGGTTTGGCTAATTCCCACAAACCCTAAGGGAATAAGTGTAAATTAATTCATCTGAACCTCAAAATCATGATTCTCCATATCTGAAACTCACTTTAGAAGATGCTGCATCCAACAAATAAGTAAAAACAATCTACACATCTACACGGCACACTGACATGCTTAAGTCATTCACTGCAACAAACGACTCACCAACTGAAAAAGAATGAATGGGGAAAAAAATATGACCAGAATAAAAGTGATCAAAAATTATCAATCAAAGTGTTTTGGCTGCAACAGCTAGATGACGATCAGCTACAGATGACCAAATACAGAAGCCCGGAGGGAATAAACACTAAATCAGTTCACATTCACCTGCACATCCGACTTACTTCAGCAGATGCAGGCTGATCTCGCGGCTTGTCTGAAGGCTCCAGCATCATCTGTCCGTCCCGGCGTTCTGCAGAGAGCTCAATGACTCTACCACACTCAGCTCAGATCTGCAGAGCTTTACGAAGCGGATTTCAGAGCGTTTCTGCTGATTACCGCTCACTACTCCAGCTGAGACGAGCTGACGTCTGTAATGTAGCCTGTTAGCGTGCAGTGCCACCCTCAGGCTCAAACCTCACAAACCTGGAACCCAACCAGATCATGATATCATCACGCCTGATAACACCAGGCACATTCCCAAACGCACACAGGATCTTCAGCGTCTGCAGCAGAGCGTGAATTTGGACAATGAGTCTTTGAAGCACTGTCAGGCCGCACAAATGCTGTTTCTAAAGTTCTCTGAGAGTTACTGAGCACATTTCTGTGCTACTGCAAGAGCGATCTAAGCTCTTTCTAGTGTGCTGTTAAGTGTTCTAGGGGTGGGGATGTGTTCAGGGAGGTTTTTAAGGTGTTGCAAGGTGGTGCTCGCTGGGGTGATCTAGGCGTTTTTCTCTGGACTGCAATTATTTTTCCTACCGGTGAGAGAACAGTAAAAATGTAGGATTTTACTGGTATCATAGTGTATTTTATAGAGATGAATTTGCACTGACTTTGACTTTGACCCATGGTAACGTGTGTGTTCAATTGGGACAGTGAACCTTGAGGACAGGAACGGAAAAATGGTCATTACAGGCAAACATGACTAAACCTTAAACCATCAAATTCATCTACACAGAAGAACAGTGCCGAACTGACATGAAACCAACAGTCCTCAGAAAGTAAGTTGCAGTTCTATGTTTCAGTCTCTGTTGTGTCAATCCCGTAGTGTCATTATGGATCCTAAATGGTTCACATGTCTGTCTAAAGTCTGTAATTCCAGCCCTCATTTATTCAGCCCACACAACATTATTTGATCATACAAATGGAGAAAAACATTTATGTGGCACGACTTATGACTTTTTTCTCATGAGTACGTCCACGGCACTTATAAACCAGCGTGTTTGGTGTGGGTTACTGTGATAAGAATGTCCATACGAATGAATTAGCAGGTCAGAAAGAGTCAAGAGCATCTGTGGTCTGTAATGGACTGACAAGCCAGCAGCCATATCACCTTGTAGCCCAAGACTGAAGCTAAGCAGGGTTGAGCCTCCAGGGAAAACTAGGTGCTGTTGGAAGAGGTGTTAGTGAGGCCAGCAAAGGGTGCTCACCCTGTGGTCTGTGTGGGTCCTAGCGTATAGTGATGGGGATCTGTTAAGTCACTGAACCTTATCTGTATAGCCGTAAGGAAATGTTTGATTCAGAAGGTCGGGAGTCTCATATCCTGACAGGATGTTCACTAGGCTCTTTAAATCTTTAGTTCCTCCAGCTCATGGCCTGCATTAACTTCATATTATTTGTGTTCTATACAGTAAAATTGTGTTTCTCTTCTAAACTTGATTTATTTGCTCCAAAACACGCAACTGACTAGATTAAATCATTTTTGCTATTCACATCATTGAATCTCTAGTTTCCAGCATGCTTTGATGGGACTTATTGGGGAGAGTAAAAATGCTGGTGTTATTTTAAGTGTACGAAATTAAGCTGCTGGAAGCCCTGACGCAAACCTGAATTATGAAAAAGTCTGATAAAGTTGTTTCAAAAACAACATGTAAGCCAGCACAACACAAAACCATTTCTATCATCAGATACCGTGGTGCCAGAATAATGTTTTAAGATGGCAGGCAAATGTCTGAGGAACCTGTGTCAGTTCAGCAAAGATCTGCATTTAGGGTGACGATTCATTGTCTGTTGAGCTTAGGATCAGGTGACTGCTGGAATTAAATCTAAAGAACCTGAATGTCCAGCACAAGCTGTGATGATTGAGTCTCAGCAAACACACACATGTTTGTGTGTGGTTCAGGCATACCCTACGCTATTGGGACAAAATATGCCCACAATGATGGCAATATCCAAAATCCTTGTCCTTGTGGGGACACTGTTTGGCCCCCATGAGGAAACAAGCTTATAAATCACACATAATTATGTGTTTTGAAAATGTAAAAATGCCTGTAGTTTTGTGTGAGGAGCAGGTTTAAGTGTAGGCTTAGAGTTAGGGGGCATTGAAAATACAGTTTATACAGTAGAAAAACCATTACACCTGTGGAATGAACCCATAAAACATGGAAACCCAACATCTGTGTGTGTGTAAGGTGACAGGAAAGGAAGAAAACAGATTAAGCGGTTTGATCACTAAAAGGAAAACACGTGAAGTCTCTCAAACACACGTGTGTCACATCTTTACCTCATTCATAAAGGCAAACATTTATCTTGGGTGTTTATAGAGTTATGTTTACCAAAAAAAAGCAGGTGATGATACAGCATAGTCTCTATCAGTCTTAATACAGTAAAAGCATGGAAATTACAACAATACATTCATGACAAATGAACCAGTACATCACCATTCATCAAATGCAGTGATCCCCTGCGGCTAGAGTCAATGTTTGATCAAACTGTCGAAAATTACTACTGTTGAAATGTGTATTTCATACTGTTTCTATTCTACACAGCCTTCATAAAAACACCATTAAGAAGCATGCGGTATATACTGTGCAGTAGGTAGAACACTATTAAACTGCTGCTAACAGCCTTAATCAAACGCTAAACTCAAACGCTAAATTCACATGGGCTGAAAAAGAGACATGAAAAAGAGACATTCAAAAGAGACATTCTATACAGTGGAAGTGAATGTGGACAGATGCTGTCAAGCTCCAAAATGTCAATAAATGTATGAAAATGTAGAAGCCTGTACAACATGTGTGATGTCCTGAGTGAGGAACAGATCTCTGTGCAGATCATTATTTTCAGGAAGTGACTGTAAGAATTCAGAGAACCTGAAGTACAGTGCATGGGTCATATGATGATGTTACATCAAGCAAACCTTTGCTTCATTTCATGTCAGTGTCATGAGGGTAAAAAATAACTGACTGTACTGACTGGACTATTGGTTTTGCTATTGGTTATCAGCAAAAATCCATGCTGATAGTTTTTCCGGGTTGCGTTTGTTGCTGAAGTGGCTGAGAAGGCTCCGCTGTCTGTATACAGTATGAGAGCCATAGATATGTATACTGAGAGCGGCCTCTAGTGGTGGAAATCACTGACATCACATGCTGTTTGTTTACACAAAACATCTACAATGAACTATAGTGCACGTTTTCATATAATTACTTAGTACTTTACTAGATGCTGCATTAGTAGCGAAAGGCTATCAAGGCTGAGAGGAAGCAAACATTAGCTACACCTCAAGAGGTTAAAACAATCCAAATGTTTACTGTCATGATTCTTACTATCTATTTGCATTAGTTTATATCCAGCTGATCACTTTTGTTAGCCAGCAAGTTGAAAAAACAAACTGTTCATTTAGCCGACAGAAATCCTGCCGCATCACAGAGCGCCATTACATAGTTTTACATTAAATACATAGTATCTGTTCCAAATCGATGTAAATGTACATAAAGAACTCACCCTGGGCTGGGAGATTGTGTGTATTGTGCATTTTTTTAGCCAAACATTTCTCTTTCTGTGGCTCTGATCATGTTTTATTTAGAGAGCTATAATACAGATTTTTTCTTTCTGTTTGCTCTGTTGTTTTAAACACTGAACTTCAAACTCATCTATGCTACTTTTTGATCATTCTTGAAGTAAACGTATGTCCATTTGGTGATTAAATAAACAGTTTTAGACCGTTGTTTGAACTAAATGTAGCGTGTCCGGTGTGTGTGCTAACTGATACAAGATTTCCTGGATGCGGCGCTGAGCTTTTGTTCGGTTTGTGATTAAAATATTTTGTTATTTTAATTATATATTCATCAAGTGTTCTAGAATAGAAGAACATGATACAAAAATGATGTAATTTCAATACTATGGCTTTTGTGTAGATTGTTTTAGCTTGACTGTTTATATGAAATGGTAACACTTCACAATAAGAGTCCATTTGTAGCATTAACTAAGATTGCTAAAAGCTGTAGAATAGAAGTATTGTTCATTGTTAATGTGTTAATTTCAACATTTACTTATATTTTTAAATGTTTAAGTTGCTTTTGTTAACAAAATAACTTTAATGTTCAATATATAATTAATATTAACACATTTTCTTACGCAGTGTGTGGTTCAGTCGCTTTTTTTTAAAATAGTAGACCACTATTTTAGTTTCCATTTAGTATCCATTTTAAAAACTATTGCTCGATTATCCGATTATTAATCCGTATCAGCCAGTGTGGTTCAACCTAGCCATCGGTATTGGTAAAATCCAGTATCGTCGACCTTTAACTGTGAACACAGAGAATTGACTTTCAAAGGGCCAAAACAACATAAATCACGTGCTGTCTGTCTGACAAAACCTGCAGTCTCTTGTCACAACATGCATTCTCTCTCTCTCTCTCTCTCTCTCACTCACACACACACACACACACACACACACTCACTGTGAAAAAAACTACTTTAAACTTTAAAAAAAAGTAGTTTTAAACTTAAAAAAAAGTAAGTGTTCGTGCTGCCTTAAAATGTTAAGTTTAGTCAACATGAAATGTTAAGTTGTACTACTTGAAAACAGAGATATTTGAGTTGAGTAAACTTAAAATTTTAAGGCAGCACAAACACTTACTTTTTTAAGTGAAACAACTTGTTTTTTTTTTTTTTTTTAAGTTTTTTAGAGTGTGGGTTTCCATGTTTTATGGGGAACTCTAAAGATGTAATTGTTTTTCTACTGTCCAAACTGTATTTTCTGTCCTCTTACCCTTACCTTAACCCTACACCTAAACCTACCCCTCACACTCACAAGCTTTTTAGATTCTCAAAACACTTCATTCTGTATGATTTATAAGCTTGTCCTCACAAGGACAAAATATATTGGTATTATTATCCTTGTCGGGACATTTGGACATTTCAACAACACACACACACACACACACACACACACACTGACAGCACAATGTGTTTGTGCATTAACATCCAGACAGATGTGAAAGCAATGTGAGCCAGTCAGAGGAAACACACTGAAGTGTGCATGAATGTCTTTGTTAAGTTCATTAAAAGTCTCAGTGTGGCTCCACATTCCACACACAGGTCAGTCGGAGGCTGGCCGTCACCTGACATGAACGCGTCCTATAGTATGACTTCTGGTGTTGTTGAGGTCCTGCATTGCAGTGATGTGAGCACTGGGCAATGTGTTTTTGTCAGTCTAGCGGCAACCGGTAACTGTGGTAAATCACCGTATAATGCTGAACACACTGTAACGGCTCTTAGGACTTCTGTCGCCAGTGTCTGCAGTGCTTGGGCTTTAATATCCTGTTCAGAAGCAGCAGGGATCTAGGCCTGTCGTCCAGTGTTACATCCAGCATGTTTACTGCTTCCTGTCTGTGCTGGGCACATCTGGAGGCGTTTAGGGCACAGCTGCTGCTCCACACCCTGTCTGTCACCTCCACCAATCCAACACAATGCCAATTCCATCTGAAACATCAGCTCTGACTACAGACGGCCATTGTCCGTTGAAGGAAGCGTTATTCCAATGCTACAATCGGTTATTTATTGAAAGAAATTAAGGAGTGAAGAACGAGTCAAACTAGTCAAACCCGATGCAGCAATAAACACATCTAACAGTAGTATGACGTCCAACTGAAGTCCAGTTCTCAACTCAAATGTCAAGAATAAAGAAAGGACTGCTAAAAAGGCTGACATTATGTGTGATTTACTCAGCACAGTAGAAATCAAAGAGCTAGTTGAGTGCAGTGCACTGTGGTTTAATGCCGCAGGTGGATGACATCAGCATAATAAAATTAACATAAAATAATAAAATGTTTAAAAAGTGAAGGGAATGATGTGTCTCTGATAGAAGAGGTCATGATAGCTCCAGTTCATTGGGTAAACCGTGCACACAGAACATTTGCATACTGCAATATGCTGATATGAAGATTCCCTCTGTCATTCAGATGACAAGTATCTGCAAATGACATATCTAAAACTCCATTTTGCCTGATTGGTCACTTAAACCACATGCCCAACACCGACCCGAAACAACTGCTGGCCGGCTGCCTGATGTAGCCCTCGGTGCCTGCCGGATCTCCTGGGGTCACGCAGAGCCATGAGAACCAGGCTGGGGTGTATTTATAGACAAGCCTCTGTAAGGCAAGCGTCGTTGGGTGTTCACAGGCATTCCAGAGTCATTCCAGACCACAAGAGCCGGACTGAGCCAGAGAGAGATGACGGACGGGAGGATGGAGCCGCTTATGTGCGACTGGAACAGGAAGTGAGTCCATTGGTGCACAGATGCACTAATGTATGTACAAGAAACTAATATGCATTTATTAAGATGTTGTAATGCGTTAATATTTCATATAATAAACTGTAGTACATCCGATAAACCCAGTTGCAGGACAATTCATACTGATTTTTTTTGACATTTTTGTTTAAAATGTAATAAAAATTCACAAGGCAAGTTTTCAGCTCATGATTGTTTTGCATGAAGTCCACAATGTGATGAACAGCATCATTCACTGATGAAGGCAGCACAAACTTCTGTCTGTTCCTCACCCATCGAAGCGACGTCATAACTTCTGTCTGTCTGTCTGTCTGTGTATCTGAAGCCATTTAGAGAGTGAGTGAGTAAGAGAATGTAAATGTGTTTTATGTAAATTATTATCTGCAGACACGTACTCCATCAACATTACAACAAATATATGCATGTACCCATCTGTTGGGGGCTGTTTTGTGGAATAAATACAGATTTTTAATCAGAACCTTTTCTCTGCAGCCACAATCCAATAAGTATTTAGATAATAATAATAATAAAAATAACAATAATCATTATCATTTAATCCTTCCAAGAATTTTTAGATGTTCTACTCAAGTAACGGCTGTCAGAAAATATCATGTCTAATACACAGGGTCCATTTACTCGCTTAGGAAATAACACTTCAATCCGACACTACATTCGCAGGAAAGGTAGACGATAGACAATTTAGTTTGACTAGTCATGCGAAAGAATGTCTCAGTTGAGTGTAGGAGTTGAGAGAAAGTCTTAAGGAGGGTGGAGAGATACCAGGAGGCGTGATGTCATCAGACATAAAGCCTGTGCTACAGATGCTTTTGTTGTGTAATATTTAAAGCCGTGGCCATACTGGGCGCGCAGGTCGGAGAGGTTCTGGGAGGAACTGCTGGGTGTTTCCAGCACGCCCGCTGAACGGAGGACGCTTAAGGACAGAAAACACACAGACTGTAAGTGGTGTGAGTGTGTGCCAGTTAAAGGCCTAATGAAGTCCAAATATAGGCAGGAACCGCAGGCATTAAACACACGCACAGCTGTACAGTAGGCACATATCTGTGGCCAGAAGCCGTCTGCAAATCTAAAACGGGATAAGATGACATCACAACCTCAGAGTTGGCTCCACTGCAGTTCTGGGCTTTTTTCTGTGTTTATTGCACTAGAGAGCACCACAGAGACATCCACCACACCCAGAAGAGACGAGCAAAGGCAAAACGATCACCAACATCCATCATATAGAGAGAAGAGCACATATTAAACTGCGGATGCTATGAATAGAATGTTATTGTAGAGCGGTTTGTCATTGGTGTGTTCGGCTGGTTTATGGTGGGTTGTGATTCCAGCCAGTAGATTGAAAACAAACACTGCTGTCATTCTTTAAACACCCACAGAACAGGCAGAATCCACTTTCATAGTCGGTGGGTCGTCCGTCAGAAATACAAGTGGAAATACAGCATTTGAAAATAGTCTATTGAAGGAATCTATGCTTCATTAGTAAATTCTATTCAGAGATGAAAACCCTGTCCTGATTTATTCATCCTCATGTTGTTTCTAACACGTATGACTGTGTTCTGTGGTACTGTAAATTAAAGTCCCCATGAAATCAAAATGAAAGTTTTTTTGGTATGAATATGTTATCCTTAAGGTTATCTATAAGCTAGTGTGCTCCAAAACAACGACAAAATTCGCGTTTACAAAATATGAGCATTCAAAACTTACAGTCTCATTACAATCAATGATTTTGATGACATCACGCTGCACTTCAGTTTCTCATCAAATCTTGTGTCCAATTAAATGCTCTCTAGAATCCGTAGCGTCCCGCCCCCTACACTATAAATAGACGCTGAAGCTGCGGCTGAGATCGGTCACTTGTTCACTAATGGCAGTTAGTGCGCAATGTAAGCGATAGGGAACGATTCAGACAGTGTAAATATGCTTTCTGTCGGGGCAAATGAGGTCTGGTTTCGCGTTGTGTCACGTGAACCGTGGCAGCACGCAGTCTCCTCTGGACTTTGGCTCTGGTCTAGAGACACAATCACACGGAGCAGATCATATGCGCTAGTCGGCATGTATTATACTACACAGCCTCAGCATGATTATGAGCACTATTTTGTTTTACTAAGAGTTTCATATTGAATCTAGGGAGTAATCTATTAGACTGTGGCTTTCATAAGCTGTAAAATGCGGCTTTACTCTGGCCCGAGCAGATATAAATGGAACGCTATTGGTTATTTTAAAAAGTGGGCAGGGCTGCTCAATATGGCTCGCCCTGTTTTCCTGTTTCAGTTTAAATTAAGTCACCACATAGAATAACGCTGCATGTTTCAAGACACTTCAGTGGACCTTTAAAGCAGATTTGTCAGAGAATATCCATTTGGGTCGGTTCTTCACACATTGTATTTTTTAATAGTATTTTTATGCTGTTTGACATTGTATGAGAGTGACGAAATTATAATCCATTTCTGTTTTAACATCTGAACTATTTCTTTAGCTATTACATAGCATGTTTAAAGTGTACAGGAAAACAACAGTTACAGAAAAGTGTACAGAAAAACAAGTTATTCTCAGAGTCAGAACATGTTTCTATCTTTGCTAATGGAGCAGAAAATACAACCGAGATAAGGAAACTAAAAAAACACTTTCACTAGCAAAGAACAACAACAACATAGGAAAGAAAGATCACTAAACTCTGTAACAGCTTCACTGATTCTTCTTAACATCAATATGTTGAAATATATTTGAGAAGAAGCCGTCAGAAAAATCATATTCTCCCCAATAATCTCACATGCATCTCAATAGTTCCTCAAAGTGTGCTCAAATTTTAAGGTCCATTAGATGTCAAATAAGGATCTCAATATGACCTTAAACATTAAACTTTACCATGACCAGATGATCTGAGCTGCTCTACACAACTGATTCAGCGCAGAGCTCATACTGTGTGTCAACTAAGATGGCGTTTTAGCAGTTTTAGGAGAAACATCTGAGACAGCATCTGCAGCAGGACACTCTGAATGTAAAATAAACGAGATGCTCGTGACACCAACACAATGTTTGTCTGCTCTGTTTGGCCACCGATCAACACACTCAAACACAGCTGCAGTGCCACGTGTCACTCATTCACCCACAGCATGCTGGGAAAGAGAAGAGCTGACACTACACTGATGAAGACCTGCACTACAGATATGAGGAGCTCATCACATGAGCAGGGCTTGAATGCTACTGTTAAAATGTGAGAGTCCGCCGGTTGTTACCGCGCTTAATGTGCTCATCAACACACCTGCCGTTTGCCAGGCAGCATTCCAGTGGAACCGGACAGGAATTTTTGGAACAAGAAAAACTGGGTTCGGTGAAACAAATGGCCAAACCCTCTTTTGAGCAACAGCAGGAATGAGAACATGCTCAGGGATTACTCACAGTATGAAAACTCATCTCTCATCATAACAATGGCTATGACATCCCATGATTCATAGCATGAGAAAAACAGCACAGTTCCTATACCCTGTTACACTTGATAAACATGCTGGGTGACAGAATGCATCCCATAGTGCACTCAACTTCTACTGGGCCTACAGTTGGATGCCACTCACTGAATGAAGCATGAAATGGTCATGTGACACTGGCACGTCTGAATAGAGGTCCTTCATCATGTGCAAAACAGTGAAGGATTCTTTAACGTTTGCATTTGGGGCGCCCCATTTGGTTATAGCATGACTATCTTGAATAAAGCAAACAGTGTGCAGTATACCATTCAATATGAGCAGTACAGTGTGCTACTACTCCTGATCCTGGGACAGAGGAGTTACATTAAACTCACACAGCACTTAGACATGTGAAGCACATGTGAACGCTGGCTTACCTCTACCTCATCTGATCAACAGGATGGTTTAACCGGGAGGAGGGATCCGACAGCACAAACAAACCCAGAAAGAAAGAGAACAGAAAACACAGATCAACACACTTCAATATCAAACTCATTATAAATAATGCAAATATGATTTCAGAACAAGACACAATAATACTGAACTCCATAATGAGCTAAACAAAATGAATTGCAAGGCTTGAGGGCTTTGTGTGGATTGTTGTCATGTGATGTTGGGCTTGAAATCGCCAGCAGTGCTGGAAGCAGCAGATTGTGAGTTTCAGCTCCGCGGGCAGCGCCATAAAGCACCTTACGCAAGCCGATTTTATGTTTTAAACCTTCATGTATGGAGAGCACATGCACAACACATGCTCTTCTGGAGCTTACAGAAAGTCCTCTACGCCGCTTCATAGTAGAAAACAAAACATGGACTCATATTTAGGGTTTCAAATTTTAGATCATTCATGAATTTAAATCAAACAAGAAAAGGAGAAAAGCAATTTTTGAACTGAAAAAAAATTGGTAGCATGGTGTTTAACAGTCCTTACAGTACAATAACTGGGTAAGATGCAGGTACCAACCACAAACCTAATCTTAACCAGTATTGGGGAAAGTTACTTTTAAAAGTAATGCATTACAATATTGTGTTACTCCCTAAAAAAGTAACGAATTACGCTACTTAGTTACTTTTTATGGAAAGTGTGCATTACATTACTTTTGCATTACATTTGCATTACTTTCCAATCTGGACAGAGCTTGCTTGGTTTTTTTTTTAATATAAAAAAAGTTTGATTCTTAGCAAATGCAAAAGCCCTTTCACACCAAAATGAAATTAAGTGAATAAGACTAAGGCCAAAGGAAAATTAAATTGACATCTATACAGTAGAACTGCAGGAAAAGAAAGTTCAACACTCTTCAGTAATGAGAAAAAAAGCACAAATATTAGTTAATCTAAAGTAAGTTTTGCTTATTATTACACTGCAAAAAAATTTTTTGTCTTGTTTCTAGCCAAAATATTTAAAAATTCTTAAATTAAGAAGGATTTTCTAGACAAGTAAAAATTGTCTTGTTTTTTCTGAAAACAGATTATTTTTCTTGTTCTACGCAAAAACTCACTTAATTTTGACTTGCTTTTTTTCTGAAAACAAGAAAATAATTATTTACTTGTCTAGAAAATCCTTCTTGACAAAAAATTTAAGTAAGAAAAGTATTTTTGCAGTGTACGGTTGAATTGGGTCAACAAAGGTCAGCAGCAAAGTCATTGGTTAATAAAATGGGATTAAGTACATAAAGGAAACAAAAAGTAACTGGCGTTACTTTTTTGGAAAGGTAACTCAGATATTTTCTTGGAAATGAAAAAGTAATACGTTACTTTACTAGTTACTTGAAAAAAAGTACTATTATTACGTAACTTGTGTTACTTGTAATGCGTTACCCCCAACACTGCTCTTAACCCGTGGTACATTCAAGTACACTGTAAGGACACAGTCCATGTACTGTAAAATAAAGTGTCATGTAAAATGTAAAAAGTGTGAAAGCTGCCCTTTTAAATCCTCACTGAAAACATCATTCTGTTGTGTTTCTACAAACCACAGAATGGAGCCATTCCTGTAGATATATTCCTGCTGTCTGTGAGCTGTATGTGTATGTATATGAATCTGGAGTCAGATGATGAGGATTTCAGATGTGGAGCTCGATTCATCCACATCATTGATGGCATTCCAGTGTCACCTGCCGCTGCCAAATCAAACCAGAATGACAGTTTTACGCATTTCTGTATTTCTGCATCTCACTGACTCGAATCTAAGCAGAGACGTGTTTTCCGAGCGCTGTCCGCCAAACGCTAGCCCAGGAATGCTAGCCGCGAGCTCCTCTAAGCAATCTGGCATCTGACCGCAGACTGCAGCTCACAACTGTTGATTCAGCTGGACTTCAGAGAGGAACCGCACTTCAGCGTGTCTTCCTGTCCGTGAGGGGAATCACAGCTCCAGTGTGGAGGAACTAGTCCAGCAGGAGGTTGGTGTGCTAGTTCATTTCTTATCAGGTTTAGTGAATTAACTAGTTGTTTGTCAATTCCATGTTGACTATGTTCATGCTGCATCATCTGCAGTATACTGTTGGCTGTTATTTAAATAAAAACATACAACAACAGCAAGTGCATTGCATTGTGGGATACAGCATTTCATATTCAGCTGTACAGTAGGTCATTCATACAGAACATGGAGTACTGTGCATGAACCTATACGGTGACAATCTATTCCGATCAGTCACTAAAAACAGCCTGAATGTGACGTGTGTGTCTGTGTGTTGTTTGTACAGGAGCAGCGTGGGGCTTTATCAGATGCATCGATCCTGCTGGACGGAGCGGCTTAAAGCAGCGTGAGTGCAGATGGTCAGCAGTCAGTGTGCTTCCTTTTTCCACTCTTCTCTCCACAGGATCGTGGCGTAAACGCCTCTTCTCTCCACTATAAAGACACTGCTGGTTAACGCTCTTCTGCAGCATCTTATCAAGCAGAAATCTCCTTCCATGCACTGTGACGACTCTGTTTATCGCGGTTTCCCATCTCGAATAAGGACAGGATATGATGACAGAGCTCCAACAGAAAAACATACAGTAACAGCACTACACCTGCTTGTGTGCTGCCTATCAACAACACTGTAAACAAGAACACTACATCAGATCAACAACACTGTACTCGTGAAGAAGTGCAAACCACAACCAGTGCATCTCATCATGTACATGAATTTGGGCACTGGTAAGGACCCTGGCTTGCTCCACAGTGGGACACTTGACCTTTTTTTAGGGAATATGTGACCCTGGACCACAAAATCTTAAGTAGCATGTCAGAAGCCAAATCAAATATTCTTTTATGCCAAAAATCATTAGGATACTAAGTAAAGATCATGTTCCATGAAGATTTAGACCATTTTAAAGGCGATTTTCTCAACATTTTGATTTTTTTTTTGTTTTTTGGCACTGTCAGATTCCAGTTTTTCAAATAGTTGTATCTCATTGTCCTATACTAAAAAAACAATAATCAACATTTAGCTATCCCATAATGCCATGGCAGTTGAGGAGTTGCCAAAAAAAGGGCAGAGTACTGAAAGCACAATGAAAGAACTAAAGGCTCACAGCTTATGAAATATGTTGGGGAATGTATTGATAGTCCACACCTCATACCTGAAAAACATACTTCACTCAGCAGAGTACACACTCTCAACACATGAGAACACTGCAGGTATCATTAGTACAGAAGAAGGATGTGCTGAATGAGATTATTTCATAAAAGCATGTTTTACTGAAAATTTGTATACTTGTGTTACGTAGTTGCTGTAGGAATTGGTTAGGATGGCTGCTAGTGCACTACTAGACGATTATGACAGTGTTATGTAATATAACAATAGCCAAAAGGAGAGAAACACACACAGACACACACGTTGATCTCTTGATAATTACGTTTAAATATAATGTCACTGTCAAGCAAAAATGCGCTTGAGGCTGCAGTCACTGCTGAGCGGCTGATCACTGTGTGGGTCTGCATCCAGTGCCTATTGTGTGTCTGTACAAACTTCACTTTTGTCATAATTAGTCTCTCAACACTTCACTAGCAGCATTTCATGACAGCAGACACATGAATCAGTCACATAACTCCGAGATTTGACAGTGACGGAGCTCAATAAGATGTGAGGTGTTCGATCACATTCCAGCGCTGAGCTCCTCATGAGCTCAACTGTGTGGCTGACTGCTGAACAGATCATGGCAGGTAAGCAATGCTTCATGCTTCATAAGTAAATGCATCAAAAACAATTCTTCTCTTGGTTTTAAACATACACAATTAGGTTTATAGGTGAGCACCTTTTTAGGTGGCTCTGGATGAGAGCGTCTGTTAAATGCAGTGACGGACAGCTGCCCTCAGCAGTGAGAGCGCAGTCTGTTTAGGCAGCTCACTCACTATGCGAGCAGTTTCACTCCTGCAGTGTCTCAGATGAGCGCAGGAATGAGATACAATAACACAGAGTTCGAGACAGAAAAGCGTTTTGGCGGGTGGATGTTGCGCATGTCGCTGCGCAGCGCATCACTCACCGTGGCTGAAGAGCACAGTCCTGAACCGGTTGTTGACAGTCGAGTTTTCCATCGCTCTAAAACCAAAACACCCTTTCGTCTTCCAAAATACTCCTCTCTGGGAAATCCAGCGCCTCCCGAGTAAACAAACAACGCAAGGACGGACGGACGGCTGGTGTTTGTGCAGTGAGCACAGTGCGCAGCTCCTGACTGACTGACTGACTGACCGCATCAGCGCATCACTGAGAGCTTTAAATGCAGCTCCACAGCAGACGTGACGTCACGCGCGCACAGCCTCCCCTCCGACGTCACGCGCGCCATCAAAACAATCGCACATGGACGAGCCAAACACGGCCCGCGCTTCGTTCGTCTTCCTGCCATGCCACATGCTGTTTAGATCTGTAAATATGATAAGATAATATGAACAAAACGAAGCCAGTTATTATTATAATTGATAATGGCGTGATTTGACAAATACGTACATTTTCCCCATATTCTTATTAAATGAATGCAAAATAAATTAGTTATTCCTGGGATTCGGTGCTTTTTGGACATCATAAAACTTAAAAAAAGTAAACTTTTTTTTTTTATTTTTTTTTTTTTTAAACCAATTCTTGTGTAATTGTGATAGGGAGATGTAAAACATGAAATTCCTTTTTCCAGCTTTCATTTAAAAACATATACATTAGAGAAAACTTTTACTGATATACCAAACAATGTAAAAAAAAAAAAAAAAAAAAAAAAATCGCTCATAATAACTGTTATATTCATCATCAAAATGGCAGACACCGGTCTGGGGACATTGGAAAAATTATAATATGTGACCCTGGACCACAAAACCAGTCATAAGAGTTAATTTTTCAAAATCAAGATTTGTAAATTATCTGAAATACAAATAAATAAGCTTTCCAATGATGTATGGTTTGTTAGGATAGGACAGTATTTGGCCGAGATACAACTATTTGAATATCTGGAATCTGAGGGTGCAAAAAAATAAAAAAATAAATCAAAAATAAAATCAAAAATTCAAAATCAAATCAAATTAAAATCAAAATATTGAGAAAATCTATCAAATGTAAATGTAAGTTTTGATATATTTATGGTGGTGAATTTACAAAAAAATCTTCATGGAACAAGATCTTACTTAATATCCTAATGATTTTTGGCATAAAAGAAAAAAATATAATTTTGACCCATACAATGTATTTTTGACTATTGCTACAAAAACACCTATGCTACTTAAGACTAGTTCTGTGGTCCAGGGTCACATATATCACATATTTGGTGTTTAAAATGCTGTAAAATGTTTAGAATTATTATTATTATTATTATTATTTTTTTTTTTAATGCTTAAAGGTCAAAAGGTGTTATGCCAAAGACAACTTTGATGTTTTTGAAAATTCTCAGGCAATAATATCATGATCTTTACTGGGGACACAAAAGGCACAGAATCCCAGAAAAGACCCAAATATGATTAAACAATGACCACTATTTTAACCATGTTTTACCTGATGTTCAACTGTTATGTTAATCAAGGTTTATTGCATTAAAACAGTTATAATTAAGTATTTTATGACTGTTTTCCTCTCTCTCTCTCTCTGTCCTGAGAAACAAACAGGCTGTTTTTGCCAATGTACAATAAATGTGAGACTGTAAATGACCCCTGGTGTCTGTCAGCCTCTTCAGACAAATAAATGACTGTCACTGTATCCAAAAGAGTCATTATGGATCATCAGCTGAATATCTAATTAGTGGATGAATATGAAACCCTTGCATGAGAGAGGACAGTGAACACAGAAGCACAGATGAGTCTAGAGACAGCAGCGTAACATCAGGAGCGTCACTTTATTCTGTCCTGAATTACAGGCGCCTCCGTTCACGGCCAGTACGTTTAAAGTGCAGAGTCATTTTCACAGCTTCAGTAAAAACATTAAATTACAGAAAACCATAAACCTAAAATATCAAACTGAACAATGGAAAACATGGAAAATATAAATATCTAGAGAACAAAAGGAAACCTCATTGAAACAGGTAAGCGATGATGACATTAACTCATCCGGCTCAAAACACACTACAAGTCGTTGGCAAGGCTAGCATAAAACAAAGGCACAGCAATGTGGAGAGGTAAAACCATCGTTTCCAGAAGGAAAAGCTGCAGCATTCTGTCACCAGATCATCTTCTGGCTTCTTCAGCACTTTCTCATTAATGCGTATGAGTTTGACTGTCGTTGATGTACAGATATGAACGGTGACCTTCTTCGACAGCAGCAGAACCCTGAGTTGGACTTCTATGAACATCACAAACTCGACTACATGGTTGAAGTGCTCTTTCTCTGTGTGTAGGCCAGCAGTGGGAATGATGTGGTGGTGCTACAGGACTCTCAGTAGGCAGCAGAGCGACCGCAGCGCCAGGCCAGAGCAGCAGATCGCAGTCAGACGCTTTCACTACAGCACTGCTTTGGCTCACAGGATACAGGGGTTTCCAGTCAGAAACAATGCACTCAATTCTCTATAATGGCTTTCATAGTAATATGGCTTTTTGCTAATGGCAATACTGATATTATTGATCTCTAATATGATCAGCAGAAGCCTATTTGTGACCTTGGACCACAAAACCAGTCATAAGTTGCTTTTACTTTTACATATTTGTAGCAACAGACAAAAATACACTGTACAAAAAAATTCACAAAACTTAATTTTTGATTAGTAATATACAATGCTACACTGCTAAAAATGCTTTTCTTACTTGGATTTTTTGTCTTGTTTCTAGCCAAAATATCTATAAAATCTTTAATCAAGGATTTTCTAGACAAGTAAAAATTATTGTTTCAGAAAAAATAAGTCAAAATTAAGTGAGTTTTTGCTTAAAACGAGCCAATGGGGTAAGCAAAATCATCTTATTTCAAGATGAGAGCTAGATTATTTTGCTTACCCCATTGGCAGTTTATTTTGCTCTAGAAAATCCTTCTTGATTTAAGAATTTTTAGATATTTTGGCTGGAAACAAGACAAAAAAATCTAAGTAAGAAAAGCATTTTTTGCAGTGTAGAACTTCATTTGTACAAATTTAAAGGCGATTTTCTCAATATTTTGATTTTTTTGCACTCTCAGATTCCAGTTTTTGTATCTTGACCGAATATTGTCTTATCATAACAAACCATACATCAATGGGAAGCTTATTCATTCAGCTGTCAGATGATGTATAAATCTCAATTTCTAAAAATGGACCCTTATGACTGGTTTTGTGGCCCAGGTTCTTGACCACAGTCTTTGTCTGTATGAAAATAGTAACCTGCTTCCGGCTGAGGTCAGCTGGACTGTGCAGGATACTGATGCATACAGTATTAACCGATAATACAGCCAAATATCTGATTAGACATGGTCAACATCACACTGACAGTGGACACAGTCATTGAACTGCAGGTAATGGCTGCTTTGATGATTGTAGATGAGGCGCTTTATATTTGTGAGATGCTTTTTCTGTCCATTACGCATCTGCTGCTCAGGACCCGTGGCGTCAGCGGCCAGACGTCACGAAAGGCTCCATCAGTGACGTGCATTCATACAATAATAACCAAACGGCTCAATTTCTGAGTAACCCAAAGAAACCAAAGGCTCCAGCGGCAGCCGCTTTCATACATAGTGCAAATCAAATCAGTTCAACATTTTAGAAAAAGACAAAATAGTGGTTCTATTCGAAAAGAGAGAAGAAGAGGCTGTGTTTTAATTTTTTTCCGTCTGTACACGTGCTTTCCTGGCTATCCTCCTTTGTGTTTTTATAATTAACATCTGTTGATCTTTACGGGAATAGCTGGATCAGTAGTGGAGGACGTGACAGTGACACATGCAGCGTGACGCCAGAAGGAACATCGAGAGAAGCATTTCTGTCAGGTATTTACACCAGCAGTGTTGTGTAAAGCTGAGGCTCCCACGGGGAGACACACATACACAGAGGCGCTCTGTGAGCTGATTCGCACCCGTTCAGCCTCCGGTCATGTTTTTTTTAAGCGAGGATCGACCCTGAGACACACCGTCCCACATGTGGGTCTAAAAATCAGGTTCTGACTTACAGGCCTGGGAACAAACTCCTCTGGATCAGACATCAGTGTGTCCGACAGTACCGAGCGCAAATCACCGCAAATTATAGTCTGCTCATCACATTTTGAAGCAATAGTTAATGAAGTGTTCACAACATCATTCACCCCGAAATCAAAAGAGATTAGAAATCTGATTTTGCACAACAACATGAAGCCTGTGAAGATTTTGGAGAGATTTTCCTTTGAATCACCATAAAATACATTCATTACAGCAAGTACCAACGTGATGTATATTTACATTACAATTTAAATTATAAATCATTATTAAAAAAAATAAAATAAAACAGGCTTCATTGTTTTATGCAAAACACACCATTATACATATAGTTTTGATTTGGGGGTAAGAGGACTGTAAATAAGTTAATTTTACCCACAGACTGGGACACATAAAGCCCAGAGTGGATGTGTATGATGTTTATCGTGTTGGACACGGACAGGAAGCCTCTCTAAAGTTCATTATTTTCCTGATCTTCTCATGAGGATTTGCGTTTCAGCAAACATCCAGATGAAAGTACGCCAATGCGCGGTCACTAAACAAAATAATGTCTGCACATATACAATATGTCACACATTTACAATATGTACCGCAACTCTATTTACAGTGTGGGAAATGCCTGACACGAGGACTATTAGTGAGACGACACTGACGCTTCTCATCTCATCACCAGATCGACCTAAACATCACAGTCAGAGTGTCATCGTGTGGACGAGACGTGAACGCAGCATCAGTACCGTATGAAGAACATCACACTGTAAGCCACAACAGACATGCATGAGTGTGTGAGCTGATGCTCTGCATCAGACTTGAGTTCAAGCATCTGTCCAGATGCGTTATGTTGTGAAGAGACTTCATGGGTTGCAGGTGTCATCTGATGTTTGGATTTACAGAAGCATGGCGTGATGAGCCTCACGGGCCGCAGACGTGCCGGGACGTCCTGTGCTGGATCTGCTCGTCCATTTGCAGTCTGTTACTCGGGCTGCTCTGGGTGCGTGTGAAGGCCGTTCTTGCCCCTTGAGTGTTTCTGCCAGAAGTCCTGATGAATGACCTCCAGCTCGGACACCAGATGAAGGCCCATCTCCAGGTGCATCTTCAGGTTCTCCAGCCAGGACTCCAGCTTAGCAAACGAAGGCCTGCGCAGAAAGCAGCAGACACTCAGTAAATGTAAAGCACAGAGCAGACACACATCTCTGAACTATCGGCCACAATTTCACACTTTTAAAAATAACTATATTGTTATTTATACATATATACAGTATCGCACAAAAGTAAGTACACCCCTTACATTTCAACAACCATCTTCTCAAGGGACAATACTATAGAAATGAAACCTGGATATATTTTAGAATAGTCAATGTGCAGCTTGTATAGCAGTATAGATTTACTGTCCTCTGAAAATAACTCAACATACAGCCCTATAGACCCTAAGTGATATCAGCAGTATGTTGTTTAACCGTGCAAAGCCACATGTCCTATTCATCATGTTTATGGTTTTGTCTGCTTGACAGGACAATACAAAGTTGTGTATCTTGTATTAGAGCCGTTAAAGTTAGCTGCTTTAAGTACAATTCTCTCATTCAGGCCACTGGGTGTTCAACATGGCACCTCATGGCAAAGAACTTTCTGAGGATTTGAGAATTAGAATTGTTGCTCTCCACAAAGATAGCCAAGGCTATAATATGTTCAGTAACACCCTGAAATTGAGTTACACTACAGCGGTCAGGGTCATACAGAGGTTTTCCAAGATGGGTTCCATTCAGAACAGGCCTCGCAAGGGTCAATCAACGAAGTTGAGTACTCATTTTGTGCGTCAGGTGCAGAACCTGGCTTCAAAAAACAGATGCAAGAGTGCTGCCAGCATTGCTTTAGAGGTTGCAGAAGTAGAAGCTCGACTTGTCATTTCTCAGACCATACGCCACACACTGCAAGTCGGTTTGCATGGGCGTCATCCCAGAAGGAAGCCTCTTCTGAAGCTGGCTCACAAGAAAGCCTGCAAACAGTTTGCTGAAGACAACCTGTCCAAGTGCTAGAACCATGTCCTATGGTCTGATGAGAGTAAGATAAGCTTATTTGGCTCAGATGGTGTCCAGCATGTGTGGCGATGTCCTGGTGAGGAGTACCAAGAAAATTGTGCCTTGCCTACAGTCAAACATAGTGCTGGTAGCATCATGGTCTGGGGCTGCATGAGTGCTGCTGGTACTGTGGAGCTGCAGTTCATTGAGAGAAACATGTATTCTATCACGTACATTCTAAAGCAGAACATGATGCCTTCCCTCCAGAAACAAGGCCGAACAGCAGTTTTCCAACATGATAACAACCCCAAACATACCACCACGATGACAACTGCCTTGCTGAGGAAGTTGAAGGTGAAGGTGATGGGGTGGACAAATATTTCTCTAGACCTGAACCCTATTACACTTCTGTGGGGCATCCTCAAGTGGAAGGTGGAGAAGCACCATGTGTCTAACATCCAGCAGCTCCATGATGTCATTATAGAGGAGTGGCAGAGGATCCCAGCAACAGCCTGTGCAGCTCTGGTCAATTCCATGACCAGGATGATGAAGGCAGTGCTAGATAACAATGGTGCTAACACAAAATATTGAAAGTTTGGACAGTTTTTACAGGTTCACTTAGGGTGTACTCACTTTTGTTGCCAGCTATGTTGACAATAATGGCTGTATGTTGAGTTATTCTCAGAGGACAGTAAATCTATACTGCTATACACTCTGCACATTGACTGTTCTAAAATATATCCAAGTTTTATTTCTATAGTATTATACTAAAATGGTTGCTGAAATTGGTCAATCTATGGTGAGGGGTGTGAGATACTGTATATTTATATTGTTTATAGGGCTGTCAAATCAACACATTAATTTAGTGTGATTAATAATAGAAAAAATAACATTAAATTGATGCAGAACATAATGATGAACATTATGCAGGACATAAATTGACTGTGTGATGAAGACTATTAGAAGGCAGTTACGAGCCTAATATTTATGATTTGAGGGCAAAAAAATATATATTAAAAAAATCACCCTCAGAAATATCACATCAGCAATAGAGCTGCTTTTCTCAAATATCTGCACAGGTGCAAATGTAATATTGATTTATATTGTCAATATTGTTGCAAACAAAAATATGATCTAAAAAGCCACAGCAGAACTATTAAGCATCTCTGATCAACACACTGATGATTCATTACTGAATGAATACATGTTTTTTTTTTATAAAATATTCAGTCACTTGCTCCATTTTTTTAACTGAATCAGCTGTTTGAATGAATCATTTAAATGAATGACTGAATGACTCATTCATTAAGGGACTGGCTGCAACTTACTGGCAGTTTCAGTTTTTCAGTTATTTTTTGAAGTATTTCATAGTTCAATATTTTTTTAACCCCATTAATACCCATTTATTATCATTATTTATGCAATGTTGAATCAAAATATTTCTTTTTCAAGCCACCTTTTGTAATGTCTATACAATGCTTTTTTCATTTAACACTGATTTTAAATGATCTCCTGGGGGGCGAATTAAGAATTAGATTAAGCATTTGAATCACTTGACAGCCCTAATTGCTCATTTTTTTGTGCAAATATGATACATATGTTATGAATGTATTGGACTTTTCTAACCGTTTCTCAGCGTCCAGGTCGCAACAGAGCGCCGCCATGGGGAAGAAAGCAGTCGGGCAGTTAGACGGGCAGTGATCGTCCAAAAATTCTTTCACGTTCAGCCCGAAATCCATGGCGCGGGGCAAGCAGTCGGGATCCGCGTTGACTCGCCCTATAATCTGTGTTGCAAAGGAGAGGTTGATTTAGAACAGAGGAAGCAGCATCAGGTTTGCTCTCAGCGCTGGGCTTCCCTAAACCACATCAGACCACATACTGAACCAACCACTGCTTCCCCTGCAACTGCTTCCTCTGGCTGTGGTTTGGTAATGACAGTGTATCTCACAGTGTTTCTCATTAAACCTGATGTGGAGAGAGACATTTTTCTGAGCGTTTCAGCACGCTAAAACTCACCTCACACAGCATGATGCCAAACGAGAAGATGTCCACCTTCTCATCATAGCTCTTCCCTGAGGAGCAGATGGAGAAACAGCAAACATCAGTCCCACATCACATTTTAACTTTTTTTTTGTCTGCATCTTTTAACCTACAAGTTCAGATTCATCAAATGGAATTTAAAAAAAATAAAAATAAGTTTGAAACCTTTCTTTTTGAAAAAATGTTGTGTGCACTCACTTGTTGTATTCAAGGGCTTTGGCAAGTATTCAATGGCTTTCTACATTTAAGAGACGTTAAAAACGCCCAAAATTGATTTGAAACATGATTTCTAAGAACTTTACCCTTTTGATAAATATTCCTTTCTCTGAAATATGATCTTAAACAACGCAAGAGCTTTTTGTAAGAACATCATGATTAACAGAGAATAATGCATTAATAATTTGCAGACATGACAGATGATGAAGCTAATCGTCTCTGACCGTGAATCATTTCGGGAGCCATCCAGTACGGGTTTCCCACAACGGTGTATCTCTTTCTCCTGTCGGGTTTTCTCACGCCTGGGATCTGTCCTGAAGACAGCTTGTCCTGATTCTTGTCTTCCACCATGAGCCGAGCCAGTCCGAAGTCCGCCACAACAACACTGTTGTTCTGTCAAAAGAAAAAGAACACAGATCACAGATCCGCACACCATCGGAAATCAACACACTGTTGAGCTGAAAAGGTTTTAGGCGGCGTGACTGACCTCTCTGACCAGGCAGTTGTGTGAGTTGAGATCTCGATGGATGATGTTCATGGAGTGCAGGTATGTCTGAGGCAGAGAATGAGGGAAACTGCTTTACTATTACTGAGGTTAAAATATTGTCATCTGCAGATCTCACATTTCATTCATCCACTCTGACCATTCACCAAAGGTTTTTGTTTTTGTCTTCTGATTTCCATTTTAATTTATTTAAGATGAAGATGAGGCAAATGTCCCTCTTATACCAATATAAATGAATCACCTAGTTCTGTTTTATGTGTAATGGTGTCTAGGTTAAATGTGTATGAAATAACCCATTTCTTTACTGTAACCAAGACAAAATGTATTTTATTATAGACATTCAAAACTCTGAAGTGTAGTATTTTTTTTTTAAAGAAATTAATACTTATTATTCAAAATAAGTAAAAGAACATTTATAATGTTATAAATTTCTTTTTTTAATAAATTAATTTCCAGTTCATCAAGACAACATTTTTATAGATGTTTTATTATTATTATTATTATTATTACTATTATTATTGTTTTAATCAAAAGTTTTGGGGTTTTTGTTGAAAATTTTAGCATTTTATAAAACACTTTTATAATACATCTGGTCATTTATAGGTTATTTCTTTTCTGGAGTCAAAATTTGTTTATTAGTTTAGTTTGTTTTATTAAACAGGCTTAAGTTTTAATGTAGGTTTATTATTCATGAACAAAAATAACAGTTTCACCATTTATTTTAAGCTTTTTCACCCTTTTAACTCAAACTATAAATGGAAATAATTACATTTTAACCCTTAACTGTCACTCCCATTTTTGAACATAGACATGAAAATGCAATATTCAAACTTAATTTTTTAATAATTCATGAGCGAACACATTTTTGTAATATGATTTTGGTGTACATTTTCCATGGTAATGCAATGTCTGATTTTAAAATGGTTTCCAAAGGATGAATTCTAAGATTTTTAGTGATATATAATTTTTTATGATTTCTAAAGCGTGATTTCCAAAAGGCAACGAAGAAATCTTTTTGTGACAAAGGTCAGAACTCCTGTTATGAAGTAGATTTTTGAGGTGCACTCTTGTCATAAATTAATCTATTACTTTTCCTACATAATTTGTAACACAAAAACATGGTAAAATATCTATCCAGAAATCTTAGACCTTTCCAACGATATATAGGTTGTCATGATTAAATGAGGATTTATTTTTAAAATGGTGAAGTAAATTTAGGCGTCCCACAGAGGGAAGGTGACAATTAAGGGGTTAAGTATTGGTGAAACAACATTTAAAATGGTTACAAATGAAGCCTGTGACCCTGCAGTCAAAATGTCATGTTAGCTGAGTGTCCAGAGGAGGGCAGCACTAACTCACCATCCCAGAGGAAATGTCCTTGGCAAAACTCACTCTCTGTTTCCACGGATAATCGCTGTCCTGCACAGATCAGACACATTCACATTCAAAAAGATGATATTCACCTTTGTAAAGCCATACAGCACACAGACTGAAACTGTCCTAAACACGAGACTCTCTATATTTAGCACTTCAGCGTATAGTTCACACACACACACACACACACACACACACACACACACCATGTTCTTGATGATGTCTCTTAGCGTTCCTCCTTTGATGTACTCAGCGATGAAGTTGAGCCGTTTGTCTTTGTAGAGGACGCCGATGAACTTCAGCACGTTCGGATGATCCAAACATCTCATGACCTTCACCTAAACATGCGGAGAAAAAAATCACAAACACATCTGTGATAACTGATAGCATCATCTAAACCCATTTAAAATCACACACACAAATTAAAGCAGTGTATAGAAGTTCTAATAATGTTCATTCTGATGACTGACAGCACAGCGTTTAACAAAATGACTGAGATTGTTGTGTCAATGATACATTGTTGAATGATGTGTCAGAGTCTGCTGGAGTTTCTTCTCAGAATAAAAGGTTCACTGATAGACTGAGATGATGTTTCCTCTAGACAAAACTGAGTTGTAATGTAGAGGAAGCTCTAGAGATCGGTCACTGCCTGATTCTACACGTCATTCATGAATGGAGGTCATGTGGACGAGAAAAAATGAAGGCCAAAAATCACACACAAACCCATCAGTCTGGTGTGTGGTGGTCTGATCTGGTTTTGTCTAGATCAGTAGGTCTGGAAGAAACGACACCATGCTGATTGTTATTTTACCTTGAGGTAGTTTTTATTAATATTTTGAATTGGCTTTTATATTTATATTTTGTGTTCATCATAATTTTGAACTTTTAGCAATTTTGGCATGTTATAGTCAATTCTTTTACTTTTTTTTAAAGTAAAGTTAAACTAAATGAAAATGCTTTTTTTTTTTTCAGATAATGTCAATTTTATTGTCACGAGATAATTCTGAAATATGTTCACATAAACTAGAAACTCACTTGCTCCAGTCCGGATATGAACTATATAAGCGCAGCGAGTGTTGTTAAAGTCGTGGCGTTCACTCAGAAACTGCGCTCTCTTAAATATTGTTACTGTTGTTATTGTTTTTTCACACAGACTGAAGTAGTTTAAGTCTTTGGTTCTTTTAATTGTGATGATTTTGGCTCACATTTAACAAAAACCCACCAATTCACGATCTTAACAAATTAGAATATGGTGACTTGATCAGCTAATCAACTCAAAACACCTGCAAAGGTTTCCTGAGCCTTCAACATGGTCTCTCAGTTTGGTTCACTAGGCTACCCAATAATGGGGAAGACTGCCGATCTGACAGTTGTCCAGAAGTCAATCATTGACACCTAAGGTGGGTAAGCCACAAACATTCATTGCCAAAGAAGCTGGCTGTTCACAGCATAATCCAAGCATGAAAGTTGAGTGGAAGGAAAAAGTGTGGAAGAAAAAGATGCACAACCAACAGAGAGAACCGCAGCCTTGAGAGGCTTGTCAAGCAAAATTGATTCAAGAATTTGAGTGAACTTCACAAGGAATGGACTGAGGCTGGGGTCAAGGCATCAAGAGCCACCACACACAGACGTGTCAAGGAATTTGGATACAGTTGTCGTATTCCTCTTGTTAAGCCACTCCTGAACCACAGACAACGTCAGAGGTGTCTTACCTGGGCTAAGGAGAAGAAGAACTGGACTTTTGCCCAGTGATCCAAAGTTATCTTTTCAGATAGCAAGTTTTGTATTTCATTTGGAAACCAAGGTCCTAGAGTCTAGAGGAAGGGTGGAGAAGCTCATAGCCCAAGTTGCTTGAAGTCCAGTGTTAATTTTCCACAGTCTGTGATGATTTGGGGTGCAATGTCATCTGCTGGTGTTGGTCCACTGTGTTTTTTGAAAACCAAAGTCACTGCACCCATTTACCAAGGAATTTTAGAGCACTTCATGCTTACATGTGCTTACCAGCTTTTTAAAGATGCTGATTTCATTTTCCAGCAGGATTTGCCACCCGCCCACACTGCCAAAGGCACCAAAAGTTTGTTAAATGACCATGGTGTTGGTGTGCTTGACTGGCCAGCAAACTCACCAGACGTGAACCCCATAGAGAATCTAAGGGGTATTGTCAAGAGGAAAATGAGAAACAAGAGACCAAAAAATGCAGATGAGCTTAAGCCCACTGTGAAAGAAACCTGGGTTTCCATACCACCTCAGCAGAATTGAGGCAGTAATTAAAGCAAAAGGAGCCCCTACCAAGTATTGAGTACATATACAGTAAATAAACACTTCCCAGAAGGCCAAAAATGCAAAAAAAAAAAATTTATTGGTCTTATGAAGTATTCTAATTTGTTGAGATAGTGAATTGGTAGGTTTTTGTTAAATGTGAGCCAAAACCACCACAAATAAAAGAACCAAAGACTTAAACTACTTTAGTCTGTGTGCACTGAGTTTATTTAATACACAAGTTTCACAATTTGAGTTGAATTACTGAAATAAATGAACTTTCCATGACATTCTAATTTATTGAGATGCACCTGTATATGTTAACATCTATAAAAATGTGTTTTAGGATTTCATGACACTTTAATTTTAAGGAACTACATGGCTTGTTGAGTTTTTAATATCACTAAATATCTCAGCACTAAATCCTCCGTGAATCAGTCTCAGTAAACTGACTGTCAGCAAACGCTCCATCACGAGCTCAGGTGTTGATGTGCTGATCTTCTCCTCAGATGACCCATCTGAACACCAGCTGCACAAGTCTACAGCTGTCCCATAAAGCCATTCAGACAGTCAACTATGGGAGCTAATCATAAACGAAATACAGACAAATGAGCGCTAGATGACGGCTAAGTGTTTGCGTGCTCTTTCATCTTCTGAAGCTGCAATGTTTTACAGTGAATGTGCTGAAGGTGTTGACACTCTTATGAGACTCTTACAGACTCATTCTCCTCATGTGACCCTGAGCATGCTGGGTAAACTATGAGAAAACAGAGTAAACACACATGGAAGAGCAGCGCAAGCATTCAGCGCTCCTCCAGATGTGTCAAATACACTCTTACTGTGTCTCAGTAGGCCTGTCGACCACACTGTGAGTGTGTATATAGTGTGTGTGTAGTGTGTCATCACCTCTTTCAGGAAGGTCCTCTGTGTTTCCTCATCGAATCGAATGAGTTCCTTCATCACCATCACCTCTCCCGTCTCTCTGTGAGTCACCTGACAATCACACACACACAAACACACACACACATTGATGAGACACTGACAGAGCAGCATACTACCACAGAACTCAAACTACAACCCCGGCATAATCGCAGCGCAGTATATGCTGTACAAATCCTGCTGACATTTAACATTAGTATTAGTGCATACTGCAGTGAAGAGCTGGAGCTGCTGGTTTTCATACCTGAGTAAGTGAGAATGATTCACAAATCAGTGATCTATCAGTTTATTCCTGTTTTTCTGCATTTATATTGAATTTTATATAATAATGTCTATAAATTCATATAACTTCTAGTTCATTTGTCATGCTGCCAATAGAAGGTCAAGTACAGTGCACCGCATTGTGGGATGGATTATTATTTGCAGTCTATGATGGTTGTGTCTGGCACAGTTTGTCATTAATCAATCTGGATGGTTCATGCGTACAGAAAACATGATCACTGTGAGAAAAATACAGGTAGGATAATAGCATAGTATCATGTCCCACAATGCAATGCACTCAACTTGACCTTGACCAACAGTTATGACATTTCAAGATAATATGTGACCCTGGAGCACAAAACCAGTCGTAGGTAGCGTGGGTATATTTGTTGACAATTTTGGGTCAAAATTTTGGGTCAAAATGGTCAATTTTTCTTTTATGCCAAAAATCATTAAGATATTAAGTAAAGATTATATTCCATGGAGATATTCTGTAAATTTCCTACCATAAATGCAGTCGTGGCCAAAAATATCCCTTGCAATTCTGTCAGAAAATGCAACCCTTGTTGCAAATGTTTTGGTACTCACATCTTTATTTTTTTTTATTTTATAAAAATGACCCCTATGACTGGTTTTGTGGTCCAAGGTCACATATTACACAAAAACATCAAATCACTACAGTTTATTCTGTGTGTTTGAGTGCACACAGTATACAGTGAGATTTTGTGTGGATACACTCGGTGTGCCTCATACATCCTGAAAAGTGAAGAGTGAAAAGTGATATGTGTTGCCCTCTGGTGGCTGGCTGCAGTATAGGACATAAACCCTACCCTCTTCATGTAAACCAGGGGTGGGGACCTTTGATTCTGTGGGGCGTTCCCCACCCCTGCTGTAAACAAATGGCATGTGACCCAAAATAATAAAAAAAAAAAGTCAAGTCAACACTTTATTTTTTCCTAAAATGGATTCTATCATTTTGGGTAGTTCTTATAACACTAATGCACATTTAAGTGTTTGTTTTTCTAATAAGTTTGTTTTTAGTTAGATATTTGATGCTATTTAAATGGGGTGAAGTGTTATGAGCTTGCAACTGGGTCTGCGGGACTTTAGGCAGGACTTTGATAGTGCTGCTCCACCCCACCATCACTACTATGACAACAGCCATATCTGGGGCTTTTTAGCTTCAGTTTTTTACAGTATATGGGATAAAGACGGGATGTGTGCTCACCTTTATGGCCTGTCCAAAGCAGCCTTTACCCAGAACCTCTCCGTGGATTAGGTCGGAGGCTCTGAATATTCTGTGTGTTCGGTTGGACACGACGCGCAGCGACTCTGAGCGGCCAATGTCTTTCCTCAGAGACAGCGGAGATGGAGTGTTACTGGAGCACGGAGATTTATCAATACTGTAGCTGCGCCTGTGCAAACACACACATCGACAGTGTTAAAATCAGCCTCAAGTAGCATAACATGCATCACAACTCAACTAAATGGACATATTTAGATGGTAATACAGCATAAAAGATTGTTGTCAAACATTAGCTGTTAGCATGTTGCTATGCAGTGGGAGTTACATGACGAAGTTTATATACTTGTCGAAACACTAATTACCATATGAGCAATAACAATCGATTCTGACTTTACAAACAACACTAATAATCCATTCCAATCTACTCAGAATTATGGTGCACACAGATGCACATGTTATTTCCTAATGTATGTGTGATACGTGTGTAAGTGTGCTCTTTACTGACGTGATGATTCGTGAGCGCAGGTTGTTAACGTCCTGGCTGGGCGGCCGTGTGATGGGCATGATGGGACTGGGCCCTTCAGATGGGGGTGTCGGCCCATCCACCTGGTCCTCTGATGGGCTGTGATCATGAGGGTCATGTTCAATAGTCAGCTGCAGCAGACGACTGGTTTCCTGGATCAGCAGATCAATCTGACACACACACATATGGGGCTTTGAGTCAAACACACTGTTATGTGTTATGAACTGTGGTGTGATACAGAGACGTAAGCAGGTTTTATTTACCTCGTCCAGAGGAACATTCTGGATTGGGGTTCCATTGATCTCCAGGATCCGATCGCCAACGTGAATAGAGTTCTTGACGTCTGGACTGATGCACTCTGGGTCCACCCTGAACACATGGACAAAAGCACATGAAAACCAGCACGAGCACTTGATTTCTAAAGGAAATATTGCGTTTTTAGTCTGAATACTGGTAGCAGATCATCAGTTTTTATTTTTTCTATTGTTCTGCATGTTTAATTATTCTAAAATGTTCAGTTTCTGTTGAGGTCTAAGTGAGCAGATCCTATCTGCATTTTTATGTTTTCACACTCACTCTGAAACTCTGACGGTGTGCGTGTGTTCAGGGCTGAAGCCATTGGGACTGGGGTCTTGATCGATGGACACTGAAAATCCTCGTTTCCCATCGGTGGAGGCGGGAATGGACACTAGCGTGACCGTGTGAGGAATCCTGGAGCAGGGCGAGTCTGGTAGGGTGACTGGAGTCACGATCGTCTGATAATAACAGTGTCCACTAGAGGGAGACACAGCAGATCACGTTTTGAGGACAAGACATCATATCATAGATTTCAAATGACATTATACTTGTGTTTATTTTCTGTTACTGACATTAGCGAACACCTACGTATAATGCTTAATATAAGAACTAGTTAAGCAGCTCAAATATCTGAGCTTTATTTCCCACACTGGAACATTTCAGTTATTAGAAATCTGTGGTGAACATGAAAGTAAGTTGATAAAGGGTCATTCTGGGATGCACACAAGATACATAACATTAGGTTAGAGTGCATATGTTTTGGTAACACTGTAGATTAGTAAACACACATTCACTATTAACCTAAGAGTTTCCCTCAACAAACTTATTGATAGTAAGCAAGGTAGTTGTTTTAGTAGTTATGGTAGGGTTAAGGGATAAGTACTAACAAACAGCCAACTTGCTAGTTATATGCATGATAGAAAGCAACTTGTTAATAGTGAATAGTGTTCCCTAATCTAAAGTGTTATTGTTTTTTGAAAAGTTTTGAAAGTGAAGGTGAAATTATAGCAGAATGTCCCCATATATTATGCTACATATCATAGCAACATTTACTGTGTTACATGTCTATTTGTAATTTATTAATGTGTGTTCTGGCTCAAATCATATACATACATGTAAATTTCAATATATTTATGTATATAAGTAACTCAAATTGTTATCATTATTATTATTATTTACATTGGTATTACACATTATTACTTTCACAGCTCATGTGGATCATTCCATAGGAAGGTTTATGGACATGTTTATGAAGTCACTCCTCTGGGAAACATTAGTGATGGTACAATATGAAGATGAACAGCATTTTCTGCTCCGCTATATCACACCCACACAACAGCACTTACTAATAACCCATAATGCACACGCTCAGATCCTGGTTTACATGTTGAGAATAAGAACTGGAGCCATTATCCAGCAGTCAGCCAAATTCCATGTGTATAATGTAAAGGATTCAAAGTGACTGTCACTCACCAGTAGAGTTTGGACCGCTCCACCAGAGCATATGTGTCTCCATCACCGATAAACGCTCGGCAGCTCAGACAGGTGAAGCATTCTGGGTGATACTTCTGCTCACCGGCGACCTGGAACACACAAACACTGAGATCAGAGACAGTTCTGGACGAAGCTCTTCATCACCATTGTGTGTTAGTGTAGCATTACTGATCAACATCACACGCTGAACGCTGTCTCAGAAGACCAGCTCTCTGTGGTGTGTGCCAGATGGTGTCTAAAACACATTTACACACATTATTTGATGAATCCACTTATTCATTCTGTTTTAGTTAAAAGTTTACTCATCAAATATCAAACCTGCCAGTCTAATACCACTACTGCAGTAGCCAGAGAAACAAAAAAAAAAACTACTTTTAATAACTCATCTCACGTCTCTTTGCTTCATTCTAAGTAAGTGATAAAGCAGACGTTCTGAATGATT
This sequence comes from Cirrhinus molitorella, assembly GCA_033026305.1. Classification (NCBI taxonomy): domain Eukaryota; kingdom Metazoa; phylum Chordata; class Actinopteri; order Cypriniformes; family Cyprinidae; genus Cirrhinus; species Cirrhinus molitorella. The sequence continues at coordinate 31,361,794 of CM065134.1, read as the reverse complement.
GTGAATGCTATCAAATGCTTGAGGATAGTAAAATGTTAATCTCTATTGTCCTTCACAGTAGTCAAAGAGAAAGACTTAGTCACTGACATTAGTCTGTTCATTAAGGAGCTGTTTAACTCATCAGCACTCAAGAATATCAGTATATTCTCACATCACAGCACTGAGACAACACCTCTTCATCTTCATTACACTCAACTTTCATTTGCATTGGTTCTATATAAGTAAGAGTGACATTTGAAACACACAGGAATGACAATCCAAACTGAAGATGATCTAATGACTAGTTTACCTACAAACACATCAATAGTCAAATGACTGTGAAAGAATGACATACAATGAAAGTGAAAGAAATGACATTTCATACAATGACCCCAATGTTTATCTGCCTACCCCAAGGGCATCCAAGATGTAGGTGACTTTGTTTCTTCATTTTTAACTCAAACCATTGCAGTCTGCCAGTCATATAATGGTGAATCGGTGAATCAGAGGTAAAACATTATATAACAACTGTTCTTGCACAGACCGATTGTTACGTGTCTTAAGACCTCATTACATTGTCACAAGCTCCAGGGTTCAATTTGGTTTTGTCTGTGCATGTTTTTTTGACTCTCAAAGCTGTGGATCCCTTGAACTGCCATTATATGACTAAAAGACTGTTTGAGTTAAAAATCTTTGTTTGTGTTCTACTGAAAAAAACAAGTTCACCTACATCTTGGATGCCCTGGAGGTAAGCAGATAAACATCTTGGATGCCCTGGAGGTAAGCAGATAAACATCACATTTTCATTTTTGGGTGAACTATCCCTTTAAATCCCTTCAAGAACTGTATACATCCAGAGTGAGGAAAAGAGCTCAGAAAATCACTCTGGATCCCTCACATCCAAGCCATCCCCTCTTTGAACTTTTGCCATCTGGCTGGCGCTACAGAGCCCCAAATACCAGGACAACCAGGCACAAGAACAGTTTCTTCCCCCAGGCAATCCACCAATAAAAAAAATGTGCAATAACCTTATATTTATTTGTTACCACCTCCATCCTAATACATCCCTGCATCTCTTTCCATTCTATTATCTATAGCACAACTGTACATACAGTTATACATTTATATATATATATATATATATATATATATGTGTGTGTGTTTGTGTGTTGTTGTTGTCTCTGTGTACTGGAAGCTAATGACACAAAAAACAAATTCCTTGTATGTATGGCAAACACTCTGATTCTGATTCTAAATCATGTTTTATAAACATCGTATCAAGTCTTTTCTTTTATCATGTCAGCAACTACAAACTAATGTACAACTATTTTTTTTATAAAATCACTACTAACAGTTTGAGATCTACTGTATGTATTATGTTGTGAAATGTGAGCTCACACTATCCTTATAGCTTTAATATTTTGCTATGTCATGAGATTTCTAACGCTAACTTATGGGAGCAAATCATTTTGAGAAACGTCACTGCAGTAACAGTAAATGTGATGACATTATCTTAGATGCATATTAAATTTGTCTGTTTTTTAGTAAATAGTGTTTGCCCATTTGTTTGTATTAAAAGAAAGAAGCTGAACCACAGCTAATGCGTGAATGACACCTTTAGATGGGGGAAAATGTGACGTCTCTTCCAGTGACGTGATTGATTGCCCACCGCTTCCTCATTTCAGTAGCTACTTCACAAACTCTCGACCAACATAGAAAAACAGAGCTGAGAGACTACCAACACACAACCAAACCACGTCTGAAAATACACAACACATCTCCACCCACAGCTACAGATACTGTCCATCTGAACAGCCACAACTCCCACTGTTTCCAATGAACCAACACAAGACATCTATACAAAACTCATCTGTTCTCCTGCCTGTAGAGTCCCTCATTAATATGTCTTATGAACATAAGCTGCCTGACAATTTGATTATAGACTTTTTTTTTCTAATTAAATAAGCAAAAATCCCCCATCTTCCCCATGTTGTTATTAGGAAAGCAGTGCAGTTTTCGTGTAAGTAGGGCATGTGATCACCATGAGATCTTCTGTTGTGTCACTGATGGATGATCACAATGAGCCAGACACGATTCGCTTCAAGACAGAAGACATGTATACATGACACACTGCTGAAGGGAACCTTGCTCTGATGCAGTGCCTGAAAACGGGATCTCAATCAATCACTTTGATTATAAATGTCCGAACAATGAGGTGTGAATGCCATACACATGCTCTGATGTCCTATGTTTGCAACCTTTCATTACACAAAACTATCACTGTCCGCACAAAAATAAAGACCTGCGTTTAAGCTGTACTAACAAACAGGTTGACTCATCCTTTATGTTGTCTGTGTTAATATATGTTTGGCAACAACTGGGCTGAAATGACAAATGTGGGAAGAGTGATTTCAAAAGTGATATTTAAAATGAGAAAGACTGGAATTCACCACCTTAAGGTCACACTCACTTCCTTTTCGCAGCTGTTTATCTATTCAGTGACACAGTTTGATTATTGACATTTTTTGAGTCTGAAACACAATCTACAGCTCATGTTAGCATCCTATTGTCAGGAAGGAAAGTTTTTTTTCCTGCTGATATAACACAACATTCGATCGCAGCACCCGGATCATGTGTGATTGATGTGAATGAAAGGCCTGAGGGACAGACGTACAGTCTGATAGATCCGCCATGAAATCTGCACTTGATCTTAAACAGAACAAACTATAAAACTGACTGTACTTCTGTACCTCATTCACATTTATCTGGTATTTTTATCCAAAGTGACTTATAAGTAATAATAAAGCACTGAACCTGTTAAACCCAATGTATGTCAATCAATGCATGATTTAAATATCATCCCATTAAATATGGTGTCTGCCTTGCATAGTCATTCTATACACAGTTCTATGGTTAACATAGAATAACAGCATATTTTAACACCTTTGTTCTGCAAGATTTCAAAGTACCAAGGAAGCTCCTGTGGTTTTTAATGTGTGCAGCACTATCAGTGCTAATGTTATGGGCTTGATTTTCGCTGAACACTTTAACTGAACAAACCCATTTTATTGAGTCTGTGCTAGACGAATAAATGTGAGTAAGGGTAAGTGTGTCTGAGCTTTTAGTGCAGCATCAGCAGCTCTAAACACAGAGAGCCATAGACATCAGTGACATACAAACGCTGTGATGTGATGCAGGACTTGACCCAGTTAACTAGTCAAGGATGTGATCCAAAGATAAGAAGATAATACAAAATAAGAAGACTTTATAAATGCTTTTTCTAAGTCATGAATTTCCCATATCATACGATGCCAGAAGACGCAGAATGAATCAAACAGACATTAATGCGAGAATGATCATTTGATCTGAGTGTGACCAGATGAAGAATAAACCAGGTCATTATCTCTGTGAACATCCAGCTCAAGCCTATTGAATTCTGATGAAAATGAATTCAGGAATGAGAACTTTAATTGGAATTGATGAGCCGCATCTTCTCATGCTTGTATGTTATTAAATTATCATTTTAGTTATATCCACCAGCAATCAGAGTCAAACTGAATTTACATTTTATTTTGTATAATGACTCAACAATGTCCTCTAAATTTAACGTGAATGAAATACATTCCGAGTTTGAAACATGAAGACCCCGCTATCGTTAGAAATGGCACAGACGTGTGTAAACTCCCATCTGACTTACCTTCTTCTCTCTCTTCCAGAGTCTCAGACAGCAGAAGCCCCAGTAAAACACATCGCCGACCATGACCACCAGCTACAGCGTGTAGATCATTCTAGCAAATGCGCTACAACAACAAAACACAGCCACAACGCTCGAGCCACACACCCAACGCTGAGCTCATCCCAGAAAGCTCTGTCACTCCCTCTGTCTCTCTCTATCTAAGCTGGTGACTTCATCACTTCCTCCCGAGCGCATGCACACACCTCCCCCACTGACCCAGCCCTCCTTCCGACACACACAACCTCTCTGAGGAGCTTCAGTTGTGTTACTAAGTCATCTGAAGCGGCTTCATTAAAACTCTATTTGTTTAGTATTTCTCTTATTTCTTTGTTCAGTATTTCTAGTATCTCTACTATTTGTTGAAGATTTAATGTCACTGACCTGGTAAAGCAAGCCAGAAAAAAAATTGCACCCTGAAATATCCAGCCAATCAGAACTCAGCCAGCTCTCAGGATTTTGGTGTACATACAATATACTTCAGGACTGTGGGCCGAGACTAGGTTGCTACAGGAAGAAAGGGTCAGATAACAGACAGAAACAATGTTTTCCTGACAAACAGACCCTCTTTCTATAGAATATTACAGGAACACTAATGTTCCCAGTAGTCAAGATATTCCCATCAGTGGATATGTGATAAGACGTGAAGCTATGAGGAAACGCACTACTCCAAACAGAATAACACACACATCGAACACTAGAGTTTTCAGTGCAAATGACTGACACTGGCCATGGCAGTGAATCCAAATCAGCTGATAGGAATCTGCTGTAAATACAGGCAGATCTGGAAAGATAGGTTTGTGGACCTTGACTGAGCTCACAGAACCATGAGTAAACAACCGATAATATTGAGCTAAGGCTGATGGGATAGTGCTTTTGGATGGCTCTGAATGAGACATGAAACATGCACAGTCCTGTTGTGTGTCAGCGGTGAGAGGAGGGATTTCCACAGGATGACCTTGAGAGAATCATCTCATGTGGGATGCGCCTCAGTGTCATGTGTAGGGAGTGAGGGTGATTTCATTACAGAAGCTCACTCAGCGTAAGTAACTACTTATAGAGAAATAGCCTATAACCCAGGAGTGTGTCTTGTGAAGCAGACTAGCTTTTAACCAAATGGAAACTCGTAAGGGAATTATTTGAGACGCTCTTCATGGGCAGAAACTCCATTAACGGTCACTCGACCACGCCACATGAACAGCACGAGCGGAATCTGACATTAGCATGTTTGTTAACAATTTTTGTAGGGATAAAAACATAAGAAACAAGAGTTGGTTAAAGTGGTCAGTTTGTAATTCGATTAACTATTCTTATTAGAGCCGAACCGATATGGGTTTTTTGGGGGCCGATGCCGATACCGATATCAGGGAGTAAAAAAATACCGATATCGATATATTGGCCGATTTTCTTTGTGTATATTATAGTACAGTACCAGTTAAAAGGAAACATTCTCAATTGTGTGTCCAAACTTACCTAGTACTGTATATAGAATGCAGTATATAAATAAACATAATAGATATATAAACACATTTTTTTGCAATGACACTCAATTGTGGCTATATATATATATATATATATATATATAACTTGAATTAAGAAAATAAGGTAGCTGTGTTTGGAAAGCACGCTACTGCCAATCACCATCAATACGTTAACCAGGAGTCACTCTCACTTTACTCCTTAAATCCTGATTTATAATTGTGACATCGTCTGATAAAATCAACATATATCTACACTAAAGAGCGAATTGATGCAGTGGTTTTGGCTTTTTTACTTTTTTGCCTCATACATCGAACTGCCTGCGTCTGAATAACAAATCATGCGCATAACAGGCAAACTATGTTCATATTTATAAGTCCAAACAGTCTCAGTAAGCAACGAGTGCTTGGAAATACTGTTGGGTATTCATTTATTGACAAATAAATGCGCTGCTTCTCTCCCGCTCGCTGCACAGAATAGACGCCGAGAGAGGCGACACTGTGCCGGCAAAGTCGGACCTCGCGCCCGCAGTACAGTACTGGCGAAATATTAATGCTGAACGACAGCTAGGTTTATCAAAAAAGTCGCTGGGACTGTCAGTATGTACGTTTGATGGAAAAACGCAGTTAAAAGGGTCTGAAAGTTGCTAAATATAGTGCTAAATTTGTGTCGTTGCGTGTGTGTGTGTGATGCGTGAGTTAATGACAGAAGGCTATTTTATGGATATTTGTGGTGGTCAATGTGGATATTATCAATGTATGGGAAACCTATGGGGTCATTGTTTATAAACTATACAGAAACAAACTAGTTAGCAACATACCAAGTAAGACTTCGCTGGACTGAGTTGTGAAACACCGCTTGAATGCCGTTGCCAGAACAAGAGACCTCCATACTGAGTGAAAAGGTTGGCTGGTTGCCAGAAGTAAACAATGGAGCGTGCTCTGCTGGGCAAATTAAGTAATTACACCATTTCAAGCATTGTATCTGCATTATATGTTCTGTCCAAAAAAAAAGTTTATATCGGCAGCAGATCGGCGACAGATTCGCAGATACTGATATATCGGCGACAGGTTCATATCGGCCGATAAAATCTGCAAAATGATATATCGGTCGGGCTCTAATTCTTATCAACACATTTTAAAATTAAATTACATTTTTAATAGTGCTGTCAAACGATAAATTGCGATTAATTGCATCCAAAATAAAAGTTTATGTTTACATACTATACATTTGTGTACTATGTATATTTATTATGTATATAGAAATACACACACATGCATGCATGTATATATTAATGAAAAATATTTTAGATTTATATCTAAAATATTTATATTCATTTAGTATCTAAATTGTATACAGGTATAAATATATATATATATATATATATACAAATAAATATTTAGTTTTAATATATACATGTATGTGTGTGTATTTATATGTACATAATGAATATACAAAGTAAACACATAAAGTATGTAAACAAACTTATTTTGGATGCGATTAATCTCGATTAATCATTTCACAGCCGTAATTTTTAACAACATTTATCGAAAATTCACCAACAATTGCGGATCTATATATATATATTTACCTAGTTGCAGCACATTCTGGGATTGCTTTATCCATAAAGGAAATGTGCAATGCTGCCAAAGAATCTGATCAAATGAATTTCTTTTAGGGCACTATAACGTTATTTGGTTATTTGGTAAAGCCTATGCCAGAGTGCTGGAAAGGAGATCATCTATCCTCTGCTGGATGAGTGTAGATTCAAGCCTGGACAGTGGACCCGCTCTTTGCCTACCCTAGCAAGATTTCTAGAAGGGCATTAAGAGTTTGTTTATAAAGTCTACATGCATTCTATGGACTTAGAGGAAACTTGTGTCCATGTTCCCTTGAGTCTGCTGTGAGGGGCACTATGGGAGTATGGGACAATAGTCTGTTATCTCCTTGTCTCCGATTCTGCTTGTGATCTTAAGGCATAGCTGAGGAGCGGACAATGTCCAGTGTGGGGGTCCTAGGGTGGATGATCCTTGATATTTGAGGGTGTTGTCCTGATGACCTCATTGGGCTTTGACCTTAAGAAATTATTTGAGACAGTTTGAATGAGAGTCAGCACCTCTAAATCTGAGGCTATGAATATCTGGAAAAAAAGTGGACTGTCCTCTTCAAGTGGGATAGAGTTGCTTCTCCAAGTGGAACAGTTCAAATATGTGAATGCAGGTCAACTGTGGTAGTAGAAATGCTATTATGTACTAGACCACCGTTGGTGAAGTTGAAGCTGGTGGTCCTTCACCTAATCTGTGATCATCTTTGGGTGCTGACTGAAAGATCGAGATTGTAAATACTAGCAGCTAAAATGACTGCATGGTGTCTGGGTTGACCTGAGAGATTGGATGTGATGCTTCGACATACTGAGTAGAGCCGCAGCTCTGGTAAAAGGAGTCTGGTCAGATGGTTTGGATATTCTGGTGGAGATGTTCAGGGCAAGTCCAAATGGGAAGAGAACTGTGTAGTTCTGGAGGGAGTATATCTCCTGGCTGGCCTGGGAACGCTTTGGGATTCCTCAGAAACAGCTGGAGGAAGCTACGGGAGCAGAAGCTGGCAGGAGTGGAACTAAAAACCTTATGCAATTCAGTGTTGATCATTCTGCCAACGCAACATTCAAAACATTCACTAGAAGATCAAGGAGTTATTTATCAACTTTGGGAGAACACAGCAGCTGGAATATGCTCCAGTGTTTATCAATGGGGACAGGATAGAGAGAGTGTCCAGTTTCAAGTTTTAAAAAAAAGGAAAGGACGTGACGTGAGGCCAAGTATGGTGACCCATACTTGGAATTTGTGCAAAAGTACCCATCCAAGTGCACACACACAGTAGTGAGCACACACCTGGAGCAGTGGGCAGCCATATTGCGGCGTTGCCCGGGGAGCAGTTGGAAGCCTTGCTCAAGGGACTCACCTCAGTCTTGGTATTAAAGGTGGAGAGATAAATATATATGCCTGGTTTTTAGGCACATATATCTCAGAGGACATCACATGGTCCACAAACATCATGACATTGGTAAAGAAAGCACAGCAAAGACTTAAGGAAAGCTTGCTTGCCTCAGCCGATGCTGATTACTTGTTATCGGTGTACTATAGAGAGCATTTCTAATTGTACAGTAGATGATAAGAAAGCACTCCAGAGGGTTGTCTTGTGAGCACAGAGGATAATCGGAGTTGAACTACCAGCATTAGAAGACATCTATAGGTCACGCTTTTTAGCGAACACTGTAAAAAACTATTTGTTGAGTCAACTTAAAATAATTTGTTACCTGGGTGCCTTAAAATTTTAACTTCAGTCAAATCAAAGAAGTTTAGTCAACTTGAAATGTTAAGTTGTGCTAAGTGACAACTTAGATATTTGAGTTGATTCAATTACATTATTATTTTATTATTTTAAGTTGACTAAGCAAATTGTGTGTTTTATTTTTTACAGTGAAGGCTATCAGCAGTTGTAAGGAATATATACCTCTATATGGAATATATATGCCACCATGGGAACCTCTACCATCTGGTAGGCACTATAAGACATTCTATGCCCATACTTCATGTTTGAGGAACAGTTTTATTCATAGAGCCATTAATGCTCTGAATCAAGCTAACAAATCATTTTAGTGGTGTAATAGTGTTTTAAAAAGGTGTGTGGGGGGGGGGGGGAACTCAAAGAAACTCAAATAAAAAAAAAAATCCATACTTACCATAACTTTCCTATTTACTGTTTTCAATGTCATAGACTCATTTCTGTTTTTATGAATTGAAGCATGCCCTATAATAAGCTCTATATTATTGTTTTTTAAAGCATCACTTCTCAAATTTTAAACAGGTAACAAGTCAAGTTTGTGGCTTGATGCTCTTATTCTAGGTCCCCAGGAGTTCTGCTGAGCAGAATCTTCCTGTTTTCCTTTACAGGAGCTGACGCACAGTCTACAGACCTGACCATCATCTGCAGATGGGTCCTCAGAGGCTGCAGCATACAGCCCTCTAATGAAGATGTGTGTCTGTCAATCAAATGCAGGAAGTGCACGCTGAGCCATCTTTAATTCACTTATGCCGAGCTCGGGAAGTTTCATTATTGGACTGCACTGCCTGAGGCGGACTGTGTGTCACTAAATCACTCAGTGGGTTAGCAATGCAGATGCAGCCAGCACTGCGGCCAAAGCAGACCAGAACTTTTATATATATATATATATATATATATATATATAAATATTTATATATATATATATATATATAAACGCAGACCACAGACTGGGTATCTGCTTCATAGGTGTTCCATTAGGAGCACATTCACAACGACAAACTATTCGAGCAAAACCAATCTGGTCAAACTCTGGTTTTCTCTACTGTCATCACAGAGCAAGGGTCACCACCCCAGTGAGCAACAGAGGAAACATGCTGTAAGAGAAAGCAGACGCCAGTGTGCCTTGTGGGTGAAAGGTAACAGATGCATGAGAGGTTTTATCTTTCCCGCGAGTCATCCCGTCAGCTGCACCTGCGCTTTATGAGCCAAGTGTGTGGGCTGAACTCTGGCTATAAATCCAACAGAGAGTGTCAGTGTTGATGAGAGATCACTGACATACTGACAAAACAAACTGACCAGGGAGTCGTCTGTCACAAATTAAACTGCTTATCCTAATAAATAAATGTGAAGAGTCCTGTTGTCACAACCTTTCTACTCAGGTGGATGGTAACTGTTATACAGTGTTTTGCATTCATTTTTTTGTGGTTATCAAATGTACATGTTCAAAATAAGTTTAAAGACAAAACAAATAAAGAAGAATGCACTTGTGATCGACTTTGATCCACACTACCATAGAACTGAAGTAACTAAAACTAGTTCAAGGTTCGGCCTGTATGAATGCTTGCTTGAGAACAAATGATATGAATCTGTCACCATCACCCTTAGGAGGAAAAGCTGGTCATGTTATCATTTCATATTGACTACAAAAAAACGGTAATGTTTATCCTCGTGCAGTTTCTTTTTTAAATACAAAACAGCATAAACAGGTTAGAATTCATACTAAACTGTTGAGCAACTACCGTTGAAAAAAAAAAAAAAGAATAGAAAAGTTTGCAGTTTGATTTCAGTACAGTGTTTATTATTCTGATGTATGTATGTTTGTATGTATGTATCAGGTATGAAAACACCTGAAATTACAAAAAAGTACAGATGTACAGTTTATGTGTTTGGATTGTGAAAAAAAATCTATTTTTGGGTGAACTATCCCTTTAAATCCCTTCAAGAACTGTATACATCCAGAGTGAGGAAAAGAGCTCAGAAAATCACTCTGGATCCCTCACATCCAAGCCATCCCCTCTTAAAACTTTTGCCATCTGGCTGGTGCTACAAAGCCCCAAATACCAGGACAACAAGGCACAAGAACAGTTTCTTCCCCCAGGCAACACCCCACTGGGCAATAAAAACGTGCAATAACCTTATATTTATTTGTTACCACCTCCATCCCAATACATCCCTGCATCTCTTTCCATTCTATTATCTATAGCACAACTGTACATACAGTTGTACATTTATTTCTCAATTTATACAGAACTGGGTAGATTACTTACAAATTGTAATCAGTTACTGTTTCCAGATTATATGACAAAAATTGTAGTCAGTAATGTAATAAGTTACATTACACATTTTAGGTAATATAATCAGATTACTTTTAGATGACTTTTGACTTAACTCATTGATCACATTGATTTAAACAGGATTATCTTGTACCACAATGATGTAAAAACTGCAAAGAGTAAGAAAATATGTTCCATTCATTGTAATTAACAACATGAAGTGCATTAGACATTATATTACATCAAACTAGGGTTTGTAAAAGAACTACAGGTGTTTGTGAGTTTAATGAAAAGATAACAAGTAATTAAATCATAAAAAATTAAATAAATCATTTAAAAAGTCCCTTTTTGAAATCTCAAAAACTGCTCACTGAACTCACAATTAAATTACATATGTCAAATCAGCAACAAAAATCTGAAATTAATTGCTCCATGAATGTTGCTTCTTATGCTCAAAAGGTGTTTAAAAAGCTTATTTTTCAGGCTAGACCAGCCAATGCGTATGCGCAGTCATAACATGCTTTTGACTGCACATGCGCATTGGCTGGTCTAGCCTCAGGATTCTGCAGTGACGCAATGACTTTTTCAATCAGCGATTGGCTCTTTCATTTATAGGGTGGGACTATTCCTCCATATTGCGCATTGCAGTTTCTCCCATTTATAAGTATAGAAGTGGGACCATTTCTATAGTCTTTTTTTTTTTTTTTTTAAATAGCAATATTTTTTATAATTAATATATAAAATATAGATTTATAGATATAGATCTAAAGATATAAATATGATTTTGATGTGCATTTTCCATGGTAATGCAATGTCTGGTTTTAAATTGGTTTTCAAATGATGAATTTTGAGATTTTAAGTTTTCTACTGATAAATAATTTCTTATGATTTCTAAAGTGTGACAGGAAAAAAGGCAATAAAGAAAGTCTTTTTGTTCAGGTCAGAACTCCTGTTATAAATTAGATTTTTGAGGCGCACTCTTATCATAAATTAATCTATTACTTTCCTACATAATTTGTAACAAAAAAAATGGTAAAATACCTATCTGGCCAACTTTCCAACGATATATAGCTTGTCATGATTAAATTAGGATTTATTTGTAAAATGGTGAAGTAAACCTAGGCGTCCCAATGAGGTTAAACCTGAAATGATTTTTATAAATCCAGTGGTCAACTATTGTGTCGCCACCTGAATAATGACTAGTCTAGGTGTGAATGTCCGCAAAGATGGACTTTCTGAACGTATATAAGCAGTAGGCTATTTTATGAACAATTTATTGCTATTGTGTGAATAATATGTGATCATGTAATCCATGAAAAAGTAACTGTAGTCTGATTATGAGTATTTTAAAATGTAACTTACTCTGATTACAAGTACTTCATTTTTGGAATCTGATTACGTAATCCAGATTACATGTAATCAGTTACTATATATACATTACCTGGCAGGTTAATAACCTTAAGGTGATGAGATGATAACTTGCATTAAGACTATGCCAAGGCTGGATGCTAAAAAAGTAACATGCGAAGATTAAGGACACACTGCAGGAATTCAAACAGTTATAAATGATTCAAATGGTTCTTGTCAAATAAACAGCTCTTGCCCTTGTAGAAACACTAAATAATACAGCCAGCAGTGAATGCATTAAAACAAGAGGCCACACAAACGTTCCTTTCATGAACGCTGTGTCTGAATTATAGATAGCAGCTCTTTCATTAACGCACACAAGAGTTTTGTTGATTTGCTCACGTGTGATACGACAGCAGTAATTGTGTGAATGGAGAATCGCCGGAGAATCATGTAACTGGAGTGGCTGTGAGAAACCATAGGACGGACGGATGGACAGCAGGACTGTAGGGTGAGGAGAGACGGCAGAGATTGGGTTTCGGACGGTTTGGACTCACCATGATGAGACCGGTGGTGATGGGCTCTGAGCAGCCATGACACAACTCCCCGAATTTAGCCCAGTAGTCCTTCTTACAAAAGAGACGGCCGTCCTTCTCATAGTACCAGTGTGAGAGAGACGCCCCGCACTCACAACACCTACAAGACAAACACAAGGTCAAAGGTCATTGCTTTAATATTTATCCACCAATAACATTTGTAAGCAGAATTATGCTGCCTTCATTCATACATTGCATCCATTTTTCCCTGACCATTGTAACTTGCACCATCTCTCTGCACCATCACTTCTCTGAACAGCTTTTTATGTTGGTTTCAAACTTCAATCAGAACATATATATTATTTACATATGTGACCCTGGACCACAAAACCAGTCATAAGGGTCAATTTTATACATTGTGTACATCACAAGCTGAAATAGTTTGTTAGGATAGGACAATATTTGGCCAAGATACAACTATTTGAAAATCTGGAATCTGATGGTGCAAAAAAATCTAAATATTGAGAAAATCGTCTTTAAACTTGTCCAAATAAAGTTCTTTGCAATGTATATTACTAATCAAAAATTAAGCTTTGATATGTTTACTGTAGGAAATTTACTAAATATCTTCATGGAACATGATCTTTACTTAACATCCTAATGATTTTTAGCATAAAAGAAAAATTTATTTTTGACTATTGCTACAAATATACCTGTGCTGCTTAAGACTGGTTTTGTGCTCCAGGGATATATATTCATCTTGTATGTTGGTGGCAGTTTGATGAATATGAGTGCTAGTAAGCAACATATCAGACCATGTACGCCTGAGATTGGCCAACAAAATCCCAACTGAGACGACGGTCATCCTGTGGAATCCTGAGGTTTGTTTGACTAGAGCTGATGAGGCTAGGTAATACGGTTGTGCTTCGATGTGAATAAAGTCATGATAGATTCAGAACACAGCACAGACTCAAGAGCCTTAGCGTTTACTACCTAACTTACATGTAAACATTAAAGACACCAATCGTCATTAAATCATTCTAATGATGTTTAAAACTCTATTAGTGAATAAGAACATGCTGGTACTGTAGGGCCCTATGATTTCCGCAATGCGGAAAACGCAGACGGAATCGCGGAAACTAGTCATAAAAACAATGTACTGTATAATGCGTTATGTCACGGAATTTGTCAAAGTTTGGAAGAATTAATTAAAAGTATGTCATCAAATTGAATCAAATAGCGATATGGACTAGTATGTGTAAATATTAAACCGCATATTTAAATATGAATCCTGGATGTTCTGCATAACTCTGTTTATGAATGGCGCAGACGCACGGTTTTCCTTACTACACATTGTGATTGCTCGGGGTGATTTCAGAGTCTGCCGTCTCAATAAATGAGGACATAAATACATGGACAACATCTAGAGAACTGCTCTGAGAGTCACTTCATTCATTCCATTTGAATACAATTTATTGTTAGCTTCTGGACTCTGTTGTATCCAATCTAGCCACAACAAGCGTCAGTTACAGGTATTCACGGCAACCCGTCAAAATAAAAGTTTGGTTTAACTTGAAGATGACAGAAATCTATTTTTAATATTTAGAATGTATGTAATACTACTACTACTACTGTTGAAAAATAAAACTTTATTTTTAAATAAGTAATTACACAATATTTATTTATTTCAATATTTCTATATTTTCATAGTAAATCCCTTTTACTTGCCAAAAAAAAAATAATAATAATTTTCATTTATTAAAAGATAAATTAAATGTATGTCTTATGCCTTCTGTTGATAACCAGAAAAATATAAACACAACACAGAATTTCTGAGAGAATAAAAATTCACAAGGCTATTGTAAGAATAAATAAAAGTTGTTATGCATTGAAATAATTAGACATGCTAAAACCAGAATTTGGTAACATAAAATACAATATTTCATAGGGCCATACACAAGTCATTTTTGTTAAACCTTTAATAAATTTATGTTAAACTGTATAAGTTTCATGATTTTAATTATTTAGACATGCTTTTTGATTAATAAGATTTTATTTAACCATTAAAAAAGAGTCCAGAAAAATGTACGCAAAAAAACAGAATCCAGAAAAAATAAAACAGAAAAAACTGAATTTAGAACAAAATAAAATGGAATTTTGAGGTGGTGGTTGAGGAGAGATCCCCCACTTGATTGTGAAGCGCTTTGGGTGTACGGCAATACATATTAAAGCGCTATATAAATGCCTCATTCATTCATTCATTCATTCATTCAAAATGGAATTTGGAACAAAATAAAATGGATTTCATGGGGCCCTAATACTAATATAACTCAGTAACATGTTTGAGCAGAGTTGACAGGAGGCAGAGCAAATCCATTGAGAAACTGAACACACAAGCATCAGCATGACATCAGATCATCCATCGTGTGTGTGTCATAACAGCAGCCAGACGCCAATACCTCACTGTCCTCTGTGTGTGAGGATTGATCTGATGAGAGCCTGAGGGAGTCCAGCTCATGAATGACCATCTGCCACTTAATGACCCCTGAACCTCCATCACAACCTCTGAATGAAGACCAAACACCTCCTGACCAACCCTACAGCTGAATGCCTCCATCTCATGCATCTATATTTGCCTGGTTTTACAAAAAGTGCTGAGTGAGCTGTTAATCAGTACAACTACTAGTTATGGTAGAGTGTTTCATCATGTTCTTCATCACATGAACAGAAACCTTCTGATTTTCACCCGACTTTACCTTCTCACATACACACCACAGGACCAGAATGAGAACGCAATGAGCTGAAGCAAGGCAGACCGATCAATGACACATTACAGAAGTTTGTTTATACAGTATTTTAGAATAATACAGCACCTTTACACTTGCTGGAGTTTTTACCTAAAGAGAATGAAGTGTTTTGACAGACAATTCAATAGCAACACACTAGAAACTGCTGAAAACTCGTCTCTTCCTGCTTCCTGTCTGTTCTAGCTGGTACTATTCTAATGATGATAAAAATGTGCACCGCTAACACTGCCTCCTTAAAATGAACCACTTGTTGTATTCCTCAATCCTCAGGACATTTGCTAACCGAATATGTGACCCTGGACCACAAAACCAGTCATAAGTTGCTGGGGTTTACTTGTAGCAAAAGCTAAATGGGTCAAATTGGGTCAAAATTATAGATATTTCTTTTATGACAAAAAACATTAGGATATTAAGTTCATGTTCCAAGAAGATATTTTGTAAATTTCCTACCATAAATATATCAAAACTTAATTTTTGATAAGTAATATGCATTGCTAAGAACTTCATTTGGACAGCTTTAAAAGGCAAGTTTCTCAATAATTAAATTTTTTTGCACCTTCAGATTTTCAAAAGCTTGTATCTCGGCCAAATATTGTATTATCATAACAAACCATACATCAATGGAAAGCTTATTAATTCAGCTTGATATGTCGTAAATCTCAAATTTTATGACTGGTTTTGTGGTCCAGGCTCACATATATATATAAAAGAAGTATTTGAGCTCATATTTTGCCTTTTTTGTTTGTGACCCCCGTCATTAGGGAACTAATGTAAACTCGAAGCATCACTGTATTCATGTGTGACGAGGAAATGCATTTGTCCTGATAACAATGGCTCTATAGACCGCTGAGTAACCAGGTTAACCCTTTAACTGCCATTAACAGCCTTCTTGAATAGCTAATGGCAGTTAACGGGTTAACAGCTTCAGTAAATGAATTCCTGTTAACAGGGTGAGAGCTGGTGTATGTGGCCTCACTGAAAGCAAATAAAGTGGATTATTTTATTTGAAAGAAGGAAGAAATGCAGTGTTCCTATTGTACTGAACTCGGAAAGGCAAAAGAATGCTGATGTGTCCCATAATTCACCTGTCATTAGGTAGAGAAGAAGCATGCTTCAGCATGTCTATAATTCTTTATAACTGCAGATGCAATGCTGATAATAACAGCAAAGGTTTGACAAAACCACAGCAGCTAAACACGGTTTCCCCTCACAAGCTACACATATAGAATGTGTGACAGCAGTCAAACACCAGCCGCTTCGAACGACAAAAAACCTCAGATATCATCTTCAGAAAGTCTGAATTTCAATATTCGACATCATCTTTAGAAAGTCTGAGTGCTGTTTGTCCACAAATTCTGAAGTGCGGCTATGTGCTTATATAAACCAATATAAACCAAGGCCGAAACCTGCAGTGTGATTGCTGAAAAGTGAACTAGAGTAAAATATATAAAGTGAATGTGGGGAATCATTTGTAAAACACAAATGTTGTGGGTTGTAGTTTAATGCTTTGTGTTCAGTAATAGTAACAGTTCCTGCTGCATCCCTCAGCAAACAGACATAAAGCACTGTCCTGAATGAGAGTGAAGTGTTTGTCAATGAACGCCTCTCCATTAGACTGATGAGAACAGGAAGCGTTTGGGGGGATGCTGGGTAATCCATGTCGTGATCCCCAGGGCTCTGTTATCAGCCGCTAATGATGAAAGCAGAGACGGACCGGATGCTGTGAATCGTTCCTCGATCTGACTTCACCGTCTCCGATCTCTCCATCAGAGCCGGCGTGACGCGATCATTCTCTCTATCACTTCATTACTCCTCCATGAGATGATCACTTCATTCAGCACCCATCTACTGATCCGGGGTCAGAACACCAAAAACACACCACACCAGTGTACCATCCCATCCCAGAGGATTTCTCTCACAGAGATCTAACAGCATCTGCAGTTAAGTTTTATTTTTTAACTATCAATTTGTCAGAAAAAACTATTCCTGAATAAAAATATTTACAGCACAATAACTGACAGCCAGTAAGAGTATAGAGCTGTAAAATCAACCTTAACAGCAGCTCAGATCGTGGAATAATTTTTGAGAAACATTTGAGTTGTAGTATTTGCCTTTTTGGCTTTGTAAATTTTGGCGAATCGAGAGCAGTTTCAGACATTTCAGAAATCTCTTCTGAAACAGTAGAAACATTTGAGATTACTAGGGTCTTTTTCTCAGGAAAAATATTGGAGAAATGAGACCCATCTCTTTGTTGAATCTGTATTTTTCTGTTGTTCCTCAGTTGTGTTTCTTTAGACTAAAACATCTGCTCAAAGAACACATGTAGCAAAGTTACAGTCATTGTTACTACAGTAAAACCATAAATCAATATACCAACCCTAACAAGCCTGTGAGAGTTTTTCTGTCATTTTAATGTCTTCTTGTGATGACAGAGGTGAATAAAGTTCCTGTGGGTTTACTCTAGTCACAGTGACTGTAATTCTTAGTGTTTATTTGAAAACCATGGTAATGTTGAGTAAGGGCTGCAGTAGTGGGGGAAAGGCCCAGATATGGCGAGCAGTGCTACAGATAAATTGTTTCATCATTCCTTCACATTTAAACAGCGTCAGTTTTGTGGCTGAGCTTCACAGCTCTGCAAGCGTCTGATCTTCAGTGAAGGGACATTACAGTGTTACTCCATCAACACACACTTCTGACGATCACTCAAACGAAACGATCCAATGAGGGTGAGGTGTTGAGGGCCTCAGTGAGAGCAGCAGGGCATGTGATCAGTTTCACTTTGATTCAACAGTAACCCCAAACACAGTCCCGTCCCACCATGGAAAGTTCTCTATTTGTAATGAAAGCTCATCAGACTTAAGGGAGTTGGAAAAAACACCCATTTACAGTAAGTGCTCCACTAAACAACAAGATTTTGACATTCTCTGAAGACCAACTGTGTGACGATTGCTAGAGGATTGTGGGTGATCTGCCATGCGGTTACAGGTATGGGTGGTTTTGTCTGGTTCATCATCCAGAAGCTGAAATTCATAAGTCTGACCGCATTCACTCGTTGAGGACTGGAGGACAAAGCTGCAGGACGAGTTACGTACTGAACTTTAACTCCCGTGTTACAGTTTGTTAAGAACAGTAATTCTGAGGAACAGTAATAGCAATACTACAAATGACATCTTTAGAAAATGTTTCTTTGTGTTAGAATGAAAGTGTGACTCATTAGTTTATGAAACAAACCCAGTCATTTCTAACATACCTAAAAACATCTCTAAAAACACCTCGAGACACGAAGACTAGAATTAATTAGTTCAAAACAGCACATAATTAGACACATTTACAGCATGTGAAGCTCAGATGCAGCAGACATTATATTCAACCACACAAGTCCTATAAAAGACTGATTTCTAATGATTAATAATGAAAAGTCTGTCTGCTTCATAATTATTTAATAACAAAACGTATCATATTACAAAATGTTTCTCTATTGAAAAAATAATATAAAATATAACACTAATATCTTACTTAACATGGCATATTGTTCTTGTTTTTTGTTTCTTTACTGGAATTTTATTAAAAATATTATTAATGAAATAACTATTGTGTATTGAGTCATATTTGTGATCATATTCCCAGCCTTGTCATGCTGTTGGATGCTGGTAATATAAGTTTGATTAGTTATATTACAATTAGTTTTACTGAGCAGAATACTCTTCGGTGTAAAAGAATAGACTGAAAAGTAACGGGATACACAGCACTGATCAAGTCATAAGCAGTTATATCTATCTAATTCTGATCAATGGCAGAATAATCTTTAAATAAGCCAACTGCTATGAATTCTTTAGGAACAGGAAGCTGATCTTTGATCAGCGTTTTTATAGTTCAGCAGCTACGCAGAACGCACTGCTTTCCTCTGATGACATCATGGCTGTGACTCAGTGACGTCATGGTCAGGGCGGAGCGTCTGAAGCAGCAGCAGAGATCCAACATGAGCTGCAATGAATGCTGTCACCACAACCACAAAGTGGAGACAGAAATACGGCTTGCGTGTGACTCAAGTCTAATATCTCAGTATGACTAATTCTGCTTCAGGGTAACAGTGCACATCATTTTTTGCTTGAAATATAAACAAAAACCTGTGCTAATGCAATCAAATGAAAGATGAATCATTCCAAATAATATGTGCATATATGTTTTGGCTGGGGGTTTCTCATGTTGTGCGCTGGTCTCTGTGTCTCTTTATCAACATTAGGCCTGTTTTGCATTTTGGGGGTGTCTTGTGGGAATGGATTTGCATGCCAGCGCTTTCTTTGTGCTTACTAAGCCCTTCCCAGAATGCACTGCTCCGGTTCTCATTCTGTCAGTCTGGAGGAAGAATGAACTGCCCTCACAGTTCAGCCAAGATCTGGATCTGATCCCACAGAAGACAAATGAATTTCAAAAGAAGAGAATAAAAGAAAGAGACTGAAACACACTTATCTGAACCAATCAGTCCTTTCAGAAACCCGCAACATCCTAGAGAAGATGAGCAATTCTAACCCGCATAATAAAGCCCAATGAAGTTTTATCAGCATGAAACAGACAGACGGCAGTGGATATGACGCATCAGTTCCAGCCTGGCAAGAGGTTATCAGCAGTCTCCGCCATAACACAAACTTTATTTAGAGATTCAGTGTCTGTTTCTGTATATCCACAGCATTATATACTGTACAGTGATGAGACTCATTTCACCACGTCACTCCTCTTGGTTCCAATGTAGACGTGATTTTATACAGTTCAGACATCTTGATAATCACTTGCTTTCAGTGTAGACAGGGTGTAAATAACATGACATAACAATCTAATAAAAACAATAGTACACAAACCAGTCATCTTTGACTTTTTACTAACTATAACAACTACAGTGGGTAAAATAAAATGTAACAATGCCATGTAACAAACAAAAAGAAAAAAAAAGATTTAACTTGGTTGCACAAGTGTGTTACAAATACTTGTCGAAACACACTTTTGATACAACAGCCAGACTTTTTGATTAAGAGTCTGAGATTAACATCCGAGCACATCTTGATTAGTCATTGTTTAGTCATTAGTCATTAGTAGGGATGTCACAATTCTCAATATAACATCGAACCGTTCTGTACGACATCCACGGTTCAATACACGCTTGTGAATTGCGTTTTTTCTAGGGCTGGTAAGCGATTAAAATTTTTAATCTAATTAATTACATGATGTAGTGAATAATTAATCTAATTAAGCACCACTTTGAATCCAGGGATATTCTAACTACGTTTAGGCTCCATCACGCAGTGAGTTGTTGCCTGCCTCATATTTGTCATCAATCAGCTGTATGAAATGTCAGATGACCCAAGTGCGTTAATAATTTTAATGCGTTATTTTCCGCCTTAGTTAATTAACCTAATTAATGTGTTCAATTACTAGCCCTAATATATCGTCGCTGTCAGGGGAAACCTCCCATGTCCAAATTTTGTCAATTTCATATTTTTTCACAAATCGATGCTAAATCGATCTAAAGTGTTGAAAATAGCTTGAGAGCAAATCTCTTAACTCCACTGAACACTTCAACTGTCTGAGAAGAGCTTGTAACTCCACCTCTTCTTCACTCCACGGGAGCTTCGCGGCATATGTCGCCTTCCATCATCTTGTCACAAAGCACCGGCAAAAATAATTAGTAATGAATGTGTCGGGGGAAACAGTAAGGAGATATTTGAATGATCCATTAATAAACCAGTGTATTTTGAGACAGTGTCGCAAAGACCCTGACTCGCAATCTCCTATTTGGATGCAACTTTAGAAAGAAATGCATCTTTACGGATTACATTATGAAAGCGTTTTTTTTTTTCCAGATTTGTTTTATTTCGTTAAGTAATAATTTAAAGCATTCTATTTATTTATTTACCATGTTTGTGAGGCACGTATTCGCTGAGAAAATGTAAATGATCACGCACATTTATCTAGATTTAATGTTTAAGCTGACATTGTTCTATAGCTACTTTAACTGTTTTAGATCTATAGATTTTATTTTATGTAAGTTGTAATGATTTGAAAAGGCAAATTGATCATACTATGAACAGTCTTCCACTGGCCACTGTTCGTTACTTTAAAAAAACAAAAACTTATATTTAATGAACAAAAAAAATGCTCCAAAAGTTTTTCTAAATTAACTTAATAAAAAAACAAAACAAAATATAACCACTTTGGCATTACATACAAAATGTAACTATTTTAATAGCTGAAACAGTAGTATAAGCTGTTCTGGGAGAAGGGGAAAAAAGTCGGACTCAGGTCGGACTTGGGCCGAGAATTCGACCTGACTGGCTGGGCCCGACTGACACCCATAGCTGGCAGCCGCAGCGTCTGTGTCCGTACCATTCTTATCAATGACCGCGTAAGCTCGTATCTCCCTGCTCCCAAGTCATAAACCTTGTATCTCCAATAAAACGTGATTTTGGGGAAATGTTGTGTTAATGTTGGTACACAACAGTATATGATAGGAGGAATAGATCTGCTACGCTGCTGCTGCTACAACAGGGCAAGTACAGAGACTTGCTACTGCTAATACATCCACAACATGCTGCTGTGAGCATATAAGAAACACTGCTGCTGCACATATAACATATATAATTAACCCCCATATAGCATATATGAATCACCTCGTAGCAGATCTATACAGGTGGAGCTGGGGAAGCTGAAGGGTTTCTGAAGCATGCTGCAAACTGCTACACCTGGCACTAGTCATGTATTTGAATGTTGAGCAGTGAGCTCATTGACTACTGATACAGGAGAGAACCAATCGGCTGTGCCATGTGATTATGATGTCATGCTGTCAGACTGAGTTAGACCATCGGACTACATTCTAGAGTTTCATGCCAGAACTCTGTATTTGACCCTTTACAGTTCTGGATGATGTATTACTCTTAGCTTTGTGAGCAAAAATGACGAATAATTTTAATGTGTTTTCAGTTTCCACTGAAAAAAATGCAAGTGTTCGCACTGGCGCCTCCATGTCCTGTAAAACGCGCTTTAGCTTTCACTCTCCACACAAACAATTGGATATGCACCTAATAGCGCACTTTTATCAAGGTTTATCTTGAATTTTAAGAGCTTTCTAGCTATATTCTCTAGGCTCTATCATGCAGTGAGTTGTTGCCCTGCCTCATGTTTGTCATCAATCAACTGTATGAAATGTCAGATGACCCACATAGGTCTGGGGCAGGGCAAGTGTGTTATTTTTCACTGTAATTAAAGCTGCAGTCCGTAACTTTTTTGGTTAAAAATTATAAAATATAAATTTCTGAGTAAGTACATAACCAGCCAGTGTTCAAAACTATCGCCTTACTTTAGCCCAATTTACAACGGTTAGCTCATAATAATGTTTTTAAATTGAGTGGTACGAGTAGGTTTTCACAGGAAATTCAAGCATGTCACTGCGACATTATGTCACGCCTGTAAACATAAAGAAGGCGTCCCGGCTAGTAACATAACCGCATGTAATGTTGCAGATGCCGGATATTTTATAGCCTTTTCTCCCAGCGGCTGAAATAATTACACTTATTTTTTTGGTTGCAGATTGTGATCTAGAAAGTTTATGTGTTTATAAGTCACATAAGTGACTGAAATTAGATTACTCCAGTTTTAAATATGCATCTGTTTGCAGATAGCCTACGTGGAATTACACAAGTTTTGTATTTTAAAGAACACCGGTCCTAAGGAAGAATGATTTGCTTTTTCGGCTAAAAGAATTTCTTGATATGAAATTTGAATTTTATGTCAATCAGAGATTAGACTGTACAGAAACAGAAACGCTAATAGGCCTACACACTACATACACGTAGTTACGCAATGCTGATGTTGTAAACATGAACAAATTGAGAACAACGTATAACAGTAATAATATCTAGCTTGATGTGATATGAGATAATAACCGATCGTTAGATTTAAACACCTGTAGCGTTTTTCCTCAGTTGGTCAGAACAAAAATTTTAGACTTGTTACTTACTCTTAGATGACAATATCCGATGTAGATTCTTATTTGGGCCATATATTTGAATCTGTTAATCTGTGATTCCTAAATACAGTGAAAATCCACAATGGTGCGGTGACTGACAGCTACCGAAACATTAGATTCATCCGTGCTCATGCTGAAGCCGAGCCGGAGCACAACCCACTCATGGAAGATAATTCCGCATTTAACTGCAATTGCAGGTTTTGAGACAGAGATGGTGACAAAGAGGCAAAACTTACGGACTGCAGCTTTAATTTATCAAATTAAGGTCTTAAATTACCAGTCCTAGTTTTTTCGGTTTTGCATTTAAATAAAATCCTTGTTTTATTTCTCTCAGAATTTGCTGTGTGTATGCCCACGATTTTAAGCAGACATATAATAATCCACAATTTCTCCAGTGTACAGGTTTACAGGAGTATTTTGTTGTTAATTTGTTGAAACACACACACACACACACACTGATGTGGCAAGCTATCAGAACCGAACCAAAAACCGTGGCCGAAAGCCGAGGTAGCTATTGAACTGTATTGTTGCATCCCTAGTCATTAGTCTTCTTTGCTCCAGATTTATGATACAACAAGGGATCTGCTGTACAGCTTGTTCAAGTTATTCCACGGGTATAGTGTGGTATTTAATGGTTCAGTTGTCGTTTGGGTGATGAACTTGTTTTAGGTCTTGTTTTTGCACCAAATATACCTTTTAAAATTGTGGCCCAAAAGTTACATTTGCTTCATCAGATCACAAAACATTTTGCCCATAGACCAAAAAGTAAATTTAGATGCGCTTAGTTTTTTTTTTTAGGTAATGGCATTCATCTGCCACCACAACATGTTTCAGTTTCGGTCTGTCTCATCATCTCCTAGCAGCTAAATGCAGTTTACATTCTCACAGTACAGCAGTACAGCACAGCTCAGGAAAATCACACAGTAAGATGTAACTGTGCTGCGTTGGTTCACTGACAAACAAAACAAGGGCGATGCTGTGGGTTGTGATGGGTTGCACAGGTCCATCCCTATTATTCATTCAGACCACATACACTGCAACTAAATACACTGCACAGGTAGAGAAGTGAAGTGATATGGTTCATGATGTGATTATCAGACGTGTGTCTCCCAGCAGCCCTGCAGTCTCAGGGTGATCAGATTCATTACCCTCATGCTGTTTAAATATGAACATGCTAATATGGTGACACTGACACATTATACAGCATATAGCAGCAATAAAAAGTTATAAAACAGCTCTACAATGGTGATTCAGATGAATTACCACAATCTGGGCTAAAAAAAAAAAAAACAGGGCTAGCAAGGCTAGCACCTGCAATGACATGGTAAGTATTGCACTATAATTTTCCTCAATAAAACAATAACAAGGGTTTGATAAATGTTTAAAATATTTATGTGCCAGAAGCGTAATTAAAACAGCGGTCACCACGCCACACGGACCATTTATCCGTTCGGCTCTGTTAAGTCGTGTGACTTTAATTCAGCAACAAACACAAATGACTCTGTGATTTAAGCTAGTTTCATGCAGACATGTATTAAATGTATTAAAGGAGTAATGGAACATAACGACAGTATTTTTTTGTGATTAAGATATTGTGTTATTTTTAGTGCATTTACACTAAATGTGTTTAGTCTTTTGTTTTTCATACAAACACCTAGAAACCATATAGTTAAATTTTTACCATGATATTGAGGTGCTATCGAAATGTATGCTACTATGGAAGACCAATGGTTAATTTTAATACAACTCAAACAGTCAGAATAATTCAACTTCATCATATAAATGAAGTTGTTACAATTTTACTGTTTTTGATATTGAACATAAATTCACTTCTGCATCCTAACTCGAGCTACTGTTAAATTTGTATTTCTAAGAGACCAAACATGTTACTATTAATATTGCAGTCTGCACTGCAAACTGTGCTGAAGATATATCTTATCAAAGTCAGGCAACACAAACCTGCTTCATGATTTAAAAAAAATACAACATGAAAACATAAAGTGTTTGTCATGTTTTGATTATATAAAGTAGTTTTAAACCACAATTAGCAGTCTGATTTCTACAACTTTCACTTAGAGGCAAAAATCTGCATCCTGAATAGATGGTTATAGAGATAGATTACCCAAAAATGAAAATTCTGTCAAAAAACAAGAGTATCATGTTTCAGCTGCATTGCAGGGTCAAAAAGAGGTCGTATTTTTAATCAAAAATATCTCATTTGTGTTCTTAAGATGAATGAAAGTCTTACACATTTGGAAAAAAATGAGGGTGAGTAATTAATGACAGAATTTTCATTTTTTGGGTAAACCCTTGATTAATAATGTGAATAATTATCTCAAAAGAAATTATTTGCATTGTTTAAAATGGTTGAGCACTGATAAGATTTGGAATAAACACGCGGTGTATTACACACTCCAGCCCTCACATATCTGAACACACACAGACACAACAAGAAACGTGGAGATACCTGCTCTCTGTCAGACACACTCCTGCTGCTCTTTCATAAAGTGGCAGGAATGACAACATAAATGATCCTTTTGTTGTGCATTTTTATTCTTACTGGCACATAACATGTTTATTGACCACATTTTAGACTACACACACCCCTCATGGATGTGATATACTGTCACGGTTCACGGATCTGTTGTGTTCTCAAGTCTCGTGATCTGTTGGTTTGTCATGTGATCTGTGCTCGCTCAGCTGAGCTGCTAATCAGTCCGGCACAGGTGTTCCCCGTTACCTTCAGCCTATATATACTCACCTCTTCTCTCTCCCCTCGTCTGATAGTTCAACTGGATGTTGCGGTGTTTGGTCCTGTCTTCGTGTGTGTGGATCGTCTGTGTGGAGTTGCTTCGTGTCAGGATTTCGTCGTGTCTCTTCGTCTTCACCTGGACTTCAACCACCACGGGACTCACGCCACTGCACCGTCTGTCATCTAACCCCTGCCTCACCCAGCCGAGAGATTTCACCAAGGACTTTTTTGTGCACATTCCGTCATTTAAAATAAACACTCATTTATTTCACTGCAATTGCTTCCTTCCTCATTTTTACGTCACAGAACTATCGGACCGTCATGGAAGCAGCAGGCACCCCACAACCCACCCTGGAGGATTACGTACAGGACTGCATCTCTCGGCTGGAGAAACAGGAGAAGAGCACGAGCGAGGTTGGTTCCGCGATCCGTGCTCTTGTGGGGCAGGTGTCCGAGCTGACCCAGCGCATGCAACAGCTGCAACTTCCCGCTGCGCCAGTCACGCCACCCACGCTGCCCGCCCCTCTCGCGGCCGTCGGATCATCT
Organism: Cirrhinus molitorella; assembly: GCA_033026305.1. Lineage (NCBI taxonomy): Eukaryota > Metazoa > Chordata > Actinopteri > Cypriniformes > Cyprinidae > Cirrhinus > Cirrhinus molitorella. Next base: position 31,334,983 of record CM065134.1, on the reverse strand, counting down.
GCTGCGGCTCTACAGCACGAGCCCCGCCTTCCCCCGCCGGAGGTTTATAGTGGTGAGCCGAACTTTTGCCGAGCTTTCCTCACTAAATGCTCTATGCATTTTTCTCTTCAGCCACGCACGTTTTCTAGTGAGGAAAGCAAGGTGGCGTTCGTGCTCACCCTATTGACGGGGAGGGCGGCACTTTGGGGTACGGCGGTGTGGGAAAATCAAGATCCCTGTTGTGCCTCGTTCACGGCTCTCTCCGACGAGATGAAGAGGGTGTTCGACATTGATGGATCTCCGACATGGGGGGGAGATCCGTCTCAGATTACTCGATCGAGTTTCGATTGCGGCGTTGACGCAATCAGTCAGTACGACGAACATGAGCCCATGCAGGTGGGTCGAGCTCGGCTTTCTCGGGAGGAGAAGGAGAGGCGGAGGTCCCAGGGCCTTTGCCTGTACTGTGGTGCTGGGGGACATTTTGCTTTCAACTGCCCGGTAAAAGGGCCAGCCCGGCAGTAAATCTGAGGCTACTGTCCATCCAGCTCGACCTCCACGCTCCTCCCGGTTAGGTTAAGATGGCAGAATTATGATCATCACTGTTCTGCACTTCTGGACTCTGGGGCTGAGGGTAACTTTATGGACTACAGTTTTGCTCTACAAAATCATGTTCCCCTCTCTCCCCTCACCAATACCATCGCCGTCTCCGCACTCAATGGCCAGACTCTACCCAAGATCACCCTCACTACTGATCCTATCACTCTCACTGTGTCTGGCAATCACAGTGAGAGTATCCCCTTTTTCATTTTGGACTCCCCTCATGCACCCGTTGTTTTGGGACACCCGTGGCTCATCAAGCACAATCCCCGGATTGATTGGCAGCTTAAGTCTGTGTCTGAGTGGAGCATTAAATGTCATGAGTCTTGTCTTGTGTCTGCCTGTCCCTCTGTTTCTACTTCTGTGTTTCAGGAGAAGGCAGTGGATCTGTGTAACGTGCCCGTAGAGTATCTCGACCTGAAGGAAGTGTTCAGTAAGTCTCGGGCTGCTTCTCTTCCTCCTCATCGTCCCTATGACTGTGCGATAGACTTATTGCCAGGTACGTCTCCGCCTAAGGGCAAATTATATTCGCTCTCAATTCCTGAGAGAGAGGCTATGGAGAAATACATTTCTGATTCTCTAGCAGCCGGGTTCATTCGACCCTCCTCTTCTCCAGCGGGGGCGGGGTTCTTTTTTGTGGGGAAGAAAGACGGATCTCTGCGACCTTGTATTGATTACCGAGGGCTGAATAATATCACGGTAAAGAATACCTATCCTTTGCCATTGATATCTTCGGCTTTTGAGAGGTTGCAGGGAGCGTCAGTCTTCACTAAATTGGACTTAAGAAATGTTGGCATTGGAAGAATGGCGTCACTGGTTAGAGGGGTCGGGGGTACCTTTCATTGTATGGACCGATCATAAGAACCTCGAATATATCAGAACTGCTAAAAGATTGAACTCTAGGCAGGCTCGGTGGGCATTGTTTTTCGGACGTTTTAACTTTACACTTTCGTACCGCCCGGGTTCCAAAAATGTCAAACCCGATTCTTTATCGCGAATTTTTGACCATTCCGATCGCCCGTCTACTCCCGAGAGCATTTTTTCGGAGACGCTTATCGTTTCAACTCTCACATGGGAGGTCGAAACGAGGGTTAAGACAGCCTTAGAAGGGGTAATGCCTCCGGTCGCTTGTCCACCGAATCGCTTATTTGTGCCAGAGGAATTACGGTCCGAGGTTATTCAGTGGGGACATTGTTCTAATGTGGCTTGTCACCCAGGAGTTAACACGGTAGTTTTGACCGTGGTGGACCGATTCTCGAAGGCGGCCCACTTTATTCCCTTGCCCAAATTACCCTCAGCCAAGGAGACAGCGGTGACTGTCGTTGACCACGTCTTTCGGTTACATGGCCTCCCGACGGACGTGGTCTCAGATAGGGGACCCCAATTTGTGTCCAAATTTTGGCAAGAATTCTGTAAATTATTGGGGGCAACTGTTAGTCTTTCTTCAGGATTCCACCCTCAGACCAATGGTCAAACTGAGAGAGCCAACCAAGATTTGGAGAGAACGTTGCGATGTATGGTTACCAGAAATCCTTCCTCCTGGAGCCAACAACTCTCAATGGTGGAGTATGCCCACAATTCATTACCAGTATCAGCTACGGGCCTATCACCATTTGAATGTAGTTTAGGGTACCAGCCACCAATTTTTCCTAGTCTGGAATCCGAAGTCGCGGTCCCCTCTGCCCACGCCTTTGTTCAGAGGTGTCATCGCACTTGGACTAGAGCCCGCGAGACTCTACTCCAAGTGGGAGCGCGCACCAAGGCCAAGGCTGATCGCCACCGGTCGAAGCCTCCCGTATACGTCGTCGGCTCTAAAGTGTGGCTTTCTACCAAGAACATTCCGCTCCGATCCGTGTCGAATAAACTTGCGCCTAAATTCATTGGCCCATTCCCTGTCACCAAGATCATTAGTCCGGTGGCAGTCCGCCTCAAACTTCCTCCAGTATACAGGAGAATCCATCCCGTCTTCCATGTTTCCAAAATTAAACCCGTGTTTTTCGCACGTATTAATCCGCCAGTCCCGGTTCCCTCACCGCTGCGACTCGTAGACGGGGAGACCACCTATTCGGTCAATCGCATTCTGGACTCTAGGCGGAGGGGACGCGGATACCAGTACTTGGTGGACTGGGAAGGTTACGGTCCGGAGGAGAGAAGTTGGGTACCTGCCAGGGACATCCTGGATCACTCTCTTATTGATGATTACAATCAACAGGTAAGGGGTTCTGGGAACGTCATGGGACGTTCCTAGGGGACGGGGTACTGTCACGGTTCACGGATCTGTTGTGTTCTCAAGTCTCGTGATCTGTTGGTTTGTCATGTGATCTGTGCTCGCTCAGCTGAGCTGCTAATCAGTCCGGCACAGGTGTTCCCGTTACCTTCAGCCTATATATACTCACCTCTTCTCTCTCCCCTCGTCCGATAGTTCAACTGGATGTCGCGGTGTTTGGTCCTGTCTTCGTGTGTGTGGATCGTCTGTGTGGAGTTGCTTCGTGTCAGGATTTCGTCGTGTCTCTTCGTCTTCACCTGGACTTCAACCACCACGGGACTCACGCCACTGCACCGTCTGTCATCTAACCCCTGCCTCACCCAGCCGAGAGATTTCACCAAGGACTTTTTTGTGCACATTCCGTCATTCCAATAAACACTCATTTATTTCACTGCAATTGCTTCCTTCCTCATTTTTACGTCACATATACATTTGAAGAAAAATGATTAGCCCCTTATAAAATATTTCATTATTTTTCAAATAACTCCCAAGGGTTGTTTAACAGAAAGATGATTTTATTAACACAGCATTTTTAAACATGATACTTTATTCAGGAAGCTTTTAGGGTTTGTAATAAAAATAGAAATAAATGTATAACCAAGAATTTTAAAAAGTCTACTGGTCAAAATTATTAGCCCTCTGATGTTAATAGTCAATATTTGCTTGATAACAGCCTTTAGTCATTTGCTGTAGTTCTCAACAAGTTTCAAGCATGTCTCCTGAGGAATGACAGCCCATTCTTCCTTAGCAAATCTCTCAAGCTCCTCCAAATTCGTTGGCCTTCTGGCACAAACTCTGGACTTTAGATTTTCTATTGGATTCAAGTCTGGGCTTTGTGCAGGCCAGTCAAGTACACTCACTTTGCTCATTTAGAGGTATTTCTTCACCAGAAGTGAGGTATGCTTTGGGTTGTTATCATGCTGGAAGACCAAATGTCGACCTAAACCAAGTTTTCTTACTAAATCTTCTTATAGTCTTCCTTTTTCATGTTTCTTTCAACCCTGATGAGATTCCCAGTTCCAAACGCACTGAAACATCCCCACAGCATTATAGTCCCACCACCGTGTTTCACTGTGGGAACTGTGTTCTTGGGGTTAAATGCCTCTCCCTTCTTTCTCCAAACATAGGCAACATCTCTATGGCCAAAAAGCTCTAGTTTTGTCGCATCTGACCAAAGGACACGTTTCCAGTATGCATCACATTCCCTCAGGTTGTCCTTAGCAAACTTCATTCTAGCTTGGAGGTGTCTCTTCTTCAGAAGTGGAGTCTTTCTTGGTCGGCAACCTCGCAGTTCAGGCAGTTGTTCTTGGGTCTTTAGAAACCTCTCTCACTAGTTTTCTGTCCAAAGTTTTTGAAATCTTAGCCCGTCTTGTTCTCCACTGTGTTGGTCTCTTTAAACTTCTTAATAATGCATTTCACTGCAGTTCTTGACACTTGAAAACGCTTTGATAAACGTGCGTATCCTTTTCCATCTTCATGAGCATTAACAATTCTTTCTCTCAAGTCCAAACTAATTTCTTTTGTCTTTGCCATGATGACAGTGCATATTATTTTACTAGTTGTTTCGCAAGATACTAATCCTCAACTTAAAGAGCAATTTAAAGGTTAATTAGGTTAATCAAGCAAATTAGGTTAATTTGGCAAGTCATTGGATAACAGTGGTTTGTTCTATAGCTAATCAAACTAATACTTTCTTAAGGGGGCTAATAATATTGACCTTAGCAGTTTTTTATTTATTTATTTTTTAATTATTTTATTGAAGTAACTATAAAAAAATCTGACTTTCTCTAGAAGAAAAAAAAAATAGGAAATAATGTGAAAACATTCTCTTGCTCTGTTAAATATCACTTGGAAAATATTCTAAAAAAAAAAAAATATTCACAGGAGAGCTAATAATTTTGTCTTCAACTGTACATTTTTGAAGCAGATTTCAAAATGCATATGTATTTTCCCTTGCATGTTACAATATTATAATTCACTAAAACTATTTTAGTCAAATTCCAATAGTATTCATACTGAGTTACTGTACGTAATATGAAAATCTCCTCATAACCTCATCAGCCCATGGCCGAATGTCAGCACAAGTTATTCATATATTAAAAGAAACTATAATTGAGCAATGCATGTCTGTGTGTTTCTCACACTGCTGATGCTGCAGGACTGAAAGAAACGCTGACTGCAAATTCTGTTCTGAAAGACTACAGTAGTTGACTAGTAAAAAAAAAACTATTCATGACAGAAACAGCAGGATGACAACGGACATTGCTGATCAACCTCACGGTCAGACAGTAACACTTACAGTACCAAAAACTACACAAGTGTTAAGAGACACACCATCACACACAACCACATCTAACCGAAACGCTGTTTTCTGGAGAGAAAAAAAAAAAAAAACGGAAGTGAAACTCTAGGCGATACACACCCTTCTTAACTGATCATCAGATGCACAAACCAATTGAAAACGACTTCAACAGAAAGATTCACGAACAATGACTGATCTGTTTGTTGACATACAAATAATAGAGATGATTACTTAGATAATTCCACACAATCTGAATTCACATCAACTCCAGTAACTAACAGCTGTACGAGCACACAGCTCTATTCCACACATCCACCAATCAAAAGTACATCTGAAGGTCTTACGTTGTGCCTTTAACGCGGCGGAAACGCTGGTTCCTGCAGGAGATCATCTGTCCTCGGAGCGCTCGCACCTTCTGATGGGCTTCTGGAGGATCGCTCATGTCTGAACGCTGCATGAGGACTCTGCTCATCTCTACACTAAACCACACAGCTCTGCTGCTCTCTCTCATTTATGTGTGTGTGTGTGTGTGTGTGATCACTTCCTGTGCTGTGTGTTCACTCTGTGACCCCATGACCCCGGCTCTCTCTCCTCCCTTCCCCTTACACAAACACACACTTCCTGTCTGACTGACACTCACCACACAGACCCAAGATCACAACTTAATGGGACAGTACCATCTTTTTTTTTTTTACTTGTAGAATGGAAATACTATATTTTGTGAACATACATCCTGATATTAAATGAAGATGCCATTATTTTGAATGTCCTTTCAGTGCCATGTTAAAGGATTAGTTCACTTTCAGAACAAAAATGTACAGATAATGTACTCACCCCCTTGTCATCCAAGACGTTCATGTCGTAAAGAAATAATCTTCCTTGAGGAAAACATTTCAGGATTTCTCTCCATATAATGAATATGAATGGTGCCCCAAAGTTTGAACTTCCAAAATGCAGTTTAAATCCAGCTTCAAAGGGCTTTAAACGATCCCAGCCGATGAAGAAGGGTCTTATCTAGTGAAAAGATTGGTTATTTTCTAAACAGAAACAGTTTTTCGACATACCCTAACTGTATTGACCCGGATCACAGAGACTACGCATTCACATCACAGAGACAAGACAAGACGAGTATAGAAATTTGTTTAGAAAATAACCAATCTTTTTTGCTAGGTAAGACTATTCTTCATCGGCTGGGATTTAAACTACATTTTGGAAGTTCAAACTTTGGGGCACCATTCATATCCATCATATGGAGATAAATTCTGAAATGTTTTCCTCAAAAAACTGAAGAAAGGAAGACATGAACATGTTGGATGACAAGGGGGTGAGTACATTATCTGTACATTTTTGTTCTGAAAGGGAACTAATCTTTAAGATCCAACAGAATCTTGTTAACATTTGTATGCAATTTTAAGTGAAGCGTTGTTCAACCGCACATACATTTCCTTACACTGCAAAGACAATTAAATGGATGGACAGCATCTAAAACTAAAATCACTCATGTATGAACAACAATAAATCAGTGATATAGTCCTAAAAAACACCTAAAAAAGTTATAAGTAAATAAAAACAAAATATTTAAGTGTAAGTAATTGATCATAATCACAAGTAATCCTAAACTGAAGTAAAAACAAAGTTTTTAATCTAGTACTGCATGGCTCTTCCAAGCTCTATTATTCTTTCACATTAAATGTACCCTCCTGTTGGAATGACCTGCCCAAGTCAATACGAACAGCCCTTAGCCATCTTCAAGAATCAGCTAAAAACACATCTTTTCCATCTTTATTTGACCCTCTAACTCTAGCACTCTCAAAAAAAAACAAAAAAAAAAAAAACACTAACACTTTCTCTATTCAATTAACAAATAAGCAAAAAGGAAGGCCTCTAACACTAGCCTGCTTTTTCTTTTTTATTCTATCTACTGTATTTTCTTTTTATTTATTATACAATTAAAAAATCCCTTGCTACATGTACTGCGTTAGGCTAAAGGAGCCTTGTCATAGTACTTGCATGTTATTGCTGATTTCCAATTTCCTCTTTTGTACGTCGTTTTGGATAAAAGCGTCTGCTAAATGACTAAATGTAAATGTAAAATATATTACAGTTCTAGAAGACCTGACCAAACTATTTAAGTCAATCCAAAGAACCTTACAGCTAACCAAAGAGAAATAAAGCAAAAGCCACTTATCTGGCAAGCAAATACGACAAAAATTAGGACAAACAAAGCTTACTCTTGTCTCTCTGTTACTTTTTCTCTACTGCTTATATATTTGAGAAATGGTTAGGGTCAGGTTTACATACATCTGTATAATTCGGTTATTGTCACTGTACATTGTATATTGCCTGTTACACTTTTTGTAATGTGCTTATGTTTAGGTTTGGGGACCTAAAATATATCTATAAAATGGTCAAATGTCATTTTATTAATGACAAAGTATTCATACATATTTTATGTTGCTACAGCTGTAAATAACTAATAATGCGTACATAAAATAGTATTGCATTGGATATTAAAATATCTACCAAAATAACATACTTTACATAAATACAGCAAGTTTACCAGGAAAACACTGAGAACAAAAAGTATTGTGCTGTAATAAATGTGTTCACGTAATGAACTACACCTGCGGTTAGTCTGCTAGGTTATTGAGGGGAACTAACTTCATATATCCACTAAAAATCATCAAAACACTGTTTTTCACACATTTTTAAGTGTGGTTAAAGCATCCAAAAACTTTCAACCATATATCAACAAACCGTGCTCTTACCATATGACAGTGTAACTTTACCATGGTACTGCCACAGAACGATATTTAATACAAACTGGAATCAATGTGTATATTCAGTCAGACTCGTCCTACCTTCCTCTGCGATACCGGAATGCCATCAAAGTTGTTTTATGAAGATGAATCAACAGATCTTTCTGAGTGGAGTGAATGCAGACTGACTGCTGAACGAGATGTGTGTAAATGACAGTGAAGCAGTAGTAGTTCCTCAGATGGGTTTCAGGTCAGCTGATCTGACCAGCGCTGAGCTCTAGAGCACGAAACGCAGAGCACCTGCCTCTTATTCCTAATGTACTTCCCCAGCCACGACAGCAGACTGACCTGAGATCAGCCATTAGTGTTTGTTAGGATTAAGAATCAAGCATCAGCTCACTTCCATCAGTGTAGACGGAAACCATATTAACTCTTAACAGTGTTTCATGCACCACCACTGAATCTCTAAATCAAATCTTTTGCTGAATCAAATGTGATGAGAAAGAAAGACAGGGGACCACTAAAGCATGACATACAAACATGGGCGTCGCTAGACCCCATTTACTTAAAAATCTGCTGTGCTCCAGTAAAATCTAAAGTTTGAGTTATAATTGAGTCATAATTTGAGCGATTTTCCTCATGCATCGGTAGCACCAGCAGTTTTGTGTTTCCACTTCAAGCACTGGATGAACTAAAGTAGTGTTTGTAAACAATATGATAATCTTATTTTGACTAAAACATCACTGGCTCCTGTAAATGGACATAATTTATTTTTTTTTTTGTACCAAGTGGTCACAAAGAAGTAGAAAGGAGAGATAAGCCGGAGGGAGGTAAGATTTGATAAACACCTCAGCCTTCAGAGTCAGCACTCAGGACCTAGTTTGGTTTGTTTTGAGTGAGTTTCAAACATGCCGTTAAATTTACACCAATTATGTTAGCTAGATAGTTAATTTATAGAAGCAGCACTTCTGCATTTATAAAGTTAGATATAGCACAGCTAATTTTATATACATTGTCTTAAAATGCTGAAAATGTTCATGTGACCTATGATGAAGACCCTTAATTAAACATGTTAATAAAGCATTAATGTATACATTTACTTCCCCTAGTGCTTGTTGCAGTGTAGAAATAGTGGGTTACACAAGTTTGTATAGTTAATTGTGTTGTTTCAAAAAAACAATGTGATACGAGTAATGCACTGTGCCCCAGTAGAGCTTTAGGTCTAGCAACGCCCCTGCGTACAAACATCAATGCAGATATACAGTGGTGCTCAAAGGTTTAGATACCCCTTGCAGAATCTGCAAAATGTTAATTATTTTAGCAAAATAAGAGGGATCATAAAAAATGCTTGTTATTTTTTATTTAGTACTGACCTGAATAAGATATTTTACATAAAAGATATTTACATATAGTCCAGAAGAGAAAACAATAGCTGAATTTATAAAAATGACCCTGTTCAAAAGTTATACCCTTGATTCTTAATACTGTGTTGTTACCTGACAAGAAGGAAAAAAAAACATGCATTAAGAAAACTTCTGAAATTTGAAGATCATGGTAAATTTAACTAATTTTGTCTTCTTGGAAACATGCAAGTATCTTCTGTAGCTTCTAAAGTGCCAGTGCTAAATGAAAAAAATATGATATTTAGGCAAAATGAGCAAAATGTACACATTTCCATTCTGTTCATGCATGTTTTTAATGCATGTTTTTTCCTTCTGGAGCATCAGTGAGTGTTTGAACCTTCTGTAATAGTTACATATGAGTCCCTCAGTTGTCCTCAGTGTGAAAAGATGGATCTCAAAATCACACAGTCATTGTTGGAAAGGGTTCAAATACACAAAAATGCTGGAAAACCAAATAATTTGTGGGAGCTGAAGGATTTTTCTGATGAATAGCAGACAGTTTAACTGTTCAGGACAAACAAGGGACTCATGAACAACTATCACAAAATAAAAAAAACACAGCTGTGGGTCATTCAGGTAACAACACAGTATTAAGAATCAAGGGTATGTAAACTTTTGAACAGGGCCATTTTTATAAATTCAACTATTGTTTTCTCTTGTGGACTATATGTAAATGTTCTTTATGTAAAATATCTTATTCAGGTCAGTACTAAATAAAAAATAACATGCATTTTGTATGATCCCTCTTATTTTGCTAAATGAATTAACATTTTGCAGATTCTGCAAGGGGTATGTAAACTTTTGAGCACAACTGTATACACAGCTCCTGTGAGCATGCAGTGTAGTCCATTTACCAAAGGAATGACTGGTGTAAGCAGGTTCTTTTTACTTAATCTTAAGAGTCAAAAAACAAGCATTGAACTCACAATGAATTGATCTGAATCAATCTGAGAAGTCATTCTTGATTTACTTCTATCATCATCATCATCATCATCATCAAACCTCCTGTGATGATGATGCTGAACCGCTGGCAACAGATGATCTCCAGCGCAGAGCTGCTGATTCACTGCACACATCCAGGACAAACATCTTCATAAAACAAACATATGATCGATGGACCAACAGCAGCTGGATTTCTTTCTGCTGCTTTCCGAGCAGTGCGGATGGAAACTAAATTCAATTATGTGCTGTTTTTGACTACGCCTGTTACCACAGAGCAGCATTACAGATTTGGGCTGAAACCCTTTTGGGAACAAAAACAAGGCAACGGCAGCAGGGAAAAACTCCCTGAAAGTAAGAAAGAAACCTCAGGGGGAAGCAGGGCTCACCGGGGAAAGCCGCTGTCCTGTGTTTGGCCAGAAAGATTATTATGTCATTGGAAAATACTAGAAGTATTTTAGCTGTAATGCGTTTAGCAACTGCAACATGTGGAGCTGATTTAAGGTGAGAGGTTAATGCTAGAAATAATGAACTGGACTGAGAGAATTGGAGAAAAATGACACAGTGTGCAGTACAGATGCTCAGACAGAGCCAGTTATACGATTGTGTTACTGGTGTTGGCTAAGTCCAGCGTTATTATTACTATTGCTCATGCTAGGGTTAGACATTTGAATAAAACTCCAATCCTGAATATTACAGTTGCAGCAAACCCACAATATCCTATCAATAATATTCTATATAAAGTCCCCCTAGTAACTACCAAGAAGGCTTTTAGGGCCCTATGGGGAAAACACGAACGGAATCAAAGAATCCAGAAACGCGGAGTGTCACAGAATTTGTCAAAGTTTGGAAGAATTAATCAAAAGTATGTCATCAAATTAAAAGGACTAATTAAATATGAATCCTGGATGTTCTGCGTGTCTCTGCTTTTATGAATGCCGCAGACACGCGGCTTTGTTTACTACACATACCGGCACACACGTGATGCTTGCGGTGATTTCAGCATCTGCCGTCTCAATAAATGAGGACATAAATACATTAACAACATCTCCAGAACTGCTCTGAGAGTCACTTCATTCGCATTTGACCATTTCATTTGAGTAAAATTTATAGTTAGCTTCCAGTCGCAGATGTATCCATTCTAGCCACAACAAGTGCCAGTTACAAATATTTACAGCAACCCGTCAAATTAAAAGTTTGGTTTAACCTGAAGATGACAGAAATATATTTTTAATATTCAGAATGTACATAATACTGCTACTACTGTTGAAAAATTAATCAAACATTATTTTTTAAAGAAATAATTACACAACATTTCCTTCATGTTTTAATTTTAATAGTAAATCCCCTTTACTTGCCAAAACAAAATGTATTTCATTTTCATTAATTAAAAGATAATAAAAAAAAAAAGTATGCCTTCTGTTAATTCAAATACACAACACAGAATTGCTGAGTGAATAAAAAACAAATCATAAGGCAATTGCAAGAATAAATAAAAGTTGTTATGCATTCAAATAATTAGACATGCTAAAACTACAATTTGGTATAATAAAATGCAATATTTCATAGGGCCCTAAACATGCCATTTTTGTTAAACCTTTAATAAATTGATGTTAAAGTGTCATGATTTTAATTAATTAGACATGCTTTTATGATTAATAAGATTTTATTTAACCATTTAAAAGGAGTCTAGAAAAATTAAAATGGAAAAAAAAACAGAATCCAGAAAAATTAAAATGTAGTTTGGGAAAAAATAAAAAGGATTTCACAGGGCCCTAGGCTTTTATTATCATTTGATCTGATGTCTTTAGCGCTCAGTGAAGTGATCTGGTGTTTGGATGAAGACAATCTGCTGCTGCAGTAAATCCAGCATGATGGACGCTCAATTCAGTTGTGTTATAAATGCCCGCTTCTTCTTCATTAGCTCCAACCAGTTTCTCATGTGAAGTCGAGTGATTTTGGCCCCTGCTGAGAGTTCGGGAACACAGCAGAGCTATTTTCCCATGAAATTAAAGCTCCATTTATGTCTTCCAAGGAAAACTGTGTTTTCTAACCCATGGGACAACTAACAGCCCTCCAAATAAACCAGGCCACAAAGCTGTTTTCCACAAGCGTTCTTCACTCACTGTCACTCACGTCTGTCTGGATGGCAGGGGATGATGAATTCTTCCATTTACATTGGTTTAGTCTGCAGGTTGATTTTAATGACAGCCATGACTTAAAATCCCACCAGAACTACACCTCAGACCAGTTCAAAAAACCTGAACTGATATTTAAAGTGAGAACTGAAACAGCAAAGCGAAAAATCAACCAAATCCATTTTTGCATTTATTTCCTTAAATACACCTAGTCAAGGTTTGGCTCAGGTATAAGCTACTTATGTCACAGATGGGAACAGAGTGACCTCTTTATTCATCCTCCGCCTCTCTCCACTCACAGCAGAGGCGACAGATGTGAAAACTGCATCTCCAAAAATTCACAGCCCCCTCTTTCCCTCGGACCTGATGTCCTTGCCAAATGTCCTCTGTCTCGGCAATGAGACGGTTCACAATCGTGCCAATTTCCGACCCAGTGGAAATGATTTTGCAGACTTAGCAGAACAAAGGACGTGCCAGTGAAAACATTGCAGCAGGTGACTGTTATTCTGCCCAGCAGGACGGATGTATCTCTGGATCTCGACTGTTTTATTGGTCCTGGGACAACATTTATGTTCTCTGTATCTTATATTGTTTTACCAACCCCTAACCATTAACCACAACAACCTAAGGGAAATGGTACATCCTCTGAGATGCTGTTTAAGCTGTTCAAACTCCATCCCTAAAATGTGACAAAGTTAAATGATTTTCCGGGACTAAGAAGCATCGTTCCTGATAGTGGAGTTGTGTTGCGTATCCGCACTTAGCTGACCATCACACGAGTGAGTCGTCAACAGATCTTCATCATTTATGTCAAAGAAATCCCCAACCCTAATATCAACAAAATCTACCTAAAATCACAGGGATGACAAAAGTCAACAAAAATGTTTATACAAGCCTCCAGCCTCCAAAACCTGGTGATGAACCAAGTTCTTGACCAACTTGACTTTGATCCAGGAACAAGTCCTACTTGGTGCAAGAATAAATCAAGCTAATTTGCTTTATTAGACTTTGTCAAGTACTTTGATGCATTTAAATGCTGTTTGCATCAGACATTTGCCTCAAACGCTGATAGAATGAACTCAAAAGAGAAAGCGTAAAATCCAAGGAAGGAAATTCCCCTAAACTATTCTTTGATCTAATCTTGAAACTTTGGGTAATTTGCCCAGGTCTCTCAGCTGACACAGGCTGCATGCAGACCACAAGAACAGCCTCTTACATAAAACAAAACACAGGCCCTGAAAAGGCTTTTCACCTCACACTGATGCAAGATTCCCTCGCGATCAGAGCTGATGATTATAGGCAGCCTAACGATCACGTTGTGATTTGAGTCCTATTGTATACCTAAGCGGATCTGGACTGTTCTGAGGAAGAAAATAAGAACTGATCCTCCATCCGCCGGATTAAAGCATGTTAGGACAATGACAGACGCGATGGAAATTCACCGGCTCTCAGCCTCACAGATGAAGACGAGGTCTGCAGATCTGTGCGGTTCAGTACTATAGGGAAGTTCAGCTTCTGCATTTGGTTAGAGCTTTTGACCGACTACAATGTCACACAACAGAAAACAAGAGCAAAGCCACTGTTGTCAGGGAAGCTGTGTTACGCACACACCTCCCAATCTGCATTAGCTCTGATCCAGACAATCTGTGAGCGACCACAATTTGACCAGTAATCTTAATAAACCACTGAAAAACACTTCATCAGTCTTTAATCCAAATGACTGAACAGTGATATACATTAATGTTGTCAAAATTACTGCTAATTCAGTACCAAGTCGATACTTAAATATTAAAAACATAACCAATTAATCATTGATAAGTGGCTGCTTTCATTGCTTAAATTAGTGGGAAGAGCGATGTCAATTTACAATGTGACATGTCACATACAATCACAGACATGTTTGTTGAGCGGATGAATGCAATGACCACTCAGATGTGTTTAAGTCAAAATCCACACAATACACTAGAGTTTATTCAGCATTAGGGCTGGTTCGAATACCATTTTTTGCGCTTCGAAGCTTCGGTGGTAATCAATATCGAATATTCGAAGCTTCGGTGGGAGGGGCTAAGCATATAATAAAGGCAGAAATCTCTGTGTCTGTTTGCATTTGTATTATGTCGGGAATCGTTCATCCAAATGACTTCACGCGTCACGAATGTGTTGCTGCAGACCCAAGGGAATTCTGCTCCAATATACTCTCACCACGAGTCTAGGGCAGTGGTTTTCAAACCCTGGGTCGCAACCATCGGGTGGGTCGAGGGACTTAAAAAATAGGTCGCCAGGATGATTTCTGAAAGAGATATATATATATATATATATATATGAACGAAGTTCAAGACTCTGGGAAGGATGCGGGAAACTGCAAATGTACTTTAATAACAAAATAAACATTAACAAAACGAAAGTAAACGGCAGCCGCTTCACGCCAGACTCCATCCGTGTTTGAGTTGATCAGTCAGAATCCACTCACCGCTCAAAACGCCGGATTTTTTGTTCAGTCCTGAGTTCTGCAAGCTAATTAATCCTCTCATTATAACAAAGCTTAGAATGCACGTTCATGCCCCCAAGAGTTTTGCGCGGTCGTTAAAAAGAAACCAAAATTAAAACCCGCACGCGCATTCAAAAGCAATTTAAATACTATAGAGCGATTCCCCAATGCGCGCAAATTAGGCTATATAACATATCTAGGCTTTATAACTGTTGCTGTGAGTTCTTTATTGGATATAGGCTGCGTGGCGGACGCGTCGTGGATTTACTGCGTGTTGATTTTTCTTTCTGCGCCTTTGTTAACAGATTAGAGCAGCCACACTGTCTGCGGAATACGCGCTTATATCAGGTGCGGTCCAACCACACCGCAACCGCGACCCCGTGACAGAATAGAAGTGAAGCGGATTTTTCCCGCAGCAGTCACGTAAAAAAACCTGCTCCACGTCCGCCACGCAGGCAGTGTGTCTCAGAGGCTTCGGTTGAAAACGGCATGCATCTCCGCTCACATGCTCTGTTAGGCAGGCTAGACAGCTCACATTTCAATGAACAAAAATATTTCTTTGTTTCAAACTTTAAAATAAATCACAACCAGGTTGCAAACTATAGTGACACTAAGTACACTCTTTTCTCCGTGGCTTGCTGACAGCTCTCCCCCTCCCCTTCACTAATGGGCCATTCAAGCGCGAATGAGAACTGTTCGCGGGGGAAGTCACGTGTTTAAAAAAAAAAGAAGAAGATTCGAATCTCAGAATTGAAAATCGAATGCCAACCCACCGAACGAATATTCGACTATTCTAGTACAGCCCTATTCAGCATGAGCTCTGCGTTGTGCTTGTGGATTGTTTTGCTATAACTGGTGTACAAACACAATATAAATATGAGATTAATAGTGCAGTTTGGGCAGATTATTGATTATAACAGAAGTTTTCAGTCAGTCTGTGAGTACTAAAGTGATATCAGCTTCATCGGTTATGAATTTTTTTTATTGATTTCTGTGTATAATTCATTCATAATTTGAATTCTGAAAAATAAACCTGTGTATGAAGTCTTATAGTGGAAGTGCAATGCTACTTGTTCTGTGTAATGTTCTTTTGTTATTTTATTACTTTAATTTGATCTTTTCAATGCAGTGTAATAATAAATAACAACAACATTTGAAGGAAATTTGATAACGTTTTAAATAGCATTAATAATGAACTCATTTTATGTAATATTTTATTTTGCAGCTAGCATGACTATTCTTGTTATATCCACACAGATTAGTCAAATATTAGAGTTAAGAACTGGATTTCAGCATTTCATTGAGCGATTCACAAGAGGCTTTCAGATGGGGATTGTGTAAATATGAGTGGGTTGTGTGTGTTTCACAATGTGTAGGTTTTTGGCTTGGACAGGCCTTGGACAGTGATTGACAGACAAATGCAGCAGAAGTTTGTGAAGAGTCTGGTTTCTCAGCAGTGCAGTTACCATCATCAATTACAGGGTCATTTATCACTGGTTCTTTGTGCTTCAGACATGAATTACTCCTCAGATCTGGTGTGCTGTTGAGAAGAAACATGCTGAAGGAGGAATCTGAGCTACATCTACAAAAAAGATGATCACAGATACATGTGGACAGACTCTTTTTAATCGGGTCAGTACAACTGCCCACAACATCCTTACAATCGATCATCCATTAAAGCGCCTCTGCTTACAGAAACACCGCTAGATCACACACGCACACACAAACTTATTCAGAGTCACACAATGAGCTTTTCATGAATGTTTTCCTCCACTGCCACTGATGATGAAACAGTCTTCCACACTGCTGTTGAAATAAGTTGCGCAACTCAAATGTTTTTGCCAATTTCAGATTGCTCGCATTGCCCTGAGCATGTTTTCTCTCTGTGGTCAGACAGAGGCCTTGATACACCTGGGATCACGTGACACAAAAAGCTTCCAGTTATAGGAAGAAGGAAATGATCCTGTTCATGTGCTGAATGTGCAGCGTGGCTGTTGGGAATCTCCCCATCGGCACAGACGAACAGCTGACCAAACAACGGCCTGATGGATTATTGGGAAAGAAGCAATTATAAAGAAAAAGCCCAAAACAAGAGGCGAAAACAGCAAGCAAAGACAAAAGCGGCTCTGTTCAACAAAGAGAGCCGCTTATCTGTGCTGTAAGCATCTTACTTCCTTTGCAAGCAGAAGAAATGAGTCGATCAGCATTGGTTTGGCTCTGAGAAAACACAGACCATTTCAGCTTCAATGTCTATACTGAGCCTCAGTAACTGAGGGATTTAAGAAAGATATGATCAAATACACAAGCAGAGCAAAATAACACACTAGCGCTGTTTCAAATCGCTGTGAGCTAACAAAACACACAAACATTTGGGTAATTGAAATGAACCAATTTCTGTTTATTTTCATTCATTTTGTTGATAAACATGGTATTTGTAATTAGCATTTTCCTTGACTTTCCCAGTCTTGGATGATTTTAAGCATGTAAAACATATTCTACTCTGATGGATTCAATAATTCTTTTAATGAAGTGTCTCATATTGAATCAGACTGCACTGGATGCATTGTACGGACGTTTCTGTGTATGGCCCATAACTCAAAAGTTATTTTTACCTCTTTTTTTTGTTATACATCATCATTTGGACTTTACAACTTGTTGGAGTCGTGTTCAGGAAGCAATGCAAACAGTTTTACAGTGATATGCAAACTCCAGGTTAGCAAAGCTGCCACCCGCTCACGCTCACGGATCGCTCCTCCAGACACAGCACAGCCACGAGAGAGAGCTCTTACCTGAAACACAGCGTGTGCCAGTCCGTGTCCAGAGCCTGTAGGTACTGCTCATCATAGATGTGCTGTCTGCAGCCCGCACACTCCGGCAACTGCCCACCGGCTGCACAAACACAACACACATTCACATCAGCACACACTACACTTACTCATTTGCTTTGTGCAAAATATCAATTCTTATTCAAAAAAGAAATGGTATATTATTCACAGGCAAGAATGCTGGTAGGTTTAATAAATCACAAAATGGTACAGTGGTCACAATATTAAATGATGAATTGTACACGTTCCCCAATATTCTTATTCAGCTTCTTTCTCTTTCCCACTGTACCAGTAAGTGTTTGGTTACACACATTCTTCAAAATATCTTTTGTGTTCAACAAAGGAAAGTCATCATACAGGGGTGCGTTCCTAAAAGCAACTACGGACAAGTTCATTTATTACCAATAGAGTTCAATAGAACTAAAAACCAAATGCTTTTGGCAAATGCACCCAAGGTTCGGAACAACTTAGAGCTGCAACTAACGATTATTTTTGTTGTCGACTAATCTATCAAATTTTTTTTCCAATTAGTCGACTAATCTATCGATTATTTTTCAATTGATCTATTATTTTCTTATCAGTTGATAAATTCTTCAGTTAAACTATCAGTAAAAATAATAGTAACTTCTGCTATCTTATTTTATTAAAACGTTTTCTCATAATTAATAATTTACAAAAAAATAAATAACAATAACAACAACAAAGAAAGAAAATAATAACAATAAATAAAGAAAAATAATACCAAGATAGAAAAAGAAAAATAATAACAATAAATAATAAAAAATAAAAAGAAGGAAAGAAAAAGAAAGCAATGAAGCAAGAAAGAAATAATAATAATAAAAAGAAAGAAAGAAAGAAAGAAAGAAAGGGCAGTGATACAATACAATCAATAGAATTGCACATTATGGCTGCATTCACAGTTACTGTTTGGGACAGTTGCTTACAGGTGAGATGCTTAAAATGTTGTTTTTATTCAGCAGATTAAAACATCTGCTTAAATTAATATCTGTAGCGTTGGTGTGTAAATGCTACACGATGGGTAGGATTAGGTCATTTTTGGTTTTATTTAGCGTACTATTTATATGCATTTTCATGAGACCGGGCTCGAACACCGATGGCAGCAGTGGATCTTAAGATGAACGCGAAACATTTCTTCTTTTCCGACTCTGTGGGTGAATTAAACCCGTCATGATTATATAGTCAACTTGATGTCCCGTGCTATTCCTTTCATTCAGCGCTTTGAATGCGGTTGTGAATCCTGACAATGGAAAGGCGTCAGTTAGGCTATATTTGCCTTATATGCGGTTCTGACGGTGTATAACAATAAAATGCTCTATGAACGCAACTATATGAAGTGATGTTGCCAAATAGCATTCACCTTCTGCTCTAGAGCTTTGTTTAGTATTAAACATGGCAGAAAAACAGTCTTAAGTAGGGATAACTGCAGGCTCGCATAATGGGCGTGGCTAAAGGTGCGACGCGTCAACGCATTCCATGCTAATCGACATATTTTCATAATTGACGTAATCAATGACGTCGACGAATCGTTGCAGCTCTGGAACAACTCTATGGTGAGTAAATAGGCTCGTTTGAGATGAGCAAAATCTGCGCAGAACCGATGACCGTTGATCAACGCGAGATGCATGCCGGTTAGAAATGTGTCCGAGTTACGTCCGCCTTGCTCTGATGTCATGCTGACGTTTGCCAAAAAAACTCTCGCGACCTTGAGGCGGCTGTGTCAGATTGAGCAGTCAAGCACAGTAGCTCTCCACAGACTGCGCTGACTGAAAACAAAAATGACTGGCTGACGACACAGCTTAATGCTCACTGGTTCAGACAACTGTGGCGTTGCCATTCTTTTCTAAAATGTTTTATTTTTAATCTAATCTTATGTGGTTATGCGTTTGAATTATGCACGAATATTCCCAAACACTATGACAGTGCGATCTCTGTTTAAAATATGTGATTGTTGTAATATTCCTATAAAAATCTAAAATACACGTTTGCATTAAAGTAAAAATTGATGATACATATGTCTTTCGTATGGAAATAAATAGCAAGCACTTTGAGTGTCTTGTTCATCATATTTATTTTCAGATAAAAACAACAGAATTGAAATTATATTATGTTTATCAGCAACACAGCAGGTGTGTGATGACGCGATATCTGCCTTTGATCTCGTTGGTATCTGTTCCGCTTCCAGAGCTCAAAACTGTCCGTCTTGACTGAACTTATTTCAATCCTCCCCTGACTGCAGCCGACTACTCTCGCCTACATTTCAGGCAAGGCGAGTCGCATCTCAAACAAGCCTATTGATTTTTCATGTTTGTGTAAACTATTAACAGCGTTTCATTGGCTGATGACTGTCACATGTTTCTGATTTTCCTTGAGTGTTGCCTCCAGGTGTCCATTATTTCCTTGTTATCTCTTGTGTATTCAAGCCATGTTTGTTTTTTATTGTCAGATTTATGTATTCTGATTCCATTTTCCTGGTTTTGTGTTGCACACTGTAAAAAAATAAATAGTTGAGAAAACGTAAAAAAAAAATTATGCAGACTTTTGAGTTCTCTCAACAATAGTTTTTTTTTTTTGTTTTGTTTTTCTCAGTAAAGATACTTTGTTTAGCCAACGCTAGGCCTGTCACGATTATTACATAACCACCTGTTTGCGGTTATTTCATCCAACCGCAGTCAATTCAGACAATCACGATTATTGCGCTCCTTTAGCAACCACAAAAAAAGGCAGCGCATTCATATAGGCCGTAAACACTAAGTTTCAGGAGTGACAACAGCATTTAAATGTGGCAGTGAAATCCCCTAAAAGACTATAAACTGCATGATTGACAGCTTGAAACCATAGCAACATTGTGTTTAGTTTTTGTTATTGTGACAAAAGTAATAGCAACAAAACGCTCATTATTTTCAGCAGTTTAACTGAAGAACAGTGGACGGAGGCACTGTGTTTTGTTTATTCTTGCTTAGGCTGCTTTGCAGAGTGTGTGCTGTCTATGTTGCCATGATCAGTCATTACAAGCACTATTTGTGCTTGTTGTTTAAGCATGGATCAAAAAGCGATCGAGTTTATGAAGTTATGAGCAGACATGAGTCGCTATATATTGGTCTTATTTTTAGCATAAAGCATTTGGATTTTGTTTTTTATGGTTTTGTTTACGCAGATTTTTCTAGCAAGATCTGGCAACACGAGCGAGTCAATGCTCATGTTGCTCTGATACTACTTCCCTGTGATTCACCCATGGATTCACCACACATACAGAAGAGAGACACATCTACGCATGGTAAAAACCTCATTAACACCTAGTTGTTCAGTTCAGTTTCACACACACTGCATTAGACCCGAGTCCGTTTTTCTTCCCCCTTCTCCCACAACAGCTTACTATTTCAGCTCACGTCAGCTGCATTCTCAAAACTCTGGCAATCTGATAATACCCAGAATATCAAAATCAACTGCGGGCGGCAGATCATTTTCTTATTTAGCACCCAAACTCTGGAACAATCTACCTAACTTTGTTCAGGAGGAAGACACACTCTGTCAGTTTAAATCTAGACTTAAGACCCATCTCTTTAACCTGCCTTACACATACCACATTAACACATTTCTATAATTCAAATCCGTTAAAGGATTGTTAGGCTGCATTAATTAGGTCAACTGGAACCAGGAACACTTCCCATAACACCTGATGTACTTGTTGCATCATAAGAAGAATGGCATCTACTCTAATATTAGTCTGTCTCTTGCTTATTCCGAGGTCAGCATTGACACTCAGATCCAGTCTGTATCCTGATCAGATGGTCACTGCAGTCCCCTGATCCAGTCCGTATCCAGATGGTGGATCAGCACCTATACAGGTGCAAATTGCAAATTGCACTTCCTACTATTGGACTTTGTTTGAACATTTAGGGTAATTTTGTTGGTCTGGCAAGTGTTTTTATGTAGTTTCAAGAAAATTGCAGACTTAAAATGTTTTGTAAACTGGAAAATATGCAGTTGCATTTTTTACAGTGCACTTTTTAATAAAAACACCTGCACTCACTGTACATTCTCCATCTTCACCTGGCATCCTTGCATTACAATCCTTGCATTACAATATTCAACAGCTGCTTCAGCATCAATGAAATTACATCTTCCAGCAACTGCAATGATTTTACTTTTGTTAAATGTCACATATGAATTACATTTATTAACAATCACTGTTATTTTACTGTGACTAAGGGTACTTTTTACTCAACAATATACTAAAAACATTTTTGAAAAGCTCCCTGCTTACATGGATCCTTAAAAATGTGGGGAAAAACGGCTGTATTAAGAAAGCCTGGTCAGTAGTTGGGAAACTTATGCTTGCGTATTGACTACAATTTATATGCATGACGTCTTCTATTTCATGTGCAGTTATAACGATCCATTTAATAAAACCAGGGGTGTCCATTCCTGTTCTTGGAGGGCCAGTGTCAAATACACCTAGTTAAATACACCTGAACCAGCTAATCAAGGTCTTCAGACTCACTAGAAAATTCTAAGCATGTGTTGGTGCTGGTTGGAGCTAAACTCTGCTGGACTTTGTTCCTCCAGGAGCAGGACTGGACTCCTTACATGAAGGGCTGAAGTGTGTGTCCGTCAGGTCTTCCTCTCACACACTGCAGTGTTAAGCCCAGCATTTCCAGTCTTCACCAGCCACTGCTTCCTCAGATTGGCTCACCTGAATAAAGCTTCATCAACAGAACTACACTGGCACACAGTTAATTCATATAACCAGACTCTACTGAGCCAGACGTACGCCATGCAGCTCAGTGCAGTCAGTTACTGATGATCGGCAGCCAAATGTGTGGCAGTGCTGCCACTGTAAATGATATGAAAACACTGGAAACCCCATTTGACCTCCTTTGACTGACCAATCCATAATTCATTAATTATTCATAGTAATTATATCAACATGAAAATCTATTTTGTTTCCTTTCTTACAAACACTTATCAACTCAACGTGCCAAGACCAAACATGAATGGAGACACAAACTGATGCAGACGCTGAATCATTTTAATAAAACTAAACAACCCACGAGTATCAGATAGCACAAATGTCAGTCTTCATCTTCATGCTGTTTATTATCCTGTTAATACTGTATGATCAGATATTTTCCACAGGAACAGGATAACAACAAAAAATGTCCATAGTCTTTCTGTGATGGAGTTGTGTTTAGCACAGACACATGCACTTTTGAGCATCCGTTCTCTTTCTTTTTTGACAGACGTGTGGTGTCTGACAGATCACACACACACACACAAACACATTCAGCCAAGTTCCCTGTAATACCACACACACATTTACATGAGTACATAACCTGTGCAGAAGAGCCGTGTGTCATTTTCCAGAATAACATCACATAAGATATGCAAAATATAAACAAAAGTTCAACCATTGCACTTTGGACATTTAACATTTTAGTAACAAGTTTTTTGTCTTTTGGAATAGCATGGTGCTATAGTACATTTTAAAGTTCTATAGCATCATGCATTATTTATGTTTATTTATTTATTTTTACAAAATTTCCCAAGCTGATTTTCCCTGGAATTTCAGGTATCATTTTCAGGTAGCCTATCAGTTTTTGTTTTGTTTTGTTTTGTTTTGTTTTGTTTTATTCAAATTATTACTGGTGTATTCATTAACACCCTCAATGGACAGACTAAAGTTTCATAATGTATCTTAATAATACATTTTAAAAACCCATGGTACACATCCATAACATAAACCTCGTATTGGTACATAATAATGGTATGTTTGAGAACCGGTATCAAGAAAAAACAAATGTTCTCGCTCCCACTCAAAGAACTGCAGTATTTCAGAAAGAAACGAACGCAAATGAACGGGATAGTTAACAGTTGAGAAGACACTCGAGCACTAATGAGTGAATGTTTTCCGCAGGCGTGTGCGCGCGCACTATTGCAGCAACAGCAGCAGCAGCAGGACAGTGCGGGAAACACCGAGCAGAACACACGTGTGTCCATTTAATAGGTCATGCTACAGCAACACATCAAACAGCCGCGGATATTCTGTGGGGCTGTTTGTTGTGCGCAGACAGCATCAGTGCGGCGCCCTCTCACTCAGCACCATCCTCACGACCTCCGATGAAGATGCGCATCATTCAAATACTCCATTACCACGATACAGAAGACAGACTAACCTTCCTCCTCTCCCATGCGTTCGTCCTTCCAGGTGCAACAGAGCAGCATCAACCTCATTCAAGCCTCGGACCGGGAGCACCGCAACAGAAACTCCCTTCTGCGGTCAGACTCACTGGAGAAATGCGGCCACTGCTGCCCGACCGCGCGGACACTGTAACGCCCTACTATTGCAAAGGCTCGCCTCATAAATATTACGCACGCAGCGTTACGCTGCTGTCTGATTTGCTGAAGGCTTTAAATCAGCAAGAAGGCGGGAGTCAGCTGGCGAACTGTGGACTGTGGGACGGCGAAGCTTTCCTTATATGTCACGCGCCTGGGCGCTTCCCGAGAAAACTGTAGCGCGCGCACAGCCTTTGCCATAGTACGATTCAATCTCGACTGAAACAGGAAAAACGGGCCAAATGAACACTATCCCTGGAAAATAATGGTGGCGCAATCATGTGTGTGCGCGCGCGTGCGCTTTCACAGTTTCTCTGGAGGAGTGAGGTCATAGTCAAATGACTAGATGCTAGATGTTTATCTGGATACTTTGTGACGCTGACTAAGAGAAAAGGAAGTAAAATGTGCAATACTAACAATGTCTATTGTCCAAAAATATACATTTTATTTGAAGGTTTCCATTATGCTATTTTTGTCTTAGAAAGTGTCATTGAGTCTAGTTTCATAGACTTCGTAGAACAAATGCAGGAGTAGAAAGTACAGCTGTGCAATATCAAAATATCGCAAATGTACATATAGCAATATGCATATCACTACAGCTTGCAATCTTTGGGGCCATGAACAAAAG
The DNA here is from genome assembly GCA_033026305.1 of Cirrhinus molitorella. Lineage (NCBI taxonomy): Eukaryota > Metazoa > Chordata > Actinopteri > Cypriniformes > Cyprinidae > Cirrhinus > Cirrhinus molitorella. Next base: position 31,310,305 of record CM065134.1, on the reverse strand, counting down.
ACAGAGAAGATCACTCACTGCTCTTGCCTATAACTTTTGTGGCTTGGATAAGAAACAAGGAATTTATTGTGGTTTTTCAGGAGCTCCTGATACATACATACATATAAATAGTGTTCAATTGAGGGGGTCCCTTGGTTTTTCAATAAAACTATAATAGCTCATCTATCCCCCAGCCTCCAACTTCAGTAACATGTTATGGTATTACAAAAAAAAAAAAAAACAAAAAAAAATACTGAGACATGAATTTAATGAATTGTGATTTTTTTATAATTATTAAATCATCCTCCTCTCATTTTTACCAAGCTGTGCCTCCCCCGACAAGCCGCCACTGTTTTATACAACAGTTTAATAAACTAGAAGTTAATATTAAGAGACTTACATTTTAGACATCATATAGCCTCTTTGTGCTCTATTTCGCCAACAAAAAATGGTTCCAAACAAAGCCACAGTACTGTTTTGCATCTCTAAACAACACAACAGTGTTTTGTTCCTGAATGAACCCAACCATTTAAATGATTTGGTTCAATCGCAATGACTCACTTACTAAAAGTGACTTGTTGGCACCCATGACCGTTTTAATTTTACATGTAAAGTACCTTCTCATTTTTTTTAAATAATTTAAAATATCAGAATTCAACGTTTTAAGAGTAAAATATCAAAACATTATTTATGCATTTGCATCTGTAAGTTAAATGCATTCATGTCCTGCATTAAACAGTGGGTAAATACATTACAATGTACATTCAGATGCAGTGCACTGAAAAGATTCTATATTCTATATGACTTTATTGATTAAATATAAGAATTTTACACAAAAGATAATGCACACTTTAAGAATGAAGAATGGCTTTATGAAAAATTGCCCATAAAAGGAAAAAAATTACTTTAAACTTGTTAGAAAATATAAATTTCCTTGGCTAGATATTTAATTCTTCTTTGCTTAGCGATTGTTTGGTACATCTAATTCACTGATCATTGTAAAATAAGCTTTTATCTTAAATTTAGGTTCTCTCAATGCTAACAGGGACAAGACAACAATTTGAATCATATTTATATGAAGTTTTATTTATTTATTTTATGGAGGAGGAGGGGGGTCTGGTTAGGGGGACCCCCCAAGAGCTTTGACACAATTTGAACACTACTTATATAAGGGGTGTAACAATACGCGTATTCGTATTGAACCGTTCGGTACGCATTACAAACCGAACGATACGATTCGTTGGACTAATACTATTGCATCTGGAAAATAAAAGAACTTACAGAGTGTGAAATATAATGTTCTCAGTGCCACTGTACTCAACAAGGCAGCCCAAACGACATAACAGACAAACTGATGTCTGCCTCTTCCACTCTCAAAGAAAAACACAATACTCCAGGAGGGTAACAGTGAGATAGTTTGTTAGAATTTTCCTTCTTTTCCTTGATTTTATTCACTTTTAAACAGCTTGTAAATAGCATATAAATGCCTGTGCGCATTTTAGTTTCGCTTTTGAATTGTCGCCAAATTCGACGTCAATTGATTGAATTGACAACAACAAAGCAGTACGGGAAACTCACTTATATTAAACATAGAATGATTCATAACAAAACGAATACAAATATAGGAAATATAGGCCTAATATAAAATAAATAGCCTACTGGAGATCAGCAAACGGTGGAAGCTTCCAAAATCATCTTAGATAAACAGCAAATGTCTAAAATATTTTTAAAGCAGGCACTTTTGTATTTTGTTTTGAAACTAGGCCTAAATATTTCGCCAACATCTTGTTTTTTTTCACCTCACTAGTCAGTTCGACTCACACTCCTCATGTGATAAATGATCCGACTCCTATCGCTGATCTGAGATGCATAATACTTTATGATGTTAGTTTTAATAAACAAAAATATGTAAAAATCAAGGAATTTTCTGCCATTTTTCTTTTTGCTGTATCGAAAACGTACCGAACCGTGACACCACTGTGTCGTATCGAACCAAACCGTGAATTTTGTGAACCTTTACACCCTTAGTATGGAAGTTGACAGAATATACTACATGACACAAGATTAAAGTTGACATAACTATTTTGTTATAAAACTGTTTCATATGAGCATGTGGCATTATCGTAATCGACTGTGTTTATTTTATGAAATCTATGTGTGGTAGCTGTTTTGTTAAGTTAAGCAGTGGTTTACAGTGATCTCAGCTAAGGGGGTTTTAAACATGTCGCAACATCCCTTGTTTCCTAAATTCACCATAAGCCACAGTGGCGGTTTGTGTTTCTCATTTTACACAAACATACACACCAAGAGACATGTTTTGTTATTTATTTAAAATATTTTATTTCATTTTTCACTAGAGCAGGTAAAATGCCGGGATTTCCGGGAACTAGTCAGAATATAGGTTGTGGAAAAAGTGCAACAGCCCCGCCCCTTTATTTAAATAAGATGGAAATCCCACGGCACAATAGAGAAGACCTGGTAGGGCTCACAGGCAGGTCAAATACAGCACCAGGTACATTAATACATGATAAAGTGTCTCTCCAGATGGATCGAAAAACAGTATCAACCAAGTATAGCAAAAACTGACACATTATATGTTTGATAATACATTGGCTAGTGAGGCTTTTGGGATAGACGGACACACACACACACACACACACACACACACACACACATTGAGGGGATTTACATACATCACCTACACACACACACTCACACACTCACTCACTCACATCTTAAAATATCACACACAGTTTTGCAAGTTCCACAGTGACTACAATGCAGAAGCTATTTAAAGCAAAGAAGTTATTGTCATATGATGTGTACAAACTCGATAATTGGTCAACATGTCAAGTTCAAATGGTGCAAAACAAACAACGTAAGGCAAAGTAACCTGTTGTTAAATGATCCAACCTACTGTAAGCGTACGCTATACATATATATAGTTTATATGTATACATATATAAACTAATTCTATGTGAATACACAGCGATTAAAGAAACACATTCTTGGTCAAATGATGGAAGCACCTGTAGTCCCCGGGTCCAGGGAAAAACATAAGCACATCTTTTAATCTTCCAGGTTTAAACATACATAATGTACAAGTCAGAACTACGATTACTATTTTACAGAGTTACTTTCAGTTTGTTCCCTTCACCGGACAGATACCAAAACAGATGATTGATATTAGACATAAGCTGTCATTCACTTCTGCTTGTTCTTAGCATAATCAGAGCAAAGCTCTTCATACTTCACACAGTATGCAAGAATGAATGCTGCGATCGAGCCGCGCGCCGTCGCTGTCAGGGGTCTGTTAGTCGACGTTCAGCCATCCACAAAGCTCTCTTAGCGTAACATGTATTTCTATGCCTGGAATATGCCTTTGCACGCATATTACTATGGCCTGGTTACAAAAGCACCAAGCATCTCAAATCAGAAGATCAGATTCAAATCCAAGACACTCACTGATGCTTCATGAAAGCCTAAATCATCTAGAGGGGGTGAATCTCACAAAACACGTCAAGAACATGTCATGGGCCACATTTCATCGCAAGATAAAAAGAAATTATATTTTCCTGAAGAAAATAAAATAAATTCAATATAAAAGTATTTATACATCATGGACGTATTTGTTTTTAGTGCCTTTAAAACCACTTTTTGTAGCACATTGTATTACAGTAATGAGAATAAAATATTTAATAATTAATAATTACAAATAATAAAATCCTCAAAAGTAGAAGCACCGAATGCATTTGAATTTTGGTTGAATTGTAACAGAATATGTGCTCCTAAAACAGGCTTAATTTTCTTTATGCAAAATATAATTTCTTTCTGTGCGTGTGAGAGAGTCACCCATAAAGGACTGTAATGCACAGAGAGCTGCTGAAGGGTAAAAATAACAGGCATACCCCTGAGCTGAAGCACAGCCAAATGTGAAGTATTTCAACCCAGAGTTAAATCAGCAGTATGACAGGACGCTTTCACTCACTCTAAACCTGCATGCTAGAAAATGTCGCACAGGCAAGAAATGCCGTTACTTAAGAGTCTAGAGTGCGAGATCGTGACTGCAACTGAGCAAAAGAGCTTCGGGTGGTCTCAGAAACGTCCACAAATAAGAGGTCGGTGGTTAAAACGGTTACAGTTACAAAACAGCATTGCTAGCTAATCAAACCGGTTATATGCGACCCTCCACTAGGGAACAGTAACGCGATGGAATGTGCCATTAGGATTGGAATTCTTTTTCTCAAAACACTAGACGTTGTTTCAGGGATTTGAAATTGTTACAAATATCAGTACAAAATGTATCACTTGTGCATGTTGGGATTGTTTGTTTGAGTATCAAAAGTACATTCTAGAGCATGCAGTAGCACCATGTTTCTTGAGGTCACTTCACATCTCAAGAGATCCTTTACTTTCTTCTCCTCCCGCAGTATTTTCCTTGGCAGCCGGCTCCACCTGCAGAACAACACCACAGACAAAACCTCATCATACACTGAATAAATATCTTCATTTGTGTTTTGAAGACGAATGCAAGTCGACAATAATCATTTTGGGGTGAACTATCCCGACAATGTATTGATATCAGTTCTTCTGATGTCAAGGCGAAAACATTTGAACTGATTTCACCCATCCGAATGGAGTCTGAACTAAAAGCGGAATGATCCTCCAGAGCATCTTGACTACTTTATGACGTCTACCAATGCGGCTCTGTTTTATAAACTCACATATGTTCAGTGAATTACGTAAATCCAAACTTCAGAAGAAGGAGGTCAGTGTTTGGTGTGATTTAGGATCAGGACGTTTAGTTGAGGACATCAGAAATGAGAGCAGTGATTATGAGAAATCAGTGATTATGTGGCGGCAGGGATTAATTCTGTCTCATCGGTTCACAGCAGACTCTCGTACCTCGATAACCTGCTCCCAGGAATCCTGTCAGTCCACCTCCGTATTTGGCTGCTTTGGCTGAGGACAGAAGTACACATGAAACACACATTAAAGAAGAACTAATAGAATCTGTGCCTTGATTGCAATGTAAGTGGCAAATGCATAAATGTAAATGTAATGCTGGATGTGCTAACACTGGTAATCGTGTGCTTTATTTACACGTACCATCAAGAAAGTTAGCAGTATCTCTACAGTTTCAGAACTGATTTGCCGGTATTTCTCCTGACAGTTCACATTTGAAAGTTTAGAGTGTTTAGAACATAGTGCGTGATTGTATGGACCACTTTTATTATGCTTGTTTTGCTTTCAATTAGCAGCTTGGATATCTAATGTATGTAGTTTAGAGGTAAGAACAATGTCGGTTCAACAACCAGAGCTCAGTCTAACTGCATCTTCCAGTGATGTTTTAAGGTTTTTAAGTGTGTTTACCTTGTTGTTGTGACAGTCCTGCTCCGTATCCCCCTAAAACACAAGAAATCATTGCATTATTATGAGCTCTCTTACCAAAAATAAGTATACTTCATGTTTATTTGATTAAGTATACTTAAAGTTCAAGTATATTTTTAAGTATACTGTACTTTATGTAGTATGTATACAAATGTCAGTGTACTATTTCAATACTCATTGGGACTAAATTGGCCCACTTCCTATATAAAAGTATACTTTTAAGTTAGGGTGACCATACGCCCTCTTTATCCAGACATGTCGTCTTTTTGGACTTAAAGAATGTCTACAGTGTCAGGGATTCGGCTTTTGCTTTCTACAGTCGCCATTCATTGTGTTTGTATCAAAGCCTTGCGCTGGACATTTTCTTAATACCCCTCCCGCAAACGTTCTAATATTGAATATCATTTTCGCGCATCACAGGGCCGCTATCAATATGCAGAGTATTTAAATCGCTTTGGATGCAGCTCTTGTTTGATGTAGGGTTGCCAAATCCACATTTTTCACGGAATTGAGCTGATTTTAAACTGTTGCGGCGGGTTGATTTTCACTTGTAGGTTAAAATCAATTTACTGAAATGCTTGTATTGAAACATTTTGCATTCAACATGTGATAAAACTGTAGTAGATATTAGTTTTGTGAAGGGTGGCCACTGTGGTAGAAAGCTTTTTATTTGTGATCAAGCTGCATTAGTGACTGTAAAATATGTAGCTTTGGTATGGAAATGACATACTAAAACTAGGACCCCCGTTCGACATCCCCTTTTTTGAAAACTAAGTTATGGTCACCCGATTTTAAGTAGTAAACTTTTAGTACACAACTAGTTTACATCTGTGTTTTCAGTTTGTGCAAGTATACTAAAAGTGAACTTATAGGTATACTGATAGTTTACTAATTAAAAACTTTTTATGCATTGTTAGTATACTTTGAAGTATAGTCTCAGTAATCTACTAGTTTAGTAGTTTTACACTGCAAGTATGCACGTCGTAAGTTTTCTTTACGTTAAGATTACATAATGCTTTAAGTCTCCTACTATGTCATTATTTAGGTATTAATTTGTATATATTTTGTTATATGAATATCTGAACATACAAAACATCAAAAGAAAGAACAGGGTACAAAAACATTTTATTCTAAACACTTGAGTGTGGGTTTCATAGATAAAATAATAGAAATAATAATAAATAAACATCATTTTGAACAAAAAGCTAAAAAAAAGACTATTTATGATAATCAAAATGTAGATGGAGTTGATCAACACTCTAAAGCTTGACAGTCCTTATTACCTCTTCATGAGTCGACATTTTATTCTATAACGTTACACAGTTTTACATATCTATGGTTTTGATGCTGTTTTATGTCTGACGATTGTGTTAAATTACATGTGGAAGCATCTGTTGTTTCGTTTTTTTCTTCACTTGTGTTTTGGAAATTCTGTACAGAAGATGTGCAATAGCGCCCCTAGCATAAAACAATGACAACACAGATTCTCAGCGCACAAGTATAGCTCTCAAATAGTCTTTTTCTAAGTATAAGTCAGGTATACCTAATGCTGCGTTTCAGGCAACCCTTTACCCAAACCCATGACTTCCCACCCGTGAACTCGTACTAGATCGATGTACTCCCAGTTCTGCACTCTGACGTCACATAGCCCACGAACCAACAATGGCAGCCCCTACGGATGTATTTCAAAATATACAAATGGCGTAAAATAAAAGGTATAACAGCTTCTCTTGTCTTATGCTCCATTTTCCTCCTCTGTCTCCCTTAAATAAGCAAGAAGTAACCTTGCGCCTTTGGCGATAGAAATGATTTGTAAATGAGCATAAGCTTAGAACGCTACAAGGTCGTGAGTCGTGGTTTGAAGCTGTGATTTACTAGCTCAAAAACCTGCCTGGAACGCAGCATAACTGTCATTATATACTTCTCAGAAATATACTTAAAGCACATTTCTGAGAAGTACATAAAAAGTATACTGAAAACAAGTATATTAATAGTATATTTAAATGAACTTATTCTTCATAAGGGCTGTTCAAACCACATGAGTGACAGAGAAATGTGGCATTGTGTGCAAGTAAAATGAAGAATAACGGTGTGAAATAGATGCCTACAGGAACTGTGAGTAAGCCAACAGACAGTGTCAGCATTACTGTTTGTTCCAGCAGGAGATTTATGACCAGCTGTGACCAAGAGCATCTGGACGGAAATAATAATAAACCCACAGAGCATCTCTACGTTTTGTGATTATATAATAAATAACACATAATAGCGTGTCGTAGGACTGCACCTTGAGCGTGAGCATTAGCAAGCACAGAGAATGAAATTATAGTCGGAATGCAAATACACTTTGCATGATATTTGCACTGCAAGGCGACGCTTTTCATAGTGAGTGGATTTCAGCAGGCCAGTGTCAACACCTCCTTCTGTAATGATGAATGACTGTTTTCAACTTATTATCTGTCAGGATATACTTCCTTTTCCTTGAGATAGTGCAGGTTCTTCTTTCAGAACAAAGTTTCTTAATTTTTTCAATGTGTTTGAATCATCTGGTGATTCTCTAATTTTACTGGATGTATGAAGTCAGTTCTCCTCAAGTTCTCTCACGTCGTTTAGCACAGGTGTAGTCTATTACTTTGACTATTCATATAATACACTAACGTTTGGTGGGTTCTACATCTAAAACACACACACATATATAAATGTTTTCTTGGCTTGAAACTAGGTTAAATCATCTGTTAAAAGCTGATTTTTTAGTCAAATTGAGCTAAAGACTGTTGAGAATTTTATCAAAATGTGGATCTCTATCTCTAGACGAGAAACATACTAGAGGGACTGAATTCCATATTGAGATACAATATGAATTTAGCCTTGGATTATTTCTATAAAACGATACCTGGATATGCTTGTGGATATCCTCCATATCCTCCATATCCTCCTGGAACTACACCACCTGTAGGAAGAAAAGACACAAATATGTCATAAAAAAACATTCCTGTTACTGTTAACAGAATCACACATAACTGGCAGAGCTCAGCACCAGTAAAGGCCTACTTTAAGCACTGCTTCTATAACACCTCTTCTCAGCTAGCCACATCATTTACAGTCAAATCTGTGTCTATAGCACAAAAATCGTATATTCAATAACATTTATAGATGCCAGTTAAAATCTGCATGAAGCAATCATTCTTTGTACAGTTAATGCTGGGCCTCACCTGGCTGTGCGTATCCTGTACCCAAAGAGCCGTAGCCTGTTAATAAAATTAGAGGGGAAACGCTCAACACAATTATAGCTCACACAATTTAGAGAGAGAGAGAGAGAGAGAGAGAGAGAGAGAGAAAAAACAAACTCACAATAAATCTGTTGTATTTGTAAAAAAAAAAATCCCTATATTCTCTACAACTCCCCAGAAGATGTGCTGTTAACTAAAGCTTTAGTGTTAGAGCTTTGAAAATGACAATTACATTTTGCTTTTGAAATACAGTGCGTTAATTCGTGTTGCAGGACATTGCAGAATATTTTGTATGCTTTATTTTGCTACCTGGTTTAGGTGGTTTAGCACCAGTTCCAACACCTGCTGGAAAGCCTCCACCTGCAACAAGATGATCCCACTGTCTTTAACAACAGCCCAATTAAAAGCAAAAACGATTTCAGTATTTTGGCAGAAACTGTCATTGCTGTTGTATTTGTCATGTTACTGAATCAATGCGGCCCCTGTAGAGTTGGAAGTTGGGCATTATCTGTCTGATCTCTCATTAAAAGCAAATTCAGTATTTATTTATATATATATATATATATATATATATATATATATATATATATATATATATATATACATACACACACACACACATACATTTCCTTGATATAACACAGATGATATGCGGACAGAGAACTTTATCACAAGTGATTTTACCCTGCCCCCTAGTGTGTATGTTCAGTATTTTGACAGAAACTGACATTGGTGTTTTGTTTGTCATGTTACAGCAGGGGTTCTCAACTCTGGCCTGTGAGATCCATTTTCTTTCAAAGTTTAGCTCCAACCTTGATCAAACTCACCTGCCTGTACCCTTCTAGTGATCCAAAAGAACATGATGAACTTGTTCAGGTGTGTTTTATTAGGGTTGGAGCTGAACTGTCCAGGAAAATGGATCTCGTGGGCCAGAATTGAGAACCCCTGGGTTACAGAATCAAGGATGTCCCTGTAGAGGACATCACAACTGATGTAATTTCTTAAATTATTGCCACTTTCAGTTTGGTGTTCAGATTACTAGGAAACAACCCCCTTTAGTTGTTTCACATAGCAGTCACTGAACTTTTTTTTTTTTTTTTTTCATACAGTGTCAGGTGTTGTATCTTCATACAAAATTTGCTAGGATCTGCATTTCCTGCTATCCCTTAAGACCTATCCTCAAGGCCAGCCCATCAATTTAGCCCAACATCAATGAAAATCCCTGTCAGCAACTTGGGGAAGTGTTTGACTGACTTCCCAAACATGGCCAGGAAAATCACAACCTTCTTATCTGAGCAAATGATCCAGAATATAGTGCCATATATGGTCTTCATTCTTTCACCTCACATCCAAGACACTAATATTTTGATCAGTTTCTGGAGCACCCTCCTACCTTCACTAACTACCTTCACTGCAAATCCTCTGTACAGAAGTCTACAGATGGACAGTGCCTTCATACCTTCAAGCATCTCACTCACAGCTGTAAATGCACTTGCCATATATTTTTATTCAAAGTGATGTGTATTTCATTGAGAACATGCATTTTATGATCAGTTCATGTATTCCCTGGGAACCCATTACCTCAGTATTGTTAGTTCAATGCATTACATTTTAAGCTACAAGAACACTGCTAAATTGTCAAGTATTGGGCATCTCACCTGCTCCAGGAATGAGTCCAGGAACAGCCCCTGCCCCTCCAACTCCCCCTACACCGCCTGCTCCTCCAACACCTGGACCACACACACACACACACACACACACACACACACACACACACACACACACACACACACACACACACACGCACACACACACACACACACACACACACACACACACACACACACACACACACACACACACACTGATGAGTCAGCATACAATAATTTTCAGATTTGAGAACTCTTCTAAGCTTGCTTGAACATGATTTTCCACATTAGGTCCAGTATAATTCCAAATAGAAATACATTTTCATGCCACATACCAGAAATTCCTGTATTTGTGGTCATCAGCATTTTCTGATTAAATTTACAATGAAGGTGTTTACATTAACTTAGAATTTCACTAGGTTTCACGCAACTGAATTTCAAGCAACTGGGATATCATTTTAATCTGCTTATAGCAGTCAAGTTAAGATTTTGAACAATTCATTACATTATCACAATATCCTTGTGCATGTGAACTTGCTGCCCGAGTAATCTGAAGCAAAGATACTTATACAGATATATTTCAGGGGCGGCCAACGTCGGTCCTGGAGAGCGACAGTCCTCTTGGGTAGCAAGGGAACTCTGCAGGACTGTGGCTCTCCAGAACCAGTGTTGACCACTGCTGGTATATTTGATCTTACCAGGGGCTTTCAGAGGTTTGGCTCCAGGTAACACACCAGTTCCGATTCCAGATACTCCAGTGCTACCAGGATATGGGCCTAAAACAACAGGAATAAGGAACATTCCACATTATTTTGACTTAGGTATGTTTTTAATGTGTTTTTCTTTTGTATTAATGGACTAACAATATTTACCATATCCATATGGGTAAACCCCACCAGGAACTGTAAACATAAAAGTGTACTTTACACTCAAATATAGGCACCTATGGCAAAACTATCAAGAGGAATGGTATTTCAGCATATTAGCATAAAAAAATAATTGTTTGGTTGCAGATTCTGTGTAAACTGTACAGAGCAGTGCTTTTCATATGACAGAACTTACACTTACACATCAAGACTTTTTTTAGCCTTGTGTCATTGTACTTTATTAGACTGTAGTTCTGAATGAGTGCATATTCATGTATTTACAAAATATTGCATGGCTTCACCATAGTGGTTGCCACAGTGAACTATGTCACAATTGAGTTTATCCTGCCTCCTTGTGGTACAACTAAGTAATGCACACAAAATCCTTACTGTGGATTGTTTTCTGAACATTTTTCTGACTGTACACAACTATACAGCTTTGGACTGAGAATTTTTGTTTTTGAATCTTGATTTTTTTTTTTTTTATAGGGTGATTCCAAGTAAATGGGGCACATGTCAAGTTAAATAGGAAGTGGCTGGGTTTTGACAGGAAATAATACATTGTGTTAAAGGAAGCCTATTCAACTTCACTCACAGCTCAGGACTGATGATGTATCTGAACTCTAGGACATATCATTTTAGGTAAGTCACACCTAATGTTGTCTAATGTTGTATATTGAGGACTTACCAGCTCCAGGTTTAGGGACACCTGCATTCAAACACAGAGAACACAGATGTGTAAGCTGTTGGACACATACTTACTGATGCTGGTTAACCACATGCATACTATCGATTTGTACTCACCAGCACTAGGCACTTTTTGTGCACCACCTGAGGAACAGAACATACCATGATTATAAGCATATAGCTACAGTCAGATGAATGCACAAACACAAGCTACAGCTCAATAATGAATACAACAGCTAGTGTATCCAACATTGACCCCAATCTGGGTCGTTCTCAGGAAACAGTATATTTTGGGCCCCCATGACTGACTGATATAATATCTTTGCAGATGTTAAGGTTTTAATAGATCTAACCTAATTCATGACCACTAGAATTTAGTGGGCTATATTTAAATTAAACAAATTTTACAACTGGTCATACTCCACAGTTTAACACTGCGGTCACGTGATCATTTTCCATGAATTCTTATCACAAAGCACAAAAATACTGAATGTAAAAATAAAGGTGTGGTCAAAACACATTTGGAAACTCAGGCTGTTATCATCCACCCAAACACTGACTTTTAACCACATAACAAGGTTGGGACAAAACATAATTCCACAGGTTTTCTATTATAGTATGTGATTTAAAAAACAAACAAACAAAAAAAAAAACACATTGACAAATGGCACAGCAACCTAAGAATGACCCATTAACAGATTCTGAATGGGTTTCCACATACAACAGATTCTAAAGTTTAGTTTAATACAGAGAAGACTTGAAATCAGGGTCCAAAATTAACATTTGACGTCACCCGCCAGTGGAGGGTGAAGTAAGGAAAAAAAGATTGTCCACAAAAACAAAAACATGACATATCGGCCATGAAATTGCATTCTGCATTTATTTTTCTAAAATATATTTTATGTTTTTTTTTCTTGTATACTTGTGCCACATGCATTATCATATTTAAAGGGGTCATGACATGAGACATCAAAATTGCCTTGATCTTTTGGCATAAGAGGTATATGTACCATTAAAACATCCTGCAAGTTTGATAACTTACAACGTCCTCCTTATTACAAGGAAACCATTTACTTAATCAAGCTCCAAAAATGTCTCTTTTGGATCTGAGTGACCTCACAAGGGCACAAACAATGCCTCCAGAGCAAGACAGAAACAAATAGTCATTTTCCCTTCATTGGCCCCGCTCAAAGGCAGGTTAACAATGACAACAGGACAAACGAATGAGTGTAAGAACATTTGCTTTGACATGTTCAGTTTAAACAGCTTGTTCACATCTCTAAACAGACTTTAGAAGGATCACAGCATCAGAAACAAGTGGATGGTTTATTTTAATGGCACCCCGGATCGTTTCCGAGGATGATATGTTTGTTTAGAGCGTTTTGTTTATGCAACCGGAGCACGAAGTGTAATGAAAAGTTCTCAAAGAAACATTTGTTGAAAGATGAAGCTGTGCTGGACATGACAACAGCTGCATCACAATACATAAGCAAATTATTTCATAATGCTTTGTCTGTAAATGATGGTTTAAGAAACCTCATATTAAATCATATTAATCAAATCATTAAATTTAATCATATTAAAATAATAATAATAATAATTAAAAAATCCATGTCATAAACCCTTTACGATGATCACGTCTCTAGGTCAGACTTTGTGTCACACAAATGTCACTACATGGAGAGAAAGAAAACTGATAAATGAGCTTATCATTTTGGTCCCTGCTTGGAACTGATCATATTGTTTCTTAGTACTTAGTGTGTGTTTTGAAGACACAAAACATCAATGAAAGTCATACATCAAAGATCAAAGATCGGCAAACTTAAGCGCAGATAGCATCAAAGGTTAGAGTGAAAACGAAGAAGCATTAAAGCTAAACAGTAATGGAGCTTTGCTACATTTAGACAAAACATTTGTACATGCAACACAGTGGATCTTACTGGGCTCAGGGGCCTTGCTGATACAATAGCCGTCGGTCCTGCCAAGAGACAACATGTTCCACCTTCAACCCTTGCAGTTTAAAGACAAGCAGCATAGAGGTGACTAGCTCAGAGGCCAGCGGAGGCAGAAACTAAAGGCTGCTGGCATAACAGGGTGCCATTGTGGAGGGCAAGAAGGAAACAAGTTGTCAATCGTTATTTATAGGGCTCCATTTGATAGATGGGGGGGAAAGGAAAATACCAGCAAGCTGACAAGGGGTCAATGATCAGTTACAGGGGAAGAGAGGCTTATACAAATTATCAGCAAACAGATACAGTAATATTATTATCCGTAACAGTTGCCGTTTTTTCAAGTTGTCATTTTAACAGTTGCCCTGTCTCTCAACTGTCTTGCAACTAAAAATAACAAAAACGACAGAAAATAACAAACACAGACAAGCTAGACAACATATTTGGGTTTCATAGGCACGTATCTGACATAAAGTTGTTTGAGATCCTTGTTACTGAAATTTAGCTACCTTCTAAGACACTTAAAAGCATAGTTCAACCAAAAATACAATTTCTGTCATTAATTGCCATACTGACCTGAATATAAGAAACTTGGAAATACATCTGGGTCTAGACTTTAGACTTTGATGTCATTAATACACCCACAACAATAGATGGCACCAAATACACATTAAAATTATTGTGCCAAGAAATACATAATGTAATGTGTTGTAACATTAGAAGATCACGCTTGAAAGTAAAAGAAAAGCTTACAGCAGCATGAGTCGTGACTGTCATGTTAGCCTGATGGGACCAAACTTCCTCTGTAAGCGATTTTAAAACGTAAGACAGTACCCATATTTGAAGACTACAATAAGATTTCAATTCTAGTGTTAATTAAATGTTGGTAGGCTATTATGAGATGGATAGCCTAATTGTTATATAATTCAGATAGGCTACCTGTTATTTTTATGGTATATCAAAAAAAAAAAAAAAAAAAAAAAGTATTTTGTTTAAATGTGATTGCAAGTACATTTTACCAGTATTTACCATCCCTTCAAAACAAAAATTAAAAGAGGAAAAATATGCAATATGCAAATAATAAAATGTTTTCTTAATAAAACACAAGATTTGTGCTTTCAAAAAATCTTGAAAAAGGGGTTTTGTCTTAAACAAACAACATGACCTGCTCTTATCATCCGAACATGGTTGTATCTCTCTATTAGTGATACGGGATCTTAGTGCTGCGTTTGATACTATTGACCACAACATTCTTCTGAATAGACTCGAAAATTACGTTGACATTAATGGAAGTGCATTGACATGGTTTAAATCATATTTATCTGACCGCCATCAATTCGTGGCAATGAATAAAGAGGTATCATATCGATCACAAGTGCAGTATGGAGTACCTCAAGGCTCAGTACTAGGGCCATTACTTTTTACGCTTTACATGTTGCCCTTAGGAGACATCATCAGGAAACATGGTGTTAGCTTTCACTGTTAAGCTGATGATACTCAGCTCTACATTTCTTCACGGCCCGGCGAATCATACAAATTTGAAAAACTAATGGAATGCATAGTCGACATAAAAAACTGGATGACAAGTAATTTCTTACTGCTAAATTCTGAAAAAACTGAGGTGTTAATTATTGGGCATAAAACCTCAGCAAGCAATAACTTAAAACACAGTCTAATACTCGATGGCTACTCTGTAAATTTGTCATCATCAGTTAGGAACCTAGGTGTGCTATTTGATAACAATCTTTCCTTCGAAAACCACATCTCTAGCATTTGCAAAACAGCATTTTCCCATCTCAAAAACATAGCAAAGTTATGACCTATGCTCTCAAAGTCAAATGCAGAAGTGTTAATTCATTGTTTTCATGACCTCCAGGATAGATTATTGCAATGCTTTATTGGGTGGTTGTTCGGCACGCTTAATAAACAAACTCCAGCTGGTCCAAAATGCAGCAGCTAGAGTTCTTACTAGAACCAGAAAGTATGAGCATATTAGCCCGGTTCTGTCAACACTGCACTGGCTCCCTATTAAATATCGTATTGATTTTAAAATCTTGCTAGTTACTTATAAAGCCCTCAATGGTTTAGCTCCTCAGTACTTGAGCAAGCTCTTATCACATTATAGTCCCTCACGTCCGCTGCATTCTCAATACTCTGGCAATCTGATAATACGCAGAATATCAAAATCAACTGCGGCAGATCTTTTTCTTATTTAGCGCTAAAACTCTGGAACAGTCTACCTAATTCTGTTTGGGAGGCAGACACACTCTGTCAGTTTAAATCTAGACTAAAGACCCATCTCTTTAACCTGGCTTACACATAGCCCATTTAAACATTTCTAAAATTCAAATCCGTTAAAGGATTTTTAGGCTGCATTAATTAGGTCAACCGGAACCAGGAACACTTCCCTTAACACCTGATGCACTCGCTGCATCATATCTGCATCTCATCTGCACTACAGATGGAGTTTTGGTTCCTTGCCACTGTCGCCTATGGCTTGCTCAGTTGGGGACAATTAAAATTGTTATTAATTTGGAATTATTGATTAATTTCCTTAAACTAAAATTATTTATGGTTTCTTTTTGCATTAATAACATATTACCTTCCTGTTTGATAATGTAAAGTTGCTTTGACACAATCTGTATTGTAAAAAGCACTATATAAATAAAGGTGACTTGACTTTACTTAAAATTAGGGTTGTCTTATATTCAAGTCAGTACGGTACTCACCTTCATGTCGCTCTCAGATTTTATCAAAAATAGAGTGAACTATCCCTTTTAGACAGATTTACTCTACTAGTTATGGCTAGCCATCTCTCACCTGCCTCAGCAATAGTCCTGGAGATGACCAGTATTGCTATCCAGGCTGTGTGGAGCTACATCTAGTCTGGTTGGTAAAGCCTATGTCGCAGCTGATCAGACTACTGTATCCCTGCACGCCATGGCAGAATTGCTCAGAGAAATAGATGGAGTAAATCTAGACTAAACAGACTAAAACTAGTCTGTTTGGCAAAGCCTATGTTTCGGCTAATTAGACTACTGCATCCCTGGACACCATGGCAGAATTGCTTAGAGAAAGGGATGGAGGCATGGGTTAGACCAGAACTGAGGCAGTTCAAGAGCTACGTCGGACCACAGACCTTGCCAATCACTGGCAAGCCCCCTCAGGAGTGAAAGTGTTACACCTGAGGCATGTTCATTCTCCCACAATGATTTGCCAAACCCGCCACATCAAGTGCACTGGGAGGCACCAGATCCTAGTTGAATTTTTGACCATTCTCTGCAAAATGCCATTGCCAGAACATGGCACCTGCCTCCTCACCCCACTTCAGGTGGTATTGAGGCACAAGAGGTTGTTAGAAAGGTTTCAATATACAGGCATTTAATGCATTACAGCAGTGTGCTTCCCACTACAGTAAATGTTTGGGAGGCACCGTGTTTTGGTAGTGGAAGTTTTATCTCTTTTGAGCAAAGGAGTCCCAGGTTCTGCAGCGACAATTCTGTATTTCTGTATGCTTTTCCGTGATAGTACTGCTCCTGGGAGTTGTAGCAAGTGTAAGGCAGGATGGCGTAGGCCTACTGCCCATAGTCCAGTTCAAGAATAGTTCTCGGACCTCATAGCCCTGGCCCAAGAGTAGTTCTGGTACTTCTGGTAGGCCCTCAATGGGAGATTGCTGTCTCAAGTGCAGAGCCTGTTTCAGTATGCCTGACCAGAGAAGTTGCCTGAACCTCTGAGTCGGAGCAGATATTAAATTCTATTCTGTCAGCTGAAGTTCTTTAGACAGTTTTTGAATGTTAGCACTAATTCCTCCAGCCAACTTTCCGCATGCGCAGATTGACGGAGATAATTCTCTTACTCCCTAATTTCTCATTTTTCACATGAGATCAGATGGCTGAGGCCTCTCTGCCCAGAAAGAGCTTCTTCTTGGACCTATCTACAGTCCTAGAAAGGTTTATCAGAGCCTCTAGAGTCAGTGTGTAAAGGTTGTCCTAGTGAAGGTATGCTGAATCCTGTTCCTGCAGAGTTCAGCTACAACCCCCAAACACACCTGTTTGTAATTATCAAATCCATTTTGTGGTATAGCATAGTTGGTATACATTATTGGTAATGTATGTAACCCTAGTTCCCTGAGTAGAGAACGAGAAACTGCGTCACAGTGCCATACTTTAGGCAGCCTGCACGCCCTACTTCAGACAATCAGAATCTGAGGAAGTAATGATGCAGATGGCTTTTTATGGTCTAGGTTGTGCAGCGAGTTGATCTCTTCATCCACCAATGGTGTGATTGCACACATGCTTCAGACATGCCGAGGGCATTCCCCCTACTCAGGGAACCGGGGATTAAATACGGAACGTTTTGTTTGAGGCACATATGGTTAAGTAAAGGGAATGTTATACTATATATATGTTGTACTATAATTCTGACTGCAATTCAGTCACCACTATTTGTCTGTACAACATTGTAAGATGTTGTATATTATTTGGATGTACTACTACTTTCTTTCTTTGGCAACAAACTGAAATGTAATTACGAGTGCATAGAGAGTGCCCATTTATCAAACAGTTTTGTACTTACCTGGTACAGGAGTCCCTGCAGGAGCAAGGGTTGGAAGTTTTGCTGTGGAGCAAACACATTAGTTCAAATAAAGCATGACATGCTTCATGGCATTTGGTGGAGTAAGGCTATTTGTCGTACCTGGTTTTCCACTCGGTGCAATAGGCAGACCAGTACCACCGGGAACACCAATGCCTGTGCCACCCGGTACGACCACCACGTCACCACCAGGTGTTGCACCGGGAGCTGCTATACCAGTTCCAGTGATCCCAGCACCTAGCAGACAATGGGAAGAAGTGCATCAGATGGAAATCCATCATGCTGCATTACCTTATTAAAAGGCAGGTAAACATAGGTTTAAATGGAGCAATTTGTTAAGAAATATATGAAGATGAAATACTGTACCAGTTTTAGGAGGTTTGACTCCACCAGGATATCCTAAAAACATTGAAATAAGTCTTATTGAGAGCTTGTGATTATTATCTCGCATTGATAGTGACCTGTTCATTGGGTCAGTTGAATCAAGTACCTCCAACCCCGGCTCCTGGTACCAGTCCTGTTCCAGGCACTGTACCTGCACCTCCCGTAACTCCTGCAGGCAAACCATGTCACCATTCAAATCATTACCATGTTCATAATTTTGCTGGTCAACAAAGGTTTTTCTATAATGCTAAACTGGTTTCCTGAAGTTGATTAAAATATTGCAATAAAGATACTGGCATTATGTAATTGGGGTATATTTTCACAGAAGATTACTTGTATGTCTACATACTTCTTTAATATTAAATAAAAAACTATTAATATGCAGTGTCCTAAAATACTATATTTATATCACCCAGAGGCTGTACATTTTTTGTTTATGTATTTATATATATATGATTTAAAAAAAAATTAAAAATTGCTATTCATTTGTTTTTGTGTAAACATTTAATAAGTATATATATATATATATATATATATATATATATAAACTGAATATAAAACCTTGGAATACCATCTATGATAGACATACAACATGTCTCTCACCATATTTCGGAGGTTTAACTCCTGCTGGATACCCTGCAATACCATAAATTCATTTTAGAAAAATACACTTTTAGATCACAATTTATACATAATGCTTGCTTAATTATTATGAGAATTCAGTTAAATTTAAATATTTTAAGTTTAAGACTTTAGGATTTAGGCACAAGTGAACAATAATTTTAATCAACAAATGTATTGAATAAATGGTGAAACTGTATGTTTAATAAAAATGGAGACCTCCAGGTACACCTCCAGGTACTCCACCAGGTACTCCTCCAGGTACTCCTCCAGGTACTCCACCTGGTACTCCACCTGGTACTCCACCTGGAACACCTGCCCATGGATGAGATTTGCCATTAAAATCATGATGAAACAGAAGTAGCGACAGATTTGTATTTCCATAATGCACATCCAAGTGTAGTGGACTATAAAAAGAAAGAAAGAAAAAAAAAAGCAGATTGGTACTCAAAAGAGTGTGATCAATGAGAGTGATGCAATGAGTGTGAGCTTACAGGAGTGGAGTTAAAGAGAACTAAATGATTGGAAAAGTCCTGCATAGGTTGCCAGAGAGAAGACTATTGTATTTTCAAGTTTAGACAATGGTTCTCAAATCCTGGTCCACTGTTCTACACATTTCTATGTCTGTTTTATCTGACACACTCAGGTTCATGGAACTGGAATTTTTATTGCATTTACAAAGCAGATAGGGCAAATATTCACTTAGATATTCACTAGAAAATAACCATCAGGTTTGTTGCAGCAGGGCTGGAACTGAAGCCTGCAGACCCCTGATTTCGAGAGATTCTGTACTGAAGTGAAACTCCTATTTGCTGTAAAATCAAAACAATTTACCGTATTTAGGTGGTTTTGCCCCAGTTCCATATCCTGTGAAAATATGAAATCTTTGAGTAAAACGCATCTGTACAAATGCACAACTGAGAAAATACTGGCTAACAACTTCTCTACTTATTTCTCATTTAAGATAACAGTAATCAGTTAAATGCAAGTCTGTGTTCTACCCTTTCTCTCCTTTCACAGATGTCTACTGTCTAAACATCATGAGAACTGAATTCTATATGCATATACATCTTTTCAGAATACCTTAGAGTAAAGAGGTATCTAAGTCACATCAATTAACTACTGGTGTACCTCAGGGTTCGGTTCTTGGCCTCCTCCACTTCTTGATATACATAACTACACCGGCAGCTATCATCAAGGTAGTTTTTCCCCTCATGCTATCCTCTTGACATGCAGACATGCAGTTTTATGATCACACAGTGACTGCATCTTCACTTGCATCTGCCTGGATGCAACTACACCATCTCCAACTAGTGCTCCAACTACACTGCTCCTTTTTTTCACGGCCAGTCCAAGGCAACACACAATCATTACTCATCTAGGCACATCAACAATGTAAGGTAGCTTTACTACAAAAGTAAGATCAGACCCTTCCTAATAGAAGATTCTTCCCTTTCTACACAGTGGTATATGTTACACTTTTGTCTCATTCCATGGGATGCCAGTCTCTGTCTGCATCAAGTCAAGGCTATGATACTAAGCTACTAGCTTGCAAATTTCTGACCATTTTTATAATGTTACAATGCAGCAAGTATTACAGCACATCATGTTGTTGTCTCATCAGGAATAATGTTGTAGTGTACTTGCTGAATATTTGGAAATGTTATAATTTACCTCCATATCCAGTTCCAATTCCACCTGGGACTCCACCAGTTCCACCCAAACCTGATACTAGCAATAACACAGGAAAGGACATTATCAGAACTTGTATATTCTGGAGAAATGGAATAAATGTAAAACATGAAAACATTTTCATCAAAATTCTCTCTCTCTCTCTCTCTCTCTCTCTCTCTCTCTCTCTCTATATATATATATATATAAATATATTTGCTGATTTGCATACCTTTATAGTTTGGAGGTCAAATTGTTACATCTGAACCTAATAATCAGGGGCCATTTTTACCTTACTTAGTTCCCCAGTTCCATTCCCATAACCCACAAAAAGTAGTGCAAGTATATTTGCAGCAGTAAGCCATGTATTAATAAGATAAACATGCTCAGTCATGGTTGAACATGAGCTACATTTTTTAAACATTTTCAGACAGTTTTAAACATTCAAGAATGATCTGTTTTAAGGAACATGTTTACAGTACAAAAATGGATTTATGTTTTCAAAGCCGAAAGTAATTTAACAAGCTTTTTGATTTGGGTTCGCAACAGACTTTTCAAATATTAAAAAGAAAAATGTTTGTACAAGGCTAAGAAAAATCAAAAACATTGTAAACCAGGAAAAAATTACTGAAGAAAAATTAATTCCAAGCGGTCTCTAAATGAAAACACTGTTGATTACTTCAAATTCAAACTCAGTTATGTCTTTTGTCACTTACTTTAATAACCATATTTACTCACAATATAAACAGCTGTTTACAGTTTAGAGTCATAATAGCTCTTTTCAATGACAGGCATTTTTGCTTACCTGGTCTCTGGAGTCCAGGCACAACACCAGTCCCTCCTGGTGAAACACCACCACCCAAACCTAGACAAAGAATTCTTTATTTAGAGCAGTAAATTCAAGGTTTGTAGGATCTATCTTACACACACTCACACACACACACACACACACACACACACACACACACACACACACAATCAGCTAATATAAATACCATATTTAAGAGCCTTGGCATCAGCAGGGTATCCTTAAACACAGAAATATAAACAGTTGAGCAAAATAAATAAATATGCTGTAGTCCATGCACTATAATACACAATTTAAAAAAATTATTTTGAAAAGAATTAACATGTCTAACACATCAGCTAATTTATTTGCCTTTTACATTTTATCATGCATTTATTCAGAATGAAACTGTGATACCTCCTCCTCCAGTTATTGGTACTCCTCCTGGAACTCCTCCTGGGACCCCAAAACCTGTTCCCCCAGGCACTCCTAAGGCCACAATAGCATTATCTTTGACCAAATAATACTCTACCGACAAACCTGTATCTATGTACAGAATAAGTTTAATATAATATTTTTATATTATAATGTCAATGTAATTTTCTTTTACAAAATTCCAGTGCAAATTGCTAAATAAAATGCACAAACAACTGGATTTATCTTAGATAGCACTGCCAATGCACTTAAATCATTGCCTTAAAAAAATAAATAAAAAAGAGTCAGACCCATACCATATTTAGGAGGTTTGGCGCCAGCTCCTAATCCTGAAAACATTTATTACTATTACTAAATGTCCACCACCACTATTATTAGAAACAAGATTAGCTTAGCTGACAAACAACAATTTAACAAATACAGACCTCCAGCCCCAGGTACAGCTCCAGGAACTGCTCCAATTCCAGCAACAGAACCGTAGCCTGGGACAACACCGGCCCCTCCTGCTCCTCCTACAGACATGACATGTGCAGCTAAGCAGCGTCAATTTATTTCTTTAGATTTTATCATAACATACTACTTAGCAGCATCTATTCCAAGTGCTCCACTTGTACCGACTAGTTTTTGAAAGTTATACTTTTTTCTTATCTTATTTGCTCTTTGAAAAATTAATATGGCAAACCATGTTTTCCATGTGTCAACACATTGTGGTACTGGCAAGATTAAAGCACTAGCAGCTCACAGTGCCAAGTTTTTGCTATTGTCCAGGCTCCCCAGCCTACTCAAGCCTGCACTGTACATACAGTATCTGAATCAAGTCATGCATCTATAAACCTAACCCTATATATATATATATATATATATTTTTTTTTTAAAAGGGTTCATCCAAACTACGTTATTAAATCCCATATGCAGTATACCTGGAACATGTGTAAAAGCTCTTACCATATTTAGGAGGCTTCACTCCACCTGGATACACTGAAAAAAGTAATTTCTATAATTATTATTTAATGAACTTTCTAAAAAATATTAAAACTTCACTATTAGTATTTTAACCTTATAACATGAATTGTAGGTTTCATCAGATTCAATATTAATTAGTATAAAGCTGACCTCCAGCCCCTGGTGCTGTTCCAGGAATTCCCCCAGCTCCCCCCACTACTCCACCAACTGGTGCACCTTTTCAAAATATTTTAATAAAATAAGCAGTGATCCAATCTACTTTGAAAAATGCCCCTGGAATATTAAAATCCATTCAGACACTTCTGAGTGACCTGATCTTATGAGCATCTGGTATGTAGTGGCCAATTGTGGACCCAAGAAGTGCCATCATAGACAGAATGAAATTGCATGACCAAAATGTAAAGGTTTAGGGGCATGTACATGTAAAATCAGATACATCTGAAGACATCTCACTCACCTCCAGCTCCAGGGTACAGTCCTCCAACACCAGGTACAACACCAGTTCCAGCTGCCCCACCCAAACCTGAGATCAAAGGAGAATCCATGAAACATTGCTTTGTATCTGTGGTCTTAGAATGAACTGTTCCAATCTCTGTAAAGTTCCACCACATACAAGGGAATATTACCGTATTTAGCTGCTTTGGCTTGAGCAGGAGTAAGACCTTAGAATGAAATAAATGGGTTTGAGACTCTATGATCATTATAATATTTTAATATTCTTGTAGATATTTTGTGCGGACAGTTTCTTCTTTTTTTTTTTTTTTTTTTACCTCCTGTTGCCGGATAGACCCCTCCAGTTGCTGGCAAAATCCCAGCCCCACCAGGAACAATCCCAGCACCACCAGGAAGTGCTCCTGCAGGAGCATAATCTCTTAGTTTGGCATTTCCGATATGTCAGGGTTATTTAATCTGCCTCCTGGGGGACCACTGTCCTGCAGAGTTTAGTTTCAACTCTGACTCTACTTTTCTAGTAATTGCGAAGATATTGATTGGCTTGTTTGGGTGTGTATAATTTGAGTTGAAGCTACAGTACTTGGTTGAAACTCTGCAGGACAGTGACCCTCCAGGAGCAGAACTGAGGAACCAAGGTAAATCTGAATAATAAAGATCCTAAATATTGATAATGCTTACCATATTTAGCAGCTTTTGCCTGAGCAGGGGAGAGCCCACTAGGACCTTGACATTGGAAAACACAAAAAATGCATAATTTTATTAGTGTTGTATCATTCTAATAAAGTCACTTTTATTTAACACCACTGCACACAATTGTATCTCACCCCCTGCCCCAGGAAAGAGTCCACCTGCGCCTGGTACACCACCAATACCAGTAACACCAGGACCAGCACCTAGAGAAAAAAAAAGGTTTGCTATCAGCTTTGCTTTCTTTGAGATTATTGCTGACTGTGTAATACAGTATGGAGCCCCATGATAAAGCAAGATTATCAGTCAGAGTACTCACCATATTTAGCTGCTTTAGCTTGAGCTGGTGTAAGAACACCCGCACCTGCTCAGAGAAAACAGATCCAAATGTTGCTTCAAATTTCGTAAGTAGGAAACAAGTCACAGTAGCTTTAATTTCACAAGCCATTGAATTCCACATCTCATGCCCCATGTGCATTGACCTCATACCTATTGCAACCTACTTTCTTTAAAAAAGGACAATGGCTGGTTGCAGCTCTTAAACCATTCTTTAGCAAAATGATTATTCACCTCCTGCGCCTGGGTAAACTCCAGCACCACCAGCTCCAACACCACCTAAACCAGCTCCAACACCCAAGAAAAATATGTAAACACTTAACTAGCCGCTTGAGTAAATGACTTGCACTTCTTTAATATAAAAATGGGGATTGCATAGGAAAATGTATCCTTACCTCCTGCACCAGGGTAAAGTCCACCAGCACCTGGATAAGCTCCAGCCCCTCCTAAACCAGCTCCAGCACCTGAAGAAACAGGCAAACAGTTAACTTCTAAAATTAGCACTTGGAAATGAACACAATTATGCACAGATAACGGAGGCACCATGTTAATGTCTTTGTTCTGTGGATAAAGCATGTGGACTTTAAAATAATTTAATAAATTATTATTACCATATTTAGCAGCTTTGGCCTGTGCAGCAGAGACCCCTAAAGTCCCCACACCTACATACAGAGACAGCAGATCATTAACTGGTCATGCATTTGCCATTTCACTATCAACTCTTCCAGGGTGAATTTCATGAAGTCAAGAGCATGTGTGGGTTTGATTTCACCACACAATCTGACTAAATAAATAAATAAATAAAAATCATGTTTTGCATTAACATTGGGGACAGTTTACATTGGGGCATTATTTTGGTGGCAATTAATTATATCCCATTTCATCAATATTTTTAAGGGGAAAATATAACATGCTCTTTACAGGCTATTTTAGATTCACTCTCTAGTGTGGAGGTGGCAAACTCCGGTCCTGGAGAGCCAAAGTCCTGCAGAATTCATCTTCAACCCTGATAAAAACTCACCTGCCTGAAGCCTTCTAGTAACTCCTCAAACCTTGATTAGCTTGTTCAGGTGTGTTTGATTAGGGTTGGAGCTGAACTCTGCAGGACTGCAGCTCTCGAGGGCTGTATCAGAAATTGCCCCCTATACCCTAATTCACTATTCCCTACATTAGTCCACTCATTCAGTTCACTTGAAGGAGTGAATAAAAAAGGGGTAAGTGAATTCGGACACTAAGTGCACCGGAAGGACTGCCGCTTGCATAGTTTGAGCTTGGGGTTTATAATAATCATTTGAAAATGGCAAATGGACAGCTCCAGTATTAAGATTAAAGGATTTATCTTGAACTCTGCCATGGAAATTATGTATAAACCCTAGTTAAACAATTAAATAATCAATTTACAATTAATTAGACTATACCTGTGTTGTATTGCGCTTGTATGCCGTGGACGAGTGCATTGTAAAATTAATGAATGGATGATTCAGCTGCGAGCGCCCTCTTTCGGTGAGAAGCGGGAATTCATTCGGCACGCGTCTCTCACAGTTAATTATGGGTATTCTCTAGCTGGTGAGGGTACAATGATTGTACACTTGTTTTGCAAGTGTAGTGCAAATAGTGCCCTATTTCAGGGTATAGGGGGCGATTTCGGATACAGCCGAGGACTGGCGTTGGCAATCCCTGCTCTAGTGTATTACAATAATTCAAATATAGTGGCTCTGACATAACACACCAGTCCCTGTTGGATAACCCGGCTTGGAGCCAGCTCCTCCTTTCCCACCAGGGAGTCCAGCGCCTCCACCAAAACCACCATAACCTTTGGCAAAGCACGTAAGAATCAGCACACAAGCTCATACATATCACACACCAGGTATTTAGAAAATGCATGTAATACAGGTCGCCACTGTAGCCTACCGTATGGAAGTTTACCACCAGTGTAGGGTATCCCAGCACCTGTTGAGACCAGTCATGATGTAAGACTATCAAATTTATCAAGATGTACTAAAGATCTACCAAAATACTATGTGTCATCTTATGTGTTGTATACTGTACATATCAAAGCAATCCAATACAATTGAACAAACTGTACATACAGAATAACTACTACAGATAAAATTGATGATAAAGAATCATCAAAATTATTTCTGTTGACATATGAGCTCGCGTTCACGTAACCTGTGAAGCATTAAACTGTTGAAGCTGACCACGTATTTCTATCAACATTATATCCTGTTTTTATCAGAACAAATATGCAAGTTTGGAAAAGTTTGGTTCACTAGAGGCTCACACATTAATACCGCAATCAATTTCTCCTAATTTCATTGGATGTATTCCTAGTCCATGATTAAGGTTGATAATGCGCCGATAAGAGAGACATGAAAATATGTACTTCTCTTCAAGCTTCAAACGGAAACATTTATGAAAATATTTTTAGTTGTGACTATGAAAAGTATGACTTTTTCAAGGCACATTCCCAAGTGACATGTCACTTCCCAGTGAGCACATCGTCAATCTGAGGTTAGTGCTCGAAATGAATTAATTGAGCGCTTCAACTGTTGAACCTCCATGTAGGAGAAATCACACAAGGTTTCTGTGCACTGGAGAGCAATCTACTACATAAATGGATGACTTGCGATGCAAGTCTAAGCACTGATCCAATATAGCTGGGTTTCATCTGGAGCATTTGATGAAAGACATTCTTACTTTCTTACTTCTATAAACCTCAAATTGTATTGCTTAATAGCCGTAAAACCACAAATGCAATCAGTCGGCAAACACTTGTTTTCAAGGCGTGGTAAAGCTGGGCTGAGCACGGTTTGTGCAGTCTGATCAAAAGAATCAAATGTTCCACCTGGGGCTTTAGGAGATTTGAGAGGGTATCCATGAAATACTCCTTGTTGCAGTGGTCCATATCCACGGCCACCTACAGCAGAAAGAGCATAAACTTTTTAAACACATAGGTGTTGTTCAGATTTGCAGATGCTTCCACAAATTCATCTTCCACACTATCCGAATATCAGTATTAATTTTCTGTTTAAATTGTTTGCTGTGTGCTCATGTACTAACCACCACCTGGTACCAGACCCTGCCCTCCACCAGCAGCTATGGAAAAGATTCAGTCAGAAATATACTGTATCGTTTATTTCACCGCAACTGTCATTTTCATTGAGAGTTTACCTGATTTAGGTTTAAGTCCAGTTCCTGTGGCTACACCAGGAAGAACGCCCCGCCCATTGAAGCCTGTAATCATTTAAATCCAAGTGATCAAGACCAAATGAAGGCCATGTGTGCAATTTTCATTTGGTGTTTTATCCAAATGACTGATTAGCAAGCCTGCACTAAATCTGTGAGCACAGAAAGCTCCACAGATGTTTGTAGAAATCATTCAAATTCTACACATACCTTTGTTCATGAGACGTCTTGGCTAATTTGATAACGACCCGAATACATTCTATGCACGTAAATGCAATATACATTTCACGTGCCATTGCTTTCTGTTTCTATGGCAGCATTGGAGTCCTCTACGGTGTGTTTTATCTTTTAGGTCAACTGCAGTTATGGAGGAGCAACACTCTGAGAAGCAAGTTAAGTTGAACAGTCTTTAGCTAGCTACCTGAACAATTCATTACAAACTGTGAAGGTAACTCTATTGCCCCCTCTCTATTGAGTCTGCCAAGAATTTGTAGGTTTGCATTCTTGCATATAATGTTTCTGGCCTTAGCATGTAGGATCCTCAGCTCTGTTGAATATATTTGGCTATGCATGGATTCATTACACAGAATTCAGCATATGTTCCCTACAATCCGCACCATAAATGTGAAAAATGTTTGCAATTTCCTTGTGGGCCTGGTGGTCATATTACAGTACATAAACTAAGGAAAATAACAAACCTTGTCCATACGGTCCAGGCACTCCCACTCCTGCAGAAAAACAATATTGAAAAGTTTATCTATAATCATGCTCATTTCTATGTATACGTACAACTTTGATCCACCTCACTGACCTGGCACTGGAGCTTTTCCGGGCTTTGCTGCTTTCGCACCAGGTCCAACCCCTCCAGGGCCCAGTCCCTGTACACCGGTCTGAGGAATGACAAGGCCTAACAAACAATTGAAAGATGAGACTATCACTGCTGACTACACATTTAGATTTACTCATGCCACTATTTGCTAAATGTACATTTACTGCACCTGGGAGAACGGAACCAGTTCCTCCTGCACCTGGCCCTGAACGAACACAAACACGCACATTCAGTCAGATCAATAAACGCACTGGGTGCCATATGCTTCCTTAGTGATTTAGTTTGCCTCACTTGCTCCATCCCTCTGACATGAAACAAGTCATCTTATCTGATTTCAGTGCCTGGAAGCTGATGTTTCAGGCTGTTCATTTATTTGTTTAACCCTTTTCCAACCGATATCAAACACAGAAGAACAGACATTGCACGCTGCTTTAAGATTGTGCCAAGGACACGCTGAAGTAATATGCTGGCTTTCGGTACACGAACACCACCAGCGGGGTCCCCGAAGGGACACGTTTGTTGATTTGGCTCATGATCTAAGGCTCCTTAATTTAACTTCAAGCCAACTGGAGTACCATGAAAAGAGGCATAGCCGCGTGAACACCAACGGAGTAAGTTATTTGTAAAAGGTGTTAAAAAGGGACCTGTATGTTTTTATTGTATGAATGTTTCCTCTGAAAATGAGGTCAGCTCTCCAACCACTTTTTACATTTCAATTCTTGTGTTAGTACAGTGGAAACAATGGAGACTGGAAGACATATATTACCTCCTTTAGCAGGCTTTCCGCCAGCACCTGAAGTAAGAGAATCAGACTTAGAAGACAGCCATGTATTTTTTCTTACTTAGTCACTAAGAAAATCCAAATCATCAATAAACTTGCTGAATAAATTGCACCTCCAGGGAGACCACCTCCAGGTAGACCTCCTCCAGGTAGACCGCCTCCAGGAAGACCTCCTCCAGGTAGCCCAGTGCCTAAAGAGAAGGCCTAATGGTTATATGTAATTACTTGACTGCACTTTAACCACTACTGAATATTCACTGAACGATAAGCACCTGATTTAGCCGGTTTCAGACCTCCAGCCACTGGGTAAAATCTTCCAGCACCACCATAAGCGCCATAACCCCCATAACCACCTACAGTAGAAGAGACATACAGCAACAAATTCAGAAAACCTGTATGCGAGGCATGGAAATTTCCTAGCGTTAATAGTGTCAGCAATTTGAACATGGTTAATTTGATGATACTGAGGACAATATATCATTATCCAATTTTTGGTAACACTTCATTTTGATCGCCTACTAATTAACTTTGCAACCACTTGTCAACCGTCTGGTAACACTTTATTTCAATAGTTCTCCAACAGAAACTGTACTGACTATAAGTCACTTAGCAAGTATGTCAACTTATTCTACTAACCCTAACAAAAAGAAGACAATGAAATTATATAAAGCCACCTAAAGCTGCTAGATCTGTGCTAGCCATTAGTGTGTGCCTCTCTAGAGCATGTGAATAACTTTGAATAGTGGAATAACAAGTTAGGAGTGATATCTAATAGGAAGGATGTCACGTATGAATCATTATGAATTATGAAGATGATCTGCCCCCATCCCCAAATGGCTTGGACTGGAAACGCTATTGAGTGATTTAGTAATGAGACTGGGAGGGGCTGGATGGGAAATAGATGAAGAAAGAGAGAACAAAAGAAAATAAATTTTTAAAGAGATGGAAAGCGAGGGCTCATAGGCTACAGTGGATCTTTTTGGCTAAGTAAATGAGGAGTTAGCTTGATTGAAAATTATTGCTACATTGTGTCCTCCTTCGACACGGAAACCCCAAACAAATGAGGTCACAAAGTTTGCATCCGTATTTTATGGTAGAGGGAGGAATACAGGAATGGAAAGGATGTGCAGTCAAATGATTTGCTTTTGAGTCTCTCTTTTGCCCTGCTGCCATTATAGATCTGAGAGTAGGCCTCTAAATCCTGCTGTTCGAACTTCTGACACAAGAGAAAACGATGAAACTGCTCACAGTGGCTGATGGCAAACAGAGGCTATACACTCTTGCTTTCCAAGCACAGTTTGCTGAGGGTCACAGACAACAGCTCAACTTGAGAAAAATATTGCTCTGCAGAACAGTGCCACAATTGTACAGAGCAGAAGATGTAACCATATTTTAGCCTGTTCCAGACCATGAAACAGCTTGTCTACATTTGGCTCCAATGTTTTGGAAGAGTTAAATGTCTAGTATAGGCTAAACAAAGGTCTCCACTAATCTGAGCCTTAAGACACATACCCACAGATAATGCTAACTCACTCAAATCACTGGTTCCAATGTGACTTAGTGCAACACTGAAATAAAGTGAATGCTTCTGCTTAAAAAGAAGTGTTGTCTTGAGCATCTAGTGCGACCATCTTGGTTATCAATTCTAACAAACATTTCCAGTAACTGGTTTCTCCTGCACATCAGCTTAAGAGAGTTCCAGAAACATTTAATTTCTTCTGCTTTAACCTTTCAGTGGTAGACCTACTTGAGTGTGTTTATGAACACCCTGAAGACATTCTCCTGAAAACATCCTGATATATAGCAAATCAGCTTTCATAGTTAAGATGGGGTGAATGCAGAGTTTTGTTGTAACCAAATCTATGGGTTCACCTTTATAATCAAAGTTCCATCTATTCATTGTTCCACAAGCATTCTTTCTCATTCACATGGTCTTAGGCAAATTTAGGGTTGGTAGAAGTGTTCTTCTTGAGGAGCTGTGGTTTCTCTTTGCCGCCCTGCCTGATTGTGACGAAATCATACCAACTTTAGCCATTTCATGAATACTTGAAACTGCTGTGCTATGGGTTTTTTGCGACATCCTAAAATGTTGTATGTATTGTTTGGACAAGCATGCCTAAGCAGAGAAACAGTGGTGTTACAATGGGTAACAATATCTGCCTGATTGGTGGATATGAAACTATTTTTTCAAGCATCCAAAAGAGCATCAAAAAGTTTTTTTTCTGCAAAAATCAACAGTACGATAACAGGGTTCTGTGATGATGTTATCATTACCATGTTGTTCAGAGCATGCAGAGTACTCATTTACTTTTTAAAGTCTTTCCATATACTTTATATATTTTCTCTCTGCTGTTTACTCTTACGTTGCTGGCTGTTGTGCAAATGATCAGGTTAAGGCCTCATGCCAGTGCATATTGTCAAATCATATATATTCATTTTATAATTTAGATAACTGAGTTTTCAAGTTGGGTGGGCCATAAACTTTAAACAGCAGAGGACAGAACTATTGACTGCTAAGCTTTATTTGTTATTCCCACAGCATCTACATTACTTTATCTTGCCTAAGAATGCCCAAGAATGCAGAAAGCTATTAAAGGTCCATTCTTTTTTTTTTTTTCCTGCACACATTTCATGGACATGAACTGACACTGCTCTGCAAGTATAAGTGATTTTCCAGACAGTCCAATATTGTGGTATCAGTTACTTCCAACATAGGCTCGTTATAAAAACATGCTTATTGCACAACTGTATGTATAATTCAGTGCAGTTTACAGTTGAAACAAACACTAGAGGCAGTAAAACACCAATAACTTTTATTCCTTTAAACATAAATTTTGATTACAGGGGGAGATTATCCATTAAAAACGCTTATTATTGCACAGTTCTTTACACAATGCTATGTTATGACCACAAAACACTTTTAACTAAAACATTTATCACACTTGTGATTTACAGAGTGCTTGAGTATGAGTCCCATGAAACACAAGTCACAAAAAAGGGGTGTAGTTGCTTTAGAAAATGCATTTTTGTCACATTTGCTTTTGTTAACACTAATGGCGTAATCTCTAGCTGGAGTGTCCATGAGCTTAACTAAAGGGCACTCCATTTTAGACTCCATTTCCCACAATCCTTTGCACGGACAGCAGTCACCTGTCTCTCATCACCTCATCAGTCTCACATAAGAATGGCACACACACACACACACACACACACACGCACATGCACACGTTCAGATTGCTGTGTATTGATAGCTTGTAGTGTTTTCCTACAGGGCTTGGACAATGAAAGTGAAACACTGGCCAATATAGTGTTGGAAGTTTCATGGCTATATTTGCGCAGCCTGGTGGCCAATCTTCACTTATTGCACATTCCACCAGCAAAGTGTGAAGGTTGACTGTGTGCACCCAATGGTTCAGACATTGTACCCTAAAGGTGGTGCCATGTATAAGGATGATAATGCACTAATACACACAGTAAGACTGGTGACAGAGAGGTTTGATGAACATGAAAGTAAAGTTGAACATCTCCCATGGCCTGCACAGTCACCAGATCTGAATATTATTGAGGCACTTTGGAGGAGCGAGTCAGGAAACGTTTTCCTACACCAGAATCACATAGTGACCTGGCCACTGTTCTAGAAAAGGAATGGCTCAAAATCCCTCTGGCTACTGTGCATGACATGTATTTGTCAATCCCAAACAAAATGATGCTGTATTGGCCACAAAAGGAGGCCCTACACCGTACTAATTGTGGTCTAAAAACAAGTGTTTCAGTTTCGTTGTAGTTTCATTCAGTTCATTTTGCTCTACAAGTGTTGTGAAACGTGAAAGAAGCAACTTATTGTTATGTGATCATCACAGAAATGATGTACATGTGTAAGTGGGCAGTTCTAGGCCAGTATAAGCTGTAAAATGGCCCTGACTTTATACTAGTGACACAACTGAAAGTCCCTGTCAGCACATTTGAACTCACAGAGGCTCAAGAAATGAGGAATGCTCTTGGACTAATTGTGGCTAATTTCCTTTTGCATTTACTTTTTGCAAATCTTCAAATAGACCTGCTGATCCATTCGTTTCTGAGTGCATCTAATCTTTACTAATATATCAATTAGAGTGACTCTCAGACATGTGGATCAGACACCCAGACAGGTGCGTCTGCCATTAGTTAATGATGCACTCCCCTGGTTTCCCGGTATCAGACAGCAAACCTCCCTCAAGCACTGTGAGTACTGCTCAGGCAAGGCAACTATTCCTGATGAACGTGAAGACAGTCCAAGTGCAGCTGGAATATATTACTGTCATCTCACCCTCCCTCTTTCCAAAAAGCCCTGAGTGCGCGAAGGTTATCGAAACATAACTCTACCCACTCACAAAAACTTAAAGAGGAGGACAGAAGAAGAAAGAGCATATACTTTTTAAGTGAATAATAGAGAACCACCACTGAAAGTTTTAAGCTGGATGCCATATGTCAAAAAAAAGACCCAGTTTTTAATCTGCACCACCTTGATACACTAACTGATCATGCACCACACTGATCTGTGCTTGCCGTGTTGCATCCTAAGTGACCATCAATTGTGCATACATGCAAAAACCTGCACAAAATATTCACATGCCACAGACATGTTATTCTAATCTAAAACAGGGAAGTTGGATACATTACAGCTAGTCTGCAACTAGATTTTCACCAGCCAGTGCAACAATACTAAGCAAAATAAAGGAACTGCAGAACTTTGTACGTATGACGTATGTGGATGATGAAAGGGAAATAATTTCCACTGGTTTCTGAGAATATTGAATAGTCCTTTGTTATATAAGACAAGTTGTTAGGCACTATTCACCAGCCTAACAGATGCCATCTCTTTGTCATCATTAAATCCTATCCGGTGATGTCTGAATGATTTCTTTCAAGCAAGACTTAGGTGCTAACATCTAGGCATGGTAACATTTAGAGATTGCAACAGATTTAGTATGACGTATGAAATGAGCAAGACGGCAGCAAGCCTTGGATTTTCAAAGCATGTGGCCATCGAATCCATCTTGGGCTCAGCCGTGCATTTGTAGAGCTGCGTGCCAGTTATGTGAATGACTGGTATAAACACATACCATATGAGAGAGAACCATTCATCAGTTATTTCTTTTTGAATAAAAAAAAACACAATTTGAGCAGAGTCCAAATGAGAGGCGGATTGTTAAAAACAGCAGATAGAGGGAGTCAGAAGTAAGGAGCAGAAGCAAAGCTTAATCCACACCCACAGTCCCCCTCCAACCCTCTACCCGTCCTCACTGGAGCAGCTGGACAAGCCTGAAGATTTAATTTAAGAGAGCAGAGAATTCCGTGGCCCTCATCCATGTAACTGACGGCAACTGCACTGAACCGACTACAGCATCCTGGAATTCAAATGGCACGGAATTCCTGTGAGATTATTGGAAGGATCTCAGGCCTAGTCATTTCCACTGACCTGTGATCTCGAGATACCACGTGAACCCTGCAGCAAGCAAATGGCCGGTTAACAAATTAAAGAAAGAACAATAAAGACATGCATAGTCCTTTGCTTTTCGCACAACAAAAAAAAGACAGTTCTTCTGATAGATGGTCCAACGATGACATCAACAACCGCACGCTGGCTCATTCGCTCTAGGCCTCGCTGCTCAGTTAAGTAGCCAGCATGAAATTTGGGTGCAAGCTGTTTCGGCTTTGGACAGAAGTTCATTGTTGGCTGGCAGAGGGTCTCTAGATCTTCTTGTCCAGAACCATGAAAGTTTGCATTCTGGGTGCATTCCTATACTGCTAAAAGAAGTCAAAACATTGCTACCTCTCTTCAGCACAGAGTCGTTTCAGTTTCTGAAAGGGATTCTTCAGCTTCACGTCACATTCTGGAGATATGATATGCTTTGGAAAAGCTGTGGTTAGATATGGTTCATAGGCCATTCAAGGACACCTAAAGAGAGCTATGCAATTAAAATTTGCAAGAATTTGTTGACACGCGTTCACTTCAGTGTAGCACACATTTATTTAATGTGAGATTCCATTCTTTTCACTTCCAGCCTTTGGAATCCAGTGTAAAACAGACATAATAAGGACGTCAACTCCATGAGCAACATACTCACCCCTGTTGATGTTTCCATTTGAGTCTTCCAAACCTCTCTTTTTTTCTCCTTCTGCAGAATTTCCTGCTATTAATTCAGCTTGACCTTTTAAAATATAGACTTCATTTTCATTTTTATTTTTTTTTTCCAGATAAATTCAGTGGTAGGTGTGCTATCTGCTTTGAAAATCTCTGCTTGACTTAAATTCTCTCTTCAAAATCTAACCAAAACAATAATGTCAGAATTATATATGCAAACAGCCAAACAACTGCTATTCTAGCCTACATTAGTTTGCTTGACTTAGCCAATGTCGCATTGTGTATTCATTTTCAAGCACAGTCAAGCAAAATCGAGGCACGTGTCAACAGCAAAACAGCTCTGAAGCAGGACTTCATCACTGAAAGACTCACCTAAAACTTTGATGCTGTTCTACAAGCACGGGTATTTCCTTAGGAAATTCAAATCTAGTTATTGATATGCTATTGTTTTCCCCTTCATTGGATGTGAAAGTAAAATATTACCATATGTCCCCTTCTGTGTCCATTTTGGACGATTGTTCCTCCCAAAGGGAGCAGGTGTTTGCGCAGGAAAGAAAGTGATGCACTGCCATGTGAATGGATCCAATTTACATAGGATTGCGAAACAATCCTTTGTAACAATATGAGCAAGTCTCATTGCCCCAGCAAGATTTTCTAAAACATGACTCATTTGTACTGAGTTTTCCCTCATGTCATTGAGTAAAAGCAATATCTGCTACTGAAATAGTTTTTACGGCCCTGTTTACTGTCGTCCATTTGAAAGTGTTGTTGATTATGTGTATGGTAACTAACCTATTGTGTCAGTGTTGTGTCATCTTTAACATAATCCGATGTATAATCAAAATCACTGGCGACAACCCAACACTGACATTATGGCTTAATTTCAATCATTTGTCACAAACAGAAAGAAATGCTTACGAAATGTTAGTGCACTGGGGTGAAACGCTTCTGTCAAGTTTTGTTTTTCATGTGATTCCAGAAATATGCCACAAACATGTTCGATCCATATTATCCCTCTAGGCAGAACATGAACATATCACCCCCGGATGGGTTCACAGTGCAGTCTGAGCTGGCACAGACCATTCGATCATTTATTTCTTTTATTTATCACATCTCAAAGAACAGTATTGTGCAAATCAAAGTCAAGAATGTCAATGCGAGAGCCAACTGTGGCGGTCTGATCAGTTGGCGATGCGTGAAACATGTCCCAGATGGCTCGCATATGCATGGGGTTTGAATACTTTTCTGACAAGTCAGGGCTGAGATATGATACGACCAATAAACAGAGCTCACACAAGCTCTCCACTCTTGCTTCTGACAGACCCCAGGGATGTCAGAGTACTTTCATGTTTACCAGAAAGTTATTAGACTTTAAAACAGGGGGGGCCCAATGCTGCTCTTAGAGATCTGTTATTTGCCAAACCTGACTTGAATGTCTGTAATTATTAAACGTTCCTGAAGATCTTAATGAGCTGGTTCAGGTGCATTTGGAGCTGGACTTTGCAGGAAGGTAGATCTTCAGGATCAGGCATCCCTGTTCTAGTATAGTGGTTTCCAACTTGATTCAGGGCCTCAGGTCATTACATTAGTAGGGACTCTACATGCTAAATGTGCAGCGTTGAGCCACTGCACTAGTATCCACAGGGCCTAAAGCTAACTTCTTGCCACACCTGCCAATGTCCGGCACCCAGGTTTCGGTGCCTTGCTCAAGGGTCTCACCTCAGTGGTATTGAGGGTGGAGAGAGCACTGAACATTCACTCCTCCCACCAACAATCCCTGCCAGACCTGGGACTCAAACTAACAACCTTTCTGTTACAAGTCCGACTCCCTAACCATTAGACCACGGCTGCCCCTGTGTATTGGAAGTTAATCTTTCAAAATAAAGCAGCAATATTGTCTTAGGTAAAAGTTATTAGAACCGTGTCTAGAGATAAGCGGGCCATCACACTGCCCTGACCTTATCAACTCGTTTGTATCCTATTATTTGATTCGCTCTTGTCGCTTATGACAAAACAGCTAATTATGGTGATCTTATTTTTGGAAAAGATTATTTGATATGCTTACATCAGAAATAGCAAATCTCTTTGAAAACTGGCTGTTGTTCTCAATACATTGCATTGTTACATTTTGGAAAAGTTTTTCACACCAACACAGATTTTTACCTGTATTTGGTGCTTGGCGAGTGTTAATTTTAGGCCCAGAGTACACTGTATGTGTGTATGACCCTTACAGATCAATAATGTGGCAGGACCATGGTACTGTAACATGGAGTCATAAGCGTAGGGATCCATTTGCAGCTTTCTTTATTGATAACAACAATCGTGGTACAACAGGCAAGGTCAGAGAGGGGTAGACAGGAACAGCGTAGAAGTGCTAGAGAGTCATAAATGTCTGAGCAATTGGTCTAGGCAGGCAGCAAAACAAAGGGATAATCCAGAGACAGGTGTGGGTTGGTAGGTAGGCAGAGATCAGTCAACAACTGGAAACAAAGCAAGGTCAATAACAGGAAAATAAACACGGGAAGAAACGCTCAGAATTGCAACCAGGGGAATACAAGACTTCGCAAAGAACATACAGAGAGCATGTCTTTATATAGTGTGTGTGTAATTAGTGGAAATGGCCAACACCTGTGCATGATCAGCCGGCAAAGGGGTTATGGGAAATGGAGTCTGTGATTAAGTTCTGAGTCTCAGTGATAGCTCCCTCTAGTGGAGACAGAAGGGAGCCACAGATCTGTGACCGGTACAGTTATAATATCAGATGGCAATACAGTGGTTCTTTGAGCAACAAACATCATCATACTATGATGTATGCTCAAAACAGTGGTTGAACCATAATTCGAAACATAGTAGTATCATGGTACATGTCTGAAAAAACAAAGCAGAGCTGCAGTAAATATGATTTTTCAGATGTTCTCTGGTCTCCATGCTTGAACAGTGCACGTTTCAAGAAATTGTTAAAGGATCATCAAGAACAAGCATTTGGGGATGTTTACATTATTGCTCCTTCCTCTGTCTAATTTATTGTATCCACATTGTATTGAGAATAGAAGTCCAAATCTGAGACAACAAAGATCTGTTGCCTTCTTCCCCTCTTTTAATTATTTATTTATGTTCATGCTTCCTCTGTTATTTATTTCCAGTATCACACATCTCTTCCTCCAGTAACGATCTTCTCATCTTTGAGTTTTATGGCTGCGTGTGTCAGCGAAAGGTTCTTCATTCAGGAAGTGCACTAAGAAGAAAGGGCTTCTTGTTTTGTGCGAAATTATTCTCTAAAAGTAGAACACTGTTATGATGATGACCACATTGCGGTGAACAACGCTCTTCCAAAGCGGTTGTGCAAGACTGGTGAAATGAAAAGTGATCTTCAGCATCTTGAAAATGTTCGCCTGTGACAACGTAAACAGACAAGGCTATCATCAGAAGTGAGAATGAACTCTAAGGACTCGGCAGCATATTGTCTGCACCTGGGGATGAGCACAGGAAGTGATGCGTGGCTCCTGGGGGAGTTGAAGGATGTCAGCGTAGACTCCGCGACATGAGGATGGGCCATTATTCACAGTCAGAGGCCAGAAGCGAGCAGTTTGAGGACAGGTCTGAGCCTGCTAATGAAAAGCACATGTGCTTCACAAGACTCGCTGGCTCTTCTCAGCTCATCTGCCTGGCCCACACCCTTCGTTCTCTCTGCGCTCGGCCCTCGCTCCCTTTCAAGTTTGAAACAAACTGGCTCCTCTCACTGAGACAACATAGAAAAGCATGTGGAAAACAAAACCTGACATACTTTCTTAGGGTTGTGCTGCTCTGGTTTCTGTACAGATCAAAACAATGTCTGGTTTGGAGATCAGGTGACTAAATAAAATGCAGATGCCTGTTTAGCCATTGCAGAATTAATCCAATAAATTCAACGTGAAAAGTCTTGCGAGCCAAAGCTTTCCTCGTCACCTCCAATCTAACCATGATGTTTATGAGATCGAACTCACGCACACGTGCAATGGAGAAGAATGTCCACGGTTTCACGACACGCGAGCTAACTGTTTATGACAAGAAGTTCCTGTTTGCCCAACATTCGTGCAAAATGAGCCTTTTTGTGCAGTGTTGGCAGCTGCGAGCAATGCAGAATCCACCTTTGCTTCAGGCACGGGGACTAGCTGATGGTTTCCAAAAGTCCTCCCCAAATTCAGCAGCTCATCACAGCAATGTTGACAGGCCTCGCAATTAGCTATGTTTTACAAGGGCTCGTGTGAGCCAAGCTCGTGACTCGTGTCGCTCGTCTCAGCTGTCACGTTTCTTTAATTAAACACCAGGTGTCTTTCCGCAGTCTAGGTGTTCACAGGGGTGGCCGATGTAGATATGTTTCAACACTGTCTTTATAAGTAATCCCGAGATTTACCATGCACAAGGAGACTTGGGTACATTGGAAACTATAAACCATGATGTTGTACTATCAGGCATTTGAATCATACACATACTTTGACTTTTGATAGTAATTACTATGACATTGTAAATGGTTATGACTATTTATGGTGGAGCAGAGGGCTAGGAAAATTGTGTTTTTTCATATACTGTATAATCTATGCTATGAAGTAGTTTTTCGGAAATAAATTGGTCATTATATCAGAGCTATAAGTCAAAAAACAAATATACAATTGTGAGCCATAAAAAATTATATAAAAAGGTACAATGTACTTACTGTGTTCAACATAGTAATAATAAAAATAAAATGTACACAGTAAGTGCATTGAATCAAATGGTACATAGCGAAGACACTCAATATAAAGTTTTAATCAAAAACTTTAAAAGACAGTAAAAAATAAATAAACAAATTAACATTAATGAGTATTTCCATCACATTTGAAGTCACCAGAATTGGTTTTATTGTCTCAGCTCTATTGAACTTCATTCTCCAACTGCCTCTTTAAATTTATATAAACTTTAATTTTGTCATCTTACATGCATGCAATGTTCTGATGCTAGAAGGCTGTAACTTCTTTGTGGTTAGTTTGTGATGGGTTGGATAGGAGACCTGGGAATGCTTCTTCTTATTTAATAAACTCCAGCTGTGAGTTAGAACTTTAGAATTTTACACTTGGTAGAATTTGATTGCACTTAAAATGGGTTTAGGATTGGGGTCCATCACAAAGAGATTAGTATAAAGGCTCTTTAATCTTGGGAGCTTCACTTTGTTTATACAAATAAGGGATAAAGGCACTCTATCAGAGAGATAGACCTGAAGATTAATCAAAGCCACATGCTCTGTGCCATCAACTGTGTTTTCTAGAACACCCTCGGACCAGTGGCATGGGCTCAATCTTTTGCAAGGAGCACTTTTTTTGGAGGGGGGGCTGCAAATAACAACAATGATTGACTGCTTTATTATTTATGCTACTATAATCATGTTGTTGTCTCTTTGAGCATAGTTTTATGGTGTGCAAATTTAGAAAGCTTGTGATTTGTCTGTTGTCATTGTGGTTTGCGTGTTGGAGGTCAAGATCACGGCACACCAGAAACAAACTATGATGTCACAGACAGACTTTATTCATCAAATAAATCACTTTGTTATTTTCACCCATTTTATCGCTTCATGCAAACCCTCAGATTCAAACCCAAGACAATGCTAGAGTCATGCTCTACGCTATAGTATTCTATACTAATGATAAAACTCATTTTCTGCATGCACATTTACTTTGTTTATATGGATGCAAATTGCAGTGCGTAATTTTTCTCAGATAGAGGCACAAGCTGACCGATCATCCTGTGACTGATCTGGCCAGTGACGAGCATAATGAATGACGAGGTTCACAGCATCACTGGTACCGCGCGGTGTGCATTAAAGACGTGGAAGCAGTGTTAATTTTGACAGCATATTTTAATTTAGTTTTAGTCATAGTCTTTTGACTAAAATGTCATTTAGTTTTAGTCATATTTTAGTCATCTGAATTGTTTTTAGTTTTAGTCTAGTTTTAGTCGACTAAATATCATAAGATTTTAGTCAACTAAATCTACAGTGAATTTAGTCGGATAAAATTTAATGGGTTTAGTTACAGTGCAATGCATTTAAGCATTTCTCTAAAATTTCCAAACTCATTATATAGGTTTGATATTAAGGTTTTATCATGATAAACACAATTTAACTGCGGTGATGCACAACATGCCTTAATATTAAAATTAAATTAAACCACACCTCATAAAGAACATGGTCTTCTTTTCAATGAAATACCAATGGTTATATAGGCTAATTATGCATTCTTTATAGTAACTTGTTTACCATATTCTCCATTCTTTCAAACAGACATGTTTATTCCCGTCGGTTTGTACGCATCTAACCTCCTACTACGCAACAAAATTTTCTGAATGAATCTCTTTCCATATTGTCCCTCCCTAACATTTTCGTCTTGTTTTAATTTGTTGAACAATATGCCAGTGGATTTTTGTCATTCAAAAAGAATTTTAGTGCGTTATCGTTTCATTTTCGTCTGTGAAAAAAATTACGAAAATTATTTGTCAACGAAATTAACACTGCGTGGAAGCTGAGGTTTAGTGTCACTGAAAATTACTCTCCAAAAAAGATAACAGTGACATCACTGCTGAACAACATGATGAGTGTTAGAGAGGAAGAAGAATGTCATGAGTAAATGTTTTGTGGATGTACAATATATGGCCAACTTCAATGCATGACAGCAAGTCATTGACATATGCCTTTTATTTTTAATCTTTTTAACATTTCCTGCTTAAATTTAACATTTCCACCTTATCTGAATGTGATGCATGAAGTTGTCTGCAACAAACATGTATTTGTACCAGACTGCGTCCAAACATATCTGTGTACTTTTACACAGGGTATATTATTGTACTTATCTATGTATAGTTTTACTTGGTATGCATTAATTTTAAAATATTTACTTAAATAAAAGTGGAATATTAATAAATGCACTCTAATATTGCAGTCATAACTCTATTGAGTTTCTATTTAATTTTGCAGTTGTCTGGCTGCATGTGTCTGTCTCCTTGCTTTTAAAAACCCATTATTCTGCAGTAATTGTACACTTGTTTCTACAGTCTATTTTGGTGTAAGACCAGTCAGAATGTGTTTTTTAGTATTTTAGTTAAGATATTTTTTCATGCAAATGAGGAATGGAATTGAAGTATAGTAACGTGTAAAATATAGCTTCTTTTACACTTGAATCAAACTGTTTAAAGCTAGTATCATTATTGAATAAATGAACACACTAGGGGCAGGGAGTGTGTACAGCTGGCGGTCAGTGAATGAATGGCTGATCAAATTCTGTGCAAATCTGCATGTCCTTCCGCAGAGCTCTGCTGGCACAGATCATGTGCGGCCTGAATGAAAGGCAGGAACACACAGCCATGAGTGATTCTGAATTTGGCCAACCGCTGAACTGCGGGCACAGATTGAGCCTATTCAGACATTACCTTACAGCCAATCTAATCTTTGATGCATTCATTCGTGTTATCGGAGGATTGTGTTCATGCTAGGTCGTGTGTTGCGCATCAGCTAAATGCGAGGCCTGGGGTCTGCTTTCCCTCAGAACCGCTCAGTATTTTTACCTCAAAGATGAAACGCGAAAGATTAGACAATTATCTCCTGCTTCGCTCCAACAATCACAGCCAAAGACAACTTCCACTGCAAAATCTGATATTGGGGAGTTTATAAGCTCTTTCAGAGTGAAAAGGTCTTTCTCAGAGGAGCCAGCGAGCTGCTCCAAAGTTTATCGAGCCTGGATACATTTGTTTAATTCCTTATCTCTCCAAACATGTCGCTGGAACCCACGCTGCTTTAGGAAATTCAATTATACCCGAATGGTGCTAATGCACCAATAGTGCTGGGTTTGACAGGGAAAGCAAAAATATTTATATTACAGTATCAGAATGGGTCCAGTTGCACTTGGTAGGCGCCAAGATTTCCACTTATTGTATTGCCCGTGTTCCAATAACACATTCAGCGCTGCTGCCCCATTGTTTGAGTAGCACTGATGTAAGTTTACACTCATTAAATCAGCTCGTGGACGAGGGTGCTGCGATGAAAATGATCAGGTCACCCACTCATTTCACCGAAAAAGAATATTAAAGAATATTAAATGACCTGGAGAAACGTGGCAATATTCTCACTTCTCGTTTCAAGTATATACTCATATTCATGAACTCTGGGCGCTGGGACTAATGCTCTGTTGAGATATATTATTTGAATTATTGCCAGAAATCTCAGTGGCTTACCTGGTGTAGGAAGTTTTCCCACCAGCTACTAATAAGAGGGAAAAGAGGTGCTTTTTGGTAATTGTTTGCTTTGAGTGAAGATTTTCCAGTCCCAATCCATTAGTATAATTTTTGCTAACACTGATAGCAAGCAAAGATCTTTAAAAAAGGCTTTGTCACTTCCGAAACTGAAAGCCAGTAGCATTTATTTTTTTTTTTTACCACAATAATACCGTTTAAAAGTTTGAGGCCAGTACATTTTTTGATTTCTTTTTTTTTATGTTTTTAAATAAATGAACACTTTTATCAATCAAGGATGTATTAAATTGATCAGAAGTAAAGACATTTACACTGCCACCCAAAAGTTTGGAAACGCCCTAAAAAAGTGGGGTTTTGGACAATATTGGTAAAAATCCTTTTTAATAAGA
This sequence comes from Cirrhinus molitorella, assembly GCA_033026305.1. Taxonomy (NCBI): domain Eukaryota; kingdom Metazoa; phylum Chordata; class Actinopteri; order Cypriniformes; family Cyprinidae; genus Cirrhinus; species Cirrhinus molitorella. The sequence goes on along the minus strand of CM065134.1, from coordinate 31,266,062 downwards.
TAAGGGACAACACAACCTACAAAAACATATTTTATTACATAAACAGTTTATACATAGAATTATTAATTTTTTGATTAATCAAAATATCCACCATTAGCAGCTATTACAGCTCTGCATAATCTGGGCATCCGTTTATTCAAACATTGACTTGATATATTACTCCAAGCCTCCTGAAGGATTGTCCAAAGATGATTCACACTTATTGGACACTTCTTACGGACATCACGATCCAGTTCATCCCATGGTAGCTCAATTGGGTTGAGGTCGGGTGATTGGGGAGGCCATTCCATGACAGATATGATGGTCTTCAATGATAATGTCAAGTTACTTTAATGTATTTGCACCAAAAAAATTATTAAAATTTATGCTGATATCGTCCAAAACCACACTTTGCCTGTCTTTTTTCACAGGGGTGTTTCCAAACTTTTGGAGGGCAGTGTATAATGTCACAAAGGATCTTTATTTCAAATAAAAGCTGTTCTTTTGAACTTTCTGAAGGATCATGTGACACTGAAGACTGGAGTAATTATGCTGAAAATTCAGCTTTGCAATCAATTACAGTTTAACAGATATTCACATAGAAAACAGCTATTTTTAGTGATACACATTTTATGACAGTACACTAAATGACAAATAAGCTACATTATATATTAAATTGTTGCGAAACAGGACATCTTTTTAAAAACATTTTATTGCTTTGCTAATCAAGTAAACGGACTGACATGCTAGTAAGCATGCAAATGAACGTATGTGTATGGATGACCTTGAAGAATTCTTACCAGCTCCATAGCCTCCAGCCCCTAAAGCTCCTGTCCCAGCAGCACCTCCATATCCTCCTGCTGAACAAGAGATTGGTTCATTAGCCTCCGTCTCAGGCTTATAACACACTTTATCTGTGTTCTCTTGAGCAGCATACATTACACATTACATGCAACTTCCTCAAACCGTGTGCACAGGGCAAGATGTGACCTCACCGACTGCCACACATGTGGACTTTGACTTTTATGGCAGTTATACTGTATGGGTAACAACAGCTCACTCTTACTGACACAGTCTGTCAGCAAACACATGCAACTTAACAGTAGCTCCTGAGTTGGAGACAGGTTTATAATATAGTAGTAAGCTAGACTGCACCCTTTCTAACTTTTAAGTGACAACTTAACCCCCCTCAAAACAAAACAGTTGAACAGTTCATCATTGACTCTTGCTTTATATATATATATAAATATATATATATGGGTATATCCATGTGGTTTTATAGTGTTCACTTGACAGCCAACAAATATTACAAAAAATATGATGATACAGACATTTTAATTTTAACTCAGTGGTCTTACCTGCTGCTTTTGCTGGTTTGTATGGGGATGTCCCAGCACCTGTTAAAACCAGTAAGAGTTAGAGCACTGTCAGTGCAGATGAGTTCACATCTTGTCAAGTGTAAGATGAAGATGGTTCAAGTTTACTCTTAGACACCACAAATCTTGTGAATTGCATCTAGTCTTTGGAAGACTTTCAAGAGTTTTGTTTGAGACGCCTAGTAGCAAGTAAACAGGATATTCACTTTCAAACGTGCATAACGTGAGTAGTATCAGATGTTGTATTTGAAATGCATTCTGTGAGCTCTGACTAAAATCATAATCCCCGTCATGGCCAGAGTCATTTCTTCATTTGGTGTAAACGAAAGCGGTGAGCGGATCATGGCTGTTATTGGTTATACCTGGGTAAAGTCCAGCGCCTGGTAGCAATCCAGCGCCTCCTGGTCCCACTCCAGCTGAACCCGGTGGCACATACACCCCTGAAACAGAACAACAGACGTCGTCAGGATCTGTCTTTCATGTTTCCCAACCCCGACCCCAACAGACACGCGAGGAGAAAAATTCAGACAAAAGCAATGTCTGACTCTGAGGAAATCTGACTCTGAAAAAACAGAAGGCCTTGAAAAGCATTTCTCTAGACATTTAGCTGAAGTCAGTCACTCCTTATGAGTTCAGGAATCGTATACGGCCTTCAAGTGAAGTCAACAATGTGATTGAAATGAAGCCAATACAAGATGCTTTAAAAAAATAAAACAACAGAATGATGAGATACGAATGGATATTATGTGTGAAATTGGTGGTTGTAGTTGTAGCACAAGCCTTATAAACCAGCTAAATGTAGGGGTATTTTTTGCATTTACATTTATGGATTTAGCAGATGCTTTTATCCAAAGCCACTTACAAAAGAAGAACAAAGCAAACTGTCAAAGAGCGAACAGTATTTGTATGGAATGCCAGGTTTACTAGATAATTAGATTAGGAAGCAAGCTAGAGAAGAGGAGAAATGCAGAGAGAAAAACAGAGTGTGTGCATGTGAGCTTGCGGAAAGTGCTTTTGCTTGAAAGTTTTGTCCTTGTTTTTCATTAGCAGTTTATAAAATGTTTACAAACTAAATGCTACTCACAGTCAACGTAACCACAAACTTATTTTGATTGTTTAGACTAATCAAATGCTTCATAAATGAGAGGTCACAAAGCCCTGGAGGTTCAAATATTTTAACAGTGAAATACATATACAGTCTTGACCTGTAAATACATAAATGAGTTTGTATTTATCTGTCATTAGATTTCAATAGTTTTGTAGTGTCATGATGGCTTGTTTGTTTTAGACACTATAGGCACTATAGTATTTCCATGTATTCTTTGACATAATATGTCATAGTACACCAGTATGGTATGTAAGTACCATAGCATTAGCAATACAGTAAGGAAAGGTTAGTGTCATGTAATAGGCTACGGTGCGTGGGCTCGGGCAAGGCTCATGATGGGTGGGCCGGTTGGGTACAATGCTTTACGACTGCTAACAAGCTCCCAGGAGGTCTTGTTAGCCCAGGCATCAGTTATGAAGTTACATTTCAAAGCCAGAACCGGTTTGCATCACAGAATTGTGATGGAGAACGTGAACAGACCCACCGATGACAAAGATTTTTAATAGCTTTTGCATGTTCCTCGAAGGCCATTTAAACAAATCCATATGTCCCAGCTTCTTTTGTGTTTATTAGCAGCAATGCAGTAAGCATGTCCTTTTATTATGCAGTTGCACGAATAGCCTGTCATTATTCAGTAAAGGATCATATTTGCTTTATTTTCATTATTATTACTTTGTGGTCTGGGAAAAAAAAAAAACAACTCACTCAAGGCCAGTGTTGTCATGTGAAAGAGAAAGCCACACATGGGAAGAATCATTCACAGTACGCAGATCAGGTGCTGAGATTAAAACTACAAAAGCAAGCTGTGAATTGCCCTGGCATTGACTTGCAGATGAGGCAGTGAAGAAATGGAACAAAGATCTTTAATAAGCTAGTGGAAAGTTTACATATACTGTCATCTTGCCAAAACCTTCACACGCTTTGCAAGGACAGAGCATTATCTCACAGCTTCAAAACATGATTAGGGGTGACAAAAATGTTTAGTCTAAGGCAGGCTGCACTTTTGCTATTGGGAGAAAAAGCTGGGTTTTCATTTACCTTAAAAGTGGCTAGTTTTCTGAAAGAAGATTTGTGCATTAGTGTGCCGTATGTGACTTACTGCTGATATCAGTAACAGTAAACTGAACTTTATCACATAACAGGGATCTTTAGTGTGTAATGCGATAGAAAATATTTTCAAATGCTAATATCTGACAGTTTGAAATCTTAATAATATTAATACTCATGCAAAATGTATCACTTTTCCTGACATTTTCATGCAAATATTATTTCCTCAAAAGAAATGGATGGAAAATGACTGAATTTGTTGTTGATGCTTGTCAGACAAAGGGCCGCGTTTGAGTCGGGTGGAACATTTGAGCAAACGGACAGCATGATACTGATCTCCACTGAAAATATTAGCACCTCTCAATGCAGACAGAAGCTCCGCCCTCAGAACACACTCTGGACAGGAAGTGACCGATCACCACGGTTACCATGTCACAGCCTCGTATCAGCATCAAACAGAGGATTTCCTGGCTCTGTTTGAGTGGTGAAAGCAAAGTTTGCTACCTGACTGCAACAAGCTGTTAGTGTCTGAGTCAGCCGTCCTCAGTGAACTTTAGAGCCGCTGCTGCATTACAGCCTCCAGGAACCAGAATTACCAAATGATGAAATGCAAGTACGCTTTATGTAGGCTATGTTGCTGATAAACTGCAGATGTAAACAAACATAGCTCATATTTTCCACTTGTTTCCTATGTCAAGTGCTTAAGTCAGTCCAGTAGCTCCTAATATTTAGTCAGTCATGCTAAAGTTTGTTTTGCTTTCCTCCAATAGTTAAAGGAATGAAAATTTCACCATGATTTACTCACTCTCAAGCCATGCTAGGTGTATATGACTTTCTTCTTCCAGACGAACACAGTCAGAGTTGTTTTAAAATTTATTCTGGCTCTTCCAAGCTTTATGGTGGTGGATAGTGGCTATTATTTTGAAGCTCCAAAAAGCTCATATATCCGTCGTTTATTTTCACCTGAGCTTACACTACGAATGCGGCTTATATCATACGCCGAGTCAGAGGTCAGGGCAAAGGCGCGTAGTGAATGCGCGTACACTGTTGCCGGAAGTCAGTGAGTTGAGTTTATAATTTAAAAAATATAAATATTTTTGTTACAAAAACCCTTGGATCCGCTTCAAAAGACATGTGTTAACCCCCCCGGAGGCGTATGGCTTTGTTTTAGAACGGATATATGCACTTTTTGGAGCTTCAAAATAATAGCCACTATCCACCACCATTATAAAGCTTGGAAGAGCCAGGATAAATTTTAAAACAACTCTAGTTGTGTTCGTCTGGAAGAAGAAAGTCATATACACCTAGGATGGCTTAAGGGTGAGTAAATCATGGGCTAATTTTCATTTTTGGGTGAACTATTCCTTTAATGGCATTACCCATATTTATTGCATTCAGTGTTTCCGTGCAGTTGAACAAAAAGCTATTACAAATGCATGCACAAATACGAGCTGCCAGTCGATCTAGAAGCTGGCATCAGGACAGTTTTGTCTTTAAAGGAGAAAAGCGTGATATTTATGACTGTAGTCATAGTCCAGTGCAACTGCTGTTTTGCCTTTTCATTAAAGCCCTTCATAAAGGCACCGATTTATAAAGGAATCTCTGATGAAACGCTATGATTTTGAGACATCTAAATTATATCAGTAACGTAATTTGCAATAAATGAATAAATGTAATAAAGCTTTAAATGGTGGTTTAATTGACGCACAGGGAATCATTAGGGCTGTTTTGGTGACTTGTTTGGCAAATAAATGACGTGTATAAAATTTACACATTCTTTGTGTGGGACGGCTTGATTCCCATCCAGGTCACGGCTAATTAACACATTAATGAACGCATGACTCAGAGCACCTCGCTCCATTGCAAATGATTGACAGTTTCAGCTTACAACGTGATTTGGAACATATTAGTTTGTTGATGAGAATTCTTCTTTTATGGATTCATATTTTTTAACTCTTAAAAAAAGAACTGTATGTGTTCAAATAAGGCCAATTAAAAGAGTAGTTATGAAAGAGTAGTTAGAAATTTTACAACTACATTGCAGTTGTGCATGCAATAAATCATGCTGACATATGGAATCATTCACCTTTACTAATTTCCTAATGAACAAATTCCTTTATTTAAAAGTGATACAGCATAAAATCTGAAAGAGATTTGACCTGACTAACTGATTAAATACAGACATGATAAAACTAATTAAAATATATAAAAAGTCATAGCGCAGATAAAAGCAAGAAGAAGATAGAAGTTTGGAAATGCCCTGGAAAAGTGGGGTTTTGGACAATATTGGTATGAATCCTTTTTAATTTGTGATAATTTTGCAATGATAAGGGGCAACACAAACTATGAAAACATATTTTATTTCATAAACAGTTTATACATAGAATTTTTTTTCGATTAATCAAAATATCCACCATTAGCAGCTATTACAGCTCTGCATAATCTGGGCATCCGAGCTGTCAGTTTATTCAAACATTGACTTGATATATTACTCCAAGCCTCCTGAAGGATTGCCCAAACATGATAAACACTGGTTGGACACTTCGTACGGACATCACAGTCCAGTTCCTCCCAATAGTAGCTCAACTGGGTTGAGTTCGGGTGATTGGGGAGGCCATTCCATGACAGACATGATGGTCTTCAATGATAATGTCAAGTTACTTTAATGTATTTGCACCAAAAAATTATAAGGATTTATGCTGATATCATCCAAAATCACACTTTGCCTGTCTTTTTTCACAGGGGTGTTTCCAAACCTTTGGAGGGCAGTGTACATAGTTACACAAATAAACACTTTTATGTTTGAGCTTTTTCTTGATCTAGATTGCATGCAGCAGTCTCTATATGAACATTCGTTCACTACAATTGATCGATTCCAAAAAAGAAAGAAAGAAAGAAAAATGCTTTTTAATTCAAATGATTGTTTTGATTATAAGCTGCAATCATTATTGTACTGATTGTGTAGCTTTATTTTCATATCCATTATTTTGAACTCAAGGACTGCATGCTTAGCTGAGCATGTGGTAGGTAAGCCTACATTTTGTCACATCTTGACACTAGATTCCTATCTTGAAGAAAATAAAAAGGAGGATGATGAACAGCTGAAGGATGTGAGCCTGAGAATTAGAAAAGTAAATCTCTGTGATGGGAAACACCCTTCCCTGCTTTTCTTCTCCTGGACTCGAGCCGAGCTGCAGTGCAGAGACAGCGTTAACTTTGAGGAATTCAAAGGCAAATAAACATATGATGCACAGGCTGTCCTACATTTTTAAAAGTCGCTTGAAAGGCAAGATGGAAGTCTGATTTGCCTCTGTTCTCCCTTGGCTGAGAAGGTCTCACCTAACCTCACAAACGATACAGACAGAGATAAGCACTCCTCCCCCCACCCCCCCATATATCAACACTAGCCTCCTCCAGAAAGATCTCATCCAGCAAGATTAGAAAGGCTAGAATTTTATAAACAGCATTAGGAATGGGCTATGAAATGCCCTGTGCTCTACAGCGATATCGATGAACCGACAGAAGCACACGCTGGATGCTTTACTGTAATAGGAATGGATTTGCCATTAGGCATGCTTTACAGATTTCATATGGAAGGGAAACACCACAGGTTCTGTAACTAAAGCAAAGGTTGAGCTGACTGTTCCAACGTTTCCAACCAAAAGCATAAAATAATGAGGAATAGTGAAAAAGAGGATGCTGTTCATACAAAAACTTGTAAATGTGTGAAATAAAAACATATTTATTGAACAATTTGTGCCCGCTTTGCGAAGTCTTTAGAAAGATTATGTCATACTGTACTCTAAAACCCAAACTATACAGTTTAGCAGAATCAATATCAGAAAGAGCTTTATTGCCAAGTATGTTTGTGCATACAAGGCATTTTTATGGTGACAGAAGCTAGCATAGTTAGAACATATACTGTCAGTGAAAACACAGCAAATGATAAGCCACCTTTAAGTGATATCTAAATTCTCATTTCTCTGATGTCATCTTTGATTTTTGTTGCTGGGTAAATATATTCCTACATGCAAAAGGAATAAAACGCCAGTTACTGCCATGTATTTAATCCAATTTTATTAGCCAATGTCTTTGCTGCTGACCTTTGTTGATCCAATTCGACCAAACTAATAAGCAAAACTTACTTTAGGTTAACTAACATTTGTGCTTCATTTTGCTCATTGCTGAAGAGCGTTGAACTTCCTTTTTCTACAGTTCTACTGTACAGAGGGTGTATTTACTTTTCCTTCAGCCTTAGGCTTATTCATTTCACCTTTTTTAGAAAGGGCTTTTACATTTGCTAAAAATCTCAATTTTTATATTAAAAAACAAAAAAAGCAAGCCCTGGCCAGATTTAAAAAGTAATGCAAAAATAACACAAAAGTAATGTACCGCATTACTTTCCATAATAAGTAACTAAGTAACATAATTAGTTACTTTTTTAGGGAGTTATGCAATATTGTAATGCATTACTTTTAAAAGTAACTTTCCCCAACACTGGTTAGTATACTTATTATTAATGACACTGGTTAGTATTATTATTATTATTATTTATGGTAGATGTGTCTTATGTTGCTAGGCTTCTGACTAAATAAAGACCAGATATCAGATCAAGCCTTAACCTCATGACCAAGCACATTCCAGTCTATGTCTCTGACGTAGGCTGGTATGACAGCTATCCGGGCTGGTTTTGGATTTGGTTTAAGTGTGGGCCTTTGTTTAAATCTTGGCTCTGTCTTCTCTTGGTGGAAGCAGACAGGACTCTCACTTTGACATTTACCCTCACTGGAATTTGTGGTTGCAGAGCAAATAACATTTTAATGTGCTCTTCGGACGGTACAGTGGTGCAGTATTACTCTAACATTGAGTATTGCTTCTACAATTATAGGCAGTAAGAGTTGTATTATTAAGAGGTGAACAACTTTATCAGACAAAATTGCTTTTATTGTAAATAAGACCATTAAAACTGTCATTAACCCACTTGAATTGCAGTTAACAACACTATGAACAGAGATAACCATGCTAAGCACTCCCATTTAGATGTATAAACAAAACCTAAATAAGACTAGTCCAAATTCAGGAGCACTCTAAAGAGCCAGAATTTACATTTAAACTCACATTGTGTACGGCCCATTACCCTTACGAAAAAAAAGTTTATTCAAGTGTGCTAATATTATATGTCTTTTTTTAACTAAAAAAAGGTAAAGTATACTTTCATGATACTTTTTATGTACTTCTCAGAAATGTGCTTTATATACTTCTCAGAAACATACTTAAGATTACATTTAAGTATACTTAACGTATGCTTAGAAAAAGTCTATTTGAGCTATACTTGTGCTCTGAGAATCCGTGTTTTCATTGTTATACACTAGGGGCGCTATTGCACATCTTCTGTTCACAATTACCAAAACACAAGTGACCGAAACAACAGATGCTTCCACATGTAATCTAACACAACTGTCAGACATAAAACAGCATCAAAACCATAGATGTATAAAACTTACGAGTAAACTTGCATTATAAATCCACTAAACTAGTAGTTTACCGAGACTATGCTTCAAAGTATACTAACAATGAATAGAAAAGTATTTAATTAGTAAACTATCAGTAAACCTATAACTTCACTTTTAGTATACTTGCAGTACAAACTGAAATGTAAACTACTGTGCACTCAAAGTTTACTACTAAAAGTTTACTACTTAAAAAGTATACTTTTATATACTAGAAAGTAAGACAATTTAGTCCCAAGGAGTATTGACATAGTACACTTAAAATTATACTACTAGTAGAGTGATACTTGTATACTTACTACATAAAGTATACCTAAAATATGCTTGAACTTTACTGAAGTATACCTTATAAAATAAACTTAAAGTATACTTCTTTTTTCATAAAGGTAGGCAGACTAGCCTTGATATCTGGTGATTTCCCAGCAATGCCATCCTGTGACGGGTCGGTGACCGGTGGGTATATGAGTGTGTGGCTAGTGAGCTGTTTCAAAATGCCAAAGATATGGTAGATAAACTGTCAGATCTGTTAACAGCCTCAGCCTGTGAATGAGGGGGAGGTATAAATTAATGTAGCTAAATGAAGCCGCTTATCTTTCCTAGCATTCCTACAGAGCCGCTGCCAACGCTGCAGGAGCCCAATAGAGTGTGGCGTTGAGAGCTGAGGTCATGATATAACGCTCTACAGAGGCCTTCTCTCTGCAGGCCTGCGCTATTCTCTCTATACAAGGCCACTTAGAACGTATCACATCAGTCAACAAGTACATATGCTGGATTGCTAAGTGAAGAGCAGGAAACACGGGAGGTATTTCAGGCTTCAGAGGTACTGATGGGATGAGTATGATTCATATGCTGAACTATGCTTTTGCTCATCTCTACGTCAGACCCGCTCTGCTACTTTCTGTAGTGTGCATCTGTTATCCTTCAGTAATCTCACAATAAAGCTGGTCTCCAACATATTCGTTAGACGCTGATGTCCTAAGAAAACTACCTTAACAATTATAATTTCAAAATTACAAACTGGCCACAGTGCACGAAATGCATCATATGCATTGTCTATCACAGACGTGAGAGTGTTAACAGTGGCTTCAGTCAGCAGACAGCATGGCAAACGCTCCGTTCAAATCAATCAACACGCCACTAGACATACCACGAGACATTAATTCCTTTCAGGCGAGTACAGCCAGCTCTGGAAAACAAGAACTCCAGGACAGAGTCCAGGGAGGCGCTCCTAGCACACATTTGCCATAAAGCACCTCTGGAGGAGTCGCTAATCAGATTGGGAATTCGTAGAGTTGGGTGGGGGGCAATTTATCATAATCCCATCTGACGGCAAAGGTGTGCCATCTGATCTGGCGGTGATTTCATACACCTTCAAGCAGAGCCAGCCGAGTGTCAATGAGGAGGAGACCTAATGGATTGAACTCCTCTGAAGTTCTGAGCCAGAGACGTGTGCCAAGTGGTGCCTTTTAAAATGCGCTCCCCTTATTTCAAGCTTTGCTGTGTGAAAGGAGGGCTTCTTAATTCTTACAAGACCAGAAGGAGACAAGACCTTGCTTTCCTTTTCTTTCCTTTTATCTGGCCCTGGCCCTCCTCTCATAGCCCGCATGTCATTAATAGCGGTTGTCATAAAACAGCCTAATTACTTTGGCTGCAGGAGCGAGACCTGGGGCCCATCTGCTGTGCAGTACTGTAATGGAAGCATCTGCACTAATAGCCGAGCAACAGTAGTGTTTGATGGGTACCGTTACCCGGTACAGTTATATGTATGACATACTTCTGAGTGATAAATTACCACAGGAGGGTATAAGTAAGTGAGGGGAAAACTGAAACATGATAAGTGGTACTTCCACCAAGGGCTTTCCATTGTGTATGATGTGACTGCCAACTACTTAGGTACGCTTATACAATCGATCAACAGTTTAGATACACTAGACGTGATGGCAGTTTCAATAAAGCAAACAGACTCTGGGATCCCACAAGATCACTGCTCCACAACAACAGTTACTTTGTAACACTATATGGTTTAACGTGAAATCTCACAGTGGGGGCTCTTGTGCCCTTAAATTAAGCTTTCAAGGGGTCAAAGTATGTGTGAGCCTTTTGGCTCCAAAATGGCATTCCTTAAGCTCTGACAGAGGCTGTTCAATGTGTTAAAACTGTCACCATTTAGAAAGAATGGAAGAAGAGAGACATTTAGGCTTTCCTTAAACCATCGCAGTAAAAGCAACGTATCTGGTGACATTGTAACTTCCCAAGGCCCTGAAATTCCCACCTGCCCCATAACTCACTCACACCAGCAGAGAAAACATTCCACCTGCACGAGCCGTCCAAACAGACTCATGGGCTCTGAACTTTGAATTTCAGATGAAAATGTTGGTAACTGTCCAGTACAGAGGTCATCTGATAACAATGCACTGCAACGTGTTCATTGTGGACAGCACTGAAATTAAAAACTCTCTACGGAGTAATGGGAGTTGACTTTAGACTATTTAGTGTCAGTTAGTCTGACTGAATGTGTACGTTTTATCCTACAAACAGAGTTACCTTTTGCTTAGCGTTGGCCACGGAGTCAACCCTTAAACCAGATTGATAAATGCATGCCATTTTTCTCACCTATTCACGACTGAGATTTTTTACTTTAGGCATACGAAAATCACAGGTGCCCTACAGACAAGCCTGAGTCGAACAGACCGGCAATTTGTCATTGAGCTTGAGATGTATGGAGGAAATAGCTGAGCTGTTTTATTGCCTCAAATACAATTATTAAAATGAACATAGCAGACTGCTGAAATTAAGATGCGGGCCTGGTGCCTTTTATGGAAAACATATCACAATTGCAAATCCTCACAGGCAACAAGAGCAGTATTTCTCCGTCATAAATTCATTCAGCATCAGTGAGACGGTGCAGAGAGAGCTCTCTTTTAGGATCAGCCTGGAAACACATACATCAGCAAGTGCCGAAGAAAGTATTTTTGTGAAAATAAATAAATCATTGTGAAATACTCTGGCTTTGTTTGGAAACTGGGAACAGACCCCCACATCCTTTCCAATCACGACTAAACATTGCACAGACACACATCCAAGAACATCAAAACAACTGCAATTTAATGATGGGGCCAAAAAAATGAGACTTTTTGACTTCCCTGTCTTATAATGCGTCAGTTTACCTCGGTACTTGCAAAGCCAAGCTCTGAGCAGAGCGCAGCATGCGATGCTGGTGACTGGAGCCAAAGGCAGCGACCTAATGGCCACTTGCGCGGCTCACTGGACATCAATGTCCATCGGGAAGGTTTTTTGTTTGTCAAGTCTACACAAGCTGACAGAAAGAGTCCAGCTGTAATCTTCAGAAATGCAGTATGCATGAGCTGTGTTTTCGATTAACAAACTCATCACAACCCTCCCCATCAGCTAAGCAAAGCACTCTGCGATTGAGGGGAATGGCCTTCAAGAGGAACAACTCTCACCACATTCATATTCCCAGTCGAGCGCTCTGGCACAAGACGGCGGAGAACTTAAGCTAACATCTGTAGCTGAGTTAACGTTTATGATATTTTGCTGTAAAAATCTCTGCAAGCCTGCATTTGGTGCTTTGTACAACAGTATTTGCAAGCTTGAATTTTTTGAATTTGATTGCAAAATACAGGCGCAAACCACCTAAACAAACATTTACAATCAGTTCAGCACCTCTGTGAAGTGAATGTATATTAACAACAAAAGTTTCCTATGGGAATTCTGTGATTTACTAGACTTTAAAGCTAACTAAAGAACTGGTTATATCATATCTTTGTTTATTCACAGAAATGTTTCTTTAGAAATTCTCTTGGTTTGAAAATGACCTGGATGATTAAGGCAAAAAAGCAAAACATGCTCAAAGGTGGATCGTGTGAATGTCACCACACCGATTGTTTCCCAATAATGTGGACCAGATTCCTCAGTAAACAGGCATGGTGGTAAGGCACAAGATCTGAGGGGTGCCTCTAAATTGTTACAGATTTATGCATCGTAGGGTATGTGTACGATTGCTTCGTAATCGTTCATGTCATGTCAACATGCCAAGCATAGGTAATAAAACTCATTACACTAAATGCATGACTGCTTGCATGTTATTAGTATCTTATGACCTCCAGTGAAAATGCATTTGCATTGCTAAAAAGAGTGGTAAACATGACCACCTGCAGCACCCGTCCGTTGCACAAGTCCTCTAACTTCACTTTCTGCACAATGCACACTTCTGGTCTCTATAAAATGCAGGGAAAAGCACTTGGGAAGCCCACACGGTCCCTTCTACACCACTAATGTTTCTCAGGGTCTCCTATACGAGCCATCAAAGTGCACACCTACCTCCTTGCAGTGAAGGACTCAGTTGTAGGGTGAGGAAGAATCCGAGAAGAAGCAACGCAACCCTCCTGTTAGCCATCTCGCCCCAAAATGCACTGGCCCTCCCCGAATCAGCTGGTTTTATTCTCCAAGAGCTAATTACCACTTCAAAAATGTCTCAAAAAAATGAAGAGGGGAGGAAAAAAGAAAATGATACTGGACACGACGTAATTAGGAAAGGGCAAAGCCTTTGGTTCGATGGATCATTGCACTTTTTTCTCTTCTATGTCTGGTGTTGCTGTTTTTATTCTGGTCACTCCTGCCAAAAAAGCTGAGTGCTGCCAGAGAAAGAAAGAGAGTGAGAGAGAGAGAAATAGAAAGAGACATGCAGGGAGGAAAGACAGGAGAGAGGGGAGGGAAGGACGAGAGAACAGGAGAGACGGGGAGAGCGAGAGACCCACTTTCCCACTCTCTCGTCCAAGAGGAATTTCGCTGTCTTGCCAGACATTTGCATGGACTTTAAGAGGACTTCACATTTTTTTTTATGTGAGCAGAGGAATAAAACAAAAATCAGTACTTGGATAATGATGTTCACTCTGTCGCTGGGTTTCTTCCTTACAACCACTCAAACACAACGCATCCATCCTCGAGCAGTTACAACAGATCTCATTCCTGTAAAATGACGAGTCTTTTTTTCCAACGGCTGCTCAGTAAAGGGAAACTTGACCGATGTTTGTCTAAGAGACTTGGGGGAAATGAAGCCCATTGTTCTGAGAAGGGCATGTCGCATGTTTTGTAATGCTGTTACACCTGCCAGGAGTAACTGTACTGACACATAAAAGGGTGACTGCTTGCATATTATCGCTATTAAAAGACCTACATGAAGCGTTTCAAAAATGCACACAAACTTGTTGCAAGCTAAAGAAGGACAGGCTAGACATTAATGAGTCAGATAAAAAGAAAGAAAGAAAGAAAGAAAGAAGAGCAACTCTTGCTCAAAAGAGAGAAAAAAATCTGGGCATGTTATAAGAAAGCAATCATTCTCATAAATATGAGCATTGTGTGCTTGTAATGAGTGAACAAGAGTCAACAGAAAGAAAGACAATTGATGGGACAGAGAGATGCTCTGGGATGGTCAAACTCAGTACAGCTCAGCTACTGCACTTTTCTCAACCCTAATCCTAATATCACTGCCAACCCTACATTCAAGTCAAAAATTAAAACCTCTAAAAGGAAGCTGCATTAAAGCAACACACCCTGTTCTATGTGGCGCACATTATTTATTATTTATTCCTTTAATCGTGACTTATTTTACTGTGACAATTAGGTCTGTTGGACACATTCAAAAACAGGATGTATCCAAGACACAAAATCTCCATGGACTAGGTGATATGCCTCAGTATCATCCAATTTTTTTTTTTTTTTAATCTGTTTCAGCCCTTCAAAGCATGGTGAAGATGATGTCCTCAAGGAAGCTTTGTCTCCACAGATTTGAATGGCTCCAGTGTAATTTTTCCCAGAAATGATGTAAGATGAAAAGAAGGGGGTCACATTGAAATCCTCAGTGCTTATAAAACAGATAGATAAAGACATACAGACAGACAGACAGATAGTGTAATTAATCAAAAAGCCTAATGAATTTAAAGATCATTATTTTTTTCAAAAAAACAAAAAACACTAGAACAGTGTTATACATTTTGCTGACTTGTGTACTTACATCATCCCAAATGTTTAAAAAAAATGTAAATCCAAAGAAATAGCAATTTTAACTAGTGTGACGGACACTGTAGAAAACATGGAAACCTTAAAGACTCTTTAATATGTTACGCATTTTATTAGACAGGTGATGAATGCACAGAGTAGCATTATAACAGAACTTTCAACACACTTAAATGTATGAAATATGATAAAACAGCGCTGCTTTTCATACATGCGCATGAACGGATGCAACGGAAGCCCTTGACTGTGGAATAGTAAAAGCTCTGCTGCTTTCGAGCTCGGAATTTTTCTAGTCCTTAATTAGTAATTGCTCCACCGGCTTTGCTTTCACAACTTTTTTAAGCCCCACCCTGCTTCATACTACAGTGAGCTTAATAAGTCTTTAGCTTATCCATGGACATGATTTCTGCCTGAGCCCAGATTGCGTCAGCTGTGGGGATGAAGACAACAACTTTTTTTATTTTACATTCACTCACGGCATCATCAAGCTATGCCTTTGGTTCTTTGTTTGTTTTGAATATGTGCCCTTTAGCGGTGAAAACTTACATATTGTGCCTTTAAATTAACACTGTCACAAACCGGGCCTGTGGCCTTCTGGCCGTTCACCACTCAATGTCACTTTCACACTGCAATGACTCTCACTTCATGGACCACACTTCCCATCATCCTCTGCACTAATCACACACACTTGCCTTATCCAATCTCACACACTATAAATAACACACCCCTTCCACCTCACCCCGTCTGTTTTTCCCGTTGCCTACCTGGACTGTTTATCGTTCTATGATTCTTCTCTGTATTCCCTGACCTGGATTGTTTATTGGATTCTGCCTGCTTGCCGCCAACCCCCCGACCTTACTGCCTGCTTACCGACCACGACTTTTGGACTGTCTCTATTGTGTTACACGCCGTTGATCGACCCTGCCTGTACGACTCTGAGTTCAATAATAAAAGCTTGCAAATGGATCCGCTAATCTACTGATTCTGTCCCTCTGTCACAAACACATTTCAGGACATTTATGCAGTAGGTTTACTCTCTGATACGCAGTGTTTACTGAACAGATCTTTAAAAGCCTTATAACCATTCCATACAACCATGACTACAATGTAACACATTTCCAACTGCTTCAAATTAAAAACTTAACTTTAGTTGCTTCCTTAAATTGTTAAGCAAACTGGCTGTACTAAAATTATATTAAATTGACTCAAAAAAACTATATATTTATTGAGGAACTAAAAGTAATGGAAAAGACGCATGTTGCCATAACATGTTGATCATGGCTTTTTGAACTATGTCTTTAAAATGTATATACAGTATACAATTATCTTAAACTGAAAACATTATGAACCATTTTCTGAACCTTTCTCTGCATCCTGCACAACCGCACTGGTCCTGTGTTTAGCTTGAGGATAATAACTTTTGCCTAATGAGCCTGTGTTAAGACACTAAATGCATTTTTTGAAAGTCAAATACCTTTTCCTCCTTTTTTGTCGGCTTTTCTATTTTAGCTCATGTCTGGTGCTTGTCCTTTCAGCATCTCGGAGATGCCAAAAGACTCAGCTTGTTATGAATCCAAGGAGCATGTGAATATTGTCCAGACCTGCATTTGTCAAATAGTTAAGTTGTTAAAACATTCAACACTTCATTCTAAGAGACTGGACACATCTCAGAATTTTTGTGGTTATATCTTAAAAATAATAGGGCAAGTTTAGTTCACTCTTTGTATTATACACAGGATCGCATTTTGCATATTTTTGTAGCAGAAAATGTATTCATTTTAGATAATTGAATTCCCTTTTTATTAAAAAGCGGACAGTCCTAGGTACATAATTGCTCAGTTGCCTGCAATCACAGCTAGATATATAATGCAGTGGTAATGCAGAAAGATCTGCAAAAACTCTTACAGGAGTGCTGTTTCAGGTAAGACTATACACAATAGAGATGACAGGATGAGCTCCAGTTGTGTGCTCAGTCCACTTAGGGATTGTGATAAACTATTCCAGGGTGAGCTGCACAATAGGTATGTGGGGGGATTCTTTGTGATGTACAAGAGAAGTCCTTACAATGTATGTGAGGCAACATATTACCAGGACACATTACATATAAATATAACATTACAACTAGTACTATGTCAGAGAAAGAAGAAAATCTCTTTTCTGAAACCTACACCATTGAAAAACATTCACAGGTGTCATCAGTACGGGTCTGCCAATCTCAATATCGGTATTGCTCCGATACTAGCATTTTCTGCTGGATTTGGACCTTCTGCTGGATTTGGATCAGACAAGACCAATGTGTTATTGTTAAGCCCCATGAAAGCCACAAAAACATTATAAAGCACTGATTTGCTGTGAGGTACAGGTGAGTATTTAAGTCAAATTCCCATAAACTCTTCTCTCTGCTAAAGCTGTCTGATATCCTCCATTCAGCATTCAAACTGAACGACAGTCAAAACGATGAAACTTTCTTCCAGATGATTCACTGTTCCTATTATTATGCTTGATCTGTAAATAAAGTAAATAAATCAATAGTTGTGCATAAAATGACTTTATCTTGCTGGAGTTTGTAAATCATGTTAGTTTCTACCGGATGTCTGATAGATCACAACACTGTTGTAGAGAGCACTATGAATTTTTCTTCACAAGCACAGTAACTGAAATTTAAAACTGTTAAAAGAAAAGGCTCAGTAAACTAACACACAGATTTAATATGTAGTGTAGGCTTCCTGGACTGCCTGCTCTGCCATAGCTCCCCGAGCTGCTTGTTCCGTCATGGCCCCCTGGATTGCCTGCTCCGCCATGGGCCCCTGAGATGCCTGCTCTGCCATGGCCCCCTGGATTGCCTGCTCCGCCATAGCTCCCCGAGTTGCCTGCTCCGTCATAGCTCCCTTAGCTGCCTGCTCCGCCATAGTTCCCCGAGCTGCCTGCACTGCAATGGCTTCCTGAACTGCCTGCTCTGCCATGGCTCCCTGGATTGCCTGCTCCACCATGAATTCCTGGACTGCCTGCATTGCCATGGCTACCCCTGCTGCCTGCTCCGCCATGGTGCCCGGATCCGGTATGGCCCTGGAGACTTCCCGTCCTGCACAAGCCTGTCCTGAGGAGCCTCCATGGCTCCTCCCCACACTACCACCCCTCGACTGTGTGTGTGGCGCCTTCCCGGAGTGGAGCGATATGTTACGCCCATGGACGTTCTGTGTTTGTGGTTTCTCCCTCTTAAGCCCATGGTTATGTTCCAGTTCTCATTGTGTTTATTTGATTCAGCTGTGTCTCGTTAATTCCCTTGTTTAGTTCTTTGTTACTTAAGCCCAGTGTTTCCTGTGTCCAGCATCTGGTGTTACTGGCCAGACATGAATAATACAGAATAATATTAATATTTCTTCTGTGGGAATGTTGTCTGATCTTTTGCAGCTTTTACCTTTTATTTACAAAAAAAGACTATCAAAAACACAGAGCAAAGGCACAGGGCAGTCATGGCCTAATGGTTAGAGAGTCGGACTCATAAGCGAAAGTTGCAGCTTGAAGTCTCAGGTCTAGCAGGGATTGTTGTGGGGGGAGTGAATAACCAGCGGTCTCTCCACCCTTAATACCACAACTGGGGTTGAGCTGCCCACTGTTCTGGGTGAGTTCACGTTGTGTGTGTGTGGGGGAACAAATTCCAAGTATTGGTCGCCATACTTGGCCACATGTCATGTCCTTTCCTTCCTTTAAGGATAATAGCTACTAACATGCTACTAACACAAAGATAACACTGGACAAAGGAGTACAACTTAACTGTGGGTCTAATTTAACCCATCCAAGTGCACATACACAGCAGTGAGTAGTGAACACAAACATACCCACACTGTGAACACACACCCAGAAAAGCAGACAGCCATTTTCTCTGTAGTGCATGAGGAGCAGTTGGAGGTTTAGTGCCTTGATCAAGGGTCTCACCTCAGTCGTGGTATTTAAGATTGAAGATAGCGCTGTACATTCACTTACTCTAGCTACTATCCCTGCCAGTACAGAGACTCGAACTCCCAACTCTCTAACCATAACGTCATACTGTATATCCTAAAACAGCATAAAATGCACATTGATTAAATGTTATATATATATATATATATATATATAAGTAACTTTTAAGATTTGATTAAACACATCCACTACAGTTTTGCCCATTCTGATATAAACAGGGAGACTATTCCAGAGTCTAGACCACAGCAAACAACCATTCTCTTTTCAATTTAATTTTCTTTTTTTTAAAGATTTATTTTTGGCGTTTTTGCCTTTAATTAGATAGGACAGATCAGATCTGACAGGAGGTGAAGCAGGAGAGAGGGAGGGGATGGGATCAGGAAAGGTCTGCGAGCCGGGACTCAAACTCGTGATGCCCAAAGCGCAACAGCAGTGTATGTTGACGCACTGCCCACTAGGCTACCAGCGCCAACTTAGTTTCATTTTCTGCTTGGAACTAATAGCAAGCTCTGGTTTGTTGATCATTGCGATCTCTCATGGGAAATGTTTGAACACTAGTTCTTAAATATAAACTGGTACTAAGCCATTTAACTACTTGGATCTAGTAGCAGGATTGTACATTTTATTTATTTAACAGTCTATATATATATATATAAAATGCTGTACCATGCTCCTTGATGTTTCCTTGCTCCAATCAGGATTTTGAACCATCTGTAGGCAGGACAGAGAAGCTTGAATTATTGCTGTGTATAAAGTTATGATTGTGAATGTGTGTGTAATGTATTGATTTTAAAGTGTGCAGTGGTTAAGTGGTTAAGACGTGTCTTCAGCTGCTTTTTTAAAGATGGGATGGTCTCAGCAGTTCGGGTGGAGGCTGGTAACTCATTCCACAAAGAGGAACAGAAAGGGTGAAGGTTTTGGAGAGTAACTTTGTGCCTCGCTATGGAGAAACAATAAGGCATCAATCAATCAGTGACCTCAGCTGGAGGGAGTATACATTTGTAATAGTGAATCAAGGTAGAGAGGAGCAGTGACAGTCCTGAAATCCATCGTCAAAACTTTACATTTGATTTTGGCCCCAACTGGGAGACGGTGGAGTGAGATCAGGGGGAATGTGACGTGGGTTCATCTTGGCATGCTGCTGCATTCTGGATCATCTGCAGAGGCTTACTTACACTGATTGGTTGCCAGTAGTGCATTGAAGTGGTGCAGTCTTGAAATTACAAGAGCTTGGATGAGGAGTTGTACTCTGACAGGAAGGTTCTGATTTTTTGAAATGTAAAGCACGACCCTACATGACTAGGTCATTGTTGCGATGTTGTTGGAGAAGGTCAGCTGGTTGTCCACCACAGCCCTCAGATTCCTTGCTCTCCTGGTTGGTGTTAATCCCAATGGTGTGAACCCAAGTTGCAGTTTGATGTTGTGCTTAATTCATAGGTTTGTAGGGATTGCAAGGAGCTCTGTGTTTGCAGAGATGTTGAAAAGAGGAGAAGCAAGAGCTAAATCTTGAGGCAACCAGTGATTAGCTAACATGAGTCAGATGCCCCTCCTCTCCATGAAACCTTGAAATATCTGCCTGTGAGGTAGGACTGAAGCCACCAAAGTACTGTAACTGTTGTGCCTAAGTCTGAAATGATCTAGTGGTTAATAATGTCAAGGGCTACAGACAGGTTAAGCAGAATAAGAACAGATGATTTGGTGTTTGCTCTTGCTCGATGTTTCAGAGTTTCAGCAACGGTCAGCAGGGTGGTCTCTGTGGAGTGTTCACTTTTGAAGCCAGGCTGTTTTTTGTCAAGTAGGATGTTTTGTGAGAGAAAAGCAGAGACATGACACTACTCTTAAAAACATTTTTTTGACTGAAAAGGAAGAAGAGAGGAGACTGGTCTGTAGTGGAACTGGTTGATGATGGCTGCCACATTATCTGTGAAATAGCTCAAAAAGTCATCAGCAGCTACGTGGGAGAAGGTCGAGGGGGAGGGGGACAGAGAAGAGAGGAGAATGTTGTGAACAGTTTCCAGGTTTCTGAAAAGTTTGACACACTTCATGACTATTTTTAGCAAGCTTGTTTGAAAAGCTTTTGAGAGATCACATCAAGACACAATGTTAGTGGGTTATAAAAAAGCTGTGACCAAAAAAAAAAAAAAATTGACAGATACAATGAATGTTAAAATCTTAATAAGCCATAATAAGCAGTCTAATAAATCTAATAATTCACCCAAAATCTGCTAACTCATCTTGGAAAATAGCAAACCTTAATAGGGTTTGAAGGCTGGAATACCACAGCAATTGTCAAGTAAAATTATAGTTCCCACAACTGAAGTTTAAAAGTACTGTGTTTCTTCCACTTAAGGGTTCTACACATCAAAGTATCTTTAAAACTGAGACTAGTCCTCTAACTTGACCAGACACATGGATGTCTGTCCATGCTGCTACGCCGAAAGCGAGATAAATTATGTACAGGGTATTGCAGAGTTGCATCTAGGTGCACAGATATTTCACACATATGAAAGAGGTGTGATTAAAATTGCTGTGCCAGTGAGCTCATACTAGAAATGTACTCTAAATTGGTCAACATAAAAACATAAAGCTTGGAGGTTTTGCTTCCACAACCACTCTTTTCTCTGGGCCGTTCTATGCCTGATGAAATAGTCCTTTAGTCGATCATCTGATGTTTAAATTTGTGTGTAGATAAACATAAATTAAACATTAAAATCAACAAACTCAGGAGAACACTAGAGTGCTGATGGTCAGCCATGCACAATGATCGACTTTGAATTTTGTCTGGGCTCTGAGCAGGACAATCCCAAAATACTTTTTTGAGCCATTTATTCATTATAATAATAATAATAATAATAATAATAATAATAATAATAATGTTTTTTTTTTTTTTGCTTTGGGCCATTAAGGAAGAAAATGTGTTTTTAGTTTAAGTGCAGAATTGCAGAACTACGTGTCATCCTCTCTTTAGGGATTTGACTTCTGCTTGCACTTGATGGCACCAAGTTTTCCAGTTCTTTCAGCTAAAAATGTTAGCCCAGAGCATGACGCTGCCATCACCATGCTTGAATGCAGAGACAGTCGTATACCATGTTGGGCTACATTTACTTTGCACCAAACTTAAGGGTTTGCTTTCGGGCCAGCTCATCAGACCATATTCTTCTTTCGCCAAAAGGTTTCAGGTTTTCTAACAGGGTTCGAACGCAAACTACCAGCATGAATTAATGTTGGCCCTTCTCAGAAGTGGCTTCCTTCTAGCAACTTTCCCAAAGAGGCCAACTCCATTAAGTGCTGAAGAGTTTGTTGATGTCTGGACAGCTTCTTCCATTTCAGCCAAAAAGCACTGTTACTCTCTCAATGTTTTAGACATCATGTACGGTTGCTCAATTTAGATGGCCTGATCTTGCTATTGGTCTGGGTTTATGCCACATTTATTCCATTTTGTCATAACAGACAACCCCCCCCCCCCCAACCATTGTATAATCTTCTTCATCATTTTGAATGCGTTTAGTAAGACATATAAAGTTTATGACTCCCCTTACTTATAAGTTAAAATGTAGATCCAAAATACTTTCAATTACTTTTTTTCTATTCAGTTGCTTTTTAACTTCTTCATTTAATTTCAGTATAGATGAACTATAGGTTCATATATTCTTAACCAAAGGTTTGGAAAGTTCTATTCAAATTTGCTCTAATTTGACACAGCATAATGTTTATGTAAGGGGATAGAGTCATCATTTTATCTTAATCTTTATCTTTATTTTGCTATGATGACCCACTGAATCATCCTTTTAGATTCTCTTAAAGATTCTGCTAAAAAAAAGATGTAAATATCTAAAAAAATTAAAATAAAACAATCAATAAAACAATCAAACACAACAAAAAAGTCAGCAAGACAATGAGATAAACACTGCAAAAAATATTTTAAAAGTGACCTGTTATGCCCCCTTTGTCTCTTTAAATGCAAATGAGCTGGTGCTTCTGGCCTGTTTTCAGAAGAGGGTGGAGGTGGAGCTTTAAGAGCTCATGCATCCCAAAACACAACACTTGTAATGACTTTTTGGCACTGACTTTCTATATCTCCAGCAGCTACAGCAAGAGAACAGTAATGGTGGACTGCTGCTTCTCACTCAGGGCTGTGTCTATGCAAATAGGGCAGAGATTATCACAAATTTGCAGGTTATTTCCCTACAATGACGTCAATGTAGGGAGAAAATTGGACTCACTGTTAATGATTTGTTGGGATTATAAAAAAATGAATAGGCGGATTTTTACCATTATAGTCTGGTTGTTTTCATACACTGTGTTCAAACACCTTATATACAGTTATAGACAAAATTATTAGCCCCTTATAAAATATTTCATTATTTTTCAAATAACTCCCAAGTGTTGTTTAACAGAAAGACAATTTTATCAACACAGCATTTTTAAACATGATACTTTATTCAGGATGCTTTTAGGGTTTGTAATACAAACAGAAATAAATGTATAACCAAGAATTTTAAAAAGTCTACTGGTCAAAATTATTAGCCCTCTGATGTTAATAGTCAATAGTGTATCTCTTTTGCTTGATAACAGCCTTTAGTTGTTTGCTGTAGTTCTCAACAAGTTTCAAGCATGTCTCCTGAGGAATGACAGCCCATTCTTCCTTAGCAAATCTCTCAAGCTCCTCCAGATTTGTTGGTCTTCTGGCACAAACTCTGGACTTTAGTGTGCCCCACAGATTTTCTATTGGATTCAAGTGTGGGCTTTGTGCAGGCCAGTCAAATACACTCACTTTGCTCATTTGGAGGTATTTCTTCACCAGAAGTGCGGTATGCTTTGGGTCGTTGTCATGCTGGAAGACAAAATGTCGACCCAAACCAAGTGCAGACTGTGTCTAAGGTTGTCTTTCAAAATCTTCTTATAGTCCTCCTTTTTCATGTTTTATTGAACCCTGATGAGATTCCCAGTTCCAAACGCACTGAAACATCCCCACAGCATTATACTCCCACCACCATGTTTTACTGTGGGAACGGTGTTCCTGGGGTTGAATGCTTCTCCCTTCTTTCTCCAAACATAGGCAACATCTCTTTGGCCAAAAAGCTCTAGTTTTGTCTCATCTGACCAAAGGACATGTTACCAGTATGCATCACATTCCCCCAGGTTGTCCTTAGCAAACTTCATTTTAGCTTGGAGGTGTTTCTTCTTCAGAAGTGGAGTCCTTCTTGGTCGGCAACCTCGCAGTTCATTCCTGTGCAGGGCTCTAGTGACTGGCTTCGTTGAGACATCAATTCCAGACTTGGCTAGGTCATTCACTAGTGTCTTGGCAGTTGTTCTTGGGTCTTTAGAAACCTCTCTCACTAGCTTTCTTTCCAAAGTTTTTAAAATCTTTCACTTCCTGCCTCTGCCCATCTTGTTCTCCACTGTGTTGGTCTCTTTAAACTTCTTGATAATGCATCTCACTGCAGTTCTTGACACTTGAAAACGCTTTGATAAACGTGTGTATCCTTCTCCATCTTTATGAGCATTACTAATTCTTTCTCTCAAGTCCAAACTAAATTATTTTGTCTTTGCCATGATTAAAGAGCAATTTAAAGGCTTAACAAGGTTAATTAGGTTAATCAGGCAAATTAGATTAATTTGGCAAGTCATTGGACAACCGTGGTTCGTTCTATAGCTAATTAAACTAATAATTTCTTAAGGGGGCTAATAATGTTGACCTTAGCATTTTTTTTATTATTATTTTATTCTAGCAACTATAAGAAATCAGACTTTCTCTAGAAGAAAAAAAAAAGAATAGGAAAAATGTGAAAACATTCTCTTGCTCTGTTAAACATCACTTATGTGATGTGAAATATTCTAAAAAAAATGTAAAATTTCACAGGGGGGCTACTAATTTTGTCTTCAACTGTAAGTGATTTTGCATAATAGGTTGCATAATAGGTTAAAATTAATTAATATATAACTATTTATCTGAAATTCAAGTAACTTGACTTCCACTTTTTTTCAGTTTTTTCAAATCCAACTATTTGTCACTTACTGGTTTGTTGCTTCTCCCAACAATGTATCAGGGAGCTTATGGTTAAGTTGTTGGGCCCTGCCAGTATATAGAAGGACGTTTGCCCAGATGAGCAGTCAGTTATACAGCGTTGTCCTAGATGGTAGTAATAGCTGAAAGCTGAATATGACTAATCAGAATATTAGATAGAGCCCATAGTACATTAAACCCATCCAAGTACACACACACACACACACACACACACACACACACACACACACACACGTGAACACACACCTTGCGCAAGGACACCTACACTTCCTAACAATACTGAGACTCATAACTGGAACTTTTGGGTTGCAAGTCCAACTCTCTAACCATTAGGTCACAACTGCCCCAGTGTACATACACCTGTATACTAAAAAGATGACCAGTCGGCTTTAACTACTTAATGAAAGCACTGTTTAAAGGCAGATTAAGAAGTGTTATGTAATATGTGGAGCAGTTTATTTAAAACCATGCCCCTATGATAATGAATTTGTTTTTCTCAGAAATATTCAAAACAATGACCAGTAATTGAAAGCATCAAACTTTCACCCACAAAGGTTTAAGTGGCTAGACATACTGATTTAAGATCTGTTTCTATTCATAATATTGTGTGAAACAACAGAACACTGTGAAAGAAGTAAAACAAGCCCAGTATTTACTGTACTATTTAAAGCTATTTAATTTGCTTTTTAAATAAAGCTTTTAAGCTAAATGGTCTCCAAAAGCTGAATACAGTTAAAATGTAAATAATGTTTCTGCCTGTATAATCAATTTAAGCACTGATCAAAAATTTGTTGTGATTGCTTTACACTTGTTATGCAGAACCTACCATACAGGATAGGCTGTTCACACTGGATACTTAGGAACTTGAATCCTGACCACTTACTGTTGTCTTTTTTGTTTGCTCTAAGGTGATTTCTCTGTTTCTATATGGACAAGTTTTCCCTCTCATATAACATTTCTGCGCAGACAAGCATTTATTGTGCTTGTCCAGTGTCAGCCAATGACTTCTCATTTCCTTCGAATAACTCAGATATTTTAAATAAAAAGCTGTACTGCTGTCGTGTTTTTTGACCAAACTACCAACAGCACACTTTAATTCTTGAGTGAAATGATTCCTAATAGTCTATTGTGCAGGGCGATCAAAGTGCTATTCTACAAATGAACTGAATCTTGGAGAACAAATGACCCACTGCATAGCTAGGCCATCACGGATAAGATGAAGACCAGTAATAAAAAAGAGGGTGTTGAGTTCTGTCCACCCTACAGCTCTCCTCAAGCATTTGTCTTAACCTTTAAATCCTTTCTCAATATTAATCTTGTGTCTATCTTCACCAGCTTTCACCCACCCTCGACTCATTTACCCCACCCAAATTCTCACAGAAATCTTGCTTAAGAAATGCGCGCACACACACACACACACACACACACACATGCTCGTCATGTGCAAGGATGACCTTACGACTACAATGCTTGGCAAAGCTAAGCCATGACATCAGAGTCATAATAATAATATCAGAATGTTATTGGAATGCACTGAGACGCGGCAGCCACTTTTCTCAGAGTTCTTCAAATGCACAAGGCACGTCAGACCGTAGAAACTGAGAACAGGATCTTGGCAACCTTCAATTTGTTTAAAAGCAGTGAAGAAAAGGGCTTAGCTTATCTCTGCATGTCTGCAGCTGATTAGGAGAAATGTATCAGAGTTTTGCTGGTGGAGAGGGTGTTCCTTGAGGGTGTTAATGAAGAGGTCATTCTTTAACTCCTCAAAATACCACAGAGGTTCTTTACTTTAAAAAAAAAAAAAAAAATCAGTTATGATTTAGTCACTCTCATGTGATTCTGTATGCTATTGTTACACTCGCAGAATACAAAGGGAGAATTTTTAAGAATCTTCACTGCGTTTAGTGGTTTATAGTTTTATGTGATTTAACAAGCTTTAAAGATTTAATTTCCTCAGCATCAGCTAGTTGTTAAGTTGTGAACTGCTGTTAACTCATTCAGATCAATAAGTGGTTCTTTTAAACTCTTTTCAGTGAACTAAAATGACTCTTTTCCATTTGCAAGCTGAAGATATCAAATTTTGTCTTCCACAGATGGAAAGAAAGTTGTGTTTGGAACAACTTGAATGTAAAAAGTGAAAAATGTGTTTTCAAACATCTCATAGTGAAAAACATCCCCAGCTCCACTACTGAGCGCTCAAATCCTTGACCTACTTCTCAGGCGTCTATACGAACTCTCATTCCTGATACTGTCCACACACTTGCTGGACAATGGCCAGATCAGCCCCCCACTCCCCCAATGAATCATTCTCACATTTACCCACGCCAAGTCAGGGTGGGTCCCCGTTTACAGCGAATGATTGCCAGCAAGCCCTCCTAGAACAATTGAGTTGGATTGGCCATGTTCACCTTGGGAACCAATTAAGTGTCAAATCAATCACTATGAAATGCAGCACTTGGCTAGAATCCGAGAAATAACATTCAGCCATCATCCCAGCATGATCTGCAGGGGCTGGCACTGCACAGGGATCATGGAGGAAATGTATAGCACAATGCCCACTCGATGGAAACATGAGGAATTATTTAGAAAGGAACAGAGCTTCCTCCCTCTGTGCTTACTGTCGGCAGGAGAAATAGTATGCAAAGTATGCAAAAATGTTGCATCTACATTTGGTGAATATTAGCGTGAAGGTCTGGGGTGAGAGTTCAATGAAAGTCAATGTGGATAAGCATCAATAACAAGAATAAATGAACAAATAACACAATTCTGAAAATGAAGGCTTTTAAATTGAACAATAATCACTGCGCAGGGTAGAATTAATCCTGGCACATCATAATACTTTCCCATGTGAAATCATAATAACATCATGGGGAAACAGGGAATGAGACATATGTTCCATGTTGGAGGGAAAAAAACACATTGTCACAAATTTTATAGCCATTTTTCTTTCTACTGACTCAAACTAAAAAAAAAAAAAGGTCAACAGCTTTACAAGGCATTTCATACAAATGCCAAGAAAGTATGTTTAGTCAAACTTTGAGCTGATGCCAGCTTGTTACCATTACTCTGGAAATCCCACATATTTATGGCCATCAGAAATGACATGGCAGTGATGTACTAATATACGGCCCCTTAATCAAGACAAGGTTGTTCTTGGCATGTGTGCAGGTATGCAGTCTTGGATATGTGAAGTATAAAGCATGAAATTATTTAAAGTTGTAGATAAGTTGTAGAGGTCAGTGATGAAGTAAATTCCCAAACAGGCTGCAGCTAATTCACCAGAGACCAAACACATGTAAATGGCCAATTTTTTTGGCACTGTAAAAACAATTACTTGAATAATACTGTCTGTTGAGCCAAGGCCCATGCTCACACTATAGGAGATGTCTTTTGTGATGGAGCGTTTCAAGGGCTCAATGCAGTGAATTTTCTAATAACGTTTTTATTAATGTTCCTACTAAAAGTATAATGCTTTAAGAGATCTAGTTTGGTGATAGCCAAAGAGAATTTGACTTTATTTTGCAGTTACAGTACTTGGCGAAAACATAAAAAAAAAAAAAAAAAAAAAAATCTGTGAAATATGAAAGAACTGATAAATAATCACAAAATGTTCCAAAAAGATGATAATGTTCAAAAGAAGGGGAAAAAAGAACCACAAGAAATTTATGCAAGAATTCCTCAGCACACACCTTTGCTTGCACTGGCCCACACAAGCCATAACTCTGCCCTAATGACAAGCCAAGTGGGAGTTAAAATGTGCGAAGTGTTCAATAATGTAAGGCATTTGATTTTTATGAGCATATACAGTACCAGCACAATAGACAAGCTGTTTTCAAAGGAAGTAAAAGTTGATCCATAACTATCCAGGACATGCATTACAGTCTAAATTCTTTTTGTCCTCACTGGTTTCCAAAACAATAGCTTAAAGCAATTTCCTTCAGTCACTATCATATATTGTGTATGGTGAGATAAAATATTGAGGTTTACGTACAAATTCACACTTTCACTGAAGCTTTAACATCTGGAGAAAGCAGTGGGGAATCATCAGGGCCTAAACTATTGTAAAAGCAATATTTACAACTTTAATGTGTATATATTATATTAAATGTTTCCTTTTTTGGATTTTGATACCATATGACAGCTTATTTTGTCCGTAGCTTGAACGTAACAAAAGTTATGGCTATCTGAAGTTGGCTGATAGCTATGATTTTCAGGAATGGAGTTTTGAGAAAAACAGGTTTAAAGTGAGATGGCTTTCACTTTCACTTTTAACGAGAGCTGTCAGGAGTGCTATGCTGCATTATTACACAAACTAACATCTGTTTTCGGTTGTTTATCATGGGTATAGTCTCTGAACTTTCGATCACCCCTTGTATGTTTAAATGGCACAAATAATGTACCTTGTAGTTGTAGTTTACATTTAGGAAAAGCGAGTGCAGCACATCTGTTCTTGCAGTGTTTATATAACAGACTGTCATCGGACTCCTCCTCTTTACTAAATTCATCACCCTATCCTTCACTGACATCACCAGGATTGAGCAGATTGAGACGAGTAAAATCGTTTGAGAGAGCGGCTTCTTCGGACTGCATTGATCTCTTGCTCTCTGCCATCTCACAGTATTAAAAAATAAATAAATGAATAAACGTTGTGTGCCGTAGTTTGTACAGGACTGGCGGGGAATGTGCATTGACAGAACTTTATTCAAATGTGTTACATGGTTTATTTTGATAGGTCAACTGTTTTTATGGTGTTAAGAGAAAGCACCTCAGCAGCGTTCTTAACATAAGAGAAAGACAGTCATTTCTGCTTGCTGCAATAAATCGCAATTTTTCTGCACTAAACAAGTGAATTTTGCCAAGATGTTTTCAGAGATGATAGACAGGATGTTATAGAATAATAATTTAATGAAAACCTAATTTTTACAAATTTCCAGAAAACGTTCCAGTGCGACATCCGACGGGTTTTCCCAGATCGCATCATATAAATAAATAAATAAATAAATATATATATATATATATATACAGTTGAAGACAAAATTATTAGGCCCACTGTGAAATTTTTCTATTTTTTTTTTTAATATTTCCCAAGTGATGTTTAACAGAGCAAGAGAATGTTTTCACATTATTTCCTTTTTTTTTTCTTCTAGAGAAAGTCTGATTTCTTATAGTTGCTTGAATAAAATAATAAATAAATAAATAAATAAATAAATAAATAAATAAACTGTACCTTAAGAAATTATTAGTTTGATTAGCTATAGAACAAACCACTGTTGTCCAGTGACTTGCCAAATTAACCTAATTAACCTAGTTAAGCCTTTAAATTGCTCTTTAAGATGAGGATTAACTAGTAAAATAATATGCACTGTCATCATTGCAAAGACAAAAGAAATTAGTTTGGACTTGAGAGAAAGAATTGTTAATGCTCATAAAGATGGAGAAGGGTACACACGTTTATCAAAGCATTTTCAAGTGTCAAGAACTGTAGTGAAATGCATTATTAAGAAGTTTAAAGAGACCAACTCAGTGGAGAACAAGACGGGCAGAGGCAGGAAGTGAAAGATTTCAAAAACTTTGTAAAGAAAACTAGTGAGAGAGGTTGGAAGTATAATGCTGTGGGGATGTTTCAGTGAGTTTAGAACTGGGAATCTCGTCAGGGTTGAAGGAAACATGAAAAAGGAAGACTATAAGAAGATTTTGAAAGACAACCTCAGTCAGTCTGCAAGAAAACTTGGTTTAGGTCGACATTTTGTCTTCCAGCATGATAACGACCCAAAGCATACTTCACTTCTGGTAAAGAAATACCTCCAAATGAGCAAAGTGAGTGTACTTGACTGGCCTGCACAAAGCCCAGACTTAAATCCAATAGAAAATCTGTGGGGCACACTAAAGTCCAGAGTTTGTGCCAGAAGACCAACAAATCTGGAGGAGCTTGAGAGATTTGCTAAGGAAGAATGGGCTGTCATTCCTCAGGAGACGTGCTTAAAACTTGTTGAGAACTACAGCAAACAACTAAAGGCTGTTATCAAGCAAAAGGGATACACTATTGACGATTAACATCAGATGGCTAACAATTTTGACCAGTAGACTTTTTAAAATTCTTGGTTATACATTTATTTCTATTTGTATTACAAACCCTAAAAGCTTCCTGAATAAAGTACTATGTTTAAAAATGCTGTGTTGATAAAATTGTCTTTCTGTTAAACAACACTTGGGAGTAATTTGAAAAATAATGAAATATTTTATAAGGGGCTAATAATTTTGTCTTCAACTGTGTGTGTATATATATATATATATATATATATATATATTTTGTGATGAGTCGGTTGCCTCATCCGGGGAGGACAAAGCCGTGCAGATGATGCCGCCGCCCCTGAGAGGGGAGCACGTGTGGCCGCCGGACTCCGCCCCATGCCTGGACCCTTCCTCATCGGACACTACCCCTCCTTCACCGTCCCTATCACGACGAGGACACCAGATCCCCCGTTTTATGTTGGACACTGTTATTTTCCCCCATTTTGGACACTTTTATTTTGTACTTGTTTAATAAAAGCCTATCCGAGGCCTGACGCCACACCCCGTCTCTGTCGTGTGCTCCTCCCGTGACTATATATATATATAATCCTATTATATTTGGAAAACAAAAGAAGTGTTTTGAAATATAATGTACTCCAGTAGAGTTTTGATGGTGAGGTAGTTAGAGTTTCCCCCTTTTCCTCATGGTCTTTTGCTTTTAAACAGTTTGTAAATGCCTGTGCATCTTACTTTCACTTTCAAATTAGCAGCATTCCGGCGTCAATTGATTGAATTGAAAACACAAAACAGTATAGCCTCTCACTTATATAAAGTCACTTACATTAAACATAGAGGCCCCTATCATTTACCTGGTGCAATGCAGCATACTTAAAAATGTGCTCCAGTACATTTGAACAGCGCCCAGAGTTGCTGCTGGGAATATTAAAGACATGGTGCTGCACTTTTCGTCCGGTATGTGACTGCATTAAGGCTGGAATAGCCTCATGTTTCAAAGCTGGAATTGTCAAAGATGACTTTTAGAAGAAGACACTGTACTAGACTGGTAGTTTGTCCCCCCCAACCCCGAGGGTAGAGGAAGAGGGCCAAAGTTCAAAAGTTACCGTTCACTACTGGAAGCTGTCCATTCATCATTCTCTGATGCAGCCCCCTTGCAAGTGCACAAGGGCCCTTCTGGAGTCTGCAGCCACAAGAACAATACACAGCTACTTCAGAATAACTGTCATTGTCTTCCAGGAGGGGCTAATTGGGTCACGCTAACTGGCCAAACCTTGACCCTTCAGTTTAGACTGAGCTGTAATTTCATACAGTTGACTTTTCAGTGCAACCAACCGTGACAAGATTTTGACTTCACTTGTAATTTTTTCTGCTCTCCATTGCCAGATGTGTTCTCTGTATGCCAGAGACCTCCTGAAATCTAACCGTGGCTACATGCACAACAGCTAAGCATGCAAACTCATGAGAGACTAAACAATATGCAATCAACACTTTAGTGTTTCTTGTCACACAAAGAACAATCCATTCAGTGTAGCCAAAAATGTGTCTGAAGTTATGTTATGGTGTCATGACTTTACAGTTTGTGACCATCTGATGAATATTCTATCTCTGCTTTTTTCTCTTTCTTCTCGTTTTCTGTATACTCAGTCAATGAGATCACCGCTACTTTTAGGAGAGAAAACACGCAGTCTTCGGCACGGAAAACTGTTCCCAGAAATCTGCAGGGGCTAATATGTTTCTGATTCTGCAGCCAAATAAATGTCACACCACTCTATTGATTAGCCTGAGAGAGGGGCCACAGGCTAATGCTTGGTACACTTAATTTTTTCTTTACTCTCCGCTCTCGTAAAACTATATGTTTGTGTTTGATGCATCTCCCCTTGAAGTGTTTTGCTGTTTTGTCCAAATATTGACAATGGTCAAAAGATTTCAAAATGGAACTTTCATGCAAGATCTCCATGCAGTACCCCTAAAAGTATTTGAGTAGCACTTTATTTTACAGCCCTGTTCCAAATAATGTCAAGCCAAGTCAAGTCAAATTTATTTGGACAGCACTTTTCACAATAATTTAGGGCTTGGCAATACAGAGATATAACAATGATGTAAATGATCATTTGGCTTTAGATCTAGCTGTGTGTATTATTTTGTCTAGCAGAGACATTAGTGCCAAAGTATTTCAGGCGAATGCCTGAGCATTCAAATTTTATTAAAAGATATTAGTCAGTTTTGTTCTAAGTGCAAGTAAGCAGTTCTCAAAAGCATCAATGAAAATCGGTTGTCCTAAGTGAATATAACCAATTACTCAAAAAGTATAATGTAAGTGTAATATTGTTCAAATTTAATTGGGTAGACATTTTGGCAATGACATATATGTATGAAATATAGGATGTGGTTTTAATTTCAGTTAGCAATTTTAGTAAACACATATGTGAAGTAATTTTAAAGGTCACGACAACAAGTTAAGTCACCAGAGGCCTCATTTATAAAAAGTTGCGTATAAACCATCCAAAATTTGTTCTAGGATAATTTCTAAAAAGTGCGTAAGTGCGATTCAGAGAAAACGAATGTGCGCACAAAAACACGTGCGTACGCCTCTCTTCTAGATGTGACATTTATAAATCGCAAATGATCTGGAAATTGTGCGCAGCTGACTGGTGTCAGATCTCCGCCTTGTAAACACCCACTAATTAATATCTTTAGCATATAAAAGAGCATCTGCTAATGTCGAAAACCGTTGTTCGAGAATGGCGAGCAGCAAGAAAAAAACTTAAGTGAGGCAGAGGTTGGGTGTGCCAATGCTGCCATTCTTCCTGTTGCAATTTTATAGCCTACAGATTAGCTGAAATGATTTACACAAAAAAATACACATGAGCAGGGGCACCTTAATGTAACCAGAGGCCCCTGGGCTACAGCATTATGGTACAGAAAGTAGCATGCCACAGAATTTTTTTTAATGCTTCCTAGAAAATGATTTGTCAAATTTAGATTTTTTTGCTTGTTAATATGCCAGTTAACATTCACAACACTGTTCTGCCTAAAATGTGAATAAAAAGTGAATTTCCCATATCAAAATGCAAACTATGTAATTTGCATACCTAAAATATATATTTTACAGTCCTCTTTTTGCAGGTTGATCATAAACACAGCAAAAAGTGTTGGTGCTACTGTTTCAGCTAATAAAATAGTTACATTTTGTATATAATGGCAAAGTGATTATATTTTGTTTAGTTTTTTATTAAGTTAACTTAGAAAAACGTTTGGAGCATTTTTCCGTTAAATATAAGTTTTTGTTTTCTAAGGATTGAACAGTGGCCAACGGAAGACTGTTTATAATCAGTTTGATCAATTTACCTTCTCAAATCATCACGACTTGTCTAAAATAAAATCTATAGATATAAAACAGTTCAAGTAGCTATAAAACAATGTTTGTTTAAACGTTAAACCTAAAAACCTAACGTAAAACCACGTGCTATTAGACGCATATCCAATCGTTTTTATGGTAAAGGGAAGCTGAAGCCGCTTTGAAGGACATGGAGGTGCCAGCGTGATCATTTGCATTTTTTTCAGTGGAAACAATTTAAAATTATATTTTGCTCACAAAGGTAAGCGCAATATATCATTCGAAAATGTAAAGGGTCTACTTTTATTTGTGTGCACTCACAGTATCAACAAATGTTACAGACAGTGGTTTTATAAAATAAAGAAAACAAACATGATTATTATTATGATTAACATAATTATTACTTAACGAAATAAAACAAATAAAAAAAACTCTTTCATTATGTAATCCTTAAAGATGCATTTCTTCCTAAAGGTGTGTTCAAAGTGGAGATTGCAAATCAGGGTCTTTGCGACACTAATCATGAGTTGACAGAATACATGAGTTTATTAATGAATAATTCAAATATCTCCTTACTGTTTCCTCCCGACACATTCATTGTAATTACTTTATATATATATATATATAGTTTATTTATAGTTTATTTATTTAGTGTAAGGGGGATGAGGCGGAAGCCGAAGTTGAATCCAGTTGCGAATGTTTTTGAAGTTATTAAACGAAGCAGAGTCGTGATCCATAATTGGAGTCGATAATACAGGCGATGGTTCGTTAACAAAATAAACAGTCCAACCGTGCAACACAACAAAAGGGTGAGACATAAATCAGAAGTTGTAAATCCAGGCAGAGAATCAATAACCAAACAATCTGTCCAATCCAGGCGTCAAACAAAAGGGCAAAGCAAGAATCAGGAAACGAGAAACAAACAATGGATCATACACAGGATATCAGGCAGTAAAATAGAATGCTCGGTAGTCAGGTGTTACGCTGGCAATACTTCTCAAAGTGACCATGTGGCGGCCAGGTTTATATGGCCGCCAAACAGCAGAGGGAGCACGAACAGTCAGTACTCAGGCGAGGGCTCCCTCTGCTGGCGTGGCGTTACAGAACCCCCCCCCAGGAGCACTTCCAGGTGCTCTACGTGGACATCCCCGTGGTTGTGGTGCTGGACGGTCAGGTCTGGCTCGATGGAACTCCTCCGTGAGTGAGGGATCCAGAATGTCCACTGCCGCTACCCACAATCTCTCCTCTGGGCCGTACCCCTCCCAATCCACCAGGTACTGTAACTGACCCCCTCTTCGCCGCAAGTATAGCAGGACGTTCACCTTGTAGGCCGGCATTCCGTCAATGTCCAGCGGTGGCGGTGGCTCCTGCGACTCGGCCTCGGGGTCAGCGTCCCGGTGGAAAGGTTTGAGGAGTGACACATGGAAAGAAGGAGAGATGCGGTAGTCAGCAGGAAACTCTCATTGGTAAGTGACTTCATTAATCTGTCTTATGATTTTAAATGGGCCAACATACCTGGGAGTGAGCTTCCTGCTCTGCAGACGGAGCTTGAGATCCCTCGTGAGGAGCCAGACCCTTTGTCCAGGTTGGTATGGAGGGTGTGGGCGACGATGACGGTTAGCATTTATCTCCTGCGTCCTCACAGCGCGTTGGAGCCGCACATGGGCACTGTCCCACACCCTCTCACTATGAAGAATCCAGTCGTTGACAGCAGGCACAGACGATGGTTCTCCTGACCACGGGAACAGGGGAGGCTGGTAACCCAGCACACATTGAAACGACGTGAGTCCTGTAGAGGAGTGCGTGAGCGAGTTCTGGGTATACTCAGTCCAAGGGAGAAATTCAGCCCAGCAATGTTGTTCTCCGCTGCAGTAAGTCCTCAGGTACCTGCCGATTTCTTGGTTCAGCCTCTCCACCTGACCGTTGGACTGCGGATGATAGCCAGAGGTTAAACTAACATTGATATCTAAAAGGTTACAAAAGGATTTCCAAACCTGAGAGGTGAATTGAGTTCCTCGGTCTGAGACAATATCTTCAGGTAGACCATAGTTTCTGAAGACATGGTGGAACATGGCTTGAGCAGTCTCCATGGCAGGAGGTAATCCTTTTAATGGAACTAGACGACAGGCTTTGGAGAAGCGGTCAATGATGACCAGGATGGTGGTGTACCCGTCAGACGGAGGTAGGTCAGTGACAAAGTCGATGGAGAGGTGAGACCAAGGTCGTTAGGGAATGGGGAGAGGCTGTAGAAGTCCTGCTGGCAGGTCCCTGGGAGTCTTGGACTGTGCACAGACGGAGCAGGACTTGACATAATTGGTCACATCTTTGGTCACTGAAGGCCACCAGAAGGAATTTTGTACCAGCTTAAGAGTTCGTGAAATGCCAGGATGTCCAGTGCTGAGTGACGTGTGGACCCACTGAATGACCCGGTGGCGTAGTGTCTTAGGCACATATTGTTTGGTAGGGGGGCAGTTAGGTGGTGATGGGTCTGTGAGGACTGCCTGGTTCTTGTGGTCCGTGATAACTTCAGAAACGGACGAACTGCCCCCTCTAGCCAATGTCTCCATTCTTCCATGGCGGCCTTCATTGACAGAAGCTCCTTGTTTCCCACATCATAATTAAACTCTGCGGGGGTTAGCTTCCGAGAGAAAAAGGCACACGGGTAAAGCTTGGGAGGTTGTCCGTGACGTTGGGAAAGCACGGCTCCAATCCGCAGTCAGAAGCATCGACCTCCACAACGAAGGGGAGCTCTGGATCTGGATGTTTGAGGATGGGGGCCGTTGTGAAGCTGGTCTTGGGCTTTAGGAAGGCTGCATCGGCGGAAGCGTTCCATGACAGCTTCTTGGGTTTTCCCTTGAGTAGCGAGGTGAGTGGTGCAGCAATGGTGCTATAGTTCCTAATGAAGCGTTGATAGAAGTTGGCAAAGCCCAGGAACCTCTGCAGTTCTTTCAACGTGGAGGGCTGGGGCCACTCAGTGACTGCAGTTACCTTAGAGGCGTCAATTTCCACACCCTGGTGGCTGATGTTGTAACCCAGGAATGTTGTCTGCTTCACATGGAACTCGCACTTTTCGGCCTTGGCATAGAGTTGGTGAATGAAAAGCTTGGAAAGAACGCTCTTGACGTGAGTGACATGTTCCTCTTTATTCTTGGAGTAGATTAGGATGTCGTCAAGATATGCGATGAAATACTTGTGGAGGACATCCTTGAAGACTTTGTTTATGAAGGATTGGAAAATGGCTGGGGCGTTGGCAAGGCCAAAGGGCATGACCAGGTATTCGTAGTGCCCCCTGGTGGTGAGAAAAGCCATCTTCCACTCATCTCCTTCCCTGATGCGTATCAGGTTATAAGCGCTTCTCAAGTCGAGCTTGGTAAAAATCTTGGCCTCCCTGAGTTGTTCTAGGGCAGAAGGTACTAGAGGCAGTGGATACCTGAATTTGACGGTGACATTATTGATGCCTCTGTAGTCAATGCACGGACGAAGACCCCCATCCTTCTTCTCCACGAAGAAGAAGCCAGCTGCAGCAGGAGAAGTAGAAGGACGGATAAAGCCAATTTCCAGAGCCTCCTTGATGTAGTCTTCCATAGCTTGGGCTTCTTGGCGTGACAGCGGGTAGACCTTGCTTTTGGGGGGACACATGTTGGGAAGAAGGTCTACTACACAGTCCCAGGGCCGATGTGGTGGAAACTGTGTGGTTTTAACCTTGCTGAAGACCTCCAAAAGGGGATCCTCCTTGGGGATCTTCGGTTTGGTCAGGCTCGGGGGGCTCTCGACGCTCGTGGACAGACATGGACGTGACTTCTTAAGGGTTAGACAATGATTAAAACAGAAAGGAGACCAGTGAATCAGCTCACCCGTGTGCCAGGAGACGTGGGGATCGTGACAACTCAGCCATGGAATTCCTAGAATGATTTCATATTTGGGTGAGTCGATCAGATATAAAGAGATGTTTTCTTCATGGAAAACTCCAACTTGCATTTTCAGTGACCGGGTCTGTTCCAGAACTCCTCCTTTGATGGGTTGGTCATTGACAGCCGTAATACTGATAGGTGGAAGGCATGCTATGGTGGGTAGCTGATGCTTCCAAGCGATGTCAGAGTTGATGAGGTTGAGAGCAGCACTGGAATCAACTAATGCTGTCAACATAAGAGAACCACCTTCAGTAGAAATCTGTACAGGTAATGTGAAAACTGTAAATGGACTTCGTGAAAAGGTGTCAACACTCACCCGGTACTGTGCTGTGGTGGACCTCCGGGTCTTTTGAGGACACTGCGACTTATGATGGCCTAGTTTACCGCAGTAAAAGCAGAGGTTGTTGATTAGCCGTCGTCTACGCTCGTCCTCAGACAGTCTGGTAGGTCCCGCTTGCATGTTCTCGGTAACACGTGGTGATTCAGGACTCCGAAGTGCAGGTCGTGATATAAGGTGAGATGCATGCGCTTGCTTGGGTTTAGTTCCTGAGCATATTATCAATCTTAACAGTCATGTTAACAAAGTCATTGAAGGAAGACTCCTCGACACGCCATCTCCAACTGCAATTGGGGACATAGGCTTTCGCGAAACACCCTTTTAAGTGCGGCATCATTCCATCCACTCTGAGCCGCAAGAGTCCTGAATTCGATTGCGTGCTCTGCTGCGGTACGTGAGCCTTGAGAAAGGTGTAAGAGACGAGACGAAACATCCCGACCCCCAGCGGGATAAGTGACGAGACATGAGGCATTTAACCCACAAACCCACAAACTAGGAATTTGTGCTCTGCATTTAACCCATCCAAGTGCACACACACAGTAGTGAACACACACACACACCGTGAACATACACCCGGAGCAGTGGGCAGCCATTGCATTGCTGCGGCGCCCGGGGAGCAGTTGGGGGTTCGGTGCCTTGCTCAAGGGTCTCACCTCAGTCGTGGTATAGACGATGGAGAGAGCGCTGGATATTCACTCCCCCCACCGTCAATCCCTGCCGGACCTGGGACTCAAACTCGCAACCTCTTGGTTACAAGTCAGACTCCCTAACCATTGGGCCACGGCTGCCCCCCAAAGGCCACGGCTGCCCCCCGTGGATATTCAAATACTTCACGGAGTTGTTGTAAAAAAATACTCAGGTGAAGATCTAAACTGTTCGTCCGTCTCCCAAACCGCAGCAGCCCAATCAATGGCGTTACCAGATAACAGTGACATGATAAATGAGCATTGATCGGATCTAGCATGAAACTGATCCCCCAACATTTCCAAATAAGTGCGTGTTTGTCAATTGAACCCTTTACACCGTTCTGCTGAACCATCAAACTTATTGGGTAGAGCGAGTTTTACCGTGCTCGACGTGGTGGAAGGAGAACGGAGTTGATGGAGCAGTTGTTCATTCGACGCCTGCAACTTAGCTAGCTGTTCCTGATAGCTTCGTAATACTTCACTCTGGTAAGCAAACGCGGCTTGCAGCTGTGAAACATCCGCTGGATTCATGGGTGGCGAAGTATTCTGTAAGGGGGATGAAGCGGAAGCCGAAGTTGAATCCAGTTGTGGATGTTTATTGAAGTTATTAAACGAAGCAGAGTCGTGATCCATAATTGGAGTCGATAATACAGGCGATGGTTCGTTAACAAAATAAACAGTCCAACCGTGCAACACAACAAAAGGGTGAGACGTAAATCAGAAGTCGTAAATTCAGGCAGAGAATCAATAACCAAACAATCAGTCCAATCCAGGCGTCAAACAAAAGGGCAAAGCAAGAATCAGGAGACGAGAAACAAACAATGGATCATACACAGGATATCAGGCAGTAAAATAGAATGCTAGGTTTATATGGCCGCCAAACAGGAAGTAAGTTCAGAGTTCAGAGATCAGCAGAGGGAGTGCGAACAGTCAGTACTCAGGCGAGGGCTCCCTCTGTTGGCGTGGCGTTTCATTTAGTTTTTATTTAACATTCTAATCTTGTCTGTTAACAATTAAGCAATTATCCAACGTCTGATATCTGTCAGGAAAATTATTTATTATTTTTAATTACTTAAAACTATTATTATTATTATTATTATTATTATCATCATCATCATCAAGGCTGCTGCTTATATTTCCAAATACCTGCAGTACTCCAATTTGACACAAGGAAAAGTGTGTACGTCTGCTTAGACCCTGACGTGGCTATACGACTTTTTTGACTCAAAGACTGTGTTGACTCAGACCATCAAACCAGGTGCGAGAGCTGGCTACCTCACACGCCACGAGGGAGAATGCCGTAGTCAATGAGATCGCAGAGAGGAGCTCTACCTACTACAACATGGCTAAGGGTGAGCTGATAATGCACCTGGGTAAAGAGAAAATGGCAGGAGATCTAATAGACTGATATACTGACCTGCCCCCTGTCCTCCTTCTTTCTGTCTTCAGAGCCCTCATTCATTTCTGTTCCCAGGTCCAGCCCAGAGAGAGCTGCGGTTCCCAAGTCCTGCCCATAGAGATCACTGGTTCCCATGTCCAGCCCAGAGGGGGCTCCCTTTCCTGAGTTTAGCCCAGATAGGGCCCCTGATCCTGAGTTTAGCTGAGAGAGGGCCCCCGTTTCCCCATCCAGCTCATAGAGGGCTACCATTAGTTTAGCTCAGAATGGGCACCTGTTTCCAAGTCCTACCAAAGGAGGGTTTCTGTTCCCAAGGGCAGCCCTGAGAGACCGGAGGCTCCCAAATGCTCACCCTCCCACCTGTTCCTGCCTCCTCCTCTGCTGTTGTCTGTCAGCCTCTCTGCTCACCCTCAGCCCACCATCTGTGCAGTGGGCTCAACGTGGGTCTGCCAGTCCGCGGGTCTCCATTGGTGTCATGGCTGGTGGATCCCCTGTCTCCACCTCTAGC
Organism: Cirrhinus molitorella; assembly: GCA_033026305.1. Classification (NCBI taxonomy): domain Eukaryota; kingdom Metazoa; phylum Chordata; class Actinopteri; order Cypriniformes; family Cyprinidae; genus Cirrhinus; species Cirrhinus molitorella. The sequence continues at coordinate 31,224,813 of CM065134.1, read as the reverse complement.
CTCAGAGTCCAGGACTCTGCCTCAGCCAGTCGACCCAGCAGTTCCACCACGGCTCTTAGCTACCTCTTCTCTGCCGTATCCTGGCAGTCCACTGGCTCATTCCTCCAGCTCCACCTTGGTCCTCTGTCACTCTGGCTCCACCGCGGCCTGTCGGATCCATGCCTTTGCGTCAGTTGCTAGAGTTGCTGCAGTTCTCTGTCTCTGTCTGCCGGCCCCCTACTGGAGGTCTTTCCTCTTTCCAAGTTCCCACCCAGCCCTCCCTCAGTTGTTTCTATGGTGTGAGGAATGCGCCTTCTGGGTGGGAGGGGCGATATGTCAGGAATATGGACCTGTTTTGTTGTGTTTTACGTCCCTGTTACTGTTCCTGTGTGCCTATATTTGGTCCTGTTCCTGTCCTCGTTTAGTCTGATTATTTATTCTGTGCACCTATGTTCCTCCATTTACCCCTTGTATTTAAGCTCCTTTCTGGGCATTCCTCCAGAGTCAGGTGTGCGTGTGTCATCTTCCACTTCCTGGTGTGAATTACCCTGTGTGGATTTATTAAAGACTGTTTCACTTATCTATGTCTCCGTCATCGTTTCTGTCCACTCAGCTCAAGCTCTGAGTAAGAACGCCCTCTATGATAGTACAGTGTGGAGAAAAGAGAAGAAATTTGAGGAGGAGAAGGGGAGGTGGAGGGATGCCAGAAGAGTTGTCGCTGGAACAGGGCAATGGCTGCTGCTCATGTACAGTCGTAGCAATGATTGACAGGGCTGGATGATTAGACTCCTCCCAAACTTGCGTTGGGAACTTTATTTCAGTCCTGCAAGATAATAGTAAACAATCTTGGCTTGCTGTCCACAAAGGACGTTCGAACCCGAAGCTCACCTCAAGCTCCAAATAAGAACCCCAGAAAAAGGCTTAAAGATGAAAGCAAGCTGACAACCAATTACAAATAATTTGGAAATAAATAAATTGGAGAATTTCGCCATTCCCCCATAATACTTATCTGGCGCGTTGAAGGGAAAAGCAGAGGAAATCACTGTTGTGGCAGTGGAGTAATTTTATTTGCAAGGGCTGAGGGACAACTCATTGCTGTGGCAGTGGGCTGCTGATAAAAAAAAACAACAACTGTAGGGTGGAAAGGTATCTGCTGAGGCAGAAATAAATAATAAATGATTAACGAGGAGCAATGTCTGTGCTTCTGGGATGAAAGCTGTTTGTCACTACTGCGAAAGTGACAGGAAAATTATAGTTTGCTGCAAGGGCTGAGCTGTTAATAAAAGATAAGGGTGGAAAAAGCCACTGTTGCAGCAGTTTGGTTGAAGTGGAGAGGAGAAAATTCCCTGCTGTGGCAGTGAAGTAGTTAAAAGTTTGCAAGAGAGAAAGTCTCTCCTAAAGAAGGTTAGGAGGCTGACAGACCTGGAGAAAAAAGATGCTGGAGAGAAAGACCCTGCTGCAGCAGAGAAATAAATTGCCAATGATTGCTGTTACAGGGTTAAATAAAGATTTTGTCACTGCTGCGGTAGTAACAAAGGAGGATTACTGCTTGCTTCTAAAGCCTGGCTCACACTACAGGAGTTTTAGCCCACTTTATGCCAGATTTTCCCCTCCTGAGAATTGGAGCAAAAATCTTATTGAGCACCTTGATCGGTTCCGATATATATTTGCCACCCCAATTAAACATGTTTGATATTTAGGATTTTAAATAGTCAGTACGCGACCGCAAAACAGCTGCTGTATAGGTCTGTTGGATAGTGGAAATGGAGGAAACTGCTTGTGGAAGGACAAAAAGAAGTGCTGGGTTGAAATCACCTCAGTTTTAAATGTACCGGGTGAGTGTAGAAAGCTGCTAGCTAACATATGTAAACATTAGTTGCTGAAATGTCAATGATGAACTGCTGCATGAGATCACGTGAGATGATCCCTCTGGCATGATAAAATTAATAATACAGTATCATCCAAGAAAAGCTCATTACATTATTTACATTTTGTGATAAATATGTATATGTCCCTAACAGGGTGGAATATTTTCAAAACCGCTGTCTGAACACAACGGAAATCACATCCTACCCAGAGGGGAGGTAACGTAAATAATCACCTAAGTACTAACAGAAGGGAATGCAACACAGGGAGAATTTTGAGGTTGGCTCCACACAAGGAGAGACTACCAGAACTCAAAGTCTAGAGACAGACCCTGTCTCAGGGTAAACACAGTATCTTAGAGAATGTAAGGTGGAAAATACACATATGGGGCCGAAAGAGAGGGGCCACTACATATGGAGCACCAACCCAATACAAAAGTCCGCATGAGGTGACCTACCTTGTATTGGGTACTTATAGCCAGTTCATCAGCTGTACTGTGCTTAGAGTGATAGGAGGAGTAGTTTAGGGTTCACATGAGGAAACTGACTGAACTGTAGAAGCGTAATCGCCCTTGGGGGAAGTGCTACAGCAAGCTCTACACCATACAAGTCTCCTGAGTCGCAGAGCTTACGTTGTTCTTTCCTGGGTAGGGAATACCTCTGGCCTGGTAGACCGTCTGGATTGCAACCACAATCTAATGGGAAATCCTAGCTTGGAGACAGTGTTCCCCTTCTGCTGTCCTCCAAAACAGGCAAGAGCTCCTCAGAATGTCTGAATTCTTAGAACGTTCAGAAAGTGTGGTACGGTCTTGGGCGCAACAAGAGAGGTTGTGGTCCCCTTCCCGGGAAGGGAAAGCTTGCAAGGTCTCTGAAGGGAATGGTCGAAAGTCTCTCACTCTAGAGAGAAGTGAGCTTAGTCAGGAGGGCCACGGTCTGCATGGTATGTTTGCATATTGTGTATCAATCGAAGTGTAAACTGAGAGATGAGGCAAGTGAAACTAATTGGTTAAGAGTTAATATATTGACCTGATGTGCGTCCTGTTGCCGAGCCCAACCTTGATGTATTGACAGGTTGGGGGTAGAGCTGCAGCTAACGATTTTTTTTTTTTTTGGATTGCCGACCTAATCTAACGATTTTTTTTTTCGATTAGTCGACTAATCTTTTTTCAATTAATCTATTATTTTCTTATCAGTTCTAACTAAATTATTTAGTTAAACTATCAAAAAATAACAGTAACTTCTGCTATTAATCGTTTAATATTTTATTCAAACATTTTCTCATAATTAATACTTAATACAAAATTTATTTAAAAAAATAAATAACAATAACAACAACAAAGAAAGAAAATAATACAGTAAAGAAAAATATTACCAAAAGAGAAAAATAAATAATAATAACAATAAATAATTAATAAAAAAAGAAGGAAAGAAAGCAATGAAGCAAGAAAGAAATAATAATAACAAGAAAGAAAGGGCAGTGATACAATCAATAGAAATGCACATTATGGCTGCATTCACAGTTATAGTTTGGGACTAACAGCAGTTCAGTCAGGACCTCTTGAGTCATAAATAAATAAAAGATACATAAACAAACATTTAGGTTAGCTTTATTGGCATTTGCAAGTTACAATTTGGTGGTATGGCTCTGTTCGAAATTCCCTGTCCTTTTCATGAGCTCCATGAAAGCCAGACAGGGAAACAGCAGCAGCTTCAGGGGTAGCTCTCCCATTTAAAATAGGAGAGCAGCACGAAAAAAACCCCAAACAGATAGGGGCAAGGCAATCCTCCCTGGCTCTTCGATACTGAAGAGCCAGCAGAGGGTCCAAATTAGCATGCAGTTAATTTACAGCTTAGGCCAATCAATTGATTGTAACACTCAAATCACTCATCGATAATAATAATAATAATAATAATAATAATAATAATAATAATCCGGACAAGCCAATTGATGCCATGAATATATTTGTTCTTTTAAAATCAGGGAGTTGCACTCATAGCTTTTTGAACCTCAAGGATGATTTGAGCATCAGGCCGGAGGTAACATTCGTAAGCAGCTGACGACCATCTCCCCATGGCCTTCAATGTGGAAACTGGAGTTGAGGAAGCTGCAGTCGTAGCTGCTCCTATGTGAAAAGAATGAGCCGTATAACATTCTGGGGGCAATGCACAGTATTTGCAAAGCAGGCGGAGACGGGAGGCGAACCAAGCTCTGGACATGGGCTTCCCTTCCTCCGTGAGAAATAATGACTCCTGCTGACCAGCCTTTGGTCGGCTTCTCAAGTAGGCCAACATGGATGAGAGAGGACAAAAGGCAGTGTTAGTTTCAGTGACAGGCATGACAGCTACAGAGAAGATAGCAAAGAAAGAACTAAAGTGAAACCAGGCGGAGTCATACATTTTTAATGTCGATTTTGCTAGACCGCTCCGCATGTAGCGAGCAGCTGAGCGTAAATGAGACTGAAGGGTCATGTTTAATTAGCGTAAATGAGACTGAAGGGTCATGTTTAATCTTGAATTTGATGGAGGAGCGTCCTTTGTTAATGATGCTGACGGTTGCTTCATTGTTGCAGAAAAACAGAATGCGTTTCCTAAACCAGTGTTTGCCCCATAAAATACATGCTACCACGATGGGATACAATTCCAGTAAAGCTGTCGACAAGGTGTTGGCAGGCATGGAGATGATCTCATGTGGCCATGCACTAGCAAACCACTGACCATTAAAAAACCCCCAAACCCAATGGAAGGCGCAGCATCTGTATACAACTTAAGGGCTGCAGAAGACTCTAGACCATCATTGTAAAAAAAAGAGATACCATTCCAGTTATCAAGGGGTAAAGACCAGAACCTAAGTTCGGATCTGCAGCCTGTGTCTACAGTGACTATGTCCTGAAGATTTTTTACTGGTTTTGAGAGGTCCAGCAACCTAGAAATAAAAGACCTTCCCTGGGGAATTATACGCATTGCGAAGCTGAGATGACCTAGTAGAGACAGCAAATCCCTTTTCGAAAAAGATGCAGATACCTGAGCGTTTCTCATAACTTGTCTAATGCGATCAAGTTTCTCAAGGGGCAGAGAGGCTTGCATAAGGTTGGAATTTAGTGTGATCCCTAGGAATTCAAGGACTTTAAGGGGGCCTAAAGTTTTTTACTCAAAAAGAGGAACACCCAGATCGTGAAAGGTGCGCTTTAGTGCGGAGATGCAATGGTCCAGCTTTGCGTTTGGATAATCCACTAGTAGAAAATCGTTGAGAAGATGAAGCACATGCGGCAATTTACAGTTATTAAGAAGAATCCAACACAGCGCCTCTGACAGCGTATCAAAGATTTTTGGACTACTGTGACAACCAAAAGTAAGCCTAACTGAAAAACCATTGAATGACAAATGGCCCGATCATGAATCCTTTCTTTACTTCCTTTTCTAAAAGTGAATCAACAATTTCGGGTTCCTTTGAGGCAGAAAGCAATTTTTTACAAATGACAGTACAATTAGGCAACCAGGACAACCCTGCAAGAAAACCATGGACGAGTCCAGTGATTAAATACTTGACAAAGCAGCGGTTGGGATGGTTTTGCAGTGCCTTCCCCAGCCTGGAAACATTGACAGGGGATGATGGCTTTATTTCTTTTTCTCCTTTTTTTGAAAGCAGGTTCGTCTTGGGCACACTGACTTTGACCGGAATGAGAGGCGGGTCGATGTTCTTCCTCTTCTCTACTTGTTTCTTGCTGGAAAAAGGAGGCGGAGGGGCAGAATCTGCTGTTTGGACGTCAATATTTTCACAGAGCAATGTAAACAGTTCCTTGTGAGAAGCCCCGGTTGGAGCCGGGATATGGTTTCTAAACAAAGTTTCCAGATGGCAGCTGCATCCAACGTGATTCCTTTTGGCCTGCTGTACATGAGACCTTTGCAGTGGTGGCTCAGGACCAATGGGTTCTCCCCGAGGGGAAACCTGTTTCGCATGATCAAGGTCACGCGGCAATGCTTACGTGCCTTAGACATGGAAGAAACCATGGTTCCTGTCTCAAGGCTCAGTGCTGGGGGCTCCTTGTCGTTGCGTAACGCTAACGACGGACGACTCCCTCGCGGTCTGGGGAGCGGTCTTGAGTGGCCGCTCGACCCAGGGTTTGTGGGAAGGTCACTATCTCATGTGGCACATCAATTGCCTGGAGATGCTGGCCATGTTTCGAGCTCTGAAACATTTCCTTTCAGACCTCAGGGGACATCATGTGCTTGTCCGCACAGACAACACATCGGTGGTCTCCTACATCAACTGGCAGGGGGGTCTGCGGTCTTGCCCCCTTTACAAGCTGGTGCACCAGATCCTCCTCTGGGCTCAGGGAAAACTTCTCTCACTGAGGGCAGTTTATATCCCTGGGCATCTCAATCAGGGAGCAGACATCCTGTCGAGGCAGGGGCTGAGGCCCGGGGAATGGAGACTCCACCCTCAGTCGGTGGAGCTCCTATGGAGGGAGTTCAGCCAGGCGGAAGTGGACCTATTTGCGTCGCAGGAAACGACACACTTTTTCCCTCACACATCCAGCTCCGCTGGGGTTGGATGCCATGGTACAGACGTGGCTGAGGCTAGGTCTGTAAGCATTTCCCCCGATCGCTCTGCTCCCGGGAGTTCTGGAGAGAGTACGCCAGGACAGGGCGGCCTCAAAAGCCCTTGATTTGGGCTTGGCCCTCAGCGACATCTGTGATGCGGCGGGCTGGTCCTTTCCGCACACATTTGTACACTTTTACAATCTGGACCTCCCAGCGACTCCAGGTTCTCAAGTCCTCTCGTCCTGATGTGCACACACACAGGCAGGGGGGGCTCACTCGTATGGCGCAGTTGGTGTTCTCGTTCCCAAATCGTTGATCCAAAATACAGCAAAAGCAGTGATATTGTGAAATATTTTCATTATTTAAAATAACTGCTTTCTATTTGAATATATTTTCAAATGTTATTTATTTCTGTGATCAAAGCTTCTGACATTGTTTCTGTTTCAGAAGTGGCTTGACAGTCCTTTTCCTGAAGACATCTGAGTGTGGTGACTCTTGATGCGCTGACTCCGTCTTCATTCTACTCCTTGTCAAGCTCTCCCACCCAAGTGTTTGAATCGGCTTTACTTGACAGTATTCTCAAGCTTGTGGTCATCCCTGTTGCTTGTGCACCTTTGCCTACCCAATTTCTTAATTAATGACCTTTTGTGACTTACTCTTTTTGTGGAGGGTGTTAATAATTGTCTCCTGGACCATTGCCAAGTCAGCAGTTTATACTGTAGGGGTGGTCATTTAATGGAACTCAAATGTAAATATACTAATATTTTGAGATACTGGAATTTTGACTTTCATGAGCTGTACGCTCTAATCATCAAAATTAAATGATAATTGAAATGTTTTACTTTACATGTAATGAATCTAGAATATATTAAAGTTTCATTTTTTAAAATAAGTTACAATAAAACTTTTTCACAATATTCTAATTTTTTGAGCTGCACCAGCTGGTTGTTTTATGAAGAGCCATTGAAATTTTTTTTTAGCTGGCTAAAAACTCTTTGGTGGACACGTTATTGAATATTTATTGTTAGACATATGGCCTGTTTTTTGCATTTATGCAATAAACTGGAACCAAACCTGAGAAAGTAGAACAGAATATTCCACTTTTTAAAGCATTTGTGAATCCGGAGGAGAGGTTTTGGGAAGGTCTTTTTTTACAAGCAAATTACTCAGAATTTACTTATATATTTATGCAAGTTTCATGAAGAGGCCCAATAGAACAGAATATTCCACTTTTTAAAGCATTTGTGAATCCGGAGGAGAGGTTTTGGGAAGGTCTTTTTTTACAAGCAGATTACTCAGAATTTACTTATATATTTATGCAAGTTTCATGAAGAGGCCCAATAGCTTTTTTTTTCTTCTTTTTTTGTCCATGACATTAAGAATTTTTAAAGGAATGGCTTTGGCACAATCCATTCTCAGCAAACCACTGAAGAGAAAAGTAGAGAATGTCTTGCAAGTATTGGACATGGATGAATGAAAAGTCTTGCGTTTATGAGATGAAAGCATCTGTAATCCACAAGCTGACCACACAGAAAAGCACAACACTCAGGCACATTTATCATGTACATCCTGTTAGTATGCAAACTGAGCCAAACATGTTTTGCTGTTCACAGAACAATGCAATACATCACAACACAACAGAAAGCCACAGCTGAATGTCAACGAGCTAGTGTCTGCGGAAATGATCCTTTAATTTTTAATTTTTTTTTAAAAGTGATGCAATTTTTTTTCTTTTTTAAATTGACACGACCCATATATATACACAGTATATAATATATACAATATATATGAAGATATTTCAAGAGAATCCCCCATTTGTATGTGGATATATGCAGTGTTGGGGAAAGTTACTTTTAAAAGTAATGCATTACAATATTGCGTTACTCACTAAAAAAGTAACTAATAATAGTGTCACGAGCTGTGCTGCTATGGCTCCCTACATTCACCTTTAGAAGTGTGTAATTCTGTATTATGGACCATCTTTCACTACATTTCCCATAACCCCCTGTTGTCACCCTTCACCTTTCACCTTATTCAGCCATCTTAGTTCACATTCTCACTGTATAAATAGACCGGTTCACCCACTGTTTGGTTGCGAAGTTTTGATTAGTTTTTCTGTCAATTCTGAGCGTTGTTTCCTGGTTTCCCTCCCATTGCCGAGCCCCTTTGTTCCTGGTTTCCCGAGACTGTTCTCCGCCCGCCTATCGACCCCTTGCCTGCCCTTGGATTACTCTGCTCGCTGCCGGCCCCAGACCTACACACTCGGATATTGATGCTTCTTTGTTTTGTCCTACGTTGTCCATGTTTGTTCCTGCCTGACCCTGCTTGTCGACCACGATTATTTCTGTTAATAAAGCTTGCACTTGGATCCACCTGTCTTCGTCCCGTCCTTGTTACAGAAAACTTTGCCAACCCCGGATCCAGCAGCTTTATTTCACCCACCAGCTCACCATGGACCCCTTCGACCAGCTGCTTACATTCAAACAGAATGGTATGCCCATTGAGGACTTTGTTTCTAGCTTTTGCAACCTGATAAATAAACTTTCATTCTACGATAATAAATTTTTCATGGACATTTTCGGTTTAGCTCTCGATGAGCCTCTCAAATCGAGGCTGCGATTTCTCTGTTCCTGTGGCTGTCGCAGAGGGGGAACATGACTACACAGAAGCGGCGTGTGATTTCAACTTACCACGCTCCTGTTTTTCTGACTCTCTGGATTATGCACTGCAATACGGGGACTTGTTAGATTCTGTGGATTTTGCGGAGGAGGATCGCAAAACCACAGAAATAGCGGCCGCACCGAAACGCGATTCCCCCTCGCACGGCGCGATCACAAGATGCCGGACTTCCCAGCACACTTTCTCAGCCCAACCAATTATAATAGACTTATAACTTGTCTGGAAGACCCACCAATCCTCTCAGTCAAGTCAGTGCTCACCAAAATCCAGCCTGCTCAGTACCCCAAGTCAGTCAATATGGCCGCCAAACCACAGCTTCCCCAAGTCAAGATGGCAGCCATTCCAGAGCCAAATCAAGAGTCATGTCCGGCCTCAACCATTTATCCAGAGTCAAGTCCAGTCACAGTTGTCCACCCAGTGTCAAGCCCAGCCGTTGTCCCAGTGTCTAGTCCAGTGGCAGCTTTTGTTTCAAGTCAAGTTACAGCCATTTTACCAAAGCCAAGTCAAGAGTCATGTCTAGCCACAACTGCCTGTTCAGTGTCAAGTCCTGTCACAGCTATGGTTCCAGTGTCAAGATCAACTGATGTTCCAGAGTCAAGTCCAGACACAGCTGTTCCTCCACAGTCAAGTCAGTTCTTTCATTTCACTACAACACTCGACCAGTTGGATAACATCTTTGCTGCACTCGCGAATTACAACAAGCCGCAGCTCCTCCCATGCCAAGTCAAGCCACAGCAGTCCCCTCAGAGCTAAATCAGGCCACAGCCGTTCCCCCAGTGCTAAGTCAAGTCACAGCTGTTCCTCCAGAGCCAAGTAAAGTTACAGCAGTTCCCTCAAAGCCAAGTCAAGTCACAGCCATTCCTCCAGAGTTAAGTAAAGTCACAGCAGTTCCCTCAAAGCAAAGTCAAGTCACTGCTGTTCCTCCAGAGTCAAGCCAAGTCGTCGCAGTCGCTTCTCCAGAACCAAGTGATGTCACAATTGCCACTCCAGAGTCAAGTGATGTAGCAGCTGTCCCTCCAGAGTCAAGTGATGTCGCAACTGTCACTCCAGAGTTAAGTGCTGTCACTCCCGAGTCAAGTGATGTAGCAGCTGTCACTCCTGAGTCAAGTGTCGTCTTCACAGCTGCTCTGCCTCCTGAGTCAAGTGTCTTTGCAGCTGCTCCGCCTCCTGAGTCAAGAGTCTTCGCAGCTGCTCACCCTCCCGAGTCAAGCGTCGCCGTCGCAGCCGCTCCGCCTCCAGAGTCAAGCGACTTCGCAGCTGCTCCGCCTCCAGAGTCAAGCGTCTTTGCAGCTGCTCCGCCTCCAGTGTCCCCCTGAGTCAAGCATCATTGTCACAGCTGCTCCTCCCTCTGAATCAAGCGTTGTCGCCGAAGCTCCTCCTCCAGAGTCAAGCCTCGTCGCTGCCGCTCCTCCAGAGTCAAGCCTCGTCACTGCTGCTTCTGAACCCTGTCTCAACACAGCTGCACACACACCAAGCCAAGCCACAGCCACTGCTCCGGCGCCCAGTCAAGTCACAGCTATTGTTCCAATACCAAGCCAAGTCACAGCAGTTGTTCCTGAGCCCAGCCCCATCACTGGCACCACTCCTGTGCTGAACTTCACTGAGGCCATGCTCCTCCTGAGAACTGCTCTTTGGGTTGTCTGGGCAGTGTATACCACCACCGAGTCCTCAGAGGTGGCGGCTTTCTCCGCAGAACCTCTGAGGGTGGCCTCCGCTGAGGAGGTGGCTGAGGCCACGGATCCTCAAGCCGAGGGGGAGGTCGCACCTGCTCCCTGCACGGTGGTAGCGCCCAGCAACCCACACCACTCTGAGCTCTCACCCAGTCCCAATTTGGCCACTGAGGCCCTCTTTATGCTGGGTATCCAGCCCAACCTGGCCAGGAGCTTGGGCTCAGAACCTTCTCTCTCTGTGTGTGTATGTCCGTCTATGCTCTATGTTACAGACCTGTCTGCTCCGCCCTGGGGGGACTCTGTTCCGCCCTGGAGGGCTCCTGTCCTGTCTGCTCCGCCTTGGGGGGCTTCTGTGCCACCCTGGAGAGTCCCTGTCCTGTCTGCTCCGCCCTGGGGGGATTCCGCTCTGCCCTGGAGGGCTCCTGTCCTGTCTGATCCGCCTTGGAGGGCATCTGATTCTCTCTCTCTGTGTGTGTGTGTGTGTATCTGTCTATGTTCTGTGGTACAGACCCGTCTGCTCTGCCCTGGGGGGATCCCGTTCCGCCCTGGAAGGCTCCTGTCCTGTCTGCTCCGCCCTTGGGGAATCCCGTTCTGCTCTGGAGGGTTCCTGTCCTGTCTGCTCCGCCCTGGGGGGATCCCATTCTCCCTGGAGGGCGTCTGACTCACCTGATCCACCCTGGAGGGCGTCTGACTCGCCTGATCCGCCCTGGTGGGCGTCTGACTCGTCTGCTCCCCTGGCCCTGCCCTGGAGACTTTCTGCTCCGCCGGCTCCACTCAAGAGAATGTCTTCCCCATCTTGGGGGCTCCCTGAGCATTCTTGGCAGCTCTGTTGCTCGGCTGCCGTTCTGGCTGCTCCTGAACTTTTTGCCCCTCCGAACTCTGTCAGCCCACATGGACCTGGTCCTCCCCTTTGCATTCAGTCCCTCCCCCCCGCCCTTTGGTGTTTCTGGTCTATGTTGAGCATCTGGAAGCCGCTCCTAAGGGGGGGGGCTCTGTCACGAGCTGTACTGCTATGGCTCCCTCCATTCACCTTTAGAGGGAACCTTCAATGTATTATGTACCATCTTTCACTACATTTCCCATAACCCCCTGTTGTCACCCTTCACCTTTCATCTTAGTCGGCCATCTTAGTTCATATTCTCACTGTATAAATAGACCGATTCACCCACTGTTTGGTTGCGAAGTTTTGATTAGTTTTTCTGTCAATTCTGAGCGTTGTTTCCTGGTTGCCCTCCCGTTGCCGAGCCCCTTTGTTCCTGGTTTCCTGAGACTGTTCTCCGCCCGCCTATTGACCCCTTGCCTGCCCTTGGATTACTCTGCTCGCTGCCGGCCCCAGACCTACACGCTCGGATACTGACGCTTCTTTGTTTTGTCCTACGTTGTCCATGTTTGTTCCTGCCTGACCCTGCTTGTCGACCACGATTATTTCTGTTAATAAAGCTTGCACTTGGATCCACCTGTCTTCGTCCCGTCCTTGTTACAAATAGTTACTTTTTATGGAAAGTAATGCATTACATTACTTTTGCATTACTTTTTAAATCTGGGGAGGGCTTGCTTGTTTGTTTTTAATTTAAAAACATTAGATTCTTGGCAAATCTAAAAGCCCTTTCACACCAAAATGAAATTAAGTGAATAAGCCTAAGGCTAAAAGAAAATTAAATTCAAGTCTCTGTACAGTAGAACTGTCGGAAAAGAAAGTTCAACACTCTTCAGCAATAAGAAAAACAAAACACAAATGTTAGTTAATATAAAGTAAGTTTTGCTTATTAGTACACTGCAAAAAAAAAAAAAAAAAAAATGCTTTTCTTAATTAGATTGTTTGTCTTGTTTTTTTCTGAAAAGTCAAGTCAAAATTAATTGTTTTTGTTTGAAACAAGCAAAATAATCTTCCAATAGGGTAAGCAAAATAATCTTGTTTTCTGGTTGAAATAAGATTTTTTTACTTACCCCATTGGCAGATTATTTAGCTTGTTCTAAGTGAAAACTCACTTAATTTTGACTTGTTTTTTTCTGAAAACAAGAAAATAATTATTTACTTGCCTAGAAAATTCTTCTTGATGTAAGAATTGTTTGATATTTTGGCTGGAAATGACAAAAAATGCAAGTAAGAAAAGTATTTTTGCAGTGTACGGTTGAATTGGATCAACAAAGGTCAGCAGCGACTTGTTAATCACTGGTAAGTAACAGTCACTGGTTAATAAAATGGGATTAAATACATAAAGGAAACCCAGGGTTTGAAAACCACTGCTTAAACCTGTCAGGTGAACTAATTTGAATTGTTTTTTGCATCAAATGTTGCAGCTCTACCTCAATGTCTTTATATTGCCATATCAATGCTGTTCGTTAGAAAAATGGCCAAGCATACCCTGCACAGTCCCTTGTTTTTGTAGAATCCAGAGTTCAAAGGAAGCAGACACAAATGGACATTTTGCATTGCGTAATATGGACCAGAGATCATCAAAAACCAGTGATGACAGATAAAAGGCCTACAACACTGAAACAGAGCCAGGGGGAAGTACATTAGCGTCAAGTGTGAAAAAAAGTACCGCAGCATGAGCTGCAAATGATTCTGTTCTGCATTTCCCCAACTAGGGCCTGTTTACCAAGCCTGGCTCACCTCCCGTTGTTTGTCCCCTCTGTGTTTTGTCCTCAAAATGGCACTTAAGTGTGTGAACTGCTGCCCGAGTCCCAGCCAGAGCCCTCCTGTACACCTTCACATCCTAGGAGGGGAGAAAATTTCCTCAGCATTTGTGAAAAGTCGCACGCCAGGTCGGATGTTTGCTTAAAGCAAGATCATATCAGATAAAAGACTGGCTGCACTGGTGCCGCTTTCTCGGATATCACTCTCATGTCCCCTCTTCCCTTTGAGCAGGAGAGAGTTGTTTTTTTCAAACCAACACTCCCCAAGGCCCCTATTAAAATGACGGACCACCTTCTATCAAAATACCAAAGGTGCAGTCAGTTGACCCCCAGCTCTCTTGACCCCAACCTGCTCCCTGACAGCTCAGAGTTCCCACAGTTTTCTTTATCCTTTGTAATACAAGGCATGGTGTGAATAATTTATTTGACACAAATTTCCAAATTTTTTCAGGGGGACATTCCTCTCATTGACCTCAAAACAGAGCGTTACTCAAAGACATTTTGGGAAACATATTACAGATCTAATGGAATACCGCTGTTTGTCTCCCTGTAGAGTTTCTCTCATACAGATGTAGTTTCCAGACACGAGTGTTCAGAGTAACCTACCTCTGAGCAATGTTCCACAAACCAGCCAACACAAACCAAAACCTGAACATCTCAGAATACAGGCCACAGAGCCCAAAGCAAAAGATATTGAATTTGACTAATGCAACACAGGAACAATCCTCAGAACTACTGTGTCATTTTACATTTCGAGCCAACTATAATGAGACTGAGGTTTATTGTCTTAACAAGTGTTAGGCCTTAAATAAACTGCACAAATTATTACATATTACAAAAAAAAAAATAATTAAAAAAAGCACCCATGCTCTTCCAGGCATATTTTGCAGAAGTTGGATGCAAAGGCACAGCAAACCTTGACAGAAAACCTGGGTCTATCTTTTACTGCTTTTTGTTTCATCTGTCCAGTGTGAATCTAAACCTGTCATATTCCATTGCAAAATCAAAAGAAATTAGCATTACTAACGACAAGGAGCCCCCAGCACTGGGCCTTGAGGCAGGCACCATGGTTTCTTCCACATGTCTAAGGCACGTAAGCATTGCCGCGTGACCTTGATCACGCAAAGTGGGTTTCCCCTCGGGGAGAACCCTTTGGTCCCAAGCCACCACTGCAAAGGTCTCATGTACAGCAGGCCAAAAGTTATCACGTTGGACGCAGCTGCCATCAGACCTAACAGTCTCTGAAACTGTTTGACAGTGTGAGAATGACCTCTGTGAGAATCAAATCGATACGAGCAGGAGACAGATGTGCCTGCATTGTCGTTGAATCCCACACTACACCAAGATAAGAGGTCCTCTGAAATAGAGAAAGCACACTTTTCTTGGCGTTTAGTCTTAACCCCAGCTCTTTCATATGGGCGAGTATGACATCTCACTGCCGAATCGCCTGTTGTCACGACTGAGCTAGAATCAGCCAGTCGTCGATGTAATTAAGTATGTGGGTGCCCTGGAGTCGCAGAGGAGCCAGAGCAGCATCCACACACTTGGTAAAAGTGCACCCAAACAAACGACGCACAGTCTTTCTCCTAAATGACAGTAAAAGTTTTTAGCTAAGAGTTTTCTCTTAAAACCTATTCACAAAGCTGCAGAGACAAACGTTTACTAAGTAATAGAGAGAGGTCTTAAGCTAAGAGTAAGGGCGGGGTTGCTATGGATCCTCCTTGCTATGGATGATGTCAGCATACTGATTAACGATGCACACAGAGATTGGCTGATCTCTGTCAGAGATTTATTCATAGTAATATTGTAGAGTACAATATCAGAATCAGAATGAGCTTTATTGCCACGTATGATTGCACATACTAGGAATTTGTTGTAGTGACAGAAGCTCCACAGTGCAACAGAATGACAGTGACAAGACAAGACACAGATAATAAAAAGAACAATATACAAATATACAGAAAATTTGCAAAAAAAAAGCAAAGACACAATGTACAAATTAAAATAAACTAGGGCTGTCAATCACGATTAATCGCATCCAAAATAAAAGTTTTTGTTTACATAATATATGTGCGTGTACTGTGTATATTTATTATGTATAAATAAATACACATTGATACAGTATATATTTTGAAAATATTTACATGTTCTCAAATGTATGTATTTATATACATATAATTTATACTATAAATAAATATATTTAATATATAAAGACAAAATTTTTTCTTAAATATATACATGCATGTGTGTGTATTTATATATAGATAATAAATATACATAGTACACACACATATATTATGTAAACAAAAACTTTGATTTTGGATGCGATTAATCGTGATTAATCGTTTGACAGCACTAAAATAAACTAAAATAAACAATTTACTATGTACAGGTGCAAATTAGAAATGTAAATAAGTATGTGTGTTAAATAAATAAATAAATGAATGAATAATAGTGTTGTGAGTTCCACATTTATTTTCAAGTGTTCATGAGATGGATTGCCTGAGGGAAGAAACTGTTCCTGTGCCTGGTCATTCTGGTGCTCAGGGCTCTGTAGCGTCGACAAGGTGCAAACAGTTCAAAGAGCAAGTGTGCTGGATGTGAGGGGTCCAGAGTGATTTTACCAGCCCTTTTGCGCACTCTGGATAAGTACTATCCGACATAGTCTTCTGAGGTCAGAATTGGTAGCTGAGCTGAACCAGACGGTAATTGAAGTGCATAGGATGGATTTAATGATGGCAGAGTAGAACTGTTTCAGCAGTTCTTGTGGCAGGTTGAACTTTCTCAGTTGGCAGAGGAAGTACAGCCTCTGCTGCACCTTTTTCACAATGGAGTCAATGTGAATGTCCCACTTCAGGTCCTGAGAAATGGTGTTGCCAAGGAACCTGAATGACTCCACTGTTTTTACAGTGCTGTCCATGATGGTGAGTGGGGGAGAGCAGGGGGCTTTCTCCTGAAATCCACGATCATCTCCACTGTTTTGAGCATGTTGAGCACCAGACAGCCAGCTCTTTAACCTTCTGTCTGTAAGGCCAATAAGTGTGGTGCCATCTGCAAACATCAGGAGCTTGACAGAGGGGTCTTTAGAGATACAGTCGTTGGTGTACAGGGAGACGAGCAGTGGGGAGGGAGGAGGGGGTTGTTGGAAGTGTTTTTGTCAAACCTGCAATAGAACTCATTTAGTTTCATCTGCCAGTTGTTGATTCTCCACAGTGCTGGGGGATGGTGTCTTGTAGCTAGTGATGTCTTTCAGACCTTTCCACATTGATGAAGAGTCATTGGAATAGAATTGGTTCCTTAATTTTTCAGAATAATTCTGGCCTGTTAATGGCCTGTTTATACAAAACATTGTCCCCATTCCTGTAAGCATCTTCTTTGGCCTGACGGAGCTGTCTGAGTTTTGCAGTGAACCATGGTTTGTCTTTGTTTTAAGTTAGATGAGTCCTGGTAGGAATGCACATATCTTCACAGAAACTGATGTATGAAGTTACAGTCTCTGTGAGCTTGTCCAGATCGGTGGCAGCAGCTTCAAAAACACTCCAATCAGTCCATTCGAAACAGGCTTGTAAGGCCCGGTCTGTTTCGGTGGTCCATCTCTTTACAGCCTTTGCTACAGGTTTAGCAGAGTCCGGGTGTTTTTGTTCGGTCTCTGTGATCTAGCCAGGCTCACGTTCGCTTGCGGTTTAATGTAAACTCTCACGAGAATGAACGAGCAAAACTCATGCGGCGAATAGGTCGGCTTGCAGTTAATGAAAAACACTTCTAGATCATAACAGCACATTTTGGTTAATACTGTTACATCTGTACACCACCTTTCGTTGATGTAAAAGCACGTCCCGCCTCCACGCAATTTCCCCGTTGATTCTGCGTCGCGATCTGCTCTAAACAGCTGGAAATCAGGCAGATGAAGCGTGCCGTCCGATTAGTGATGCCGGTAATGGGAAAAATACCGGTATATATTATTTTTCAAACATATTTTTCATTTTGCCCAGTTCGATATTTCATATGCTGCTTTTACGATGTTCACCTGTAGGCGGCAGTGCTTCCCAAATTGCTGCAAAACCGGTAAACGCGTAACAACAGAAAAACGCGATGGACCATCAAACAGATGAAACTGCAGCAACGTGCTCAAAACTAGTAAATAAAGACAACAGTAGAAGTGAAATATGGCATTATTTTGCATACAAAACAGATGATTAAGGTGAACGAACTGACCTTACTGCACCTGAATGCAAGTGTTGCTATAAATCACCAAGCATTTGTCACTTGCTCATCCTGATCTTTTCCACGAATTTAGAGATCGACAAGTGAGTGCATCATTCATCAATCAAAAATTCAGATTTTAATAACTTTTATTCACAAATGATAGCGGACAGTAGTGAAGTATTTTTACTTTAATCAAGTAAATTTAAAAAGTATCTGTAGTTTATCTTGGAGTGTTTTTCTTTGGGAAGGTTTTACTCCAGTCCAAAACATAATGTCATACTTTTTTCTAAACTACACTTCATAAATAAAGTTGTTGTTTGTTTTACCTTTAATAATTAAGAATATTAACAATGTAGTACTTTCTTGTACTCAAATAAATTTCAGAATTACTTTTATGCAAGTAAAACTAAGAAAGTAATATATTTCAAAGTTAATAAAGTATTAAATATTTAATTTGAAATACAGTGCAGTAAAAAGTACAATATTATGCTTTGGAATGTTAAGCAAAGTTTTCTAAAGAAAACACTCTACAGTATAGACCACTTGAAAAGTACTGTTAAAGCAGAGTAAAAAAAATACTAGTCTGAAATCTAATAACAAGCAGAGAGACAGAGAGATAATAACATGATTTTGAATGTTTTGATTGTTAGAATAACACTTTACAGTAAAACAACCTTTGTTAAAATTCTGTAGGTCAGCTGACCTGACAGTATTACAGCACTTATTTACTCTAGGTCAATATTTATTTATAAATGATAAACGAATACGTATTTAGTATGTTAACATTACTTACTACAGTATCGATTTAGTATCAATACCGAGGTATTACATTCTGGTATCGTACCGAAGCCAAAATTATGGTATCGAGCCATCCCTACGTCCGGTATCACATTGTTCAGCCAGGTCTCCGTGAAACACAGAGCAGCAGAGTTTGAAAAATCCCTATTTGTCCGGGAGAGCAGAAGAAGTTCGTCCATTTTGTTGGGAGGAGAGCGGAGGTTCGCCAGATGTATACTAGGCAGCGCCGTCCAAAGTCCACGCTGTCAAAGATGAGCGTGTGAGACCTCAGTCGAACAGATCATCAAACCGCAGGAATCACAATAGCCCAGATGAATCTAAAAGAGTCATAAAATGACTCTGGTCCTTGGTGCCACCCAGTCTAGGATCCCCCATCGCTCGTTGTCTGCAGGAACTACTCAAACCATTCCCCTTTGATCAGTGTCTTGCCCAGAACAAGATAAGGGGGCCCATTAACAGGTACCCCTCAGATCATCCATGGAACAGATGGCCTGTGTCGCTAATGACCCACTATTCGTGAATTGACAATCAAATATACAAACAGAAAGGTTTATAATGACAAAAAACAGCCTGCAAAGCTCAAAGGACTTCACAGCATGACCTCTGGACACTCGGGTCACCCAGACCCCTCCTTTCTGTATTCTACTAAACTTTGGACGGCTATTCAGAATACACAAACTCTTAAAACAGACTATTTCTACCACAATTAGAGTAACAGTACTGATGAATAGTATGTTCTTTACCTTTCGATATGTGTGGTGTGTTTTGTGTAATCGAGTGTATGTGTATGAGTGAATATATTCCCCTTTTATGTGTTTGCATTATATTTCCTTTTAGTAGATAAGGCTACAAAATGTATTTGACTGTATGCAAGATATCTGATGTTTGGTGTTGACCAGAAGCTTGTTTCATTTCCAATATGTTTATATGAATGAGAAGTTACTATTGGTTATGATACTTGCATCACGAAAGTTTATTGAAGTTATTGACAAAACTCACAGATATACCACGTGTGGGACACAGGTTAATTTATGCAAGGAGGAACAGCCTGGAGCGTGGCTCCACCCCCAACCAGATCCGATTGGAGCAAGCCTCATGGGGATGGACCGAAATGGCTGGGCTTTAAAACCCTAGGCCCCTAACAATTCCTTGCCTTTCGCCTTGCGCCTTTCGCCGTTCAATTTTCACCTTGCGCCTTTTGCAGTGCGCCGCCATTCCACCGCGCTGACCATCACGCGATTGTGCCATCCAGAACTCTACAGGAAACAGACTCAGCTCCGCTAACCGGCCGAAGACTTTGCGTCTCGCAACTCTGACTGCAGAAGAAACCCCCACGCATCACATCGTGTAACCCGGCAACCATTCGGAGCCATCCGGCCAAGCAGATCACTCATCACTAACGTGCTTCCCAAAGACGTCAGCTAAGGAACTACTAATCAGAACGCCAGGCAAAGTCACAGAGGAAACCCGGCTGTTCAAACAGCACGCAAGTAAACAAAGTCTCCTTTGCTCGCTTAATTGGTGCACAAAATCCTTATTAGCAGCTAAAAGCCGAATCTCTGCTTTTGTGGTTCTACCAGGTTGCAATCTAAGATCTATAGTAGCAATTGCTAGTAATGTTGTTTTGGGATTCCGTTTAAACTCTGTAAACCTCATAACCCTCTAGAACAGAATGAATGTGTGTGTGTGTGTGTGTGTGTGTGTGTGTGTGCGTTTGTTTAGGCGTTAGTAGTTTAGTTCGTTAGGGTTAGGGTTAGGTTAGGTTAGGGTTAGGGTTGAATAATTGAAAACCGGTAAGGGATTTTGAGGTGCGAATGTTCAGCAGTTCATCCCTGGTAAAACTGATCGTGTTTGCGAAACAAAAAACAGGAAAAACTAACAAAAACACTAAAACAACTGAGGAGCTCAGCACAGTGGCTGCCACCCACGGCGCTATCGTGATCGTGTGTTATACAGGTCCTTCTCAAAAAATTAGCATATTGTGATAAAGTTCATTATTTTCTGTAATGTACTGATAAACATTAGACTTTCATATATTTTAGATTCATTACACACAACTCGAAGTAGTTCAAGCCTTTTATTGTTTTAATATTGATGATTTTGGCATACAGCTCATGAAAACCCAAAATTCCTATCTCAAAAAATTAGCATATTTCATCCGACCAATAAAAGAAAAGTGTTTTTAATACAAAAAAAGTCAACCTTCAAATAATTATGTTCAGTTATGCACTCAATACTTGGTCGGGAATCCTTTTGCAGAAATGACTGCTTCAATGCGGCGTGGCATGGAGGCAATCAGCCTGTGGCACTGCTGAGGTGTTATGGAGGCCCAGGATGCTTCGATAGCGGCCTTAAGCTCATCCAGAGTGTTGGGTCTTGCGTCTCTCAACTTGCTCTTCACAATATCCCACAGATTCTCTATGGGGTTCAGGTCAGGAGAGTTGGCAGGCCAATTGAGCACAGTAATACCATGGTCAATAAACCATTTACCAGTGGTTTTGGCACTGTGAGCAGGTGCCAGGTCGTGCTGAAAAATGAAATCTTCATCTCCATAAAGCTTTTCAACAGATGGAAGCATGAAGTGCTCCAAAATCTCCTGATAGCTAGCTGCATTGACCCTGCCCTTGATAAAACACAGTGGACCAACACCAGCAGCTGACATGGCACCCCAGACCATCACTGACTGTGGGTACTTGACACTGGACTTCAGGCATTTTGGCATTTCCCTCTCCCCAGTCTTCCTCCAGACTCTGGCACCTTGATTTCCGAATGACATGCAAAATTTGCTTACATCCGAAAAAAGTACTTTGGACCACTGAGCAACAGTCCAGTGCTGCTTCTCTGTAGCCCAGGTCAGGCGCTTCTGCCGCTGTTTCTGGTTCAAAAGTGGCTTGACCTGGGGAATGCGGCACCTGTAGCCCATTTCCTGCACACGCCTGTACACGGTGGCTCTGGATGTTTCTACTCCAGACTCAGTCCACTGCTTCCGCAGGTCCCCCAAGGTCTGGAATCGGTCCTTCTCCACAATCTTCCTCAGGGTCCGGTCACCTCTTCTCGTTGTGCAGTGTTTTCTGCCACACTTTTTCCTTCCCACAGACCTCTTGCTTGAGGGTGTCAATGATGGCCTTCTGGACAGCAGTCAGGTCGGCAGTCTTACCCATGATTGCGGTTTTGAGTAATGAACCAGGCTGGGAGTTTTTAAAAGCCTCAGGAATCTTTTGCAGGTGTTTAGAGTTAATTAGTTGATTCAGATGATTAGGTTAATAGCTCGTTTAGAGAACCTTTTCATGATATGCTAATTTTTTGAGATAGGAATTTTGGGTTTTCATGAGCTGTATGCCAAAATCATCAATATTAAAACAATAAAAGGCTTGAACTACTTCGAGTTGTGTGTAATGAATGTAAAATATATGAAAGTCTAATGTTTATCAGTACATTACAGAAAATAATGAACTTTATCACAATATGCTAATTTTTTGAGAAGGACCTGTATTATGTTGTCATATTCAAAAATAAAGATTTAAATGCAGGCTGTGTCACTAATTAAACAAGTACATGTTCAGCTAACTGTCAGCCTCTTCATGTGTGCTTCTCATAATTAACAGCCTAGAGTAGAATATTTCTAAGAGTAGAGTAGGAAAATTTGGAGTGGGGTAACCTTCAAACCGTGTGGAGGATGTGTGTCTATATCATCCTAATGCATGCTGAGGAGGAGAGTTTGAGTGGCCAAAGACTCTCCAAGGATCACAGCTGGAGAATTGCACAGATTAGTTGAATCTTGGGGTCAGTAAGCCTAAAAAAATACATCAAACAGCCCCTACATCACCGCATGTTGTTCGAATAGGTTTCAAGAAAAAAAAAAAAAAAACTCCGGGCTTATCCAAAAACAAACTCCAGCATATTCATTTGTCAGACAAGACTGAAACTTCAAATGGGATTGGCTTCTATGGTCAGATGAAACATAAAAAAGAGGTTTCTGATAGCAAACCTACCAGAGAGGTTTGGTGCAAACAGGGATAAAAATGTACCCAATGCCCACGGTTAAATATACTGCTGGATCTTTAACTCTTTAACTGTCACTGTCCGT
The DNA here is from genome assembly GCA_033026305.1 of Cirrhinus molitorella. Taxonomy (NCBI): domain Eukaryota; kingdom Metazoa; phylum Chordata; class Actinopteri; order Cypriniformes; family Cyprinidae; genus Cirrhinus; species Cirrhinus molitorella. The sequence goes on along the minus strand of CM065134.1, from coordinate 31,202,347 downwards.
CAGCGGGACACCTAAGTTTACTTCACCATATTACAAATAAATCCTAATTGAATCATAATAAACTATATATCGTTGGAAAGGTCTAAGACTCCTGAATAAATATTTAACCACTGTTTTGTGTTACAAATAATGAAGGAAAAGTAATAGATTAATTCATGACAAGAGTGCACCTCAAAAAATCTACATCATAACAGGAGTTCTGACCTTTATCACAATAAGACTTTCTTTGTTGCCTTTTTCCCTATCACGCTTTAGAAATCATAAGAAATTATATATCAGTAGAAAACTTCAAATCTCAAAATTCATCCTAAAGCAGTTATTGTAAATGAAATTATCACAGACAATAGTTTTGATGAACTCTGCTTGACTGAAACCTGGCTCAAACCAAATTACTATATTGGTCTAAATGAGTCTACTTCACCAAGCTACGGTGTTGCTACAATATATGGTGATATTTTCAATGTTACTCAGAAAACAGGATACGCAAAATAAATCTCTCCTATCTCTAGCTCTAGCTACTGTGTATAGACCGCAAGGGCCATAAACAGATTTCCTAAGATAATTTGCAGATTTCCTCTCAGACCTATTGGTTAATGTTGATAAAGCGCTAATTGTCTGAGACTTTAACATTTACATTGATAATACAAATGATCATTAGGACTAGCGTTTACTGACTTAAGCTCTTTTGAAATCAAGCAAAACATCACCGGGCTCACTCATCATTTTCATCATATGCTAGATTGAATTATATCACAAGAAACTGATCTTACTGATATCCATATATACCACTTCCTTGTATTGTGCATGCTGCACATTACTGATATTAACTATACGAGTCTGCGCTATCGTTCAGGTAGAACTATTGTTCCAGCCACCAAAGACAGATTCACAAATAACCTGCCTGATTTATCTTAACTGCTCTGTGTACCCATAAATACACATGAACTAGACAAAATGACTTGCAATATGGGCACAATCTTCTCTAATACAGTGGAAGCTGTTACCCATTGTTCCCACGAAATTACTGAAAGAGTTGTTACCTGTAGCAGAAGAACCGCTTCTCAATATTATCAACTATCAAATCTTTAGGTCACATCCTAAAACCAATCAACCTGGCAGTTATTAAGCCTCTTATTAAGAAATCACAACTAGATCCTAGTGAACTAGCAAATTGCAGACACATTTCAAATTTTTCTTTTAAGTCAATTATGTGGATTTTTTGAAAAAGTTGTGTCTGCTCATTTGTGCTTTTTCCTGCAAAAACATTATATCTTTGAAAAGTTTCAAAGTCAGGTTTTAGGCCCCAGCATAGCACAGAAACTGCACTTGTTAAAATCACAAATGACTTACTACTTGCGTCAGTCCAAGGCTGCATCTCATTGCTAGTTTTACTTGACCTTTGTGCTGAGTTCAACACTATAGATCATGACATACTCATAGATCGATTACAAAAGTATTTGGGTATTCAAGGGCAGGCTTTATGATATTTTAGATCCTACCTGTCCGATCACTACCACTTTGTCTATTTAAATGGGGAGTCATCTCAGTTATCACCAGTCAAGTATGGAGTGCCTCAAGAATCTATCCTAGGTCCTCTGTTATTTTCAATATACACGTTGCCACTTGGTAATATTATAAGAAAATACTGTATTAGTTTCCATTGTTATGATACTCAACTATATATATCTCAACAAGGTGTTAAAAATGTTGAATACTGGATGACCAATAATTTTCTCCTATTAAATTCAGATAGGACAGAGATATTACTTATTGGACAAAAAACAAAAAAACAAAAAACAATATAAAGAATCTCTTGGATCTTAATGACTACAGACCTGTAGCTCTAACGTCTGTGGCCATGAAGTCATTTGAAAAACAGGTGCTGGCTTATCTGAAAGACCCCCTGCAGTTTGCCTACTGAGCAAACAAGTCTGTGGATGATGCAGTCAACATGGGACTGCACTACGTCCTGCAGCATCTGGACAGACCAGAGACTTATGTGAGGATCCTGTTTGTGGATTTCAGCTCAGCTTTCAATACTATCATTCAATCACATCATCATACGATCGTCAAACATTGCTGGACATTTGTACCTCATCTCTTGCTTTCAGTAAAGATGGCACAGCACGGTTTATCTTTCAACCCTGTAGATCATTGTCATCAGATATACGGGACTGTATATGTCATTGCTCTCTTGACCCCACAAAAAAGGAAATGTAGGAGAAAGCACGGCAAACAGGCTGGGATCTCCCTCAGATGGAAAATATACCTGCGGGTTAGTTGTGAAACCAGCATGCTGTTTTTCGGGCTGGAAGCCGGTTCATGCTATTGCTGCTGTTTTTTTCCTCTCGCTGGCTTCTCCCTACCTTCCCTGACTGCTCATCTGACCCTTGTCTTATGTCTTCTTGCATCGGCTTTTGTACGCGGCAAACCGAGGCAAATCCTGCATATTTCCACCCGTTGCACAGAGTCCCGGGCCACCTCCAGTGCTATCACTGGCAAATAAGACCTTCTTGCTGAATGATTTTTTCTATTCCCATAAGTTGGATTTCATGTTTATTACTGAATATTGGACACAAGTAAAAGATTTAAGTCCTTTTTCTGAACTGGTTCCTAATGATTGTTTGTTTGTTTTTGTTCTCCCTGGCAAGGGCCGGCTTAGTGACTGTGGCTATTAAAGCTTTTTCTAGTTTTAAAGCTCAGTTATTAAGTTTTGAGTGGAATGGTCTCATTCTGTTAGCTATGTTGTATCGCCCTCCACAACTGGTAAAGACTATTTTTGAACTTTTTTTAACTTATATCCCTACAAACTATGACCGTTTTATATCAGTTGGTTATTTTAATGTCTGTGTTTGTTGCCCATCAGACTTCCTCTCAAAAGAGTTTTTACGTTTTACGGAATCCTTTAAGATAACACAGTGGATAAATGAGCACACCCATATACAAGGGCACACTTTGGACCTAGTGCTCACTTACAGGCTTTCTATTTCTGAGCTTGAAATTTCTGATACAATGATCTCTGATCACAAGCCATTTTTTTATTGTAATTTTTTAATGCTAAGCCATTTTTGGTAACACTTTATAATAACGTTAAGTTGTAAGTCATTTATAAGTGATTAGTTAATGATGAAATAATGATGATGATAATGATGAAATTTACAAAATATTTAGAAACCATTAATAAGTGATATGCTAACAATTTATGTATGTTTTGTTAATTCACTTACAAGTAATTAGTTAATGATGAACCAATTATTTACAAAACATGACTATGCATCCATAAATTATTAATAAATTATATGCTAACAATTTACAAATCTGTCATGTTATCTTAAAAAAATAACATATCATGAAATAATCAAACAGATCCTTAGTAAATGGTTAATAAGTTACTAGTCAATATATTATTAAACAATTATAAATAATTGAAATGTCAGTCATTGAAATGTTTATCCTCCATTGAAGATCACATAATGAATAAATAATTTACACATCTTTCTGCATCCCCTATTCTAAAGTGTAAACAATTCATCAGTTGTAAATGTTTTATTCATCATTTGTAGATCTTTCCCCCCAGTGTGTATACCCGCACAACCTGTAACCAGCAGGTTTATAAAACATTTACAACTAATGAGTAGTTTACACTTTAGATTAGGGGATGCAGAAAGTGGTGTAAATGCCTTGTATCCACCAGATAATTTTTAACATGTAAGAAAGATCTACAAATGATGTGTAACACATTTACAAGTGATGAATTGTTTACACTTTAGATTAGGGGATGCAGAAAGATGTGTAAATTATTTACTCATGCATTTACACAACAGGTTTTGAATAATTTGTAGTGTGTAATGCAATGTAAGGGCTGACTGGTGAAAGTAAAGATGTCTTCTGTGACACACATTTAGCACTGTGCACCTGGTGTGATCTTCATTGGAGGGTAAACTGGTTTACATTATCACTAGATCCAACACACTTCACACAGAAAGCCTGTGCTGATGAGAGAAAGGGTTTACATGTTTATTCACTTGACAGCAAATCATTTATTATTATTTAAAAAAGAAAATAGTTTTAGAATAATTGCATTTTTGCACTTTTTAACATAGCACTTATTAATCATTTATAAACACATAGTCATGTTTTGTAAATGATTAATTTATCATTAAGTAATTACTTGTAAATGAACTTGTAATTGACTTGCAAATGAATTAACAAAACATACACAAATTGTTAGCATATCAGTTATTAATCATTTGTGAATGTTTTGTAAAAGATTATTTCATCGTTAACTAATCACATATAAATGACTTATAGCTGAACATTATTATAAAGTGATACCCCATTTTTTAATGCTAAACCTACCTTCTCCATCTTATGTTCATAGGCTATCTCTGTATATTCATACATTTCTGTATATTCATCATACCAATCACAAGTGCAGTATGGAGTACTGCAAGGCTCAGTACTAGGCCTGTTACTTTTCATGCTTTACATGTTACCTTTGGGAAATATCATCAGGAAACATGGTGTTAGCGTTCACTTTTATGCTGATGATATTCAGCTCTATATTTCTTAATGGCCCAGCAAAACATACCAATTTGAAAAATGAACGGAATGCATAGTTGATATAAAAAAAACTGGATGACAAGTAATTTCTTACTGCTAAATTCAGAGAAAACAGAGGTGTTAATTATCGGCCCTACAACCTCTGCATGTAATGACCTAAAACACTGTTAACTTGATAGCTGCTCTGTCAATTCTTTGTCATCAGTCAACCTAGGTGTGCTATTTGATAGCAATCTTTCCTTTGAAAGCCACATTTCTAGCATTTGGAAAACTGCATTCTTCCATCTCAAAAATATATATCGAAATTATGACCTATACTCTCAATGTCAAATGCAGAAAATGTGTTTGTGACCTCAAAGTTAGGTTATTGTAATGCTTTATTGGGTGGTTGTTCTGCACTCTTAATAAACAAACTCCAGCTGCGCCAAAATGCAGCAGCTAGAGTTCTTACTAGAATCAGGAACTGATTCTAGTAAGTTCTAGTGTCTTACAGCTCTATTGTGGCTGCGGTGTGCCATGTGACAAGCATGACACGTCGCCATGGAAACAACAAAGCAATACGTTCTAAAATAACGGTCGCTTAAAAAAACTCACCCTGGGAGGCTCAGCTAGAATATTTTAAACTCACGTGTGAAAGGGTTAAACATCATATAGATTTGAAAATCTTGCTAATTACTTATAAAGCTTTTTAGCACCTCAGTACCACAATATAGTCCCTCATGTCTCAAAACTCAAAAATTTGATAATACCTAGGATATCAAATTCAACTACGGGCGGCAGATCCTTTTCTTATTTAGCGCCCAAACTCTGGAACAATCTACCTAACATTATTCAGGAGGCAGACACACTCTGTCAGCTTAAATCTATATTAAAGACCCATCTCTTTAACCTGGCTTACTCATAACACATTAACACATTTCTACAATTCAAATCCGTTAAAAGAATTATTAGGCTGCATTAATTATGTCAACCAGAACAGGAACACTTCCCATCACACCCAATGTACTTGTTGCATCATAAGAAGAATGACAATTACCCTAATATTAGTCTGTATTGTTCTTATTCCGAGGTCACCATAGCCACCTGGATCCAGATCCAGCCAAGAAGGTGGATCAGCACCTAGAGACTCTATAGTCCTGAATCTCAGCAGAGGCCACGTCAACTAGATGAGCCCCAGGGACAGATTCCCAGTGAAGACCGTGTCACCTAGACTGCCATCGGCACAAGACCACAGGAACCTGATACCTAGTTTTCTATCATGCTACATTCCATCATGCTTCCTAAGGTTGCAAAACTCTGGTCTTTTGGTTCAGATTAAAGACATAACCCGAAACCATATATGGGAAAACAGGAACTAAGAAAGAAAAAAAAACAGAACAACAAGTCCAAAACCCTGACATTACTCCCCCCTCCTGGAAGGAGCGTCCCGTGCCGTAACATATCGACTGGGGAGGGGGGTGGGTGCCCTGGAGGCCAGTAACTGAGGGAGGCATAGAAGGCCTCCAGGGCAGATCAGGTAGCTCAGGGAGCCATAGCAGATCAGACAGTTCAGGGGGTCATGACAGATCAGGGAGCTCGGGGAGCCATAGCGGATCAGACAGTTCAGGGAGCCATGGTGGACCAGGGAGCTCGGGGGACCATGGCGGAGCAGACAATTCAGGAAGCCATGGTGGATCAGGAAGCTCAGGGGGCCATGGCGGAGCAGGCAGTTTAAGGAGCAATGGCGGATCAGGCAGTTCAGGAAACCATGGTGGATCAGGCAGTCCAGGAAGCCATGGCACTCTGGAAGCGCTGGCTCTGAACGGCACTCTGAGGGAGCGGGCCCTGGACGGTGTGGACACTGGAGGGCGCTCTGGAGAGCTGGACGGGACCAGCGGAGACGAAGGAGATTCAGGAGGGCTGGCGGAACTAGCAGAGACAAAGGAGACTCAGGAGGGCTAGATGGAACCAGCAAAGATGAAGGAGACTCAGGAGGGCTGGACGGAACCAGCAAAGATGAAGGAGACTCAGGAGGGCTGGACGGGGCCAGCGGAGACGAAGGAGAGAGGATAGGGGTGGAAAACTCCACCGGGAGTGCCATGTCCATAATGTTAAATAGGCTTGCCATAGGAGAGCGCTGAGTGGTGGCCGGCAGGCTTGAGTGCTGTGTGGCAGTTGGTGGGCTTGACTTGGAAGTGGCGGGTGACCTTTTCTTACAAGTGGCCCATGAGCTCCACTTGGGAATGGCCGGCGACTCTGGGCGGAGGATGAGGATGGAGCTTTGCAGGATGCGATGGTGTTTGGGGCTGGGCAGGCGGTCCGAGCCATTAATACGGTATGTGGGGGTGTTCCTGGCGTGGGGTGAGCTGGCGTGATGCGGCGTGTTTCAGAGGGGGCTGGATGATGAGACTCACAATCTTCCTTTATTTCATCAACCTCGAAATTAGAGCTGTTTAAATAAAGGATGAGACTGATTAGCTCAATCAAGGAAAAATCACATGTAGGGAAATCGCAGCGAATGGTCCTCTCATCCAGCCCCAACCGAAACACCACACAGAGAGAGGCATCGAGCGAGCTCAACTGGTTAGCGAGTTCAAGAAATTCCAACACATTCCGCTCCAACCTTCAACTGCCCTGCCGCAGACCCCACAGCTTGTCCACAGCCATCATGTTGGTTTGTGGTCTGGTCTTTTGTAATGGTACGTTGTTAGAGAAGGACATACAGGTATACAGTTTTTAATAAATGAAACAGAAGGGAAATCCAAACTAGGAGCAGGTAAACACATGTACAAAGGTAGACCAGACGAGGGGAAACTGAACAGGAAGGAACTAATATACACAAGATAATTACAAGGGCAGGTGAACAGAATCAAACTAAATGAGAACAGGAAACATAACCATAAATGGGACTAAGAACTAAGACAGAAGTAAAACTCGGAACAAGTCCAAAATCTTGACAGCTGGACTGACAGCTGCTGAGAAATGTTCTCAAGTCATATTATAGCTTTGTGTATGTGGAACAAACCTAAATGTAAGCAGTTATCCAGTCTTCAATTAATAATATTTGAAGCAGCACCAGAGAGACATATTGCTGGTCTGTTCCTCAAAGTTTTTGTATCACTAAACTTGAAATTGTTCACCAGCCTTACTGGACTACTTTTATGATTATATTAATAACACTTAATTTTTATTATTATTATTAGTTATGAAAAGCATGTCAAAGAACATTTTTCACAAGTCCTGCTTTTGTATTTTACCAAAGATAGAATGTAATAACACTTTACAAGGTACATTTTGCAGGTACATATAGATGTTTCATTAAGCTGTTTTATGTTTTTGTGTCCAGTTTATGAGTTTAGGTCCAAACTTAGATTAGTACATGAACTTAACAGACAAGAGTGCACAGTAAGTACGATATGTGCTACAGCATCAAATAGTTTGTGCAATTGTTTGCCATTGAGTCAGTGATATGTTTTTATCTTTTGTCATCTTGTGGGCTGGCTTTGGTTTTTGCATCTTCTCATGTTGTAGTCTACTTTTCACTTTTCATGCTACAGAATGTACCATTTTACATGCTACATTATGTAGCATGCCATAAAAATTATGGTTAAAAATATGTACGTTATTAATAATTAAAAAACAAATATATAAATGTAAAAAATAATATAAAAGAAAAAATTTCACAATGTAAACTATTCTTAACACAGGCACTATTTTCTTTATACAAAGATTTTATGGTGAAATGTGCCCAGGATGTGTTTTTTAGATTCCCCCACAGAAAAATAATGCACCCCTATAAAACGTTTGAACTGAAACTTGCTGTTAAATTAGGCTGTAACAATTCCAGCATCCTTTTTTTCTCCCAGGAAGTTTGAATGCTCACAAGATTCACAGGTTTTACCTATAATTGTTTCAGTCCCACATTTACATCCCTTCTAGCTTTAGGACATTGCAGTGGAAATGCAAGCAGGTTTATCCTACACCTGGGAGCTCTCAAAGCCCATTTTGCTGGATGATGTCATATTGTGCAGCCTGCGGGAATCAGTCCTTCTGCAGGTAATGAGCGAGAACAATGACTACTGTGCTTATGCATACCAGCCTCTGAAACTCCTGCAAGCAGCATGCCAACACCTCCTAGAGAATAAGCCTCTCTCTGTGAAACCCCTGTGTGAGATAGCCAAACACCTGTGTGCAAAATTTAAGGGACATAAAATGACATTGCTGGAAAGTGAAGTGAATTGAGTCATTGCTCTGTTTTTGACTTTGCTAAAACAGGAAACATACGTCATCCTTCAGAGAAGTTCTTTTAATCTTTTGATTTTATCTGCAAGAACAAGCCTTATTTAATATTAAGGTAGAGTATAATGCACAACATATTCCATGCACAAATGTAATGTGACAAAGGTACTACAAAAACAGAACTGTAAATAGGACACCAGAAGTATCTTAGATTAAAGCATACTTTTTGTAACAATGACGAAGACAGGTGGATCCAAATGCAAAGCTTTAATAACAAAATTGTAGTCGTACAAACAGGGGTCAGACAGGAACGAACATGGGCAACGTAGGACAAAACAAAGAAGCGTCAGTATCCGAGCGTGAAGGTCTGGGGCTGGCAGCGAGCAGGGTAATCCAAGGGACAGGCTAGGGGTCGATAGGCGGGCGGAGAACAGTCAGGGAACCAGGAACAAAGGAGCTCGGCAACAGGAGGGCAACCAGGCAATAACGCTTGGAATTGACAGAATAACTATTCAAAACTTCGCAACCAAACAGAGAACAAACCAGTCTATTTATACACAGAAAAGCAAGATGGCCGATTGGGGTGAGAGGTGAAAGGTAACAGGAAGTTCACGAGAATGGGGTTATGGGTAATGTAGTGAAAAATGGTCCATGGTGAAATGGATGCTCCCTCTGATGGTGAAGGGAGGGAGCCACAACGGCACAGTTCATGACAGAGCCCCCCCCCTTAGGAGCGGCTTCCAGACGCTCGACACAGTCCAATTACACCAAGGGGAGGGGGCGTTGGACAGAGTACAAAGGGGAGGACCAGGTCCATGCGGGCTGACAGAGATAGGCAGGGCAAAAGGTCCAGGAGCTGCCGAAATGGTAGCCAAGCAACAGAGCTGCCAAGGATGCATAGAAGACCACAAAGATGGAGCATACAGCCTCCAGGGCGGAGCCGGCGGAACAGACAGCCTCCAGGGCGGAGCAGATGCCCTCCAGGGCAGGGTAGACGAAACAGATGCCCTCCAGGGCGGATCAGACGGGACTAGAACCCTCCAGGGTGGCACGAAAGCCCCCCAGGGTGGAACAGACAGGACAGGAGCCCTCCAGGGCAGAACAGGACTCCCCGAGGGCGGAGCAGACAGGACAGGAACCCTCCAGGGCGGAACGGAATCCCCCCAGGGCGGAGCAGACAGGACAGGAACCCTCCAGGACAGAACGGGATTCCCAGAGGGCGGGGCAGACAGGACAGGAGCCCTCCAGGGCGGAACGGGATCCCCCCAGGGCAGAGCAGACGGGTCTATAACATAGAACATAGACAGACACACACACAGAGAGAGAGAATCAGATGCCCTCCAAGGCGGATCAGACAGGACAGGAGCCCTCCAGGGCAGAGCGGAATCCCCCCAGGGCGGAGCAGACAGGACAGGGGCCCACCAGGGCAACGCAGAAGCCCCCCAGGGCGGAGCAGACAGGTCTGTAACATAGAGCATAGACGGACATACACACACAGAGAGAGAAGGTTCTGCGCCCAAGCTCCTGGCCAGGTTGGGCTGGATACCCAGCATAAAGAGGGCCTCAGCGGCCGAATTGGGACTGGGTGAGAGCTCAGAGTGGTGTGGGTTGCTGGGCGTTTGACTCGGGAGGCGGAGCAGCTGCGACGAAGACGCTTGACACTGGAGGCGGAGCAGCTGCGACGAAGACGCTTGACACTGGAGGCGGAGCAGCTGCGGCTAAGACGCTTGACACTGGAGGCGGAGCAGCTGCGACAAAGACGTTTGACTTTGGAGGCAGAGCAGCTGCGACGAAGACGCTTGACTCTGGAGGCGGAGCTGCTGCGACGACGACGCTTGACTCTAGAGGTGGAGCAGCTGTGGCGACGCTTGACTCTGGAGGCGGAGCAGCCGCGGCGACGCTTGACTCTGGAGGCGGAGCAGCCGCGGTGACGCTTGACTCTGGAGGCGGAGCAGCTGCGGCAGGACTTGACTCAGAGGGAGGAGCTTCGGTGACATCACTTGACTCTAGGGAAACAGCTGCTATGACACTTGACTCTGGAGCGACAGCACTTGACTCTGGAGTGACAGTTGTGACATCACTTGACTCTAGGGAAACAGCTGCTACGACACTTGACTCTGGAGCGACAGCACTTGACTCTGAAGAAGTGACGACTTGGCTTGACTCTTGAAGAACAGCAGTGACTTGACCTGACACTGGAACAACGGCTGGACTTGACACTCGATGGACTGCTGTGACTGGACTTGACTCTGGATTTGGCTCTGGAATGGCTGCCATCTTGACCTGAGAAAGCTGTGGTTTGGTAGCCATCTTGACTGACTTGGGGTTTTGGGCAGACTGGATACTAGAGAGCGCGGACTTGACAGACAGGATTGGTGGGTCTTCAAGACAAGAAATAAGTCTATTGTAACTGGTTGGGCTGAAAAAGTGTGCTGGGAAGTCTGCCATCTTGTGATCGCGATTCGGCGCGGCCGCCATTACTGTGGGTTCGCGATCCTCTTCCGTGAAATCCTCAGAGTAAAACAAGTCCCCATATTGTAGTGCATAATCCAAAGTGTCTGTGAAACAGGAACGTGGCAAGATGTAATCACAAGCCTCTTCTCTGTAATCGCATTTTCCCTCTGTGAAAGCCACAGGACCAGAAGATGAACCCCCGCACCACAATGCAAAGTCCACATAATCAGAGAAACAGGTGCGGGGACACTCAAATCGCAGCCTCGATTTGAGAGGTTCATCGAGAGCCAAACGGAAAATGTCCATGAAATATTGTTCATCATAGAATGACAGTTTGTACATCAGATTGCAAAAAAAACATGAAATAAAGTCCTCAATGGGCATACTGTTCTGTTTGAGAGTGAGTAGTTCCGAGGTATGGCGAAGTTTTCTGTAACAATGACGAAGACAGGTGGATCCAAATGCAAAGCTTTAATAACAAAATCGTAGTCGTACAAACAGTGAAAAATGGTCCATGGTGAAATGGAGGCTCCCTCTGATGGTGAAGGGAGGGAGCCACAACGGCACAGTTCATGACACTTCTGCTTGTGGCAGGATAAATAAAGAAGATAAATACACTAGATAAATGCCTTCATGCCATCTGATCCTTAAACTTGAGACCTTTACAAGTCAGTTTTCCCAGTGAATCATTCTGTTGTATTTTATCCCCAGTAATATTCCCAAAGGAGCCCAGATAGGCCTAAATATTGTCCTTGACAAGCATATGAATATCAATAATAATTGTCAGCAATAAACTCATTGAGATTTGAAGCAATATCTAATGCATTACAATGAATATTGAATCTTGCCAGGTTATTGGGTAATGGAGAACAATTTGTTTCAAGAACAAGCTCAATTTTGAACCAAAAAACAACCTCTCTTTCACAGAGAGAACCTAGAAAGAGAGGAAGGACACATCCAAGTTACATAACTTGGCAAATGTATTCATGCTTTTGTGGAATGAGCTTTCTTACAAACTTTTTGAGAGGCCAGTTACGCACACAAATAGCTGGTCTGACCATCTGTACTGACCTGACTTATCAACAAAGGCATTTAATCCCCACACTGATATTCCAATTTTATAAAGGAATACCATTGAATGCCTGCAAGGATATCACCTTATCCCTGAGGGGAATGGACCATACCTTGGACATATAACACTCTTGGCCATGTAACCCTCTTAAGGCTTACAGACAGCCTTAGAAAAACCTGGGCCAAACTTTAAGCAAGAGTTGCTGAATGACAAGGCTTGTAGGTCCCCTGGTACCAACACAAGTAGTGTCAGGATCATTAAGGCAATGATCCAAATGTGAGTACAATCACAGTTTATTTAAATAAACAGCAAAAACATAAACAAAGCAAAATGGTCAGATGTTAGTGGATCAGGATAAGACTTTGACAGGCCTTGGTAGCGAGGAGACTACAATGGGCAGGATGCAGAAGAATGAAGATGATACAACCCGGTAAGGCTGCCAGCACAGAATAGTCCAAAACAGCCAGGCATTAATCCACATGCAGCAGAAGCAAACACGGGAACACAGAGCTGGGCCACTGGAAAGAACACAAGATGTGAGCACCAAAACAATCTGACACTGAACACAGCAAATATAAGACAGATATAGGCGAAGTGAACGAGTGGCAGTTGCTGCTGTTCTGATCAGCAAGTCAGCGAGTTACTTGCTAGGGCACCAGTGACGAGCAAATCAGACCAGGGACAGAACCACACAAAACAAGAAAGAATGAACATGCGGACCCATGAATTGTGATAGTACCCCCTCCCCCTAGAAGTGCCTCCTGGAACTTACCTGCCAATTGTAATCATCAATAAGGGAGTGATCCAGAATCCAGAATGTCTCTTACAGGAACCCAACTTCTTTCCTCCTAACCACAACCCTCCCAGTCTACCAAGTACTGGAATTCATGTCCTCTCCACCTCAAGTCCAAAATATGTTTGACCAAATATACATCTACGGTTTGTGGCGGTAGAACAGGGACAGGCAGATTAATGGCAGAATAAAGCATTGAATCACTTAAATGCCATTTCAGTGCAGATTAAGGCAGTGCAAGAATCTGTCGACGGACAATTAACCTCAGTCTGAACCTTGTCAGATCCATGCATACTTCCTTGGATGACATAAGTACCCTGGATTTCTCCACCTCGACAATAAGCCCATTTTCTAACAGCCTCTGAAGCACTCGCCTGGCATGCTGAACATGTTCCTGGAGATTCTAAGTAAAAATCTATATGTTATCCAGGTAGACATACTGATCGACAATGTTTCTCAGCATGTCATTGACGAGTACTTGGAAGGCTGTAGAGGAGTTGGAAAGCCCGAATGGTAAAACAAGATATTCAAAGTGCCCCTTAAAAGTGGTCTTCCACTCATCCCCCTCTCTTATGCAACCAAATAATATGTGTTCCGAAGGTCTAAAGCCTTTGCAGTCATTCAAAGGATGAAGACATCAACTGCAGAGGATAGGTATTATTTACTATTATGCTATTTAGCTCCCAATAGTCACTACAAGGTTGAAGGTCTTTATTTTCTACAAAGAAGAAATCTGCATCTGCAAGGGAAAAAGGAAGGGTTATACTGGATTCTAGAGAATCAGAAATATATTTCTCCATGGCCTCCCATTCCCGAGCAATAAGCGAGTATAATTTGCCCTTAGGCTGGTATAGGCTGATAAATATATAGTACAGTCGTAGGGATGATGTGGAGAGAGGGAAGAAGCTCAGAACTTACTGTATACTTCACTCAGGTCAAAGTTAATGTCCAAAAAGTTCCCTTCATCTCCTTTGGTTGACGTAGATCCACAAGAACTTGTACCACTTCTCTCCCGTAAACTGCCAGATCAAACACCTTTCTGTGTTAATCAATGAACGATCTAAACGCTGAGAAGCACAGGTGTTTCTGTTCCCACATCACAGTACCCCAGACCAGACAGCAGAGTAATCGCAAAGGACACTTTTGATACCCTTTGGGAAAAGAAGATAGCTGAAGGGCGATGAACAAGGAACACTTGGCTAAAAATGATTGGCAGCTGTGGTTCACTGAAGTGAGCGGTGGGGTTCTGGGATGGAGCAACAGGTGGTGGGGGTTGGGGGCAATGGACAGATATAGGCACAGGGAACAAGCAAATCAGACCAGAGACAGAACAACACAAAACAAGCAAGAATGAATGAACATGCAGACCCATGAACCATAACAAGTAGCAGCACACTCCCAATGGGGCTATTGCCTATTGTTCAAGAGTCCTTGGCACAGCCCTTGACAATCTAACACACCCTTTTTAAGAGCCACACATGTCTTTCTCCTTTTCTGTCGATGCCAGATTAGGCACCTGATCCCACCTGAGTATATTTTCAGTAATTTTCCATGGGGACACTTCTAGCAGCTTTGAGAACCATGGGCATGTGGGCCACTTAGATGAAACTAGCAGCACAATTTCTCTGTTTTTGCACAGCATGTGGTGAAGCAATTAATTGGGAGGGAATGCATCCACTGTTAATTTAGCAATATTCAGATACCAGAAGTGACAGTGCGTTGTTTATTGGGTGGCACACATGTCCACCGCAGCTTGTACAAGTACTTTTTAAATCTTTATAACAGTTTGTTGAAGTCACCTTTTTTCTGGTTGGACCCCTAACGCAAGAGCAAATCAGGTCCATAGTTTTCGCCACACGACTTGCCACACAGCTGTAGCCACTAGCCTCACACAGTCACCTGACAAAGTATTTGAAGAAATAAATACTCAATTCATCCAGCAATGGAGGTGTCTCTTGCATAACAGCTTTAGAAGTGTGGCAGCAGAAACAACTTCCTCACACATATTTGTGCATCAGCAGAAAAAAAAACAAATAAATTCTTTCTCTGATTTAAATTTACTACTTTTTTATATCCTCCCAAACAACAATGTAAACCAAGATGATTCTAAACGAAGATTACTAAAACAAGGCTTCCAAATTACTTAGATTCCAGTCCACAGAAACAAAAGTGTACAATAAATCTGGCTAAAGATGTTTAGAGTGGTCCATTGCTTTTGAAAATTTAATAATCATAGCATCGGTCTTCAAAAGTAGATACAAAATTCATTCGCTGACTGGAATGGAGATTTCAGGCATCATATTTCATTTTCTGAGAGAAATTTCTGATAAGCCAGAAAAGGAGTCTTAAATTTGCACTGTATAAAGACAGGGATGAAACCAATCATTAAGGACTTTTGCTAATATTATGGGTTATTTATTTGTTTATTTATTTATTTGACAGAGATAACTAGCCAAATAGTGTCTCATACCAATTTATTAAGCACTGGCTAATCTTTACAGAAGTGATGGCCTGTGCTGTGATGTACTGCTCACTCTCTGCACCACTCCATACATCCCTAAACCAACACAGCACAATTTTTTCCTTGCAGCTTCTAAACAACCACTGGGAACCATGTTATGCAGCACCAGCAAAGCTGTGTGCTACCTTTTGCAAAAGCGCACTCTGGCAGACACTGTAAACTGATTGCACACTTACGTGTAACACTTCTTTAACTTCTCTTGTAAGATTTCCCTGAAGATCTCTTGCAACCTTTTTCAAAGGCATTTTCCTGCTTATAAATAGTCTTGTTTATCAAAGGCTACCTCATCCTTTTTTAATCTAAAGATTGTTGCTTATCATACTTTCATGTCACACTGTAGGATCACACTGTGGGTTATCACTCATGTCAGACTGTACAACAGTCAAAACGCATTGAAAACGTGCGCGTGCAAGAAAACCTTTCCGGAGTTTTATATTATCAACCCATACATGTTCAATAACTGTGAGCTGCATTACACGTGGGTCTGAAATGTTGAAAATCATTAAATTTATGAATGGTGGCAATAGCGCCGTCGAGGGGAGCGCCAGAGTTTATGCGGTTAGGAGAATCTCTAGCATTAATTCTGATCATGGCTTGTATTGAAAAACCGAGACAGTTTGATGTTAGTCGTAGGAGAAGTCACACCGCAGGACTGTGCCAAATCTTCTTACACTGCCAGAATTTCATTGGAGGTAAAATTTGATCGCAGCAGCCATTAATCAGCTGTCAGTGATCATGTCAAACCAGCTATCAAAGACTTTAGATTTTAGCCTATGATTATAGGAATCTTTCAGGATTTTCAAAATTTGTCTCAGACGGCCAAATCGTGGCCAAAATCACACAGTGTGAGCCCAGCTAAAGCTTTCCAAACTTGCTGGTCTTTCTAATAACATGCAGCTGGTGTTGCATGATGCATGATCTTTTATCGAGGTAGTGATGTTATCTCGTAAATGACATTATAATGGTATTCTTGATCATTGATATCTTACCTTTATTGCCATTAACACATTTTTTAACACTTATATTAAAGCCTTTATTATTTCTCAACTCTACAGCTGTGCAGTAAAATTTATTTTAAAGATTCACTTTTCATTCATGAAGGTGAAAAAAATGTCATCTGGCAGAAAACAAAAACTTTTGGGATGAAAATGACATCTAATTACCATTATAACAGATGGCAGCAGAGGATCACTCATTTGCCCTAGTTGTTGTTTTCTCAGATCTTGCATTTTTTTATAAAATGACTATTATAACAAAATTTTAGTACTTTTAAGTGCAAGAAAGTCACAAAGTCTTATGTGTCATTTAAAATAAATAAATAGGCCCATACACAAACAGAGTTGAAGGTTTAACTATTTAGATACTTAACATGTTAACTGCAAATTAATTAAGTTAATTGCTAATAGTATAACAGTAAATAACAATGCATTAAATATATATATTTTTATATTTTCAGATGTAATTTAAAAACTGCTTTTTAAGTTTTATCTTAACTGTAGATCACTGTGACTAAGCTTAATAAAAAATGTGAAGACAATACATGCACAATTATGACAATATATGTTTTTCAAGTCCTCTCCAGGTAATAAATAAAGTATCTGGATGATGCCGTGCTAACTTATTTATTACAGTAGCCTTTAGAAACTATAAAATATATCTTCTGCCTTATTCTGTAATAAAGATGTGTATAAAATGTGTATTGTTTAAACAAATCATAAACTTCCCATTTGGGAAATAATTTGTTATTTCTTAACAAATTAAAAGTAAGAGATAAGAAAAAATAAAACAAACTTGTCAAACCTTAAAACCAGTAGTTAGTTATTATTATTAGTACAGATACAAAAGTATTTACAATATTTACAGCATGACATGAACAAACCACAAACAGGAGGTGGACCCAAACAAAGTCTATCTTTTAGAAAAACTCTCGTAGCTAACTAACAGGTAATAAAAAAAGAAGTCTTCAGTGTCCGAGACACCCTAACCAGACTACACTGCCTAACCAAAAGTACAAGGGGTGGCACTCACTCCTAAACTAATGTACTAGTAACTAGACAGAGGCAGATCATACAAGCTGCCTCGTGATATATACTATAAATGCTGACAAAATATGTTACAGTACACAGAGAAGAATAGACATATGGGATGATCTTGAACATACAAGTTCCGGGATCTAAGAATGTAAAAGTAACAAAAAAGAAAAGAGAGAGAGAACCACACAACACCGCATGAACTTGAACAAGCTATGCTAATGACAGATATTCAAAAATTTACAGTGAATAACATTCCCAGAATTGACATTCCCAGAATACCCTGTGTAACATTTTTTTTAAATTTGATGTTTGTTTGTTTTTAAATAACTCTTTCTTCTTAGTTTTTTCTAAGCAGTTTTGTGCTTTAGGGTTGTATGTAACATCTAATGTTGTTAAATTAATGTTTATTGCATTATTTCAGTTTCATGTCATGATGGTGTTTAGTGTTTGTGTGAATGACACTATGCACTTTCTATAAACACTGAACAAAATTATAAACGCAACACTTTTGTTTTAGCCCCCATTTTTCATGAGCTGAACTCAAAGATCTAAGACTTTCTATGTACACAAAAGGCCTATTTCTTTCAAATATTGTTCACAAATCTGTCTAAATCTGTGTTAGTGAGCACTTCTCCTTTGCCAAGATAATCCATCCACCTCACAGGTGTGGCATGTCAAGATGCTGATTAGACAGCATGATTATTACACAGGTGTGCCTTAGGCTGGCCACAATAAAAGGCCACTCTAAAATGTGCAGTTTTATCACACAGCACAATGCCACAGATGTCGCATGAAGTTTTGAGGGAGCGTACAACTGCAGGAATGTCCACCAGAGCTGTTGCCCGTGAATTGAATGTTGCTCTCTCTACCATAAGCCGCCTCCAAAGGTGTTTCAAAGAATTTGGCAGTACATCCAACCGGCCTCACAATCACAGACCATATGTAACCACACCAGCCCAGGAACTCCACATCCAGTATCTTCACCTCCTTCACGACCTGGCCACCCGGACAGCTGCTGCAACAAACTGTTTGCATAACCAAAGAATTTCTGCACAAACTGTCAGAAACTCTCTCAGGGAAGCTCATCTGCATGCTCGTCATCCTCATCGGGGTCTCGACCTAACTGCACGTTGTCATCGTAACCGACTTGAGTGGGCAAATGCTCACATTCGACGGCGTCTGGTACTTTGGAGAGGTGTTCTCTTCACGGATTAATCCCAGGTTTCAATGTACAGGGCAGATGGCAGACAGCGTGTATGGCGTTGTGTAGGTGTGGATCAAGTGGCCTATGGTGGAGGTGGGGTTATGGTATGGGCAGTAATATGTTATAGACAATGAACACAGGTGCATTTTATTGATGGTATTTTGAATGCACAGAGATACCGTGACGAGATCCTGAGGCCCATTGTTGTGCCACTCATCCACGACCATCACCATATGTTGCAGCATGATAATGCACGGCCCCATGTTGCAAGGATCTGTACACAATTCCTGGAAGCTGAAAACATCCCAGTTCTTGCAAGGCCAGCATACTCACTGGATTGAGCATTTTTGGGATGCTCTGGATCGGCGTATACGACAGCGTGTTCCAGTTCCTGCCAATATCCTGCAACTTCGCACAGCCATTGAAGAGGAGTGGACAGGCCATAATCAACAACCTGATCAACTCTATGCGAAGGAGATGTGTTGCACTGCATGAGGCAAATGGTGGTCACACCAGATACTGACTGGCCTTTTATTGTGGCCAGCCTAAGGCACACCTGTGCAATAATCATGTTGTCTAATCAGCATCTTGATATGCCACACCTGTGAGGTGGATGGATTATCTCGGCAAAGGAGAAGTGCTCACTAACATAAATTTTGACTGATTTGTGAAAAATATTTGAGAGAAATAGGCCTTTTGTGTACATAGAAAAAGTCTTAGATCTTTGAGTTCAGCTCATGAAAAATGGGGGCAAAAACAAAAGTGTTGCGTTTATAATTTTGTTCAGTGTATGTTAATATTTAAAGCTGCTTGTGATAGGCTTTGGTTCATCATGTGACTTTCTCATCACCACCTGCTTTTGGTGGTTATCAGTGTATTACAAAGGTACAAAACAGATTTTAGTACTTCAATAGGTTGGTAAATTACCATTATATCAGTTAATTAAATTACGGTATTCACCTGTAAATATAAGTGAAAACCGTAAAACTTAAAACGCTGCTACCATATTGTCAAATGTCGTGTAAGAGTCCCAAAACCTGACATAACTCCCCCCCTCCCAGAGGGCGCGACCTCGTGCCAAAAACAGAAACATGGGGGGGCTTGGGTGGGGGCTCAGGAGGGGGACGGACATCCGGGAGGAGGAGAACAAAGGGAGTCCAGGGAGGAGATGATGGAGGGAGGAGCCAGGGAGACGACAGGAGTGTCCAGGGTGGATCAGCAGGAGGGAGGAGCCAGGGAGACGACAGGAGTGTCCAGGGTGGATCAGCAGGAGGGAGGAGCCAGGGAGACGACAGGAGGGTCCAGGGTGGATCAGCCGGAGGGAGGAGCCAGGGAGAAGACAGGAGGGAGCTGAAGCAGGAGGAACCAGGAGGAACCCAGATCCCAGCCGTGACGGTGGCCCACGGCAGAGCCGACGGAGGGAGGAGCCATGGTGGAGGAAGGGCTGACGACTCCATGGGGCCGACCGACGGTGGCGGAGCAGGTGGAGGTGGAGCCCGAGGCGGAGACGGAGACGGAGACGGAGAGCCGATGATCCAGGGCGACGCCGAGGATCCGGAGGGCCAAGGCAGAACAGGTGGCACCTGCGACCGAGGCGGAGATCCGGAGAGCCGCAATGTAGCCGGAGCGATCGAGGACCGAGGCTGAGCTGGAGGGAAGGAGGAGTCCAGCCGAGCCGGAGGGACGGAGCGACGAGGTGGAGATGAGGGAGCTAGGTGCCATGGTGCAGCCGCAGGGTCGGAGGGCCGAGGCGGAGTCCAAGGATCGGAGGCTGGAGATGGAGATGAGGGATCCTCCGGACTCAACGCCAACGGAGCTGGAGATGGCGCGAGCCGCGGCGAGCCCACGCCACAGATGGTGAGCTGAGGGTGAGCGGCGGGACTGACTCCACTGATCCAGTGGAGTGGGCGTTGAGGCAGGAAAACAGTCAATGAGAGGAGGCGGGAGAGGGAGGCTGGGATTTTTTGTTCGTTCAAGTGTTCAGAGGATGACGGAAGGGAGATAGATAAACCAGTGTCCAAGTCATGTAATTCCCCTGAGTCCAGGTAAAGCTCACCCCCAGCAGTGACAGCGTGGGCGGGGCTTTCCGTAGCCCCCGCAATCTCCACAGTTGCCGGCTCTCGCACCTGGTCAGACGTTGTAGGCTCTGGCTCCGGGACGATCGTCCGCTCTGTCACCTCCGGTGGTGATGGCTCAATGATCGCGGCAGGCTCTGGCTCTCCGTCTGCGGTGGGCTCGGGCAGCTCCGTCACAGGTGATGGTGGGCTGGGCTCTGGGTCCGGAGTGGCACTGGCGAGGTCCTCCTCGGGGCAGACGGTGAGGGGGGATCCGTTTCTCGCCAGCGTCCACTCCACGAAGGCGGCGAAGTCCGCTCGAGGACCATCTTCGGACGACAGTGCTCTGCACGCGGTGTTAAGGCTGGCATCATAGAATGCGCAGAGCACGTCGTCCGGATAGCTGGTATAGTTTGCGAGGGATATAAACAGTCTTGTATGGTCCTCGAGCGAGCTTTCCCCCTGCTTCAGCAGGAGAAGGAGATATTCAGGACGGCACAGGGGGTTCATGGTGAAAAAAAAAAACTCAAAATAAAACACTGGACAAAAGCGAAAACAAAAGACGGGGGTAAAACAGGCAGAAATACTGTTTAGGTCCGTTCTTCTGTCAAATGTCGTGTATGGGAGGACAAACGAGGAGTACGAGGTCGAGCTTAGATACAAAACAAGTCTTTTAATAACTAAATCCACAAATAATCCACAAAGGAGACAGGCAAGGAGACACGCACACAACGACGAGAACGGACAACCAAACACTGAACAGAATGCAACTTAAATAGGGTGGTAACGAGACACAGACAGGTGATCGTGATTAACTACTAATGACTAAATTAGGGGTGGAGACAGGAACGTGACCAAATAAGGACAAAAAGGAAGTGGGAGAAACCAAACTAAAACAGGACTGAACCAACAGAAAACACTACAAAAAGAGTCCCAAAACCTGACACACATATTTTTATGGTAAAATTCTGGCAACCATAGCTGCCGTTTTTTTTTACCATAAATTTTACAGAATTTTTTCACAGTGAAGTTGAACCAGGGTAATGTGAGGTTAAGTGTGATTTATTTACTTTTTTTAAAGAAGAAATTATGTCATCACATAGCTGCCTTATTGCCAGCTATCCAACCAATACCTTGACCAATCAATTCCAGATATTATATTTACGCATACATTTGAAAAAAAAAAACAATTGTGTGTTTTAATTTGGGATATGTATTGTAATGGAATTTCCTGTATCACTGGGATGTGTGGCTTACTTTAGCTAAGTGATTCTATTCGACTGTAGTTTCAACACTGAAAAAATAAATAAATAGATAAAAGAGAAAGAATTTTCTGACAGTCTATATTTTTTGTCAGTAAATGTATTATTTTAGAACTTCAGTTTCATTCATCTTAGAGAGTTGTCCTGATTAGTTGCTGGTGAAGCTTCCATTTTTGTTCTATGAATCAGATCTTCCTAAACAGCAGAGAATGGCGACACAATCTCTCAGTCTTATACTTCTCATTCTAAGGTCATTACACACAGATGTCTTCACTGTGGAGGCTACATACATTCAGATATAAGAGTGCCTTGTTCAGGATCAAAAGATTTCTAATTGCTGGCCCTTGTTCCTGGCTCAGGCTGGGTTAAATGATGCGGATCTGCTACGTAATGTCTGTAATATCCTTAGTGAACTCGCTCTTTTGGCCATCATTGTTTTAAGTAGAGAACCAAGTGAAGCTTACAGATGCCAGCTTGGATACTTTCAAAGGAAGTCCCACATGCATGAATACACTGGACATTTCTTTTCAATTTAGTCATGCTCCAGCACTCCCTATTCCAGCAGCTGTACAAGATTGGGGAAGGTGGCTAGTGGGAAATGTGACCTACTTCAATTGTGCCAATGCCAGCCTGTAATGGTTTTACTCTGTAAACATTTGAAACTCTTTACCACCCCATATGCTTTCCCACACACTCTGGTTGTCATGTTTCCTTGATTAGTGGGAAGGTGTTGGAGAAAACGTAATACCACATCTTCAGAGCACCATATGTTTTCATTTCACTCCTATTTATTTCTGATCAGTGACAGATCAATTTAAATCTTATGTAAGATCAAGTTTTGTGGTTAATTTTAAATGCTTTATCCTGTGAACTAAAGCAAGCTGCAATCATATATTACCAGCATTATGTTACCCTGAGTCTAAACACGGTACGTTCATTATTTGGGTTATGTGTTTGCTTTAAATCAGTTTTCTAAATTTGCTGTTTTATAGTTTATTTCTTTGACATTTTTGTTGGATTGGCCAGCAACTTCTCAGTTAAGTCGCCATGTAGCTTGTTGCAGCTCTCTGTTGCATTGTAAACAACCTGTTGAATTAAATAATTCAGACAAAAGAGAATGGCCTAATGGTTTGAATCACATTTTAACACCCTGCTTGATTAGCCATGTGCACAAAACCACCTGTGCCCCTAAAGGCTATTTAAATGAGCTAAGATACAAATTGGTAACACACGAACAGCCTTATAAAAATGATTTTACAAGGCTGCAAAGATATGGGCATGAAGATGGATTATTCAGCCAGTGAATGTTCAGCTGCTGAGAAGGGAGGGGTAACAGTCCGGAAGAGAATGAGACAGACAGAGAGAGAGAGAAAGAGATGGGTAGAAGCTGCGCACCAGAGTTAATATGAACTCAGGAAATTACAGACCCATGGGGAAAATCCGAAAGCGTTTAATTTGGCTTGTGAAACATATCAGGGTACATTTCACAACCCATATGCAAAGTTTGCTAGTTAATATAATAATATAGGGCAGAGCAGGGCTAGTTGCCATAAGAGCTATACGTTTTAAAAGGTTTTACTTGTTCAGTGCCCTACTAAATAAAAATTATAATTTTAGAGAATTATATATCCAAAATAAATGACCAGTGCCATTACACTTCTGCTTTAGCCTTCCAGTAAACAAGCGAGCACAATCCACATACATGAGTCAACTACATAATGAAAGTATTAACTGAAAAGTTGGACTGCACCGTCATGTGTTTTTCTTCAGTAATTAGCACATTATGCCTTCTGTCCAGTAACAGTGGAAATGTTCAATAGCTCTTTAGTAGTCAAGACTTGAATATATAGTAAGAAAGTGTGACAAACAGTGTGTGGGTTCCAGGGGCTGGTGGCTTTTCAGCAGACATAAGGGAGCCGTACCTTCTCATGTATTTTGTTGAAACATTCTTTCCACCTGTGCTAATGCATTCCCTTTTGCTATAGCCAGAGCAAACCATCATTTGTTCACTTTATTTGTTTATAGAATTGTTTAATATTGGCCAATTGACCAGAGAGAGTTTAACATGTCTCGGTGGCTGATAAAGCCTGCTTTTGGACTTAGTGACTTGTAAATAGAAAACAACTGTTCTGTCCATTGGCTGCTCCTAGAGGTCACGTCTCTGTGCCAGCCCCATCTGCCGAAAGTACTTAAAAACTTCAATGTTCAATCCCTGGAACAGATCTCTGTGGATTTCATGATCTGGGCAAGAAACTGCTGAAAGTTTCCAGTCTTGCTCAGAACTAGAGGACTACCACGAATCAAGATTGCACGATGATAAAGTGTCCCATTTGGCTGTACATTTGAATAGCATAACTGTTGGACTGTGTGAAACCTGAATAAACCAGGAGAGAAAGGAAGAGGGATTACAAGCCAGATTATTGTGCATATGTTCCAGAACATAACTATATACAGTGTTAGCATGGAGACCTTGAATGAACATCTCTCAATTTCAGATTATGACTCTAACAGTGCTGTGAAAAAGTTATGCCTTTTTTCAACAAATGTGGGTGAATTGATAAAGAGACATTATACTGAGAGGACTGATGGGTGAAAATGAGTGAGTAATAAACAACAATGTGACCATTTCCATTTGTAAATTATTTTATGTGCTGTGCAATTTTACAGTTTTTTTCAATTGCTAACAAGCTTTTGTCCTATCTGTAGTTATATTTTCAAAACTCTAAACACAATTAGCACAACATCGGTCTGTTGTGACCATACCATTAACACAATTTGTGTTGTTTTCAAACAATATCCAGTCAATTACCATGTTTCTAAAATGCAAACATTTTCTTTTCGTACAATCTTACCCACAACCAAAATCATGGGTCTTTTTAGTCTTTTTTGCAAATGCTTAAACACAGCATGTCAGAAATTAAGACCTAATGTTCCAAACCTTAAATACAGTATAAAGCCTCTATTTCTGCAACAACAGCAGCTCAAAATGATTGAAAATATCTTTATTTAACAACTGATAAGCATATTTAGGTAACAGATTAATGAAATATTTAAAAATAGCTGATTCCAGTCTCAGTTGGAGGAATAGACAGGTGTTGAAGCTATTTCCATTACATCAACATAGAGTAAAAAGACCTCTTTGAATTGGTTTTGTGGATGTGTGACCGGTGTTGTCTGCGTTGTTGTTTTTTTTTTTTTTTTTAATAACCACACGGACATCAAATGACGTTTCGACACTTCGTTTATCTTTTCTCTCCTGATAAACACATAAAACAGGATTTACACAGTGTTTTCGCCCTTATTTTCTCTTCTCTCCCATGTGGAGACAGTACAGAAAGGGGAAAGCGAGAAAAATGAACAAAACTAGCAGTAAAATAAATTTAACAATGAGTGAAAAACAGCATACCTGATAAACACATAAAACAGGATTTACACAGTGTTTTCGCCCTTATTTTCTTTTCTGTTAAAGGGAAAGTGCAACAATCAATAGTGACGTTAAATACAACAAAAACATGAAAATAATGAAACATCCATGAAAAATACAGTTGTATATATGATTTAAACAGGAATACTGACTTTAAAAGTGATTTTTAAAATAAAGATGACATTAGATTAATGAGAGCTTTACAGAACCCACCTCTCCCATGTGGAGACAGTACAGAAAGAGAAGAGGAGGTGCAAAGACAGGAAATTAAGAAGAATGCTGCAGCAGAAATTTAAAGGGGAAGACGCCCACACACCCCCACAGGCATATCAGGTATACTTTTAGAACGTTTTTGTGTAATTCTATATATATGAAATGGACATTACTTTCCATACCTGTTACACTCACCCCCCTAGAATTACACAAACTTCTAGGAACATGGAAAAACTCTGTACACTGGTCATAAGAATTACGTGGTACACACAAAAAAAAAAAAAAAAAACAGTGAAGACAGTCAGCATTAAAAGCTACCCAACTTAAGGGTAAAAATGTTTTGAAATTGGCCAAATTTCAACACATTCAATAGACATTACCAAAGTGCCCATTACACCTTGTACACTTAGACCATAGTCAATTAAGGAAAGTTTCACTAGGAAAATGGAAAGACACTAAAGAATCCAGGAAAATGCATGTACTTTGAGTCAAACTTTAAATTCAAACATGAATAACTGCAGATCTAGAATCCAAACCTAACAAGGTGTCAAATTGAACCATAGATTCAATAAGTCTACGCACTGGCTTGTTAACTCTCCCAAACCTAGTAGAGTAATGATCAGCTGTATTTAAATCAGCTACGAGATCTTGCATAACAGGTATATTGTTAGAGACAGGATTTTGGGGAAAGGGGTCAGCACCAGTGCCAGCCACAGTATTGTCATCAGCCACAGGCACAGCAAGTCCTGAATTTGGTTCCTTTTGGCTGGGCAACTGAGAATGCACCCAAGACGCGGTGCGGTCATCCTCACATGTAGCTGCATTGGAGATGTTGGACAGAGAGTCTGCTTGCGAGAGAATACAACGCAGACGACACCAGTCACAGATGCAGAACAACACAAAGAATCAGAAAGAGAGAAAATGCCTGGGGAGAGGGAGAGAAATGGTTGTAGGAGGTAGAGGAGTAGTTGGATTAGAAAAAGGGAGAATAAGAGGTAGGGGAAAGAAGTAAGAATATGTGTTGAATTTTGCAGTTTTATGTTGTTGTTTCCCTTACACATGTGGAACCTATGAAAGCTTATTTCTGCCATGGAATATGAAGGGTAAAGGGTAATTGTGACTTTTTTCTCACAATACTGATAAAGTCTGAATTGCAATATGTAAACTCACAATTCCAAGAAGACCCTTTACCCTTTATATTCCATGGCAAAATTGTAAACAAAGACTATGTATGCTGGAATTTTCGTTCATCACTGCATCAGCTACCATGGGGGCACCGTCCATATCCAACCATCACCCACTGGAAAGCAATTTCAATCAAGGTTCCAACTGAATTTCTGCATAGGTTACCCTATCTTTTTCTGTTGTACATTCTGTAAATAATGAGTCAACTCAAAGTTTTAGATATATGTTGACAAGAAAGAACACATTCAACACTTTAAAATGTAAAATGGGTTTCAGTTGAAAGCAAACTGAAGGCCAAATTTAAAAAAACAATGTTTTTTTTTTTTAAATTGTTTTCTATTATCTATTATATGCAGGTATAATTGAATGCAGTTTTTGTAAAGCCATCAGCTGTTAGTATTTTGACGATCACTGTACTATGACTGACTATATGTTTCTGTTGGATAGAAACTAGTGCTAAAGTTTTGACCGAATGACTCGGTTTTGAATAAGGTTTGCTGTGTTTTTATAGAGTTAGTATAAGTAGAAAAAGGTATTAAGCATTTTGAAATGTATTTGAGTTGAGTTTGAATTTATTTAACAAAATGCAGTTTTGGATAGAAAATTAACTATTTGGCTAATTGTGTGATGTAGGTGTGTTGCTGTGTTAAGTGTTTAGAAAAAGTACTTTAAGTATTGGTAAATGCTTGTTAGCAATTGAAAAAAACTGTAAAGAAAAGAAAAGGATGTGTAAACAAGCATGGTGTCCCATACTCCGAATTTGTGCTCTGCATTTAACCCATCCAAGTGTGCACACATAGTAGTGAGTAGTGAACAAACACACACACTTTAAACACACACCCGGAGCAGTGGGCAGCCAGTTTTGCTGCAGCACCCGGGGAGCAGTTGGGGGTAGCCTAGCTCAAGGGTCTCACCTCAGTCGTGGTATTGAAGGTGGAAGAGAGCGCTGGATATTCACCTTTCTGACAAAAGTACAGCTAACCCATTATTGAAACTAATATGGTGAGAAGCAGTAAATCTGGCAGACTTGATCCCATATACGTCACTTCAACACACAATAATTAGATAATTTACTACCATTTAACTTGGTACCTTCTATAGGCCTGTATTGTTGCTAACAAATTAAAACTCATTGATACTGGCCCATAACAACATGATAATGAGCTTTAGTTAGAAGCCAAGGGAAGCAAATTCATGTTTTTCAAGTTTCTATTTGACCATCCCTGAGGGACACTGACCGAGTGCTCACACAATATCTCATCAATATTTGTAGCTTAACTGAAAGACTTCAATTGTTTTACATTTGCAATTCTCTAAGACCTAATTGCATAATTGTCTAATTGCCTTAAATCACAAGAGATAATATGTAATGACATACTGTAATAAAGTACTGTTTTGTAAAATGGTGGTCAAGTCATTCCTAACAATAACTGGGATTCCATCCGATTCCATTCATTCAACCATTGTAATGCACATTTTGAAAGTATGCATAGAAATGGAAATGCTAATAAAGTTAAAGTGGATGTATATGAACACCCATTTAAGCCATCATTATGTGAACTAGTGCACTTCTTTTGCAACATCTCCTGCCAGCAATTAACAACATAATGTATAACTGCTCTATTACAGCAAACACAACGACGTAGTGAATGGAAATGTATAATGATTCACATTTACAGAAATGTACACATCAAAAATCCAAAACATTCTGGATGGAAGAGAGATGTGGAAAAGTTTGCTAAGATATGTTTCTCTCCTCATTGTTGTGTTTTATCCATACCTAATTATCTTATGAAATACAATATGAGGCATATGGGAAATGATTTATCTCATATGGGCAAAAATCAATTCAGCTGAGTCAATTTATTTGTACCTTACATCTCATTTTTAGATCTACAGAATGACAAATTTAGCCAGCAATGTTATTTACATTTGATATCATCTTTGTAATTACATTCTGCAAGGTTCTAAAAATGAGTGAGAATCTACTTACATTCACAACAAGAATATATTTAATTCTGAATCTGGAAAAGCAAGCACAGACTAATTGTCACGGTCGTGTGTGTAGATAGTTGCATGAAGACGAAAAATCAAGACAAGGGTTTTAATATAATCCACAGGTTTCCAAATACAGGGAGGAGCCCAACAGAGCTGGTGGGACAGGAGATGGCAGATCGATGCCCGACCAAGGCGGAGCCAGAGGGACAAGGGAGCCCGGTAGAGCTGGTGGGCCAATGGGCGACAGTGGAGACGAGGGAGCTAGGTGCCATGGTGGAGCTGCTGGGTCGGAGGCCCAAGGCGGAGTCTGGGACTCAGAGGCTGGAGGCGGAGATGAGGGATCCTCTATCCATGATGCCAATGGAAACTGGCAGACCCGCGGCTCGCCCACGGCACAGATGTTGGGCTGAGGGTGAGCAGAGGGGCTGTCAGTAGACAAAGGTGGTAGGGCTGAAGCAGCAGGGATGAGTGGATGACGCAAGAGAGGGAGGGTGAGCGGGAGATCCAGGCAGGTAGACAGTTCAGGGTAGGCAGCTTAGTTTAAATGATGAAGAAGAAGAGCAGTCATGTCTGCATAAATGTCCTCATTGAGATCGATGAAGTCAAATCGATCAATCAAGGTTCAAAATACCATAGTCCCAGAGTCAGTGTCCACTCACCCTCAGCGGCGGTGCAGTGGGCGGGGCTTTCCGTAGCCCCCTCATGCTCCACTGCAACTTCCACCGTCACATGCTCTAAAGCCGGCTCTCGCACTTGTTCTGACATTTTGGACTCTAGCTCCAGGCAATCCTCTGCGCTCTCTCTGGCGATGGATCCTTGATTGCAATGGTCTTTGGCTCTCTGTCCACAATGGGCTCAGGCAGAAGCTCTGCACGTCAGGGTGATGTTCAGCTGGGCTCTAGGTCTCGAGTGGGCTGATGTCATCGTCCACTGTGTTCACAGATAAAGGCGATCTGCAAGACACCAGCACCCACTCAAAGTAGGCAGTGAGGCTCTCTCGTGGACCACAGTTAAATGAATTGCATGGAATAAAGGATGATAAAAGTTTCTTTGATAAAGTAATCTGTATGACACCAACACAATGTACAGTTTTTCCCATCTGAGCTGATGAAATGTAATGTGATCACGCCCACAAGTGGCTACGCTTTTCAAATAATAAATATTCGCTTGAGATGTCCACATCACCTCCATAAACAAACGTAAAGATTCAAATTCATCTTGGTTACTTTTTTGTTTTTGTAAGAAGACGCACTGAGAGGAATAACCCAAGATATACCTCAGAAGAACATGATGCGATGCATAGCTTTATCCAGTGGAGGAGATCATTCTGATGAATAAGATTACTTGCATTAGTTGATATTGTGTGTGCGATGTAGCTTGTACACATTTTACTAGTTAGACTTTTCCCAAACTATTCCTGCCAATTCCTGACTACATGTATTAAACCAAGTGAAAGTCATTGCAATGCAATGCCAGGATGTTATATATATATAGTAAAGTTTCAATACCCGCTTTCCCTCATCCCAGCGGCATTAGAAATCCACCGTGGAGCCACTGTTTTCACCAAGTGGACCTCAGCAGTGCCTATAACCCTCCGTATTCCAGGATTTCATGCATGAGGTGCTCGCAGATTTATTTCACTAGTTTGTGCTTGTCAACATTGATGAAATATTTGTCTACTCCTGGAGCATAACTGAACATTGCCAGCATGTTGCAGAGGTCCTGAATTTTCATCTGTTTCTGAAAAATTAAATGCTTCTATCAGTTATCAGTGCAGTTCCTTGGTTACAATATCAGCAAACATGCCATTCAGATGATTTAAAACACAAATGGCTTTTACCAGACTAACCACAAGAACCTAGAATATTCAAGAAATGCCAAAAGATTAAACCTAATCCAGGCAAGGTGGGCTTTATTTACCCATTTCAATTTCTCCATTTCCTGTCATCCAGGTACCAAAAATATCAAATCAGATGCCCTCTCTCATCTCCTCCAATGCCTCTGAAATAGCTCCACAGGGATGTCTGCCAGAGTTTCAGTATGCATTCCTAGATCACAGCACACCCCACTCATCCACTCTGCTCACACATCTCAATGCACTGTCCATCCAAGGGCCAACAACACCCTCTGGCTGCTGCAATATTTATTCTAGTGGCCCAACATGGCCAGGGATGTAAGAAGGTTCATTCAAGTCTGCTCTGACTGCACCATCTCAAATAGCCCATGTCATCTACCAACAGACAAACTCCATCAGCTGCCTGTTCCCAATCACTTGTCTTCACACCTAGTAGTGGATTTCATCACGGGCTTGCCCCCTTTTGATGGAAACACATGCATTCTTGTTGTCATTGATGCATTTTCCAAGTCATGTTGTCTGAAGAACTCCTCTTTAATCATATCTACAGGTATTTTGGAATTCCTGAGGACAGACAGAGAAAATAATGCAGGAAATTGGAGGTTTCATACGAACCTTCTGCTATGACCACCAGAATTCTTGGAACCAGTACCCAGGCTGGGCCGAGTATGCTCACAACTCCCTTCGTCAGCCTGCCTTCATTCCCTTCCAGTGCATGCTCAGTCACCAGTCTCCATTGTTCCCATGGTCTGGGGAACCATCCAATGTCCCATCTGTTGACTTCTGGTTGCGAGAGAACAAGAGGGTCTGGGTTGCAGCTCACCGTCAGCTTTAGCAGTGCAATGTCAACGGATCCGGGTGGATGGATACTCCAACTTTCCACTTTTCTGTCTGCTCCACCCTGGGGGGACTCCGCTCCGCCCTGGAAGGCTCCTGTCCTGTCTGCTCCGCCCTGGGGGGATTCCGCTCTGCCCTGGAGGGCTCCTGTCCTGTCTGATATGCCTTGGAGGGCATCTGATTCTCTCTCTCTGTGTGTGTGTGTGTGTGTGTGTGTGTGTGTCTGTCTATGTTCTGTGTTACAGACCCATCTGCTCTGCCCTGGGGGGATCCCGTTCCGCCCTGGAGGGCTCCTGTCCTGTCTGCTCCACCCTCGGGGAATCCCGTTCTGCCCTGGAGGGTTCCTGTCCTGTCTGTTCCACCCTGGGGGGATTTCGTGCCGCCCTGGAGGGTTCTAGTCCTGCCTGATCCGCCCTGGAGGGCGTCTGACTCGCCTGATCCACCCTGGAGGGCGTATGACTCGCCTGATCCGCCCTGGTGGGCATCTGACTCGCCTGATCTGCCCTGGAGGGCGTCTGACTCGTCTGCTCCGCCCTGGAAGGCGTCTGATTCGTCTGCTCCGCCCTGGAGGGTACCTGCTCCGCCTGAACCGCCCTGGAAGGAGTCTGTTTCTTCTGTTCTGCCTTGGTGGCAGTCTACCCCTCCTCGACGGCCTCCTGTCCATCTCCTGCCTTTCTGTTGGTCCTCTGTTTCTCTGACACTCCCTGGACTTTTTGCCCCTCCTAACTCTGTCAGCCCGCATGGGCCTGGTCCTCCGTTCTGCATTCTGTCCCACCCCCCCGCCCTTTGGTGTTATAGGACTGTTCTGAGAGTCTGGAAGCCGCTCCTCGGGGGGGGGGGGATTTCTCCTACCAGTGTGGTGGCTCAAAAACACAGTTTATGAGGCACGACAGGTCCGTGGTTGGCTCGCCATATACACAAATTGCATCTCACGAATCCAGTATGAATCTCGTCACAGAAGATGAAAACTCATCACAGATGATGTCAATCTCACAAACATAAAAAAAACCCAGCCTTGTAAAAACACAAGGCAGAACAACAGTTAATACTAAATTCAACACTTTCATCATTAAAACACATGCATAAGTCTCAAATAACACTTTAACAACATTTCAGCGGTTATTGAATAAATCGGCATTTAAACATTGCAAATATGTCACACTTCATTACCTCGTTAGCACCTTCAGGCATGAGTTAGCTTTAGCTTTTGTGCTATCACTATGGCCCACGTGAAGCTTGCGCTGTACTCAACGCGGCCTATATAAGCTAATTTCAGCTTAATAATCAAGTTTATAATTCTGTTCTTGCAAGATGTCAAGAATATACTAAAATTGGGACTCGTCAAAGCGATAGTTACTCAAAAGCGAGCGCATGTGCAACACTTTGATTCCCTCTTGATCTGCATTCAATTTTACACATCTCCTCTTCGTCCCCTTCTCATTCCGACGACATCTTCATGTGGTCACATTCATTCAGTTCTCACTCCGATCTTAATGCTGTAGCTTAATCACTTTTCGTTCAATATTAATGCTGTCTCAGGGAGGATTTCTGGAAATCGCTCCGAGCAGTTTTTATCGTCTCTCTCGCTGATCTCGTCTCGTACTACTGGCAGCATCGGCGCGATCTGTGGGCGGGGCCTATGAATGCTCTGCTACCATTGGCTGTTAGAAATGTCTGTCACTGGAATGAGATCCGTGATTGGATAAACACTTCTTCTTCTCAATTTCATCTCCTTCCTTCCTTTTTCCAGAACTTTCTTCAGTATTAACACATTTAGAGATTATTTTCAATCTTTTCACTAGTATCCTGGGTTACCCGGGTTACACTTGCCTGCCCCCTGGATTACCCTGCTCGCTGCCGGCCCCAGACCTTCACGCTCGGATACTGACGCTTCTTTGTTTTGTCCTACGTTGCCCATGTTTGTTCCTGCCTGACCCTGCTTGTCAACCACGATTATTTCTGTTAATAAAGCTTTGCACTTGGATCCACCTGTCCACGTCCCGTCCTTGTTACAGTAGCACTGTAAAGATTGCATTTATATAAGAGAGCAATTGCATTGTGTGAATTAATTCTACCTGGCAGCGTCTCTCTACTAGCCTAATAATAAATAATAATCTGTGGGTTTTAATTACTAAGAAATATATGCCACAGCATTACAGTTTCTAAGATATATTACTGAGAAATCATAGAACAGTGTTGACTTTTGAATGATTGTGTTTGCACGATCTGCACGTGATGTACAAGCTCCTGTCTATAGCCTATGTGTGTGCGTTACAACGCAGCAGTGCATTAGATTAGAACGGCAATTATAAAAAACTGTTTAAAATGTGCATTCTCCTGTTCAATTTCAAGCATCCAGTTGGTATAATCCCACGTCTGTGGAGTGCTTTCAGAGTATGCATTTATTTATCATTTTAGCTGTTTTGAAACAGAGCTTAAATGTGGACTTCAAAGACTTCTTATTCTGTTGCGCCTTCTATAGGACCAGCGACTAGTCGATGTCAAGCATAAAGCGTCATGGCACAGCATTAAAGTCGACTAGTTGGAGCAACCCTTAGTCCATAGTCCATGTATTGCGCCAACATGCAGGTAGTAGCTCCCACTGGTAGCAGTTGAAATAGGTGGTCATCCAGCACAATCTAGAAACAGGTGTCATTGCTCCAGGACATCAAGTGGATGCACTCAAGGAACTTCTCTATATTCCTACAGTGAATAATCTACTGAGCTGATTTCTCCTTCTTTTTTTCTGCGACATTGTGGAACAGTAGTAGCTTTCCAGCGGTAGTAAAGCATCACACAGAAACTAAAAAAACTCTTGAATGAACACAGAGAATCACACAGGAGAGCACTCAGGAGTATCAATAGCATCTGCAAACACAAATAAAAATGAGAATTGAGAAGCAACTGAGCAAAACCAGGGGTAAAAGTACACAAGACCAAACAAGAAAGCTTAATGAGAAACAGGTAGTAATATTGTCTAACTGTAGTGACAAAGAGGGAAAACAGGAACACAGGGACAACTACCCAGGGGTACATTTCCCAATAATTAGCTACCAAAGTACAGTACATTATTGTATATAGCTAGTCACAACTGTTTTCCGAACATGGTTGCATCCAGGTAGCATAACAGACTCTTTTTTGTGCAGATAAAATAAATGGAAGCAGATGCCACCAGAAGCCTTACACATTCAAGTTACAAACGGCAACGCTGCTCTAACGTTAAAAAATGAAGTGCATAAATAAAATATTTTAAAACAATAAGTGAAGACAATTAATTTCACACTTTGAATAGTCTCTTTTGATCAACCTGTGAGTCTGATTGTTTAACATGAACCACAGCTCAATGTGTCAAACAATCCGACTCACTATATATGCATATAAACATAATAATAATATTGAAAATAATAATAATAAGCTTTTTTTTTTTTCACTAAAATGTCTGTTGCTTTGTCTTATTAGCTCTCACTGCTGGGATGCTGGGACTCTGTTGCTTTTATTGGGATTTCATGTTTCAGTGACTTGGCGACTTACCTTCTGTGTAAAAGTCATCATGTTCCACTTTTCAGTAAAAAATAGAAAACATCTCAAACAAGATGGATTAGCTCATGGGGGGAAGTATGTTTCTTACTGTTTCTCATAAACTAGTGAAAGTGCTCATCTGTTTTGTTTGCTTTATTTGGATTTTCATTACTCTTTGTATTGTTTGAGAAATTGTTCTGTTATTAAAACAGTACCACAACGAGCATTGTGCTGCTTCTGATGAGACCAGATTTTGATATTGAACACTAGCCACAAGTGTTCATTTATCAGTTTAAGATGCTGTTCTGCTGGAAGAGCTTGGTTGAGTGTTAAGTTCTCCAAGACAAAGACATGACAAATGAAGCATGAATTGTTGCATTCTGACATTACACTCTGAGCAATGTGGACGTTTGTTCCATTCTAACAGTTCGCAAAACACTCTTGTTTTTCTCTCACTAAGCTACCCTTTATTGCATCCCTGCACCATGCCAGGAATGACAGAATTGAATCATTTATCTATCAGATAATATGGATTAGCTCATAAATACATAGTAAAAAACCGGCCGCAAACAGCTGATAGAGTGCCATTGCAGAGTCTGAGGCTAATAGATTTTATTCTGTTTAGAATGTTTTCTACATGTTATCATGTTTTCTTTCGATTAATCCATTTTGACGCAGTGTTGATGGAGCCATCCCCCATCCCCCATCAATCCATCAGCATTTACTTATTTCTCTTCACTAAAAAACAGTTCCAGACAGGACACATAAGAAAAATGTCAGTCAAAATGTCTATTAAGTAAAGCTTAGGCAATTGGTTAGAGAAGCCCAAACTCAAATTTGACGAACAGTCTTGTTCTATGGACCCAAATAAATGTTGCTGGTCTTGATTCAATTAATGCATTACCTGGAACAAATGGATTACAGAACACAAACTTGGCGAGGCACTCCATGTCTGAGAAAGAAATCGCATGTATTTAGGAAAACCTCGCTGGTAATAGCTTTGTGACTGATACTATATATGTCAAATAGATACCATTTCTAATATTTTATTTGAACATTATGATACATCCTGACTGGCTCATATCAGAAAGATGTCAAATACACAAGATTAGCTACACATGAATCATTAATTACATTTGATGGAGCCTGGAGCTCCATGATGAAACGGGATTTCAGGTGTTTTATGTAGGGTCTTATTACAAACCACCATCATATATTCGACGCCAGATTATCAGCTCATCAAGCATCTCTGAGTCACTTGGCAGATGTTATCATTTTCATATTCTGCAATATACCGCACAACAGGTAGAACACAATGAACTTTATTGGATTTGCCTTTAGCTTCAAACTATCTATGACAGGTCATAATTTACCTGATGTTCAAAAAGAGCTGCTCAGACATGGAAGCTGAAGAATTAATATCTGTTCTGACCCCCTTCCACCTATTTCACATAATCACTAACATGAATCAGTAAGCAGAGTTATAGATTTCATAAACAGAGATCTCGTGTGACGGGAACAGCCTGCACTAGCTTCTTATCAGTATGCAGGTTTTGTCCGTTGACAGCTCATGTCGGCCCAGTAAGTCTCTCCACATCCCCATGACATAAACAGACCACTGTCAGCATTGCTCTGTAAAACATAATTGAATTGGAGAGAGGCTAAAAGTACGTGCTGACATCTTGACCTCAGCTTTGATGTGAAGCATGCGGTCTATACCTGGGCTCAAGATCCAGACGTTTGTACCAGCCACGTGGCCAGACTTCTGCTGTTGATAACCCTGGCTTTTGTGTAGTTGACATAATTCTCTTGGCCGGACACCACACGGTCAATGCCTTCTCTCTTACTCACACTGTTATCATGCAAGTGCAGCGGCTGTTTTCTGTCTGGCCAAGTCAGACTTTTGTCTATTCCTGTTTTGCCAAAAGACCTGGGGTGGAAGCACAGGGAGAGTAAGAAATAGGGCAGGAGGAACAAAAAATTATATATATATATATATATATATATATATATATATAAGACACTATAATCTAATCAGGATAACTCATATATGAAGTCAAAGTATGTATTTTATTTCTTTTTATTTCTCCATCAACCCATCTGTAACAGGCAGAGTTAAACATATTCATTTTTTGCTGAACCAATTATGGAATCAATTATGCTGTAAAGCAGTTGTGAAAGAAAATAGTATCATTATTTAGTTTAAATCACTTCATTTATGTTCAGTTCACGAGTTTGTTTGTGGTTGTTTAATTGGCCTTTTTCTTCTGTTGTTGACTATATTCTTTTTATTGTATGTGATTAGCTGATATGCAGTATTATTTTTTGTTAATATTATGCCTTAGATTTAGCAAACACATATTTTTAGTTAATATTGTTAAATTAATTAGCTCATGACACTATGCTATACTTTTTTCCGTATTTGTATTATTATTACTATTACTATTAGCCTATTGGTTATATTTTTATTTTCGTTTATAGTTGTTGTGTTCCCCTTCATTTTGATCTTTTTACTTATCATTCTATATGTAAATGATACTGTAAATGCTCAACATAGCTAGGCCAATGCTATAATGACTATAATGAGATTTTTACTGGAATGCAGTTTAAAGGTTGAATTTACCATATATTTTATTTTATTTTGTCTCATTAATAGACTAGCCTATATCAATTCTATAGTGTTTCACTGAGAAGTGGCCATGAGAAATGCATGTGGTTTCCTCAACATAGCATCTTGTGGACATGACATAATGATGCTGTTACCTCGACAAAATGATCTTGTGGCCACGACATAATATGACAATCCCATGGGTTAATATATCAGCCACGACAAAATTAGGTGAACCAAACAGGTCCCCTCACGGTCACCATGCTCTTCAGCATGATAATAATCTGTGTCTATTATAAAGTTTCAAAATGTGAAAAGACAAAATAATAACCTAAAAGAGCTGCACCAGCCAATAAGGACCACAGGAGGGCTCTACTTTACATTGCCTTCCTATCACTGGGGTCACACAAGGATTGCTTATTGAAAGGGAGAGACCTGCCCCATAATTCCTCACTTCACACTGACTTTCACAGATCCTGAATTACCAGGCACCAGTAAATTATTTGACAAATCTGTCTCATAATGGTCTAATCCTGACATCTTCATTTTGTCATATGTGGTTTAACATCACAGATTGTCTCTGTGTGAAAAGGCATTTCATGTGTGTGTGTGTGTGTGTGTGTGTGTGTGTGTGTGTGTGTGTGTGTGTGTGTGTGTGTGTGTGTGTGTTTGTTTAAGGAAACAGGCACAGAACCTCCTTGGATTGCTTATTCCACAAGCAGAGCCAGGAAAACAACATAAAACCCATTCTGTGAAACAATCACATGGCACACGTAATTTTAAAGCTCAGACAGTAGAGATCAAACTGCTGGCACAGAGATGCAAGGTTGATAGGATTTGGCTGGTCTAAATATGCTGGGTTTAAGAAACCTTTCTGACAAAACACTCTCCCTCATGTGGAATGGAGACTTCTGTAAAGTTTCTGTTATAATTTTCAGTATACTTAAGTTATATTAGAAGTGCTTTAAAATGACCACAGCCTTGATGTATTTAAATAATGCATTTAAAGACGAATATTAAAATGCACAAAGTATTACATTTTTTCAACTCTGTGCATTATGACAACAGTTTAATCCTGCATGTGTATATAATAAGCAATGAGGGCATTTATTTTTGTCAGAAACCATTATCATGTTAAAATTCACTAGTTACATTAGCAAATTTTATCCTTCATTTATTCTACTCACTGACTCAAAGTAATTTACTACAGATTATCAGGTCAGTTATAAAATAAACACTAACATTTATGACAACCCATTCTCACTCCCATGGTGTTCAACTCTGTCACATGTCTAAGATTTCTTCATGTCACTACCCACTGAGCAAAGTTATGTCCAAAAGACGTCTTTTTGACGTCTTTGTCGGACGTTGAAATGACATCCCCTGAGGAGCCAGAATGAAAGTTTTTAAGACGTCTTTTTCTGACGTGTTCTGGACGTCCGATATAGACATTCAGTGAACCTCTGTACAAGGTTAAAAACTAGTTCAAATGAGGTTAGTAGACATATTTCAACATCAGTTAAGATTCATTTTTACATTTATACTGTTTCTGGAACAAATAAACACTCTCAGGATACATTAGATTTCAAATGTTACTGCAATGTCATTTCCATTTATAATCGCAAAGCAACTCACAGACACTGTCCAAAAATGATGAAAATAAAGAAATCTTCACCGAAACAGTGTTTATGAGATAATTAAATGATCACAGCATGAGCTTCACTCATTACTGACTTTAATTCTGTCAGACATCTATAGCTTTTATTAATAATCACCAGAGGTTTAAATGTTGGTATGTTTCATTTGAAGTCACCATTGTTGTGGACAGTGGTTGCTTTAGCTGGGATCTTGATCCTTGTACTTTTTATATTATCTTTTTTTTTTTTTTTGACTGTTGTGACAGTGTTTGTGAAACACAAGCGTTATGACAGAGAAAGCTGAAATCAAGTGTTGACATCTTTCAGTTAATGATGGTAAACATGTAATAAGATGAGCGTCTGATATTCAATTTTGCTGGTTGCACTTATTTATGGACGAAAAAGCATATATACTAAATACTTTTAGAAAATGTGTCATGAAGCCACACACTGACATCAAGATTTTGCACAGGACTCACAACAACGGTGACAATCAGAACAAAAAAGCTTGGGAATTAAGGATGAGTTTGTACTATGAAGCTTTTTTGTTTGTCACCATTGTTGTGATTCATGTGCAAAATCTTGATGTCTGTGTGTCTCAATGCTCCGTTTCCTTAAATATCCATAAAAATATGCATTTTGTCCATCTTCAGATCAAGTGATTATTTCTCTACTCTCAGCACCTGTACTGCAGACTCACAATGTTTAGTGGTTTTAAACACAGTACTAAAATCATAACATCAGACGCTCGTTTCCTGATGATTTTATTTATCACCAGCATGAAGCTGAGATCAGTTGTGCTTTTATCAAACACAGTTATAACTGCCAAACAACAAGCTAATGCAAGATCCTAGCTAAAACAAACACTATCCACAACAATGGTGACTTCAAATGAAACAAATACCAACATCTAAACCTCTGGTGATTATTAATAAAAGCTATAGATGTCTGACAGAATTAAAGTCAGTAATGAGTGAAGCTCATGCTGTAATCATTTAATTATCTCATAAACACTGTTTCAGTGAAGATTTCTTTATTTTCATCATTTTTGGACAGTGTCTGTGAGTTGCTTTGCGATTATAAATGGAAATGACATTGCAGTAACATTTGAAATCTAATGTATCCTGAGAGTGTTTATTTGTTCCAGAAACAGTATAAATGATATCAAAATGAATCTTAACTTAACTACTAACTTTGAACTAGTTTTTAACCTTGTACAGAGGTTCACTGAACGTCTATATTGGACGTCCAGAACACGTCAGAAAAAGACGTCTTAAAAACTTTCATTCTGGCTCCTCAGTGGACGTCTTTTCAACGTCTGTAAATACATAAAAAGACGTTCGCTGGATGTAACTTTGCTCAGTGGGTAGATAACAAAATCACCTTTTATTCACCCTGCTTTCATTTAGAGACATTTTGTCATATGGGAATATCAGGAGTTGACATATTGAGGTATGTTTTTTGTAAATATTAATTTGAAAAACAAACCTAAGAGCAATTCTCAAGAATATAAAACACACTACAGGCAAGATAAAAATGCAATAAATAAATAATTCCAAGGCTGCATGATCACTGTGTGCGAGGAACAGACTCGTAAATTTGGTTAACATTGTAACACAACTTCACAACACCATCAAA
This sequence comes from Cirrhinus molitorella, assembly GCA_033026305.1. NCBI lineage: Eukaryota > Metazoa > Chordata > Actinopteri > Cypriniformes > Cyprinidae > Cirrhinus > Cirrhinus molitorella. The sequence goes on along the minus strand of CM065134.1, from coordinate 31,161,259 downwards.
TGGCATGTCAAATGGCATTGGCAGCATCAGTAAACATAAAAGGTGTTTGATTCCTCCTAACCAGCAAAGGTATGCTAAAGGATAGTTCACCCAAACATGAAAATTCTGTCATCTTTCACGTACCCTCAAGTTCAAAACCTGTATTAAATTATTTTGCTGCATAAAAAAATAATATATTTTGAAGAATGTTTGTAGCCAAAGAGTTGATGATCCACATTGACTTTTATAGTATTTATTTTTTTATACAATGATGAGGTCCATCAACTGTTTGTATGCCTGTATGCTTCAGAACATAAGTAAATTCTTTCGACCTATTCTTTAAGAACTAGTGGATTATTACAGTGGAATCTAGATGGGTCTAGAGCCAGGCATCTGCATGCATCTTTCCGTTCCTGCTGCCTCAGAGAAGGCCTGCCAACTATATTCATTGGGCTCACAGGTGGAGCTAGCTGAGGAGCTGGAGATGGGTTTTGCACTTTCTCCAGCATCATTTGCTAGATTTGGTGCTCTAAGGCCTGATCAGGACGCCCACCTGGTAACCTCTTCCAATCTGGCAGAGTGTATGCTGTTGACCTGCTCTATCTATGAGGAGCTGGATGTGATGGGAATAAATCAATGATCCCGTGTGTATTGAAGTTGGTGGAGGTTAAGTTGGACATGTTTGGCCCATGTTGGAACATGGGTATGTGAGAATACCCCGAGTTGCCTGTCTCCTGGTTTGGCTTCCTCCCTGATGGCTCATGCCTTGCCTTCGATACAATGCCAGACAACTTCTAAACTTGTAGGTAAGAAATGCACGGCAATGGGACAGGCTGGTGGGACCTCCAAGAAGTCAGGGTTTGAGGCAGCGATTTCACAAAAAGGGACGTAAGGGCTGATATTTCAAGTAAAAAAAAAAAAAAAAAAAAAAAAAAAGTGGAAGCCCTAGGAGCGCTCTTGGCTTTCCCTCTTTACTCATTTGAGGAAGAGCAATCCTTTCCTGATGCAGGGAAGCACTGAAAGTGTCTTTTTGTGTTAAGAGGTTAATAGTGGAGTTTTGTTATTGCTCTCACTCTCTCTTCTGTGCTGGTTTCTCCCTCCTCTGGGGGCAGGGCTGCTGTTACTGTACTTGACTATTTCAGATGAAAGTGGGTGGCAGAGGGAAGAAAGCTCCCCAACTTTTGGTCCATCCCTCCAGTGTTCATTGGAGTATGGGAACTATGCACTTTCCTGACAGTCACAGGGAAAAAGAAGAAAACCACTGTCGGTACCCATTTTATTATCTGACATTCCTGTCCATTCTTTCATAGAGAAAAAAAATAACATAAATAGGGCTAGTAGATTTTAAATTATATCGATACCCTTCTTTTGTGGTAAGCTGGGAGAAGAAGGGTAGAAAAGGTAGAGTGGAGATAGCACAATCTCATATGAGACTCTATAGCCTTTCTCTAGCAAAGCATCTAGAATCACATAGGTGAGATGTTATGCTATTACATGGCCTCCCTTCACCTGTCTCCTCCTAGTATAGGATTGTTAAAAATTAGAGGATTTTTTTACCTAGCATGGGGTATGGTGGTGAGAGAAAAGTGGTTGATTGCTGCATCCCATTTTATCATCATTTGGTCCTTCCAACACAAGGAGGAGAGAGTTGATGCCAATGCATTTCCCCATGTTTTTTATTTATTTATTTATTTATTTTTAAAAAAGCATGTGGTATGGGGGCAATTTTGGTATCCTTCCTTCTGTTTATTAGTAAACGTTCATTGTTCAAGTTCATTTCATTTATATGGCACATTACAAAGTGCTTTACAGAAGAACAAGAATAAATAACATACACAGAACACAAACCAAACAAGAAGTAAAAACAACCCATTTAAGAAAGGGAAAAAAAGAAAAAGAAAGAAAAAATCCAGTAAAACAATAGTCAATATACTAAGGAAAACAAATATGTTTTTAGCAAGGACTTAGAAACAGACAGAGAAGGCGCCGTTCTAGTCTCTAAAGGCAGGGTATTCCAAAGTCGCCCCCCTTTACGCTTAAGCCTAACTAGAGGGACAACCAACAGAGCCTGGTCACAGGACCTTAGGCTTCTAGACAGAGTGTCAGAGAGGTAGACAGGAGCTAAGTTATGAAGAGATTTATAAACAAAGAGGAATATTTTGAAGTCTATTCTCTGACAAACCAGCAGCCAGAGTAAAGTTCTAAGAATAGGAGTGATGTGTTCATGTTTACGACACTTTAGAAGTAGTCTGGCCTCAGCTTTTGGACAAGCTGAAGACATGCAATTTGGGACTTAGATATACCGCAATATAAAGATATATAAAGCAGTATTCTAAATGCGACGTAACAAACGCATAGAGTTTTAGGAGTGAGAAAATGTTTGATTTTAGACAATAGACGAAGTTGATAAAAACTGGAACTGATAACGGAGGAGATGTGTTTATCAAATTTTAAATGATGCACAACAAGAACACCTAGGTTCCGTACCTGTAAGGATATAAAAACGAATAGTCTGTCCAAATCAGTGCTTATACACTTCTCATTGTATAGTACGATGCCTCCCTCTAAAGAATACATGCGCTTTCTGTAAAGTATAGCTTGGGGCTTCCCTGGTAGTGTATAAGCAGATGCAGAGAAAGAAAGTGAGCTAAGATAGCTTCCCCCCTAGGGAAGGTGACTGTCATCTAGTTGCCAACACTCGTCCTTGATGGCTGGTGTTGGGGAGCTTGAGATTTAGTACAGCTACTGGCGCTACACTCTCTGTACTTTCTCAAAAGATCTCCCAAAACTCTCCTTGAGGGGACTTGAATGTGGAGTAGACAGTTGACAGAGCACTGCTCTCTTGTGAGGCATCTTCTAGTCTGCTAGGACTGGATGCTAGTTGTCAAGATGTGGATCTATTCTTGTTATGTGGATCTGTTCTTGCTCAGCTCATTGTAACCTCCTGATTCTATTCAAAGGTTATCTTTTATCAAAATTACCATGGCTCACTGTTCTACTGCTGCTGGATACCTGTGTCCCCCTGTCAGCTGTGTACAAATATTTTTCTCCCAGATGACAAGCATGAATGTTTGAGATTTGAGAGACAGATTTAAGATACTGTATCAAAAGTATCTTATGTAAAGCTGTAAAAACTTTAATACAGGGAGGCTAATTTTCTGTTTTGCTGTCTACCCTTGGTAAGTACAGTCTGGCGAGATGAGTTGCCTGCTGTTAATTGACTTAAAAACCTTAAAGTATTACCTGAAGCTTGAGTTTACTTAGATGGAAAGAAAAAAAATACTTATTATAGGATCTACTTACAGGTCAAAGTGTATAAGACAGCCCTAATTATTATTCAAGTTCATCTATTTGATCATAAAGTGTCCAATTAGATACATTTCTGGATCTAAGGCAAGTAAAAGTGGGTGTTTTTTTTTATTTATTTTTTATTTTTTTTGGGGTGTGTGCATGTGATCAAATAATTCTCTCCTTTGTTTTTACACTCTTACATTCTTGCTCTAACGAGTGATTCTTATTAGAGGAAACTTTTGATTCATCCAACCTAGAGCAGCTATGCTGAATTGTGATGTAATGGGACATGTAAAAATGAAATCCAGATGGTCACGTTCCAATCCAGATATTAAATACTGCATGTGTGCTGCATGTTACATGCATTCACACACTTAAGAGTGAAATATAATTTAAACTGCGTCATTAACTGTGCTGTTCAACAGAGCCTCATAATGGACTAAAATTTCATTCAGGGCAATCAGGACATTTCAGAGTTAAAACCCTCAAGTACTAGAAACACCAGAGTGAACGTGAAAAGCTGTAAAAGAGCAGACATAAAAATGAAAAAAACATTTCCCAGGAGTTGAACAGTCTGCCTCTGGCAATCAAATACAAAGCTCTTGTTGTGGAACAGTTCTTGTGGTAACTGGCATTTGTCAGTGTTGCTCTGGTGTGTCTGGTTAATGTTGTGTGTGCTGGCTAAGAGACTGTTCATAATGGGAACAGAGGGCATTTGGGATCGATCCAGGAAAACGGCATCAACCCCCAGTGTTCAGACTAAACTCATTCCTTTAATACCAAACAACCACTGGTGATTTTATCTTAATATTTGTACTAAGAAGGTGATTCTGTTGCAGAGGATCTAAATAATAGTCATGAAACAGTGCATATTGTGTCTAAATGGTAAACAATGAGCGATGCTAAAAGAATCTGCAATTTGTAGTAAGCTAGCAGCAATGTGTTTGTTGAATATCAGCATTTTTGTTTGACGCAGTCTGAGATTTTTGCAGACCCATCCAGGCACCACACAGGAAGGATGACGTTAAGTTTTACGAAAACAAAAATCTGAACCTTTGTTCACAAGCCACGGTCATGGTTTGTGAGATTTCTTCTTGGCAGTCTTTGTTAAATCATCATAAGGCAAGAGGGTTCACCCAAATCCTTTCTGAATCACCAAAGACAAACATGCGTCATAACGTCATGACAAATATAAGAGGCTGTGGTACAGATTCCTACCACAGCAAGACTACATGGCATAAGCATGATCAATGAGTGCACTGAAATGTATTGTTGCTACTGTAAAATGTTCCATTTTTAAATAACTTACAAACACTGAAAGCAAAAATGCAGTGCAAAGTGACAACATAAATGCCAATCAGAGCATCTGAGGTGTTTTCACTGTAATACAACATATTGTGTTTTTAAACTGTCGTTTAGTTGGGACCCAAGATCTTTCCTCAGGCCCGTAGCCCTCCCAGTCGACCAGGTATTGGACACGACCGCCCCGGCGTCTGGAATCCAGGATTTCTCGCACCTGGTAGGCCTCCTCGCCGTCCACCACAATCGGAGGGGGGCCAGTGGGTCCAGGCTCTTCTAGGATTTCCGACCCTCTCGGGCCGTCAGCGGGCTTTAACAGAGAGACATGAAAAGTGGGTGAGATTTTGTATTGAGCAGGCAACCTGAGTCTAAAGGAAACTGGTGTAATTGTCTATCAATTTGGAAAGGACCCACGTACCTGGGACTGAGCTTCTTGCAAGGGAGTCGGAGGCGGAGGTCCCGGGCAGCAAGCCAGACCCATTGGCCAGGAGCATACGGGGGTTGTTGGGTGCGGAGTCGGTCAGCCTGGCTCCGGGTGTGGTGGACGGCTCCTTGAAGATGGACGTGGGCCGAGTCCCAAGTCTCCTCGCTCCTCCGCATCCAGGCGTCGACGGCAGGCAGGTCGGAGGGCTCGCCGGACCAGGGGAAGAGAGGTGGTTGGAACCCTAGAATGCACTGGAAGGGAGTGAGGTTAGTGGTAGGTTTACGCAGGGAGTTTTGGGCATACTCGGCCCACATTAGGAAGCGGCTCCAGTCCTCCTGGTGGTTGTGGCAATAGGAGCGGAGATATCTGGAGAGTTCCTGGTTAAGGCGTTCGACCTGTCCGTTAGCTTGTGGATGGTACCCGGAGGTCAGGCTGACGTTGATTCCGAGCAGACTACAGAAAGAGGACCACACACGGGAGGTAAATTGGGGGCCTCGGTCAGAGACAATGTCTTCTGGCAAGCCGTAGAAACGGAAGACCGAGTTGCAGAGGGCCTCAGCGGTCTCCATGGCCGTGGGCAACTTTGGGAGAGGGATGAAGCGACAGGCCTTGGAGAAGCGATCGATGACCGTGAGTATTACAGTGAAACCTTGTGAGCATGGCAAATCGGTTACAAAGTCTATGGAAATGTGAGACCAAGGCCGTTGGGGTATGGGCAAGGGCTGGAGCAACCCCGCTGGGTGATGATGAGGAACCTTGGAGATATTACAAGTTGGGCATGAGCGAATGAAGTTGATGGTATCAGTCTGAACGGTGGGCCACCAGAAGCGGTTGTAAAGTAGGTGCAGCGTGGCACTGATGCCGGGGTGACCGGAGCTGGGGTTAGCATGGACCAGGGCTAGGACCCAGGATCTCAGAGTCAGGGGCACGTAAGTCAGGTTGGGTGGACAATTAGGAGGTTCCTGATTCTGAGCCTCGGTTATCTCGGTCATTAAGTCCCACTGGACGGGAGCTACAATTTTGGAGACAGGGAGGATGGGTTCCGTGGTTGGAGGGTCGGGGTCGAGTTCAGCAATCCTAGAGAGAGCGTCAGCCTTGGAGTTGCGTGAGCCGGGTCGGTAAGTCACAGTGAAATCAAATCATGTGAAGAAGAGGGCCCAACGGGCCTGCCGGTGGTTGAGTCTCCTGGCAGATCTCAGGTATTCTAGATTGCGATGGTCAGTAAGGACAATAAAGGGGTGCCGAGAACCCTCCAGCCAGTGCCGCCATTCCTCCAGAGCTAGTTTGATAGCCAGCAGCTCACGATTCCCGACATCATAGTTGCGTTCGGCGGGGTTGAGCTTGTGTAAATAGTAAGCACAGGGGTAGAGTTTGGCTGGGTCTCAGTGGCGCTGGGAAAGGATGGCACCAACGCCGGTGCTGGATGCGTCAACTTCGACAATGAACACCTTCTCGGGGTCCGGGTGGTGCAGGATGGGAGCACTGGTGAAGCGTTTCTTGAGTTCCTGGAAAGCTAGTAGAGCAGACGGGGTCCAATTGAGACAATGGTTGGCAGCCTTGATTAAAGATGTGAGGGGAGCTGCTATGGTACTGAAATTGCGGATGAAGCGTCGATAGAAGTTGGCAAAGCCCAGGAAACGTTGTAACTCGCGGAGCGTTGTGGGTTGTGGCCAGTTGGCGACTGCTTGCACCTTAATATCATCCATAGCCACCTCCTCGGGGCTGATGACGTATCCCAAGAAGGAGATCTTGGTTTGGTGAAACTCGCACTTTTCAAGTTTGGCGTAGAGGTGGTTGGACAAGAGTTTCTGTAGAACGACTCTGACGTGTTGAACGTGCTCTGAGTATGAGTTGGAGTAAATCAGTATGTCGTCGATATAGATAATCACCCAGCGGTTTATCATGTCCCTGAACAGATCATTAACGAAGGCCTGGAAGCAGGACGGACTGTTGGAGAGGCCGAAGGGCATAATGAGATATTCGTAGTGGCCTGAGGTAGTAGAAAAGGCCGTCTTCCATTCATCCCCCTCCCTGATACGGATCAGATTATAGGCGCTTCTGAGGTCTATCTTGGTAAAAATCTTGGCAGATCGGAGCTGTTCCAAAGCTGAGGGAACCAGGGGGAGCGGGTAACGGTTATTAATGGTAATGTCGTTGAGGGCTCGGTAGTCAATGCAAGGCCTGAGACCACCGTCCTTCTTCTTGATGAAAAAGAAACTGGCGGATGCGGGTGACGTGGACGGTCTAATAAAGCCCTTGGCCAGCTCCTCTTGGATATAAAGTTTCATGGCCTCAGACTCGGGCTGTGAGAGAGGGAAGACGCGGCCCTTGGGGGGTGAGGAGCCAGGAAGTAGTTCAATGGCGCAGTCACCTGGACGATGGGGTGGCAGGTGAGTCGCCAAGGTCTTGCTGAAGGCCGCTCTGAGGTCGTGATATTCGTTTGGCAGGGGGTCCTCCCCCGTGTGTAGTCTCGTGGAGGATTCCGTGGGGTCTGGAGAAGGTGTTAGGCTGGTGGTACGAGTCTGGGAAGGAGCAGGCGAGTTATCCCTGGAGGAGAGGCAGTGTAGTTGACAGTAGGAGGACCAGCGCGAAATCTTGCGAAGAGACCAAGAGATGGTGGGGTTGTGGAGTGTGAGCCATGGGTAGCCCAGGATGACTGGAGTCCGTGGTGATGAGATGAGGTAAAGGCGGATGGTCTCAGTGTGCTGGCGGATGTGGAGGGTGAGGTCTGAAGTGGTGTGGAGAACCTGTCCTGTACCCAGAGGTCTCCCGTCTATGGCTGCCACTGCAACATTAGAAGGACACGAGAGCTGAGGAAGGTTATGCATCTTGGCAAAATCTGCGTCTATGAAGTTACCAGCCGCTCAAGAGTCTATAAGGGCGGTAGTATGAATTACAGTATCTTGTAGTGACAGTGATATGGGTAGAGTAAAGTCTGAAGGTGGTAGTTCAAACGGACTCACCGAGTTGGGACGGCGTGGGGGTCGGGTGGGGCTGGTCAAGCGGACGTGTCCAGGCTGGCCGCAGTACAGGCACAGGTTCTCGTGGTATCACCGGTCTCTCTCCTCCAGGGTGAGGCGCGTGGATCCTATTTGCATAGGTTCAGCCGCTGGGGCGGAAAAAGTGGACGGCGGTGGCGGTGGACTGCGGTAACTGGGAGCGACAGGGCGTGAAGATCTCCTGGCTCGCATCAAATTATCGTACTTGATAGATAGCTCGATGTACTGATCCAGTGAGAGGTCGTCATCACGGCATGCCAACTCCGACTGGAGATCTGGGTTGAGTCCAGTACGGTAGTGTACCTTGAGGGGCGCCTCATTCCAGGTGGTTTGTGCGGCCAGGGTGCGGAAAGTGAGGGCATAATCAGCCGCCGTGCTCCTTCCCTGTCTGAGTCAGTAGCAGCTCCTCAGCGTCGCGGCCATCAGCGGTGTGCTGGAAAACTGACTTGAAGCGTTGCAAGAAGGCCGCGAAGGTGGTAAAGGAGGGCTGCTCAGGGTTCCATACCGCCGTGGCCCACTCCAATGCTCGCCCCGTCAACAAAGAACAAACAAAAGCAATACGGCTATTATCAGTGGGGTACATCAATGGCTGTTGTTCTATAAATAGTGAGCATTGGAGTAGAAAACCCTTACATTTGTTTGGCATGCCGTCATACTTCTCTGGAAGGGCGAGTCGGGGTCCGGAAACAGCGTCTGAAGCAGCGGTGAAGACAGGTGGAGGAGCAGGCGCGGGCTGGGGGGGATTCAGTGACATGGCGGCTTGAAACGACTGAAGAGACTTCATCAGCTCCTCCGTAAGTGATGTGAGTCGCATCATCTGATGCTGGTGAGCCGCGAGAGTGGATGCTTGAGCACTGAGCTCTGAGCTGAGCTGATTCACCGTTGCTGGATCCGGTGTTGGCGAAGTTTTCTGTAATGAAGACTCAGGAGTCGATGGATCCATTTGCAAACGGTTTAATTTGCTAAGCGTTGTAGTACAGGCAGTATTATCACCAGCAAACGTGCACAACGTAGGCAAATCCAAAGAATAGTGAGAGTTCTCACGAGAGTTCGGGGCCGGCGACAGACGGGAGTAATCCGGAAACGGGCGAAAGGGTCGGGGTAAACAGAAGAGGGTCGCGAGTGGTTTAACAGTCCAGGTCGGTACACGTGTAATCAGTCCACAGAGAAAACGCTCGGAGTTGCAGACCATGGGCAATACAAAACTTTGCGACGAGCGCAAGGTAATGGCCGCTATTTATGTCCAGGAGCGCACCGCATAATGGCTGCGCCGAGCGAGGTCAAGCCCAGGCACGGGATCCTGGAAAATGGAGTCCGAAAGGCTAAAACTCAGGTGAGGGACCGCGCTGACGGCCGTCGGGGAAAGCCACAGAACCTGGATTCGTGACAGTGCCAATAGATAGGTCCATAGGTTTATTCCAGTCTGGATATTCTCAACAGCACATCTATAGATTGGGAAGATTGTGATTCAGATTGTGGATTGCAATTGTGTGTTAGAACATGATATGATATTTTGAGAATATCCCTTCTAGTCTTTTGGAACTTGACACTGCTTGAAAAACCATATGAACATGGACTGCAAAAAAAAAATGTTTTTCTTACTTAAATTTTTGCTGTATGCATTGTCATGCACTGTCACAATCTTTCATAACGCGTATGGTAAAATATATTAAATAATAAACAGTGTGTTGTAGTATAGGCACATTGTGTGACCTATCTGCCCAGGCATGTGTAACTACAAAAATAAAAGGTAACACAACTGCATTAGTGTTTTTAATTTCACCCTCAACTATGTGAATGTTTAATTTCCACAGCAACTTTATTGACATGTATACTCATATAAGTGGGCCAAAGCAAAACAGTTCATATTTACAGCAACAAATAAAATCTGTGACTCATTCTTCCATAGCTCACTGCTGTTATTTGTGTCTGGGTGTTAAGTGTGGTCTTCTATTGTAACAGGCAATTATGGGAGATTCAGAATAGTCTGTGTCTATTCATCAAGGATCATCAAGATGTGATCAAATACAGTATCTCACAAAAGTAAGTACACCCCTCACATTTCAGCAACCATTATAGTATATCTTCTCAAGGGACAATACTATAGAAATTAAACTTGGATATACTTTAGATTAGTCAATATGCAGCTTGTATATAAGTATATATTTACTGTCCTCTGAAAATAACTCAACATACAACCATTATTGTCAAAAAAAGCTGGGAACAAAAGTGAGTACCCCCCAATGTGACTTGTCAAAACTGTGTCCAAAGTGTCAGTATTTTATGTTATGACCATTGTTATCTAGCACTGTCTTAATCATTCTGGGCATGGAATTGGCCAGAGCTGCACAGGTTGTTGCTGGGATCTCTCTATAATGACATCACGGAGTTGCTGGATGTTAGACACATGGTGCTTCTCCACCTTCCACTTGAGGATGCCCCACAGGTGTTTAATAGGATTCAGGTCCGGAGACATACTTGGCCACCTCATCACCTTCACCTTCAGCTGGCAGTTCACCTCAGCAAGGCAGTTGTCATTTGGGGTCGTTATCATGTTGGAAAACTGCCAATCGACCTTGTTTCTGGAGGGTAGGCATCATGTTCTGCTTCAAAATGTACAATACATAATGGAATCCATGTTTCACTCAGTGAACTGCATCTCCACAGTACCAGCAGCACTCATGCAGCCCCAGACCATGATGCTACAAGCACTATGCTTGACTGTAGGCAAGACACAATTTTCTTGGTACTCCTCACCAGAGCATTGCCACACATGCTGGACACCATCTGAGCCAAACAAGTTTATCTTAGTATCATCAGACCACAAGACATGGTCCAGTAATTCATGCTCTTATACAGGCTGTCTTCAGCAAACTGTTTGTGGGCTTTCTTGTGAGCCAGCTTCAGAAAAGGCTTCCTTCTGGCATGGCACCCATGCAAAACGACTTGTTGCAGTGTGCGGCATATGGTCTGAGCACTGACAAGCTGACCTTCTACTTCTGCAACCTTTAAAGCAATGCTGGCAGCACTCATGCATCTGTTTTTTGGAGCCAGGTTCTGCACCTGACACACAGAACGAGTACTCAACTTTGTTGATCGACCCTTGCAAGTCGACTGCTCTAATACAAGATATATAATTTTGTATTGTCCTGTCAAGCAAACAAAAACATAAACATGATGAATAGGACATGTGGCTTTGCATGGTTAGACAACATACTGATGTTATCACTTAGAGTGTACTCACTTTTGTTGTCAGCTATTTTGACAATAATGGCTGTATGTTGAGTTTTTTCAGAGGACAGTAAATCTATACTGCTATACAAGCTGCACATTGACTATTCTAAAATATATCCAAGTTTCTATAGTATTGTCCCTTCAGAAAATATACTAAAATGGTTGCTGAAATGTGAGAGGGTGTACTCACTTTTATGAGATACTGTACGCCCCTAGCAGGAACCCAACTTCTCTCCTCTGGATCGTAACCTTCCCAGTCCACCATGTAAATTTAGGATCTAATTTTGAAGAGAAATGTTTTTAGAAGAAAGCCCCCCTTTTTGACCAACAACGTGGACAGGAGACTTTGATCATTAGATTGTAATGTCATGGAAAACAATGTGAGATTCAGTCATGAATGCAATAATTAAACAACAGTTTACTAGACAAAAAGGGGACACACCCATTTCAGGTCTTGGAGGCTCTACTAATGAGCTGAATCAGGTGTGTTTGATTATATCAACGATTTTATATCATAATCAATCTACTTTTCAAGCAAATCGCACATATTGTGATATTTTATGCCCTCATAATAATGTTAAAGCTACAGCAATAACTGTCTATTACCATCTCTATCATGTGTTTCATGCTTGGTGATGTAGTGCGATGAATCAATTCCTATAAAACTGTGTGCTTTTGCCTCTTATAAACTTAATGTCCAGATCAGTTCAATTATGTTGTGTGATGGTTCTTAAATGCAGTCTGCTTTATTTTAAAAAAGAGTTATTAAAAACACAATAACTGTGAAAGAGACCTGTTCCTCGGGTGTTAAATAAACATAAACAATTGGGAAAGAAATCGGATGCGTGTCAGTAAATTAGATCAGTGCATTCCATCTTAAAGCCTAATGCAAGTACCTGCTGCTGTCTTTGTCATTAATGTTTATCCAACAACAAAAGAAGAGAAAATCACTCACTACTCTTGACTGAATCATTTTCAAACTATAATAAGATATGTTTAAGAAATAGATATTTACAAAGAAATAATGATGAATGTGTATTTAATTCATACAGTGATGCTGTCAGACAGCCTTGTCTCTCCTGTCCTGTCCCTGTTTATTGTTTTATTGTTTTTGTTGTGTTTGAGCACATGGCTTTGTCTTGTTTGTTTTTGCCATGTGCTCCCCTCATCCTGCCTCCTTGTTACCCGTTACCACGCCCCTTTGTTTAGTTTTTGTTTGTCTAAGTGTTGTCACCTGTACCTTACGTTCTATGTTACGTCCTTAGTTCTCCCCTTCTAATAGTTTGTTGAGTTTTGTTCTACACTTTTAAAATTAAAGGTGCTTCACAACGATGCCATAGAAGAATCGTTTTTGGGCCCACAAAGAACCATTCAGTCAACGGTTCTTTAAAGAACTACCTCACCATCTCTTGTCCTGTCAGTCGTTGTTATTAAACTGTCACTACTCCTTCTGCTTTTGAGTCCTCCCTTATAGAAACTCTGACAGATGCAGTGTTTTAAAGTTTAACTCGGGCTTTAATGACCATTTTGGTTGTTTAATGCAATACAGTGTTATAAATTGTTCAAACAGGCAAGTCATAGGCTTGTTCCAGTCTTAATATTCTCAATAGTATCGTGGATCGTGATATAATATTTTGGGAAGATTGCCCACACTTAATCTGTATTCACATAGATGCATGGCATGTGTTTTTCGGCCTAGAAGGCTTTTAAATTAGTGTGCAATGAGGTAGTGTTTTTAAGAATAGCTGCAACAAAAACCAATCATCCCATGACCACTACAGAAAAAGCTTGAAGTATGTGGTCATCTGTGTGGGAAAGTTATTAGCGTCTACTGTGGATCTAGTGAGTTTAGACAATTTCCTCTAACTAACACCAATGGACAGTCATGCAGGTGCTGACACACTGCTGTTGACCCAGAGTTCATAGATGTCTTTATTCAATTACACTTTGTTTTTAGTGTCATGCCTTTTTATTTCTGCCAAGACTGCTGACTTTAGCTGGAACCCAATCTTGGCATAGAGCTTCAGATCACTGGATACTGAGCATTAACATTTTCTTGTATCCAAAATGTACATGTACTTATATTACTGATACAATGCCAAAAAAAAAAAAACTTTTCCAAATAACTTAACAAACATATGCCTGCACCTCAAATGTGAGTCCAGGAGTCTGTTGACTCAATAGATTATTTGGTCGTCCAACTCGAAAGGTGATGGAAGGTCCTCCATGGGTCAACAGCCAGTACTTCACCCAGGTTTTACGCAAAGGAAGTCATACCAGTGAAGATTTCTTTAGAGGATTGTAAGCATATCCCATGTCAGGTATCGAAACCAGTCCTGATAATTCTGACAGCAGCATGTTTAGAGCAGCTTATCTCCTGATTATAGTGCTTTACCTAACCATTGAGTCTGAGAATGGTAACTAGAGGTAAAACTGACATTAATGTTTAAAAAAAATAACAGAAAGCCTTCCAGGCTCATGAACTAAGAACCTCGGCTCAAGACAAAAGAGGATGTCGAATTTACCCACTGGAACCTGGTTGGAATATATTTACTGGGCACACAGCACAATTCATGATAAAGCAGTTACGTCTAAGGAGAGAGAAGGCCTTTAGAACTTGTTTTGAACCAACTGTACCGTGCAATCCTCCCCTGGTGCCCTGAGCTCAAGGATGAGTGTGCGTTGGATGACATATTTGCGATGTGGTAGTGGGACGTAGGTCAGATCTTCTGAGCACTGAGAGGAAGGTCTTCCATTCACTCAGGCCTGTGTTTCTTACAAGAAATTCCAGCAGACTGGAGTGACCACCAGAAATAGTGTCAGAATAAGATGTTGGTCCTCTCGTTCTTGACTCTTTGAGATGAGAAAGAGCATCGGCTTTCACATTTTTGGAGCCTGGCCAATTAAAGAGAAATTAAATCTGGATGGGGTGCTGGTGAACTGGACTTTAAGCTTCTTGATAGCCTGGCTGCTGCAGGTGTGCACTGGAGGGTACTAAGAGGAGCAGCAATTGGACTTGTTTCATAATTGATTAACATTGAATTGAGATGAATAATAACCCTATTGTCTTCTATACAGCTACGTTGTAGCTGAAACTTAAGTTGTTTAATAACTGATGCACTTCACAACATTGACACAGCAGATCAAGAATGTTTTTGAAAATCACTCAGAGGGATTTCTGCTGAACTGCTGCACTTATGTCAAGGCAATCAATCGGCAGTGGACTATGCAGTAAAAAGTTGTACACGAGTGGATGATATTGCTTTCAAGGCATGTTTTATTAAGTACTGAGTCAATTTTATTAAAGACTGTTGACAATAAACCTTTTGGCAAGTGTCATATCATTAACCACACTGTTCCCCTGAAGTTTCGGGTGGGACTATTTCATGTTAAATTCAATTCAGTTTATTTCATGTTTTTTTATAGCGCTTTTCACTATACAAAACAGAAAACTGATGTTTATGAAAATTTATATTTAGGAGTATCTTATCAGTGGTGACTGTCAATATGTCCATAGGGCAGAAATGTACAGTCAAAATTATGCAGATAGTTAATGACATGCATTCAAACTAATGGTCAACATTAACGGCAATGATTATTTCTTGCAATCAGACTTTAGTAGTTTTGTTTACTGGCATCATCTAAGGTCCTCTGAGGGGTTGGCATCATCTCAGTTGTTCAGCCAGTTGTCCAGACTGAAGCTTGTGTAATTCCTAGTTACCTCAGGATGCCCATGCTGTGGCAGAAGGACCCAGCATGAAGCTATGTAGGTATTTTCAAATGATCAAGTGCTACCAATAATATAGTGTATAGGGTAATCCAAATGACAAAGGGCAGGAACACACACACAAACCAAAGAAACCAACCTTGTAGCCTGACAATCAGACGAACTGAATGAACTTAAACAAACTTATAAGGACACTAAACAACAACAGGTGATGGAGATAATGGTAATGGAATGGCAGGAAAACCAAATATGGGCATACAGACAGGAGAAACCAAACAGACAGTTCACAGGGGTGTTACAGTACTCCCGCCTTCCGGAAGTCGTGACCTCGCACCGTACAAGAATGGATGGAAGGAGGGGACTAAGGTGGCGGACAAAGGTGTCGATATTGGAGGAGGCAGGGTCAAAGGAGGAAACAGAAAAGTCCAGGATGGTAATGACGGAGGGAGGAGCCAAAGAAGTGACAGGAGGGATCCAGAGCAGGAGGAGTCAGGTGAGACCCAGGCCGCAGCCATGATGGTGGCCCACTTTGGAGCTGACGGAGGGAGGAGCCATGGTGAAGGAAGAGCTGACGGCTCCAAGATGCAGGTGGAGGCCGAGAGCCGATAAGACGGGGTGACGCAGAGGATCTGGAGGGCCAAGGCAGGGAGGAAGGAGCACAGCGGAACCGGTGGGACAGAGCGATGAGACGGAGGAGTGGAGTCCTGAGGCGATGACGGGTCTACGCCCGACCAAGACAAAGACGGAGGGAGCCCGGTAGAGCTGGTGGGCCAATGGGCGATGGTGGAGACGAGGGAGCTAGGTGCCATGGTGGAGCCACTGCGTCGGAGGACTCCTCCAGCCATGGCGCCGATGGAGATGGGCAGACTCGCGGCGAGCCCACCACACTGATGTTGGGTTGAGGGTGAGCAGGGGGTTGCCAGGAGACAGCAGTGGCATGGCTGATGCAAGGCTGAATGGATGAGGCAAGATAGGGAGGGTGGGCAGGAAAACTTGGCTTATATTTGTGATGATCTCCGATGAAAAGTCCATTAAGTCCCAGAGTCCTGTTCAAGCCCACCTCAGTGGTGGTGCAGTGGGTGGGGCTTTCCATAGCCCATTTTGGCTCCACGTTGACTTCCACCATCATGGGCGCTGTAGCCAGCTCTCGCACCTGGTTGGACGTGACAGGCTCGGGCTCCGGTTGCCGATGGCTCATTGGTTGCGCCGGGCTGGGGCTTTTACACCGCGCTGCGGATTGATGGAGGGCTGGGCACTGGGTCTGGAGTGGGGCTGGTGTCCTTCGCGATGGTCTATGTAAATCTGGACGCTCTCTCTCGGATAGCTGCGCTTTGGTGGTCATGCTGAGTCCAGCGTGGTAGAAGTTTTAAAGGCAGCTATCGGGGAAGCGCGTGTACTCCGAATGAAACGCAAAGTTGGTGTGGTTCTCGAGAGAGCGTTCCCCCTGCTCCAGCAAGAGGACAAGGGCAGATGGGTCGTTCATGGGTCAAAAAAAAAGCTACCCCGCATACAGATGGGACAAACAAAACAGACAGTTCACAGAGGCGTTACAGACAAATCTTAGTTTGTTTGTTTGTTTGTAAATTTAACAAACAAAATGTATTAATATATACAATTTAATATACAAATGTATAGTTTTTTCCATTAATTTTTCCTAGTCTGCTGTCTGTCATCACAACTCAGGATAACCACCAACCAGTCAGCACTGTGATGACGTGTCAAGAGATGTGTACTTACAGGGGTCCCACACCAGCTGTGTTAATGCCATTTTGATAAATAGGAATGCCAACAGATTAGATGTTCTTTGAGTCAATAAAATAATTTTGGGGTCCAGGAGAGATTTTAGTCTTTAGAGGGACATAATCTTTCATGATTATGGCACATTTGCATAATTTACAGTGCCTGTAATGTAAACTGATTTTTTTTTTTTAAATCTGCTTTATTGAATAAACTTTGTTCTCCAGTGAGGAGACATATAATATTTACCACTGTAATGATGAAATCGCCAATTCCCATACATGGGATCATATGGTCATTAAGTGTATTTGTGTCTTTTTAGTCTTAGTGCAATGACTGGGAATTATTATACCTTAGGATTAGCGTTTCTTTTATCTTGCCAATCATCTATTTCTTGGCCTACAGCAAGAACGATTTGCTCAACAGACTCCATGTTTTGGACTACCATGGGAGAACTCTGGCTGCCTCAAGTCAAATTCTATCTTTCCATTTTCTTTTCTTGATGTCAACAATTGTTTTTCCAGGTTTTGCCTTTCCCTTAGGTCGTAATACCTTATGGAGGGTGGCCAATGTGTTCCTCAAACTATCTATGGTTGCTGGGTGAACTAGGACAGAAAATATCTTTGGAACTTTATCCAAAAAGCTAAGTAATATATTTCATGGAACAATGACTTTATGAGGATATACATATTGGTTTTCTCTTAACTGGAGTGCATTGGCTAACCACTGTTTAATGTTTATCTTCTCAATCATGAAACTGTGTGCTACTTTAGCGCTGTTGTTGTGTATTCTCACCACACCACTGCAATCACTTTTCTGAAGTCAGACATAGACCTAGCAAATAGGACAGATCTTCTTGCTGGTGTGACTGTCATTTTAAATACTGGCTTAACCCAGATGTCATGTTTGGCTGTCCATCATGTGAAGCAGAAACTATAAATCACAATTATTTTAGGTTGATGCTTTAAGTCAGATTGATTGGATTGATTGTTTAGACTACATAGGGTTAAAACATACATTAATAAAGGAACAATACTGACATGTTTTTATCATTGCCCAGTAATAGTTCATAGCCATTATAGGAAAAAAGAGTCAGTGCTTTCCTTCTGTTCCACAGGAAAAAAGAAAGAAAGAAATCATGCTGGTTTGGGACAAAATAAGAGTGAGTAAATAAAGACAATATACCTTTTTGTTAAAAGAACAAGCTTGGATTTGTCTGAGAAGGCACTGCATGTTTGATGTGCATCTGAAGTGACTTGCAAGACATTGAATCTACTGATGTGTTAGATGTCCTGCAATGTAATACCTTCATAATAATAATGCCAAAGTAAACATTAATAAAGAAAGGGAAATAAAAGAAATGACACCTGCATGACAACCTTAAAATGCTGCCACAAATATGGCATAATATAGGACCTGAAATGTTCGTCTTTGCCAAATTTAACAAACGGTCAAATGTTCTTAACCCCTAAGAAAACATTGGTTAATGTAAATAATACATTAACTGTTCTATCTATTCATTATGTATGAGGCTTGCAACCCTGTTACCAAAATTTGGGAGGTTTTTTTTATGTTTTTGAACTTGCCAAAATGGTTTGCTAATCCCTGACGGCCCAGGAAATTATCTGATTAATCAAGTCGTATTCGCTGCAAAGGATTGGGGGTGGACAACTATGAGCAGTGTGTCACTAAGCAAGATACCAGTTCAACTCGGTTTAATCCAGCAGTATATTTTCCCTCAAGTAAGAGCTTTTTTTTAAAACAGCATGTTCTAATCTGATTGGCTGTTTTTTCGCAAATTTCTGGCTGTCAGGGTTTTTTTCAATGCACCCTTTAATCTGCCACAGTCATATCACCCTGCAGCCCAAGACCGGTTGCCCACTGAAGCTAAGGAGGGCTGAGCCTGGTTAGTACCTGGATGGGAGACCTCCTGGGAAAGCTAGGTTGCTGTTGGAAGAGGTGTTAGTGAGGCCAGTAGGGGTTGCTCACCCTGTGGTATATGTGGGTCCTAATGCCCCAGTATAGTGATGGGGACACTATACTGTAAAAAAAGCACCGTCCTTCGGATGAGACGTTTAACCGAGGTCCTGACTCTCTGTGGTCATTAAAAATCCCATGACACTTCTCGTAAAGAGTAGGGGTGTGTCCCCGGTGTCCTGGCCAAATTCCCTCCTCTGGCCTTTGTCTATCATGGCCTCCTAATAATCCCCATTCATTGAATTGGCTCTATCACTCTCTCCTCTCCACCTGTAACTGGTGTGTGGTGAGCGCACTGGCGCCGTTGAACTGTGGCTGCCGTCGCATCATCCAAGTGGATGCTGCACACTGGTCGTGGTTGAGGAGAGATCCCCCACTTGATTGTAAAGCGCTTTGGGTGTACGGCAATACGCAATAAAGCGCTATATAAATGCCTCATTCCTCATTCTCATTCTTAATCTGAAAAGCCGCGTAACAGACTGTTACAAAGCTTTTTAGATGAGGAACAAATCCCTGGGCTTGATCAAGTTTGCAAGGTTAGAAGCATCAAATTGTTGAAGGTTGTCTGTACAAATGTTCTGGGAGGAGACTGCTGGGCCATTATTTGGTTTAGTCTAAACTTTTTTTTTCGTCCAGAACAAGCTGCAAAATGTTAGTCTGGTTCTGCAAGACTAAATTTCTGCTTGTTTTCACTACATAACATTTGGATATGTTGATGACAAGTGGAATCAACAGCATTGTTTTATAACAAGACAAGTGACAATGTATTCAGTTAGCTTACACGTGGAAAAATCAGACAACACAAAAACATGGAGGCTACAATTCGTTCAAGATATGAATAAATTACCCGATTTCAGATACTTTCATTGTATTCTCATTACTGCAGCTTCGGCTGCCAATTATGAGTCAGTGATCCAATCCTCCAGTGAGCCAAACCATTCTTTCTTCAAGAATAACAATATAAGCTCTGTTTCTCCCTTTGAGCCTGCAAAGCATCTGTTTATATTCTTGGGCATTTTCCTCATATCTCTGAGAGTTTAGAGGCTTTTGAACATTTGGAACAAGGTGTCAGCAATTCTTACTCTCATCCCCAAAAACTCATCTTCTCTTTTCTTCAGATTCATAAGACTGAAACAGAACACCTGGCAAATGCAATCCTTTCTAGCTTTGAGAATGGATTTCATTAATCTGATTAATATAAGGAGAAAATGTGGGGGGTGTACCTCAGCTGTGAAAACAATGATTAAAGTGTGCAACATATATTCAGCTGAGCTTTGAGAGCACTCAGAAAAGCACTCTTTACACACTACTTTCAACACTGTAATTAAAAACCTCTTTTCCTGATTCCCTAATGATGTGCAAACATTTGGTCAGCTCTCTCCCAAGCTACAGAGAGACGTGCACTGTAGAGTGCCAAGAAAGTATAGCTGCTTTCAACAAAGCTCTATTTAGGAGTAGCAATACCAAACACCTACAGGGGAGCTTCAGTTGCTGTGGACATGGCTAAGCAGACACAGTTATGGAATATATACTTGTATACTTTATGCTTTTTGAAATAAATATGTCCTAAACAATCTCAGACCATTTCTACCAGTAAGACTCGGGAGATGAAATTAAGGCTCAAAGGAATTTATTTAACAATGCCGATATAAAACATAAAGTTTGGCGTAGGCCCCATCTGAAGCTTGAATCCGACGTAGTGGATTCCGGCTGGCACTGCCGAGACGAAGGCAGGAGAGGAGCCTACCCCCCGTAGACAGGGCCAACCTGGTGGTGGTGGGGAGGAAGGAGGGGAATGTCAGAGTCGGTTACTGCAAACACAAAGAAGGGTGAGTTGAGAGCTTTTATATACATGTGTAAGATAGTGATTGGCTGGAACTGATCGTTCTAAGTGACGTGGCATTGAGTCTTCCTGGTAGAACCTGCGCAGAGCTTCCATTTCCGTTTGACATGTTGAGGCTATCGAGCAAAGGAGAAATGCTTTTTGGAGCCAGGTGGTGTCCCAGGCCATGCTGACCAGAAAAATGCTTTCCTTTCTGATGACTGTCTTTAGTTTAAAATAGTGCATTAAAGGGACAGTTCACCCAATAATGAGAACTCTGCAACAGAGTTGAGTGAACCTCTAATAGATGATGTAACGGGTGGAATATTATTTACATTGTCATAAGCACTGGCGGACTGTGGGTCCAACAGCCAAGATCTATTTAGACTCAATTTGATACCTGCAGCTGGTTTCAAATGGTCTCATGCTCATTTGTGTTCACGCTCTGTAGTCTGAAGACAAAAAAAAAAAAACCTTTCTATGGTTTACAATGTGATTTGCAGCATTGAAGATTGTGGCCAATTGTGCTATAACTGAAGCGAATGAGAGCTTAATTATAAAGGGAGTGCTCATTGTTCACTTTCTGTATATAATCTGTATTCATTCTCATCTTTTTTCTGTTATTTACCATGTTGCACTGCATGTCTATTTTTCTTCAGTGCATCAACTTAGAATGCATGTTGGTTTGATTGTTTGTGTTATAGTGAAAGGAAATCATTTTTACCTTATGTAATAGGTTTAATGTAGAATTAAACTAGTGCAGCTGTCAGATAACGGGTTGGCTGTTCTGGTAAGTACTGCGGGTACAAATTTACCACACAAGATCTGGCAGGACTCTCTTCTATCATCATTTACCCTGATGTGATTCCAAACCCATTAGACTTTTGTTAATCTTTGAAACAGCAGTGAAGATCTTTTAATGAACCTGAGAGACTTCTTACCCTCTAGTAAATTAAAATCCATAGTGAAATCTAGTAAAAATTAATCCATATGAAATGGGCAGTTTAATCCATGTTTTCTGAAAAGACAGATATGCTTTATATTATGAACAAATTTAATTTTGTTGTGTCTATTTACACTAAGTGCAAATAGCCCGCCTTGTTGACAGAAGCTATTTACACTAAGTCCACCCACCAACAAGTGATTGGGCTAGTCAACACTACAAAAGATGATTATTAAAAAGCAGTTTCAGTGGCATAGATAGTAAAGTGCGTGCTGTGGTCTTTTTGACGCATCGACCCGAGTTCGAATCCACATTTTGCTGCACTTTTTTTTCCTCCCTTTTCAAATCTTTTCATAGGAAAGGAAATAATCGAAAAGCTGAACATACAGTATCGGGTAGGTGTAGGGAGGGCTTTATTGTCCCAATAAAGTGGCATCCATTTAATAATTTAATAAAAAAGACGTTATTATTGCATACTAGGTGCAGTTAATTGCCACTATTTGCAATAAGTAGTATAAATAGCAGAAAATCCTGTTTTGTTTAGTTTTTTCACTATTTTAACATAGTGTAAATAGAATCTATAGAAACTTAGTGTAAAATAGAATCCATTGCTATTTGCACTTAGTGTAAATAGCCTCTATCGCAAGTTACAATTAGTGCAAATAACCACTGTCATTTAATTTAGGCTTAATATACACATAAACGCTGATCAGCATGCATACATAGAGCTCATCTAAAATGGTAGGCAAAGCTCAGCCACATTTTCTTGACATGAGCATATCTTTTCATCATATAAAGCGACTGTGTCTTTATGAACTTTTTTATGTGTCAAAGTTTTGATGGAAAGGACAATAACCTTACTCGTGTCATCAATATCTTAATTTATATTTCAGCTAAAAACAAAAGTCTTACGTATTTGGAATGACATGAGGATGAGAAATACAGCTACAGTGACTACAGCTACAAACACAGATAAACATAACAAAAGGTGATGTAATTCAGAATGGATTCTGGGTAGCAGTTCCACTAAGCCTCTCTTGCTAACAGTGGTACACAGAGACAAATCCCTGACATGTCAGGCTAGCAAGTTTATTGAGAGAGAAAAAACATGAATTATGTTTTTAATCATTTCTCCGAAGCACAGAGCTGTGGAAAGCTTAGCCAGTCTATTGTCTGATTGTTGGAGCAGGGCTATGTTATGTCAGGCACCATGTCAAATCCTGTGCAAACTACACAATGACATAGTTCCACTATACACAGTTTTAAGGTTAGGGTGTGACATATCTGACAGTATTTGGGGCTGGGTATAAAGGGCTTCACTTTTTGTTTCATCAAGGCTTAAATATGTAAAAATGCAATACGATATCATGTTAAAATACATTGCAAGTGTGTTTTTCAGTGCTGAAACATGGCCAAGGCAAACTTTTATGACGGGCTGAGAAAAGTAAAGTCAACTTTGTACAATATTATAATTCCGTTATATCCGAATATATGACAAACTGTGGCGGTTCGGGAGAAACTTTATGTTCTAAACAGCTTTTCCCATGTAAATGGCTTTAGAAAAAATAGGGAAAACTTTAATGAACAAGGCAGGTTAGAAATATGATTGTGTTTAATGAGACTTTTTAAATTAAACTCAAAAGCTTGTCTAAGAAATTAACAAACATATCCAGATAAATAAGTGACTATTCTTATTTATCTGCATAATAAGACTATGTGAATATGCACACAGAAATGAATTGCAGCTGGGAAGTCTTTAGAGAGATGGTTTACAGTCAATGAGGCTCTTATTTAGTGGCTTGTTTGGTGTACTGTCCAAGATAGGTGACGTCAACCATTAATAGCTTTGTTTTGAGGGTAGTGAATTTTAATTTTGCAGACATCTGTCTAACCTTCTGTGCTCCATGAAAGTTCTTCAGAAATTCAGGAATGATTGGGAATATGTTCTTATGATCCCTTTTCCAACATGATTGTAACTCTCAAATGCTTACACCAAGAAATATTGAATCTGTTAAGATGTTAAGACAAGTACATTGCTATTATGTATAATACACCTTTATAATACTGGGTAGGACCTCATTTGACTCCAGAAAATCTTACATTTTTAGAGGCAAGAGTTCAAAAAGGTGCTAGGGACTTTCTTTCAGATTTTAGACCAGAGTTTAGGTCAAGACTTATCTCTCCATGAACCAGACCAATACCAATAACAGACCCCCTAAAATTAGACTAAGACCAAGACCTGTCAAGAATTAGGCACTGATTTTTTATTAACTATTCCCAGAAAGAAAAATGACATTGTTTAAACATTTCAGATGTTTCTTCTATACAGGGGGTCTGCTTTACTCCTTACTTAATACTGTAACATCCTCAGATCTTTTCTTCTAGGTTTAAGTATAACTTTGCAACATTGAGACAAATGTCTCAATAAGAACTCAAACCTTTCTTAAAGGGGTCATCAGATGCAAAATTTACTTTTGTCTGAACTGAAATGTGTGTTGGCAGTGTGTGTACACAACCACCCTATAATGATAAAAATCCACCCAGTGTTTTTTTTTTTTTTTTTTTTAAATCCCAATAAGCAGTGTTTCAGATCAAGCCAGAAGAAGTGAGTGTAATTTATGAATATTTGCAAACAGCCTTTCCTAACAATGTGCTAGTTATAGACTTTTCATGTAGACCCTAAAGAATCATATCAATTTGTGGAAAATTGGCATTTAATGACTTCTTTAATAATAATCAGATTATTCGAGGATCAAGGCATAAGATATCATTGTGCATTGTACAACAACAACAACAACAACAACAACAACAACAAAAAAGGATACAGAGATTTCTTAGACCTGCCCTATGAACATAAACTGTATAGATCTCTTACTGTATACTTACAAATTAAACATACCTAGCTCAAACCACATTTCCTCAGCAAGCATTTCACTCTTAATACAGACTTAAACACTGAATTTCATCATCAGTGTTTTTGTTTTACTTTATTTAGTGCCTTCCATGTAGGCTCATTCATCCACAACATTTCAGTCAAACAAATTACATGCAGTCATATTTGAAATCTTTTAGTGCAGACCATACACTAAAAAAAAAGATGAATGACGCACCTTCACTCTCTTCCATTGAAGAAAAGTGAAGCCGCCAACGTCCCAATAGGGTGTGGACATATTGCGCTGATTTGGGACCAGAGTTTGCGCATTAGTGAATTTGGGACAGAGTCTGCGCAGTAATGAGCGAAGCCTTCTGCAGAGTCTTTTTGCCCCAGACAGGGGTTGAATTGATTTATTTTATGCTATGACAACTGAATTAGCAAATGTTTCTGTTTATTTTCTTTAATATCACATTGACTGTTGCATCATCATCCTGCACCTGTTATATTAATCTTACAATTCAAAAGTAAATGCACATTGCTTTTAAGGGGGGCATCTTAACCCATCTTACCCTACTATATTAACCAATGATCCAATGAGACTGAATAGAAATACATTACCACACAATTTCTTCCACTAATAAATGATGGCTTTAAAACTGGTCACTTTTTCCATCATCTGTCAGTAGTTCTCAGTGGATTTTGTCAATAAAAACTGAGTTTTGTGATTGATTCTTGATGTAAACGACATTTCCCTTGGCCTTTCGGACGTGCAGAAATGTGCCTGTTAAACTGCACTAGCCTAAAACACTTTTCCACACCATCTCCAGAATCAAAGTCCCAGCTTGCACAGGCAAGCGCCCGTTTTGATGAATTAATGGATGTTATAAAATCTTATCATGTCCACTGTGTCCATTTGGTCTTCTAACAAGAGGTCATAGTGCAAGACATAGGCACCTTGCCAAAGGTGATAAAATTCCCAAATGGCCTTCTGAATCTAAATGAATATTTCTTGCGGAACACTGAGTGAGGCCATAAGAAAAGCATTTAAAGAAAGAGGAGTGACTGCTTAGATGAGCCTAGAGAATAGGATGGGGCTAGATTTAAAAAAATAATAATCCAAATAAGCCTTTTTATCACTCTATGTAGTTTAAAATACTGTTGTACAACAAAAGATGTTAACTATTGCAGTTCAGTGTGCACTGTACACTGATAACAGATTTATAGACTGGCCAAGTGCTTTCAAGTGTTGTTTAGAAGTTAGCAGACTGTTACGATGAGGGCTTTAGAGAAAAAAAAGAGAGAAAGCTGGATTTGCAAATGTCTGTGAGGTTCATGGCAATACGTTTTAAAAAAAAAAGAGTTTTAGGGGTTAAAATGGTTTGAGCATTTGCTAACAAATTCCTCAAATAACTATATTCTGCTTTGTTTTCCCAAATATTTGCCACTTATTACTTCCACTGAGTCAAAACACAGTTTCTGCTATCGTTTAAATGACCCAATTCTTTGCAAAGTGAAAACCCATATGAACCCATTTGATGCTATGTTGTGTTCTGTCATTATTAAGTTTGTACTCTGGATTATCTGTGACACTTTATATAGGATCCTATGGGTTGCATATGTTGCATACACTTTTTTGTTTTACTTGAAAAAAATATCACAAATAGTGGCTACACTGTAATCTTACAGCAACTAATCAGTCAAAATGACCACTAGCCACTGTAGTACACTGAGAGGTAGTTGTGTAGTGTACTGGTGAAGTTCAGGTCATGCGAGCAGACAGCCTTTGGCAACCACCATCTTGGCCTTCAGCATAATACAACCCCAGGATATCGATCAGAATATAGCATAAACGTCCAGCTTTGGAGCATGATTAAGACAGAGTGAGTGTGGTTAGTAATGACATGTCTCACAGAGGATTTTTCATTGCTCAGAGAGTGAGGGAAACACCTGTGCAAATGGAAGAATTTAAAACACTTAGAGTCATCTTTCTGCAACCTGCTCTGGTGCAATGACGGTCCATAGTACTCTTCCAAGTTCCAGAGTTGTCATAAAGGGGAAATCCCATACCAGCTACTGCTTCCAAACTGAGCTTGATTAGATTTTCAGACAGAGTGTAGCACAAAACCTTTGGGTCAAGTTGAAGTGTGTGGTGGAATAGTATGTGATTTTTTTCCCCCTTTATAATAGAACAGCCCTTATGTCAAAGCTGTAACCATGTTTTGAACATTGTCTGAATTGGGTTGAACTAAATTAAGGAAATAAAGGGATTTAAGGGAATAAAGAAAAAAAAGAATGGTAAAAGAACTTGAATTTACTGTAAAGTAATCCATTCACCATTTCTAAACTCAGTGTGACAAATGATTTTCTCTTATCATCTGGCCATGTTTATATCACTCTAGTACTGCCTTTGATACTACTGACACAATATTCTAATGGATGCTAGATCCTTTTCTTACTCTGTATCCAAACTCTGGTATAGTCTTCTTTTCAGGAGACAAACACAGGGGTGACTGATAAGAAAGAAGACCTTTACAAGCTTATTCATCCTATTCTGTAAACTGCTCCTTCTTTTGCACATCCTTGAGCGGAATCAAATTTTAAAAGTTACTAATGATGCTCTTCCATGTCAACACTTTCAACATACCAGAGGGGCGAGAGATTAAGAAGTTGGATGAGAATGGCAGTATTGCCCACTCTTCCTTTCTATAACAGCCAATTTTATGTGATTACAGAGGGAACACACAGCTATCACCACCATACATCTGGTACTGAAGGGGGGAAAGGCAATACACAAGGAAGTGGGGTGTAAGTAGCAGTATCGCCTACTCTCCACATCAATCAAGTTCTTCACTTGTGGTGGGAACAGACTGCTACCACCTCAGCACTCCCAGTAGTGACAAAATAAGGAATGAACAGACAAAAACTCTCTCTGCACACTAGCAGGGAGCCAGATAAAGAGTGGTATGGAATTAGTAGTAACGGGCATTCTTTCTGTTCGTACCTGCTATAATATGTAAAACAAGGAAAGCAATGTGAAATAAGGCAAGTACACCCATATTGCCTCCATGCCGCAAACTTACTGGAGAGGGTTTATTAACCAAATGAAGGCGTGGATCTATTTTTCTGAGGAGGGGAGGGATTTTGGAAGAGGACCTGTAGCAGGAGAATAACACAAAGTAGGTGACAGTGGGAGGAACCAGGGTGGCAATGACAGAGGAAGAAGCCAGGCAGGAGCCATGAGCAGGAGAAACCAGATGGGGATCTAGAACACAGCCAGGTCGGAGGTCCAAGGTGGAGTCGAGGGAGGGAAGAGCCATGGTGGAGAAGCCCTAAATGACACCATGGGGACAAACAATGCAGATGAAGCCACTGGAGGTGGAGACTCAAGTAGAACCGAGGAAACTGAGGCCTGATGATGAGGCAGAGATGATGGCTAGTGGGACCAAGATGGAGGCGGGGTTCGGCAGGCCGGGGTGAAGCCGGTGCAACCAAGTCAGAGCCGGAAAAAAAAGGTAGAGCCTGACGGAGCCAGATGGATGGAGGAACGAGGCACAGTCAGAGGAGTGGAAGACGGTGACAGAGGCAGCTGACCAAGGGAGAGTAAGAGGGACGAGGGAGCCTGACGAAGTCCAAGGACTGACAGAACCTGGTAAAGCAATGGAGGCATGGAGTCGAGGAGGAGCTGAAGGGTCAGAAGGCCCTGACTTTGCATAACTGTTTTTCTATGACCATTCACTAATATTCTAGTGAAATTAAATAGTGAAATTAAATGACAGTTTTTCCTTGAATTAGTGGTAATCTACTGGCAGCTCTGATTCCCAGCATGTTACTGTTTTTCTATAGTGTGTTGCCGTAAATTAATTACAGTTTTTTTATTACTGTTAAATTACATTTCATGCTGTTTTTTATCTTACATCTTTAACCCTTTAAAAATCACCATTTTCAAATGAACACTTATAATGTGTTCACACTACAGAGTGTTAAAGTAACACTGAAACAGTTCTGAAGTTAATGAGAAAACTGTGAGTGATAAACAATAGTTTATTTAGAAAAAAAGCATCAGCAACAATGAGAGCAGTAGACTGAAGACGTGAGAAGTACAGAATATTCGGCAGTGCAGGTGCAGAGTAATCCAGATCACACTGAGCAGTCCGTGAATGAAAGACAGCAGCCCCAACCGCAACATGGCAAAATGGACTCAGGTACTGGAGGACAGAGAGCAAACAGGACATGAAAAACAATGATCCAACAACAATCCACAGAAATGCCAGCCAGATCAAGGCAGAGCAAATGAGCTATACCTGTGACTCTGAATAGCTTGTCAGGTGTACGGTAACTAGCAACGCTGTCAACACAAGAAGTGTGACACATACACACACACAGAGAAATTAGCACAAGGATCAATGAACTGTGCCAGTACCCCTTCCCCTAAGAGTGCCTCCTGACTTCTCCCAGAACCTACCTAGCGATAAGAGAGTGATCCAATATATCCCTTGCAGGCACCCAAATTCTCTCCTCTGGACTGTAACCCTCCCAGTCCACCAAGTACTGGAATCTGTGTTCCCTCTGCCTGGAGTACAGAATACAGTTCACAGAATAAACAGGTTCCCCATCTACGTGCCACGACTTCAGATTCTAGACTGGGAAAAATAGGTGGCTGGTACCCTAAACTACACTCAAACAGAGACAGGCCCATGGCAGATACTGGTAATGAGTTATGTGCGTACTTAACCCATTAGAGCTGCTGGCTCCAAGAGGATGGATTCTGAGAGACCAAACATTGCAACATACGTTTTAGGTCTTGGTTGGCTCTCTCTGTATGACCATTACTCTGGGGATGAAACCCAGAAGAAAGACAGTCTCCCCCAACAAATGACAAAACTCCCTCCAAAATTTGGTTTCTCCTAAAGTCTAAGAACATCTCCACAGTTTTGAGTGTATTGAGCTCCAGGTTGTTAAGACTGCATGAGACAGCCAGCTCTTGAGGAGCCATCGGCAAACTTGAGGAGCTTGACAAAGGATCCTCTGAAGTGTAGTCATTTGTGGAGAGGAAGTAGAGCAGTGGGGAGAGAACACAACCCTGGAGGGTAGCTGGTGCTCCACTGACAGATGTAGGTGGGCATGGAGAGGTAATTTGGGCAGGAGTAGGTTTGGGATGATAGTGTTAAAAGCCGAGCTGAAGTCCACAAATAAAATCCTTACATAAGTCCCTGGTCTGTCTAGATGTTTCAGAACATAATGCAGTCCCATGTTGACTGCATCATCCACAGACCTGTTTGCTCTGTAGGCAAACTGGAGTGGATCCAGCAAGGGTAGTCAATTAATCCTGTAATTTCGGTTTCTTTGGGATGGGGATGATGGTAGAGCATTTGAAGCATGAAGTGACACACAGCTCCAATGATCTGTTGAAAATCTGTGTGAAGATGGGAGCCAGCTGGCCAGCACAGGATTTCAGACAGGCTGGTGTAACACAATCTGGGCCTGGTGATTTCTTCCTCTTCTGCATCCAGAAGACCTGGTGCACATCATCTTCGCTGATCTGAAGTGCAGGTGTGGGGGAGAGGGGGGTTGCAGGAGGTGTTAATGGTTGTGTGGTGTTCAGAGCGGGTGTGGGGTGTTTTTTCATACTTGAAATAAAACAAATTCAGATCGTCTGCCAGTTGATTCTCCACAGTGCTGTGGGATGGTGTCTTGTAGTTGGTAATGTCTTTCAGACATTTCCACACTGATGCTGAGTCACTGAAAGAGAACTGAATCCTTAACTTTTCAGGATAATTCCTCTTTGCCAGTCTGGTCTCCTTTACAAGTGTCTATTTGGCCTGTTTATACAAGACTTTATCCCCATTCCTGTAAGCATCTTCTTTGGCCTGACAGAGCTGTCTGAGTTTTGCAGTGAACCATGGTTTGTCATTGTTGTAAGATAAATGAGTCCTGGTAGGGATGCACATACATCATTATAAAAGTATCTAATTACCAGGGAAAGAAACTATTGTGTTTCTTTTTTAAAAAAAATTAAAATATGTCAAATGACTAGAATGCCCCCAATATAAAATATGGTAAATGAATAAAATATTTTACACTAATCTACACCATTTTAATGTTGTTGTGGGACAATGTAAGAGACACCTTCCAGGGGCTAAATATCATGATATTGGGGTCTCTTTAACCCGCGGACATGTTGTAAAACTTTTTTTTTTTGGGTGACCTTGGAAAGAACTAGACCATTATCTCTATTGTAATCACGCCCACGAGCGGAACCGCTTTTCAAATTTTAAACATCCACATGAGCCGTAAGTACACCCACATCACCTCCGTAAACAAACATGAACATTCATCAAGTTCATCAAGTCTCTCAAGAAAGAAAAACAGAGAAACAAAGCAATTGCATAATTTATTAATGCCACAATGCACTCTGGGAGTCAGTAATTCTGAGTAGCTGTACTAAGTCAAGAGTAAACCTAAAGTAAATGATCAAGTACCCCTTACTGTTCTTTTTTAGTTACTAGAACTATACTTAGCATTTGTCAGTATAACCAACACGTTCTCACCCCCAACTTGTCATATACTGACACTTGGTCAGGATCCTTTTGGCATCACTTCTTGACATACAGGGTACCCCTTTAGTGCCATTTTTCAACATACAGGGTCCTCCATTGGTTGAAATAAAAATGTAAATATATTAATGTAAACAGTCACAACAGTTTTATTAATATTACACTATTTACACATTTACGAGCACATAACCCAACCTCTGCCCCTAAACCTACTATTTGTCAATAAAACACAAGATACAACAGGCAGATACAACTACAGTCATAATTTATTTAAACAAAAAAATAATATTCCAAGTCTGCCAAGACAAAATGATACTATTCCTATTTCACTTTTCACTTCCATACCATTCCTTCCTCACTTTTTCTAAGTAAAGTCAACTTATTACATTTTACAGTGCAGAAACATTTAACTTGGATTAATAGTAACAGAGAACATCTACAAGCCAAGGGCAGGAGGGTGTGGCACGTGTTGGTCTGGAAGTGAGAATAAGTTTTATCAAGACAGGATGTTATGGTAGAACATAGTGTCAGTAGCTTCACTGACATCAAGAGGATTAATGAGGTGATGGGACACAGAGACCACAGAGGTAAGGTAATCTTACACCAGATTAGAAGTCGTTGGTGAGCGTGAAGGTAGTTTGACAGAGAACTGGAAAATTGGTCGAAGGGATTTAGTGGAGTCACAAGATGGTTGTCAGTGGTAGTTTCAAGTGTCAAGAACTGCAGTGAGATGCATTATCAAGAAGTTTAAAGAGACCAACACAGTGGAGAACAAGACGGGAAAAAACTTTGGAAAGACAACTAGTGAGAGAGGTTTCTAACGACCCAAGAACAACTGCCAAGACACTAGTGAATGACCGCCTAGCTCCTCGAATGAAGCGGGCAACTAGAGGGTGTTTCCCCACTGAAACTCCTTCAATCAGAGCATGGCAAGCCGAAATGGCAGCCACATAATTTCTGAGAGTACTAGGACGTATGCCTGAGGACATTTTGTCTTGCAGAAACTCCAGCACTGAAACAATCTGGCAGTGAACAGTCTGGAATTGATGTCTCAACGAAGACAGTCACTAGAGCCCTGCACAGGAATGAACTGCGAGGTTGCCGACCAAGAAGGACTCCACTTCTGAAGAAGAGACACCTCCAAGCTAGGTTTGCTAAGGGAAAACCTGGGGGAATGTGATGCATACTGGAAATGTGTCCTTTGGTCAGATGAGCTTTTTGGCCATAGAGATGTTGCCTATGTTTGGAGAAAGAAGGGAACACAGTTCCCACAGTGAAACCCCAAGAACACAGTTCCCACAGTGAAACACGGTGGTGGGACTATAATGCTGTGGGGATATTTCAGTGCATTTGGAACTAGGAATCTCATCAGGGTTGAAGGAAACATGAAAAAGGAAGACAATAAGAAGATTTTGAAAGACAACCTCAGACATTCTGCAAGAAAACTTGGTTTGGGTCGACATTTTGTCTTTCAGCATGATAACAACCCAAAGCATACCTCACTTCTGATGAAGAAATACCTCCAAATGAGCAAAGTGAGTGTACTTGACTGGCCTGCACAAAGCCCAGACTTGAATCCAATAGAAAATCTGTGGGGCACACTAAAGTCCAGAGTTTGTGCCAGAAGACCAACAAATCTGGAGGAGCTTGAGAGATTTTCTAAGGAAGAATGGGCTGTCATTCCTCAGGAGAAACTTGTTGAGAACTACAGCAAATGACAAAAGGCTGTTATCAAGCAAAAGGGATACACTATTGACTATTAACATCAGAGGGCTAAACATTTTGACCAGTAGACTTTTTACAATTCTTGGTTATACATTTATTTCTATTTGTTTTACAAACCTTCAAAGCTTCATGAATAAAGTATTATGTTTTAAAATGCTGTGTTGAAAAAACGTCTTTCTGTTAAACAACACTTGGGAGTTATTTGAAAAATAATGAAATATTTTATAAGGGGCTAATAATTTTGTCTTCAACTGTATATTATAGATTTGTATGATTCATCATCCTTTAGCCACAGCCATGCCTACAATGTGTGTGCTTCCATAAATGAAGCAGGTTCTTTACTGGCCTTTGACTTGAATGGTAAGAATGTTTCCAGGTCAGAAAATTGCAAACACACTATGCAGTGATAACACCCATGTCCACCTTAATGTGTGCCTATCAAACACATTTCCTAACAAAGCTGTTAGGCTGTTAAATATCTATATATATCTATATAAGTATTCTGTACAATCTTTTTAGCAGATTTGAAGAAACTGCAAACCTGAGAGTAGATTCCAGGAATAGTGCACAGCAGGGTTATTGCTCACACATTAGCTGTTTTTGCCAAACTATGTCAGACTAAGGCAAACATTAAGGTTGAGCTTAAAAACTGGCACTGTAAGAGAAGATATTGTCTGCTGAAATGGCTGACAATGGATTTGGGATTCCCTATGTGTCAAAGTAAAAATGAGTTACACCCAAAATAATGTCACCCATGTATATTTGTACAGCGACTGTGGTTAATACGTTTACAGAGCATTTTTTCATGTTAATTAAAACCACATAGCCATTTAAAATACTTTTCATATTTCAAACCTAATCCCTGACATCAAAATTTCTTGAACATATAAATACAGCTTGAGAAGCATCTCAGGAGCCTGTGGAAGTATTCACTTTTTAGCAGATCGTTTTAGAAGATTTTTGTCTCATATCTAAGCATTAACTTAACTTTTTTTTTTTGTCCAGTTGTCCATTTTCTTTCTCCCTTTTCTGTAATCTAATGACATGCACAGAAGTTTACTCCATCTAAAGTTAAATACCTATTCACATTTGATTCACGTCTGTTCTTTGCTTTGAATGACCACCTTTTGAATGAGGTATTCATATTAAAATGGGGTAAAAAAAATAGATTAAAATTAGTTAGTAATTAGTCATGTGGGAAAAAATAAAAAAGAATATACCTAAGTTATAGATATATGAAGGGGAACACGGTAAGAACCATGAGGAATACTGAGTAATGATGTCACAATTGTCACGAAGGAGACCCCCTGCCGGAGCACAGTCACAAACTACTCTGTCCTAGCCCGGACTGCGGAGCATGGAGGAGTTCACCTATAGGGGAACAACTGCGTCCATTAGGGCAGTGGTTTTCAAACCTGTTCTACCCCTGCTTTGCACATTTTGTATGTCTCTCTTATCAGCCACACCTAATTCAGGTCTTGCAGTGTCTTCTAATGAGCTGGTGAGTTGAAGCAAGAAGTGTTAGATGAGGGAGACATACAAAATGTGCAGGGCAGGGGTGCCTCCAAAACAGGTTTGAAAACCACTGCCCTAGGGGACACTTTGACCGGTGTCTGAAGCATATGTGAGAACATGCCAATCCCATTGGGCCATGCAGCCCGTAATGTTATTAGTAGGTCACCCAGAAGTAAAAGAGGGTGCCTGTAATGCTTCTTTGTCTGAAGAAGACATCACACAGGCAAGCCCAAGACATGACAAGGGACCAGGATATGCATAGTGGGTATTTTGTTTCCCAAAGTGTTCCCTAGGGGATGCAGTTTCTCATTCCCTCTCGGGGAACGTCTCGGGTTACTTGACTGTAACCCTGTTTCCTGAAAAAGCGGGAACGAGATGCTGCGCTGAATGCGCTAATGACAACGTCTTTTGTTCGACCGGTTGTTGAAGCATGTGTGTCAAACACGCCAAAGTTTGGCTTAAATAACCTCGGTCAGGTGACCGCACCCGATCACGGACACCTGAAGGTTATAAATAGATGCAACGCAGAAACATCCTCAGGTCAAATTTTTGTATGAAAGGACGTCCAGTCACGCTTACAGTGCGGCAATAAGGGCGCAGTATCTCGTTCCCGCTTTTTCAGGGAACAGGGTTACAGTCAAGTAACCCAAGGCGTTCCCTATCAAAAGCTACTCTCGATGCTGCACTGAATGCGCTAATGGGAACGAGAATACCAACGCCGCCGCACTAGAAGTGTCTGGACCCCCAGCGTTGTGTAGTGTGTGCGTTCAAACCATGAAGAGGTCTCAGACATTACTCTGGGATGTCAACTCAAGGACATGCGAGCCCGGAGTAGCATGGACATCCAAACTATAGAATCTAACAAATGTGTGCGGAGAGGACCAACCTGCTGCATCACACACTTGTTGCAAGGGCGCACCTATTGCTAAAGCCGTCGAAGATGCAACCCCTCTGGTTGAATGAGCCCTAACTCCTAGAGGCGAACTTACGACTTACGCCACTGGCTAGTGCGGTGGACGTAAATCTGGAGAGCACGTACTGGACACAGTAAGTGATGTTTCTCCTGCTCCGGTGTCGTGAATGGCGGAAGGCAGAAGGCTTCAAGAACGACCGGATTTATGGTCGAGAATGGAACTTTCGGAAGGTAACTAGGGTGAGGATGCAAAATAGCTTTTACCAGCCCAGGGGCAAAATCTAGGCAGGATGATGAGACTGACAGAGCCTGCAAATCCCCAATTCTCTTCAGAGACCCCTGTTGACGGACCTTGGCTAGAACTCCCGGGAGCAGAGCAATCGGAGTAAATGCATAAAGACGCAGTCTGGGCCACACATGGGCCATCGTGTCCAGACCCAGGGGAGCTGGAACCTGCTGCGCTAGCTCGTTCAAGCGGCGCGACCGCAGTCCGCCCTGGCGATTTATGTAAGAGACTACTGCTGTGTTGTCCACCCGCACTAGGACATGGTAGCCTCTCAACTGCTGGAGGAAGTATTTCAGGGCCAGAAATACAGCCTTCATTTTGAGGCAATTGATGTGCCATTCGAGAAGTTGACCTCTCCAGATCCCTTGAGCTGGACGACCATCTAAGACCGCTTCCCAACCCGTGAGGGATGCGTCTGTCGTTAGTATCTTGCGATGACAACACGGACCTAGAGTGGGACCCAAAGTCAGAAACCGGGGTCTGAACCACATAGATAGGGTACGAAGCCCTCGGCGCGTAACCCTTATTTGCCTCTGGGGATTGGCCCTCAGATGAAATCCCCTGGCTCTGAGCCACAACTGAAACGACCTCATGTGCAGGAGGTGCAAAGGTATCACCGTGGATGCAGCTGCCATGAGACCCAGCACTCTCTGAAAGTGATGAACAGTGACTTTCTGGCCTAGCTTGATGCTCTTTAGGGTGTTCAGAATGGATTCGATGCGTGCAGGAGACAGCTGTGCCTGCATCGTGGTCAAATCCCATACAACCCCCAAATACGTTGTCCTCTGAGCAGGGGAGAGAACGCTTTTCTTGGCATTGAGTCTCAACCCCAGTGATTCGAGATGAGCTAGGACAACATCCCGATGTCGAAGTGCAAGCTCTTGAGACTGAGCCAAAATCAGCCAGTCGTCTATGCCCTGGAGTCGTAGAGGAGCCAGAGCTGCATCCATGCATTTTGTGTATGTGCGGGGTGACAAGCCTTGGCCGAAAGGAAGAACCCAATACTGGTAAGCTTCCCCCCCCCCCCCCCCCCGAAAGCAAACCTCAGGAACTTCCTGTGTTGTGGCAATAATCCTATATGAAAATATGCGTCCTTTAGATCGTTTGTCACAAACCAAACGCCCGATTGGATTTGAGAAACAATAATTTTGATTGTTAGCATTTTGAACTTGTATGTTCTGAGATAACGGTTCAATGCTTGAAGATCTAAAATCGGACACAGCCCCCCATCTTTCTTGGGAACAAGAAAATACCGGCTGTAATAGCCTGACTGTCTATCTGGCAGGGGAACACGTTCTATGGCCCCTTTGTCCAGCAGAGTTTGCAATTCCTGTGTCAACAAATACAGATTAAGGGGGCATCCAATGACACCTGTGCAATGGGTAGTCTACTTGAAACCCTAACAGGGG
This sequence comes from Cirrhinus molitorella, assembly GCA_033026305.1. Classification (NCBI taxonomy): domain Eukaryota; kingdom Metazoa; phylum Chordata; class Actinopteri; order Cypriniformes; family Cyprinidae; genus Cirrhinus; species Cirrhinus molitorella. The sequence continues at coordinate 31,124,550 of CM065134.1, read as the reverse complement.
AGACAGCACAAGCATTAAGATAATAAGAACAGCATATCAAATGGAACTATCCTAAGACAGCTACAAACCTCCAGCAAGGCTGCTATAAGTGAGCGGCCTACCTAACACTCTCTAATAGAGGGGTGGCACCACTATGCTAGGCAAAAAGTGAACCTTAGGGGGCCACCTACTTAAAGCCCCTTCCTTCACGGAGGAAGACCAACTCTGCTACAAAAAATATAGGCAGGAAAGCTCACAATACAGAAGCTTGACATAGCTAGGTCGGCTCTCTATTTAGAAACCCTCTAAAGTAGGGAAGGTTGCCCAACCCAGATTAGAGAAGGGAGCAAGGAACCCTGCTTAAAACCCAAAACATTTAGAGGGAGCATCTCGCTACAACTTGTAGATAAGTGAACAAGAACTTAAATCTCCCATGCCCTCTACAGTCCCGGGCTCAAACAAAAAGGTGGCCGCAGGACTGAAGGACTGAAACGCAGTGTGTAAATCTCAACTAACACCACTCGAGAGAGAGTCAAGCTCACTATTGAACAACACTGCCTCTGAGAACCAGACCAACAGTAGGCGTATCATGAGTAGCACAAAACCTACCAAGAACATCATTAGTCTAGTATCAAGGCCAGATGTAGACAGCAGCCAGGTGAAACACTCAAGGGGAGGAAGAGGGACAACAGCGAGTACTAAGGAGAGTAACAGATTGGCGGCTATCGGCACGCTTCTTCTTCTTCTTTTTCTTCTTCAATCATCTTCCTGAGATTCCCTCACACCTCCTGCATACTCTACTCCTGGCCCTGGCCACACTAGATTTCTTGTCCTGTCTGCGATCCTAAGACTGAGATGGACCAGCCCCCTAGAGGTTTTGGGAGATGATCTAGTATGGCGAGGGATGTATTATTTTCAGATTGCGCCCTTGCCCCCTTAAACTTTTCGACGACCGCCTCAACAGATCTGCCAAAAAGCCCAGAAGGCAAGACCTGAGAAAGTTCTTCTTCCTCCCGATGTCCGCTAGATTCAACCACAGATGACATCATCAACCCGGCCGATTGCAGCAGCTGCTTGCTTGGTGGTGCAGAGACCGAGATCTGTGGTGTGGCGTAGCTCTTCCACAGCCTCAGGGGCCAAACCCTTACCTTCATCTTGATCTTTCAGCTCTCTTTCAGCTTGACCTGTTCCCACACAACTAGTGGATGCAGAAAAGGAACAACTCCAAAGATAGGGGATGCAGTGTGGCGTTCCCTTGAGGGAGGGAACCAGGGACTTTGCAAGACTGGCACACTGTAAACTGCTATAGCAAACACTGCCAAGTATTTGAATGTTGAGCAGCAAGCTCATTGGCTGTTGATGCAACAGAAAACAACCAACTGTGCCTTAGTCCATGACTGAACTTTGAATTTCAGTTAATAAAATGAAACAAAAATAAAATATTTACTATAAAAATAAAGTCTCTAAAACTTTTAAAGTTGCTACTGTATTTTTTATAGGCCTCATTTATAAAATGTTGTGCAGAAACCATCTTAAATTTGATCTTATGATCATCCCTCAAATATGTGTACGTGCAATTCATAGAATAAACATATCTGCAGGAAATGCATGTTCGCCTCTCTTTCAGGTGTGAAATCTATGAATTGAAAATTATCTTGAACTTGCACGCAACTGAATGGTTTCAGCTCTCTGTCTTGTAAACGACTTCTAATTAATGTCATTAACATATAAAGGAACATGGTGTGAGCTAAAGTGAGTGTTTTAGCTAAAGTGAGGATTAGCTTTTTTACAGTCACAGTGTCTGATTTATCAATCATGCATTGGGTTACTTTCAGATTTATCAGAGATGTTTGCCTAGTGAACATAATTTCCATGCAGGTGCATCAGTGCTAATCAGAAAGCATAAAGCAAACTGGCTTAATATGAACATTCATGGTCTTAAAGGAAAGCATTGCCCTATGAAACTGTCATTTTACATCTGATGGGACAATTTCAGGCCCCCATTAGGATTCGTGTCCAACTGGCTGATAATTCCTCTTCTAGAACGGGCCAAAAAATATGTCAAACAATGTCAAGGACACATTCCTGGACTCAGAAACTTCATCCGTCTTGCCGCCTCACGGCATACCTGACCAAAAACACATCTTAGCTTCGACCCTCTGGAGAGCCGAGATGACGTCTGTGATACATAAATAAAAACAGTATATGGAAACGAAGGACTGCAGTCCCTTTATGTCTGTAGACAGACTCTTAGGCCTGAGGATCTGCAGTTATGCGATTAGGCAAAGGAAATAATAAAGCAATTTTGCATATAACTTGTCTTACCTCCTTCCTCTGAAATCTCTAAAGCTGACAGCCTTTGGAAAGAACAAAAAGTACTGCGAAAGTTTGTGAACTTTATGTTGGCTTGATAAAGTTTTGTTTCAGAATTCTGGAAACCTGACCAATATTTATTCATCCTTAAGACACAGTTCACTGGGTTTGTTAGCTTTGCTTCAAGCAGTAGGAAAGGAGCCAGCAGTAGCAAATGACTGAAATACTGTGGTGATGAAAGACAAAAACTAAGATACAAGCAAATGAAGCAGGGCATTGGTGTACACAACAAGGACATACATCATTTGTACTACATGTAGCTGTTACCCAAGTTAGAAGTTGTATTACATTCTGTACAAACCACTAGCGCACAGTGGACTTCTGAAACCAAGAGCCAAAATCCTGTCTCTGTGTTTGGGTAAATTCATACATTTGTTGCTTGCTGTAGGATTGAATGCGTTTACGCTATCAGCTACCAGTCCTATCATAATTTATATAATCATGATATTTATTAAAATCAAGCCACAGCAATTTTTTTTAAAACATGTTTTACATTGATTAAAAAACAATAACTGCACTGCTCATGGTGAATGTGTAGTAATGCTAACTTGTATTCATTTTCAGAAATCGACTTGAACAAGTGTTAATTCAGTATAATTTGCACTTTACACACTGTTTCATCAAATATTCAGTAATATGCTGTATAGTTCATATACTCCGGCCTCTCAGTTCAAACAGTGAGAACGAGAGGACGCAGGCATCCGTCAGCGCATGAGGCCTGTCTCTGGATACGGGGCCGAGAGCATGTTCGCATGCATCACTGTACCGTTCTCCTGCCAAGCATGAGAAAAACATTTCCTTGCAATTCCAAGACTCTGACCTCTTTTGTACGAGGTGGATTAATGCGGCTCAGAGAGGAGACCGGGGGGTGAGGTTACCCCAAAAACATTGGAAAATCAGGTCATGCATGGAGAACGTTACCAATTGTCGTCATCTCCTGTCTGTCAGAGTCATCCGCCCCAAAACACGGTACATTGAGAAATGATCCTTATAAAGCGTCCGTCCAGTCACGACTTGGTCGTCTACCAAGACATTAGGGTTGTTTTCAGCTTTGAGCATGGGCCAGGATGACATTGCATGTGTTCTCATCGTATTCCACTCAGTCATTATCCGCTTGGCCATGGACGTTTTTACGGCAGACCGCACATGTTTTTGGAGCATATGGATAGTGTCGGCCACACAAATGTGTGTATGAAAATCTGACAAGCTTTCCTGGGCGATACATCTCTCGTAGACGCAAGCATTTCAAACACCTTCTTGTTTAAGTCTTGGGCCTGACAGGTTGTTTGCTGCAGTCACAGAGGCTTGTGAAATATTTTGTTCATTTTTTATCAGCAAATGTCAAAAAGATGATCAGCCACATTCGTCAGGATTACAAATATACAGTCTCGATCGCGTGCCATCAATCACAGCGCCACGTTCGCTCGTTCTTCTCCAAAAGGGCCAAACAATATCTCCTGTTCAGATGAGTAAGGGCAGCAGCTGGTTTGCCATCAAAAGGAGAGAAAGGCATCATTAAGTGAAGCATGTCACAAAGAGTTCAACGTGCCAATTCGCCTACGTAAAGCGTCTGCCATTCGACGCGGAAACCCGATCTTAACCCTGACACATCAGCATGTGGTCTGTGATGTTTGGCCTAGAGAACAGCCTGTCTAGCTGCCACGAGACGCGGTTTACTCATGAAATCACCGTGATCAGCCCCGGTACTACACATGGAAAGCGGTGCAGCATCTGCTTTATTCTGACACAAATCAAAGCCTTTTTGTTCTATCGCTCACGCCTTTGTTTTGTACATTAATGGCTATAAGAAGCGAGGATGGAATAATGGTGCCGTTCCATACGGATATACTTCCCGCCAACTTTGCGACAGCGAGCATAATATTTACAAAGATTATCCACGTGAAAATTTGGTATTGAAAATGTAACTGAACCATGGAAATAAACACAGTTTCAGTATTTTGAAAACATATAAACAAAGACAACATCACAAAAAATTATTTACAGTTCTGCATTGACAAAGTCACTAATCAAATGACATTGACATCTTACATACAGTCAGATTTGATTGCTTTCATTGAAGCGCAAGATGCAGCATTCTCAAATCATTCTGGAGAACATGATGTGACGCCCCTGTCGGCCGTTACTTGATTGTTTCTCATTCCTTTCGTGTGTGTCTGTGTGTTTACTTACAGGTATTTGGCTGACTAATGTAGGATTGGGAATACCAGCATGCCGCCTCAAATTGTTATGCTAATAAAACCTTTGGCAGTTTTGTTTGTATCATTTGTAGGGGGGGGGAAGGGGGTGAGCAAAAGGATAACTGGAGGAACATGATATGAATAACATATATTCAGGGACTAGTTTAACCAAAAATGAAAATTCTGTCAATATTTGCTCACCTCGTGTGATTTTATAGCTGTCCGGCTTAATGTGAGCAAAGGAGGTTTAACAAAACACAAAAGAATTCTTACAGAACATTCTCGCTTAAATTTCTGTGAATGAGGTCTGTCGCTATTGAGCAACAGACCCCTAAGCACTGTGAAAGCAGTCCATATGACTTGTGACCCATATTTCTCAACTCATTAATGTTTCTGCATATTCAAATGTGATGCATGGCAATCCGTAAAGAGTTGTATTGCATCATCTTGACTAACCATGTATGAATGTACTCAGGGCCGGCGCTAGCCATTTGGGTGCCCTAAGCACAAATGCTTGGTGGTGCCCCCCCAAACCAACCACCCAATACCACCAAAGGAATAACAACGATTCAGAATTTCTTAGTTAGGTTCTCTTTACTTCCAAAATAACTGCTGCAAATAAATAATTTTACATTGGCACCAAACATGAAAAGAAATAAATAATATAAAGGTTAAAATTATAATTATTAATTATTACTAAAAACACAGATTTGGAACGGAACAATGTAAACACAGAAAGTTAAAAGTGCAAAAAAAAGTTTAAAGTGCAAATAACAGGATAAGTATGAATTTTCTGAAGTATGAATTTTAAAGTGTAAATTTTAAACTGCAAATAACCATACAAAATATTCAGTGATTCTACTGAAATGCATTTTTGATTGAACCATCATACAAAAATATTGCACACATTAGTCTATTATATAGGCCTATGTGTCACTGGAACATTTAAAATTCAAAAGTCTATTTTACCTTTAAAAGAGGTCTGATGAGGCACAATATAATAATTCTGTACATAATTTGACAACTCTGTGAGTATGAAAATATACAAACACTGAGATTGTGGTTTGTTAATCTATAAATCTATAAATTAATATGGATTCAAGTTAGAAAATACTCAAACTAATATCAGATCGTTGAGGTAAATGCAGTCAGAGGTCATTTTCATCTCTCTCACGTAAAAAAAAAGGTTTGCTGTGAAATACCAGCATAATAAATCAAATAGACTAAAGAATATTTATTCATATTTGCAGAAAAATATTATTATTAATGACTGTTGGAAATGTGTTCCAGCAAATATGCTTTTAAAAATTATGTAGGAATTTATTCTCCAGTAAATCACTGAGTCATGTTTCGTGTTTTACCTGCTATCTGACACATGCACACGCAAGGGCTACAAAACTAACATTTTTATTTAAAACATTGTCTTACCTGCAAGCGACGTGCGAGCATCATCCCGCTGTCTTTTCTTTTTCCTTTTTTCCGCCCCCGACTCTTGGTGCCTTTTCGAGGCTATGTCGGTGTCTCGTGTCTGCCAATTTGCCAAAAGTGCCACTGCCAAATTTGACATTGATTGAGGCATAATCGAACATACCACTGGGAGGTGGGGAAGGGGGGCACCAGAGGGAGACTGGAGAGAGGGCCGCACAGGAGATTCACCTTTTCTCGGCTAATTTGGTCTAGGCCTATATTTTATATTGCTTTTGTATATCAACATGCTTTAGACATATTTTATTTGTTATTTATACTAGTAGCCTGTTGTGATTTTTCACTACCCAGATTTTTTGGTGCCCCCCCAGGCACTTGGTGCCCTACGCGCAGTGCGTGGTGTGCGTGTGCGGAGCGCCGGCGCTGAATGTACTCAAATGAGACCTACAGGCTGTGACAGAGGGAAGGATTTGCAATAAATAACGAGTCTCTCGTATGACTTCAGAACAGTGTGCAAGTTGCACAGACAGTGGTGTTGATATGGTGTTTGCTTGGTTCATTTGTAATGCACTTTCGTTGGGTGGAATAGAGCAGTGTGAACATTCTTCTAAACATATTCTGTGTTTCAAATCAGAAAAGAAAGTCATGAAAGCATTCAAACTGTATACAGCCTGCTAAAGTCCACTGTAGTGAAATTGTATCCCAAATTTATTGTGTATCTTAGAATGCTGCCTTACTTTTAAACGCTTTATACCTTGGCATGACATTTGTTGACAGAGACGTTGTCCTCTGGTCTATTAAAAGTCATTGGTTTTATGTCACCATTTACCTTACCAAGAGGTCTTGAACAAACAAATGAAATCTTACAGTGCCCTCAATTGAAAGCTAGTTATTGTCTTTGGCTTGGTTGACTATGACAGAACATGAGCTGTACAGCCACACCATGTCATGAGCAAACCTTTCATGATTTATTGCATGCTACACTTTTCCATTCGACGCTTGCCTTATGACTAAACGACACCTTGTTTTTCTGGGGCGCCAATGTCATACGTATCCAACGGGTTGATGTATAGTTGTGTTCTTCTGTGTTTTCAGACAACAGATTTGCTTCATTTTCAGACCTTTGGCGATGGCTGAAGAGGAAGATGAATGCGTACGTGTGTGTGCCATGCTAGTTTCTGCTCTGCGGTTCTGTGTCAGAATTCTCTGATGGATATTCAAAGTGAGCCAAAGCAGATAAGCTTCTTTGGCCAAAGCCTGCTGACATTGTCTGGAAACATGGTTACTTGAGACGTTGTAAACCCCATATTGCCAGTCCACTGGCTTTAAAAGCACACAATTTTCACTTTATGAAAGTCAAATGAGCCCAAAAGACAAATCCATCTTGAGCTCTTTGTTCTGAAGGGTAATTCAGTTTTAAACAGGAAATTCTGGAAGTTCCTGTCACCTTCAGAAACTCTGACTCCATTCCAAGCACGTTCCATTGTTTGAAAAAAAAAAAAGGCTGGAAAACAATGAAAAACACACGAGTGCACCTCAGAGGTGCTTTGTTGAGCTAATGAAAGCTTAGAGACGGGTAGTCAGTTCCTCTAAAGATTTTAAACACACGTTGAAGACTGTGAACTTTGGAAAACATAAACCTACAGATACAGCAAATGCTTGAAATGGAACAAATGGAGCTGTTCACACAAGACATGTTTTTGCATTAAAAATATGTACACGCAGTGCAATGAATAGTTCAAAGCTAAGATACAGTCTCTAATAAATGCATCACTAATGCCGTGATTGTCAAAGATGTCTGTTCAGTGCATGTTCAAATATTAACACAAGCATGCATACTTTTGCATACTTTTTTTTCAAGAATATGTGAATGGTTCCCTCCTGTGATTGGTTACAATGGTGTTGAGTCAACAACTAGTGTTGCTAGATGGTTTCTGGTTAACTAGTAATTGAAGAGCCCACCCCCATGTCTCTATGCAAGAGCAAATTGTTGCATTTTCAGGCTACAAATGGCAAAAGGCAGTTCTGGCAATAAATTTAGTATATAAATAATAATGATGATGATAATAAACTATAACCAAACCGCACACACAATGTTAACAATACATTTATATTTACATCATTTAGATAATTAGTTTGCGTGACAAGAAATTCTGGTGTCCGGGGGCCCTTCTGCAATTTGTGCAAATGAGGACCTTTCCAGGAAAAACACTAATCTAAATGTTGTATTTCTGACTCACGACTATAACTATTTCAGTTCATTATAAAGCAGTTTAATGCTGCCATGCCTAAAAAATTAAAAATTAAAAACTCATGGTTAAGTTCATTTTAAGAGCTCTCCCAACTGTAACACTTCTCTAAAAAGTAACACTACCTTGTTTTGTCATTCAACCAATAAATTTGTCAACAACAGGTTTCCTGTTCAGCAGATTTTTTAACCTACAAAACAAAAACATACAGGATTAGGGATGTAATGATGCACCTAGAGCCAGTTGAAAATCGATAAAAAATATGTGACGGTTCAAGTCAGTTGAAATGTTCGATCATGATCATTCGATCATTCGATCACGAATCATGGAGGTTTGGGTTTATATGAATGTATCTCTAAAGGGTGCCTTCAAAATAGTTTAGATTGTGCTTTCTTTTCATCTTACCTCTGTACAATGCACATTAAAGCAGTGTTTATAAGCGAAGCACTGCTTTGTTTACAGTGCTAACCAAGGAAACGCTGTAGTGCTGCTGTTCCATAAGTGCCACCTACTGTCAGAGAGTGAATTTGCATCTTATCAGCCCATGTGCTGCTAATGTTTTCATTCAGATGTTTTATGTAGTAGTGTTACACAAAGCTAAGTCAGAAATTCAGAAAATATTAAAAAAATTATAATCTAATTTAAATCAAAAACTGATGTTGCATGTACACTGTAAAAAAATTACATTTTTAAAAATTGTGGAAACTGTGGCTTAACAAATGGCTTCCCAATAATTATCCCCAAACAAAAAAAAAATGCATAGTAATTTTAGCTGAAGGTCTCAAGTTAAAATTAAATATATATATTTATATATATAAAAATCTGTGTTTGCATAACAAGCCCTGCAGCAAAAAAAATCATGCTCACCAGAACCTACAAATTAGTTGATCAGCGCTTTGGGGGTAGCCTCCTTGGTTGCCAGACCCCCGATACATTACTGCAACCCCTGGACCCATTGGTCCTTCTGTGCAGGAGGTTTTCTATGGAAATTCCTCCTGAGCTAGCTCTAAGGAGCAGTAGCTCTGTACGGTGGTGGTATCTTTAAGACCATGCTGGGAGTCATGGTGGATAAGTATGATCCTTTTCTTTTCAGTTATAGAACTGGTATCTATTTGTCAGCCACTTAGGCTTGTGTTGCAGTATGTACGGTTGGGTTTGTGTGTTCCTCCTATGATTCAGATAGGACCTCCCTGTTGGTCGTGGGACCCCCGGTTGCTCCTGGATGCCTACCATTCTGGGTCTGGCCACCAGATTCTGCAACCGAATTGCTAGGTGTTACGGAGGTAGGTTTCGTTGGCCATATTATATTACTGCAACCCCAGGGCCTGTTGGTCCTTCTATTCAGGTAACCTCCAGCATGGCATATTTTCTCTCACCAAGTAACTTAGGACTTGCAGTCCTTCTTCCAAGTGAGCTCTCTGAAGTTTCACTTCACACGATGCCCTGGACATCCCTGGCTGGACACCTCGCATTAAGAGGCTACTTTTCTGTTACTCTACCCATGTGCTTGTGCAATCTTAATGCATCCATTGGAGTGGGGACCCCCTCTCATTTGAGGACAGAGCGGCTCTCCCCAAGCCTTACATTAGTGGTCTAGTGAGTCGCTCCTCCGTGGACAAGGCTTAATTCCTTCTTTTCCACTGGGATATTGATAAAGGTGTTTCTGCAGAAACCCTTTTGAGTGTTGACTCTGAGGAGCAACTAAATAGGGTCCTAGGGAGGCTAGAATAGGGTCCATGTTTTCAATTGAGATAGCACAGACCACTATGGGTTGGTAATAGCTAATGCCCCTCTTTGGCAGGGCATGGCGATGCTCCCCTCTCTGCTACCCATCGCTAGGTACTACAGGTGTAGTTTCCTGGATCGCTGGATTACTGTCACATCACTGCAACCCTAGGTCCTTCTATTCAGGCTCCCTACCCAGTGGCATTGCTTTGAGGAGCCGCCTGTCTGGCTTTCCCCTGGGTCGGAGCTTCTATTTCTGAGGCATAGAACATCTTCACCTTCTATTTCCACTCAGTGAATCTCTGACTGAATTTTACTGTCCTTCCGGAGCTTGAGTGAAAAGCGTTTCTGCGGAAACCCTCCCTGAATCTGGCTCTGAGGACCAGTAGCTCTTTAGGTTGGACCTGTGGATGTAGCGCCACAGTTGGTTACCCTGAGGCTCTCCTCCCTGAAGGGCTGGCCTAGGTGCTTGCCTCAGTCCCAAGACTGTAGGCACTGGTGCACTTCATATCACATGAGTTATTTCAGCTCATTTCTTAGAACGATCGATTCCCCCTCAAAGCTGAATCTCGTTCTGATATAGGATTTCGTAGCACGCTGTCCTAGGACAGAATGGGTGGGTCCTCCTCTCCACTGAGGGTTAGGCTCTTACCCTACGGCTGCTGAATGCTCTATTATGACTTCATCGGATTAATCGGCCACTTGCTGCCGCCCAATGGGTTTTCACCTTCCATTACATTGGCATGTACGGAGGTTGTTTACCCTATTTGGGTATCTAAGGCCCTTGGCCTTCTGGACCTCTTACAATCAACATCCTAGGTCACTGGAACTCTTTCTCAGCACTTGTAATGTATTTCTGACATTAGATGAGCATGGCAGTGCTCCCCTTGTCAAAGAAACAGGGTCGTTTTAAACACACCATCTTTGGGCAAAAAGGGCAGGCCCTTCTCTCTTTAAAGATTAGATCCCTACCCTATGGCTGCTGAATGCTGCATGACACCTCATTGGATTAGTCGGACGCTTGCATTTAGGGCCCTAAGCATTTTTGATACAAGTTTATAAATCTTTTTTTTTTTTTTTTTTACCAAAAGATGACATACATTTAATAAAGTTAGAAAAATGTCATTACAAAGGTTAAAAAAGGAGCCAAATATCACCTTCATAATGTCACTGTCACTGTTCCTAATTTTTTTTTAGTGTATTGACTATATATATATATGTTGCTCTAAGTTGGCCTCTTTAAGAGAGCAAGGATGGGGAGGGGCATGTTAGTGATATAAACCAGGGAAGGGGAAGTTTAAGTTAGATTGCTCCAGGTGCTGGCTGAAGAAGTATGTTCTGTTCTGTGTTGTATCTACTCAGTAAAGAGTTTCCGAACACTTCTGCCTCCTGTTATTCAAAGTATCTTACAGTAATGTTATCTTTTAAAAACATTTTTGTAAAATGTAAACTATTAAATATACTCTACAAATCATGCAATACTGTACCAGTAAATAAGAAGTGTATGGGCTTAACTAAACAGGCCAATTAGAGACATTTTTTAGAGACAAGAAGTCATTAATGATGCTCACATGCAAATTTACACACAACTTACCTTTAATTTGGCCGGAATTGCAGGTGTCTGTCTTAATATACAAGGAGGTTTAAAGAAAATATGAAATAAATTGTTAATAAATGTTATTATAGATTATAAAGGGTTTTATAATTAAATACACCTGAAAGGTTATCTATAATTACCATTATTAAAAGCTGAATAATCAATCAAAGTCTACGGATTAATCAGTGAAAAAAAATCAACGATTAGTCGATTAATCATTCTAATAATCATTAGATTAATCAATTATCAAAATAATAATTTGTTGCAGCCCTAGTTACAAACCTGTAAGACCTTCATTCATCTTCAGAACACAAATTAAGATATTTTTGATGAAATCCGAGAGCTCTCTGACCCTCCATAGTAAGCTATGCAACTTACACATTTAAGTTTGAGAACAGTAAGAAAGACATCATTAATTATTTATCTATGTATTTATTCACAGAATAATAATATCCAAAGTGTGATGGTGCTTCCATATTGGTTTGCAGGTCATTAAAAAGTAAGATGCAGTTTCATGAGCTCAGAGTATCTCTTGTGAGATTTTTTTTGCACTTTTGTAAACATATGTAAATGTTTAATATTAACATTTAATATGTGAAGTGTATGGTAATGTTCAGGTGATGTTACACTAAACTTTGGTTGAAGTAACCTCACATAAATTCTCACAATTCATGGTGTTTTTGACAATTTCACATGTGTTTGTGAATGAATTAATGTATACGGTGTAATTCATCAGCTTTGCGTAGCTTATGGGAATTAAAATGCATGACTTTGTAAGGTATACTGTGTAGAAATTTCAGTGTACAGTGTATTTATTATTTTAAGGTATTTTCACAATATTGTTGTAGATTTGATTGAAAAAAAAAATTAAAATGTGGCAGTGTTTAGTGCATCATCATTTAATATATATATATATATATATATATATATATATATAATTTTTCTTTTGGGACAAGAGGGAATAAACAATTCAGCAAGGTGGCTTCAGTAAAATAAATTTACCAATATAAATTTTTAGATTAGGTAAAACAAAAAATGTATACTGTTACTATTTTAAATACTTAATTATTCCAGTAACAGGGTTTTGTCACAGTACATGAGGAAAAGGAGGGTAAGACGAAGATGAATACAATGCAAAATTTGTAATAATAATCCACAGGAAAATCCAACAAGAGGGTAATCACACATGTACACAGTATAAACGAGACCGGACACAAAGCATGGAACTCAAACAACTTATAAAGAGTGACTAATTATACACAGACAGGTGAGGGTGATTAACTGATAATGACATGACAAGGACAGGGACAGGAACATAACCAGACAAACAGGAACTGGAAGGAACCAAAACACAACAGAGCTAAACCAATATGGGAGACAGATTCAAAAACACAGCATAATTGTGACAGATCGCCCTCCTCCCGGAAAGTGACCTTGCGCCGTAGAAGGACCAACAGTGAAGGGAGTGCAGGGTTCAGGAGAAGGGCAGGCAGGAGGAGCCACAGAGGAAACAGGAGGGACTATGGAGGAGTAGACTGAGGGAGGAGCCAAGGAGGATTCCTGGAGGACCAGATGCAGGAGGAGTCAGGCGAGACCCAGGCCGCAGCCATGATGCTGGCCCATGGTGGAGACGATGAAGGGAGGCCAACCGATGGCGGCAGAGCAGGTGGTGGAGGAGCCCGAGGCTGAGACAAAGAGCAGATGAGCCAGGGCGACACAAAGGATCTGGAGGGCCAAGGCAGAGCAGATGGCTGCCGGCGACTGAGGGGGAGATTCGGAATGGAGTCCCGAGGCAATGGCGGGCTGGATTTGGGAACAGGATTGCTCTCTGTGCTGGAAGTGGGGACAGGAGCCCTCTCTGGACTGGACATGGGAACAGGATTTCTCTCTGGGCTGGAAGTGGGAACAGGAGCCCTCTCTGGGCTGGAAGTGGGAACAGGAGCCCTCTCTGGGCTGGACGTGGGAACAGGAGCACAGTCTGAACTGGACGTGGGAACAGGAGCCCAATCTGAACTGGACATGGGAACAGGAGCCCTTTCTAGGTTGGACGTGGGAATAGGAGCTCTATCAGGGCTGGGAACAGGAGCCCTCTCTGGGCTGGACATGGGAACAGGAGCCCTATCAGGGCTGGGAACTCAAGCCCTCTCTGGGCTGGACATGGGAACAGGAGCCCTATCTGGGCTGAACGTGGGAACAGGAGCCCAATCTGAACTGGACGTGGGAACAGGAGCCCAATCTGAACTGGACGTGGGAACAGGAGCCCTTTCTAGGTTGAACGTGGGAATAGGAGCTCTATCAGGGCTGGGAACAGGAGCCCTCTCTGGGCTGGACATGGGAACAGGAGCCCTATCAGGGCTGGGAGCTCAAGCCCTCTCTGGGCTGGACATGGGAACAGGAGCCCTCTCTGGGCTAGAAGTGGGAACAGGAGACCTTTTTGGGCTAGACGTGGGAACAGGAGCCCAATCTGAACTGGACGTGGGAACAGGAGCCCAATCTGAACAGGACGTGGGAACAGGAGCCCGTTCTAGGTTGGACGTGGGAATAGGAGCTCTATCAGGGCTGGGAACAGGAGCTCTCTCTGGGCTGGACATGGGAACAGGAGCCCTATCTGGGCTGGACGTGGGAACAGGAGCCCAATCTGAACTGGACATGGGAACAGGAGCCCAATCTGAACTGGACGTGGGAACAGGAGCCCTTTCTAGGTTGGACGTGGGAATAGGAGCTCTATCAGGGCTGGGAAGAGGAGCCCTCTCTGGGCTGGACATGGGAACAGGAGCCCAATCTGGACTGGAAGTGGGAACAGGAGCCCTTTCTAGGTTGGACGTGGGAATAGGAGCCCTATCAGGGCTGGGAGCTCGAGCCCTCTCTGGGCTGGACATGGGAACAGGAGCCCTCTCTGGGCTAGAAGTGGGAACAGGAGACCTTTTTGGGCTGGACGTGGGAACAGGAGTCCCCTCTGGGTTCTGATAGTATACGCAGCTCTGGCTCTGTGGCGATCTTCAGTCTGTTGCTCTATCATGCAATGGCTCGTCTCTTGCGGAATTCTCCGGCTCTTTGTCAATGGTGGGCTCAGGCTGACGCTCAGCACAAGGAGATGGTGGGCTGGGCTCTGGGTCGGGAGTGGAACGTCTTTGTGGAGTGGACACTGGTGAGAAACGGATCTCCTTTTTGTACAGAAAATGGAAAGGAAAACATAAATAAACTTGTTGTCAATCAAGTGTCCTGTCACGGTTAGCTGCTGTAAAGGAGCGAAGGAACGAGGAGATACAGATGGACACGTAGCACAGGGGTAGCGACATTAGACACCAAAACACAGGGCTTAAGTAACTAAATGACACACACCTGAAATCAATGGAACACAATGGGAACAGGAACATAGAAAAACACAGGGAGAAACTATAGGTCACATGGCACATGGGGAGGGAAAACACGACAAAACAGGTCCATATTCCTGACAGTTGCATGTAACATTTGTTTTGTTCTGATTCTGTTTTGAGTTTGTGTAAATACAACTATATTGCTGCACCCTGATCCTTCACCTGCTCCTTATTTGCAACCATTTTGTGACAAACAGCATATCCAGCCAATTATTATATTGCGTAAATAGTGTAATTATTGTGTTGTGTGATCTAGTTTTTGATTTGTTTAGTTGTGTAATTAGTGTGCATTATTTTCTAAACAATCAAAAACCTGATGCAGCAGCTGTAAGGAATCACTTCAGAAAGAGAGCGCAAATGCCTCATCTGTCTGTTGCCTAATGAGAGTTCTCACATCACAGTGCGCACCGATCACAGCTATGATATCATGAGCATTGCACGCTCCAACACATGGCGTATTCGGCACATGACTCAAGAATCATATTATGCCACACATTTACACATTTCCCACATGGATCTTTGTTTCCAAATAAACAGAGGCAAGGGACAGGCCGTGGTCCGAGCAGGATGAGCTCACCCTTCCCTGAGATCACCGCATTCAGCTTGACATCCATAACGTTCCACAGGAATGTCGACAGAGCGCTTCCAACTCAGAAACCAGCGAATTATGCACTTATGATGCGTAAGCGCTTTGGCTGGATGCATAAACACACTTAACATAATTTTTCATGTTGATCTGTTGCTGAAAAACAGCTGTGATCATCTTAGCTTTATCCCATCCTGCCTGCACATGTGCACTTTTGCATATTTAAACATTCAAGAATCAATGGCATTTGGCATTGTGGCACTATGTTGTGGAGTTTTTAAAGGAAATGCAAATGAGATTTCAGAGTTTCGGTCAAGGGTCAGATTTTCTTTCACTGAGTCCATTTATGACTTCAGAATAGTGTTTGTATGCTCACTTTAAGTGTAGTGTGCAAGTATGGTATTCTGACTCTGTCACTTTAGCACAACTGCACTATGTTTGATCAGTGAGAACGTGAAGTTGGGTTATGAATAAAGGTTTATCTTGTTATGAAAATCCCAGAGGTCTTTGATGCCCTGAGATTTCACAGAGTAGTGGAGACATCATAAACAAGAGAAAGGGAACAGGCATAAGGGGTTTACTGTTTAATGAGGCAAGTTAGTTGAGGAGTAGCTTAACAACAGCATTGTTGTTAATGTAGATTGCATTAGTAAGAAACAAGGGTGCGTTCATTTATATCAGGTGGTGCATCCTGCTGTTGTCATTTAGCTGAAATGAGCTGGCCTATTTATGACACGGTTTTTATCACATTGTTTCTTTCATGTTGTAAGCGTTTAATTGGTGTCAGCATACTGCCATGACTTGGCAGAGGATTGCTTTTCCACAGACTGTAGATTCAAGTTAGCCAAGTATGTTTGTTCAGAAATCGCAGCACTCCCCATCTGTCCACAGGCTGTCAATAGCCACAAATTGTTTCCAGAGACATAGTATTTAAAAGCTCAAAGTGTTGTTCCCTGAATAGGGTTAATCTATCGCTTGACCGTTCACGTTTTTGAACCATTCCCACCAGTTAGAAAGCATGTGATTGTGAGTTATAATCATTGTGATTATGATTGCAATCTTACAATTGTTATTGAAAATAAAAGTAAAATGGACTGCGGATGCTGTATTATAACAGACTGGAGCTTTGCCTGAATGTCAGAGCCAGCACTTTCCAAACGCCAAGACCCTTCTAGCGAAAATCCAGTTTTGAAACATACTGTGTATGTATGTTATAAACAACAGGATCGAAAGAAATATTGTTTTCCAAATTGGAAACATATTTTGTTTAAACCTTTAAATTTCCAAATGTATTAAAAAATCTGCTTTCACGTCCAAGAAAATGTAAAAACGATATTGTCATTATCAAAACATATTTTTTATTTAATCTGGGGGATACCAGGGAAAATGACAGAGGCATTTTGCAACTTGTTTGCTTTATTAAAATAAAATGGTTAGTTAGTTTGTTTGTTTTATTTTAAATGCTGAAGTGAAACGTGGTTTGGGGAAAAAAGTTGAAGACACTGCAAATCACTTTAGGAACTATTCTTTGCTGAAATACATTTGATTTTTACTTAAAAAAAAAAAAAAAAAAAAAATTCTTTTTTTTGCTGTATGGTGGACAGCATTAATTCATTTTGTATTTTCAAGTCTTCTCCAGTGATGTAATGTAACAAAGTAATAATACTTTGTTACAGTATACTTAAATATTTTTGGGGGAGTATCTGTACTTTACTTTTTACTAGTTTTTATTTTTCAGCCTACTTTTACTTTTACTTCACTACATCTCCTAATTAAAATGTATAATTTTACTCCGATACATTTCCCAGAGGCATACACGTTACTTACTACAAAATAGTCAGAAGAACACTGACTGCAGGAATCAGTGGTCTGGTGCTTGCAAGTTAGACTCCTAAAAACACCTTTGCTCATGTGCAAACAAGCGCACGCACAACCGCAGATGATTAATTTCCCACTCAAGTCGAGTCTGTGGTGTGCGATATACAGTATATCTTCTGCGATAATATGGTAAGTGTTGTAATGACATGCAATCTGACATTATCAAGTAGGCTATATCACCAAATCACACACAGAGAGCACGCATGTTGATTTATTAGTCTAATAAAAAGAAAATTCCAGGCACTCCACTGCAAAAAATGCTTTTCTCACTTAGATTTTTTGTCTTGTTTCCAGCCAAAATATCTAAAAACTCACTTAATTTTGACTTCTTTTGTCTGAAAACAAGACAATAATTTTTACTTGTCTAGAAAATCCTTCTTGATTTAAGAATTTTTAGATATTTTGGCTGGAAACAAGACAAAAAAAAATCTAAGTGAAAAAGGCATTTTTTCCAGTGTCTAAATCGTGGGTGGCAAAAACGCTCCTGTAAGCTTTTTATATTTAGATAATTTAATATAGTTAAACTTAATCTATATCACACAAAGAGTCATTTTATACCAGTTTAGTAAAGCAATAAGTGACTTACATTTTAGACATAATATTGCTTGTTTTTGTTCAATTTTGCCAACAAAAATAGTTCCAAACAAAGATCACAGCACTGTTTTGCGTCTCTGGGCAATGGGCGGTGTTTACTTATTGAATCAATCAGCTTTAAACTAATTGGTTGATAAAAATTATTCAGTGATTCACTCATTAACGCAGTCAAATGCTTTTTTCCCTAACAAAAGCAACACTCAATGCTTCGTATCAATATGCTAATATAAGTCACAATATGGTGATTATAAAGGGAAAGAGAAGAACCTAAACCTTTACTCACCCTCAAGCCATCCTAGGTGTATCTGACTTTCTTCTTCCAGACGAGCACAAAATAATACCCACTATCCACCACCATTATAAAGCTTGGAAGAGCCAGGATAAATTTAAAAACAACTGTCAGAGTTGTTTTTAAATTTATCCTGGCTCTTCCAAGCTTTATAATGGTGGTGGATAGTGGGTATTATTTTGAAGCTCCAAAAAAGCACATATATCCATCGTAAAATTAACCCATACACCTCAGGGGGTTAACACATGTCTTCTGAAGTGGATCCATGGGTTTTTATAACAAAAATATTTATATTTTTAAAATTATAAACTCAAATCACTGACTTCCGGGAACAGCCGTATGCGTGTTCGTGAGTTCCTCCAGTTCAAACAAATAAGGCTGTGCAAAAAAACTCTTCTTCTCTTATAGTGAAATCCGCTGACATTTATTTTACTTCGACTTTTAATTCGTTACCTTACGTTTCTTATCACCTGAGCTTACACTACGAATGGCTTACATCATACGTCGAGTCAGAGGTCAGGAAGAAGCCGGAACTCGACTCTTGTGAAGGCGCATACAGCCGTTGCCGGAAGTCAGTGATTTAAACTTGTAATTTTAAAAAATATAAATATTTCTGTTACAAAAACCCATGGATCCACTTCAAAAGACATGTGTTAACCCCCGGAGGCATATGGATTAGTTTTACGATGGATATATGCGCTCTTTGGAGCTTCCAAATAATAGCCACTATCCACCACCATTATAAAGCTTGGAAGAGCCAGAATAAATTTTAAAACAACTCCGACTGTGTTCATCTGGAAGAAGAAAGTCATATACACCTAAGATGGCCTGAGGGTGAGTAAATCATGGGGTAATTTTCAATTTTGGGTGAACTATTCCTTTAAGGATAGCTCTACATTACAGTTCATAATTAGTTAACACCTTTAAAAAATCATTAGTATGTGATGAATTAGGTATTAATTTAGGCATTAGTACATGATTATCCATGCACCCTTATTGCAAAGTGTTACCAAGATATCTGTACTTTCACTTAAGTATGGCTTTCAGGTACTTTATACACCACTGGTCTTCTCCAGGGCCATCATTTATCAACAATGCGTAGAAAAGTTTCTATATGTTGCCCTACGAATGAAATTTAGAATGTGTTTAAGTAAAAAATAAATTCATATTTATCAAATGTGCGTACGCGGTTCTTACGCACACCATAGTAAGTAATCATTGTTGATAAATCCCACATGTTCTTAAGCACCATGCTTATTCACATTCATAGTCATTTGCATTCAGAAGGAAAGGAAAAGGAAATACCTTTCCTTTTGACCCATACTCAGAATTCGTGCTCTGTATTTAACCCATCCAAGTGCACACACACACCCCCCACCAACAATCCCTGCCAAACCTGGGACTTGAACTCACAACCTTTCAGTTACAAGTCCGACTCTAACCATTAGGCCACGGCTGCCCCTTAAATAAAGAAACACCTCCAATAAAACATAAATGTTGACAACACCTCACGTGAATGTATATTGGCCTCCCTGAAATCATGGCAAAGAAAGCAGTACCGATCGAGAAGCCATTCTGTGCTCTCACTAAACAGATCAGCGCACTCTTTGAAAACGCGTTCTCTGCACAGCATGGTTTGCTGAATCTTCCAGGAAAGCGAGATCAGTCATGACACTATAGCTACATTTCAAATGACTTCATTTGACTTGATGACTTCATTATTGCAAGGCAATAAATAAATAAAATGAAATAAAAAGGCTTATCTTACATAGTATTTTTGCCTTGTTTCTAGTTAAAATAGCTAAAAATGGGAGGGGCAGGTCTTCAAATCCTCATGAAAGCCATTTTAGGGCCATGTTAATAAACCTCACAAGTAATTACTGTGATTCACCATGATGTCTTTCCTGGTTTTTGATTGAATGTGAGATGTAATGTGTGTTTTGAAAACAAAAGTCTAGACATGTTTAGCTTTTAAGTTAAATACAGGATTTAATGTGGGTAAACATCTAATTTGTTGTTTATAGACCACTCACTTTCTTCAGTTATTCTCATCAGCTATTACTGAAAAAACTTTCACAAACTGCATAAAAATTGTGTGCTAACCTCATCATCACAGATCCCTCTCAAATATTGTGCATACTTTACATATATAATTCATGCAACATTACGTTAACGACCATAACATTTTAATTAATCTTTATAAAATCGCAAAGCCCCCAAAGCAGAGGCCAATTATTTTCAACACTTGACATTGTAAGGAGTGGAAAAGTATTTCTAACACACCTTGTTCTCCATCATATGAATGGTCGCTTCTGCTGATATGTTTTGTAGCTAACGTGAGGAAGGAAAACCTTAAAAAGCCTGGATTTGGTTGACGGAGCAGTACACAGCTGACTGCAGGCATCGCACGTTCAGTTTCACTGATAAAACCTGGTCTCGTCAAGCTTGTGAATGTGGTGTATTTTCTCACATGGCAGACACTGTTGCTTTAAGAGCTGATAACAGTCCGCGTTAGCTGGTCCTGGCCAAGCAAAGCAAAGGAGAAATAGAATATGCAGACTGACAGCCAAATGACTCTGGAGGGGTGTGGGATGTGTTGAAGATCCACCCAAAATGCTTGAGGAGGTAAAAGACGCCTTTTTAAAAATGACCCTCGGCTCATGCTCCTTAATGGATGGCCATCCAGCTTTTTCCTGGGCTCTTCAGAAGACGTATTAGAGCAGATGTTTGCACAGCTGCTGCTGTCAGAGGTAAAGTCTGGACTGCTGCCTCACTTCTACAGTGCATGAGGAATGAGACTCACACATCACCCTCGGCTTCTTGTGAAATGCTCTCGCCTCGTTTCGGACAGCTCACAGACTGGTTTTGATGTTGGCTAACGAGCCAGCTTTTCTGCAATATGCTTTGCAACTCCTAATTATCTTGACAAAAGACTTATAAAGTGACATGGAAGATCTCAGTGGCCAAGAATGACAAGTGTCCTACCTTTTTTTTTTTTTTTAAATTGTTTCTAGCAACTTATCAGTCAAAGAAAATTGACACATCCTTTCTTTTTCAAAGTTAGATTTGAAGGTATTGAGAGAAGCACCCTATCCAATCCTTAATCTTATTACAGGTTGACAGAAAACTGTCTGAACAGCCCTTCTTTCTGCTCCAATCACACAATTGCACATATAGTACTTTTATCTTTTTCCTATCACATGAATTAGTCAGAAGAAAGCACTAATCTATTGGGTCACAATAGAAAAAAATAAAGGGAACACTTAATCATCACAGTATAACTCACAGTTAAACTTCAGGGACATCCGGGCAGGAAGCAGAAGTGATTGTGAATCAGTTTCTGGAGAGACAACAGCACTACAACCCCAAAAAGGGAATGGTTTTGCAGGTGGTGGTCACAGACTATTGCGCTCTTGCTATACTTTATGACTGATTTGTCTGTAGTTTTGTGTTTTGTTAGGATCTTCCACACTTCTTGCAGCATGAGGCAGTACCTGCGACCCAATCAGGCTGCACAAGCAGTCCAGCACATCTATGCATGCCTTCACAAGGAGGTTTGGTCTTCCTCCCAGCACAGTCTCAAGAGCATAGATTAGATCCTTGGAGATAAGCCACTACACAAGGAGGAGGCATGAGGCCCGGATGTCCTTTTGTGGGACCTGTGCTCACAGCCCAGCATTGGGCAGCTTGAATGGCATTTAGCAGAGAACAGCAGAATTGCACCCCTTTCTCTTCATAGATTCCATTCATCTAGATCCCATGTGTGATTTATGTGTCCCTTAACTTTTTTTTTAAGCAGTGTATTATATCTAGATAAATAAGTATACTCCATTGTGCAATACTGTAACTCCTGCATGTGTAACCCTTCCACTTGGGTCCTACTCGTACCCGCTCCGAGAGAGTGTCGGGCATGGGAGGTGGGCGCACTAACAAGGAGGCTAAAGACTGCAGCCTCTAGCGTCAGTTGCTAGTGCACCTCTTGAGATCAGGGGAGTGAGGTTTACCTGCACAGCACCTGCAACTAGCCTCCGTTACACTCACCCCCCAAAACCTCACTTCCATCCGGGTCACCGCAGGGATTGGGGTAGGGGTTTATTTTTTCTAATGTTATATTTTTGTACACGCCATGTAAAATACTTACATTTTCTCAAGAGACTGGATTGGAACCTTTTTGTTTTCTAGTCTTCTTATTGGTCATTTGAAACACTTAAGTGCTTGATGTACAATGATCTAAAGCCAATGAGAACAAGATTCACAAGCTTGGTTCTTAAGATCTTAAGCCGTGTGTTTATTATTTTAGAACATTTTATAGAAGGAAAAGACGATGCAGTGGTTGGACAGACTGTTTGCATGAGAAAACATAGTTTGTTGAAATTACTGCAGGGTTGCCAGCTTTGCTTGCCTGGCTGAAATGAGATTTTGATGACTGACCGCATACCCCTATTCGGATCCAGCAATTTACCCTTATGCCTTATGTGGTAGAGTTTGGTAAAGTTAGGTAGCTTTAGATAGATAGATGTTGACATGGCACTTGTTGCATAGAAAGTCATATATTCACTCCTTTTAAAAGAATAACTGTTAGGAATTTTTCCTGAAAATGTAGGCCCTACTCTTTATTATCTTGGGTGAATATTATGATGCATGACAAAAAGACTTATTTTAGTCACAAAACAGTTATTGACAGCGCATGACAATGAAATTATCACCCGCTGTAGCGGTCTGGCCAAACATTTATTAGCTTTTGTCACAATTAGCAAGCGTTAAATTTGTTAAACACCCGTCTTACATCTGTTTCTTTTTTTTCTCTGTCTGGTTCTGGTACAGAATCGTTCTGTTTGATCATTTGAGTAGATTCAAGAAAATCCATTCTGTTTTGGACAAAACAAGTAGAGTGGTGGGAAAGTCCTATGATCATATTTATTTAGCATTTTCCTGTTATTTGGTGTGGGATTTAAATGGGTCGCGTGGGAACGTGAAGTGTGTTTCTTACTCTACAACCCTGATTACTGATATCTGACATATCTTTTCCACACCTCTCTATAATACTGCCCAAATGCAGAATTTACATTGACTGAGGCCCCCGTGATGTAGATATAGACCAGAACATCATAGAGACTTTGGATGGCCACATAGACCACCCCTAGCAAACACATGGCGCTAGCAATGCCAAGATCATGGATTCGACTCCCACAAAGTGCAGGAACTGATAAACTAAAACTTGAATGCAATGTAAGTGACTTTGGATAAAAAGCATCTGCCAAATATAAATGTGTAAATGTTTCCACTGTGCAGAACTCCAGCGCAGCGCTGGAGGAAAAACATTGACATTTTAAGAATCTAGTTAACACTGATTAAATCAGTCCCCGGTAATTTCATTTCTATGAAGAGTCCTGCTTTAAACCGCATGGCGAAGCTCATGTTTCTACAGACACTCTTTCTTTCTCTAGCAGAAGCATCATTTGGCCTGGTGTTTGTGTTGCAGCTGATTTTGTTGCATGTTTCGTAAGAATCTGTTTAAAAAACTAAAAGTCTGGCACGGCCATAACATGACATTATTCTTTCTGTCCCTTCCATTTACAGATGAGTAATTATAACAATAAGGCTTGTGCCGTCCAACACTCTCGTAACATCACTCCTAACCACGTAAACAGGTAACAGGCAGACAGACAGATGCATCATCACAAGTACAGATATCATTAAACAGGAAAAAGATAAATCATTTCAGCCTGACCGAATTGTTTCCAGGTGGAAGTCTGCGTTGTGTTGCTGGAGAGAAACGCAGGATGGGTTTACAAACATTTCTATTATCCTCATCTGACACAACAAGATGACGCTACGTCTGCGAGAGCAGCGGAGCCCTTACATGGTGTTTGGGCCGAGTGCGTGTTACTAGCACAACAGGCAGCTTTTGCTTTTGCACGAATATCTTGAGCTCAGAAACTTTAGTCTGCTGGCATAAGCATAGTCCAGACATGCGGAATTCCATATTTCACTTTTGAGGAATGGTATCAGATGGGATTAGGTTCGGTCCAGCTCAGCTTTCCCAAGAGAATCTGGCCAAGCGCGCTCAACTCAGGCCTGAAGTATCCCTGCAATCCAGCGCGCGATACCTCTCTTAACGCTCCCCCTGGACGCCAGAGCTAATGAGTGATGCAGACAGAGTCCAACACTTGCAGGGGGAAAAAAGCTAGTGTAAAAAAAAATGGCTGCACTTTCCTATGTGATTTAGTAGGCCTGTTGGGATGCCTAGCCAAGTTTGAACACATTTAATCAATCAATATAATATTCACACCAGCATATGTTATTGTCCAGTGCTTTTCCTCAAATGGGCCAGAGTTTCAGGGTGAAGCTCGGTTTCTCTCAATAACCTGTACATACCATTGAAGCTCACGAAACCTGCTACAACTGCAAACCGCATTTTGGTGAATATGATTTACAGCTGCTAGACGTGGGCGGTGAAATTTAAGCATTTATTGCTCTGTTAGAACACGCAGTGCACACAAAATTGTAATGATTCACATACTGTTTGATAGTTCACCCAAAAATGAATATTGATGGTAGCCATCATTTACTCACTCCCATGTCATGTTCTTTTTGAACACAAAAAAGTAGAATGTCCATGCTGATTTTCCATACATTAACGCACAATGAAGAATCACAGAGAAGCACCATAAAAGCAGTTCAATCACTTAAGCGCTACATTACAAGGTTTCTGAAGCCAGACAATAGATTTTTAATGTCCGCAAGTTTGACATTCTGCTGCTGGTTTTAAAAGTGCACGTATGACATTTAAGAGCTACAGTGGAAATGACTTTTGTTTGTTCTGCGCACAAAGGCTTTGTTTGACCTCAGAAGATGTAGCTGCTCAATGCTTTCATGTTTCTTTTCTGTCATCTTTTCATGCTCCACTGCACCTGTCACACTTGTTTTATGGAAAAGAACAGTATGAACATTCAGTTAAACATGAAAATACATGTTTAGAACAACAGAAAGATGAGCAAACGATGAGTTTTCATTGCTGGACAATCTATTCCTTTGATTCAGTTTCTTACGAATGCTAGTAATGTGGCTAAAGCTCTCCTGTTGGTCTAAACATTTCCATATTCTGAAGCATAAAAGAATCTTTTGGCCAAGAATCCCTCTTTGATGTGATTTATATTTTAGGATTAAAGCAAATCCCTCCAAAGGATCCTGCTGAATTCCAGGGGTGGCGAGCATTCTTGTCAAGTCAAAAATACAAGCTCTCCTGCACATGATGAACTCATCTCTAGATCTGCTTTTCTGATAGAGACCCGGGATCACGCTGAGCACTCCGGTGACGGCTGCTGTGATATGAGCGATTCCATCAACATCTAGGATTACCAAAAGGACACAAGACACAGAACTGGCCAATTTTTGACATTTGATCTGTTCACTAATCTAAGCAAAGACAGAGTAGTAAAGCACCGGGACGATGTGCATTGGTCATCATGCCGTGATCGTCGGCAGATCTCTCACACAGACTGGACAGCACTAAGCACACACATACAAAACAGCCATAAATAAGCAAGACCTGGCAGAGAACACAGTAACAATAGGGCTTATTGTACACAAAGACAAAAAAGGCAACAAAGGACACCGGCGGAGCCAACCTAATGGAACCAATTAACAATGAAACTACAAAGGCACTCCAAACTGTATAATTTGGGGGGTTGTAACCCAAAGGTCACAGGTTTGAGTCTCGGTACTAGAGGGAATTATAGGTGGGGAGAGTGAATGTACAGCGCTCACTTCCACCTCGCCTGAGGTGAGACCCTTGAGCAAGGCATCGAACCTCCAACTGCTCCCCAGGCACTGCAGCAAAAATGGCTGCCCACTGCTCTGGGTGTGTGTTCACTGTGTGTGTGCAATTGAATGGGTGAAATGCAGAGCACAAATTTCAAGTATGGGACACAGATCCTGTTCTTTCCTTTAAAACCAGCACAGGAAACCAAGAAACAAAAACTTCAACATAAAAGTCCAAACAAAAAAGTAAGGAGCATGTAACATAAGGAGCAGATTCCAAAAGCTCAATGAAAAACAGTTCAGGTGGAGGACACTAGGAGAGGGGAAAGAGGTTGTGTCTGTGAGGTGAAAGAGGGCCTGGAGACACAGGGGCACTGGCAGTGTGGGAAACCACCAGAATGTCACAGGTGGAGCAAGACGGCAGAGTCAGAGAATCAGGGGCCCAAGTCGGAGAGGCTGTAAAATTGCGGATCAAGGATAAGATGGAGACCACCACAGCAGATGGAGCCAGCTAAGATTGAAGCCAGCAAACCAGTGGACCAAAGCAGAGGAAGTAAGGGATCACACCAAAGATGGAGAAAACCATGGTGGAGCCAGTGGAGATGGAAACCAAGGCTTGTTCTGTATCAGAAGTAGGATGGTTGCTGGGGAGTAGTAGTGAGCTTTTTTTTTTTTTTGGTGCAAGCAGCAAAGGTTAAATAGGCTCTAAAATAGTTCTGAATGCTCAGGTGAAGGAAAGCGTTAATGGGGAAGCTGTTGAAGAAACAAAGGCTGATCAGAAAGAAATCATAAGTCTGCTGAAGATACAGTGGTTGGACAATGAAACTGAAACACTGGCCAATATAGTGTTGGAGGTTTCATGGCTTTATTTGCGCAGCCTGGTGGCCAGTCTTCACTTATTGCACATTCCATCAGTAAGAGCAAAGTGTGAAGGTTGACTATGTGCACCCAATGGTTCAGACATTGTACCCTAAAGCTGGTGCCATGTATAAGGGTGATAATGCATAATACACACAGCAAGACTGGTGACAGAGAGGTTTGATGAACATGAAAGTAAAGTTGAACATCTCCTATGGCCTGCACAGTCACCAGATCTGAATATTATTGAGGCACTTTGGGATGTTTTGGAGGAGCGAGTATTCAGAGTTGTTTACCGTGTTAAAGAGTTGGATTCTCATGCTAAACATGGCCAAAGTTTAAAAAAATAATTTGTACGAATGGCAGAGAATTTCTGTGCCGAAAATCATTTGGGGTTGGTACAAGTTTAGGCTCTTTTTTTTTCGATCGTGGATCTAATGACGTAGACGATGGTGGAACTCCTTATATGAGCATTTCTCCTGGAAAAAAGTGCGCCTGCGCACAAGTCGACCAGAGCGAGAAAAGACGCGCCCATCAAAGCGCTTCATTCGGCTGCACTGCTGCAAGGGATTAACTCGGGAAGAATGTCTCTAAAGAAGTGTTTTGGTTGTAAGGCAAAGATAACTTTGCTCAGCTTCCCGAAGAACCCAGCATTACGTAAACAGTAGATGCTGTTCGTTTTTCCGAGGCAGCAATGGAGTTTTGCAAGTGTGTTTGTTGACGAACGTTTCATAAACAAGGCCCAGTTCGATGCTGGATTTGCAAATTGTTTTATACTGAAAGTCCCAGCAATAAAAGATCCTGGTCATGATTCAGAACTGCAGATGATAAGTGAAACGACATCAAATGTCTTTGTTTTATTGGCAATCCGAGCGTGAGTGCTCGTCAAACTTAGCTCCGCCCATGGCGCGAGTCCAGAAGCTCAGCTGTTTTGAGAGAATCTTTTATAACTATGATACAAACTAAAGACTTTTTGGAGATATAAAGAATGTAGTACTACTCTATAGGTACTCATGATTAAAATGAGATTGGGTGAAACTGTGTTTGTTATGCCCCCTTTAAACATTTTATCACTATGTTTTGGAGAATTGCAGCATGTCAATGACCTACAACTGACAGTTAGATATAGGCATGTTTATGTACACATGGACATAAATGATTTATTCAATTATGTCAAGGTTTAAAGGGTTCAGACAAAAATGAACATTCTGTCATCATTTACTCATCCTCAAGTTGTTCCACACCTGTATTTATTTCTTTGTTCTCTTGAGCACAAAAGAAGATCATTTGAAGAATGTGGGTAACCAAACAGTTTCTGGTCCCAGTTGATTTCCATAGTCATAGTCATTTTTCATGAAACAGATGAAACAGAGAGGTTCCTACCTTTTCTATGACACAAGTGAAAACACACAATTTAATGCATATTAATGCAAAATAACCTCCATCCAAGGTTTTGACATCCATCCTTTCTACATGCTGTTACTTTTATCACTCCCCTCTACACTCTTACATGTTCTTCTTGCAAAACCTTCACAGAAAGTCTTAAAACATGCAGTTTGTATGTTTATTAAGCCGTTTCCTACAAGAATGGTGGTGTGGTTTTAGTGTTTATTATCCTTGTGGTGACATTTGGTCCCAATCAGGCATGGAAATGAACTTTTTCACTTTAGAGCCAATGAATTCTATTTGCCAAAATATCAAAAATAAACCAGATTATCAGTCACAGTTAAGAGTGAAGTAAATAACTGATTATCTGCCCTATTAGTGTGATGATAGAGCGAAACCATCTAGCTGAGTGTGCTATACAGCACACGTGATAGGTTTCTGACAGGTTTGCAGCGTGCAACATTAACCATACGGCGGCAGGCGGAAGCAATCTTCTCTAAGTTCATCTTGTGCCATAAACTTTTTGGCTTATTAACTCAAATGCTAATCAAAAGTACTGTGGCTTGATTCCAGCAGTTCCTGTTTTGCAAAACTCCAGAATCCCCTGCGGTGGACCAAAGAACTCTGCAGAGATGCTGTAAAATGATTAGCATATGGGAAACAAATGACTCTTGACTGATTGTGTGATGAATGGCATGACCTGTAAGTGATTAAATTGTGATTTGTTCATTTAATAGTGTGATAAATTAATGTATATGTATATTTGTTATGCCTCCACCAGGCTCTGCTTTCTCTCACTTGCACCTGTAACCATTCACATGCACAATCAAACACTGCACATATATATATAAACCTTCCACCACCACACAGTCAGTGTCTCGACTGCGCTGCATCTCACAGTAGTGTTCCTTACTTCTACAGACCACTTCTGTTGTTATTGTTTTCCCTCTGTGTTTACTGCATCTACTCAGGAGGTGTTTATACCAACAGAAAGTGCTTTATGCATGGTGGCCGTTCATTTACACAACAACAGTGTTTTGGGGCCTAAAAACACAAACTTTTAAAAACAGGTTGCAAAGTGCAAATGTTTGAAAACGGTACTGTTATCTTTACAATGCAAACTACAAAAAAGTGAATTTGTAAAAACGGTGACGTCATTACGTCTTGTGTATATTACGTGTTCACTTTATAGGTGTATCCACAGGTGCGTAGTAAAAAACACGAAGGAAAACTTTTCAGTTTTTAGTACATTGTTGACATGTAAACATACCCTCAGGTTTACTTACCTGTTGCCTCACCTGTATCTGATCATTTTCATAGTATAGTTAGAACAATTAACTAACTTTAACCTGCTCAGCAAGATTTTATTCAGACTTTATTCAGCCATGACAGGTGTTGACCTGAAGGAGAAAAACTGTTTGAACGGCCACTAAAGCGCCCCTTGTGGTAATATGTGAATTCAGCATGTGCTTGTTGTGAACTGCTTCGACAGATTTCTGAATGCAATAATAATGTGTGAAGGTGTTTGCATCCCATTCTTTTATAAATGATTACAGGGCCCGAGTGTTGCATGGACTGCATGAACTTTGCAGACACTGCACATGAAACAATGTTCAATCCAAATGGTGAAAGTGGGAAATATAAGCTCGCTGTTCTCGTGAGTCACTCGGGACAGGCCAAATCACTCCCAGGTCCACGCCAGCATGTTTTCGGAGCCTTTGGTGGACCTGTGTGCCCAGCTGTGTGCTGCGGTCCACCCGTGCCAAGCTCCTGATTGAAGCCCGTAGATCCACGTGCCAAGAATCACAACTGCTGGAATGCCTGCGCTGGAACGGCTCGGCTCGCTCCATTCCTCTCTAAGTGACCATAAAAGGCTGAGAGGATTGTTCAAAAGAAAGCGGAGCGCATGCAGGAGGAAAAGGTTCAAAGGCGTTTCTTGTAATCTAAGGTAACACGAATAAAGGTTTGATAGAGGCTACTTCCGAACATGTCATGTGAGAGATTTAACACTCCGTTTGTGCTGAAAGGTCACAAAATGTGAGAATGCACCTTTTTACTGGTGTTTTAGTTATGAGGAAGGTGGTCGAAAAGTTATAGATTCCTGCAAAATCCCTTTGAGCCGAGTCAGCTCACTGTGCATCCATTTTGCCAAGGCAGATATTTTCAGGACAACACAAGTGCAGCTAAAGAGATGGAGGTTTGACTGGTTAGCGCTACCACTGGCAGACACCATAACTACACCTGCTGTTTGGAACCGTTGAGTCACATGACATTTAATGTTTTTGAGGTCAAATGATTGCCTCAAAAACAACTGTTAATAGGTGTGTTCGACTTGAAGCATGGCTACAGACGGCAGTCAACGAGATCAGCTGGTTACAGTTGGGGCAGAGTTGAAAACGTACCTGTCAAGTCAGAAACTTTCTGCTCTAGTAGTGCACACTCATGCAGTGTTTGCGTACTCTATCACAGATTAAGTGAATAAAATGCAGTATTTGTCAAATACACAGGTGTTTCAGAAATGTTTTCATAAGCAACATAAACACTTTTTATATACTGTTTAATAAAGCACCATCAGTTCAAGAATAAGCTTAAGCATAAACATATACTATTTAAATACTAATAAAGTGGGGGTATATGTGCTTTTATCTTTGTTTTATGATAAACGTGACTCAATATAACATTGCGACTACAGTAAAAAAGCTGATACTGTTCTAAAAACACAGATTTGTGGCCATTATTGGAATTAAAAAGGTTAGAATCAACATGAAACACACGTGATGTCATGGCATGAATTTGGCCAAACCTGAAACAGCTGTCATCATCAAAGCTCCTGCAGCCACTCTGTAGAAACTGCGGCGACTGAGTTAGCCGGCTGGTCTCAAATCGCTATCGCGGTACTTTGCCGTCGTGCCGTGCCGTCGGCAAAACTAAATTTTTAACCGGCATACACTGCTTTAAGTCAGAATTTGATCAAGCTGCGCAGTGCTGCCTTAATAAAATTTGCTAATTCACAAGATCAATACATCCTTTATTAAACTGCTTTTGAATTTAACGCATCCATATGGACGTGTCGAAATGCTGAATCAATTCATTCACTTCTAAAGGCCCTTTCACAACAAGAACGATAACAATAACTATAACTATAAAAATAATAACTATAACTATAAAGATACTTCTCTTCAATATCGCCTGCTATTTCAAATGCACACAGCCTTTAAATTTGAATGAAGTCTAATTCGTTTTCAGTATTTTGTCGTTCATCAGCTGTAAAAAAAAAAAATAAAATAAACATTCTGAAAGTGATCCCAATGATATTGTTGCCCTGTATCGTTATCATTATAGTTGTGGTGTGAACTCTGCTTTTCTCTTAAATTTGAATCGTTATCATTATCATTGTCGTTATCGTTATTGGTGTGACCAGGCCTTAACAGTAGAGGGCAGAGTGTCACGTTATTAAAGAGGAAGTTCAAGCATTTAGACGAGTAACAAAGGAAAAAGTAGCTGCATTCTAAATACTTTTATGCCACTGATCAGGCTTTTATATGCAGTTTGGAGTTTTATATGTTTGACTTAAATAATAATACAATAACTGACACTTTAAATAAAGTTTCAAACAACAACCACAGCAAAACAATCAAACAAAAAAAAAAAAAACTGATCAATATAAAAATTAGCCATTGATAATATCATATACCAGTTTTTTGTATATAAATGAGATTTCACCTAGGGTGTCATAATGGCTAGAAATAGTCCTGCCTGCTGGACCTGAGAATCAAACCCACAACCTTCAGGTTACATTTTCAACTTTCTAACCATTAGGCCACAACTGCCACCAGAATATGTAAAGAATATATAAAGCTTTTCAAATTGCTAAGCAAGCCCTTTGTGAACCTTTTTTGACTAATATAAATGATCAGTTAAATAAATTCCATCTATTCACTTTTTTATATGGTCACATATTTTCTTTCAGCTGCTTTTTAAAACATTCATGGCATCAGTGGTGTTTTTTTCCTGGCTAGTAAATGCATTAAATTAGAAGATTTTTGTCAACAGTATTTTCCTGCACAGAAGAGAATTGTTTTGTGTGATTGTCTGTTGGCTGCAGACACTTTCAGGTGCTCACGCTCCAGAGTTAATCACAAACTCTGAAACAAATCCTGCATTGACAGTGAACATCTATAGTGAGTGCTGTGAACTCACTGAACCTGATCTAAAGCGGGTGGATTTGTTTGGTTTAGTCAACCCTAAACCTGCTCTGTGACTCAGAGTTTGTTCAACTGGTGTTGTGTAACAGGCCGCTCTGGTTCCTCTTGAGCTGAACTAAAAATCTCCAAAACACCAGCTGATTCAAAGACATTGTGAGACCTCAGACATTATGAAGAAAAATGATGTTTCATGAAGAAGAAGACTCTTTCCAGTATATACAGACACAGTTCAGCATGACTAAAATGTCTAAACAGGTAAATAATTGCGTTCACACCCGTTTCACATTTCTCTACAGCTGTTTTTTATATCTCATTTTTGCCGTGTTTGCACTGTTTTGATACTGATGTTTTTCCGTCTATACATCTGCAATGCATGATCACATACGGCTGTGATGCAGATGTGTGTGAGGAAACGATTGTGAAGAGACTGACAACAGTGCCACCTAGAGGCTAATGTTGTACAATACAACACAACCGGGAGAACTGCATTCAATGCATTCATGTACATTTATGCATTTGCTCTTTGTCTAAAGCAGTTGATTGCATTCAATCTTGACTTTGGTAATTAACTACAGAAACACATTCAAGCCTTTTTTAAACATTTCATCTCACATTTCACTTAGACTCGAAAGACAAACACCCAAGTCCATGACTGTACGGCCCATCTTGAGAGCCCTATATGTGCTGTCAGTTTCTTAACAATTTTATTTACACTTTTCCCCATGCTAATGAAAAGATCCACCAGCACTGAAAGACAAAACAAAACTTAAGGACCAAGAATATCATTGAGACTTGGGAATGGACCCTTTTCACCACCTAGCAATACCCTAGCAACCGTTTCCCACACCAGTACTGGAAAGCACTACTGGCTCCAGTCTCACATCCTCACTGATGTTTATTCAGAGTGACTTCACTCTCCTCTGATGGACACGCCAGAGTTTACACTGGCTGAAATGTAATGTAATCAGCTATTCATTTGTTATATTAATTGGTTACAAAATGTTTAATAATCTGTTCTGGCACTAAACCACTAAAAATGACAGACGTGTTTTGATGTTTTGAAAGAATCTACGATCAATAGATGTGATTCCAACTTCAATCAACATGTTTTCACATGTGATCCAGATTGTGGAAACACGTCATGATTCATTTGAGCTGGTTGGCGTGGTAAGCGTGTGTTTGTATTTGTGAACACTCAGATCATTTGGTAATGATTGTGTTGTTTCTCAGGTCAGTAACTGATCTTGAGCAGATCTCCATCTTCTGAATTCAAGATCTGCCACCTATGACCTGAGAAATTACCGAAAATGAGTCAGAAACAACAAATATTATAAAGTTCTTGGAGGTCTCATAGGCAAATTACTTGTTTATTCTTGCTTCAGTCTTTCATTTAGTTTTGCATTTGATTTAACAGGCAACAGAAGTGAAGATAAGAGTCCAAATGTACACAAATGTAGTTGTTTTAATAAAGTATATACTGTTTATATTTATGGTTGCTTTGTATAGTAGCAAAACAAATTATTATATAGATAGTATGGGCATATGTACACATACAAATTTTACTGTGGTGAATTTATGTATGTTATAAACTTCTATTTTCATCTACCCAGAGAATGTATGTATAGGTGAAAATGTCCCAGGTTACGTATGTAACCATGGTTCCCTGAGAAGGAAACAAGGCACTGCGTCTTCTAACAGTCACTGTAGGGAACTGCAAAAACATTGGCTGGCGACAGCCTATGACATCACTAGCAGTATGACCTCGAACTGCGTCCTTTCGTGGTTACTATGGGAAATGGTATACCCACACTGCCATGCTGAGGAGAGTGGCTGCCAAGCACCAAGGTGAGCACTAAGTACCAACTTTGCCAACTTAATGGGAATTGCCCCTGGAACGCACTGATGGCTGTCAGTAAAATTTCCATCAGCCAAAGGCCTGAGCTGCTTGCCCCAAAGAACTTACCTGATGAGGAAGCCTGAACCCAGGGCTGAGCTCAAGGCTTGGAATCAGAAACAAAGGAGATTCCTTTAAGGGGATAAGGTCAAATATCGAGGATCATAACTAGACCCTGGCATGTCACCCAGGGGGCTACGTCAGCTCTGAGTGAGCTTAACCAGAGGAACTGACTCGACAGATTACTGGCAGCAACATCCTGTTCAAGATGTATCAGCGCACATACATAAGTGGAGAGGGACCCAAGGTGAGCCTGGGCCAAAATGGGAACAAGGCTGCAGTGAGTAACCCATACCATACAGGATTTTAGAAAAGTGTGCAGTATTACCATGTCCAGACAACAGCAATGGGATCCAGGCTAGATGGGGATCACATGCTCCAATAGGTCCCATCATGAAGGCAACTAACCAAGGAGGCGACAGGAATGGGTCTAACCATTCATGTGCATATGAAGTAGCATTCTCAGCTCTTGGACTGTGGTAGTCCTTACAACTTAGACTGGGGGCAAAAGGTTGCATAGCTAGTCCTTGCAATGAGGGGAGCACTCCCTAGCTTGACACGAAGACAGTGCTAGATTTAAGGTCAAAGAACTTGTATAAACATCTGGATCCAAAAATCCATCCATGAAAGAAGACGTACCATTCCCCAGAGAGTACTCCTCACTCGTACCTCAGGGATAGCAGTGTGCTTAAGCCACTCCACAGATGGGTGATCCACTGGTTTGACTATAAGGCAGCTTGACAGGGAGGTCCAGTCGGGCCAATCCTATCCATGAACCTTCACCACAATCGGAATCCACAGACATCAGTGCTCGCAGAGGTCCAAGCCCTGTAACAGAGTAAAGGAACAAAGACAGGTCCAAAAGCGCTACGGAGAAAAGCTTGTTAGTGAGCACATAAACTAAAAATATAAAACCTAGAGACGAGTTGGATCGTACTCACCCACTACGGATAGCTCAGGTTCACGGATATACTGAAGGTGAAGTCCTGAAGAACTCAGAACATAGAACAAAACAAAACACCACAGGTCCAGCATGGGAGTCAGACAGAAAGGGGTGGTGGCTTCAGGGGAATTAGGGGAGGAAGAAGAGAGCAGATGGTAATACCCTCAGAGGGAGCAGATGTTTCAGGTATTCTTACTCTTGTCTGGACGAGGGCATTGAGAAAGGCTCATTTGGATCACCTCCCTCAAGTCTTGTCTACTACCTTTTGACTTATGCCTTCTCTGAGCCCTACAAGGAGACAGGGGTTGCACAGGCGAAATCGGTACATCCAGGAGAAAGCCCCTCTCTTTTATCCCGATATCAGCCATGTTCACCCACAGATGTCCGTCATAGACCTGCCAATGGCAGTGGCGGTGGAGAGTGAGATCCGTGGCGCGACGCAGCTCATCCAGGTCTTTCAGCAAGTCAGTCTGGTAAGCCTGAAGCGCCGCCATAGTGTGCAACGGGGCTGCAGCCTAAACTCCTGCTGCGCACACCTTGCCCTTCAAACATGATGTAATTTGAAAGGGTCTGGATGGCAAGGAGGGAGCCTTAAGAGAAGATGTCTAGCCAATCTCGCCAAATCACATAAACAGAAGACGCAAAGATTGTGTGTGTCATCGGGTGTCGAATAACAAGGACACAGATCCGCACACTTCTTAAATGCCTTACTAGTGCTCGCCATTGATAGGAAGAGTAAAATGCTCTTACCGGAATGCAGCTTCAAACAAAATGATGACATGTTCTCCCAGTACCTTTTTATACTGTGGTCGTGGTGGTGGTGACGTCATAGGCTGTCACCAGCCAGTGTTTTTGTAGTTTTGGATGTATGCTTCAGACACCGGTCGCACTTGGCATT
Organism: Cirrhinus molitorella; assembly: GCA_033026305.1. NCBI lineage: Eukaryota > Metazoa > Chordata > Actinopteri > Cypriniformes > Cyprinidae > Cirrhinus > Cirrhinus molitorella. The sequence continues at coordinate 31,088,272 of CM065134.1, read as the reverse complement.
CCCCATAGCGACCGTTAGGGGACGCAGTTCGATGTTCATTAGTGTCACACGTCGTTCAGGAGATCCGTGTGAGACAACATTAGTTCACTGAATCTCTGTGCAAAACAATGCTTAGGATCAAGCTTAAGGACAAGACAAACCAACTTCACCAGCTTGTTTACACAAATTCAAATGTTATTGAATGTTTCGCTGTGAGCTTGTGCTCAAACAAATGCTCTTCAGATGATCAATCAGCCACAGGTTAAGTCATTTACACTAACTAATGCAACCAAAATCTTCTCCTTTTCCTTTTAGAGTAGTCATGTAGGCCTGTCTGTGTTGATCTGATGAATGTCGTTGAACTAAAGCCGCCAGTGGCCAAACATATAGTCGGCGAGTAGTTATAGAGAGCAGTCGGGTTCCTCCTTGCCTGAAGATAAATCCTTGATCTGTTGAGTGTAGATCCCTTTAGGACATGCAGACAGGCCGGTGGGACATCTGGAAACATATTCAGCATGATTGATTTCCAGCTCTCTTAATCGTGGGCCTATTAGTCGTGGTTATCGCTGTGTTCTCGTGACGGTAGATTTGTTTTCCCTGTGGGTATAGCGATGAATGACTGCTGAAACACTGGTGCAGGAAGTCTTCCTCTCACTGGGAAACATCCCAACTAGACTGATAGGGATCAAGGGACACATCTTACAGGCAAAGCTTGAAAAACCGCAACACAACAGCTGGGTATGAAGCAAAAACTCACATTTCTTTGAACACAAAGGAGTAGACTCTGCAGAGAAGAACAAACCGTGTTTTACAGGGTTTTGCAGCAGGATTCAACATCTCCTCATTTAATCCAGTTCTGTGTTTTCAACGTGATTCAGATGTATTATCTTAAAATCCATCGTGGGAATCTAAAAGATGGAAATCCTGAATACATGGTCACCTTATTCATTATATCACCACTAACTCTAAAATTAGTCCTCAAGCAATTTACTAAATTAAACATGATCGGTGTGCCTAGTAATTAACATATTTTAGTGTCAATAATATTAGTAAGCAATGGTGTTTCTTTTTTTGAAACAGTTTTTGTTTTTTGTTATATATGTGTATATGTGTGTGTGTGTGTGTGTGTGTGTGATATATTAAACGAATATGACAAAATAAAATCAATTGTATTTAACATTTTTAAAATTGTATTTAATGTTTTCATTTTCACCAACTGATTATACTGTATACAGCAATTTTATCTTTTTATAACTTTTGTAAAGTTATTTTATGTTTGTGCTTTTGGAAATGACTCTTGCTTTCCTGTGAAGACCTGTTTGCATTTTAGGCTTATTTTGAGCACAATGTGTGTGTTATCTTTTGTTTTCTTTTGTTTGTTGCAGGTGTAATTATTTATTATTAGTTTTCTATATTTTATACTGGGGTGTAGTTAGGATGTGTGAGGACCATTTTGAAGGTGCTGTAAAATAGGGACATTTCTGGGGTCAAGACACCAATAATTATTAAATAATTATCTATATTATAATTAGCCTATATATAATTATTATAGAGGACTCAAAGCAGTATAAAAAGTAGCTCCTGAAAGAGTGTGTATAGATATATACATTGTTTAATCTTGAGAAGCGTTCATAAGAGCTGAGGGAGCGGTCTTATAGTTTGATTAACTACCAAGTTGTTTTCAGTCTTACTTTTTGGATTCAAATTAGAAAAATAACTGACTACAAAAAGTTATTAGCAGTCTTGCAAACAGAAAAAATAGATGACAAACTTTTCGACTGTTCTAAAACCACAGCAGTGTGTTTCAGTGGTTGTAGCGCCCCCTCCCTGCGGCCCGTGTATTGCGCTCTAGCGCCTCTAGCGGCAGCGCCAACAAACTGCAGCCGTTTAACTCTTTCCTCGCCTGCTGTTTGTGTCCTATCAGTGGAAGATGGCGACCAGAGTCCTTCAGACCTCCTGCTCCGGCCTATATCAGGCTACAAACAAGGGCCGGGCGAAAGGACACGTTACCGCTGTTATCAGGTCGGCCAGTTTTTATCTCAGTTACACGTTATAAATGTGCGAGCTTTGTGCTTTAGCGAAACACGAGTGCGCAGCTCAGATCTGCATGTGCGTTTCTACACGAAGTGGCGCATTACTTAAAACTTGATCGCTACTACTGCTGCTAACAGATATATACGAACACTTTTTTACTAATGTATTGATTGTAAAATGTCTGCCTGAGCAGCTCAATGGTTAATGGTTGCTACGCGAATCACAGAGACGTCAAAACGCGTGTGGATCTGCTGCTCAAGGTCATAATTCAGCTTGTGTTATTGTAACGACTCTATGAGAAGTGTTTTAGCTTTCATGGACTGATGAATGAAAGGTTGTGCTAGTTATCGATGTGATTGAATATCATGATCATCTGACATACTGAGATAAAAACACAGCTACTGACTGTACTATGACAGTGTACTGCACATCATGAGATGATAATAAATGTGCATATGGTTTTATAATGCAGTGCAACATCCAAGTGTATATATGAGTACTGTATCAGTTTTAAAAATGCAGAACTTGTCCTGGTTCAGGGGTCTGTCAGCATCTCATAACCGAAATCGAGAGGACAGCTGGTTCAAATCACTGTTTGTGAGGAAGGTGGACCCGAGAAAAGACGCTCACTCCCATCTGTTAGCCAAGAAAGAGGACAACAACTTATATAAAATACAGTGTAAGTTCTGCCTTCTGCTGTAAAACGTTCAACACGAGTTTGATTTGTTCATTAACTAGGTTTTATTACTTGTGTTGTAGTTCACAATGTGAAGCCTGAGTGTCTCGAGGCGTACAACAAACTCTGGTAAGTCAGACTCTCTAGCATGAATGAAACAAGGCCGTTTGGTGTTAATTACATAAAACAAGCTGTTCCTAACTTCTTCACAGTCTCTTGAGAGTGAACTGATGTGACTACTGAAGTTCAAACCAAATGTCCTGCTTTCTATTCCTGTCAGTGATTGGCAGCAGCGCTGGCAGGAATCTGCTAAAGCCCATTCCTCAAGTGTTTACTGCTGAGGGAAATACGACTCAACTCACTGATTAATCACACACTGACCCACAATGCTTATCTGTATCACTTAGGTGTGCTTTAGTCAGATTGTGTTTGATGATTGTAGGACATGTATGAAGTCAGTTTTCCTCTGGTTCACAAAGAATGTTTTACACACAGATTACACAATTTCACTGCAGTAAACAGGCCCTTAAGACACTGTTTCTTGTGTCTGCAGTGACGAGGTGCTGCCGTCCATCCATAATGACAAGAATTACCCCTGTGAGCTGGTGGGCACCTGGAACACCTGGTATGGAGAGCAGGACCAAGCTGGTAGGACACCCACAGGAATAGGATCTAAATATAAAAGGATATTGAGAGATCCTTAACACTTTTTGAGTTACAGCTATGGAAACATTTGTGGAAAAAGTTATTTTTCCCATTTTTGAACTATCACTATTGGCATAATGCATCAAAGATAGCTGAAATATCAACATATTTTGTCAACGTATTTTTTTTTTTAGATTGGCTCAGAATCTCAAAGAATTTTCACTTCCATCTGCATCTAGTGGATTACTCAGTAAATACACTTCTATGCCATTTAATATTTAGGCTTTCATCAGTATTTATGTTTGTCTTTTTTCAGAATAATCTACAAATTTAATGAGGGAATATTCTAATATTTGGTTGATTTGACATGGAACAACCATGTGTATGTGTATGTGTGTGTGTTAATGTAAGAAAGAGGTGTGTTAATGTGAGCACTGACACACTGTACCATGTTTGTCTGGTTCCCTATTTAGTGCACTTGTGGCGGTACAGAGGAGGCTATCCAGCTCTGACTGAAGTCATGAATAAACTGAAGAATAACAAGGTAAAGCAGTGCTTGTGCTGCACATTCGTGCAGTCTCAGTATCACACAGGACAAGACATATTGCGGTTTAATATTATAAATATACACAAATAATTTCAGTGCACTCAATCTGCATGCGTGTGTAACATCTCATAACACTTAAAGGATTAGTTCACTTCCAGAATAAAGTTTTCCTGATTATTTACTGACCCCCATGTGATCCAAAATGTTCATGCCTTTGTCTTCAGTCGCAATGAAATTAAGGTTTTTGAGGGAAACATTCCAGGATTTTTCTCCATATAGTGGACTTCAGTGGTGCAACAGGTTGAAGGTCTGAATTGAAGTTTCAATGCAGCTTCAAAGGGCTCTACACAATCCCAGCCGAGGAATAACGGTCTTATCTAACAAAAACGATTGGCCACAAATGCTCGTCTTGCACCAGCTTGACCTCATGCATTATGTAGTCATGTTGGTAAGGTCACACGTTATAAAGCGAACATGCAAAAAAAGTAAAACGCCCTTAACAAAGAAAAGGTAAAAAAAAGATGTCAGGTGATTTTGAAGTTGGAGGTATAAATAAAGTACAAAGACGAAGAGCTAACCATGCGTGACCTTTCCAGCAATGTTTACGTAATGCGTGAAGTCATGCGCATCACAGAGCTAGTGCAAGATGAGCATTTGTGGTTAAAGTTTATAAATGTTTCTCTTTTTTTAGAAACTGACCGATAGTTTGGCTACATAAGACTCTGGTCGGGTAGAGCCCTTTGAAGCTGCATTTAGACCTTCAATTCGTTGAGCACCATAGAAGTCCACTATATAAAGAAAAGTCCTGGAATGTTTTCCTTTAAAAACTTTCATTTCTTTGTGACTGAAAACAAAGACATGAACATCTCGGATGATATGCAGGTGAGTAAATTATCAGGAATTTTTATTTTGGACGTAAACTAAGGTGAGTTTATAGCAGGAATATCTATTGCAAAAATGGCATGTGTTAGTTGTGTTGATTAAACGGTGTGATCAATGAATAATATCAACCTACAGTCAGTGGGTCTGGAGTAAATAATGGATGGCAATGCAGTTGTATCAGCTCACATCTGCAGGTGGTGCTGTTCACAGAGAATCACTGCACTTTCTCATGTTATGTTTGAAAATCCATTTCCTGACCTTTTCAGATGTTATCCTACAATTAAGTGCTTTAACAGCCGTTTAAAGTGCGCTTTGAGTCCTGCACACCTTTAGAGATGGACTGACCAAACCCAGTGAGATGATCTGTGTTTTCCGGTTGTTAAAGCGCTGATGTTTGTGGTGTTGCGCACAGGAGTTCCTGGAGTACAGGAATGAGAGGGGGAAGATGCTGCTGTCCCGCAGGAACCAGCTGCTGCTGGAGTTCAGCTTCTGGAACGAGCCAGTGCCCAGAGACGGACCCAACATCTACGAGCTGCGCTCCTACCAGCTAAGAGTGAGTGTGTCCCGCACCTTCAGCCCTCAAAATCAATGCAGTAATGGCTTCTTTGAGTGTCTGACGTTTGGCCAGTCTTTCTCGAGCTGAATGACATGTGCCAGTTATCGTTGGAGTTAGGATTTAAAGGTCTCTGTAAACAGCAGTAGATGTGCATGATGTTTTTTGAGTGTTGAATCAGCAACAGATTCATTAAAATAGGCAGTTTGGAAATTTGCCAGTCTTTCTTAATAATGACACATTCTTTAGTTTATCAGTTTCTTAATGTTCCTTCACCTTATATTACGAGGAAAATCAAAGTGAATAAGCTGTAGGTGTTATATGTCAGCAGTCTCACAGACTTGTTGCAGCTTTTTGAAGTGAATTCAGATTAACAGTTGTCGTTTTTTTTGTTTTCCCTGCAGCCTGGGACCATGATTGAGTGGGGCAACTACTGGTAAGAGTGCAAGCAATACATAAAACAAGATTGAATTATAAAATGTGTTAACAGTTCAAAATACAAAATAATCATTGAAATAAAGTGTTTTATAGGCACACACTGTAATGTACTGTATTTAATGCTTGTCAAGTGTATAATTGAATGCTACAGAACGTGTGCTAAAATCAGTTAAATCTTACAAATATAGAACAGTTGCAATCTTCATATCCTCATGGCAAATTTCTGGAAGTGTTAATAATTTCATTATGCCATGTTTTGTCATTCTGCTGCAGAGAATTGTGGAAATGTAGTTTTGTCACTTGGTAAATCAACTAAATGAACAGTATTTTCTAGCAAGATTTGTATTTATTCCTCATCAACAGTACACAAAGTGCATATGAACTAAAGATTTACTGTCTGCATTCACAACTACAGCTTATTATGATCAATATTAACCAGGAATAGTCTGTCCACAACTGTTTATATCAAGGGCTAATGTTTAGCAGACCTGCTCACATTCATCGCATGCCACCAGCAGCAGACTAGAGAACTTTCACTTCTCATTCTGGTGTGAATACACCTTCATTAGTGTTCACTTCACTTTTCCAGTAGCTCAAGCAGTACAACATAGTGCAACACAGCGAATGTATAAACATGAAAACACATGAAGCTTAATGGAAAGCATCAAATGTTAATTATTCGATCAGTTAATTCCTGGTTAAAATAGGCCTTTCGTCAGTGATTTTCATGATTGAGAAGTGTGATTATTGTGTCTGCTCCTCAGGGCACGAGCCATAAGCTACCGGCAGCACAACCGCGAGGCAGTCGGCGGCTTCTTCTCTCAGATAGGAAACCTCTATATGGTCCATCATCTCTGGGGTGAGAATGATTACATGCACACTCCCACAAGCACTTAGTCATGTCTCCTTCTTTTCTATAGTGCTTTACAATGTAAAAGACATTAGTGTCGGACGATATACCAGTACTAAAAAAGGTATCACGATATCTTGCTTAAAAAACGGTACAATTCCACATTTTACTAGTACTGGTACTTTAAGAAAGCATTTTGATAAGAGCTGCATTAACACGGTTTATTTAGGGTGCTATGATTAAAGCCAAGTGGAAAACGTGGATGGAATTGCAGGATCTGGTTATAAAAACAGAATTTACTGTATAACACAGAATATTGTGGATTTGACCTATTTTAATATGAACCCTGCACATTATGCACGTCTGTATGAATGAATGGACATGCAGTTTACTACAAACATACTGAAGCGCACAAGATACTTGCAGTGTTTTTAGCCCCTGCTGCCTCAATATATGAGAACATGAACAAATAAACACAATCTCTAGAACTGCTATGAGAGTCACTTCATGAGAATTTTACTTTACTTTTGAGAAAAAACATTCTCATATTATATACAAACAAATATAAAGGCAGCAACCAGGCAAAATAAAAATTCGGTATAACTTCACAGAAATATTACTTAATGTAATGATAGTAGTACTACTATATGCCATTTTTTCACACATTTAAGCTAATTTTTAACTGAAAAAACACAGTCGAACAGAAAATGTAGGCGTCACATCATTGACCCAAGAAGAAACAAAGCAATAGTGATCACATAATGAAAACAGTTACTCACACTTTTGTTGCGACATTACTGTTGGATCTAATATAGGCGGCACAGCATTGTCAAGGCAATTTTGGTTTCTCAGTTCATCACTTCTTTAATGCTGTTCTAGGTGTTATATATAAAAATGTCTCTGATATTTATGGTTGTCTGTTTGTTCCAGCATATAAAGATCTTCAGTCCAGAGAGGACACGAGGAATGCCGCTTGGCAGCATGAGGGCTGGGATGAAGTTGTCTATTACACCGGTAAACCGCGTCCTCAAACACACTTACTGTCCTTACACCAGACACACCACACATCAGAGCTACACCACTCTAGTTATGATCACTGACTGAGCTGCTCATGCTGTCCAGTGCCATCAGTAGATGCACAGTATTTGTCATGCATTTTATTTTATTATCTAGTTTATTTTAAGACATTTAAATAACTTCTGGCCATTACATGAAATCCTTTTCTAAACTACTAGTATAAGTAATTGTTGTTCATGAGATCTGTACGGTAACCACGAGAGGACATGTTCAGTTCACTTAATTTTGTAGTTGCCATGAGATATTAACTTGTGGGAACGTAATATTATGTTGTGGCCATGAAATATGAAGCTGTGACCTCAAGATCCTGTAATATTTGTATTATTATTATCACTATTATTAGCCTATTATTGGTTATATTTTTAGATTCATTTATATTAGTTTTTTTCCCCTTCATTTTGATCTCTTTACTAAACGTTCTGAATAATTATGTAGACTACTATAAATGCTCGATATGCCAATAGTGCTATATGACTGGGATTTTTACTGGAATGCAGTAAGTTGAATTTAACATATTTTATTTGATTTAGTCTAATTAATAGACTAGCCTATTTAAATAGGGGGTTCCATTGACGTGAATCATTCATGTAGATTAATTTGTAAATCATTTATCATCACACATGGGCATAAATACAATAATAAAGTCAAAACTTTATTGGCGTGATTGTCAGGAGTTTACAGTGTTTGCAAAATACATGGTAGCAAATACTAGCATAGATAGAACATTAATAAGGTAAAGCGATACACAATGAAGTCACTTAGTTTATTATTATTATTATTATTAGGCTATTATTATTTTATTAACTGGTTAGCGCCTGACAAATATGCCAATGCAGTTTTGATTTTATGATTGTATTTATGCCCGTCTATGACGATAAATGATTTGGCTAATATTTATTCTGAAGAAAGAGAGATGTATAGTGATGAAAGCCAAAATATTAAATGTCATGGATGAATATTTACTGAGTAATCCACTATTTTGTCGAGGGAGGTCAAAACAGCAATTTTCACCTTAAATTCAGTGTCAAGTTACGGGGGGTTAAACATGACTTTATAAAGATGGCATAATTATCTTATTTTTACACAGAGATAGGTAGTTCTGTTAGTAAAATCTGTTGACTTTAGCAATCTTTGTTGCATTATTTACCAATGGTGACTATTCAAAAATGGGGAAACGGCACTTTTCAGTTTCACTTTTCAGTTTGCATGCTTGTAACTCAAGAAGATATTTAAATGCATTTTTAGATATTGGGTCTTAACAAACTTTTCCTTTGGCATCTTTATTTTTAATGCCCTATGAGATTTGTTTACAGAGATATTGAAATTTCAGTATGGCTCCGGGAGTAAATCGTTAAAATGTACACATTTTCAGTGGTTAAAAACCAAATGTGAGTCAGTTTGAAAAAATACAATATTTTAAAAAGGAATGTCTGAAGAAAAAATAATGTTAAAACTAGAGATGTATCTCGTTTCTTTCTGTCAAGACAGCTGCATTGAACATACCAGTCTGAGTGCCATAAATATTCTTTTTCCAAAGTTTGCGTGCCTATTACTCTAGAAGTATTAAAGATATTGCAGTATGGTTTTAGATTCCAGTTGTTAATCAACGTGTCTTTTGGAATCTTAATTTTCAAGGCCCTACATCATTCAGTCCCAGAGATATGGGGATCTCAATAACGCTTCATATCCAGATTGTTGAATGTTACCCATTTTCAGTGGTCGAAAACAAAATGTTGGTCACTTTGTATACAGTTGATACTTTTATTTAAAGAACAATGTCTGAAGAAGAAGTACTGTTAAAATTTTAATTGTATCTTGTTTCCCTCTATCAAAACAATTGCATAGAACATAGCTGTCTGAGTGCTAAAACGGGACTGAAATAGTCAAGTTGAGGCACATTACCATGCTTTATGTAGTCATTTTCAAGTGTATTTGGAAAAAGGGATTTTGTTCATTTTAAGAGTTTAAACATGCAGTATTGTAACATGTTTGAAACAAATCCCACGCCTCATAGGGAAGTGTGATTGCTTTCGCCACACATTGCTTAATAAACTTAATAAACTATTAAAATATTTGCCTCATCTGGATTAATTATTATAATATCTTTTTCTTGTTTATTGTTATAAAATCTGAAGCATAGTCACAGATCAGACAGAATCTACTGCTAAAGGGAATATTTGACAATCACTGATAGTACCTCAACTTTAACGTCTCTTACACTTGAAATAATTAACACTATAATTCTTAACCCTAGGAAAATGGGTAATCCCTGGGTAATCTTATTTTGCATTTCACACTGTTTGTACTTTACTTAGAGTTAACAAATAATTTTGGTCATTCATAATCTGACGTGTCACGCTGTACAATCCTAATCCCTGGTTTACTGTTATTATTTGCATATTTACATTGGGAACAGTAATGACTAGATAAATACAAAACTACATTTGGCTTTTGACTGTTGAAAATTGGTAGGGTGCTAAATATGGAGCTGTTACTGAGATCTCTGGGATAATTCCAAAAGAAGTTTCTTAAGAACCAGAATCTAAAATCATATTAAGATAAATGTAATACTACTTGAGTTACAGTTAGTATGCAGTTATTTTTATTGAGGGAAACAAGATACAATTCTAATTTTAACATTATTTCTTCTTCAGACATTGTTCTTTGAAATAAGTATCAGCTGTACACAAATTGACCAACATTTGGTTTTCAATCACTGAAAATGGGTAACATTCAACAAACTGGACATGGAGCCTCATTGAGATCGCCATATCTCTGGGACTGAATGATGTAGGGTCTTTTAATTAAGATTCTTAAAGTAAAGTTTATGAAGAGCTAGAATCTAAAATCATATTGTGATATCTTTAGTACTTCTTGAGTTATAGGCACGCAAACTTTGGAAAAATAATATTTATGGCACTCAGACTGGTATGTTCAATGCAGTTGTCTTAAAAGAAAGAAATGAGATGCATCTCAAGTTTTAACATTATTTGTTCTTCAGACATGCCTCTTTAAAAGAAAAGTATCGTATTTTTTCAAACTCACCCACATTTGGTTTTTGACCACTGAATATGTGTACATTTTTAACTTTTAATTTCAAATAAAGATGCCAAAAGAAAAGTTTAAGACCCAATATCTAAAAGGGCATTAAAATATCTGTAATACTTTTTAAGTTACAGGCATGCAACCTTTGGAGATTTTTGAATGGTCACCATTGGCGCACAATGCAACAAAGATGGCTAAAGTCAACAGATTTTACTAAAAGAACTACCAATCTCTTTGGAAAAAAAATAAAATGAAAAAGATGATGCTGCCATCTTTCTGAAGTCATTTTTACCCCCCGTAACTTGACTCTGAATCTAAGGTGAAAAATATTCATCCATGACATTTAATATTTTGGCTTTCATCACTATACATGTCTATCTTTCCTCAGAAAAAGTATTGGCAAAGTAAAAAATTTGAGCCGGGGAAGTTTTTGAAATTTGGTTGATTTGACACCGAATGACCCTGTAAGTATTTATATAGGCTAGTCTATTAATTAGACAAAAATAAAATACAATGTTAAATTCAACCTACTGCATTTTCAGTAAAAAATATAAACCAAAAATATAACCAATTATAATAGGCTACTAATACAAATATAACAGAAAAAAGAGGATCAGTTAATGGGCTTACAAGACTGTGGAATGGATAAAGATGTTTTCTTGTAGGCCTATTTTATTTGATGTACTTTACGTAACATTTATTCATGATAAACTAATATGCCATAGATCTGCATGCATTTATAGACACAAGCCGTTTACAATTTTATTTAACTACTTTTGACTTTTGCTGCTTTAATGCAGTATGAAAAGTCAAATTCATGATGTATTAAGACAAAATGATTAAGTTTGGTCGCTTGTGCGTGTGGTGTTATTTGGTAATTTAGTGTGTTTGTTGTTGTTTTCAGTGCCGCTCATTCAGCACATGGAGTCCAGGATAATGATCCCACTGAAAGCATCTCCACTCAAGTAACGCATCCATTGCAATCATCACCTTTATGTCCCCATGAGCTCTAGACCAGACCAAGACATCGGATACTTTCACTGCAGTGAATAACTCATGATGTCATGATGCCAACCAACACATTTGTTCTGACCATTAAAATTGTCTGAAAATTTGCGTCAGCAAGCCAAATTGAATTTGTAGGAATGAAGGCTGTTACTGTATGTTTTGAGAATATCTTAAACCTGCTGGTTACATGAATCTGTATATTACTGAGCTTGGAAAAGCACAGCCATAAATCTATTGAATAAAGTTTTGTTGGAATATTTAAAAGATTGACAGAAGGGCTGTAAAGTGCATTGAATTACCATAAGTGTAGAGTATTAACCCCTTTGCAGCTTGGTGGGCAATAAATCTTCACCATAAATCAAAACAAACCGCATAGATGAATGCCTTCGTTAATGCAGACTTGTATGAACTGAATATTGTCAGGAAAATATACTCTTACTGTTCAGCCTGCTGAGAAAGCACTGTAAATGTGCTCTACTCATCTATTTATTGCGTATTTATAAGCTGTAAATATAACCCCCCACATGTTTAATATGATCATAAATGCAACAGAATCATAAAATCCCATTATCATACAGAGAAGTATGTTTGTTACCAAAGTCGCCTGAAATTGCCCTCATTTAAACCAATCTAGGAAACTGGAGCTGGACAAGCCTCACTGGGGACAGGTTGTGTGCAAAGTTAAAACATTTTTTGTTGTTAGAAATTGTTTTTATTTAGTTGCTGTATTTTTATTCTGTTTCTACATAGAGATGCTTTTTAATGCCTTTTTTGTGTTGTGAAATGTCTGCAGTTTCTGGAGGAAGCTGCTCTGATCGCTAACTCACTGACAGACTGATTTAGTTTTGTGTGATCGCAGCATGCTCAGTCTACTGTACACTGATCCCGTGGGGATTTAACAGCACAATATGTTTCAAATCAATACTGCAATCAATAAATCATAAATGATCATTCTACCACTCTTTGTCATGTTACCACAGAAGACATTCAACAGCTGTTAATTTTTTTTATTATCTGTTGACCAATATTAAAAATGCTCTTTTTTTCAAATACGCATCTTGAAGTGGACAGTTGTTAGTTATAAAATAATCATTATCAAGGAAAAATATAGTGTTCTCTCAAAGTCTGACATGCAAATACGAGTCAATACAATTAAAATGCTAACCGTACAGTACATCACAGAAAAAAGATTGTGCAAATTGACCTCTGCTAGTTTGCACGATCCTCCATGTAAACAATCATTTCGATAATAAAATCTAAAAACATCTGAATGTTAAAAAGTGTGCATTAGGTAAAACTAGGAAAGGCACAAAGCTAGTGCATGACCATAAAGTATGCTAAACTCTGTGTTGTGCGCTCCAGGATGGTTCCAGTCATCATCACTAGATCTTCTCCAGCTCCTTAAGCAGCTCCCCGAAACTCGTGACGTACCACAAGGACTTCTCCTTCACCTGCTGACGCACCACGTTCCCACCAAACCCAATAAAAGCGCTCTGAAAGGAACAAGACAGCGGTTCGGAAAGTTTTAATAATTAAACGCCTCAAAAGTCGTCTTCTAGCAGGTGATGTTCATGGCTAGATGCACAGTGGCAGAAGTTACTAGTACTGTGACAGATTGTAAATGGTGTTATACAGTGTTTGAGCTGCTATGGTGACATACTCACCGCAGGAGGACAGGCCTCCAGATCAGTGGCTCCGTCTCCAATCATCACGATGTTCTTGAAGCCGTACTGCTCCTTCAGCATGCTGATGACTCTGCCCTTCCCACCAGATTGGGCAGTGGGCTGAGATTCGTCAAACCCAGCGTACTCTCCTGGCAGACAGAGCAGACACTTGTCAGTCTCTAGCTAACGTCAGCGGCCCTTGAGCCGGCTCCGGCTCTTACCGTTAAAGTAGAACTTCAGGCGGTTTGCGTAGACGTGATGGAGAGGAATGTTGAGCTGCGACGCCACGTGTTCAACAATGCAGCGGAAACCGCCTGAGATGAGAAACACCTTCACGTTGCGCTGGTGAAGCTTCTCCACCAACTCCCTGAGAAGACAAAAGCTTCATGAATAATCTCCAGATACATGTAACGATAGCCTACAAAGTCTATAATATCTAGTAGTGTATAGTCTGAAAAGTGTGTATAATGTATATAGTCAAAGATTCATATAGTATGCAGTAGATATAGTGTAAAGTGTACAGCGAGTATAAATAGTGGATATAGTATATAGTGTATTCAGTCTAAAGTGTCTATTAGATAGTCTATATAGTATATTTTATAAATAATTTAGTAGTGTAAAGTGTATATAGTATATAGTATATTGTCTAGTAGAGTGTGTAGTTTGAATAGTAGTGCATATTGTGTACACTGTATATAGCATAAAGTGTGCATACTGTATAGTGCATGAAATGTAAAGTATATAGTATGTAGTGTATATACTATAGTATAGCGAATGTAGTGTACTGTGTAAATGAGTATATTATGCACAGTGTATAAAGAATAGTGTATATGAGTGCACAATGTGTATATAGTTTATAGTGTAGTGTGTATATAGTGTAGTATGTAAAGTAGTGTAGTGTGTAAATGTATAGTATGCATAGTAGTATATATTGTGTATAGTGCACGTGTATATAGTGCAAAGTGTAAATGTACAGTATAGTGTATATTGTATGTTGTTTATCATTTAAAAAATATATAGCATAGTGTATATTGTAGTGTGCATAGTAGTGAATATTGTGTAGTGTATAAAGTTTAAATTGTAAATGTATAGTATGCTTAGTGTATATTGTATAGTGTAATGTATAGAGTTGTGTGTGTCTAGAGTTGTGTGTAAAGTGTGAATGATGTATAGTATGCAATGTATAGTAGTGTATATAGTGTAAAGTGAATATGTTGTCATAAAGTGTAAAGTATGTAGTATGTATAGTGTATATATAGTGCAAAATATATAGCAGGGTTCCTCAAATCTTGCCCTGAAGGGCCAATGCGCTGTAGAATTTAGCTCCAACCCTGATCAAACTCACCCACCTTTGATTTTTTTTTTAAATGATCCTGAACTCATTAATTAGCATGCTCAGGTGTGTTTGAAACTCTGAAGGAAAGTGGATTTGAGGCCAGATTTAAGGATCCCGGGTATATAGTATGCATAGTGTATCTTGTGTAGTGGATATAGTGTAGTGTGTACAGTGTAAATGTATATTATGCATAGTGTATATAATATAGTGTAAATGTAAAGTATAGTGTATATAGTGTAGAGTGTACATGGTGAGTATAGTACACTGTATAGTGAATATAGTAGTATATTGTGTATGGTGTAGTGTGTAACTGTATACTGTAAAGTATGTATACTCTAATGTGTATATTATATAGTATGTATGCTGTAGTGTATACAGTGTAGTGTATAGTTGAGTATATTGTATATACTGTAAAGTTTTAATGAGGTCTACTATCTAGAGTGCATACAGTGTCGGTCTATATAATACGCTATGTATGTATGTAGTGTATGAAGTTTATTTGTATTGTTTTTGAATATGTATTGTAACTTTGGCAGTACTGAAAAATCTTTCCAGAAACGAGGATGGTTAGCAACTTACCTGATACCTGGTGTCAGCTGAGGCGGGTGGTCAGTTATCAGTTTGTTGACTTGTTCCCTTGAGCACTTGATGATAGACAAACGCTCACTTAGAGCTGTCTGAAATGAGACTGAGCCGCCCATGGCCTTCCGGGTCCTGCGGACAGGACAACAGAGATGTGCTCTTAGACTCAGTATATGTATGTACACTAGTTAGGGTGCTTGATCATACATAGGTGTGTTTTGACAGTATGAAGTCTCTGTGACTGTTTATGAGAGCAGGTTTACTAACATCTCAGTGACCGCGTCACCGACCCCGCAGAACTTTGCGAGCTCATCGATGCCCTCCTCGCGGATCACGGTGCTGTCCACGTCAAAGCACACAGCTTCCGCACACCGGAACAGCTCCTGCGTCTGCGCCGCGGTCGTCATGGTGAGCACTGAGCGACAGGAAACAGGTAGTCGTAACGCCACAACAGGAGAAATGAAAGCGTCGCGCAGAGCAACAAACATCATCAGCAAGAGAGCCGACATAACGGGACACACCGGGGACGCGTGTTTAGTGTGCAGCCGCGAATCCTGCTCAATTACAGGAGAGTCTGAGAGCGCTAGTAATGCATTATGCAATCATTGATCTGAACAAACAGTGAGTTATTGCGTCAGCCTCAAGGGGGTTTATGAGCCCTGCTCACGCCAGCTGCACAAAACACTAGCACACATTTCTACAACTTTAAATCACTTACCATAAGAATGTGACGGATTCATGAACAGTTCAGATAATATTCGCTCACTTTACAAAAAATTATTAACACACAAGACACTGAATAGGTTATGGGCTGTGACTCTGCACACACTGGTGTAAATGCAGCCTTACCTGAATGCAAGAGCAGAGAGAGGCGCTTCCGTACAGAGACACAGAGAGCTCGCTTCAATCCGGCAAACAGTCCGGCTTTGATCACCGCAGGAACGCTTGCAGGAATCTGCCATTCAGTGGGTCTCTGAAACGACAGAGCCAGCCAATCACACCACGCTCTGTCGCTCACACACTGCTCTGATTGGTGCATGGCTATGATGAAACAGGAAACACCACTTACACGAGTTTACTTTTTATTATCTTTATTGAACACGTTCAGTATGTCATTGAAACAGGCATCTTACTAAATACCACAACAGCAAGGCCGACATGAGTGAAGCACTGCTTCAAAAGACTTGTCATACTTGTCAGTGTTGGGGAAAGTTACTTTTAAAAGTAATGCATTACAATATTGCGTTACCCCCTAAAAAAGAAACTAATTATGATACTTAGTTGCTTTTTATGGAAAGTAATGCGTTACGTTACTTTTGCGTTACTTTTTAAATCTGGTTAGGGTTTGTTTGTTTTTAAATTAAAAAAAGTTTGATTCTTAGCAAATGTAAAAGCCCTTTCACACCAAAATGAAATGAATAAGCCTAAGGCTAAAGAAAAATTAAACTGACGTCTGTACAGTAGAACTGCAGGAAAAGAAAGCACCAATGTAAGTTAATATAAAGTAAGTTTTGCTTATTAGTACACTGCAAAAAATGCTTTTCTTCGATTTTTTTTTTGTCTTGTTTCCAGCCAAAATATTTACAAATAAACATTACCGTCTTGTTTTTTCTGAAAACAAGTCAAAACTAAGCGTGTTTTTGCTTGAAACAAAATCTCCCAATGGGGTAAGCAAAATACTCTTGTTTTCTGTTTGAAATAAGATTTTATTTCTTACACCATTGGCAGATTATTTAGCTTGTTCTAAGCAAAAACTCACTTTTTACTTTTTTTTTTCTGAAAACAAGAAATAATTATTTGCTTGTCTAGAAAATCATTTTGATTTAAGATTTTTTTTTTCATATTTTGGCTGGAAACAAGACAAAAAAAAATCAAAGTAAGAAAAGTATTTTTGCAGTGTATGGTTGAATTGGATCAACAAAGGTCAGCAGCAAAGTCATTGGTTAATAAAATGGGATTCAATGCATAAAGGAAACAAAAAGTAACTGGCGTTAGTTTTTTTGAAAAAGTAACTAAAATATTTTCTTGTAAATGCGTTACTTGAAAAAAGTAATATTATTACGTAACTTGCGTTACTTGTAATGCGTTACCCCCTGCAATCAGCATGCCCTTCCATCAATTTCATTCCTAAAAAAAAAGAATATAAAAATTAAAACACCTTTCAACTAACCATAAAAGACTGATGGATTCAAAAACCTAAGGCGTTTTTAGTTTCACAAACAAACAAGAACTACCTCTCAACCTTGTTTGTATGTTTTTTTGTCTAATTTGAGTTGGGTGTTCAGGCACATGACAACACTGCATATATTTTTTATTAGAAAATCAGAAAAAATGTCTCTGTGCAGCTCCACCCTCTGCAAACCTGCTGAGAAAAGAAAGTCCTGCTCCAGATGAAGACATGAAGCCTCAGGCTGGAATGAATGGAATGAGGTTCATCCTGATCTAGATCAGTCATATCTGCTGTCGTTCATTAAACAAAGTGCATTGATCTTCATTGGTAAACTACAGACTTCACTCAGCTCACCCAAACTGACCTGTGCTGTAAAAGTATCTTGTGCAATGTTGTTGTTACAACTGCTCTTCATTGTCTGTAAATCCAGGGTGTATCTGAGTTAGTTTAGACATCTCACAATTCAGACTTTTCCTCAGAATTGCACCTTTTAAACTTCTCAGAATTGTGACTTCATATCTTGCAATTCTTACATTTTATCTGGATTCTGAGTTTATATCTGGAAATAAAAAATGTATATCTAACATTTTAAATGTTTATTTTCAGAACTGCAAACAAACTTTTAAATTGCAAGATTTCAAAAATAAACAAAATAAAAAGTCACAAGTATCTTTTTTTTTTTTAAAAGATTCCACAAGTCCACTTCAACACTCATTAGTGCATTTTCATTTGAATGACTAAGATAGTTATTGACCTGATAACCTCATTGTCACTAAGCCCTGCCTTCAACACGTTTTGAAGAATCGCAGCTTGTAGTTTAAAATCATTAATATCATTTTACCGACATTGCTTTAGATTTGTACTAAACTGCAATTACATTTTTTTCAGCCTTTTAACTCTCTTTCCAAATAGCAGAAGCAGGGGTGTAGTGTCTGGGGTTGCATGTGCAATATGGGCCTGGGCTGATTGGGGGCCCACAGAGAGGGCCTTTTGATTAAAACGAGAAAACATTCTTCATTTGTGGCCACAATAAATTAATAAATAGACATATTTTGTATTTTGGGTCATTGAGCCAAGAGTGTGTTTGCATTCAGCAATTTAGTAAATATGGCAGCGTTTTAGTTCCATACTTTCAGACTAAAGTCAATATTCTGAGATTAAAGTTCTGCTGTTTACATGAATAAATTAATCATTGAGAAAATTCCACATACTCTAAAGAAAAAAAAAAAAAAAAATTATATAAAAAATAATTATTATTGATGATTTTCAAACAAAAATGTCAAAATTTCAAAATGTCTTCTGATATTGATTCATGTTTATTTCATGCTAGTAAAAGTAGAAATGAGAAAAATATAATTCATAAACTAAAGCGAATAGTGATCTCGCACCACAATGAAAAAGCAGAAAAACTTATTTTTTGTGTTTTGTGATCAAATTGACAGAATTTAAAGGCTACGATTTGTGTTACAATAAAAGTTAACAAAATGCTTATTGCAATTATTGGGTGGCTGGTGCACTACAAATAATGAATGGACTTGAAAACCTTATTTCCAAGCATTTATACTGTCAGTTAAACAGCTTGTGAATAGTCATGTAATGTAATTTACTTCAAAAAAAAAAACAAAACAAAAAAAAAGTGTTGGAGCCCACATAAACGTTTGGGGCGGCCGTACAAATATTTTTGCATATGGCCTCAGGGCTGACTTGCTATGCCGCTGATTTCCATATCATTGAACAGCACAGCAGGCCAGTCCATGTAAGATTTATGTGTTTTTGCATTCTGTCTACTATATTTTATATGTAATAAGTGTTTGGATGCTGTATCACACCTTGCTGGATTTGAATCATGAGTCTTAAGTGTTTCAATCAAAACAACAACACAAGAATCATTCCGTTTCAGCTCTGAGTTTATTGCATTTAATTTAATGTGATTTAATGTATTTTGAAGTCTTTGGTCAATTTCTTTTCTTGCTCATTTCTTTTGAATATGTATTTGATTGTTATCTACTCATGAATATGGTTTATAGTGATTAACAAGCATTATTAATGAAGAGCTGGGTCTGGGACGGATTTTTCTGTCCCACAGAAATATGTTATCTCATCCTGCTCCCACCCACATAAAAGTAACCTGTATAGATTTTTTTTTTACTACATCGATGAAATTTACATTAAATAGTTCTGTAACATCTTGTAAATTCCACAAGATCCCAGCATAAACACTCCCAATAAGATATTTCTGATTTAGGCCAAGCAAAAATATTAAACCATTGCTATTGTTAATAAAGGATCAGTTCACTTTTAGAACAAAAATTTACAGATAACCCTTATAGCACACGTACATCTCGGAGACGTCTATTTGACGTCTGCAAGATGTAGTTTGCTCATCTGCAATACGTCTACTGGACGTTTCCTATCAGTCAAATAGACGTCTATTTGATGTCTTTAAGACGTTTATGATTTAGAATGTATGTAAAACTGACATCTTACAAACATCTGCCAGACGTTTGTACACAGCAGATGCTTTCCAGATCAAGAGATCTTTAACAGACATCTTGCAGATGTACGTGTGCTATCTGGGAATGTACTCACCCCCTTGTCATCCAAAGTGTTCATGTCTTCCTTCAGTCGTAAACAACTTATGTTTTTTGAGGAAAACATTTCAGGATTTCTTTCTATATAATGGACAACTATTGTGCCCCCTAGTTTGAACTTCCAAAATGCAGTTTAAATCCAGCTTCAAAGGGCTCTAAACCATCCCAGCCGAGGAAGAAGGGTCTTATCTAGCGAAACGATCGATTATTTTCTAAACAAATTGACAATTTACACTTTTTAACCTCAAACGATTGTCTTGTCTCATCTCTGCGATGTGCATGAGTAGCCTGTGTGATCCAGGTCAATACTGTATTATATATTATATTATAGGTTGTGAATATGAGATGTGCTGAAAGACAAATCACACTGGTAACTCAGTTAAATTAAAATAACATTTTACTTAAAATACACAAGATACAGACGTACAAATAAAAGACACTTTAAAATGTGATTAAAACTAATAACAGCAGCAATGAACCTCCATTAGAACATCAGCGGTTTATTTTGGCCCTCAGTTTCTCCAGCGTCTTCTGCAAAAAAAAAATAAGAGACACACCACTCTCATAAAGTTCATGCGTGTACAACACTAGACATGTGCCGGTATTCGGTAATACGATATATCACGATAATGAATATGCACGGTATTGTTATTGTGGGCATTTCAAAATACTGAAAATAATTGTTTATTAAAAGTTATTCCGAATTTTGAAAGCATTTTAAGCATACTTTTCCCATTAACTGGTTAAATGCACAACACACTTGTAAACTGCGTCGAAGATGCGTGATGTAAACAGAAGCACATGGCAGAACGCCTAAGGGACGCTCCGGATTAAAGTGAAAGTGTCATTCACTCTCTGACAGCAGATGGCGCTAAACCGCAAATGCAACGTTAACCCAGAAACAAAGCAGCTGCGCTACTTTCTAAAACGTATTTAAATGATTTATTTAGCCATTTAGATTTTTGTATTTGCAGTGGTGTTTATCACAACACCAAATACTTAAATATTCAGACTCCATAGGCTATTTATTTTAACACTTTTTACATTTTAATCTGGACTACAACATGCCCTAGATATTGTTTGAAAGTGTATTCTAAGTGATTCTTTATTGTTCGGTCACACTTTACTTTAGGGCTTCATTAGTTAACATTACTTACTTAATTAATTAATTAATTAATTAATTAATTAATTAATTAATTAATTAATTAATTAATTAATTAATTAATTAGTTAACAAACTCCCAATGAAAAATTATTCTAAACATGCATTAATCTTAGATAATTCCAATATAATAATAATAATAATAATAATAATAATAATAATAATAATAAAATTAAAATTAAAATTAAAATCAAAGTTTATTTTTTTTTAAATAAACCGAGCTAACATGAACTAAAAGTTGTATTTTTAACAAAGATTAATAACTTCTGTATCAAATGTAGCTTTTGTTTATTGATCATGTTAACTAATAATAATTAACTAATAAGATCTTACTGTAAAGCGATACCTATTGGTCTTTTAATTCTTTTGCACTTTAATCTGTGTAAAATTTTGAACTTTATACATTTTTTGTGTATTGCTTTATTGTGTTTTAATGTTCAGAATTTTTTTACTGTATTATGACATCACTTTTTTGCAACTAAATTTCAATACCGTGATAATACCGTATACCGTGATAAAAACATTATCAATTTATCGCAACATGAAAATTTGATACCGGCATATCCCTATACAACACACAAGGATCATGCTGAAGAGTTGGGTGAATCTTTAATTATAATTCAGCAAAGCAAAGAAATTAAAATATGAGGTCATTATGAGGTAAATGTGAAGTGTGTTTGACACCCAACTCAGCCTTGAGCTGCAGTAATTTGCTTGGTTTGGCAGCCAATACTTGTGAAAGATCACCTGACTGTAACTGGAGTGAAATCATTCATTTT
This sequence comes from Cirrhinus molitorella, assembly GCA_033026305.1. Lineage (NCBI taxonomy): Eukaryota > Metazoa > Chordata > Actinopteri > Cypriniformes > Cyprinidae > Cirrhinus > Cirrhinus molitorella. The sequence goes on along the minus strand of CM065134.1, from coordinate 31,066,255 downwards.
GATGGGAATTTTGCAGACATCTGGACTATTTCACCTGAGGAATGTTCCTGTGTAAGGGTCAATGTAACCAAACCATTACGAAGATGTTTGCATGAAGCCAAGTTTGGAGTGAAACATGTTCTCGGTATGAGACTCTTCCAGTTACGAAACTACGAGTATAGCAAGTTTTGGGTGCCTGTGCATTTCTTCAATGTATTGCTCATGCATCTCACCCTCTGGAAGTCTCTGGCCTTCTCTCGGTTCTTAGCGTACGACTCCTGACGGCTCCGCAACTCCTTCTTATGTTTGACCTCCTCTAATTGATTGTACAACCTGAAAGGAAGTTCAGCTATTACAGCAACCCTGTTTTCATGAGAAGTCAACCAAATATCCCATCATTCCATCTGCTCTGTAGCTGAATGGTCAAAGATGTGGTAATTTCTACACTGGAATGCTGGTTAATGTTCATGTTAATAAGACGGAGGTACCTCTGTGTGCGGCGGTACATGTCCGTCTCCTCACATCGTCTGTGTTCATCAGTGCAGATCCGCACCTCAGCCACACGCTTCAGTCTGTCAGCTGCAAGCAGTTATTGTGAGTGACGTGTGTATTCAGATAAGTATCACCTACAATAATCAGTATGTCCTTCACTAAATCAAAACCACACCCTGAGAGCTCACACATTCACTGTGTGGTGATCTACTTTAATGCTGTTCACATGCCCCGAAAATCAAGATACACAGGGACATTCCCCACATTTTAAAATTCATGTACAAGCTTATTATACATTTTAATTTCATAATTAAATGCTCAAACAAACTCATAACATTATTTATTCAGTGTAAATGCATTCATGCCACCTTCAATCTGCATTAAACTATGCAAATACTAAGGCTGCCCTCAACCAAAGATTTTTCTGGTCAACTGGTAATTGTTCATTTTAGGCGAGTGTCAACTTAATCACACATTTATTATTAAACCATCTAAATCATTATAATGAACCTTTAATTGCCTACATAGCCTAATAAGCGCTCAAGCACACACAAAGCTCGCCACAGCAAACCGGCAGAATATAGCCGCAACCTTAGAAATATTGTTTTTAAATAGTTATGACTGTTACAACAACAGCTGTGGTCTGATCCCTTTAAAACTATGCGTGCCTGTTTAGAATCACTTGTTTCAAGTTTTGAGTTTACCATTAGGCTTTATAGGATTTTGGGTAAATTTGGACACGACCCTTTTCGAAACAACCTCGTTTTAGTTTACCAAAGGGTCCATTTCAACATTTAATTATTGACCTAGAGAATCCAGAGAATTGTACTGCAGTGTTTTTTTTTCCAGATTGAGCGAAAAACCTAGGACTAGTTCACAAAAGTAGGCATCTTTTGAATCATTCAATCAAACTGTTTGATTGACAGCAGTGGCAAAGTTGTCCAGAATGAGGAGTTCTGTCATATCGTGTGTATATGCGAAAAATTTAAATGTAGTACCGTTTATGCCCTTGAAACATGTGATAACTTGGTGGCAGATTTCTTTCAAATTTCTCACAGACCTATGGCGCAGTGAGTTGAAAGGGCCCACAGAGATTCGTCCCAATCAGCCTCCGTTAACCTTGCCTGACAGGTTCATCAGCCAATGGCACCTGTTGCTTTTTTTTTTTTTGTTGAGACAAGCAAATATCCTTATAGACACTTTTGGCACTTTGGACCAAGACTGGACAAATGGTTTCGTGAATAAACCCATTTTTGTGCTTCTTCCCTCTAGCTCCACCAAGCTAGGCGATTTTTGTCCTGTGACCTCTCTTACATAAAAGTGTTCTGAGTTTGACGAAGATATCTCATTCCATTCAGGAGTTAAACTTTAATCATTTTTAAGTTAAACTTTTGATAATTATTGATGTTCACTTTCCAGAGAATCTTTCTGTACAGTTTTGGTTCCAATCAGGCAAAAAAAACTAGGACTAGTTCGCAAACGTCCTACAATATAATCTGATGTGCGTTTTGTCCGGCATGAGCCAAGGATTCCAACAACATATGACACTTGAGTCTGGAGGTATGAGCGATTTCAAACTTTTGATCACTATAGCACCCTGTCAGGCTGAATGGGGCGAGCCTTGCTGATGTTCAAACTTAAGTGCACACAAATAAACGCAGAGTCTTTACAGATTCAAAAGATGCATTACTCTTATCTTTATGACCAAAATTGCTGGAGTATTTTAAGAGCAAGTGACCGCACTGGCACCTCCATCTGTCATTCAGTAAACATGCTACTGTTCAGCTTCCACACTTCACACAGACACTTCAACAGCGCACATTTTTCTAGGTCAACATCAGATTGAGCGGCCATGTAAAGTTGCTACTACATACATATTTTAAGCCATTTAGATATGCCGATGCATTTGGAGGTCCTGCCCGATGTACTATATTACAACACAGAACAGCCGTAAATGATCTGTCTGTCACTGACTGCGTGACTTTTCTACTTCCTGTGGATTTTTCTTCGCGACTAATAAAATTGTTTAAAAATAAAATGCTCACCAATTAACGGTTAGTCAACTACTAGGGGGCAGCCCTAGTAAATACATCTAAACATAAGATGATGTATACATCAAATAAGGTTAGGAGGGAAAAAAGGTCTAAAACAAAATAGTGTAATCATCATATCTGCAAAAACAAAAAAAATAAATAAAAAAATAAATAAATAGATCTATCATGAATATAACTCCCATCAAGCAAATCACTATTATGCGATGAGCAGGACTCCCATTACCTGTGTGTGGTTTAGAATCTGTGCGTCCTGTGGCCCTGGACACTTTCTGGAGCGGTGTGGTTTTTCCAGAATCTGCGTGTCTGTCTCTGATCTGGGCAGCTCTAAGTGCTGATTTCTGTGCGAGACGATCCCGCCGACGCTGCTGCTGAGCAGATGAGCTCTGAAACTCCAGCAGCATCACTGCAACACACACAGCCAAAGTGACATTAACACTCAATACTAACACACCTGCATGAGTTAGAGCAGCGGGTTCACTCACCAGCATGAGGGAGTGACACCTCTGGCCGCTTTGATTGGCTGTCTTCCATACAGCTCTGTGATTGGCTCTGTGAGAGACAGGACTCATTAGCTCTGAAAGACACACATGCAGCAGCAGCAGCAGCAGCAGCAGCACACACACACACACACCTCATGATCCTCAGATTCCATTTCCTGTGCATCACTTTCTGTGTCTGGAGTCTGCATGAGGGTGAAGTCAGGATCCTGTAGTGTCGACTCTGGCAGACTGACGAAGGAGATGGTGGACTCCTCCAGAATGCCCTTTACATCACCCGCTGCCTGAGTAGAGACACAACCAGAGTCAGGTGAACAATGGCACACTGTGTGTGATGATCATAACGGCCCAGAAACCTAGGATCACCTGACTCAAGTTACTCACTGGAGACTGTTTCTCTCACTTTGTACAGTTTCAGGCTCTTGTATATTATACATCTCATATAAATGGCCCTTAAGAAAACTGTTTGTAGAAAGAAATCGTCTATAATTTTAATAGTACGTTCATTTAAAATGTGAGAGACAGAATAACAAACAAAAAAAACAAACAAACATTTTAAACAAGTTATAAATTGATTTACCGTTTAATGGGTGAAATAAGTATTTGATCCCCTATCAATCTGCAAGATTTCTGGCTCCCAACTGTCTTTTTTACAGGTAATGAGCACTCTCTTAAAGGGAGTGCTCCTAATCTCAGTTTGTTACCTGTATAAAAGACACCTGTCCACCGAAGCAATTTGTCCATGCAAGATCTCACATCGTGGAGTTTCACTGACCATGAGAATGGTGAGCAATCAGCTCAGAACTACACAGGAGGATCTTGTCAATGATCTCAAGGCAGCTGGGACCATAGTCATTAAGAAAACAATTGGTAACACTACGCTGTGAAGGACTGAAAAATCCTGAAGCCCTCAAGGTCCCCCTGCCCAATAAACATTTGAATGATTTAGAGGAGAACTGGGTGAAAGTGTTGTGGTCAGATGAGACCAAAATCGAGCTCTTTGACATCAACTCGCAGTGTTTTTTTTTGTATTTAAAATACATTTCAAACCAAGAATAATTCAAATCTATTAACATTTACTGATATATCCCTTGAGACTTGATATAAAAATCATAATTAAACTTTATTTGGAGTACTACATGTGCACACTGCACATTTCTTAATATTAAGCCTAAAATGTGATTTAATGTCACGATTGCTGAGGACTGTATTATCTTTGAATAATAAATTTAAATTTACTTTAAATTGCAAGATATTTTAAGTGTACCTGAAATATACAGTTCCACTTTACCACAATCAAATATACCCAAGTTCATCTTTAGTCGGACTTCAGCACTATACTTCCAATTTAGCACACTTTATGTCAATTTAGTGTAGGCTTCTACAAGTACAATTGCAAGGTATTAAATATGTAAATATAGCCCTATTTGGCCAAGGCAACAAAGGAGTGGCTCAAGAAGAAGCACATTAAGGTCCTGGAGTGGCCTAGCCAGTCTCTACACTTGAATCCCTTAGAAAATCTGAGGAGGAAGCTGAAGGTTTAAGTTGCCAAACGTCAGCCTAATGACTTGGAGAGGATCTGCAAAGGGGAGCGGGACAAAATCCCTCTTGAGATGTGTACAAACCTGGTGGCCAACTACTAAAGTCATGTTTTGCGAAGGGGTCAAATACTTACTTCACTCATTAAAATTCGAGTCAATTTATAACTTTTTTGAAATGCGTTTTTCTGGATTTTTTTTGTTTTGTTTTCTTATTCTGTCTCTTAAATGTTCAAATAAACATACCATTAAAATTATAGACTGATCATTCCCCCCCCCCCCCCCCTCCTCCTCACTGTATATACTTATATAAAGTGCTTTTAAAAGTGTTTGACAAGAAACCCAACAGATATCACTGTTTAAGTATCAATAAGTAATTTTTTTTTATTTTTGACAATTTTGTTGTGTTCTATAATTGTACAAAATTGTTAATAATCTTGCACCTTCACCCTTGGGGGAAAAAAAAAAAAAAAAAAAAAAAAAAAATCATGTTTTCAGTACAAGAGAAAACTAAGACACCTAATCAAGAGGTGACTGTGCAGCGAATTTTAGAGTTACTGATTTGGGCCGTTCAACTTCTGTAAGAGCCCTCTAATAACTGGAATAATTTACTAATTAATATTAGACAGTGTTCCACCACCATAACACAGTTTAAGCAACTATTAAAAATATGGTTAAAGATAATTCAGGTGTGTGACCATTGAGACCAACTTTGTAAATTTCAATAATTTTGAAATGATTCTTTGTAGCATTTATAGGAGATATTTTGTATAAATGTGGATTGTAGTTTCTATGCAGGGGATTATTATACTTTGTATCTTTTAAATTTTGGGGGTGGGTTTTATTGTACATGGTATTATAATGATGTTTTTATTACATTATAAGTTTTTCCTGCCCAGGGACAGCAGATGAAATTTATCCCTGTAGCTAATTCTGGAGCAGATTTCTGACAGTCTATTGTCCCTGTCAAACAGCAAATTTAACAGGTGTCAAACAGTTCAACTACAGAAACAGGCCAATCTAGCACAAACCTGACACCGCACATAACTGTGCTGAATCACACTATCATAACTATCTCAGTACGGTGAGGTGTTTTGTTAAACTTAAAGGGTTTACCTGTGCCTGTTCTAAGAGCTCCGTCAGCAAGTTTCCTCCTACAGCTGACTGGTGTGGCGGCAGCAGCGTCTTAGCACTGACCGGCTCTGGGATCGAGCTCACCTCCTGTGAGGGCAGCTGGGGTGCGAGGTCAAGGCGGTCTTCCTTGAAAGGTGAGCGTGGCATGAGGCTTACATCCGTGGCACTGGGAGGAGCCACGGCATCCGTTTCACAGAGGGACTCGTGGGTAAGAGAGAGCGCATCCATTGATATCTGCAGCTCTGACTGAGAGTGGAGAAGTGTGTCGGCTCTGAGATGCTGCAGGGATGGAAGGGATTGATCTGTCGACTCCAGCCAATCAGAGGCATCAGCAACATCTGAGCCACACGGTTCTGCTTCTAACGGGACGCAAAGAGCCACCGAACAGTCTGCCGTCTCATTGGTGGTGACATCAGAGGGCAGAGGAAGAAACAAATCTGAAGCATCCGCTACAACATAAAACACAAACTACATCAGCTTTACTAAACATTAGAATAACTAATTAGAAGTCCCCACAGGAAACACAAGCAGTTCTTGCAGCATAATAGTGTGCATGTTCATCTGGCTTCGCACAACTGAAAAGCTGCATCGGAGCTAGGGCTGCCCTCGACTAAGGACTTCTCTGGTCGACTAGTTGTTGTTCATTTGAAGTATTAGTCAACTAATCACACATTTATTAATATACCCATTTAAATCATTATAATGAGTCTTTAAATGCCTATAGAGCCTAATAAGCACTCAAGCACACACAAAGCGTGTATAATTACACGGTGTTTCGATTAATTAAATTGCAAATTAAAAATCGCACATCAAATTTGGCTGAAAAATTACTCCCAAAAGATCATATAAAGTCATTGTTGTGTAAAGCATCAAACAGACATTACAAAAAGTAGCTTCAGCAAGAAATAATTTGTTGAATAAAATAGAACTTACTACACAATAGCCATTTAGGCTGCAATGGCCTAATGTAAACTATGAAAAAGCAGATAATTTGAGAAAAATCTCAAGTCATCATTGGCAATTATAAATTATACTCCAAATAAGAAACAAAATCTGCCTGCAGGTGGCAGTAAATGTCTGCAATTCGTTCAAACAGCTGATTCATTCAGGAATGAAGAAAATGGCTCTCTGAATCATAGGTTCACACTGTGTTCAAAACTAAATGCTGCTGCGTTGGTCAAAAAAACACAATGTTATCTGCTAAATTGAGCAAAAAGATAATGTTGTGTTTAAAATATAACAATAGCAACTTATTGAACTATTGTATAAAAATCATTTAAGCTTGTGATGGATCAGGACAAAATCAGCACTCTGTCTTATTGCTCTTGCTGTTCATATGTTATAAATATACATGAGACAAAACACATAGGGGCATTATTTTTCATCAATATCTTGAATTTTAGGACATAACTGCCTTTTTGGAGTTGTTGCCCTATTGTCAACAGTGAACTGTATAAAATGTAAGATGTGGTACAGGTCTAAAGCAGGGTCAGTGCGTTAACTGCATTAAAAAAAAAAAAAACGCATGAAATAATATTATTAATAATAAATAAACACACACACACACACACACACACACACACACACACACACACACACACACACATATACATATACATTATATATATATATATATATATATATAAATAATTTATTTAATTTATTATACGCATACATACACATGTAAATATCTGTAAGGCAAAGATATAGTTTCACGCTCACGTTCACGAAACGACAATGCGTACCCTGTTTGCTTTCATTCTTTTACAAAAGCTCAGTGTTTGGTTGTTATTGTGAGTGTACACGAATAAACGTCTTTACAAATTCTAAAGATGTTTTACTCTTACATGTATGCCCAACAATGAGGGAGTACACTTAAGAGCAAATGATGCACCAGCGCCTCCATCTGTCCTGGCGAGTAATGGATATAATGCTGACGTACTGCATTAGTATTACTACACTGACTGGTCGTTAAAGTCCCCCAAAGTTTTTAAGCTTTTGGTATGAATATGTTAGCCTTATGGTGATCTATAAGCTAGTGTGCTCCAAAACAAGGACAAAATTCAGATTCACAAGATATGAGCATTCAAAACTTACAGTCTCATCACTTCCGCCAATATGAATCAACGATTTTTATGACATCACGCTGCACTTCAAGATTCTCATCAAACCTGCTCTCTAGAATCCGTGGCGTCTCGCCCCCTACACTATAAATACATGCTGAAGCTGCGGCTGAGATTGTCACTTGTTCACAGAGTTAGTACTTTCTCTATGGAGAATGGCAGAAAAATGGTAGGGAACGATCCAGACAGTGTAAATATGCCTTCCATGGGGCAAAAGAGGTCTGGTTTCATGTCGTTTCACGCTAACTGCGGCAGCGCGCAGTACATTCCGGACTTTGACCCCGGTCCAGAGACGCGACAGCACGCAGCAGATCATATGCGCAAGTCGGCATGTATTAAACTACTCAGCCTCAGCATGATTATGATCACTATTTCGTTAGTAACAGTTTCATATTCAATCCATGAGGTAATCTATTAGAGTGTGGCTGTCATAAGCCGTCAAATGCGGCTCAACCAAACCGAGCACAACGGCTCTGGCCCAAACAGATATAAATCGAACGATATTGACCATTTTAAAAAGTGGGCGGGGCTCGATACGGCTCGCCCTGTTTTTCTGTTTCACTTGAAATCACGTCACCACACAGAAGAACGCTGCGTGTTTCAAGGCACTTCAGTGTACCTTTAACAACCTCTCCGTCATGAACCGCGTGACTTCTCTTGTAGATTTTTTTTTTCTGTGACTAACAAAATTAGCCGACTATTAGAGGGCAGCCCTAATCAGAGCTGAACTAACTGCGTCATGAAAACTGTCTGCTGCATTTGAGATCATCTATATTGAAAAAAATAAATAAAATATATCTTTTTGCAGAATAAATGAAGGTATGGATAAAGAATTATCACAATGTTACTACTAGTTATTTAGTCAAAGCAATCAATAGATCACTAATGACATAATGTGCTGTAATAGTTCAATTTATATTATAATGCAGGATTGTTTGAGTGTGAAGACTGTAGTGTGTGTCTGTCATGTACCGTGTGGGGCGTAAGTCAGAGGATCATCTGCCCTCATGTGTGACGCTGACGGATGGAGCGATGATCTGATTGGACTGAAGCGCAGCGCTGCTCCTGCAGCGGAACAAAGCAGCACAGTCAGAGCAAATCAAATAGCACAGACACACATACACTGAAGCCTCCATCGTTACCTGTGCTCTGAGTCACTTCCTCCTGTCCATCGGCGAGGATGCTGCTCTGATCAAACACCTGAGACGAACCGATATCTGATGCTTTACCAATCACCTGACTTAAAACAGACTCACAGGCATCAATCTGATGAGGAGAGGCCGACTGATCTTCAGCACTTGAGTTTGTGCTTTCGTCTGGCTGTGAGTTTGATGCGAGACCGGCCCAGCTTTGCCCCATGATGGGAGAGGATGGCAGTGAGTCATTCAGGTGTCGGTCCTGATCATGACACACAGAGGACGACAGACGGGACGTTTCCACAGATGGGGTGCTGTGACCCTGCTCGCTTTGTCTGATGGATAACTGATCGGACAGACGCTCAAGGATCCGGTTTACAGTCTCGCTCCAGCCCTGAAGTGATCAAGCAGAGATTAGAATGGAAATGTGAAAGGGAACAGAATCAGTAGAATTAAATCCACACACAGTACCTGTGCTCTACTGCTTTGTTCATCTCGCACTGCTTTTCCAGAAGATGAAGATAAAGATGAAGAGGAGTCAATGTCTGGATGGGGCTGCAGTGGCTGGAAAACACCTGGAAAAAAAATAAGACATTAGAGTATGCTTTACGTGGTCAAAAAACAACAGCAGCAACATGGACTGTGTTCTGTCCTCTGCTATAGAGAAAGCATGTGAAAGGCTGCACCTATATACTTTATAAATATAGAATTTATTGCAAGTAAAATGACTATTTGAAATCAGTGTCTGTATGGCTTAGGGCTGGTTCGAATACCATTTTTTGAGCTTCCAAGCTTCGGTGGTAATCAGTATTGAATATTCGAAGTTCGGTGGGAAGGGCTAAGCATATAATAAAGGCAGAAATCTCTGTGTCTGTTTGCATTTGCATTATGTCGGGAATTGTTAATCCAAAGGACTTCAAGCGCCGTGAATGTGTTGCTCCAAGGGAGCTCTGTTCCGACACCACTCACACCAGGAGTCTAGGGCAGTGGTTTTCAAACCCTGGGTCGCGGGACTTAAATTGGTCGCCAGGATGATTTCCTGAAGATGTATAGCCTATATGTATGTAACAAAGTTCAAGACTCGGGGAAGGATGCAGGGAACTGCAAACATAACTTTAATAACATTGTGAACATTAGCAAAACGAAAGTAAACGGTAGTCGCCTCACGCCAGGTTCTAGTGCATATCTGTGTTTGCGTTTATCAGTCAGAATCCACTCACCGCTCAAAACGCCAGATTTTTTGTTTAGTCCTGAGTTCTGCAAGCTAATTATTCCTCTCATTATAACAAAGCCTGTAGACTCACCTGTAGAATGCACATACATTCTACAGGCGACTGCAGCAGTCATGTAACAAACCCGCTCCACGTCCGCCACACAGGCAGTGTGTCAAAGGCGTAAGGCTTCGGTTGAAAACGGCTTGCAGCTCCACTCACATGCTCTGTTAGGCTGGCTAGACAGCTCACATTTTTAATGAACAAAAATATTTCTTTATATTTCAAACTTTAAAATAAATCGCAACCAGGTTGCAAGCTATAGTACAGTGGTTTTCAAACCAGTCCTACGAGCACCCCCAACACTGCACGTTTTTTGTGTCTCCCTCATCTATCACACCTGATTCAACTTATCAGCTCATTAGTAGAGACAGCAAGACCTGAAATGGGTGTGTCATATATGAGAAACCTACAAAATGTGCAGTGTTGGGGGTGCTTGTAGGACTGGTTTGAAAACCACTGCTATAGTAAAACTAGTACACCCTTTCTCCGGCTTGCTAACAGCTCTTCCCCCTCCACTAATGGGCCATTCAAGCGCGAATGAGAACTGTTCGCAGGGAAAAAAAAAAAAAAAAAGCAATATTTGAATTCAGATTTGAAAATCGAATGCCAACCCACTGAACGAATATTCTAGTCCAGCCCTAGTATGGCTAGCAAACTGAACTGGAGTTCAAAGGTCAGAGGTAGTGGAGTCACCTGAGAGCTGTGTGCTGGACAGAGCTGCAGCTGAACTCGGAGAGCTCCTGTGCTCCACCGAGTCTCTATCATGCAGTGAACACTCCTCCTGAAGCACACTGGACCAGGACTGAGACGCTGAACTAGTGTTCACCGCACCTGCACACAGCAAACGTGAGCGTCTATGCTTCTGCACACATCTGATAAGCAAAAATGAACAAAACACACTTACCTGAGGTCACTCCTGTGTGTCTCAGTGAAGCGTTCAGCTCCTTGCTGTATTTATCTATGATCTGCTGCACAGAGTCTTTCATTTTCTGTGCCTGGTCAGCAGTCATGTGATGGGAACTGGATCTGGGTGAGGGGCTGCACACATCATGCTCGATGAAGAGATGAGAAGCATCTGCGAAAGAAACGCAGACGTGAGCTCTGATCCAGAAACGCACCACCGTACATCACAGATCTGGATGCTCAAGTTCCAAATCACAATGATCAAACACCTGAAACGGCATAACTGGGCTCATGGTCACTAGTGGAGTAGCTTCCTGTCGAGATCGTAGTGGAAGAGAGATGGTCTGGATCAACTGCTCCAAAACGCTAGCAAACAAACACAGAGAACAGTTTCACACAGTGTAACTGCTCAAACATACACTGAAATGCTTCATCAACTGAGCTCAGTTCAAGTGTAGAGACCTTCATTACCATACATGCGTTATTCACATGTACTTCAGGTGCAAAACACTCTCATCATTGCTCAGACACATACATCAACACACACACACACACACACACACACACAAACAAACCAATGCATACACAATCAGGCAAAACACACACACACGCAAACCAATGCATACACAATCAGGCAAACACACACACACACACACACACACACACACACACACACACACAAACAAACCAATGCATACACAATCAGGCAAAACACACACACACGCAAACCAATGCATACACAATCAGGCAAACACACACACACACACACACGCACACACACACACGCGCACACACACACACGCGCGCACACACACACGCGCGCACACACACACGCGCGCACACACACACGCGCACACACACACACGCGCACACACACACACGCGCACACACACACACACGCGCGCGCACACACACACAGCTTCTCTTGGCATAATCACTGGTGATGGCATGCTCAGATTTGGCTAGTTTTCATCACTGATCCACACATCTGTGAATCTCAGATGAGCCATCACTGAGGTTGTGTGCACGTCACATGATCGGAATAACATCGGTGAGACACTGACCACAGTCTTACCTCATGCTGGTGATTCATGCTGGACGGACCTAAGAAACAAACAGGACAAGAGTGTTAAACCATAGAGAAACAGAGCCAGTGAAATACTGTGTTCACATACTGTGAAATGAAACACTGAGCTCTAAAGCAGAGCCATTGTGAATGTGCTGTTTCTTACTCGCTGAGGCAGTTGCGTCACGCAGGAGCGTTTCTCTCCAGGACATGCGGCTGATTCTGCCTGTGACCTGTGACCCTTGACTCACACTGTGAGTGTCTTCAGAGGATACGGCAGGCAAAGAAGCGCTGCTGGACTCGCTCACGTCGACAGACTGCAGCTCTGCAGGAGCCAATCACAGAGTACAGACTCATCACATGAGGTCAGACACATGCTGACTGAGTATATGAGGTGTGTGCTGGAGCTCATGTACCTGTGTCCAGACTGATGTTGACTGGAGTGTCCACTTCCTGTATAGCACTGAGTTCGTGCTGCTCCATCTGCCGTAAGAAGGCCAAACGGGCGGGTGGACGAGACACAGGTGGCCTCACTCTCCCATGATGCACTGGGGCTGGATCATGTACACAGTCTACAAGATACATCCCGGCACTATTAGTGTGTGTACGAGTTGACAGTACTTTTGCTGTTAATTAATTAACAAAACATCACTAAACATTATTTGTAGCACTCCAGATATTCAATAATCGCAATATGCTTTTTATTACCTTTAATATGAAATAGTGTTTTCAGATTATGTACATTGCCACAAATTCAAACAATAAATGTTTTGTGGCCCTTTTTATATGTGGTGACAGATTGTTGTAGTGTCAGGTGAACAGACAATCTCTTTTCATCTTTACTACTAGTTACAGCATCAAACAAACAAACAAACAAACAAACAAACAAGACTGGTTTTGTGGTCCAGGGTCACATTAAGGTTCACTTTAAGCAGCACAGGTATATTGTAGCCATAGCCGAAAAACACTGTATAGGTCAAAACTATCAATTTGTCCTCTTATGCCAAAAATCATTAGAATATTAAAGGATTAGTTCACTTCCAGAACAAAAATTTACAGATAATTTACTCATGCCTTTTTCCATCCAAGATGTTAATGTCTTTCTTTCTTCAGTCATTAAGAAATTGTTTCTTGAGGAAAACATTTCAGGAATTACCCCCATATATAGTGGACTTCTATGGTGCCCGCAAGTTTGAACTTCCAAAATGCAGTTTTAATAGAGCTTCAAATGGCTCTAAATGATCCCAGCCGAGGAAGAAGGGTCTTATCAATCAAAACAAGGTCATTTTCTAAACAAATTGACAATTTCTATACTTTCTAACAGTTCTTAACAGTTCTTTCTGGTCTTCGAATCTGATTGGCTGTTCTAATGATATTGGAACTGTCAGATATCAGAATAGAATCAAGAGCACATTAATAATTAGTCTAATTAGTGAAAACTATCAAAACCCAGCCCCGTGTGTGTGAGAGCACTGAATTTACCATTTGAGAGGACTGCTGTGGTGAGAGTGTCTCTGTCCTGCTGGCTGGGTGCTGTTGAGGGTTCGGTGCGGCCGTTAGCTTCCTCAATGGCATTTAGCAAAGAGTTCAAAGTCATCCGGTGTGTCTGAACATCACTAGAGCTCGATGCTAAACCCTACAAGAGGAACAGTGATTTTTTACTATAGGAGGCAATGATGTGATGCACAAATTTATCCAATCTAGCTACTAGAGTGCCTCAGGGCTCAGTTCTTGGACCACTTCTCTTCTCGGTCTACATGGCACCAATAGGTTCTGTCATTCAGAAACATGGCTTTTCATATCACTGCTATACTGATGACACTCAACTCTACCTCTCATTCAATCCTAATGATCCGACTATAGCTGCTCGCATCTTAGCTTGTCTAGCAGACAATTCTTGCTGGATGAAGGACTATCCTCTTCAACTCAACCTTGCCAAGACAGAACTGCTTGTGGTTCCAACAAACCCATCGTTTCATCAACCATAACTCCTTCAAAAACAGCCAGAAACCTCGGAGTTGTGATTGATGATCAGCTGACTTTCTCAGACCACATTGCTAAAACTGCCCAGTCCTGCAGATTAGCTTTATTCAACGTCAAGATCACGCCCTTTCTTTCAGAAAATGCTTCACAACTCCTTGTTCAAGCTCTTCTGCCAGGCTTGACTATTGCAATGCTCTTTTGGCAGGTCTTCCAGCCAGTTCTATTCAAACCTTTACAATTAATCCAGAATGCAGCTGCAAGATTAAATTTTCAATGAGCCGAAAAGAATGCACGTCACACCTCTCTTCATCAGTTTGCACTGACTACCAATAGCTGCTCGCATAAGATTCAAGGCATTAATGTTTGCCTACAAAACCCACCACTGGCTCTGCACCCCTTTACCATTACTTCAGACTTATGTGCACTCTAGAAGCTTGCATTCAGCAAGTGAACGACACATTGTGCCATCCAAAAGAGGCACAAAATCCCTTTCACAGACTTGTAAATATGCAAGACGTTTCCTGTCCAGATGCGTGTCCTGTGGTTGGCTGGTCAGGTGAGATTTACCTGTCGGTCTGCTGTGATCAGAGCCTGAAGGACGTCTCTCTGTCTCCTCATCTCCTGTCTGTCTGCCTCCACAGATGTCTGCTCTTGCGCTGTCTCACTCTGAAGCAGCGTCATTGGCTGCACTGGAACGGCAGGACCAAAAGAAGGCACCGTCACTGACCCACTGACCTCAGCGGGCCGTGGCACTGCGTGATGCTGCTGACTGCGCAGGAGCTCCAGAATCACTGAGGGGGGAGGAAGAGGAAGCTGGTCCTGCTCAGGAACACCGTCTTCCTGTCCATCCTGCCGGGAGCCTTCTGAGAGGACTGAGGGGCGGCTGGAATCTGATCCAGAGGGGCTCGGCGGGCTGATGCGAGGCTGCTGGGAAAAACAGAGGCTGTGAGGTTGGCGAATGACGAGGGCAAAGGCGTGATGGAGATGAGCACTGACCTGTGATGGAGTGGGGCGAGATGGAAACTGACTAGCAGGTGCTTTTCCTGGATGGAGGACACAAGGATCAGGGTTGAGATCAAGAGGAAATGCAGGGCGGTGATCAGATTGTTTCTCCAGAGAAAGAGAGGGGTGCTGTAGTGCTGCTGCTGATGTGCTACCCATTGCGCATCTCAATTTCAGAGTATGCTGATACTCCTCCAGCCGTCGGCGAGCTTCCTCTACACATTTCTTATGAAGCCTGTGGAGAAGAGCACAGTGTCACATGTCATACATCAGGTGCGTTACTGCTACAGTGTATGTTTCAGTCAGACCTGTTCTGCTCCAGGAGTCTCTGCTGGTACTGATGGAGTCTCCGGGTGTGTGTGACATCCGGCCGAACCTGCGCATACAACAAACCACCAAACGTTTAGTTAAAGGAAGAGTTTACCCAAAATTATCATTCTGTCATCACTTACTATCCCTTTAAAAGAACAAAGGGCATTACTACAATATTTTCCAAAATTACAGGAAAACAGACAGAAAGGTAAGCATTAATATATTTAACATAGAAACAGTTACTGCTGCACATTGAGAAAATGTATGATCTTTTTATGGTTTTAACCGTATATCATTTGTGATCAGTTTAGTATGATTGAGCGCACCTCTGGAGGTAGTTCAGGAAGTGCTATGCTCTCTTCAATCCCAGCATGCCTCTGAGCAGATTCCTGCAGTGCCCTGCTGGTCTGTTGAGTGTCTCTCAAGCGCTGCTCGAGCTCACGCCGCTTCTCCTCCAGCTCTTCCAGCAGAGCCAGCTGCTCCTGCTGCTGTCTCAAGAGCACCTCCACCTGGAGAGGTCATCAATCAAGATTATGTTAGAGCTGGAGTCACCCACAAAAACAAGGAACCGAGAACACTGCGTCTCAGATTAAAATCTCTCAAATGTGCTACACTGCAGTCTCTTTTTTTAATTCAAACAGAGTTAGAATGGTAAACAGCACCATGTGCCTCAAAACTGCCACCAACTGTGGTAAAAACTGCCTTCTGTATGCATATTACCATAGTCTTTATTTGCTGCACGAGAGGTTTCTTAACAGATGTTAAAAGAATCTAAAAGTTAGACAATGTACCGGATTAAACTCTTATTAATTTCATGTCCAAGTATTTTTTTTAATCTGGCAAGTATCCATATAATAAGTGCTATATCAGAGCATGCTGTCCTCATCAGGGTCTCTGATGTCTGAGCTCAGTTCAAGTGTAGACACCTTCATAAAGTGCAAGTGTTTCACAAGCACTTTAAGTACAGTAGAGTCTCATCACAGCTCAGCTGAACAAAGTCGTAATGACCAATGCATACTGCAATGACATGTTTGTCATCCCACATAACCCACACAGACAGCGATGACCTAACTCACATGGGTTGGCTGCTCCATATGTGCTCTCCTCTCGCTCTCTGGCATCAATTGAACCCGCTCCTCTGGCAGCAGCAGTGTTCCTGCCACAACGGCTTCATCACTTGTGTCAGGAGCTGAGGAATGAGATAAGAGAGATCATCTAAAGAATCCCTAATAGCAGTTTGATTCAAAGTTTAAGTTAAAAAAAAATTATCACCCACCATCCTCAGTGTGTGTTGTGCTGGGTGTCTGCTCCTCTACACTGCCTCCTGATGCTTTTTCCTGGCTGCTAAAAGATCCCGTTTCAACACTTAAGGCTTCCACCTCAGCGTCTGTGTCATGTGACATCACTGGCGTGTCAGCGGTCGGCTGATGGGTCCTCTGCTCTCTCTGCCTCCTGATGCGCTCCAGCAGTCTGGT
The DNA here is from genome assembly GCA_033026305.1 of Cirrhinus molitorella. Taxonomy (NCBI): domain Eukaryota; kingdom Metazoa; phylum Chordata; class Actinopteri; order Cypriniformes; family Cyprinidae; genus Cirrhinus; species Cirrhinus molitorella. The sequence goes on along the minus strand of CM065134.1, from coordinate 31,049,287 downwards.
CAAAGCCCGTCTGCCAGGTTCAGCTGGGGGAGATGCTGCCAAAACATAATGGAGAAGATCAATAGTTTCAATCTTGACAGCCGTCTCATCAGATAACATTTTGATCTCTGACTGGTTGCCCACCTGGAGTTTCAGTGACCGGTGTCTCAGCCTCCTCCACTTCAGGTGCACATTCAGGGTCAAGGGTCACATCCAGCTCCTCATCATGACTAGCAGCAGACAGAGAAGGAAGGGGTTCAGGTACTAGCTGTAGCACCAAGTCACCTTTGACCTCTGGAGAAGACAATATGGAGACCATCAAACAACTAAATGTAGAAGAGCTTGTTAACATCACATCCTGAATGCACTCCCCACGGCAACACATATGACTTGAGTGATCATTCGTGTCTTGATCACAAGCTCTGCAGGACAACCCACACTAGGGGAAGACGTTAAAGGGAAAGCACATACTGCGCTCCTCTGTGTACACATTCTGAAAGGCGATCTCAAGCTCCCGCTGCTGCTCGTCCCGCAGCTCCTCTTGTCTGTAGAGAGGCTGGAAGATCTGTGCCGGGACGCTGTTCACCGCCTGTCTGCGGCGCAGCAGATCAGCCTGCTGCAAATGCTCCAGCTCAGAGAGTAGCCGTGTGCGATCCTACAGACGAAAACGTGACAAACACATCAGAGTTTTCACTGTAACACACTACTGCATCATGAATCAGACACAGACAAAGCTCTCTACCTGCAAGTGCTGCTCTCTTCGCAGAGCGTGGTTTCCTCTCAGCCGTGCTTTCTCCAGTCGCTCCTGCCGGTCACGAGCTTCCTCTCGCTGGAGCTCCTCCAAACGCTGGTTCTCCAGTACTGCAGCCAGTTGAGCGCTCGGCTGAGAAACACCACAGCATTCACATTACAACAACATTGATTAACATACAAGAGCAATATGACAAAAGCTTGAGAGAATATGCATGCGAGCTTTGTTTATGAAAACATGAGACAACATAATTGAATAGAATATCTTGCTCATTTGGCACCAGACAGTGTGGAAAACATGCCGACACTATATTTAACTGTAGTTTAATACTGGACCACAAAACCAGTTATAAATAGCAATAGCCAAATATAGATAGCATGGATCAAAACACTATAAAAACTATAAACTTCATCTGAGTACTGCTGTTATTTAAATGTCCGTAACACAGAAATGATGATCATTATGAGGTTGAAAAGACTCGTTTATAGTGCCCTTTCTGGATCAGCAGCAACATGAATGCAGATTTGAATGTCTTTAACACCCGTTTTACATTGTCTCACGCTATATATACACAAAGTCGCTGCTAGTGTGAATGCAGCTTTAGGTGTCTCAGTGCTTGCAAAATCGCTAGCCCGATGTCTCGGGGCTATTGTGTTTTCCAGTGGGGCTACCAAAATGTTTCACCGCCCTTAAAATAGACTGCTCCTCCTTAAATACTCCTCAATTTAGGTGTATAAAATGTAAGGCCATTCAAGTTTTCAATACGTTAAACAGTATAAGAAAAGTCTTAATTATAATTTTAAGAGGTCTTACAGTTGGGGACAGAAGACAAGAATTGCAATAGGGCTGGATTGAACTTCAAAAGGCAATGATGTCACTGAATAAATGTGCGCTGCCCGTTTCAAAGTCAAAACGCGGCACGGATGTCTTTATATGAATATATCCAAAGGGAACCGACTGTCCTCTGAAATGCGCCGTTGGCATTGAGATTTCATCTTACCTATAATGCCTCATAATGCCTAATGAACGCGGCGCTACTTTGTGTATAGCTGTTTCTAGGGAAACCGTAATATTTCAGCGCTCCTAAGGCGCCACCTCGTGGCAGAGAATGAATTTGCATTTCCAATAAATTTTTCAGCTGTTTATGGTCAGATTATTGCAAATATCGACCCATGTTTTTATGCAGCAAACACAAAGTTGTTAATGTGAAAGTTGTTAATGTGCCTTCTAAAAATCTAAACAATTAAGACCGTAATATATGTTTATTTTAAATAAATATAATAAATTATATACACTGTCCAACCCCACTCATACTGTTCATTTTACGTGTGCAGCTCTTAATAAGGGTCATAAATTGCCTATAAATTGATACCCTGTAAATACTGAAATAAAATTCCTTCTTTGATATTTGTATGTTGAAAATATTTTATTGACAGACATTAAGACTCCTATCTGATTTTCTATATTTATTAAAAAAAAACAACAACAAAAAAACGCTTTTTATTTGGGCTAGTTAAATTATTTTCGGGCTACCAAAATCTGAAGAGTACCTGCCCGAAGGGCTACCAGAGATTTAGAAATGTTGCGAGCCCCGTGTCTGAATAGAGATTGCAATGTTTTAAGGATTAATCTTGCAGCTCTAATGTAAACACTTCAAAATGTCATGTTAAAAACACATAAAATCTTGTGGTAAAAGATCTCGTCACATCCCTTGACTCCCATCCGTGGGCATTATTCATGCATGTACCTGCTGCTCGGTGTCGCTCTCTCTGTCCACAGCTGTTTGAGTCATGTGACAGTGTGTGAAAGAGAAACGCTCTGCTGCTGACTTGAGCGGACGTGGCGTCTTCTTCTCAATGCTCTAAGACAGAAAATATCACAGTCATGACATGTGCCAACAGCTCTTTATCAGCTGACTGTGTAGAGGAGAGCGGGCTGTACCTCCACTGGGTTTGGAGGAGGGGGCGGCAGACTGGCCACTCTCTCGGCTCTCTTCTTCTCCTCTACCAGAGCTTTTCTCCGCGCTTCAATGTGCCTGTTATCACAATCAATTACATCTCACACATGAACATAACATCATTTGTGTTAGGAAATACCAGTTTAAAAGTCTAAGTGAACCCACTAGTGACTCAGGCCTTTTAATTTCCCACAAGCGACAGGCGTAAACCCAGAGCGCATATAGAAATAGAAATACATGCTGACCGGCAGCGCTGCTGCTCTTCCTCATGTCTGCGGGCGCTGAGCTCTCGCAGAGCCTCCCGATGTCTGTCCTCAGCACGCTCCTGCCTTTTCACACTTCTCTGAGCCAGCGCCTCCAGATCAGGCTCCTACACACACAGACAATGCTGTTTAATGAACAGTTCACCCAAAAACAAGTCAACTAACATCGCCTGTTATCCTCCAAATTATAATCCAGCCACATATTTAAATGGTATAAATGGTGCTTGATCTTTGAAGATTTATTTTCTGATTCAGACCAGACCACTGTTTCACTGAAGGAAGCGTAATGGATTATGTATTAAAAACATCTTAATGATGGATTTGTTTCAGCTTTTGTCTTCTCAAGATGTTAACTGATGGACCGGAGTGGATTACTTGTGGAATATTGTGATGTTTTTAATAAGCTGTTTGGACTCATTCTGACGGTACCCATTCACTGCAGAGGATCCACTGGTGAGCAAATATGGAACGTTTCCTAAATCTGATCATCTACAAATTGGATGACCTGTGGGTGAGTGCATTTTAATTTTTAAGTAAGCCATTCACCTAAAAAAAAAAAAATGATTAAAACAGACTCTATGTTTACCAAAACAAAGACTTTCCTGTCAAAGCATGTGTGAGGTTTACAGGTTGACTCACATTCTCCTGAGCGCTACGGTGTCCGTCTCCGACAGATCTCAGGCTGTGCTCGTAGTGTGTGGATAAGGCCTGTAGTTTGAGCGTTTGCTGCTGTTGCCACTCAAGCTGAAGTGAGTCTGCGAGCATCTGCAGCTGCTGCTGTTTGCGCTCCTCCACCTGCCTGCGCACCTGCCGGGCGATGAAGCGCTCCTGCTCACGAACCTGCAACACAAACACATTCACTATATAGAGAAAATTCTGGCTTGACAGCCTCACTCCATTCTGCTACATTACTAGCACATACTAATAAGTGCTAAATCACACATGTGAACACGCTACATAAACAGTAGCAGTAGTATTAATGGTAGTGAATACTATTAGAGTTAAAGGTTATATTTGTATCAATCAATTCCTTTACAGAAAAGCATGATGTTAATTTTTGTAATTTCACCATCATCATCTACATACCTGTTGTCTAGTGTGCAAGACAAAAGCAACTGTAGCTGAAACACTAAATAAACTAACAACTATGAATACCCCAGTGTTAAACTAAATTGTGTTTCAGTAGAGTTTGAGATCAGGCTGTTGTGACTCTGACCTGCTGTAAGCGGAGTTTTCTCCTCCTGTCCAGCTCCTCTCTCACCAGCTGCGCCTCCTCATTCGGGCTGAGTCTCAAACGACTCGCCGAACTCTCTTTTCCCCTCATTTCACACAGATGATGAGCTCCTTACACACAGAGCTTTTCTGTCTACTAGTATCATAGTTCACTGACAGGTTTCGCTGTACGCACACAGCAGTCGCACAGATTGCGGATAGACTTTTGTTTGATCGGCTCCATGTCAACAAACTCCAACGGCTCCTTCAAAGCTACAACCGCGTCATTTCCGCTATTTAAACCACCCGCGGAACGGCAAACGTTGTTGGTTTGTATTATTTATTTATTCACGAAACATACAACAAACATTAATGCGTTCGAGGGAGATAAAGTGCAACTACTCTTTAAAATAAAAAATAAATGAAATAAAAACACTATTTCTTAAAACTCGTTTCAACTTTGACCCCTCTGCAAGCTTGAAGCTTCGCGAGATTTGAGCAAAAACTCGTTCGTACAGTACTACAGAGCAGAATCTCATCGCTTGAGAGCTACAACACAAACAAACAGAAACAGAAAACCGAGTCACTTCATAGATGTAAGTATGCAGCTTAATATTTCATCTTTGACATGACTAAATCATCATCTTATCATCCTGTGCGCAGTATTTCTGTGGGGACAAAGCGCGTATTAATCGCCGTGTCTCAAACATTAACTATTCCTCCATCATTAAAGTCGTTTTGAGCTTTATGTAGTATGTTTATATGTATTTTATTCTTTAGACCACATTTTTGCGAGTCTTTAAAAGTCTTAAATCTCCCTTCCACAAATGATGGTCTTAAATCAAAGCAGAAATTCTCTAATTCATAAAGTCATGGCAATAAATGTTGCATGCACTGCAGAAATGAATATTTTTGTCAGCATGTTTGTCTTGCTGTCTAATACAAATATCTAAACATCTTTAATTTAAGACGATTCAGATGCAAAACAAAGATATGAGCTATTGCTTTCTGATTTAATTGAATGTTCACTGGAAAAACAAGATTATAATACTGCTGACATATTGCAGTGAAATCAGAAGTTATTATATACTGTAGTTAAGCTATTTTCTTTGTGAATAAAATTATTATTATTATTTAAATTTATTCACTTTTAAACGTAAGATCAGCTGGGAGATACGAGACCAGTCAAAAGATTTTTAATGTTTTTAAAGAAGTCTCTTCTGCTCACCAAGTCTGCACTTATTTAATCCAAAGTACAGCAAAAGAAGTAAAATTGTGAAAAATATTTTTACTATTTAAAATAACTGCTTTGTATTTAAATGTATTTTAATATTTAAGATATTCCTGTGAAGTGCAGCTGAATTTTCAGCATTATTACTCTACTCTTCAGTGTCACATGATCCTTCAGAAATTATTGTAATATGCTGATTTGCTGCTGCTCAAAAAACATTTATTATTATTATTATTATTATTATCAATATTTAAAACGGCTGAGTATGTTTTTTTCAGGGTTATTTGATAAATAGAAAGATCCAAAGACATGTATACATTGTAACATTATATACTATACCATTCAAAAGCATGGAGTCAGTATATATTATTATTATTTGTATTTTATTTTTTTGAAAGAAATTGTAGAAATGAATACTTTTATTTAGCAAAGATGCTTTAAATTGATCCAAAGGAATGATAAAGACATGTATAACGTTACAAAAGATTTCTATTTCAGTTAAATGCTGTTCTGCTAAACTTTCTATTCATCAAAGAAAAATGAAAAAAATCTACTCGGCTGTTTTCTACAACAACAATAATAATAATAATAATAATAATAATAATAATAATAAATGTGACTGAAGTAATGATGCTAAAAAAAAGCAGCTTTGAAATCACAGGAATAAATTATATTTTTAAATGTATTCAAATAGAAAACAGTTATTTTAAATAGTACACACATTTCAAAATTGTACTGTTTTTGCTGTATTTTGGATCAAATAAATAGAGTCTTGGTGAGCAGAAGAGACTTCTTTTAAAAAACATTAAAAAAAATATATCTTATATCTTTAAATTCTGAAGTGGTTAATACAAAATGATGTGTTCTCTTTAGACAGAGAACATGTTGATGTACTGTGTTCCCTTCAGTTTATTCTTTACATTTTCTTTAATTGGCCTCAAACAGATGTTAAGAAGTCTTACATTTACTTTCATAAATCTTGCAGAAACCCTGTACTGGTATCACAGTGTCAAAACTCAAAGCTCCCTCTTCAGACGTGTACATCATAGTAAGCCAGACAGCGTGTGTATATCTCATTGTGTGTCTGTCTGCAGAGCTGCAGCGGTCAGCATGATGTCTGGGGGTCCGGCGGTTCGCGTCAGCATCGAGTCGACATGTGAGCGGCAGGTGCAGGAGGTGTCTCTGGACGGCATGGAGACGTACGTCCCGCCGCTGTCCATGTCTCAGAACCTGGCCAAGCTGGCGCAGCGGATCGACTTCGACCAGAGCTCCGATTCAGACGAGGAAGGGCCGGAGCGGGAGAATAGGGAGCCATGGAGCAAACCTGAACTGGAAGAGGATGAGGGTATGTCAGGTGGTGTTTCAGTGCATCATTGGAGCTTATTCGTGACTCAAGCGCTGCTCTCTGCTGACAGGTACGGTGAAGTTCCAGCCATCACTGTGGCCGTGGGACTCAGTGCGTAATAACCTGCGCAGCTCTCTCACGGAGATGTGTGTGCTGCACGATGTGCTCAGTGTGCTCAAAGAGAAGAAGTACATGGCCCTCGATCCCGTGTCCCAGGACCCCGCTATGACGAAGGTACAGCAGGACTGTCATGCTCCATCGGGCTTGATGTTTAACGCTCGCTCTCCTCATGACTTGTCTGCTGTGTTTAGACCCCACAGGTGTTCCAGCTGATCAGTAAGAAGAAGTCTTTGGCCACGGCAGCCCAGCTGCTGCTTAAAGGAGCAGAGAAACTCACCAAGTCACTGGCTGAAAACCAGGAGCAGCGCAGGCAGCGGGACTTCAATTCTGAACTGCTGCGTCTGCGCTCGCAATGGAAGCTGCGCAAAGTCGGAGACAAAATCCTGGGGGATCTCAGCTATCGCAGCGCTGGTAACGCATCCGTTTTATCAGTGTGCTGATGCCTCTTTAATGTAAGAGTACTGTGGAGTACTGAAAGGATTAGTTCACTTCCAGAACAAAAGTTTACAGGTCATTTACTCACCCCCTTGTCATCCAAGTTGTCCATGTCTTTCTTTCTTCAGTCATAAAGAAGTGTTTTTTGTTTGTTTTTTTTAAGGAAAAGATTTTAGGAATGTTCTCCATATAGTGGACTTCTATGGAACCTGTGAGTTTGAACTTCCAAAATGCTGTTTTAATGCAGCTTCAAAGGGCTCTAAACAATCCCAGCTGAGGAAGAAGGGTCTTACCTAGTGAAACGATCGGTCATTTTCAGAAAAAAAAATTACAATTTCTACACTTTTTATCCTCAAATGTTCGTCTTGTCTAGCTCTGCGATGCGCATGCATACTCTGTGTGGTTCAAGTCAGTTATGGTATGTTGAAAAACTCCTATCTCATTTTCTCCTCCAACTTCAGAATTATCCAGAAAATGAGATGGGAGTTTTTCAACATACAAGCTCTTTGAACTTCCAAATGCAGTTTCAGTGCAGCTTCAAACTCGTGGGCACCATAGAAGTCCACTATATGGAGAACATTCCTGAAATGTTTTCCTCATGAAACATAATTTCTTTATGACTGTAGAAAGACAGACATGAACATCTTGGATGGCAAGGGGGTGTGTAAATTATCTGTAAATTTCTGGAAGTGAACTAATCCTTGTATTGTTTGTTAATATGCTGTGTTGGTGTTCAGGGTCTCTGTTCCCTCATCACGGCACGTTTGAAGTCATCAAGAACACAGACATCGACCTGGATAAAAAAATCCCTGATGATTATTGTCCGCTCGACGTGCAGATCCCCAGCGACCTGGAGGGATCAGCGTACATCAAGGTAAGATTCAAGAATATTCAGTTATAGATTAACTCAGCTGTGTGCATGGAGGTCATGTGTTTTCTGTCTGTGTGTTTTTCCAGGTGTCCATTCAGAAACAGTCTCCCGATATCGGAGACCTCGGCACAGTGAATCTCTTCAGAAGACAGCCTAAAGCCAAACCTGGTAAAGACATCTCATGGCACTGATGAGACATGCTTTCAGATGATACTTGGCTGAATGGGTGAAAATGGTGGCATATTATGAATATTACGCTTTGGAATATGTTTGGTCCATATATAGAATATTTAGGGTTATGAATATCAGAAGGATTTTAATGCTCTGGTCCTTTTAAATAATTATTAATGAATTGTTTACCAAAAAATGATCATTCTGTCATCACTTACTCATCTTCATATTGTTTATTAGGGGTTGAAACATGTAACGCTGAAACCCGTTTGTAATTGTTATAATGGTCACAGATCAGCAATCTCCATGTAAAATTGATCGTGCAGACCAAACCGTAAGTCATAGGAAACTTGGAGGGATTGCGCCAACAATATGACCAAGGCTCATCCCAATTGGCCTGACAGGGGCGCTACAATGATCAAAAGTACGAAATTGATCATGACTCCTAAACTGTCAGTCGCAGACTCAAGTGTCTTATGTTGTTGGAATCCTTGACTCATACCAGACAAAACGCAAGATTCAGTCGTGAGCTTGGTGAATTTTTGGGGTATTTTGGATTTTTTGAAAAACCTAACCGTGGTCAATTCAGACCGCGATGATTGCACTCCTTTAGCAAAAAAGGTAGTGTACATATACACACTGTAAATTTCAGGAGTGACAACCGCATTTAAATGCGAGATTGAAATCCCTTAAATTGTCCTTGTATCAATTTACATGTATGGAAGAAGTGTTCAGCACCAGCCAGTGTTCAAAACTATCGCCTTACTTTAGCCCAATTCACAGCGGTTAGCGTATAATAATGTTTTTAAATTGAGTGGTACGGGTAGGTTTTTGCGGGAAATTCAAGCAGGCCACTGTGTCATTACGTCACGTCTGTACACATAAAGAAGGCATCCCGGCTAGTAGCTTTATCGCATGTGAGAATGCTGAAGGTGCCGAGTAGCCTTTTCTCACAGCGGCTTAAATAATTAAACTTATCGTTTTGATTGCGGAATGTAATCCAAAAGTTTGTGTGTTTATGAAACACAAGTGACTGAAATTAGATTACTCAAGTTTTAAATATGCATCTGTGTGCAGATAGCCTACGTGGGATTACACAAGTTTTGTATTTTAAAGAGAACACCGGTCCTAAGGAAGAATGATTTATCTTTTTCGCTAAAAGAATTTCTTCATATGAAATTTGAATTTAATGTCAATCAGAGATTAGACTGTACAGAAAAAGAAACGCTAATACACACTACATACATGTAGTTACGCAATGCTGATGTTGTTAACATGAACAATTTGAGAACAAGCTAGCTTGCTAGTTTGATGTGATATGAGATAATAACCAATCGTTAGATTTAAACACCTGTAGCGTATTTCCTCAGTTGGTCAGAACAAAAGTTTTAGACCTGTTACTCTTAGATGACAATATCCAGTGAAAATTCTTATTTGGGCCATATATTTGAATCTGTTAATCTGTGATTCCTACGTACAGTGAATATCCACAACGGTGAGGTGACTGACAGCTACCAAAACATTAGATTCATCCGTGCTGGAGCAGTGCAGGAGCACAACCCACGCATGAAAGATATTTCCACACTTAACTGCAATTGCAGGTTTTCAGACAAAGATGGCGACAAAGAGGCAAAACTTACGGACTGCAGCTTTAAAGTAACGAACAGCGGCCAGCGGAAGACTTCTGTTTGATCAATTTGCCTTCTTAAATCATCATGACTTCCCTAAAATAAAATCTATAGATATAAAAGAGTTCAAGTATAAAGCAATATTAGTTTAAACATTAAACTTAGATAAATGTCCATATCCGATCGTTTGTGCAGAGAGTGGAAGCTGAAGCACGCTTTACAGGACATAGAGGCGCCAGCACGAACACTTGAATTTTTTTCAGTGGAAACAATTTAAAATTATCTGTCATTTTTGCTCACAAAGGTAAGAGTAATACATAATTCGGAACTGTAAGGGTCTACTTTTATTCGTGTGCACTCACAATATCAACAATACATTACAAACACAAAAAATATTGCTTAACAAAATAAAACAAATTGAAAACAAATTTTTTTTTTATAATAATTTAATTATGTAATCTACAGAGATGCATTTCTTCGTAAAGGCACGTCCAAAGAGGAAACTGCAAGTCAGGATCTTTGCAACACTGACTCAGAATACACTAGTATTAATAAATTATTCAAATCTCTCCTTATTTCCCCTGACACATTCATTGTAATTACTTTTGCCTAAGTTTCAGCCTATTGAGTGCACTTGAACATGGATCTCTTCCAGCTGCGCTGAAGGCACGAAAGCGAAGTCTCGTGTTGTTTCCACCAGCGCGGCAATTTTTTTTTAATCACCATAACTGACGGATGATAAGTGATGTATGTATTAAATATAAAAATAAGGAGAAGCCTAAAACAGGCCCATTGCCCGGTCCGTGTCTGAACTATGGCGTGAAAATCGGGTCGTGAAAAAGATGCGTGCATTCTGGCCACATACACACTACAGCTAAATTCGGTTGTACTGCTAACATTAGTGACAGCCGCTTTTACAGAAATGCTTTGCTGTGAAAAGCACTGCAGTAGTGTGTATGTGGCCAGAATGCACGCAGAGGGGACAGAATAGACGCGATAGCAAAAAATACTGGAAGGGCACATCAAATTGAAAAAAAGGAAGAAAAAACTAAATATTGCTGTGGGGGGTTTATGTGAATGTGTTTCTGAAGGTAACTCTGGTTTTCAGAAACGTTTCAATGTTACTTTGTCCCTAATCGCAGTCCTTTGAAACAATTTTTTGAACAAAGTACATAAAAATTTATGTCAAAGCCATAAAACTGACAATTAATCACCATAATTGTCAATGACCTAAACCAGACAATTAATTGTCAGCCAAATTTCATAATCGTGACAGCCCTAGTTCAGTCTAGAAAAAAACACTGCAGTGCAGAATTTACGGTCGTTCAGGTTTGTTTAGAGAAGGGGCCTGTCTAAATATACCCTAAGGACTAAAGGAAAACTCAAAACTTGAAACCTGGTTAGGATCCATGAGCGACTCTACAAATGTGCAATTTTAGGGAGATCGAACCACAGCTGCCACTATAACAGTCATCAATGTTAAAAAAAAAAAAATCTCTGTGGTAAATTACCTGGATTTGACAAAAATGCTGTTTTTATTCATTGAATTAGGTGGGTCTTTTTTTTCATATGTGCTTAAATGCCTTAAAATGCTTGAACCTTGGTAATCACTGCTATTATTTTATTTGTTTGGATTTCTTTTGTGAAACAGAAAGATGATGTTTTAAATAATGGATGTGACAAAGCAGTTTTAGTGACCATTGACCTCCAGTGTATGTTTTTTTTTTTCCAAAATATCTTTTAGTATTAGAGGTTTAGAGTAATTTAGAAAAATTATCATAAAAAAAAGATTAAATTAAAATGTGTACTGTACTTAAATGTTAATTAAAAAAAAACTTTATTCAGATGAATATTTAATAAAATGTATTGCATTTTAACATTAACTTATATTTAATTTAGTGATTCCTCTTTGTACCACAAGAGGGAGCCTGAGCACTACACTTTGAGAACCACTGTTCTATGGTTTATTTCATGAGATCATCATCTTCTGTTTTCTCCTTTCAGGTTCTCAAATGTGGCATTTAAAGCTAGAAGCGGCTCAGAATGTTCTGCTGTGTAAGGAGATTTTTGCTCAGCTCTCACGTGAAGCTGTTCAGATCAAATCACAGATTCCTCACATCGTCGTCAAGAACCAGATCATCTCGCAACCCTTTCCTGGTATTTACACTCATTCATTTATTCAGCAGACACTTTTATCCAGAGCCACGTATAAATGTCACAACATCACAAGCAAACGCACATCATCTGAAAACTGTGATTCTGTTCATGGAAGTATTAATGCATTTTGTGAGTAAATAAATTGGTGGAACATAAAGTGTTTCCAAATTAATGCTCCATAAAAGTAACTCTGTGTGCGTGCGTGCGTGCGTGCGTGCGTGCGTGCGTGCGTGCGTGCGTGCGTGCGTGCGTGTGTGTGTGTTCAGGTCTACAGCTGTCCATCTCTCTCTGTCACTCCACTGGAGAGAAGAAAAACCAGAGAGCCTCACCAGACAAGAGCAAACCAGACGACCACCTGTATGTGTTAGAACACAACCTCCACCAGCTGATACGAGAGGTACACGCACATCACCAACAGATGCCACAAGTCTGGAGCACTCTTTCTCCGTCTCATCCTCATCATCATCTGTGTGTGTTTGTTGTAGTTCCACAAGCAGACGCTGAGTTCGGTAGTGATGCCCCATCCTGCCAGCGCTCCGTTCGGCCACAAGCGTTTGCGGCTGGCAGGACCCATGGCCTACGACAAAGCAGAGATCAGCTCACTGCAGCAGAGCGAAGGGCTCCTGGAGAAAATCATCAAACAGGCCAAACACATCTTCCTGAGGAGCAGGTGCTTAATGCATACATAAGTATCTCATAATTCAGAGAGTGATCGATTACAAGTCCCTGTGTGTGTCTGTTCAGGATCACTCCAGATTTTCTAGTAATCATATATGAAAACAGTGTAGTCATGGAAGGCTGCATCTGAATTATGAAAAATGAGTGTTAACAGGGTTCCCACGGGTCATGGAATTTCTGGAATATCATGGAATTTTAAAAGGTCTATTCCAGGATTTTTGTTTCTTGCTTTAAATTTTAGTTTCCATTTATCAAAAAATTTCTATACCGTATTTTTTTTAATTGCGTTGTTTTACACGCTTTGCCTATTTTATATGGTTGGGCTATTTTTCAGCACCGTTTTATTCCCTTTCCGCACATCAAATGGCAATCACTTTAAGTCAGATGCAGTCACAAGACTGTACCTGATAACTATGGCAAACATGCCAGGAAAATGTCAATTTCAAGATCTTTGGCTACAAAATGACCTTCAAAGACTGGGTGTTAAAAGTAGATGATAGAAAAGCAAAAACTAATTGTGAAGAAATAAAGACTGAATGATAGAGTTTATTACAAAGAGAAAATCCTTCAGAGCGTTTAACCCCTGAAATCATAAAAAACTAAAATTAATTTCTGTAGAAATAATACAATAAAATATCAAAGTGCATTTAACAGGTAAAAGCAAAAAATATATATAACAAAGTGTGTATGTGTGTAAGTAAATAAAGCTGGCAAATGGATCGACTTGTTCATTATATGTCATGGAAATTCAGCTTTTTAGTCAGTGAAAGTCAGGGAAAAGTCAGAGAATTTGACTTTTGGCTTAGAGTGAGAACCCTGTGTTAAGGCCTGTTCACACCAAGAACGATAACTATTACTATAAAGATAACGTTCTAAAAATCGTCTCAAATGTAAGAGAATAGCAGAGTTCACACCAGGACTAGAATGATAACGATACAGGGCTACAATATCATTGGGATGACTTTCAGAGCTTTTTTTTTTTTTTTTTACAGCTGATGAACGATAGAACACTGACAGGTAATCAGACTTTTGAAATAGCAGGCGACATTGTAGAGAAGCAAACAGACATTTGCATAGCAAACAGTAACATAAAATTACCTCAGGAATTCAGCACTACTTTGGACATCATTGTCTTGCATCTTTTAAAGGTACAGTAGAAAAGAGTCTATATTGTTTTTATTTTCACTACAGTTTACGTTGGTTTCACTGTTTAGATCCGCTCTAAACGTGCGTGCTGAGGACATCCACTGGTTGAAGTTGTGTAAATGCAACAAAAACAGACAGTGTTCACTGGTGTGGATGCAAATATAGTTATCGTTCTTGGTGTGAATGTGCCTTTAGATGGGCTTTTTTCAGAACCTAAGCAAAATACAAATAATAAAGGGTGTAAAAAACTGTTCTGTTCTGTGAACTTGGTCAGTGGTCATAAAAACATACAGCAAAATACTGTCTAACTGTGTTGATTTAGACTTGTCATAATTAACTGACAATGCTACGTTTCTTTTTATCAGTTTCCATGAGGAAACCAATATATATTGACCAAAGGTCTGACCATTGTATGTCTTTCTTTGCTTTTATTTCTTCAGAACGGCGCGGACCATCGACAGTCTGGCCAGTCGCGTAGAGGATCCTCAGATCCAGGCCCACTGGTCCAACATCAATGATGTGTATGAATCCAGCGTCAAAGTGCTCATCACCTCACAGGGATACGAGCAGATCTGCAAGTATGGCTTCATATAACGTCAGCAGCAGTTACTGTGACAGTAGCTGAGAGTACAGACCTCACACAATTACACAACACAGCGTTAACACTGGTTTTCTCAAATCTCCTGCTCAGATCGATCCAACTGCAGCTTAACATTGGTGTGGAGCAGATTAGAGTTGTGCATCGAGACGGACGCGTCATCACGCTCTCACATCAGGAGCAGGAGCTGCAGGACTTTCTGCTGTCACAGGTACACAGGCACATGTTTGTGTGCTTTAGAAATCACTTCAGGAGATACTCACACACAAATGAAAATCTACTGAAAATACACTCACCCTACAGACCATCCAAGATTAGAATGAGTTTGTTCATTAGGTTTGGAGAAACATGTCATTCCGTCACTGTCTCGCCAATGGATCCTCTGCAGTGAATGGGTGCCGTCAGAATGAAAGTCCAAACAGTTGATTAAAAACATCACAATAATCTACAAGTAATTCACACCATTTACAGTCCATCAGTAAACATCTTGAGAAGACAAAACCCCAAACAAATCCATCATTAAGACATTTATAACTAAAATATGAATCCATAATCTCTAATAACGCTTCCTCCAGTGAAAAAGTGGTCTGGTCTGAATCAGGAGAGAAATCTGCAAAGATCAAGCACTGTGTTCAAGACAAAACAGTCTAAAACAACTCTAAATAAATATGTGGCTGGATTTTGATGTCAGAGACAACAGGAGAACAACTTTTTTACTGGAGGAAACATTATTATAGACTCGTGTTTCAGTTAAAAACGTCTTCTTGAGAAGACAAGCTGAAACAAATCCATCAAGATGTTTAATGATGGACTGGAGTGGTGTGAATTACTTGTGAATTACTGTGATGTTTTTGTCAGCTGTTTGGACTCTCATTCTGACGGCACCCATTCACTACAGAGGATCCATTGGTGAGACAGTGATGGAATGAAACATTTATACAAATGTGACCCTGGACCACAAAACTCAATAGCCAAAAATACATTGTATGGGTCAAAATTATTTTTCTTTTATGCCAAAAATCATTAGGATATTAAGTAAAGATCATGCTCCATGAAGATATTTTGTAAATTTCCTATCATAAATGTATCAAACTGAATTTTTGATAAGTAATATGCATTGCTAAGAACTTCATTTGGACAACTTAAAAAAAAAAAAAAAAATCTGTAAAACTACTCCTGTCATAATGATATAAATATGTGTGTTTGTTCAGATGTCGCAGCATCAGGTTCACGCTGTGCAGCAGTTGGCTAAAGTCATGGGCTGGCATGTGTTGAGTTTCAGTAATCACGTGGGCCTCGGCCCCATCGAGAGCATCGGTAACGCCTCCGCCATCACAGTTGCGTCTTCCAACGGAGAATACGCCATCTCAGGTGAGTCTGAGCCAGTGCTGAAACATGCTTTATTACAGCAGGGGTCTGATTTCACAGCAGTTCATGTACATGCATAAACATTAAGGCATGATGAACCTACAGTGGGGCAAAAAAGTATTTAGTCAGCCCCCAATTGTGCAAGTTCTCCCACTTAAAAAGATGAGAGAGGCCTGTAATTCATTATAGGTATACCTCAAAATGAGAAAAAAAAAATCCAGAAAATCACAATAAGAATTTATTTGCAAATTATGGTGGAAAATAAGTATTTGGTCAATAACAAAATTTGATCTCAATACTTTGTATTTGTATTTTGGCCCATTCCTCCATGCAGATCTCCTCTAGAGCAGTAATGTTTTGGGGCTGTCGCTGGGCAACACGGACTTTCAACTCCCTCCAAAGATTTTCTATGGGGTTGAGATCTGGAGACTGGCTAGGCCACTCCAGGACCTTGAAATGCTTCTTACGAAGCCACTCCTTCATTGCCCGGGTGGTGTGTTTTGGATCATTGTCATGCTGAAAGACCCAGCCACGTTTCATCTTCAATGCCCTTGCTGATGGAAGGAGGTTTTCACTCAAAATCTCACGATACATGGCCCCATTTATTCTTTCCTTTACACGGATCAGTCGTCCTGGTCCCTTTGCAGAAAAACAGCCCCAAAGCATGATGTTTCCACCCCCATGATTCACAGTAGGTATGGTGTTCTTTGGATGCAACTCAGCATTCTTTCTCCTCCAAACACGACAAGTTGAGTTTTTACCAAAATTTCTATTTTGGTTTCATCTGACCATATGACATTCTCCCAATCCTCTTCTGGATCATCCAAATGCTCTCTAGCAAACTTCAGACGGGCCTGGACATGTACTGGCTTAAGCAGGGGGACACATCTGGCACTGCAGGATTTGAGTCCCTTGCAGCGCAGTGTGTTACTGATGGTAGCCTTTGTTACTTTGGTCCCAGCTCTCTGCAGGTCATTCACTAGGTCCCCCCATGTGGTTCTGGGATTTTTGCTCACAGTTCTTGTGATCATTTTGACCCCACGGGGTGAGATTTTGCGTGGAGCCCCAGATTGAGGGAGATTATCAGTGGTGTTGTATGTCTTCCATTTTCTAATAATTGCTCCCACAGTTGATTTCTTCACACCAAGCTGCTTACCTATTGCAGATTCAGTCTTCCCAGCCTGGTGCAGGTCTACAATTTTGTTTCTGGTGTCCTTTGACAGCTCTTTGGTCTTGGTCATGGTGGAGTTTGGAGTGACTGTTTGAGGTTGTGGACAGGTGTCTTTTATACTGATAACGAGTTCAAACAGATGCCATTAATACAGGTAATGAGTGGAGGACAGAGGAGCCTCTTAAAGAAGTTACAGGTCTGTGAGAGCCAGAAATCTTGCTTGTTTGTAGGTGACCAAATAAATTCCTCTGTAAAATACCAATTCTTTAAAAATCCTACAATGTGATTTTCTGGATTTTTTTTTTTCTCATTTTGTCTCTCATAGTTGAGGTATACCTATGATGAAAATTTCAGGCCTCTCTCATCTTTTTAAGTGGGAGAGCTTGCACAATTGGTGGCTGACTAAATACTTTTTTGCCCCACTGTAAGTAACAGTGAATAAACTGTAGCATATTCAGAGCTCATGTTTCACGTCTGTCTATTTGTCTGCAGTGCGCAATGGTCCAGAGAGCGGCTGTAAGGTGCTGGTTCAGTTCCCTCGCAGTCAAGCCAAAGAGCTGCCCAGGAGCGACGTGGTGCAGGACGGCAAATGGATTCACCTCAGGGGCCCTTACAAGGAAGTGCACTGGGGCCGAATGGAAGGGAGAAACTTTGTTTACAAAATGGAGCTGCTGATGGCAGCACTGACCCCGTGTCCCTAGAGCTCATCAGTTACGTCTCACTTTGATATATTAGCTCTGTACTTACTTGGCTCCTGATCTGCTCTTATGTGGAGCTGCCAAGTCATTTTTTCTAAGAAAAGGTCAGCGATGGCCAAAGCACATGTTGGAAATAAAACATTTGTACTGCCAGCCATGCATTTTTCCTTTTTGTCAAAGCAAGTTTACACAAACACAGGAAGGCGATCTTTCTAGACACCAGAAAATAAGGTGCTAGAAAAGACAGGCTGAGATAAATAGAAGATTGAACAAAACCCTACATGTAATGAGAACAACCAGTGCAGGTCATCATCATTATGCAAAGAAGTTTATTCTGAACCTTTACATTCAAAAATGTCACACCTGTCTTAGCCAAAAAAATCTGGAAAAAACATTTGATTAAATAATAATGACATTTGTACACTAAATATTGTAACTGAGGAATTCTGTTAGGACTGATACCTGAACCACTAATAGAACTTGCCCCTGCAATATCAAACATTTTTAAAAACGTTCATCCATTAAAAATAACACTTCCACCAGCTGCCACCAGAGAGAATGTCCTTTGAACATATACATATTGATTGAGGTATTTCCAGTTACTGGTCACAGTATATATGTTGAGATATTCAGAGAGTTTGTTGCTGCTGCTGCCATTGCCGGCTCCACGTCTGATACTGATTGAGCACATTGCTCTACAGTTGTCTGGGGCTGTGGAAGATGCTGGTTGTGGCAGATGTTAAGTTCATCACTCAACTCCTCACCATTTGTTCTCGTCACAGAGGCTGTAGTTCAGTCTCAGTGTGCTCTGTAAAGAATACAAATATAGAAGTTAAATTTCATTTACAAATTGAAAGTAATATTACATCCAGGGATGCACAAACTCACTCCTGGAGGGCCAGAGTGCTCAGGGGCTTGAGCACCCATGAAAAAAACACAAGATATTCTCGGTTCATTTTAACCAATAAAAAGTGGATTGTAGCTTGTACGACTTTATTCTTGTTTTCGTAGTTTATCTGAGGTAGGTTTTGGCGCTTTTTTGTAATGGCAAATGTAAGAGTGCACTATTGTAATACAAGAGAGTGCCAGCACGAACCTTTCAGCTTGCAGCAGGCTTGCTCTCCTATATAGAGATCGTGGCTCTGTGCTTTCTCAGATATTACTCAAACTTTGTCCTGTGTACACGCGAATAAGTGCTTATTGTAAACCAGTATATATTAAATACTTTAAGATACAGAAAGAATGTGTGTTGGTTACTAAATAATATATTTGCAGTAGCATTTTTTTTAATGCTAACTGGGGGTGGTTGAGCACCCACGGGCAGAAACCTAAATCAGCGCATATGGTTCCAACCCCAATTTAACACACCTGAACCAGCTAATCAAGCTCTTACTAGGCACAGTAAAAACTTCCAAGCAGGTGTGAAGAGGCAAGTTGGAGTTAAACTCTGTAGGACAATGGCCCTCCAGGACCGAGTTTGGACACCCCTGGTCTAAGATTGTCTCATCCAGGGGTGTCCAAACTCGGTCCTGAAGGGCCAGTGTCCTGAAGAGTTTAGCACCAACTTGCCTCAACACACCTGCATGAAAGTGTCTGGTATGCCTAGGAAGAGATTGATTAGCTGCTTCAGGTGTGTTTAATTAGGCTTGGAGCTAAACTCTGCAGGCCACCGGCCCTCCAGGACCGAGTTTGGACACCCCTGGTCTCATCTAAACAATCATATTCTGCTAGACACACTTTCTGATAGATCAGATGGCCTGAGTATTTCCTCAGTGAGTGTGGACTCATTGGCTGAAATGAGGATGAGCACTGAATATAAGCGCTTACCTGAGACACTTAGCATTAAATTTTAGCTTTTTTTTTATTATTATTTTTATTACCTGGTAAACATCTCCGTTGTCTCCAGGCTTTTATGAAGTTGTATAGTTTATTCAGAAGCCACGTGCACAGCATCAGAAATACAGCCAACGCCCCCAACACAATCACAGATACAGCGATGTACTGAATGTCCTCATACAGCACCTCTGAAACACACATACTTACAAATTGTAATCTGTTATTGATTCTAAATTACATGACAAACATTGTAATCAGTAACGTAATCTATTACATTACATTACACATTCTAATATAATTAGACTACTTTTAGATTACTTTTGACCTGACTTTGTCACATTTACTTAAATAGGATAATCCTGCACCATATGGACATAAAAATACAAAGAGTAAGAAAATGTATTACATTTGTTGTTATTAACAACATGAGGTGCATTAAATATACATGGTTAAATGGTTAAATAACCTACAGAGTGATAATTCAAAAACAAATCAATGTTGAAACACTTCACTTAAACCTGAAGTATTTTTTTGTAAATCAGTGATCAAATGCTGTGTCACCACCTGACTAGTGACTGGTTTTGTGTAAATGTCAACAAAACGGGACTTTCTGAATGTATATAAGCAGGCTATTTTAGACAGTTTAAAAGATGAAAAAGAGGAATTAGGGATAATTATTATTATTATTGTTTTAAAATTATTAATAGTTTATTGCTATTGTGTAAATAATACATTATGTAATCCATAAAAAAAGTAACTGTATTCTGATTGTATTCTAAAATGCAAGTTACTCTAATTACAAGTTTTTGTAATCTGATTATGTAATCCAGATTACATGTAATCAGTTACTACCCAGCTCTGCATGTAGCATGATTCAATGCAAACATAGGATAGATATAGTAAAGCATTATGTGCATTTGTGTCTTTATATCAGAAAGTTTGTAAACTACATTCAAGATGATATATCATCCTGTACATATCCAGTTTACTTTAAAGGAACACTCCACTTTTTTTGCAAAAAGACTCCCCTAGAGTTAAACAAATGAGTTTTACCATCTTTGAATCCATTCAGCTGATCTCCGGGTCTGCCATAGCACTTTTAGCATAGCTTAGCATAAATCATTGAATCAGATTAGACCATTAGCATCTCATTCAAAAATGACCAAATATTTTCAATATTTTTCCTATTTAAAACTGAAAATAGTTCCCAGCTAGGAAACTTCCAACGTGACCAGCACTAAGCCACTAAGCTAACAGTAAAATAGCTGGGGACTATTAAGGATGGTACAGCAACAAAGTTCCTTGATTATTACGCCAGAATAAGAGTATAATTCCTATCCATATCAGCTTGGAAAATCACAACTTTTCAATTTCTGGCAGTCTTTGTAAACAATGTAACTACAGAAGAGTCAAGTTTTCAATAGAAACAATATTGAAAATCTTTGGTCATTTTTAAATGAGATGCTAATGGTCTAATCCGATTCAGTGATTTATGCTAAGCTATGTTAAAAGTGCTAAAGGCAGACCCAGAGATCGGCTGAATAGATTCAAAAACGGTAAAACTCATCTGTTTAACTCTAGGGCAGTTGGAAAATGAGCCTATTTTCAAAAAAGTGGATTGTTCCTTTAAAATGACAAATATGGCATATATGTGACAGTGACTTTGAGCATGCATTCCAGACAGAGCCTCAAGTAACCAGTATTGTGCTATTTTCAGAATGTTTTATAATCTTAAACATTACTTTTCTGTTTATTTCATTATTTATTGGGGAAACAATTGAACAAGCCAGAGAGCACCGTAAGCTGGTGCAGCCAAAGGACAAATATCTTTAAAACTACTCACCAGTTACACTCAATACCACATGCGTGTCTTTGCTGTTACCAGATGTTTCTGTCACAGTGATGGTGTAATAGCCAGAGTCTTGCAGACATAGGTCGGATATGGTTAGAGAGCCATTGGGATGAGTTTCCACTCTTCTCTCGTACATTTGCGTGACGTTTGCAGCACCACCGAGCATCCAAGTTGCGATGCTTTGCTGTTCGCTTACAGAATAGAACATCCATCTGATTTCTGGAGTCCCGGTGCATGTGATGTCCACGGAGAAAAGAGCACTTCCCTGAACCGGTGCAGTGATGGTGTTCCTCGCCACCTGAATGGTAATGGCTTGAGCTTCAGAGAGTAGACAGAGGAGAAATGTAGTGGCTGTAAAGTACTTGATATATGTATCATCATGTTTATTTTATTTTTTCAAGCAAAGTTTGATTCAAAAGCAGTGTTTACAGTGCATTAACCACCATTGTTTGACTTCCAACAAATCAACACTGTGACTCTGTAATGCTTTCAAAACATTACTCGGTAAGATGAGTTTGGCATGTCAGCTTAAGAATAGAAGCTGTTTTACTGATAAATGGGTGTAAAGAAGTCTCCGGGAAGCTTAATATTTGGAATTGTAAATAGTCAATATTTTTGTAATTAGACAGTTTACGACTTGACAGTGAATGTAGGTGGAGTATGAGATTCCCTAGGGTAAGCACATGAAAACATCCAGCACCACTCATGTGCCTGTCCTTTCTCAGTTAATGATTACCCCCTTCATACCAGGAAGAGTTCGGTGGAGTTCAATATCAATGATAAAATAAACAAAAGCATTCCAGTGGTAGCTGCTCTACTGCTTTTCTTATCACTGGTGAAATGTTCCTTGCTAAGCCCCGCCTTAAAACGCCACTGACCAATCCTGTCTTAGCAAATATCACTTCTACCCCGGCCATTCCTGTTCCTACTCTTTTCCAGATAAAGCTGTGTTCTGAAACTATGTTTTAGTACAAATAACTTAGCCATGAAGCAAAGAATACAAAGTGACAGGAAAATGAAAAGTGAGGCAGGAACAGGTTTGGCTGGCCTGACTCACTCAGTCTTGACACCAGAATGATTTGTTATCCAGTTAAACTGACTTACAGTTACTTACTTAGTTGACTTACTGCCACATACGTGGCAGTTTTTTCAAGTGTTGGTGTTGATGTGTTGATGTGAATTAAGTGTTTTTATTCAGACAGATTTTTATGTCTTCTGTTCAGGGTTCAAGAAAGCCTTGAGAAAGTATTATAGCACTGCTATACAGTGTAATATTATGGTAAATTGTCAAATGCTACAGCTGCAAAATTTCACACATGATTCTAACATGTTCTAAAAAGTTATTTTAAACGGACATATAAACAAACACCTAATGCATTCATGTAGTTAATTATTCTTAAATACTAAAATATACACACCTGTGCATGAGAATATAACATAGATATCTGTTGTTCTCTATATAAATTGATTTAATAAAGACTAGAGTAACCCAAATCCGAATCCTAAAAACACACTCCCTAAAATATATCTTTGTAAACTAATACAAACTAACAGGTATGAGGACACACACACACACACACACACACACACATACACACATTTACTTACTGTAATGACAGAGACAGAAGATAAGGTAGAGTATCTGTGTGTTCTGAGACAAACTGATCCATGCGGGCCTCATTAGACTGATTCCTCCATATATTTACGTCGAGTAACGTGATTGTCTTTACAGCTCAGTCATAACACTAGACTTTCACCCTGTCCGTTTCTGCTATCCATTCTGTCGCTGCATGCTTCCTTATGCTGCTCTTTATCTTCATCTCCCCTGTTTTTCTGATCTGCTGTTGTTTTCTCTTTCCCTTTCCCTTTCAGTATGTGCTCCCTTTTGCTCTTTTTTCCTGTCTTCCAGTCTGATCATTCAACAAGACGTATTCACTTTTAGCACTGAACTGCGATACCGATCAGACCGGTTTAGCAGCCAGTGACGTTCATGCACACACAACAGCACACACACACACACACACACACACACTATAAACCTTTGGAATGAAACATCATACTGCTTACTGCACAGTATTAATTTTTTTTTTTTTAATCGAAGCAAATTGATACTGAAACTTTATTTGGAAAGTACTGATGGGTGAAGTTGTTACACTCGCTGCCCACTTTATTGGGTACACCAAAATGATGAGGACGTTGAAGATCTTGACGAAGAATAGGAGACATAATCCATGTGTTCCATTCTGAAGGACTCATCCCTATGCCCTAATGCCTTCAAATGGTTTACTCTCCAGAGTGAGAACTTTGAAGGGTTGTATAGGTGTAAGGGACCCAACAACTGTTTCTTGAAGTGCCATGTAGGCATGTAGATATGGTCAAGACAGTCTGCTGAAATTCAATCTAAGCATCAGAATGAGGAAGAAAGATGATTTTTATGTGACTTCAAACATAGCATGGTTGTTGAGCTAGACGGGCCTGTCTCTATTTCAGAAACTGCTGGTCTACTGGGATTTTTATGCATAACCATCTCTAGGGTTTATAGGGAATGGTCCAAAAAACTGGACCAAAATATCCAGTGAGTGGCAGTTCTGTGGATCAAAATGCCTTATGGAAGCCAGGTCTGCAGAGGAGCATCTCTGAAATCACAACACGTTGAACTTTGGCGCAGATGGGACAGAGCAGCAGGTGCGACTCCTCTTAGATCAGAACAAAAATTGTGAGCTACAATTCACACCGGCTCACCAATATCAGATAACAGAAGGCTCTGTAAGGCTGGTCTGATCTCTCCATGAAACCAATGTTCAAGAGCTCTTACAAAACAGATGCCATGCAACAAAACAATAAACTTCCTAATTTGAAGAAAAGAATATCTGAATTCTCCTGATAGCAATCTTTCTTTTGAAAGCCACATTTCTAGCATTTGCAAAACCGCATTTTCCATCTCAAAACTATATATCAAAATGACAACTTATGCTCGCAATGTCAAATGCAGAAATGTTAATTTATGTGTTTGTGACCTCAAAGCTAGATGATTGTAATGCTTTATTGGGTGGTTATTCGGCACGCTTAATAAACATACTCCAGCTGGTCCAAAATGCAGCAGCTGGAGTTCTTACTAGAACCAGAAAGTATGACCTGGTTCTGTCAACACTGCATTGTATAGATTTTAAAATCTTGCTAATTACTTATAAAGCCCTGAATGCTTTAGCTCCTTAGTACTTGAGTAAGCTTTTATCGCTTTATAGTCCCTCACGTCTGCTGCATTCTCAATACTCTGGCAATTTGATAATAACTAAAATATCAAAATCAACTGTGGCTGGCAGATAATTGTCTTATTCAGTGCCCAAACTCTGGAACAATCTACCTAACATTGTTCGGGAGTTTAAATCTAGATTAAAGACCCATGTCTTTAACCTGGCTTACACATAATACATTAACACATTTCTAAAATTCACATCCATTGTTAGGCTGCAATAATTAGGTCAACCTAACACCTGATGTACTCGTTACATCGTAAGAAGAACGGCATCTACGCTAATATTAGTCTGTTTCATTCTTATTCCGAGGTCACCGTAGCCACCAGATCCAGTCCGTATCCAGATCAGATGGTCACTGCAGTCAGTCTATATTTAGCCCAGATGGTGGATCAGCACCTAGAGACGACCTCTACAGCCCTGAATGTCAGTGGAGACCACATCAACTAGATGAGCTCCAGAGAGAGATCCCCAGCGAGGACCTCGTCACCTAGACTTTGCACAAGACCACAGGAACCTGATGAGTCCTCTGCACAATCTGACTTTGTCGCAGCCTGAAATTAAACTGCTGGTTCCATCTGGCCAGAGGAGAATGATGGAGTTTTGTTTCCTTTGACACACTATGTTCCTGCTTAATACAGTAAATACTTAGTAAAGCTGCTTTGACACATCTGTATTGTAGGAGTAATGGTTAGGGTTGAGCACTATA
Source organism: Cirrhinus molitorella (assembly GCA_033026305.1). Classification (NCBI taxonomy): domain Eukaryota; kingdom Metazoa; phylum Chordata; class Actinopteri; order Cypriniformes; family Cyprinidae; genus Cirrhinus; species Cirrhinus molitorella. Next base: position 31,023,857 of record CM065134.1, on the reverse strand, counting down.
TAAAAAAAAGGCTCTCTGTGAAGGCTACATTTGTCCATCTACCTCCCCTGCAACTTCCAGCTTTTTTGTGGCTAAAAGGGAAAGAGGCTTGTGGTCCTGCATTGATAATCAGCCATTGAATGATGAGACCATCAATTTCTGTTATCCACTTCCTCTGGTCTTGGCAGCCTTGGAAGAACTAAGAGGAGCTTGTGTGTTCACAAAGCTGGACTTTCGTAGCACATATAACTTTATCCGGACACAAAATTGTAATGAATGGAAGACCACTTTTGTGACACCATCAGGCCACTACGAATTCAGGGTGATTTCATATCGACCTGGCCAACTACCCTTCCATATTTCAAGGATTTATAAATGAGGTGTTCCACGAGTTCCTCTATCACTTTAATATTATCAACATCTGCACATTCTTCATTGCCCCTACCTTGGTTCACCCTAACCCAGATCTCCCACTCATCGTGGAAGTGGACTCATCCACCAATGGGATAGGAGCAGTGCCATCACAGCAGCAAGGTGATCCTCCCTGACTCCATCCGTGCGCCCTCCATTCTAAGAAACTGTCTCCGGCGGAGCAGAATTCATGACATTGGCAATCATGAGCTTCTGGTAATCAAGTTAGCCACGGAAAAATTTAGTTACTGTCTGGAGGGAGTGAAACACCTGTCTGAAGTGATCACAGATCACAGGATGTTCTTGAACACCTTCGTGAAGCTAGCCGACTCAATTCCCATCAGGCCCACTGGGTACTATTCTTTACCTGGTTCAACTCTGAGGGGCTCATGTACATACCAACCTTTTCTGAGAGTGCCCTTCATGGACTTAGTTCACACATGTCTTGGGATCTGGGCATCCAGGCATCTCATGGGCCAGATTTGAGAACTTCTGGTATAGGGTGTGATTTGGTACACATCCACCTGCAGAGGGCAGTAATAGGGCAGAATTGTCTGGCTTTCCGCCTAAGATTTCAGCCTCCTGCTGTCCTGTCGGAAGATGAGTCCCTGCTACATCAGGCCTTTCACTATCCAGAGACAAATATTAAAAGGATTTCCTGTGTAACTAATGCACAACACAAACAATGCACAAGACTAGATTTACACAATTAAGTTCAGCAAACTGTTGCACATTAAGTCAACTTACAAGGGTTAGAAAAAAGATTTGTTAGGACTTTCCACTAGTGGATGTTTAACTCAACTTTACCTACTTTAACAAAATGGATAAATGTAAGCAGCTTTATGAAACTTGGGAAATATGTTTATTATATTTCATAGCTGAATATTACAGAGTTATATAAATGTCATGTGTCTGAAATATAGCAACCTGATCTCACAAGAAAACATTTTATGATAGCTGGTGATTATGTATGAATTCAATATACAATTTTTCCATAAAGGTAAGCATTAAGATCAATCCCTAAACATAACTGTCAATGGGATTGTATGAATTCATGTGAATTAGCCACCAATTCACCAAAATGTTAAAATACCTATGAATTGCCATGAGATGCTTTGACCTTCTATAGATTCATTACCTGTCAAAGGCTTCACTCATAGAAGACGAGGGCATGAGTCACAAAAACTAGACATTATATTCATTATATGCCTGTAGTAAAACATCAGTGTTTCACACGTGTTTCTGTACGTTTCTGTACGTCGTTGTGTTGGTATGTATTTCTACACAGGTCCCACATACTGGAGTGTGTTCTTGGGTTTTCATTCCATCTGCATTGGCTGAAGTAAAAGCAATGACATCATTGGTGAGGCTGGTATTACACACTATTAAAATCACTAGTTTGGTAATAAACTTTATAGTAAACATGGAGAGCAAACATACCGGATTCTTGTTCATGCAGGTCCCACAAAGACATCCGATCAGTCCGTTGACTACCTGTGCCAGTAAAAGCACAGCCTCCAGAGTTCCGATGCTCAAGAGAATGGAAAACAGCACCACGTTCCACATCACCACATTCTGTGGCTGCACGCACACAGTCCATGATGTCTGGTTAAATAGGTAACTCTCTCTGAATGGAGGAAAGCAAAGATGTGAAAGTGTCAACGTGAAAATAAAGTGAAAAACAGAGTATGTTGCCTGTACAAAGCATGTTATAAGCAAGAAAAAACCCAGTTTTGTGCATTCATGAGAATTAGATTTTGTTTCCATGCATCATCACAGATGCACCTTGTACATACTATATAGTGTACAAACAAACAAGTAAATGAGTGCGTTGTTACTCTGTGGTGCTGTTAATAAAGGGGTAGATGAAGATCCCGTCTCCTGTGTCACACAGAGGGCCGTCCTGCAGGCCAACGACAGAGATGATCATACAGTACAGAGCTCCAGCTACACCAAACACTGACATCAGCATGGACAGCATCATCTGCAGCACACACACACACACACACACACACACACATATTGTTCTTAAGAGTTTGATCTTCTCCCATCTTACCCTACTCTATTCACCTATTTCAGCCATAAACATCAATCATGATACTTATTTCATTGCCATTTACAAAGCTTTTTACATTTCATTAGAAAAAAGACTTGATTCTGACTGGTCACTTGCAGAATTTAGAATATTTTAGAACAATAAACTCTCATCTAGTGCTGTATAACTGATTACTTACACAGGAACCATATCTTTCCTGCATTGCTGTGCTTGTGTTCCTCTGCTATCTCTACAGGTCTTTCCTCAACTCAGCTCATTTATTAGTTAATGATAACTGTACATTATTTGACAATATGACTGGCTGCATGTTATTCTAGAAGAAGCAACACATTTATATAAAAAGTCTACACACCCCTGTTAAAATGCCAGGTTTATGTGATTTAAAAAAAATTAAAATACCACAAATGATTTCAGAACTTTTTCCACCTTTATTGTGACCTGTGACTTGTACAACTCAATTGAAAAACAAACTGAAATCTTTTTTTCTGTGGAAAGTAAAAATAAAAAACAAAAATAATGTGGTTGCATTAGTGTACACACCCTTAAACTAATACTTTGTCGAAGCACCTTTTGATTTTATTACAACACTCAGACAGTCTTTTTGGGTATGAGTGTATCAGCATGGCACACCTTGACTTGGCAATATTTGCCCATTCTTCTTTGCAAAAACACTCCAAATCTGTCAGATTGCGAGGACACCTCTTATGCACAGCCCTCTTCAGATCACCCCACAGATTTTCAATTGGATTCAGGTCTGGGCTCTGGCTGGGCCATTCTAAAGGTGCGTTCACACCGGACGCGAATGAAGCGGCAAGCGCGAGTGATTTACATGTTAAGTCAATGCAAAGACGCGAATAGCCGTCCTGCGGCGCGAAACGCGCGAATGCGGCGGCGCGAAACGCGCGAATAGCGCGAATGAAGCGGCGCGCATTGAGCGTTTCAAGCGTTTGCCGCGCCATTCGCGCGAATCGCGCGAAACGCGCGAGTTGAAAAATCTGAGCTTTGGCGAAATTCCGCGCCGCGGTAACCAATCAGGAGCAATGGAAGCCAAAGGCCGTTTCTCTATATGCGTTCTTGGCTGTGTAATATTACTGTTATTTTGTCATGAAATGTAATTTTAAGAGTATTTCAGGCGAGAATGTAGTTGTTTAAAACTCAAATTCGCGGTTTAATTATAAAGACAGCACCTATTTGAAAATTTGCTTCTCCGATTTCGGAGATGTAGTTCCAGACGACCACCGAGAGCTCAGTGCTCCTGAAACCCGCCGAGAGCGCCTCACCACGGCTAGTCCTTCTGACATTTGCCACTGGTTCTGATGACTCTGTAGTGACTGACGTTATCAAGTACATTGCTGTTGCTGTACCATTTGCATTATTACCGAGTCGAACTTATGACGACCGAACTTTGCGTACTTAGTATTTAGAAACGGCCAAAATCATTGTCGCTGTATGTGGACACCCGGAGAGAAATCCTCCCACTGATACGGGACAACAGGTCCGGTGAAAGCGGCCGTCATCCAGGCATAAGCCCCTCCCATGACGCGAATTCGCGTCTGTTGTGAAGTGATTTGCACGCGCGAATGACGCGAATTTTACCGCGCGAATGGCGCGAGTAAACTTAAATGTTCAAGCGTTCAACTACGCGCGAATAGCGCGTTTTATTCGCGCAAGTCGCGTCCGGTGCACCATAAAGGTGCGTTCACACATAAGCCCCTCCCAGGCATAAGCCCCTCCCATGACGCGAATTAATCTTTTTCTTGTGAAGAAATTCTTTTGTTGATTTGGATGTATGCTTAGGGTCGTTGTTGTGCTGAAAGATGAAGTTCCTCTTCATCTTCAGGTTTCTTGCAGAAGCCTGAAGGTTTTGTGTCAGTATTGACTGGTATTTGGCACCCTCCACCTTGACTAAGGCCCCAGGCCCCAAAAACAGCCCCAAAGCGTGATGCTGCCACCACCATGCTTTACTGTGGGTATGGTGTTCTTTTGGTGATGTGCAGTGTTGTTTTTGTGCCAAACATAACTTTTGGAATTGTGGCCAAAGAGTTCAACCTTGGTTTCATCAGACCATAACACATTTTCCCACATGCTTTTGGAAGACTTTAAATGGGTTTTTGCAAAATTTGTTGCTGTAGGCCTCTTGGCAGCCTCCCTGACCAGTTTTCTTCTTGTCTTTTCCTCAATTTTGGAGGGACGTCCTGTTCTTGGTAATGTCACTGTTGAACCATATTTTCTCCACTTGATGATGACTGACTTCACGGTGTTCCATGGTATATCTAATGCATTAGAAATTTTTTTGTACCCTTCTCCTGACTGATAGCTTTTAACAATGAGATCCCTCTGATGCTTTGGAGGCTCTTTGCGGACCATGGCTTTTGCTGTGAGATGCGACTAGGAAAATGTCAGGAAAAGCCTCCTTGAATAGCTGAACTTTATTTGGGGTTAATCAGAGGCACTTTAAATGGCAGGTGCACTGACTTCTATTTAACATGAGTTTGAATGTGATTAGTTAATTCTGAACACAGCCACATCGGCAGTTGTAAAAGGGTGTGTACACTAATGCAACCTCATTATTTTAGCTTTTTGTTTTTCCCACTGAATAAAGATTTCAGATTGTTTTTCAATTGAGTTGTACAGGTTATAAGTCACATAAAAGTTGGAAAAAATTCTGAAATTATTTATCATGGTTAAATTTTTTTAAATCACATAAACCTGGCATTTTAACAGGGGTGTGTAGACTTTTTATATCCACTGTATGTTGAGAGTCAGTTCCCCACCCCACATCTGTTTGCGCAGCAGCTGGCTTCCAGCCCCGCGGCCCTCATCACTGACGCCGGCAGAAACACCTGCAGAATCACACAAATACAGTCAGCAGACACACACTCGCTCGTCTCTCTGTCCTTCACAGACTCTCAGACTCACCAGCAGTCCTCCTCCGATCACCCCGGGGAAGAACCAGATCATCTCAGTGATCTCCTCGGTCCTCCACACCTCACCATTGGGAAAAAACAGCAGAATGTTTCCAACCACAGCTAAGAGACCGAGCGGGAAGAGAAGGTCTGCGGTGCATTTAGCACATTTACCGGTACACATGATGACCTGATTAAGATCTTTACTTCACCTGTGGAAAGTGTCTTGTATTGAAATCATGAGCCAAAAGACTATTCAGTTACATTATATATGAATGAGAAGCAACATTTCCTTGACTGACAGGGTCCTGCTTTACTGTAGCATAATTTTACAAACTTCTGCTTTTATAAAAACCACAACATTACATATGTTTCCTGGTTGCTTAGGTTCTGCTGTTCCACTTACCTCTACTCGCTGACTTCAATGTGGAAGAGAAAGATTGTTCTTATATTTCCTGTTGAGGCTTGTAATGTCCAGGTAGTTAGTGAGGGTTGGCAATGAGTGGTAAAGTGTATGATGAGAGGTAATGTTAGCAGAAGCATGTCTGACTCACACAGCTATCTGTCCCTGCGGTCAATCACCCCGCTTTCAAACTACACAAAACACAAAAATCAGTAACGGCCACTTTCCACCTCTGTTTGACATACAGAGAGACTGGAACTGAATTAAAAGTGAACAAATCAAATCTATAATTTTTGGACAAATTGTCTTATTGTTAAACACTTATAATGTACTTACATACATTATAATGTAGCAGTATAATGTACTCATTTCCTAAATCAGACCATACCTACATAACTAATAAAATGTTTATATAATAGAAACATGACATCAATGCCATATAACTACTTACATTATTTCTTCCTGTGATTTTATTTAAAATTTTCAAATTCAAACAGAGAAATTAATACATGAAATGGCCAGTCTCCTGCATTAATAAACATAACTCAGATGCCATTTAGAACACTAACTTTATCTAAATGGTGCTTTATAGTTGCAAAAAAAGAATTAAGAATTAAAAGAATGACATTGATTCCTGCATCGATTTCGAATAAAATGTGGTCTAGGTCACAATTATTGACAAACTACAGCTGTAGTTCTCAATTTTTCCAGACACTGAGTAATCAGTCACAGTTACTTATTTACTTTTCAGTCACACTTACTTTTCAGTCAGTGAACCTCCATGTTTGTGACATTTTCAAAAGTTAACTGGAGTCATATATTCAATTAAGGACATATATGAAATATTTGTATATGTGTCCTGTACAACCTGGTTACTGACCATTATTTTGAAGAATCGTTAGTAGGCCTAAATGCTGTGCATTTGCAGCTGCTGGTGCCTCCCATCTAAGAAGGTAACATCATAGAATAAGCAAGTAGATGAAGCATCTGAAGTAGAATTTCATCTGAAATGTCAGAGATAAAATGCCTTCTTCAAATGCTCTTGCCTGTTATGCCTGCCCAGGGGTGAACTGGGACAAAATTTCAGGCCGGGAAATCTTAAACTCATCTAGGCCATCTCATACACCCACATCAAATTTTGAAACCATGGACAACAACATTTTTTGTATGGCCATCATCATCATTATCACATAAAAAAAGTTTAAATCGTTTAAAAAGACGTTAAAAAGTTTAAAAAGAAGACCATGGATCCGCAAGGTCCAGCCTCACCTGAGCACTTTGTTGACCTGGTTCACACCCTCCGTGAGTCACTCCTTCCCTCTGCCACCGTCACCATGCCACCTGCCAGTCCCATGGCCCGACCAGCGACCTTCTCTGGAAGTCGGATTCCTTCAGCGGGTTCTTACTTCAATGCTCACTGTACTTTGAAACTGTTCTGCTCTCTGCCCTCTGGCGAGGGCTCAACCCAGCTGTACGTCAGCAAATGTCCGTCTACGAGGATACCGTGGGACTCGAAAGCTTTCTTCAAAAGGCGGTTCAAATCTCTCAACATTTAACCACTTGATACATGGAGATCTCATCCGTCAACGCCTGAACACACGCCAAGCCCGCTGGGCTCTATTCTCCACCCGTTTCCATTTCACCATCACCTACCGTCCAGGAAGTAAAAATGTCAAAGCGGATGCTCTTTCCCATCTGCACCAACCAGACCACACTCCAGAAGAACCAGAATCCATACTCCCATCCTCCATAATCGTCTCTCTGATCTGCTGGGCACTTGATGATCAGATTCAAGTCGCCACTAGCACAGAACTCCGCCGGGAGGTCCAGATGGGAGAACCTATGTGCCATCCACCCTGCGCCTAACCCTTCTCAGTACACACCTCTTCGGGATCCAGAACCGTTACTGGTGGCCCAGCATGGCCCAGGATGTTGCCCGGTATGTCAAGGGATGTTCGATCTGTGCCATCACCTCCCTCGAATAGATACACAACCATCCTCACAGTGATGGACCGCTTCTCCGGCCAAGGCTCTCTTTGAACGTCTTCTGAAATTTCAGCCTCCCAGAGGACATTGTTTCCAACCGAGGTCCACAATTCATCTCCAGGGTCTGCCGAGGATTCTTCCGCCTCCTAGGCATCTCTGTCAGTCTATCTTCAGGATACCATCCACAGACCAATGGCCAGACCGAACACAAAATCCAAGAAATCGGACGGTATCTCCGGGCCTACTCTCATAAAAATCAGGACAATTGGAGCCAGTATCTACCCTGGGCCGAGTACACGCAAAACTCCCTGCAACAAGACACCACCAGGCTCACTCTGTTCCAGTGCATCCTCAGATACCAATCACCACTGTTTCCATGGTCTGGGGAGCACTCAGAGGTCCCAGCGGTTGATTACGGTTGATTACTGGTTCCTTTTCTCCTCCACAACACGCTCTCCTCCTGGGATGATACTTTAGATGTACTCCAGATGGCAGTTGCTTGCTTAGGGCTGGATAAGTCACCAGTGCAGTCAGCCCAGTCCAACATCATTTTTAGACAGTCTTCAGTTGGATCTAACTTTGTTATGTCACCATGCAAGGATTTTGTTGCAGAATTTTCAAACTCCCCTGGTGGGCCTAGTGCACCTAAATGGTGGTCAAAGACTGCCCATACACTAGCATCTATGATGTATGCAGATACCACTGGGGTTGGCTGTGCTGCAGTGATAGAGCAACCTGTTGCCACCCTGGCCGTGTCACCTGATGAGGCCCTGCGAGGTAGCCCAGTACAGTGCGGTCACACAGATATGTTACTCAAATAGGTCAGTCTACTGCATATAACAATATGTCAGTTACTCCTAGTCACTACTAGCACACTCACACTTAGGGATCTTTACTCACTTAAGGGATCTTTTGCATTTAGTTTATTACTTACTTATTTTACTAACCATAACCTAACGGTCTGCTAACACTAGGGTAATATTAGAGTTAGTTATCATTTAGTTGTGATAGTGGACTATCCAAAAAAAGTGTAATCAAAAACAGCAAGTAACACTAAAATAAACATTGCATTTTGAAGTAGAAGACTAAAATTGTCAGTGGTGGGCCGTCAGGGCCAGTAGGGCCTTCTCTGCTTGCCCTTTAAACATTTAATCATATGAAAAATGTTTTATTGATTATTTAGGTATCATTTCCTTTGTGTAATGTCCACAAAATGTTCTATTGTTATTTTAATTGAGGTTAAACTTTAATATACTACATAAAAAAGTCACTAGAGACAGTGCTTCCCTTATGTGTGAGCGACAAAATCATCAGCCGATCAAATTTTGAGTGACAGAATCATCAGCCAATCAAATTTTAATGTTCACTGACCGTACGCCCTCTGAGTCCAGCTACGTGCCCATTGCTTCCCCGGTGTATTTCCAAGGCATGAAAGTGAAATTCAGTGAAAACAACTGCCGCATTCGCCGGCGCCTCCTGTTGCAGAGGTAATTTTATTGATTGGCCGTGTTTACGTTTTAAAAGGAGTAAAGGGACATGACAGACACATGGATTTTATTTGCAAGTGACAGGTAAGTGCTTTATTATTTGACGTGTATTGCATTGTGCACATTGTTATGGCGGTGTATGTGGTATGTGGATGTCCAGCATTTGTACAGTTTTGCTGCTGTGGGAGCGTAGCGTCCTCTTGACATGAATGTGCATACTAGTGACCCGTGTATTGGAGGATTGCTTTTAATTATCCATGTAGGGAAGTTTACTCCGCATTTAATCCATCCTAACCTAGCCTAATGTTGAAATTGGTGATTTCAGTTGTCCTTGTTGAGCCTGTTTGCGGCATAATATCAGCATACGCATATGGCTGCGTTAGCTGTAACAAAGACGTGTACGATGTATGTAGTTTACAGTTGTTTACTGAAGACCCTGACTGAAACCCCACAGTACTCCACTGAAAACAGTATACACAATATTCTGTGTTTTATTTACAACTTAGAACACGTTTTACAGTGTAAATCCCTCTTTCATTTTAAAGGGGACCTATTATACAAAAATCACTTTTATAAGGTGTTTGAACACAGTTGTGTGGCTGCAGTGTGTGAAAACAACCAGACTATAATAGTAAAAATCCACCTACTCATTTTTAATAATCCTAATAAATCATAAACAGTCTCTGAACACCTGAGTCCAGATTTCTCGCTACATTGACGTCATTGTAGGCAAATATCCGCCCATTTGTGACGATCTTTGCCCTATTACCATAGACACAGCCCTGAGTGAGAAGCAGCAGTCCGCCATTACAGTTTTCCTGCTGTAGCTGGAAGAGATGTACAATGTCAGCGCCAAAGAGACATTACAAGTGTTGTGTTTTGAGATGCACCGTCGAACGTAGGAGTCTCAGACTCTCTTCATCAGAGCCACTGAGGACACTGTGGTTTAAATTGTCTGGAGCTGACGTTCGTGCACGAAGCGTTGGTATTACTGTTTAGATTTTTTTACGGGACATATACAGTGCACAGCATAAATGAATGCATCCCAAGTAATTTCCTGACAATTAAAAGTGTTATACAGCCGACTTAATTCTCAGACTTAATGATGGCAACAATGGAACCACTTGAGAGAGAACTGCCAGTTGACTTATTTCTTAGCATAAAACAGGACAATGGTACAAGAGGAATACCAAAGTATTGTTTTAAGTGTGAAAATATAGCAGAAGTAACACCAATATTCAAAAACAATGTATGAAAATGCTCCTGAAATAATCAGGTTTTCACTTCAAGTTTTCATTTGGTGATGATGAGTGAATTTTTGCTAGAAAAAGAGTAGGATAAATACCATGCAAGTGTCTCAGAGCCGGCAAAAGACAAGGCCCATATTCACAAATTATAGACTTCCGGTATAATTTCAGATCTAACAGCATCCAAAATGTTCTCGTGTTGCTAAAGGAGGAGTACAGCGAGAAGTGCCTGCTTCTCCTTGTGACGTTCAGTGGTAGTAAAGCTATTATATATGGATGTATGGGTGCTGAAGATGTGAGGGAGATATGAGATGTTAGGGAGTGTCAATTCTCACACCACTGTGTGATGTAATACAAAAATTTGAAACAGAAGATGGTTCCCTCTCCTCATTCTCTGCATTGTTGGGCATTTTTTCAACATGACAATGAAGGTATTCATTCTCCCAATGTGAAATCCTTCTTTCATTCAGTCTTAGCACTTTTGAGCAGCTGTGGAGGATTCTGTAGAGACAAGCTGAGCAACACTTCCCATTAAAGACCAGGGCATTTAAGGAGGTTGTCCTCCAGGAGTTAAAGAGGACAGATGTGACATTTTGTCATGAACTTGTACACTCAGTGCCAAGAAAGGTCAGAGCAGTATACTTAAAGTACTGGGGACATACTAAGTAATGAAATATTATACTTTTGCTAAATTAAATCTAGGGTTTACTCATTCTGCAATCTTTGGTTAATTTACTTATTTTACAGAAAATATTGGCATATATTTTTTGTTTTTTATTACATATATGTTTAATACATTTCAGTTTTGCCATCTTTCCATGAAATGTATTAGTGATCATTAAGAAAATACATATATTTATTCAGAGGGGGTGCACTCATTTATGCGGTGCACTGTATATTGGCCATATTGCCTTTCTGAAAGCGCTAATGTAAGGCTAACGTTGCTAAAACTACCATTGTTTCTGCCTGTTTTCACTTATGCTGCCTTCATGTGCTACTAGAATGAAAATAAGAATGTGGTGCATATGAAAGCAATGTGAAGTTGACAACTTGAATTTGTCAGACCCATAATCATAAATGGGACTTTGTAATAGCACACGATAGCACCATGAGACCGGCCATGATGTTATTTTTATCATGCCATGGTCCCTGTCTGTGTAATTCATAAATGCACATTTTATATGCACAGTACAATCAGATGACTGACTTTTAAACCGATTCTGTTTCGAACATATAAAGCTGAACACACAAATCAGTGTGTGAAATTTTTCTGTTTTGTTTTTGCCGACTCTTGATGCTCAGCCCTCTTTTAAAAAGGGGGCTGGGAGAACCAGCTAATTTGCATTTATAGGGACAAACACAAAAATTGTGTGTTTTGGCTCATACCCTAGAGGTGGCAATTTTAACAAGGTATAAAACATTATCTGGGTGGAGTTTTGAGCTAAAACTTCACATACACACTCACACTAGAAACTTACTTTAACATTATCTTGTAAAAAGGTGCATAATAGGTCACCTTTAATGCCCAGCAAAAAGACAATCCTTTTGAGTTAACCCAACTTTTGAGTTAAGTATCACTGATTGTAGTGGTTTTGGGCTGTGGTGTGTCCTATGGAAGGGAGCACTCCATAGGGTCGTGTGAATTGGGCAGGAGGTGGCAGTTGAAGGGCCAGTTCAGGCTGAACAGATTGAGGGTTTGACTGCATTGCTGCTCAGCGGTGGAGCAGACGGACTGACATGGCTGCAGAACTCCACTCTGAGCGCTGCATTGAGGAAGAAACATACTGCACACCAGCTGCCGGAACGATTCGAAACAGCCAAACTCCATCAGCACCTGCAATCATTTCACAGCACATTTTAGGGTTCAGAGTAGTTACTCAGATAAACAGTGGTGGACAGTAACAAAGTAGTTTTACTTTACTGCATTTAAGTAAATTTTTCAAGTACCTGTACCTTACTGGAGTTGTTTTATTTTGAGTAACTTTTACTTTTACTTGACTTCAGAAGCTGTGTCTGATTCATGAACAAATTGATTCTTTTCAATGAACCTGTTAAATCGGTTCACAAATCACACCAAACGATTCATTCATAAATTGTAATGGTCCGACTGCAGCTGTTCTCGAGTCGACAACTCACTGATTCAAATGAGCCATTTAGAGCAAGTCTCAGTGATCTGAATTCACAAGTAAGAACCGGGAGATTTTTAGGATTAATTATTGTAACTGAATTCTCACCCTGTACTTGTGCAGAATAGAAGCAGCTTCTCTCTGATCTGAAATAGACAGCCAGATGTTTGGAAAGGATGTGAGATTATAGCTCAGACCTCTGCACATTTCAACCTGGATTGGCTCACAAGATGAAACTGAGAAATAAAGGCAACATAAGAATGTGAATGTGAAAGAGAATAAAAACAATAACACTACAGGAAAAGCCTTTTCCAAACTGAAGTGTGTTCTCACTGAAAGACGGGTAGGTAGAGTTAATGCAGTCGTGCTCGTCTGCAGCATCTGCGCAGTCGTTCCACCCGTCACACAGCCAGTCCTGGTGCAGACACTCCCCAGAGCCACACGCAAACTCTGCTGGACCACATGTTCCTCAAAGCAGAAAGCAGTGAGGCAGGGAACATTCACAATCTTACAAAACATAATTAATGAATGACTGTGAAAGTGCAGCACTCACTTCTTGAAAGAGACGTGGCCTTAAACGATGCATAAAAGCCACTGTCTGCAACACCTTCATCTGCCACAAACAGCACAGTCATCACAGGACCAGATGAGGTGAGATCAGGAGGCAGAGCCAACCCACAAAACCTGCCCAGAGAGACAGCGTGAAGTCATATGTTCATTATAAAAACAGTAGAAAGCTTTGTGAGGATAGAAATGCTGGACTTCTTTTGCTTATTAAATGTGTATGTGTTTACTATGTTACCTGCCCAGCACAGTGTTGGCATCTGCGTCTGCGCCATCATAAACCTCCACATAGTCAAACTCACAGACATCCTGTGTTTCCAGACTGAAGTTCTGAAAGCTTAGTCTAATTACATGTCCATCTTTCACAGATATTTGCCACGTACATAACTATGAGAGAAGTAGAGATAAAATTAGCGTATTAAAAGCAGGCGTTAATTTTTTTTCAGTGTAACGCATTAAAAATATTTCATGCAATAAAGGCAGAGGCAGGGCTAGAACGTCTTTACAAGCACAGCAGACACACGCTCTAACTTCACCTCAGTGCAAGGCGCGAGTCAGAAATGAGCAAAGAAACGGGTACTTGCAGGGTTGCCAGGTTTACACAACAAAACCCGCCCAATTGCATTCTGAGGGGGGTCCCCCGGTAAAAATTCCTTTCCAGGGAGTAAAATGTATGTTTTGTGGTTGGGTTCCTCTAGTAAAATTAGCATTCCAGGTGCTAAATATTACGTTATTTGGGTAGCTTCAACCGCGGACTTGGCAACACTGGGTACCGGTGATGGGAGGAGCTTCAGTGAACTGCAATCAGATAAGATGCTGACAGGCCATATGTCAGACCATCTTCCTGTCCTCTCAGCCGTTATACTGTGCTCTTCAAGTGCACGCACAAATGTGCCGGCGCACGCTGTATTAGGCTATATTAAAGCGCTGTATCATATTCAAACCCAAACGAAACTACGAGAATGCAGTGTCGTAGTTATGTCATTAGTTAAGACATGAAGTTACAAAAAAAGGCAACTGAAGCTGCCTTAAAACTCTGCATGTAAGTATTTATTATTTATGAGTCACATTTAAAGCAGTGTCAGTGATACTTGCCTTCAGTCATTTAAAAAAATATGGCATTAAATATTACAAATACAAATATTAAAAATACACTTTCTTTATGTTCTCTCTACATCAGTTTGAAGATATAATGTGAAATTATTACAATATAAAAGTATAATTAAAAACTTTAATGTTAGGTGGAATTAATCGCGATTAATTTCAGAAAAACTGTGAGATTAGTTAAAAATTATTAAAGTTTTGCCTCTTTGTCGCCATCGACAATTGCAACTGCAATTGCAGTTAAGTGCGGAATTATCTTCCATGCGTGGGTTGTGCTCCGGCACAGCTCCAGCGCGGATTAGTCTAATGTTTTGGTAGCTGTCAGTCACCACACCGTTGTGGATATTCACTGTACTTAGAAATCACAGATAAACAGATTCAAATATATGGGCCAAATAAGAATTTTCACCAGATATTGTCATCTAAGAGTAAGTAACAAGTCTAAAACTTTTGTTATGACCAACTGAGGAAAAACGCTACAGGTGTTTAAATCTAACGATCGGTTAGATTTCGGATATATAAAATTCGAATTTCATATCAAGAAATTCTTTTAGCCGAAAAAGCAAATCATTCTTCCTTAGGACCGGTGTTCTCTTTAAAATACAAAACTTGTGTAATCCCACGTAGGCTATCTGCAAACAGATGCATATTTAGTAATATTTAGTAGTTACTTGAGTAATCAAATTTCCGTCACTTGTGTTTCATAAACACATAAACTTTTTGGATTACAATCGCAACCAAAAAAATAAGTTGTATTATTTCAGCCGCTGTGAGAAAAGGCTATAAACCAGGGGTGGTCAAACTTTTTGACTTGAGGGCCACATCAAGTTTTCCACATTAAGTGAGGGGCTGTATAATATGCTTATGACAAATGAAGCTTTGATTTTTATTCTAAATTAACACTCACAACTGTACTGTATGTATGTACGTACGTACGTATACTTGTACATGCATAGCAGTTCTATTGTTGTACACTTTTTTTATGAGCACTTTATGACACACAGATAAGTTGCATTATTGTAGATTGATGTATAAGACACATTTTATCATTTCATTCAGAAATAATGTAAGATAAACAAAATGTTTACAAACATTAGAAACCAGTATTTTAATTCCTCTCACTCTACGGAAAAAAAAATTGCGTACAATTAGCAGTGTTCATAACAGAAAAGGGAACGAAAATATAAGTAAAAAAACAAACAAATTATAGTGGAAACTAGTGGTGTAATTGCAGGAAAATCCACAATATTCACTTGCTTTTTCTCATTCGTCACCAATCCTAATATGCGCAATTTGCGTTTGACCTTGATCACCTTAGAAATCGCAGCACGTTTCAGATGATAACAAACGCGATTTATAATGCAGAAAATACAGTACTGTATCAATTTTCATTAAAAAAAATGTGAAGAAGAAGAAAGCATATCTTTGCAAGATACAACAACAAATTATTTCCATGTTTTCCCCACGAAATTACAGCAGGAGGATAACACTGGCATTTGTCCTCCTACTCAGCGATTAGCTCTTTCATTTAGAAAGCGGGACTATTCCGCCATATTGCGCGTGCAGTTTCTCCCATTCATAAATATAGGGCTGAACCGTATTTTTATACCGCACTACAAGCCACAGCGCCATCTATTGAATTCTACTGATATTGCATCAATATGAAATTATCCAATATGAAACAACTGCCTCACGGCCGGATGAAAACGCCTGTACTTATCCCACCTCTGCAGATTCGTATAATTTTTTAAAAATCTCTCGCGGGCCGCCACAGGATTGATAGCGGGCCGCAGATGGCCCGCGGGCCGTAGTTTGGACACCCCTACTATAAACAATCCGGCACCTGCAGCATTCTCACATGCGATTATGTTACTAGCCGGGACGCATTCTTTATGTTTACAGACGTGACGTAATGACGCAGTGGCCTGCTTGAAATTCCCGTGAAAACCTATCCGTACCACTCAATTTAAAGAACATTATTATAAGTTAACCGTTGAGGAATCAGGCTAAAGTAAGGTGATAGTTTTGAACACTGGCTGGTTATGTACTTGCTCAGAAATTTAATTTGTATAATTTTTAACCAAAAAAGTTACGGACTGCAGCTTTAATAATTTGACAGCACTAATAAACACTGATGACATGCAACCAAACAAATACTCATTATTTAAAAGTTGGCCTGTTGAACTAATACTTTAATTAATCAGTGCAAAGCGAGTTTTTATACATCAGCTTTTGGTGAGGTGAGCAGACACGTTTACACATAAAATATTATAAGGAAAAATAGTGTTCACAAATAATGCGCTGCTCCACAGTACTGTACTGACTCTCAGAACAGAGGTCAACAAGGTTTTGTTCAAAACATTGCTAAATTTAATTACATAGATTTTGACAAAAAAAAAAAAAAAAGCAATTTGGCAATTCGATTCAGGAAGTGAATCACAGAAATAGCAGCTGATAAAACATTGTGAATCATTAACCTGTTGATGTGGGTAAGGCTTTGGATGGTTTGGACTGGACAGCGATCCGTACTCTCCAGTTATTTTCCCCCCACAATCTAAGAATCAAAAGATTGAAAGATAGAATCTTCATAGTAATTACTGTGTGTATTTTCAAGCAAGAAAAATAATGCCACTACTGTAATTACCCTTGTGTTTCTGGCTGCAGTTGACTTCATCTGACCCGTCCTGACAGTTCGGCTGATCGTCACAAACAGAAACGGCTAGTAAACAACGACCAGCGTCACACATAAACTCTTCTCTGGAACAGCTTTCTGATCACAGACAAAAAAATTGTCAGTACATGCAAACAGAAAAATAACACACCATGTGCCATTATTATAATATTTGATCAGAATATCCTATATACAGAAGTCAATATTTGAAGTGGATCAAAATCTTTCATCAAAGTTGTCCTAAAACTAAAACAATACCAGTTCTTGTCTTAAGACAACTTTGATCTAATTTTAAATGTTGGTTACTGTTTTTTCTCTGCTTGCTGCTCTTTAATTTGCAATTTTTTTAATTCTAAGGTAAAATATAATTAGTCTAAACCACATTTTTATTACATATGAAGCTTTTAAACTAAAGGAATTGTCACCCACAATACACACTAATAGATCTATAAATATAGAAGTGTCTTCTGTAATATTATTGCCTGTGTATTAAACGATTAAACGAAATATGACGTTGTGTTTGTTTCAGTTTTACTTACTCTGTCCTGGTAATATAGAACGATACTGTGCAGTGAAGCCTTTGCCGCCAATACTCCCATCAGAATGAAACGACACCAGCACGGTACTGCTGTTAGTGTTCAGTGTAGGTGGTGCAACGCTGCCACAGAATCTAGGAAGAACTGAATCTTAATTATTAAATGTTAAATTGTGACTGCCAAGAACAGCCCTGTACAGCAAAATTATTTGTTTCCCTGTTCTCCAGCGCAAGGACTCTTGTTGTATGTTCCACTTGTTTCTGTGATTCTGTTTCCTGTGGCACTTCCTGTGTTTTGTTTTTTAATTATGTGCATCTATGACTTGTTTAGCTTATTATTTACTTCTGTTTTCTGGTTTTGTTGGTTATTGTTGTGATGTTTTTAGTTTCACTCTCAGTAGATGTACAGTGCTGCTTGAAAGTTTGTGAACCCTTTAGAATGTTCTATATTTCTGCATAAATATGACCAAAAACATCATTAGATTTTCATACAAGTCCTGAAAGAGAACCTAATCAAACATATGAGCGAAAAATATTTTCTTTGTTATTTATTTATTAAGAAAAATGATCCAGTGTTACATATCTGTGCATTGCAAAAGTATTTGAATCTTTGCTTTCAGTATCTGGTGTGACCCCCTTTTGCTGCAGTAATTGAAGGTAAAGTCCATTCCTTAGTGCAGAGCCACTTAAACAATTATGTTGGTGGGTTTCCTCCTATGAACTGCTTGCTTAGGTCCTTCCACAACATTTTAATTGGATTAAGGTCTGGATTTTGACTCAGCAACTTCTACTTTAAACATTCTTTGGTAGAATGACTTGTGTGCTTGAGGTTGTTGTCTTGCTGCATGACCCACGTTCTCGAGACTCTGTTCTTAAACAGGTGTCCTGACGTTTTCCTTTAGAATTTGCTGGTATAATTCAGAATTCATTGTTCCATCAATGATGGAAGGCTGTCCTGGCCAAGATGAAGCAAAACAGGCCCAAGCCATGATACTACCATCACCATGTTTCACAGATGGGATAAGATTCTTTAGCTGGAATGCAGTGTGTTCTTTTCTCCGAACATAATAGCGTCTCATTTAAAATGTAAAGAAAGTAAGAAAGAATGTAAGAAAGGCCTTTAGTTGTTTAGAAGTTACCCTGGGAACTTTTGCACCGTCGCAGACTATAACATGTTCTGCTTTGGAGTGATGTATGTTGGTCGACCACTTCTCAGGAAGTTAACAGTGGTTTTAAATTTCCACCATTTGTACACAATCTGTCTGACTGTGGATTTGTGGAGTCCAAACTCGTTAGAGATCGTTTTGTAACCTTTTCTAGCCTGATTTCTTAATAAATAAATGACAAAGAAAATATTTTTCTCATTTGATTTGGGTTCTCTTTGTCTACTTTCAGGACCTTAATGAAAATCTGATGATTTCTTGGGTCATATTTATGCAGAAATATAGAAAATTCTAAAGGGTTCACAAAATGTCAAGCAGCACTGTATATGTGCCATAAATGAACAATGTATACTTTTTGTATACTTTTTTCTCTGTTATCAGAGAAACCAGAAATTTCCATTTGTTTGTCAGCAAAAAAAATGACAGATTGGTGAAAGCGCCATCTGGTGGATTTTCGACAACTCCAGAGCTTTTGCTGAAACTACAGATCAGGTACAGATCTAAGTGCAGCTTTTTAACAATAGAAAACAAAATAAAAACAGAAACCCACGAAGCAACTCACAGTGAAACACAGGGAAACCAGAGATTAACGGTAACAGGACACAGGTGTGAACAATGTGAGACTAATGTGGGAAACCAAAAGAACTACAAAATGAGAGCAGGAATCCAAACAACCGAAACTTAAAAGACAAGAGTCCAAAACAACACCAAATGGCAAACATATGACACACAGTTTGTTTAAATGAATAAAAAAATGTTAATGACTAAACATTCAGGGTGAGCAAACCTTGTGACAGCAGATGTCTTCTCTGTCTCCTCTCTGACTTCTAGCCAATCAAACAGGCAAGGTGAGGGTCCCTCGATAGCTAGAGAAGACACGTGGATCTGCACGAGGAGTGGAGGAGACACCCTGATCATCCACATGCAGTGAGAATCTGGAGGATACGAGGCTGGGTGATTGGGAGAACTGAGCGTCCCCCAGGAATCTGTCAACACACCGCCACATGCTGGAAAAGCAAATTGAAGGCTATATATATATATATATACAGGTTACAGTTTAATTTACAATAGCATGCATTTGATTGTGGATGCTGATATACAATTAAGCGGAGGCCCTGAAATATATTTGGACACTTAGAATGTAGATACAAAATACCGAACCAAACGGCATCTGCAAAACAATGCTGCTAAAGCTTTTATTCAACTTAACATAGCTTATTGTTATTATTATTATATACAATCTGAATAGGTACACCATTTATTTGCTCTTATGTTATCATCCAATCATGATGTAGCTCCTGCTTACAGCTTGTCTGCCATCTAAATGAAGTATGCAATCAGCTCATACAGATGACCAATCAGAGTGACTAATGTGTAGTGCAAGTACACCCAGACTTAAAGGCTGCTTGGGTCGGTATTTTGTAATGAAATGCAAAGGCACTTAAACAAATGTCCAAACACATTTTGAGGTCACCGTATATGAAATGGTATATGCATTTAGGAGAGCACTGACTGACTGACTTGTAAAGAACGTGGGGTCTTTTCCAGGAAGTGGGAGTGTGGAACTACGTGTTGGATGAGGGGCTGTTGGACTCACAGACAGATTCTGTGAAATTATGTCTCCAAACCGTGAGTCTAAAGGGTAAATCTCTCCTTTACTAGTTTTAACATCTGTGAAAAGAAAGAGTAGAACAGTGACAAAAGTTTCTCTCTGCTAAAGCATTTCCACATTTGGTACATAACCAGTGTTGGGGAAAGTTGGGGCATTGCAATATTGTGTTACTCCCTAAAAAAGTAATTACGTTACTTAGTTACTTTTTATGAAATGTAATATGTTACATTACATTTGCATTACTTTTTAAATCTGGGCAGGGCTTGCTTGTTTGTTTTTAATATAAAAAGTTTTTTAGCAAATGCACTGCAAAAAAATGATTTTCTTACTTAGCATTTTTGTCTTGTTTTCTAGTATAAATATCTAAACATTCTTGCATAAAGATGCATTTACTTGACAAGTAAAATCATTTAAGATTCATTTAAGTCTTGTTTTCTAAAAAAAAAAAGATAAAAATTTTGTTCATTTTTGCTTAAAACCAGCAAAAATATCTCCCAATGGGGTAAGACAATCTTAATTAAACAAGATTTTTTTTTCCTTGCCCCATTGGCAAATATTTTTGCTTGTTTTAAGCAAAAGCTAACAAAATTTTGATAACTTTTTTGAAAACAAGACGTAATATCTTAAGTCGTTTTAGTTTATTATAGAAAACAATAGAAAAAATAATAATTAAGAAAATCATTTTTTTTGCAGTGTGTAAAAGCCCCTTCACACCAAAAAGTGAAATGAATAAGCCTAAGGCTGAAGTAAAAGTAAATTCACGTCCATACAGTACAGCTGTAGGAAAAGGAAGTTCAACACTCTTCAGAAATTAGAAAAATTAAGCACAAATGTTAGTTAATCTAAAGTAAGTTTTGCTTATTAGTATGGTTGAACTGGATCAACAAAGGTCAGCAGCAAAGACATTTGTTAATAAAATGGGATTATAAAATGACATAAAGGAAACAAAAAGTAACTGGCGTTACTTATTTGAAAAAGTAACTCAGATATTTTTATGTTATGCATTATTTTACTAGTTACTTGAAAAAAAGTAATCTGATTGCAACTCGTGTTACTTGTAATGTGCTACCCCCAACACTACATAACAGCTACAAAGTAAGTGTCAGAGTTCATTAAAATAATAATACCTGTCAGGTCTCAATGACACTTATGGCTGCAAAGTTTTCAAAGATTTTTTGTTTTAAGATGAGGTAAATGGGCTATGGGCCTGATTCAAACTTGTATTCTTATGAGAACAAAAGCACTAGCGGAGGAGGGGTGTTAATGGCCAAAGCAACCTATTTACATAAAGAGACTTGAGGAATGTTCTTTGACCTGTATGAAGCTATGTTTAGCTACTAGAAATTGCGTGTGTTGTCTTTGTGGCATTAAATAAAGGCACACCAATTGGAAAGTATATTTATATGCTTTTAATTGTGTTGACTTGTGGCACACTTAACAAATCTTGTGTTAGTACCTCATACAAAGAGACAAGCAAGGGAATCGAAAGGACATTGCACATTTCAGAGCAAACGAATGAAAAGTTGTTTTGTCTGCAAGCTAAAGAGGACTAGGCTGTGTGGTATTCAGTGTTGTGTTGCAAGAGCCTCTCCAGTGGCAGAGTGGTAGCACGCCGTGATCGTATAGTGGTTAGTACTCTGTGTTGTGGCCGCAGCAACCCCGGTTCGAATCCGGGTCACGGCAGGTTTTTCAGAATGACGTTGAATTTGACTTCCATGTTGCCACGTGTACTTCAGCCTTTTTTTTTCTTTGCATAGTCTGTCCCTGAGATGCTCTGGGTGTTTGAGTGAATTGCCATGTGAACCACCTTTGAGAGCCTGAGCTCTCAGGGTTGATTCCTGTTGGTAATGAGTGTATTCCTTTGTCATGTCTTTGGTTGTCTCTTTGTACAAAAAGTTCACTTTTCTTTCAACTCAAGTTGCCACACAAGATTTGCCTCAATGAGATACACAAAGAATAATCAAAATGCCCCCGTTTTCCTTGTCATTGTATTTTATCTGTAGCTCCGTTGTTTGAGGGCAAACATGGTGCTGATACATTTTCTAATCACTAGGTGTCAGTACACTCGCTGATTGTTGCCCAAAGTGAAGCAGACTTGCTCTTTGCTATAAACTGTGTAATATAAAGAATGCAAACACCACCATTGAAGATTCTAAAAATCATTTCCAGCTGGTGTGCCTTCATTTAATGCTGAAAAGGCAACACAAGTAATTTTCAAATTGCTAAGTATAGCTTCAAAACATTTGGGTAAATAATCTGTACAAACAACGCAATAAACAAATAGTGCCTACAAGTATTTTCAGACAAAAGCAATGTGATTTTTTTTTACTTTATCTCAGCATTATTTCAATTAGACTATTATTATTATTGCTAGTCTAATAAACTGCATTTACACTAATGAGCACATGTATTTCAACAAAGTAGATGTTTTTTTGACATTGAAAGAAATGTGGTGCATCAGAGATTTTTGTACTCCCACCAATATTATCAGTGTTGCTGTGCAACCCTGTGTGACACGCAGAGCGCTTAAGACGAAGCCCGGATAGCTCAGTCGGTAGAGCATCAGACTTTTAATCTGAGGGTCCAGGGTTCAAGTCCCTGTTCGGGCGGGTGATGTTTGTTTTGTGTAGCAGTACCTTTTGCCGTTGAGCTCTTGCTGGTCTACCCTGATGCCATGCTGCAACTCTGCAAGGCATGAGATCAAAGGACATGGTAACGCAACCAGTTTTTGGGGGCGTGGCCAAATGTTTGAAACCCCTGGTCTAAACCAAAAGCAAGCTAAAACTGTTCACGTAGTCGGCAGGATTCGAACCTGCGCGGGGAGACCCCAATGGATTTCTAGTCCATCGCCTTAACCACTCGGCCACGACTACACAGTGGCTACATGTTCTTTCATCTCATGTCTTGTGCCGTGGCTCCATAAGCTGATGGACTGCAAATTCATTGTGGTCTCCCTGTGCAAGTTTGAATCCCATTGACAGCATGCGCTTGCTTTTGGTTGAGACCTTCTGAAGGCCCTACCGACTTTATAAAAAAACAAATATTATAATAAACTCTTTGGAAAGAGTCATGTTTGGAAAAAATCTGTCTGGAAGCTACAGAGTACAAAGATTATATATATTTGGGGGGCATCTTAGGTAGCACCACTGATAGCTCATGTGATTGATTAGTAGTTAGTCGGCTGTGTTATGGTTGCAGTGTGAATCTGGGTCATTGTCATCATCAAGGTTTTTCCATTATTACTATTAATGTTGCTGTGCAATCCTGCGGAGCTCACACGTGACTTGCAAGAGCCCGGATAGCTCAGGCTTTTATTTTGAGAGTCCAGGGTTCGAGGCTCTGGCTGGTTAACAATGGAGCAACGGCACAAAGCATGAGATGAAAGCACATACAACCACCTTGTAGTCGTGGCCGAGTGGTTAAGGCGATGGACTAGAAATCCATTGGGGTTTCCCCGCGCAGGTTCGAATCCTGCCGACTACGTGAACAGTTTTAGCTTGCTTTTGGTTTAGACCGGGGTGTCAAACTCAGTTCCTGGAGGGCCACAGCCCTACAGAGTTTAGCTTCAACCCTAACTAAACACACCCAAACTAGCTAATCAGATCTTCATTCAAGCTTATTTAAAAACTACATGGTTTGGGTGTTGGAGCAGGGTTGGAATGAAACTCTGCAGGGCTGTGGCCCTTCAGGAACTGAGTTAGACACCCCTGGTTTAGACTTTCTGGTGACCAACTTCATTAGCAGTCACTATAACAATGTACTTTTTAGAAAGAGTCGTGTTGGGGGAAAATCTGACTGTAAGCGAAATGGTACAAGACTGTTTTGTTTTGTATCCAGAGGCATCACATGCAGCACCTCCAGAGGGAGACTGGTAGCATGTCTGATGGCATAGTGCAGGGATTCTCAAATTTGTCCCACAAGATCCATTTTCCTGCACAGTTTAGCTCTAACCCTAGGCTTGAACCTTGTCGACAATGGGAGGAGTCAGCTTTGGCTCTGTTGCTTCAGAGGGAACATTGTGCTTATATATTTTCTAATCAAGTGTCATTACATTTGCTGACTCTTTCACAGAGTGCAACAGACTTGCCCTTTGCTATCAACAACTGTGCCTTTGATGTACAATATGCTCTTCTTTCACCCGCGCTGTTAAGAAGTTTTGTTTGCAAGCTAAAGAGGATAGGGCTGCTTGGAATTCAGTGATAACTCAAGCAGCCTCTCCAGTGGCAAAGTAGTAGTTTGCTGTGCTCGTATAGTGGTTAGTACTCTGCGTTGTGACCGCAGCAACCCCAGTTCGAATCCGGGTCACGGCAGGTTTTTCTGAATGACATTGCAATTGACTTCCATGTTGCCACCTTCAGCCTTTTTTTTTTTTTTTTTTTTTTTTTGCACAGTCTGTCCCTGAGATGCTCTGGTTGTTTGAGTGAATTGCCATGTGAACCTTCTTTGAGAGCCTAAGCTCTCAGGTTTGAACCCTGTTGGCAATGAGTGGATTCTTCTGTCATGTCTTTGGATGTCTCTTTGTACAAAAAGCAATTTTCCTTTAACTCAAGTTATCACACAAGATTTGCCTCAATGGGATACACAAAGAGAAATCAAAATGCCCGTTTTCCTTGTCATTGTATTTTATCTGTAGCTCCATTGTTGGCAAACATGGTGCTGATACATTTTCTAATCACTAGGTGTCTGTACACTCGCTGATTGTTGCCCAAAGTGAAGCAGACACTCTTTGCTATAAACTGTGTAATATAAAGAATGCAAACACCACCATTGAAGCATCTAAAAATCATTTCCAGCTGGTGTGCCTTCATTTAATGCTGAAAAGGCAACACAAGTAATTTTCAAATTGCTAAGTATAGCTTCAAAACATTAGGTAAATAATCGGTACAAACAACGCAATAAACAAATAGTGTTTTCAGTCTAAGAGTGCTTTAAGTGCCTACAAGTATTTTCAGACAAATGCAATGTGATTTTTCTTATTTATCTTAGCATTATTTCAATTTGACTATTATTATTATTGCTAGTCTAATAAACTGCATTTACACTAATCAGCACATGTATTTCAACAAAGTAGACATTTTGGCATTGAAAGAAATGTTGCGCATCAGAGATTTCTGTACTCCTACCAATATTATCAATGTTGCTGTGCAATCCTGTGTAACACGCAGGGCACTCAAGAAGGAGCCCGGATAGCTCAGTCGGTAGAGCATCAGACTTTTAATCTGAGGGTCCAGGGTTCAAGTCCCTGTTCGGGCGGGTGATGTTTGTTTTGTGTAGAAGTACCTTTTGCCGATGAGCTCTTGCTGGTCTACCTTGGTGCTATGCTGCAACTTTGCCAGGCATGAGATGAAAGGACATGGTAACACAACCAGTTTTTGGGGGGGGCGTGGCCAAGCATTTGACACCCCTGGTCTAAACCAAAAGCAAGCTAAAACCGTTCACATAGTCGGCAGGATTCAAACCTGCACAGGAAGAGCCCAATGGATTTCTAGTCTATCACCTTAACCACTCGGCAAAGTAGCTGTGTGTGCTTTCATCTCATGCCTTGTGCCGTTGCTCCATAAGCTGATGGACTGCAAATTCATTTTGGTCTCCCTGTGCAGGTTTGAATCCTGTTGACAGCATGAGCTTGCTTTTGGTTGAGACCTTCTGGAGGCCCTACCAACTTTATAAAAAAGCTAATATTATAATAAACTCTTTGGGAAGAGTCGTGTTTGGAAAAAAAAATCTGTCTACAAGCTAAAGAGTACAAAGATTATATGTATTTGGGGGGCATTTTAGGTAGCACCACTGGTAGCTCATGTGATTGATTAGTAGTTAGTCGGCTGTGTTATGGTTGCAGTGTGAATCTGGGTCATTGAAGGTTTTTCCACTATTACTATTAATGTTGCTGTGCAATCCTGCAGAGCTCACACGTGACTTGTAGAAGAGCCCGGATAGTTCAGGCTTTTATTCCGAGAGTCCAGGGTTCGAGTCCATTTTTGAGCGAGTGGAGTAGTACCTTTTGCTGTTGAGCTCTGGCTGGTTAACAATGGAGCAACGGCACAAAGCATGAGATGAAAGAACATATAGCCACCTTGTAGTCGTGGCCGAGTGGTTAAGGCGATGGACTAGAAATCCATTGGGGTCTCCCCGCGCAGGTTCGAATCCTGCCGACTACGTGAACAGTTTTAGCTTGCTTTTGGTTTAGACCGGGGTGTCAAACTCAGTTCCTGGAGGGCCACAGCCCTACAGAGTTTAGCTTCAACCCTAATTAAACACACCCAAACTAGCTGATCAGATCTTCATTGTAGCTTATTTGAAAACTACATGGTTTGGGTGTTGGAGCAGGGTTGGAATGAAACTCTGCAGGAACTGAGTTAGACACCCCTGGTTTAGACTTTCTGGAGACCAACTTCATAAGCAGTCACTATAACAATATACTCTTTGGAAAGTGTCGTGTTGGGGGAAAAAATCTGACTGTAAGCTAAATGGTACAA
The DNA here is from genome assembly GCA_033026305.1 of Cirrhinus molitorella. Taxonomy (NCBI): domain Eukaryota; kingdom Metazoa; phylum Chordata; class Actinopteri; order Cypriniformes; family Cyprinidae; genus Cirrhinus; species Cirrhinus molitorella. Next base: position 30,997,131 of record CM065134.1, on the reverse strand, counting down.
GACTGTTTTGTTTTGTAACCAGAGGCATCACATGCAGCACCTCCAGAGGGAGACTGGTAGCATGTCTGATGGCATAGTGCAGGAATTCTCAAATCTTTCCCACAAGATCCATTTTCCTGCACAGTTTAGCTCTAACCCTAGGCTTGAACCTTGCCGACAATGGAAGGAGTCAGCTTTGGCTCTGTTGCTTCAGAGGGAACTTGTCCTGATACATTTTCTAATTACTAGGTGTCAGTACATTTGCTGACTCTTTCACAGAGTTAAACAGACTTGACCTTTGCTATGAACAACTGTGCCTTTTATTTTCAGTATTCTCTTTTGCAAGCTAAAGAGGACAAAGCTGCTTGGTATTTAGTGGAACCTCAAGCAGCCTCTCCAGTGGCAGAGTGGTAGTTTGCCGTGATCGTATAGTGGTTAGTACTCTGCGTTGTGGCCGCAGCAACCCCGGTTCGAATCCGGGTCACGGCAGGTTTTTCAGAATGATATTTGAATTGACTTTCATGTTGCCGTCTGTCCTTCAGCCGTGTTTTTTGTGCACAGTCTGTTGCTAACAAGCTCTGGGTGTTTGAGTGAATCGCCACTTGAAACTTTTTTGAGAGCCTAAGCTCTCAGGTTTGAACTCTACTGACAAGTGAATTCCTCTGTCATGCCTTTGGTTGTCTCTTTGTACAAGAGGTTATTTTCCTTCAACTCAAGTTGCCACACAAGAGAAAACCATGCATCAGATTTTTTTTCTCCCACCAGAATTATCAATGTTGCTGTGCAATCCTGCATGACACATAATTTTCAAAAGAAGCCCGGATAGCTCAGTCGGTAGAGCATCAGACTTTTAATCTGAGGGTCCAGGGTTCAAGTCCCTGTTCGGGCGGGTGAATTCATTTTTGTGTAGCAGTACATTTTATTGTTGAGCTTTTGCTGGTCTACCTTGGCACCATGCATCAATGCTGAAAGGCATGAGATGAAAGGACATGGTAACAACCAGTTTTTAGGGGGTATGGCCGAGTGGTTAAGGTGATGGACTACCTTTATTCTGAGGGTCCAGGTTTCAAGTCCCTGTTTGGGCGAGTGGAGTAGTAACTTTTGCTGTGGAGCTCTGGCTTGTCTACACAGGAGCAACGGCACAAGGCATGAGATGAAAGTACCTTCAAGCATTTCATAGTTGTGGCCGTTCCTAATCATTTGTTACAAGTCCTAACACATTCTAAACAAGTCCTAACCTCTGACACAGTGGTCTGAGACTGCCCATGGCAACAAAATTCTGAGTCATTTGCAAATGCTTTAACACAGCTTGTCAGAAATGAAGACCTAATGTTCCGATCCTTAAATACAGTATAAAGCCTCTATTTCTGCAACAACAGCCACTCAAAATGATTCGTTTTTCTCAACTGCTAAAACACTAAAACCCAAAGGCTGAACAAAGTTCTCAGTTGCCTGACCTCATTTAGCTAATTGTGCAGTGTGTTGTCAATACCTTAAACCATGGTAAAAACAATTTGCAGATCTCACTTAGACTTTTCAGCAAAACTCTAAACACATTCTAATTCTCAAAACACATTCTGCACTGTAATGCACATGTCATCCATACTGGTAAACACAAGTGGCGACAACCAAATTCAAATAGAGAACACGTCATTGATTGAACACAACCACTCAAAATTGATGTCACCTGTTTCAAATGATGTGACATAGGAGGGACAATATTGCTTGTGATATTGATGAAGTGCTCTGGCCTTACCCAGCCCAAAGACAAGACGAAGCACATTGATCACGTTTACTCCTTTGATTTTTGTCCCTTTTAGTATTGTATACTGTAGTACAGTGCATTGTAGGCTGTATACTGTACAATAAACAAATTGTATGGCCCTGAACGTTGAGATTAAAAATTTACTTCTGCCTGAGAACTATGTTTCGAACATAGTTTTTTGTTGTTGTATTGTTTACTGACTGCTTGATAGTGTATATTATTTTGATCACTTTATGATTTGAGTGCAGTGCTTGATTTTGAACACAGATAAAACTTTTCTGAGGGGAACGTTTCATTTTGCGAGAGGAGTCAGAGGTTTTGTAAATAGTGCTTGAAGATGAGATTTTAATGGTTTAATGGTTTCAGAAAATTGTGTTTTAGCAATTGAGAAAAACTGTAAAAATATCATAAAATATTGTAACAACTGATAAGCATATTTAAGTAACAGATCAATGAAATATTTAGAAATAGCTGATTCCAGTCTCGGTTGGAGGAATAGTCAGGTGTTCATGCATCAACATAGAGTAAAAAAGACTTCTTTGAAATGGTTTTGTAGATGCAGAACAGCACAAAGAATCAGAGAAAAAAAATGCCTGGAAGAGGGAGAGAAATAGTTGGAGGTAGATGAGTAGTTTGATTTGAAAAAGGGAGAGGAGTAAGAATGTGTGTTGTTCTGTGCATTTTTGTTTGTTTTTTCCCCTTGCACACATGGAACCTATGAAAGCTTATTTCTGCCATGGAATATAAAGGGTAATTTAGATTTTTTTTAATCTCACAATTCTGATAAAGTCTGAATTGCAAGATATATAGGTCACAGTTACCCTTTACCCTTTATATTCTGTGGCAAAATTGTAACCAAAGACCATGTTAGTTGATCACTGGCATCAGCTACCATGGGGACACCATCCATATCCAACCCCTACCCACTGGAAAGCAAAGGTTCCAACTGAATTTCTGCATAGGTCACCCTATCTTTTTCTGTTGTACATTCTGTAAAGTAATGACTCAGTTCAATTTTAGATAGTATGTTGCCAAGAAAGAACACATTCAACACTTTAAAACGTAAAATGGGTTTCAGTTGAAGGCAAACTGAAGGCTAAATAAAAAAAATAAAACAATAGATTTTATATTATATATTATATGCATTTAGAACTGAAATGTGACAAGTAATGCAGTTTTTGTAAAGCCATCAACTGCTAGTATGTATGCTACTAATATTTGACAATCACTGTGCTATGATTGTCTATATCAGTGCTTCCCAAACTGTGGGCTGCCCCCCCCCCCTGGGCCATAGCGGTATTGCAGGGGGGCCGTAGCTAGGCTAAATCAAAATATTAAAATATTTAAAATATTCAAATTGTTATAATTAACAATTAGAATATTTTGTTATAATTATTATGATCCCCCACCTGCGAGGTGAGATACGTTGCTTATTTTCAAACTGACATCAGTAGTAGGAATTCAGTCACAATTAACCGTCAATTCAAAAATGCGACGGTGGCTACTCGGTAAAAGAAGAGTAGAGGATGACAATCTATCCTCATCAACTGGACCTAACTGCACTTCAAGTAAACGAAAGACTCGTAGGTACAGCGAAGAGTACTTGTCCTTCGGATTTACGAGTGTTGGTCCTGCTGACAACCCCACGCCTGTATGTGTGCTATGCTCAGAGACCCTTTCTAATGAGGCACTGAAACCATGCAAGTTACGCCGTCACCTCGAAACGAAACACGGGTCGTTTGCCAGCAAGCCGAGAATTTTTTTAAAATAAATTGAAAGATTACCAGCAACGTAAAAAAGTAATTGAGTCAACGTATGTGACGGGTGGCAAAAATGAAAAGGCAGTGACAGCATCATATGAGGTATCAAGACTGGTAGCTACATCTGGAAAGCCCCACACCATAGGTGAAGACTTAATTTTACCAGCCGCTAAGCAGATGGTCAGCATAATGCTGGGAAACAATGCAGTTAAACAACTTAACTTGATTTCACTATCAAACAACACGGTTAAGCGCCGAATTGATGATATGTCTGAGAATGTGTTCCAGCAGCTAATTTGCAGAGTTCGAGCGAGTCGTTTTTATGCAATTCAAATCGACGAGTCCACAGACATCGCGGGTATGGCAAATTTGATCGCATTTGTTCGGTATGAATGTGATGGAGATATTGAGGAAAACTTTCTTTTTTGCAGACCTCTACATTCAAACGCAACTGCGGAAGCTATTTTTGACATTCTGAACGATTTCATGATTTCCAATAACATCAACTGGACAAGGTGCGTTGGACTCAGCACCGATGGTGCTCGTGCTATGCTGGGCCGACACAGTGGAGTGGTGAAGCGAGTCAGAGACGTGACCCCGCTGCTCACTCACGTACATTGCTGCATTCACAGAGAGGCATTAGCCACTAGAAATGGTTCATGTTCTGGGAATGTTTTCAGTGGCTAGTTTTATTTTAGTTCCCAGAATGTTCTGATAAAAGTTAGGATAACATTCTCTAAAAACATTCTACAAATGTTTCTTGATAACATTATACTTTATCCTCTAACATTATAATTAAGATTTAAGCGGGAAGCTACTCACTGGACATTGTTTAATGAATCTCCAACTTCTTTAAATAACTCCAAAGACAGCATTAACAGCTTCACCTATTATAAGCCAGATTGACTTTATTTCTGTCATACATTTACAAAATTATTGATATAAACAGAGGTTTAGATGTTGATGTCTGTTTGAAAGTAAGTGCTCAGTTTGATCTCACCATTATGGTGAGAAGCGCTTGATTTAGCTGGGCAATTTGCCTCTTGGGTGCTGTTTTATAAATTGCTGTTTTCTTGTTAGTTATAGCAAAAACAGCAAGGGAATGATGTCGGCTAATTGCTGATATTAATGCTTTTGTCATGTAATGGTATGTTCAACTGATTTGATAGTGACTTCAGTAAAACGTTTCAATGTTTTCAATGTCCAGCTATGTATATGTGAGTCCACACTCAAGAGTGTGAAGTGTTAAAATCAGAGTGTCAAATAAACACTGAAGAAGAGTTAAAGTTAATGAGATAATTAAGTGATAATTGATCATTATTGAGGACACCTGATGATAACAAGCAGACTCATCAAGGGAGAAAATCACAATTTTTAAGCAACCATTATAGCGGTCAGTGGTTGCATTAGTTGGGCTCTTGACCCTTACATTTTTAATATTAAAGTTTGTTTGGCTGCTTGTTTTCAGTTTAATCAGCCAGACAAGCCAAGACCACAAGTCATCGGCTGATGATTATGTTGTAATTTCAATGGTTCAGGTCAAATAGTTCTGAGTGTCCAGCCTTGTGGTTCCACAACAAAAGAATTGAATACTTTTTTGAAGAGCTACTTACAAGCAGTAATGATGTGTTATTTCTGAAAAAGTTCTTTAGGCAGACACAGGCATCAAGAACCAGAGTATGAATCTCAACAACGGTGACAAACAGCATATTCAGAACAACAGATAAAGAAAATTACAAAGACGATTCAGCTCATAATTTATGCATGCATAATGGGAGGCATGAGGCGAGTTTTGATTGGCTACAATATGCTTATTTGATACTCACTGTTGTTGTGATTCTCATGCTGGTTCTTGATGTATGTGTGTCTTAATTGAAGGGGTTTTTTTATTTTTAAAAATATTTTTTTATATATCTGTCTTTGTTTTTAGATATATTGTCAATATAATCAGTAAAAAACATGTGTCACACAATTAAGAATACATCAAACCATAGACTAAGTCCTCATGGCCATCTTTCTTTTGGTTTGTCTGGCTGTTAAAACTGAAATACAGGAGCCAATCAAACTCTAACGTTAAAAATGTAAGCGTCAAGAGCCCAACTAATGCAACCACTGACCACTATGATGGTTGCTTAAAAATTGTGATTTTTTCCTTTGGTGATTCTGCTTGTTATCATCAGGTGTCTTTAATAATGATCAGTCCTCACTTAATTAATCACTAATTATCTCATTAACTCTGCTTGAGTTTTTATTTGACACTCTGATTTTAACACTTCACACTCTTCAGTGTGAACTCATATATATACATAACTGGACATTGAAACATAATACTGTAGTCACTATCAAAACGGTTAAACATACCATTACATGATAATAGCATTAATATCAGCAAAGAGCCAACATCATTCTTTTGTTGTTTTTGCTGTCACTAACAAGAAAACAACAACTTGTAAAACAACACCCAAGAGGCAAATTGCCCAGCTAAATCAAGCGCTTCTCACCATAATGGTGAGATCAAACTGAACAACTTTCAAACAGACATCAACATCTAAACCTCTGTTTATAAATTAAAATAAAATAAAACTTGTCGCTAAAAACATTGGTTTATAATAAGTGAAGCTGATAGTGCTGTTCTTGGAGATATGACACTAGAGATGACATCAAACAAAGGTTGGCTTCTCATTCTCAACCAAAATTTGACATCTGAGCAAATTAAGTCCACATCTAGTGTGATGGGAAACTTTTTTATAATATTAGAGGATAATGTTTTATCAGTGTTATTAATAAACATTTGTAGAATGTTTTTAGAGAATGTTATCCTAACTTTTATCAGAACATTCTGGGAACTAAAATAAAACTAGCCACTGAAAACATTCCCAGAACATGAACCATTTCATGGAATTAAAGACTGTTTTAGACGATGCTGTCAGAAAGGTGAATTACATTAAAAGTCGACCACTGCAAGCACGTTTGTTTTCCCTTTTGTGTGAAGAGATGGGTAGTGAACACCGCCAGCTTTTACTACATACGGAGGTCCGCTGGCTGTCACGCGGCAGAGTGCTCACCCGGCTCTTCCAGTTACGTGCAAGGTCAGAACATTTTTCATTTATTCCAAATTTGAACTCGCAGACCGCCTCTGTGATTTCGACTGGCTTTGTAAATAACAACAAGGCAATAATGTTTTTGATGCCGTTTGGATTTTCAGTGCTTGTGACCTTAAAAACAAAGTACAGGAATGAAGACTGCTGATCAGACTGTGGGACACTGTGGGATTTTTACTAAAATTAAAAAGTTTACATCATTCCTCTGTTTAAATGTATCTGTTTTTAGGTTTTATTTTTTAAAATACATAGTTATGTATTTTAAAAAGAGACAATCTGCTTTTATTAAACATATTTAACAAATATATCTTGTATCTATATAATATTAATCTATATTTATTTTTCAACAAAGAGGGGTGTGTGTGTGGGGGGGGGGGGGGGGACGTGGAGCTTTTTCTATGTTTTTGGGGGGCCTTACCCCTCTGAAGTTTGGGAAGCACTGGTCTATATGTTTCTGTTGGATAGAAACTAGTGTTAAAGTTTTGACCGAATAACTTGGTTTTGAATAAGGTTTGATGTGTTTTTATAGAGTTAGTATGTAGAAAAAGGAATTAAGCATTTTGAAATGCAGAGTTTGAATTTATTTAACAAAATGTGGTTTTGGCCAGAAAATGAACTATTTGGCTAATTGTGTGATATAGGTGTGTCACTGTGTTAAGAGTTTAGAAAATGTACTTTAAGTTTTGGTAAATGCTTGTTAGCAATTGAAAAAAACTGTAACTTAGATCACTAAAAAGCTTGCTGGTGGCATTGTGGACACTGCTACCTGGATGACTAACATTGGCAATGAGTTTGGCCAAGTCCTAAACAGTGTCCTAATCACTGGTGAGGGAGCCAGTGTAGATGACTTGTGACTTGTGGCATCGTGTGATACAAGTGATACAAGAATGCTGGGGAGTTAGAGCCAGCTGTGATTTATGTTGACAGGGACTGCTGCAGCAAGACTGGTTTGTAGCTTTATAACATTTCCTTACAGGAATGTGTGTTTATTTATGCTGTTTACACATTTCTAGCAAGCATTTCAAGCAAGAATAAATCACAGATCTGCACTGTTCAGGTGTTTGTTAATATTTTTTAAGAGCATTCCTCAGGAGAATGTTTAAAACTATTTAAAATAGAGATTTAGCATGAGAACCCCAGTTCACTGTTTGCAATCAAGTAAACAAAAATGTATTTAAAATAGTATTAGCATATTTGTTTAACAATGCAAATTTAAATGTAAGAAAATGTGTAAATTCTCTTGTTTCTCACTGATATAGGTGTGACTCCAGTTCTTTCTTGGTTTCAACCATGGAAGGTCACAGTGCATCTCAATGTTTTCCACTTCATGCGACGGTTTACTGCTGGTCTTACAACAGAGCACCATCCACTGTATGGCACTTTCTGTTGTCCTTGCTGTATTTTTGAATAGGACAAGGATGACATCTCTCCTCTTAAAGAGGCGAAAAAGACCATGCTTTTAAAAAAAAAAACATGAGGGGCATATTCCAACTGAGGCCCAAACCCTGTCAAGCATAACCTCCAGTGAGCTGGCCAAGCACTGCAGGAGGAAGACAAGGGGAGTTGAAGAAACGCGTGGACTGCTGGACTCCAACTAACATGACTTTGCGCCTCATCAATCCGGAGAGCATGACATGCGTGTGCGAGGTACAACAGAAGCATTTACCCTGCATCCACTCACTCCAGGGTTCAAGTCCCTGTTTGGGCGAGTGGAGTAGTACCTTTTGCGCTCTGGCTGGTTTACAGAAAAGTCAATGACCAATTCGTAGTCGTGGCCGAGTGCTTAAGGCCATGGACTAGAAATCCATTGGGATGGACTAGATATCTTGCTTTTGGTTTGGACATTCTGAAGGCCAATTTTATAAAACAGTCACTATTACAATATACTCTTTGGAAAGTGTCATATTAGGAAAAACACTTTTCACAGGCAGCATCTGCAGTGGTAGACTGGTACCATGTGTGATCATATATTGTCAAGTCAAGTCCGACTCCCTAACCATTAGGCCACGGCTGCCCCCACGGCTGCCCCCAAATTGAGCTCTATGTTGACACCTTTCCTTGAGTCCCAATTGTTTGCACATTGTGTCCCTGGCATGCTCTGGGTGTTTTAATGGTTTGCCACTGGGAGCTGCTTTGAGAGCCCAAGCTTTCAGGGTTGAACCTTGCTGACAATGAGAGGATTCTTCTGTCAGCTTCGGCTCTGTTGCTGGAAACATGGTGCTGATACATTTTCTAATCACTAGGTGTCAGTACAATTGCTGACTGTTTCACAGAGTGCAGCAGATTTGCTCTTTGGCATAAACAACTGCACCTTTGATGTACAATATAAACTCATATTTTTTTTAACTTGTATTGGGGAAAAACAGAGAAAAAGTTTTCAAGGCTGCTTGGTATTTAGTACCACCTCAAGCATCCTCTCCGGTGGCAGAGTGGTAGCACGCTGTGATCGTATAGTGGTTAGTACTCTGCGTTGTGGCCGCAGCAACCCCGGTTCGAATCCGGGTCATGGCAGGATTTTCAGAATGATGTTGAATTTGAGTTTCAGGTTGTCCTTCAGACCTGTTTTTTGTGCAGTGTTGGAGTGAATTGGCACTTAAACCTTTTTTTGAAAGCCTAAGTTCTCAGGTTTGAACCCCGCTGACAATGAGTGGATTCCTCTGTCACGCCTTTGGTCGTCTCTTTGTACAAGCATTATTGTCCTTCAACTCAAGTTACCACAGAAGAGAAAATAATGCATCCAAATAATGCGCTTTCATTATTATCACTGTTGCTGCGCAATCCTGCATAACACACAGAAATTCTGAGGTGAAGCCCGGATAGCGCAGTCGGTATCAGACTTTTAATCTGAGGGTCCAGAGTTCAAGTCCCTGTTTGGCGGGTGATGTTTGTTTTGCACCGCAAGGCAAGAGATGAAAGGACATGGTAACACTACCAGTTTGTGGGGTGTGGCCAAGTGGTTAAGCTAATGAACTACAAATTCATTTTGGTTTGTCTGTGCAGGTTTGAATCCTGTTGACAACATGAGCTTGCTTTCGGTTGAGACCTTTTGGAGGGCCTACCAACATTATAAAAAAGTCACTATTACAATATACTCTTTGGAAAGAGTCATATTGGCAAAAAAAAAAAAAAATTTCTGCAAGCTAAAGAGTACAAGTCTGATTTGCATTTGGGGGTATCGCAAGTAGCACCTCCGATGGCAGACTGGTAACTCAACTGAGTGTGTAGTGGCTAGCAGTCTGTGTTGTGGCTACAGCAAACCCAGTGTGAAATTGAGACATTGCAGGTTTTTCTACTATAACTATTAATGTTGTTGCGCAGCTCACACGTGACATATATAAGATCCGGATAGCTCAGTCAGTAAAGCATCAGACTTATAATCTACCAGGGTTCAAGTCCCTGTTTGGGTGAGTGGATTAGTACCTTTTGTTGTTGAGTTCTGGCTGGTCTATGTTGTAGCAATGCCACAAAGCATGAGATGAAAGGATGCAACAACACAGCCAATTCGTAGTCGTGGCCGAGTGGTTAAGGCGATGGACTAGAAATCCATTGGGGTCTCCCCGCGCAGGTTCGAATCCTGCCGACTACGTGAACGACTTTAGTTTGCTTTTGGTTTAGACCAGGGGTGTCAAACTTAGTTCCTCCTGCAGAGTTTATCTTTGATGCTAATTAAACACACCTGAACCAGCTAATCAAGTCATCATTCAAGCTTATTAAAAAAATAATGCTGTTGAGTTCTGGTTGGTCTATGTTGTAGCAATGCCACAAAGCATGAGATGATAGGATACGACAATATTAGTGGTGCAACGGATCACAAAACTCACAGTTCAGATCACATTACGTTTTTTGAGGCACGGATCGGACCATTTTTCGGATCAGCAAAAAGGGGAGAAGACAAATGTAATTTGCTTTCCATTTATTACAAGTAGGGCTGCTCGATTATGGCAAAAATCATAATCGCGATTATTTTTGGTCAATATTGTAATCACGATTATTTAACACGATTATGAGCGGGTACGGAACTTTATATGATTGGTTAATTTAAAGATAGCAATATTGCTGCATTCATACGACTTTCTCGTGCCATAGTGCCTACACACTGTAACAGTTTTGTCCACCACCCTTCTTCCATCGTCATTCAATTTTTCATGCAATTTGAATGACGCGGGAGGCTTTTCGAGTTCTTCTGTTCCTCCGCTAGCCATTGTTGACTGATTAACATGCCCTGTTCACGTGAACACGACTTCTCTGTGTAATTAATTACTTTAAAAGCAATATCGGCAGAAAAAAAAATGTCTTTTTCTCTGCGATTGTTAAAAATGTAAGATTAAATTTAGGATGATCTACAAGTTTTAAAAAATAGTTATTAATCCATGGGTCACGTGCGTGCCGAACCATGGGTCGTGATCTGCACGGATCACGGATCAACTGCGATCCGTTGCACCCCTAGACAATACAGCCAATTTATAGTTGTGGCCGGGTGGTTAAGGTGATGAACTAGAAATCCATTGGGGTCTCCCCGCGCAGGTTCGAATCCTGCCGACTACATGAACGATTTTAGTTTGACTTCGACCCTAATTAAACACACCTGAACCAGCTAATCAAGTCATCATTCAAGCTTATTTAAAAAAAAAAAACGACGTGGTTTGTATGTTAGAACAGGGTTGGAATGAAACTCTGCAGGGCTGTGTGTGAGTTAGACACCCCTGGTTTAGACTTTCTGGTGACCAACTTTATAAGCAGTCACTATAACAATATACTCTTTGGAAAGAATCATGTTGGGTGGAAAAATCTGACTGTAAGCTAAATGGTACAAGGTGTTTTGTTTTGTATCCAGGGGCATCACATGCAGCACCTCCAGTGGCAGACTGGTAGCATGTGTGATCCCATAGTGAAGGGATTCTTAAATCCGTCCCACAAGATCCACTTCACAGTTTAGCTCTACCCTTGGCTTGAACCTTGCTGACAATGGGAGGGGTCAGCTTTGGCTCTGTTGCTTCAGAGGGAACATTGTGCTGATACATTTTCTAATCACTAGGTGTCAGTACATCTGCTGACTCTTTTACAGAGTGCAGCAGACTTACCCTTTGCTATGAACAACTGTGCCTTTGATGTACAATATGCTCTTCTTTCACTTGTGTTGGTAAAAAGTTTTGTCTGCAAGCTAATGTGGACAGGGCTGCTTGGTATTCAGTGGAACATCAAGCAGCCTCTCCAGTGGAAGAGTGGTAGTTTCCATGATCGTATAGTGGTTAATACTCTGTATTGTGGCCGCAGCAACCCTGGTTTGGATCTGGGTCACAACAGGTTTTTGAGAAAATCATGCATCAGAATGTTTTTCTCCCACCAGTATTGCTGTGCAATCCTGCATGACACTCAGGGCTCTTAGAAGAAGCCCGGATAGCTCAGTCGGTAGACTTTCTCAGTCATCAGACTTTTAATCTGAGGGTCCAGGGTTCAAGTCCCTGTTCGGGCGGGTGATATCAGTTTTGTGTAGCAGTACATTCTGCTGTTGAGCTTCTGCTGGTCTACCTTGGCACCATGCATCATTGCTGCAAGGCATGAGAGAAAAGGACATGGTAACACAACCAGTTTTTGGGGGTGTGGCCGAGTGGTTAAGGTGATGGACTACTTTTATTCTGAGGGTCCAGGGTTCAAGTCCCTGTTTGGGCGAGTGGAGTAGTTACTTTTGCTGTTGAGCTCTGGCTGGGCTACACTGGAGCAACGGCACAAGGCATGAGATGAAAAAACCCACAACCAATTCGTAGTCGTGGCTGAGTGGTTAAGGCGATGGACCAAAATCTGGTCCAAATTGGATTGTGCAGGTTTTTTAGGGTGGAACTGAAATTGATCTCTAAGTTGACACCTGTCCTTGAGTTCCAATTGTTTGTACATTGTGTCCCTGACATGCTCTGGGTGTTTTAATGGTTTGCCACTGGTAGCTTCTTTGAGAGCCCAAGCTTTCAGGGTTGAACCCTGCTGACAATGAGAGGATTCCTCTGTCAGCTTCAGCTCTGTTGCTTCAGAGGAAACATGGTGCTGATACATTTTCTAATCACTAGGTGTCAGTACAATCGCTGACTGTTTCACAGAGTGCAGCAGATTTGCTCTTTGGCATAAACAACTGCACCTTTGATGTACAATATACTCCTTTTTAAACTTGTATTGGGAAAAAAAGAGAAAATGTTTTGTCTGCAAGGACAAGGCTGCTTGGTATTTAGTGACACCTCAAGCAGCCTCTCCAGTGGCAGAGTGGTAGCATGCCGTGATCGTATAGTGGTTAGTACTCTGCGTTGTGGCCGCAGCAACCCCGGTTCGAATCCGGGTCACGGCAGGTTTTTCAGAATGATGTTGAATTTGAGTTTCATGTTGTCACCTGACCTTCAGCCCTGTTTTTTGTGCAGTGTTTGAGTGAATTGGCACTTAAACCTTTTTTTGAAAGCCTAAGCTCTCAGGTTTGAACCCCACTGACAATGAGTGGATTCCTCTGTCACGCCTTTTGGTTGTCTCTCTGTACAAGAGGTTATTTTCCTTCAACTCAAGTTACCACAGAAGAGAAAATAATGCATCCAATTTTTTTTTCTCCCACCAGTATTATCACTGTTGCTGTTCAATCCTGCATGACACACACTAGGTGTCAGTACAGTCACTGACTGTTTCACAGAGTGCAGCAGATTTCCTCTTTGGTATAAACAACTACACCTTTGATGTAATATACTCTTTAACTTGTATTGTAAAAACAGAAAAAGTTTTGTCTGCAAGAACAAGGCTGCTTGGTATTCAGTGGCACTTCAAGCAGCCTCTCCAGTGGCAGAGTGGTAGCACGCCGTGATCGTATAGTGGTTAGTACTCTGCGTTGTGGCCGCAGCAACCCCGGTTCGAATCCGGGTCACGGCAGGTTTTTCAGAATGACGTTGAATTTAAGTTTCATGTTGTCACCTGTCCTTCAGCCCTGTTTTTTTTGTGCAGTGTTTGAGTGAATTGGCACTTAAACCATTTTTTAAAAGCCTAAGCTCTCAGGTTTGAACCCCGCTGACAATGAGTGGATTCCTCTGTCACGCCTTTTGGTTGTCTCTCTGTACAAGAGGTTATTTTCCTTCAACTCAAGTTACCACATAAGAGAAAATAATGCATCCAAATGTTTTCTTTCACCAGTATTATCACTGTTGCTGTGCAATCCTGCATGACACACAGAATTTGTGAGGTGAAGCCCGGATGGTTGTACCTGGAGCAGGATTGTCTGTTTCCACGGCCGCCCCCTCGTCCAGTCACCAAGCTCTTTCTCCATTGTGAGTAGGGATGCACCGATACCACTTTTTTGGAAAACGAGTACGAGTACGAGTACTTGCATTTCAGTACTCGCCGATACCGATACTGAGTACTTAATAAAAACATGATTTAAATTTACAGGTAACAGCTTTAGTCATATAATTTAACAAAAAAAACAAAACAAGGGACTAGTTTGGAATTAAGAACATTTATTTAAAATGAAAAGCATGTTGTATGCAACATATTACAGAATAAATAATTATAAAAAAAAATTTAAACAGTGACAGTGCAACTCAAGTATTTTTTTCAGTTTGTTGTAAACTCTGCCGCTTTGGACAACACAAGGGGCATTAATAAACATCTTTGCTATTTAGTGCACAATATTTGAATAAACTAACAACATCCACCAACATAGAACTGTGGCAGTCAGTGCAACTGAGGTAGGTATTAACATCAAGTCTAAGACGACTCACTTAATGGAGCCTATTTAGAAAAAGTGAGTGGCAGGTTTTTTTTTAAGAAAAGTAGCTTTTCTGCATTATCAGCAGTCAGCCTGTTTCTGTTTTCATCTATAATGTGTGACACTGAGCTAAAAAGCCTTTCACTTTCCACACTGCTACATGGGGCCGAGAGGTATTTATGGGCCATTTTAGCCAAAGTGGGGAACCTGATTTTGTTGACACCCCAGTACTTCAGAGGACTGTCTTCACGTGGGATTGGGGCCTCTCCGAGGTATGTGTCGAGCTCAATGGCAGCACCTGCTGCCAGCGGCTGTGCTGCCTGGGGCTGCTCCTTAGCGATTTCTTCAAATACAGTGTCCAGACTGCTAGTGCTGGCCTGGGCCTTGAGGAACAGTTTAGCAGGAGGTTCTGCAGCTTCTGCCCGACTCCCCTCTGACTCAGCTCTGGACATCATCTGCAGCTCCTGCTTCAGGTGCAGCTTGGCCTCCGGAGCAGTGTTGTTGGAGAAGAAGCGATCTTTATACCTGAACAAAATTCATGAATGTATTAATACGTGGAAAAATAGGACTGATTTTAGTTTCCCCTAAACCACTGTCACAAATGCCAGCCATTTGGCTTTCTGGTAGTAATAAGGGAAATATATTTCATATTATATATATTGCATACATTTGTATTTGTGTATTTTAGTTACAAAAATATAATATAATATAATATTTAAGATGGAAATTAATCTTACATTTAGTACTGTAGTTTATCATTGAATACCTATAGCACACAGACTTTACCTTGGGTCAAGTATGGTGGAGATGAAGTACAGTGGGTTGGTCTCGACGTCACTGAAGCGCTTCTTGACAGCTGCCAGTAAGGTTGCTTTCATTGTCTTGACGCCGTGGTCCTCGTCTGTTTCTCTGTTTAGAAGTCTCACTAGCACAGTCACAGCTGGGATGACATCAGAGGCTAGTGCGTCGTAGCTGCTCACTTTTTTAGTTAGTTCCTCAAAGGGGGCGAGGATGGCAACAGTCTTCTCCATAAGAGCCCATTGGTGAGCGGTGAGATAGTCAGGGAGTTCATGCTCGGACACATACACCCCCAGCACTCGCTTTTGCTCAATGAGGGACTGGAGCATGTAATACGTGCTGTTCCAGCGCGTCTGTACGTCCTGCTGCAGTCTCTTTATTGGCTGGTTGAGCTGTCCCTGAATGTCCTCGAGGCGGGAGTAGGCTAAGGCGGAATGTTTAAAATGCCCAACTATTTTCCGCCCCACTGCTATAGCATCAGCTATGCTCCTCTGTGCTAATAAGCCCTCGTGAACAGCCAGTTGGAGCGTGTGCGCGACACACGGCAGACTTGGGAGCCCTGCGTCATTCATGGCTTTAATCATGTTTTTGGCATTGTCACGAAGCACAACATGTACTGATGTTTTAGGTATACCCCATGTCTGGAGCATTTCCTCAAACACATGCGCTATAGCCTGGCTGGTGTGCGAGCCGCGGAATTGTTTCGCATGTAATATGGCTCGTTGCGGCGTGAAACTCTCATCTATCCACTGGGAGGTTAGGCTAATTAGCGACACGGGGCTAACACTGCTTGTCCAAATATCCGTGGTGAAACTAAACGCAGGTTTGCAGTAGGCTGTGGATATGTTTCTTCACGGAGTCGTGTAGTTTAGGCAGCTCCGTGTCAGTCATGTAGCGGCGGCTTGGGACATCATATCTGGGCTCCAGAACATGAAGGAGACGCAGGAATCCCACATTTTCTACCTCCGAGAGTGGCTGGTCTCTCAATGCAATGTACTCGATAATTGCCTGTGTTATTTTCACAGCACGTGGATTGTCTCTGGACTTTCTCTCTTCTTGCAAGAGTTTGCTGCAGCGTGGGTTGTGTTGGTTTAGAAGCGTACTCTTTGTACTCGTTGTCATGTTGGGATTTTAGGTGCTTGATTAAATTACTTGTGTTAAATGCGCTACCTTTTGAGCCTCCTCTGGACAATTTCGCTGAGCACAATTTGCAGTCCGCCTTTGTTTTGTCGTCTTCATTCACTTTGAAATAGTTCCACACGGCTGACATGTTTCGCCTCGCCTTCTCCCCGCTCTGAGCTGCAGCCGGGGCCTGGGGGCGGGCACTCGGCGCCTGTGATTAACCCCTTACACGTCATCAAACATGACATTTCTCAGACCGTGGTATCGGTCCCCGGTATCGGGGGACTTTTAACGAGTACGAGTACTTTAGAAAATGTGGTATCGAGGGCGATACCAGATACCGGTATCGGTGCATCCCTAATTGTGAGAATGGACGAGAGCCAACCTCGTCGCTCACTCTCCATTGTGAGGATGGACAAGAGCCAATCGCATTGCTCAATGTCCATTGTGAGAATGCATGAAGCGCCAATCACTCTCTGTTGCGAGAATGGATGAGCGACAATCGCATCACTCGTTCTTCATTGTGGAGAGCCAATCATGTTGCCGCATGAGAATGGACACAGCCACATGTTTTCTTATTTCTCCCTCCTAACTAAATCCAAACAGGTCCTTATGCAAATCCGATCAATTCCTACCAAGAGGAAAGAGCCAATCAGCAGTCGAGTTGACATGCCAATCGCGCCGCTGATTGGCTGAAAGAGTTTCGTGAATTCCAGCTGTTTGCAATTCACTCATGTTCTATCCAGAGATTGAACACATTCGTGACACTAGTGTTAACCTATTTGTTCAAACATTAATTCATGATTTTATTTGGATTGGTACACGCTTGCGTAGCAAGTCAAGCTAACTTAAGGTATCAGTTATCAACCTGTTCAAAAGTTTACACCCTCTGGCTCAATGCATTGTGTTGCCTTCTTAAGAATCAGTAAATGTTATGTAATAGTTATGTATGAGTTCCTCCATTGTTTTCAGTGTGAAACGATGGATCTCAAAATCATACAGTCACTTTTGGAGTGTGTTCAAATATGCAGATGATGATGAAAAAACAACAAATAATGTGCAGAATCAGTAGGCAGATGAATTGCTCAGGACAGACAAGACACACACAGGGCCTAAAACTAACTTTTTGCCACACCTGCCAATGGCAGATGACATGATTAAATTTACCAGGCAATTTTTTTTTTCACCAGCCATGAAACAGGTAGTTTTTATTATTACATTGACTAAACCTATTTACACTGTTTTTCATTTGTCCTACTACTGGTGTCTCTGTTAAATGCATTTCTCTCAATTTTACCTAGGCTATTAATTATAGCCATTCCACATTACAGTATAATTGAAAGCTATTATTTCTCATTTTTAGGCTCTGAAATATCAAATTGTTCTTTGATTTACATCAATGACAGACTTCAGCAGGTTTCACTTTAAAGGGGGGGTACAATGGTGTTTTGTGTATTCAGAGTTGTTTACAGTGTTAAGGAGTTGGATTTTCATGCTAAACATGGCCAAAGTAAAAAAAAAAATAATTTGGACGAATGACAGAGAATTTCTGTGCCGAAAATCTCACTTCCGGGTTAGTACAAGTTTCGGCTGTTTTTTTTTTTTTTTTGGGTCATGGCTTTAATAACGTAGACGATGGTGGAACTCCTTATATGAGCATTTCTCCCAGAAAATCGCGCCCATGCACACGTCGACTAGCGTGCGAGGAAGAGCATGCCCATCAGTGCACTTCATTCAGCTGCACTGCTGCAAGGGATTCACTCAGGAAGAATGTCTCTTCGGGAAGAAGTGTGGTTTTGATTGCAAGGCAAAGATAACTTTTATCAGCTTCCCGAAGAACCCAGCGTTACGTGAACAGTGGATGCAGTTCCTTTTTTTGCAGTTTTGCAAGTGTGTTTGTTGACAAACGTTTCATATACAAGGCCCAGTTCGACGCTGGATTTGTTTGATACTGAAAGATGGAGTGGTCCCAGCTATAAAAGATCCCGGTCATGATTCAGAATTGCAGATGGTAAGTGAAACGACATCAAGTGTCTGTGTTTTATTGGCAATCAGAGCATGAGTGCTCGTCGAACTTAGCTCCGCCCGCGGCGCGCCTCCAGAAGCTCTGCTTTTTCTGAAGAGAATTGGAAAGCTGTATTTTGCTTTTAGAAATATGATAAAACTAAAGACTTTTGGAGATCAAAAAGGTACTCAAAATTAACACAAGATAAGGTGAAACTGGGTATGTTATGTACCCTTTAAAAGCAGCGCAGGCCTTGAGGTAGAAAATGAGCTGGGCAAAAGAAGCTGTATCTTTGGTGGGGGCCTCAACTCTCAGGACATTTGATGTCTACTTAATGTCTCATTTAAACAACATGATCCTTGGTTGGGCTTTGATGCCAGAATTCACTCCTCCAGGAAAACCCACTGGTAAGATATCCCTCAGGGCAATGCTGAGCATTGGAGTATTCCTTTCTCTCTCCTGTGTATATGTGTGTTTGTGTGTGTGTCCTCTTCCCATTAACAATGTGTTAAAAATTATTGAAGGGTAGCGCATTGCAGTGAAGTACTTGTTGGCCCAGTCTAATAGAGGCGACCAGTTGATTGAGGAAGCGGAGTGGCTCTGCTCCAGGACAGCAGTCCATAACCCAGTCCATAGATTGTTCATGGCTCATGGACAGGCAGCTCAGGACCTTGAAGTGCACAGGGTCTGTGAATGTGTTTGCTTACAGCTTTTACAAGTTTAAGCAAGCACGGAAAAGGCCCAAGGACAACCAAGGAAAAACTCTGCCAATTCCACAATCTATTGTGGTGGTATATAGCCACTTAAAACAGCTGCTGGGGGTTAGGAAAGAGCTTCTAGGACAGACTAACCTGGTTCTGGTCCCGATAAACACCACTACTGTCTCCTCATGGTGAGTCTTCTTTTATGCAATACCTTTATACAATTACAGCAGTATATCAAGATTGTACTTATAAAACCTTCCAGTACATGCTTCTCTTAAAAATTATACTAAGTAAGGACAATGCGCTGTAATCTATTTAAAACTTAAGACGAAGAATGTTTCTCTTGCAGACTACTAAGAAGACAGAAACGTGTGAACAGAGACATACTGCTGCAGGTACTGCACTGCCCAAACAAATATATTTGGCAAAGGAGTCACTTCCTGAAGTATGCAAACTTCCAGCTGCTCCTGCACAGCATGGGCATGAGGCCACGGTATTTAAGGAGCCAGCAATTCAGGAGGGAGATTCAGGGGCCTTCATTCGTAAGCATATCTCCAACAGGTGTCCACTGCCCACCCCTCCTCCTCCTGGATCTTAGTTAGCATTTCCCATATACCCACCAGCACCACACTTTGCATACCCCCTGGGTCCTACCTACCCTTTCCCAGCTACCCACCTGGTCTACCAGTGCCTCAGTCCACCCAGTTTATGCTCCCTCCCCAGTTACAGCCCCCTCCCCAATTCCAGCTGCCTGACAACCTGCCACCACAAACCTGTCCATCTACTCAGCCCAGGCAGTGCACATGAAGAAAAGCTGCCCAAGAAGATGAGGATCAAGTGGTTAGGGATGAACCACCACAGAAATGACTAGCAAAGGATATATGTACAGAGAGGTCTTTTTTTTAAATTAGTGTATATAGTTGTTATGTATATAGTTAGGTTTTTATGTAGTTGTTTTTTAAGGTTGTATATAGTTCAGTTTTTAACTGTGTTTGCTGTTTTTGCTAGGGTTTAGATGGATATGAAAATGTAAAAATTAGGGTTCCTCGCTCTCCTAATGAAACTAAAAGCAATAGGGGGCTGCCTCCCCCTGTATTTATAGGTTTTTAAGTAGGCAGTCCTCCTATGTTATCTGTAGGTTGAGTCTCTCTTTAAGGTTACCTATTTGAGGAGTTCCTTTATCAAAGATGGTACCTGTCAAGAACAGGTTCCTTTTATAAAACCTTCTCTTTCATTAGTAATGGTATTTCCTGGAGCCTAGCTCCCCTGTGAGGCCTGGGGAGTTTGATTTACACAAGAATTGGTTGCAAACCTTTTTTTGCCAGTCTTGTCAGGATTATACAGGAATATCTAGATTGTATCTCCTTGAAAGTGGTGTTTATGCTCAGGTCAAGAATACAATACTCTCCCAGTGGCAAATATTCCAAAGCTTTGGAAAGAAAGCTCTTCTGGCTCTTCCTGTAAGGCTACAGTAGCCCATGAGTAAGGGAAGAGGGATCTGGAGGCCAGGATTTTTCTTGCGTTCAGTCTGTGGCGCTAAAACACCTTCAGTATGTTGGAAGATATAGGGAGGATTCCGCCACTATTCCCGGAACATGATAGGCATGCCTCGGTGCCAGAGTGGGCATTTTTCCCCAAAGTGTCCACTAGAGGATGCAGTGCAAGTTCCGTTTGAAAGGGAATGTCTCAGGTTACGCATTTAACCATGGATCCCCAAGAAGGGTCTTTGCCATGCCTAGGGCCTGGACTTCACTAATTTTTCACTGATTTTGCACCCCTAAATAACTGAATTCCAATTAAAGGTGCGCTAAACGTTTTTTGCCAAACAATGTTGATATTTGAAAGCACCAAATTCTTTATGCAGGTTCGTAATCTTTCTTTTTAATGTTTTGTTCCTCCGTTATTTTCCTCTTTTTTTAAAACCGGCCATCTCTCTATCTATAGTCGATCTGCTAATATCCGTCCTGTGCACTCAAATTGAGTGCTCTCTTCTCTCTATTATTACAAGACATGCCCGTTACTTCTAATTGGATACAAGTGTGTTTTGGGACTCGGTCCGGCACTGCAGTCAAAAGGCGTTTTTCAAAAATTATTTAGTGCACCTTTAAAAATAAAGCAGCAGTTACATGTTTTCATAAAGCATGTACTAAACACATATAAAATACGTGTTGCACTCTTCATAGCCCAATCCTGATGCTCACTTCACAATAGAATTTACCAGTAGAAGGACTCATTTGTTACATAAACAGTGTAACAAATGAACAGTTTGTTGCTTAATCTGATTAGACTTTTTATGACTTTTTTGACTCTATAGCATTTATGAATACTCGTAAGCGAACATAAGTTTTTTATGTTCACTTTCATTAACACAGCTAACAAAACAACTATTATGAAGTATCAGAAAATGAATTTCATTTACAAATAAAACAGGAAAATGATAATACTTTTAAAACTACACCTGAGTCTGCCACATTATGAAACACATAAACACTGTTCTCTCATGTTTCTCATCTAATAGTTGCTTTCAAAAACAAATTTTTTTTTTGCCATCTTGTTTAAAATGGGCTGTTCTTTTCTTTTCTGAGTTTCTTTTTAAACTGATTTCTTTTTTAACCGTAGCTGTAATTTTTCATAAAGATTGCTCTTTTAAAAGCTCTCTTATACTACCAAAGATATTAGGGACGGCTTTAATTATTCAACACAGTAAACAATGATGATGCATTATAGTCTAATGTTATTTTATATTATAAAGCAATGAAAATAAAACATTAAATAATAAAAATGAGAATAACATTTAAAAATGTAAGGAATATGCTATTAAATGATTTGTGTGCTAACAGAATTATGTCTCAGAATTTGTCAGACCCATTAAAAAAGTAAAAAATACAGGTCTGTAGCATCACTACTAGTGATTCTTTGAAACGACGGTCTTATTCTTATTTTACAATTTGCATTCTGTTACAAAATGATACAGAATTTCTACAATTTCACAAAAACAAAACAGCAACACCATACGGAAGAAGTAAGAGTTTTGCTGACTCACGTTTGAGAACGAGGAGAAGTATGATGCAAAGCACAACCGCAATCAGCAGCACACCGGTCGACACGATTATTGTTCCATGACCACCCAGCTGATCTCTTACAGTCATCAAACAGTCATTTGCCGCACTGTGACCTTTTATAAAGGGCAAGACATTAAGCCAAAAATACAGTATACGGAATATTGAAGAGTTCAGATTCAAAACCCTCTAAATCCATCTAACATCTTTCTTTAAAAAAAAAAAAACATTTTTATCAGGCTCTGATGTATAGGTTTTTATGTAAGCAGTGGTACCTCTGATTAGGCTGAAGATGGGATTTTATCAAATTTGAAGTAAAAGTATTTGATGGACGTATAATATGTGTTGAGAGCATTCACTCAGTATCATTATCTCATTTTTGACCGAGATGGCTTTTGGATGGTTTTGCATCTGAACTCTTCCTATTTAGATCAGTTTCAATGTAAATGTACATATAACACAGTATTTATGCTAGGAATATCCTATGTTAACTGGCCCTAAATGATTGCTATGCACGCTTACCTGCAGTTGGTGTTTTAGCAGGTTCAAGGTATATGTCAATTTTGAAATGTCCTTTGGTTTCTTCACTTTCGTCGTCAAGCTGGAAAACTGGGTTGCAGAAAACATTCTATGAATGTTAAGACAAAGGATTAGTTTATATATATATATAAAGACAAAAATGTTTAGAACCAGCACTGAATGTTGAATAATAATAATAATAATAATAATTTACCTCATATGCATCTGGGCTCTCAGTTGAAATGTCAGAGTCCATCATCTTTGTGTTTTGAGAAACCATTTACATATGTTTAGTTTTCTAAAATCGTGAGGTAGATGATTGATTCAGTCCTTTGGTTGTGATGATGAATTTTAAGAATTTAAGAGTTGTTGTCCATAATGGGAAATGGCTAGACATAATGGTAAAAATACAAAACAAACACACAAATGTATAGATAAATAAAAAGTTTTTAAATCGAATCAACAGTGTCTACATTGACCAGATTCAGTAGTACAGCTTTTTAAAACTTAAATCTATTTATTTTTGTATCTTTGTAATGTTATAATTTTGTGGTCCAGCATCTTGTGCTGCTGAACGAAAGTGTCTGGTATTTGGTGTATGGAACATAACTTTCTTCCCAAACATTCCCAAAGCCAAGTCAGCTGAGAGGATTGAGCTCTTTCACACACACATTCCCAATCTGCCTCTCTCTCTCTCTCTCTCTCTCTCTCTCACACACACACACATTCCCAATCTGCCTCTCTCTCTCTCTCTCTCTCTCTCACACACACACACACACACACACACACACACACACACAGGCATTAATATAAAGGGTTAATTCTATAGGCGTAGGCCTAATGGTTTTTCTCCTGTCCAAAGTGTATTTTCTATCCTCTATGTTCATGCTAACTCTACCCCTCACACCAATGGCGAGGCTACAGAGTGCACTGGCCCACTCAGATTGACGATTGGTCCACCGTGTGCTATATATATCGTAATTGTTGTTTTAACGATGTGTGACTTGACATTATCGAGTATATCGCCAAAAGCAACCAAAAGACACCTACAGAGTGCACGCATATAGTAAGTTAGGTTAAACTGCTGCTTTTACGCATTTAGCGTTGACTGCATGATTCAGTCTATTAAAACGCATTAAGAATTATCACAAAATTCAAGATATGGGGGCAGAAAATGTATTTGTATATCATTTCAGATAGTCGTCAATATCACACGAAGAGTGACGTTGTTTCCTTCAAAAACGACATGGTTACACATGTGAATTCTTACAAAATTTCAATAAACAATAAGTTAATTAAGAGACTTACGTATAGCATATTGCCTGTTTTTGCGCTACTTCGCCTACAAAAAACCACCCAAACACAGCCACAGCACTGTTTTGCGTCTCTGAGGAACATGACGTTGTTTTTTTCCTTGCATGAATCAAACGATTCGGTTCAATCGCAATGACTCACTTATTAAGTGTGTTTTGCTGCCACCTACTTGCGGTTTTAATTTCACATTTAAAATATCTTTTCATTTTTAAAATAATTTCAAATATAAATATTCAGCGTTTTGTTTAAAATATCAAAACATGTATTTGCAACTGCAGGTTAAATAAAGCATTCCATGTCCCTCTGAGCTGCATTAAACAGTGTGTAAATGCCACTTGAGATGCAGTTTCTTTCCTCTGCATTGCAAAGATAACTTTTGCTGATATTAATTTATTTGCCCAAATGTCTTAATATTCGAATTTACTGACATTTAGAAAGAATTTCAAATGATGATGCATACTTTTAGAAAAAAAAAAAAAAAGGTTTTATAAAGGTAAAAATGCTGAACTGACCACACAGAATATGAAGAATATCAAACAATTCAGGAGTCAGTTGCCCACAGTAGTCCTTAGGATACCAGCACTCAGCAAAATGTAATCTAATTATAGTTATTAATAAAATCCCAGAAAATATTCAGATATTTTTGTTAATATCGCACACCCCTAGTAAAGAAATATTAAGATGAGTGTCGATTAAGAGGGTTGTCAGTCTACTATGGTTTGCTAATGTTAAAAAAACTCAAAACACTATGCAATTCTGAGTGTGCTACACACAGGTGAGTGGGCTGGACAAACCACCTGTAGAAACACTTCACTTAACACTTCATATTACAAGGACTTAACAAATGTTTACTTGGTTCTCAACCTTAAATACCTCTCTTTTGCACAATACCATGCATAATTATTATGTAAAGTACTTATGTAGTCTGTCTTATGTTATGTATATGTATAGTCGATTATTTATCGTATATGTTAGATTGCCGCTTTCAGTAGGTTAGCTATGTATAGGTTTAAAAGTTGTTCCTACGTCTGGTGTTGTTTGTATATATTTATGTTTATTTATGTAGCACTGTGGTCCTGCGAGACACGACATTTAGTTTCACTGTATGTCCACACATGTAGCGGAACGACAATAAAGCTCGACTTGACTTGACTAATGTTTGGTGAAGCTACAAACCAAAAGTCGCATGTAAAGACTATACTATTCTCATGTAGGCAGTGTTGCCAAGTCCGTGGGAATTGGGCTACTTTTCCCACGGGTCATGGAATTTCTGGAATATCATGGAATATCATTAATTTTAAAAGGTCTATTCCAGTCATTGAAAGTCAGGGAATTTAATATTTTTTTGGTCCAAATCATGGAATATCAGGGATTTTTGTTTGTTGCTTTAAATTTTAGTTTCCATTTATCAAAATGTAATTTTTCTATACCATTTTTTTTTTTATTGCATTGTTTTACACGTTTTGCCTATTTTTATGGTTAGGCTATTTTTCAGTGCCATTTTATTCCCTTCCTGCACATCAACTGGCAATCACTGAAGTCAAATGCAATCACCAGGCTAAGATAACTAAGGCAAACATGTCAGAAAAACGTAAATTTCAAGTGCTTTGGCTACAAAATGACCACTTCAAAGACTGGGTATGAAAAGTAGATGATAGAAAAGCAAAAACTAAACAAAACTGAATGATGAACTTCATTACAAACAGAAAATCCTTCAGATTGTTTAACTCCTGAAATCATAAAAAAAGCAGTAGTACAGAACAACAGTACAGAAAAAAAAAGATTATTGCGACTTCTCTCACAATTCTGACTTACTTTCTCACAATTGTGAAATATCAACTCGCAATTCTGAGAAATAAAGTCAGAATTGTGAGATAAAAATCACAATTGCGAGTTTTAAAGCCAGAATTGCATGATATAAACTCACAGTTGTGAGGAAAAAAAAGTCAGAATTGTGAGATGTCACAATTGCGAGTTATAAAGTCTTAAACTTGCAATTGAGAGTTAAGTCAGAATTTTGTGATATAAACTCACATTTATGTGAACATATCTATTTTTTTCTCCTCAGAAATGAGTTTATATCACAATTCTGAGAAAAAAAGTCAAAATTGCAAGATACAAGTAAAACAAGTAAATAAAGCTTGCAAGTGGATGGATCCGTTCATTATAGGTCATGGAAATTCAGCTTTTTAGTCATTAAAAGTCAGGGAATTTGACATTTGGCTTAGAGTGGGAACCCTGACTTTTATACTGTTGCCGCGGGTTGAAGCGACCCCAATAACGTAATATTTAGCCCCTGGAATGCTAATTTTACCAGAGGAACCCCACCACAAAACGTGTATGTTACCCTCTGAAACGCGATTGGTCTACTTTTGGGCTAGTTTTGAGTAGCAGTTGGGCAGGTTTTGTTGTGAAAACCTGGCAACCCAGCATGTAGGCTGTTTGGTATTGTTTGATGTCCTGAAAAAATCATGCTTTATATGACCAGTCTGTTATATACTAAGCTTAACATCAAATTTTCATATCTGATAATAACATTTCATTTTATTATCAGATCAAATTTTCGGCCTTTTTTTTTTTTTTTAGCCAAAAGCACTTGGCTTTCCAGTTTATTTCACCAAGGTCCACTCACCTGAATAATTCTGACCTCGCCACTGCCTCACACAAAAAGATTCTCAAAACACTACATTCTGTGTGATTTATAACCTTGGTCCTCGGGGGGACCTAAAAAATGCCACGACAAGGATATGGATTTTGGATATTTGTGGGGGCATTTTGTCCCCATAACGTAGGGTATACCCGAACCACACACACGGTTATAACGGACATGCGGGTTTCAACAACAACTTTCCACCAATCGCATTCTTCGTGTTAAGACGCGTTGAATCCAGAGATGTAATTGGTCGACAGTAGTGAGTAGGCGCATGCGCAGGTCGTGTTTTCATTCCGGTGGATTCGCAGTGTTTCTGACGGTCAGTTAGCGCTTATTTCTGTTTTTAATGCACTTTTAACATGTTTCTCAATTTTGCGAGTCTAATCTGTGTTTAATGTTTCCTCGTATTATCCCGTTGTCTTGATAATGAGCATGCTAATGGTGTTTGAATAACTTTTGACAGTTTTTCTGTCTCGATGATGTCACCTTATCTTTCCATAACTCGTCAATACGTCAATAAATAAATTACGTACACGTATTAAAATCCTTTATACATTCAATCATTTATTATATTTTGCTTGTATTAGCATTAAAATAAATACAAATAAATAAATTGATTAAGAAATACCTGTTGTGTCACGTTCTCAACACACTAGATGTGAAAGAAGAGACTGGGGCAAGTTGTCACTTTTCACTGCAATTAATTATCACGGTGAGGTTAGTTAGACAGTCGACGTTTGTATACTCAAGAGAAAAATAAAACAGAAGTTATGAATATGCAGTACCACTATTAACATAGAAACCTATACACCGGAGTCTGATAAAAATGCATTTTTAAAGAAAGACCTCAGATGGATTTAGAGGCTTTTGCATCTGAACTCTTCATATAGATTGTTTTTTCAGTTCAATTTTGTCTGTGGACACTGAACTATCTAAAAAAATTCACACTGACTAGTTTCATTTGTGTACATACAGCACATACAACAACTTTTAAAAGTGGTTTGTGAAGTTTTAGTCTACTGAAAGTAGAATACGTTCTACAATCCAGTGAACACACTGTACTTAAAGGGATAGATACAATTATTTTTAATGAAACTGATTGTGAAGCAAGTAGGGCTGAGCATCTGCTGACCATGTTTGATGTGCTCCATGTATGGTCTTTTCTCATTTACAATTTTTTTTTAACAAATTCTCATTTAAAGGTGTCAGACATCTCAGGTTTCATTGGAAATATCTAAGATGAACCCCAGTCTTACAGGTTTAAAACAACATGAAGCACAGCAAATGATGACTTCTTATTTTTTATTCTTTGGTGAATGATCACAAATCAAGCGCTGGAACAAAAATGCCAACAGTTCAACAGCCAGTGTTGCATTAGTTACTTTTTATGGAAAGTAATGCGTTCCATTACTTTTGTGTTATTTTTTAGATCTGGGCAGGGCTTGCTTATTTGTTTTTAATATAAAAAATTAGATTTTTAGCAAAAATTGAAATAAGCCTAAGACTGGAGGAAGAGTAAATCCATGTCTGTACAGTAGAACTGTAGAAAAGGAAGTTAAACACTCTTCAGCAATGAGAAAAATAAAGCACAAATGTTATCATGGTTGTATTAGATCAAAGTCAGCAGCAAAGACATTGGTTAATAAAATGGGATTAAACACATAAAGGAAACAAAAAGTAACTGGTGTTTCTTTACTAGGTACTTGAATAAAGTAATCTGATTACGTAATGCCTTACCCCCAACACTGTCAACAGCCAAACATACATTTGAAATAAACTGATCTTTAAACATTTATGAATGATTAATGGTCAGTTCATCCACTTTTTCTGAATATTGGCACTCAGTCACATCATTATAAATGATTAACATCTCAATATCTCTTTGCAGGGAAGATCTACGCCTGCGTTCATCCCACAATGGATAATCTGGAGGAGGATCTGACATGTTCGGTGTGTTACGGTCTCTTCACGGACCCGAGAGTGTTGCCCTGCTCCCACACCTTCTGCAAGAGCTGTCTGGAGAACGTGCTGCAGGTCTCCGTCAACTTCTCCATCTGGCGTCCGCTTCGTCTGCCGCTCAAGTGCCCCAACTGCCGCAGCGTGGTGGAGCTGCCCACGAATGGCGTGGATGCGCTGCCGGTCAACGTCTGCTTGCGCGCCATCGTGGAGAAGTACCAGCGCGACAGCCGTCCCCGATCCCCCGCCTGCTCCGAACACCCTCGACAGCCTCTGAACGTCTACTGCGTCCAAGACCGCAAGCTCATCTGCGGCTTCTGTCTGACGATCGGCCAGCACCAAGGCCACCCCATTGACGACCTCCAGACGGCCTACATAAAGGAGCGCAATGCCCAGAGTCGGCTCACGGAACAGTTGAAAGGCCAGCACTGGGAGGAGGTGTGCGGTCTGGCTGAACGCCTGCAAGAGGAGAAGATTCGAAGCCAGGCTTTGGTTCAGAAGGACCGTGAGGTGGTGTCACAGTATTTCCAGGGCCTCGACCTCATTCTGGCCCAAAAGGAGGAGCAGTTCAGGCAGGCTCTGGACCAGGCAAGCGCACTGCTGTCTCGCTCTTACGAGCCGCTCATTCAGCAGGTGAAGGACATGCAGGAAGAACACAGCGACCTGATGTCTCTCAGCTCCAGTGTGGAGAATGAGGAGTGTCCGCTGGAGTATCTGGAGAAGGTGCATGAGCTGAGGGAGCGTGTGAACGCGTTGATCCAGATGCCACTGCCTAAGGTTCCCAGCCTCCACGTGGCTCCGCGAGCAGAGCAGTTCTTCGAGGAGCAGTGGTCGGATGTGACCATCAGAGGTCTGAGAGACGCTCCACTTCCTGAAATCTCATGCCATACGCACCGGTGCTTGATGAGCAGCGCTCAGGCCGCCAAACAAACTCGGCTCCGGCGTCTTCCATTGTCTCCGGTGGTCGTGGTGATGCTGCTCCTCACAGCTCTGTGTTTACACTTAGTGTGTGGAAGCAATCTGGGCTTTTCTGGTCTCTATCGTTCAATAGAAAACGTGTTAAGTGAGCTCAGTCAACCGCTCCGTGAGATGGGGACATTCATCTGCTGTCTGCTTCAGAACATGAACACAAGATTAAATGCTTTTATTTCTAGTTTAGGAGAAAATGCCTACCGGCATCTGCTCAGCTTTCTCAAAGCACTGCACTAGTGTTAACCACTGGAGATGGAGATATTCAACCTTCATCAAACACTGAAGCTGAATGCAATTCTGAGTCAAACTTGTTTGTTTTTACAAACTACTCACGTGTTCTGCTCGTTCAAGGATGAGGCTGATTACGTACAAACACTAGTTCATCTTCAATACAGGTTTAATCCACACTGAATGCTCATTTATAGGGGTCATGACATGCCTGTTGTTGTTGTAACATCCGCTTACAGTGTTGTATGTCAAAGTTTTGTGAACAAAAACATTAATAACATCTAACAACATCATTGGATATGGAAAAAGTATCCGTAAAACATCCGTAAATATAAAACCAGTATTTAAAGATAGTTTTGTGAGGTAGTTGTGGTCCGATCCAATACAATGCTGGCACTGCTTCATCTTCTAACAAGGGTTTCTTTGTGAATGCTAAACTGACACATTAAGTTGTGTATGGATTACAAAACACTCACATAATCCTGGACAGGAGCCATTAACGTCAGCCGTTCAGACCAGTGTACCTCTGTTCAGAAGAATGTGTTTTTGTTTATTTAAAACCATGTGGTTTATAAAACAGTTTGTTACTAAAAATAATGAGCAGGTCTAGAACTGCAGTACAGTTGAACTACATTACCCATGATGCCATCTTCCCAGAGTTCCATAGATGGCACTGTAGCCATTTATAGACTTTGGCTGTGTCCGAAATTGCATACTGTCTTGAGTAGGTACTTTTTTTTACTTACTTAATTACTTTGTGACTGACAAAAATTCATACTGTAGAGGATGTACTCTCTTTGCATTGTCACATGACCTACAGTGACCCCGAGTAGACCTGTTGCATCCTTGCAATCCATAAATTCTCTCCCATGGCCTCATGGGACAGTGAAGTGTCCATCGTATGCACACCTCAGAATCACACTGGAAATAATACGTCATCCAGGTACTTTTGCATACGTACTGTGAATTCAGACAAATTTGTGTCACATACTATATAGTAAGTAGCAGCCATCATGCTTGTAGACATTGGGACCACACCGACTAGATGAGCACAATATGAGATGTTTCAAGACACCTGGGACCTAGTTTTCAATATTTGATTTTATTTTAAGAACTTTGTCTTTTTTTCTACTCTTTGTGCTACTACAAATGATTACTAAAAATTCTTACTATTTGCACTTATACTTACTGTATAAAACTTAAAAATTGAGAATACTGAACCGTTTTAGAGCTCCAGATGAATAAAGGTCTCAGAAACAGCACTTTTCTGGACTGATGCTTTCTTCTGGCTGTTTAATACACTCAAATGTGAGGCTACATGTTATCAAATACTTGTGTTTTAGTTTAGACAGAAGCATCACAGAACTCAAAGCGCCAAATTTAATGTTTATTTAAAATAAACTGCAGTGCAGTTAAAACATGATAATATTCCATGAGTTATAATTACTATATAGTATAAAACAGTCATTTTATTTAAAAACAATAAAACAGAAGGAGCACAGAATGAATGAGACGTGTAAAATGTTTAGAGACAGAGAGCGAGAGAAGTGATGAACAGCAGTGTGGAAACAGACAGAAATCAGAACAAACGAGTTGAAAGTATTTTCTCTCCTCAGACCGTCTCAATTTCACGCAGGACGATGGTTTTAGGGTTGATGGCCACGTTCTTGGTGGTGTTGTGTGTCTTATAGATGCCGATGAGACGGTCGGCCATCTCAAACATGTTGTTCCTCAGGGAGATGATGATGAACTGAGCATTCTTGGTTTGTTCCTGCAATAAAGTAAACCGAAACGTGTTAAAATAGAAAGCATTGTTTTTATTTCTGGATAATTAACGATAGTTTTCCTGAATTTGTTGAAATCAGCAATGGTTTTAAAAATCAGTAATCCCGTTACAAGACACTTCTCATTATTTTTGGTGTTCATGAACTTTTCAGGTCTAGGTATACAGTATGTAGACATTTAAGAAAAAGTTTATTAAAGCCAATTGAGCACAATAAAAAAAAAAAATCTGATTATATGTAAATAAATGTACAATTAAGATATGAAATGTGGAGGGAAAAAAAAAAAAAAAAAGGCCAATGGTTTAAAAACATAAGATGTTTCAATTAAAAAAAAAAAGAAGAAGAAGAAAAAAAAAAGAGCTTACCAAAAACAATATAGTAGAATATTAAAATTTGATGACAAAACACCACAAACAGCATTCAAGTTTAGATTTTTAAAATAAAATGCATCCAGGAATATTTTCAGGGTTCCCACTTTAGCCAAATGTCAAATTCCCTGAATTTTCCATGAATTTCACTGACTAAAAAGCTAAATTTCCATGACTTACAATGAACGGAAATAACAAGCTTTATTTCCTTGTTCACAGATGTTTTAGTACAAACAAAAAACATATACAGACTACTTTTCTACTACTATTTTCTGTTTGTCATCAAGTTCTTCATTCAGTCTTTTTGTTTCAACCCAGTAAGACCTTCTTTCATCTTCGGAACGCAATTTAAGATTTTTATGAAATCTGAACGCTCTCTGACCCTCAAAAGACAGCAAGGGTCCTACCACATTCAAGGCCCAGAAAAGTACCAAGATGATAGACAAAGTAGTCAATGTGACATCAGTGTTTCAACTGTAATTTTACAAAGCTACGAGAATACAGAAGTTTTTGCACAAATTAAACAAAAATAATGACTTTGTTCCATATTTTCGTCGTACTCTTGTGAATCCGCATCCACAAGTGACGCAGTAGAGATAAAAATTTGAAAGTCATTATTTGGTTTTCATTATTAGTATTCTCATAGCTTCCTAAAATTACAGTTGAACCACTTTGGCGATCATCTTGTTACTTTTTTGGGCCTTGAACATGGAACATGGTAAGACCCTTGCTGTCTATCGGAGGGTAAGAGCGCTCGGATTTCATCCAAAATATCTTAAATTGTGTTCCTCTTAAAATGAAAGAAGGTCTTACGGGGTTGGAACAACATGAGGGTGAGTAATTAATGACAGGGTGAACTATACCCCTGTTCATCGAGAAATCTCTTAAGACAAAATATTGAGCAGCACTTTTGTGTTCACAGTGGAGAGAAAAGTCTGGTCACATCATGTTAGAATTAGCATTAGAGCTTTAACCACGGTAAATAAGGCAGGCAAGTATACATACATATATGTAACAGGCCACGATGGAGACGTTCTTGAAGTCGAGGGCAGCGTCAATCTCGTCCATGAAGTAGAGCGGCGTGGGCTTGAAGTGATGCAGCGCAAACACCAGTGCCAGAGAGCTGAGCGTCTTCTCTCCTCCAGACAGGTTATAGATCTTCTTCCAGCTCTTCTTAGGAGGACGCACACTGGGAACACACATAAAACACTGGTAAGTTACAGCACAGTAATATGTAGTCCTAATCTAGCCAACCACTTGATAAATTCACTCAACATGTCTAACAAAAATAACAAAAACTGCTTTAAAAGCACGAGGCAGCAGTTTAGTCTAGGAGTCATTCAGTGTTTGATGCCCAGTTTTTTTTCTGTGAACATTTACAAGCCTAGTGCTTTAAAACGTGTTCAGGCATTAAAACGTGGGAGTATTTCCAGCATTCACAGATGACTGATCTGAAGATGCACACACCTGAACATGATGCCCTCGGAGAAGGGATCCAGACTGTCCACCAGCTCGAGCTCAGCGTCTCCTCCTAATGTGAGCATCTGGTAGTTCTCTTTCAGTTTGTTGGTGATAATGTTGAATCCAGCCATGAACTCATGCAGTCTCTGCTTGCGCAGGTCCTCACAGCCTCTCTTGAAGGAGTCTCTCTGTGTGGTGATGTCATCAAGCTCCGCCACCCTCTGCAGATATAGCTCCTCCTGCACACACACAGTCAGTCAGTGGTTTCTTGCTTTCATTCATTACCTGACCAAATCACTGCATCTGAGGGAATCTCAATTGCATGTACCTTCTTCTTGAACTCTGCGATGGCTCCCAGGTTGGGCTTCATGTTCGAACAGCGGTCCTCCAGCAGAGCGATCTCATTCTTAATGACGTCTGGATTGCCGATGTCTTCCAGCTGCTCTGGGTTCAGTGCAGGCAGCTCTTCTGTTGGAGTGCCATCGATGGGGTGCAGAGACAACTTGCTGGACTAAAACAGGAAAAAAAAAAAACACCCAGAAGGCAAAACGATCAAGGTTGGTATGGCTCAGGAAGAAAAGACAGAAGAGCACATGTTGAACCCAAAGCCAAGCGCTTGCACAGAACACAGCACAATATAATGACTGAACATACACCAATCCAAATCCAATGCTGCCTTTATCAGTGAAGTTACTAAACAACACTTAACAAATCTATTAATGTGCATATAGTCTAAAATCTTTAGGGAACTTATTGACTGGGCTATATACGACTATACATTATAGTGCACAATAGATCATTAACTGTAATTACTGCATCTAATATTCATGTGCCCTCTAGAAGCTTGTGTTCTGCAAGTGAATGCAGCATTATTGTGCATCCCAAAGAGGCACAAAATCACTTTTTTTTTCCCCCACAAACTTTTACCTTAACTGTTCACTCCTGGTGGAATGACCTGCCCAAACAACTGCTGAGTCCTTGCCATCTTCAAGAAACAGCTAAAACCATCTCTTCCATCTTTATTTGACCCTCTAACTCTAGCAATCTCTATTCTATTTCTATTCTTAAAAAAAAAAAAACCTTAACCCTTTAAGACCTGCACTCTATTCATTTTCTGTTTGTTTTCTAAAAAGAAACCCCCACTAGCTTCAATTCTTTTTGCATTCTATTTATTTGTTTTCTTTCTTTTTATTTATTATATAATTAACAAAAAGGCCTCTAACACTAGTTTGCCCTTTTTGTTTTCTTTCTATCTGTTTTCTTTTTTTATTATATAATTAATAAATTAAAAAAACCTTGCTACATGTACTGCGTTAGGCTAACAGATTTATCATAGCACTTGCATAACATTGCTCTTTTGTTGATTTTGATTGCTTCCACTGTCCTCATTTGTAA
This sequence comes from Cirrhinus molitorella, assembly GCA_033026305.1. Taxonomy (NCBI): domain Eukaryota; kingdom Metazoa; phylum Chordata; class Actinopteri; order Cypriniformes; family Cyprinidae; genus Cirrhinus; species Cirrhinus molitorella. The sequence goes on along the minus strand of CM065134.1, from coordinate 30,962,462 downwards.
GTCACTTTGGATAAAAGCATCTGCTAAATGACTAAATGTAAACGTAATGCAAATTTCCAAACTCCAGATTTGATGCATATCTATGTCTCAGTACCTCTTTCTCCCAGTGTTTCATCTTGTTGTGGCACTCAGTGATGGCCGTGTCAATGTGCTCCACCTTCAGCCGCACGTTCAAAGACTCCTTTTGCAGCGCGTGCTCCTGCTCTTGTAGGGCCTTGATCTCCTGCAGGACTCCACGATGCTGCTCCTGAACCTCTGGCAGAGCTTCCTACACAAAAACACACACATTCAGAAATGAGTACATCTCCACGTGTTCACAGTCTGAGAGGAAGTATGGAGACTGAAGTACCTCAGCCTGCTGGTACGTCTGCATGATTTCTCCCGCCTGCTCCTCCAGCTTCTTCAGCTGTTCCGTCAGCTCCTCCATCAGCTTCTCATTCTCACTGATCTCCTTCTCCAGCTGAGACACGCTGTCCTCTGACTTCTTCAGATTACTGCCACAGATGACAACATTTACTTCAAAAGTTGGAGCAATAGTGACTCAGACAATTGTGAATCAAGCCTCTTTTTATATGCGATAGCATAAAAAAAAATAATCAAACAAAAAAAACAATGTTAATATGAGAGACTGTGGTTACTGACCGTCCAGCAGTCTTGATGGCCACCTGGGCTTTGGTGATGGCTGAGGAGCACTCATCCAGCTTTGTGTTGATCTGGTCCAGTTTGTCCTGCTGGGCTTTCAGCTTATGACTATTGATGTCCACAATGAGCGTGTGCAGCCTCTTTACCTCCGCCTCCACCTTTCCTGCTTTAGTGGACTCTGCCTCAAAGTCTTCATGAGAAAACAAACATTACTTCAAGAGGTGCACCGATACTGACCGGCAACACATCAGACTTTGAAACAACATGATTTGTCCATACAATGTGCTTCAATGTTGAATGTTCTACAAAATGTATTGTTTTTAAGAATCAGAATGAGCTTTATTGCCAGGCATGTTTACACATACAAGGAATTTGTTTTTGTGACAAAAGCTTCTAAAGTGCAACAGAATGACAGAGAAAGGACAAAACACATTATAAATAAATAAATAAATAAATATTATATAAATAAATATTATATATATATATATATATATATATATATATATATATATATATATATATATATATATATATATATATATATATATTATTTATTATTTATTTAATTATGGGGCCAAGCACAATCAGGGAGCTAAGCATGGCATGGAGTGGCAGACCAACTGCAACAATGAGTAATTAAAGCCATTTTAGGATGATTTTAGTCAAAACGGCTGAAAAAAAAAAATGATAAATACAACCTCTGGTATTATGATTTAATGGGATTTCACTTTTGACCAATAGGTGGCACTGTTATAAAATCAATGCGGTGTGGTCAGTGTAAGGAGACAATTGCACAAAGTTTGGTGTCAATATGTGAACGCTTTGCAAAGATACAGCCTCAGACATAGTCTGGCATCATGGCTCAAATTTGCTGCGTCGCTATCGACACAAAATCCATAACTGTTTGTCAGCACAATCTGAAGATGATCTTATTTTGGTGATAATTGGACCAATGATTGAGAAAGGGTTTGAAAAAGTAGGTTTTCAACTTAAATCAAAATTATGTTGTGTATGGTACCAAAGACACATACTGAGCTTCATAGCAATACGCCAATGAGTTTGTAAAATATAACATTTTACAACAAAATTCAAAATGGCTGACCGCCAAAATCTCCTGACCACTAGGTGGCACTGCACCGAAACACTGCAGGTAGCCTCAGGTCACGCTTGTTATAAAAGGCACACCAAGTTTAGTCTCAATACACCAAACCGTTGCGGAGATATAAACTTCACATCCATTTTTGCATGTTTTTTGTAGAATTTGTTTGCATGATATTTGGTTTGACTCAGTGGTCTCAAACTCAATTCCTGGAGGGCCGCAGCTCTGCACAGTTTAGCTCCAACTCACACCTGCTTGGAAGTTTCTAGTTAACCTGAAGAGCTTGATTAACCTTGATTAGCTGGATCAGGTGTGTTTAATTAGGGTTGGACCTAAACTGTGCAGAGCTGTGGCCCTCCAGGAATTGAGTTTGAGACCAATGGTTTGACTAATCAACTTGAATTCCATAACCTTTTGCCAGCATGGTCTGAAGATGATCTAAGCCAATTTTGGTGAAAAAGGTTTTTCAAACTATTAAAAATAGCAAAAACACTAAATGTGGAGTTCAGTGGAGTTCGACTCGGCATGAGCCAAGGATTCAGAGGAAAAAAAAATTTCCTTCTGTACCTTACCGTTCAAAAGTTATTGGGATAAATATGAGTGAAAATTTGGACAAGGGATGGTGCTAGAGAGTATGAGTTAGAGACGCCAAACTTGCTGGAGACTTGGTCCTCTATAATTTGTGTGCAAAATGTTACAACTTTCCCGCAAGCGGTTCTATAGGCTGCTGTAGACTCGAACGGAAGAAAAAGAATAAGAACGCCAATGGATACAATAGATGGCTTTGCACCTTCGGTGCTTGGCCCCTAATAAAACAACTTTTCAGAAGAATGTCTTGCAGATATGGAATGACATGACTGTGAGTGAATGACAACAAGAAGAATTGCCCCTTTAATGATGCTGTACAAACGCACCTTTCCTGTAGGCCTCCAGACTCTTTTCCATCTGCTTCTGCTTGGCTTTATCAGGTGCAGCAGAGATGACGTTGGCCTCCAGAGCTTTGATCTGAGTCTTGAGATGTAGCTCCTGCTCCGTCAGGCTCTGTAACACACTTCCCAGGTTAACAGAAGGTAGGGTTCACACGTTAATGCTGATGTTCAGCTGTGGTTCGGCTGTCTGACCTGGATAGTAGCTGTGTATTTCTCTAGTGTGTTCTTCATATCTCTCAGCTCACGTCTGGCTTTGTGCACCTTCTCCTCCAGCTGTTGCTTCCTCTGCTGCCAGTCTTGCAGCTGCGTCACCTCTTTGTTTAATTCGCTCTCCATTTTATCCAGCTGCGCACAAACACCTTTAGTTAGTGATGCACTGATTTTTTTTTTTACCAAAATGTTTATTCGATAATCAAATAATCAATTTGAAAAATAAACAGTAACAAAGTTTAACACATCCTGCTGTTCTCCACAGAAGAGAAGTCATAAGTCTGAAACAACACAAGGAAGTTTAGATTTGTGTGAGTTAGCATCTAATCTGACCTGCTCCTGTGTGACATCAGCGCAGACTGAGGAGCCCATCCTGCCCTTCATCACTCGTCCTCCTCCTCCAGTCATGGTACCTGAGAGTGAAAGTGAGTGTGAGCTCCTCAGAATCATCCAGACATAAATATGTAGAGACACATGCCTCCACAATACATAAAAAAAAAAAACAGATAGAATCCAGTCAGAAAAATGGAATTCATCTCTCACATCACAGAATTCAAATCATTATTTTTATAAATTAAAAATAGCATAAGCATAACACATACACCCCATACTGTAGGAAATGAATAAATTCAGTTGTTAACATTTTATGAATTAATTTGATTAAACATGCTTTGATTATTCAAATATAATTAAACCACTAAACTAAATCTAAAAAAAAAAAAAAAAAAAAAAAAAAAATGTATTCTATAAGCCTTAAGCCCGGCTCACACTGTGCGATTTTGGCCACGATTTGGCCGTCTGAGACAAATTTTGAAATCCTAAAAGATTCCTATAATCCTAGGGTAAAATCTGTAGTCTTTGATCGCTGGTTTGACATGTTCACCGACAACTGATTAATGGCCGTTGCGATCAAATTTTACCTCCGACGAATTTCTGGCAGTGTCAGAAGATTTCAGATACTTTCCTGCAGTGTGACACCTCCTACGACGAACGTCAAACGATCTCCGTTTTTCAAGACAAGCCATGATTAGAATTATTGCTAGAGATTTCTTCTTAGAGGTTTCCATTTGCGTGTTTGTAGTGCTGCTTACGCTATTCATAAACGTAATGATAGTCAACATTTAAGCCCTGCGTTTAAAGCGTCTTTCACAGTGAACGCGGAAAGCAGTCCGCTGGCCGCGGGGTTCAGCGCAGCGGCAAAGTTAAACTATTTTGAACTTTGAGCGCGGCTTGCGCGCTCCACTGGGCGTGTACTTTGGACGACTCGGCAACAAACCGTCCTGGCGCCATGCAAGCCATTGAAATGAATCGTCATTGAACATGTATGGTACGCACACCCGTTTTGAACGCGTCTTGACTGTCGTACAGTCTGACATCAATGACACTGAGATCCCACAGTGTGACATGATCATCATGTTCGTACAGCCTGACAAGCAACAATTGTAAAGGACCATTAAAAAAAAAAAAAAAAAAAAAAAAAAAAAAAAAAAAAAAAAAAAAAAAAATCGCAGTGTGAGCCCGGCTTTAATTGTTAACTGCGGTTGAAAGACTTGTGAATTCATTAGACTTAGTGGTTAAAGATCTCTGAGCTTTAATACAACTGAATTTAGGAAAAAATACAGATGTGACCATTGACCACAAAACCAGTCTTAAGTAACACAGGTATATTTGTATCAATAGTCAAAAATACATTGTATGGGTAAATTTATCGATTTAACTTTTACGTGAAAAATCATTAGGATATTAAGTAAAGATCAAGTTCTATGAAGATATTTAGTCAATTTCATACGGTAACAAAATAAATAAACACTTAATTTCTGATTAGTAATATTTAAATTTTTTGCACCATCAGATTTCAGATTTTTAAATGGTTGTATCTAGGCCAAATATTGTCCTATCCCATCTCCATACGTCAATGGAAAGCTTATTTATTCAGCTTTCAGAAAAAAATTGATCATGACAACTGGTTTTGTGGTCAAGGGTCACAAATGTATTTCATAAGGCCCTAAAAAACTAATTTAACAAATAGTTTCAAAATTAGAGATTCTTTACTAATATTTAATTTTACCATTAAAATGTGACCCAGAAAAATTAAAACAATTTGTGAAACAACTAGAAGACGGGAGTAAACGGACCGGCCTGTTCGATGATCTGCCCCTGCAGCGTGACCACCCTCCAGCGCTTGTCCTTCTGGAATGCCACCCGTGTGGCCTGCTCCAGGTCTTTGGCCACCAGCGTGTCCCTGAGGGCAAAATAGAACGCCGGCCGCACGCTCTCATCCTTCACTCTCACCATGTCAAACAGACGAGGGATGTTCTCTGGAGTGGAGATGGAGCCCATGTTCTGCTGCCACACTTTCATCTAAACAACAGCACAAAACATGATCAGGATGACCCTCCGCAACATCAAGGCTTCAGCTCTGATACACATGCCTTATACATTTCCCCACCTTGTCTAGACCGATAAATGTGGCCACACCGATGTTCTGGGTCTTCAGGAACGTGACGCATTTCTGCGCAGTGTCAATGGTGTCCACTAAAATGTTATCCAACGAGCCGCAGCTGGAGGAGATGGCGATGTCGTATTTCTCATCAATAGCTCCCAGATCACCCTGTTGAGACGACGACAGGAACATTAACACGTTTAACTGCACAGAAAGACTCTCTAGCTGAGTTGAATGCGAGCGGACGTACCAGTCGTCCCATAATGCCCGGGATCTTTCCCGAGCGTTTTTGCTGCATGAGAGCGTCCAGCACTTTGTTGCGGCTGCGGTTGGTGGACAGAGAGCTCTTGGCTTCAGCCACCTTCTGTCTCATATCTCCAACCTGCACCCGCTTCTGCTGGTCCTGCACAGAGATCTGCTCCAGCTCCTGCTCGTCCTGCAGGGGAAAAAAAAAAAAAAACAATTTTACAGCCCGTTTTCTGACTCATCAACTGTGTTTTTCAAATGAGCTCAGTCTTGACACAGACCTTCTTGAGCTGCTCTTCACACTGGGGTATCTTGACGTTGAGGTCTTTGATGGCGGCTCTCCTCTCTCTCAGCGTGTCCACAGCCTCCTGCAGAGCATTTTTTGCCTGGTTGAGCTGGTTCACAGCTGTGTTGTGCTGACTCAGGTAGATGTCCATCTCTGACTGTGCCACATCCATCCGTGAACGTGTCTCGTTCACCGCCTTACTCAGCTCCAGAAGCTCCTGTTCTTTTTTCTGCATCAAGACCAGACACAAGGAGCAAAGATTGAGTAGGTGCTACATTTTGCATAAAATCTGGCATTTTTAGTCGTCAGACACTGTGTGTCAAGCTACCGTTGCATCTCTGAGGCATTATCTCACCTCTTTATCTTCCTGTAGGCCGCTGGTCTCCTCCTTTAGGCTCTCCATCACCTGAGCCAACTTCTGCTCTTCCACCAGCTTCTTCTTCTCCAGCTCCTCCTTCTGAGCAGACGCTTCTGTGATGATCTTTTCACTGCTGGCAGGAACACTCCTCACCTCCTCCAACTGCACAGAACAAGCGCTTATGAAAATCTAGAGTCATAAATCTCAGAGTCTAACCACCTGCTGCTGAGACTGCGGCTACAATCAGTAGATTGGGATGCCTCACCTTCTCCTTGTCTTTCTGAAGCTGTTTCTGCAATTTCTTGGTTTTGCTCTTGGTGTGTTTGAGTTTCTCGCGCACCTCCACATCCTGCAGGTCCAGCTGGGTAAATTTCTCCTTCTGGCTCTCTATGAACTTGGTCAGCTTGGTCAGTTTCCTTTCGAGGAAAAACAAGCACAACACCCCTCAAGTACAAGACAGCTGGCAAAACAATGTCTGAGCAGCAGATGCCACCCAGGCATTATTCTTGTTAGAAGGATGAAACTCACTTCTCCACGCCCTTCAGCTCCTCGTTCTTGGTCTTCATTTCCTCTGTCAGCTGGCTGCTTTTGTCACCCAGTTCTTTTGTGTCCTCCTGAATCTGCTGCTTCTCAGCTTCTTTGACCGACACACGTTTCTGTAGATCATGCCTGTAGAAACACAAACGTCACTCTGAATAACCAAACCCTTCTGCAGGAAAGCAAACACTCTCTGATCACCTGCATCACTAATATTTGGGTGTCAAATCTGAAGTATACGCAGAATTGTTCATGTGTTTACAGGTGGGAATGTCTCTTACACGTAGAACTGACAGAGGAGGTTCCTCTTCTTAAAGATGTCGTTCTCTAAGGTGAGGAACTCCACGGCCTTATTCTTTTCTCCCTCCAGAGCGCTCTTCTCTTTCTCCACCAGCTTCACTCGATTCAGCTGCACATAAACACAAACTACAAATGACACAGTTCACTAATCACAGCTATATCAAACCATTTACACACTGTGTGATAAGACAAACATTTTTGATCAGAATCATTTAGGGATATAGTGCATCAGTGATGATGCTTTCTGATCATTCCAATATCACGATGATCCTCAAGCAAGCAAAGGCATTAGCGCAAAAGTAAAACGAGAAAATCTACTGTGTGATCTTTGACACTGGGAATCTGAGCGTTAATGCAGCATACGATCATATGCTGATGGCTGTATGTTCAGTGAGGTGTGGTCGTACCTTCTCTCCTCGCTGCTCGTTCAGTAACTCCACTCGTCGGCACAGGATGTTGATAGGCTCTTTGAGACGGCAGGAGCCGATAATATCCTCCAGGTACTCCAGCATGCCCTCATCATGCTCCGTCTGTCCTTTGGGCTTCATCATGGCAATCTGCTCCACCTCACCCTGACAATGACACGACAGCACTTACACACACCGATCCTGAAGCACCTCTAATTTCCATACAGATTTAATCATGACTGTGCACTGAGATGTTATACTGCCACTAAACATTCAAAGCAAAGCAAACATGCTAGGCATGTAACTTATTGCTTGCTTCTAACTATTATTCCAATGCAATTAACCATTAACCAGTATTTCCCATTAAATCACCCAGACTGTGACAGCCCACAGTAGTTTATATAAAAATATTTGTACAGCTCTCTTAAAAGATCTCTCAAAACACATTGCGTTGTCCACACCTGATTTGGCAAAGCAATCAAACTAATTTTGAAATCCTGACACGGCTTAATCATGTGATCTCCTGCCATCCAAGCGGTCAATGCTTCTGGGAGTTTTTAGTTGATTGTGTTGCATTCCTGCTACTACAGATCTTCAGAGATGCACTGCACAATCACTATATAGTGCATGTGTCAAAAAACTTAGTTAGGAAAGTTAGGATAACCTCCAACTTAAACCTCCTCTTAAATCCTTACAAGTAAGATGTTTAAAGAACTTATTTGTATGTTTCAAATAAAAGATTTCAATTAAGGAAAAATACTGTATGTTATATTTCTATATAATATAATATACATAAAAATATTTGTGTGTGTATATCCAAAAGCAACTTACTTATATTTATATATTTTATCCAAGGCAACTTACAAATGAGGACAATAGAAGCAATCATAATCATGATATGGAAGTGCTATGAGAAGTTTAATGCAGTATACGTAGCATATAAAATAAACAAATAAATTATATAATAAATAAATAAATAAAAAGAAAACAGAATAGAAAAAGAGTAGAGAAGCTAGTTTTTTTTTTGTTGTTTTACAGGGCTTGACATTAAGCTTTGACATGTGCCAAAAAATTTACTTGTCCGGGGCATTTTTTTTTTCTTTGGCACAAATGCAATCCATTCTGAAGCAATAGTCTCATCACTATTCTATGAGGTCTTTAATCGGCATATTAAATTGACTTCTAGACACTATTTAACTTTATGAAGTGCAATATTTTCCTAACTTCACTGAATGTACGCGTCATCATTTACGCCAAATTCGTACATTTTAGCAATACATTCAGTTAGAATAATTTGACCCTGTATGGTTGTTACCACTGAAATTAAATCAGTATCAACAAACTACATCTTTCCACTGCAGAGGAAAAACCGAACCAGCATCGAAAGTGGCATTGAAATGTATTCATTACTGTTTAATGAATTGATGCATTTACACAGTAAAATTGCAAAGATTAATGTTTAACTTTGTTACATATCAATCTGAAGTGTTGGAAAAAAAATGCAATAATTTTTAAAATATGAAACCAAACCACCAATAGGTGGTGGTAAGTCAATGAGTTAATAAGTGAGTCACGGATTTCAACAGACTGATTCAACTAGTTGCAAGTAAGTTGCTATTCATTCAATAAGGCAATTGACTGTCTTTATGAATGGCTCACTGAATCAAAAAATTCTGAATCATTCAGTAATGTAACACCGCTGTGTGTTGCTCGGAGGTTCGCGACTGTTCTTGCTGTGGCTTTGCTTAGAACTATTTTCGTTAGCAAAACAGTCAATGATGCATTTAGTCAGTTAATATTAACTACTAGTTTATTGAACTTGTTAATGGTGCTTGTCCATGTGATGTTGCTTACCTGTATCATGTGTTACATACAATATTTTTACATTTTTTTTCTTACCGCAGTATGTTTGTTTCTTTGTGCGTGTTTTGCACCTACTAGTTTTGATTTTCCGTAAGTCAGATAGGCTGCACAAGCCTCAACTGACAAACCTTGATACTGTCCATTTTCAGTCACCGTTTACACTGCAAGTAATACAATCAGAATCATTCTCACCAAAGTTTTGGTGCTGCGTTTTGGTTATTGATGTTTTAATCTGGTTACTTGTCTGGTTGGGCAAGTAAAATTCACTTGCCCTTTCACAAAATCCACTTGTCCTGGGCAAGTGTTAATGTTGAGCCCTGTTTTAGTTTTTTTGTTTGTTTGTTTTTTTAAAGAACAGAACAAAATCTTAATAGTTTAAATTTTAAAATTAATACTTCAAATATTTTGAAATGTAAAGGAGGAGCATGGCTTTCTATACTAGTATAGAACTGTAAAAAAAACATTCATCTAACTTACATTGTACACACACACACACACACACACACACACACACACACACACACACACACGTAGTATGTAAACATAACTTGTTTTGAATTGATTAATCAGGACTAATCATTTTGCAGCTCTACTACCAATTACATCTTCAATAGTGTAGTTAGATCACCCTACCAATTACACTCTAAAATGGATTGCATTATTTACGACAAATTACTGTCCAAGTCCCATACCAGGACAGGCATTAAAACTGCTGTCAGAACTTTTAAATGAATAATATAATAATTACATAAATTATTCTTGAACTGATCAAAGTATTTGAAAGGAGAAGGTTACATAAAAACATACATTTTAAGATTAGATGTTAAATGTTGATGGTAAATCCACTGTTTTAAATGGAATTGTTCTATAGTCTATACAGCATTTAATGCAATTATATCAGAACTAATTAAGTTACAGAAAAATGACAAACAATCGCTTACTTTATTTTTTTCACAGAGAAATGTAGTGTTGACAGAACATTACACCCAACATTGGTCATCCCAAGTGCTGAAATTCTGTCAATTCAATCCTAATGAAAATAGTCTGTGTGCTTGTTTTGTGATCATTAAGCTAATCTGCAGTGAGTGCTAAATGACGGTTGATCAGAAGCCCAAAGTACACTTCAGCTGCATGCATCCTGCAGTGGTCCACACACTGTCAGCATGCTATAATTAGGCAACTGTGACATTAACTCACTTTACATGTAAGCAGTAAGACACCAGGTGTCATGTTGTGAACACACTGATAGTTAATGGGTGCTGACAAACACACAGCCGACTGGCTACATTTCCATAAATCGGGTGTTTTATTTACTAATGGCAACTTCATCACTTTGATGATGACTACATCTCACTGTACAAAGAAAGCAAGTGGCTTTCTCTTTTGTTAAAGTGCATGCTGGAGTTTGAGCTCCTCCTCTTTTGTTAAAGCTCCTCTGCTAGGAACATATCCATATCGGTCACACAGAAATGGAATGAAACAGTTGCAATGGTAAACTAAACACAAGTGTCCACACATGGCCCTAGATGACAGCAGCACACAGGAGTCATCATGGAGCAGCAACACTCAGTGAATAATGACACAGTGAAGGAAGTGAAGGAGGCTCGCTCCTGCCTCACTGAAGCAGCACACAGAATATTGGGGCTGGCCTTGACTTGAACACGCCAATATTTACGTGCTGCTAAAGCGAGGAAGGTAGAGTGGGCAGATGTTGACCTCTGACCTTTGTGGACAGTCCATGCTTACAAACAGTGTGCAACTGTCAGGTTTAGCGTACGAGTGTCCCTTAAAACTCTAGAGCAGCAAATGATGGTTTGCACCTTCCTTCATGCTGAAAACCATGACGCGCTGCTATAGCAGTCTAAGGTGGATTTAGCCTGGTTTAGCCGTTCACGACTCTCCAGAAAACACAAGAGGCCAACAGCAATGATGAACACAAGCAGCGCTTCAAACACACGACGAGAGGGAACTTACCTGCAGGATGAGGAAGCGGTTGTGGTCCAGGTCGATGCCGTGGCTGCGCAGTAATGTGCCCACATCTTTGAAGGTTGCTTTCTTGCCATTGATGTGATAAGAGGAGGAATTATCTTTAGCAGCTGTTCTCGACACATAGAACGAGCTGTTGGGAATAACTTCATAGTCGTCTCCTTCCTGAACATACAGGGACAGGGACACTTCAGGAGTTTGAAACACTCATTCAACAACCAATGTGACAAATAGATGTTGTAAAGTACAAATATGCCATACAGTCTTTCAATTCATATAAGCTACTAAAAACTAGGTTGACTGATGTCGGATTTTACCGATAGCTGGGTTGGATCACACTGACCGATAGTTTTTTAAAAATGGATACTGAATGGACACTAAAACCATACTTTGTAAAAGAATAAATGTATTAACATTAATTATATATTTAAAATGAACTAACAAGGAGCAATACTTACATTCTACAACTTTTATTAATCTTAGTTAAATGCTACAAATGGACTCTTACTGTGAAGTGCTACCATTTCATATCAACAGTCTTTAAACATCTACACAAAAGACATAGCATTGAAATGACATCATACGGATACTGTATGTATAGTCTCACAGTTTAACTGCTTCTGTTCTAGAACACTTCTAGAATATCTAATCATAATAACTAAATATTTTAGTCAATAACCGAGCAAAAGCCCAGTGCCGCATCCAGGAAATCTTGTATCAGTTATCACACACCGGACACATCACGTTCAGTTCAAACAGCAGTCTAAAACGGTTTATTTAAAATCACCAAACGGACATAAATGTACTTCAAGAATTATCAAAAAGCAGCATAGATGCATTTGAAGTTCAGTTATTAAAACAAAGCAGACTGAAAGAGAAAGCGCAATCTATATTACGGCTCTCTACATGAAAAAAGCCCTTTTAGCATTTTTTGCTAAAAATGTACAATACACAATCTTCCAGCCCATGGTGAAGTCTTTATGTACATTTACGCAGATATTATATATTTAATGTAAAACTGTGATAGCGCTCTGATGTGGCACAATTTCTGCTGGCTGAATTAACAGTTTGTTTTCTCATGTCACTAGCTTTAAATATGCAACTTGCTGGCTAACAAATGCATTAATGTGATCAGCTGGACATAAACTAATGCAAATAGATGGTAACAATTGTGATATTAAACATTTGGACTGGACTTTTTCGTCACAATGTATTAACCTCTTGATGTACGGCTAACGTTCGCTTCCTCTCAGCCTTGATAGCAAACATACTGCTGTGCTTTCTCTACTAATGCAGCATCTAGTCAGCAAAGTGTGTTGTAGATGTTTTAAATCCGCATCTGATGTGTCCCGCTGTGTTCAGCACAAAGTATCACGTGTGTAAACAAACAGCACGTGTTGTCAGTAATTTCCGCCTCTAGAGGCCACTCTCACACATACACATCTATGGCTCTCATACTGCAGAATGACAGTGGAGCCTTTTTAGCCACTTCAGCAATGGACTCAACCCGGAAAAACCATCGCCACTGATTTTTGCCGAGAACCGATAATTCCGCCAATCAACTATCAGTGCTGATTAATCAACAAAAACGATACATCGGTCGACCTCTACTAAAAACTAAATCAGCCTGAATTTCAGCACAGGATTTTGGGTACTGTGCATAATCTTTCTCATCCCTGCAAGTACTTATTCACTATAGCAAGGAGGTTGAAAGAATAAATTATTCCACAAAGATGAACACAAAATCAAACTTTCTTGCACTGTGTAGACTATCTACACTCCAAACAGTACACTCTAAACTTTCTATAACTACCTATCTTTCTAATAATATAAATATAATTTAGCAGGTAAAACGTAATAAGCATAATGTATAGGGTCAGCTTTGTTCTTAGCTCATTTGTAAAGAACTCTTCTTCATCAAACGGCTTAAAACATGTATTGCAGAAACATTCACATTGAAACATTTAGGTGAGAATCACATTTAAAAAAAAAAACACTAAGTGGGGAATCTATTTTTTAGAAATGTATTTCAAATTAAAGGGATTGTTCACCCAAAAATGAAAATTTGATGTTTACCTGCTTACCCTTAGGGTATCCAAGAGGTAGGTGACTTTGTTTCTTCAGTAGAACACAAACAGATTTTTAACTCAAACTGCTGCAGTCTGTCAGTCATATAATGGCAATCAATGGGCACCAAACCGTTGAGTCTTTAGGACATCCATGTATTGTCACGAGCTGCAGGGTTTAAGGTTTAATTTGGATTGGTCTGTGCATGTTTTTTTTTTTTTTTACTCTCAAAGGTTTGGTGCCCATTGAGTGCCATTATATGACCGACAGACTGCAACAGTTTGAGTAAAAGAATTTTGTGTTCTACTGAAGAAACAAAGTCAACAGATAAACATCAAATTTAGATTTTTGGGTGAACTATCCCTTTAAGATCTTTCAAATGTGTAGTATTCAAACTAAATAAAAGAAAAAATGTTTGGACACACTTTAGATGAAGTACAGTGCTGTCAGTGTAGATGTCATGTATAGTGCCAATTAAAAATAAAATAATCATATTTATAGATTTACTAAGGAAATATATAGAGAGAGGGGTCATAATGAAGCCTTGCCCACCTTGTCTATAATCTTCTGGAAGTGCACTTCTACGGTGCAACTCTGGATGTCCAGATGGCCGTCAGAACTGTGGATCAGAACCGACAGCTTTTTTGAGCGAATCTTCTGGGCTCTGTATCCAAACACAAAGAGCATGGAGTCGATCACGTTGGACTTGCCGCTGCCATTTGGACCAATGATACAGGAAAAGCGCTGATGACAGAAAAATTTAAACAGAAGATCATGAAAACCGCACTGACTTTAAGGTACAATTTCACAGATTTTCATATTATCAGTGAAGCTAAGAGAAGTGATGTAGTACAACAGGGCTGAACAGAATTGAAATTATATTCAAAATCTAATTACATTAATTCTGTTTTAAAATCATTATTCCGTATTTTAAAACCAGCAGTCCACAAGAGGGCGCAATTAATAAAATCAAAGAGCACTGTTTTGTTTTCTATTGCAAACAACAAACCTGGCTATTAACTCCAGGGAGGATGAATAACAGTGCCATTTAAAATAAATAAAAGTACCATTAAATTCTTTTGAACATTAAATGACTTTGCAAAGATTAAATTTGAAACAAAGTTATTACTGATAACTAAAGCCACTTCAGCCACTTTCATTACTTAAAATAATTACCTAACTGAAAGAAAATTATTTAAGACAACATTTCTGATTTGTTTACAAAAACTAAATACTAAAATAAATAATACTAAAAACTATAATAGTATATAAATGATATGAATAGTATCCACATTTTTTAACATGGAAAAGTTGTTTTCTGTAAATTTGAGACTTCCGGTTCATTTGTTGCTGACAGGGAAATAACGAGAAGATTAACAAAGTGCAGTAAATGGTAACACTACAAACTAGTTTGTTCTTAAGATAATGCATTAAAATAAAATGGCTGTCCCAACTCTTGATGATACTGCCAACACTGGTTGAGCTCATTTGAATTATTTCCATTGTAGAATATGACTATATGAAGAACTGCAAAAAATGTGAACTTGAAAGCTGACCTCACTAAAAACAAAACACTAGTTGATTCAGAATCAGAAAACTGAGCTCCTGCAGGATTTGACAGCCACAGATACAGACACCTGACGAATCACACAGACACCGCTCATCTTTGCGCTACCTTATGGAAGGGGCCCAGAATCTGTTCTCCAGCGTAGGACTTGAAGTTTCTGTTGACGATGTGTGTGATCATGAGGCGCGGGGCCCCGGGCTCGGAGCTCATGGCGGGAGGTGGCGGAGGAGGGATGCTGGCCAGAATCTCCTCCAGACTGCGGTTATCCAGCTCCTCAGCAGATTCGCCCGGAGCCGCATCTACGGAGAAAATGACAGTCAATCAAACCACATATATAAACATGACCATGTGACTTCATCTGCAGCAAATATGTATGACCTTAAAGCACTCAGTCACACTACAGCTGTACAATTTTCAGATTTAGTGCATTATTATTGCATGAGATGAAAAAAGGTTATTGCTACTTTCCCCCAATATTGCAATATTAAATTCATCTCTTGCAAAGAGGTTTTTTTTCCCTTCTCTAAATTCTGAATTTACACTTCAGAATTTCATTAGAGAAGAAAATAAAACATACAAGTCTTTCACTTTTTTCAGATTTCCCCCCTCGCAACTGCAAGTTTATATGTGAACCTGGAGCACAAAACCATTCTTAAGTCATGGTTTTATTTGTAGCAATAGCCAACAATACATTGTACAGGTCAATTTTTAATTACTAAAGGGTAAAAATAATTAAGATATTAAGTAAACATCATGTTCCATGACGATATTTTGCAAATTTCCTACTGTAAATATATCAAAACATTTGTTGATTAGTAATATGCATTCCTAAGAACTTAATTTGAACAACTTTAAAGGCGATTGTCTCAGTATTTAGATTTTTGTGCACCCTCTATTTTTGTTTTAAATAGTTGTATCCCAACAAATCATACATCATTGGAAAGTTTATTTATTCAACTTTCAGATGATGTGTTTTAAGTAATAAAAATTAAACTTATGACTGGTTTTGTGGAGAATTGTGAGGGGAAAAAAGTCTGAATTCCGAGAAAAAAGTCAGGAATTTTTATTGTTATCCTGTGGTGGAAACAAGTACATCGAAATATACTACTTATACTACTTTTTTTTTGGTAATGGGTCTGTCAGATGTGAAGAACTCCTGCTGTTTAACGTTAGTTAACTTACATGAGCAGCGGGCTAACGGACTTACGGACCAGTAAACAATAGACACGCAAGCTGTGACAGTCAGACCAGGCGCGCGCCGCTCGTGTCCGTCAGGCACTTTTAAACAAACTTTTACCGGTCGGTCTTACCGTGCAGGCGGGGCGGTGTGCTGCTCTCCGCGGCGGCGCTCGTGGGTTTGCGGGCTGCGGGCTGCTCATCGTCGGACTCGTCCCGTGCCTCCGCCGCTCTCTTAGCGGCCGTCGAGCTCTTGGTTGTTTTCGCAGGCATGATTCGCGGCACCTGAAAGCACATTAACCCGGGTCAAACCTTCTCATCTCTCGGGTAAAACATAAAATGAACACTGAGCATCCGTCAAAAACAACACACGAAGTCATCGTACGAGTGGTAAAACGCAGCGAATACACTGGCGTCGTCACTTCTCTCATACTACAGTGAAGAGTGTTGTGAAGTGACGTCGGAGACTCGCCGCTCACACAAAGGAAAACACACAGCTGACAACTACAACACCACAAACCGAGAACACGACGCCACTTTTAGACACATGCGGTGTTTGTAAAATGATGACGAGATTACACATGACAACACTGTGGAAAACATTTCAACACGATGTGTATTTGTGCTGACAGCTTTCGCGGTGTTAAAGTTTGTGTTAAACTTCATCCTCGATAGCGAAAGAAAGTAACGGTAGAATCGTTAAACTAATCTACTGAACCCTAACGAGCTGGTTTAAAATAGTTCAGTGAAAGTAACTTACACCCAACTGAAAGTGAGTTTTGAAATACTACACCAAGATGAATATATTTGCTGGGAGCGGATACAATGACTTTGAAAATCTTTGAAAGCGACATGTCAGTGATGTGTTTGCAAACTACTTTCGCTCACTTTCCCATTTATAAACAAACAGATGCCTAATAAATAAGCGTGTTAACAAACTGACTCACTTTAAATGAAATAAGACAAAAAGTACGAAATGTTTTAGTTCAGGATAATAAATACTATAAACGATTATGCTGTCAACGAGTCAGTCGTCGTTTAAATCGGACTGGGTAAAACTAGCTTTCATTGTGCAAATATATCCACTTTTTTCTGAACGCCTGATGTGACTGTTAATTATTCAGCTTGTCCATTAACACAAATAAACGCGTGTGTGCGATCTGACAAACTTGACACTTCACAATCCGCACAAATGTCGGATCATACATCGTTTACCTTTGATTCGGCTGATTTCCCTCGCGCTCGTCGATATCACTCCGATATATGAGCCGGATTCACATATATTGCGCGTTAAGAGAATAAAATGAGGGTAAATCTGCGCTCCTTTACTTCCCTGTACAGAAATCCCACTCATAAATGGCGCGTAAACTGAGTGCACGAACCCGAGTCCGTTGTAGCCCGCGCGGTGCTTCATGGGAACTCAGCCCTCCTCCGCGCATCACGTGACCGGGCAGTTTATTTGTTTTTAGTGACAAGCAGACTGAACATGTACAAGTCACTTCAAAAGCCATGTATGTAACAACTGTATACATTAAGTCAAAATGAAAAACAGGTCATACAAAGTATACCACTTAAAATTAGACAGTTATTTTCAGTCATTGAGTACTTTAGAAAATATGTAATAAACAAATCAAATCGTGTCAAAACACTGCAAATAAAAAGAAAACTGAGAATGAATGAATGAATAAATAAATAAATAAATAAATAAATAAATAAATAGACTTGTTATAGAATGAGCCCATATCGCGCTGAGGTACTGAAGTTAAAACGTTGGTGCCCCACATCTCGCGAGATGTAGCTCCATACCATACCGCCTTACTTCTCGCGAGATGTGGGGCACCAACGTTTTAACGTCATTTCACTTTCCAGTATAACTTACTGCTATGAAAGCAACCTGTAACTTAACAAATAAGAAGGAAATTACGAAATCATGTAAGCGACTAGCGTTTACTTTTGAGTCTTCCTTATCAACACAGTCAGCATCTAGATCATTTCATGCTTTCAAAGCGATTTGGTCAGAATTAGCTGGCTAGCACAGCAGTAGCAAACGCGTTTCCGTGGCAACGGCGCCTTCAGTCAGGTAAACATGTTTCTTTACTGCTACGATGTTGCTACGATAGATGACATAATGCAGTGGATTTTACAGGATCGTTTCTGCTTATAAACAGGGAAATTTCACATCAGAAGCATCAAAGAGAAGCTAAAGGATGCGACTGAAAACATCTCTGCTGAAGGAACCCAAACATATCCTTTACATTTATTCATGCTTTACATATTTGTACATTCTGTATGTATACACGGTGGCACTGATTACAACTATTATTTTTCTGTGATGATGAGAATTGGAACAGATGCATCTTATGTATTTACAGAATTACTTCTGAAATGTGAACCAACTGGGTCAAAAATAGATCACATACAATCGGTAATGTAGAAAATTTGTTTAAAGGACGAAACATACAAATTGAGCTATTTTAATCAGTTTGAAGGCGAGGAGGTGAATCATATAACTATACACATTAAGCATGGCAGTGATAGCATTATGATCTAAGACGAAGAAAAAGAAGTTTTGTAACTGGTGCTTTACAGAAAGTAAAAGCAAAATGAAGAAAATGATTGGAAAACACCATCAGACAATGACCCCAAACACTCAGAAGTGCTAAAGGCATAGCTAAATCAGACTAGAATGAAAGTTTTGGATTAAGAAATTCCTGACTTTGAGCCTTATTGAGAACATGTGAAGAAACAAATCAGTGTCAGAAAGCCAGCACATTTAGTTCTGTCAGGAGGAGCAAGCATTCATACATAAACCTGAGGTTCAGTTAACAGAAGTGCCTGACACACCACCAAATATTAGCACTGTTTAATGTGTATTTCTGACCCAGCTGATTAGGTCACATTCCCAGAAGACCCTTATTAAATTCATAAAAGAACCAAAATTCCTAAATGTTTTGTTGTGACTATGACATATGTGTTACAACATCATTATCATCAGTCATCACAGAAAAATAAAAGTAAAAATCAGTGGAAACTGAAGACTGCCATGATAAACGTATGTAAACATGCATGTGTAATGAATTGATCTTCTTACCTACTCGACTGATGCACAAATCTCATCTAATCTATGTTACAAATGACAGCAAGCATGATAATGTCCTTTATGCCCCTGGAATAATTGGGTTATGCATCAGTAAACAATGCCGAAGATATCACAACACAATGGACTCTCTGCAAATAATTGTTGTGATGGAACAATATGAAAATTTAAAAAGACTCTTCTGTCCAGAGTGTTGATAATAACTTTTACAGGACATGCTGCAGTTCAAACCACTATATATGTCAATTTTTTTTATGCTAGTAGCATAAATGGCATATAAGCAACTTAAAGTTTCTCAAAGTTGCAAGCAAATGTTCTTCTAGTAACATTAATAGAATGTTTTTTAAAGTTATCTATGCCCCAACCCGCTTGTACTATGCACTACCTGTCTGCAATGTTGGGCAGTAACTAGTGACTAGTAATAACATTTCTATTGTAGTAACTAGTAGTGTAACTAATTACTAGTAACATTTAGTAGTAACATAGTTATCATCCATAGAACAGCTGGTTACTGTTACTCAACAATCCAATAATTCCTGGATTTATTTTCATAATTTTCACAACTCACATAGGCGCACAAAGCCACCAGTGCAGCAAGCAGGCCTGGAATATGGAAAAACTTACATTCAGATAAAATATTGCCAATACATTGATTTTGTAAGGAGAAAAGATGATCTAAACACAGATGTGTAAGTTGTGGCATTACTTGGCTTGCCCACCCACATCCCTCTGTTCCCGATATAGATTATGTTACCATAATTCAAAAGCTTTTTAGAAAATAAAACATTTTCTTATGAGCAAATGTGAATTCTTTTGATAAATCACTATATTGCCAAAGTATTGGCTTCTAATGAACGGGTTTGACTACTTTAGTAATTTCCAGTTTCCAAAGGATTAGTTCACTTTTAGAACAAAAATTTACAGATAATGTACTCACCCCCTTGTCATCCAAGATGTTCATGTCGTTCTTTCTTCAGTCGTAAGTACATTATCTGTAATTAAGGGGGTGAGTACATTATCTGTAATTTTTTGTTCCGAAAGTGAACTAATCCTTTAATGTGTAGGCATATAATAATATTCTATGGAACTGCGTCCTTGTAATTTAAAGGCAAAAGTCTGGACAGGGCCCTTTTCTATTCTAACATGACAATGCCTCTGTGTATAAGGCAAGGTTCATAGAGAAATGTTTGATTCAGTCAGTGTGGAAGAACTCTGCATAAAGCCAAGTCCTAATCCCAGGTGAACACCTCTGGTGTGACTTTAAATGCAGACCTTGAGCCAAAAACTAATCACCAAGCAAACACCAATGACTTGTACATACACTATATGGACAAAAGTATTAGGACACCCCCTTTTTTAGAACAGAAAAAGGCACTTCTAAAACTGTAGCAACAAAGATGGAACCATAATTAATGGATTTAAAATTATTTCCATCTCTGGTGCTTCAGTTTTGGAAGTGTCTAAAATGACTGTACCCAAATGCACAAGTCATTGGTGTTTGGTCTGAGTTTTTGGCTCTGCATTTGCATCTGCTCTGCATTTAAAGTCACACCAGTGTTCAGCTGGGATTAGAACTTTGCTTTATGCAGACCAGTCAAGATCTTCCACAGTGACTGAATCAAACATTTCTTTATGAACCTTGCCTTACACACAGAGGCATTGTCATGTTAGAGTAGAAAAGTTTTGCTATAAAATTAGAAGGACACAGTTCCCTAGAATATCATTATATGCTTAAACATTAAGATTAGTACTTATTAAAGTAGTCAAACCTGTACATTAAAAGGACATTAGTCAATACTTTTGGTAATATAGTCAAGTCAGCTTCATTTATATAGCGCTTTTTACAATACAAATTGTGTCAAAGCAACTTTACAGTATCAAATGGAAAAGTAATATATCAATAATTCAAAAAGAAACTTTAAACAATTTTAGTTTGAGGAAATTAATCAATAGTTCCAAATTAATAAATTCTTTGTCCTCAATTAAGTTTTCCCCAATTTAGTTGTTGTCCCCAACTGAGCAAGCCATAGGCGACAGCGGCAAGGAACCAAAACTCCATCTGTGACACTGATGGAGAAAAAAAAACCTTGGGAGAAACCAGGCTCAGTCGGGGCGTCAGTTCTCCTCTGACCAATAAACAATTAGTTTGTACTCCCATACAGACCTGTAGAGGTGGTCTATATGTACATATGTAATATAGTATACATCGTTCTTTTGTATGGATGCTCATCTAGCCTTTTTTTAAATGTTACTACTTTCAGAACAATTAGGGAACATTCAAAAGTAACATTTCCATAATTTTAGCAAAATGCTAACATGAAATGTTAATATTTGCATAACAAAGAAATGATTTTAAAACATTTTAAAAACGATATGTTTTGAATGTTCAGAAATTACATCTTTATAACATCAGCAGGACGTTTGTTGAGCGTGTTTGTGTTGACCCTTGACCCCTGAGCACACAGAGAGCTGGTGAGCTGCGTGGGATGGACAAGCGCAGATGAGCTGTACTCCTGCAGCGACGACCACCACATTCTCAAATGGAACCTGTTCACGAATGACACCAGCGTCCTGGTCAAACTCCAAGATGAGATCTACCCCATCGACCTGCACTGGTTCCCCAAGAACGTGAGTGGGAAGAAACAAGCCGGAGCCGAGATCTTTGCCCTCACCAGCACTGATGGTAAATAACTGGCTAAACTGGCTAACGTTTTGATTTTGCACAGCAATATAGACGTTTGCTGGTTTTGTCAGATTCACCCTCTTTGTGGTCAGATGTAGTTGTTGAGCATACTGGAGCATTGGTTTAGAGCTCCGCCACGGTTCTGCTGACAGATGTTAGACACAGCCGGAGGTGTTGACAGCTACTGTACAGAAACTGTATTTCTGAGGGCCTGGTCACATGGTAATACATCTCATTTGCACAATACCTCATGCTTGTGTACTCGTAACCTGATTTTCTGGGCTTGACTGCGCTCACACACACTATATATAGCCGAGCGCAGGGCAGCAACATGCTGATTTGCAGTTTTAGGCCACCGCAAATGACACAGAACACTCAGGATTCTTTTAATACGCACTGCCACAAAGTATACGCTTGGCTAGTGTCCTCAATAACTGTCTCCATGCCTGATCGCCGTCTGTCTGCAATCACAAACGCTCATGAGACTGCAGTTGTGCTAAATAGAGTCAAGAGCCAGGGAGAGTACAGGGGTTGGTGTTTTTTGGACAATTTGATGACATATACAATAAAGAAAATCTTGAAAAAGTGACCAGTAGCTCTATACTGACTTGCTGAACGCCACGCAATCATTACACCCCTAAATCAACAGAAAAACATATTAGGAAACCATATTAATGCCTGTTTTAGGATACACTGTTACAGTATTTTCAGGACTAAAATAAACTGATATTTCCCTCAAATTCTCATTACTGCCACACATCCAGATGTGCACATTCATATACAGGTGCAGCTCAGAAAATTTGAATATCATGAAAAAGTTCACTTTTTAATTGTAACTTATTAAAAAAAAAAAAACTTTCATATATTCTAGATTCATTACATGTAAAATAAACATTTTTTAATTTTGATGATTAGAGCATGCAGCTAATGAAAGTCAAAAATCCAGTATCTCAAAATATTGGAATATTTACATTTGAGTTTCATTAAATGACCATCACTACAGTATAAATTCTGGGTATCTCTTGTTCTTTGAAACCACACTAATGAGGAAGACTCCTGACTTGGCAGTGGTCCAGAAGACAATCATTGACATCTTCAACAAAGAGAGTAAGTCACAAAAGGTCATTACTGAGTGGGGTGGCTGTTTACAGAGTGATGTATCAAAGCACATTTAATGCAAAGTTGACTGGAAGGAAGAAATTGGGTAAGCAAAGGTGCACAAGCAACAGGGATGACTGCAAGCTTGAGAATGCTGTCAAGTAAAGCCGATTCAAACACTTGGGAGAGCTTCACAAGGAGTAGAATGAAGCCAGCGCATCAAGAGTCACCACACTCAGGCGTCTTAAGGAAAAGGACTACCAAGCCACTTCTGAAACAGAAACAACATCAGAAACATCTTACCTGGGCTAAGGAGAAAAAGAACTGGACTTGTTGCTCAGTGGTCCAAAGTTCTCTTTTCAGATAAAAGTATATTTTGCATTTCATGTTGAAATTATGGTCCCAGAGTCTGAAGGAAGACTGGAGAGGCACACAATCCAAGCTGCTTGAAGTACAGTGTGAAGTTTCTGAAGTCAGTAATGATTTGGGGTGCCATGACATCTGCTGGTGTTGGTCCATTGTGTTTTATCCAGTGCAAGTCAATGCAGCTAGCTATCAGGACATTTGGGAGCACTTTATGCTTCCATCTGCTGACCAGCTTTATGGAGATGCTGATTTCCTTTTCCAGCAGGACTTTAGCACCTACCCACAGTGAAACAACCACTTGCAAGTGGTTTGCTGACCATGATATTACTGTGTTTTATACAGATGATCTGAAGGCTCAATAGTGCTTCAGCAGTGCCATATGCTGATCACTTTCATGCCACACTTCACTGATGCTGTAATTTGTGCTAGGAGAAAGTCATTTACTGTAATATGTGCTGCAGACTAAGTATTGAGTGCATAAATGAACATACTTTAAAGAACTTGATCTTTTCTGTTTTTTTTAAATCCGTTTTTTGATTGATCTTAGGAAATTTTCTAATATTTTGAGATTCTGGATTTTTGACTTTCATGAGCTGTAAGCTCTAATCATCAAAATTAAACCAAAAAAACAATATTTTACTTTACATGTAATGAATCTAGAATATATGAAAGATTCAGTTTTTGAAATAAGTTACAATAAAAAAATTAACTATTTTTATTTTTTGAGCTGCACCTTTAGGCTAATCATGACTGATCATTGTTTACATTATCAGTCATTGCTGTCACTTCAGCGAACTCGTGGAGATCCCTATTAATAGTAAGAACAATCTTAAGTAAAAAGATAAGAATATTCTTAAGAAGAATTTTTGGGAATACAACTTTTTTCTTGACTTAGAAAATAAGAAGAAAATGTCAGTTAAGAAGAAAGTTCTTCTTAAGAATGTTTCGTGAATCCAGACAGGTTCTTGAAAGAACCATTTTTGTTTCAGTTTGAAGAGCAGTTTATTAATCTAAAGAACCTTTTTCCATTTTGAAAAGCTACAGAAGCTTTATTTGCGAGAGTGTGTCTCTTGGGAACTCTGTGTGTGTGTTGACTGATGTGTGTTGTATTGTGTGTGTTGTGCAGGTAAATTCCATCTGGTGTCTAAATCAGGACGTATAGAGAAGAGTGTGGAGGCCCATAGAGGAGCTGTGCTCGCCGGACGCTGGAATCATGACGGGACGGCTCTTATCACAGGTTCACTGCAATATACACCCTCAAAAGACTGCATCTGAAGACAGTCATCTCTATACAACACATAGCACTCAAGTGAATAAATCAGCGATAAAAGCCACAGAGCTGAATTTTCTTACATTCAGAAAGTAGATGGGTAGAAAAACAAAAACTTATTTTTGCCTACAAATTACAAATCTTTCTCAAAATGGTTGAGCTTTTCTCATGTTATAACCACAAACCTCTGTTGTGTTTTGAGCTGTGAACCGCAGGTTACTCCGGGGATCTGTTTGTGTAGGAGTGTAAAACTGCAAACATAAAATGGATTGTTCAGACAAAACTTCTGTCATCATCTACTGACCCTCATGTTGATCCAAAGTTTGTATGACTTTTTTTTAAAAAGCTGAGAAAAAAAATGACACCAGTCAAGTCATTATTTGTATAGCACTTTATTTACGATACACATTGTTTGATAGCAACTTCACAGGTATGTTGTAACAGTCATGTAAAAGTCATACTGTAGTGTCTTTGATAGGGCTGCCACTAACAACGTTTTTTATATTGACTTATCTATCGACTAATTTATCGATTCATCGATTAATCTAAACGACTAATTTCCCACAAATTTTTTTTACTTATGAACATTTTATTTTTAATAAAATCAATTAATTGGAGATGCTTTTGATTAAAATGTAATGGAACCATTAAAATGAAATGGAAAATGGAATGGAATTTGGTAAAAATAAAACTGTAAAACTCTAAAAAATTAATTAGACAGGCTTTTTGATTAAAAAAATATTTCAACCATTAAAATAGAGTATAGAAAAACTGAAATGGAAAAAGATAATAATTTGGAAATAAAACAGATCTAATGGGGCCCTTCTATATATATATATATATATAATATACTTTTTTTTGGGTAATAAAAATAAATGTGAACAATAGCCTTTAACATTACTTAAAATACATATATAGTAGCAATGAGGCAATAATATTTAGTTCAAATAAAGAACAAAAAGCAAGAAATCATATGGTTTTATTGCACAAAACTGTTGTGATACATAATTCCTTTAAAAACAATAGAGCTAATATACATTATGCATTACAACAAAGGCCTGCAGAGGGCGCCAACTGCCTGACGATTGTTTTTACACTTCACTGTGGGGTCTAGTCCTTGTTTAATATTGACTAAACATTTCATTCAAATGTCCACTTAATCTTTACTATTTTGCCATATCTATACCACAGAAATTCTATAGCCACAGTCATTTAATAATTATGTGGACATCAAAAACGTGTAAACTCAGAGTGAGGGTTTAAACTTTTATTTTGAAATCGCGATGAACACTTAGCATAATGAGAAAGATATTGATGTAGTCTCCTGAGTTTGCATAGTTTGTCATTTTGAGCTGCTCCGCACATGTAAATGATACCACTTCTGGTAATTTGCAAATTAAATAGAGGATTTTAAAAAAATAGTCGATTAGAATTGACGAATCGCGACAGCCCCAGATTGTCTCTAAAGTCTGTTTTTGAGCAGTTTAATCTAAACCTTGACTGATAGTCATGCAACTGTGCATTCAGTGAGACATAGTCATTGTTAGTTAGGTGTGTTACTATTTGATTGAACTGTGAGAGTAGCTAATAAACATATACAGTGCCGCTTAAAAGTTTGTGAGTTTTCTATATTTCTGGATAAATATGACCCAAAACATCAGAAGATTTTCATACAAGTCCTGAAAATAGACGAAGAGAACCCAATTAAACAAGTGAGAGAAAAATATTTGCTTTGTCATTTATTTATTGAGAAAAATGATCCAGTGTTACATATCTGTGCGGAGCAAAAGTATTTGAAGCTTTGTTTTCAGTATCAGGTTTAACCCATTTTGCTGCAGTAACCGAAGGTAAAGTTTCTTGTAAATCAGTCCTGCACAATAACATGTAGGAGTTTTAGCCCATTCCTTAGTGCAGAAACACTTGAACTCTGTGATGGTGCTGGTTTTCCTCCTATGAACTGCTTGCTTAGGTCCTTCCACAACATTTTAATTGGATCAAGGTCTTTACTTTGATTCAACCATTCCAAAACATTAACTTTGTTCTTCTATAAACATTCTTTGGTAGAATGACTTGTGTGCTTGGGGTTGTTGTCTTGCTGCATGACCCACATTCTCTTGAGACTCTTCTTAAACAGGTGTCCTGACGTTTTCCTTTAGAATTTGCTGGTATAATTCAGAATTTATTGTTCCATCAATGATGGAAGGCTGTCCTGGCCAAGATGAAGCAAAACAGGCCCAAGCCATGATACTACCACCACCATGTTTCACAGATGGGATAAGATTCTTTAGCTGGAATACAGTGTGTTCTTTTCTTCAAACATAATAGCTTCTCATTTAAACCAATAAGTTCAATTTTGGTTTCATCCATCCATTAAACCATTCTCCAATAGACCTCTTATCCACATGATCTTTAGCAAGCAATTTTCTTTTTGGAGAGCAGTGGCTTTCTTCTTGCAACTCTGCCATGCGCACCATTGGCTGCTCAGTGTTCTCCAGATGGTGGACTCATGAACATTAACATTAGCCAATGTGAGAAAGATCTTTAGTTGCTTAGAAGTTACTTAAAAATTACCCTGGGAATTTTTGCAACCTCACAAAGCACATGTTCTGCTTTGGAGTGATCTTTGTTGGTCGACCACTTCTCAGGAAGGTAACAGTGGCCTTGAATTTCCTCCATTTGTACACAATCTGTCTGACTGTGAATTTTTGTGGAGTTCAAACTCTTTAGAGAGTTTTGTAAACTTTTCTTGCCTGATAAGTAATATCAACTTTTTTTTCTGAGGTCCTCAGTAATCTTCTTTATTTGTGACATGATTCACTTCCACAAACATGATCAGACTTTGATAGATCCCTGTTCTTTGAGTAAAACAGGTCACACACTGACATTTGATAGTCATTGCACTGACTGAAAACACATCTGCACAGATGGACTCTAATTTCACCTCTAAATTAACTGCTAATCCAAGAGATTCACATACTTTTGCACTGCACAGATATGTAACGCTTTATCATTTTTCTCATTAAATAAATGACAAAGAAAATATTTTTCTCTCACTTGTTTGTTTGGGTTCTCTTTGTGTACTTTCGGGACATAAACGAAAATCTGATGATGTTTTGGGTCATATAAAAAATTGCAAAGGGTTCACAAACTTTCAAGCAGCACTGTGTGGGCTCTGTCCTGGATTGAGATGCAGTGTCTTGTGCCTGGAGGGAGAGTAAATGATGACAATGATTTTTCAATAAACTATCCTTTTTTTTAAGATGAAATCAATAATCATTCTTATTCCAAATAAATCTCATGTCAGGTCCCGCCATTGTGTTGTATTCCATGTTTATTTTTTGTTTAATTCAAAAATACTTCACATTGGTTCCAGCTGACTTGAAGTTTAAAGATCAGAGTGTTTATGAGGTTATGTGTTGTTTTTCTGTTTGTGTTTGTGTGTCAGCTGGTGAAGACGGACAGCTGAAGATCTGGTCTAAGAGTGGGATGCTGAGGTCTACTCTGGCCCAACAAGGTACACACACACACACACACACACACACACACACACACACACACACACACACATCTCTAACTGAAGCTTCTAATTAAACACATGAAAAGGAGTGCTTATATAAATATTGAATTTAAAGTGGTCATGAAATGGAGAATCAAAATGTCTGGATGTGAAATACTTCAAGTGACTGCCACATCTTTTAAATGGGTCATTGGATGCCCATTTGATATAATTCTCTAGGGTCTACATGAAAAGTCTATAATATACTTTCTCTAGTATGTAATGGTAGTGTAAAATAACCTCGTCAAAAACAGCTGTTCACAGTGAAATTTACACATAATGTACTCACCCTGTTGTCATTAAAAGATATTCATGTCTTTCTTTCTTCAGTCCTAAAGAAATTATGTTTTTTGAGGAAAACATTTCAGGAGTTTTCTCCATATAGTGGACCTCTATGGTGGCCGCGAGTTTGAACTTCCAAAATGCAGTTTAAATGCAGCTTCAGAGGGCTCTAAATGATCCCAGCCAAGGAATAAGGGTCTTATCTAGCGAAACAATTGGTAATTTTCTTTAAAAAATGTACAATTTTTATACTTTTTAACCTCAAATGCTCATCTTGTCTAGCTCTGCATGAACACTGTGTACTCCAGTTCAAGACAGGTAGGGTATGTTGAAAAATCTTATTTTCATCTAATTTTCTTTAACAACTTCAAAATCGTCCTACATTGCTGCAGAAGAACCTACCCATTGTTTACAAAGTGAGCATGCAAAGAAGGTCTAACACCCTTTACAAAAAATGTAAAACAGCGATGTAGGGAGATTTGGAAGTTGGAGGAGAAAATGAGATGGGAGTTTTTCAACATATTCAAACTGTCTTGAACCAAAATACATAGAGTTCATGCAGAGCTAGACAAGATGAGCATTTGCAGTTATTAAGTATATAGTATTTAATTTGTTAAAAAAAAAAAAAAAAAAACTGATTGTTTCGCTAGACCCTTCTCAGCTGGGATCGTTTGGAGCCCGTTGAAGCAGCATTTAAACTGCATTTTGGAAGCACCATAGAAGTCCACTATATGCAGAGAAATACTGAAATGTTTTCCTCAAAAAACACAATTTCTTTACGACTGAAGAAAGAAAGACATGAACATCTTTGATGACAAGGGGGTGAGTAAATTATCTGTAAATTTTTGTTCTGGAAGTGAACTTCTCCTTTAATGTAGTGCAGTGGATACAACAAAGCGACTGTTGCAAATCATTTGAACTTTGTGTCAGTGGGTCATAAATAGAACAAGGCAACAGTTTACTGTCAGGGATAGCAAAACCTGCATTGCCCTGACCCTCGTTTACAAAGTTTATGTAGTTCAGGGGGTGCATTCCCTTTAAAAACAAGAGTAATCCACTGCGTCTTTAACGGCTCAGATGTCGAGAGTAAAAAATGACTGCTGTGTTCATTATTACATCCAAGAACAAAACACCTCAGTTGCTTCAGCTCCGGCATTGAAACAATGGCAAAAAACATGACTGATTACAGCTTACTCGGCAGGTCTACACTAAAACGCCAGTGTCAGTCAACAATCGTCTTGGCCTGAGTGGTGTCACTCTGCCAAGGATCTGAGAAAGGGGCTATGATTTATAGGGATTTAAAAAAAAAACACTGGGTGGATCTTTATCATTATAGGGTGGTTGTGTACACTGCCAACACACATTTCAGTTCAAATTTTGCAAATGATGACCCCCTTGAAGCATCTGATTATAAAAAAAGAGAAAGAAGAAAGAATCTTACTCTGTTACTACTACTGTGTGCTGGAGAAACACATAAACACAAGAGACAGCAGAGGAAAGTCATTACAGCATCCTGTCAGGGTGACACCATGAGATGAAGCACAAACACCTGCAGCGGCTCAGATATCAGCAGCACACACACCCTCTTTGTGCACATGCACATCAGAAAAACACAGTGTAGGAAAGCTGCTTAAAGGAACACTCCACTTTTTTTTGGAAATAGGCTCAATTTACAACTTCCCTAGACTTAAACAGATGAGTTTTACTGTTTTTGAATCCATTCAGCTGATCTCCGGGTCTACCATTAGCACTTTTATTATAGCTTAGCATAAATCGCTAAATCAGATTAGACCATTAGCATCTCGTTCAAAAATGAACAAAAACTACTCTCATTCTGGTGTAATGATCAAGGAACTTTGCTGCCATACAATGGGTGCAGCAGGCGCAATGATATTATGCAGCGCCTGAATATAGTCCCCAGCTATTTCACTATTTCCTTAGTGGCTTAGTGCTGGTCATGTTGGAAGTTACTTAGCTGGGGACTATCTTCAGGCACTGTGTAATATCATTGCGCCTGCTGCACCCATGGTACGGCAGCAAAGTTCCCTGATTATTACGCCAGAATAAGAGTACAGTTCCTATCCATATCAGCCTGGAAAATCGCAACTTTTTATTTTCTGTCGTTCTTCGTACACAATGTAACTACAAAAGAGTCAAGTTTTAAATAGGAAAAATATTGAAAATATTTGGTAATTTTTGAACGAGATACTAATGGTCTAATCTGATTTATGCTAAGCTATGCTAAAAGTGCTACCAGCAGACCCGGGGATCGGCTGAATGGATTCGAAAACGGTAAAACTCATCTGTTTAACTCTATGGGAGTTGGAAAATGAGCCTGTTTTCAAAAAATGTTGTGTTCCTTTAAGATGTGAAGGTGTATTGTGTTAGTGGAGCACGCTTACAGTCCCCCTGAAATTAAAAAGGAAGTTTTTTGGTTGTTGTCTCAAGAATATCTATAAGCTAGTGTACACCAAAACACTGACAAAACAGAAGATATAAGCATCGGAAATGTACAGTCTCTCACTTGTGCCAGAACAGATCAAGATTGTAATGACATCATTCTGCACTTCAGCTTCTCATCTGATTTGTGTGTGGCGTGTGTTCAGGGACTCCGGTGTACTCTGTGGCGTGGGCTCCTGACTCAGGACGGGTTCTGTACACATCAGGTCGACAGCTCGTGGTGAAACCGCTGCAGCCCAGCGCTAAAGTCCTGCAGGTACTCACAGCATTTACACACATATTGCTGACACATACATTACTGCACAACAACAACCTCAATGACATGGCACAGTTGAGGGTTTTTAAATTATGACATTTATTCTTAAGCATTAAGAAATGTATTTATTGTTAACTATAGGACAAAAATTTTTTTGCCATTGAACAGCTGCCGGAGTTTATTGTGGACGTGCTTCTCTCTATTTGTTTATTAAGCAAAAACTTTGTGGTAAACATGATGCTTTTTTAAACTTGCCCTTAAAAAATAATTCTGAGAACATTAATAATGTTAATAATAATTAATAAAACCTAGAATGCTATTATTTGGGTCTCATAAATAACCAAATGGGAACCAAATTATAACGTTAGTGGGTTTGCTGGTGATGTAGTCATGTCATATGACTCCTGTGAGAAGTAAAGGTCATTGCACACTGAGTTAAAAAACAAATATGACTTCACGTTGTGTCAGTCACATGTACACACTGCATCCGAAACTTTCGTCCATCATAAAGTTCGGATCAGGTTTGATTTTCTGCGTTTTTGCATCCGTAGCAAGCATTTTGATAGGAAAGGATGACAAACTGGGAAAAAACGCATACGAAAATTTCGGATTCAGTGTGCAATGACCTTAACTCATAATATTGATGATGTTGATAAGATGGCCAGAAATAAGCCACTGTTTCTTTATTATAGTTGTTATATCAAAAAGACCCTTCCCCCATATGACCTTTGACCTCCTGAGCTCAAGATGAGGTTAGACCTGAGGGCAGTGTCACAGCCGGATCACATAGACTCAGCAGAAACACACAGCAGCCCTCATTCACATCTCTGGCAGCAGAACAGTGTGTGTTAGTGTTCTTAGAGAGAGCAGAACACAGATTAGCACGAATACACATGTGTTCAGGCTGTGCTGTCATATGTAGCTAATACACACAATATTCATTGTACTGCAGCGAGCTTTTTACTCATCATCATCATCACACTGCATTGTGGGAGCTGTATTATAACACAACCCACCGAAGCCACATGGATATCATAGTGCTTTAAAGGGATACTCCACCTCAAATTGAAAATTTTGTCATTAATCACTGTGTCAGCCACAACACACTGATATGTTTTCTACGTGTATTTACACTTTGATTCGAACGAAAACAGCGTATCCGTGTGTTGTGGCTGACACAGAACGCTGTTTCATATGTTTGTGGGCCTTGATAGTGTTGTTTACTTGGCAGTCAATGGGACAGTCAAAAAGCTACCGGTTTTCATCCAAAATATCCTAAATTGTGTTCTGAAGACGATCAACCTTTTACGGGTTTGGAACGACATGGGGGTAAGTGATTAATGACAAAATTTTCATTTTTGAGTGGAGTATCCCTTTAACCCTTAACTGTCAGTGTCCCCTCAGTGGTATGCCTTTTTCCCTATCACGCTTTAGAAATTATAAGAAATTATGTATCAGTAGAAAACTTAAAATCTCAAAATTCATCCTTTGAAAACCATTTAAAATCAGACATTGCATTACCACGGAAAATGTACATCAAAATCATATTACAAAATATTTTTGTTCATAATTTATAAATATTTAGGTTTGGATTTTCAAAAAAGGGAGTAACAGTTATTTCCATGTGTTTTCTTAAGATGCAGCACGTTGAGTTATGTCAGCCACCGTATCATAGGCTGCTGCTGTGCATGTACTGAGTGATCTGATCCAACACTGGAGTGAAGTAACAGCACACATAATGTGAGGAATCATTCCTGCCAGGACACTGACAGCAAGTGTTCCTGGAGCTCAAACAGTAGAGCAGCATGCAATCCAGAACCTCCAGACTCCAGCCAACTTATGAACTGATGAAATCTGTTCTGAATGCGAACAAGCTAGTGACAGTATGACAGTGAGGTTTGTGTTTGAGTGTATGTCTCTCTGTGTCTGCAGTGGAAAGCTCATGACGGAGTCATTCTGAAGGTGGACTGGAGTGCTGTCAATGATCTCATACTGTCAGGAGGAGAAGACTGCAAATATAAGGTAAAGACAAATGTAAACACAGGGTTTCTGTGGTAATATCTAAACATCCTTAAATCAAGATACATTTACTTGGGATGCAAACTGAAGATATGAAGTCTTGTTTTCTGAGAAATTGACAAAGCCCTAATGCAGTTTGTATCAACATCAGACTGGATTTTCAGAGATGGCGATACCTCTGAGACTTTAGAGAATTTAAAACCAAAGCAGACATGGGGAAGACCATGAGTTACCTGTTTAAAAACATTATTTTTGGAATATACATGATGTCTTTTCTTTCTGGAGGGCTGAGTTTTGTCATTGTTAGTGACATTCACCTGTCTAATCATGCCATAAACCATCATATTCATCTGCACAGTTTTCTACTGCTGCTTTAACATGAAATTATGATTAACAAGTTCTACTTTACAACTCATGTTAATTAAATAGGCCCCTGAAAATCAGCCTGTTTCAGTTAAATGTTCAGGTAGCAGAGCAGTGTTTTGTGGGAGGTGTTTGTGGTGAGTAAGCTGGTGTGTGTGTGTGTGTGTGTGTGTGTGCTGCAGGTGTGGGACAGCTACGGGCGGCTGCTCTTCTCCAGCTCTACTCATGATTACCCCATCACTGCAGTGGCCTGGGCTCCGGACGGAGAGCTCTTTGCCATGGGCTCCTTCCACACACTCAGACTGTGTGATAAGACTGGGGTAAGACCGCACACACAGTCCTCTCACACCTGCAGGATTTCAGCAGCAGTGGTACAGTTAACATATGGACACGCTAACTAGTTGCTAGTTTTAGTGTATTAAATTGTTTCAGTTGATCTCAAACCTTCTCCACATGTTTAGAATGAGTTTATTAAAATCAGAATAAAATGTGTGTGTGTGTGTGTGTGTGTGTATACAGTCATGTGGAAAAAGTTAGAACACCCTGTTGAATTCCATGGTTTTCTATATCAGGACATAATAAAACATTATCTGGCACTTGGCAGGTCTTAACATTTGGAAACAAAAATTCTCAGATAAACAACATTACATGACAAATCACATTGTCATTATTTAATTAAAAATAAAGCCAAGATGGAAAAGCCATGTGTGACAAAGTTAGGACACCCTATGATTCAATTGCTTGTAGATCCACTTTTAGCAGTAATAACTTGAAGTAATAATTTCCTGTATGACTTAATCAGTCTCTCATATCGTTCTGGGGGAATTTTGGCCCACTCTTCTTTACAACGTTGCTGTAGTTTATTGAGGTTTGTGGCCATTTGTTTATGGACAGCTCTCACCACAGCATTTGAGTCAGAATGAGGTCTGGACTTTGACTGGGCCACTGCAACACCTTGATTCTTTTCTTTTCAGATGTTCTGTTGTAGATTTGCTAATGTGCTTGGGATCACTATCCTGTTGCATGACCCAATTTTGGTTAAGCTTTAGCTGTCGAACAGATGGCCTCACATTTGACTTTGGATAATTTGGTATACAGAGGAGTTCATGGTCGCCTCAATGATTGTGAGGTCCCTAGGTCCTGTGGCTACAAAACAAGCTCAAAATCATCAGGTCTCCAACTGCATGTGTGACTTTTGATATGAGGTGTTTGTGATTTATTTAGTAATGAGTGAGTTTTTGCTAGAAAAAGAACAGGAGAAACACAGAGAAAGTGTCTCAGAGGCGGCAAAAGCTATAAAAAGAGTGACTGTTTATATGAGATGCAGCATGAATGATTGTTTATCCACACCTGAACTACCTACTTCAGCCAAAGCACAATAAATTTATTTAGCTTTTTCCAAGGCTCATATTTACAAAATATAGACTTCTAGGAATCCATACTCTGATCTCATGAGACCAAGTCAATCATTTCGAATCTAACAGCATCCAAAATGTTATGGTGTTGTTAGAGGAGGAGTAAAGTGAGAAGTGTCTGGTTCCAACAGTGACGTTCAATGGTATTAAAGCTCTTATATTGGGATGTATGAGTGCCGAAGATGTGCGGGAGTTGTGTTTTATCAATGCTGTCATCAATTCACACATGTAATACAAAAAACTGAAACATAAGATGCTAACTTCTCCTCATTCCCTGCATTGTTGGGCATTTTTATCAACATAAAGAATTAAGACCTTCATTCTCCCAAGGTGAAAGTTGTTCAGTGGACATGTATTTCACCCAATCATAACACTCTTGAGCAACTGTGGGGGATTCTGTAGAGATGAGCTGAGCAACACTCCCCATTAAAGACCAGGGGCTGGATTCACGAACATCTTCTTAAGAAATAAATTAAGAAATTTCTTAAGATAAATTCTAAGAAGTTCGTAAGAATGTTCTTAAGTGCAATTCTTGAAATTTTTTTAAGAAGTTCTCAAATATGTCCTTAAGAACATCTTAATTTTTTTTAAGAAGAAAATGACATCTGAATTTGTGTGAATACATGGCTGAGGACGCATTGATAAACTCATACACGGATTGTCTTTTTGCGGTTTCTGTAAATTATCCTAATAATCATAATAAGCACGCACAAGCCTGTTTTCGTCAAGACTTTGATTGGCGCTCAGCTTTGCGTTTTTATTGCGCCGTGTTTTTGAACAGTTAAATTGAAGAGCCTGTCTTAAGCTTCGGCGATCTGTTTTATTCATTTTCATGTTGTATTTTTGCACCCTCATCTAAATGAATGCTTCCGGTAACGTTGTGTGTGTGTGCATTCATCTGCGCTAAAGACAGCCCAAGATTATGTCATGTTTATAGGCTAAATAAAATAACAAATGTTCAACCAAACCTCACTATCTGACTCGTCTTTGTAGAGTTGCTACTGAGTTTTGATGTCAGCAAAAAATAGGGTCACATCATGACCGATCATTGTTTACATTATCAGTCGTCGCTGTCACTTCAGAGAACTTGTGCACATCCCTATTAACAGTCCTAATATGTATTATATGAAGCTAGCAGTGTTGTAATGCTTAAATATAACAATTAATTTGAAATAACCCAATAAATCCATTAAATAATTCAATCTTTTGGGAAGACAGGTCTGGGGCTATCCTAACTTTAAGAAGTTATTTACGATGGTTTTTAAGAAGATTCTTTTCAAGAATTTGAATTCTTCTTAAATTTTGTCTTAAGAACAATCTTAGCTAAAAAGATAAGAATATTCTTAAGAAGAATTTTCTTGAATGTGTGTGTGTGTGTGTGTGTGTGTGTATACAGTCATGTGGAAAAAGTTAGAACACCCTGTTGAATTCCATGGTTTTCTATATCAGGACTTAATAAAACATTATCTGGCACTTGGCAGGTCTTAACATTTGGAAACAAAAATTCTCAGATAAACAACATTACATGACAAATCACATTGTCATTATTTAATTAAAAATAAAGCCAAGATGGAAAAGCCATGTGTGACAAAGTTAGGACACCCTATGATTCAATTGCTTGTAGATCCACTTTTAGCAGTAATAACTTGAAGTAATAATTTCCTGTATGACTTAATCAGTCTCTCATATCGTTCTGGGGGAATTTTGGCCCACTCTTCTTTACAACGTTGC
The DNA here is from genome assembly GCA_033026305.1 of Cirrhinus molitorella. Classification (NCBI taxonomy): domain Eukaryota; kingdom Metazoa; phylum Chordata; class Actinopteri; order Cypriniformes; family Cyprinidae; genus Cirrhinus; species Cirrhinus molitorella. Next base: position 30,925,750 of record CM065134.1, on the reverse strand, counting down.
TGTAGTTTATTGAGGTTTGTGGCCATTTGTTTATGGACAGCTCTCACCACAGCATTTGAGTCAGAATGAGGTCTGGACTTTGACTGGGCCACTGCAACACCTTGATTCTTTTCATTTCAGATGTTCTGTTGTAGATTTGCTAATGTGCTTGGGATCACTATCCTGTTGCATGACCCAATTTTGGTTAAGCTTTAGCTGTCGAACAGATGGCCTCACATTTGACTTTGGATAATTTGGTATACAGAGGAGTTCATGGTCGCCTCAATGATTGTGAGGTCCCTAGGTCCTGTGGCTACAAAACAAGCTCAAAATCATCAGGTCTCCACCTGCATGTGTGACTTTTGATATGAGGTGTTTGTGATTTATTTAGTAATGAGTGAGTTTTTGCTAGAAAAAGAACAGGAGAAACACAGAGAAAGTGTCTCAGAGGCGGCAAAAGCTATAAAAAGAGTGACTGTTTATATGAGATGCAGCATGAATGATTGTTTATCCACACCTGAACTACCTACTGTAGCCAAAGCACAATAAATTTATTTAGCTTTTTCCAAGGCTCATATTTACAAAATATAGACTTCTAGGAATCCATACTCTGATCTCATGAGACCAAGTCAATCATTTCGAATCTAACAGCATCCAAAATGTTATGGTGTTGTTAGAGGAGGAGTAAAGTGAGAAGTGTCTGGTTCCAACAGTGACGTTCAATGGTATTAAAGCTCTTATATTGGGATGTATGAGTGCCGAAGATGTGCGGGAGTTGTGTTTTATCAATGCTGTCATCAATTCACACATGTAATACAAAAAACTGAAACATAAGATGCTAACTTCTCCTCATTCCCTGCATTGTTGGGCATTTTTATCAACATAAAGAATTAAGACATTCATTCTCCCAAGGTGAAAGTTGTTCAGTGGACATGTATTTCACCCAATCATAACACTCTTGAGCAACTGTGGGGGATTCTGTAGAGATGAGCTGAGCAACACTCCCCATTAAAGACCAGGGGCTGGATTCACGAACATCTTCTTAAGAAATAAATTAAGAAATTTCTTAAGATAAATTCTAAGAAGTTCGTAAGAATGTTCTTAAGTGCAATTCTTGAAATTTTTTTAAGAAGTTCTCAAATATGTCCTTAAGAACATCTTAATTTTTTTTAAGAAGAAAATGACATCTGAATTTGTGTGAATACATGGCTGAGGACGCATTGATAAACTCATACACGGATTGTCTTTTTGCGGTTTCTGTAAATTATCCTAATAATCATAATAAGCACGCACAAGCCTGTTTTCGTCAAGACTTTGATTGGCGCTCAGCTTTGTGTTTTTATTGCGCCGTGTTTTTGAACAGTTAAATTGAAGAGCCTGTCTTAAGCTTCGGCGATCTGTTTTATTCATTTTCATGTTGTATTTTTGCACCCTCATCTAAATGAATGCTTCCGGTAACGTTATGTGTGTGTGCATTCATCTGCGCTAAAGACAGCCCAAGATTATGTCATGTTTATAGGCTAAATAAAATAACAAATGTTCAACCAAACCTCACTATCTGACTCGTCTTTGTAGAGTTGCTACTGAGTTTTGATGTCAGCAAAAAATAGGGTCACATCATGGCCGATCATTGTTTACATTATTAGTCGTCGCTGTCACTTCAGAGAACTTGTGCACATCCCTATTAACAGTCCTAATATGTATTATATGAAGCTAGCAGTGTTGTAATGCTTAAATATAACAATTAATTTGAAATAACCCAATAAATCCATTAAATAATTCAATCTTTTGGGAAGACAGGTCTGGGGCTATCCTAACTTTAAGAAGTTATTTACGATGGTTTTTAAGAAGATTCTTTTCAAGAATTTGAATTCTTCTTAAATTTTGTCTTAAGAACAATCTTAATTTTCAGGAATACACATAACTTTTTACTTAACTTGGAAAATAAGAAGAAAATGGCAGTTAAGAATTTCTTCTTAAGAATGTTTCATGAATCCGGCCCCAGGGCATTTAAGGAGGTTGCCCTCCAGGGGTTAAACAGGACAGATGAGAAAATTTGTCATGAACTTGTACACTCAGTGCCAAGTAGGGTCAGAGCAGTATACTTGGAGTTATGGAGGATATATTAAGTACTATAATATTACACTTTGTTGAATTTATATATATATATATATATATATATATTTATATATATATGACAGACTTTTCTCTGGTGATGTGACTCATTTAGTCATTTAGTTCTTCAACTCATTCTTACAGTTGACTGCATGCTCATATTTAATTCGGCCTCCATTCAACTGGTTGTTGTGGATTGAACCACCTGCCATTTTTTTTTCTAAGTCTTTTACATCTTTTTCAACCTCATTATGTGATATTTATTGGGATTTGTGCCTGTAATGTTTTATGAAATTAGAAGTAATTGTAGCTTTTTCATGGCAAGTTTTGTAATCAATGGCTGGACTATCTTAGCTCTGTCATTTGGGCCAGACATCCTATTATATTCACCCGTGTTTGTGTGTGAGTGAAGGGTTAAAGCTGCGAGGGGTTTCATGCTGTGTCAGCAGTTCAGTGCATTAACCCCCTCAGTGAAAACACACGAGCAGCAGAGCACTTAAACAAATACAGATTTGCCGTTTCTCAGCTCATTTCAGATACACATTGTCACAGATGTAGTGCAGATGTGTTTGCACGTGCAGTGTCTTAACTCTTCTTGAATAAGCATGGTGTGTCACATGCACTAGATAAACACACCTGTCTTCAGTGTTCTGGGATTTTCAGGTTAGTGGAATTGTTATGTTTTTAAATGGACTGAGATGAGCTGATTACATTCATTCATTATGTTGAAATGATGCATCATTGAAAACAGCAGCTTCTAACTACATCTATTCTGCCATTAAAATTACATTCACCTTCTTAAAATGGTAGGTAATTAATTGGATAAAAAATGGAGATTATAACCAATCACAGATCAGTTATTGTCAGTTCTTAATCTGTAGTATGCAGTATACATGACAAATCAGACATTTGAAGGATTAAACACCCTTTGTGTGTCACATCCTCACTGTCTTTCAGAGCAAGGGTGAGTGAAGTCTGAGTAACTCACTGAATGAATCAGGAACTGCAGTGTCAACAAGAGAAACATGTAGTAATTAGTAGTTATTTTGAATGTCAGTGCACAATTAATAAATGATCATTGTGATTACAGCATCAAGGGAGTCAGTCAGCACTGATGGTTTCTGTGTTAGATGTACTGGCAGGAGAGTGTGACGTATGGGACGGTGTGTGATTTTGTGTGCACATGTCGCACGACAGCAGTGAATTTATGAGTGTGTGCAGCTGCTGTCCAGCGTCTGGACTCCGTCACTCACACTAACCAGTGTGACTCGTTCCCTACACGCAAAATGAAGACAGAATTAACCCCATCCGTTCGTTTGACTTTGATTGCCATGCTTTGTGTTGATCTTGTTCAGAGGCCGGATTCACAAACTCGTAAGAAGTTCTCAAATATGTTCTTAAGATCATCTTAAATATTTTTAAGAGTAAAGTGATGCATCTATTTTCGGAGTGAGTACATGGCTGAAGACACACTGATAAACTTTAACTGATAAACTGATAAGCATTGTCTTTTTGCGGTTTCTGCAGGTTACCCTAATAATTATAATAATCATGCACACTCTCTTCGTCACGACCTTGACTGGCGCTTGGCTTTACGTTTTTAATGTGCCATGTTTTTGAACAGCTACTTTTAAAGATCCTGTCTCAAGCTGCAGCAATCTGTTTCTTTCATTTTCATGCTGTGTTTTTGCGCCTTGATCTGAATGAACAGTTCCAGTATGTGTGTCCGCACTGCTACAGCAAACGCGTCCGGCACATTCATATGCGCAAAATACTGCTAAAGATTATGTCGTATTTATAGGCTAATTAAAATAAAAATGTTAAATTAAATCTCCCTATCCCTATGTTTTATGAGAATATATCCCTATGTTTTTGTAAAGTTGCTACCGAGTTTTGACGTTAGCAAAAAGTAGGGTCACACGTACACTGTAAAAAAATGACTGGGAATTTAACGGTAAAAAACTGTGAAAATGCTACAGTAAAAACCTGTTAAATGGTTAACGGTAAAAGATGTAAAAAAAAATTTTTTCTACTTAGTTTTTCTTATTAGTTTGCACATTAGGGTTTTATGTTACATCTAATGTTGTTAAATGATTGTTGTTTGTATTTTTTCAGTTTCATGTGTGCTACCATGATGGTGTTTAGTTAGTATTTAAAAGCTGCTTGTGATGGGCTTTTGTTTATCATGTGACTTTCTCTTTACCACCTGCTTTTGGTGGTTACCAGTGTATTACAAAGGTACAAAACAGATTTCAGTACTTCAATCGGTTGAAACATTACCATTATACAGGGTTCCCCTGTATAATGGAATTTCCCCTGGTATAATGGAATTTCTGGAATATCATGGAATTTTAAAAAGTCTATTCCAGACATTGAAAGTCAGGGAATTTTAAATTTATTTTGTCCAAGTCATGGAATATCAGGGATTTTTGTTTATTGCTTTCAACTTTTGTTTACATTTATAAAAATGTAAATTTTGTATACCGTATTTTGTTTTATTGTGTTATTTCACGCATTTTGCCTATTGTTATGGTTATGAAAGCATAAAAATACATTTAAAATAAGTTAATTTTTGTAGAAATAGTACAGAAAAATACAGTTCATTTAATGCGTGAAAAAACAAACAAACAAAAGAAGTAGTGTAATAAGTGTGTTTTGTACTAAAAAACATCTGTGATTAAGTAAATAAAGCTTGCAAATGGATGGATCCGTTCATTATAGGTCATGGAAATTCAGCTTATTAGTCAGTGAAAGTCAGGGAAAAGTCAGGGAATTTGACGTTTGGCTTGGAGTGGGAACCCTGATTATATCAGTTACTGAAATTACGGTATTTACCTGTAAATTTAAGTAAAAAAAAACATAAAATGTTGATAGTGTTTTTTACAGTAAAATTAAGGCAACCACAGCTGCCATTTTTTTTACCGTAAATGTTATGCTTTTTTTCACAGTGTAATCATGACTGATCATTGTTTACATTATCAGTCATCACTGTCATTTCAGAGAACTCATGCACATCCCTATTTACAATCCTAATATATGACCCTGAACAACAAAACCAGTCAGAAGTCGCAGGGGTATATTTGCAGCAATAGCCAAAAATACATTGTATGGGTCAAAATTATAGATTTTGTTTATGCCAAAAATCATTAGGATATTAAGTAAAGATATTTTGTAAATTTCCTACCATACATTTATTAAAACTTAATTTATGATAATATGCATTGCTAAGAACTTAATATGGACAACTTTAAAGGCAATAATCTCAATATTTAGATTTTTTGCACTCTCAGTTTCTAAGTTTTCCAATACTTTTGTCTCGACCACATATTGTCCTATCCTAACAAACCATACATCAATAGGAAGCTTATTTATTCTGCTTTCAGGTAATGTATAAATCTCAATTTTGAAAAATTTAGCCTTATGACTGGTTTTGTGGTCTAGGGTCACATATCGTCGCTGTCGGGCGGAAACCTCGTATGTCCAAATTTTGTAAATTTCATATTTTTTCACAAATCGATGCTATTGGTCAGTGCCCACGTGGATCTGTAATTTTTACAAATTATTAACTAATCTAAAGTGTTGAAAATAGCTTGAGAGCAAATCTCTTAACTCATTTGAACACTTCAACTGTCTGAAAAGAGCTCGTATCTCCACCTTTTCTTCACTCCGCTGGAGCGTCGGGGCATATGTCTCCTTCCATCTTCTTGTCACAAAGCACCGGCAAAAATAATTAGCATTGAATGTGTCGGTGGAAACAGTAAAGAGATATTTGAATGATCCATTAATAAACTAGTGTATTCTGAGATAATGTCGCAAAGACCCTGACTCGCAGTCTCTTCTTTGGACGCAACTTTTGAAGGAAAGCATCTTTCCGGATTACATAATAAAAGCGTTTTTTTCTGATTTGTTTTATTTCGTTAAGTAATAATTTAAAGCTTTCTATTTATTTATTTATTTATTTATTTGTCATGTTTGTGAGGCATGTAGCCTATTTGCTGAAAAATGTGATCGCGCTGGCTCCTCATGTCCTGCAAAGCGATTTCAGCTTCTCCTCTTCAAAAACAATATTCACATAATAGCGCACATTTATCTAGGTTTAATGTTTAAACTAAAATTGTTCTATAGCTACTTTAACTGTTTTAGATCTATAGATTTTACTTTATGCAAGTCATAATGATTTAGGCTAAAAGGCAAAAGTCTTCCACTGGCCGCTGTTCGTAAAAAAAAAAACAAATAAACAAACTGATATTTAACGAACAAAAAAATGCTCCAAAAGTTTTTCTAAATTAACTTAATAAGAAAACGAAACGAAATATAACCACTTTGGCATTACATACAAAACGTAACTATGTTAATAGCTGAAACAGTAGTATAAGCTGTTCTGGAAGAATTAAGGGGAAAAAAGACGGACTCAGTTTTTTGTATTGCATCATAGCTCTTAAACCTTTAAAATAGAGTTTAGGAAGATGTATGTAACCACAGTCGTTAGCTTTGGTTAACTATTGAAGCCTTTTCTCTTGTCAAAAGGCTCAATGCGACCGCAGACTTTGTTTGCCTGCAGATTAATTTCCGCCTATTAGACAGTTTATCGCTTTATTTTGGTATTGCATCACTCATAGCTCTAACGTTTATAATAGAGTTTAGGAAAATGTATGTAACCACAGTCGTTAGCTTTGGTTAACTATTGAAGCCTTTTCTCTTGTCAAAAGGCTCAACGCGACCGCAGACTTTGACGAACTGCTGGCAGCAGCGAAGTCTGTGTCTGTACCATTCTTATCAATGACGGCTTAATCTCGTATCTCCCTGCTCTCAAGTCATAAAACCTCGTATCTCCGATAAAACATGATTTTGGAGAAATGTTGTCTTAATGTTGGTACACAACAGTGTATGATAGCAATATATGGTATAATACCAAGTTTAACGATAAAATATTTAATAACTCAAAAAATATGCAGTTTTTTTCATTTCCTGAAAAATGACGGTTTTGGAGATACGAGGATTCCGCCCGACAGCGACGATATGTATTGTATGTAGCTAGCAGTGTTGTAAACCTTAAATATAACACTTAAAATAACTTGAAATAACCCAAAAAATGCATTAAATAATTCTTACTATTTGGGATTTGAGACAGGTCTGGAGCTATCCTAACTTTAAGAAGTTATTTACAATGGTTTTTAAGAATATTCTTTTCAAGAATTTGAATTATTCTTACATTTTGTCTTAAGAACAATCTTAACAATATTTTGAAAACAGCAGTTAAGAAAAAAATTCTTCTTGAGAATTTTTCGTGAATCCGCTGACGTTAATCTACTCTCCTGTTTGGTTTGGTTTGTCAGACAAAAATGGCAGATACGGCATTTTGATTGGTCAGGTCATCTGTCATTCAAACTCTTAGAGAATAGTCAATTAGAATTTGTTTAGCTGTGTCTGTAAGACACAGTTAGTACTTTAATCTCACAGTACTAACAAGTGAACAAGATCAGCTGGCTCCTCTCATCTTTATGAGCAGAAACGGTTTAGTTGCAGGTGAGAGATTATATATACGCTTGTCACAACCTGCCGTCATACTGAGAGATTAATAGAGAAACACTCCTGACCTGCACAACACACAGCACATATAGAAGACAGATTTCACATTCTGTCCTCCCTGAGAAAGAGTGGAGAGTAGAGGTTTTCTCAGCTTTAGAAACAGACTGATGAAATCCAAGTTAACTTTGAAATGCTAAAACAGCCTGTTCAGTTACTCTTTACATTGTGTATCTGCGATTTAAAACAGGGCCTTGTTTTAGTTTCATAGTTAAAGTATTCTTTAATTTCTTTAATATAATTTGATATTTCAAATATTCAAAATGTTATTTTAATACATTAATTTCAGCATTGTTTAAGCAATTGTAATTGCAATGTAAATGCATTCATGGCATCTCTGAACTGCATTAAACAGTCTGTGTAAAATACTGTTTCTGGAAGATGGATTTTGTTGATTCTGATTTCTTTGATTAACAGCCCAATAGAGTTACATTATTCCAAGTGATTAAATGTATTTGATCAGGGTTAGAAGATTGCTGTTATAAAGGTCAATTATTGTAGTTAACAAAATCTCCAGAATCTTTGAGAAATCATTTTTGTCAGAACTACCACAACCCTAATGTAGATTCACATATGCACAAACTATGTGTGTCAGAAGGTGCGTGTGTGTTAATTTGTACACCATATCTGTCATGTGTGTGACTGAATAATAGCAGATGTAAGTGAACCCAGCTGTGCCAGATTTACACAGCTCACCTCCCTACAGCCTGACAGCACGTGTAAACACTCACTGTGTGTGTGTGTGTGTGTGTGTGTGTGTGTGTGTGTGTGTGTGTGTGTGTGTGTGTGTGTGTGTGTGTGTGTGTGCGTGGGTCAGGACAGACGTATTTAACGTGTCTGATGTAATGGGGCTGATTCAGCACACACATCCACAGGGAGTCATTACAGCACAGCACATGTCACTGACCCTCCCCCAAAACACACACACACACACACACACACACACACACACAGATGGAAGGGCAGAGGGATGGTAGGCTATTTTCTTAGCACTATTTTTCATTCTGGAGACATAAAGCAGTTTTTAGTGCTTGTCTGTCTGTTTGGTACTGTGGTGTCTGTTTCTTTGTTGTGCTGATTCAAGCGTTCTCTGTGTGTGTGTGTGTGTGTGTGTGTGTGTGTGTGTATACACCAGGTGAAGAAGAGTTCACATGAAGCTGTTTTACAGTACAGTAGAGGATGGCAGGAGACTTTCTGCTCATCTACTGTCTCTGTTCACAGACTCACTCTAGTCAGACTTTGGGGTGGCATTAGTATTAAAACAGAAACTATTTGCTTATTTTGTGTGGATGGTGTGAATGATTGCAGGGATTCTGTGGGTCATAAAAAAGTCTTAAATCTCTCTTCCACAAATAAAGGCCTTAAAAATGTCTTAAATTAGTGCAAAAAGGTCTTAAACTCATGGAATCATGGCATTAAATGTTGCATGACTTTATTTTTGACTAAATGACTTTATGACTATATTTATTTGAGATGCAATATTAAGATATGAAGTTTTGTTTTCTGAGAATTTGAACTAAATTAAGTTTATGCTTAACCCTTGTGCGACCTTATGTGACCTTATGCCTTTTGCCTTTTGTTTTCATTTTGCCTGCGGTAATTTCAGCTGCGCAAAGCATTTTTGTATTTTTATTAGAATTTTAATATTTCATCCTCATTACCTTTAATAAATCTATTTTACACTACACTGTAAAAAAACAAGAAACACAATTAGTTGAGTCAACTTAAAACTATTTGTTACCCTGCTGCCTTAACATTTTAAGTTCAGTCAACTCAAATAAGTTTATTCAAGTTTAAATGTTAAGTTGTATGCAGTGACAACTTAGATATTCGAGTTGCCTAATCTAAAAAACTGTTTGTTAAACTTAATAGCTGTGTTTGTTACTCGGCTGCCTTAATATTTTACGTTGAATCAACTCAAATATCTAAGTTGTCACTTAGTAAAATGTAACATTTCAAGTTGACTAAACTTTTTTCAACTTGATTGAACTTACTAAAAGCTCATTTCTTGAGATATCAACCTCAAATTTAGAACACAAGATTTTCTGTCAATTTTTGAGTTCAAAATGTTTTATAAAATGTATATTCTCATAAATCATTTTCGAAAACATACTTTTTTGGTTAACAATTTTTTTTACAACTTTTTTAACTTCAGCAAATATCTGCCAAGAGTCCAAACTTAAGTCTGTACTCCCATGCTTAATTTTTTCATGACAGTTTTTGATATGGAAATTTTATATTTTTGTCCTCTATGAACCTGTGTGTCATTTTTTTAAATTGACGCACAAGGGTTAAAACAAGAACAGATATCTGTCTGTAATTCATGTGTCCATCCGTAGTATCATAGCTGCATCTCAACACTAGCATCCTCATCCTACAAACACTGCATGTGTGTGAGCTTTACTCTCACTGCTGTTCACTGGGTGTAGAAATCAAACACTTCATTCAATCCAAACACACTTTAACCACCCAACAGGCTTCACTTCATCTGACCAAAGCAGAAATAACACCACACCCTCTTTTATTTCATAATGATCCTCACCTTTTCTCTCTGCTTTTCTGTTTCTATTGGCTGTGTATTTTGGCTATAATGTATTTCCATCACGTTTATATGAAATGGTAAATAAAGCACATCACAGAAATAGGTAGCTAAAATACACAGTGCTAACCAGGCCTAAAATATTAAACATGTATTCACTCAAAAATCAGTCATTATTTACGAATGCTGTATAACCTTTCTTTTCTGAATATACCTCAGAGGCTGATTCGTTTAGAGTGCACTTTCTAGACATATGGGTGCAAAAAATGAAGACAAGTTGATTACGACTCTGTTTACAAAAGATACGAATCGCAACACTTTGTTGCTTGCAACCAGTTTTCATCCTACTTCCCCAAAAAAGAGACTTCCAAAGAGTCAGTTTTAAAGAATGATGCAGATTTTATTAAAAAATCGAGATTCATGAAAAATAAATTTTTAGATAGGGGATATCCCTCTGAATGAATTGAAGAAGCATTTAATGCTTCTTTTCAAAATATAATATATATAATATAGATATTATTTTACTCTTATTACAACTCATTCATCCAAGTCTTTTTTGATGAGGTCAATTTTTTTTAAATACTTGTATTTGTTGTTTTCTGATCCAGAGCTGAATGCCATTTTTTAGCATCCTCCTATTTTTTCAGGAATTTGAAAGATTTTTTGGTACATGCTCGTTGTCAAAGTTATATTGTTGGTCCCTCTCAGAGATTACTCAGTCTAATACAAAACGGTAATTATCGGTGTGGTAATTGCACTCTTTTTTAGTGCAATAATACATCAAAAGCTTACTTTTTTGTCATCCAAGACCTGGTAGAAAATATAGAATTAAGTCTGTGATAGTCTCAGCCTCAGACGTCATGCCCACGGAATGTTGGCTAAAGGTCTGATGCATATGGCTCACTTATCTGGAAACACTTCAGGAGTTTCGAAGTCGTCATTGCATTGGTTCGATTATACGGGATTTCGGGGAGACACGTGTCGTGTTCTTTAGCGTTCCACCTGGAAAAAAAAGTGCCACTGTGCCCATCCCCCTCACAAACAAGAAATTTGTTGTGTTTACAACTGTGACAGTTGCACCTATTAGGAGCAACTAAATGCTGGATTTTCAAAAGAATGTGAAAAATTTTAAGTTTGCGACATAGAATCTTTAAAATATGTCAGAGAGTCTGTTATTGTGGTGACATTTCCACTCCCCTAAACATGACGCGGCAACAAAAACGAAACGTGAAAGGTTGCTTTACCTGTTAGTCATATTGCCTAATGGGCAGGCCTTGGCCATTCAAAGTGGCCAAAGTTCACAGACCTTCTGCAGTCAGTCTGAAGGTCTGGCTATGTGAGACTAAGTCTGTGATTACTTGTGTTTTTACTTATGTTGTTTATTTGATTTGATCGAAAACATCACGTCAATTAAAACAAAGAATTTGTGAACATAAAAGTTCTGTTAGGAGAAAAGATTAATTATCCAGTTGCAACCCATTTTCTTGCCTTAAACCATGATGTTTCTACTTTACATTTTTGTGGCATTGAAAGGGTTAATATACCACCTAGAGGGGGCGATATTGAATTGGTCTTACAGAGATGTGAACTGTTTTGGATTTTTATCCGTCAGACTAGAGAACTGCAATCCCGCGGGAGTACCGTGGGACTCGCGGGACCCGACACTACAGAGTGCGGCGCGGGACAAAACTTGATGGGCAAGTGTGGGTAGAGACTTGTGTGTATGTGTGTGTGTGGGATGCGGGAAAATAAAATGATTCGCGGGACTCCCGCAAAATAGAAATATGTGAACATTAAATATCTAAAAACAAATAATTATTTATTCATCTATTGCACAAAAGCAGCAAGAACAACTAATATAACATAAACATGATTAGCAAGCCAATAATAGGCAGTTTCGATTAAGTTACTGTTTCAGCTATTGAAATAGCTACATTTTGTATGCAGTGCCAAAGTGATTATATTTTGTTTTGTTTTTTAGTTAATTTAGAAAAACGTTTGGAGCATTTTTTTGTATTCGTTAAATATAAGTTTTAGTTTTTTTTAAAGTAACGAACAGCGAACGAACAAAAGATTTACCATCTCAAATCATCACTACTGTAGGCTAGCTAAAAAACAATTTTAGTTTAAACGTTAAACAGATAAATATGTGCTATTAGGCGCATGTCCCAAATATGCTGAAGCCGCTTTGCAGGACATGGAGGCACCAGCGCAATCACTCGCATTTTTTCCAGCAGAAAACAATTAAAATTACCCAGCATTTTTGCTTACAAAGGTAAGAATAATACATCATTCGGAAATGTTAAGGGTCTACTTTTTTAAAATGCTACAAACAGTGGTTTTATAAAATAAAGAAAACAAACATACACTTTATGCCGTCTTGTACTTAAATAGCAGCGCTTCACAAAAATTAATGAAAACTCAGCGCATACATGCCTCACAAACATGATAAATATATAGATATAAAGCTTTAAATTATTACTTAACGAAATAAAACAAAACGAGAAATAAATCTTTCATTATGTAATTCGTAAAGATGCATTTTTCTCTAGTGCGTCCAAAGAGGACATTGCGAGTCAGGGCCTTTGCTACACTATTTCAGAATACACTAGTTTATTAATGAATCATTCAAATATATCCTTAGTGTTTCTCCCGACACATTCATTGCAATTACTTTTGCCGGTGCTTTGTGACAAGATGGAGATGTTGCGTCTTTCAGATATGCAGTGTGGCCGTCTTGCTCATAATGCTGCTTATCGTTATATATGTTCTGCTTATAATGACATACAGGCTTTTGTTCTGATTAAAAGGTGGTGTGTATTCAAGCAGGTGTACGTTGGTCAATTTTTATAACAGACACATTTTTGCGGGTTTTTGCGGGCGGGAGCAGGACAAAACATGAATGCCACGGGTGGGAGTGGGACCAGATTACATATATTTCTGCGGGAACGGGACAGAATCTTGTGGGAACAGGATCCGTGTGGGAAAAATCCGTCCCGCGCAGGTCTCTACTTCAGACTTTAGCACCTATGGGAATGAACGATGATTTAATGTAATGTTGTAATTAGTGCTGTCAAATGATTAATTACGATTAATCACATCCAAAATAAAAGTTTATGTATACATATTATATATTTGTGTACTGTGTATATTTATTATGTATATGTAAATACAAACACATGCATGTATATATCAACGAAAAATATTTTAGATTTATATATCAAATATTGATATTTATTTATAATCTAAATTGTATACAGGTATAAATATATATACATATCAATATTTAGTTTTAATATATACATGTATGTGTGTGTATTTATATGTACATAATAAATATACAAAGTAAACACACATATAGTATGTAAACATAAACTTTTAATTTGGATGCGATTAATCATTTGACAGCCCTAGTTATAATGTGTGTATGTGTATATTTTTTTAAGTGATCTTTTAGTGTGCCCTTTTTTTGGGGGGTGTTGCTGGTAAATAATGGTCCATTGCAGTGATTGGTCATGATTTATCTTTTAAATGTGATTTAGCTCGCAATTGTACAGGTGCAGCTCAAAAATTAGAATATCGTGAAAAAGTTATTTTTTTTATCGTAACTTATTTCAAAAACTGACACTTTCATATGTTCTAGATTCATTACATGCGAAGTGACATATTTCAAAAGTTTTTTTGGTTTAATTTTGATGATTAGAGCTTACAGCTCATGAAAGTCAAAAATCCAGTATCTCAGTATATTAGAATATTTCATAAGATCAATCAAAAAACGGATTTGCAAAACAGAAAAGTTCAAATTATTTAAAGTATGTTCATTGATGCACTCAATACTTGGTCAGCAGCACATATTACAGCAAATGACTTGCTCCTAGCACACATTACAGCATTGTTGAAATGTGGCATGGAAGTGATCAGCCTGTGGCACTGCTGAAGCACTATTGAGCCTTCACATCATCTGTATATTGTTGGATTGACTGTTTTGGTCAATTTTTTTTTGGAATTTGGTCAGACATGTTGGCTGGCCAATAAAGCACAGTAATATCATGGTCAGCAAACCACTTGCAAGTGGTTGTTGTACTGTAGGCAGGTGCTAAAGTCTTGCTGGAAAAGGAAATCAGCATCTCCATAAAACTTGTCAGCAGATGGACCAATCTATTATTTTGTAACTGAATTAAAATTATATTCTGAATTAAAGTTATGATCGGTCTTGAAGGAAAAGAATTTGATTACTAACTTTTTAAGACTAGTCTAAGCAGTTTATGCAACCAGCCCCTGATCACAATTGAAGTGACTTGCAGGTCTTACATTTGGGGAAAAAGGTATTGTGCACTATATTCCAGTTGTCTGAAATCTTCATTTTAATCATGATTTATTAATGTGTGTGGATCTCCAAAACACTTGGCAAATACAGTCATCAGATTTTATGGCAAAACATCAAATATTTGTGTGCTGTACATTTTCAGGTCATTGGTCGGTCCGGTTTGCTCACAGCTCATGTCATCGATCAGACTAGAAAGCATTGTAACTCTGACGTGTCATCTCTGTCTCTGTGTGTGTGTCAGTGGTCATACTCTCTGGAGAAGCCCAGCACAGGAAGTCTGTTCAGTCTGGCCTGGTCTGCAGACGGCACTCAGCTGGCCGGAGCCTGTGGAAATGGACACGTCCTGTTTGCTCACATCGTGGAGCAACGGTGGGAGTGGAAGAACTTTGAGATCACGCTCACAAAGAGACGCACTATGCAGGTACTCACAATCACTCAGAAACACGACCAGATCTTGCACTTTACAATCAAAGCCAGTTTTAAGACCATCACATTATTCTCATGACACTTACAACACATTTAACGCCCAAAATCAATATAATGCACTTTTTCACTTTTTAGTTTGTTTGGTAATTGCTATGTGATTCTTATTAGATTCTCACTGGTGTCATGAAAACCAATGTACTTTAAATTGTTGTGCTGCATTTAATTTAATTACTGCAGGGTTCCTAAGGGGCTTGGGAAAGTATGGAATTTGATTTAAAGGGATACTCCACCCCAAAATTATAATTTTGTCATTAATCACTTTCCCCCATGTCGTTCTAAACCCACAAAAGCTTTGTTCGTGTTCGGAACACAATTTTAAGATATTTTGGATGAAAACCGGGAGATTTTTGACTGTCCTATTGTCTGCCAAGTAAATAACACTGTCAAAACCCAGAAAAGTATTAAAGACATCGTCAAAATAGTCCATCTGCCAGTGGTTCAACCATAATTTTACAAAGCTACCAGAATACTTTTTGTACGCAAAGAAAACAAAAATAACAACTTTATTCAACAATTCATCTCCTCTGCGTCACTCTAGTGTCATTTTGGAGAGTATTCGCTGGATGCGAACAGCATACATTTTCTAAGTTTATATATGCTTTGATTCGAACGAAAACAGTGTATTTGTGTGTTGCGGCTGACAGAGAACAGCTGTTTGTGTCCAGTGGATATTCTCCAAAATGGCGCTAGGGTGACGAGGAGGAGACGAATTGTTGAATACATTTGTTTTTTTGTTTTCTTTGCATACAAAAAGTATTCTCGTAGCTTCGTAAAATTATGGTTGAACCACTGATGGCAGATGGACTTTTTTGACGACGTCTTTCATACTTTTCTGGGCCTTGACAGTGTTATTTACTTGGCAGTCAATGGGACAGCTATAAAGCCCCCGGTTTTCATCCAAATAATATCTTATATTGTGTTCTGAAGATGAACTAAGCTTTTACGGATTTGGGACGACATGGGGGTAAGTGATTAATGACAAACTTTTAATTTTGGGTTGGAGTAACACTTTTCCAACTCCCCTAGATTTAAACAGATCAGTTTTACCATTTTTGAATCCATTCATCTGATCTCCAGGTCTGCCGGTAGCACTTTTAGCATAGCTGAGCATAAATCATTATCTGATTATCTGAATCTGATTAGACCATTAGCATCTCATTCAAAAATGAGCGATATTTTTCCTATTTAAAACTTGACACTTCTGTAGTTACATCATCTACTAAGACCGACAGAAAATAAAAAGTTGCGATTTTTCAAGCTGATATAGATAGGAACTATACTCTTATTCTGGCGTAATAATCACAGAACTTTGCTGACGTACCATTTGTGCAGCAAGCGCAATGATATTATGCAGCGCCTAAAAATGTATGTAAAACTAAAGAAAATGTGTAATGCGTAAGCATTAGGGCTGTCAGTCGATTAAAAATGTTAATCTAATTAATAACATGATGTTTTGATTAATTAATCTAATTAATTGCACATCAAATTTTGCTGAGAAATGACTCCCAAAAGATCATTTAAAGTCACTGTTGTGTAAAGTATCAAACTTTAAAAAAAAAAAAAAAAAGTATCAAAATTGCTTCAGTAAGAAATCATTTGTTTAATAAAATGTATTTTATTTGATTCAAATATATATATAGATATATATAAATTATAATTTATTACACAAACATTTAGGCTGCAACTGCCGTAAACTAGAAAGAAGATCATTTGACTTAATGTTTTTGGTTAATACAATGTAAGCTTTTGGTCTCCAAAATGTTCCACAAAAGAAAGGTTTGAAATAACATAAGGGTGAGTAAATGATGACAGAATTTATTTATTCTGGGCAGTCTTCCCAACACCCTCAGAGTTTAAAATACACATTTTCATTGACTCTTTCTAGTGGACTACATTAATGGACTACTATATTTGTTCAGATGTTCAGTTGTCATAATGCAGCTCAGTACAGTCATAAATATGCCATTATGTGTGAAGGTAATATTAGAGCATCATTTTACTCCAACACCATCTTTAAAATGTTGTCTGCTGTTATAAGCCCATGTGTAAATTGCTTTCTACAGTGCTTTTATTTCCACAGCATCTGAGTATAGTACAAAAGCTGATGATTTTATATTAGCTCATGAATGTTTTTGTTAAAAAGTTTTGCTTGTGGTGTGAAATTCAGATGAACCTGATAAGTTTAAATCAATATCACAGCAGTAACTAACACATCACAGCCTCATTCCCCTGGTTTTCATGTTGTTATGTTGTGTCATTGCTTGAGATTATCTCATCACTTTTTTTCATCAAAGGAGCACACATACTCTAAAAATGAAAAATGTAGGAGTGCATAGACAACTTCAGAGCCAATGACTCAAGACTATAATGCTGTAGTTTACTGTACTTTAATATTTCTGTGTGTTTCTTTCTCAGGTCAGGAATGTTTTAAATGATGCAGTAGACGTCCTGGAGTTCAGAGATCGGGTCATCAAAGCGTCGCTGGCTCACGGCCATCTGGTGGTCACCACGTCTCTGCAGTGCTACGTCTACAGGTGCCGTTTCCTCATGTCATTCAGTCGTACATCAGTCAATCCTTGCCCCCTCTGACACTCTTGTGCTGTTTCAGTGCTAAGAACTGGAACACTCCGCTGATCTTCGACCTGAAGGAGGGAACGGTCAGTCTCATCGTTCAGGCAGAAAGGTAAGATCCTCCTGCTGGTGTCAGAGTCCAGCTACACATTTCCACAGCAGCTCCAGTAGGAACCAGTACTTCAGGCATTTGGCAGATATTTCTCTGTTCACAGAGAAAGTGATTGAGCTTTACATATAAGACCCTGGACCAAAAACCAGTCATAAGGGTCAATTTAGAAATGTATACATCATCTGAAAGCTGAATAAATAAGCTTTTCATTGATGTATGGTTTGTTAGGTTAGGATAGGATAGGAGCTATTTGAATATCTGAAATATAACTGTGCAAAATAATCTAAATATTGAGAAAATCACCAAATGAAGTTTTTAGCAGAACATATTACTAATCAAAAATTATGTTTTGATATACTTACGGTAAGAAAATTATATTATATCTTCATAAAACATGATCTTTACTTAATGTCAATACAGGTCAATACAGATAGGGTATGTCGAAAAACATCTTGTTTTCCTCTTTAACTTCAGAATCGTCCTACAATACTGTTTTACCTTTTTTTGTTAAGGGCGTTTGTTAAGTCAGCACATACTGTATTGACCTGGATCACACAGGCTACGTATGCGCATCGCAGAGATGTGACGAGACGAGCATTTGAGGTTAAAAAGTATATAAACTGTCTGAAAAAGAAAATGACCTATCGTTTTGCTAGATAAGACAAAACGATAGGTCCTTGGTCGGGATCATTTAGAACCCTTTGAAACTGCATTTAAACTGCATTTTGGAAGTTCAAATTTGGGGGCACCATAGAAGTCCATTATATGGAGAGAAATCCTGAAATGTTTTCCTCAAGAAAACATAATTTCTTTATGATTGAAGAAAGAAAGACATGAACTTCTTGGATGACAAGGGGGTGAGTACATTTTTATGTACATTTTTGTTCTGAAAGTGATCTAGTCCTTTAAGACTGGTTTTGTGGTCCAGGGTCACATATGGGGCTGTTGTGATCAACACAAAATTAAAGCAACTGTATGCAAGTGTTTTTATCATTGTGATTTTACACTGACTTCTAACAAGACAAACGCTTCTGCTTTTCTCCTGTTCTCCCCACAAGCATCTGTTCTGTGTGTGTAAGTTCAGCAGATTGCTTTACTTCAGCAACACATCCAGCTTTTCACTGTAATTACGACAGTTATATTTACTACAGTAAATTCCCCTTACTTAACCGACTCAGAGTGACTCAAACTCGCAAAAATACACAAAACTACATACAGTTTCTTGAATACACATACAACTTGGTGCACAGTGGCTTCTCGCCACACTCAAAAAAATCTATATTTATGGTTTAGTTCAAATCTTATGTTTTGATTCAATAATAATCTAAACCTAAACTAACATGATTTTGATTAGACCAGAATAACAATGTGCTTTAACTAAATTGCACGGTTACATGTGTACTTTTGCTCAAATAAACTGCCGAGAGGAGCCACTCGTTCACTTGTCATCCAAGATGTTCATTTCTTTCTTTCTTCGGCTGTAAAGAAATTATGTTTTTTGAAGAAAACATTTCAGGATTTCTCTCCATATAAAGAACTTCTATGGTGCCCCTAAGTTTGAACTTCCAAATTGCAGTTTAAATCCAGCTTCAAAGGGCTCTAAACCATCCCAGCCAATGAAGAAGGGTCTTATATAGCAAAACGATCGGTTATTTTTAAAACAAATTGACAATTTATATACTTTTTACCCTCAAATGCTGGTCTTGTCTCTGGGATGCGCATGTGAAGTCTTTGTGATCCAGGTCAATATAGTTAGAGCATGTCGAAAAACTCCCAACTCGTTTTCGTCTTCAACTTCAAAATCATCCTAAAACGCTGTTTTACCATTTTTTGTAAAGAGCGTTTGATCTCTTTGTATGTTTACTTTGTAAATGCTGGGTTGGTACTTCTGCAGCGTTATAGGACGATTTTGAAGTTAAGGAAGAAAACGAGATGGAAGATTTTTTTTCACCGTACCCTAAAAATATTGACGTGTTAGAGATCCACAGGTTAATTTATCTCTCTCACACACACTATCTGTGTTCTTCATGTGCAGGCACTTTCTGCTGGTGGATGGAGCAGAGGTGTATGTGTACTCGTATGAGGGCCGTTTGGTGTCATCTCCCAAGAGTCTCGGCATGAGAATGGACATCCTGAACTCTCAGTCCATCTCGCTGAGCAACGACACCATCGCCATACGAGACACCAGTGATGAACGAGGTGCTGACTTACAGCGTTCAATCATTTACATACAAGAGCTCCTCAGTTCTCTTATAGTCCTGTCAACGTCATGTGTGGATCAGCATGAGATCGAGACGGAGGGAGAATGCATGTGTGTCTGTCTGCGTGCCAAACTAGCTGTCACAGCAACGTTTATTCTGCACCACAAGCAGCGATTTTACATCAACATACTTCATACAATAATGAATACATGATAGTATATACTTTTATTGTTGTTGTTATACTTTGATCAGTCACTGTCAATCTCTGATCAGCCTGTGTCTTTCTTCTCTCCTCCAGTCGTCTTTCTGTTTGAGGCTCAGACTGGAAAAGCCATTGGTGACGGCAAACCTTTGATCCACAAGGTAAACACACACAAACATCCACATGTGCAGCAGAAAGTGTAATCTTTGTCCAGCGTTGCTGTCTCCAGTAGTTTATAGTTGTTGTGTCTCTGAATCAGTGGTCCAGGACAGTGCTGCCACCCTGTGGACCGACTGATTAGTGTAAATAATGCATACAGAGTACATGCAGTTAAGTGTGTGCACACTATATGTCCAAACTATATTTCAGCTCTATAAGCAAGCTGCCTATGTAGACAGAAAACAGCTCACTAGCGTTTGGATTAAAGCTAGAACCAGAATTAAGTTATTTAGCTGAAATGTGTACTACATTTTCTCAAGCAACACAAATATTTAGCTTTTTTGTAATGTTAATTAGTGATATTTTAGGAGCTTTATATAAATAGGGCTGTCAAGTGATTTATTTTTTTAATCTACTTAATTACATGATGTGGCAATTTATTAATCGCAAAATAATCACACATCGCTTTGAGAAATTACCCCAAAAGTCATTTCAAGTACAAAAGTACAAAAAAGAATATAAAATTGTTTGATTCAACATTGCATGAATAATAAGGTATGGGTAATGTAAAAAGGTGTTGGTTTTTAAATATTATTATTGAAATATAAAATGATTTAAAAAATAAAAATGCTACTCGAAACATAATAGTAAAAGAAACAGTAGGTGGTTCAATGAGTGAGCTGTCTCAACGAGTGAGTCATTGAATTATTAATTCAACTGTTTTTCGTTCAGTTGATACATTCATTCGACTGTCTCTATGAATAAGTCACTGAATCATTTGATTGATTATTCATAAATGTGGATTCATTCAGTATCAGAACATTTTGATTGTGAAATTGAGCAAAAACAGACAATATTGTGTCTATATAACAAAATATTGTAAAAAAAAATCTCATTTGCACTTGTGCAAATATTGGGGAAAAGCAACGCTCTTGCTGGTGTGATATTGCTAAACTATATCATATGGTGTAAATATAAGAGGAAGAGCATATTTTGTGCTCATTTGTTGAAATTTAGGCTCATATAACTGCATTCTAATAGACTCCATCACGCAGTCATGTTCATCAGATACTGCATCAGTGATGATGGAAAGGACTGGATGCATTATTAAATTGTGCTAAATGAACACATGAAATAAACCGCTCTCATAAACAGTGATGTCAAAGGGTTGGTGATGTTATGGCGGTACATTAAGCAGCGTATCTCCTCTCATTATGTCTGTTTAGATAGAGGTGGTGTTTATCGCTCTGGATCAGTGTGGCTCGCCTAATGACAGGAGGATCGCACTGATCGATAAGAACCGTGACCTCTACCTGACCTCTGTGAGAAAGCTGGGCCGAGCGCACAGCATCCATAAGATCGGTGAGAATACGGTCACACTGAATTCGGTTTATGCGTCTGTGATAGATTGAATTGATTCTGTGTGATTGTTCCTCAGGGTCGATGGTTGACACTATGGCCTGGAACGATACAGCTAACATCCTGTGTGGAATACAGGACAACAAGTTCACGGTTTGGTATTACCCTAGTGTGGTGTTTATGGACAAAGACCTGCTGCCCAAAACCATCTTCACCAAAGACAGCAGGTAAACACATACACCAGCTCACTTCACTGTGAAAGATGCACTGTCTGAAGATGTTCATGGACAAATAACATAACCATCAGCCACTGGTGATTTGTACATTGCTAGGAGCTGTATATATGTCACCCTGGAGCCCAAAACCAGTCTTAAGTAGCACAGGTGTATTTGTAGCAATAGCCAAAAATACATTGTATGGGTCCAAATTATACATTTTTCTTTTATGCCAAAAATCATTAGGATATTAAGTAAAAACCATGTTCCATGAAGACATTTAGTACATTTTGTACTGTAAATATATCAAAACTTGATTTTTGCTTAGTAGTGTGCATTGCAACTTGAACTTTTTTTGGGGGATTTTTTTTGTACCCTCAGATTCCATATTTTTATAGTTGTATCTTGTGTCCAGTGACACTGAGTTACAGACACTATTATTGCTGAACAGCAGAAGAACAAAATGCAGTTTGCACATGTACTGTGAGTGACATTTGATGGATCATGTGTCCTGCAGTGAGTTCAGTCGTCCGCCTCAGATGGTGAGCTATGTGGGCACTCAGGTGACAGTCAGACGGGTGGACGGCTCTCTGGTGTGCACCGCCGTGTCGCCGTACCCCACCTTACTACATGAGTACACTGGCAGTGGCCGCTGGGAGGATGCACTCCGCATCTGCCGCTTCGCTAAGGTCAGTGCATCAGACGCACAGACAAACACTTTGAGTATGAATAATCAAGCTGACAATGACCAGGTTATATACCTTTGTTACGGTTATTATTCTAGAAAAAAAAAATCACAAACAACCAGATGAACCAAGAACATTTCGCAGCATACGAAAAAAAAACCCACTGTGTAATAAAACACTGAAGACAACACATTAACGGACTTGAATAAATGAATGCCACATATTCATATTCTTTCTAGTAATCGTATAGTGTTGATTGCAGGTCAATCAACACTATACGTTTTTGCTTGATTGTGAGGACCAAATGTCTCCACAATAATAGTAAAACCTGAAATTTTTGCAGGAGGAAAAAAAACCCCAAAATGTTTATATGAAAGTGTTTATAGTGAAAGTGTAACAATGCAAACAGGTTTTCTGTAAGGGGCAGGTTTAGGGGATAGAAAATACCGTTTTACCAGTATAAAAAAAGTTCATGGAAAGTCCCCACAATTCAGAGAATGTCACTGTGTGTGTGTGCGTGTGTGTGTGTGTGTGTGTGTGTGTGTTATTTGTGTTAATGTCTGTCTGATGGTTGTCATTTCTCCTCCTTTCTCTGTGCTCCTGAGGAGGAGGTATGTGTCTATGTCTCTGTACCTGTTGTTATTCTCTTCCTTTCTTTTCTCCATTGTGATGTATGACACCAGTAGAGGGCAGCGGTTAGATAACTCCTCCACCAATAAAACTTCAGAAATGAGAATGAGAAAGAGCTTTATTGCCAAGTATGTATTAGGATAGAGGTGGTAACAAATAAATATAAGGTTATTGAACAGTGGGGGGAAGATTTAACTGTTCATAAGGTGGATTGCCTGGGGGAAGAAACTGTTCTTGTGCCTGGCTGTCCTGGTATTTGGGGCACCGGCCAGATGGCAAAAGTTCAAAGAGGGGATGGCTTGGATGTGAGGGATCCAAAGTGATTTTCTGAGCTCTTTCCTCACTCTGGATGTATACAGTTCTTGAAGGGTGGGCGGAGGAGCACCAATATTCCTCTCTGCATTCTGAACTGTTCTCTGTAATCTTCTGATGTCTGATTTTGTAGCTGAGCCAAACCAGATAGTTATTGATGTGCATAGAACAGACTCAATGATGGCTGAGTAGAACTGTTTCAGCAATTCTAGTGGTAGGTTGAACTTCCTCAGCTGGCAAAGGAAGTACAACCTTTGTTGGGCCTTCCTTTTTTTTTACAATGGAGTCAATGTGAGTGTCCCACTTCAGGGGCTGGTTTCACCAGCTGGACGTACACCCGGTTGTAAGAATGCGCTTTAAGTCATGCGTAGAATTAATACCCGTTGCACCATCTAGGCGTAGTGCGATGTCTGAGACAAAATCTTGCGCCTAGTCAAAGGTAGGCGTAAAGTGAATGATTTGCTCGGACATTTTTATTACTATTTTTTTTTAGGATTCATGTCTGTTTATTAATTATTACTGCAGACGTGAATGTCAATCGCGAAACTCTGTGTAGGCTGCCGACAGTAGGTAATTGACCTAATACGAATAAATGTACAGCATGTAATATGCAGTACAAATATTACTTATTATCTGCGATTATTAAAAGAAACTGTACCATTCGACATGCTTGGGTGGAAGAACATATATGGAAATAGTTCACGTCTTTAAGTCCATTAATTATTTGTAGCGCGCCTGCCATCATCACATTGTTCTTTGTAACTTTTATTCAGAAATAAAGTTTCGGCATTCAAATTCTGTATAACTGTGTAAACTATAAATGTGGATTTTTTTAGCCACAGAAGGACGACAGTAAAATACGTGAGCAATACGTAAAGTCACATTTAGCTTTTTCAGGAAATACATTCATTGTACGCAAACTTTTTTTAGCTAGAAAAAAATAACTCTATAGAGAGAAGCATTGTATTACGTTCGTTATATTTTACTTAACCCTGTAGCCTTCATTTTTAATGTTTGTTTAATGAAATCTGTCATGGAAATGTGCAGGGAGACTTCAACTATAAAAAAAAGTGGACTTGTAGGAATGTTTACTCAACGAAATCATGGCACGGTGGCTTGGCTTGTTATGATATCTTGAGCAATTCAGTTTTGTATTAGTAGTTGTAGAAATTCCTGCATGAATGTTGTCTCAGCTATCACTGCAGGAGAATGTGTCAGCGTGGACGCGCATCGTCTACTCCGGGCGTAGTTGTGCCTGATTGTAGTTTTAGTTGGTGCAACAGGTGTAAATATTTATCGTAAAGCTGGACGTTGCTAAGTCCTGCGTAGGGCTTACACCCAGCTTTTTTACATCTAGCTGGTGCAACCGGCCCTGGTCCTGGGAGATGAACTGGGAGACAGGAACTTGAATATCACCCACAGTGCTATCCATGATGGTGAGTGGGGAAAGTACAATGACTTCCTCCTGAAGTCCACTATCATCTCTACAGTTTTGAGCGTGTTGAGCTCCAGGTTGTTATGACTGCACCAGACAGCCAGCTCTTTAACCTCCTGTCTGTAGGCAGACTCGTCACCATCCTGAATTAGGCTGATGAATGTGGTGTCATCTGCAAAATTCAGGAGCTTGACAGAGGAGTCTTTAGTGGTGCAATCGTTGGTGTAGATGGAGAAGAGCAGTGGTGAGAGAACACAAGTGCCAGTGTTGGTGGTGCGGCTACTTGACATGAATTTCCCCAGCCTCACCAGCTGTTGCCTATCTGTCAGAAAGCTGGTGATCCATTTACAGATAGGGCTAGGAACAGAGAGCTGGTTTAGTTTGGTTTGGAGGAGTGTAGGATTGATGGTGTTGAAGGCCGAACTGAAGTCCACAAACAGGATCCTCACATAAGTCCCTGGTCTGTCCAGATGTTGCAGGATGTAATGTAATCCCATGTTGACTGCATCATCGATGAACCTGTTTGCTCGGTAAGCAAACTGCAGAGGGTCCAGTAAGGGTTCAGTGATGTCCTTCAGATAAGCCAGAACTAGTTATTTAAACGACTTCATGACCACAGATGTTAGCGCCACAGTTTCTTTGGAACTGGAATGATGGTGGAGCATTTGAAGCAGACAGGGACTTCACACAACTCCAGAGGCCTGTTGAAGATCTGTGAAAAGATGGGGGCCAGCTTGTCAGCGCAGGTTTTCAGACAGGGATACTCTGCGCTTACACTAGTGCTGGAGGGACAGTGGTTCTGTATCACAAAATAATAGAGCCACATCGTAATGAAGAGAAAACTAAAA
Organism: Cirrhinus molitorella; assembly: GCA_033026305.1. Taxonomy (NCBI): domain Eukaryota; kingdom Metazoa; phylum Chordata; class Actinopteri; order Cypriniformes; family Cyprinidae; genus Cirrhinus; species Cirrhinus molitorella. The sequence continues at coordinate 30,899,988 of CM065134.1, read as the reverse complement.
TAAACTGGTGACACGTCTCAATAAAGTTACATTTGTTAACATTAGTTATGAATTAGGTTGATGCACATTCTAGAATTTTGTCTTGGCATTGTAGATTAGTCAGTTATTTACTATGTACCTGATGATAGATGAGGGTAATGACTTTGACCAATAGCTGCATGAAGTGCAGTTACCGTTAATCAGCACTTTATTAATAACAGTATGATTAGACATAAAATGTCATTGTTCTCTCTTACAGGATCAGACGCTCTGGTCGTGTTTGGCCGGTCTGGCGATGGCCAATAAGGAGCTGAGCACAGCAGAAGTGGCGTACGCAGCTATAGGAGAGGTGAAGCTGTACACTACTTCAGAGAGAATATCTCACATTGCAGTCTCTGTCTCTTTAACGCTCGTCTTTGTCTCTGGCAGACTGACAAAGTGCAGTACATCAACTTCATTAAAGATCTGCCGTCGAGAGACTCGTGTCTCGCTCACATCCTGCTCTTCAGTGGGCAGGTGCAGGAGGCCGAGGCCACTTTACTACAGGCCAACCTAATTTACCACGCCATCCAGATACACATCAACCTCTACAACTGGGACAGGTGTGTGTTGTCACTGAGACGCTTCCACTCCATCGCATCTGTGTGTTTCGTGCTCATGCGTGTCTCTCTGCAGGGCTCTGGAGCTGGCAGTAAAGTACAAAACTCATGTGGACACGGTGCTTGCTCACAGACAGAAGTTCCTGCAGGACTTTGGAAAACAGGAAACCAACAAGAGATTCCTGCAGTATTCTGAAGGAGTAAGACATGTTGACCTCTGTGTCTCTGTACATTGATCTGTAGCATTATTCAGACGGGATTTGTTTTTTAAAAGTCTGTGGTTGATGGGATTGAAGAGTTTGTTTGTCCTCACAGTAAAACAACCTCCTCTCTGTAGGGCTTTTACTGTTTATAGCTTATTTAATAATTTATTCATGTTTCTAACACTCCTGCTTATGTTCAGGTGGAAGTGGACTGGGAGAAAATCCAGGCTAAAATTGAAATGGAGTTTGCTAAGGAGCGGGAAAAAGCAGCCAACTCATCCGTCAGAAACAGTGTGTCCATTCGACGATAAAATCACACCTCAGGTAATTCAGATAAACTGAGGCATGGATCCCACTGAACAAGCGCTGATCTCCAACTCCTCAACACTGAACTGTGGATAACTCTGAATATTAAGAAGTGTATTATTAAGAAGATGAATTCATATCTTAGCTTCTGAAACATGCATATTAGTCTGTTACCAGGCTTCACATGTAGTTCAGCTGTTATTTTGTATTTTGTAATGAATGCATTTTTATAGTAAAAGTTTGATTTATGTTTTTTTAATAAATGCATATTTAAAATAAAACTTGCATTGGTGAGTGAATGAGCACTGTTTCCACCTAACATGCATTTTTAGTGATCCAGTCGCAAGTGGCAAGTGGTCTCTTCTGGAGCTGAAGGCTATGTAGAAATCTGCACCAGGAAAACATCCGACTTTCTACATCCCCTGCCGCTTCGAGTTTCTTCTTTTTGGTCAAGATGGATAGAAACATGCAGCCTTGCATCAACTCATGGGCCCTCAATAAGGTGACTCTGTCTTGTTCCTCTTGATCTTGCTGTCCTGAAATTACTCTGAGCAGCAGCAGTGTTCACCAGCCTGGACTTGTGCAATTTCTTATCAATCTGGTTTCTCGAGATACAACATTAGCCCTGAGGGAGTACAGATGGACCAGGGGAAGGTCAAAGCGATAGAATTCTGGCCAGTACCTTCAACCAACAAGGATCTCCAGTGGTTCCTTGGTTTCACAAACTACCATTGGTTTACACAAAATTACAGCCTGATCACAGTTCCACTCACCTTACTTCTCCAGTCCAAGACCAAGTCTCTGTCCTGGAACACCCAAGTAATCCCATTGCAACATCTAAAAAAGGCCTTCAAAAGTGGTCTTATCCTCATACCTTCTGATCATAACCTATCCATCATTGCTGAGGTCAATACAGTTACTTCCAGCATTGGAGCAATTATCTAAGAGACACAGAACACCACCATGTGCCTTTTTACCTTTTAGAAGTTGTCCCTGGTGGAGCAGATTTATGACATTGGCAACCAGGCCCATTGTCTGAAACCTCATCAAGCCTGGTAGGCCTAGTTTTTCACCCGTTTTGACATCTGTCATTTCGTTCAAGGTCCAAGAATGCCAAGGTCCACTCCTGTCTTTACTCTCCTGAGTCAGTCAGCTCAGAGCCTTAAACTGTCTTCTCTCCCACCATGAGAGTCAGTCTAGTCCATTGGGTCCTGAATGATCAGGCACAAAAACACAACCAACACAAACCCAGGATGTCAGAGGAACATATTTATGTGCCATCCTCTACACACTCTTGGATTCTGTCTACTCTTTCCTGGGCTCTGGCCACCCTGGCAAAAAAAAAAAAAAACCTCTCGCACCTGCAAAACTTGTATTGATGGCTCTGTGTGGCCCAGAAAGTTCAGTGCTTCATCCAAGGATATCCTGACTGCACTATCTCCATATCACCTCACTAACATCCAGCAAGTAAGCTCCTTCCCCCTGCTGTCCCTCACTGCCCTTGGTCACACTAAGGGGTGGGATTCATCACAGACCTCCCGGCATTTGTGTCCTGTTTGTGGCTGGCCTTCTCCAAAGCCTGTCATCTGGTGCTGATAAAGAGACCACAGAAGTGTTATTCCATCAATCGTCTGGAATTTTGGCTTCCTGGAAGACATGATTATCTGACCGCGGTCCTTATTATGTCTGGTTCGGTTCATCTCCAGGGTCTGAAAGTCTTTTGTCCTAGTTGTGTCCGTAAGTTCTTCCTCCAGCTATCGTCCTCAATCTAACAAGTAAACGGAATGCATGATTCAGGACATTGTCCTTCTCTGCGTCTGCTCCTGGATGATGGATGGATGTGGATCTGTGCAGTCCACAAGATCCTGGACTCCCAAAATCAACAAAAAAAAAAATATTAAAGAAATAGGCATGTAATACTGTGGAAAAGTGTGAGTGAAGAGGGTGGGAAGAGGGGAGAAAACAACCAATAAAACACAGACCTACAACACAGACAAATGACTAGTTTCTGCCATGAAACTCTAGATGTCGCAGGCTGACAGATTGTTAATGTAACTAATGATATACACAGAAAGCACAAGCTGATGAAGCTGAAGAGCTTCTCTGAAACCCTCCACCTTCCCCAGCTCCACCTGTATAGATCTGCTAGGTGTTATTTTATATGCTATTTGTGAAGCAGCAACGTCTTAAACACTGACAGTACTGTATCGCCATGTGCTTTGGCAGTAGCAAGTTCCTGTACTTGCTTGCAGCAGCAGTAGCTGAATCAACTCAAATTGTCACTTAGTACAAATTAACATTTCAAGTGGACTAAACTTTTTTTCCAAGGCAAATTATTTTGTTACCTCAACAAATTGTTTTTTCACTGTATTCCGCCAAGACCAAATACATTAACATTGTCATATCCATTACAATTCTAATCTTTTCCAAGAGTTGTCATGAAATTAATAATGAAATATTAGCAGAGAAAAATAGAAAAAAAGAAAAAACGAACAACGAAGATGTGGGCCACCTTGATAATATAAAAAAAATATATATATATATATATTAATGATAATGAACTCTCAAGGAATCTTATCATTAGAGACTAACATTTTTCATGAACAAACCAAATATGTTTTGTTAAATTATTATTTGAAATAAGCAGAGATATTGGTCTATGTGAAAAATGAAGAACATTTGAAATTTATTTTAATGTTTTTCCGTTTACCAGCACTGCAGTGCTAGAATAAAATGACACACATCAGTTTAAAAAAGAAAGAATAAACGCATTGTTAATTTTTGTTTAGTCTTCTTTAATTTTTGGGTCTATATCCTTGTTTGCCATGTATTACTTTCAGATTTACAATTTTCAGAACCTTGAAGTTTGAAGTGTTCTGGGTGGTTTTGTAACAGTGGCAGAGCTCGCATCAGTGCTCTTTACTATCATGTGGATGAAACAGATTCTGTATTCATCAAAAAGAGTTAAATATGCAAGGAAATACAAACTCTGAATTTTATATAAATAAACTTTTATTGTTTTATTTTTACTTGGTGTCTTTGCTGCTGACCTTCAGTAATTCAATTCCAACAATACAAAAAAGTAAAATGCAGCACATCTTGTCTGTTGAGGGTGAATTAGGCTGGCCAACATTGTCTCATGACAATTTGTAACTATTTTAAGGTTTGGAAAAATTGGCAACAAATTTGTACAATCTCACATATATTCATGCGATGACCTGCCCACGCCCCACTAAGGGAGAAGCTTCATACTTACTTTTTTTTAATTACAAATTATATGTTTTACCACAATCACATCATATATATTTTTTTTCTTTCTTTGGAAATATATTTCCAAGTCTGAAGTTCACGCTGAACTTGTGGGAAGGATGAAACTGAAGGTGTAAAATATGTACTTTGTTTTTTAACCTGAAGCTAAAATCTAACTTTCAAGTTGTTCCAGATAAAATGGATTTATCTTTTCATTTGAGCAGTCCATGTCTTTCTCGCAAAATAAGACCAGAAATTAAATCAACATTGTAATCAACACTACTGTTACTAAAATCAGTTACCGACAGATTTTTGCACTGCCTAGGACTGGTAATTTTAAAATACTCACTGTAAGAGCCGAACCTGAATGTAAAAATGTCTTGAAAAGTGAACAGCTGTATAATGACACATGGGACACATTGCTGTGAATGCATTAGCTGCTTCCAGAATTAATTCAAACACAAAGAGTTACTTATAGAGTGTTTCTGGGTCCTCTAGGTGTATGCAATGTTGCTCGTCTTTGCTCCATCGCTCCTGTGTCTGAGTTCAGATTGTCTTCGTTCATCTCCATCATGATCTCCTCATATGTGGGCAGATAATTCACCTCCTCGTACGTTGGAAGCAGCAGCACCGGGGAGCTGAAATCCCCCGTGAGGGAGTCCTGGGACACGTGTCCATGCAGTAGCGACGGCTCCTCGGGTGTTTGACGGCGGGGCCGCGGACATAAGACACGCTGAATGAAATAACCCACCACGAAGAGCAACAGCAGGATCAGCAGTCCAGACAGCTTACGGAGGGTCCATTCCACATTCTCCAGGAAAGTGTGCTGAGGGAGTTGACGGATGGACGTGATGCTGCTGCTGTTTTGAGTGCAGCATCGCTGGTCTTCTTCACACTGGATCTCTGCACAGCTCCGCACAGCCTCACAGGAGAAACCCATAAACCCGGACGCAGCGCTCAGCAATGTCCTTGTTCTCATGCTTCTACAACCAAGCGAACTGGTGAAGTAGAGTCTGTTACAGTCTAACACAGAATGTCATCCAAGATAATATTTTCTTATCTTTTCACACAGCACACTGGAGAGACGATCCCGGACGAGCCCCCATCCAGATATTTGAAGATACGAGTTGTGGTGCTCACTAATTGGAAATGTGAGCAAAAACAATTACAGATCAATGTAATAAAAACACTCTCTTCCTGTCGTGAGGTAATGTCATTGTCTTTCTGTCAGTTCGCTTTAGTGTTCATCCCACCGTTGCTCATAATTCACATCCTCAGAATGGAGAAGGCGACCTCAGAAGCCACCTGATTAAAAATGCATGGCACTGTTTCTCTGTGGGTTTCAATGGACCCATTATTGCCAGAACCAACTCAAACGAAACACCCTGATGCTCTCACATGGCTGCCTTTGTTGCTTGCAAAGAAATCAACAAATGGCTTATGAGATATTTTACATTGTGCAGTTCATGTTACAGTCTAACAAGATTAGTAAGGACTGAGTAATACAGAAGCTATTGTTTTCAGGAGCTTCTTCTAATTACAGGTCAGTATCTGTGCTGCTTGCTTTTATTGTTGCTTATAAATCTGGCTATAAATCTGATTGTTTTTGTTTGTTTTTCAAATAATTTATACACTTTGGCCCATAATTATTTCTGCTGGGCACATGAATGATTCCTCAAATCATGTGTGTTGTTGGGGACAAAAAAGCAGATGAAAAATACCTTTAAATGAGAGACCCAAGCCATGCAGTACAGACAATATGGTCACAGACTAAACAAGCACACTAAACAAATACGCAACCACCTTATCTAGATGTTTTTGCTTTTGCAAGTCATTATAGTAAGGTGTAACATGGGCACGCTACTGTAATATGAGAATTGCTGATACCGCCCCAAAAATATCTCAGTGAAAATAGGCTAATGCTTTCTAGTGGATATATCTGTAGTTTATGTATTTACATTTGTGATACAGTGTGAGGTCTTAAGGAAAAGTGTGCTTTACAGAATCAGCTTTATGTGCAAATGGAGACTAAATTGTATTATGGCCTAGAAAAGGCAGAATGACTGTGCAGTATACATTTACCAAAGTTTGCTTGTAAGGCTCCAGTCGATATTCACTTCTCATAAACAGAGCTAATGTCCAATTGGTCAAATGTGATTACTGGAGCATTATGCCGTAAAATACACTGGAACAGAGTCAAGTTGGCCAGCCAGATTTATGAGGGATCATGTTTCTCACTGCAATCACTCTCATTTACTGAAATGTGATATGTGGTGTCATTACTAAAACATTGAAATAGGTTTGCTGACAGCGACTGCTGATGTACATTTCGATGGCCACTTCTTCATACTGCCTTTTAGTGTACTAATGAACAAATCATAATAGATAATGGTTTTTCATACTTCTGTTCTTCATAGACAGTGTCACTGTCTGTGTGACTGTGTCATATTCAAATTCGCAGTACATCCATGAGTATGAGTTATCATACTTTGACTGTACTTTGTTTTCTAGCAGTAGTAGTGGTGTAAGCAAAGTTTAGCTTGTAGGAAATTATTTAATAGTAGCTACGCTAGCTAAATATGAAATAAGGCAACCAAATTGATTAAGCTGAGAAAAGAAAAGGAGTTTTGATTTACATGGAAGAAACAAGGCTCTGAGCCTTCCAAGCAAGGGTGGGATTGAGTATTTTTTCAGTGATGCATTGCAGATGGGTGCAGTAATGGCTGTGTATTTCAGTCTAAAATAGTTAATAGTTTAAACACTAACTAAATAGTTAAGTTCTAACTGAACTCATTTATTTCAGTTAGAACTAGATTAAGTCTAAATGCCATTAAGTCTAATCATTTTCCTCTTTGCGTAGTGCTTATGCTTCTGCACGTCGAGAATGTGAAGCCTATTCCGCTCGACTCGCTGCTGCTGGTGTTCAAAATGTTTAAAAAAATTGATAGTGGTGCGCAAAAAAGGAGGAATAAAATTGTGATAAAATTGTGATAAAAACGTCAGTAATATTCCGGGGCACAGTGAAATATTGGCGCCGGCGCTGCCGCCAGCTCTTACATCAGATATCTGGTCAGACTGCAGGGAAAAATGACATCTACAGTACTGACCCAGGATGCTGGCCTGCTGCAATTGACTCACAAGGACAAAATTATTGGATCGGAAATGGACCAGTGCCATGTCAGAATCGCAGTTGTGATTTTGCAGACGAGATTGTACATTTTAAAGCATTCTGCAAAAACGAAAAGACAGCATCAGCCAGAGAATTGTTTCGAGAAATAAGAGCAAGGGGACGTTCAAAATGTTTTTCCTAATGTGGACATAGCCTTGAGAATATATCTTACCTTGCCAGTAACAAATGCGTCAGGAGAGCGCTCCTTATCAAAGTTATCTTTTATCAAGTCTCGTTTGCGGTCATCAATGGGGCAAGAAAGACTGAGCCATTTAACACGGATGTCCCTGGAATGCGACATGGTTAGAAGCATGGATTTTAACGATATCATCAGGGATTTCTGTTTAGCTAAAGTTCGAAAGAAGACTTATTAAAGGTAAAACCCTATTTAAAATATTTTGTAAAGTAGGCCTCCTCAGTTAGGAAGTATATGATTGAAAATGTTTTTGCTGATTTTTGGCATCCTGTTTGTTTGAAGTTCATATCTGGTATTAAGGCATTTATGTTATTAATGTGTTAAATAGTCTGTAAAATTTAGTATGTACACTTATACTTTCTATATAAAATAGAAATTAAATAAAGTAATTAAAAATTAAATTAAATTAATAGAAAATATATAAAATAATTAGAAAATTAAATATAATCAAATATAAAATTGAAATCAAATAGTAGGAAATTAGATAAAGAAAAAAAATCTTGTGGTATAAAGACACTTTGGTGCAGCAATAAAATAATGGGGGCCCTTGGGTTTGCTATAGCCCCAGGGCCCAATGTGTTCTTAATTCGGCGCTGCCAGCGAATCACTGTTTAGGGCTATAGTTGTTAATGACACTACATTTTCCAAACACATTTTCACTTATCGATTTTTCTGAAATTGTCTGTAAAGCTTTTTATGGAGACTTTTAGCCTATTTTTATTAATGTGGTATCATGTTTCAGATTTTCCTGTGAATCAGGACTGCAGCTGCAATTTCAAATTGTTTAAGGAGTTGAAATGTCCATCAACAGGGTTTGGCGGATTAATAGGAGAATGATACATGGATACATGGAAGATGGGATGAATTCTCCTGTAGGCTGGAGGAAGTTCGAGGCGGACTGCCACTGGGCTAAGAATCTGTGACAGTGAACGGACCTATTAATTTAGGAGCTAATTTACTACACACAGAACAGAATATTTTTACTAGAAAGCCACACTTTTTGACTGACGACGTAGACAGGAGGCTTTGACCGGTGGCAATTGGCCTGAGTGTCCCCCCCCCATCAGTTTTCCGGGTGTGGCGGCACCTCTTGACCATGACTTCGGATTCCAGACTCTGAAAAATGGGTGGCTAAGCTACACTCAGATGGAGAGAGGCAGACAAAGAGGCCCAGTACCCGACAAAATTCTCTCCAAAATTTGGGAACAAATTGGGAATCCCTGTCAGAAACCACATGTCTGGAGGCCATGAATGCGAAAGACATGGTCAATGACAGCAACCACAATCTCCCTCACAGAAGGTAATTTGGGCAGGGGAATAAAGTGAGTTACCTTTGAGAACTGGTCCACCATGCTCAAAACAACCATGTAAACCTGGCGTGGGGGTAGGGCAGAAACTAAATGTAGCGCTATGTGGGACCAAGGTCTCGAAGAGACAGACAGTGGTTGAAGAAGACCCTCCGGGGGAAGATTGGAAGTCTTACAACTAGCACTGACCGAGCAGGCCAAAACAAAATCCCAGATGTCACAAGCCATATATGACTACCAACCATTGTTTGACTAAAGTGGTACAGTTAACCCCCGGATGACAGTAGATGACCTTGGAACAGTGGCTCCAGCGGATGACATCTAAAACCCTCAGGCACAAACAATCAACCTGGTGGGCATCTGGATGGAGGCGTTACCCTTGTAAGGCCGTGAGGACCTTAGACTCAAACTCCCAAGACAAGAAGTCTCTCAAGTAAAATAAACTCAGGATTGGTCTGTTGATCAAAGCGGTCAAAAACGCGGGACAAGGCATCGGTTTAGTGTTTTTGGAGCTTGGACGCTATGAGATGGAAAAATTTAAACAACCAAAAAAGAACCCACCGAGCCTGCCTGGAGTTGAGACATTTAGCTGACCTGATGTATTCAAGGTTCTTGTGATCAGTCTAGACAATAAAAGCACCCCTGAGCCCTGCAACCATTGATGCCACTCCTCCAAGGCTAACTTAATCATGAACTCTGTATTACCAATGTGATAGTTATGTTCAGCGAGAGACAAATGATGACAAAAAAGCATGCAAGGATGCATCTTGTCGTCCGCAAAGGAACGCTGGGATAGAACCGCACCAACCCCCACCTCTGAAGCGTCGACCTCCCCCACAAACTGGTGTGAAGGATCAGGAGCAATGAGAATGGGAGCTGAAAGAAAGCGGCTCTTGAGATTGGTGAATGCAGCATGAGCTGCACCAGAGGTCAAGGCAGTCAGAGGGGCGGCTAGTTGGCTGAAAGTTGCAAATAAAATGCCAGTAAAAATTGGCAAACCCCAGAAACCTCTGCAGGGCCTTGCAGGAATCAGGAGTTGGCCAGTCTACCACAACCTTAATCTTGTCGGGTCCATATGCACCCCCTTGTACTATGAACCCCAAAAACAGGATTGACTGTGCATGGAAAACGCATTTCTCCACCTTGACAAAAAACCTATTCTCTAGCAGCCTCAGCAGCCCTCGCCTGATGTTCCTGGAGAGAGGAGGAAACATCAATATGTCATCCAGGTAGACACATATGAACTGTTCTACCATCTTTCTCAACACATCATTGATGAGGGCTTGGAATGAGTTGGACAGGCTGAAGGGCTTAACCCGATATTCAAAGTGCCCCCTGGGGGTATTGAAGGCAGTTTTCTACTGTCCTCCTGCCTTATACAAACCGAATGGTAGGCGTTCCGCAGGTCCAGTTTGGTGAAGAAAGATGCCCCCTGCAACTATTTTGAAAGCTGAAGACAACAACAAGGGATAAGAATTCCTTACTGTGATGCTATTCAACCCCCGATAATCAATACATGGCCACAGAGATCCATCCTTTTTCTCCACAAAAAGAACCCGGCACCTGCAGAGGAAGAGGAAGGACGGATGAGCCCAGCTGCCAAAAAATCAGAAATATCATTCTCCATGGCTTCCCTCTCAGGAGCAGTGAGCAAGTAAAGCTATGGCACAGTCATAGGGATGGTGCGGTACTCTTTGGGCACATTAGACAGATCCATCAGCTCCTTCTGGAAGACAGAACTAGACACAGACAAACACGCAGACACAAGACAAACAGCGTGACCATGTTCACTCCAAGATAAAACAATATTAGAGTGCCAGTTAATATGAGGATTATGGAGCGCAACCAGAGGTGGCTGAGGACAACTGGAGCAAGCGGAGAGTCAACAAGTAGGAAATGTATTTCTTCCCAGTGTGATGAGAGTCAGCAGACCGGTAGTGTTCGTGATGTTAGGGAAAGTTTGACCATTAAGGGCAGTGAGCGAAATTGGTTGGTTAAGGGTGGACACAGAGTGAAATTACCTTCGGCTCCAGAGTCCACGAGGGCTAGACAAGAATGAAGATCAATTTCCCACTGCAGCCATACCGGGAGGAGAGTGGAGGAAGAGGTTTTACCCACAGACGTCCCACCCGACAATAACCTCCGATCTGCCGGGTATGGGTTTTTAACGGACAGAGGAAAAATGTCCAGCCACTCCACAGTACAAACATAAACCTCTTGTCCAATGACGATCCTTCTCCTCCCGGAATAACCAAGATCTGTCCACCTGCATGGGTTCAGGATCGTGTGCTGACCTCATTGCTGGAGAAAAGAGCATGGAGCTATGTAGAAACCGGAGCTGCACGTAACACACATAGCTCTTGTTGCTGTAAGCATGTGTCCAGATGAATGGCCAGAGCAATAAGACCATCCAGGTATGTGGGGAGTTCAAGTGTTAAGATCTCTTTCTGGATGTGGTCAGCAGAACCAAGCGGGAACATATCCCACTGCGCTTCCTTGTTCCACTTGCACCTGGCCGCCAAGGTGCGAAATTCGATGGAATAATCGGAGACAGTGTGATCACCTTGATGTAGGTCAGCCAGCATCTGAGCCGCTTCTCATCTGCTTACAGCTCGGTCGAAAATCCTCTTCATCTCCTCTGCCAGTGCTTGAAACGAGGAACAGCACGGATGTTGGTTCTCCCCACAAAGCTGACAGCAGCATCAACACCAGAGCCACCTTAGACATCTCATTGGAAAAGTCTGGGGTTGGAGAGAGAAAAACATTGAGCATTTGGTTAAAAAGGCAGCAATGTGGAGCTTGCACAGTGGGTGATGTTGCAGGATCAGGCCTCACCGCACGACCAGTAGCCAACATCTGCTCCTCTTGTCTGTCTAAATGTGTGGCGCTGTTAGACAGGAATTCACTGACATCAGAGGCATTCGCTGAATCCATAGAAGGTCAGATCAGGAAAAACAAGATAGATTCAAGTGCAAATTCAGATGATTTTATTGACAATAATCCAAGCAAGCAAAGTCACTGAAAGTAGATGGTCATGGGTGCAGAGGTGGCATTCTTCCCTGGTAGCACTAGGCTGCAATGGGTAGTAGTCCATATAAGTCCAAACGAGAGACAACAGGTGGCAAATAGTCCAGAAATCCAAAGGCAGAAATCGACAAAAGAGCAGGAACCAGGATCAGAGCAAACCACAAGCACTGCACAGAGAGCACGTATGAGGAAACTGAGGAAACACTGAGGCTTAAATAGGGTAGTTATTGTGCCCCAGCTAAAGCTAGTGAGCTCATCAACGGTAGTAAACAGAACGGCCAGAAGAGGCCGATGAACTTATGAACCGTGACAGGCTTATATTTAGTGAGCATATCTGTAATGTTTTTAGGTCATAGGCCATGATTTATTAACGAGTAAACGTACTTCAAAATCAATCCGTAATATAACTGGAAGTCAGTGTAAGGATCTGAGCACTGGTGTGATTTTCTGGTTCTAGTCAAAATCCTGGCAGCAGTGTTCTGTACGAGCTGCAGCTGTCTAATGGTCTTCTTGGGAAGGCTGGTGAGGAGAACAAACTCAGGAACAAACTCAGGAATGTCGCTCTGTGGAACGAACTCAGGAACTTCGCCGAGTGACTTCTGGTAGGGTGTTCTGCACTTCCGTTTATTATTTTGTTATGAACAAGAGACTGTTACTGATAATGGGTAACTGGGAGGGTTAAATGGGAGGGTCTCGTAAAAACTGCTGTTAAAGGCTGTCACAACAGTTTCAGAAAACTAAAACACCTTATTGAAAATGACTGTTAAGATCACAAGCCAACAAAAAGAGCTGATTGTAAATCCCCTAAACCATTTAAATTGCACAGGATACCAGCTGACAACGAGGGCAAAAAACAATGGCTTACTGCACTTGTTTGAAAAAGAAAAAAAACACTTTGTGATATATGTGGATGTTCATTTCACTTTGTGAACAAACAACCGACAACGGAAAATCCATATCCCAAACTTTGGCTGGGATATGATCCTCCATCAAGAAAGAAGTGACAAAGACACACTTCTCCGGATGACTGATACTATTATTTACAAAGCTAATGTGCTACAAATTAATCGAAATGTGTCTTATAATACAGTGTTTTCAGGTCTTCTGATGTGTGCTTGAATGTCTTTAAGAAACTAGTTTTCTTCAGGACTCATGTATGCTACTGTAACATTGTACCATTGTGATACATTGTCTTCTTTTTCTGATTCAAATCAGACACAACCACAACTTTAATGAAGTCTGATTCACTAATATATACTCTTTAGCATTGATGGTTTAAGTAATCCACTCTAATTCACAATGTGCACACAATGTGATACATTCAAGCCCCTACCGTGATAAATGACTCTCACTCAAAACTGTTCACTGGGCTTCCACTTCACACATTTCATACACTGTACTGCGTCCACATGCGAATGTGTCTTTCCAGACTGAAGTTGAACAGCAAATCTTGCTCACACTAATAAAGCTGAAATTAAACCTTTTGATAGAAGATCTAGCCATGCCATTTAGTATATCAGTGAGTCAACTGAGCGGGATCATTCTTTTTCGATTGACAGCATGGCTGCAGTCATGAAAGGTCTGATACCATAGCATAGGCATTTAAGCATCATTATACCCATGTTACCTGTATTCTAGACTGCAGTGAGAGTGAAATCCAAAAACCTAAGAACCTAAACTGAAGGTCTAAATCATACAGCAGCTACTATGCTCACAATCTCACAACAAATATTTAGTTGCTATTGCAAATGCGGCCCTGTAGCAACAAATTCATCACTTTGTGTTACTTGAATACCTTAAGCCAGGAGATGAAGTGATGGTGGATAGGGTTTTTGATAAGAGACTTGTATGAAAGACAGTTCAACTTGATAATTCCTCAATTCGCCAACAGAGCACAACTGACAGAAGAAAAGGTCATGTGCAGTTGCAGGATTGCAAATGTAAAGATACATGTTGAACGTGCAATTAGGAGACAAAGTATACTAGGTGTTATCACAAACCTTGCCTTAATGCCAAAGATAGATTAAATTCTGGTAATATGTGCTGCTTTAGTAAATTTGGATGACAACCTGATTCTGGCCACTGCATTCTGCACGTTTCAAAAAAAAAAAAAAATAAATAAAAAAAACACGTCACGTCTAGCCACAGTGTATTTCTAATTTTAAATACCCACTATCCACAACACAGCAGCCACATGGCTACATGTCCTACCAGTGCCAGCTATGCAGGAGCATCCAGCTGTCTCCACTACTTTGTTATTTTGTAACAGAACCCTCGCAATATGATTGGGTTTATTTATAGACTGACTCGGCTCTACCTCTACTTTTAGGAATGTGAACTGTTGATGATTATGACAAAGTATTCATCCAGTTTTATTAATGTGTAAGTAATTATATGCTTCCATGCTTTCATAAATTCTAAGCTCCTCGCCATCTACATCCTTAGACAAAACAAGATAATTGGTCATGTCAACATATGTGACTGCTGGCCAGAGTTTCATATCATTAACCCAGGAGGGGATGCTCGTCAATTTCATAGGATGAGGAACAGACACTTAGCCGGTGTGTATTGCTCATCTAGTTTACTGTCCTCAGGAGCCTTGGTCTGCCCAAAACTGCTTCTCTGGTTCAATTACTGTGATGGGATTATTGAGTTGAAGTAGTTCGGATAAATGTACTTCACCACACAAATTAGTAATACACTTGCTGATAACTGAGAAGCTGCTGCGCACCATCAACGGTCTAACATGAATCCAAAAAATAAGACTGATTGCACCTTGGATAACAGCTTCTCAGCCAAAGCGATCCATAAAGCAGTGTTTTATAGTAATATAGCACTCTTAAATCTCATGGCCATTTTATTTTCAGATTTTATTTACGTATTTGTAGCATTTGATAAGAGACTTGTATGAAAGACAATTCATATCAATACATTTCATATTGCAATTTATTTGTAGCATTCATATTCATTGATCTCCTATCTGCAGTTTGTCTGGATCCATTTATAATGAATGAGGCCGGGCTATTGTCTTATTTTTATTGATCAATGTAAACATAATTCAGATGATTTATTAATAGGTTTGTGACTAAATGTATTTTTAAGTAGCTCTGGCACTGAAACAAGCACATATGCTGCTCTATAATTGCAAGGGGAATATTATATTTATATTATATTTATATTTACCTGCATTCTGGAAGAAGAGACACATTGTCTACACTTTTTCATTGCTAAAGTTCAGTTATTTTTTGCAGCTAATCTTATTGCATATGTATTTGTTTTTCTTTCAGACAGAGGACAGTATTTAAACAGTAAGTAAATATGGGCATCAGTGTTGGGATCTTGGCATCCATGTTTTGCACTTGTCTCTTGTGTTGAGGCATCTTTTTCTTGACTGTGTTCCAGGTTTTAATTTGGTACCCATTTTATGGGTTTTGCTCTTTCTATGTTGCTTTGTTTTCAAGCCTTGTTAACTGAAGTCTGGGCCTTGTTTGCATGCTTTTTTTCTCATATCATTCATTATTTTTGCTGTTTTTCCATTTAGAGAAAGATGTCATTTTTTGTCGGTGGCTGGGTTCTGTCCCCAAACCCTAACAGCTGCTGAATCGGTTGTATTCCTCATTTGTATGTTGCTTGAGATAAAAGCGTCGGTAACACTTTAATTTAAGGTGTCCATAATACAGAGTAATTACTTAACCCATTTGTGCCCAATTTTTTCTGAATGGTTTCATGCATATAGTTGTGTTAACAGTGTTCTATGTGAACATATTCGGGATTTATTTTCCCCAGGTTTTTGTTTTTTTTTCTTGAAAATTGTGTTTGAATGTGCGGCAACTATAGTTGCCAGTGGGCAAATATGTTGTATGCACCCCTTCAATGTCAAATTTGAATTGGAGGAGATCATTTGGCATCTGACTCAAAATAACTGCTGATAACTAAAACCAGTCTAAGCTTGTTGGCTGGTCTTAGCTGGTTTAAGCTGGAAGTAGCTGGTTTTGGCTGGTTTCCCAGCCTGGCTAGACTGGTCAGGCTGGTTTTAGCTGGCTGTTCAAGCTGGTCTCCCAGCCAGACCAGCTAAGGAAGTGACCAAGTGACCAAAACCCCTCTAAAACAGCCTGCTGACCAGCTAAGACCAGGCTGGATGACCAGGCAAAACCAGCCTAAGATGGTTGGCTGGTTAAAGCTGAAAATAATTGGTTTTAGCTGGTTTCCCAGCCTGGCTAGGCTGGTCAGGCTGGTTTTAGCTGGTTGTTCCAGCTGGTCTCCCAGCCTGACCAGCTAAGAAAGTGACGAAGTGACCAAAACCCCTCTAAAACCAGCTACTTCCAGCTTAAACCAGCTAAGACCAGCTAAAACCAGCCTAAGCTGGTTGGCTGGTCTTAGCTGGTTTAACCTGGACCCTTTCTCTTCACACACTGCCCTTCCTTCACAGAACCCGAGCACGTTGAGGACACCAGATCCCCAGTTTATTTTGGACACCTATGTTTTTCCCCCTTTTGGACACTTTATTTGTTATTTGTTTAATAAAAGCCTCTCCGAGGCCTGACGCCACACCCACTGTGTCTGTCGTTTGCTCTTCCCGCCACACTGGTGGAGAATGCGGGCAGGGCAAAGCCTAGACAGTGTAGTGGGGAAATACCTGATGACATCATCCCCTCTCGCTCGCAAAAGAAGTTTGGAAAATCCCAGACTGAGACGGAGAAATGATGGAGACGGCCTCCCAGCCACAAAAGGGGTAAGTGATGTTTTATCTATTGTCACTTATCCTGTGGTTGGTTGAGGCTGTCAACTAAATCCCGTTTTTTTTCCGTCTCTGTTCCGGTGGAATTCCGAGAGGAAGAGCTGCCCGGAGAGGAATCCCTGCGCCGACCGCTGGTGCCTAGCTGTGGATGGTAGCACTTCCATGTGGGCAGCGACTGCCCCTCCTTCACAGAACCCGAGCACGTCGAGGACACCAGATCCCCTGTTTATTTCGGACACCTCTATTTTTCCCCGTTTTTTGGACACTTTATTTTGTATTTATTTAATAAAAGGCCGGACGCCACACCCGCTGTGTCTGTCGTTTGCTCCTCCCACCACATGGGTTAATCAAACTAAGGTGCAGGTAGATAAGGTGTACAGTATACACATGAAGTACACTTAATCACAATCTTAATACACTTTATTTTAAGTAGCTTATGCCTGTGTACTCTCGTTTAGAATTATATGGTATAAAGTCACAACACATATGTAGCAACATTTTGGTTACATAAGTAGCTAGCTGTGTAACAGTTTTGGTCTGTTACATATGTGTAACAATAGCTGTCTATTACATGGTAAGTACATTTAGTTTCATGTAAGTACAACATCTACTACTAAGTAGTTACTCTAAAACAATGTTATAAAAACATTGTCAGTGTTTATCCTTTTTTTTTAGCCCTTTGTCTGTCTCTGGATATTTGACAAGTGTTCATTTTTGTGCTTTGGTTTAATGCGGTTAAATATGTTCTGGCTCCACCTGCTACAGTAGCCACGCCCCAAACTCTCACTATTGGCTGTGTGGAGGTATGCAAATATATAGGCTGACAAGCAGGTAGGACATCCAATTTTATGGTCCTGAGCCTTACACAGAAGATCTTTATAGACCTTCACAGGTTCGTGGGAATATCCAGTATTTTGTTGACTGGGAGGGTTATGGCCTGAAGGAGCGTGTTAGGTCACAGCTTGAGATATTCCAGACCCAGATTTCATTAGGGAGTTCCACCACCATGGACCACAACAGATCTAGTGGAACGTCTGGAGCCATTACTGAAGGAGGAGGAGTGACTCATGTAAGGCTCCAGCATGTAATGACTCTCCCAGCCACTAGTTGGCGCTGACAAAACGTCCTTATAATGTCTCTCCCAGCCACTAGATGTCCCCAGCTGCTGCAGAATTCATTGTGTTGCTTCTTATTAGTTTATTAGCATGCTGTGTTCAATCTTAAGCCTGCTATTTATGTGTTACATTCATCAAGAAACACAGCAAGTGTTTTTGGATTCGCATTTTGTTTGTTTTGTGTTTTTTGTATTTTTCTATGGGAGTTTGGCTTCCCTTTTTTTTGTGTGTTTTTGAACTTCTGATCTCCATCTGTTGCCTGCCATCTGTAAAAGCTGAGTGGTTTTGGAGCAGTTCAGTTGAGTAGAAAAGCAGAGCTCAATCTCAGTCACATATATGCTGATCCAGATGGTGGGGGCATGCTGGCACCTGGCTGAGGAGTTCAGCCGGATCTGGAGGATTTGCAGGAGCATGGCTGAAGCAAAATCAAGAATGATAGAGGCTGCTTGTTTGTCTAGTTAAATGATGGAGATGAAGTCATGCAGAAAGGAGGTGAAGGGCAATGTTGTGGAAGGAATGCTGTGGCGGGTTGGTAAGGTGTGGAGGCTCAATGATGCCTGATAGAAGGGTGGATGTGAGGAGAACCTGAGTGAAAATGGTCAAAAAATGGACCATTCCTGCTTACATCCTCAAGTGAAGCTCAGTGTCATCTGTCTTCAAAGCACTGCTAATCTTTTCAGCAAAGACTTCAAATGCCGTTTCGATTTTGCTCTTTCTTTTTCTACATTTGGCAGATGTACGAAAGAGGAGAACGTTTTTGGTACAAGTTTATGTATAGAAATAAATAATTAGGCTAGTGGAGGGTCAGGATATGTGGAAAGAGAAAGATTTGGAGTAATTTAATTGTATTTAATACAGGAATTACAGTACCGTAATGTAAAAATACACTGTTTCTCAGTACAGAAGCAGTGGTGTACAAAACAGCAACAAAAGGACTGGTTAAGTATCTAGCAAAAAAGTGGCCAGCAGTGTTAACTAGTGATTTATCAAAAGCCTGATCAAAACAATTAGGTCCCTTACATCCATAGAACTTGGTGGCTGTACTAAATGCAGATGATGAGCTGTCTCTAGAAATATTTTTATAGAAATATATAATATATAACATAAACATAGCTGGATTAGGAAGACTTGTCACTGACTGCACAGTCCCAGGTAAATTGTGCTGTAGCTAATCACTGAGATCTGGGCAAAATTTATACAACACTTACACTTTTAGTTCCTGGAGTTCAGGCTTTATAATCTGAAACAAGATCAAACTTAACGTAAACTGTAGAATCAAAAAGCTCAGACTGAGTGTGGTTTGTGCTGTTCAAACTGTCATAAAAACAAAAAGATCTGTTTCGGGCCACTTTTGCCTGCAGTCTGAATGTCTTTCAGGCTTTACCGTGATATTCACTTCATAAAGCTTCTAGATCACATCGTTTTCAACACTCACTACTTGTCATAGAGTTTTGTCAACTGAAAGTTTTTTTTTAGAAAGTTCTTTTTTTTTTTTTTCAAGTTTTCACAAGTGTGGTGAGAACATATTCAGACTTTGCAGAAGCAGAATTCATCATAGATGGCTAAACATATATGGTGTTGAGAGATGATAACACAAAACTGTAACACTTTCTATGAAGCTCATATTTACAATACATTATAACAGTATTCTTAAGGTATTATAATTAATGGATAATGCATTATAAAAAATGTTTATATATGTTCTATATAAACTCATGAATAATCATAACAACAATGATAATACATTATAATACTTACATATTTGTGGTTATAACTTTTAAGAGTATGATTATTTATAACACCATGAACACTATATTAAATCTATTTTTTTTACAGTATAATGGGCATTTTATCATTTGATCTTAACATTGTTTGTTTAACATCTGTACAGTACATTATCTTGTGTGTTTAAGTGTTATTTCAGTGTTTCCTGTGAGGCTAACTTTAATTTTGATGTGAGCTAGTTAATAATCTTCAACTGAAAAATATGGAATATTTTATGGTTACAATTTATTTTGATGGTCTCCTTAGTCTATTGACTAACAACTTTGCAGCTGCTTGTCAGCTAACTCTCATTAGAGTGTTAGTAGGTTTAGGTTAAGGTTAAGGTAGAATATAAAGTTGCTTATAGTCAATATGTCTGTTGGTGGACCATTGAAACAAACCAAACTTGCATTACAATAAAAATAGTTAAAAGCAAATGTGTCATTATACATTCATTCATGTTATGGATGTTTGAGGGGAAAATATTAGTAGTAGTAGTGTTAATATTACTTATAAGCGGTCTTTGTCTGCGTTAAGTAAAGTAGCACAAGTAAAATGGCAAGATATGATACTTATAATACATTATAACTATGAGAAATATAATCCATTGGAACTGAAATGTTTATAGTGTTATAAACATTTATAACTCTCTTAAAAGCTATAACCACAAATAAGTAAATGTTTTAATACATTTAAACTATTATAACTATATAATTCTACTATTCATGAGATGATACAACATAGTGTTTTTTTTTTTTTTTTAATAATGCATTATGCATTCATTATAATGTCTTTTAAGGATACCCTTATAAAATATTATAAATACAGGCTTCATAAAAAGTGTAACCCAAAAATAAAACATGTTCCTATTTGTTCCAACAGTAAAACAAAAACCACTATATGTTTCTTAAACTTTCTTAAAAGGTTATAGGATAAAGATCAGAAGAGAAAAAAAGATGTTAAATTTACTTTCATCCCTTCAGCAGCTGTATTAAAGCCCTTGCAGCAGTGTTTAGATATTTAATGCCAGATAAAATAACACAAAGTGTAGTAAATGTACATTTTTAAAAACTAAATTTACAATGTCAGTTATTCTGGAAATGAATCATAACAATCTGTAAAAAGGTTTGATGACATAGTTTAGCTCAACACCCACAGGCCATGCTGTAAACAGACCTTTCTGTGTTTACAGACATGACAAACATACAAGAACCATTCACGGAAACCAGAAACGAGTATTTGCTACTGACTTCACAGGTTAAAATAGAATAATAATATATATATTTTTTAAATACAATGTAATAATAATAATAATAATAATAATACATTTATGTTGTATTGCACCTTTAAAATTAATTTCTCAAAGTGTTAAACCTTTCATAGTGCAAGTTTAATACTAGCCTGTTATTTTTCACTTACAATGAGCATATTTTCTGAAATGTAGTGTAGTGAAAACGGATGATGTTATAAACGAATAATAAATCATTCAGAATTTAAACGGATAGCCATCTATTAGTGTTTGAACCTATGCACCCTTTTAACAGCTCACCTGCTGGTGAGGTAGGTTACCAACAGCCATGAAGCTTCACACGAATTATAATCTAAAACTTCTAAAACTTTTTACATATTAAAAAAGCTACATTGCAAAAAGTGTTAAAACTTTGCCTATAATTGTATAAGCACTGACCTCTATGGGTCTTACAGCAATATGCGTCTGCATCATAACCCGAAAAACGTAATGTTTTGTTACTGTTTATTTAGTAAATTATTAAGCAATACTTTCGTTGTAGTAACTGAAGCTCTGTCTTTATTGGCTTCTGTTGTGATGGACATTTGCAGTAAACAAGCCACAGTTCCCGCCACTTCCTGCTGCTGCCACTCGCGGAAACACCAGTCAATGTGTGTGTATGTGTGTGTGTGTGTGTGTGTGTGTGTGTGTGTGTAAGTGTATCAGCGTGTTTCATGAATGGGCTCCGGTTTGACTGGCTTTATTGTCTCTTATCTGCAACTATCACATCGCGGAAACATTGGCGCGCGATTCGGCAGCTGTAGGCGCGCGAATGATGGTCGCACACATGGCGCATTATGGAGAAACGACACAGCTCACAGATAGGTGAGTATCGATGGCGAGCTGCAGCATGTAGCCGCTTTAACATCAACATCTGCTCCACATAAACAAAGAGTGCACGCAAAACCGAAAGTAGCAAACTAATAACAGTGCTGTTACGGAGGAGGAATGTTTTAGTCAGGCTTCAGCAGTTAGTCACATATGTTAAGTTTATTTCTTAGATAAACACTGAAGCGACACATGCACTGAACTGCAGGAGCGCGTCTCGTCACTGACCTCATTTAACATCAGTTACATGCGTCTCTATGAGCTACAGTGTTTTTCTCGTGCTTCATGTATTTTAGCTGAAAAATTCGGTGTTTCAGTCAAATTGTACTTATGTAGAAAGCATGGCTGTGGATGCGAATGTATCAGTGGTACTATGGAAAAGGCTTCCCTTATGAATATTAATATTTTGATACGACGTTGGTCGGTAGGATTGGCAGAGCGTATACAGGTGTTTTTACGAGCATGCTATCAAAGTATCAAGTTTTGTGGCTTTTAATGTGAGTATGTTAGATTTAAAGAGATGGGTCACCCAAAAATGAACATTCATTTTTAAAATAATTTCCTCACCCTCAGTTTGATCCAAACCTGTATGAGGTTCTTTATTTAGCTGAACACAAAAGCATATGTTTTCAAGAATGCTGTCAACCAAAAAATTTCTGGTTCCTATTTACTTTTAATAGTGCATTCAGTTCATGTTGTAAAGATCATATTTATGAGTGGAGCACACATGTTGACCCAAATAAAATTGTAATTACCACTGGGAACAGAATTTCAGAGTTGCTGCATTAGATGCAGCATCTTTATTATTTTATTTATTTATTTATTTATTTATTTTTTTCAAATTGATTAAATATATATATTGTTTTATTTACACTCAAACTCATTTGCATTGTACAATAACAATAAAAAAAATTATGATTTAGTTAACATCTTCGTAAACTGAATAAAAACAAAAAGCAAAAACACATCCAGTGCACCTATTATCTTGTAGATGCAGAGTTAAAAAATTGGGTTGATATTTATGTAGAAAAAGTACATCATGATATCCCTCCAATCAAAGTTATTTGAACGCACCTGGCATAGTAATTATGACTTCTAGAGGTCGACCGATGCATCAAAACACTATGAAATGCAGAATTTGCAAACAAACTGAATCACACTGTTAATACACACAAGTGACATAATAATGAATCATTACTTCTTAAAAATTGTAAGTTAAAAATATAACTGTTAAGATACCAAATCAGTGAATTTGAGTTTATCATTAAACATTTAATCATTCAAAAAAATATTAGCCATTTATATTAATGTGATTCAGAGATGAAGGCCATAATACTAAAGTTGTCCACATGAGGGAGCCACAGGATAGCAAATACTTCAAGATATCAGTTTAAAGACTGTGAAAATAGACTTTTATGGACTTTTAATGGACTTTTAGTAAAAAAAAAAAAAAATGCATATAAATTAATTTCTAATAAAGTCCAATATAATAAGAATGCAAAAACTGTAATTCCTTAAATACTTACAGACCATTCTTTTTTGACACTGTATTGTTTATCTATTTTAATAATTCTCACATAAGAAGTCCTAATTTACTTGAAAAAAGACATGTCCATTATATAACTGCATCACAAGTTATTATGCTTGGACCCTGATAATCGCCTTGAGTTAAACTGCGTTGTTTCAGTTATACAGTGGATATAAATAGTCTACACACTTTTACAATGCCAGGTTTATGTGATTTAAAAAAATTAGAGCATGAAAAATAATTTCAGAAATTTTTCCACCATTTATGTGACCTATAACCTGTACAACTCAATTGAAAAAAAATCTGAAATCTTTATTCAGTGGGAAAATAAAAAATAAAAAGATAAAATAATGTGGTTGCATTAGTGTGCACACCCTTTTACAACTGTGGATCTGGCTGTGTTCAGACTTAACTAATCACATTCACACTTATACTTATAGGAGTCAGTACACCTGCCATCATTTAAAGTGCCTCTGATTAACCCCAAATAAAGTTCAGCTGTTCTAGTAGGCGTTTCCTGACATTTTCTTAGTCACATGTCACAGCAAAAGCCATGGTCCGCAAAGAGCTTCCAAAGCATCAGAGGGATCTCATTGTTAAAAGGTATCAATCAGGAGAAGGGTACAAAAAAATTCTAAGGCATTAGATATACCATGGAACACCATGAAGTCAGTCATCATCAGGTGGAGAAAATATGGTTCAACAGTGACATTACCAAGAACAGGACATCCCTCCAAAATTGATGAAAAGACATGAAGAAAACTGGCCAGGGAGGCTGCCAAGAGGCCTACAGCAACATTAAAGGAGCTGCAGGAATTTCTGGCAAGTACTGGTTGTGTGGTACATGTGACAACAATCACCCGTATTCTTCATATGTCTGGGCTGTGGGGTAGGGTGGCAAGACGGAAGCCTTTTTTTTTCAGCTGGAACTGGGGCCTTAGTCAAGGTGGAAGGAATTATGAACAGTGCCAAATACCAGTCAATACTGGCACAAAACCTTCAGGCTTCTGCAAGAAAGCTGAAGATGAAGAGGAACTTCATCTTTCAGCACAACAATGACCCTAAGCAGACATCTAAATCAACAAAAGAATGGCTTCACAAGAAAAAGATTAAAGTTTTAGAATGGCCCATCCAGAGCCCAGACCTGAATCCAATTGAAAATCTGTGGGGTGATCTGAAGAGGGCTGTGCATAAGAGATGCCCTCACAATCCGGCAGATTTGGAGTGTTTTTGCGAAGAAGAATGGGCAAATATTGCCAAATCAAGATGTGCCATGCTGATAAACTCATACCCAAAAGACTGATTGCAGTAATATAATCAAATGGTGCTTCGACAAAGTATTAGTTTAAGGGTGTGTACACTAATGCAAACACATTTTAATTTTTTATTTTTACTTTCCACAGAAAAAAAGATTTCAGTTTGTTTTTCAATTGAGTTGTACAAGTTATAGGTCACAATAAAGGTGGAAAAAGTTCTGAAATTATTTGTGGTATTTACATTTTTTAAATCACATAAACCTGCATTTAAACAGGGGTGTGACTTTTTATATCCACTGTATTCTGTGTCATTGCCCACAACGCTGTGGTAACAGGAATTATTACTTATATTACTTAGAAATAACAAACAGTGAAAACAATAAAAGGCATGACTTACATTGCATCCAGCTAGCAAACTCTGTCCACGCTCCATGATCTGTATTTTTATTTGATCATTTGAACGGCTTGTGAAAGGTTTTTTTTTTAAGATAAAATCGAATTTAGTTTAATCTCGGAAGAGATATTGTGCATATGTGACAGTAGAGAACGGTCCAATCACATGAGGCCAAAATATCAAAAACAATATTAATTGGCCAAGATCAAAAGTGGGAGGGTCTGGGGCGATGTGCTTTGCACCCCGAGAACAATCTGAAACCAAGCCAATTAGAGCTCAGCCTCAAGTCACATGTGTTTCAAAAGTTTACAGACCTAATAGACACCCATTTGTCCGGCGCCCCGCACACACAAACAAACAAAATATAGTTTTGATTTTTTGATTCTTAATAGGTGATGACTACCAGTCGAATAGTGTGACTAAGTAATGCAATTTTGTGATTATTTTGCAATATATATTAAAGTTATTTTTAACATGTCGAATCAGGCTTCTTCCCTGGCTTAACTTGATGGGGGCAGTGGCCCCTATTGACCAGCCTCCACTGCAAATACTATATATTTCTTTCATTGCACAACACTATCAAGGGTCTAATGAGAGGCTCAGATAAAGCCAACTCAAAACCAATGCACTTAGCAGAAGTTATTACACTGTGTGACCTTACCATTTTTACAGTAATATGTTTCCAGCTAGTTGCTGTAGGTCATTCATCTACAAAAGCTTTTATTGAGGTTGAATTTACGCAAGTCGACATTAAGGTGGTCAGTGTTACTTTTAGTTGTGCTGTTGGCTCTCAGGTTTTAATATAAAATGTTCAAGAATGTGTGCTCTAAACATGTTTGTTCTGGAAAAGGACACTAAGCCAAACTGTGACCTTATGGTGGAAAAATGTAATCTGTCCAATTAACATGTCATAACATTTGTAACTAGCTGCTGTTTTTTAACAATATATACACAAAAGATTTAGCTACCGTACCAGTAGGGCACACAGATACATCAACAATCCACATATGAATCTTAACAATGATGACAACTAAAAAACATGCTGCAATGCATGCTGGGTGTATAGCACCAAACTCATCTATGATTGTTTGTCACCACTGATGAGGTTTGTATGTCAAGTGTATAAGTGTGTCTCAATAGCCAGAACTGAGACCTTTCAATGACAACCGCTGCATTCACTTTACTAGGCATATCTTAAAATATACAGGTTCCCACGGGTCATGGAATTTCTGGAATATCATGGAATTTTAAAAGCTCTATTCCAGACATTTTATGTTTTGTTTTTAGAAAAAAAAAGAGAGTTTTTGCTTGAAACAAGCTAAATAATCTGCCAATGGGGTAAGCAAAATAATCTTATTTCAAGCAAAAAAGATTTTTGCTTACCCCATTGGCAGATTATTTAGCTTGTTTCAAGCAAAAACTCTCTTAATTTTAACTTCTTTTTTCTGAAAACAAAAAATCTAAGTAAGAAAAGCATTTTTTGTAGTGTATCAGGGATTTTTTTTTTAAGATTTATTTTTTGCTTTAGCATTAAAAGACAGATCATAGCTGACAGGAAGCGAACTGGGAAAGAGAGAAGGAGATAAGGTCGAGAAAGGTACTCGAGCCCGGATTCGAACTCGGGACGCTCCTGCACGTTGTTTTATCCGTTTGCCTATTGTTATGTTTTACCATTTTATTCCCTTCCCGCTCTTCAACTGGCAATCAATTAAGTAAAATGCAGTCACCAGGAAAATGTCAATTTCAAGAGTTTGGGCTACAAAATGACCACTTCAAAGACTGAGTGTTAAAAGTAGATGATAGAAAAGCAAAAACTAATTGTGAAGAAATAAAATGACTGGATAATGAACTTGATTACAATTTGAGAATATCCTTTGGAACATTTAATCCCTGAAAACATAAAAAAAAGTTAATTTCTGTTGAAATAGTACAGAAAATATCAAAGTGCATATAACAGGTGAAAATAAAAAAAAGCATTAATGTCTGTTTTGTACTAAAATGTCTGTGAACAAGTAAATAAGGCTTGCAAATGGATGGATCTGTTCATTTTAGGTCATGGAAATTCAGCTTTTGTAGTCACTGAAAGTCAGGGAATAGTCTGGGAATTTGACATTTGGCCTAGAGAGGGAACCCTGAATATATTTTCCTTAAAGCTGCAGTCTGTAAGTTTTGCCTCTTTGTCGCCATCTCTGTCTGAAAACCTGCAATTGCAGTAAAGTGCGGAATTATCTTCCATGCTCCAGCGCAGATGAATCTAATGTTTTGGTAGCTGTCAGTCACTGCACCTTTGTGGATATTCACTGTACTTAGGAATCACAGATTAACAGATTCAAATATATGGGCCAAATAAGAATTTTCACTGGATATTGTCATCTAAGAGTAAGTAACAAGTCTAAAACTTTTGTTCTGACCAAATGATGAAAAACGCCACAGGTGTTTAAATCTAACGATCGTTTATATTATATCACATCAGACTAGCAAGTTAATATTACTGTTATACTTTGTTCTCAAATTGTTCATGTTAACAACATCAGCATTGCGTAACTACGTGTAAGTAGTGTGTAGGCCTATTAGCGTTTCTGTTTCTGTACGGTCTAATCTCTGATTGACATCAAATTCAAATTTCATATGAAGAAATTCTTTTAGCCGAAAAAGCAAATCATTCTTCCTTAGGACCGGTTCTCTTTAAAATACAAAACTTGTGTAATCCCACATAGGCTATCTGCAAACAGATGCATATTTAAAACTGGAGTAATCTAATTTCAGTCACTTGTTTCATAAACACAAACTTTTTGGATTACACTCCGCAATCAAAATTATACGTTTAATTATTTCAGCCGCTGTGAGAAAAGGCTATAAACTATCTGGCACCTGCAGCATTCTCACATGCGATAAAACTACTAACTGGGACGCCGCCTTTATGTTTACAGATGTGAGGTAATGACGCAGTGACATACTTGAATTTCCCGCAAAAACCTACCCGTACCACTCAATTTAAAAAACATTATTATAAGACGAAAGTAAGGCGATAGTTTTGAACACTGGCTGGTTATGTACTTGCTCAAAAAATATATTTTGTATAATTTGTAACCAAAATTACAATATTATTATTATTATATAATTTAAACTAACTACTTTCTGGCGTAGTTTCTGTCACCCAAAGAGCATAAAGCTGCATTTCCACAACTCTCAAGTGAAAGAGAAAAAAAAACTATTCAAAAGACAAGGCATGGTTCAAGAGTCCAACTAAAGCATCACCATAATGGTGACTAAAAACATAATCAAAACACTGAACTAGAGCTAAACCTTAGCCTAATCTTAGCCTAAACCTTAGAACCTAACGTTAATTCTTAATAAGATCTTAGACAGATCACAGAAATAAAGTAAAAATGGTGTCTGTAAAATGTGAAGATGTTAATGGTGTTTGTGTTTAATTCTCCTCTGGTGAGATCTTGACAGATTTAACGTGTTTATCTGTTATTTACAGTTGATGTTCAGGACTGTGTGACTGAAAGGATTAGTTCACCTTCAGAACAAAAATGTACAGATAATGTACTTACCACCTTATTAACGAAGATGTTCATGTCTTTCTTTCTTCGGCCGTAAAGAAATTATGTTTTTTGAGGAGAACATTTCAGGATTTCTCTCCATATAATAGACTTCTATAGTGCCCCCGAGTTTGAACTTCCAAAATGCGGTTTAAATCCAGCTTCAAAGGGATCTAAATGATCCCAGCCAATGAAGAAGGGTCTTATCTAGCAAAACAATTGGTTATTTTTGAAACAAATTGATAAAATATATACTTTTTAACCTCAAATGCTCATCTTGTCTTGTCTCTGCGATGAAAAAGTGTAGTCTGTGTGTATGTCGAAAAACTCCCATCTTGTTTTCGTCTTCAACTTTAAAACTGTAGTATATCGCTGTTTTATCTTTTTTTGTAAAGGGCATTTGATCTTTGTATGTTCACTTTGTAAACGCTGGGTAGGTACTTCTGCAGCGATGTAAGGCAATTTTGACGTTAAGGAAGAAAACAAGATAGGAGTTTTTACAAAATAACCAATTTACAGTGAGTAAATGGATCATTTTAATTATGTATCTTCTAACAGCCAGTGTTGCCAGTCTTTTACTGTAAAAAGCCTGGTATGGTCTAACAGTGTACTCTACCACACGTGTGTGACGTTATTAATGACAGTCCTATATTGTTGAAAGAATATGGTTGAAATGACAGTGATGCAGCCATGTTTGGGAAACAGTCATGTAGCTACTTAGTTTCTACAACGATGCGCCTTACTATGGCAGTTAATCAGCAAGTTACATCATTGTACAAGAAACACACCACTGGTCCATAGACTGAGGCCAGATGATACTGAGGATGAGATAAAATCCAAGAGCCGTCAGACACAGGAGGAACATTTCTTACATACTTATCAAGAACATTTGTGTTTGAACTTGTTTAAACGACACGTGTGCTTTTCCAACACACATTGCTGCTTTTACTTAAATGTTTTCTGATGCTGTTGTAGAGTTATTCCATGCAGAGAAGCTGCAGACTCATGCTGTACACCACAGGAGCTGCTCTGCAGCAGTTGTGTCATGTTTGTGTGGTTTGTTCCAAGCCTGAGGTCAGAGTGTTTTCATCTCTGACGTGCAAACAGATGAAAAGCCACCAAAGTGCTGATGACACATGCTGCAAATGCCATTTGACTGTGAAACTGAATAGGGATGCCACAATTCTCAAAATAATATTGAACCATTCAATACGTCATCCACGGTTCAATACGCGCTTGTTCAATATGCGTTTTTTTCGGTTTTGCATTTAAATAATTTCCTTGTTTTATTTATCTCGGAATTTGCTGTGTGTGCCTGTGATTTCACATGCTGAGATGAGGAAATGCTTCCCCTCTTATATTTGAAAAAGCAACACAGGCAGGGCATCTTCCCTTCTAATGGCATGCAATGATAAGACTTTCTAAACCTGCTCTTCAACAAAAAAGTTATAAAAACAAATGTTTTTTAAAAAAAAAATATAACTTGTTTTTAATTCACAACATCAGTTGAGTGTTATAAACTAACTTTTGTTATGAGTGTTATGAAATAACTTCCTAATGTGATCTGATGTGGCTTCGTATAACAGAATGAGGCAAACTATATATTCTCATATTCTATGTATGTCAATTAGCAGTGTCTTACAGATATACTTAATCATTATGAAAATACACAAGATGGCTTGAAGAACACAGATAAACCATATATTATTGCGGACGAGTGTTAATTGTCCTTACATTTCATTATTCAAAATGTTTAACGTTATATCTTGTGCCTTTATCCATATTAGAGATGTCCTACCTGGAAGGGAGCATCATCGGTGTTACTTCTTTGACGCATATATGGATTTTCTGCATGAGGGCGCCCTCTGGCGTCCAGTATTTTGCGTAAAAATCGAACAAATAATAGCCTACCTCTCTCAAAAGAAATATTAAGCAGACATAATAATCCACGCTTTTTCCAATGTACAGAGGTTTACAGGAGTATTTTGTTGTTAATTTGTTGCAAAAAAAACACTGATGTGTCAAGCTATCAGAACCAAACTGAAAACCGTGGTTAAAAACCGAGGTACGTATTGAACCGTGGACTAACTTTAGGTTGTTCGATTAATTGAAGTGAAATCGAAATCCCAATAATCGAAAGCTGCGATTGACATGCGTATCTTTTAGTAAAGCGCGGATCCGTGATCAGTAAATCTTCATCCGAAGGCCAGAGGGCGCTGTCATTCTCACGCTGGAAACTCAAAGTACGCCAGAAGAAGAAACTTGGTAAATGCGTCTTTGCTATAGCTGCAGCTGAATAAACAAGATTTTCATTAATTCAACGTGACTAATAAACCAACGACTACAACGATATATGGTTTATCTGACTTCTTCTTATTATAATTTTCCTTATAATACAGTATATAATAATGCAATGCCTTTATCACTGCATAGAATACTGTTCGTGCGTTATTCTGTGTAAAAAAGCTGTACTATCTCACAGAAAGATTTATTTCAAACACTCGACTGATATAAATATTATACTATGAAGTGAGTTTGGAGTAAATACATTATTAAATGTGATAGTTTAACATGCTTTCAGGTCTAGCAGCATGTCTACACAGAGCCGTAGTTCACTGAGAAGCTACGCAAACAGCTGTCATTATCGCAGACGATTTCTTTCGATTTCATAATCGATCGATTAAATCGTTTGCGATAATGAACACGATTAAGCGTATCTTTTCTATGAAGTACGGCTCTGTGTACTACATGCCGTTCCACCTGAACACAGGTGCTGGAGATTTACTGCTGATTACACAACCGGCTTCACTGACAAAATGCGCATGACAATCGCCTTCGATTAATTGCACAGCCCTAGACTAACTGTATTGTTGCATCCCTAAAGCTGAATGTGCACTATATGATCTGTTTGTCTGTGTGCAGTTCATGTGGAAGTCGCTCTGTTTTAGGAAGTGGTGCGCTGGATAAGTTGAGATGCTGGCACTGCTTCGTTTCCTGTGATTGTGTGTCGTGTCTGGCACACAATAATATTTTCCCTGAGAACAGGTCAAATTAAAGCTGTGATTTTGAAACAAGGTGCTGCATGAAATCGTGATTGAAGGCAAATCTGCTACTTTATTCCTCAGCAGTTCGGCATATTAACGTGGAGTTGTGTGCAGGCTTCTAGGATGGAAACACAGCTAAAATAATTTTGAATAACAGTTAAAAAATAACAAGCAAAACCAGTAACATATTAGGTAATTAACAATATACAGTTGAGGTCAAAAGTTTACATACACCCTGCCGAATCTGCAAAATGTTAATTATTCTACCAAAATAAGAGGAATCAGACAAAATGCATGTTATTTAGTACTGACCTGAATAAGATGTTTCACATAAAAGACATTTACATAATAGTCCACAAGAGAAAATAACAGTTGAATTTATAAAAATGACCCCAGGTCCATTCAAATGTTTACATACACTTGATGCTCAATACTGTGTTGTTACCTGAATGATCCACATCTATTTTTTTGTTTAGTGATAGTTGTTCATGAGTCCCTAGTTTGTCCTTGACAGTTAAACTGCCTGCTGTTCTTCAGAAAAATCATTCAAGTCCCACAAATTATTTGGTATTTCAGCATTTTTGTGTTTGAACCCTTTCTAACAATGACTGTATGGTTTTGAGATCCATCTTTTTGCACTGAGGACAACCGAGGGACTGTTATGGAACTGTTACAGAAGGTTCAAACACTCACTGATGCTCCGGAAGGATAAACCGTGCATTAAGCTGGGGGGTGAAAACTTTTGAACAGAATGGAGATGTATCCTAAATATCTTTTTTTTTTTTTTTTAGTACTGCACTTCAGAAGCTACAGAAGATACTTTCACATTTCCCAGAAGACAAAATAAGTTAAATTTACCCTGATCTTCAAATTTAAAAAGTTTTCACCTCCTTAATGTATGTTTTTTCCTTCTGGAGCATCAGTGAGTGTTTGAACCATCTGTAATAGTTGCGTAATAGTTGAGTCCCTCAGTTGTCCTCAGTGTGAAAAGATGGGAAAAAATGGTTCTTGATTAATTCTATTTGATTTATTATTGCTTCTCAAATGTTCTACTGATGCTGATGAAAGCTGTACTAAAATAGTCTCTTTTTCTTTAAAGGCCACAAAAGAGTCTAATAGAATGTTTAAAGTGTGTACCTGATTTTGGGTTAATGTGTTGATGTGAGTGTGTTTGTGGAGAAGCAGTGAGGATCAGGTGTCGTGTCACATGATCACACGCTCACGGCATTAACTACTGCATTACATGGCAATGACACAACAAAACCACTCCTGTTTAACCAACAAAGCTCGCTGTATAAACACACAACACCAGCAGCATCCTTTATTATAATATGTATGGCCAGTAAAATGGTGTACTTATGTCATGACACATTTGTGACATATATAGTTGTAATAGGTAATGTCATGTGACAATATTTCATTTGTAGAAGAAAAACCCCCCATAAATAATACCTGTTCCCTTAGGCATAAATATGCATTGATCAGTAAATTAAACATAGGCAGAGATGAGGTTAAGTGTTAATGCTACTAATGCTAATAATTTAGCAGTGGTCTCTTAATTTTGTCCAGAGCTGTATCTGCTTCCTTAGGTCTGCTTTACTTCCCTGTCTTTTTCAAATATCCAAATTAAAATGAGATGTTTGTGCATGTATGTTTATGGCCTGTGTTATATTTACCCAGTTTATTTGTTCTTTTCAGGAATGGAGAGGTTTCACCATCGGACCTGAAGGGTGAGTCAATGCATTCACAAACCATACTCAAACCTGACAAATGTGATTTTTATTAACCCTGTAAAGAATACTTTTTTGTGTGTCATATTTGATAAGTGATATTATGGCTCATAAAGTATGAAGAATATCAAACTCAATATCAAAGAGATTAAACTGTGCAAAAATATGCAATTTCAAAACATATAATTCAATGCAATCTAATGATGATTGAGAGATGAACAAGTAAACTCTGTAACTGAATAGCTTTTTAGTCTACTTCTACTTTTTAAAGTAAATTTTAAAAACGAATTATACTTTTACTGAAGTATATTTTGTTTAAAGTACAGAAAGACGGACAAAACAGGTGTTAGTGCGGTGCAGACCTAGATGAAAATGAAACTCTGTCGTATTCCACTGAAGTTGAACTCGAAGGAAATTAAGTGAACCTCTGCCCATATTAAAACTCTATTAAGCCTCAGGCTTATAAAATCTTGACATTAAACCTTTGCAAGCATAGAGGTAAGCTAAACACAGAGGTTTTGCACAAATTAGCCAAAAATACAGTGGTGCAGGACTTAGGGGTATGCTATATAAATCGTCTGCGATAATATCACAACGTTAACTGTTGTTTTAACAAAGTGAGATTTGACATTATTAAGTATTTTGCAAAAAACAAACTTTCCTACAGTGTGCCGTATAGTCTAGATTAGACTATTGCGCGTGCTTATTTAGTGTGCGTTCTTTCACTGTGTGATTCAGTTTATTACAATGCATTTAGAATGATCACGAAATTGAGATATAGGGACAGAAAATGTATACGTGTATGTATATATAATTTAATGTAGTTAAGTGTACCATGTTTTTTCTCCCAAAATCAGTTTTTACAACAGTTCAGCCAGTTTTTTGCTCTCTTTCAACAACAACAATTTTAAAAACAGCCACCAAAGCACAGTTTTGTGTCTCTGAGCAACGTTGCGATTGAACTGAATCATTTAAACAGTTGATTCGTTCAGAAACTAAATGTTGACACCTACTGGGGGTTTAATTTCACGTTTAAAGCATCTTTTTAAATAGACTTCAAATATAAGTATTCAACGTTTTATGTCTTACATATCAAAACATTATTTCTGCATTTGTAACTGCAGATTAAATGCATTCATGTCCAGCATAATAACACGCTCTGCAAAATATCATCTAATTATCGTTATTGATAATCCCAGAAATATATATATATATATATATATATATATATATATATATATATTTTTTTTTTTTGTCAGTGTGCCAGGACTTATAATGTTGGTCGGCACCAGGGTCAGAAATGAACGCAGGCTTTGGGCAAACATTTTGTAAAATGTGTAATATTATTAGTATAATATTATTAGTTTAGTTTTTCATGCTACTAAAATAACCAATGTGAAGTCTGGACTTTCTAATCCTTCAAAGCAATTATACATTTCAGAAATGGTTCTTAGCTTGTTTTGTTGATAGACAGAATATAACTTGCTTTTTCTGCCTACTTGGTGGGATGATCTGCATTAAAATCTCACATACCTCCCTGAATGTTTTAAATGTCATGTGTCGACATGTTTTTGGTTATTGCAGTTTAACTTGAGATTTATAGACCTATCCCACTGAGTAAATTTTAAGTGAGCTACTTTTTACTTTTACTTGAGTAGATTTTTAGACTGGTACTTTTACTTGTATTTAAGTAAAATTTTATTAGTGTAATGGTACTTTTACTTGAGTAGAATATTTCAGTACTTTTTCCACCTCTGTTTGAGCATCAGCTGAAGGTGGACGTTTGTACAATTACACTAAAAGACCTTTACTGGATAAAAAAAACTCTAAACTATCAATAAGATAACAGAGTAGAGTAGATTGTGTGTGAAACAGGTTTGACAGCAAAGTTTTGATCATGCTGATAATGTAGTCTTAGACATTTGCATATGAAATATGATTTAGCTGGTTAAGACTGAGCTAAGAAAATGACATGATTTCCAGTCACAGGAGGGTTGAGAAGCTTTGGTTTATATCTGCCTTTCTACAGTAGAGTCCAGTAGAGGTCAGCAGAACCTTAGAGTACTCTTCATTACCTATGATGCAGTTTTATTTCACTGACATACTGTTGTTTTTAGTCTTTTTTTTATACATTTATAACTATAAGGATTGAATTATTATTATTATTTTACCATAATACCAAAACTGTTAACTAAAACTGCGTTTATATATCGCACCAGGTCGCACATGAAGAATTGCAAAAGCAAATGAAGAGCAAATCTATTTACAAGTCAAAACAGTAATGTCACCATAACACATGGGATTTAGGAGGAGTAGAGCTCACCGTCAACAGTACAAAACACACACACACACACTTGCTTAACAAAACACAAGTGCAGTCATTACAACAGGAAACATGAAGACCAGACTCAATAATAAGAGTCCCAGAACATATAAAACACAGGAACAGTGACCTCAAGTGGTCACAAAAAGGATCAGAGCACCTAATGTACGTTGGCTGGTTATATGAATTTAAATATTCTTATCTGATTGAATCACTAATGAAGTTGTCATTTGTTTTTGTTTAAGGTGAGCTTTTAACGATGAGGTTATTTGTTTATGAACCCTTTGTTAATCTTGTCACGTGTCTGTTTTCTGTTTAACAGATGATCCTGCAGAAAGTTCTCAAAGCAGTGCAGGTAGGTGAATTCAGTTTGGTTTTAATGAGGTATGAATTGATGAGTAGCGTATGAAGAATAAACAGGCTGTAAATATTTCATCTAGATGAAAGTGTCATTCCCCCACATGTGATAGGTTTCACAAATAAATAGCTACAAATACATTTTTCCTTATGTCTCGTGCAGAAACAATTTGAAACAAAACTGTGATCCATGTATGATACTGTGGAAGAACAGTGGAAAAATTTAATAACAGAAAATGCAATGTAGAATCAAGGGCTGTGGAGTTATCAGAATATTGATATTGATCTGTGTCAAACTGGGTTTTTACACTTTTTGCAGATGTTACTGTTGTTAATAAAAGTACATTTGCACCTGCATCCCATCTCAAACTCTGTGTTTTACGGTTAAATATTACTTTCAAATTATGTCATATTATTAGTAAATTGACTTAAATCTACATTTTTACCCAGAGAGGAGTTTCCTCTTGGACTAAAAATTTCTGACTTTGCTAGTATTAGTATTACTTTTTTGATATTTTTTGTACTTTTTGGGGATTTTTTTTCCTGACCTTGTTACACTTGTGGTGTTCCTGGTCAAAAAATGACTGGCCTACAAAAATTGCTTCTAAATATATTTTTATGCTATTTTATTATCACCAAATTTTGGTATCTCCAGTATTATCAAATAAACAATGAATAATGCATGTATTTATTTATTTACTCACTTAATACTTGACCATGTCAAATGTCTTTTTGAGTTTTTGTCATATTTGGTTAAAGTATCCTGTTTTTTTGTTTAGTCAAATTGTAGTTGACTAAAATTCTTGGAATTATTCTGTAGTTTTAGTCAGTATAAACTCTTGTTTTAGTCATTCTGTGTAATAGTGAAACTGATCAATTCAAATAGCGATTACTGATCATGATTGTTGTCATTTGAGAAATTTCATCAGAATTATTGCACTTTCGTCTGTAAGCACATATCAGGAGAATGTCAACTCATAAACATGCTTTTGTGACTTCATTTAGTTTTCTGATTTATTTAAGTTCCATAAATGTACACACTCTCTACCAACAGTAAAAAGCAGAGCTAAAATATTTACAATTCTTCAGGAAAGTCAAAATGATTTACAATCAGTATCTCCATAAAAGTGTTTTTTTCGTCTTCATTGATGCCCATCAGTTCATCTTTGATCCACTGAGCTCAGTGTGTGATGGTAGAGTTCAGAACTCCAGTCTTGACGTTGGATTTAGAAGCATTTGAGAGCTCGCGCGCAAATTCAGAATAGGAGGAGGCCACAGAAGTAATAGAGTAGTTGTGTACCATTTGTGAAAACTGGTTAAAACTCAAAAGCTTCTCTCAAATGTAAAATTCCTAATATAAATTCCAATAATCCTAAAGTATATTCAGTGATTTGAGCTAATATTTCTCCCTCAAGAAAGGAATCTGTGATCTGATATTAATGTGCCATGTGTTTGTTCAGATAATACATCAACTGAGGAGAGCTCAGAGGAAGAGGAAACTCACAAGGAGGAAGAGGAAACTCAAGAGGAGGAAGCAGAAAGAAATTCAGGTTGAGATTTTCTCACTAAACATAATCTTTCCTGGTGAACTAGAAAACACTGATGCTTTTTATACTCGCATGTCCTTATAATCTAATAAAATATTAGTAATATGTCCAAAACAGTACCTAGCAGTTTTTAATTTTAATTGCTTCTATATTTTAAACCGAAGATAAAGTGCACAGAAAGCCTAACATACAGAACACCATTAAACACCTTCCATAAGAATCACAGTAACAGACATCATAAGATCGTAGCAACATGTTATTTTAAGACTAATTTAAATTTACTTGTAAAATGTTATGTCTTCTTGATCTTGATTGAAGGATAAACCATAGTGATAAATTATCCTGTTTTTCCAGACTCCGACACGAGACCCAGAGCAGAAAATCACACTGGTAATGATACTTCAGTCTGTTCTCTGCATGTTTCATATGTGTGTCATGTCTAGATCATGAGCTGATATAATAAATTAGCACACTCACTGTGTTTCTCTCCCATAATGCCTCAGACGAGCAGCGTCAGTCCTGCTGTGAGAAGTGTCAAGCTCTAAAGGTTAGTGTCTGAACACCAATAGCATCAACAGAACATTCTTAGCTTCATGGCACTTTGTAAAGCATACAATGTAGTAAACAATCAATAATTAAACAGTGAATATCTGTAAACATAAGCATTAAATTGTATTTTAGTAAGTACTAAGCACACAGTTTTTCTGCAGGTCATTACATGGCATTAAAGTCTTAATTCAGCCTTCCACAAATTCTTCAAAAGACATGGCATTAAATGTTGTGTGCATTGCTTCCTCAGCATTTTAACTTCTTGTCCAGTATGAATATTGAAACATCCTTGAATCAAGATACATTTACAAGTATAACTTTTACAAGCATAAGCCTGTAGTTTGGCAGGTTTTTAAGATCATGAGATACAAAAATTCAGTCAATTATTCACTAACTTTTGACTGGTAGTATGTGTGTATACTGGCATATTATAATATATATTCCAATGGTTCTCAAACGTTTCAATTAAATGTCACCTTTGATCCAATCAAGCAAACAATTACTTACCTAGAGGGAAAAAAACTCAAAGGAACGAAAGAAGAGTTTTGCTTAAGTCATCTAGATCATAAAAGGATTTTGTCAGGTTGTGGGGTAGGGAGGAAGCGAGGACTCAGGTGCAGAACAATAGGCTTTTATTAATGTTTAAAAATAAAAGCATACAAAACCTAGGTAAACTCTGGATCCACAACACAGCTGGGCAGGACAGAACAAACAAGGCAGGAACACAGCTCAAAACAGGACAGAGAACACAGGGAGATTAAATGGGGGAGCAAAGTAAGGAGGATAATGAGGGAGGACAGGTGGGGCAAATGAATCAATAATCAGGTAACAAGAGGGGCAGGCTCTAAACCAGTGGTTTTCAATCCTGCTCCTGGGGACCCACTGCTTTGTACGTTTTTGGCTTGTTTCCAACTAGTTGTTCAGTTCAGTACAGTTTGGTATGCAATTGTTTCCATTTTCATTGTCAGAATTTGTGAATGGTACCAAAATAGCAAACCATACTATACCACTTTTTTGGGACCCTTCCATTGGGGTACCTAGCTCAGTAGTCCAGTACCTAAAGGGAGGAGCTAGACTCACTCCAGAACACTGCAAAATCTCTTGTGCGTGCTACAAGGGGAATGACAATACAAGCGTAATAAAACATGACACAAGAATACACGGTTGCATGCAACACCATAAAACTTGTGTTTCCAATAAAAACGGCAAAACACGGTGAAAAAGATGGTGAGAGAGAAAGCGCATGTTGAGGGCATAAACAATTAACCAGTGCACTCGTAACAAAACATGGAGCATGAATATCCAAACCTTGACCAAAACCAAACTAGACAGTAGTGCTGCTCCGGCTAAATCACACTTGGCTCTGAAGAAATAAACCAGATAACTATACACAACGACAGAAGACAGACTGAAGTCCAGTTACAAAAACATGGAGGGAAGCCAAGCTGATGCTGGGAAACTAGTCCAGGAATGGTCTGTTGGGTCCCAAGTCCAGAAGGAATATTAGAGAGGGAAGGGAGGTATGGAGGATCTAGAGCAGTGGTCTTAAACTCAATTCCTGGAGGGCTGCAGCTCTGCATTGTTTAGGTCCAGCCAACTCCAACTCACACCTGCTTGGAAGTTTCTAGTTACCCTGAAGAGCTTGATTAGCTGGATCAGGTGTGTTTGATTGAGGTTGCAGCTAAACTGTGCAGAGCTGTGGCTCTTCAGGAGTTTGAGAACAATGATCTAGAGCAGGGGTCACCAAACTTGGAGGGCCGGTGTCCTACAGAGTTTAGCTCCAACCCTAATCAAACACACCTGAACCAGCTAATCAAGGTCTTAATAGGTATACTTGAAACATCCAGGCAGGTGTGTTGAGGCAAGTTGTAGCTAAACTCTGCAGGACACCGGCCCTCCAGGATCAAGTTTGGTGACCCCTGATCTAGAGTCTCAAGAACCCTGGTGGACAGTGAGGGCATGGCTGGAGGAATGGACCAGGGAGCAAGAACCCTTATGGATGACCTGGTTTGTGCCAAAGGGATGAATGAGGCAGGCTCCGGCTGAAATAAGAACCCTTACGGAAGTCCAGGGCAGTGCCGAATGGGTGGCCCAGGGAGGCTCCAGTGGAACTGGAAACCCTGCAGACAGGGCTGTAGCAGACTTTGGAAGCTTGGGGTTGGAGAAAACTGTGGGATGTGTGCAGCCCAGACACACAGGAAGGTGGCAACATAGACACTGAGCACAGTCCATAGGCCAGCAGTCATAACACCCTATAGCCCAAGACTGGTTGGCCACTGAAGCTAAGCAGGGTTGGGCCTGGTAATTACTTGGATGGGAGAAAAAAAAAAGACTGGTTGGCCACTGAAACTAAGCAGGGTTGAGTCTGGTTAGTACCTGGATGGGAGACCTTCAGGTAAAAACTAGGTGCTGCTGGAAGAGGTGTTAGTGAGGCCAGCAGGAGGTACGCACCCTGTGGTCTGTGTGGGTCCTAGCACCCCAGTATAGTGATGGGGATACTATACTGACAAAAAACACCATCTTTTGGATGAGACATTAAACCTAGGTGCTGACACTTTGTGGTCATTAAAAATCCCAGGATGTCCTTCAAAAAAGAACATGGACACCAAACTTGGGACCACTAGATGTGGTGAAGCAGAGGAAGCCTTTCTTCTCTGTTTACGAGGGTGAGACAGTGGCATGGAGATGGCCAACTCTGGGGCTGCTGCATTGCTTTGCATTGCTCTAGAGAAGCTTCAGTGATGTCACCTCTAGAGGAGCTGTAGCAGAAGTAGAAGCAGGTCTTTTCTTCCTCCTTCATCTCCGTGAACAAGTCATCAAAAATCAGCATCCCTATGACCCAGGCACAAGCTTGTTGCTGCTGTTGTTAAAGATATTCTTCAGTGGAGCATTGCTGATGTTGAGCCCCTCTGGTGTCATCATTGACCTGTGAACAAACTCCTTTGTGCTAGACTCCCCTTGTCAGAGTGCTAGGAGTTTGCTGTAGTCTGTCATCATATGATTAGTGAAGGGATGCGAGCTGGGAGTTGGGAAAAGATGCCCATTGAAGCTCTGTTGAGTCTCCTTCTGGTCTGATCACACTCAAAAAGCATGCTCAAACAAAGACGGGATGATACATGTGCTTTAGGGCTCTAAACAAAACTAGAAATAAACTAGACTGAAAGGACAGAACCCTGACAGATCTCCTATGTTTCTCACAATTTTTCCCAGAACTGTCTCATTTGAATCAACTTTTACTTCTCCTAAGGAATTTTGTGAGAAACATCTGAGACATTGTTATGACCACTAAGTCTCCTGAGCTAGGGAAAAGCAACCTCAGACCAATTAATTTTATCACCCAGTCATACACAAACACAACACCAGATTAAGAATCTTGTCAAATTTGGCAGAACTGTGAAATAGCTTGATGAGAGAAGCATCTAAAACAGGGGTGACTTGGTTCTGTAGGGCTGCTGTTCTGTAGAGTTTAGTTCCAGACATAAATAAAAACACCTGAACCAGCTAATCTAGGTCTTGCTAGGCATGCTAGAAATTTCCAGACAGGTGTGAGTCAAGCTGGAGCAAAACTGCAGGACACCCGTGATCTGAAATGTGCATAGACTACAGTAAATATTTTAAATATTGCAAATTAGTGCAAAAATGTGTATTTATAATGAATGTTTACATCTGAACTAGTTTAATCTATTAAACTATGCCTCTTGTCTGTTTTAAAGTGCCTGAACTGCTCTGTCTGGTTTCATGATGGAATAATGAGCAATGAATCCTTTGTTTCTAGGTCAAAAACAAACCAAATTTTTATCGCCTACTGGAATTCAGGCTTACAGACATCAAGCGCTAAACCACAGTTTGAGAACCACTGGTATATACAATATTATTTAAGATCAAAACTGGCTATTTTTCAAAATGTGAAAAAAAACAGCAGATTGGCTTATCAGCTACTGATGTTGAATGTAATGCTGACACAAAACTGTTTTTTCCCTCACAGAATCCCAAATATGAGCTTGTTACCCCCAGGAAAATGGCTAGAGATCGGCTACAGTAGGTTCCTCTTCTCCATACTGTACATATTTCCTCACTATTAGCACAGTAGCGTGACCAGTCTCATCTGACTCACAGCGGATCTTGTCCTCAGAAGTGTCCTCTCACTTTATGACTCTCTTTCTCTGAATGACCAGTGCTGCAATCTAAACTTGACTAGTCTAAAATCCTTCCTTCTCTGCACTGACCACTTTATAAGAATCCTAAATGTAGTGTGAGAATTGTCAAATGTGTCATTGACATGTTCCTGTTGCATGGTAATTTTCCCCAATGAATAATATGCCAAGGTTCAGAGAATGTTGTGGTAAATTCTAATAAATGTTTTTTTTTCTATGTGATTATATGTTTAAATGTCAATGTTGAAAACAGTTGTGCTGCTTCATTATTTTTGGGGAAACAGATGCAGAATTTATTTGAAATTGAAATCTTTGGTAACATTCTAGATATTGTTTACTGTCACTGTAATTTCTCCCAAAAGCATATATATATATATATATATATATATATATATATATATATATATATATGACTAAATTGAATTATGATGAAAGGTAAATTATAATTATATTATTGCAATTATTGTGATAATGGTTGGTAACTTAAGCCCGATTCACACGGTAATTGTTTCTCAAATGAATTTTATTTACTAATTTATTCTTATTATTGTGTAAAATGTGTTTTTTAAAAATACTTATGCAAATTTATTTTTATTATTCCAAGCATATTTTATAATATATAATCATATTTATTATTTGA
This sequence comes from Cirrhinus molitorella, assembly GCA_033026305.1. NCBI lineage: Eukaryota > Metazoa > Chordata > Actinopteri > Cypriniformes > Cyprinidae > Cirrhinus > Cirrhinus molitorella. The sequence goes on along the minus strand of CM065134.1, from coordinate 30,857,150 downwards.
TTATTTTAATTTCCTGTTTAAAAATAGAAAAATAGACGTGCTATAGTTGTATATAATTATACGCGATATAGTTATGTATGTAAATTTATATAATACACATTTTAAAATTGTATTGCATGCCTGCTGCTGCCATAATAAAGACCAATTTCTAATGTTTACATGCTTTTCTTCTCTTTCTGCTTACACTCACTGCAGTGAAGCAGTTATAAATTATTGTTCTTTTGAATACTTTCCAGCATTTCAAGAAAAAAATATGTATGCCAGTTACAGTGTTTGGCAGTGGTCAAAAAGGTGTTAAACATTGCATTTTGAATTGGTTTCTTCTCGTAAACTCAGAGATGTGGATTCGGATGGCAATTAAATTACCACATGACCTTTAAGGTTACCAAAAAATAATTGGTCATTCGGCAGTGGATTTTTGTTCAGACGGCAATAAAATCACAGACTATCCCTGTGAATGGTGAAAATAACTTGCTTCTTTATGAGAAACAATTACCATCTGAATAGGGTTCAAGACTACAATGCTTACAAACACACTTAGTGTTCAGCTGTTTAACATCTCGTTTCTTCTCTGTAGGCTACAGCTGGATGCTGAGGGTGTGTACGAGTGTTCAGACACTGGACTGGTGTTCGAGGTCTCTCAGCGCGTCAAGATCACGTACTGTGTTCTCTCCTGGAGCAAGTTTAGCACCTTCTTGTCTGGATCATGGAAATTTGCTGGTCCCATTTTTGATGTGGACTGCGATCCATCTATTCTCAAATCCGTCCAGTTCCCACACTCACTGTGTCTAGCAGGTACAGAGATGTCATATAAAGTTTTGACAATAGGTTTTTTGGTTTCTCCAAAAGAATAAGTGCTCGTTTGAGGGTTTTGGCATGATGGGAAAAGTTTAGATTTTTGAGAATTGCAACAAAATGTTGATCATTCTCATATCTACATATCTATGTGTCTTCCCTTTGTTCTCAGCAGATAAAGACAATGAAGTGCAGTTCAGCGTGCTACATGTCAAGAACAGGCATGGTTTGATCGAGCCCTCGGTTGATCACTCCGGCAGTCACGTCAAGTGGAACGTGACGTCTCTGTCACCCGTGGGTCCGATTGTTCAGACGTCTAAATCAGCTGAGCATCATGGGGTTGTGCAGGTGTTTAAGGAGGTGGGCCATGAAAACTCCTTCTCCTTCAGAGTTTACCTGGCTGGAAACAACTGCTCTGACATCAAGGTGAGGAAACAGGTCAAACGGTTTAACAGCAACTAAAAGGCATCTGCTTTCAAAGAAATGTGATGGTTTTACAGAGCATGGCTGACTGGTCATATTCTCGGCAATGCCGCTTATGTGACCTTTTGGTAATATGCTATATTTAGATTCGATTTCAGGCTTAAGACAGAGCAGAGGTTTGCTGCTCGCTGTGTCTTTATTGCGACATCATGCCAGTTTCAGTTCTGCATTTTGTTCTGCATGTCTGCCACTTTGTGTGTGATTAATACTCTGGCCGTTTGAGTGTGTGACGTTTGATTGTGCACGTTGTCAGTTATTAAATGCCTGTGGCTACAGAACAGAAGCTTTAAAATCCCTGTAGGATATCAGCATCATGTTTTCGCTTTTCACAGTATCTGATACGTTTAATGACTAGACAAGATTAGGATGAATTCATTTCTTGATCAGATTTGGAGGATTGTATCATTCCATCACTGGATCCACCAATGGATCCTTTGCAGTGAATGGGTTCCATCAGAATGAGAGTCCAAACAGCTGATAAAAATCTAATCTGCGCTACAATAATATGTGAGCAACATGTACATTGTTTTTGAGAAAATGTTTATGCGTGGTTAGTGAAAAACTGCAATTTTTAAGTCACTGAAAAATGACCATAAAACACATGAACATTTGTTCACAAGTCACTTCAGAACTGGATGTGGTAGCCTAGAGTCTTTGCTACAAATTGATGTGAAAATCATCCTGCTCACTCATTTACAGAAAACAATGTATTGATTTAACTTTTGTAAGACATTACCTGTGTTAGAAAGGCCATATGCGAGGGAGTGACAATGGCCATGAATAATTAGAAAGAATTAAAAATAAAAGGGCACAATTGAACATACTGACCTAAACACTGAACTTGAACAGTAACACACCTTTATGTCAAACATTCCTAGACTTTAACATTAGCGTTAGAGTGTTAACACTCATACTACTTTCATATCTTGTGGTTTTAGATTTTATAAAACATAAAAAAAAAACATCCTGGCAACTTTGACATTAAGTTACAATGAAATGACACACATTTCAAAATGTTTCACTTGATTTTATACATGTAGTCAGGAATTATGGACTTTTGGTAAAATGTGTACAAGTTATGTCACAATAATACAAAAACAACTAACACAAGTAATCTTCCTCATCAGAATGATCTCCTCCACTGAATCAAGCTGCGTCACATCTTGTTATTTTTCTGAGATACATTCTATCTCATTCCTCAAAGCGCGTCTTATTTCAAAACGTAAAACTTTTCAACTTAAATCTTCAGGTTTGTTTACATACATGATATGGGCCTTTTACATGTTCACGCATCTCACATGGATGTTTAAAAGTGGAGCATTAGAGATAATGAGTTTAGACGGGAAAAACTGGAGCTTGCGTTGGTTTCCTACAAATTACTTTATAAGAGAATATTTGTTTTCGACGTGGCTTACTTCATTTAAGAGTAGACATTTAAAGCTTTCTAAACATGTATTTTTCATGTTTGTGAGGCAAGTGTTCACAGAGAATCGGGTTGTTTTATTTATGTCTGTGAAGAGAGGTGACTGAGACAGCAGAAAGCGAACCCTGTATGTTTTCTTTATTTTACAAAAGCACATTGTTTTGTTTTTATTATGACTATACACAAAAAATTATACCTTATTCTTATCTATACAATCCAAAAAGTATTTTGGTTCTTTTCGCAGTCATCAAGAAAAAACAAAAAGCTGCCAAAAGCTGTGTGTTTGTATGAAACAAATCAACTCGGTTACTAATGTGACCTTTATTCCCTGATGGAGGAAACAGAGATGTGGTGTTGAATGAGTGACACTAGGGATCATTATTGGGTATTGAGTATTCCAGTGAAAATTTAATAATTCCCCATACTACAGGTGCATCCATTCATTCAGGTTTGTGCTGAGGACAATTCAGAGTTGTGGCAGAAAGAGAGAGTCTCCTTTCTCCACAGAGTGTGACTTGTGACAGTGTGTCGGCTACATTATTGAGGGCACCCAGAACATGAGTGACTTGCAGGGGACACCTCCCTGGTGGTTGACGTATGCTACAACTGAAGTGTTGTCCATCTTGGACTAACGCACACTTGCCCTGAACCTGAGGATGAAACAGCTACATTGCTAGTAGCACAGTCAATAACTCTAGGCTGGTCAAATACACAAAAGAGCCTCTGAAAGTATTTCAGTGGGATCACTGTCTTGTGTTTGAAAAAGTTCAAGCATTTCAGCATTGACCAAGCACAATCCTCTGACAGGCGTGCTGTCATGGTGAGCAAGTCCAACTCCACACACTCTGCATGGAAGACAGCTTGCTCTTCTCCTAGTTGACCCAAAGTCCCAATAGAACTAGATGCTTGAGGACCATTGAGTGAATGGTGAGAGAAGCACAGACACAAACAAATCTGAATAAGTGGATAAATCAGGAGAGAAATCTACACAGCTCGAGCTAAAACAGCACTAAACAAATGTGTGGCTTATAATTATATATTTTTTTAATATGCAGAAAACTATGCTCCACTCAAATAATGATCTTTGTTGCATTGTGGCAAAAAATAAAAATGAAAATGTGCATCGGAATTGTACATCAGAAATTACAGCCCCTGACTCAAAGGAACATTTTCTGGTTAGGTACTCACCAATGTATCATAGGACAAAACTGTTGAATGAAGCAGATAAATGTCATTTATTAATATTCACTCTTCATTTGATGTTCTACAACAGTTTGTGGGCTGTTTATCTTTGGACAGGGGCTAGTCTTGGCCTTCTGCTGTGGGTTTACTCATCAAATTGACATGCGAAATGACTTCCTGTGGCCAACACACCCACAGAGCGGTTTCAGCGCAGCGTAATTCACACTGCCAGAGAGGTGGTTTCAGTTTCAGTCAGTCAAAAAAACTGAATGCTTCTTATAATCTTCGTTTGGCCAAAAATGACATTTGTCTTCATTTACAGTACTTACCCTCTTGTCCTTCTGAATGAATATGACTTACTTTCTTCTAAGAATGCCCTGGCTTCTACTGTGCCTATAATCTGAGGGGACTGAGTCTGTCAAGCTCAAAATAACAACAACAAAAAGCACCAGAAAGTATCATGAAAAGTTGCTTAACTTCAACTTTGGTCTGCCCTGGGCTGATTCAAAGGCCTATGTCACAAAGAAGGTGTAGTTCTATCATTTCACATCTGCTGGTGTTCAGTATTTTAATTGTACCTACATGGATTTTAGATTTGCATGTTTATTCATTGGACAGCAACAAAATATTGATTAAAACAATGTTTTACTTTCAATAAAAAGCGTTGCATATTTTTATGTGTACATACTTGTTGACCAGTTGCAAACTCAAGGCCAAACCCAAGTCGCATTTATTTCTAAAGCACTTAATGCAATATAGATTGTTTCAAATCAGCTTCACAGAAATAAACTGGAAAATAACAATATTAAAGGAATAGTTCACCTAAAAATAAAAAATTTCCCCATGGTTTACTTGCCCTCAAGCCATCCTAGGTGTATATGACTTTCTCCTTCCAGACGAACACAGTCAGAGTTGTTTTAAAATTTAACCTGGCTCTTCCAAGCTTTATAAAGGTGGTTGATAGTGGCTGTTATTTTGAAGCTCCAAAAAGGGCATATATCCATCGTAAAACTAACCCATGCACCTCCGGGGGGTTAACACATGTCTTCTGAAGCGGATCCATGGGTTTTTATATCAAAAATATTCATATTTTTTAAATTTTAAACTCAAATCACTGACTTCCGGCTAGGTTATGAGCTTCAAAATAACAGCCACTATCCACCACCTTTATAAAGCTTTGGAAGAGCCAGGATAAATTTTAAAACGACTCTTACTATGTTTATCTGAAAGGAGAAAGTCATATACATCTATAATGGCTTGAAGGTAAGTAAATCATGGGGAAATTTTCATTTTTGGGTGAACTATTCCTTTAATGTTGCAAAACTAAATTATAGCAAATTCGATTTCAGCTGCTCTACAGATGACAATAGTGTCATTATTCAACTCAATTCAGTTCAATAACACTGTCATAGAAATCACAGAGAGGATTGTAGTTCTGCTTAAAACTTGTTCGATTACTTTGGTTTTGTCCAAGTTTAATTGATCCTGAACTGTGCGTTTGTTTAGTTTAGGATGACAATACTTCTATGTTAGAGTCTCTGATAGAGGTTGTTCAGAATTACTGCTCCATCATTGCCGATGTCGTGTTTCGCAGGACATCAGGAGGGCCGTTCGACGAGCGAACAACTGTAAGAACAACAAGAAGTACATACATGTGGACAAGCCACCTACGTGCATGCTGGAGGAAAACCGGAGGTACCGTCTCATCAGCGAGCCCATGGGTCACATCACTCCAGAGGTACTGCAGACGCAAACAGAGATTGCAGTCGTTTAGCTGTACAGTCTGAGAGTTTATCGTGTGTGTGTCTGCAGGACATGCTCTTTTCTCCTGTCATCGTGGAAGTGAAGGGATACTTTGAGGTCTTCTTTGAGGAGAGTCCTCCTTTCAAACTGTCCCTGACAGAGGCTGAGTCGGGTCATACTGTATGGACGGCTACCATCAGAGAGGGTATGGCACAGTGAACACAAACACAAGCTAAAATGACTAAAAACGTTTTGGTAACACTTTACTTTAAAGTAGTGTATCTCAACCCTGGTCCTGGGCGCCCCCCCAGCACTGCGCATTTGTATGTCTCCTTTATCTGACACACCCATTTCAGATCCTGGAGTTTCTTTTAATGAGCTGATGAGTTAAATCAGGTGAGTTTGATTAGGGAGACACACAAAATGTGCAGTGTTGGGGGGCACCCAGGACCAGGGTTGAGAAACGCTGTTTTAAAGTGTCATAATACAGAGTAATTACTTCAAGGAACACTCCACTGTTTTTGAAAATAGGCTAATTTTCCAACTCCCCTAGAGTTAAACAGATGAGTTTTACTGTTTTTGAATCCAGTCCGCTGATCTCCGGGTCTGCCGTTAGCACTTTTAGAATTAGAATCAGAATCTGAATCTGAAAGAGCTTTATTGCCAAGTATGCTTGCACATACAAGGAATTTGTTTTTGTGACATTAGCTTCCAGTACACAGAGACAACAACAACACAGAGACAGTACAAATACGATGAGAATAAAAAATACACATATGTAAATATAAATAGACAAAAAATATATAGAAAAATAAATTAAGAAATAAGTGGTATGTACAGTTGTGCTGTAGGTGATAGAATAGAATAGAATAGAATAAAATAGAATAGAATAGAAAGAGATGCAGGGATGTATTAAGATGGAGGTGGTAACAAATTATTGCGCATACATAACCACATAAGGTTATTGCACATATTTTTATTACACAATGGGGTGAACATTTAGCTGTTCATAAGGTGGATTGCCCAGGGGGAAAAAACTGTTCTTGTGCCTGGTTGTCCCGGCCAGATGGCAAAAGTTCATAGAGGGAATGGGTTGGATGTGAGGGATCCAGGGTGATTTTCTGAGCTCTTTTCCTCACCATGGATGTATACAGTTCTTGAAGGGTGGGCAAGGGAGCACCACCTATTTTAGCATAGCTTAGCATAAATCATTGAATCAGATTAGACCATTAGCATCTCATTCAAAAATGACCAGAGATTTTCTATATTTTTCCTATTTAAAATTTGACTCTTCAAAAAAAAAGCATTGTGTTTGTGAAGAACAATAAATGTGATTCTAAATCTTTTACAGGAGACTGCGTACATCATATAGATGAAAACCCCAGAAAACCATCGAAAGGTATGTGGTATGTTTCTGTTCTCACTGCAGTGCTGCAGGGATGACGTGTTTTTGTAGGCAAAAACCCAGAAAGCAATTTCATTCGTCCTGAGGTCAATGTGTGTGTGTGTGTGTGTGTGTGTGTTTTTTTTTTTTTGGGTTTAATTCCTGAATAAGGTATATAAGCTCAAGATATTTTCATGTTTTATTCTATGACATAAAATACATACATACATACTGGCATGGGAAACTCATCTACTGACTAATCAAACTACAAAATGTTCTTAAATAAGGTCTGAAATAGTTGTGTTTGTATGTGAAGATTATCATGATGAACAAAACATGTAAGAATTAAAACCTTTTGCTGGTCACAGAGCTTATTATCTGCAGTAATCCAAAAGTGAATGGAAAAATCCTGTTGGGTTTTTTTTTAAGAGAACCAGAGTGATGTGAACTATTTTGTGGTCTAATCGTCTTCAGGCAAAAAGAGACACAGCAGCACATCAGAGGAAGAGCTCTATCCCAAACACATTAAGAAAGCTCGCGGCATTGATGAGCCTGGTAAGCTTATGACGGCTGTGACGCCTCATTACAGTAGTTGTCCTTTTTATTTCTTGACTGGTGTGCTGGTGTGTCTGTCAGACTGTAATGTGTCGTCCGCGGCTCCAGACCTGACGGACCAGCAGCTGATGCAGGTGGCCAAACGCATGGGGAAGGAGTGGAAGGTGGTGGCCATCAGCTGTCTGGGCTTTAGCAAACAGGACCTGGAGGAGCTGGAGGTCGCCGAGGAGAGCGCGACCATGCTGAAGTTCAACATGCTGGAGCGCTGGAGACGACGACAGCCCAAGGGAAAAGCAGGAATTCAGGAGCTCCACAAATGTTTGAAGGACAGCGATGACGTGCCCAATGAGGTCATTGCTGTGCTGGACGGTGAGTTCTGTGCTGTGTTTCAGTGTTTATCCACTAGCAGGAGAGATGACCTGAGAAGTCAGTGTGACAAATGAACAACATGTCCTCCAACCAATGCACCCATATAGGTCATTGTCAAATCCCTGAAATAGTTTACTAAATTTGCACTCATATCAACAACAGGACACTTTCAAATAACCCTTTTATCTGCATCATAATTTGGATTTCGTGTAGCTGAATTAGTGGTACGATTTGCGATCATGGGTTCGATCCCAGGGAATGCACGTGCTCATAAAATGTACATGCCCTCTAAATCACTTTTCAACTGAAAATGTTCTGCCAAATGCAGAAATGTAAATGTGTTTTGCAAAATGGAAACATGACAAATGATGGGCAAGGGACCATGTAAAAAGGCCACACATTTCATTTAATTGAGTCATTTCGTGTCATATCAACCACATTTCATAAACTTCCCCGGCTCAAATTTTTGATTTTGCTAATGTTTTTTTAGATAGAAAGATAGACATGTATAGTGATGAAAGCCAAAATATTAAATGTCATGGATGAATATTTACTGAGTAATCCACTATTTTGTAGAGAGAGGTCAAAATGATTCAGAGTCAAGTTACAGGGGGGTAAAAATGACTTCAGAAAGATGGCAGCATCATTATCTTATTTTTACACAGAGATAGGTAGTTCTATCAGTAAAATCTGTTGACTTTAGTAATCTTTGTTGCATTATATGCCAATGGTGGCCATTCAAAAATGGGGAAACAGCACTTTTCAAGTTTTTCTCCAAATGCCTGTAACTCAAAAAGTATTACAGATATTTTAATGCCCTTTTAGATGTTGGCTCTTAACAAACTGTCCTTTTGGTATCTTTATTTTTAATGCCCTATAATATTTGGTTACAGAGATATTGGAATTTCAAAATGGCTCTGGCAATAAATCGTTAAAATGTACACATTTTCAGTGGTCAAAAACCAAATGTGGGTCAGTTTGAAAAAAAAGAAAACAATACTTCTTTTCTTTTAAAGAAGAATGTGTGAGGAACAAATAATGTTAAAACTAGAGATGTATCTCGCTTCTTTCTGTCAAGACAACTGCATTGAACATACCAGTCTGAGTGCGATATGTGTGTTAAATGGGGATCTCAATGAGGCTGCATGTCCAGATTGTTGAATGTTTCCCATTTTCAGTGGTCGAAATCCAAATGTTGTTCACTTTGTGTACAGAAGAAATCATGCTGAAATCTTGTTTCCCCTCTATAAAAATAATTGCATAGAACATACTTAATATGATTTAAGATTGTGGTTCTTAAGACACTTTTCTTTTGGAATCTTAATTTGTAAGGCCCTGTATGGTTTAATCCCAGAGGTATTGAGATCTCAGTGCAGCTCCATATTTAGTATCCTACCAATTTTTAATGGTCAAAAACCAAATGTAGTTTTGTATTTATCTAGTCATTACTGTTTCCAATGCAAATATGCAAACAATAACAGTAACTCAGGGATTAGGATTGTACAGTGTGACACGTCAGATTATGAATGACCAGGATTAATTGTTAACTCTAGGTAAAGTATGAACAGTGTGAAATGTAAAATAAGACTACCCTGGATTCCATTTCCCTAGGGTTCAGAATTATGCAGTGGTAATAATTTCAAGTGTGAGAGACGTTAAATGTTTGAGGTACTATCAGTGATTCTGCAAAATATTCCCTTTAGCAGTAGATATTGCTTGATCTATGACTATGCTTCATATTTTATAACAATAAACAAGAGCAATTCTAATAATGAATCCAGATGAGGCAAATCTTGGTTTATTAATGTGAATGCAATGTGTGGCGAAAGCAACCACACTTCCCTATGAGGCGTGGGAATTGTTTCAAGCATGTTGCAAAACTGCACGTTTAAAATCTTGGTAGCTTCAAAGCTGTTAAAATGAACACAATTTTTCTAAATGTACTTGAAACTGATTCAAATATAGAATCTTATGAATAGACTACAGAAAGCAAGGTAATGTGCCTCAACTTGACCATTTCAGTGCACTTTTAGCACTCTGACAGCTGTTCTATGTTCTATTGTTTTGATAGAGGGAAACAAGATGCAATTCTAATTGCAACATTATTTCTAACATTCAACAGTCTGGACGTGAAGCCTCATTGAGATCCCCATAATCTCAGGTACTGAATGATGTAGGGCCTTGAAAATTAAGATTCCAAAAGAAAAGTTTATTAGCAAGTATCTAAATCTAAAATCACATTGCAATATCTTTAATACTTCTTGAGTTATAGGCACATGAACTTTGGAAAAATAATATTTATGGCACTCTGGTATGTTCAATGCAGTTGTCTTGACAGAAAGAAACGAGATAGATCTCTAGTTTTATCATTATTTGTTCTTCAGACATTCCTCTTTAAGTATTGTGTTTTTTCAAACTGACCCACATTTGTTTTTTATCACTGAATATTTTTACATTTTGATGATTTACTCCTGGTGCCATATTGAAATTTCAGTATCTCTGGAACTAAATTTCATAGAGCATTAAAAATAAAGATACCAAAAGGAAAGTTTGTTAAGACCCAATATCTGAAAGGGCATTAAAATACCTTTAATACTTCTTGAGTTACAGGCATGCAAACTTTGGAGAAAAACTTAGTGTTGTTTCCCCATTTTTGATTGGTCACCATTGGCACTTAATGCAACAAAGATTACTAAAGTCAACAGATTTTACTGATAGAACTACCGATCTCTGTGTAAAAATAAGATAATGATGCTGCCATCTTTCTGAAGTCATTTTTACCCCCATAACTTGACTCTGAATCTAATCTGAAAATTGCCATTTTGACCTCAGTCTACAAAATAGTGGATTACTCAGTAAATATTCATCCTTGACAATCAAATCAAAAATCTGAGCCAGGGACCTCTGGTTGAGTTGACACGGAATGACCTACATGCGTTTTGGTTGATCATGACAGTCTTGACCAAAAATGGTCTATGGTGTCATTTTGAAGTAGGACAGTCTCCAGATGAAACAGGCTTTTGAGGTGCTTTTCTTAGTGGTTGACCAGATGTATTACCAAGGCCGTTATATTGGCTGATATTAAGAACAAGGTTCGTACAAGGTGCTTAAAGTGCTTGAAGTACTTGAATTTGAGTCCTGGAAAACCCTTAAAAATAACATTTTCTGTAAAGGTACTTGAAAAGTAGGTACTTTTTTTAAAAGGCAGTAAATATGAAATTAGTGTTTTGTTTTCGATTCAAAAACTACCTTTTCATAGAAAAACGTCATTTCACCTAGCTTTCGGGGGCGCACAAGATCTTGCGATTATTAAATGCATAATATCAGTATGAAGTTGAGTTTATGGTAAAAACCTTTGATCATGCTTGCATTATAATGTTCGGTCTTTTATTGCATGTGCTGTTTGTTTGGGTTTCCAATCATGTACATCTGGGAACGCAAATAAAGATTTTCATTTAAGAAAAACAGGGTGCGCTATCTTGCTAGATTTGTAATGTAAATCATTTGTAATCTATGCCAAAACAGGAGAATAATCAACATATTTCTAAATATGCAAATTGTACATCGCAATTTCAAAATATTCCTCGCTCTGAAGTTGCATGTTGTTAAATATTAAAATTAAATGTATTTAAACGACAAATCTCACTGTAAAGTAAAACATCACCTGCACCCTTTGGCGCAGTCTGCAGGTATTTGTTATAATACATAATGTATTTAAGTTACTTATGTTCATATTGTGTATAGGCATATTACATTATGTATTTAAACAATGTTCTTCAATAAAACCATGTAATTGATTGGTTTTGATTAACGATTAATTGCGATTAATCGCATCCAAAATAAAAGTTTATGTTTACATAATAAATATACACAGTACACAAATATATAATATGTATATTTAAATACACACACATGTATGTATATATTAAGGAAAAATATTTTCGATTTATATGTAAAATATTTATATTTATTTATAATCTAAATTGTATACAGGTATAAATATATATACATATAAATATGTTGTTTTAATATATACATGTATGTGTGTGTATTTTTATGTACATAATAAATGTACAAAGTAAACACACATATAGTATGTAAACAAACTTTTATTTTGGATGTGATTAATTGCGATTAATCGTTTGGCAGCCCTAGTTTTGATACTTTAGTTGAACCTGTTTTTGTTTTTCTTTTATCATTAGTTTGTTTATGTTCTGTTTATGTAGTCATACTAAAGCCTGTTTTTCACTTAGGTTTATTTTTCTACAAAAAATATCAGATTACTTGGTTTGCAAAATAATCATCAGATTACTTGATTATCAAAATAATCGTTAGTTACGACCCTAGATTACTAAAACATTTCAAAATACAACCGTATTGTTTTGCTTTTTGTGATTAAAAAGACAAATATTGTGATATTTAATATGTCTTAAAAATAGTATTAAAATATTGTTTTCATCTCTTGAGATTATCTCTCATAATTGTCACACATAGTGTCTATGAATGTGATATCATATAACTCATCATTTTTCATTTTTGTATTATATACTGTAGCTTTCATTCTTTAGGTCAGTCATATTCATGAAAAACGTATTGAAAAAAGTATTTGCCTAAAGTTGCAACAGTTATTGCATGCTTTGCATGTGCTGCACTTTATTAGTACTATTTTGTTTTATTAGTTTATTTATTAGGATTTGAAAGAAACACTCCACTTTTTTGAAAATAGGCTCATTTTCCAACTCCCCTAGAGTTAAACAGATGAGTTTTACTGGTTTTTAATCCATTCAGTCGATCTCCAGGTCTGGCGTTAGCACTTTTAGCATAGCTTAGTATAAATAATTGAATCTGATTAGACCATTAGCATCTCACTCAAAGAGTTTCGATATTTTTCCCATTTACAACTTGACTCTTCTGTAGTTACATCATAGTTACAACTTTTCTTTCAGTCTTAGTACACAATGTAACTACAGAAGAGTCAAGTTTTAAATAGGAAAAATATCACTAAAAAAAGGAAAAATAAAAAAACATGTTGGTCAACCACTATTGTTTTTTCCCTGACATGCTGGTGATGAGGCTCATGGAGTGAAATGCTGAAAAACAATGAGATGTGCATCTAAATCTAAAGCAGATATCTGACACAAACCAACAGATCAAAACCAGCACAGGGATGCAAAAGTCCTTTAGGAAGACGGTTCTGTTGGCTGTGTGTGACGATCAAACTTGTGACATGCAATCATGTGATGCCTGCGATTGTAGCAATCATTCCTGTTTAACGCAAGACACTACAGACAAAACCTTTGTTTTTTTCATGCACTGGTCAAGTTTGATTCTAAAACATTCAAAACACACATTTAAGTGTTTATTTTATTGCACTTCATCTGTTTATATCTGTAGATTACAACTTCAGTCCATATCTTTAAATAGTTTCTTTCTCCACTTCACCAAACTTATCAAACTTAGAGGTCTATTCCTATCTATCCTTAATGGTTGTGCTGATTTTTTTTTTATATATATATATATATATATATATAATGTATGTATGTATGTATGTATATATATATATATATATATATATATATATATATATATATATATATATATATGTATGTATGTATTGTTTATTATAATAAATGTAATATTATAATAAATGTATTTGTTTATTATAAATGTAAATAGAGTTTATTTATATTTTATGGAGTGATAAAAAAGAAATCCAAAACCCCCTCTGGAAAAACCTTTAACTCTAATATGACAACAACATCAATGAGAATTTTGATTCTCGCTCCATCTAATTTTATGGTTTTATTTCTGTTCTGGAATATTTTAGTAAATTATTGTGTAATTACATAATGCCTCGTTTTCATTTATTAAACATTTTTGCTTCTGCTGCATGTCATTTTTAATGTAACTTTGAAGCGGATCGAAAGTTAGGGGGGACATTTTGACTTCCTCTTAGTTTTATATAAAACATTGTCTGGCGTTCCTCATACAGTGTATGTCAGCAGAGCCACTGCTTGTATTTCATTATACATTCACACTGAAACATTTGTGTGTTTCATCTTTTTCCCAGAGATGCTTCAAAATAATTCCGCAACATGAACTCTCACAGCTGTCTGGAGTCTGCTGAAATTCACAGCTGACAGATCGTCAGAACTCATTTTAACCACTGATAGAGAGCGATGAAGACATCCTGACAGAGAAGGCCAGTCATACTTAAATCTGAATGGAGGTTGTGCTCATACTGGAATCTGGTGCTTTCAGGAAACATTTCAGGAAAACTGAGCTCTGTATATACTTGGTGCATTTGTAGATTGGTACATTTTGTATGTAGCGCTTTATTTTGTGCTTGTGCTTGTACATTTTTAGATACTGTACATATTTGAATTTCTCTGTAAGGACTGTAAGTAGAGATTGTTTCTTTTTTTGTTGAATTATGAGCCATGATCATCTGCGTTTTGTTTTTAAAGAACGGGCTTGATGTTTTGATCTCAGGTGCTGCCGTTGTCTGACGGTTATAGACTGATGTTATAGTAACATAACACCAGCATGTGATATCATGATATTCATGCAAATATGAGCTTGTGTAATCATCACTGTTCATATGAACGCCCACACAGCACTCTTGTGGTGTGAGACTGGTTGACAATATTTCAGCTGTCATATGAAATGTTTTTTGGGTAAATCCGCACCTCTCACACCTGTATGATGTGCTGTCTCAGGGGAACCTTTGCTTTGGAGGAATTTGGCCTTTCATTAAATGAATAAATCATGAAAATGGATGAAAATACAAACAGTGTTTCACTTATTTGAGACTTTCAGGTCTTAAACCTGATTCATTTCAGACTTTCTCTACTCATAAAGTTAGCCAAAAATAGTATGGGACATGAGAGACTAAACATTAATAAATAAGGGATAATCAAATATTGGCTGTGCATTAAAGGTTTTTAAATGCATGAGGTGGACGCTAATAACCGCCCGACGCAAAGCCTCCCGCTTGTTCCATGGTCATTTGCAAATTTTAAAAGTTAAAAGTAGTATTGCTCTTTGCAGCACAGTAAAAACCGAATAAGTAAAAATGATTGTGAATGAGTTGTTTTCATCAGTTACGGCTCATTAACTTTTGCATTCAGGTCTTTCGAATCTGACACAGAGATGAAATAGTACGGTAAGGTCACATTTATTTTAATGAAAAATAGCATTTATTTCAATTAATTATTGAGAGAGAGGGAGCAAGAAGAAGAGAGAGAGATGACAGTTGTGTGCGTTACCTGAATGCAGCACGTCTCTCTACAAACAACTAATTCGTTCAAAAACGAGAATATAATGTAGCAATCTAGTATCTAGGCTATTTTATTGAGTATTGCGGGGAAGTTGCTGACAACAAGTTTCTGTATGTGAATGTGAAATCTCCCTCTCTCTTGCATTCACACCAGACGCGAATGAAGCATTAAGCGGCTTTCACACCAAACGCAGCAAGTGGTGCGCTGGCGGGTAAACGTCACAGAACGCAGCGGCAAAAGTTCAACTATTTTAAACTTTGAGCTCGGCTTGCGCGGTAGTGCGTGCGATTTAACTTAATGGCATGAGGAATGGCATCGACCAACGCAAAGACGCAATAGACATCCTACAGTGCGAATGACACGGCGCGAATTGAGCATTTGACGCGCGTAATTTGCGCGAGTTGAAAAATCTGAATTTTGGCAAATATTCGCGTCGCATTAAGCAATCAGGAGCTTGCTCTAGTAGTGATGTAATTACCAGTATTGCCAAGTCTGCGGTTTTCCCGTTGGACTACTTTAACACTGTTGCAGCGGGTTGTTTTTCATGTCCGTGGGTTGAAGCGACCCCAATAACGTAATATTTAGCACCTGGAATGCTAATTTTACCAAGGGAACACCACCAAAAAAAAAAAAAAAAACACCCTTCAAAACGCAATTGGGCTACTTTTGAGTAACAATTAGGTGGGTTTTCTTGTGAAAACCTGGCAACCCTGGTGGTTACGCCATAGCGAGCGAACCACAACGGAGGACAAAACCATTGTCGCTGTGATGTGAATACCGAAAGCTGTTCGATACATCTTCGTACTTTTATAGAAACAGGAATAAAAAAGATCTTGCTTGGAAGAAAGTGAGTGAGGAGGTCGAACATTCTGGCAAGTTGTAAAAAAAACGAGTGTCACAAATGTATGAGCCTTATACATATCGAGACTACAAGCTAGCTAAGCCTGCAAATTGAGCTTATTCGCCGTATTTTACAACTACTTTCCAGCTGATGAGCGCAACTACCCTCTCAACAAAATCCATGTCAGCCATTTCGCAACAGGACTGCTTGGCAGAAGCCCCTCCCAAGAAGCAAATTTGCATCTGTTGTGAAGTGAATTTCAGCTGTGAATGAATGGTGTCTGGTGTGAAGGCACCATTAGTCTGTGTTGACAAGTCCACAGTTTTCTTGCAGAATTGGGCTACATTAACACTTTTGCCGCCTGTTGTTTTTGATGTCCGCGGGCTGAATCGACCCCAGTAACGTCATTTTGCCCTTGAAATGCGAATTTACAAGAGGGACCCGAGTGACGATTAAACTGACTTGGAACTATATGTGCATTGAACTGTTTTACTGCTTACCTGCCAGCCAATCAGAATCCAGTATCCAGACATTTCATTGAATAGCTAGTAACACTTAATTTTATTAAATTGTTCAAATTGTTCAATAAGGACAATTTGATTCCTGTTCTGAAAAGTACATTCATAAGTATTATTGATTTGAATGATGTTCAAGTGTATTTCCAGAATGAGTCAGTAATCATGGCTAAGCTGCCAGTAATACAGCACTACTAAAGACTCGTGCTTAACTACCACATAACTAATAGCTAATATCTTTTACCCGTAAAATAATGTGATCCCAGACTTTCATATTACATGAAGTCTTCAATCTGAAAAGAAACACTGAGTTCCCAATTGATCCACAGATGCACATGACACATGCTTTATATATTCAATTCAACCTTTATTTAATCAGGCGAGTTAATTAAGAACATGTTGTTATTTTCAATAACAGCCTGACAATATATTACCCATTATATTGTTGGGTTTCATCCGCACAAATACAAAATACATCTTTGTTACGCAAATATTTTAATAAATAGTCAATAAATAGTGTATTACATGCACATAAATAAATAAATAGTTTGAGTGATTGACATAAACATGGGTCTAGCTTATGTGTGACTGACAGGCGATAGTCTGTGCTGGTATCAGTCGTGCTTTGATTTGGTCGTGTGCAGGTGAACTGTAGTGAATGACATCATTTCCTGTGCTCTCCGGAGCCGATGTAGCCGAGCGCCCGGTTCACTGTTATGGCTCGGATGTGGAAGCCCTTCAGCGTTTTGCACAGCGACAGACGGTCATCGAAAGACGATCCGCTCCAGACTTGCCACTGCACAGATCACATAACATGAGTGGATGCCATATATGCAAGTGTGTCTGCAGTGAGAGAGTGAGTGTGAGACGACAGACACTCACCTGAGGAAACTCTCCATCCGCAGCCTCACAGTTCTCATTCAAACACTGCAACAACAAACAGAATAAAGCATTTATTCGAGTTTTCAGCACACATGACATCTGTTCACTCTTCAAGGTATTTGTTTGCACACACTACACTGAGGCCTCAGGTTGTTTTGGAATGGAATACTAGTCTATTAAGTGAACAATGCACAGGGTACACTGTTTTTCCTACTAGACCTTAACCCTTAGTACTGGTTAACTGGTTTCTCATTTAAGGTTATAAACATACCTGCAAAGTTTTGACCTGTAGAAAGTTGTGTAATATGTGCATACGTGCATGCAAAATTTTGATTATGATTTTCACAGGTCAATTTGACCCACAATTTGATGGCTAATGGCATATATATATATATATATATACTGCTGTTCAAAAGTTTGGGATCAGTAAAACTTGTAGTTTTTTTTAAATAAGTCTCTTATGCTCATCTTTTATTTGATCTAAAAGACTGAAAAAAAAAACAATATTGCGAAATGTTATTACAATCTAAAAATAACAGTTTATATTTTAATACACATGATTTTTTTCCTGTAATGCAAAGCTGAATTTTCATAAGCATCATTACTCTAGTCTTCAGTGTCACTTGATCCTTCAGAAATCATCTAATATATAATATACTGATTTATTATTTGAATTATCAATTTTGGCAACAGACATTTGTTTGGAACCTGAGATACTTTTTTTGGATTCTTTGATGAATAAAAAGTCAAAAAGAGCAGCATTTGTTCAAAATATAAATCTAACAATATAAGTCTAATTTAATACATCCTTGCTGTATAAAAGTGATAATTTCTTTCAAAAAAAGGAACAAAAATTTACTGACCCCAAACTTTTGAAATAGTGTATATTGTTAAAAAAGATTTCTGTTCTTTTTTTCTTCCTTTTTTTTACTTTTTATTCATCAAAGAATTCTGAAAAAAGCATCACAGGTTCCAAAGATATTAAGCAGCACTGATAATAAATCAGTATATTATAATGATTTCTTTAAGATCATGTGACACCGAAGACTGGAATAAGGATGCTGGAAATTTCAGCTTTAATCAGCAATAAATTAGATTTTTAATGTATATTAAAATAGAAGAAAGTTATTTTACATTGTAATAATATTTCACAAAAATACATTTTTCTATGAATTTTTGATCAAATAAATGCATTGATGAGCATTAGAAATGTAAAAAATACATTATGAAATGTATTTAAAATACATTACACAAACCTGCCCTCTGAGGGTGTTTGCATCTACATTTACGCATTTGACAAATGATTTTATGCAAATAAATATACACTGAATTGAAGATGTACATTTTTAAGCATAGTTTAAGCATAGTAAAATCAAACCCATGCCCTTGGCCATTTTTAGCGCCACGCTCTACTGCTTAAAAAATGTAAAAAATGTTAGATTTAAAATAATAAAAAAATAGTTACAATACTATTTATAATATTATTGTTTTAAAAATTGTTATTTTAAATTGTTTCTAATTTTTGTTGTGATATGTGAGAAGGTATTAATGTTTGTTGTTTAGTGTTTACTGATTTTTTTTTCTTTCATTTACTTTTTTTTCATACTGTTACTGGAATAGTGACAGTATGCTAGTATGAGATCTGAACAGCCTGCAGACAGACTGATAACAAGAGATGCTCACATTCATCAGGGCTTTGGTGGCTGTTTTCACTGGACTCAGATCAGTCTCACTGGGCTTGTAGGAGTTCAGCATCATGTCGTAATAGCGCAGATCAGCTCTGATGTTCCTCAGACACTCCGTCTGTGAAAATCACACAAACGTTAGACAGAGCTGATCACCGGAGCAGAATCAGACCATGATATTAAACCACAGCAAACTCACTCACCTCACTGAAAGACGAGCCTCTGTGGCTGGAGCACTTCTGAAATCACACGTTCACAAGTTACTACAAGTCGTATATGTTACGAGCTGACGTTAACCAACAATGCATTTATAATGTGATAATGATTCAATCTGCAGAGTTGAACCTTCCTGTGTGATGAGGGTTAAACTAAACTAAAGCATTCAGTTTATCAGAGACGCTTGTAATGCGTGAGATGTGCAGCTCAGAGGTGGTGTGATGTGTTGTGTGTGAGGAGCTGGAGCTCCAGTAACTCCAGTATGGTCAGACTCACTTCTTCAGAGGTGTTGGGCTGACAGACAGACGCTGTGTGAGTGTGAGGAATCATCTGAGCCTCCAGATCAGTGCAGTTAAAGCCAGCAAACAGATCCCTGTGCTGCATCTTCCCCTGCTGCTCAGACCACACAAACAATAACGAGAGAAGAGAGAAGTTAGCCATCAGTACATCGGTGTAACCATCACAAACATTCACAGTATAATATATCAATCCCTCTGCTTACTGTAAACATCACAAAATAACATTACCCTCACAGCTCCAAAATGCTCAAAATAAAACATTTTCATATATGGCTATGACTCATTTTAAATAGTTGAGTGTGCCATTAACAGAGTGTCTATTTAGAAAAAGCTGGCCTTGTTCGCAGTGGCTATTTACTCTAACTACTCCACCCACCGATGTCTAACGTGATTAGTCAACATTACAAAAGATTAGTCAGTTCCCTGACAGCAAATTTCATCTGGCCTGATTCTGGCCCACACTCCTTCAAATCCGCAAAACGGACTTGGGCCAGTGTCTTTTGGCACAACGGGCCAATACCGGCACGCGTCTGGTTTTCCGCTCATCTGGGCCAGCTCCGTACCAGACTCGGCCCGGATCCGCTCTGCGATAGTAGACCGTGCCCACTGAAACCAGACACGGGCCGGATCCGTCTAGGACTGTGATACGGCACTGAAACGGATGTGACTGTAACGCGGATTTGCCGGTTGAAAACGAATCTGGCACAGAGTCAGATGCTGTCTGGGTTGTAAAACCCAGTTGCGTAAAGAATAAAGCCTGCGTTTAACTCCTTTTGACGCAGACGACCCAGGTTCGATCCCACCTTCTGGTGAGCTTTTTTCCCACCCTTTTCAAATCTCATATCATATCGGAAAAGCATTTATTTTCAATAAAAATGAAGGAAATAATAAAAAAAATTAAAATAAAGTATCGGTTAGGGTTAGGGTAGGTGAATTAAAACAATAATTTACACTCAGTGCATATTTGCTGCATACTGTTTTAACGTACTGCAATGCTGCGGTGCAGATTATTGCATCTATTTGCAGTAAGTATTGTAAATAGCAGAAAATCCTTAAAGTGTAAATAGAACCCATTGCTATTTGCACTTAGTGTAAATAGTATCTATCGCTATTTGCACTTAGTGTAAATAGCATATATTGCTATTTGCATTTAGTGCAAATAGCCGCTGCCTTAAATTAAATACTGCTAATCTATATATATTTGTTTTCACTCCTGTTGTTGTAAAATCCCTTTAATTAACTATCAGAAGGTAATTCCTTAATGACGTCATCATCATCATCCTCATCCTCAACAGTGACATCATTTTGGAGAGAAAGCAAAACAAGATGGATTTAATGAGTTCTGGGATGTTAGACATCGGTTTGATAATATGAATATTTCAGGAAATGGTTAAAAAGTGAAGTGGTTTGTATGAACATCTTGTTCATTTTCCTGTCACTCCGTAAATAACCGTGGTGTAGTTGTAAAGCTGACGTGTCTGAATTTGACCACAGCAGAGTTCTGATGAGAGTCATGGAAATACTTCAGTACAACACAATCATATTCATATTTTAAAGCTAATAGTTTAGGTGCTTCAAGACAGGAATGATTCAGGGAAGGACATATATTATAAATACATACATACAAACAAAATGAAAGACATTTCAAAGTATCCCATATGGTAAAAAAAATGTTTTTAAATATGACTATATATATATATATATATATATATATATTTTACAAGCATTTAATAGAAATACATTCCAAAATGTGAAATGATCATTGGAATAAAAAGCCAATGTTTATCTATTGTAGATGTTTTCATTTCTATTTGGCTGTGCCATTGATTTAGCCTTAATGTAGGCCATTCTAAGATTGAAAATGTGTGTTTTTTAGACCTGAAATACATTTAGTTTCATAAACCTTGATTGACCAAAATATGTTTCAAAATTCTGACCAAAATATATATTTAAAATATTCCAAAACCATTCACAATGGTCAATTTTTGGAAAACTGAGATTTAAACATCATCTGAAAGCTGAATAAACAAGGTTTCCATTGATGTATGGACAATATAAGACTGGTTTTGTGCTCCAGGGTCACATTTTTAGTTCCAGCCTTCATATACTAAAATATATTTCTAACCTCACTTTATAACTTTATAATTTTTTTATATGGGTGGTTGCATTAGTAGATGCTGGCTGTGAGTGTGCTGTACCTTTTCCATGATGTGAGAGACGCTGGAGAGCAGAGATCTGGCAGCAGTACTGCATTTACACTGCTGTGTGTTTGGAGGGACCGGAGAGCCCATCGCAAGAGCCACAAACATACAGAGCATATATACAGAGCCTGCATGTCACACACACACACACCATCAGTCACACAGCTGCATTGGTTCAGATATACTGCAGTAAATCAGATGAATCACACTAACAGCTTTCAATAAATGTTCCTTTTTAACACTTCACTTGCAATGAAAATTGAAAGATAAAAAAGTGTCTCCTGTAATATATCAGTTCCACCATGTAGTAGCGAGTGTGTGTGTGTGTGTGAAGTGTTGAGTTACTCACAGGTCTTCATGATGTGTCGTCGCTCAGACTCAGATTGAGTGTGTTTGCTGGAGTATGAGTTTGATGGGCTTTATACACATGATGGGGGAATCCCTAACACTTCGAATCACGGTTAAACTTCTACACACACAAAAAGTGTTTTTCTTTTGGTTTGCTGCTACACTGAAACTGGAATAAACAGACTGATGTGTGTATGCGCTCATCATAGTGACCTCAACAAACAACTGCACTACCTGCTCCTGCTTTCACTTCATTCAGACAACTCCAATCACAACCGCAAATCACAACACTTTCAATACTTTCAATGAAAAACTGGAAAACACTGTGTAAAGATAAGTAGTGACACTACAACACGACCGAATGTAAATCTGAACTTGAATGTTGCTATTTCTCTCGTTATTCTCTTCCATTCACACAAATCTGGTTATATGGATATTTCCACTCGATCACACAATTATCTGACTAATATGTTTACAGCCCTGGTGTAAACTCTTAGAATTTCTTTTTGTTCCATTAATGTGTAATAACTGTCATATACAGTCTCAAATAGAATATGATACATAAATTCATCTTGATCTGTAGGAGTTGACAAATTTCCAACATGAAACATGATTCATTTTTTAAAATGGAAAAAAAAAATTAGACAGTTGAAAGAAACAGCACTTATGAAATGACTTCATGCCGTTTCTGGAAATGATTGTCACTGAAATATATTCAATGCCAATTTAGGATAAAGAAAAATGTAGAGTTTAATGGTAAAGTGTTTAATCGTGCAATTTTATTCTAAAGCATAAGTTTCTGTCACAAGATAAAAAAAAGTTAAAAGTTAACTGTGACTTATATCTCTCAATTTGGACTCTTTTCAGAGTTTATATCTATATTGTAATTCTGACTTTTCGGGGGCAAAAACAAGCTTCCATTGAAAACACCGAAAATCGTTTTAGTTACGATTCTTATTTCCTCCACAAGAGACGACCCAGAACGCCACGGTCTATGAAACAAAGTTTTATTTTTCTGATTTTATACATATCTGTACATAAGCATCTCCCTCAAATAAAGAATCTGAATACAATAGAATGAAAATGATATGAACACACTTATTCAGATGACTCGTGTCAGAATCAACATTCACAAAATGTTGAATACCAATCGCAGTGAACGTTACCAAAAGCTACAAGTCGACTACAAGGCAGGCATGTTTCCTCTCGAGCACCTTTGAACCGTCAGAGGGTCTGTTTTTAAATACTGTCCAACTCAATCATTCAGCAGGTAATTCACGGCTTGTTCGGCGTGGCGTCGTCGTCTTCTTTTCTTTTAACTCGAGGTGCTTTTACACCGGTTTTTGTTCTGACAGTTCTAGTTTAGTGGCAAACGTAAAGGACCGAGGCGGATCGATGAGGAAGCGGAGCCGATCGCTGCAGGGAGCCGGTGGCAGTATCCAGGACGTCCTGGAGGAAGCGCGCGTGTCCCGCTCTGATCTGGACCCCCGAGCGTCCTGGATTCTCACCTGACGTTTAGTATGTGAGGACGTGAGCGATCAGCAGTTATGAACCACAGAAGCAAAGGAAAGGTGTCTGTCTATACTGATGGTGAGGGGGGTGTGCGGCTTCATTTGGACAGCGTCTTCTCCGCCAGGTGTTTCTGCTGACTTTGAGCGTGCCTGAAGAACACACACATCACCGTTAGCTATTACCATACACAAAACACATTCTGATTGCGCTTTATTACCAGACTTCAGACTCTCATTAGAGTATTAGTAGACATAGGTTAAGGTTAGGGATAGTAGAATAAGTTGACGTGTACTTGCAAAGTCCATAGAATTTCCATCAAAATAAAGCGACTACTACTCTAATGACTGCTAGTTGACATTTAGTTAGACATTTGCTTATAGTGAGTAGAAAAAGTTTTGTTACTTGAAATAAAGTAAATGTGACCTGAATCACAAGAAGTTTCATTTAATTGAACGTTATGTACTAAAATAACTAAAATGGAAATAAAAATAAATATAAAATATATAAACGCACACTATGTTGCCAAAAGTATTGGGACACCCCCCTTGTAATGAACAGGTTTGACTACTTTAGTAATTTCCAGGAGTACTAATCTTAATGTTTAAGCATATCATTCAATTCTAGGGAATTGTGTCCTTCTAATTTTATAGCAAAAGTTTGGCCAGGACCCTTTTTTATTCTAACATGACAATGCCTCTGTGTATAAAGCAAGGTTCATAGAGAAATGTTTAATTCAGTCAGTGTGGAAGAACCCTTGGAAGAATCCCAGCTGAACACCTCTGGTGTGACTTTAAATGCAGACCTTGAGCCAAAATCTCATCACCATGACTTGAATTGACAAAAGTATTGGGACACCCCCTTCTTTAGAACAAAAAAAGGCACTTCCAAAACTGTAGCAATGAAGATGAAGATATTTAAAAATTGTATTTCCATTTCTGTTGCTTCAGTTTTGGAAGTGTCTAAAATGACTGTACCCATATGCACAAGTCATTCGTTTTTGACTCAAGGTCTGCATTTAAAGTCACACCAGAGGTGTTCAGCTGGGATTAGAACTTGGCTTTATGCAGACCAGTCAAGTTCTTCCACACTGACTGAATCAAACATTTCTATATGAACCTTGCCTTATACACAGAGGCATTGTCATGTTCAAATAAAAAAGTGTCCTGGCCAAACTTTTGCTATAAAACTAGAAGGACACAGTTCCCTAGAATATCATTATATGCTGAAACATTATGATTAGTACTCATGGAAATTACTAAAGTAATCAAACCTGTTCATTAGAAGGGTATATTATATAGTGTATCTTAAAAAAAACTATTAACTAATTGCTTATTACCATGTTATTATCATATTGGCTGTTTGTTAGTAATTATAAAGCACATATTCAGCATTACCATATCCTTAATCCAAACCATACTTAAACTTCTCAACTACCTACTAACTACTAATAAACAGCAAATTAGGAGTTTATTGAGGCAAAAATCCTAGTTAATAGTCTGTTAATAGCGACAGCTGGATCTTAAAATAAAGTGTGACCAAAAATGCTAACGCTTTTCTATTTTAAAGATCTATTTGCACTGTTAACTGGTTTAATTAATTTCTTATAATGTATGCTACTAGCATATTGGCTTTATTAGTACTTATAAAGCACATATTAATGCCTTATTCTGCATGATCAGATTCTAAATCCCTTAATCCACCCCATATCTAAATGTAACAACTACCTTACTAACTATTAATAAGCCGTAATTAAGAGTTTATTGAGGTGAAAGTCATAGTTAACAGTTAGTTAATACGGAGAACTGGACCTTAAAACACAGAACAAAATGACTAAAATGTTGATCACACTTTGTTTTAAGGTCAAATTCTCTCCATTAACTACAACATTTGCCTCAATAAACAACTAATTTGCTACTTGTTAATAGTTAGTACGGTAGTTGTTAAGTTTAGGTATTGGTTAGGATTAGGGATGTAGAATTTGGTCATGCAGAATAAGTGCTATATAAGTAATAAACAGTCAATATGCTAGTAATATATAAATAATTAGTCCCTAATAGTCCCTAAATGAAAGTGTCACTACAATGTCAATGACACACACAATATTATTTATCAAGTTTTCTGTAGGGGAATTTGTGCTTTACTGGAGTATTACTCAATTTTTTTTGTACTTTTACTCCATTACTTTTTGTCAGATCACTTCACACAGAGTTTTCCACACTTGTGTTGACCAGACGATGTAAAGCAGGAGTCAGTCACCTGGTCAAGTCCTCAATGTCCACCAGCATGGCGTCCTGCTCCATCTGAAGCTCGTCTCGCATCAGCAGAAGCTGCACCAGCTCCTCATTCAGACCTGAAGATCACACAAACACACACTCATGAGCTCCAGAGAACTGTCTGGACCGTATATATATGAATAAGAGAGACAAATAAGTGCATCGTACCCTCGATCTGTGAGTGCAGGTCGTTGACGATGACCTGCAGCTGTCCCAGCGTCATGTCTCTGAGATCTGTGGGCTTCAGGCTCCTCTTCATCAGACACTCACTGATGTGTGGCATGTGAGGAAGCTGTGAACACACACACATGATCAGTATAAGCACATGAATCATGTCAGGGATAATGAACAGTCTGAACCAATGATCAGATGAACCTAGTGTGAAGTTGAGACATGAAAGACAGGAAATGTGTGATCCTGGACCACAAATAAGAATCATAAGGTTTATACATCAACTGAAAGATGATGAAACCACTGATGTATGGTTTGTTAGGATAGGACAATATTTGGCCAAGATACAACCAATTGAAAGTCTACAATGTGAGTGTGCAAAAAAATTGCCTTTAAAGTCATCCAAATGAAGTTCTAAGCAATGCATATTATTAATCAAAAATAACGTTTTTTTTCAGTAGGAAATGTACAAAATATCTTGTTGGAACATGATATTTACTTAATATCCTAATGATTTTTGGCATAAAAGAAAAAACTATAATTTTGACCCATACAGTGTATTTTTGACTATTGCTACAAATATACCTGAGCTACTTAAGACCAGAGTCACATTTTTCAAATGCATTTGTATAGTGCTTTTCTGAATACATTTGGTTTCAAAGCAGCTTTACTTTGAAATGTTGAATCTGTAAATGCTTTAGCTCCAGCTTTATTGTATTTCTAGCGTTGTCTGGTTCTTTAAATATTTTAAATATATTAGCTTTAAATATCGCTGGTGTTGTTCTATTTAGAGATGGTTGGTATTGTTCAAAGTGAGAGTATTTTTAAAAAGCATTCATGATTTGATGTCACAGGTGAAAAGTCTGAAAATCTGATACTGGTCAAACATGCTGGGAGGAAGTAATTAAAGGCTTACTAAGTTTTGCTCTAAGCGAAAGCATTAATGAAAAAGTCGTTGAAAAGATAAGCGGTCACAGGTGAATTTATAACTGTACGACAAATAATTAAGATATTTAGGAAATGGTAAACACTTCTCAGAAATCATCAATGAAATCAGTTATCTGAAGTGAAATCTAGCAGCTCGTCTGATTTAATTTGAACATTTTCCAAATTCAATAATCAGTATGTTGAGAAATGTAGGACTTTGATTTCAGTTCGATGTGTGATTATTAGTATTACTATAACATGACGCTGTTCTTCACTGTGTTTGAACATGTATTATAAAGGAAGCTATTACATGATTTCATCTCTTTTATCTATGCAATAAATCATTGGTCAGTTATACAGTTTCTAAACATTATGACACCACTGACCAATTACAGTCAGCTCTTCCAGAGAATCAGGGGGTTATTATTAATTATAATTATGGGTTATTATAGTG
Organism: Cirrhinus molitorella; assembly: GCA_033026305.1. Lineage (NCBI taxonomy): Eukaryota > Metazoa > Chordata > Actinopteri > Cypriniformes > Cyprinidae > Cirrhinus > Cirrhinus molitorella. The sequence goes on along the minus strand of CM065134.1, from coordinate 30,829,612 downwards.
AAGGTTATTTGAGCAGTGGACACAAAGGATAATGAGTAAAAATAAGCATTAACAGCAGTTCTCTTCACAGAAACTAAAGCAGGTTTTTCACATTACAAATACCAGTATCACACATGGTAATTCTTCAGGTAAATCACCCATCTGAAGTTCCCATGAGGACTCGCTTCATTCTGACACATTGCAGTTTTACTTTCACATCAGTTCACTTGCTTTAATCTTGTCCCAATTGAAATGTTTTTCCCCATTTTAGACACAATATGATTTACACACTAGTAAGTGAAGTGAATGTTAACTCTGTGAATCAGAGAAACATTCATGATTCTGTGTAACTGTGATAGAGTCATATTAATCTTGCTAGAAAGTGAACTCCAGTAACCCATATGTGAAGAGTTAAACACAGTATTAGTCACTATTTAAGATCATTAAAACACAAAGAGGACACTAGCTAAAAGCACACTGGGAAAAAAAATCCCTTCTGCTTAGCAAGTTTGAGACTGTTGTTCAATTAAAATCCCAGATTTCTTGTTGAAATGTGCTTTGATGCTTTGAAGATAACATTTTTGTTCTCATATTAAAAAAAAAAAAAAAAAAATCTCAATTTTATTCTCATGTCCAGGAAACTGGAAGATGGCATTTATTTTAATTGATGTGATGTTATTTATTTTAATAAATATTTAGTAATATTAAGGGTTTACCTGCACTGATATCATGAGATGACAACAAAACTTGAACTGAACTTATGTGAATAATGGCACTATTACTTTCTGTAGAGCTGCTTATAGCTGAAACTTTCATAATTATGAACCTGGACCACAAAACTAGTCATAAGGGTCATTTTTTTTTTTTTTTTTTTTTTTAATTGACATTTATATATCAAAAAAAAAAAATTTTGTCCGAGATAAAACTATTTGAAAATCTGGAATCTAAGGGTGCAAAAAAATCAAAATATTGAGAAAATCGCTGTTAAAGCTGTCCAATTGAAGCTCTTAGCAATGCATATTACTAACCAAAAAGTTTTGATAAATTTGCAATAGGAAATTTACATGATCTTTACTTAACATCCTAATGATTTTGGCATAAAAGAAAAAAATACTGATAACTTTGACCCATGCAATGCATTTTTGGCTATTGCTAAATGTGCTACTTAAGACTGATTTTGTTGTCCAGGGTCACAACTGATGAACTGTTACATTATTTTCCGGGTATTTCCATAAATCTACTTTAAAACAACATGTACTGAATAAAGTCCTATATAAATAAGACTTCTTAAAGAATCGAACGCTTTAACAGAGGTGAGTGTGGATGACTGGAGCTTTTGTTTTTTTTCACATGATAAAATTGGATTTTCCTGCTGTCTCAATCCAAGAGTATTGTTCTGACACAAAGACATCATCTTTCAAAGTACTCTACACCAGGGGTTCTCAAGCTTTTTTACTCTGGGGTCCCCCTCCTTCTTTGGTCAATTTTGCAAGGCCCCCCTATGACTGACATTCCCTCTCATACTGTACTTTTGCAGTAAAGAGAAAAGTGTTTATTTTTAAACATATTTTATTAACCAAAACATTTGTTTCGCCTTATTCTTCTTCTACCTCACATTGTTTAAAAAACTTTAAATTAAAGCTATACTCTCGAACTAGCAAAGAAAACGAATATATAAATAATAAATACATATAATATAAATATAAATAATATATACATATACAGATTTAAAGCTCCTGAATTATTTACATCAGACGTTTTCGACAACGTCAGAGTACTTTTTCTTAACTAAGTGAACCTGCCTTAACAGGACAACAGGGAGATGTCAAAAGACCACTCACTAAACCTGTCCTGTTAAACTTGACTGACTGAATATCTACTGTTTGTATCCATTAAAAATAAACATACAAATGAAAAAATACATCAAATACATTCTAAATCTGTTGAAACACATCGATCTGATGAAGACGGCATCAGTTCCTCAGTTAGAGAGTGTGTCTGATGCTCATAAACACAGAGCCTCACAAAATCCTTTATAAAACACAGTGTAAAAAATGACTGTGAATTTAACAGTAAAAAATTGTAAAAATGCTAAAGGAAAAACCTGTTAAATGGTTAACGATAAAAGACATTGACATTCCCAGAATTTTTTTTTTTGTTGAAATAACTCTTTCTTCTTAGTTTTTTTCTTAGCAGGTTTGTACTTTAAGGTTTTATGCTACATCTAATGTTGTTAAATGAATGTTTATTGCATTATTTCAGTTTCAGGTGTGTTCATGATGGTGTTTAGTGTTTGTGTGAATGACACTGTGCACCTTCTATATATGTTAATATTTAAAAGCTGCTTGTGATGGGCTTTAGTTTATCATGTGACTTTCTCATCACCACCTGGTTTTGGTGGTTACCAGTGTATTACAAAGGTATAAAACAGATTTCAGTAGGTTGGTACATTACAATTGTACCAGTTAATGAAATTACTGTATTTACTTGTAAATTTAACTGAAAACCATGAATTGTAAAACATTGCTACCGTATTTTTTTGCGGTAAAATTCCGGCAACCACAGCTGCCAGTTTTCTACCATATATTTTACTATTTTTTCAGTGCACTCACAGGACAGTCATTTGGACAACTATGCAAATATATAAAAAATTCCACACAAAAATACGATAGGCTGTATTTAACAGTGCGATGAGGCTTGCTGCGTCAAGCCCGAAGCAATCAATCAGAACACGAAACAGGCCGTGCTTTTATCATTTTAATTTAACACATTAATAATGAAATGAAACAATTATAGGATAATATTTTAAGCCCTGGAGGAGGGCCCCTAGTGGGTCGCGACCCCCAGGTTGAGAACACCTGCTCTACACTGTGTACTGTGTGAAAGTTTCATCTCGCTTGTGTTTCAGCTAAAGTTGCATGTAGTTGCATCAGCTATACATTCACTATCTATGATCAGCGTAATCAGAGTCCCATACACGAGAATGGTGTAAGCTCTAGCGTACGGGACAGTATTGGTTAACCCAGCGTTTCAGTGGCGTTAAACACATATGATAGAGTATCAGCTCTGATGTGAGGTGGGGTTATACGGTGAATATAGTCACCCCACGGCACTTCATCTCTAAACTCCCCTCAGACGTGATTGTTATCTTTGTGCAACGCATCCTGTACCATACTGTTGAAGATTTTTCCTTAAGACGAGATGATCTAATCGTGGGGTGTCCCGCTGACGCCAGCTCTACAGAGAAACAGCATCAGCGGTGCCACCTCAAGAGCACCAGTGCTTCAAAGGAATTTTCACGAGCAGGGGTCAGTTTTGTTCTGACTACAGAACATCCACATGTGCATCAATGGCTGGAGGAGCAGCACTGATGAGAATAACTCATGAGCTCAGCGAATGCCCTCTGAGAGCGCATCACACCACAGTTTCTCTGAACGCTGGAGAGTCGCGACCGTAGGCAGCGTGGTGATTTACGTCGCATCCGTGCGTTTCTCATGCTACGGGAGAATTTCCCTTGCCCCTGCCGGCGTGAGCCTGACGTGAGCCATGTTTGCTGTTCATTGCGTTACTCATTGGAGCAAGAGGGCTGGAGAAGCTGCTTCCTGCTGTGTGTCACAGTTTCAGTTCAGCAGCTGCTGCAGCGGCGCGGTCACTGACTCTGACGCTGTGGTGAAAGCGGAGGCGTTCTCAGCGCATGACGTGACGAGATGTCACTGATGTAATTGTGCAGGACATTGTGTTTGTATCACAATTACTGTTTTGATTGTATTTCTATATATAAACTGACCAATACACGTCACTATAATGTCACAATAATATTCCATATATGTACTCAGAAAACACAGCAGACTGCACATTTAACCCTAAAACATAATAAAATTATATAAGTCAAAAGTTTACACACACCTTGCAGAATCTGCAAAATGCAAATTATTTTACCAAAATAAAAGGGGGTCGTACAAAATGCATGTTATTGTTTATTTAGTACTGACCTGAATAAGATATTTCAGATAAAAGACGTTTACATATAGTCCACAAGAGAAAATAATAGTTTCATAATTTATAAAAATGACCCTGTTCAAAAGTTTGAATTCTTAATACCGTGTTGTTACCTGAATGATCCACAGCTGTGTTTTTTTGTTTAGTTGCAGTTAAACTGCCTGCTGTTCTTCAGAAAAAAAAATCCTTCAGGTCCCACAAATTCTTAGTTTTTTCAGCATTTTTGTGCATTTGAACCCTTTCCAACAATGACTGTATGATTTTTCTTATTTTGCTTAATTATCATATATATATATATATATATATATATATTTTTAGTACTGCCCTTCAGAAGCTACAAAATATACTTGCATGTTTCCCAGAAGACAAAATAAGTTAAATTACCCTAATTAAAGAAAGTTTTGTCTTCTGGGAAAATGCAACTATCTTCTATAGCATCTGAAGGACAGTACTAAATTGCAAAAAAAAATCAAAAAACAAAAACATGATGTTTAGGCAAAATAAGAAACATTTACACATCTCCATTCTGTTCAAAAGTTAAAAGTTCAAAGCATCAGTGAGTGTTGCATATGAGTCCCTCAGTGTGAAAAGATGGATCTCAAAATCATACAGTCATTGTTGGAAAGGGTTCAAATACACATAAATGCTGAAAAACCACTAAATTTGTGGGACCTGAAGGATTTTTCTGAAGAACAGCAGGCAGTTTAACTGTTCAGGGCAAACAAGGGACTCGTGAACAATTATAACTAAAAATAAAACAGTTGTGGATCATTCAGGTAACAACACAGTATTAAGAATAAAGTGTATGTACACTTTTAAATGGGGTAATTTTTATAAATTATTTTCTCATTTTATTTGTTATATGTAAACGTCTTTCATGTGAAGTATCGTATTTAGGTCAGTACTAAATAAAAAGTAACATGCATTTTGTATGTATTTTCTTATTTTAATAATTTTTTTATTTTAATAAATTTCGTGTCTGAAAGGGAAACTCCTATAAACGCATATTAAATAAGGTCAGGTGCAAAAAAAAAAAAACAACTATGTCCAGGCCTTTTCAGTGCAAGTTGTCATATATATTAAATGCAATTAGCTGCTTAACTAGGACTCCAGTATCTTTATATATATATATTGTATTATATATATTGTCTATTGTCTTTGAAATATGATTAAAGTACTGCTGAATGTACTGATAAGCAGAGCTGGGCAGATTACTTAGAAATTGTAATCCCTTACTGATTTCAAATTACATGACAAAAATTGTAGTTAGTAACGTAATCCATTCACATTTTAGGTAATATAATTGGATTACTTTTAGATTACTTCTGACCTAACTCGTTTATCACATTGGTTAAATAACCTGCAGAGTGATAGTTCAAATAAAAATGAATGTGATTATCAGTAGTTGATGCAATTTTAAAACGTTTCTTAAAGCTGAAATGATTTTGTAAATCAGTGGTCAAATGCTGTGTCGCCACCTGACTAGTGACTCATCTTTGTGTGAATGTCAACAAAACTTAAAGAGTTTCTGAATGTATATAAGCAGTAGGCAATTTTAAAAAGGAACATTTTAAAGATGAAAAAGAAGAATTACTGAGGATCAATAAATTATGAAGTATTTATTTCTATTGTGTAAATAGTATGTAATCATGTAATCCATAAAAAGTAAATGTAGTCTAATTATAAGTATTTTAAAATGCTCTTATGATAAACAAAAATATACTTTAATGTCATTTCTTTTAAAGCATTGTATGTCATGTATTTCAAATATGTTTTCATATATTAAATATTATAATTTGCAATGATGAAGTAGCAATTTAGAACATTTAAAGTGAATTATTAAAAAACAAAAAACAAAAAACAAAAAAAAAAAAAAATATATATATATATATATATAGCATACTACAAGTGTCCATTCAGTACAGTTATGTGCACTTGTTTTTCACAGTGATTAGCTCTAGTTAGGATTACAACTCTAGATATTGTGTAAACTCATATTTAGCACTGGGCTGGTCGTGAATAGAATACAGTGCATTAGTTGAGTGCTCATCTGAACATTGGAGAACTGACTGGCTCAAGTCTTTCTGCAATCAATGGTTGTCTCTCACTAGCGCTTGCTGTCTCTCTCGGCTCGAGTTCCTCACTGCTGTGGTTTCAGAGCTGTAGTGAAACACATGACGAGAGGAAGCACACGTACCAGGTCAGCCACAGGAGACTTCTTACGGTTCTGCTTCTCCACCTCCACCTGCATCTTGGCCATGGGTTTGGCCATAGCTAGAGCCAGCTTGGCCTCGGCCTGCAGCTTCTTCTGTCGGCTCAAGAAGTCCATGTCCTCCAGAGACTCAGAGTCGTCCTCCGTGGTGTCCCTGTCCGAGTAGGACGAGCTCTGCTTGCTCTGAGGACAGATGGACAGACACAACAAAGATTAGACAGCTCTCCATCTGGAGCCAGTGAAGCCTAATACACAGTGAAAATGATAATACAACAGAATATCTGCATAACAAACTGAAATCTGAACTCAAATGAACTGAAACTGCATGATTTGAGACAATCCATACTTCTCAGTAGACTCGAATGAAATAAATTCTCTAATTGTTTACACAGCAGTGAAAAAATCTCAAATGTAGGTAATTTAGTGAACTGAATTTCACAAATGCTGTAATTTTCACTCACATTCATAAACGTTTCTACTGTAATTTTACAGTAATAGCTGTAAAAAAAACTATTTACTGCAAACAAATATACAGCAGTTTGCTGTATTTTTACAGTACAATTATAATTATTGATTTACAGAACTTACTGTGAAACTTACAGTAACTTACTAAATGTTTTACAGCAAAAGTGTTTATTTCTACATCCCAGATTTTTGACATGACCTCTGATTTTGGATCCACAGTGACTCATACATGAGTGTTTGACAGAGATTTGATCAGATGGGTCACGAAAAGCAGGAAAAACTATGTGAATGTGTGACATTTGACACAAACCCCTGTAAAAACAAGTGTGCTTATGATGTTAACACAATTTTATAAAGAGCACTTTCAAATAATGTCAGATTAAAAGTTTTACTTTAAAGAAACACTTTTTTTTTTTTTTTTTTTTAAATAGGCTTATTTTCCAACTCCCCTAGAGTTAAACAGATGAGTTTTACCATTTCTGAATCCATTCAGCCGATCTCCGGGGATTCAAAACTCATCTGTTTAACTCTAGGGGAGTAGGAAAATGTTCCTAATGCAGTGTTCCTTTAAAGTACCCTTTAAATCATTGTATTTGAATAATCTTGTTGTATTTTAAAGGATGTACGCTCATTCTGATGTGTTAAGGGAAGCACACATACAAAAGCAATTATCAAAGTAATTATCATTTTAACTGTGTTATTTAATGTTACATTTCCAGACAGGGCTTAGACTAAGTCATAGTTCAATTAGGACATTTAAGTAGTTTTTATAAACGTGGTGTACATCTAAAGACAAAACAAAGGCACTGATATATTCTTAAGATCAGTCAGTGCAAGTTTCTTTTAGCTGAAACAGCTCAGACTTACATTTTAGTCTAGGCTTAAGCCTTGTTTGTGAAATCGAGGGTAAATGTGCTAAATTATAACTTCATCATTTCAAATGTGATGTTACAAATGTATTTAAATACAAAATGACATTAAAGTACATTTTAATTTATCATACAAGCTTGTCAGTACATTCAGTGGTACTTCAAAGACAATAGAACTGATTATGAAATTACACAAAAAGATGTACTAAAGTTCCACCGAAGTCGGTATACTCAGCTGATGACATTCAGTGTCATTCAGAATTTAATAACATGCGACTATACTATACTATTTGAAATGTCTGACAAATTACATTCAGTTCGCACTTATTGTTTTTTAAGTATATTATTTCCATTAAAATGATATAGATATGATGAAGTGCACTTGTTTTTCACAAGAGATTTCCGACTCGAACACTGATTTGAAGGTGATGTGTATGTGTGAGTGTGTGTGTGTGAGAGTGAGTGATGCGGCGCGTGTCCAGGGGGAATCTACAGGCGCTGTGTGTTGTAATGAAGAGGCTGATGAATGATGATTGTACTGGGTCAGTGTAGGTGGGGTCATTTCTCTTGCCTCTGACCCTCTCTGTGACTCACGTCCAAACCTTACTGTAACACCCGCTGCAATGTCTGCTGGGAAGCCAAGGCTCGCAAACCACATCCCCGATTCAGGGGCATTCTGGATGGGGCTGTCTCAAAATGCTGTGTGTGTGTGACCTTTGTGACACCAGCGAGAGTAAACACCATCTGTGTGTGTGTGTGTACCATGGGTGAGAGCGGTGTGTCCAGGCTGGTCTCTGTCTTGCTGTCATCTGCGTCACTGTCTTTGTCGCTGCCGCTGTCGTTGACAAAGCAGATCTGCAGGTTCATTCCACTCTGAAGCCTGTGAGGATATATGCTGTTATTATTCACTTTAGCAGTGCTGGTAATGACAGCTGTAGTAAAACAGCCTTCAGCTTACACACAGAAACACTGCAGAACAGTAAACAGGATTTTGTTGGGTCTTCAGCAATATTCTGCAGTATTTCAGTCCAAGAATTCTAAACTAATGCAGAAAGATGATATGTCTGTTGTTGTCTTATGCTTGTGTGAATGCTCTGGGATTGTTTGTTTCATGTTTACGCGTTTGTGTACAGTACTCTGGTTGATTTTTATGGTTTTGGAGGTGCTATATAAATAAAAGAGCGTTGATTTGAGAAAAGCACATGGTGAGAGCACTGGAATACCCGCGGTGACATCAGCAGCAGTAACATCTGAAAGTCACACAGAACAGTGAAACGCGCAGGAAAAGGAACTGCTGAACCATCACAAACACTCAGCAGCGACTCTAGGATCCAGAACAATGCTACAGGAGCTGTTTATTTTACAGTTCTGTGACGCTTGCAACCGTGTGCAGTTTAAAATGTGATTTATGTCATTTTCTTTAAATGACATAAAGAAAAATATACAAATCTAATAAAAAAGTTAAAAAAGTAGATAATTAAATTCACTTTTCTACAAAGAATTGAATTTCAATTCCACAGTTCAAGTCTCAAGTTCAAAAATGTTAAGATTCGCTGAAGTTCATTTACAGTATCATACAGAAATCACTCTCTCCTCAAAGCAACACAATTCAGGTGAATAAACATTTAACATCATAATTTACTGGTTTATTAGTCACAATTGATTAAGTGCAATGACTGAATGACTGAAATGTTGAATGGTGTTCTGAAATGTTGTTTTAACATGCATAATAGATGAAGCCAGGGTTAAATTCTCATTTGATTCTGCTGACATCTTAGAGTTCAAGGTTTTTACAGAGGGGATTTTGCATTTCTGTTTTTATCACTCCTTAAAATCACAAACAAAAAGCCAAGAAAAACAACATTGTTTAAAAATATTCTATACATCAGCTTGAATTATTTAAAACAGTAAAACTTTTCAGAATATTGAGAACTGTAAATAAATAAAACTGTAAAGTCTGATGTATGTAAGTGCTGCTGAAGCAAAGAAACAAACTCATGTAAACACTTTAGTTTATAGACCAGATCTCACTAATAATAATTGTGTATTAGCATGCATATTACTAGCATATTGGCTGTTTATTTATTAGTACTTACAAAGCACATATTAATATCTTATTCTGACTAGATTTGCAATCTCTTAATCCACCCCATATTGAACAACTACCTTACTAACTATTAATAGGCAGTAATTAGGAGTTTGTTGAGGTGAAAGTCATAGTTAATAGTTTAGGCCCCAAACTGAAGTGTGACCATACTCATTTAGCGAAAACAGCCTTTGAAGGTATGTATTAAAACTGAAACCCACTGCTGCAAATAGATAAAGTGACCTGTGCATGAAGAACTATTTCATCTGTAGTGTCCTGTCTGAAATCATGGGATTTCTTTATCGCTCTGCCAAACAGTAAGGTGAAATCTGGAGTAGTGGGTCACAGTGTTAATGTTTTACTGTAATAGCAGCAGCATTACAACACTGTGTCAACATGACAAAGAAATAACAAGAAGTGCTCATCTCGGTCATGTGAAACAGAAAGTGAGCAGCAGGGATTCAGATCAAAGTTATGTTTGTGTGTGTGTGTGTGTGTGAGAGAGAAGGAGCTGCTTCCCTTTTGGGAAGAGTATGTGTGTGGGGATGCAGAGCCAAAGGGGGAAGCCCTCAGTGTTCATAGAGAGAGTGCTTGAAAGCTCAGCTTCACCACACAAACACAGAAACGTGACGCTGTTTCACTATCAGCTCCGGTCTGACACTGCGGTCATGGAAAGTTGAAAAAAAGGCCCATGTCCGCACGCTCCGCAGAGCTCCGTCTGCACTGATGTCACTCTCACTCACAGCGGCCCAAGACACACAAACACCCCGCACCGCAGCGCTTACCTGAATACAGCTCATGAGGACTGACTCAAACCTTCAAAAACACCATCACATGAGGCTTAATAGACTTCAGAAACGTGAATGTGACAGCAGGTCAGACAATGAGAATAAAAGAGCTTTCACCACTCTTACTGTCATCAATTTGAACGGTTCACTTTCAGATCTTTTTGTGTGTATGTGTGTGTGTGTATATATGTATATATGAAGAGTTCAGATGCAAAACCCCCTAAAAGACATTTCGGTCAAAAATTACCGAATGCTCTTGACACATATTATACGGCCATCAAATACTTTTACTTAAAACTTGCTAAAATCCCAGCCTCAGCTCAATCAGAAGTACCGGTACTTAGTTAGAAACCTATACATCAGATCCTGATAAAAATGCTTTTTTTTTAAAGAAAGATGTCAGATGGATTTAGAGGCTTTTGCATCTGAACTCTTCATACACACACACACACATATGTGACCCGGGACCATAAAACCTGTCATAAGGGTCAATTTTTTGTAACTGAGGTCTATACATCATTGATGTATGGTTTGTTAGGATAGGACAACTATTTGAAAATCTGGAATCTGAGGGTGCAAAAAAATCTAAATACTGAGAAAATCACCTTTAAAGCTGTCCAAATTAAGTTCTTAGCAATGCATATTACTAATCCAAAACAATAAGTTTAGATATATTTATGGTAGGAAATTAACAAAATATCTGGTTTTGTGGTCCAGGGTCACATATATATAATTCCTGATTCATGAAGTGATAAAAAGAGAAATGCAAAATCTCCCTGTAAAAACCTTTAACTATGTCAATAGAATCAACCCAGGAAAGTATGGTGATTTCAGTTATTTAAGATGTTTACCATATGATGCATAGTCTTGAAGTCAGTGAGTATTTAATAAAAAAATATATCAATTTTTATTAATCAAAGACGCAAATGAATCAAAAGTGACAGTAAATGACATTTATAATGTTATAAAAGATTTCTATTTCAAATAAATGCTGTTTTTTTTAACTTACTATTCATCTGTGAATCCTGTGAATGTATGACGGTTTCCACAAAAATATTGGGCAGCACTGTTTTCAACATTGATAATAATCAGAAATGTTTCTTGAGCAGCATATCGGCATATTAGAATGATTTCTGAAGGATCATGTGACACTGAAGGCTGGTGTCATGATGCTGAAAATTCAGCTTTGATCACAGAAATGAATGACATTTTAACATGGATTCACATAGAAAACAGCTGTTTTAAATTGTACTGTTTTTACTATATTTTTGATCAAATAAAAGCAGTTTAGGTGAGCAGAAGTGACTTTCACGAAAGCTAAAAATCATTCTGATCCCAGATGTTTGAATGCTAGTGCACATATGAGTTGCAGAATATGGTTTCTGTTGGTTTGAGGGTGAAATGTGTGCATTTGTTACTGACCGTGAGGACAGGCTGGGTTTGCCGCTCTTGCTGCAGCTGGTGTAGATTCCCGGCCCATCGTCAAAGAAACTGCCCAGTGCCAGCTTCTGCCGGATGGATTCTCGCTCATTCTTTTGGGCCTGAGACAGAAACACAGGAAAATGAGTTGAAGATGAGCATGTGAATGTGCACACAGACACCAGCAGATGGCAGCAGCGACACATGATGCGCTTTAACATCACAGACTGTGGACCACACACACACACACACACACACACACACACCTGCATCACTACAGCAGATCAGAGCCACATGAGCCTTTTAGACTCAGAAGAAACACTATATGCACAAACACATGTGGACACCCACCACAGAAATAATATACTGTAACAGAATCTACTGAATGTAATGTTTGCATGAAATGTACAAATAAGTGAAGATGCAATAATCTTTAAATTCATATTAAGTTGCATTAGTTGAACTTTAGACCAAAGAACATGTTTACTTGTAGTTTCATGATTATTTCTATCACCTTTGTATTAAAATACAATGTACTTCAATGCCATTTCTGTTGAAACTCAAGTATTTCAATATATTTGGTACTTTGGTACTTAAATATTAGGTCACAAATTAATACATTTAAAATATATTAACATATATAATATAATCCAGTGTGCTTTAGTATGACAGTCAACACATTAAGTGCCCTTTATTAAAACATGACTAAACATGACCAAAAATTGCACTTTAATAAAGTCATGGAAGTCTGTCTTACTTAAAGTCACTTAAAGGATTAGTTCACTTTCAGAACAAAAATGTACAGATAATGTACTGACCCCCTTGTCATTCAAGATGTTCATGCTTTCTTTCTTCGGTCGTAAAGAAATTATGGTTTTTGAAACAAAGCGAGCATTTGCAGTTAAAAAGTATAAAAAATGTCAATTTGTTTAGAAAATAACCAATCGTTTCGGTATAGATAAGACCCTTCTTCATCGGCTGGGATCGTTTAAAGCCCTTTGAAGCTGGATTTAAACTGCATTTTGGAAGTTCAAACTTTGGGGCACCATTCATATCCATTATATGGAGAGAAATCCTGAAATGCTTTCCTCCAAAAAAACATCATTTCTTTACGAGAAAGACATGAACATCTTGGATGACAAGGGGGTGATTACATTATCTCTAAATTAGAGTCTAAAAATAAGTGCAGTTTTTAAAAAATACACTTATAAGATCTGAAGTACACTACAAGTGCACATTCAGTACAGTTTTTCACCAGGGTTCATGATTCAGTAAATCACATCTGTGTGAATGCTTGTGCTCAGGATCGTTTTCATGGCACACAGGCTTCTCTAGAGCTGATGTGTTTAATCAATGTTTATTTTCACTGGAATTACTGAAACAAACAAATTAAAGCTGTTGTCACCATACTGTACGTGTGGCCATATACTGTATAACATAACCAAGTTAGCCAAAACTATTACTACAATAGACACAATCACTGCTGAAAGTGTGACTTCATTCACTGATTTCAACCAGCTTCATATCATCACATCATCCAGCAGCGTTCTGTCATCCTGAGAGATGATCAAATCTACAGAGCACACACACACACACACACACACACACACACACACACACACATACATACATGAGAATCAAAGCTTCATGTGTTTCTCTCTCATTGTTTTGTCTGCTGGATCACAGCACAGGAAGTGAGTGTCATTCACTGCTGAGCCCAGAGGATTATGGGTGATTCAAACTGACTTACTGGTCTATCGTCCACATCCACATCCGTCTACACCTGAACCCTGACACACACACAGACACAGACACACACACTGCCTCATCATGGAGTCTGACTTCATCCTCTGTGAGTCACAGCAGCACATTGAGATGCTGAAGAGCATCAGAGTCCGTGTGTGAGGACAATATCTGACAAATAAACACAACCTCATTCTGACAACTAAAACCAACCCAATTTCTTAGCAATTCTTACATTTTTTATGAGGTGGCTAATTTTCGCTAATTTGTACTGATTTTTTTTTACGAACAATGTCTCCTAACCCCGCCCCTAAACCTAACTACCTTCACTGGGGTCTAGACAAATCCTACAAAATGGTACGAGTGAGGTTGTACAAATTTGTACAAATTAGCCATCTCATAAAAAATATGTATGAATTGGTCATAAGGTTGCGTTAGCTAAAACACAGCAACACAGTGAAATGAGACAGTTACATCAGCTCAAACCATTGAATTATGGTTGACAAATTATACAGGTGTTCTGGAAAGTTCTGCAACTTCTTTATACAGTCTGTTGCTGTGAATATGGAGAGTATTGGCAATGGGAGTGTTATGTATCTTCAGAACTCTTGTTGTTATGATGTGTGACCTGATGTTATTGAGTATGTCACTCACTTTGCAAAAATAATAACAGGCATTGATAGTCCACGCATTCACTATAAGATAAAGCTTGTTAGAAAGACCCTAGGGTAAATTTTTCGAAATTGAGATTTATGCATAATCCGAAAGCTGAATAAATAAGCTGTCCATTGATGCATGTTTGTTAGGAGAGGACAATATTTGGCTGAGATACAACTATTCGAAAATCTGGAATCTAAATATTGAGAAAATTTAAATTTGTCCAAATGAAGTTTTTAGCAATGCATATTATTACTATTCAAAAATGAAATTTCGATATATTTATGGTAGGAAATTTACTAAATTTCTTAATGGAACATGATCTTTACTTAATATCCTAATGATTTTTGGCATAAAATAAAAATCAATAATTTTGACCTATACAATGTCATTTTGGCTATTGCTACAAATATACCCCAGTGACTTATGACTGGTCACATATAGTTTAGCAATATCACATGAGCAAGAATGCTGAGTATCAGAAGCATTGGAAATGTAATATTGATTTTGTACAGCAGTATAATCGAAGAATAATATTTTGAGTAATATTTCAGGCATTTAGTAATGTCTGGTTTTGCTCAAGTTTGCCAATAAAACACACTGCAGCAGTTAGTTAATGAATCTGTGTTTTAGAATGAATTGGTTAAATGAATGATTCAAAGACTCACTTGTTAAGACAGTGATGTACTGCCACTCACAGAAGCTTTTAGTTTTTGATTTAAATTATCTTTTGATTTAAATTATCATTATTTATGCAATTGTAATTGCAGTGTAAATGCATTCATGGCATCTCTGAGCATAAATAAATACATTTTGATTTAATTTGATTAACAGCCCAATAGTTTCTTATTATTCTAATTGATTAAATGTGTTTGACATAAATGATGCATACATTTAATACGGTTAGAAAAAAACTCTTATAAAGGTAAACTAGAAGAATATGAACCCCATGTGCTACTCAAGTTTGCATCACCGCAAAAATAGTTAAATGAGACCATCAACCATCAACCATCCTCAAGCTGACAAAACATCCAAAGTGCATGTCAATCTGTTTTGTAAAGGTAAACCTTTGGAAAGTGGCAAATATCACTCCTTAATGTGACTGTTGTGAACTGACCAGCACACACAATATGAAGAACACGAAAATCTTTGAGAGTCAGCTGATCACGACAGGCCGAAAACAGCACTAAATCACACGCAGCAAAACACGCTCTAATTATCATTCCTGACAAAATCACAGGAAGTACTGAGATATCATTTTCGACAACATCACACACCCCTGACTGAATAATTTCTTTTTCCATTTACTATGGATCTTCTCTACAGCCTCAAATGAATAATACAGTAAACACAGTTACCCTAAAAACACTGTGACTAGAATACTGAACTCTGACACAATAGCTTCACACAGGTTTATTCCTCTATTGTGTCTCTGTCTTTCCTCTGTTCTGTTCATAATAGTGCACTGCACTACTGTAATAATGACAAATTTAGAGATCACAATCCACGGCCACAGGTATGAACGGCCACATAATACATCTTTCACAAAATGCACTGGTGAAATGATTTGAACTCATTATTTGTTGTATGACATTCATTCTTATGTATTTCTATTCTATCTTAAAAGCATGTTTCTGTATTTCTTATTCTTTCTAAACGTGTTGTTTCTTTTTAATATTAATACAAGTATATTCATTTTCATGTTGATGTTTTCTGTGAGAGTGTTTTGTCAAAAATACACATTATGAGACTAAATGAGCTGAAAACACCACACCCTCAGTCATCTAAGAAATACATAAACGTATTACAAAATGAGTGAACGGACAATTTTTTATGCAAAAATTCTGAAAAATTCTGTCATGCACTAAGAGATACATCCTCAATATGTCTGAGTAAATAACGAAAGTCTGGTTATTATTTCATTTTTCTGCATGTGAGAGAGACAGAGCGAGTGTGTGTGTGTGTGTGTGTGTGTGTGTGTGTGAGGCTGTGCTGAGAACAGTGAGGTGTAAGTAATGTGTGTGTGTGTGTGTGTGTGTGTGTGTGTGTGAGGCAGAGACACAGACATGACGGCACCAGTCGTCTCCATGCGGGCGGTTGCCTGGATACCGGTCTAATCGAGGGGCCCCTAGAGGATTGGGCCCCGTCCCCAATACACACACATGATTTCCTCTCTCTGCTCCTCACCTGCACTGTCTTTAGCTCTCCTGCTGTTATTGTGTCATATTTCTGCTCTCTGATTTCTAACCGTCTGTTTCTTTTCTCCTCAGAAATATCGTCCATGAGCACACTGTTCCAGGTTTATTTCCTCTCTGTCTGTCCTTCCTGTTTCCCTGCTCTCTCTATCTGCTTCATCTGTCAGTGTGTGGCGGTGTGTTGTGCATATGCTCCTGCTGTCAGCGCTGTGTGCCGCAGATCTGAGTCTGTCTGTGTTATTCCATCTCATGCTGCTCTCTACCGGCCTACACGTAAACACTATTTTTATATTTTTTGTTTGCACATAAATCCTGGTTAAACTTTCACTGCTAGGTCTATATATGTGTTAATTATTCACCGTAACCCTAAAGCATTTGGCATTTCATGCAATAACCTTTCCACCATGTTAAAATGTCAAAATGTTTCTGGTCTCAGTGTTACAGGACTAAAGTATTTATTTTACATATTGTTAGTATGCTAGCATTTGAGTGCTGTAAGGTTTTAAATGTTTTTAAAAGAATAAGATGTGAAATATTATTATAATTTAAAATAGCTGTTTTCTATATGAAAATGTTCATATAGACTGTTCACATGTAATTTATTTTTGTGATCAAAGCTGAATTTTCAGCATCATTACTCCAGTCTTCAGTGTCACACAATCCTTCAGAAATCATTCTAATTTGCTGATTTGCTTCTCAAGAAACATTTCTAATTATTATCAATGTTGAAAACAGCTGTGTTGCACAATATTTTGTGGAAACTGTGATTTTTGGGATACTTTCATTGCAAAAAAATGCTTTTTTGTCTCGTTTCCAGCCAAAATATCTAAAATGCTTAAATCAAGAAGGATTTTCTAGACAAGTAAAAATTATTGTCTTGTTTTCAGAAAAACAAAAACAAAAAACAAATCTTTTGCTTTTGGGTAGGCAAAATAATCGTATTTCAAGCAGAAAACAAGATTATTATAATAAATAAAGGTGCTTTTAAAGGTTCTTCACAGCGATGCCACAGAATCGCTGTCAAAGTCAAAGGTTCTTTAAAGAACCATCTCTTTCTTACATTTTTATAATCTGAAAAATGTTCGCCACAAAGAACCTTTTGTGATACAGAAAGGTTCTTCAGATGTTAAACGTTCTTTAAGGAACCATTTAGACAAAAAGGTTGTTCTATGGCATCATGAAGCACCTTTATTTTTAAGCGTGTACCCCATTGGCAGATCATTTTGCCTGTTTCAAGCAAAAAATCAATTAAATTTGACTTGTTTTTTTCTGAAAACAAGACAATCATTTTTACTTGTCTAAAAAATCCTTCTTGAACGAATAATTTTTAGATATTTTGGCTGGAAATAAGACAAAAAAATCTATGTAACAAAAGCTTTTTTAGTGTTGATGAATTGAAAGTTCAAAAGAAGAGCATTTATTTGAATTAGAAAACTTTTGTAACATTATAAATGTCTTTATTGTCACTTTTGATTAATTTAATGCATCCTTGATGAATAAACTATTAGTTTCAACAATGCTTTATTTCACATAAATTATTCTAAACTCTTTCACGTTCTTTTTTAAATCTCTCATTCTGTTTTAAACTCATCTTTCCTAAAATAAATGTCTTTAAAGTTTTTCCTGTGGTTTCCTGTGGAAAGTCAACCATCTTGTTACACAAGTCTCTCTCTGTTTTCCAGTCCCACTCTTTGCCTCTGAATAAATGCACACATACACACTCTTAGTTAAAAGACAATCTAGAATATAAAGTTCAAACACATAACAGCGCTTCCTGAATCACACATGACACGAGTCTGACATACTGTGGGTCATCTGTGACCATCAACAGTGCAAGTGAGACACAGATATAATGTGATCAGAGGACCAGACAGTGGCACAACTCTTATTAAAAAGGAATATATCAGGTCCTGCATGTCAATTAGAGTCTTTAAAATCTCATAAATGCTTTTATGCAGTCGACCCGTGACTATATCCACAATATACCATGAGCTCAGGGATCTTATGGAGTGATGAAAGTGATCTACTGTGATGTGAGAGTTTGACATGTTATTGAATAAAGTGGAGCACTTCTCTTGAGGTTATGAGACGTAACACACACACACACACACACACACACACACACACACACACATATACACACACACAGTCATTCAACTGAACATGTCCATATACTCCTCATGGTCAAAGCACTGACATACTGACTTATAACAAGCAAATCCAGCACATCTCACAGTCATGTCATGATTCCATCTACGAAACTTCCGATCTAAGATTTCTGTGGCCTTTTTCTGTGCCTGAGAGCATTCAGCAAAAGATCAGATTCTACGAGAAAGACCTCATTTACGATCTCCTTCCCCCTGTGATGGTTCTCCTCATCTGATCCTACCTGATAGGAGCAGCTGTCCTGGTGCACCATCTTTCACTGCATCCTCTAGATCCGCAGGAGAAACACGAGACCCACCCTAAACACTCGGTCTGTATCCGCTCACAGCAGCTCCTTCTCTCCGGTCTCTGCGCACGACGAGGGAGCGATACGATCGGAGCGCCTGCCACAGACGGGAACGGAGGGTGGGGCGCTGAGAGGCTCTGGACGCTCCTGGAGCAGGGAGAGGGCTTACTCACCGCCGGCCAATCGGAACGGGGCACACGCGGACGGGGGATGGGGGCGGGGCCAGAGACAAGAGAGAGGGAGGAGTGACCTTTCAGAGTGGAGCGGGGGAGGAGACGTCCCATGGATTGAGAGAGGGAGAGGGAGGGATGAAAGAAAAAGAGTGAAGAGAAGCAGTGGGAGGAGAAGCGCAGCAAAGAAAAGAGGCTTTCTGTGGCACATTCCTGCAGCTAAAGAATTCCTGAGAGCGGAGCGGACGGAGCACTGCCATTCACACGCTGCTCTGTCAACTCCTCACACATTCCACACAGCTCAGACAAACAACAAGTGGACACACACACACACACACACACACACTCAAACAAAGATGTGTATAAGCAAATGTTTAACGCGATTCTACAAAACAGGTGTCGTTTGGGCCTTCATTTGCATATGTGTAAAACAATAACTTTAACAATGAACAGCTGATGGCAACTGTTACTGTGTGTCAACACAGACACTTCTCTTAACAACATCAATCCGCTATCTGCAGTTTGTTAGTAAATGATTTATTTTTTTGCATGAGGATGCTGTTGCTGGTCTGCTAGTCTTTTGGGGGCAACCCTGAATGTGTACTTTTATATAATTTTTAAAAGAGTTACAGAAACACACTTTAAGTGTGCGCTGAATGTAATGTTTTCAGACACTTTATTGCATGTTAATTAAAGAAAAATGTATTATAGTTTGAATTTAAATTGAATACATTTAACTAAACGGATTATAGGGTGGTCAGTGTTAATTTAAGGGGAGACACTATAGGTAAAAACACCTCTCAAGTTTGAGATTTTGGGCTTTTTTGTTTTTCATTAGGTTGTTTTTCAGACTAGAGGAAAGAAAACATCCAAAACACACTGTTAAGTGTTTCTTTTATAGCACTTCATCTATTTGTGACCCTGGACCACAAAACCAGTCATAATGATCTTTTTTTTTTTTTTTTTTTTAATTGAGATGTATACATCATCTAAAAGCTGAATAAATAAGCTTTCCGTTCATGTATGGTTTGTTAGGTTAGGACCGAGATACAACTATTTGAATATCTGGAATCTGAGGGTGCAAAAAAATCTAAATATTGAGAAAATCACCTTTAAAATTGTCCAAATTAAGTTCTTAGCAATGCATATTACTCATCAAAAATTAAGTTTTGATACATTTACGGTAGGAAATTTACAAAATATTTTCATTAAACATGATCTTTACTTAATATCCTAATGATTTTTGGCATGAAAGAAATTTATAATTTTGACCCATACAATGTATTTTTGACTTAAGACTGGTTTTGTGGTCCAGGGTCACATTTGTGTCAATAGATTTCAATTATAATACAGATTTTTAAAGGTCGTTTTTCTCAAAAGTAGCACTTACAAACACCAAACTTTACATTTTTATTTCTGTCTGTACCCTGAAGGTTTTTACAGAGGAATATTGTTATCTGTCTCTTCTAAGTATTTTCTGAATCATCTGGCTCTAACATGTAAATAAATAAATAAATAGATAATAAAAACAAAAAATAAAGAATTTTGAAACTGACTTCATCCAGTGTTTAGATTTTTGTACTAGAAATGTATGCAAATTTGTGCATATTTCATTAAATAATGCCTCATTTGTATATTTGAACAACATTTTGAAAACTTTAACTACACAAATGTTTGCAATTATCAATGTAATCTAACTATTAGTTAGTAGATTTTTTTTACCCTATTCACCTGCAGTGTTTTTGCCTTAAAACAAATAATGCAAATAAATTACTGTAGCACAATTCTCATTTTAACCCTTTAACTAGATTTTGCTTTTTTGTTTGCGATCAGATCACTTTAAGCTGCTGAATTCTGGGAAAGTTTTTAGTTCAGTGATCAGCAAACGCATTCAAACAATCACCCTGTAACAGTGCTAATGTAAAGAAAACCAATACATCAGAGATGACAGAGAAAATAGAGACTCATGTTGTGTTTTCAGTGAATTATCCATTGCTTTGTGGGGTTTGCTTTAAAATTTGAGTTCTGTCATATGGTGTGACTGTTTATGAACAGCTCAAGCCCTCACTCATCACTTAACAGATTGTAATTCATTAATGATTATAGATTACATGATGAAAACTGTAGATGCGGTAATCATGTTAGGTAATCTGACTACTTTTAGATTACTTTTTTTGTTTGTTTTAAATGTTTATTACCATTAGTAGTAAATCAGTATGGAACATTAACATAAAAGTGCAAAGAGAAATAAATATTGCTATATATATATATATAATACAATGCATACACTACACTACATTATGTTGTCCTAAAGTGGGCTTAATGTAAGGACTGAATCATACAATGTGATTTATTAAGGTTTGCCGAAAAATTTGCACCAATATTTACTGCCCAAAAAAGCATATCTTAACCTATTTAGTGCTTGACATCACAACTGTTGCTGCCAGGAGGAGGCACCACAGAAGACAGAGAGCGTGGTCAAAGGGGGAGAATTTTTTCCACTCGTATTCATTTATTTGGAATACTAAAGGAAGACATTATCCAAACATATCCTTATGCTACTTTGCGCTGCTCTTGGTAGATTGCATTGGTCATGATAAATCTGGCCATTGGAGTTTTATGTTTTATGTGCTTTTTTGACCCAATTTAGTAGGACTTAAGTACATCTTTATGTGTAATTCAGAGCAGCGAAGAAGAAATACAAATGTGCTAGCTGTATGTTCGCTCTTTGGCAGTATTTCAGACTGGACCAACCAGCCAGTAAAACCACAACATGTCTCATATGTAGGACCCTATGATTTCCGTGATTCGAAAAACGTGGACGGAAGCACGGAATCCAGCCGTACATTTTGGAGGAATTATTCAAACGTAGGTCATTACACTACTCAAATTGTGATATGGACTAATATTTGTAAAATTTAAGCCACAAAACGAATATTAAAATATGGATTCTGCCTGTCTCTGTGTTAATGAATGGTGTTTACTACTCATACTGAAGCGCAGGTGACACTTGCAACCAGACTGCGACCATTTTTTTTAATGCCGGTGCGACTCATTTTTCACCGCATTGTTCAGTTCATAAACGCTGCTATTTCTGTTGCATAAAAGAAGCATCAAACGGCAAACTAAACAAAACTGAAACTAAACCGTACTACGTTTGAGCTGCACAGTGCTGACCGTTTATCAGCTCAGACCACAACACAAACAAATTGCACAAGCCCAGAGCAGTTTTATTTAGGAGACAAAGTGGATTCTGTGACACTGTTACTGCTGCAAGATCCAAGCGTTTGACTTCGTCGCACAATGAAAAACGTTGCTGCCAGATCTAGTAAGAATCTTTCAAATTCTGCCAGGAATTCTCTGTTATAAACAGCGCTGTATGTCAAAAAACCAGAAGTAGCAATGCTAACTATAAAAAAATAAATATTACTCCCAAATGCATGTCAGATAATAAAAAAAAAAAAAAATCACTGTATATATTTGTTAATGTTTTATTAAGGGATAAGTCTGAAGCACACCACAAAATAATTTCATAATCCCTTCATACAGGGCTAGTAGTATCTACAACTGTATATACAGATATACACACCCAGGTATCGGATCAGTACTCGGTATCGGACGATACCCTGAGCCCAGGTATCAGAATCGATATCGGGAAGGAAAAATAGGAACATCTCTAAAAATGTCCATGTCTTTCTTTGTTCAGTCAAAAAGAAATGAAGGTTTTTGCTGAAAACATTCCAGGATTTTTCTTCATATAGTGGATTTCAATGGTGCTCAATGGATTGAAGGTTAAAAATTGCTTGCCTTTTCTTTTTTATTTGAGCTATTTTCTTTTTATTTATTATATAATTTAAAAAATCACTTGCTCAGTATCGTAGCCAGGAATCACAATGTGGGTGGGCCCAGAGAAAATTGGGTGGGCCTGAGCAAGCATGAGCAAGGCGGCCACACAGTACATCTGAATGACGCAACACAACACCATCTTGCCACAAAGCACCAGCAAAAGTAATTACAATCAATGTGTCGGGAGGAAACAGTAAGGAGATATTTGAATGATTCATTAATAAACTAGTGTATTCTGAGATAGTGTAGCAAAGACCCTGACTGGCAATTTCCTCTTTGGACGCACCTTTAGAGAGAAATGCGTCTTTACCATATTGATTTTTTTTTTGATTTGTTAAGTAATAATTTAAAACTTTCTATTTATATATTTATCATGTTTGCGAGGCATGTAATCGCCGACTTTAGGTTCATTTTTGTGAAGCGCTCCTAAAACAAGACGGCAGAAAGCGCATTTGTTTTCTTTATTTTATAAAACCAGTATTTGTAAGGTTTTGTTGATATTGTGAGTGTACAGAAATAAAAGTAGACCCTTTACATTTCCGAATGATGTATTACTCTTACCTTTGTGAGCAAAAATGATGGATAATTTTAAACTGTTTCCACAAAAAAATTGCAAATGATCGCGCTGGTGCCTCCATGTCCTGCAAAGCGACTTCAGCTTCCCCTCTCCGCATGCAAATGATTGTATATACACTTAACAGTGCACATTTGTCTAGGTTTTATTGCTACTTGAACTGTTTTATATCTATAGATTTTATTTTAGGCAAGTCCTGATGATTTGAGAAGGCAAACTGATCAAACAGACTATGAACAGTCTTCTGCTGTTTGCTACTTTAAAAAACAAAAACTTATATTTAAGGAACAAAAAATGAAAATTTTTCTAAATTAACTTTATAAAAAATGAACAAAACTTAATCACTTTGCCATTACATACAACATGTAACTATTTTAATAAGCGGTCAGACTTGGGCTGAGAATTCTGACAAGCTGATTCTGATGAGCAACTGACTGGGTGGGCCTGACTGACAGGTGAGTGGGCCCAGGCCCACCCGTAGCACGTAAATGAGACTTGTCATAGCACTTGCATGTTATTGCTCTTTTGTTGATTTTGATTGCTTCCATTGTCCTCCTTTGCAAGTTACTTTGGATAAAGCGTCTGCTAAATGTCTAAATGTAAATGTAAAACTGCAGTTTCAGTGCAGCTTCAAAGGGTTCTTAACAATCCCAGCTGAGAAATCAGGGTCTTATCTAACAAAATGATTACTCATTTTCTGAAAAAACAAAAATGTATATACTTTTTAACCTCAAATGCTCATCTTGCACTAGCTTGACCGCATGAGTGACGTAGACGCAAGTACCAACCCAGTGTTTACAAAATGAACATGCAAAGAAAATGATTTCCTTAAATGTCAACCCTGTTACCATGATTTTATTTAGAAATATTATTAAGAAATATTGCATCAGATACTGTTTCTAAAGCATGGTGTAGTTTTTACAATCTTGATCTTATAATGTCAAATTAAGCTGTAACACTGTCAACCCACAATGACATAATGCACCATATTAACACACTTCTTGTTTTATACATTGTTTAGTGTTTAAGATCATAGAGAAATGATTTCATAAATCAGGTCCTGAAGCAGGACAGGGAGCGTCACATGAGTCTTTCTCTTGGAGCGGCGCAGGACAAACAGGAGGAGTTTAATCTCTCTGTGCCATCTGGCCCTCAGTTCACATAAACCAGATTAACTCTCTCCTTCACCACACTCATATCATACACACACCCGCAATCTCACAATAACACAATAATCTACTCATCAGGCCTGCTGAAGAATGTCCTAGCGCAAAGTCACTGCGATTCTTCACTGTGATGTGTGTCTATATAGCGTAAGTTTCACACTACTCTTAACTCCAGGTTAATGGTTAAACCACTATAACCCTGGATAAAGGAATGCAAAATGGGTTTAGTGCTGCATTTGACCCTACATCAAAGTCAAAGAATGTTAACAACCAAAAACAGTGCTTGCCTCATTAAATATTAATGAGCTTAAAGGTGCAGCAAGTGATTCCAATGTGTCTCGCGAGACCAGACTTAATCCTGAAAAGATTGCAATCTCTGTTTGTAGCAAACACAATCTTATTCCTGTCTTTCAATCACATAATGATCATTATTTCTGTGTTACAGACATTTAAATAACAGAAGTACTAGAATAAAAGTTTATAGTTTGGGGATAAACACTTAAAGTCTATAATAGCGATCAAAATGAAAGTATCTTAACACGTGTATGTATTGTAATGTTTATCTTCCACCAGGAGGTGGCGACAACTGCAAGTTTAAAAACGCATTTATCAATGAATCATTCATTCAGGAGATTCCAATAGTAAATTAAGTCTTTATTAATTAATTTGATCGAATATATTTTTTTAAAAAGACTTAAGCAATGAATGTTGTGTCAGAATCACTAGCAAATTGTTATTTTGTTTAGATTTCTAATCTAATTTTCTTCAGAATCATGAGAGAATCGTGATCTCCAATTTTTTTTAAAATGTTTTTTAATTTATCCAGAATCATGTAGCAT
Organism: Cirrhinus molitorella; assembly: GCA_033026305.1. Taxonomy (NCBI): domain Eukaryota; kingdom Metazoa; phylum Chordata; class Actinopteri; order Cypriniformes; family Cyprinidae; genus Cirrhinus; species Cirrhinus molitorella. Next base: position 30,804,153 of record CM065134.1, on the reverse strand, counting down.
AAGTTTACATGTTTATTACTTTATGTAAGTAATTAAATAGAAGTTTAATTTCATAAAGTACAATTTCATGTCAAAATGCACCTATATTTTTTGTGTTTTTCAGTTGAATGAGATTTTTTTCCCTATATATTTCATTAAGGATTTCTTTAAAAAAGTAAAAAAATCTCATCTCGTCTCCTTCTCGTGAACCCAGTCTCGTGTCTCGTCTCGTCGGATAAGTGTCTCGTCACACCCCTAGAAATCACCAGAACAAACAAGCCCCTACCCAATAGGACCACACCCCTAATAACACAAATGGACAAACAGTAATAAGAAAGTCTCTCAGAACTTATGAATGTTCAATGTGACATCTCAGACTGGTCTCGTTTTTTATAAGTAGGTATTTATAAGTAACGTTTAGAGGCAGAAACGTACATTTTTTAGGCCACGGCTTCTTGTAATTACTGACTTATAACAAAAAACAGAACAATGTCTAAAAGCTGCTATGTGTACAGTAAACAAGTTAAAAAACACAGAACTCCGTTTTTATAAGCAGTCGACCCCAAAAAAACGAACGAGTGTTCAAGGGCACAAATAGTTGTAGATGTCAGGGAATTTCATGATGGGCCATTCAGTTGGATCATTTCTCCAACAAACCAATGACACAGACCAATAAAATTTAATTTCTCAATATATGTCCTCTTTTCAGGTTTACATAGGGTGGTGAAATATTCCTTTGACATGGTTAAAAATAATGAATGTTTACTGTCGCCGATTAAGTTTCCCGCCGTTTTCAGATGATGACGCGTGTCACTCTGTTTCTATTCAAACACATCTCACCAGAAACACGGCATGTCGTAATCTGTGACTAATGCAGGCGAGAGCCAATGAGCGTTCGATTTTCCTGCCATTAAACCTGTCGTTTTTTAATGCTGTAACATTTGAATTTGTAAAATGCAGTGCGGGTTTATTGCTGTTGCTGCTGGACTCGCTGCTCGGGATAGAGATGAAGATCGCCAGATATAGGCTTGAATTTGGGTCTGTTCCTCACAATTGTATGGATTACAGCGCACAAATAAAATTGTTTTATATTGTAATTACGATGCATGATCGGTGTATTGTATGGTTCTATTGTTAGTCACAGCAAGTCGGAGAAAACGCCTTTTGTGTACCACTCTGGCAAACAAAGTTAAAATTACATAAAGGGTTAAACGATTGCAGAAATGTTATTTATTTTAAGGGTTTAAAGTGTAGTCTCGTTTAACATTATGTAGACCTACTCTTGGAAACAAGCTTGCAGAAATCACAGAACAAAACTGTTAAGTAAATGATTAAACTGTTCAATAATGCAATTGAAAACAAGGCTTGAAATCAACTTAATTCCGCTAATTCAATAATCATAAGGGTTTGTTTTTAGGTCAAAACGTCGGTATTGTACACTAAAATGCTAAAAATACATAAGTATTTGTACGTTTAGATGCTGTAAATATGTCAGTATTGTACGTTTTAGTGTCTGGAAAAACGTAAGTATATGTATGTCTTGTAGAACCACATTTTATGTAAAATACATACGAATTATCATAAGATCACATTGGACCATCTTGAAACTTAAGAGTTTTACTGAAACTATGAGCTTGTGAAATACTGAACCTGATAACCCCAGAGATGCGGCTCATGGCTCTACTGTCACCTGCTGAATAGTGTTTCAGCTGTTTGTGAAGGTGGCAGAGGGACAGTCAGACAGTAAGGTGGAGCAGCGATGACATCATATCCTGTTTCCAGTTTGAATTGTGCATTAGCGCTCCACTCATCTGACTGTTCTCTGGCCATTAAATGATTGTCAAATCCCTTTCATAAGACATAAAGGACGAAGGATAATCGCCTCCTCGCTCTCTGGATTATGTGCTGTTGGGTGTGTAATCGGGACACATGTGTGTGTGTGATATGAGAGGATGACATCACAGCATCACAGTCACGCTCACTTTCTGTATCTGACACTCATGAGATATTAGACATTCATACTCCTGAATACATCTGACGAAGTGTGATGTTTGCTGAAATATGTGTGCGCCCTGTGATTCAGTGCAGTATCTGGAAGATCTCCCGAATCTCTGTGTGTGTTTGTGCATTACATAAAGTCACCATAATGGTACAATCTTGAGCTGTGAACAGTTACACTAGTCTAAATATAGATTTGAGCAGCAGAAATTGCTTAAAGGAATAGTTCACCCAAAAATTAGATGAAACTCTGCTCACCCTCAGACCATCCATGATGTATTTAAGTTTGTTTGTTCATCAGGTTTGTAGAAATTAGGGGTGGCACGGTTCACAAAACCCACAGTTCGGTTCATATCACGGATTTAGGGTCACGGTTTTCGGTTCTGTACGGTTCTTGTTGTTATTTTTTCTTTTAATCCTTAACACTCCAGATATTTGCTTCAGCATATGATATATAGCTTATTAGCTTAATTATCCACAATTTAGGATACAGTATTAACATTTTTGTAATATAATCATGCACTAACTGAATCAGACTTGACTTTAAGCACATTATTTGGACCATCTCTGAGTAAAAGCTAGGTGAGATTTTGATAGTGCAAGAGAGAAGACATTGATGATGACATGTTTTTCGTTTATGCAATAAATCCAGCAGGGCTCTGCTTACTTTTTGTTAAAAACTTAAAGAGAGAGAGAGAGAAAAAAAAGAATGTTGAGATTAATGTTTTAAATATAAAATTTTGAATATAGAAATATTAAATGATTTAAATCACTGAAAATATACTTTAAAAATGAAACTACAAGCCAGTAGGTGGCGTCAAGTCACTTATTTAATTACTGAATCATATTCATTTGATTCGTTTGAACGCTGATTCATTGAGGAATAAAGCAAGTGACTGTGTTTATGAATGGGAAATTGACTCACTAGATTAGTGTAAAAACGCACGTTCATTCATAAAAAACACCGCTGTGTTTGAATGGAGATGCGCTGCGGTTCAGTTGTGACAAATGTTTCAAACTAATTTTCACAAAGAAATGGAGCAAAATCAGGCAATAGTGTTAGAGTCAGACAATGTAAGTAACTTAATATTACCTTCTTGTTTATTTAACTGTTGTATTAAATCTCATTTACAAACTCCCTTTATTGTTTACAGTGCGTGTAATGGTGCGCTGTGATTGGTTGAGCGGATTTTTCGCATTTTTCAGATAAAGGAGACTGGCGTTTGTCGCGGTTTGGGAAAAAAGGGAGAAAACATGACAGAATAACACTGCATATATTGCATTTTGTGTAAAATTAATAATGGACTTTTCAATACTGACCAGATACAATAGTAATGTTGGCAATAACTCATTTTTTTTTTTTTTTTTAAATGGCATTTAATCGCGTTTTGGAAAAGAGCTCTTCATATGCATTTTGCACAATGCTTGAACACATTGGCAGTTCTGTCTACTGTTTTATTTCCGTTGTCATTGTAAGTAACATGAAATCCAAAATGTTCCCACACACCAGATTTGAATGACGCGGCCGCATCCGGTAACTGCAGCACTCCTTACTCCACTTTTACTGTCTACTTGTATGTTCGCGCGAAACTGTCTGAGGCCAAACTGAGGCCAATGCGTCGAACCGTGCGGTGCACACACGAACCGAACCGAGACAAGCGAACCGAACGGTTCGGGGTTTTTTTCATGTACCGTGCCACCCCTAGTAGAAATGTGTCATTCCAACATTGTCTCATCAATGGATCCTCTGCAGTGAATGGGTGCTGTCAGAATAAGAAACAAAAGCATCACAATAATCCACACAACTCCAGTCCATCAGTTAACACCTTGAGAAGATCTTAAACTTTTTATTTCCACAGCTAAAATACGAGTCCTTTATCCATAATATATATATATTTTTTTCCAGTGAAAAAGTAGTTTGGTTTGAATCAGGAGAGAAACTGTACAGATCAAGCACGGTCTACAAGCCAAAAACAGCCCTAAACAAATATGTGGCTGGATTTTGATGTGAGAGACAACTTTTCTTTGGAGGAAGCATTATTATTGACTATGGACTCGTATTTTAGTTCAAAACGTCTTGATGGATGTTTCAGCTTTTGTCTTCTCAAGATGTTAACTGATGGACTGGAGTGGTGTGGATTATTTGTGGATTATTGTGACGTTTTTACCACCCATTTGGACTCTCATTCTGAAGGCACCCCTTCAGCTACGGAGGATCCATTGATGAGACAGTGAGGTAATGACATATTTATACAAACAAACTCATCTACATCAGCAATTATACATTTTTAGATAAAGTATTCTTTTATCTGATCAACACATCATATAAACATTGATGTCAGTTTGAATGTGAATGAAGACAACATGACTAGAATTGAACATCTACTGAAGAAAATGTGTTGTTTGTGAGTATGAAGAAGAATGACCAAGATCTTAGTTCACATAATAAGTGGTTTTAAAATAAGCTAATGGTGAATATCAGGGTTATGTTGGAAACAAATATTTATAGACTAGAAATACAAGATGATTAATGTCTATTTTTGTATAATTCAGTAAATTAAATGTAATTTGTACTTTACAAAGTCCAGGACTCATTCAGGACTGATGGTGTTTCCACTACAAATGTGTTGTGCTCTAAAAGTGTTTTTGACTATCTCTGAGTCTGGTTTGAGTGATCTGATCACCAAACACTTCAGAGGCCGATTGCACCTGTGTGCTGACCGCTCGTGATGGGATCACTATGAACACTAGTTCTGGTGAAGATTGACTACTAAACATGATGGACGTGTTTTCTGCTGGTCTTTCATCTGCAGTGTTTCTCTCTCTCTCTCTCTCTCTCCCTCTCGTATGTGAATCTCTTCTGTTCTCTCTCTGTGATCCACAGGGAAGAGCTGCTTTTAGACGCCTGACATTTCCACAGCGCTCAGTCATGAATGTTTAACTACACTCACAGCAGGACGCCAGAACAACAGAGCTGCACATAATGAGGAAACACTTTCAAAAAAGCCTCTTCAGCAGAGAGCCACCTCAACGTGTGTGTGTGTGTGTGTGTGTGTGTGTGTGTGAGACAAGAGATGGTTGACGTCACCCTTCACAGCACAAGACCTGCAGACTTTCTTTCAAGAGAGAACAATTTAAATAAAATTAACATTAAATGTGTTAACCTGAAGTCTGAATGTTGTAATAATCAAAAATAAACGGATTATTAAAACCATAGTAACAAAATGTGTAGTTTTCAAGTAATATCACAGATTTTTGTTCATATTTTAATAAACTCCAGCACTTTGTTCGCCAACAAATGAAAGGAATGATTACCATCATTTTTGATAATAAATTTGTATTCAATCATAAAACCCAAAATCCAGAACAAAACGTGTTATTTTAGCATCACTGAGATGTTATAGGCTTTATTAAGGTTTTAAAACTGTTTTTATTTTTATTATTATTATTATTTTTCCATTTTTCATTTCAATTTTAAAATTAATCGTTCTATTGCATGGTCATTTTTTAATAGTTTTATATGTATTGTATGTAGTTTTATTGTCTATATTTATTTATAGTTTATTTACAAAGGCAACTGGCTGAATAAAAAAAGTGTTCAATATTTTAAGTCAACATTTATTTCAAGTAACCTTTTTTTTTAATGGTTTTAAAAATGGATTCTGACTAGAACCAGAAAATCGGAGCATATCACAGTTCACAGATCTTTACACGGGCTTCCAGTTATATTTAGGATTGATTTTAAAGTACTTTTACTCATTTATAAATCACTCGATGGCCACTCGATGGAGAGATCAGATGTGCTAAAACATTTAAGTCCAGACTCAAAACTCATCTGTTTAGTTGTGCATTTACTAAATGAGCACTGTGCTACGTCCAATTTGATTGCACTGTATTTTATGTATAATCATTGTTTTAATTCATTTTAAATACATTTTTAACTGATTTTAAATCTTCCTAAATTCTTGTTTTTATTGTTGTGATGATTTTTTGTGATTATTTTAATTCCTTTTATGTACACCCTGTTGAAAAAAAAAAAGTTGAGTCAACTTAAAATAATTTGCTACTGCTGCCTTAAAATTTCAAGTTCAGTGAACTCAAATAAGTTTATTCAAGTTGAAATGTTAAGCTGTACTAAGTGACAACTTAGATATTCAAGTTGACTAAACTAAAAGAATTGTTAAACTTGACAGCTGTGTTTGTTACTCGGCTGCCTTCAAATTTTAAGTTGAATCAACTCATATATTTAAATTGTCACTTAGTAAAATGTAACAACTGACTACATTTTTTCAAACTGAATTTTAGGGCAGCCAGGTAACAAATTATTTTAAGTTGACTCAACAAATTGTTTTTTACAGTGTATGCTGGTTAGGTAGGTTTTGATGCTGGTATGCTGGTTTTAGCGGGTTTAAGTTGGTCCTAAAATGGTTTATGCTGGTCCTTAGCTGGTCATGCACTGGTCCTAAACTGGTCCTGACCAGCACATGACCAGCTAAGAACCAGCATAAACCATCTTAGAACCAGAATAAACCATTTTAGGTCCTAAACTGGTCCTGAGCAGTAGGGTGCATGACCAGCTAAAACCAGAATACCAGCATCAAAACCTACCTAACCAGCGTATGCTGTTTTTTTTTTCAACAGGGCAGCACTTTGAATTACCATTGTGTATGAAATGTGCTATATAAATAAACTTGCCTTGCCTTTTAAGTTTTGGCTTTAGCTTTAGTTAACTGTAATAACCTGGAAAACACTACACTGTCTTCAGTTTGTTCTATTAATTCTTCCAGGTTTCATGTAAACTCATATTAATGAGTGGAAATGAGTCATCACTGCTGTAAATGAATGCAGGCCTTACGCAGTGTGGACGTGGCCAGTTCCATGCTGGAAAAACTTTATTTTTAGATACTAAACCAGGCCAGTGCTTGCACACACACATATACACAAACACTTAAACATGCGTTTCCTTCCAGCGTCACACACCCTACATAATCACATAAATACATCGTTCTGTGTGTGTGTCCTGTAATTCAGTCTGACTCAAACCTGCAATTCACTTCACCACCATCCCATCAGGATACACACACACACACACAGACTGAATGTGTAGCCACGGGCCATGCGTTTCCACAGCAAACACAGGCTGTCTAAGCTGCCAATCGGTGGCTCGCCCTGATGACATCACCAGTGTGTGTGCTGCATTCACAATCTCTGATGCTTTAAACACGCCTGCACTTGCAGCTGCCAGCTCGCAAAACACCACACAGTACATTCTCTTTAAGAAATTATTTTTAATGACAACTAAAAAACATTTAGAGCCCCACATTTTCATTACTATTATGCTAAATATTTAGAATAATATTTATAGCCTTTATAGTGATTTACATAAAAAAATAAATGTAATGTGTTTTTAATGTAATTTTTTGTACTTTATTTAAAATATGACTATTGCAGTATTGAAATTCTAGTGGAATTCATCACCGAGAATAATAAAAACTGCAAACAGGAAATGAAACATCTAGACACAACCAAAAACGATAATAGATTGCTGCATTATAGTGATGAGTAGTCTATGTAAAAATGTGTTGAATTGTCATGAAATTAATGTTACAATGCAAAACAAAAACAAAACGATGAAGTTAAATAGATTTCTTTGTTTTGATTTTGGAGTGAATGTTGAACGTGTTGAACTGTATTGTATGCTGGAGCTGATTATGAACAGAAGACACTGACGGAAGGACGAGAGCAGACATGTTTGATGAACCTCAGATCTGCTGCTCCTCAAGCACAATCACTTACAACAACAACTACACATCTGCTCACAACATCACTATCAGAGATGTTCGCATACACATACACTACAGTGAGAATGAACACAGACACTGATCTCTAATAGAGCCACTAGCCCTTAAACTCAAACACATACATACTTCTCAACCGACACACACTGTATTTGATGTGATGATTTACCTGTGTGACACCAGCAGATGAATCCAGTGCTCCTCTCACATTCACACTCATTCAGTCCAGCAGTCCACAGCCGATCATGAGAACTCACAGCACATCTCTACAGTCCACAAACACACACAAGGACGAGATGAATCCTGTGCTGATGTGTGTGTGAGGGCATGTCCAGACACACAAACTGAAGATCAAACTGTTAGACACATAAAAGATGTGCTGAAGAATGTTGGGATCCAAACAGCTGTGAGTATCCATTGACTTCCATAGTATAAAAAAAAGACAGTGGAAGTCAATGGAGACCAATAACTGTTGTTTAGTTTCCAACATTCTTCAAAACATCATCTTTTGTGCTGAAACTCATACAGGTTTGGAACAACACGAGGGAGAGTAAATGATGGTGAAATTTTCATCTTTGGGCGAACTATATCTTACTGTATTTGCTCTGACATTGTGATTTTAATAAGAGGAACAGTCATAGTTTTAAACAGTAAAATATGTGACCCCTGGACCACAAAACCAGTCAGGGTTTTAGCATGGGTAGCATGGGTATCTACATTGTATGGGTCAAAATTATTGATTTTTCTTTTATGCCAAAAAATCATTAGAATATTAAGATCATGTTCCATGAATATTTAGTACATTTCCTACTGTAAATATATCAAAACTTTTTTTTTAATAGTGATATGCATTGCTAAGAACTTCATTTGGACAACTTTAATGGCAATTTTCTCAATGTTTTGATTTGTTTGCACCCTTACATTCCAGATTTTCAAATAGTTGTAATTCGGCCAAATATTGTCCTATCCTAACAAATGTATTCAGCTTTCAGATGATCTCAATTTTTTTTAAAAAATGACCCTTATGACTGGTTTTGTGGCACAGGGTCACATTTAGTTAAAATAACATACTTTAAACAGTTTTCACTAAACACTGGAAGAAAGACTGATATTTAACCCTATAAATCTGCTGGATCAAACTTTGCTGTTTCACACTCAATCTACTTCACGTCCACTCCATGTGTCTTTTTGTCAAATTTTGATTGACATTTTATCAAGAAAATGTCAAAATAACTGTAGTAATATTTCCAGATGAACTCTTACTGGACCGAAGCAGCTTGGCTTTACTTGATTCTCCATGGTTAATTTTTTTGTCTCAAATCTCAAATCTTTTGAGGAACGTTTGTTCCCAGAAGCTGCACTTTCACTGTTCCACTGTTCTTTCACAGTGGAGGAATGATCTTCCCAAGCTTCCAAAACATCTCACATCTTTTGAGGAATGTTCATTTGTTCATCTCTCAATCATCATTGGATTGCATTGCATTAAATGTTTGGATCATTTCAATCTCATCTTACTGAGGACATATTTTTAGAGATACAGAGTGACCGCTGATATTTACATCATTTTATGTTAGTGTCTGCTCTGCTGTTATTAAGATCTTATTGATTTACATTGCAAGCAGCAGAATTTCATCATATATAATTATATATTGCATATTTCTGCTCAGTTTGAGTGTCTGTATAAAATGTAGCTGTTTTTTTCTTCATAGTCTCACTATATTAAACTATATGAGCTATAAAAGCCTGATGGAACAAATATGGTACTCAACAAAAAAACCCATGCAAATGTTTTTAGATTATATATGTGATTGTGATCGTGATGGTCTCATATCCACATGATCTGCTGAAGATCTTCAGTGTTTATTATAGTTTGGGAACAAAATTTCAAAATCTCCCTCTGGGCAGATCCAGGATGTCATCAACTGGGAAAAAAATATATATAAATGAAGTCAGGCTTTAGGTTAGACTAGTGGTCAGCTATGAGGCTGGGACTCGCTGTAGGGTTTCTCCAAATGTCCATAAACCTCAACAGGAGTATCTAAGGCCGCATGGTTTCCACAATGTGGAAAAATATATGAATCATAGAATCCAGCCCAAAAATGGTCTTTACAGTATAAGGCAATTTTTTTTTAAGGAATGTCCATAATTTAAACCATAAACCTCTGTTATAAAATGATTTGTTACATTTTCAGTTGATTACATTTTAACAGTTTAATTAAACTGTAAATGTTTGCCTTTTATGATAATAAATTCTCACGAATCTAGAACAAATAGAACCAACAACACAGAATGAAGGACCTATTATTGTAAAGCTTTGAACATTTTATTATTATTATTATTATTATTTTAATTTGGTTGATTTAAATGCTTTATGATTTATTCAAATTGAATTAAAATTCATTAAAATGGACTCCTGAAACAAAAGAAAAAAAAATCTGGAAAAAATGAAATAAAAGGCAACCTGAGAAAAAATAAAATGTAAAAAATAAATAAATATTACAAAATGTAGTTTTTTTTTTTCCCTCTGGCCACTTCTTCCTGAGCGTCCCTCATTTTCCCATGTGCGCTGTAATAAATGCAGAAGTGAGGCGTTTGACCGCAGAATGATCATGTGACGCTCTGAGCTCACAATCGAGATCTCTGGCCCGTGTTCCTGTTTGTCTGTGGGTGACACGACTTTTGCTGTTGTTCTGAATGATGGTAAGTCTAGAGGTGTTTTACTCTGAATCAGTGCTGTTCCTCATGGTGGTTTACGGTGTGACACTGTTCACACTGAACCGCAGGATCCTGATGTTTGCTGTGACTGACGCTGTAAAGGTGGCATGAGACAGATGATGCCTGACCTCACGCTGACCCTACTGCAGTCAATCTGGACACTTCACTTTACTACTCACCATCCAAACAGATGGAGAAATGAACTGTGATCTTGGGGTACTGTAGTTGAGAGGACAACACAGAAATGAATAAACAGGGCTTGATATCAGATGTCATGTTGTGTTGTTGCAGGAGGAGTGTGAATGAAGCACTGAACATCAGACAGTCGGATCTAGAGTCCAGGATGTGTGAAGCTCCTCTCATCAGCGGGACAGATGATGACAACAGACACTCTGATGGACACTGACATGTGTCTCCTGATGCATTCCTCACACACACACACACACACACACACACACACACACACACACACACACAGCTCAAAGTGTGTGTAATAGAGTGCTGCAGTGATGTATTATTGCAGTCCAGCCTGTTTTATGAACTCTGAAGCCTTATTTCAGGCATTTAACCAAGAACCCACTGACTTCAGGTGCTAAAATGCAACCAAACATCTCAGCTCTCTGAAATCTTACTGCCTTTTGTTGTACATTCAAACCAGGGTCGACAGGTTTTCACAACAAAACCTGCCCAATTGCTATTCAAAACAAGCCATCAAAAATGGCTAGTTTTGGCATTTTGAGGGGTTCCCCCATTTTGAGGGGTTCCCCCATTAAAAAATTGCATTCTGGGGGATAAAATACAAGTTTTTGCTCGGGGTTTCCCTGGTAAATTAGCATTTCAGGGGATAAATATGAAAATATATATGGTTAAATATGGTTATTGTGGTTGATTCAACACACGGACATCAAAAACAACCTGCGGCAACAGTTTTAAAGTAGCCCAATTCTGTGGGAAAACCGCAGACTTGGCAACACTGATTCAAACTAGCCTGTAAAGTGAACGGATAATGTGGCAAGGAAGATGAAGAGTGACGAAGAGTGTACAGTTATAATGTTTGTTTTGATCAACAGGAGTCACTGCCCACTAAAGCATATTCAAGTCTTATCATGGGAAATAATTTCACTATTAATGAACTTTGCAGCAGCACTGAACCTAACTAAAACAACACTAAACTGAATTGAGCTGAATAATTACACTATTGCCTTACACACAGCTGAAATTCCTGAAATTGCTTCTGGTTAAAATGTGAGTCCATATTCAATAATAACACTTCCTCCTCTGGTCTGAATCAGAAGAGAAATCTGTGCAGATTAAGCACCGTTCACAGTCCAAAACAAATATGTGGCTGGATTTTAATGTGAGAGACAACAGAAGAAGGACTTTTTTTCGCTGGAGGAAGCATTATTAGGAACTATAGACTTGTATTTTAGTTAAAAACGTCTTAATGATAGATTTGTTTCAATTTTGTCTTCTCAAGATGTTAACTGATGGACTGGAGTTGTGTGGATTACTTGTGGATTATTGTTGTGTTTTTATCAGCAGTTTGGACTCTCATTTTGACAGCACCCATTCACTGCAGAGGATCCATTGGTGAGACAGTGATGGAATGACACATTTATACAAATCAACAAACTCAAACCTAGATGTTTCTGCTTACTTAAAAGTGGACATTTCACAACTTAAACAATTTGATGTAACTGATTACCTCAATTTTTTTGAGTTTTGCCAACTTATTTGGGATTACAGTGTACAGAAGTTATTAATTTCCTCTTTTTAATTTTGTTCTTGATTATCATACATTACAGCAGCTGGTTATTATGATATTTTGGCTGCTGTTACTTTAAAAGCTGCCGCTGCTGAACTTGTGAATCTGACACTGCTTCAAATGTGGCCTATAAATAATAAATACTTACATGCACAGTTTTAAGGCAGCTTTAATCGCCCTCTATGTAAATTCATGTCTCAACTGACGACATAGCTACGACCCTGCATACTCGCAGTTTCATTTGGGTTTGAATATGATACATTGTTTTAATATAGCCTAATACAGCACGCACCATCACATTTGTGCGTGCATTTAAAGAGCGTGCGCTACGAGCGCAGTGTAACGGCTGACAGGACAGGAAGATTAATTTTTACTGACATATGGCCTGACAACATCTCATCTGACCGCAGTTCACTGATGTTCTACTGAAGCTCCTTGTCACGGTACCATTTCCGCACTCATTTGACTCACGTTTGGTGCTGAAGTGAAGTTGGAGAGCGTGTCTGAAAAGTTTGATTTGCTAGTAAAGACTCTCTGTGCAAACAAATAAATTCATTTCTTAAGCAGTTGTGAGTGGGGTGGCCAAACCTAGCCCTGCCCATGCGTTAATTGCGTTAAATATTTTTAACGCATTAAAATGAAAAAATAAAAAACAATTGCCTGCGTTAACGCTCTAATTTTGACACAACTAATAATAACACGTCAGTGACTTAATGACTGCTCAACTAGAAACGCCTCCAAGTCTTCAGAAATACAACCACTTTATCACACACATTACAGTTTTTTTGTTTGCTTTGGTACTATTTTCACAAGCAGCTGTTAAATTTTCAAAACTCTAAAATCACAACAGATCATCAAAAGTGCATTTTTTTCAAACATTTCAGCATTTTTTCAATTGTCTGAGTACACTACACACAGTCACAAAGTATCATTTTAATTTCACTAAATATTTGTTTCATTTTTATACATTTTTCATTCACAGTAACTGCCTTTCATTAAGCACTTACTTTCAAACTTTTCATTTGCATGTCTTTTCATTCAGTTTTCTCATTTGTCTATTATTTAATCTAACTCATCTTAAAGGTTAATCACTAAACCGTTTGGTAAACCTATATTTTTTACATTTCTTTGTGAGCTATATACATTATATGCTACACAAATGTACTGACAAATTGCACAAACATCTAAATTACATTTAACCACACATAATGAGTACTCTTTATTGCTAATTCATTTCACATAGCAGTAATCGCAATTGGCCACCAAATATAGTACTATAAAAGGGGTGGGGTGTGGAATGTGAACACTGGCAATTTCTTTCAAATTTCTTTGTAGATGAGAATCTATGGCCAAATGCTCAAGACAGGGTTGTTCCAAATTAATGTAATCTGTACTAAATGTTATGTTTAGTTTTGTTTTAGTTCACTGTGTACATTTCATTATAGAGTATACAGTATATCTATGTTGCAATTATATTTGAAAAATAAAAAAAAAGCCCAGATTATTGCAAAAGATGTCTTCATTGATCCTTCTCTTGAATACACATAGATATTATTGAAATGATAGTTTCTGTAAATGTTGTGTATTGTAAGTGTATCTTCTAATGTGAAAATGTTGTAATCAGTCTTTACAGTGCTGTAGCATATTAATTTCAGCACTTCTGTGGGTGATTCGAAATATTTATCTTTCATTGTTTGTCATGAGATTCACTGGTAGTTAAAAAGGCTAAACAGAAAAGATATCATTATGTTATTTTTTTAGTGATTAAATCATGTTCTCATGACTTTTCATGAAAAACTTATATATTGAATCAATGGTTGTGTGATGAGACATGTTTAAATTCCAAATGAATGCACAACAGCAAGTTTTGAATGAAATACTGGCTGTGTTACAAGTGTGATCAGTTTGGATTTTTGTACGAAGAGTTTTGAAAAGTGCAACTTAGTTGTGAAAACAAAACAAACTGTAACAATATAAAACATACATGTTCATGCTCAGAACAATCTCAGAATTTCTGAGCTTCACACCATTCACAACCATTGAAAACACTGTAATATATGCTGGATTCATGACTGATGTGAATGCTGAATGTCTCACCACTGTGTGTGGAGCAGCACACTCAGATCATGAATGCTGCAACAGCGCCATCTGCTGAGCTAAACACAGACTCACCATCCCTCTGCATGCATCTTAAATTCAGCATTAGTGACAGTGACACCCGTCTTGAGTGAAGTTTCAAGCGTAGGTTCAGGAAGAGTCTAATCATTCAGTCATGTCAATCATCATTACAAGCCTACATGTTGTCCCAGCTTCCCTCCAGCTTCCCTTCTCCTCCTCTCTTTCTGTTATTCTCCCCCTATGTAGTACCCCAGTGGGGGGCAGTGAACTCAAAGCTCAAGCAGAGCTTTGGGGTCAAGCCTCCATTGAGGACAGCAAACAAAGTTTGTTTACCATTGACCATCAGGACTGGATGGGCAGGTGAACTCATGAAAGGGCTGTTTTAACAGTGTAATCCTGCTATACCAGAGATTACAGTTTTGGGAGCACATTTCCACCTAAAAAATTCTACTCCATCAGAGGAGACAGACTCAAATCTGAAACCAACAGCTACAAAGACTAAACCCTAAAAATGGTAAAATAATTGTTCATTTTTATAATCTTTCCAAAAATTGATTGTGCAAGGCTTTCAGTGTCAGATGTTTCCAGTTATTTTACTGTACAAAAATGGTTCCTTGTGCTGCTTGACGTTGCAAACTGGTATTTGTTGTCATATTATTTTAACTGTAATCATCATAAAAGCACTGTAACACAAACAGTTTTAACATTTACTGCACTTGAGAAATGCCAAAATAAGGCCTTCCTTCTCAAGAAAACTTTAAAAGAGAATAATAGGGGTTCATATATTCATATTATGATTAATATTTCAAGGGGTTTACCAATGGTTATGTTTAAGGTTAGGGGATTTAGATTTAAAGAAACTATTACAGAAAATGAACAATACAAATAAAGAATTGAACATCAAGTGCTATTAAATAGTGTATACAAAAAAATATATTTTTGTGGGGGTTTTATGTTTTTGTTATACAATGAAAATCAGTGGAGTCTAGTGTTATTTTGGATCCGATTAATTTTTTTGTTGTTGTTTATCAGTTTAAAATATCTTCTTTTCTGTCCCACATAATCAATTAAAGTTATATTGGTTCAGATCAACATGAAGCTGTTATGACTGCAGTAACGAACAAAGAATGTGAAGTGGCAAACCTGACACCAATCTGAGTTAATACATTAATTACTGATCTAGCTGGATTATCCATGTAAATTATGGTTTAATAATCCACCCATTCATTTTCCAATTTAGAGTCACAGGGATGATCCAGGTCCATATAGGTATATCCCTAATAAAGATGTAAATATGTCATGAATCAAAGGACATTCTCTCTTACAGCCTGTCTGATTGAGTTTGTTAAGTCACACTCATATGAGCATGTAAACTCTTATAACTAAAGGTGCTTTAAAGTCCCCATGAAATCAAAATGAAAGTTTTTTAGCTTTTGGTATGAATATGTTCACCTTAAGGTGATCTATAAGCTAGTGTGCGCCAAAACAACGACAAAATTCACATTCGCAAGATATGAGCATTCAAAACTTACAGTCTCGTCACTTCCGCCAATATGAATCAACAATTTTTACATCACGCTGCACTTCAAGATTCTCATCAAACGTTCTCTAGAATCCGTAGCGTCCCGCCCCCTACACTATAAATACATGCTGAAGTTGCGGCTGAGATTGTCACTTGTTCACAGAGTTAGTACTTTCTCTACGGATAGTGCGCAATGTAGGCGATAGGGAACGATCCAGACAGTGTAAATGTGCCTTCCATGGGGCAAATGAGGTCTGGTTTCACGTTGTTTCACGCGAACTGCGGCAGCGCAAAGTACACTCCGGACTTTGACCCCGGTCCAGAGATTAAATTACCCTGGCATGTATTAAACTACTCAGCCTCAGCATGATTATGATCACTATTTTGTTAGTAAGAGTTTCATATTCAATCTATGAGGTAATCTATTAGACTGTGGCTGTCATAAACGGTCAAATGCGGCTCAACCGAGCACAATGGCTCTGGCCCAAACAGATATAAATCGAACGCTATTGGCTATTTTAAAAAGTGGGCGGGGCTGCTCGATATGGCTCGCCCTGTTTTCCTGTTTCAGTTGAAATCATGTCAGCACATAGAATAATGCTGCGTGTTTCAAGGCACTTCAGTGGACCTTTGAAGGGTTCTTCACAGTGATGCCATAGAAGAACCATTTTTGGTTCCACAAAGAACCATTCAGTCAAAGGTTCTTTAAAGAACCATCTCTTTCTTGCTTTTTTATAATCTGAAGAACCTTCTTTCACCACAAAGAACCTTTTGTGAAACCGAAAGTTTCTTCAGATGTTAAGGTTCTTTACGGAACCATTTAGACCAAAAAGGTTCTTCTATGGCATCATGAAGCACCTTTATTTTGTAGTTAAAGAGTGTAGTTAAAGTCTTCATCGCTTACTCTTTCATTGGCACTGCAGGACTCTAGTCTAAATACAGACGAGCACATCTGATCTGTTTATGTGAGGCTGATCTGTCATGTGTTCTGCAGACACGTGGCCAGACTACGTTTACACACTAAATGTAGATCCTCATCTGCTAAGATATACAAACCCAACATATATTTCAATTTCAAAACCACGTCATCATCACTCTGTCAATGCATCAGTGAGTATCAATATGATATGACAGATCAAGGCTTCATCCCATTCACATATTCCTGTTTGGGAATATAGTTCTTGTTCATGTAAGATATGACAGCAAGTCAAGACTTGGGAAAAATACAATTATTTTTTACAAATGCATGCAAACCATTAAATTAAGACAAACAACAGAAAATAATGGAGGACCCAGAAATTCACCCAGGTTCATACCGAATAGCTAGTAGAAATATCACCTTTTTCTGCCCCAAAAACCTCAATAAGGGACCAGTGAAGTGCATCATTTCTACTCCACTAGCAGCACCAAAACTGCAAATATAATGACTGTTCCTAAACAGGCTTCCTAAACACTGACATCAGACATGACACACTAGCAAGCAGTGGTGGACGAAGTACACAAATTGAAGTACTTGAGTAAAAATACAGATACGTATAATAAAATATTACTCCATTAAAAGTACTCCTTTTTCAATTTTACTCGAGTGAAAAAACTACTTGATTTTTTATGTACTTAAAGGATTAGTTCATTTACAGAACAAAAATTTACTGAAAAATTTACTGATTGTTCCAAGATGTCCATGTCTTTTTTTGGATATGAATGGATATGAATGGTGCCCCAAAGTTTGAACTTCCAAAATGCAGTTTAAATCCAGCTTTAAAGGGCTCTAAATGATCCCAGTCGATGAAGAAGGGTCTTATCTAGTAAAACGATCAGTTATTTTCGAAACAAACTGACAATTTGAATGGATTGAAACTGCATTTTAGAAGTTCAAACTTTGGGACACCATTCATATCCATTATATAGAGAGAAATCCTGAAATATTTTCCTCAGAAAACATACTTTCTTTACGACTGAAGAAAGAAAGACATGAACATCTTGGATGACAAGGGGTGAGTACACTATCTGTGAATTTTTGTTCTGAAAGTGCACTAATCCCTAAGTAAAAAGTACTGATAGATAAATTTATTTTTTTATTTATTTAGCAATTTTATATAGGCTACTTATATATTTATCATAATCCTACTGGTCAAAATACCTAGGATTTTCGCAAAATAACCACTATATGGAGTCAAGATATATTTGTGTAGTTGATATGGACCATCAGATGTAATCTATCAGGGTGGTTGAATAAAAATATTTGGACTTTATATCTAAAAATGACCTCAACTGTGCACCAGCAATCTAGTTAGCTAGACAGTTAGCATCAGCTAACAATAACTTATTTTCAGTATGGTTATGAATAAACATTTATATCTGTTTACACAGCTAGCTGATCCAAACAATATACATTTTTTTTTACTGTTGATAAATAATATAAAAACAGATGTCACATAGGGCTAAATGCGTAGCATTTTAATAAAACTGCTAACGTTACAGCCGCGGGGAATATGAGCGTGTATGCGTTATTTTATTTTATCTGTGTTATTTTAATGTTTTTGACCTAAAACCTAGAGATACTGATGTTAGCGTGTTGGCATTCAAGCATTTCAGTGGGTTTAAACAGATCACCCTTTACAGTAGATTTAGTTCACAAACAACTGATAGTTACAATAATTAATCCTAAAATTTGACATGAATAACTCATTTTACTTTCTTACTTGTAAGTTCAGATCACTAGAGACTCACTGTAAGTGGCTCATTTGAATCAGTTGTCGACTCGAGAACAGCTGCAATTGGATCATTACAATTTGTGAATGAATCGTTTGGTGCAATTTGCGAAATGATTTAACAGGTTCATTGAAAACAATCAGTTTGTTCATGAATCAGACACCGCTTCTGTGTCTCGGAGCATGTGATATATTATAAGCTATGCTTTGGAATGTAGAGAAGTAAAAGTTACTCAAAATAAAACTACTCCAGTAAAGTACAGATATTGGAAAAATATAAAACTACTTCATTACTGTCCACCACTGCTAGCAAGCATTCAAACACCTAAGAGTTGATCAATTCTCAACCCCAGTGATCATTAACTCAACATGCTCTCCAGCAGCATCAGACACTCATGTGGACTCACGTTGGTGGAGTTGGTTCGGATCAGCCCGTGGTTGTGGTTCTGTTGTTCTCTGAACTGTAGGCCGGCCAAGTGTCTTTCCAGAGCTGCCCAGTCCATGGGTGGAAGTTGGCTTTCGTCCACACATTCTTCTCTGTATGATCCCAGCCCAATGCCTCCTCTGACCTCCCGTCCCATGACGCCGCTCCCGAGACTGGGTTTGCCTAAAGTCTTACGCTCACAGGGCAGGATGGAGTTGCCGTTCTGCTTCAGCTCCTCGGGTTCGGAGGTGGCGGCGTGACCTAAGAGAGAGCTGGTGGGCGCTTTGGCGCTCTGGAGCTCCTCCGCCAGGCTGCGGCTGTTAACCGACGCGTGAAGCGGTGAGGCCTGCCTGAAGTCCTGATGCTGGTTGTCTGCATAACTCCCGCCGTACTCCCTCTCCCAGTCCACCAGCGCTCTCTTCTTGTACTGCTGGTAGTCCTCATCCTCCTCGTAGTCCTCCAGTCCGGCCAGCTCCAGACTGGGAGAGGACTTATACTCGGAACATGGCGTCACCTTGTTGGAGTTGGACTCGGAGCTGGAGCGACTGGAGGAATCGCTGCCCAGATCCATGCCATCCTCCCGGTAATCCTGAGACACACACACAACGTACAACACGTTAGAGACAGATACTGTGGAAAAAATACAAATATTGCCAAATATTAACCCTTGTGCTATGTTAAAAATCTTTATCAATTATGACCAGCCTTTTAAAAATAGCTTGTAAATCTCTTGTTATGCTGTATTATCACCAAATCTTCAATTTTATGTTTTTGTCAACTTGTTTACATTCAATTATCACAGGTTTTGTGTTTCTCTTTGGAACTGACTGGTCATTGGTTTCATTGATCTGAGCTCACGCACCTGATTGAAAAATGTATTATTTTTTATTTTTATATTAACATTTGTGATCAAAATTAACTAACAATTTCAAGAAAAAGAAAATCAGAATGACTAGAACACAACATAAGGGTTAAATGATAAAGAAAGATCATGTGCTATGTGGGTAGATATGGATCTGTTACAGCCTTAATTGTTTATTATAAAACCTATTACTGCTTTGATCACCATATTCACTAGTCCTCTACAAATTCAGAGTTTTGTGTTCATCATCATTTTCTTCTTGTTTTAGACTGTAAAATACATAACAGATACCATCAGCTTTGGTAAGATCTCCCAAATTCCACTGCTTACACACACACACACACACACACACACACACACACACACGTTAGAGACAGATTCTGTGGAAAACATACACATATTGCCAAATATTAACCTTTGTGCTGTGCTAAAAATCCTTTATCCAAAATGACCAGCCTTTTAAAAATAGCTTGTAATTATCTTGTTATGCTGTGTTACCACCAAATTTTGAATTTAATGTTTTTGTCAACTTGTTTGCTTTCAATTATCACAGGTTTTGTTTATTTTTGGAACCTACCGTTTATCGCTTTCACTGATCCGAACTCACACACCTCAGTTTTTGATTGAAAAGTGCATTTTTTTATACTGTACAAACTGTATTTTCTATCACCCTACACCTAAACCTAGCCCTCACAGGAGACTGTAACTTTTAATTTCTCAAAAAAAAAAAAAAAAAAACTCATTCTGTATGATTTATAAGCCTGTTTCTTCATGGGGACCTCACAAATGTCCCCACAAGGTCAAAATTTACTTGTTTCAACCATTTGGTGACATTTGTCCACCATAACGTGATAAATACCAGGTGCACACACACACACCCACACACACCCCTGTCTGGTTTACTATCCTTGTGGACACTCTCCATAGGCGCAATGGTTTTTATATTGTACAAACCATATTTCCTATCACCCTACACCTACCCTACACCTAAACCTAGCCCTCATAGGAGACTTTCTGCATTTTTAGTTTGTCAAAAAAACCTCGTTCTGTATGATTTATAAGCTTGTTTCCCCATGGGGACCTCAATTTAGGTCCCCACTGTGACACGAGTCCCCATCAGTCTGTGTGTATTCAAGTTTAGGTCCCCACCAGGATCTAAAAACATGTCCACACACTCACACACTCACACACTCACACACACACACACACACACACACACACACACACACACACACACACACTAAACCACTAGGAAGCACCACTAAAAGCAAATGTACAGTTCTATTAGTAACTACAAGGCTGTAAATATGTGCAAACATGACATTTACTGTGTGCATGAAAGCTCTCTACAAAGATGCTGTGTACCAAACATCTGAGCATTGGCCCCAAGGTGGTGCTATAATCAATAGCCTGACATTTCTGCGCATGTCTTAGTGATCGTAAGAGCTAGAATCTATAGCCCTGTCCCATATGGAGCACTTGATGTGCACTTGTGGATTTGTGATAGTCGCTGTGTACACATGCCCATGAATCTACCAGACACAGCATTGCCCCATTGTCATTTAGTGGCCGCTGTGTGTCATGAATGCAGCAGATGAACCTGACAATCTGTGCATATAAGTGTGAAGTAGAGCCACATTTGGGACAGAGTCCTGATTCTGCTGCTCTGAATTTTCAGTAAAGTAGCTTTTTTTAGAGTTTCAAGCTGTTTTTCTTGTTCACAGTATCTAGAGACACATCTGACAAAAGCTTTTGTTTCATCTGATGGTTTTAGATAAGAAATTGTTTCAGGCACAACCCATAATAACATATTGACCTATATAAGTAGAATGTTCACATCTTACAAAACTCCATGAGAGGGTGATGATGGTGCAGGAGTCTTAAAAACTCATTAAACATTAAAAAATGTAAAAACGAACACAAAACTAACACTGCCATCATAATGAAGGAAGATAATTACACTGTAAATGACCAATGTGATGATGCAACACCTGTTTCTATGTACTGTGTGTAACACCAGTGTTATTTTAATTCCATTAAGATACTACTAGAAATATTATTATTACACTCAATCAGTTTTTATTTATATATTTTCACTTTCATTTACATTTTTAGTTAAAGTTTTAGCAATTTCTTTATGTTTTTGTCATTGTTAGTAGTCTTTTTTTATATTAGTTTTTATTCTTTTTTTCAGCTTTACTTAGTACAGCTTTATTTAGCATATAAAGTGAAGCTAAATAAAAAATGAGAAATGCTGCCATGGCATCATTTCAGTTAACATTTATTTTAATTCAAGTAACAAAAACGTTTTTCTAATTGTTTTATTTTAGTTTTAGATTTAGATAACAATAATGATTGTTTTGTATTCTTAACAGTTTTATTAATTTCAAAACTATTTTGAAAAAACATTTCTAAACTGTTAATTTTTTTTTTAAATGTAAATCACTCTGGATGTAACCTTGCAATGTAACCCTGGACCACAAAACCAGTCATTAGGGTAAATGTAAATTAAAAATGTAAATGTAAATGAAATGTTTAATTACATTTTTAATTAAATCATCTGAATGCTGAATAAAAAAGCTTTCCATTGATGTATGTGTTTGTTAGGATAGAACAATATTTGGCCGAGATACATTTATTTGAAAATCTGGAATCTGAGGGTGCAAAAAAATCGAAATATTGAAAAAATTGCCTTTAAAGTTGTCCAGATGAAGTTCTTAGCAATGCATATTACTAATCAAAAATAACATTTTAATATATTTACGGTAGGAAATTTACATTTTATCTTAACGGAACAAAATCTTTATTTAATATCCTAATGATTTTTGGCATAAAAGAAAAATAGATAATTTTGACCCATACAATGTATTTTTGGCTATTGCTACAAATATACCTGTGCTACTTGTGGTTTTGTGGTTCAGGGTGACAAATGTGCTATAAATAAACTTGCCTTGCCTATATTGTAATAACCTTGTGTTGCACTGCTTTATTATTAATGTTTGTCTCAAATAACAATACTTCAAGAAAGGAAAAAATGTGACATGTGGCCAAGTATGGTGACCCATACTCTGAATTTGTGCTCTGCATTTACCCATCCAAGTGCACACACACACACGATATATAATAATAAATTACAATATATTTTGCAAATATACCATATACAAGCACAGTGCCCTATATGTTCACAGTATTTCAGCAGAACAGGGCTATCTGAGGACACATGCCAAATCTCATTAATTTCTACTGCTAGGGGGCGCTGTTACTATTATTTTACACTACATACCGTAGCTATTGCTGTGACCACTGGCACCGTTATACTGCCATGTTTACTGATGCTTTACAGTCATGCAGAAAATCAGAGCAATCAAATTCACTTTATCAAACTGAAGCATTAGACAAAATTTTCTTTTGTCATGTTACACACACACAGAGAAAGAGAGAGAGAGAGAGAAACAGCTACGCACATAGGACTTCCTTCCTGAACTGGGGCTCCTGGCACATACACACACACTTCCTGAACACTCCTTCACCTGGACAGGATGTGTGGGCTTTGCCTTTCAGTGCCGAACAATCGAGAATGAGACTCCTTCAGCACAGGAATGAGTTACAGTACTGCATAGCTATTACAATGTAAGTACACACACCACAATAAAACACCTGAACACACAGTACAGTCACAGCTAGAGCATTTCACTGCAAAACCACTTATGAATGAAAACAAGGGTGAGGAGGTCAATACATTTTGTGCAATGCCACCACACACATCACAGTTTCGGTTCTCAGACTCTCTGCTGGAGAGACAGATGTTATCGCTCATTACTAAAATCGATAAAACATCTATAATTATGATTTGTAAAGCAACGGCGGCAGAAAGAAAAGAAACATTCATGATCACATTATCACAGATGTAAAAGTATGAGAATAAAGGGGGTAAAGCACAGGGCATAGGGTTGTCACAATTGTGACTGCAGTGAATATAGCTCTGGGTTTATTTTCAAAAGTCATACTGTAAAAAACATACCATAACTGAGAAATGACTCAAAATACATCACAGTCTGTGAAGGAGTCCATTTATGAAAAATACTCCTGTACAGACTCTTGTGTGAATGTATGTCAGCGTGTTTTTATTGTCCTCACTTATATATGAAAATGAAGCAATGAATGAATCCGTTCAAATGATTGCATGCAATCATATTTGTTTCAGAGCTGATGGTAAAATTGTTCCATCAAACAACATCATATTATATAAATGTATATTGACACATTGCCTGTATGTAATCTGTGTGTATTATGTGGATCATTTGTGTGATGTAATATTGTATAATATTGTGTAGGCTCCATCATGGGCTCGCTGATCATGCCGTTCGTGAATCATCATGAATGTGACAATGAACAGCTCCTATACATCTATCACAAGCTGCCCATTATAAAGCTTCATGATAAAAAACAAGCTCTCCGTGAAATCTTTTAATAAAATAAACTCTCTTTATTGAGGCTCTTACACCGATACTTAAAGACACATTATGAGTCCTCGCGTGATTTGTCGAGATCAGGAGCTTTAATCTCACGAGACACCGGCCTTAAACACCAACGCCGTCATGCAGCTCTCCGTTCATTAGGATTTATTCTGTTATTTACATATAAGTGATTAAATTCTCTCTCTCTCTTTCTTTCACACACACACACACACACACACACACACACACACACACACACACACACATTCGGAATCTGGCAAAGCGGTACAAAATTCTCCCAATTTTACTGGAGTCATTCAGTTCTCTAATGATGCGTGAAGTCTCCATAAGGACAATGTACTCAGTTCATTCAATCATACATACTCCAAGCGCGACATGCTCCTGTGCTCATTATAATGACAGTGATATCAGTAATAACACACACTGCTCCTCAAAACTCTCATGAAATCTCATCAGCATACAGAAGCGCATTTTCCACAGGCTTCGTTTAAATGAACGCACGCGAGTGTCTCAGTCAGTCTCAAATGATGTCATGTTTCTAAATCAGTCCTCACACCCTCCCATTAAACATCACAGCAAACAGCAGCGAGGAGACGCTCATCATCTCACGGGAGCGTGCGGCAAATTAGCGCCTCACTCACGGAGACGAGCTCAAACTCCGGCCAGCGCTTTTCATATTATTTCACTCAAATCAGCTAAACGTGAGCTGAGGTGAACTCCCTTAAGATCAGTGCCACGAACACACGAACAAGAGAGAGAACTTACTGTCATCTTCTCTGCCGGGCTCGTCGCTCTCAGGACATGTTTGTAGGGCGGACTGACGGAACACGGCTCAAGATTAAAGCTCCAGACGCGCGCAAACGGAGACCGGCCGCGGTGTAAGTCATGGCGGATCTCCGCTGCTTCAAAACACCCCGGCGGCTCTCCAGCGGCCAGACGAGATAACAGAAACCCTCCCTCTGAGGAGCTGTCTCAACACCTACTGAGCTGCCTAGCTAGACAGCGTCGGTGACGCGCTCCGAATCAGCTGAGAGAGAGAGAGAGAGAGAGAGAGAGAGAGAGATTGTGCACGCTAACGCAACTGTGCAACTGCCAAACACCGAATGTCCAAAAACGCTCTATATGGAAAACATGTTGTCGCTTGTTTGCCTATATGTTGCCCAGCAACGTTAATCATGCCCAAAATGTAACCCCAAAACACAGCACACTAATAAAACACCCAAATGTGTTGTTCTCATTGTCCAAAAATGCTAAATTATCCCCTTAGGGTGTTCAACCACGCCTATAATAGCCTATACAGAACAAAGATGTGGCTTTTGCCCAAATCCCCAAGATGCTACCCTCTAAAGGTAATCATGTGTCCCACATGGGTCATTATTTGGTCATTATTTATTTGTCCAGCCATGAACAATGAGAGAAGGGTTCATGCTTTTCTACTGGAGACACATGGAGAACGCAGTGGCTTCATAAATGAAAGGTCATCTACTCACATGCACTGTAACAATGATTTTTTTTAAATTGTAAACAATGATTACTAGAGTAACACCAGTTTTGCCTAAACTGTATTTTATTCTATGTTAATAACATGCTTATACAGCTGTTGTGCATGGGGACGTCTGGTATTGATGGCTGTGCCAATATTCAGTATAACGGCACTCCTCCTTCTGTGATATTGATTAAATATCATTATTCCTGTAGTTCATGAGAATTATGCCTCATCAGCCTCTACTGTACCTTTGAAGACCCTACTAGAACAATGCATTTATAATGTTAACCCACATAATATTCAAGAACATAGACATTAAATATGCTTTGGAATTATATCATAACAACAGCATGAATGGAAATTCACCATATCCATTTCTAAAATGGATCTTATCATGAATGATTCATCCACGCATCTTTTTTTCTTTGATCAAGAACTGTACTTATCCAGTGTGAGCAAAATGGCTGACAAAATCACTCTGGACCCCTCACATCCGGCACACTACCTCTTTGAACTTTTGCCAACTGGTCGACGCTACAGAGCACTGAACACCAGAACAGACAGGCACAGAAACAGTTTCTTCCCAGAGGCAATCCATCTCATGAACACTTATTGTGGAACATACAACACCACTTATACACTTTTATATTTATTTATCTATCACACATGCTTGCTTTACATTTCAAATTTGCACATAATATACAGTTGAAGACAAAATTATTAGCCCCCCTGTGAAATTTTACATTTTTTTTTTTTTAGAATATTTCCCAAGTGATTTCCCCATTTCTTATTATTTTGTTCTTGTAGAGAAAGTCTGATTTCGTATAGTTGTTTGAATAAAAGAATCAATCAATCAATCAATCAATCAATAAATAAAAAACTGCTAAGGTCAATATTATTAGCCCCCTTAAGAAATCATTAGTTTGATTAGCTATAGAACAAACCACTGTTGTCCAATGACTTGCCAAATTAACCTAATTTGCCTGATTAACCCAATTAACCTAGTTAAGCCTTTAAATTGCTCTTTAAGATGAGGATTAGTATCTTGCGAAACAACTAGTAAAATAATATGCACTGTCATCATGGCAAAGACAAAAGAAATTAGTTTGGACTTGAGAGAAAGATTTGTTAATGCTCATAAAGATGTAGAAGGATACACACGTTTATCAAAGCATTTTCAAGTGTCAAAAACTGCAGTGAGGTGCATTATCAAGAAGTTTAAAGAGACCAACACAGTGGAGAACAAGACGGGCAGAGGCAGGAAGCAAAAGATTTCAAAAACTTTGGAAAGAAAACTAGTGAGAGAGGTTTCTAAAACCCAAGAACAACTGCCAAGACACTAGTGAATGACCTAGCCAAGGAATGAACTGCAAGGTTGCATTTTGTCTTCCAGCATGATAACGACCCAAAGCATACCTCACTTCTGGTGAAAAAATACCTCCAAATAAGCAAAGTGAGTGAATTTGACTGGCCTGCACAAAGCCCAGAGTTGAATCCAATAGAAAATCTGTGGGGCACACTAAAGTCCAGAGTTTGTGCCAGAAGACCAACAAATCTGGCGGAGCTTGAGAGATTTGCTAAGGAAGAATGGGCTGTCATTCCTCAGGAGACATGCTTGAAACTTGTTGAGAACTACAGCAAACGACTAAAGGCTGTTATCAAGCAAAACGGAAACACTATTGACTATTAACATCAGAGGGCTAATAATTTTGACCAGAAGACTTTTTAAAATTCTTGGTTATATATTTATTTCTATTTGCATTACAAACCCTAAAAGCATCCTGAATAAAGTATTATGTTTAAAAATGCTGTGTTGATAAAATCGTCTTTCTGTTAAACAACACCTGCACTGTTAAAAATTGCTGTAAAAAAACGGCCAAACTTTGACAGTAACATGCTGTTTTCCATTAAAACAGTGTATTCTGGATAATATTTGTCATTTTCGAGAACGTAGTCTGCCGCTATATCGTGAATTAACGGCGTTCAAAATCGACACTCAGAGTCTGTGTTTCAAATCACACCCTACACCCTCATTCACTATTCCCTTCATGAGTTTACTAATACAGTCCACCTGACAGAGACAGTGAAAACTAATGAGTGAATTCAGACACTGATGAACAGCTGCTGTTAATGAGCAGATCTACTGATTGAAAGAGAAACAAGACAAACACAAGGACTACAACTGACTTGAGTCACAGATTTAAATGAAATCAACTGAATATTTAAACAACACACAGTCTTACCAGCTTTACGCATTTCTAATCAGACTGACTTTATTTCTGTCAGAAATCTAGAGATGATCTTATTGAGAATGAAGGTTTAGATGATGATATTTTAGTTTAGCTTGACATTACCATTGTGGAGATCAGTGTTTGCTTTAGTTGGGCTCCTGACCTTTAGCTTTTGAACTTTACTTTGCTGTAACTGTATCTTCCAATGATTTAGTTATGGTAGAACGGTTATGGTTGGGTGTGTGATGTTGGCTGCAAGCATCATACTGTAGTCTGACTTTGACTTTTGCTGGTCATTTGAAATACTGTTAGCAGTGTGGACTCATTAGTTATGGTTTATTTTTCCCCAGGGCTTTATATTATGAGCTTAACCAGTGTGGTGACAATCAGAAATGCAGGATTTAATAACAGTGCAGGTTTAAATCAATTTGAACTACTGTTTCAAAAACACTCAAAAATAGACATCAAGAATCAGCATATGAATCTCAACAATGGTGACAATCAAAAGCTTCATGCTGCAATGCATGCTGGGTACCAGCACATTACAACGCTCATTCATGACTCCCAGCATGCATTGCGGCATGAATAAATTATGCTGATGAATTGTCTATTTATTTTCTTGAATTCTTACTGTTTTTTCTTTTGCGTTGCATTTTAGTATTGTGTTTTGTAATTTTCAGAAAATATCAGTTTCTTTATTTTGAGGATTATCACCATTGTTGAGATTCATATGTTGATTCTTGATGTGTGTGTTCAAATCACAAGAGCGATTTTTTTTTTTTCATAAATTTTGTTTTTATGGTCTTTCACAACAGTTCTCCTCAGGTAATTTTGCTTTTATTCTTGATATTCAATAAAAGAGAAGATGCTGATAAGAACTAGTGAATCAAGAGTAAGGTTGTTAAAACAAACTCATAAACGTCAGAATCAGACTTTCCTTTTCTTTAGCTCTTTAAACCATGTGTTATTAAATCACATTGTTACAGCAGCCAACAAAAAGTTAATGCTAAAATGTTAAGGTCCAAGAGCCCGACTAAAGTAAACACTGATCTCCATCATGGTAGTGGCAATAAGATAATAAGACAATAGAGTCAATAAGATCTTCTGTAGACTTCTGACAGAAATAAAGTCAGTCTAGTAATAAGTGAAGCTGGTAATGCTGTTTTTAAAGGGTTAAAGATGTAAGATGGGGAAAAAACAGCATTAAATGTAATTTAACAGTAATAAACTGTAATTAATTTACGGCAAAGCACTGTAGAAAAACAGTATCTTGCTGGCAACCAAGCTGCCAGTAAATTACAGTTAATTCAAGGAAAAACAGTGATATACTGTAAACTGTAACAGTCAGATTTAGCCAACAAAACAAGTTAATTTCACTCAAATATTATTGAATGTTAATAGAAAAACAGTTATGCAAAGTCTTTAACTGGTAAGGAGAGTACATATTTAACTGTACTGTATTGATATGTTTTTGCACAAGAGAGATCTGTTAGTTTAATTTAGTTTTGTGGGTCACCATTGTGCTGGAGAGTAGAATCTGTGCTTCAGTCAATGATGAGCCACAAACACTGATGTTTTGCTGCTTTATTTAAAGACAGTAACTGTGTGTTTGCTGATGCAGTGATAGTCACTTTAGTACATGTGTGCTAATGATGATCAACAAAGATTTCAGTAAAAGTCATGTCATGGTTGGTTTTCTTATTACACTTTAAGTGTTTGCTCTTTTAAATTAAGATTTATTTATTTTTAATGGACTCAAATGAAAAAAATTCACTGTACTAACACCATATAAGCACTACTTCTTTGAAAACTCATGGTTTGAAGCAATCGGTTTCCAAAATGAAATGAGTTACCACATGGTATAATAACAGTAACATACTGTAACAATGAAGAGCTGTAAATTAATGGTAGAAAGCTGTAAATTAACAGTACAATGCTGGCACCCCAGCTGCCAGTAGATTACTGTTATTTTACAGTGCAATTTTTTACAGTGTGGGAGTTATTTGAAAATTAATTAAATATTTTATAAGGGGCTAATAATTTTGTCTTCAACTGTACCTGTACATACAAAATTGTCTAGTGTAATAAACCTGATGTACGTCACATTTCTGTCGCTATTTGCCTTACATCACAACTTTAATCTTCTGTCTACAGAAGCACTTTAAACTGAATGAGTTGCAGAGCAGAGAAAAGCAGAGCGCTCAACAAGGTCACCTTCATCAAGCTGAGCATGTAGATGTTCACTTTAAGAGCAAATGCATTAATATCTGTTTTCATGTATCACCTTAATAGCTTTCCACTGTCTTTTTAGCTTGCGGAAGGAAATTGTGGTGTGTGTGCTCTGATCAGAACAGATCAAAAACAAAGCACACATTTGAGTTTTAAATGCGAGATGAGACAAAGATGAATACTAGTTTAAAAGGTCTAGATCTGTGTGTCATGCAAGGTTCCATTTGGATTAGGACTGTTTAAGTAGTCAGTTGCTCATGTAGATGGCACAGTAGAGTTTGAGACACAGCCCCCTCTCTCTCTCAATCTGTGTTTCTCTCTCCAGGATGAGACAGGACTTCTGAGTCTCAGCTGATATGGCTGAGTTTGACGGCCTGCAGCCTTCAGTGGCTCCCCGGTGTTTTTTACAACAGTCACTGTGGGCACGAGAGGAAAGACGTCACAGGAACCTCTGCCCACTGCACTCACTGACCTTAGCAGCAAACACAGCCGAGACAGAGACAGAAATAGCACATCCTCTGCCGGCCCAGCAACGTCACTTCATTCTTGCACGATAACTTAGAGTTAGTGCACATCAATGCTTTTTATTTGCTATTGACTCGCTCGATTTAAACAAGATACTATATAAAGTCACATGACCTCACACACCCCAGTATCTGCATTGAGATTCTGTGACAGTGGCTATTTTGGGTGCGTTCTCTGCACTTTCAGACATTTACTGCAGTGGTTTCCCTATCCAACAAACCTGATTCATCTCATCGGATCATTATTAGAGACTCCAACACTTCAGATGGGTGCCAGATAAAGAGACATCCAAAATGTGCAGTGTTGAGAACAGCCAAGCTACTCCCCACAAATAATGTACAAGCTAAATGTGAGTGTAGACATCTTGATGATAAATGCCCTATCATCTCCTCTCAGTTGAGTGCTTATATGAGGATGAATCCAGAGATCTACAGGCCAAGTGCAAATACACAATAAGCTGTTTAACTGACACAAGAACATACACTGAAAATTCAGACATGAAATGGTATTAAATCCACACGAGAGAATTAGGAACAAAACAAACATGCAGAAACAATGACCGACAAAACACAACTGAAACACAGGTAACCAAGAGCTGGTCAGGGACAGCCCAGGAAAACAGACCAGGATCATAATATAGCCCTCCCTCAAAGAGTTTCAACAAAGACAAAAGTTCAGGTCCAGGAGAGTGGTGAAGAAGGGGTGGATTGGTGGAGGGAAGGACAGCCAGGCTGTGTGGTGGAAGAGGGTTTGGAGACTGTAGAGAGCCTGAGTGTACCCACAGGAGCTGGTGACCAACGTGGAGCTGGAGTCCAAGGAGGAGCTGGCAAAGTAGGAAGCCATCAGAGCAGAGCTGATAGCCACCATAGCAGAACAGATGGGACCTGAGATCCCCAAAGTGGGGTGGAGCTTGAGACCACCATGGCTGAGCAAAAGCCCACAACAACAGAACAGACAGAACTGTCAAAGAGAGCACAGAGAGATTAGTAACGGTCTCTGTGGCCATAACAAAACAGGCTGAAAGTTCAGAGATAGCCTTTGTGGTCATGGCATGGCAGACTGAGAGATTAGGGATGGCCTCTGTGGTCGTGGCAGGACAGACAGAGTGTTCAGGGACAATCTCCAGGGCCATCACATGGCATGCAGAGAGTTCAGGGATGGCCTCCGTGGCCGTGGCAAGAAAGGCATAGTCTTTGACCACCTTGGGAGGAACTAGAGCTGATGCTCTGAGAAGCAAGATGGCAACCTCCATCATGGGCAGTGCAGCTGTCAAAGGGAGTATTCTTTTTTTAAATGACTTAAAAATAGCTTGGTTTACCTCAGAATCGATTTATATTTAGTTATTTGTGGGTGGTGGGGAGAAGTTACTGCTTTTATTCCAACAGAGGGTGAAATGTATAAATGTATCGGACTTTATGCAGCACTGTGCAGATGATCTGCATATGACATCAAAGAAAATTTCAAAGCATGTGGAGTCACCTGCTCTCTCAGGGCTCTAGACTGCGAAGGCGACCATTTTTTCTCCCGGTGGAACTTATTAATATTTGCGAGCGGTTGCACTGGCGTGACCACTGCATTGTTCAATTCTGCTGTTTAACCATTTCTGTTGCATATGAGAAACATCCAACGACAAACGAAACGAAAACATAACTAAACCGCGCTATGTTTCAGCTGGGAAGTGCGGACCGTTTTTACAAACTCGTCCAAGCTCAAAACAGCTTTATTCGGGTGCCAAGCTGATTTTGCAACACTGTTACTGCACAGTGCTGCGAGATCCACTGAGAAGTGTTTGAATTTGCCGCACAATGAAAACGACTGCTGCAAGATCTAGTGTGAATCATTTGAATTCTGCCCAGAATTCTCTGTTATAAACAGTGCTGACATAGATCAGAAAACCAGAACTATTAATACTAACTATAGTTGTGGTAGAAATAATAATACATTAATACATTCATTTCATGGTTTGTACAACTTTTTGAAAGAGAAATTCAAGCATTTTTTGAATGACTTTCAAGCATTTCACATAACTATTTCCAGTACTTTAAAGCTCTAAAATGATCCAGTTGAATGTTATTTTTAATGGAATGACCAAAATATACTGGAGACCAAAATATACTTTGTGGTAAACTAAGTAAAATTGAAAACATGACTAAACATCACAAATGGTTTGCAAGTAACATTAATTTTATTTCAGAAAGTATTTTTTCTACTCAATTTGTTGAACATTTGACTATTATATTCAGGTGCAAATTTAGGGATTGGTACTAGAAAGTTTTATAGTTCATGGTACTTTAAAATATACACTGTTTGTGCATGCTCCTGAAATAAAAGTTCAGAAAGATGTGACACATTGTTTTTGTTAATATGACTCATTATACAGTCTCTTTAACTTTCTATAGGATATTGTCATTTATAAATGATGCTGAGAAATTTGCATTTAAAATACAATACTAATTACAATATCAACAAAAAATATTTTAGTGATGTCAAAGGACTTCCCTTTCAACCAGTAAACTAAAAATGTATTTGCCATGTGCTTCACATTTTTGGTATGCAGTAAAGGAGGTGTTAGCACATGTTAGGTCACATGCTCTCAAGGCTCCATAGAGAGTTCATTTTAGACTAGAAAATACATATAAATTCAAGTTATGAAAAATATAATTGTACATCCAAATGTGTTATCTAAAGTTTTTTTGTCATTTTTAATGCACTTTTATGAAAACAATAACTCGTCATGCATAACTGACAAAGTCCTATTATAGATGGCATATTTGATGTAGCTGGCAATATTGACCAGTAATGGGAGGCAGTATAATAGCCTTTATAAATGTGTTTTAGGTTCATTTTTATAAGGTTTTTGGAAGATAAAATAACAAATCAAGTTGTCAAGTTTTAGATATTTTCACGTGTGAAATCCAAATCAAATATAGCAGCACTATAAATGAAATTTAATGTTCATAAGATTTTTAATGTTTTTTTGAAACAACAAGACCTTTTCACTTCTTTTCAGATAATGAAAAAGCATTTGATTGTGTGTGAAGTTTCTGACAATTTTTCAAAAAGAATTTACCCTAATGGGACAATGTCAGTTATAAATGACAGAACCCTAAAAGAAAGGTCAAAAGTCAGATGTAGAAAAAAAAAAAATGAAATATGATTTTACTCCTAAAGATATGTAAAATGTAAAGCCCATTATTTTTTCAAGCTGTGAATTCATAATTAGATATGATATAATATGATATAATAGACGGTTAAGGAGTTGATCAAGTGTTCTCCATTATCTAGTCTTTAATAAACAAAGAATATAAATTGTAAATCAATTTATAATAAATTGTAATAATAATAAATTGTAACATCAAATTGCAATAGTTTATCAATTATTGCAATATATATTGAATCAGCACACAAGTTTTGGGATAGTAATGAATTGGCAGATTAGCATATCATCCCAGCCTTAATAGCAATATTAAAATTGCAATACTTGTAGAATCAAAATTCTTAAAACAACAACAACAACAACAACAACAACAAGAAACACAATACATTTCGTATAGGGCTGGGCGATATATATAGATATTATGTGCATCTCATCAGTAAAGCCGGTTCTTTGATTAGCGGTAAATCTCCATCACTTGTTTTCAAGTGGAGCGCCAGTTTATTCACAGAGCCGTAGATCACTGACAAGCTACGCAATATCGGGTTCAGTTTTGCGGGTGATTCATTGGGGTAGCTTTTCAGTGATCTACGGCTCTGTGAATAAACTGGCGCTCCATTTGAAAACAGGTGATGGAGATTTACCGCTAATCAAAGAACCGGCTTTACTGATGAGATGCGCATGAATTTATCGATCGATATATATCGCCCAGCCCTAATTTCGTATCAGCACCCAAGTATCGTTACAGTATCGAAACGGGAGGTAGGTGTATCATCCCATCCCTAGTCCCTCACACTGGAAATCAGCCTCCCAAACCCAGACGCATTGTTTGTAGGCTCTGGCATGGTGGTCATGAAGGCTGGAGTCTCTTACGTGGCAATCATGATGGCTGAGGAGTAGTGGCCATGTTGTAAAAAGGCACTAGAGTAGCAGCAATAAAAGGATTAGACTCAGGATAGGGGCTACAGTGTCATGTCCATTCTCCGCAACTTTCATTGTAAACAACATGTTCTCACTCCCAGCTCATCACATATTGATGCTTGGGCAGGACCCCTAGGCTCTTGTGTGTCTTGTGACTGACTGCATCATGCTAATGTTTGGGAGTATCTTTTGAATGAAATGTGAGTGCGTTAATGGAGCGGGATCATTTTCAGCGATTAAAACCTTGCATTTTAGTCTCTTCTTCGATAAAGATAATGTATGGCTTCAGAAGACTTGGAATGCAACACGACTTGTTTGTAAAGCTTTTATACTGCTCGTTTATGGTCAGTTTTTGCAATAAATTCCTGTGCCTGTACTTATATTTGCCTGTGTTTTATATTGTTCAGAAGTGGGTAGGTTTAGGGCAGGGGTGACTTTAGGTGCTCCAATTAAAGTATACATTTATATAAAATTATTTATATCATTTACAAATGCATGCAAACCATTAAATTAAGACAAATAACTGAAAACAATGAAGGACCAGTGCATCAAAAAATGACGTTAAAGTGATACCTTGAGTGTTAAAATTCGATGCCAAAGGGGACCTGACCAAGCGTCAATATGTGATGACTTGGAAGTGAGAACGTGTTGTAGTAAATGCAGAGCTGCTCAGTTGTAATGCAAGGTTGATTTAATATTCTAGTGTCCAGTCCGGGTGCCACAATGGCATAAATGAACTGGCTCTGATAATGTTTTTTGAAATACAGATTTGATTCATGAGTCACTTTTTATAAAATTATTGGATTTGGATTCATGGTGTTTACTTTTGGGCACTTTAATGTTTTTGAAATCAGGTGCTTCTTACTTTTACTGAAGTAACATTTGAATCATTCAGTTTTACTTAAGCAACATATTGGTGTGTTACCTCTGCTATTACTTAAGTATGGAACTTAAGTACTTTTGCCACTGCCTTTAATTAATCACACCATTGCTGACATCCGAGAACACTATATATTTAATTTCATAATATTTTTTTTACTGTTTTTTTTTGTGTTATTCACAGTATTGTGATCCATCTAGATCTTAGCACATCTTTTGATGAAGATATACTTCCCTAGTTGTGTCTTTTGGGAACCACAAATCACCTTTACTCTTGTGGAGTTCCCCAAAGCTCTGTTTTAGGACCTCTACTTTTTTGTAATCTATATGCTTTCTCTAAGGGCCACGTCAAATTTCTCTCCCCCTCCAATCCTGCTGTATCTGTAATGTTAAAATGGGGATGAAACTCAAGTCTGGACAAACTGAAATTGTACTGAAAAAACACTGAAGGTTTTTGCAAATACAGACCTCAAGTGCCTTGTTTCACATTATTCTCATTTATGCCTTGACATTGTTGGTGCCCTGTTAAAGCTCTCCGCTTCTGTTCATCTCATGGGAGCAATGGTGAATCTGTCAATCTGTCATCCATGCCTTCATCTCTTCACATTTGGATTACTGTAACTGGTCTTCCTAGTAAACTTCAGAGGTTACAATCTGCCTGTGTTCAAAAGCACACATCTCTCTCTCTCTCTCATCTTCCAGAAAGAACACTGGCTGCCCATGGCTCCTCACATACAGTTTAAAATTCTAGTCACCAGTTTTAAAGCCCTACACAGTTTTGCGCCACAGTATTTGGCCGATTTGTTTCACCCCAATGCTCCTGCTTGGCTTCTCAGGTCCTATGGATCCAATTTATTAATGTTTTCCAAGTTCATATTGTCTTCTGTGAGTGGCAGGGCTTTCAGTGGAAGTCTCTATATGAAATGCCATCTCTCCCTACATTCAAATCCCAGTTGTTTGCTCAGGGTTACTGACATGTTTATGTTCTCCATCTCTTTTCGCTGTATTCATTATTTGCCTTCTTTCATACTTGTTTGTTGTGATGTCTTTTATAGATTCCAGTCTGTGCTGTGCAGTGACCTTGAGTTTGTGAAAGGTGCTATAGAAGCAAAATTTAAGAGTATATTTGTTGTTTATTCCAGTCTGTTGTCATTGTTTATACGTAGGTATATGTAACATTTACAGATACAAGACAGCATCTAAAATGTAAACATTATTTACAGCTAAAGAAATGAAACATTTATGAATCATTTATCATAAATATATTTGAATCATTGCATTTTAGATCTCTCAACCCATCCTCAAATCTAAACATAACCACTTCATACAGAATTTAAAAGCAAAGTACATAACAAAAATGTAACAAGTTACATTCACTGCTGAGGATGTAAATGAAAATCACTGACTGCTTTCATGTTGCACTTTCTGGTGTATTTTCAGAATTTTTTAAGGAGAGTGTGCTTGTTTTGTATCATCTTGTGTTTTAATGTTTGCAGTAGTTTATGGATGTTTGAATGGCTGTTGTTTCTGCAGATGGTATTACATTCTGTTCATGGACCTGCACTGAAGTCCTTGAAACAATCCCAGAATCCTCATGCACGGCTTACAGTAGCTCTTTTGTTTTCATTGTTTGGAAGGAATGTGTGCATAGTAAACACACTGTAAAGTGCTGTGCTGTGATGGAACATGTAAGTACTGAGCAGGGCTGTGGAATCTGAACTTCCACACCTGTGCTGGCACTCTCTGACAACTGTGTTCAGCTCAACTGAAGACACTATCAGCCTCAAATCACTACAATCTTATTACTGACAGTTTGATAAGAAAGACAGAGATTAGACCAGAAAACACAGCTCTTCCTCTGGCTTCTCCACCTCAGTGGCATTGAGAAGACAAACCAACAGAAAGAGAAACCGAAACTTGTGCTCTTCTGATGTGTTCGCTGACTCTGACAAGACAAGCACAGAATGACCTTGATGCTTTTGCAAGGAAAAGCTTTTTGGCTTCTTAGACTGGATTTTGAGAAGAGATTAACGGAGAACACAGCCAGACATCTGCAGATACAGCGGTGCGCTCTACTCAAGCATATGTGCACACATCTAAAGTAACTGCCCCTCTAGTCTCACGTAGCCAGACCTTCAGACTGAATCTTCGGCCACTTTGAATGGCCAAGGCCCGCCCACTGGGCCATATGACTGACAGGTAAAGCAACCGATCAAGTTTCGCTTTGTGCCGCGTCATGTTTAGGGGCGTGGAAATCTCGCCACAATAACAGACCGGTGTTTGAAACTCTCTGACATATTTTAAAGATTCAATGCCACCAACTTTACATTTTTCACATTCTTTTGAAAGTCCAACATTTAGCTGATCCTATTAGGCTCTCGTCGTCAAGACTTTCTTCTTTCGCGAGGGGGCTGGGCACCACAGCATTTTTGTTTCCAGGCAGACCGTTAATGAACACGAAACATGTCTCCCGGAAATCCCGTATAATCTAACTAATCTGGTGATGACTTTGAAACTCCTGAAGTGTTTCCAGATAAGTGTGCCATATGCATCAAACGTTTACCCAGCGTTCCGTGAACGATTCCTAAAACACCTTGCGGAGTGGCCGTTACACCTCGGGTCTGCATTATTTTCTAGGAATTCAACAAACTGAAGTCAATTATTCTGCTTATTCTGATATAGACGTGTAATATCCTTTTCCCCTAATTATCTTTAATCATAAACATTAACATCTCCTCATAAGCATTTCTTTTCTGATTATGTGAGGGACAGTAATACAGAAACCTGTCACTCACAGCAGTGACAGCAATCAACAAACAACAACCATCCAACCAACCATGCAATCATTTCCTGACGGACAATATCAAGTCTTGTCCTACATTTCTTAATGTTCAAGAAGCCATTTTACTGGGATTTATGTAACAATAAGAAAAGAAAAGACAATGGTAATTTCTGTATGAACTCATGCTGGAGTAGCAGCGCTGCTGCGTTTCTCTCTGCGTGTCTGAGACAGCAGGTGGATCTGGTGGCTGCCAGGATAATTTAGAGCAAAGACCAAACTAGATCAGGTCTCAGGTGCTGTACATGTTCACCCTGCTGCTTTTGAATATGACTAAGTGAGTGAATCTACAGAGATGCTGCCAGAACACTGACTACATCTATTACAACCATAGCATTAGCCTGTAAACGACTCTTACACACACAACAACTATTCTCTCACCCGTGAATCATGTCCAAGCCACTAATGATGTCACATCTGTACATGTGACCACACACATTTACTGTGTACATCAGTGATGTGTGTAACTGGCCACTGTAAAGCAATAAGGAGGAAGCATAGATACTATTAGAAGTTGCTTCTCAAACAATCCCATCATCTCCTCTTCTGGCCAATAGCTTCTGGAACCAAGCCACACATTTTGGAAATGGGCTATACAAATGGCTCCACAAATGTCAAATATCATA
Source organism: Cirrhinus molitorella (assembly GCA_033026305.1). Lineage (NCBI taxonomy): Eukaryota > Metazoa > Chordata > Actinopteri > Cypriniformes > Cyprinidae > Cirrhinus > Cirrhinus molitorella. The sequence goes on along the minus strand of CM065134.1, from coordinate 30,764,893 downwards.
TGTGAATTGATTTCTATGAATTTTATTAATCTGTTGGCAGTTGTAGGCAGTAAAAAATAAAGAAAGAAGGAAGAAACAGATGTAATCTGAGATTGAGACCTTTATTTGTCGCTGAATATGTTTTTTTCTATTAAATAATGTAGTAATGTAGTCAGTTTCACACTGAAAAGTTTGGGGCCATTACGATTTTTTATTAAGAATTAAGAATTACTGCTTAATTACTTTAGTTGTTCAGCAAGGGTGCATTAAATGAATCAAAAGTGACAAACACCAACGCCAGTAATCAACCACACAGAAGCAACCAAGCAAAACCCCAGCATTATGATCTCAGACACCACTCTCATTGTCTTTAAGAGATATGAAAGAGGAGTATGATGTAGTATTAGTTGAGAGTGAGGACAGAGAGAAGCATCTGCTGGTGTTTGAGTGGCGATACAGTGCTGTTAGTCATCAGAGCCTCACACCACACATGATACAGTAACCAGGCAACCCTGCTAGAAAAATACATGTGTCATCACAGCGCTGGGTTTCCTTGGAAACAGGTGACTGAGGCAAAGTGTGAAGGTGTGAGGGACGCCGCTGAAGCTGGGTTTATAGTGAATGATGACCTGTGACTCTGATCACAGCCATCACATCTCTGACCGCACACACACTCATCATGAGCTCACACGATGAACAAGCAAAATATCTTCAGACAGTGATGTCATAAGGGTGCAGAAATCTGCCATGTGAAATGAAACGACAGGAGGAGCATGAAGCAGGGACAAAACCTCAGCTAAAAGTTTTATTTGAGCTTTATGATGCTGCTTATTCAAATATTCATTGAGAGTTTGTTTCTTTATCAGGTTTGTAGAAATGTGTCATTCCATCACTGTCTCACCAATTGATTCTCTGCAGTGAATGGGTGCCGTCAGAATGAGAATCCAAACAGCTGATAAAAACATCACAGTAAACCACAAGTAATCCACAAAACTCCAGTCCATCAGTTAAAGGGGGCATAACACACAGTTTCAGCCAATCTCATGTTAATCTTGAGTAAAAAGTAGTACCGCATCCTTCATATATCCAAAACGTCTTTAGTTTTATCATATTTACAAAAGGAAGATACAGCTTTACGATTCTCTCTGAAAACAGCCAAGCTCCTGGAGGCACGCCATGGGCGGAGCTAAAGATTGATGAGCACTCGCACAGCGATTGCCAATAAAAACACATATATTCAATGTTGTTTCCCTTACCACCTGCAGTTGTGAATCATCTACACGAACTACATGAAATCCTATTTGTACAAATCCGTTTTGAGCTACATTTATATGTGGTGTGGAATCCGTTTCAAATTGGATTCCTGGAAATGCGTTTGTCTGAATGCGCAGATCGGATTTGGAGTAGCTTTTTCACGTTTTCACGCCATGTAAAACGTAAAAATGTCAGATGTTTTTGTGGAAAATATAATAAACATGTTTGCAGAAACATGCTTGTGTTGCTGTAAACTGTAAGTCAACCAGCAAAAGACAATATACGGCTAGTATACACACCTCTTTGAGTTTTGAAACCAGCAGAGATGGCAGCAGAGTAAAGTCGCATATTCCACTTCCTGCATTTAAGCTGCTACCTCAGAAGATGATTATAAAATTATAATATTATAATGGATATTATAATCCAGTGCGACCGCAACATTATATCGCAAGACAGCATCTGTATTGCAAACTGTACTGCTGTTTTTAGCTTTGGCATAATAACTCAACGGCATTGCCATAGAAACCAACACACATTCCATTAAAGGAAAGAACGCTTATGGACACACAAATTGGATATAAACAGTTGTGATACATAGGCTGCATCCGAAAGCTCTAAAATGCTGCCTTCGGTTGTCTGATTACAACTTAACCACTAGTTAACCTAGCAACGGCGTCACGTTATGCTCCCTCTGAAGCCTGTCTGAAACTGTTTCTGGAGTTGCCACAAAATCAATTTGGGCTGACAGTCCGAACGACGGGTTATAGCTGGGACCGTTCCATCTTTCAGTATCAAACGATGTGTAAATCCAGCGGCGAACTGGGCCTTGTTTATAAAATGTTCATCAACAAACACACTTGCAAAACTCTGTTTCTGCCCCGGAAAAACAAACTGCGTCCACTGTTCACGTAATGCTGGGTTATTCAGCAAGCTGAGCAAGGTTATCTTTGCTTTTCAAAAAAACCCAAACTTTTTTAGAGATATTCTTTCCGAGTGAGTCCCGTGCAGCAGTGCAACCGAAAGAAGTGTGTTGATGGGCGCACTTTTGCACTCATTCTGGTCGATGTGTGTGCGGGCGCGTTCTTCTGGGAGAAATGCCCATATAAGGAGTTCCATGAAGAGCCATGATTGAAAAAAAAACTTGTAAGAAACCCAGAAGTGTGTATTTGGCACAGAAATACTCTGTTAGATGTCCAAATCATTTTTTGAAACTTTGGCCATGTATCCAACTCTTTAACACTGTAAACAACTTAACATGCATGAAACAGCATTGGACCCCCCTTAACATCTTGAGAAGACAAATGATGAAACAAATTCATCATTTTTTTACTAAAATTTGAGTCCACAATCCATAACATGCTTCCTCCAGTCCATCTCCTGTTGGCTTAGATCGAAATCCAGCCACATATTTGTTTAGAGCTGTTTTGGCTGCTTGATCTGTGCAGATTTCTCTTCAGAATCAGACCAGACCACTTTTTCACTGGAGGAATAGTTTTGAACACCATCTACTGTGCTGTTGTTTGTAGTTGTTTTATGATGGAGTTGAGTTGGACTTTGTTATTTCATTAGGTTAGCGGTTCTCGATTCCAGTTATAGTATACCCCCACTCTGCATACTTTGCATGTCTCTCTTTGTTAACACACCTGATTCAGATCATCAGCTCATTAGAAGTGAGCTCCGTGCATGAACTGTGTTTAGGGGTGGGGGAAATTTTCGATTCTTACATGCATTGTGATGCAGATGTGGATGATTCTGAATCGATTCAGAAATTTCAAAAATCGATTTTCTACTTCTGAATGTTAACTGATAATGTGATGTTGACGGAACGCAAAAGACAGAACTCCCTTTCCCTGTCCCTTTCACACAGGAAGTGAAATGCGCTGCGAGTGCAGCTGGGTTGAGCACAGCCAATTCAAAAGTTAAACTTTTAAACTTTGACAGCGGCATGTGTGCTTTGGTCAACGCAGCAAAAAAAAACAAAAAAACATCCTCGTGTGGCACAAGCCATTGGGTTTCTTAGCGCAGTGCATTCCGCGTTCTGTGTGAAAGAGCCATAAGGTGCGGAAGTGTATTGCCCGGATTACATTCTGTGTAATGCACAGAACAGATGCATGACGTATGCTCCTGAGGTTTCTGTAACACTGATTCCAGGTATCCTGAGAGGTTTGGCAATGGAATTTTGAATTTCTTTTATTATTTAATGTTTATTTTCTGGTTGTCATACTTTCATTAAGTGGCGAGTGAGTGGTCATCACGAAGGTCTACATTTCAGTGCCTCTCCTTATTAAACTGGTTAAATGTAAAATAATTAATCTTACACTGTGGTACATGAACAGTGTTGATTCTGGATGTTGTCACCTGCAATTGTGATGACCGTAACATGAGATTTCTCCCGTTTGCATTGTGATCTGTAAACCCTCGATTATCATTTATATATCTCTTCATGGCATATTAAAGCCCTACTTTATGGGCTCGATGAGAGGTGGTCCTTCTGTGTTCAAAATGTATCAAAAACATCTTCGAACAAGATTTCAAAGACACAAAAAGTGTGCAAAGACACAGCTGACAAATCACCAACTGATTCAGAGAAACATCTTGTATGATCAACCCACATGGGTCACTAACATTACGGTCATGTGCTTACCTTCATGAGTTTTTAGTCCTAGTCAAAGAGTCACTAATCATCATGATGGTCACTTCAAACCAAAACTGCCCTATCCTGCATTTATTTCACAGTCATATTCTCATATAATCACAGGTGTGTTTTTGGAAGCTGAAGTGTACCTTCACACTGAGACTGTGTGTGAGACAAAAAAAAAGCAGACGGTGGAGAGAGGAGAAAAAATCTAAAGGCTTTCCTTCATCCATAAAGGCTGACATTATAGTAATGAGGTTTAAGATTTCATTTACATTTTAATGAAAGTTTAATTGTTGTTAGAAGCTGTTTATGTAGCAGGTGATCTAACAAGTCTTTCTGCTTCACATAAACTATCAGTTCATTAAAAACTTCTGCAACTCACTGACTGCAGAAGATGTCAACATGACCAGCGCATGACACCTCAACACATGATGCAGGAATCATTCACTGTTCAATGAATTTTCTGTCATTATATACTTTCATGTCATACTCATGCTGTTATTTTTCTCCTAGGAAACACAAAAGGAGAATGTTCACACAGCAGTTCACAGTGATAATGACTGTCAAGATCCAAAAAGAGGATAGAAACACCACCATTAAAGTATCACAACAGTAGCCCATATTACTTGTGCCTGTTTTGATCTTTTATTTTTAAAACACTGTAGTTATTTGCAGACATAATGCAATATTAATGGGTGTACACTTTATTTTAGTGTCCTTGTTACATGCACTCACTATAGTAATACCAGTAAATTATGCATAATTACATGCAACTGTTCCTAAAACAAACCCTAAGTGTTATGTAAACACCAGAATCGTAGACAAGATTAGTGGGCAGTACACACAGGAATTTTGTTTTCAGACTGAATGAAAGTAGCAGGAGAGTGCACCTAATGTCGTCTGCTGGACTAAACATGCTTATTGTTCTGTGTACATATGATTTTATTTTCACCACCTGCAAACTCACAAAAAGCTCATAAAAGACATTTTGCCTTCTCACTGCTCCACGTTTGCCCTCTGCTAATTATGTTTTGGTACTCTGCTTGGTCCTTTCGTGAAATCATGTCGCCTAGTGTCGCCTCTTGTCATTACTTCCTGTTTTTGGTTCGTTTAGAAGTATTTGTTTTATGTTGTGTTCATATTTCATTTGAACTGCACCAGAGTTTGTTTGGAAGTGGACCGAGACACATTTTTTTAGTGGTCTCGGGTTGCTTATTTGATGTGCATTAGGATTCAAAAGCCACCGTTCACACGTAGGATGCTTTCACACCTGTAGATTGATTGCTTTGCTCTGAAACAGGAATTCAAATTATTACAATGTTGCTTTTTATTCTTGGTACGGTTCGCTTTCACATGGCAAAGTTTCTAAACAGATCAAAATTGTTAATATAAGTCATGTGTGAGTAAACTGTTTCACTCATTGGTCACAGTTCCACTGTTTATTTTCCGGGATTCTGCTCATCGCAGTCATCCCTCAGGTTGGAACAACAACAGCTTTGCGGGCTTATTGGTGGATTTTTTGTAGCTGTCGTTATATTAATTCAGCATTTTGAGCAGGAGTCCTGGATTTGTCCGGAAAACATTTACAATTTTTAATAATAACCTTTGTTACTGCTTTTCACAGAACTTACGTAATTACCTATCATACATAGTGATATAGCCTGGTTCATTGGTCCATTGGATCGGATTGCTTTCTCACTACAACTGAACCACTCCAGAGTTTGTTTTCAATCGAGCCGAGACCACCTCATTCAGGTGTTCTCGGACTGTTTGTTTTGGTGTGGCTTCGAATGCGATTGCCATGTTCACATATGCCCAAACGAACCATGCTAAGGGGGGAAACGCGTCAGGTTCCGAAACAATGGGCTAAGTGTGAAAGCACCCTTAGTCAAACAGACAGCATTAACACAGCAATTGCACCAGAGTTCATCTTTAATCAAACCAAACATGACAAGTGTGAACACACCCGTATTGTCTTTGCAGATGAAGAGGGAGACACTTCTCTGGGATGAACACTTGGAGAAAGTACACATGATGGAGGATTATGAAGACACAGGAAATGCTGGAGGGACTCATGGAAAGCAAGTATGCAGATATACCAATGAGAAGAGTGTGCTTTATGCAGGAGTTGATGAGCGTGCTGATGAGGTGCAGATGCAGGTGATCAGTAATCAGGGATTGTGAACAGAGTGAGGGAGCCTAGGACAGTAATCCAGTCACTGACACTATATTATATACATGTTGTTAATTAACATGGCTCAGTAATTACAATTACACTGTAACATAGACACCTTAAATAAAGTTCAACCTACTGAAACAGACATATAAGTGTAGGCGTACAAGCCCAGAGAGGGCTCCTGCTTCCATGTCAAACTCAGAGAGGGCTGCTGTTCCCACGTCTGGCCCAGGGAGGGCCACAGATCCCGAGTCTAACCCAAAGAGAGCTCCTGTTTCCATGCCCTGCCCAGAGAAGGCTCCTGCTTCCACGTTAAGCCAGCACCTTCCACATTCTGTTCCAATAAGCCCGCTCCCTCAGCTCCCACCCATGCTTCCCGCAAGTTCTCCCAAGTTCCTTTACAGTCTTCAGCCAGGGAGGGCCACAGATCCTGAGTCTAGTCTAGAGAGGTCTGCAGTTTCTACGTCTCGACCAGGGAGGGCCACAGATCTCAAGTCTAGTCCAGAGAGGGCTCTTGTTCCCACGTCTGGCCCAGGGAAGGCCACAGATCCCGAGTTAAGCCCAGGGAGGGCCTCAGATCCTGAGTCTAGCCCAGAGAGGCCTCCTGTTCCCACGTCTATCCCAAAGAGGGCCTCAGATCCCGAGTCCAGCCCAGGGAGGGCTTCTATTTCCGAGTGCAGTCCAGGGAGGACTTCTGAACCCAGCTCAGAGCCTGTTCCAGCCAGGGATCCTGGAATTTTCCCCCTATCATTTTTTTTTGGGGGTGGGACCCTGCCATGGCCTCCTGGACTGCCTGTTCTGCCAGGGCTCCCTGCACTGCCTGCTCTGCCATGGCCCCTGGACTGGCTGTTCTGCATGGCCCCCTGGACTGCCTGCTCTGCCATGGCTGCCTGAGCTGCCTGTTCCACCATGGCTCCCTCGACTGAATTTGAGGCCCAAAAGAAAGAGAATCATTGATTAAAAATCCCAGGTTTATACTTAGATACTACTTCAATCTCCAAACCTTGAAGAGTAGTAATTGAGCGTGCAGGCTTTCTTTTTGTAAACATAAGTTTAGATTTCTCCACATTTAAAACTGCATCAAAATCAAATTGAAGATGACTCTAAGCCTTATCCAACGATGATGCAGAGGAGTAAAACACCATATCGTCAGCATATAACAGCATTTGGGAAAGATTATATGACAGAAAGTTCATTTTTGTATGATCTGTTCCTTGAGCAAGCACACGCTGGACCACAATACATACATGTGAGAGTTTAACGGGATTCTTGACCCAAAAATAAAAATTCCTTACCCTCATGTTTTTCTAAACCTGTAAGACCTTTGTTCATCTTCAAAGCCCAAATTAAGATATTTTAGACAAAATCCATGTCACATGGACTATTTTGTGGATGTTCTTGGTACCTTACAGGGCCTTGAACATGGTAAGACCCTTGCTGTCTATGGAGGTTCAGAAAGCTCTTGGATTTCTTCAAAAACAATTAAATTTTTGTTCTGAAGATGAACATAGGTCTTACGGGTTTGGAACGACATGAGGGTGAGTAATTAATGACAGAATTTTCATTTTTGGGTCAACTATTCTTTAAGTGTCCCTCATTATACAGCTCAATCTAGTCAGGGCTCGAAATTGTGACCATTTTGGTCGCATATGCTCCCGAAATTTTATCTATGCGACCCTCAAAATATATTTGGGAGCATTTGTGCGAGTACATGTAACTGTTGTCGTGCGACCTCGTTTCATTTCTCTAAAAACGTTCACAGTATGTGGCTTCTGTGTACTGAATGCTGATACGGTGACCGGTCTGCCGTGCAGATTTTAGATTGGTTAATATTAGCTGTCAATCACTCTGCTAACTACTACGGGAAATGTAAAGGGCTGAAGAAGAGGGAAAATGAAAAGAACACTGACAGATTTCTTTTGCAAACTGCCTAGCGTTACAAATAATGGCACTGGTGAAAGAGAATTTTACTTGCCCTACCGGACAGTAACCCGATCAAAAAATCAATAACAAACGATAACTAGCGCAGCACCGAAATTTGAGATGATTCTGACTGTATTAAACGGTGACTGAAAACGGACAGTATCAAGGTTGCGTCAGTTGAGGCTCAAAACTAATAGGCGCAACAGCAAACAGAAAGAAACAAACATACTGTGGTAGAAAAAAAACTGCATATAACATATATAGGTAAGAAACATTACACTAACAAGCACCATTACGATATAACATTGATGTTATGCAACAGCAGTTCAATAAACTAGTAGTTAATATTAACTGACTTACATTTTAGACACATCAATGACCATTTTGCTAACGAAAATAGTTCTAAGCAAAGGCGCAGCAGAACAGTCGCGAATCTTCGAGCCATTCTGAATAACCGTTTGAACGAACTGGTTGAATCCGTGACTTATTCATTAAGACAGTCTCTTACTGCCACCTATTGGTGGTTCGGTTTCATATTTTAAAAATTGTTGCATTTTACCAACATTTTACATGTATATGTTTAAAAAACTAAAACTTTAATTTTATAACATTATGCATTTGCAATTTTATTGCACAAATGCATTTTTTGGAACCTCTTATCTTCATTAAACAGTAAAGACATTTAAATGCACTTAGGATTTGTTTTCCTCTGTATTGGAAAAATGGAGTTGGTTGATACTGATTTAATATGTCTAGTTATTCTAACTAAATGTATTGATAAGTACAAATCTGACGTAAATAATGACACGTACATTTAAGGTTAGGAAAATATTGGCCTTCATGAAGTTAAAAAGTTTAAGGCAAATATCACAAAAATGCTAATCAAAGTAAGACCTCATAGAATAGTGATACTGGAATGGATTACATTTACGCCAAGGAAAAAAGGGCTTTTTTTTTTTTTTTTTTACCTGGACAAGTAAATTTTTTACTAATTGTTGGTGGGTGCTCCTAAATTTTTACTGGTGCTCCTAACCTTTGGGAGCACCAGTGCTACCAAGTAAAAAAGTTAATTTCGAGCCCTGCTAGTTCACTCCAGCTGAAGTGTTAGTCAAAGCTAGTCAGTCTCATATATTGAATGTTGTCTGTTGAGAGTTTAAAATAGCACAGGGAGTCTCTGGGCAGTGTGTTGGGGGGTATCAGTCACATCTGTTGCTATATGAGCTTCTGCATACTTCAGCATGAATGTGAACTGTGCACCAGAGAGATCATCAATGAGAGATCAGGGTTCACACACAAAAACACAACACAACGCAACACAAGAGCTCAGTTCAAGAAAGAAGAACCTCTAAAATGAATGAGAAAGAATGATATGAATAATTCCTCTGGAATAATGTGCATGGAAGAACCATTCACATTATGATTATTGAGAAAGTAAACAGAGATTATTTTGTTTTAATGTTGACTTTGCACTCGAGACAAGATTTTGCTGTTAAACCAGGCTGATATTGTTGGGAGGTTTGTATTGCGGTTGGATCAAGGGAATTGTGTGTCTCATGTTGTGTGTCTTGTGGGAATTGCTGACCCCATGAGACAGATGGAGTAGTACACACTACTCACATCATCCACACTAGAGATCAAATGTGCTGCTGTCATCAGGCAAGAAACCCCAGAGAGAGAGAGAGATGACGTGCCCTGAGAGAAGGAGAGATGAGATGAATAAAAAAAAGAAGAATGATGAAAGGCCCCATAACACACGCGTGTCCCCCTTGAGCTGCCCGAGTTCACTTCCCTAGTTCCTGTTAAGAACTAAATCAATATTGTACATGTGTGCTATTCTGCTGTATGCAGTGCTACCCACCTATCAAACCATTACTAATCACTGACCTTACCTAACCTACACAAACAACCAGATCAGATCAGAACATAACATACCAAAGCTAATGAAGACTAACTCTGTGTCAGGACAGAGCTCAACGAACAGCACAGCTGAGATGCATTTTCACATTTTAAACACTGTCAGTCTATTACTGACTGCCAACTCTCTGATTAATAATAAAATACGTTCTTATATTGAAAACAGTGCACTATTAAAGCAGTCAGCACTGGTTAAGTGTCCCTGGGTCTTGTGAAAGCCTTGTCCGTCTGTCAATCAGACACAGTTCTCCTGATGCTCCTGCTAACCTTGACTGCTCTGGAGGTCCGTGGAGCGAGTTCTGTCCCCGGGGCTGAGATGTGAATGCATAATATCAGCACACCATTATCTGTCAGACCAGACACCACACAGAAGGAGCAGAGCATGTTGAGAAAGACTGAATCTGTTCTCTATAAAGGCGTGAAAGAGTGCGCTCAAAAGACTGGGTTACTGTAGTCATACACAATGAGGGTGGCTGACATGACTGCGCTGGGTAAATGGGGCTGTACAGACAGGAATAAATGCAGCAGAGCCATAATACAACAGCGTGTGTTCCTTCTGTGTCACAACACACTGCATTAATCAAATCATCCTTCAGCCACACATCAGGACAATTTCGGAAATGCCTCGACTGAAATTGTTGCATTTTTAGACCCTCTGGCAGTGGCGAACCATAAGTTTATGATCCTCCTCAGTTTAAATCATGTTTCGGGGGTCAACATATAAACTCAGAGAGAGCAGAAGCATGAGCTTTATCTTCTGTTGAGTCTGAGCACTGGATGCGGACAGACACTAACCTCTCAAACCTTGTCATTTTAGAAAATTTACTAAGAAATGATTGTAAAATGTTGCAAGTCCTTCATATTTATTCAGAGGAGAGCATTCTGGAGGTGTGGAGAGCATTGGCGCATTGATCTGTTGTTCACGGTGTGTCTGCTCATTGATTATTGATCTCAGAACTGCTTCAGATTCTTCCCATGACGCTTCATGAATAAAGAGCTCAGGACATGAAAGGAATTGATTAAAGGAGCACAGAAATGAATGAGGACAAATCACAGATGCAAACGCTGCTATAGATGGCTAGAAACCAGTGCTGCTTCAGCAGGACCTTCATCACGCTTCATGATCAGAGAAAAATTTGAGGCATAGTGTGAATGCCAGTGACTGTGTGACGCTCATCACTGAGGTGTGTGTCCTGATTCACATGTCTCAGCAAATAAGGAGCTTGTCAGGCAGTGTCAGATAAAATTGCACCATAAAGGAGCTGACATTATTTGGACCCTGTCCTGATCACTGCCAGAGAGGAAAATCATTACAGTCTGTTTTTACCTAATTTTGTAGTGTTCAACCGTTCAACACTGTTAACAAACCAAATTTTAAAATTGAGTAGTGTTTCCAGCAGCAAGCTGTTTTTCTCAACCAAGCAGAGACACAAACACTACATCATCAGTACTGACACTGTACTGAAGACAGACTATCCTGAATATTTGACTTGCTCTTATTCCATCAATCTGTTTCTGTCTATTGGTTGGAATAGCTTTCAGACTTTCTATTTATCAAACGATTCAAGACTTTAAAATGGTTTAAGACTGACTAATTCAGACTGTTAACTCAAGCACTGAACTGCTTAGAAATATATACTATCAATTATGAGCGCTGAAGAAGATCTCTAAGATCCACACTGAATGTGCAGTTTATGACCACCCTACTGTTGGTAAAAATGCTAAACTAAAGCACTTAACATAAATTACCATGCCAATTCCTGGGCATTAAATATCAGCAGGTACCATATAGTATTTAGTGCAGATGCTATGAACATAAACACGGTTATCAAAGTTATGGTACCACATGTTACTGAAGTTCTAAACATAAGATTGGGATTTAGTTTGACACTTGAGCTCCTCCTTCAAGGACAGCAAACCAAATCCATTCATTCAAGGTCTGTTCAAACCATGGACAATAAGATAACTGTAACTATCCAGTTTCTAAACCAAAAATACATTCTACATTCTTTATTATTGAATGAAGTAATTAGAACAACGACAGTCTACATTAATCAACACATTCTTAGGAAATAGTGGGTTTTTATCAGAACTATTTCAGCAAGTAATATCGTGGTTTACATGGAAACCTAAAGTTGCACAGGTATACATCACATATTAGCACAAAAAATTAATATTTTGAGCACTAGAAAATGTACATATAATGTATTAATTATACTTACAGGTTGTAGTTTGGAGACACTTGTTGGTCCAAATAAAGAAGGTACAGACTTATTATATATTGCCAAAAGTATTGGGACACCCTCCTTCTAATGAACAGGTTTGACTACTTTAGTAATTTCCAGGAGTACTAATCTTATTGTTTAATCATATAATGATATTCTAGGGAAGTGGGTCCTTCTAATTTTATAGCACAAATTTGGACAGGACCCTTTTTTATTCTAAGGCAAGATTCATAGAGAAATGTTTGATTCAGTCAGTGTGGAAGAACTTGACTTGTCTGCATGAAGCCAAGTCCTAATCCCATCTGAACACCTCTGATGTGACTTTAAATGCAGACCTTGAGCCAAAAACTCAGACCAAACACCAATGACTTGTGTTTATGGGTACATTCATTTTAGACACTTCCAAAACTGAAGCAACAGAGATGGAAATACAATTTTTAAATACATGAATTATAGGGGTGTAATGATACACGTATTCGTATTGAAACATTCGGTACAAGGTTTTCGTTTCGGTACGCATTACAAACTGAACAATTCGATTTGTTGGACTAATCCAATTACATTTGGAAAATAAAAGAGCTTACAGAGTGTGAAATATAATGTTCTCAGTGCCACTGTACTCAACAAGGCAGCGCAAGCAACGTAACAGACAAATTGATGTCTGCCCCTCCCACTTCAATAGAAAAACACAACACTCCAGGAGGGTTGTGACGGTGAGGTAGTTCGTTAGAATTTTCCTTCTTTTCCTCGCTTTTAAATAGCTTGTAAATGCCTGTGCGCATTTTACTTTCACTTTTGAATTAGCGCCAATTAAACATCAATTGATTGAACTGACAACAACAAAACTGTACGTAACACTCACTTATATTAAACATAGAATGATTAATGTATTATTATAACAAATAACTTTATAACATAAGTTTAAATATAAAACACTGGAGTTCAGCAAATGGTGGAAGCTTCCAAAATCATCTTAGATAAACAGCAAAAGTCTAAAATATTTTTAAAGCAGGCAATATTGTATTTGTATTTTTGAAACTAAATATTTTGCCAACAACTTGTTTTTCTCACATCACTGGTCAGCTCGACTCACTCTCCTCATGTGATAAATGAAATCCGACTCCAGCCGCTGATCTGAGATGCATACTTTATGATGTTAGTTTTAATAAATAAAAAAAATTGTAAAAATCAAGAAAATTTCTCTGGCATTTCTTTCTTTTTGCTGTATCGAAAATGTTCCGAACCGAATTTTGTGAAAACCAAAACTAGCGAGTACAACCCCCCAATATTTATACCATAGCTAATGGAGACCTATTGTAATAATTACTATTTTTAACTGCGCCTAACCTCACGTATGAACCAAACAATCCACTTACCAGCACAATATTGATAGAAGTGCAGTTCTTAATTGTGCACGAGCAGCGCAAATCACCATATACTCACATGCGCTCAACAGTGTGCTCGAAAAGTGTGATAACATTTGCGATCTATTTAAATTCTGTTGAGAAACTGGCACTGAACATTATCTTAAAAAGCCAAAAAAAAAAAAAAAAAAAAAATCAAAAACCTGTAGCTACCAGTACTATCATATATCTTTTCTCATGACCACCTTTACTAGAATTCATCACGTTTTATTGTAGACATATTTATTGTGATCAATTTTGTCTAAATTGTTTTAAAATGTATAATAGATCATCTTTTTCCTATAGATGATATTGCAAATGTGGCTTAGCTATTTTTTCTAAATGTGCAGGCTGTTGTTTCATAGAAAAATGCATATAGATTAACAATAAAAAGGTCATTACTGGCCTGGTAATGATAAATAAATAAATAAATAAATAAATAAATATTATATATATATATATATATTTAAGTTAGATTGACTTTAACATTGCATGCTGAATTAGAAGATTTGGAAGTACCTTTTTCTGTTCTAAAGAAGGGGATACCAATACATTTGTCCATATAGTGTATGTAAAATGACAAGCACACAACAAAAGGTTCGAATTGTATTGGTGTGGTATTGTGGAAAAAAAATATATTAACCCATATGACCTGCTCTTTAAATGAATGATCAGTAGTGTGTACTGTATTGACAAATGTGTGTATGATTTGAACACTTTGTTTGATTTTGAGCACAGGTGAAATGGTTTTGAAGCGATTGCATGATTTTGCGTCAGGGGTTCAGTGAATTTAGTTTGAACTTTTGGATTTGTGTTTAAGGTTGTGAGAAAATGAGTGATGGTTTCAAAAAATGTGTTTTAGCAATTCAGAAAAACTGTAATACAATAAGAATCTAAAAATAAATAATAAATTAAAAATAAAATGTATGTAACTGAAATTAGGCCAACATAAAAGCATAAAAAGTATTTAGGTACAGCTGTTTCAACATGTCTCAAACATTGCAGTATTAAACAGTTTAAGTATACTGGTTTCTATGCCACCACATGGAATTCTTTAAACATGAAGACATCCTTAAGTTAGATAAAAAAACAAAAACAAAAAAAAAAACCCTAAACAAAACAAAACAAAACAAACAACAACAGCAAAAAACAATAATTTAATCACACAAACCTTGCACCTTATTATCAGTTATCAGGTGGATTGACCATTGTACATTAATTTGTGTGTGTGTGTGTGTGTGTGTATAAGAGAACAAAACTGAGTGAGAGGGAGTGAGTGAGAGAGAGAGAAAGGGGGGGGGGGATAATTTGATTGAGTGTGGTTCATTAATATTTGTGAGTGAATGTGTGTGTGCTTGTATTAGTGCAAAAGTGTATTGTTGTTTTCATGTGTATGGTTGTGCTTGCAAGTTTGATTTTTTTTTTTGTTTGTTTTGTTTTGTCTGGGTTGAGTTTGCAAGTCTGTATGATATTTTTTCTTTGTGTCCAAAATGTTAAGTCTATCACAACTAGTATAACCTTTGACTAGCAAACTAGTGTGACCTTTTTATTGCATAATAAGTATATAAAAAAGACAGATAAAAGGTAGATGATATAAAAAGAAAGGGCCTGATTTTCCTGATGTTGAAAAAAAACAAATCTGCAGGACCTCCCAAATCTGGGATTTGAAGTGGTGTTGGCTGTATCACATATCTTCATGTGGCAGGCTTTGCATACTACCGTTCTTCTCTTCTTAGCACAGTTGTGCACATAATCCTGGTACCCGAACTTAATTATTCTTGCCGTAGAAAACATGTTCGCCACTGTTTACCTCATTTGAACGCACTTCTGTTTTGCATGTAAGCAACAGTAAGGTCAAGCCTACGTTTCACAAGGAAGTGACAAGTAGACTACAACATTTTTCAAAAATCATACAGTTAACTCCTCGTTATTTGAGAAAACAAACAGATATTTACTAAACAAAAGACAAGTCATTTCAAGTCATTTAACTCAAGTCCGTGTCAATGTCTCAAGTCATTAATATCAAGTCAAAGTCAAGTCTTTTATGAATATTTGTCAAGCAAGTCTCAAGTCCTAAAATTAGTGACTTAAGTCTGACTTAAGTCAAGTCATGTGACTTAAGTCCCCCACTTCTGCTGTGCACCATCTTTATATATTAGTATTTTCCTTCATAGCTTTTGGAAGAGCTTCTTGTCAGGAGCTTTGATTGACATCTTCATCACTACCTACAGTATATTAGGTGGTTATTAGTGTATTATAAAGGGACTAAACAGATTTAAGTACTTCAATAGGTTTTTATATCAGTTAATGAAATACATTTTTAAATGTAAATTTAAGTTAAATTCGTTTATTAAATGGAATTTTTTTACTGTAAATTTGACAGATTTTTACTTTTTTACAGTGTTAACTTCATACCCGTCAACCCTCTCGTTTTTCCCGGGATTCTCCCGTATTTTACCATTCTATCCCACTATCATCCCGTTTAAATGTTTTCTCGTATTTCTCCCGTATTTTTAATCTTCCTAAAAAAAATCCCACTGGGTATTTTATATATTTCCTACATTCGCCTTTGGTAAAACTCCCGTAATTTGTATGGCCCAAACCTCATTATATGAATAATCACGTTAACATATTTCAAGGTTGAATATTGTTTAATTGATTTAAATATCAGCGCTGCACATTTCAAAATCAGGTGCTCTGCTTTGTTTTCTGCGGTTACCAAGGAAACGGCTATATTCATGGCGAAAAGCGCCACCCGCTGGCAGAGAATTAATAGCATACACTAAGATATATTTATATGTATAATAATAACAACCCTTTTCCCGTATTTTGGACTCGAATGTTGACAGGTATGGTTAACTATCTAATCTAATTTATCTAATTTACATTATAAATACTAATTACGCAGTAAAATGTGCAATATGTGTAAATAAGTAATATGCTATTTGTACTAAAGGTAACATACTACTTGAGTAGTGGTGGGTGAACTTATTGAGAACAGAAAAACTTTTGCCAACAAGACTGGACATTAGCACTTACTCACTTACTGTAGACAGATTTAATGATTATTTTATTCTCTGTTATTCCATCAGTCTGTTCAGTCTATTGTTTTGAAGCTTGTTTTGTAGCTTTCAGTCTATCAAACACACGACTGATATGTGTCATTAGTTGGATCTCGCTCAGTCAAACATGTCATGAGACGTCAGTGATACGATTACTAACAAGTCTGGATTTTCATAAAACGTGTGCAATAACAGCAGGACTGAAGCCAGATCTCTGTCAGACTGATGAGAATAGGAACAGAAAACAAATGACCCATCATAATCTCGTTCTATATCTCATTCACACGTCTGCACATTCACACGTCACTGTCACAGCTCTCACGCAGCAGATATGAATATAGATACAGGAATGCAGATGAGATTCAAGAGCTGCGGTGGAGGAGAAGATTATCAGTAGAGACGGGAAATTCAGTCTGTTCCTCACACAAAGATATCAGATGAGACCAGAGGGATAGTTTACCCGCTCCCCCCAACTACTAACTAACTAATTATTGTTTGGTAAACATTTTCAGTGCTTCAAGTTATGGTTCCTGAAATGCCACATCATTGTACTGAACACCAGCTATAATGCTAACATAAGCGAGAGTGTAACACACATGATATGTGTGGTCATCGCTGGTCTGTATGAGACTGACAGAGCTGACTCACAGGACTGACAGACACAGGTGGCACCTGTGCACTTACACTACACACAATTCAGCACATGTGACACCTGCTGACACAAACCACACCAGTGTGTGTGTGTGTGTCTGGGTGTCTCACACCAGGTGTTCACACCAGATCACTCAGCTGCTCCTCATATTCACGCTCTTTTTATGCACAAGCTCAAGGATTTGCTTCAGTGGATTCTTCTACATCTAAATCTCGACAGGGTTGGTTTCAGTCAAGTGAGGTGTCTTTTCAGTTATGTATGAAATATTTCTTCCCTAACATCCCTGCTGGAAAAAAACAGCTAAAACCAGACTAGGCTGGTTGGCTGGTTTTAGCTCATCATCAGCTGGTCAGCAGGCTGGTTTTAGAGGGGTTTTGGCCACTTTCCCAGTGGTTATTTTTTATTTTTTAGGAGCCAATTTCGGTTTTACTAACAACTAACATTCCCAAGAATGTTCTGAAAATGTTTTGTGTGGTGACTTACTGTAATAAGCACCTAACAGAACATTATTAAATGCTGTTGGTGGAGTCAGTGTTGTTTTGTAGGACCAGACCAGTTTCCCAGAGCAAGAACGGGCATTTGAAAAAGCATCTGAACATCAAAAAAGTTAGATACATCAGCCTTAATTATATGACAATTGAACTGTTAATCTACTGTATGTCAATTCTGTCATCGATGTATATACATTACCCGTTAAAAGTTTTTGAACAGTATGATTTTCAACGATTTTTCTCAGAAGTCTCTTTTGCTCTTCAAGCCTGCATTTCTTTGATCCATAGTACAGCAAAAATTATATTATATTATTATGTTAAATAATATTTAAAATTACTCTTTTCTAATATATTTTTAAAATGTAATTTATTTGTGATTTCAGTAAATTTGCATTACTCCAGTCACATGATCCTTCAGAAATAATTCTAATATTCTGATTCACTGCTCAAAAAACATTTATTATTATTATTATTATTATATTGAAAACAGATGGGTAGAATTTTTCAAATTTCTTTGTTAAATAATAGTATGAATTTCTCTTTAATAATATTATTTCTTTCCCCATATATATATATATATATATATATACACACACACACACACACACACACACACATATATATATATATATATATATATATATATATATATAACAGTTCTTTCTGGTCCTCAAATCTGATTGGCTGATAACTCTGATGGTACTTCTTGCAGTACTTCCTTCAGTGTGTGTCATGGTGGACACCTAAATCCAGTATCATTTTATAAATATTACTGTTTTTGTGTCACAAAATGTAGTTTTAAGAGGTTTTCTGGTGAGAATATATTTGTTTATAGTTCAAATATGCAGTTTGTTAATGAAGTTCATGTGTATTTCAAAATTTGCATCATTGTTTTTCAGACATGTGAGCTCCAGGGCGTCAGCACCAATTCTGCACTCATGAACATGCCAAGAGAAGCCTCACCTTGACCAGATCTTCTAGAATTAACCGCTGGCTCTGATATCATTATAGTGGTTAAACATGAGATATAATGGGTTAAATCCAATGGGCAGTTTTTGGTCTCATTAATCTATTATTTGTTCCAGATCAAATAGTTTTGGCAAAATCTTAAGCCCTGATGATAATAAATAGTTAAGTAATGTTAGCAAATAAAACCTTATTGTAAAATTGTAATTGGCTGATAGAGTGGAACAGTAATGTTATCCTAATGTGCAACCTAAATGTTCTCAATTCAACACACATGTAGTTTATAAAAACTAATAATAATTTAAACTACCATGTATTTTCTCTGATCTCAATAAAGTGGTTTCATGACATTCTGAAGTCGAACTCTGTAAGTCGGTGACACCTCTGAAAACTCAATCTATCTGCAGCTTACGGCGCTTCTGAACGTCTCAGACAAACTCAATTCAACCTCATCAAGAGAGCAGCATATAACATCAGTCTGACACTCACAGACACAACACCGCGCTCACCTGACACATCAAACCTCAGATGAAACAATGTCAGCACTGCTATTAAATATCGATCTGTGTCTGGAGCGTATATATGTGTGTTCACACTATCAACCTACAGGCAGGAACAGACACACGTCTGCTGTCTGAGTTACGCTCGCTTCCATCATCCTCACCGCTGGGAAACACATCAAACCATGACAAACGCTTCATTCCACCTGCAGAGGTTACAAGTTTAACAAGCCACCGAGAGGTCAGACACAAAGTTTCATTTCAAACAGAAATACGAGTCCTCACAGCTTTCTCTGCTTCACACACGCATCAGGAGCCACTGAGCTAAACCACGAAATGCATCCCACTTCTGAAATCAAGCAGAAGATGTTGTCAGTCAGGTTAAACATGAGTGTATCTTTTTGGAGGCTTCCATATATTTTAAGTCTATATGCAGAGTTATGTTTTAACTGTTTAATGCTGGAATGAAAACATTTAGCTTTCTGCACGGGCCTCTGAGCTCTTTTTCTCAGAAGACACATTTCAGAGAATCTCTTTTGAATTGAATTTCACCGAAACAACTGTGATATTAAAGAGCTGCCATTAGTGATGTGTGATAAATAACCATGTATGTGCTGCACAACCCCTGTAAACTCTTGCTCATAACACTCTGTCTAAGCGTGTCTCTGACATTAAATGTGTAAAACGCATTCTAAATAAATGTGACATTACATCTCAGACTCATTGTGGAGGGAGTGGGTGTGATTTAACCAGCTACTCCCAGAATGCACTGCTCTGCCGCCCCTGGGGAAAGGATTTTGCATATAATTGAGCATATAGATGTTGGTGACAGACTGATGATGAATTAATATGCATATGTGTGAATAGATGCACAGCAGGTGTTCTGCATCTTCCTCTAGTATTTACAAGAAAAGCATAACAGGATATTTCAGGTTTACAGAGATTATGTTATGAATTAAATGCATAAATCGAACAAAAAAAAATGTCATTTGCCAGTGTGGTAAGTCTTTACTAGCTTTATGTGAGTCTGCTTCTTATATGTGACCCTGGACCACAAACCCAGTCATAAGTCGCTGGGTATATTTTAGCAATAGACAAAAATACATTGTATGGGTCAAAATGATTGATTTTTCTTTTATGCCAAAAATCATTAGGATATTAAGTAAAAATCGTGTTCCATGAAGATATTTTGTACATTTCCTACCATAAATATATCAAAACTTAATTTTTGATTAGCAATATGCATTGCTAAGAATTTCATTTGGACAATTTTAAAGGCGATTTTCTCAATATTAAGATTTTTTGCACCCTCAGATTTTTAAATAGTTGTATCTTGACCAAATATTGTCATATCCTAACAAACCACATCAATGGAAAGCTTATTTATTCATTCAGATGATGTATAAATCTCAATTTCGAAAATTTGACATTTATGACTGGTTTTGTGGTCCAGGGTCACATATAAGATATTTAGATCATTTTACTAGAAAGCAATACACAAATACTGATCAGAATCATTGAGACTGTCCTCAAAGAAAATACGACCCAGTTGTACGTTTTTGAATCGACCAAATAAGACCCATGTTTACGTTTTAAAGTTAAGCGCCCTCTAGCGGTCGTAAAAATAATGACAGTGTCGCGTTGGATCTGACGTCATGGAATGACGTATGAGTTTTTATACTGATTTCACGGTAATTTAAACATGTTTTACTAGGTGTAATTCGTATATATTACCACACCTAACCCCACCCTAAACCTACCCCTTACAGAAATAGTGCAAAATCATGATTTCTAGTACATATTCCAAAAAAAAAACATACAATGAAAACATATGCGTTCTCTGGTATCGAACCTGTGTTCAAATGATTATACCACTTCACAGTGCAACGCACTACTAATTGACCTACACATAATGCTAAGGTTGAATTAGATACCTGTTACTGATAAGGGAGCAAATGTTGAATACGCTCTACAGAGACGTATTTGATGTTGAAAACGCTCTATAGAGACGTATTTGAGGATTTGTGAAAGCAACTTACGTCGGTCGTATAAATTGGAGGACATGTTGGAGAGTACATAGAGCAGGAAGCAGTTTAACAAAATGAGCTGCATATTTGTAAATTGAAAATATAAGTCTTTTAGTCCACAACTAACTAAATATTCATAAAAGATGGCTAACAGATGTAAAATTTTTAGTGATTCTGTTTTAAACTTTAAAAAAAGGGAGAATAAAATCACATATGGCAAAAATGACTCCTGGTCGTCTTACAGTGTTTGACGCCGAAATTTATTTATATATTTTATAATTATAAAGTGAACAGCTAAGTGACTCTAGAATGAGTTTCCTAGCTGTACTGAAGGTGTTGATTATGTTTCAGCTGGTTTGAGAATCAGAAGAGAGTGATGAATTGCTGTTCAGGAGCTGGTGCAGAAGCGCTGTATGGAGACCGTTTGGTGTTTTTTTATTAGTTTCTGTTGACACTCGCTCACTCATGAAAAATAATCCAGATTCATCACCAGCGCAGCGAGGTAAGAACACATTTCATCAACCTCCGGAGACACAGGAAAACAGCTCTGTGTCTGGTCAGCTGAGGTTGTGCTGTAGTACGGCTGCTTGCATTCACATCTTCTTCTCTACTTTTCTTGCCTTCTCTCTAGGGAACATACCCTGCAGGCAATCTTGACACCTAAACCTGATTGAGCGCTTCCTCAGTGGAACATTTCTTTCTTTCTTAAACTCAAGAAAAACAGTTTTCTGTTTGCTCACAGGAGCTGTCAGACTAGATACTTTTAAATTTTGATTTCTTTTTTTTCCCCTGGAATACCAGTTTAAAAAGATATACACACACTCTTGGTAAATATGAGCGAAGACGGCTGTGAAAATAAATCTGCATCACTTACCTTTTTACTATACCTTTCACTATTAAAACAATCACTGAAATATAACCTTTCACTGAAGTAAAGTGGGAGGAAAATCTCATTATGATATAAATGTTTTTCTCCAAGGCATGCTGGCCACAATTATTGGCACCCCCAAAAATTCTTATGTGTAAAATATCTCTATATTCCCATTCATATTTTCATTTAGTTTAGCACACCAGGGTGACTAGGAGCATAAAATTATCCAGCCATGACTTCCTGTACCACAGGATTATAAATATGAGGAGCGCAAAGGCCAAATTCACTTAATCATCCATTACAAAGAGTTAAACCAAAGAATATAGTTCTGATGTTCAGAACAAGATTGCTGAGCTCCACAAAATAGAAAACATCAACCTGTGTGGTCAATGCACAATGAGGAGGAGAGTTTGAGGAGGAGAGTTTGCCTCTCTAAGAATCACAGATGAAGAATTGCAGAAAATAGTTGAGTCTTGGGGTCAGAAAGCCTAAAAAAATATTTAAACATACCCTACATCACCACATGTTGTTTAGAAGGGTTTAAAGAAAAAATCCTCCTTGCTCATCCCAAAACAAACTCCAGCATATTCAGTTGTCAGACACGACTGGAACTTCAAATGGAACTGGCTTTTATGGTCAGATGAAAGTAAATAAAGAGCTTTTTGGCAGCAAACCCACCATGAGTTTGGTGCAAACAGGGATGAAAAAGTACCCCATGTCCACGGTAAAATATACTGCTGGATAGATGGTGGATTTAATGTTGTGGGCCTTTTTTCTGCCTGAGATCCTGGACGTCTTGTTCAGATGCATGGCATCATGGATTCTATCAAAAACCAACAGATAAAAAAATGAAATCTGACAGCCCCTGTTAGAAATCTTACAATGAGCCGTGGCTGGAGCTTCCATCAGGACAATGATCCAAAACAAACATCAAAACAAACACAACAATGTGTCACTGAGCACAAAATGAAGCTTCTGCCACGGCAGTCTCAGTTCCCTGACCTGAGACCTGTAGAAAATAAGTGGGGTGATCTGAAGAGGAAAAGCACCAACATAGAGCTGTGAATCTGAAGGATCTGGAGAGATTCTGGATGAAGGAATGGTCTCTGATCTCTTTGTCAGGTGTTCACCAAACGCATCAAGCACTATAGGAGAAAACTCAGAGCTGTTATCTTGGAAAAAGAATGTTGCAATAATTGGGTGGCAATAATTGTGACCAACGTGAACTAAAAAAAAAAAAAAAAAAAAAAACTTCTTTCATAATGACACACACTTTCCATTGTTTTCCTTTAATGATAGGTTAGAATTTCTGGATTTTTAAAATAAAAGATCAAAAGCATAAACAAATGCAGATTTATTTTCACAGACACCTTTGCTCATATTTACCAAGGGTGCCAATACTAGTGGAGGGAACTGTGTGTGTGCATGACAAACTAAAAACTAAACAACACTTTTGTTTTTGCCCCCATTTTTATTGAGCTGAACTTAAAGATCTAAGACTTTTTCTGTGTACACAAAAGGCCTATTTCTCTCAAATATTGTTCACAAATCAGTTTAAATTTGTGTTAGTGAGCACTTCTTCTTTGCCGAGATAATCCATCCACCTCACAGGTGTGGCATATCAAGATGCTGATTAGACAGCATGATTATTGCACAGGTGTGCCTTAGGCTGGCCACAATAAAAGGCCACTCTAAAATGTGCAGTTTTACTGTATTAGGGGGGTTCTGCCCTGTACATTGAAAACCAAGATTTATCCGTGAAGAGAACACCTCTCCAAAGTGCCAGACGCCATTGAATGTGAGCATTTGCCCCATAGACTGTAAAAAAGATGGACGACGCATCTTAACTTTCTTCCATTGAAGAAAAGTTAAGCTGCCAGCGCCCCGATAGGATGCGGCCATATTGCGCTGATTTGGGACCAGAGTCTGCGCAGTAGCAAGCAAAGTGGAGCCGCGTCCCGCCCACACACGATCGCAGACACACACCCCTAATTAGCCTGACCGCTCCAATTTTTGTCTGCTTATTGCTGTACTAGAGGCTTGTGTTAAAATAAGGCAAATAAAGCCCCAGTCTCTATAATGAAGTTCCCAAAAAAGTCTGTTGGTGCCTCAGTTCACTCAGAGAATCTGTCAGGCTCAGCTGTCATTCATGACATCACGCTCCCGTTTTTACAGTATCAAATAACTAACTAAAACCAAACTTATTTTAAAAATGAAATTGAAAATGAACACTTGAACTTACATCAAAGTTATAAAAACTACATAAAATGACAAAAAACATCTTTGGAAAACCATTATTTTAAGTGAAATTTAAATATTTAGTTTGTCTCACGTTCCATTAGATTACATGGAGAGGGCGGGGTTTATGACCTATACTGGGACCAGCCACCTGGGGGCGATCGAAACGTTTTGGCTTCACTTTTCAAGACTAGTGCGGCACACTTGATTTGCCCACTCAAGTCAGTTAAGACGGCAAACTGCAGTCATGTCGAGACCCCGATGAGGATGACGAGCATGCAGATGAGCTTCCCTGAGACAGTTTCTGACAGTTTGTGCAGAAATTCTTTGGTTATGCAAACCGAATGTTGCAGCAGCTGTCTGGGTGGCTGGTCTCAGATGATCTTGGAGGTGAAGATGCTGAATGCGGAGGTCCTGGACTGATGTGGTTACACGTGGTCTGCTGTTGTGAGGCAGGTTGAATGTACTGCCAAATTCTCTTAAACGTCTTTGGAGGTGGCATATGGTAAAGAAATGAACATTCAATTCACAGCTCTGGTGGACATTCCTGCAGTCAGCATGCCAATTGCAATCTCCTTTAAAACTTGTGACATCTGTGGCATTGTGCTGTGTGATAAAACTGCACATTTTAGAGTTGCCTTTTATTGTGGCCAGCCTAAGGCACACCTGTGCAATAATCATGCTGTCTAATCAGCATCTTGACATGCCACACCTGTGAGGTGGATGGATTATCTCTGCAAAAGAGATACTAACACAGATTTGTGAACAATATTTGAAAGAAATAGGCCTTGTGTGTACATAGAAAAAGTATTAGATCTTGAGTTCAGCTCAAGAAAAATGGGGGCAAAAACAAAAGTGTTACGTTTATAATTTTGTTCAGTGTATATGTTTCCAGCTATGTGGATCAGTTTGTGGAAGAACCTTTTCTATTCCAGCATGAACCTCGGTGCACAAAAGTAAGCTCCATAAAGTAATGGTTGGATGAGTTTGGTGTTGAAGAACACAGAGCCCTGACCTCAACCCCATCCAACACATTTGGGATGAGCTGAAACAGAGATTGAGAGCCAGGCCTTCTCATCCAACATCAGAGTCTGACCTAAATATGGGCAGAAATTCCACAGAAACACTCCAAAATCCTGTGGAAATCCTGTTGGTGTAATAGGTAGGTGTCCCAACTCACCCTATTAGTGACTTCAACTTATGCCTGTTCCTTACACACACACACACACACACACACACACACACACACACACACACACACAAACACAAAATAATGATGACAGAGGTGTCTGCATTTTGGTTCTCAAAAGTTTCAGAATACTTCATACAGTGGTGTTGGTGAGACGGTAAGAACAACATACCTGATTTTATTTATTATTTATTATTTATTATTATTATTTATTTATTCTATCTTTTATTGTGGTCACTCCAGAGCCTGTCTGTCAGACCACTTCCATTGTTTTCATCTGAACGTCTGTATCCTTGTCTTAGGAGAGAGTTTTGTGAAAGAACAGAAAGATGGCAAGAGGCTCTGCAGAGACTTCATTCAGTATTAACGCAGAAAGACGCCCGTCATGCCCTGCTTTCACTGCTGGACACGGGACAGTCTGCCCTGATGCATAGAACATCAGCCGCTCTTATAACATGTTATGTAACTGGAATTACATAAAAGTTCACCCTGGTCCTCTCATGTGATTGGTTGAGCAGCATTCTGAGCAGACATGCTGCTATTGTGTATAACAGCACTGGGACATTTCATGATTACAGTTGTCTCACGTATCCATCATCAGTTCCTTTTATTTTTCAACCTCTATCATATACAGACACGTTTGACCATATATACAGTCTGTTTATGCTCACCAATGAAAATAGTTCCAAACAAATCTATTTCAGCACTGAGGAACAGACAGTCGTGGTGTTTCATTCTTTAATTATTTGGTATTTTTTAAGTTGGTTGAGTGAATGATTAAACCATTCTGTAATAAAGACAGCTACTTTAGTTTAGTTTAGTTCCTGAATCAATCTGCACTTTTCAACAAAACAGCTAAGTGAATAATTTAATGACTCACTCAATAAGACAATCCTACCTGATCTCATGATGAAAACGTTTTTGCAAGAGGCAAAATACAATAGGTACATATCACTGCAGTTTTCAACAGAAATGTCCAGAAGAGGCGGTAAAACAGTGAGCACTTGTAATTGTTTTTGTACACAGTTATGATTATAGCTCCATATGTTTCGCTTTCCTGATGTAATAAGCTTTCACAGACAAAAACAAGATAATAATGAATGCCGTTTTGAGCGGCGAATATCTATTAACCATTTTGTCAACGAATAAAAACGTGACAAAAATGTTAGGGAGGGACGATTTAGGAAGAGATTCATTAAGAACGAATCTGCTGTGCAGTAAGGAGGTTAGATGGATACATTTAAACTGTATCATAGCATGTCTCGTGAACAGAGAAATACACAAAAATTATGTTGAATTGTCCGTTTTGATGAGCATTCATGTAAACACAGTCGGTTATGTCTTATGTAGAAGTAAACAGTTGGGAGAATATCGGACGTGTATCAGTACATTGCATCCATGTGTTTGGTTTTAAAAGGGCAGCAGCCTAAATTTTTGCTATTGTCAGTGGTACTGATGTTAATCAAGCAATAAAAGAATGACAGTAAATCACTTACTGCCTTTAACTGAGGCACTTTAGTAGTCCTAATAAAGATGAATCTAAATGTATTTATATAAATAAAAGTTTGCTTGAAAGAAGGATGAATGTGAAACACAAGTTGTTATAAAGAATGCATAATCAGCCTTTATAACCATTTCATTGAAAATAAGACCATGTTCTTGTTCCTTTATGAGTTTCGTTTAATTTTAATATAAAGGCATGTTGTGTGCACAGCAGTTACATCTGTGTCTATCATGATAAAACCTTAATATGAAACCTTTATAGTGAGTTTGGTCATTTTAGAGAAATATTTAATAAATGCATACTGTAACACCCCTGTAAACTGTCAGTTGTGGTTTCTCCAGTGTATGCCCTTATTTGGAGTTCCTGTCTCGTTAAGTGTATCACCATCACCTGTCTGTATGTAATTAGTGTCCTTCATAAGTTGCTTTCAGTTCTAGTCTCATCATCCGGTATTAATGTCAACCTGGGTTTTTTGTGTTGTGCTGCCTACCTGTGAATTACCTGTCTTGGATTATCATTAAAGACTTTATTTGCGACTTTGTCATTGCCTGCGCCTTACTACACGAAGTGACTGTGACAATTACACTGTTACTAAACCCATTATATTTTAGCCGACTAAATCAGTCTTATGATACTTAGTCGACTAAAAACATTTCAGATGACTAATATATGTGATTAAAATTAAATGGCATTTAGTCAAAAGACTATAACTAAAATTAAATCAACATTTACTGTCAAAATTAACATTGATTTCCACTGACAGAATGCTGTAACCTACAAAAAGAGCAACTTCTAATATCATACATATTCTCAGAGTAACTCATATTAGCCACTGAACTAATCACTTATTCACCTTGATCATTTGTAGTCAACTATGTTATTTATTCATAACGTGCTATTACAATTTTGCACCGTTTTAGACTTGTTTTTTAAGGCAAACTTACACAAATAGCAGGTTTGTGGATCTTTGCACCCTTGCATCCTGCTTTTACCCAGGGATCTTTGAAGGTAAAGGTCACGTTTACTCTGGTGGACCCATAGCAGGTGAGTCACGTACATTCACACCTCCACTGACATTTCAATGCTCTGTCGTCTGATAATGTGGAGATCTGTTAAACCGTCTGATGATTTATATCTTCCATGAACAATTCAGACAAATGTTCTAGCCTTCAGCTCACTCATTATGCATTATCTAAAACTAATTTCTCTCACCACATTTGCCATCATTTCCAATTTCCATGATTCACGATCACTGCACTGATTCTGTCATTATTTTACTCACCCTTACATCCTTCAAGACGGAGCAAGAAATATCCTTATGCATACATAACTACAGAAATAAGATGAACACATAATCGATAACAGCTTGGGGTGTTGCAGTATATCAGTATTGATGATAACCATGACGCTTAAAAATGAAATATCATATAGGCTTCTCAGTGGGACAGCTGTATCTATAGAGCATGTTGTGTATACTGGAAATGACAGTCATGCTCATGTTCTCACTGCAGCTGTGAACATCTGTATAAGCTTAGTGTTTCTGCAGATTCTCATCTGTGTGTTAAGATTGGATTTATGACTTTAGCTGGGAGGTTTGCTAGAGTTACTGCAACTTAAGAAATCTGATAATGAACTCTGGTTAATCAAAAGACTTCTTAATATGTGAACCCAAATTCTCTTGATCTTTTAATATCAAAGACTTGGATGTACTATGAAAACACTTTCAGATCTCTAGATGTCCTCCACAGTCCAACAATTCTGAAACTAAACTATAAAACCTGTTTATTCTGAAATGTTACAGCATATTGGGGTACACTTCTGACATTATTAGTGTACATCTTCTGAGACTTGTTTCATTTTGGGGGACATATAAAAAAATACAGCATAATCAGCTGTTTCTGTACACATTGACAATTAGGGCTGCAACAAACGATTATTTTGATAATCGATTAATCTAATGATTATTGGAACGATTAATCGACTAATTGTCGATTATTTCACTGATTAATCTGTAGACTTTGATTATTTAGCTTTTGCAATAAGTAAAAATATTATGCTATACAAATTCTAATATAAATAAAGGTCACTCAGCTTTAGAAAAGCATATTATGTAATTACAATTATTATACAATTAATTATATATATATATATATATATATATAAATAACTATATAAATAAACATGATATTATCGGAGTAAGTTAACGTTACTGAACTGCAGAGCTCATGCAAGCATCCACATCATTGTAATCAGATGCATTTTTAACTGCTGCTTTCACACTGCTGTCAGTTTTTGTTGTGTTTATTTTGTTACTGAGTGGAAAGCAAGCAACATATATTTACATATTCATCCAAACGCCATTCAGATTTTGCTGCGTTTGCTCGTTTGCTCTTTTTCCATTAAAAAAGTGAAAGTTGTATATTATATTCATTCATTACACACAGACTTCAATATTGAAGACACCTGGTGCCACACTCTAATCAGCTAATTAACTCAAAACACCTGCAAAGGCCTTTAAATGGTCTCTCAGTCTAGTTCTGTAGGCTACACAATCATGGGGAAGACTGCTGACTTGACAGTTGTCCAAAAGACGACCATTGACACCTTGCACAAGGGGGCAAGACACAAAAGGTCATTGCAAAAGACGCTGGCTGTTCACAGAGCTCTGTGTCCAAGCACATTAATAGAGAGGCGAAGGGAAGGAAAAGATGTGGTAGGAAAAAAGTGTACAAGCAATAGGGATAACCGCACCCTGGAGAGGATTGTGAAACAAAACCCATTCAAAATGTGGGGGAGATTCACAAAGAGTGGACTGCAGCTGGAGTCAGTGCTTCAAGAACCACTACGCACAGACGTATGCAAGACATGGGTTTCAGCTGTCGCATTCCTTGTGTCAAGCCACTCTTGAACAACAGACAGTGTCAGAAGCGTCTCGCCTGGGCTAAAGACAAAAAGGACTGGACTGCTGCTGAGTGGTCCAAAGTTATGTTCTCTGATGAAAGTAAATTTTGCATTTCCTTTGGAAATCAGGGTCCCAGAGTCTGGAGGAAGAGAGGAGAGGCACAGAATCCACGTTGCTTGAGGTCCAGTGTAAAGTTTCCACAGTCAGTGATGGTTTGGGGTGCCATGTCATCTGCTGGTGTTGGTCCACTGTGTTTTCTGAGGTCCAAGGTCAACGCATCCATATACCAGGAAGTTTTAGAGCACTTCATGCTTCCTGCTGCTGACCAACTTTATGGCAATGCAGATTTCATTTTCCAACAGGACTTGGCACCTGCACACAATACCTCAAGCAACGTGGATTCTGTGCCTCTCCTCTCTTCCTCCAGACTCTGGGACCCTGATTTCCAAAGGAAATGCAAAATTTACTTTCATCAGAGAACATAACTTTGGACCACTCAGCAGCAGTCCAGTCCTTTTTGTCTTTAGCCCAGGTGAGACGCTTCTGACGCTGTCTGTTGTTCAAGAGTGGCTTGACACAAGGAATGCGACAGCTGAAACCCATGTCTTGCATACGTCTGTGCGTAGTGGTTCTTGAAGCACTGACTCCAGCTGCAGTCCACTCTTTGTGACTCTCCCCCACATTTTTGAATGGGTTTTGTTTCACAATCCTCTACAGTACCTGGTTTAAGGACCATGGTATGCCTGTTCTTAATTGGCCAGCAAACTCACCTGACCTTAACCCCATAGAAAATCTACGGGGTATTGTGAAGAGGAAGATGCGATATGCCAGACCCAACAATGCAGAAGAGCTGAAGGCCACTATCAGAGCAACCTGGGCTCTCATAACACCTGAGCAGTGCCACAGACTGATCGACTCCATGCCACACCGCATTGCTGCAGTAATTCAGGCAAAAGGAGCCCCAACTATTGAGTGCTGTACATGCTCATACTTTTCATGTTCATACTTTTCAGTTGGCCAAGATTTCTAAAAATCCTTTCTTTGTATTGGTCTTAAGTAATATTCTAATTTTCTGAGATACTGAATTTGGGATTTTCATTAGTTGTCAGTTATAGTCATCAAAATTAAAATAAATAAACATTTGAAATATATCAGTCTGTGTGTAATGAATGAATATAATATACAAGTTTCACTTTTTGAATGGAATTAGTGAAATAAATCAACTTTTTGATGATATTCTAATTATATGACCAACACCTGTATTTGTCGACTAATCATTTCAGCCCTATTGACAATGGATTCGAGAATGAACTCAGAGCACTGTGATTCTACAAACATAAAAAACAGGGAAGGAAAATCTATCAGAAAGGGGATGAATGAGATAATATACAATTACAAAAATCTTTTAAAAGGCTTAGTAGTTATTCTGTGGATCTTATAGCCAGGTGTCCAGCTATTCCATTGGAAAGGTCTAATAAAAAATGTATGTGCACATCAAAATCCACAAATACATGCTTTCTGTTACAATAGAGATGTTTTTGGAGATGAACCTGTAGACTGACATATTACTTACTGTATGATCGATTTTAACACGTTTTAAGAAAAAAATATCCAAAACGACCTGTATATTGCTCTTAAATGTTTTAGTGTTTCAGAAACATCTTTTTCACTCAGCTAGTTAAAACAGAAAATCAATTTAATTGTCTTATTTCAGTCCTCTAGTGTTAGAGGAGCATAGGCAGCAGATCATAATGATGAACCACCAAACACACAAGTTAAACTCAATCACATCACAGTAAAAACTCAAAGGTCTGGATCTTATTTGAAGCATGCACAGTTCCTCTCACCCTGCTTTCAGTTGACTGAAGTGCGAAAATATGTTAAACCACGTAAAACCCACTTTTGTCATGATTACTTTTTTTGCCTAGAGCAGTAGCGAAGTCCCAGTGATTGACAGAAATGTGCTCGATTTGTCCACTCTATTTTACGAAAGAGTTAAAGGCGCAGCGACGCACATCCGCTGATACGGTCTGAGCTCAACAGACGGTAGATTGGGTTGAGTTGACACTGGCTTCAGGAAGGCCCTAAGAGGAACTCTCTGCTCCACAGACACTTATCAAACACTGGCAGCTAAAATAAACACTATAACACTGAGGGCAAAGTTCAGACGCTGATAACAGAAGTCATTTCTGAAAGCACTCAAGGAATTCTCATCTGAGCATGAGTGTGAAACGAAAGAAAGAAAGTTAGAATGTGGCATATGCACTGGGAGTGAGGAATGGAAGGAATATGCTTTTCAAGAAAATTGTAATATGTTGTAAGAAATTTTGAAAGAAACAAATCCATCATTAAGATTCATTTTAATCATTTTTAAAATACAAGTCCATAATTCATAATAACACTAATAACACCTCTAGTGAAAAAGTTGTTTACATTTGTTTAGAGCGGTTTTGGACTGTTTTGGCTTGTAAACAGTGCTTGATCTGTGCAGATTTCTCTCCTGATTCAAATCAGACAATTTTTTCAGTGGAGGAAACGTTATTATGGATTATGGACTTGTATTTTAGTTAAAAGCATCTTAATGATGGATTTGTTTCAGCTTTTTTCCTCTCAAGATGATAACTGATGGACTGGAGTGGTGTGGATTACTTGTGGATTATTGTGATGTTTTTATCAGCTGTTTGGACTCTCTTTCTGACAGCACCCATTCACTGCAGAGGATCTATTGGTGAGAAAGTAATAAAAATTAACATTTCCACAAACCTGATGAACAAACAAACTCATTTGTGTCTCGCATGGCCTTTTATCGATTCTGATTCCGGTTCCGATTCTGTTATCGATTCTAATTCTTATCGATTCCAAATTTTTTTAAGACAAAAAAATCCATGAAAAAGTTTTAAGTCAAACATTTAAATGTCAAACATATTTATTCTGTTTTTTGCCTATAGTTTTACCAAAAAATACCACAGAAAAAAAGGACTAATATAACTAGACTAATATAAATTTCAAACATTAAATTGTTAAAGACAAGTAATAAAATAGAAACATACAAATCAATTAGCAATAACATAAATAAATAAATAAAACTGAACAAAAGTCAGGTACAGAAATTAAAATCAAAAGTTTAAAAGCAGTGCATAGTTTTCTTTTCATAAGTAAAATATTGACACAGATCTAAAAATACTGTTACACATGCGTTTTCTTTCTCATCTGTTTACGTTCACTTAAAATGCCCCTATTATGCCATTTTTAAGGTTGCTAATATTGTTTTGTGAGTCTCCTAAAACAGGTGTACATGTATGCAAGGTCAAAAACCTATTTTTCTCCAAATATAGACTTAATTTGTGCATGTGTCGGAAACTAAATGCCCATTGCCATAGCGAAATGACAGCCTTGGAGACTTGTCAATACATAGAAAAGATAGTATTGATCGATTTTACCTTACCAATACAAGCCTGTATTGAGTCTGATGATGAAACTTGAAGTGGCTTACTTTGTTTTTTTTTTTTTTAACCAGAGAATTAAAATCTTTGACTAGGGGAGCTTTCAGAAAGAATACTTAGGAGCCGTTCACATTTTGCATCTTTTGCGTACTGAAGTTCTTTATTTCAAATGTAGACACGCGGTATGCATGCTCATAATGGAAGCACATGGTGCGACACACTTGTTTTTTAAAGGCACGTCTGCGCTGTATCGAGATAAAAACATCTCAACTTTTTAGAATGCTGCAAGTGCTGCAGGTCATGTGACAAGAACAAACGAATCAGCTTCATTCTTTTCCGTAACAACATTGAATGCTCAGCCAAGATGGATGAACAACTGACTGTGTGAACCACATGGAAATTTTATTGTGTTTGTGGGTGGGCAAGTTGTTCGCAACATAGAACGTGGGCAGACATTATGCAAATGTGTTTCTTTGTGATGTCCAGTCGTAACTAGTGTTTCTAAGATTAAGATTTGATTTCCTGACGACTCGTTTTAGGCGATTGTGAGCCGACTCTTTTTTATGATAAACAATAACTTTATTTATCGTGCATTGTCAGCTTCACAACTTTGCAGGTAGTTTGTGTTTACATACAGCTACATGACACACAGACATGTTTATTTCTATAAATGAATTTAGATGAATCTTTAGGGCTACTTAAGTGATTCATTCAAGAGCAGTGTGTGGTTTTCTGTCTTTCTTTTGTTGCTTGATTAAAATCAGTGACTCGGACAATAGCAACTAAATGTGGCTGCTATCCCTTTAAAACTGAATGCACGAATGCAATGGATGCAATGTTCTGATACCCTTTCTCTCTACAGTTTATGTTCATTTAAGATGTAATCGGCTGTGTTTATGTGAATTCTCATCAAAACTGACAATTCTGTTTCAATTATGTGTCTATTTCTCAGTTCATGCAATGCAAAAGAGTGTGAGACATGCTTTCTGTGTGTATGCTTTGGTGAATGCGCTCAGAAAACCGAACCGACCGAATTGAGTTCTCTCTTGCGTCGTCAAATTTATCCATGTCTGCACTTCTCATACTCCCACATATCCCATTGAATGTTTTATAAGACTTGCAGCAAGTGTATTTTAGCTTGTGTCCCGCCGGTTTGTACGCATCTAACCTCCTACTACGCAATGAATCTCTTTCCATATCGTCCCTCCCTAACATTTTCGTCATGTTATTATTCGTTGACGAAAATGGCAGTAGATTTTTAGCATAGTTTTTGTCATTCAAAAGGAATTTTAGTTTGATATCATTTCGTTTTCATCTGTGCAAAAATGTTGTTGATGAAAATTATGATGAAAATTATTCATCAATGAAATTAACACTGATCGGGACCACTGTTCTCTGTGCTCACACTTCAGATGTGTGCGCTGCACACAAACTGTGTGCAAGTTCTTTTCCTTCGTGCACTTAAATAGTTTAAAAATCACATTAAAATGCGAACGCGGGAATTGTTAGGCGGAATCGAAATGCATGTGTCGAATACCCGGTTATTAGAAATTTGGAACCGGTTTTAAAATGGAACCGGTTCTTAATACCCAACCCTACTTGAGGGTGAGGACACTTACAGCAAATTTTTAGACAAATTTAGATTTTTTGGTGAATTATACCTTTAAAATGCAATATTAAATACTTTATGTAAGGCACTTTATGTAGCAATCCATCAAAAACACAAGAATAAGATGACATGTAGCCAGATGAAATGAACTAGACTTTGAGTAATCCAAAATAAATTATGATTTGGAGGAGAGAGAGCGTTTCATCATTACCAATAGAATTCAACGGAGCTAACAACCAGTTATCTAACAACGCTTTTGGGAAATGCACCCCTGATTAGCTCTACAGAGAGTGTGTTTGTGGCTCCACATCCTCAGTTGTTCACCAACATGAGAAGGTCTGAGTGTGTTTAACGCGTTGTCTGATGTGTGTGTGGGAGGTTTCTCCTCATTCTTCAGTTTTATTTTAGGACAGTCGGTGCCACACTGTGATGTCAAACATTTCTTCACTTCAGAAGCGTGTCTATCTTTCTCATTGTGGGCGGCGTGTAAAGCTGTGAGAGTAAATGTAATGTCTGTCGGGGTAAACGCGGCTTAGGCGAACTACTGCAGGTTCAGAAGTTCAGCGTCACAAACAGCTCTTTTATCTCTACCACAAACCTGCCAGCAGCGACAACACGGCATCAAACACTCGCGCAGCTCTCTACCGGGTTCTAGCAAAGCTACAAATATGACCCTGATCCTGCAGTTGAACTACACACATACACATAGTCATACAGCTCTACAATACACCAGCAGTGATCACCCTGGGCTCTGCTGAGAAACTGCTTTTGTTGTCTTTTATTCATGAACTTAGCCAGAGAACAAGTGAAAGAACCAGCAAGCTTATCTCTGACAGAACATTTCGTCCTGTGATGGTGGTAAAGCGCATTACGGTTCATGTTGGGGCTGGGGTTTGGGCAACTATTAATTTGAAGAAAAAAAAAACGTATACAATGAACATCCACAAACATGCACATAATTAACGTTAAATGAATGTACATTGCTAATGTATCTGGTGTTGGCTTGCATTTTATGTAAACTAGACATTCAACTCAAAGACCTGAAATCTGTGTTTCAGACAAAGGAGGCATGCAGCTAAACAAGCCACATAGTGAAGAGTCACCAGATGATCCTTTCCACAGTCAAAAATCTGACAGTCACTTGTGTCTCTAAGGCATGATAGTGAATACATAAAGCTCTAATGTGAGCATCAATGAAATTAAAAAGAGGCTCAGCCAGCTATCTAATATTAGACATTATCCATCTGCCTGGAACATTTAGTTAAGGAGGTGTGAGCTTTAGCTGAAACATTACAAAAGTGTTGTGAGAAACTGTTGAGTCAAGTCAATTTGTTTAATTAAAATAATCAAAATGAACTTTTTTGGTAGTATCTACTTATTTCTCCCTTTTAATCACATTTATTCTTTAAAACTAATGCTCAAACCCACTGCTCAATTGTTAAGGCTCTTTTTAGCGATAAGGACATTACATAAAATTCATTTCATCCTGCAAATAATTAGTCAATCAATCAAGCAAGCAAGTAAATTGATGCACTCAGGATTGACATTTAGACTTGAAGTCTGTTATCAGCAGAAGATGTATATATTTAAAGATTGCCATCTTTATGATTTTAAGTATTTTTACTATAGATGTGAAAAAAAGATCAGGAATTAGAGTAGGAACATCAGACAGACCTGAATGTAGACTAATGACTAGGGCCATGAGAGTCTTCAGATGGTTTGATTTGATGCCATTTCTCCTGGATCTGCAGCATGTCTGAGTCTGTCAATGATTGTTTTATCCACTAAAGCTCTGAATCTGTGGATATCTCCACAGAGACACAACATGAAAAAAAAAAAAAAAAAAAAGAAAAAAAAAGCTTTTCTAGGCTGTGGATGGATGTTGAATGTCGTGCAATGCAGGACAAATACAAAGTCTCAACATTCCAGACAACCTCTCTTGATTTTTTTTTTAATGTTTGACTTCACATATCTCCTGACAATATTTGGTAACGATTGAGTGAAGAGAGATCTGCTGTATAAGTCTTTTAACAGTTCAGTTCCATTTTTCCAAGTTTTTTCTGAACATCCTTTACAAATAAGCACTACAGAGTTCTAGAAATACGTTGCCTTCAAATATCCACACCATTTGGTCTTAAATGTCTGATCATAAATACCTAAAGTGGGTTCTTTCTGAACCTGAAGGCCACTGAGAACGGATCCAACATATTCAATGACAGTGAATTTGTGAAATCACAAAGGAATCACATATCACAAAGGAATCTTTGTGGTCTAAAAATGAGCTGTATCTTCTTTTAATATTTTCTTATGAATCTGGGTGAAATCATAAGATGTTCTTCTCTCTTTCATGACTAGCTCTGTATCCCTCTTGCACACACATACAAACCATCTTTGAAGTCAGTGTGATCCATAAAAAGAAGGTCTGTGCTGCCACATTCCTGCTGTGAATATGGATGATTTTCCACACAGGCCAGGGCTCTTGGATGGAGGGATAAATGAAAATCGATACAGACGAAGAAAGCAGAAACAATGTCACTCTCCGTGCGTATCGATCCACAGTTCCTCTGGCTAATGTCCTTGATTCAACAGCGGCTTGTCTTCAGGTCACCCACCACCAGCAGCAAAGACAGACTGTGGGGTTTTATTTAGTGGGGTAGTGATGTCATAATCACTTGTTCTGTCCAAAGGTCAAGGTTATAGATGTAGGAGAGATATTGTAACATTGGATCTGTTTCAGCCATGTTAGTTTAACCACTTGAAACAGGATAAAATTTCTATTGTAAAAGAAATGATCAGTCTATCATTTTAATGGTAGGTTTATTTGAAGAGTAAGAGACAACAAAAAATCCAGGAAAACGCATTTCAAAAAAGTTATAAACTGATTTGCATTTTAATGACTGAAACAAGTATTTGGCCCCTTTGCAAAACATGACTTAGTACTTGGTGGCAAAACCCTTGCTGGCAATCACAGAGGTCAGACGTTTCTTTTAGTTTCTTTTAGTTTAGTTTTGCACACATCTCAGGAGGGATTTTGTCCCACTCCACTTTGCAGATCCTCTCCAAGCATTAAGGTTTCGAGGCTGACATTTGACAGCTCAAACCTTCAGCTGCCTTTACAGATTTTTTATGGGATTAAGATGTGGAGACTGGCTAGGCCACTCCAGGACCTTAATGTTCTTATTCTTGAGCCACTCCTTTGTTGCCTTGGCCGTGTGTTTTGGGTCATTGTCATGCTGGAATACCCATCCACGACCCATTGTCAATGAGTGAAGGAGGTTCTCATCCAAGATTTGACAGTACATAGCCCTGTCTATCGTCCTTTTGATCCGGTGCAGTTGTCCTGTCCCCTTAGCAGAAAAACTCCCTCAAAGCATATTCACCTCCATGTTTGACGGTGGGGATAGTGTTCTTGGGGTCATAGGCAGCATTCCTCCTCCTTCAAACACGGCGAGTTGAGTTGATGCCAAAGGGCTCGATTTTGGTCTCATCTGACCACAATCATGATCACTGAAACTCCACGAGGTGAGATATTGCATAAAGCCCCTGACTGAGGGAGAATGACAGTTATTTTGTGTTCCTTCCATTTGTGAATAATCGCACCAATTGTTTTCACCTTCTCACCAAACTGCTTGCCGATGGTCTTGTAGCCCATTACAGCCTTGTATAGGTCTACAGTCTTGTTCCTCACATCCTTGAACAGCTCTTTGGTCTTGGCCAAAGAGCAATCTGATTGATTGTTTCTGTGGACAGGTGTCTTTTATACAGGTAACAAGCTGAGATTAGGAGCACTCCCTTTAAGAGAATCTGAGCTCATTACCTGTATAAAAGACACCTGGGAGCCAGAAATCTTGCTGATTGATAGAAGATCAAATACTTATTTCACTCATTAAAATGCAAATCAATGTATAACTTTTTTGAAATGTGTTTTTCTGGATTTTTTTGTTGTTATTTTGTCTCTCACTGTTCAAATAAACATTAAAATTATAGACTGATGTCAGCGCTGATAGCCTTGTGGGCAGTGCGCTGACATACAGTGCCATTGCGCTACGGGCGTCCCGAGTTCGAATCCCGGCTTGAGGACCTTACTCAACCCTACCCACTTCGCTTCCTGTCAGCTATGATGTGTCCTATCATAATGAAGCCAAAAATAAGTCTAAAAAGCCCCAAAAACAATTATAGACTGATCATTTTTTTGTCAGTGGGCAAACGTACAAAATCAGCAGGGGATCAATTTTGTTTTTCCTCACTGTATACAGAGTGTCTATTTACACTAAGTGCCAAAAGGCTGCATTTTTGGCAGAGGCTATTTACATCAACTCCACTCACCAACATGTGATTGTGGTAGTTAACACTACAAAAGACGATTTCCAAGTGTCCGCTCCAGTGGCACAGATGGTAAATTGTCTGCTGTAGTCTTTTTGATGGACCGACCAGAGTTCGATTCCACCTTTTGCCAAACTTTTTTTTTCTTCCTTTTTAAAACTCTTACCACATCAGAAAGGCATTAATTTTCAATAAAAATGAAGAAAAATAATAATAATAAAAAAAAATTGAAAATAAAGTATCAGGCAGGGTTAGGGTAAGTGTAGGGAGGGCTTTATTGTCCCAATAAAGTGGCATCTATTTAATAATTTGAATTAAAATGATAATTTACACTCAATACATTGTTATACTCTTTTAAAATGTACTACTAAATGTATTACTCGCTTAATTTGATATCTAGTTCTTTAATCTGTTTACAAAGTTCTTAGCATTTAATCTGTTAGCAATCACATATGATTGCACAAGATTGCTTGATCAACATATAAATTCATTTCGATCAACATTTAAATTCAGTTTGTTCAAAGATTTTCACAGCTGGTTTGCTGTTTTAGGATAATAGTTGGAAGAATAGACACGTCAGTTAGAAATGATGTCTGACTGTCTGACGTCTGAATGTGTAAAAATTGCAGCAGTGGCAATCTAAAAAGGGATAGGAAAATACCAGTTTTGGTGGAATGAAATAATAGGTACACTTGAAAATGTGGATTCACTGTATTTGTCTTCATCAGTTTTATAAATGCATTACCACAATGTGAATGTAATACAGCCTATGCTTTTGCTGTCTATTGTTATGAGAAGTGAGCAAAATGAGGACATAACAGCTCATTTTTGGTTCATCAGAAACCTACTCTTATGTACTTTCAAGACAGTACGTGCCATTCAAACAATCC
The DNA here is from genome assembly GCA_033026305.1 of Cirrhinus molitorella. Classification (NCBI taxonomy): domain Eukaryota; kingdom Metazoa; phylum Chordata; class Actinopteri; order Cypriniformes; family Cyprinidae; genus Cirrhinus; species Cirrhinus molitorella. Next base: position 30,724,714 of record CM065134.1, on the reverse strand, counting down.
TCCTCTGCCAATGTCCACACTGTAACGTTTATCATAACATCAACCGCACTTAAGATACCCATAAACCTTTTCAGATATTCACCTTTTACCACAAGGCTGATGTCTTCACTGCTTTCTTTTATAAGATAAGATAACAAACATCAGCAGTCAGTTCCCAACATCACACACATCCAGCTCTCCCCAGCCACTCTCGACTCTCTTTCTCTCCTCTCAGAAAGGCTGGAGTCTGTAATCTACTGTTAATTCATCTTTGGCCCTATTTACTTTCCATTTTCTCCAAGCCATTTCTCCTTAGAGAACACAAACACATCAACGAAACTCTCCTCACTGGCAATTTCCTCACCACATTCGAGCAGGCTTAAGCAACCCCACTGCTTAAGAAACAGACAATAAACCTTACACTCATAGACAAGAGCAGACCAAACCTTCTCCTCCCATTCAGAGTGAAAACACTCGAAGGAGTTGTTTTCATTCAGATCTTTTCTTTCCCCTACAACACCTGCTAGACAACAATCGCTCAAGCTTCAAACAGACATTCAACTGACATTTTCTTGCTGTTCGTTACTGAAGCCCTGCGGCTGGCAAGTGCTGCCAGATCATCTTCCCTCATTCTGCTGGACCTGTCGGAGGCCTTCAATACAGTAAATCATCAGATCCTCCTGTCTACCCTCTGGACAGTGGGTATCACAGGGGCTGCACTACACTGGTTTGAGTACTAACTTACAGGTAGATGTTTTATGACATCTTGGAGGAAAACCATGTCACATCAATTATCCTGGGTGTACCTCAAGGTTCGATGTTTGGACCCCTCCTCTTCTCAATATATTCAACATCCCTGGGGCCTATCACTGCCACTGAAATCCCAACAGCATGCAGCTCAACTGAAGAATTTATATATCTCTATGTGTGAAACTGATAATCATTTATTCACAATCTACTAAATACAGACTACTTCATTATAAATAAATATATCTATATTCATAATCTATGACAACAATATATCATAAACTATGTTTAGTGGATAATTCAGCAGCAAAAGTTATTCTAGAAAAAGCAACATTAGTCTTTTTATGCAAAATCATAGACATTTATCCACAAATCAAGCATAAGAATGGTCTTGAATGATCTTGGAGTAAGCTTACCGAACTGACTGTCGTAACCGCGACCAGGGTTTGAAGGCTGAATGACTGACTGACTGCCACAGTGGAGAGAAGAATTTGTGTGAACTTTAATGTAAGGACTCAAATATTCATATGTACCTCACAGTAAGTTAATGTATGGCTTTAGAAGACTTGGAATATAGTGTACAAAAACATTATTGTACTTTTATAATAATTTTATATGGCTTAACGGTAAACACAAAATACTAATACGCACAACATCTTATTTAGATTGGCCCTCTATGACCTATACCCGATCCATCAAAGAATGGCAGTATCGGAGCCAATACCCGATATGAATATCGGATCCGTGCATCCCTACTTAATCACCTTTTTGTTTGCCTTTTATTCTGGGCATAACAAGCAGTTTTTTAGGGTGACCATATTTTAGTTTTCAAAAAAGAGGATGTAGGTTGGGGTCCTAGTTTTGGTATCAGTACATGTCATTTCCATACCAAAACTACATATTTTACAGTTACCATTATGCAGATTGATCATAAACACAGCAAAAAAGCTTCCTACCACAGTGGCCATCCTTCACAAAACTAATATCTACCACAGTTTTATCACAGGTAGAATGCAAAATGTTTATGCAATATTTCAAACTTTTAACCCATAAGAGAAAATCAACCCGCCACAACAGTTTAAAATCAGCCCAATTCCGAGGAAAAAATGCAGATTTGGCAACCCTACATCCAACACGAACTGCATCCAAAGTGATTTAAATACTCTGCATATTGATGCGCGAAAATTATATTCAATATTAGAATGTTTGCGGGAGCGGGAGGAGGATTAAGAAAACAGTCCCGCGCAAGGCTTTAAAGGGATAGTTCAATTTGAAATAAAATTTTGATATGTTTAGCTTACCCCAAGGGCATCCAAGATATAGGCGTCTTTGTTTCCGCAGTAGTTTCAATTTTTATATTTTTAGGTCCAACCGTTCTTGTCTGTCAGTCATATAATGCATGCCTATGGTCACCTCATCAAAGAAAACGCACAGATTCAAATTAAACAGTTCAAATTAAACAATTCCTCATCGTAAGTACACATTGATGGCCTAAGACACGAAACGAGCCATTTGTGTGAGAAACGAACAGTATTTATATCGTTTTTTACCTCTTGTACACCACCACGTCCAAGTTATCTGAGGGCGCGAGCTTCCTGGTGTGTGGCCGCGTTCTGGCTTATTGAGTTTTTTAGGCCATCAATGTGTACTTACGATGGGGAATTGTTTAATTTGGACTGTTTAATTTGAATCTGTGCATTTTCTTTGATGAGGTGACCATAGGCATGTATTATATGACTGACAGACAAAAACGGTTGGACCTAAAAATATCAAAATTGAAACTACTGCGGAAACAAAGACGCCTACATCTTGGATGCCCTTGGGGTAAGCTAAAACATATCAAAATTTAATTTCAAAGTGAACTATCCCTTTAATACAAAAACACACACAATGAATGGCGACTGTTAGGGTTAGATTTAGCCGAAATTCTGGACATTTTGGTTGATTTAGGAATCCCGGCCGGATGCATTTCTTTAAGTCCAAAAAAAGGACATGTCTGGGGAAAAGAAGACCTATGGTCACCCTAAGTTTTCGATTCTCTGATCTCAGTGCTCTAGAGTGGTTGTATGGACTCAGTAGATTAGAAAGATTAGGCAACCAGATTATTTAAAGATTTAAAAACAAAAATCGTGAAACTGATGCTACAACGAACAGGCAGCCAGTGTAGACAATAATGGGGTAACAGACAAATGTTTCTCCACTTTTAGGCAAATTATTAGTCCAATGAATTAGAACACCTTAATGGAAGATACAATTGTGTGTCGTTGGCACAGGAATAGAGGGATACAACATATTTCCTAAAGATGTTAGCCATCGGGACCAGATATAAAGAAAACGGAAAGGGACCAAGGATAGAACCTTTTGGAACCACCCCTCCCCCCTGAAGGAAAAAGTCTTTTCCACTGCTAACAGAAAAATTTTAGTATATAAATCATTATATAAATGTGAATGTAACCACCACAGATACTGGGGGACCACCAATGAATGACACAAAGAGCGGGTCATATGGGTTTTCAAAAAAATATATATTTTCGAAAGTAAAGTAGCTATTATTTAATGTAAACAAAAAAAAAGATAATCTGCATGTAAAATGTCCAATAAATGTCCAATTTGATAGTTATACATGTGTATGTTAATGAATTCTACTAGTCCAATCGCATTCTGGGGTGTAAAATAGGCACTTTTTATCAGGGTTTACCAGGTAAATTTTCATTCCAGGTGGCTAAATATGACGTTTTTGGGGTCGCTTTATCCCGCAACATCGAATACAACTGCAGATGGTAGCACTCGCTAACTTGCTCAAACACTCCTCTCTGTGCCAATCACAACAGGTTTGGCCAGCTGACCAATCAGAGCAGAGTAGGCTTATGGAAAGGGAAGGGTTTACAGACATTATGCTCAAAGCTGATTCAAACGAACCGTTTCAAAGCCATTGACTCATCAAATGACACAACTGAATCATACAATGTATAAATGTATATTTCTGATCTTAGATGTATTTAAACCTGTTGTAGGGGACACTTTAACACAGTCTTAGAACACTTAAAAAAAAACATATGACCTGCTCTTTAAACTATGCTGTATTACAGCTATATGCACTACTCTAAAACTGAGAAAAAAGATCAGGATTAAAGTGCTTTAATATACAATAATACCCATTTTACTGTTCTCTGAATATGGAATATTCCATGACAGGATCTATGCACCGTTGAACACTCATTGATTTCAGAAGTAAAAGGGGAATTAGACCAGCAGTCCGATGGAACTGAAGCACTGAAGGAAGTTAATGCATCATTACCCAGAATTTACCCAGAGGTCCTGTTCTTTCACCCCAGCCCAGCCCAGGACATGACAGCCACATTAGTGGAGAGAGAGAGAGAGAAAATTAAGAACAAGAGGAACCAGAGAAGAAATGCTACCATGGCTCTTCTGCTCCTCTCTACAGATGCAGCAGAGAGCGCCGGCTTTTTTCGAGGCTATATGCGGAATCCATTTACTGGACAGGGGAAATGTCAAGTCAATTAAAACAGAAGAGAACAGCGCATAGATGTCTGTTTCAAGCACTCTGTCATTTACATTAGCAGGGTGCACAACTAACAGATAAAGAAACGGGGTGACTGTAAATAATTGCTGGGAGGTTTACATTAGAATAAAAGCCAGAGACAACAAACAGTCCAGACTTCAGTCAGGGGTTCAGAACCTGACATTCATTAAAGATACCCAAGCACAAATATGACCTGGAGGAAAATATCATCCTCTGCAGTTTTATATCAAATGTGAGGAGGTGGATGTTTCAGTATTGACATGGCTAGATCTTTAATGACTGCCTCTTCTTTTAACACAGAGCACACTATATAATCATAATGAAGAGAATGCATTTTCTCAGATATACGTTGTATACTGACTTGATTTTGACATCAGGAATTGATTGTGCAAACTAGAAGAGATGTAAAGTTTGTTTGCAATAATGGTAAGAACATAAATGGGGCATCTTAGATTCCATTTTTAGCTTAAAGGTCCACTTAAGTGCCTTGAAACACGTAGCATTATTCTATGTGGTGACGTAATTTCAACTGAAATAGGAAAACAGGTTGAGCCATAGCTGTCACATAAGCATGTACAAACTAAATACTATTCCACAGATGTTTCACACATACTCCGTTTGTAGTGCGGTTTTTTATCTCAGTAGTTTGAAGGTAGTACTGGAGTCAACTCCGACTCAAGGGCTATTCAGAGTCGAGGAATCGACTCTTTTGGAGTCAACTCCCCATCCTTACGGTAAAGTCGCATTTGACAGCTTACGACAGCCACAGTCTAATAGATTAACCCCTAGATTCAATATGAAACTCTTACTAAAACAAAATAGTGATCATAATCATGCTGAGGCTGTGTAGTTTAATACATGTCGACTCATATGATCAGCTCCGTGGGATCGCATCTCTGGACCGGAGCCAAAATCTGGAGTAGACTGCGCGCTGCCGCGAACCAGACCTCACGGAAAGCATATTTACACTGTCTGAATCGTTTCCTATTGCCTACGTTGTGCACTACCTGCCATTCACCGTACAGAAAGTACTACCTCTGTGAACTAGTGACGATCTCAGCCGCAGTTTCAGCGTCTATTTATAATGTAGGGGGTGGGATGCTTCGGATTCTAGAGAGCATTTGATTGGGCAGGAGGTTTGATGAGAAGTGCAGTGTGATGTCATCAAAATCATTGATTCATATTGGCAGAAGTGATGAGACTATAAATTTTGAATGCTCATATCTTGTAAATATGAATGTTATCATTGTTTTGAAACACACTAGCTTATAGATAACCTTAAGGCTAACATATTCCTACCAAAAGCCAAAAAACTTTAATTTTTAAATTTTCATGGGGACTTTAACTCTTATAATTGATCATACAGGTCCTTTTCAAAAAATTAGCATATTGTGATAAAGTTCATTATTTTCTGTAATGTACTGATAAACATTAGACTTTTATATATATTAGATTCATTACACACAACTGAAGTAGTTCAAGCCTTTTTTTTGTTTTAATATTGATGATTTTGGCATACAGCTCATGAAAACCCAAAATTCCTATCTCAAAAAATTAGCATATCATGAAAAGGTTCTCTAAAAGAGCTATTAACCTAATCATCTGAATCAACTAATTAACTCTAAACACCTGCAAAAGATTCCTGAGGCTTTTAAAAACTCCCAGCCTGGTTCATTACTCAAAACCGCAATCATGGGTAAGACTGCCGTCCAGAAGGCCATCATTGACACCCTCAAGCAAGAGGTTAAGACACAGAAAGAAATTTCTGAACGAATAGGCTGTTCCCAGAGTGCTGTATCAAGGCACCTCAGTGGGAAGTCTGTGGGAAGGAAAAAGTGTGGCAGAAAACGCTGCACAACGAGAAGAGGTGACCGGACCCTGAGGAAGATTGTGGAGAAGGACCGATTCCAGACCTTGGGGGACCTGCGGAAGCAGTGGACTGAGTCTGGAGTAGAAACATCCAGAGCCACCGTGTACAGGCGTGTGCAGGAAATGGGCTACAGGTGCCGCAGAGAAGCAGCACTGGACTGTTGCTCAGTGGTCCAAAGTACTTTTTTCGGATGAAAGCAAATTTTGCATGTCATTCGGAAATTAAGGTGCCAGAGTCTGGAGGAAGACTGGGGAGAGGGAAATGCCAAAATGCCTGAAGTCCAGTGTCAAGTACCCACAGTCAGTGATGGTCTGGGGTGCCATGTCAGCTGCTGGTGTTGGTCCACTGTGTTTTATCAAGGGCAGGGTCAATGCAGCTAGCTATCAGGAGATTTTGGAGCACTTCATGCTTCCATCTACTGAAAAGCTTTATGGAGATGAAGATTTCATTTTTCAGCACGACCTGGCACCTGCTCACAGTGCCAAAACCACTGGTAAATGGTTTACTGACCATGGTATTACTGTGCTCAATTGGCCTGCCAACTCTCCTGACCTGAACCCCATAGAGAATCTGTGGGATATTGTGAAGAGAAAGTTGAGAGACGCAAGACCCAACACTCTGGATGAGCTTAAGGCCGCTATCAAAGCATCCTGGGCCTCCATAACACCTCAGCAGTGCCACAGGCTGATTGCCTCCATGCCACGCCGCATTGAAGCAGTCATTTCTGCAAAAGGATTCCCGACCAAGTATTGAGTGCATAACTGAACATAATTATTTGAAGGTTGACTTTTTTTGTATTAAAAACACTTTTCTTTTATTGGTCGGATGAAATATGCTAATTTTTTGAGATAGGAATTTTGGGTTTTCATGAGCTGTATGCCAAAATCATCAATATTAAAACAAAAAAAAGGCTTGAACTACTTCAGTTGTGTGTAATGAATCTAAAATATATGAAAGTCTAATGTTTATCAGTACATTACAGAAAATAATGAACTTTATCACAATATGCTAATTTTTTGAAAAGGACCTGTATATTGATTCAAGATTCTGTTTACTGGTTGAGAAATGAGAAATAATGATGCATCACACAATCTTTGAAACAAATATGAGGTCTGAGCTCTATCACGAGCATCATACGAGGCACAGCCACACAAAACCTGCTTTGTGAAAACCTTCTGGACAAATCAATAAAAACAATAATAAAGGCTGTGAGCACCTTTTATGGCATTTCCTGCTCTCCTGCTCTGTTTAGTTCTTTATGTTGAGTGTTAATATGTCTTTGCATTGACTGTTGAAGCGTTTCATTTTCTGTGTCTGTCACTTTTCATATAAACTCTGGGTCTGTGAGTTTGGCCCTTAAGTTTAAATAATGTATCTTCAAAGTACAGAGTGATATGATGGAGTCAGATATGAAGTGTATTGTATAATATAAAAATAGGATTTGAAAATCAAAGACCTGTCTTTGAGAGACAATGTTATAGAATGTAATGGGGTTCTCACATCATGAATGTGTGATATTACGCTGAATGACAATCAGGGTGAACAGAGAACAATTACATTACTCCAAGAGCTGTCATCAGTTGGTTTCTGCAGTGCAGTGAAACATCCAGTGGTTTCTCAATAAGCCGCATTCGCTCTTGGTCACGAATGAAGTCTCGGTATGTCAGTCACATAACCTGAAATGTGGTTTGACACCATGTGTCACTGCGAGAGGCTATTACAGCGAATAATACTGCTTGTCTACTATCCCAAAAACTTTTTACAAGAGAAATGACAATAATTCAATAGCTTTGCGCTTACTTCTCAGGGCAAAGACCATTATCCCGGTAGCTGGAGTAATTGGTAATGGGATTCCAATGTGTTCAAAGAAGCCAAAATGATAATTCTGTCCTCATTTACTCACAGTGGTGTCATCCAAACCTGTATGACGCTGACAGATGGATACGAATGCATATGATGTGTTTTGAGGGTGCGGAAAGAGCTGTGTCAGTTTGAAATCGAGCTGGATTTCTAAAAGCGCAATGGGGATTTCTCATTGGATAATGGATGCCGGAGAGCGCTGCAGAATGTGCTTGTTAAAATCTCTCAACTTTTGATCGCGTGATGGAGAGTCACTCAACCTGGCAGTACACCATCCTCATTGAAAATCAGCCATCGCAACATTTTCCGGCGTACAGTGAGCTCTGACATTAGTTCACAGTGTGTTCAAACGCAGAGGTCTAGTGCTGAGGGCCGTTTAAAGGCCAATGTTCTGCCCCACTGCATACAGCAATTACTGAGAGCAGAAAGGCCTTGTGTGTGTGTGTCTTTACACATCTACTTTCTACACTCTCAGTCAATTCATTACACAGACTGCACGTATCGTCAGACATGGTGGCGTATCTGTGAATGAGCAACTGTTGACTTTAGTAAATGCTGTAAACTTTAGAGCTAAATCAAACAGTTCATAAATCAAATAGTTCATAATCAAACAGTTCAAAACCGCGTTTTTGTCTAATCACTATGGTAAGCCTATAATAAGTGTTCATATTTTAGACTGTTGGCATGGGCGATCTAAATGTAGCAGTTTATTTACAAACACACAACAAAGATAGTCCAATCATGGCAGAGATGTACAGACAGCGACCAACGACAGACTACTGAAACGGTCCTATTAAATCAAGCAAAAAAGATAATTGCACATAAATACAGGGCAGATTCATAAATTTGGACAGTTTCAGTTCACATACACTACCAGTCAAAAGTTTGGACACGCCCTCTCATTTTATGTTTTTTCTTCGACTATTACTTTTCACGACTATTTACATTGTAGATTCTCACTGAAGACATCACAACTATGAATAAACACATATGGAATTATGTAGTAAATAAAAAAGTGTGAAATAACTCTAGATATGTTATATATTTTAGATTCCTCAAAGTATTTTAGATTCCTCAAACCCTTGGCCTTCGCTCAGTGAGCTTCAGGATGTAGTCACCTAAGAGTTCATTTGTGGAATTTCTTGCCTTCTTAATAGGGTTGGGACCATCAGTTGTGTTGTGCAGAAGTCACGTGAGAAGTCAAACTAACAGCACCTCAGATTAGAGCCTAGATTAATGCCACACAGAGTTCTAGTAGCAGACACATCTCTACATCAACTGTTCAGAGGAGACGAATCAGGCCTTTATGGTCAAATAGCTGCTAAAAACACTACTAAGGGAAAGCAACAAGCAGAAGAGATTTGTTTGGGCCAAGAAACACAAGGAATGGACATTATACCAGTGGAAATCTGTGCTTTGGTCTGATGAGTCCAAATCTAAGATCTTCCACCCACTGTGTCGCAGAAAAGGTGAACGGATGGTCTCTGCATGCATGGTACCCACCGTGAAGCATGGAGGAGGAGGTGTGATGGTGTGGGGGTGCTTTTCTGGTGACACTGTTGGGGATTTATTCAAAATTGAAGGCACGCTGAACCAGCATGGCTACCACAGCATCCTGCAGCGAAATGCCATCCCACCAGGTTTACATTTAGTTGGACCATCATTTATTTTTCAACAGGAAAATGACCCCAAACATACCTCCAGGCTGTGTAAGGGCTATTTGACCAAGAAGGAGAGTGATGGAGTGCTGCGCCAGATGACCTGGCCTCCACAGTCACCTGTCCTAAACCAAATCGAGATGGTTTGGGATGAGATGGACCGCAGAGTGAAGGCAAAAGGGCCAAAAAGTGCTCAGCATCTCTGGGAACTATGTGTTCATTCATAGTTTTGATGTCTTCAGTGAGAATCTATAATGTAAATAGTCATGAAAATAAAGAAAAAACAGTAAATGAGAGGATGTGTCCAAACTTTTGATTGATAGTGTATGTCCTTTCAGATTTTTTGTTTCAACACAGTGGTCTGCTTGTGTGTGTGCAAAATATCTACTCTTTCAACACAGCAGTGGTGTATAAAGTACCTGAAAGCCATACTTAAGTAAAAGTACAGATATTTGACCAGAAAATGACTTTGGTTGAATTTGAAGTCACCGTTTAGAATGTTACTTGAGTAAAAGTCTTAAAGTATGTGATATTTATTGTACAAAATGTATTTTTTAATCTTAAATGTACCTAAGTACTGAAAGTAAAAGTACAAGTAAATTCAAAATGGAAAAAGGGCATATATATATATATATATATATATTTATAAAACGGTTAGTTCCATTCCTGGATTCTGATTGGTCAGCAGCTGTGTTTTATTCACGATACAGCACGGCTATGACCGTTCCACCCAATGGTTCTTAGTATCACTGCGCAGCACCCTTAGCAACCACCCTTAGCAACATAAACATATATTAGTTCTTATTTGAAGAAAGCAATAAGAGCTAACAGGCTAAAATGTTTCAAGTAAATTTTGATTTATATGACGTTAGATGAGTGGTTTGATTAACGATTTGGAAATACACACCGATTTCTGCTAAGGACAGCACCATTAAACTGTCTGACATGCTTAATCCAACACACCTGAAGTACTCGTAAACAAAGTCTGGTTTGATGTGCAGTTACATTTCCGACTTAGAGAAAAAGAGGGGAACTGAGAACTCATGCCAGACTCATTCAACATTTTAACCGAAGAAAATCAAGTAAGGCACAATGAGCTTTAACTTGTTTATCAGGCGGCTTTGCGTATATCCGCTTCTAATACCCTCCGATGCGCATCATTCAGTGTCCTGCATTGGCCAAAATCATGACTCTCTTTGAAATATGTTTGATGATTGCGGCTGATGCGCCCGCTCTGTCTCCCGCATCTGGGATGCTGCTTTTCACACGCGAGAGCATGCCAGGGAAGGCGAGCGAGTGGAAAAAGTACTAATTATTATTGATTACTCATTTAAATCATTTTATAATAACGAAAACAATACCTTAAACCAGAGGTGGGCAAACTACGGCTCGCCAGGCGTTTTCATCCGGCCCGTGAAGCAATTGGAATAAACTGGCTAATTTGACACAATATCAGTTAAATTCCAATAGATGTCGCATTTAGTGTGGTATATAGCGGCTTTCGCTTTTTTACGCTTCGTTAAACATAAGCGCCTAGTCATTCTTGACGGCATCCAAACCGCACAGCTCAGATACAAAATAAAAAGTCAAAATATACACCCTGTAAAACTGGCACATTTGCTGCTGTTTTTAAAAATGTGAAAGGGTTCCATTTGTTTAACAACAGATTGGTGACGAATATGAAAGGCAAGTGAGTTTGCATTGCGCATTTACCAGCAACGTTCAGTTTCTCTTTTAAATAATTAGGCTAGGCGTTTATAATAAATGTTTATAGTGAACGCCACTATAATTTGTGCTTGTTTTTTACTTACAGTGTCAGTCAAATGTTTTTGAACTGTTCTTAGCCTGTTTGTATTTGAGTTCCATGAAATGACGCATATAAGAACATTCGGTTGCAGTTAGAGACTATTTTTTACAGCGGAAGGCTTAATAATTTTACTTAATGAAAACATGAATACATATTTTTTATATTTGCATTGTGTGGTAACCGTTTTATAAAAACGGTCCGCTTCGCGTCGTGCCTAACAACGCCCTTCAGCCGTGACGATACAGCACGGCCTCTCGTACCTTATTGCTTACATATATATATATACACAGTTTAAGTAAAAAGTTTACATACACCTTGCAGAATCTGCAAAATGTTAATTATTTTAGCAAAATAAGACAGATCATGCAAAATGCATGTTATTTTTTATTTAGTACTGACCTGAATAAGAAATTTCAAAAATAAAGGACATTCACATATAGTCCACAAGAAAATATAAAAGTGGAATTTATAAAAATGCCCCTGTTCAAAAGTTTAAATACGCTTGATTCTTAATACTGAGTTGTTACCTGAATAATTCACAGCTGTGCTTTTTTTGTTTTTGATAGTTATTCATGAGTCCCTTGTTTGTCCTGAACAGTTAAACTGCCTGCTGTTCTTCAGAAAAATTCTTTAGGTCCCACGAAATTCTTTGGCTTTTTCAGCATTTCTGTGTATTTTAAGTTTGAACTATTTCCAACAATGGCTGTATGATTTTGAGATCCATCTTTTGACACTGAGGAGAACTGAGGGATTCATATGCAACTATTACACAAGGCTCAAATGCTCAGTGATGATCCAGAAGGAAAAACCATGCATTTTTTAATCTTTATAAGGGCAATTTGTCTAACCTTAATAAATGTATGCATTATTTCTTATGTAATTTCATATATTTATTCAATAAATGCAATCCATCTTTGCACAAATATTGGATCTGAAGTGGCTTTTACATGCATTTACACAGCCTGTTTAATGCAGCTCAGAGATGCCATGAATGCATTTACACTGCAATTACAATTGACCCTTCACAAAGAAGTTTCTTTAACATAACTTTTTTCTCTTTTACTGGTAGCTCATTGTAAAAAAAAAAAATATCCAGCATGTAGATCCCCACATTGGGAATGTCTGCTCTGTCAACCCCAATACCCATCCCATCATTCTCAGCTGCGATGCCACTGATGCGTGGTTTCTGTTGTTTAGGCCAAATGAAGTCCCCAACCACAGGTATCGTTTCAGTTTTTTTTTTTTTTTGGCTGAAGTTTCCAATTCTTGTGTTTTATCCTCTCCATGCTCTCTTGCCTCTCAAACAATCCCACCTCCTGTTTGGACATCTTTCTCCAAACCAGAAGGCATATGACCATCCCACCTTGGAAAGTAAAGTACCAGGTATATCAAGCAAACTCCACTCACAGAAATTGTGTCATTAACACCAAAAAAGTAGTTCTTTTAGTACTATTTTTACATGACCTGCTTGTCTTTAAGACTTTAAAATAATTTTCATGGTAATTCACACAGTATGACACATGACGTTCTGGTTAGGAACAGAAGTGTTTCTCTCACACAAGAAGATTGTATTACGAGTCTAATAACTGAGATTACAAGGATATTCACTCTGAAAGGTGATTAGCGGGAAGAAGATGAAGTCACTTACAGTGCTTGCCCATAAGCTGAATATTGATTTAATTCAATGAAAGGCCAGCTTTTCATCTCCAGCTTTCACCCACATACCCAATTAACCACAAGCAACGGCTCCACCTCGGCCTGCCTCTAATTGAGCCGTCTAATGTGATTAGGGCGTAATGACGATCTATACGCCCATGACAGATCCATGACCAGAGAATTTCTCCAGCTCTTATCGTCTTACCCATAATCCCCCACTCCTCCAGGTTTAGTGCCACGACTGTCAAGAGGGATAAAAATAACACTTTTCCCACAATAGAGTTGCTCAGCTGCAATTCCCTTATCCAATTTCCAGCAGCGTGGCCTTAATCAGGTCAGAACACTTTACAGCAGCTTCTGATGCCAGATAAAGACTGAGAGGGAGAGCGGGACTCCTTCATTTCAAGTGCTGCTTCCAGTTATCTGCCCGGTCTTATTGCGTTCCCGTCTTGCACGCTTACAGTAAGATGCTCAGCGCTAAGTGCGCACCGCTTTGATGGACTCTCATATATTTCTCAGAGGTCATTTGATGACAAACAGCCTCCTGTAGGAAATCGCTCAACAAAAGCCTCAGAGTAACAACAGACACATAATGGAGAAGAAATGAACTGAGGAGAAAGTTTCATTGTTAGTTTGACATACATGACTTGACAGTGTCAATGAGAGCTATGAGTTAGATTTATTGCATGTGTGGAAATACAATCTTCAAAAGTGGTGAACCAACATCATTGACAAGAAACGACACTGTTTCATGTTCATGTAGTAACTGAACATTTTGGATCACAAACATTGGCTAGACATGTGGCTATGAGAAAAGTGGAATTATAAATTAAAAATTTGTTGTGTTTTCACACAAACCATCATACAAAACGTAACTTTTCATCTGAGAATTGTAAGATACACTGTAAAAAAATAACTGTTTTTTAACTGTTGAACAACTGTTTCAACTTAAAAAAAGTAAGTGTTCGTGCTGCCTTAAAATGTTACGTTTTTACTGAACTAAAATATCTATGTTTTCATTTTTTTTTTAAATTATGTTTTTACAGTGTACAAATGCAGTATTTAGTTGCCATCAGTGGTTCATAAGGCCATTTAGAAAGTGTAAGTAAATGATTAATGAACTATTTCAATGTACATTTAGAAATATTATTTAGAAATGTAGTAATAGTGTCTTAATAAATGCTTTATTAACACATATTCCTACTGTAATTCAAGATTAATTCAGGTAGTTATGGTTTTTGAGAGCTCTAAAGTGAAGACCATTTATACCTTGTAAAGCTTTTACAAAAGAGATTTAAAGGCTCCATTATCTAGAAAAAGAAATAAAAACACAACACAAAGCAATACAGAATATATATATATATATATATATATATATAATATATAAATGAAACTGTACAACTGTACACTTTATATAAAATGAAATATAAGCCTCTGCAACATGATAAAAATAAAATACAATAAAAAACGAACTAAATAAGCAACAAAATGTACAGGGGTTGGACAATGAAACTGAAACACTGGCCAATATAGTGTTGTGCAGCCTGGTGGCCAGTCTTCACTTATTGCACATTCCACCAGTAAGAGCAAAGTGTGAAGGTTGACTATGTGCACCCAATGGTTCAGACATTGTACCCTAAAGGTGGTGCCATGTATAAGGATGATAATACACACAGCAAGACCGATGACAGAGAGGTTTGATGAACATGAAAGTAAAGTTGAACATCTCTCATGGCCTGCACAGTCACCAGATCTGAATATTATTGAGGCACTTTGGGATGTTTTGGAGGAGCGAGTCAGGAAATGTTTTCCTACACCAGAATCACATAGTGACCTGGCCACTGTTCTAGAAAAGGAATGGCTCAAAATCCCTCTGGCTACTGTGCATGACATGTATTTGTCAATCCCAAGATGAAATGATGCTGTATTGGCCACAAAAGGAGGCCCAACACCGTACTAATTATGGTCTAAAACCAAGTGTTTCAGTTTCATTTTCCAACCCCTGTACCAAAAAACAAAAAACAAATAAGCAACAAAACAAACAAACAAAAAAAACAAACAAAGATAATAAGCAAAGTATAATAAGAAAGTTTTCTTGTTTCACTTTCGTGTTAAAATTCTGTGCAAACAGTGAGTCACAAAGAAGTGCCAAGTGTGCAAATTTCAAATAAATTGTACATTCAAACTGAAAACTCACAATTAGCTGAAATAGAAATTCAAATGTATTCAACAAATGATCAAATATGTATTTTTATATCAGATTGCAGAGGCTTAGATTAATACTACTTTTAAGTTATGTTAGAGGTGTACAGGAATTTTTATTTTTCTATGACATTGTAGAGGTTTATATTTCACTTTATAACAAGTGTACAGTTGTACAATTTTGTTTTTTGCATCTTGAAATAAATATTTTACATTCTTTATCACTCTTTTGTTGCCTTTAAATCACCTTTGTAAAAGTTTTACGAGGCATAAATAGTCTTCACTTTAGATAAGCTCACAAAAATAGACAACTGACAACTACACAGCAAAAACGCTTAGTGTTAAATTAACACTCTCAGTGTGGACACATATAGACACTGAAGTAGTGTTAAAATAACACTGAGCAGTGTTGAAGTTAATGAGATAATTGGGTGATTAACAGCTGATAAATAAACATTAGTATAGACACCTGATGATAACGAGCAGAATCACCAAAGGAGAAAATCAACATTTTTAAGCAACCATTACAGTGGTTAGTGTCTGCATTAGTTGTGATCTTGACCCTTATATCTTTAACATTAGACTTTGTTTGGCTGCTGTATCTACGTTAAAACAGACTGCTCTTGACTTGTCTGTCTGTTTTAACATAGACAGAGCAGCCAAACAAAATCGAATATTAAAGATACAAGGGTCAAGATCCCAACTAATGCAGACACTAACCACTGTAATGGTTGCTTAAAAATGTTGATTTTCTCCTTTGGTGATTCTGCTTGTTATCATCAGGTGTCTATACTAATGTTTATTTATCAGCTGTTAATTACCCAATTATCTCATTAACTTCAACACTGCTCAGTGTTATTTTAACACTACTTCAGTGTCTATATGTGTCCACACTCAGAGTGTTAAATTAACACTGAGTGTTTTTGCTGTGTACTTAATGTTTTACAACTACCTGAATTTATAATGAATTACAGTAAAACATATGCATTAATAAAGCGTTTACTAACACACAGAGTAACTATTACTGTACGTCTAAATAATATGTATAATTGTGCATTTAAAGTTTATTATTCATTTAGTTACACTTTTTCAATGATGTTGTGAACCGGACAATTCCTAAATAACTGGTTTATCAATAATATAACACTTAATTTAGAAATGATTCATTGATCAATAATAAATTACGAAAATACAATTATTAAAAACAATTTAGATGCCTACAAATCAGGAATAAAATGTTTATAGCTGCATTAATAAACTGCTTACTGCTGTCTAATAAAGTGGGGATGATGCTTTATAAATGATGAACTAACTATTTACTATTGTTTAACTATTAGCATGTAGTTATTATAAAGTGTTACCTTTTTTGTGTGTGTGTGTCAGGAAAAACATTATTGTGAGATGTACATTCAGAATTCAGAGAAAAATCAGAATTCAAAATTCTGTCAAAAAGTCAGATTTGCGAGATATAAACACAAAAAATGCAAGATACAAGATGAAAGAAAAAGTATGAATTGTAAGATAAAAGGTTGGAAAAAGCCTTTTATAAGCCCTTGATGTTTTTAGCACCTTGTCTTTTCCACCAAGTCTTTTTGTATCTGGTATCATTCGGAGCTGTAGTTCTGCTCTACTTCAGACATCATTTTACAAGCTAGGTCTCGTTTTGACATTTGGTTCATATTACACTCTATTCTATAAATTATGCATCTGTTCTGCAGAAAATCAGAGGTAGCTGTGTGTTTGACTTTTGGTCTGTTTCCAGAAGCAAAAGTTTCAATTACTTCATAGACAACCCTGAAATCAAAGCAGAAGACATATGTTCTTAAAGACAATCCTGGACTTTAATGACTGTTGCAAAAGTTTTATTAAATCATGTTACCTATTTTCTTTTGCTCAGAAGTGCTCATTGTAACAGCCTGTTTACTTCCAAACAACACTTAACAACCATAAGACACATAAAACTGTTATCAGTGTATAATATATGGACTACAGAAAGCCATACAATGAATGCAAAATATTAAGAATGCTCTGCATGGATGCTATTTCTGGAGACCTCAGTATAAGAGTTCATAAACATTTAGGGCTACTTAAAAAAAGAAAAGAACAATACAATTACTATCTGTCAGTCCAAATGTCATGTCTGGAATCACAACATGCAGCACAACAATAATCACAGTAATATTATTCATTTCCCCAGTAGTAGTAGTGTAACTAATTCTGAATATTATTTCATTAATAATATTACAGTTACTAATTATTAAATACATTTTTGTTGCCTCAACTCCTACTGATTTGATATGCAAAAATCCAATTATCCCTGGATCCATTTTCATAATAGTTATGATTAGTGTGTGCATGTGATGTCATCACTGCAGCAGTTAAGATGGAAAGCTGAAATATTTCCATTACTTGTGACAAAACGTAACAAAACATCACTGTCAAATGTAACCTGTGGCATTACTTACTCTTGCATTACATGACTTGCCCACACACATCCCTTTTGATTCCAATATACGTTATACACACCTATAAAACATTACGTAAATTGTTTTGACAACATACATTGAACAGGTGCATTATAGTTGTGTAGTGTATAACCAGCGTAGTAAAAAAAAACAACAGTGCAACAATAATCCAAAATCAGAAAAGTAAAGCCAGAACTGCACAAAGAATGAAATTATATTAATGCTGTGATGTGACCTGAACATGACTCAGAAGAAAAGTGCAGGTCATTAAAGCTGCTGTATAACACGAATTGTTTTAGTCATTGCTGATCATTCACAAGTCTATATGGACTGTCAGTACCAGTCAAATGAATGATTCATGAGCTATGAACACAGTTTAGTGTGTGAAACACATCCATCATCTTGTCATCTCTCTCAATCAAACAGATGCAGCATGTATCGACACCGCGACAGACGACAGCACATTATCAGCACCATAGTGATGACAGATACGACAGAGAGTCTGCAACAGAATATAATCTCTAGAGATAACCTGCCTCCCATAGACTTTATAAGTGTTGAGCATAAAAATTCCTCGGTAGCTTTAATAACCACTTCACTTATTTTAATAACTTTACATCTTTTCACTCTGATATGACACATCATTAAAATTAAAAATGTTGTACCTTACTCTGTGTGTGAGATTTAATGTTTCAACGTCCAATGGTGTGAATCTCAAGGTCCTTTCACACAAATGTGAATCTTCAGCATGAAAATGTTAAATAGAAACTATGGATCCTATAAAGCTATTCACACAGCAAAGGCAAGGAGCAAGACAAGGAGTTTACTTATCCATTTTTTTGGACTTTGAGGAAGCTATTTTCTGCATTGCCTTGGGTGTCTTCTTGTGAGGAACACTATGGGATACTGGGGCTGATAATGCATGCCGTCCATCCAGTTTTTTTCGAAACCGGCTTGGATGGCGTTTAGTGTTTTAGCCAGCAGCAGTGCCTTCAGCGCATCTGAAAGAGATCGTGTTCAAGCGCACACAATAGGCTGAAATTTGCCGCAAAACAATGAATGCGTTAGGGGGAACAGTAAGGAGATATTTAAATTATTTATTAATAAACTAGTGCAATCTGAGTCAAATGTCGCAAAGATCCTCTCAGTCAGAGAAATGCATCTGTACGGATGCATTAATAAGAGTTTTTTATTTATTTGATTTCGTTAAGTAATAGTTTGAAGCTTTCTATATATATATATATATATATATATATATATATTTATCATGTCGGTATGTATTCGCTGAGTTTCGGTTCATTTTTGTGAAGTGCTCCTGTTCAAGAATGAGAAGGCAGAAAGTGCATTATGTTTGTTTTCTATTTTATAAAGTCACTGTTTATAACGTTTTGTTGATATTGTGAGTGCACACAAATAAAAATAAAAGTACACTCTTTACTGTTCCGAATGATGTATTACACTTAGTTTTATGAGCAAAAATGACAGGTGATTTTAAATTGTTTCCACTGAAAAAAATGCAAATGATCCAGCTTCAGCTTCCACTCTCTCCCCAAACGATTGGATATGCACCCAATAGCGCACACTTATTTAGGTTTAATGTTTAAACTAACATTGTTTTATACACAAACTGTTTTATATCTATAGATTTTATTTTAGATTATTTGAATTTGATGATTTGAGAAGGCAAATTGATCAAACAGACTATGAACAGTCATCCACTGTTCATTTCTTAAAAAAACAAAAAACAAAAACTTACATTTAACAAACAAAAAATGCTCCAAATTACTTAATAAAAAACTAAACAAAATATAATTACTTTGCCAGTGCATACAAAACTGAACTATTTTAATAGCTGAAATGGTAGTATAAGCTGTTTTGTGTGAGCTGGAAAAAAGACGGGCTCGGGTCGGACTCGAGCCTAGAATTTTGATAAGCTGTCCGGCCAGGGCCGGGCTAAGGCCTATATTTGAGGCCTGGTCAGGGCTCTAGTACTAAACCATGTTCCTGAAGGTCCCAACACCGCATGTATTGCATATCTCCTTTGTCTGACACACCCATTTTAGGTTTTGTAGTCTCTACTAACGAACTAATGACCTGAATAAGGTGTATTTGATTAAGGAGACATGGAAAATGTGCATTGTTGGCAGTCCTCCAGGAACATGGTTGAGAACCACTGCCTTAAACAATCAGTGCAAGAGATGTCCGCATTTTCATCTGTAAATCAATCTTAATCCCAGTGAGCACTGAGCTCTGCCAGGGTTGTTCCTTCTTACCGAATACCATTTGTGTTATTGATGGACAGGAACTCAAGCTCAGAGGGTGTCTAGTTTTGGAGACTTAAGGTCCTTGCAAACTGAGTCCAAAATTTGTCATCTAAAAAAAATTGTCACGCACAGTAACCTTGCACACTGAGCCGGACGCATATGAATTAATCTGTTTGCCAAAAAATATGCAAAACAAGCAGTGAGGATGGTTTTGTTGTCCTCTCTTTTTAAAAAGAGAAAAAAAAGAGTAATTAATTCTTTCCAAAGATAAGTAGCACAGGTGAATTTGAAGCACTAAGTTGTCTATAGGTGCAAATGTTTGTGAATGAACTACAATCTCTCCAGGGTGTTTCCCTGCCTATACAGACCGAATTAGTGACTCCAGCATCCTGCCACTCTACACAGCAGTCTGGAGAATGGATAAATGCTTTTCAGGAGGGTTTTTGCTCAGAATGAATACAAAATTGATTGTCATGAAATGCCATATCATTTATGTCAGGAGGAGGAGATTTAGTCAGATATATTGACTGTAAAGTGTTTGTGTGCTAGTAATTGTGGGGTCAATATGAATCATGCCCAGCAGATTTCTGTTAAAGCAGTGGGTGAGTAATTCACTCCTTTATTTGCTTAATGAAAGCCTACCTCCTAAATAGCTGTGCTTATAAATATGTTTACAGTGGATTTTCAGCTCTAAGTTTAGCATGGCAAAAATAGACTGAAAAGCTGTATGTTATATCAAGCTGCAATGACAACTTCACACTCATGCAGCTCATAGCAAAAGAACATAAGAAGAACTTAAGAACTTTTATCTTCTACTGTAAATGTAAAATTTAAGTTAGTGTTCATATTTAGGTCCACTGCAGCAAAGATATAATGTGTGTTTTTCCTGTTAGCCTTTAGATGCTTCTGGTGATTTAATCACAAAAGTGGTCAGTGTTAAATGCAGGTGAGAAGGGGAACTAAATGGTTTGGTGACCGGATTAGTGAAACCACATAGAGTTGAGGTCAAGAGTTTACATCCCCATTTTAGAATCAGCAAAATGTAAATTCTTTTTCTAAAATAAAAAGGGATCATACAAAATGCATGTCATTGTTTATTTAGTACTGACCTCAATACAATATTTCACATAAAAGATGTTTACATATAGTCCACAAGAGAAAATAATAGTTGAATTTATAAAAATGACCCTGTTCAAAAGTTTACACCCCATGATTTTTAATACTGTGTTGTTACCTGAATGACCCACAGCTGTGTTTTTTGTGTTTAGTGATAGTTGTTTATGAGTCTCTTGTTTGTCCTGAACAGTTAAACTGCGTGCTGTTCTTGAGGAAAATCCTTCAGCTCCCACAAATTCTTTGGTTTTCCATCATTTTTCTGTATTTGAACCCTTTTCAACAATGACTGTATCATTCTGAGGTCCATCTTTTCCCTCAGTTGTCCTCAGTGTGAAAAGATGGATCTCACAATCATACAGTTATTGCTGGAAAATGTTCAAATACATAAAAATGCTGAAAAACCAAATAATTTGTGGGACCTGAAGAATTTTTCTAAAGAACAGCAGGCAGGGTCATCTTTATAAATTCAACTATTATTTTCTGTTGTAAAGATCTTTTATGTCAAATATCTTATTCAGGTCAGTCCTAAATAAAAAATAACTATATATATTTTGTATGATCCCTCTTATTTTGGTAAAAATGAACATTTTGCAGATTCTGAAAATGTAATCTTTTGACCTCAACTATATGACGGCACTCAAAAAAAAAAAAAAAAAAACACATTGTATGTTTGTAAATGTTATCTATCCTGAATGCATCTCAATCCTGAAAGTCACAATCTCACCTGTGTCAGCAGAATGATTTAAATATCACTTTGAGCTTACAGCTTGATTGTGAGAATCTGAGAAATTTTTGTATTATTGCCATCTTCAGTCACAGAACCATGAAATCCACCACAACACCTAACTGTGCAGTGAGGAAGCGGCACGCACATGTGTGTGTCTGGATTTCATCTGCATGGGATGTGTGGGTCAAGTGACAGCACAGAGTACCCACAAACCACTGCAGCCCTGCTGCCACCGCCATTCAATCAAGGTACCCTTCAAGAGGAAATGCTATGGATCTCTAAGGAATCCTGGTTTACTCATAATTTTGCATA
Source organism: Cirrhinus molitorella (assembly GCA_033026305.1). Classification (NCBI taxonomy): domain Eukaryota; kingdom Metazoa; phylum Chordata; class Actinopteri; order Cypriniformes; family Cyprinidae; genus Cirrhinus; species Cirrhinus molitorella. Next base: position 30,702,507 of record CM065134.1, on the reverse strand, counting down.
ATTGCATAAAAGCCTTGAGAATATGGGTCACAGCGTACCCTTCAAAAGTCAAGGTGAGCACAAATAGCACAAATATCATTGTACTGAAGGTTAGAGGAGGACTCGTAGAGGTGAGAAAGGTTTGTCTTGGTTTGAATCTGTTTGGCGAATTCTGGTCCATTTCCCAACCACAGCCGGAAGCACAGGGTTTGGGAAAACATGCTGGTTTCTCTTTGCTTTGATTTACAGTGGTTTAATGTGAAAGAGGATCATCAAAGATGGACTTTAGTGAAGGTCAGTATGATGCCTTCATATTAATTGACTGCAATAGAGCCAACATAAAATAACAAAGTGTCTTTTGTTAGAGCGAGGCTAAATGAAATTCAGAGTAATAAGTGAGGACACGGGCAAAAAATGAAAGTGTGCTAATTTGTGCGACACCACCTATAAACGGGCACCAGTATCAGAGGAACGTGAAAACACATGAAAATCATCTCATAAAAAGCATGTGGATTCCCTGTGACCTCCCTCCAGGGAAAAAAAAGGCAGAGAGATGAAAAGTAATAACCGCATTTATTATCTTTCCTCCGTCGCTGTACGTGTCAGATCATTACCAGCGGCAAATTCCCTCAAGATCAATGATACTTAAAAAAGCAGGATGAGAGCGATTCAAACAAAGGAGCGCTAGATATGAAAAGATTACTGTGGTAATTTACCCATCGCTATTGTCATCACAACATAACGTAATGACAGATGCTTCTGCTGATGGCCTTACGTCTAATAATGGATCTACTGAAAAATACCTAGAAAGAGAAGGAGAAATAAAGAGCAATGTCAAAGCCATATTTAATACTGCCATGATTTTACTGAGAAACTATAAAGACAATTTTCTACTTGTATCTAAAGCAGTTTTATATGATCATAACTGATCCATTTCCAGTTGCTTTATACTGGCACGACTAAATGTTACAATGTTCCGATTATTATACTCAAACCGAACAGAAACTGTTTTAAACTGTGGATATTTACAATAATGACACACTATAACACCAGATATAAGGGATATTATACCTATAACTTACTTCCAGCAGTCGACACAGGAGTTAAACTCCACGTTGAGTTCACACACTCTTGCTGTGAGAGGTCAGATTCAGTTCAGCGTCATGTGATGTGCGGGATAAACACACCGCAGTTCACACACAGTTCAGAGAAAGTCGCTGCGAGACACACAAACTGATCAAAGACTTCCACATATGAGTTATGCCTGCGCTACAAAAGATCAGAGCCACTCTTTTCCTCTGGAGGTGCACAGGTGAACAGAAGACAGTGGGTGTGAGCGCGACTCTGAAGACAGAAACTACAGCTTGTGGCATCAGAACACAGACCGAAGGCTTGACAAAGACTTTTCAGACAGACATGAAATGTCTCCATCTGAAATGTCACTCACCGACACACACCTCCGACAACAGAGACAAGGATCACAGCACTATGAGAGCCACTGCATTTCCCTCATTACCCAGCATCCCCGACCATTAGCTTCACAACACTTCAGCCTCCTGTTCGCTGTTGTGTTTGTTAAACGTCTCCTTTGGGACACTCAACTGCACTCTCAGCGTTTGTCCTTATTTTACCACCACAGCACACTATACGCATAAATTGGGCCAATTTCTTTCCTTCCTTGGCCAACTGTCTCCTGAAATAGCAGTAGGGATGGAGCCAGTGTCCCCATGGTAACTGAACGAGTCCTGAGATCCGAATCCGCGGCTCCAGAAGCCTCCATTATGGCTCTGCTGTTTATCTTAGATAACAGGTCCAGAGGGAGCCATCACGGGTCCAAATGGAATAGCCCCGTCTTGTCTGGAGAAACGTTGGCTTTTTGGCTTTAATTGGAGGCAAGAACAACTCAAGAACATGTCTGGTACATGTCTTGTTTCTCTAGTCCTCTGTTCTTTTTCTAAAACCTGTTTTTTGTGTTTGTCTTTGTTGTATACATTCTCTTTCATAAAACCAGCAGGCTGAATTTCAACCAACAGTATGATATCTTTATTCATTTTTCTCATTTCTTCATCCACAGAATTTTCAGCCTAGATTATACTGACTAATAATTACTGAGCACTCAGTCTGATACCCTGAAGTTAATCCTTTGACCATCAAAAACACATCAGTCTTTATGTGCAAAAGGCATGAATACATACTGGTTAATGCCAATATCAGTGTGCCAGAAGCTAAGAGTAAAGGCGGAGTGACATTCAACAGTGTTGACTGACAATCCTGACACAACAAGACTGAAGTTTAATCAACACATGGACAAAATCTGCTCCGTTCCCTTGAGCCAAGAAGAGCAACATTATGCTGGCTTGTTCAGTGCAGTTTTAAAATATCTTTGGAAATACCTTTATGTTCGGAATTGAACAAATGAATATAGACATCTGTTTTCAAGCTAACAAGGGAATGAGTAGTGGGTGAAACACTTACACTTGAAAAAATATTACACTTGAAAAACATTTTAGGGTTACAATTTCTTTATATTTTTGAACTAATGGTTATATTTTTGAACTAATCTTTGAACTAATCTGTCTAATGGTCTTCTTTTGGTCCCAAGAAGACCATTAGACAGCTGCAGCTCATCCAAAATGCTGCTGCCAGGATTCTGACTAGAACCAGAAAATCAGAGCATATCACACCAGTCCTTAGGTCCTTACACTGGCTTCCAGTTACATTTAGGATTGATTTTAAAGTACTTTTATTCGTTTATAAATCACTCAATGGCCTAGGACCTAAATACATTGCAGATATGCTCACTGAATACAAACCTAACAGACCACTCAAATCACTAGGATCGAGTCAATTAGAAATACTACGGGTTCACACAAAACAAGGGGAATCTGCCTTTAGCTTTTATGCCGCCCACAGTTGGAATCGACTTCCAGAAGAGATCAGGTGTGCTAAAACATTAGCCACATTTAAATCCAGACTCAAAACTCATCTGTTTAACTGTACATCTACTGAATGAGCACTGTGCTACGTCCTGCTACTGATTGCACTGTATTTTATGTATAATTCCTGTTTTAATTCATTTTAAATCCATTTTTTAAAATTATTTTAAATGTTCTTATTGTTGTGATTATTTTAACTCATCATGTTTTTATGATTATTTATTTCATTTTATGTAAAGCACTTTGAATTACCATTGTTTATGAAATGTGCTATATAAATAAACTTGCCTTGCCTATATTTTGAAATTAAACAATATGATATTTGAACAATTACACCTTCTTGAGCCATCAGTGTGGGAGTCATCAATGTGGGAGTCAGAACAATGGATTTGTTGATCCAAACGCAAGGCTTTAGTTACAGACATAGTCAAGATAGGCAGTGTTGAACACCAGCAAACAGTATCAAAGAATAATCCAAAAGAGTAATCGATAAACAGGCAAGGGTCAGGGCAGGCGGCGAAAGTTATAAAACAAGGAAACAGTCCAAGGTCAAAACTCAGGGAAGCTGGGGAACTAGGAAACGGCTATACAATAATCAGCAATCTAAAGATGTGTTCAACTTGAAGCACGGCTACAGACGACAGTCAACGAGATCAGCCCGTTGCAGTCGGGCCGGAGTTAAAAATGTAAATGTCAAGTCGGACACTTTCTGCTCTCGCGATGTTTGCGTACTCTATATGACAGACATAGTGAATAAAATGCACTATTTGTCAAATACACAGATGTTTCAGAAATGTTTTCATGAGCAACAGAAACACCTTTTATATACTGCTTAATACAGCACCATCTGTTCAAGAATTAGTTTAGCATAAACATATACTATTTAAATACTAATAACTAGTGTTGGGTTCGAGTCCACCTAAGTCGAGTCCAAGTCGAGTCCGAGTCCTTGACCAGTCGAGTCCGAGACGAGTCCGAGTCCAAAATGGGCCGAGTCGGACTCAAGTCCGAGTCCCAAAGGGCCGAGTCCGAGTCGAGTGCGAGTCCAATGAAACACTGTTTTTTTGGCATCTTAACACTGTTTAAACTTTATAACTAGAAAAAAAGCATGTAACAGAAGTTATGGGTGACTTGATTTATGTATTGTGACATCTTTCAGAGAGAAACAGCTTACAGAATGTGAAAAATTATAGGGCAGGACTTTTTTTTGTTATATAGCCTAGTTGTTGTTGTTGTTGTTATATAGTGAATATACAAATTTAAGGGTGGGGCTGGGGGCTGGGTAGGTAACTTGGTGAATGGGACCTAAAGAGCAGAAAATGCACCTCATATCTCTGATTATGACTGTGTGTTTTAGGTTTTATATGATGAATGGTTAGACCATAGACAGAGTAGATGGCATTTTACTTTTTTTTTCTTGGATGAAAATGAGGCCTGCATTCTTTCCATAACTCACAACCGTTTTATTTATATTTATAAAACCATTATATTTTTAATGCATGTATAGTTAATAAAGTTTGTTATGTAAGGAATATCAATTTGGTGTTTGCAAACGATGAAGATTTTGTGGGCGGAGCTTATCTGACAGTTTTCAAGTAGAAGTCTATGAAAGCCATGGAATAAAATAGGGCTGCTCGATTACGGCAAAAATCATAATCAGAACAGGACCGGGCTTAGTCACGCAATAGTTCAGATTCGGGCCGGGCATCGCTGTTTTAGGCTTCTCCTTATTTTTATATTTTCCATCAATTAGACATCCATCAATTATGGTGATAAAAAAAATTGGACTTCACTTTCGCTTTCTCTTTCGGGAGCGGCTCGGATAGCGTTTTGTACCTCAGGCAGCCGCAGTGCCTTCAGTGCAGCTTCGCATTCAATAGGCTGAAACTTGCCACAAAGCACCGGCAAAAATAAATAACAATGAATGTGTCGGAGGGAAATAGTAAGGAGATTTTTCAAATTATTTATGAATAAACTAGTGTATTCTGAATCAGTGTCGCAAAGATCCTGACTCAAAATCTCCTCTTTGACCGCCTTTAGAGAGAAATAAATCTTTCCGGATTAGCTACATTATTAAAAAGTTTTTGTTTTTGATCTGGTTTATTTCGTTAAGCAATAATTTAAAGCTTTGTATTATCACGTCTATCATGGAAAATTTTTAATTGTTTCCACTGAAAAAAAAATGCAAGCAATGGCGCTGGCGCCTCCACCTGCAATATGGCTTTAGCATCCACTCTCCACATAAACGGATTTATATCTATAGATTTTATTTTAGTCAAGTCGGGATGATTTGAAGGCAAATTGCTTAAACAGAATATGAAGAGTCTTCCGTTGGCGGATGTTTGTACTTAAAAAAACTAAACTTAGCCTATATTTAACAAACAAAAATCCTCACAACAACTTTCCAAATTAACGAAACAAAATACCTAATCACATTTTCCATTACACACAAAACTGAACTGTTTAAATAGCTGTCCGTGTTCTGTTCTGTCTCTGAATGCATACACAGAACAGCGCAAATTCTCTTTTCTCTAATTCTCTTTTTATGCAAGTCACCTTACATGATTCTACTGATTTGCATGTAGGCTTCTATTGAGGAGAAAATGCGCAACAAAGGGGGCGGAATCGGGAGCAATAATGGTTTATCTCGATTATGGTATTTTCAGAATCGTTAGAATCCGAAATCGGAATTAAATTTCGATTAATTGCACAGCCCAAGAATAAAAGAATAATTTAAAAAAGGTAGGCCTACATTTGAGTTTGTATTTCAATATTTTGAATTTATTTTCGCAGTTCCGAGATTATAGGCTATCTCACAATTTTGATAAGAAAAATCAACGTGCAATTTTCCTTTTTTTCTCCTCGGCTTAAATCATTAAAAAAAAAATCGAGTTTATATCCCACAATTCTGTCTTTTTTCCACTCAGAAATGACAAACTTTATATTGTTCAGTTAAATTGAGATATAAAGTCCGAAATACGACGAAAACTTGCATTTGCGAGGGAAAAATAAATAAATAAAAATCGGAATTGTGAGATAAAATAGGTAGGCCTAAATGTAAAATGTTATAGGATATAATATTTCATGCTGCAGGGCTAATAAAATACGTTTCCTATGAACTGCATATGTGGAAATTATGCCTATTGTTTAAATCAAATTTATGTTTTAAAAGCAATCAGCAAGTTCATCCATTAATCTGTCCGTTTAAGCGTCTGCGTTCAGCTTCAAACGGCGTCTGACAGTATTATATAAATTGTTTTTTTGCATTCCGATTCTGGCCGGCTTTTACGTACTGGCAAGACTTAAAAACAATAAAGAATACTGAATGTCACATTTGTAATAATGCATGAGTCAATTACATTTCCGTATACTGTCCCTGGACTCGGTTGGACTCGGCAATATTTTCCGAGTCCGAAAGGCTCGAGTCCGAGTCAAGTCCGAGTAAAACTGCGTCCGAGTCCGTGACAAGTCCGAGTCCACTAAAAATTGTACTCGAGACCGGACTCGAGTCCGAGTACAAGTCCGAGTACCCCAACTCTACTAATAACGTTGGTGTATATATGCTTCTATCAGTGTTTTATGATAAACTTGACTACAGATAACGTGCACTACAGTAAAAAAGCTTAAACTGTTCTAAAAACACAGATTGGTAGCAATTGTTGGAATTAAAAAGGTTACAATAAACACGAAACACACGTGATCATTGTCATGCGGTGAAGCTGACCAATCGTGAAACAGCTGTTAACGTCATCAAAGCTCGTGCAGCTGCTCTTGAAAAACTGTGGCAGCTGAGTTAGTTTAGTGTATGCTGGTTAGAAATTTTGTCCGACTTGAGACGGTATCAAAGTACCGCACGATTCAAGACCAGCCGCCACAGTTTCTTCAGAGCGGCTGCAGGAGCTTTGATGACGACACAGCTGTTTCAGGATTGACCAGATTCATATCATGATCACATGTGTTTTGTGTTTATTCTAACCTTTTTATTTGCAATAATGGCCACAAAACTGTGTTTTTAGAACAGTATAAGCTTCTTTTACTGTAGTTGCAGTGTTATATGGACAGCACTGTGGCTGCATTGGAGACATTTAAGTTCCTGGGATCTTTCATCTCCCACGACCTGAAGTGGGACACTCACGTCGACTCCACTGTAAAAAAGGCAAAACTAAGGTTCTACTTCCTTCGCCAGCTGAGGAAGTTCAACATACCACAGAAGTTGCTAAAACAGTTCTACTCAGCTGTCATCAAGTCTGTTCTGTGCACATCAATAACTGTCTGGTTTGACTCAGCTACAAAGTCAGACATCAGAACATTAAAAAGAAAAATACACAGATGTTTCAGAAATGTTTTAAAACTTCTTGTTGATGATTCACCCATGCACATTATTTGACCTTGTAATGATTTATTTTTTATTAAAATGTCATAATATATAATATAATATAATATAATATAATATTTTGGAGAAAGAGCTGGCTTCTCTCTGGTGTTGTATACAGGACATCCATAGACTTTCATTTGGCTTAAACCCTACAGCTTTTTTACAACAGTCCGCAAACTGGCATTCAGATCCGGCACAATTCAATCAACATGATAGAAGTCTGCACTGTAAGTTTTTTCTTTGTTGATGATCTGTTTCACTCAAGCCTCTTTCACACAGAGATTCCGGAAAATACACGGGTAATGCGTTCCGGAATTGTCCCGGGATTGTTTCATTTTGGTTCATTCACACTGCCAGTGATTTTCCGGAATCTGTGCTGCATTCACACACAACCTGTAAAGATCCCGTAAAGGCACGTGACATTAGGACATTAGGCTTTAATGCGTCACGTGCCGTTACACTAAATTGCCGAACGATCTCTGCTTCAGCATGGATAGTAACATCCTTCAAAACATCCAGTAAAAGAGTTGCACAGTAACGATCCCGGCAATGTTACTAGGTCCCCAACCCGGAATCGTTCCCGGAATCATTCCCGGGACATGTTTGCATTCACACAGAAGGCACTCCGGAAATTTTCTGGCAATTTTGAAGGGGCAGTGTGAAAGGGGCTTCAGATGTACTTCAAAATATGGAAGAAAAGATCTGTCGTTACTTTCGTTACATCATGATTTATTACTTATTGCAATATTAATTTTTAACAGTATTCTGCTGATAAAAGCTTTTTCAACAATAACAGCAATGCAATGAAAAACAAGAATTATGACAATGATTAAGTATGTTTAGCTATTTTCAGTATCCTCAGCTCATACTCCAGTCAGGGATCAGAGTTATCAAGTGTAAGTGCTGCACTGTGGAGCTATGAAACCATATTTAAGACCAGTTTGAAATTAAATGAAATAAAATACAGAGATGAATATCTGTGGGTCTCTGTGTGCTCTTTTTTATTTGCTCCATGCGCTCTTGATATTACAGAATGATGAATAATAACATGAATAAAATATGCACTGACTAAAATGGGGTGCTTTTCCAAAAATATGTTCACAAATGTAATACTACAGCTTGAACAGCACTATCAATTATTTCAAAACACAGAAAAAGAATAAACACTTTCAAAGAATTTACAACACAGTAGTTTCTTAAAGGTAAATAATTTAAAACATAGATTTATTATAAGCAGAAACCTATTACTTTCTAGTGCCCAGGTGATTTCTAGCCTGATGTATAGCTCATGTCTTTATGCGGTGGTCTGTTATACTCATGATAGATATATCGACAGCTTGCGATTAATTCATTTGAACTTTGTTTACAAATATTTTATAGAAAGATGTAATCACAACATACATCATGAATTCCTTCATAAATGCATGTTGCGTATGTTCTATGAATATATAATGTGCTGCCTGTACTGTTATGCAGCATCAGATGAGACAGAGACAGATCCAGAGCTTCTTGCTTCAAAGTCACCCTCTCTTTTACTGCCAATCCGGCAGGAGCTGACATTTTGTTGTGCTGCAATTAAGAGGCCTTTTATTGCGCTCAGCCGTTACGGGTGGGAGTCGAGCGCATTTATGCTCCATCTACAAATGGACTGCAGCTGAAGAACGCCAGAGAACAGAGTTTCCCTCAGACTAGAGCGAGGAGAGGAATTACCTCGCTCTTCAACTATTAATGAGTCCATTCCTCCACTTAGAGGGAGACCAAGACACAGAGATGAGGAGAGAAAGAAAAGAGCCAAAGGAGAATAATAAAGCCGAGTAGATGTGGGAGTGAGGGAGCGCTGTGGAAAAATAGTGAATGACATAAAACTGACAGATGGCTGGCAGAGATGGAGAGAGAGACAGGAGATAGACTGATGGAGAAGGACAGCAGACGCTAGCGCTCTGTCTCTCTGGAGATGAAGAGCTGACATGCTGCTGAAGCGGTGCATTATGGGATCTGACTGTAATAGAGCTCCTGTTGGGCAGGACTCAATCCCCCTCAGACCCCCAAACACTTCCAGAAGCTGAACCCTGATGTTTGATGGAAACACCATTCACTGTCTGGTTACACATGAAAATACATGCACTGATAATCATTAAAACACGGGTATACACTACCAGTCAAAAGTTTGGACACACCCTCTCATTTAATGTTTTTTTAAAGAAGTCTCTTATGCTCATCAAGGCTGCATTTATTTGATCAAAATTACAGAAAAAAAACAGTAATATTGCAAAATGTTATTACATTATAAAATAATGGTTTCTATTTTAATATACTTTACAATATATATATTTATTCCTGTGATGCAAAGCTGAATTGTCATCAGCTGTTACTCCAGTCTTAAGTGTCACGTGATCCTTCAAAAATCATTTGAATATGCTGATTTTTTATTAGAATTATCAATGTTGGAAACAGTTGTGCTGCCAAATATTTTTTTGCATTGATTCTTTTTTCAGGATTCTTTGATGAATAACAAGTTAAAAAGAACAGCATTTATTCAAAATATAAATCTTTTCTAACAATGTAAATCTTTTTTATTAATTTAACACATCCTTGGTGAATAAAAGTATTAATTTCTTTCAAAAAGAGAAAGAATAAAAATGTACTGACCCCAAACTTTTGAGCAGTAGTGTATATTGTTAGAAAACCTTTCTATTTTAAATAAATGCTGTACTTTTTTAACCTTTTATTGATCAAAAAGTCCTGAAAAAAGTATCACAGGTTCAAAAAAAAAAAAATTATATATATATATATATATATATATATATATATATATCATGTGACACTGAAGACTGGAGTAATGATTCTGGAAATTCAACTTTAATTACAGATATAAATTAAATTTTAATGTATATTAATATAGAAAAACATTGATTTACATCATAATAATATTTCACAATATTACATTTTTTTCTGTATTTTTGATCAAGTGAAAACAGCCTTGATAAGCATAAGAAACTTCTTTAAAAAACATTAAAAGAGAGGGTGTGTCCAAACTTTTGATTGGTAGTGTATATCTCATTCTGCACTATATTAATATATTCTTGAACGCTATATCTAATTCTTAAATATATATTGAAAATATATAGAATTGTATATTGTGTGATATATTTGGAAACACCTATTTGTGCAATATATGTACGCAATTACAGGTCCTTCTCAAAAAATTAGCATATTGTGATAAAGTTCATTATTTTCTGTAATGTACTGATAAACATTAGACTTTCATATATTTTAGATTCATTACACACAACTCGAAGTAGTTCAAGCCTTTTATTGTTTTAATATTGATGATTTTGGCATACAGCTCATGAAAACCCAAAATTCCTATCTCAAAAAATTAGCATATTTCATCCGACCAATAAAAGAAAAGTGTTTTTAATACAAAAAAAGTCAACCTTCAAATAATTATGTTCAGTTATGCACTCAATACTTGGTCGGGAATCCTTTTGCAGAAATGACTGCTTCAATGCGGCGTGGCATGGAGGCAATCAGCCTGTGGCACTGCTGAGGTGTTATGGAGGCCCAGGATGCTTCGATAGCGGCCTTAAGCTCATCCAGAGTGTTGGGTCTTGCGTCTCTCAACTTTCTCTTCACAATATCCCACAGATTCTCTATGGGGTTCAGGTCAGGAGAGTTGGCAGGCCAATTGAGCACAGTAATACCATGGTCAGTAAACCATTTACCAGTGGTTTTGGCACTGTGAGCAGGTGCCAGGTCGTGCTGAAAAATGAAATCTTCATCTCCATAAAGCTTTTCAGCAGATGGAAGCATGAAGTGCTCCAAAATCTCCTGATAGCTAGCTGCATTGACCCTGCCCTTGATAAAACACAGTGGACCAACACCAGCAGCTGACATGGCACCCCAGACCATCACTGACTGTGGGTACTTGACACTAGACTTCAGGCATTTTGGCATTTCCCTCTCCCCAGTCTTCCTCCAGACTCTGGCACCTTGATTTCCGAATGACATGCAAAATTTGCTTTCATCCGAAAAAAGTACTTTGGACCACTGAGCAACAGTCCAGTGCTGCTTCTGCCGCTGTTTCCCAGGTCAGGCGCTTCTGCCGCTGTTTCTGGTTCAAAAGTGGCTTGACCTGGGGAATGCGGCACCTGTAGCCCATTTCCTGCACACGCCTGTACACGGTGGCTCTGGATGTTTCTACTCCAGACTCAGTCCACTGCTTCCGCAGGTCCCCCAAGGTCTGGAATCGGTCCTTCTCCACAATCTTCCTCAGGGTCCGGTCACCTCTTCTCGTTGTGCAGTGTTTTCTGCCACACTTTTTCCTTCCCACAGACCTCTTGCTTGAGGGTGTCAATGATGGCCTTCTGGACAGTAGTCAGGTCGGCAGTCTTACCCATGATTGCGGTTTTGAGTAATGAACCAGGCTGGGAGTTTTTAAAAGCCTCAGGAATCTTTTGCAGGTGTTTAGAGTTAATTAGTTGATTCAGATGATTAGGTTAATAGCTCGTTTAGAGAACCTTTTCATGATATGCTAATTTTTTGAGATAGGAATTTTGGGTTTTCATGAGCTGTATGCCAAAATCATCAATATTAAAACAATAAAAGGCTTGAACTACTTCGAGTTGTGTGTAATGAATCTAAAATATATGAAAGTCTAATGTTTATCAGTACATTACAGAAAATAATGAACTTTATCACAATATGCTAATTTTTTGAGAAGGACCTGTATGTACACAACCATGTTGTTGTGACTTTAACAAGACGTCCAGCTGTTCAAAAATCCTACAGTTTTAATGTTTAATATTTATATTTCAAGTGTTTCTACCCTCAGTTGTCTGGTCTTGTCTATGTGTAAGGTTGTTCCCCGTCTGTCGTTCACGTTCGACGTTGTGTCGAAGTGACGACTAGGGGTCGCTCTTGAGAGCCCGAATACCTCTGACAGCTTTGAGAAAAGGCCAATGAGAATTGGTATGCAGTATTTGCATAGCCCGCTCCGCCCCGGAGATCCGGGCATAAGAGGGGGGGGCTAGGCAACACTCATTGTTCTGTTTCTTCGGAGCCGAATGCAGCGTCTCTTCATTGAGAAGCAGCGTTACTCACCTCTCTCGTCGTTGGATCTACGGCACGGGCAGCGGTCTCTTCCTTCTCGAACGCAGTAGCAGTGAGAGTCCCCTGGGTGCTTCGACGGCGAATCTTGAAGAGCAGATTTCCTCTTAATAAAATCTAAAGAGCAAATTTCTCTAAAAGAGTGCAGACACGGTGGGTTTGTGTGTTTACTATGCCTTTCCTTCCGTGTCCTTCTGGTTGCGGCTTCTTTCTCTCCCAAAACGATCGGCACGAGCTCTGTCTTCAATGTTTGGGTCGTGACCATGCTGAAGCAGCGTTCGGCGAGGGCGGATGTCCTGCTTGCGAGGACATGCCCCTCAGCACACTTCGTTCGCGAGTCGCGTTCTTTACTAAAAGACCGCGGCTCGCATCAACCGCTACCGCGGCTCGTCCTTCTACTTCCGGGTACGAGGCTGCCGCGGCGCGTGTTGATGAAGAGCGAGAGAGCGCGAGCGTTTCGCCGGGTAATTCCCCGCGTCCCTCGCGCTCTGTGTGTCTGCCGGTCGAGCTTTCGGATGACTTTGAAAACTCGTCTCAGTACGGGTTGGATTGGTTATTCGGGGCTCCTGCGGGGGAGGAAGAAGTGTCTGCAGCATCGGAGAGTGGGCAGCCATCTGAAGCAGACGCGCTATCTGAGGCACCCGCTGCGGGGGCGGGTTCTCAGTCAGTAGCAGACGCGGAAATGGCGGCCATGCTCGAACGGGCGGCCAAAGCAATCGGGATTGAGTGGAAGTCTCCGCCCCATCCTGAGCGCTCACGGCTGGATGATTGGTATCTGGGTAACGACCGTGGTTCTCGGCCACGTTCTACCCCAGTTCCTTTCTTCCCGGAAGTGCATGAGGAACTGACTAAGTCGTGGAAGGCTCCTTTTTCAGCCAGAACGCGTCTTAGCGGTTCTTCCTCTCTCACCACCCTCGATGGAGGTCCAGCGAAGGGGTATACGGAGGTTCCCGCCGTGGAGCGTGCGATCGCGGTGCATCTTTGCCCGCAGACCGCCGCCACCTGGCGGGACCGCCCAAAACCCCCGTCCAGGGCATGTAAGGCTTCTTCCGCTCTCGTGGGGAAGGCTTATGCTGCTTCTGGACAAGCTGCGTCCGCCCTTCACGCTATGGCCGTCCTGCAGGTCTATCAGGCCAAGGTTCTTAGCGAGTTGCACGAGGGTGTTCCCAAACCAGAGCTTTTGCAGGATCTGCGCTCGGCGACTGACTATGCTCTACGAGCTACGAAGGTCACGGCGCAGGCTCTGGGGAGGGCGATGTCCACTATGGTGGTCCAGGAGCGCCACCTTTGGCTGAATCTGGCGGAAATGAAGGACGCTGAGAAGGTTCGCTTTCTTGACGCCCCCATTTCTCAGGCTGGTCTCTTTGGCGACACTGTCGAGGAATTTGCACAGCAGTTCTCCGCAGTGAAGAAACAGACGGAGGCTATCAAACACATCTTGCCTCGTCGGGTGCCGCCCCCCGGGCCCGCACCCCCGAGGCAGCAGCCTCCGCCTGTTTCACGCCGAGGACGACCGCCTTCCAGACCGGCTCAGGGCCCGCCACAGGCTGGTCCTGCACCTAAACCAGCCTTGCGGTCGAGCTCTCGCAAGAAGGTGGCGCCGTTAGCTCAGTCTCAGGCCGCTAAGAACCCTCGTCAGGCTTCGAAGCGTTCCTGAAACGAGCAGCCCGGAGGAGAGAGATCTGCTGACCTGTCTGGATCCACACTCGGCGAGGGGACGAGTGTGGGTTTCGGCTCCACCCCGGCTGTCTGCCTCTCGGCAGACGGCCACCACATGGTCAATAAAAGAGCAATTTTCTTCTCTGGGCGAAAAAATCTATGTGACTGCGTCCCTCCGGGGTACCCAGCCACTAAAACATGTCAAAGCATGCTCAACCGCAGGGCCTGCGCTTCGGCATGCTTTGACGAATCAAGTGCATCCATCAGTCGATCCCCTGAGCTCAGGCGATCTTCTGATGGATCCTTGTCTGTCGGTTCCGATGGTCGATCCTCCCATGGCTGGGTCCCTCCGGGGTACCCAGCCACCAAAACACATCAAAGCATGCTCAACCGCAAAACTTGCGCTTCTGCATACTTTGACAGAGAAACAAGCGCATCCGTCAGTCGATCCCCTGAGCTCAGGCGATCTTCTCACGGATCCTTGTATGTCGGTTATGGCGATCAAAGCACCTTGTGTCCTCCGGGACAGCACGCCCCCGAACAAAGGGCTTTCACCACAACTCAGTCACACCGTACCCACCCGAGGTACGTCGGTGGTCCCCCTGAGACCGTTGGCAGAGAGTTTTACAGCTTGGCTCGAGATACCCAACCTCTCTCGCTGGCTTCTCAGAACCATCCGACTCGGCTATGCTATCCAATTCGCACGCAACCCGCCCAAGTTCAACGGCATCTTCTCTACCGCGGTTCGGGACGAGAATGCTGCGGTTCTTCGGGCGGAGATCGCGACCCTTCTGGTGAAGGACGCGATAGAGCCGGTCCCCTCGGCCGACATGAAGAAAGGGTTCTACAGCCCCTACTTCATTGTACCCAAGAAAGGTGGCGGTTTAAGACCAATCCTGGATCTGAGGATTCTGAATCGGGCCCTTCACAAGCTCCCCTTCAGAATGCTAACGCTCAAACGCATTCTCACGTGCATCAGATTCCAGGATTGGTTTGTGGCGATAGACCTGAAAGACGCGTACTTTCATGTCTCGATTCTTCCAAGACACAGGCCCTTCCTGCGGTTTGCCTTCGAAGGTCGAGCATTTCAGTACAAAGTCCTTCCATTTGGGCTCTCCCTGTCTCCCCGCGTCTTTACGAAAGTCGCAGAGGCAGCCCTTGCCCCTCTCCGGGAGAGGGGCATCCGCATTCTCAATTACCTCGACGACTGGCTGGTCATAGCACACTCTCAGGAGTTGGTATGCAAACACAGGGATGTGGTTCTCAACCATCTGGCCCATCTGGGGTTTCGGGTCAACTGGGAAAAGAGCAAGCTCGCCCCGGTACGGAGCATCTCTTTTCTCGGTATACAACTAGACTCGGTTGCCATGAGTGCACGGCTCTCCCCGGAGCGTGCACAGTCAGTGCTGAGCTGCGTCCAGAAGCTCTCACGCAGCCCGACGGTCCCCCTCAAACAATTTCAGAGGCTCCTGGGTCACATGGCATCCGCAGCCGCCGTCACGCCGCTGGGCCTGATGCACATGAGACCGTTACAACACTGGCTGCGTTCCCGAGTCCCGAGATGGCCATGGCGCCAGGGTTCATACCGGGTGCACGTCACACCCGTATGTCTAAAAACCCTCGGTCCTTGGAAAGACATTTCGTTCCTACGGGCCGGGGTGCCCTTAGGACAAGTGTCCAGGCGCATTTTGGTTACGACAGATGCATCCAACACAGGCTGGGGCGCCGTATGCAATGGGCAAGCAGCTGCAGGGCTCTGGTCGGGCCCTCGGCTGCATTGGCATATCAATTGCCTCGAGCTGCTGACAGTGTTTTTGGCCCTGAAGAGGTTCCGACCTTTGGTTCAGGGCAAACACGTGCTGGTCCGCACAGACAGCACTGCGACTGTAGCCTACATCAATCACCAGGGCGGTGTACGCTCCTTTCGCATGTCACAGCTAGCCCGCCATCTCCTCCTTTGGTGTCGAAACAATGTCAAGTCTCTACGAGCCACCCACATACCGGGCGAACTCAATTGGGTAGCGGACGCGCTCTCCCGACAGACTTCGCTTCGGGGCGAGTGGAGACTTCACCCTCAGACGGTTCAGCTGATCTGGAGTCTTTTCGGTCAGGCCCAGGTCGACCTGTTTGCCTCGATAGAGAACACTCACTGCCAGTTGTGGTACGGTCTGTCCGAGGCGCCCCTCGGCACAGATGCACTGGCACACAGCTGGCCTCAGGGCCTCCTCAAGTATGCGTTTCCACCAGTGAGCCTAATTGCACAGACCCTGTGCAAAGTCAGGGAGGACAGAGAACAGATCCTGCTGGTGGCCCCCTACTGGCCCAACAGGGTTTGGTTCTCAGAGCTGGTGCTCCTCTCCCCCGTTCCTCCCTGGCGCATTCCCCTGAGGAAGGACCTCCTTTCACAGGGGAAGGGCACGATATGGCACCCGCGCCCAGATCTCTGGAACCTCCACGTATGGTCCCTGGACGCGACCAGGAGGATTTCAGAGATCTCCCACTGGCAGTGGTAAACACTCTGTTGCAGTCGAGAGCTCCTTCCACGAGGCGGCTGTACGACCTCAGATGGCGCAAATTCACAAACTGGTGTTCCTCCCGGGGGGAGAACCCACGGAGATGTGGCATCCGAACGGTGCTTTCCTTCCTCCAAGGAGGACTGGATAGACACCTTTCTGCTTCAACACTTAAGGTCCAGGTAGCCGCTATTGCCGCTAACCACGACCTGGTGGAAGGTAGATCGGTTGGGAAGCACAATTTGGTTATACGATTCCTTAAAGGTGCACGCAGGCTGAACCCCGTCAGACCGCGCCTTGTCCCCTCTTGGGATCTGTCTGTGGTCCTCCGGGGCCTACAGTCAGATCCCTTTGAGCCGCTCCAGTCAGTCGAACTCAGTGCTCTCTCCCAAAAGACGGCTCTCCTGACTGCGCTCACATCGATCAAAAGAGTGGGAGACCTCCAAGCCCTCTCCGTCAGTGACTCGTGCCTCGAATTCGGGCCGGCTAACTCTCACGTTATCCTGAGACCCCGGCCCGGTTATGTGCCCAAAGTGCCCACCACTCCCTTCAGGGACCAGGTGGTCACTCTGCAAGCTATCCCTTCTCAGGAAGGCGACCCCAACCTCTCCTTGTTATGCCCAGTCCGTGCCCTGAGCATTTACTTGGAACGTACTGAAAGCTTCAGACGGTCGAGTCAGCTCTTTGTCTGTTTTGGAGGACAGCAGAAGGGGAAAGCTGTCTCCAAACAAAGAATTTCCCACTGGATTGTGGATGCGATTCGTTTGGCCTACCAGGCCACAGGGGTGCCCTGCCCGCTGGGGGTGCACGCCCACTCCACCAGGGGCGTCGCAGCGTCGGTTGCGCTGGCGAACGGGATCTCTTTAACAGACATTTGCAGAGCTGCAGGTTGGGCTACACCTAACACGTTTGCCAGGTTCTACAATCTGCGTGTAGAACCAGTCTCTTCGGGAGTCCTGAACGCAAGCCCAGTAACTCCTGAAGCTGACACGGTGTAGAAGCTTGCTGAAGCGTCGTTCCCCACGGGTGATGACGCTTCCCCAGTTCAGTAAGTTTCCTGGCGTGAACCCTGAACGACAATTTCCATCATGTTGCACCCGCAACGTAGCTATGTTCAGCGGAGGAACTAGCTATCAGAATCTAATATGAGGTTAGGTTGCCTCTTGTGAACTCTCATATTAGGTTGGTGCCCCACATGTAGTGGCTCCTAATGCGGCCCCATGTGTGTATCTCCACCTATACTCCCAGAGATGCGGTGTTTCCCTTAAGACAAAACTTGTCTCCGACCCTGAGCTCAGCAGTCTCTCCTCATGCGGAGCCTGCCTCAGGATCGTCCCCTTGTTGTGCTCCCCTAGTGCGAGCCCTCAAGTGTATTCTCCACACAAATACCTCCCTCCGGGCAGGGTGTGGTCTCCGTAGTGCCCATCCCCCCCCGGGGAGGACGGACACTGGCCCAATGTTCTCCAAGATGTTCAACCAAAGGTGAGGAAAGGCTGGCTGAAGCTCTTGGGCATTGGAAGGTCACGTAGAGGTGAGTGACATTTATCTAACACGCAAGACCTGTTAATATTTGCACTCCATGCACTCGTGACGCGGTCCGCTGGTTGTGGCGTTTTCAACTGGGACCCCTAGTCGTCACTTCGACACAACGTCGAACGTGAACGACAGACGGGGAACGTCTTGGTTACGTATGGTAACCCTCGTTCCCTGATGGAGGGAACGGAGACGTTGTGTCCCCCTTGCCACAACCTCGGACCGCCTCTGAGTGTAGCCGGGTGCTTCGGCTCCTCAGATCAGAACAATGAGTGTTGCCTAGCCCCCCCCTCTTATGCCCGGATCTCCGGGGCGGAGCGGGCTATGCAAATACTGCATACCAATTCTCATTGGCCTTTTCTCAAAGCTGTCAGAGGTATTCGGGCTCTCAAGAGCGACCCCTAGTCGTCACTTCGACACAACGTCTCCGTTCCCTCCATCAGGGAACGAGGGTTACCATACGTAACCAAGACGTTTTCACTTGCCTGCCTTTGTTTGGATGTACCTGCTGGATCTTTATCCTCATTGTTGTGCGTCACTATGACCCAATTGTGACAACAGACCAGAAGTGATCTTACTGCTGAAAGTTTTGTTTTTTGTTCCCTGTGTGTGTATTTTTGGATTTTTTCCTTTCAGCATCATCATGGACATTCCTGCTGTTCATTTGCTTTGCCTTGAGCAGATGGACTGTTCGCTAGAGGAATATACCCAGGACTTTTTTTTTAATATCTGGTGTTCCTTATGCACTACTTGGATGACATGCTCTGTGTTTTCTACTACACCAGCCTGAGCGAGCATGTGAAAGCACACCTGCCAGTGAACAGTCCCAAAGAAGATTTAGAAAGAATCTACAACACAGTAGTTTAATAATTAGTAAATAATTAAAGTATATAAATAATTAGGTAAATAATTAAAAATATATTTATATTATTATAAGCAGAAATCTATTGTTTACATTAGCTCATGTGTTTTTAGTATCTGATTTAGCTCATGCAGTAATCTGTGGTATTGATATTAATTGTATAAAAATGTTTATATATACAGTGCCTTGCAAAAGTATGCATACCCCTTCATTTTTTGACATTTTGTTATGTTGCTGCTGTTAAACTGCTTTAAATAACTTTTTTCTTCCACATCAATCTACACTCCACGCACCATAATGACAAAACATTTTGGGTCTTGATGTGATATGCACATCAGCATTCAGCAATTATCTGCCATTCTTCTCCTCACCTATTCACATCTCAAGCTATGTCAGCTTGGATGAGGTCTGGCAGACATTTTCAGGTTTCTCCAGAAAAGTTTGATTGGGTTTGGGTCTGGCTGGGCCACTCAAGGACATTCAGATAGAGTTGTATATAAGCCACTCTTGCTGTGTGCTTAGGGTCATTGTCCTGTTGGAAGGTGAACCTTCTGCCCAGTCTGAGGTTCTGAATTCTCTGGATTGGGTTTTCTCTGATGAATCCCTCAGTCCCTGCCACTGATAAAACAGTCCCACAGAATGAGACTGCTACCAGCACACTTAACTTTTGAGATGGTACTTTGCAGGTGATGAGCAGTGCCTGGTTTCCTTCAAACATGATGCTTGGAATTGAGGTTCATTAGACCACAGAATCGTGGTTCTCACAGTCTGAGAGTTCTTTATGTGCTTTCTTGCAAATTCCAAGTGTGTTTTCAAGTGTCTTCACCACCATAAAGACCAAATTGGTGGAGTGTTGCAGTGATGACTGTCCTTCTGGAAGTTTCTCCCATCTGCATATATGATCATGGAGATCAACTAGAGTGATCATCAACTTCTTTGTCACCAAACTAAAACAAGGCCATTCTCTAACAATTGCTCAGTTTGGCCAGGAGGCCAGCTCTAAGAAGAGTTCTAGTTGTTCCAAACATGCTTCTGTGAACCTTAAATGCAGCAGGATTTTTTTTCTGAACTCTTCCCGAGATGTGTGGCTTGATGCAATCCTATCTCTGAGCTCTACAGACAGCTCACTTGACCTCAGGGCTTGGTTTTTGCTCTCATATGCATTTTCAGCTGTTAGACCTTTTATTGAGAGGTGTGAGCCTTTCCAAATCATACCCATTTAAATTAATTGGCTACAATTACTTAGCGCCAAAACTCTGGAACAATCTACCTAATTCTGTTCAGGAGGCAGACACACTCAGTCAGTTTAAATCTAGACTAAAGACCCATCTCTTTAACCTGGCTTACACATAACAGATTTAAATATTTCTAATATTCAAATCTGTTAAAGGATTGTTTAGGCTGCATTAATTAGGTCAAACCGGAACCGGGAACACTTCCCATAACACCTGTTGCACTCGCTGCATCATAAGAAGAATGGAAATTATACTAATATTGTCTGTCTCCTGCTTATTCTGAGGTCAGATCCAGTATGAATCCTAAACAGTTGGCCACTGCAGTTCCCTGATCCAGTTTGTATCCAGATGGTGGGTCAGTACATATAGACCACCTCTGCAGGTCTGTATGGGAGTATAAACTACTTGTTTATTGGTCAGAGGAGAACTGACCCCCCGACTGAGCCTGGTTTCTCCCAAGGTTTTTTTTTCTCCATCTTTGTCTCAGATGGAGTTTTGGTTCCTTGCCACTGTCGCCTATGGCTTGCTCAGTTGGGGACAACTAAATTGGGGACAATTAATTTGGGACAGTCAATTTATTAATTTGGAACTATTGATTAATTTCCTCTAACTAAAATTGTTTACGGTTTCTTTTTGCATTATTGAAATATTACTTTCCTATTTGATACTGTAAAGTTGCTTTGACACAATTTGTATTGTAAAAAGCGCTATATAAATAAAGCTGACTTGACTTGGCTTGACAGGTTAACTCCATTCGAAGTGTAGTAACATCTACAAGTGACATGAATGCTCCTGAGACGAACTTCAAGTGTCCTAGTAAAGGGTATGAATACTTATGCAACGGAATCATTTACGTTTTTTATTTCGAATAAACTTGCAAAGTTTAATTTTGTTGGATTTTGCCGCATATATAAAGTGGGCGCCAAGTTGCGAATCATCAATGACAGTCGGACTAGCAGTTGACGATGCCAGCCCTACTCCCAACTCAAGCCAGAAACCACTCAGCTGCATGAAGTGTCTGCCAGAGCCGCACCACAGACAGAGGTTGAGAGCCAGCCATGATGTGGAAGCCTGCAGGAATGACTGAGTGTAACTGCCCTAGAGCCCGAGCCTCGTAAGTCTGACCCGGTGTGAGCCAGCAATACCATCCATCGTTGTAAAAGTCATAGTAGAGTAAGAGGTTATGGAAACACTATATCTACTGCATCTCCTGAGCCTCCTGAATCTGAGTCTCTGCTGATTCTGCCCAGCCTTTGTTCTCCTGAGCACCGCCCAGCCTCCCTTTCTTCCCTTCTCTCCAAACATCTGCCTGTCCAGCTATGTAGTCTGCACTGTCTCCCGTCAGCCCTCTGTTGCTCTTCTGCCTCCTCTCAGTGGCTTGTATCCACCTCCACCCTTCCATGAGCCAGCTCCTGCAGATCTCCTGGCTCCACCTCCGGCCTCTGATTGCCTGACTCCTCCGCCTTTGCTCCTCCCTCCCTCGGCTCCACTAGGGACCACTGGGCTTATGGATTGACCAGGCTCCGCCTTTCTCAGACGTCACCCTTTCTATGCCATGGACTTGCAAGCCGTCCGCTATGCTCCACCTCTCCTCCTCTACGGCTCTGTCTGGCTTTGTTCTTATTCCAGCTCAGCCCTCTGGTACCCCGCTACAGCCTCCAAAGCCTACAATGTCATTCCAGTCCATCGGTTCTCACCACACCACCACAGCTCCTCCCTCTAGCAATGCAACTGTGGGTCGCTGTCCTCGCTATGACCTAGTTCACCATCAGCTCCTGGCTTCTCCTTAGCTCATTCCACCATCTTCACCACCCGGGTGACATCAGTTTTCACCTCTTCTGGAATCCTGTCCTTCACTAAAACTTCCCTTCTTCCAACTGCCTGCACAAGAACACTCCTTTAGTGTTCCTTCCAGTGTTAGATATCATGACTCTATCTATGTTGTTTGGTTGGTTGCAGTTTCTGCTGTGTTGAGCTTAAAGGCATGCCTATGGTGAAATCTCATTGGTCCAAAAATCTGCTTCTTATAACTGTACACATCAAAGTATGTTTTCATTGTCTGAAATTGTCAACCACTCAGCAGTTTTGGTGTAGACAGACAAATTGGTTGATGATAACAAAAAATGGTCATGCCAGCATCAAGAAGGCCTTTA
The DNA here is from genome assembly GCA_033026305.1 of Cirrhinus molitorella. NCBI lineage: Eukaryota > Metazoa > Chordata > Actinopteri > Cypriniformes > Cyprinidae > Cirrhinus > Cirrhinus molitorella. The sequence continues at coordinate 30,680,153 of CM065134.1, read as the reverse complement.
ATGTAATTTCATACCCATTCATCTTAATAGCAGATTCTCGGCAGTCGTGAACAGAGAAGGCAAAGATCACATTTATGTTCTAGCCAAATTCATGTTCCAGTTTCACTTAATGTTGACCTATTTTCTAGCTAAAATGAATAAATAATAAAAACAAGAGAGACATGAGGAAAGACAGAGGAAACATGCCTAGCTGTCATATATGGGTGTGCGTCGTGCTGGAGTGCAGAATATCCAGCATCCGAATTTGGATGGAAAACAGAATTAGGCCAAATATGGCATGTTGTCACACTCTGGATCAGAATGAACACAGGCCATGCAGAACGCTGTCAGCAAATGTCCTGCTAAATGACAAGAATATGATTAGTAAGAACCCAGGCTCATTCCCAATCAAAGAATCACACATTAATGAATGGCACAGACTCCAGCAGAGACGAGCGCTTTAATGAGCTGACTGTCATCTGTGACGATTCACAAACCTGTGTGGTGCACAGTGCCAACTGTCAAGAGTCATGAGACGCCACATCCAGCACATCTGGCACAATGTCAGCCAACACCTGAAATCCTCAGTGCCATGAACTGATCATCATGTGTTCCACACAACACACTCACTACACATTATGTCAAAACTAAGTTTTGATTTAAATAAGGTCTGTCAGACTATGATCTGTCCTGAGGCAACCATTTTTAAAGAGTAGTTAGCAACATTATGAGTTATTGAGGTCAGTAAGTATTTTTAATGTTTTGAAAGAAGCCTCTTCTGTTTACCAAAACTCCATTTACTCGATACAGTAAAAACAGTAATATTTTAAAATATTATTACAATTCAAAATAGCTGTTTTCTATGTGAATCTACATTATGTTAAAATGTAATTGATGCTGTGATCAAAGCTGAATCTCCAGCATCATTAGTCTTCAGAAATAATTTCAATATGCTAATTTGCTGCTCAAGAAACATTTCTGAATAATACCAATGTTGAAAACAATTGTGCTGCCCAATATTTTTGAGGAAATCATGATATATTTTATTTTCAGGATTCACATTTAAATAGCAAGTTCTAGTTCTACTTCTCAGCAATATACTTACAATACTTAGTCATGGCCTAATGGTTAGAGAGTCATATTTGTAACCAGAAGGTTGTAAGTTCGAGTGATTTTTTATTTGAACTAATTATTATTGCCTTATTACTATTATATATGTATTTTAAGTAATTTTAAAAGCTATTGTTCACTTACATCTAATTTTATTACATATATATATATCAAAAAGCCTGTCTAATTGAGTTTTACAGTTTTATTTTCACCAAATGATTTCCCATTACTTTTCTAGGTTCTCAGCATCTCAAATTAATTGATTTTATTTTTTAAAAAAATATGTTCTTAAGTAATTTTTTTTTTATTATTATTATTTTTATTTTATTTATTTATTTTATTTTGTGGGACATAGTCGTTTAGATTAATCAATATAATAATAGTCATTAGTTGCAGCCCTAACATTGTTTATTTATTTTAGGGATGTAACGGTATGAAATTTTCTTATCACGATTATAGTGACAAAAATGATCACGGTTATCAGTATTATCACGGTATTGTTAAAATGTGCTGGAAATGTTTAAAAAGTACTTACACAAATTGTTTCACCAAGTTTTATATTTAAAATCAACAAACAACATATAAAATGACTTCTGTTTGCACAAACTCTAAAACAATAACATTACCAATAAGATTTTATATTATAACATGACTGACAACAGTTCTCTTCAACACTTATCTAATAACATGTTTGAAATGTTCAAATAAAGCTTTGAAAAAGTTTTATAAAATGGTAAACCACATTTTAGCCTTTAAATAAAGAAAATGGTTGTCAAATCAATAAATGGTTATATGTGTTTTATCAAAATAATTCTAGATGTAGCCTATTATGTGAATTGTTTAAATTTGTAGAATCCTTGTTTTTAGTCAAAAGGTCAAATGACAGCAATGCATGAAAATTTGGTCCGTTTTAGCTAGACAAACTACAAACAGGCTGAACATAATTGTAAGTCAATGTAAATCCACTCTCTGCCACTAGGCGGCACTTGTGGAACAGCAAAGTTACAACTGTTTCTGTAAACTCCGTGGACAAAGCATTGCGATTAAGAACACAACTTGATTAGGCATTACATGGAATGAAGATCAAAACACAATGCCATCGAATCTTTTCTGAAGACAGTCAGAACCATTAAAGGTATATTCATATAATTCATTCACTTCTATATTCATTTGTATATTCCCTCAGCACCCTTTTAAAACCTCCAATCTTTCCGTCATGATTTCATTCAAAACGAAACTACTCTGCGTGCTCTGCGCACATGAGACTGTTATTTAAACTCTGCTTTACACTGGACAGAATATATTTATCATAAGTTGTTCAAATCGTGGTAATCAAACACGGTTTTAATGATAATTTAAAGATGAAACGGTAATACTAACCGTGGAGAATTTTATCATGATTTATCGTCAAACCGGTTATCGTTACATCCCTAATTTATTTGTTTATTTATTTATATTTTATTTATGTAACTTACCCACATTCAAGTGTTTATAAAAAAAAAAAGTTTACTACAGTTATACTTAAAGTATACTTAAAAGTATACTTTTCTATAGTCCTAAGGAGTACTGAAATAGTACACTTAAAAGTATACTACTAGTACACGGATATTTGTATGCTTACTACATAAACTATACTTAAAAATATACTTGAACTTTACTTTAGTGTACTTAATTAAATAAACTTGAAACAAGCTTCTTTTTGGTAAGGGGATCCAAATGTATTTTTTCTTAAACTGGATATGCTACATCAACTTCCCAAAGCTTCATTAGAGATTTTGTTTACAATATGTCTTATTGATTCAGTTTGTTCAGCTGTAGGATGTGTGATCAAACTATGTTCCGCAAAACAAACAGTGCTGGAGCTTTAAGAAAAGCAGCTCATTAATGGAAACTCTATAGTATTTTACAAACAAATGGCCTACTGTCACACTATTGAACAGTCTAGGTAGGTCATTAATGCAGATAAATTGATATTAAGACCCAGAGTGAGTCAGCAGAAGGTTGCTGGTTCAATCCACGTAAGCACTGTCTATCCAGTGCATATCACATACATAACATTACATTTGGATGGACAGAAATTGTCATCACAGAGTCTAGAGACATTTCTGCATGGTTTGAGCAGACTGACACAACACGATTTGAACGAGGCACCTGTGACAGCGACGGCTCGTCGTGCCTGATTTCAGCGTGAAGGGTGACGTGTTTATTCGGTGATCTGAGCCGTGCCGTGATGTCGGATCATAAACCGTCAGAGGAAACATATCACACAACGTGACGTTGTCTGAATGAATCGTGTGTTAGGAAGGGCAGAGTGCACTGGAAGGTGAATAAAGAGGAGCACATGTCTATCCTGGTTCAACACTGAACATGTGTTTGGTTTCTCTGACAGCATCAGTGTGTGACAATGTCTGACAGATGGATTATGGGACGAATAAGTATCAAATTCAACCTGCGTGAATCAATGTCTTTCCACCGCAGTCCTTTCCCTCAGGAAGTTGATGGTCCTAATTATCGTCATTCTGCGAATGTGTAAATGACTTAACATAAATCAATTATCTAGACCAGGGATATGCAAAGTCACACATTTTCACAAATTTGGTCTCTCTCCACTGTAGTTTCTCTCACCAGTGCTGTGGTCTTGGGGAATCACATACATTACAGCCCTGAGAGACCAGTGTTGCTGAGTCTTGCAAAAAAAAAAAAAGAAAAAGACAAAACAGGGTCAAGGCATGCCTCATACATATGCTTGAATATCTAGTATAGACAAAGCCACAGTTCTCAGTGACAACATCTTTGGATTTGAGGGCTCATGTTGATGTCACGAGGTTAACATATTTCAGCGCTAATGGCTGGGAAGTTCTTCTAAACACATTGGTACCATCTGTTTGGTGGGTTAGGAACCAAAATTAAACCATGAGAACTGGAACAAGCCCTGCGCTCTCCGCCTTACAGAACGAAAACTCAGCCCTTGACAGAACTAGGCTGAGTCTAAAGAAGCTCTCCAGACCAGTGATTTGTTATAGGTCTTACAACATACTGTAAGCCATATTATCCAACAAAACCAATGAAATATCAACCAGTCTGACAACGAAGTCCTCCACAGTAAGCAAAACCTTTGCTTTACTCTCTTAAATAATTTAAATAGTGCCAATTAGCACAAGTTTATGACATTTACTATGTAAGGCAAGGTAATTCAAAGTGCTTTACATAAAAGGAAATAATAAAATCATAAAAACATAAGATGAGTTAAAATAATCATTAAAAAGTAAAAATCACAACAATAAAAACATTTAAAATGCTTTAAAAAAAGATTTAAAATGAATTAAAACAGGAATAAGAATGATTATACATAAAATACAGTGCAATCAGTTGGACGTAGCACAGTGCTCATTCAGTAAATGCACAACTGAACAGATGAGTTTTTAGTCTGGATTTAAATGTGGCTAATGTTTTAGCACAACTGATCTCTTCTGGAAGCCGATTCTAACCGTGTGTGGCATAAAAGCTAAAGGCGGATTCCCCTTGTTTTGTGTGAAACCTCGGAATTTCTAACTGACTTGAAACTAGTGATCTGAGTGGTCTGTTAGGTTTGTATTCAGTGAGCATATCTGCAATGTATTTAGGTCCTAGGCCATTGAGTGATTTATAAACGAATAAAAGTACTGTAAAATCAATCCTGAATGTAACTGGAAGCCAGTGTAAGGGCCTGAGGACTGGTGTGATGTGCTCTGATTTTCTGGTTCTAGTCAGAATCCTGGCAGCAGCATTCTGGATGAGCTGCAGCTGTCTAATGGTCTTCTTGGGAAGACCAGTGAGGAGATTGCACCATTGCAATAGTCCACCCTGCTGGTGATAAAGGCATGAACAAGTTTCTCTAAGTCTTGACTGGAAACAAAACATCTATTATTTTGAGATGATAGTATGCTGATTTAGTTACTGCTTTGACATGACTACTGAAACTAAGGTCTGACTCCAGAATCACCCCAAGATTTTTGACTTGATTTTTAGTTATTTGACCACTAGCGTCAATGTACGCATTCACCTTAAGAACTTCATCTTTGTTTCCAAAGGCAATGACTTCAGTTTTCTCCTTATTTAACTGAAGAAAGTTCTGGCACGTCCAACTGTTCATTTCATCAATGCATTGGCAGAGGGAGTCAATGGGGCTGTAGTCATTCGGCGATAAGGCTAGGTAAATCTGGGTATCACCTGCATAGCTGTGATATGCAATTTGGTTCTTTCTCATTATTTGACTTAGAGGGAGCACATACAGGCATATACAGGCTAAACAATTTTATCATGTACATGATAAAATTGAGGACAGCTACTAATTAAATACATAAATCACTTCAAATCCAGACTGCAGAATATCAATGCAATATTTATCTGTAATGATTGTTCAAGGAAGTACGTACTATATGAAAAAAACTATATAAGCTGGTATAAATCACACTTTTGAAAAGCCACAGAAAAGGTGTCAGGTTGTCAGAGCGTATGTGCAGCCTCCACACTTCTTTTGAACGCGAACTCCAGAACGACACCGTTTGAAGAGTTGAAGTTCAGTTCATGAACTCTGACGACTCAAAGGAGGGAAAGTGTCTGAGAGAATCAATTCAAACAAGCCACAGAGACATCTCAGATTTTCAGAGATTTTCGTTTTCCGCAGAGCTCACAGAAAGATTTTGAGCCTAAAGACTAATGAGGAAGTGTCACATTACACACACTCTCACGAATCTGATGCACACATATAACACACCATCTACACCAGGGATGTTTATAAAGTTAGTAAGTTTATAAAGACATTAATTAGCATGCTCAGGTGTGTTTGATAAGGGTTAGAGCTAAACTCAGCAGGAAAGTGGATCTCGCGAGCCAGATTTGAGAATCCCTGATCTACACTGTGGAGTTCCTCACTCAGGAAGACTAATCTTTGGCCTCTAAAGGACACTTCTGTTGTCCTCCGTTTGAGGAACAAACCTCCTCCAAAACTTCCGAAGAGCCAACTTGGTGGTTCCCTCAGCACAGTTCAGAGAAACAAACAGTATTAACACAACCCTTTTGTCCCCTGACCAGGACGTCCAGCTTTGAGGGGGATGAGTCCGGACTCATCTCAGACTTGGTCGCTGGACTCGACCGAGTCCAACTATATACAACGTTATGCTTTTTTTTTTTTTTGTTCTTCACAGCAGTATTATACAGTTTGGCTTTAAAAACCACAAAGAATTTGTCGACGGTGCACTGAAGAGGAGGAAACACAAGGCCACCTGCAAATTTTGCAACAAAGTGTTGTCATCGGGGCAAGGAAAAAAGTAAACACAGTTATTCCAGAGTGTGGATTTGTGGAGTAGACGGCTTAGGCATTCAGCAAAACGGGCTTAACTGTCTGTGTATGGTTTATACATAAGTCATTAAGGCAGTCTCGTTTGAGAAAATTAACCTTTAGATTTCAAACTTAGAAATAAATTATAGTATTTTACACCTCACAATGAATAGCAGTCTACTTGATTGCGATTACAAATGCAACCTCCGAAGGATGCAGCAGCAGCCTCCGAAATTAAAGGCAGATTCAGATTTATAAAAATCTACATGAGTTGGTTTATAATTTGCAAACAATACAAATATTGCAAACGTATACATTAGCTGATCAACTTAGTGTAAGGCTCGACGCTTTCCATGGTCAGGTTACGATCGTTCCTGTTGATGTTGTCTGTCTGGCAACCTACACATTCAATATTTTGAATTTGAAAAAATAAATAAATAAATAAAAAAATAATATATATATATATAGAATATATTTTGAATTTGGACTGCAATACCTAGATGAACCACTGGGTGTTAATCCTACATACAGCACCTTTAACTATTAAAATAGTGTAGAAAATTAACATGGAAAAAAAAATATATAATCCAGAAAATTTTAAATGGAAAAAATGGAATTTGGAAAAAAGTAAAATGGCATTTGAGAAAAACTGAAAAGGATTTCATAAGCCCCTACATATGGTTACTAAAACGGTTTCTACATATGGAAGGCATTTTCTGCCAATTTTAAATAAATAAATTTAATTCTAAAAATGAAAATGAAAACCAGATTAACAATTTCATTATAAAATTATGCAAAATATGTGCCAAAATTGAAAATTAAATGAAATAATTTCATTTTCATTTTCATTTTCACTGTGACAATGCATTTTCCCTGACAAACTGAAAAATAAAATGCAGTTGGTGATTTGACATATCATTTTCACTGCAATCTCGAGGCAAAGCTGCCAATCTTAAATTGAAAAGGCAAACGTGAAAAAGAAAATACAAATCCAGGCTTTAAAAAGCATTTTATTAATGCTCACGCAATAATAGTGACACAATTCAAATTAAAATGTAAAGTTTATTCTTTCGTTTTATTATCTCTTTTATTTCAGTGTTCATTTTCGTTTTCAATTTCAAAGTCAACTTGTATGCAAATGCTATGTTGATCAGGGGGCGGGGCTTATTGTTTGAGATAGGTACAGAGGCCAGTTCCCACAACAGTTAAGTAAAAAATATAAGATTCTGTAAGTTATAATAATGAGCAAGGCTCTCATATTAATGACTTAATACATACCTTAATACATACCTGTCAACCTGTCAATTTTTTCCATTCTATCCCGCTATCATCCCGTTTAAATATTTTCCTGTATTTCTCCCGTATTTTTAATCTTTCTATAAAAAATCCCACTGAGCGTATTTTTTGTTTCCTACATTCACCTCTGGTAAAACTCCTGTAATTTGTATGGCCCAAACCTCACAATATGAGTAATCATTTCAACATATTTCAAGGTCGAATATAATTTAATTGATTAAATATCAGCGCTGCAAGTTTGAAAGTCAGGCGCTCTCCTTTGTTTTCTTCGCTTACTGATGAACCGGCTATATTCATGGCGAAAGCGCCACCTGCTGGCAGAGAATTACATTTTCTCACAGGTTCTCACTGATACAAGAGAAGTCATTATTATGAGCTATTATGTCATTAATATGAGAGTCTTTCTCGTTATTATGTCTGGCATAATCTCATATTTTTTACTTAACTGTTGTGGGAACGGGCCTCTGTACGTCTCTCGAACAATAAACCCCGCCCCCTGGTCAACATTTGCATACAAGTTGACTTTGAAAATGAAAACGAAAATGAACACTGTGAAGTAAAAGAGACAATAAAATGAAAAATAAACTTTACATTTTAATTTGAGTCACTATTATTGCGTGAGCATTAATGAAACGCTTCTTAAAACTTGGACTTGAATTTTCATTTTCACGTTTGCCTTTTTAATTTAAGATTGGCAGCTTTGCCTCGAGATTGCAGTGAAAATGATATGTCAACTCACCAACTGCATTTTATTTTTCAGTTTGTCAGGGAAAATGCATTGTCACAGTGAAAATGAAAATGAAAATCAAATTATTTCATTTAATTTTCAATTTTGGCACATATTTTGCGTATATCTTTTTAGAATGAAATTGTTAATCTGGTTTTCATTTTCATTTTTAGAATTAAATTTATTTATTTAAAATTGGCAGAAAATGCCTTCCATATCTACATTCCAACATTCTTTAAAATAACTTATTTTGTGTTCCTCAGAAGAAAAAAAAAATATTATTTTTATAAAATATTCCTCAGCATGGGTCTTCTGCGATTCAGATTGAGATTTGTGTAGATTTTAAGATTTGTTTGTCATCTGGATGTGGGTGTTACAGATGATTATGTGCCTCTGGATCCCATCATAAAACCTACTGAAAATGTGAAATTGATGTTAGCAAAATTGCTATACTTAAAGTAAATAAAATTGCTTAATTTGATCCTATGGTGTTGTTACTCTGCACAAGTTTTTTTAAACATTACTAATAATAATGCAAAATGATTATCTTTCCTGTTTTGACTGTTTCATTTGGACTCCGACTTGAGTTGGACTTCATTTGGACTCGGCAAAGGTGGACTTGACTACAACCCTGGTTGCCGATGCTCTGTCCATCGAAGTGTCAGACAGCAAGGCCTGATCTCATGTGGAAGGTTTGACCCTTGAATTAGAAAAGTTTTTCTGTTACTGAGATTGATTTGTCAGAGGTTCTTGAGAACTCAATCTCGAGTGGCCCATCTCTGAGGTGCCTTTGCAATCTCCTTTGGATGAACACTGCTTGTTCTTGGTGCTCGTTAAGCCTTGGAAATCTCCGGATTCAGCAAGGATCCAGGTTCCCAGAGCAATGGATCTGGAGAACAGAGAATGGATGTGCTGCACCCAAAATCCCAAAGGTGGAGATTTTGCAAGGTTGCTCTCATTCTAGGACGAGTTGTTGCATTTGCACTGCCCAGTTTGGGCAGACATCTATGTGGATGGAACACTCAACTGCTGCAGATGATTTATTCATCTGTTTCAGAGAATGCATGATTCAAAGCAGAAAATATGTCACTGGGTAGCTCAGGCTGGTTGGCTTGCAAAGTCGAGTGGGTTAATTTGTCCCATAGGGATCAAGACTCATTATACAAGAAGCACAGACAGAGCTTGCACATGTTGAAATGACTGGTTTTATTATTTTTCGACCCACCCAGGGAGTCCAACTGTTATTCGTCTATTAAAAATCACACAGTACAGACTACAGCAGTTACACAGATATGGTCACCGATGCGTGACTCTTACTGATCTTGCCTGGTTCTCCCTAATCATGTTCATGTGAGTGTACTGCGTTCTGCTTGTCTTAACACTGCTGCTGCTGCTGCCATGTGGGAAACACACTCTCGGACACGCCACTATAGTCACACACACTTTCTTAGAAAAAAACAAGCCGATCTCTCTCGTGTCTGTCACGCTTCAGGCAGTAATTCACACTGTGTTTATTCAGTGGACTCGTGCTTTAGCAGCAGCTGTATTAGCAGCCTCATCTTCAAAGTCAAACATTCATTTACTGTGGATTACCATCATCTGCTGGAGGAAACACCAGTTAAAGCTCCAGTAATTGCCAATTCATGTAAAGCACTTATCACTTGCTAAAACATCAGAAACTATACGATCTTGTCATCTATTAATCTGTACAACTTCTTGTAACTCTAAAATCAACACATATTAACACTGTGATGAGTGGACTCAACAGTCTGCAGGCATATACTGCAGGCACATCTTCTAAGGCTTCATGGCACATCTTCACTGGCCATGATCATAAATGTACAGTGGGTACGGAAAGTATTCAGACCCCCTTAAATTTTTCACTCTTTGTTATATTGCAGCCGTTTGCTAAAATCATTTAAGTTCATTTTTTCCTCATTAATGTACACACAGCACCCCATATTGACAGAAAAACACAGAATTGTTGCAGTTTTTGCAGATTTATTAAAAAAGAAAAACTGAAATATCACATGGTCCTAAATATTCAGACCCTTTGCTCAGTATTTAGTAGAAGCACCCTTTTGATCTAATACAGCCATGAGTCTTTTTAGGAATGATGCAACAAGTTTTTCACACCTGGATTTGGGGATCCTCTGCCATTCCTTCTTGCAGATCCTCTCCAGTTCTGTCAGGTTGGATGGCAAACGTTGGTGAACAGCCATTTTCAGGTCTCTCCAGAGATGCTCAATTGGGTTTAAGTCAGGGCTCTGGCTGGGCCATTCAAGAACAGTCACAGAGTTGTTGTGAAGCCACTCCTTTGTTATTTTAGCTGTGTGCTTAGGGTCATTGTCTTGTTGGAAGGTTAACCTTTGGCCCAGTCTGAGGTCCTGTGCACTCTGGAGAAGGTTTTCGTCCAGGATATCCCTGTCTCTGCAGCTGAAAAACACCCCCACAGCATAATGCTACCACCACCATGCTTCACTGTTGGGACTGTATTGGACAGGTGATGAGCAGTGCCTGGTTTTCTCCACACATACCGCTTAGAATTAAGGCCAAAAAGTTCTATCTTGGTCTCATCAGAGCAGAGAATCTTATTTCTCACCATCTTGGAGTCCTTCAGGTGTTTTTTAGCAAACTCCATGCAGGCTTTCATGTGTCTTGCACTGAGGAGAGGCTTCCGTTGGGCCACTCTGCCATAAAGCCCCGACTGGTGGAGGGCTGCAGTGATGGTTGACTTTCTACAACTTTCTCCCATCTCCCAACTGCATCTCTGGAGCTTAGCCACAGTGATCTTTGGGTTCTTCTTTACCTCTCTCACCAAGGCTCTTCTCCCCCGACAGCTCAGTTTGGCCGGACAGCCAGCTCTAGGAAGGGTTCTGGTCGTCCCAAACATCTTCCATTTAAGGATTATGGAGGCCACTGTGCTCTTAGGAACCTTAAGTGCAGCAGAAATTTTTTTGTAACCTTGGCCAGATCTGTGCCTTGCCATAATTCTGTCTCTGAGCTCTTCAGGCAGTTCCTTTGACCTCATGATTCTCATTTGCTCTGACATGCACTGTGAGCTGTAAGGTCTTATATAGACAGGTGTCTGGCTTTCCTAATCAAGTCCAATCAGTATAATCAAACAGCTGGACTCAAATGAAGGTGTAGAACCATCTCAAGGATGATCAGAAGAAATGGACAGCACCTGAGTTAAATATGTGAGTGTCACAGCAAATGGTCTGAATACTTAGGACCATGTGATATTTCAGTTTTTCTTTTTTAATAAATCTGCAAAAATGCCAACAATTCTGTGTTTTTCTGTCCATGAGGGGTGCTGTGTGTACATTAATGAGGAAAAAAAATGAACTTAAATGATTTTAGTAAATGGCTGCAATATAACAAAGAGTGAAAAATTAAAAGGGGTCTGAATACTTTCCAAACCCACTGCTTTCCAGATGATACGCAACTCCACCTATCATTCAAGCCTGACAATCCCACTGTCTCAGCTATATCTCTGCCTTGCTTTCAGACAGTTTGAATGAAGAGCATCATCTCTAGCTCAACTTTATGAAGACTGAGCTCCTTGTAATCCCTGCAAACCTGTCAGTTAACCACAACATCACTGTTAATCTAGTGTCTACAACATTAACATCAACCAGGACAGCAAAGAACGTGAGGGTTGTGTTTGACAACCAGCTGAGCCTTCCTCCCACATCTCAACATTTGTGCTTTACAGCATGAGAAAAATCAGACCTTCCTGTCAGAAGCCCCTTGCCCAAGCTCTTGTCATCTCAAGACTGGACCACTGCAATGCTCTACTGGCAGGCCTTCCAGTCAGAGTAACTAAACCTCTGCAGATGATCCAGAACACAGTAACACTTCTGTTCTTCATTCAGCCAAAGAAAACCCACATCACCCTCCTCCTGATATCACTCCACCGGTTCCCAAGGCACTTCCCAAATCCTCCTCTCTGGTGGAACGAGCTGCCAAAGACAGACCTATTCACAAGCACTTTACCACTCCAAAACCTTAAATCAAGGCCCACACACAATCTTTCTCTAATTTCTAGCTTGTTTCCAAATCAAGAGTTATAAAAAACTGGCATGAATACTTGAGGCTTTGTGATAATTTCCTCTGTTGTTTTAGATAAAGAAAAAAATCATCTGCTAAAAATATAATGTACATGAGTAAATAACTCAGCAGCATCTTGACATTCTGTTCAATCTCAGTTTCAGTGGGCTACATGAGAGTAAACATAATAAAATGTAAGTGTAAATCTTGTTAGCAGAATCTTTCATCAGCATTTGCTTAGACACTCTCTTTGAATAAGAGAGTTTTCTGATCTGCTCAGTCTGATCGTCTGGGTTCATTTTCCTACGTGCTTTCTGCAGGATTTGGAAACTTCTTGAGTATTAGAGCAACACAGCATGAAGGAAAATCCACTTCACCAACTTAGAGTTACAGGCCAAAGGCTCTGTATGTAAAATTCATCATTCACACACAGGCACACACTCACTCACTCACACACATATTAGTTTTTGTATCACAGTGGGATCCCTGCTTTGACTTCTATGGTTTATAATATTAAGCTAATGATATTTTCTGTAGCCTGACTCTAAACCTAATCCTCACATACAACTTTTTAGGGGTCAAAGCACCAATAGTATATCTACTGTTTTGTCAGTTATTCTTTTTCTGCTCTAAATGTATCTGGATGCCAGAAACTGTAAGTCATGGAGATCTCAAAGTTGGTGGGATGGTTCCAAAAACTAGCATTTTAGGTCAAAACTCTGGAACCTTTTTTTCGAAAACCTTTAAGAGCACTGGTCCAAGCTCTGTACCTAGCATGTAGAGAATGTCATGACAAAAATCATTTTGATACATCAAAGCAACATGAAAATCTTAGAAAAGTAAATGGGCAGAAATTACCCAGTTTTACAAGATGACCAATATCTGCTGAACGCAATCTCCAAACTTAAAACATAAAACACAGGCCCGGTTTCACAGCCAGGAATAGGCAATAGTTCAGCTAGGACATTTAAGTATTTTTTTTTTTTTATAAATGTCTTAGAAAAAAAAAACATTACTGGTGTGCATCTACACCAAAACAAAGGCACTGATATATTTTAAGATCAAGTTTCTGTCAAGTTGAAACATGAATACATTTTAGTCTTAAGCCTTGTCTGTGAAACCGAGGGATAGACAACAGGATATTCTGAGGATACACAGCAAGGTCTAAGTAAAAACTGAAACACTGCAGCTGTAACATCAAGTTCAACTTCCTATGTATTAATTAATCAATTAATTAATTTACTTCACCACCAACCCACCTAGCTAAACAAAAGTCTGTATTTCATTTGGAGAGACTGTTGTGCTTGACAACAGACAGAGCTGAACACACACACACACACACACACACACAGCTGTGTTAATAATTTAATGACAGCAGGAAGAACACGAGTAGATATAGAAATGAACTCAGTGCCCTGCTCTCGCTCTATTCTTGTGTTAAGACAGCTTCAAATAGCCAAATATGGCTTCTTCTTTTGTTTTGTTCAATCTTGGGGTGGAATGTGATCTGGATATGTTTTGGTAAGACACACACATCAGCATCTTGACAGCATTGTTCTAACAGATGTTCAGAAGAGATTTCCAGCAATATTGTATACTATCTGAACTGAACTGAGTTGGATGATGACATCACTGAATTCAGTGATGAACTGCCTTTAACTAAAAATTGTTTACTTTTGCATTATTGACACACTACTTTTCTATACTGTAAAGCTTCATTGACACAATCTGTATTGTGAAATGCACAATATAAATAAAGGTGACTTGACTGGATTGTGTTGTAAGTTTTTTTTTTTTTGGTTGGCCCATGACTAGAGTCATTTGTACGTTTCTCTCTGTTGTTTGTTTTATTGTGTGCATCTGCTGGTTTCTACTTGCTGGACAGACTACAACTCTTCCTTCCCACCTAATGCTATTTTGACATATCCCAATATAGCCAGAGGAGAACTGGTCTCTCGACTGAGCACAATTTTTTATTTTTTTCCATTTCTTTCACCTGATAGAGTTTGGGTTCCTTGCCACGGTCACCTTTTGGCTTGCTTAGTTGGGATTTCAATTACATCATTGATTAGATGGCATTGAAACTACTGGATGAGCAGAAAACTAAAACTGAATTGAGCAGAATAATGACATTGTTTTCTGTAGAGCTGCTTTCCAGCTGAATCAAGTTTATAATTGACTAATTTTGCACTGTTATTAAACTAAATGAAATCTACACTGAACTGACTAGAGATGAATATCGACACTACTGTCTTCAGTTGAGCTGCTTATCACAGAATTGAACTTGATTTAAAATGTATGCACTTTACACCATTGCTGCACTGAGCTAAATCAACAATGAACTGACTGATTTGGATTTGTCTTATATTTGATGAAGCTGGCATCACTGATTCTGTTACTTTCCAGTTCGATTCAGAGAAGCTCTGTTGTAAAAAGTTCTATATGGAAATAAAAGGAACTTGATTTGGTATTCCATAAAGCAATGGACTTTCTGTTACCGTGAACTCTCAGTTGATTAACCCAAACCTTGCTTACAGTTATCGGTTCCAAAACCACACTCTGGACTTTGTCAAGTCAACTCAAGTGTTTGAAACTGATGGTGAACCCATAGTGCCATCCATGGAAATGTATGCTAAGAAGAAGTGTGAATTGAAAAACCCTGTTTGTTTGGCTAGTTCTGACTGTATGGTTGCTACTTCACAAACTCCTCTTTTGTATATTTCCAGACCCCACATACATCATCCTGGTATTTAAAATAGTCAATCTCAACCAACCAACCAACCAAAAATCTCCATCCTGGACCCACCCTAATGTTCTCTATCCTTTTTAAGAAATGGTAGGTATCTTTCAAATTGTGCCTTGTTCATAGTGAGTTCAGATGGAACCCAGCTAGCAATGCTTAAGGTTCTGGGAATGCTTTCAACGAGAAGTTTTATTTTAGTTCCCAGAATGTTCTGCTAAAGGGTAGGATAAAAATGTTTATTGATAACATTGTTAGAACATTATCCTCTAACACTCTAATAAAGCTTCCCATCACACTAGATGTTTGGTTAATATTTAGTTTGAAAGTGAAAACCCAACCTTTGTTGAATGTCAAGCTCCAGCATCATCAAATATCTCCAAAAACTGCATTACCAGCTTAATTTATTATAAACCAGATTGATTTTATTTCTGGCATACATTTAAACAAGATTTTATTGAGATTGACAGAGGTTTAAATGTTGATGTCTGTTTGAAAGTAAGTGTTTGGTTTGATCTCACCATTATGGTGAGAAGCGTTTGCTTTAGTTGGGCAAATTGGGCAAAGAGTAGAAAGTCTATAAACTCTCACTTCTGTAGTTTGACATTAGGCCTACTGGTCTTCTTAGGAGCACATCTAGAAATAGCCTATGGTCCTTATCTCTTAGACCTAGGTGTATTGAGCTGTATTATATAATGCAGTAGCTCTGTGAGGAAACATTGTTTACTCAATCCCTCAATCTTTCAATTGATAATCACCATAGATTTCTAAATGGGTCTTTCCAACTGCCTGTAGAACGTCTCCTGCTGAGTCACCTCCCTCATGTATTGTTCCCTATCTATGATTGTTAGCACATTCCTGTTATCTGCTGGTTTAATTAAAATAGAATAGTCTTCCCTTAACCTCTTGAGCACCTCCCATTGGTCCTCTGACTGATTACAGTTCTCCTCCCTCTTAGAAAATCCCTTAGCCAGGAATTAACAAGAACTTTGAGATGTGGACCAGGGGAAAGTAAGTGATGAAAATATTGAAAGAAGAGAACAAGAATAAAGAAGGTTGTATAATAAATTTATGAGATTATTATGGGATAAATTATGGGGTAATTATAAAAGTGTTGGAAGGGAGTAGTCTAGAAGCAATAGCAGCCTGGTGATTAAGGTAAGAGCTTCTGGGCTGAAAGTCTGGTGGGGTTTGAGGCCAGAAGTTTGGAGTTTTACAAAGTTGGGAGCAGCTGAACAGTGCGAGATTTCCCAATTTTGCAGATGTGCTCTCTTCTGCTAACTCCCACAGAACAAACTACATCTGCTGCACCAGACACCACTGCTCCTTTGTCCAGTAGGCAGGACCAAGAGAGTTGGTTCTCCAGATGGTGGAATTATCAACAGTTG
Source organism: Cirrhinus molitorella (assembly GCA_033026305.1). Classification (NCBI taxonomy): domain Eukaryota; kingdom Metazoa; phylum Chordata; class Actinopteri; order Cypriniformes; family Cyprinidae; genus Cirrhinus; species Cirrhinus molitorella. Next base: position 30,663,540 of record CM065134.1, on the reverse strand, counting down.
GTGCTGTATATGTACACATAGCCATCTTGTTCAAAAGAACAAACAGAATCACTGAAGACGACAATTACATTTTTAGGTTACCATGACAGTGGTCAGTGTTTGCTTTAGTTGGGCTCTGGACACTTGACTTTTTAAACTGTAAATTTTGTTTGGCTCTTGTAACTCAGTTATATCAGCTAGACAATCCAAGAGATAAGATGATCAGGTGATGTTGATTATGTTTTATCATCTGAACTGAATTTCTAAGTTACCTTTTTGATTCTAGCCCTTCTGTGAATGGGAATTGTCAGCATATGAATAAATATAAAAATTTATACATTAAATATATTTATTAATATAAATAAATACATACATTTTGTTTAGGCACACACAGACATCAAGAACCAGCGTATGAATCTCAACAATGGTGACAAATAGCAGAAAAATTCAGAAAGACAGATCAACTCCGAACATCGCAAAACAAATAGAAAGACAATTCAGCTCATAATTTATTCATGTGGCAATGCATGATGGGAACCATGGATGAGTTTTGATTGGCTACAACATGCTGATTTGATGATCACCGTTGTTGAGATTCATACACTGGTTCTTGATGTCTGTGTGTGCCTAAACAATATTTACTCATATTTATTTGTTTATATTTATTTATTTATATATATATTTTTTAATTATTTATTTTTGAGCGCATGTTCACAACAGAAACATACATGTATTGTGTTGAATAAACATGATTCATTTTTGTAATTTCAAAGACCTGTTATGACCATTTTGTTCAGTGTAAGGGGGTGGAACTAAGACGTGAGGAAAAGTAGCAAGGAAAGGAAACGAGGATGCACAAATAAAAAATGAGAAGCACCTTGTGTTTTATCATAAATCTAAGTTACCAGTTGATAGTTTGCTTAGCAGTAGTAAAGAAGAGTAAGAAGATTGTATCCCTTCAGATTGGGTTTTTCAACATCTAGAGTGCTTGACCTGAAGACATTTGGAGACTGTGGCTATTAATTGTAGGATATATGGCCTAATACAGTATCCATTCTAACACCTGCCAAATTGTATGGCAACCACAAAATTATTTTTTCAATATTCTATTCTTTCAATAAGTTGTATATGATTGTTACCTGGAATGTTGAAATGGGAGCACTGTATGAGATCAAACCACAGAGAGAAGATGCATCATTTAGAGCTCAAGCTTGTTGCTCCTGGAAGAATGTTGTCAACCAATGGAGCATTTTCACCAGAACTTTCAGTCCTCTAGTTTATCTCTACTCCTCCCCTCGGTTTCTTCTGCTTTGTTTTTGTTTTCCCCTTGTGTGGACTACCCCCCATTCTGGTTCTGACCTTTGGTATGGTACCTGGCTTTTGTTCTTGGATATCCATATGCTGACCTTATCCATGCTCCTGGATTTCACCTTTGATCTGCTCTCAGCCTTACGACTGCTCACTGTCTCTGCCTCTGCTTCTGCTCACTCATTGTACTGCCTGCTCTCCTGATTGATCTCTTGGTTACAAACTCTGCTTGTCCTTGGAATTTTCTGTTGTCCTTGCCCCACTGGTTTTCATGGTTTGGGATTCAGCAGCCTGACAAGAACCTTCTGGTCTCAAGTCTGAGCAGAGCCTGGACATCCCAAAATTTGGAAATCATCCACAAGCCATACTTCATACAATAATGAATGTAAGCAGTTTCTAGCTCTTGGTCTTCAGTCTTTGGTTCTAGTCCGAAATATTATTCCCCAACAAGGAGTATAAATACAGTATAAGACTATACATGATCAAGAGTCAAATTTAGTTACTAATGTAGAAATTCTTCTAGATTCTGCTAGTTTATCCATTTAAACTGTTTTTTGAAATGTCTTCAGTTTCTAGGCCACCCCTAAACCATTCTACTCATATAACTACAGGTCATCAATCAAATCTGCTTCATCTTTCCCAATCCATTATCCAGAATGTATCTCATAGCAGAAGTTTTCTCTTAAACAATATTCTGGGTTTATATGCAGGAGCACAGTTTGTCTTATGTTTTTTGTTTTTGTTTTTCCTTAATTTTTAATGATAATGAGTCAACAGCAAGTAAACATTCTTTCAGGTTAATGAATGCTGATTAAAACTGCTAAAAGTATTTCTTGCTATCTCTATATGTTGACTATACAGATATGGACAGAAGCAGCTTAGTTGACTTGTTGATGTTCACCATAATTATGTGTCAATGCCATCTATATATCCCTGACTGCAGCTGGATATGCTGATAGGCATCACATAAACCCTGAACTCTTGATTAAACCTCAGCTGATTAAAACTCAGTTGATTGAAACGCAGAGTTCATGGTGAACACAAAGACATTCTTAAAAGAATGCTGAATCCAAGAGTCACCATGGAAACAAATGTCTTTTTTCTTTGGTTTAATGCTGATTCAAATTCTTGGTGTAAGTGTGGGAAACATATCTTGCTCCTAACCTTTAGGCATGGCTAGGAAATGGAGTATGATTCCTAAGTTTATATGCTGTGTATTGCTATGTTTTTGTCATTTTAAGTTTTAAGATCTAAGTGCAGCATGAACTTTTGTGTTAGTGCATATTTGACTTTTTCCTTTTGACATTTTTAAAACATAAAGTGTCTATTTACAAGTGCAAATAGCTTGCCTTGTTGGCAGAGGCCATTTACACTACCACAATCACACGTTGGTGGGCGGAGTTAGTAAACACTACAAAAGACGAGGTGTTAAACAGCTCCATCAATGGCAAAATCAGCACTTGTGGTGTATAGGTAAGTGTGTGACATAGTATTTTTGACACCATCAACCAGTTTTTAAATCCGCCTTTTGCCAAACTTTTTTTTTCTCCCTTTTTAAGTGCAGTATCGGGTAGGTGTAGAGAAGGCTTTATTGTCCCAATAAAGGGGCATCCATTTAATAATTGGAATTCAATTTGTAATTTACACTCAGTACTGTGATGAGTCTGCTGCCTCCCCCCAATTATCATAATCAACCCCTCCCATCCCACAATCGTCGCCCTTCGCCAGGCTCCTGATGGGAGTGGGTGTGTGAGAGAGGAGAGGTGCCAAACCAGCCATGTCTGGCAGCATGTGATGACATCACGGCGCACATCTAACCTGAATGAAGCCTCATCACCACCGCTGTTTAAATGGCGCACACGCGCCTCCTCTCGAAAGACCGGTCACTACCCCCATGCATGCACGCTGGTGCCCTTGTGGGTCCAAGAAGGGAGCGTCGAGTGAGGATGAGATCCGCACCCAAGAGACGGCCACGGGCCAGAATGCTGGGCTGTCGATTCCCTCCCTGGCCGTGCTGTGGGCTGGGGAGGCCGTAGCCGCAATGATACCGTTGCCCCTCGTGCCCCGGACCTGGGAGGGGAGCGTGTGCAGCCGCCGGACTCCGCCCCTTACCTGGACGCTTCCTCTTCGAACACTGCCCCTCCTTCACAGAACCTGGGGGGGATGTGGATGTGACGAGTCGGCTGCCTCCCCCCTAATTATCATCATCACCCTGTCCCACAATCGCCACCCTTCGCCAGGCTCTTGACGGGAGTGGCTGTGTGAGAGATGAGAGGTGCCAAACCAGCCACGTCTGGCGGCGTGTGATGAGGCGCACCTGACGTGAATGAAGCCTCATCACTGCCGCTGTTTAAATGGCACGCGCGCCTCTCCTCGAGAGACCGGTCTCAACCCCCATGCATGCACACTGGTGTCCTCGTGGGTCCAGGAAGGGAGTGTCGAGTAAGGATGAGGGCCACACCCAAGAGACGGCCACGGGCCAGGATGCCGGGCTGTCGATTCCCTCCCTGGCCGTGCTGTGGGCTGGGGAGGCCGTAGCCGCAATGATACCGCTGCCCCTCGTGCCCCGGACCTGGGAGGGGAGCGTGTGCAGCCGCCGGACTCCGCCCCTTACCTGGACGCTTCCTCTTCGAACACTGCCCCTCCTTCACAGAACCTGGGGGGGATGTGGATGTGACGAGTCGGCTGCCTCCCCCCTAATTATCATCATCACCCTGTCCCACAATCGCCACCCTTCACCAGGCTCTTGACGGGAGTGGCTGTGTGAGAGATGAGAGGTGCCAAACCAGCCACGTCTGGCGGCGTGTGATGAGGCGCACCTGACGTGAATGAAGCCTCATCACTGCCGCTGTTTAAATGGCACGCGCGCCTCTCCTCGAGAGACCGGTCTCAACCCCCATGCATGCACACTGGTGTCCTCGTGGGTCCAGGAAGGGAGTGTCGAGTAAGGATGAGGGCCGTACCCAAGAGACGGCCACGGGCCAGGATGCCGGGCTGTCGATTCCCTCCCTGGACGTCCCGTGGGCCGGGGAGGATGAAGACACTGTTATTTTTCCCCCTTTTGGACACTTTATTTTGTATTTGTGTTTAATAAAAGCCTCTCCGAGGCCTGATGCCACACCCACTGTGTCTGTCGTTTGCTCCTCCCACCACAATACATTTTTATTGCATACTGTTTTATAATCTACTACAATACTGAGGTGCAGATAATTGCCCCTATTGGCAATAAGAATCTATTGTAAATAGCTGCTGCCTTTAAAATACTTTTTTGGCATGGGGCATTTGTGAATGATTACAACCAGCCTGGAATAAAAAGATAATTTTTCACTTACGATAATCACATCTTAATAATATTCACTAATTTTTGAGTTTGGGATGCCCATCTAAATAAAACTGGAGTGATGTGGTTGTTTAATGGTGCCCCCTTCCTATACATTTGTATCAATTGCGATCAATTAAATCAAACTAACCTTTTTAGCCAATTGTGAACACTCTCTGTTGTTAGTTTATGTCTGTAGCAAGATGGTGTTTTGTAGAGAGGGCATGTGGAGATGGTCTTATTCAGTTGCTAAAACTAGTGTAAAACCTTCAACTGTGGCACCTAACCTAACTGACGATTAGGGTTGCAAAATCCAGAATTAATATGTGCACACATGGTTTGCATAAGAATTTAGATTTGTGTGTATAAATCTATTATCACAATCATTTAAAGTAATATGTATTGTGTGTGTCACCTTATATTTAATTTTACTGAACAGAGCATTTTTATTGTGAATCAAACTTGTTGTCTTGAAGCTCCTCCCATGAAAGCTGATCCTTTCTTTGAAAACTGCAAACTGTAATTTATAATGTTGTACAGCACAGCAAAAGTGCTATTACAGTTGTCATTATAAATGAACTTGCACATTTTACAGTAGTGTGAATGCTGTTTATATCCTAGCCTTTAAAATCTAGTGCACTCCAGTTTTTCCTTTCTTTTCACATATTGTATAATGGATTTTCTCCTTTAGAACATGAGATGTTCAGCTGAATGTTTAGCGGTGCTGTTTCCATTCAAAAACAGTTAATCCTGACTGTGTCTGTTTGTGCGCAACAAAACTAATTCATACAGGTCTGGGACAACATGACAACAACAAAAAAGGTTCATTTTCATCTATTCATAAATTGATATCTGGAGTGTTTCAGTGTGCTTCTGCCGGACCACACCCATCATGAGATGCTTTGTTTTCACCTCACACTGAGTTATTTGAGTTGAAATGATGTCATTACGTCAAACGTGCGTGCTGCATCTTAAGCGCTTTCCGATAATTAACGATCACGATCTCTGATCAGTCATGCACGGCGTATCTTTCCATCCCGAGGACATCCGTCTCTCCTCGTCTTCCTCTGGGCTGCAGGACGCGTGATGAATCAGTAATCGTTGCTTTATTCCCAACGGCTCCGAACAGACAATCACGCCCACGGCTCTAATGAATAGAGCCCCGATCATAATCATATCAATCAACCTTTAATATCAGCCACATCCCCAACCACACACCAGTGACCAACGAGAGCAAGATCAGATCGATACGCATCACGGCGGGCCACGGACACACACTACTGCTGCAGACACACGAGGCCTCTCTCTGACGCAGTCCACAGTCTCTAAATATTTAATGAAATTAAAAGACTGAGAGAGGAAGAGACACATGTGCCTTTATCTGCTCTTATCTGGTGCTTTAATTAACACTAGAACAACAAAATGCAATTATACTAATCGAGAAATAGACTGAGTGAGACATGTTTACATCTTTAACCATATAGTGGATTCACTGTACTCTACTGATAGGAAGACGTTTACATGTTTAAGATGGGTTCACCCTCAACCAAAGATTAAACAACATTCAAAAACACATTAAAAAGCTATGAAACTAATTAGCTGTATTTAGAAGTGCATGCAGTATGTTCATGGACTGTGATAATTGATTATGATAATGATGATATAGCATATGGGAAGATTACAGCTCAATACTGACCTCTAGCGGAATCGTTACAACTTCACATCAGCCCATATTATACTCACATCTGTATGACATGATCAAGACACACTGGAAACGTTCAAGTAATAATTATAAATACTATTTTGTCCACTAATGTTAGTCAAGCTTCCTGAACCCCTCTCTGATCTTTACTCTAAAAATGTTAGTTTGCGCTGTTTCTTTAAGACTTGCCTATGTATACAATCTTTGTGCTGATTGGCTGATTTCCTCACATGGTTTTGGATTTCAACTACAGAGTGAGTGAGTGAGTGAGTGAGTGTGTGTGTGTGTGTGTGTGTGTGTGTGTGTGTGTGTGTGTGTGTGTGTGTGAGTGAATGGGCGTAACACCTGAACAACAGATCCATCTACTGGTCACATATGAGATACTCAACTAAGTGTAAAATATTCAGATTCCATATGATTTCATTAAACATCACAATAGTAACAACGTTTTCAGCTCTAAGGAACAACTGCTCCATATCCTTATTTACATGACACACCGAGGTACATCAAATAATACAGTGATTACTACCAAGGAACATGTCGAAAACAAGCATTATCAAAGACATCTGATGCTTCACAAAGCATGTAAATTCACTCATCATAAACATCAGACCTAACTGAACTAAACCTGACCACACAAACACCTGACACTCCTGCATCTACACCATCAGCCTGTAGAAGAAAAGAAGGCAGGGCTTACGGGGGTGCTGCCGTCTGATAGGGTGGTCATGCTGATGGACGTGCTCATCTTGTCTGAAGACAGAGAGGGAGGGGAGGGGCTTCTCTTCTCCAAGATATCCTGTGTCTGCAGGAAGTCTCGCCAGTCATGCTGGATGCTGATGGTTAACATGAGCAGTAGTTAGTTTGCTAACATTTTCTTTTACAGTGTCCTTGTTTACTATAGGCAACAAGAAGTTAGTGCATAATTTCAAGCAAACAATCCTAAACAAAACCCTCTAAAAATGACACCTTATGTAGTGTAATCCTTTACACCCTTTATTAAAAATTTCCAGATCATTTTCTCACCCCCATGTCATCCAAGATATTCATGTCTTTCTTTCTTCAGTTGCAAAAAAATTTAGTTTTTTCACAAATGCTCGTCTTGTCTAGCTCTGTGAAGTGCATGCATAATTTGTGCACTCTGGGACAGAAACAAGACAGTTAGGGTATGTCATCTTATTTTCTCCTTCAACTTCAAAATTGTCCAACATTGCTGTTTTTTACATACCCTAACTGTATTTAACCAGAGTGCACAGAGTACAAATGCACATCGCAGAGCTAGACAAGACCAGATGCTAAAAAGTATTTAAATTGTAATTGTTTTTTTTATTTTTTAGAAAATATCTGATCGTTTAGCTATAAATAAGACACGTAGTCTTCGGCTGGGATTTTGTAGAGTCATTTGAAGCTGCACTGAAACTGCAAATTTTTAACCTTCAATCTGTTGAGCACCATTGAAGTCCACTATATGGAGAAAATCCTGGAATGTTTTCGTCAAAAATCTTAATTTCTTTGCAACTGAAGAAAGAAAGACATGAACACCTTGGATGACATGCGGCTGAGTAAACTATCAGGAAATTTTTATTTTAAAGGTGAAGTAGTCCTTTAACCCTTTAACTGTCACTCCCTTGTTTTAACATACTGTAGACATGAAAGTAATGTATTTAATTTTGTATAATATATGAATGAAAACGTTTTGTAATATAATTTTGATCTACATTTTCCATGGTAAAGCAATGTCTGATTTTAAAATGGTTTTCAGGATGAATTTTGAGATTTTAAGTTTTCCACTGATATACAAGTTCTTATGATTTCTAAAGCATGATAGGGAAAAAGCCAATGAAGAAAGTCTTTTTGTGACAAAGGTCAGAACTCCTGTTATGATGTAGATTTTTTGAGGTACACTCTTGTCATAAATTATTACTTTTCCTACATAATTTGTAACATAAAACAGTAGTCAAATATTTAGGAGTCTTAGACCTTTCCAGTGATAGTCATTATAATCAATATATATAGTTAGTTATAGTAATTATTCACTTTAGGCCTGCTTACTGTATGGTTTAGTTTATGGTTTAATTCAAGCTATTATGCATAATTTACTGTTTATTATAATAAGTACAAGTTGTGTTTAAAATGAAAAATGAAGTGTAACTGTTCATTAGGAGGTACTGATAATACAAATACTTATAAACACATAACAATAAAACAGTAGCTACAATGATACAATGATATATGATGCTGTTAACAAAGGAATACCGTGATAAAACAATAGCAATAATTGAGTCCAGTCACACTGTAATATCCATACAACAGTAATGATAATCACCTGTGGGAATGTGATATATGCACAGTATAAGTGCTGGTGATAGTGATGACATACTCACATCAGTACTGTGGTCTCCAGCGGATGTGTGTTCACTGTGATGTTATTCTCCACATCTGTCGCCATCTGATGGCTGAAAGAAACACATCCGCACAAAAAAAAAATATATATATATATAGGTTTAGTGTTTTCACGTTAACATTTAGCTTTTTTAACAGCTTCAATCATAAAATTAATATTGTTTACTTCACAGTCAAATGAGCAGATGGTGGTAAACCGTATTGTTGCACTCTCACAGGAATACAGTTCCACTGTCACGCATAGATGAACACAAACAGCACACAAACACAAATGACATATTTTCCCCCTTATTTTTAACAGTTCTTTGAGTAAACGATCACTGTAAATCCATGAATCCCCAGCTGCGAACCACTGAACCAGTTTCTGTGGTATTTATCTGATCTCAGATCAGTTTTATCCATTTGTAGACATTTTAATGAGACGACAATTCTTGGCATGCAAATTAATAAAATAACATATTATACAGACACTTCATATTTCATGGTATTTGAGAATGTTCATTTCATTTAATATATTTAATTTTAAAGGGGTGGTTGATTGTGATTTCACTTTTTTAACTTTAGTTAGTATGTTGCTGTTTGAGCATAAACAATGTTTGCAAAGTTACAATGCTGCAAGTTCAATGCAAACGGAGATATTGTCTTTTAAAATGATGGCAGTTTAATGCCTACAAGTATACAACTTTCCAGGTTTAACAACTTCCCCCTCCATAGATTTTCTATTGGGTTCAGGTCTGGAGACTGGCTAGGCCACTCCAGGAATTTGAAATGCTTCTTATGGAGCCACTACTTAGTTGCCCTGGCTGTGTGTTTGGGGTCATTGTCATGCTGGAAGACCCAGCCACGACCCATCTTCAGTGCTCTTACTGAGGGAAGGAGGTTGTTGCACAAAATCTCACAATACATGGCGCCATCCATCCTCCCCTCAATAAGGTGCAGTCGTCCTTTCCCCTTAGCAGAAAAGCACCCCTAAAGCATTTCCACCCCCATGCTTTATGGTTGGGATGGTGTTCTTGTTATTGTACTCATCCTTCTTCCTCCAAACACGGTGAGTCAAGTTTATACCAAAAAGGTCTCATCTAACCACATGACCTTCTCCCATGCCTCCTCTGGATCATCCAGATGGTCTTTGGTAAACTTTAGATGGGCCTGGACATGTGCTGGCTTGAGCAGGGGGACCTTGTGCGTGCTGCAGGATTTTAATCCATGACAGTGTAGTGTTACTAATGGTAACTGTTGAGACTGTGGTCCCAGCTCTTTTCAGGTCATTGACCAGGTCCTCCCATGTAGTTCTAGGCTGATCCCTCACCTTTCTCAGGATCACAACGAGGGAGATTCATTCCATTTTCCATATAAATCTTCCATTTCCCATTCCTTTATCTTCCATTTTCTAATAATTATGCCAACAGTTGTTGCCTTCTCACCAAGCTGTTTGCCTATTGTCCTGTAGCCCATCCCAGCTTTGTGAAGGTCTACAATTTTGTCCCTAGTGTCCTTAGACAGCTCTTTGGTCTTGCCCATAGTGGAGAGGTTGGAGTCTGATTGATTGAGTGTGTGGACAGGTGTCTTTTATACAGGTTACGACTTCAAACAGGTGCAATTAATACAGGTAATGAGTGGAGGATAGGAGGGCTTCTTAAAGACAAGCTAACAGGTCTGTGAGAGGCAGAATTCTTGCTGGTTGGTAGGTGATCAAATCATTTTATGCAATAAAATGAAAATTATTAAAAAATCTTACAATATGATTTTCTGGATTTTATTTTTAGATTCTGTCTCTCACAGTTGAGGTGTACCTACAATGAAACTTACAGATCTCTCTATTATTTGTAAGTGGGAAAGCTTGAAAAAGCGGCAGCGTATCAAATACTTATTTGCCCCACTGTAGGTTGAAGTCCTCGTTTTGGTATCAATATATGTCATTTCGATACCAAAACTACATATTTTACAGTCACTATATGCAGATTGATTATAAACAAAGCTAAAAAAGCTTCCTACCACAGTGGACATCCTTCACAAAACTAATATCTACCACAGTTTTATCACAGGTAGAATGCAGAATGTTTTAATACAAGCATTTCAGTCAAATGGAATTTATGCAATATTTAAAATATTTTAACCCACGGGAGAAAATCAACCCACTGCAACAGTTTAAAATCAGCCCAATTCCGAGGGAAAAAAAAAAAATGCAGATTTGGCAACCCTAATAATATATAAATATAATATATTTATATTTATATTTATATTCAATATTAGAATGTTTGCAGGAGTTGGATTAATAAAACAGCCAAACACAAAGCTTTAATACAAAAACACACACAATGAATGGCAACTGTAGAAAGCAAAAGCCGAATCCTGGACATTTTGGGTGATTTAGGAATTTTTTTAAGTCCAAAAAGAGGGGAAAAGAGGATGGTCACCCTAGTTTATGTGAGCTTATGCGAGTTATGTTTGTAACACTTGAGCTGTACACTAGAGGGAGCCCTCACATCAACACTGAGATCAAAATAATGTTCATTCATCATAGAAACTCCATTGTCTTGTCAGCATCTTCCTGTTTCATGTTCACACACAGTGCTTACTTTTGCAGTTCGTATCCTCCGTCATTCAAACACTTTATCCTCTGGGATGTCTGGAGATCCTCCTGAGAAGCACAGACAAAAGAAAAACAGTATAAACAATAAAATCAGTGAAAGTGTCTGTCATTTCCACAGGCAGGTAACACTAAAAATGCCCCAGAAAATAAATTCCAGTGGGCAGATATTGCCCTTTAAATGGTAAAAAGGAAAAAAAGTTAATTTCTGACCCTTTCTATGTAAATTGCTGCTCAGGAACAGCTCAAGAATATCCAAAACTATACTAATTTTTATGTATTTATTTACTTATGTATTTATTTATTTATAAGAAAGGAAAAAAAAAACTCACAGAAGCATCTTAGTGGACAAACACATGAAACTGAGGTCTTAAATAGACAGATGAGTGTAATCAAGTTACAAGAAAAAGGTGAGGAACAGGCTGAAACAGCCTACTGCTCACATAAACTGCATTCTGCATTGTTTTACCATCTGATTTAATGAAATTACACACATCTGTTAACAGCACAAATGTAAATACTGAACACTTTATAACAGCTAGCTTGCAGGACGGTGATTTACCACAATCCGTCATACTTTACTGAGCCTAGAGCATCATTCAGACCTGATCGCCTCAGTGAAATGTTGAATGTGTTCCAGACTTCATCTCATGCTCACATGCTCAAATTACTGCTGCTTTGATCAATAGAAAATGTATACAAATATCTATTTTACATAAAATTCTGTTTACTGCCTAATAGCGCACCATTAATTGTAGCAGGCAAATAGTGCTGAGTTCTGTGAGTAAGGTGCAATCTATAATCAGCCTAATATAAATTAGACATGTTGTGTTGAATAAAATGCCAGTGACTTTATTAAATGCTAATGGCACAGCGCTGTAGCAGAGTATTAGTCTGGTAGCACCTTGTTAAACAGGGTTTCAGATGGTTAGTGAATAAAATGCATGATTTTGTGCTGAGAATTTGCTCCAACTCATTTTCACTTTAGTGATCTCAGGTCTTTCTATGTCATCCTCTATCAATTACTGGAGAAGACAGTGATATTGATAAGAGCCAAGAACTTCAAAAGAAAATAACAAGCTAAAACCAGTTCAATATCTGCTCTCTGCTAGTGAAATGTTTGATAGAGAAGCTGTGGAGAGGGCTGGTCGGTGGGTTGATTAGTTTGTGTAGCTGTGAAGCAGCATCTGTCTCTGTGCCAGCATGAAAGCCCACTCTGTGCCAAACTCAACTTCCAGTCCCCCACAACAGGAACTGATTTCAGACCATGTTTCTTGTCCTTTTATATCAGTCTCTCTGAGGAAATGATGGTACAGCAGCTCCGTTCCAAACCCTCGTGAGCCTAACTAGACAGCATCTGAATACATCATGCTCAATTTGTTTTTAAATGCTGTTCTTTTGACACTGAAAGACTAGAGTAATGATGCAAACAATATTGCTGTTTACTGTATTTTTGAACAAGTAAATGCAGCCAAATAAATGAATAGTGTTACAAAACCTACTACTAATAATATTAAATATTAATACAAATAAATTTTATCAAATAAACTCAAACCAGATGCAAAATGCTATCAAAATATACCATAAAATAAATGTTGAGGAACATTTCACCAACTATTTATGTATTTTTATGCTTATGCAGTTTTATGCTAATGTCAAACTCAAATCAGCTTTGTTTAAAAGCAGCATGCTTCATATTTGTGTGTGTGTGTGTGTGTGTGTGTGTGTGTTAACAGAGTGGCATTACATTTCAAAGAACGGAGTTTGATTGTGGGTTTGGATGTCATAGTGAGTGTGACGAGTGTGATAATGAGCCGGTGTGTTTACAGATGTACGGTCAGAGTGGAGCCACAGCGTTCCTCACTCACGCAAACAGCCACAAGACCCAGGAAATAAAACACAATGCTTTGCATAATTTAGTGTGCAAGTGGACAGCAAATCTATATTCATTTTGGGTTTTGCAACTCCAAGCAGACTGCATTGATTAGATAGGAAACTACACTAGTGATTTATGTGTGTGTGTGTGTGTGTGTGTGTGTGTGTGTGTGTGTGTGTGTGTGTAGGTGTGATGGTGACCCTTTATAAAGCAGCACAGACTCTGAAGGTGAGAGAGAGAGATGAAGACAGGTGTGTGTGTGTGTGTGTGTGTGTGTGTGTGTGTGTGTTTGAGAAAGCGATCCTCTGGCTGTACAATATTAAACTGGACTCCAGCCAGCTACACACACAGAGACAGAGGTCAAAGAGATGAAAAACAACAGCCGAACAAACTAGATTTTACTTTGCGATTTACATTCAGCTTGGATGTTCTGACAATAATACAAATGCAATGCAAATTATGGAATAAAAAATGCATTGAAATTATTCTGCCCAGACCTGTCCTTCATCAGTGATGCAGTGTTTTAAAATTATAAACGCAACACATTTTTTTGCCCCCATTTTTCATGAGCTGAACTCAAAGATCTAAGACTTTTTCTATGTACACAAAAGGCCTATTTCTCTCAAATATTGTTCACAAATCTGTCTAAATCTGTGTTAGTGAGCACTTCTCCTTTGCCGAGTTAATCCATCCACCTCACAGGTGTGGCATATCAAGATGCTGATTGGACAGCATGATTATTGCACATGTGTACCTTTGGCCACAATAAAAGGCCACTCTAAAATGTGCAGTTTTAACACACAGCACAATGCCACAGATGTTGCAAGTTTTGAGGGAGTGTTCAATTGGCATGCTGACTGCAGGAATGTCCACCAGAGCTGTTACCCATGAATTGAATGTTCATTTCTCCACCATAAGCCGTCTTACTGTCGTTTCAGAGATTTGGCAGTACATCCAACCAGCCTCACAACTGCAGACCACGTGTAACCACACCAGCCCAGGACCTCCACAGGCAGGATCATCTGAGACCAGCCACCCAGACAGCTGCTGCAACAATCGGTTTGCATGACCAAAGAATTTCTGCACACACTGTCAGAAACCGTCTCAGAGAAGCTCATCTGCATGCTTGTCATCCTCATCAGGGTCTCGACCTGACTGCAGTTTGTCGGCGTAACTGACTAGAGTGGGCAAATGCTCACATTCGATGGCATCTGGCACTTTGGAGAGGTGTTTTCTTCATGGATGAATCCCGGTTTTCACTGCACAGGGCAGATGGCAGACATGGCATCTTGTGGGTGAGCAGTTTGCTGATGTCAACGTTGTGGATTGAGTGGCCCATGGTGGCAGTGGGGTTATGGTATGGGCCGGCGTATTTTATGGACAACGAACACATTTTATTGATGGCATTTTGAATGCACAGAGATACTGTGACGAGATCCAGAGGACCATTGTTGTGCCATTCATCCACGACCAATGAGGAAGATTTTTATTAATCAAAATATAATTGTATCAAAGTATAATCAAGGAGACTATAGCCATTTATGTATCAAGTCATTCTACTATTATAAATATGTATTGCCTGTGTGTAAAGAGGCCTACTTAAGCATGGTAGAAACGCTGGAAATGTGTGACGTGACATACATTGTATGCTGAAGCAGCACCTCCTGATTTTAAACGAGACCATGGACATATGATGGGGTCTTTTCCTTAACATAATGAAGGCTTTCATGGATGCCGACTGGAGGCCCAGCCAAATAAGGAAAACAATAGTAGCTGTATAGGAAATGTATGGAACACGCCTTGAGGAAAACTGTATAAAACATGGTGGAAACTTAGACTCGGGAGAGTTCTCTCGATTCTGTTGTCTCTGACAATAAAATCTTTTTGGCACCAAAACCCAAGACTCTAATGATACTTATTTAAATGGGAAGGAGAGAAATCACAACACCATCACCTCATGTTACAGCATGATAATGCACACCCCCATGTTGCAAGGATCTGTACACAATTCCTGGAATCTGAAAACATCCCAGTTCTTGCATGGCCAGCATACTCACTGGACATGTCACCCACTGAGCATGTTTGGGATGCTCTGGATCGGCGTATATGACAGCGTGTTCCAGTTCCTGCCAATATCCAGCAACTTTGCACAGCCATTGAAGAGGAGTGGACCAACATTCCACAGGCCACAATCAACAATCGGATCAAGGAGATGTGTTGCACTGCGTGAGGCAAATTGTGGTCATACCAGATACTGACTGGTTTTCGGACCACCTTGGACGCCCTCCAATACAGTAAAACTGCACATTTTAGAGTGGCCTTTTATTGTGGCCAGCCTAAGGCACACATGTGGAATAATCATGCTGTCCAATCAGCATCTTGATATGCCACATCTGTGAGGTGGATGGATTATCTCGGCAAAGGAGAAGTGCTCACTAACACAGATTTAGACAGATTTGTGAACAATATTTCAGAAAAATAGGCCTTTTGTGTACATAGAAAAATGGAGGCAAAAAACAAAAGTGTTTTTGCGTTTAGAATTTTGTTCAGTGTATTTATATCATGTAATATAGTTTAGCAATATCACACCAGCAAGTACTGCTTTACCTCAATATCTGCACAAAAGTAACATTTGAAATTGATTTAATACAACAGTACAGTAAACAAGTCAATATTGTGTTAAATTTTTTTTTTCTCAAACAAAGCCATAACAGAACTATTGAAAATCTCTGATGAACTCACAGCACCGATTCATTACTAAATTAATCCACGGGTTTAAACAAATTGAGTGAGTCAATGATTCAATGGCTTTTTTATAACGACAGTCACTTGTTTCATTTCGTCGGTTGAGTGAATGACTCATTTATTAAGACTTTCTGCCATCTACTGTAGCTTTTAGTTTCATATTGAGAGTAATCAATCATTTTTACAAACATTTTATATTTCAGTATTCATTAACAATGAATAATGCAAATAATACAATGACCACATTTTAGTAGAGCTACCCTCAAATAAAAAATGCAGTCATTAATTTTAAGCATTAGTTGACTATTAGTGGCACGTTTATTAATAAAATAATACAAATCATAATAATGAGCCTTTAATTGATTATAATAAATAAGTGCTTAGTGTTTTCGACTTAATAGATGAAGTCGGTGACACTGACTCATCATCTCAACAGTAGTAATGTGCCTTTATGCATGTTTCATACAGATTACATACATCTGAGAATACTTGTTTTCTATTTCAATTGGTTCATTTTAAAGTAGACATTTCACTCTCTATAGATATATTTTTCATGTCTGTAAGGCAAGTATACACAGAGTTTCAAAGTTTCACGCTCAAGTTTACAGAGACCGAGACAGCAGGAAACACATCCTGAGTGTTTTCATTGTTTTACAAAAGTGCAACGTTTCGTAGTTATTGTAAGTGCACACAAATAAATGTAGAGTCTTTATAGATGCGAAAGACGTATTACTTTTATCTGTGTCACCAAAAATGACCGCACCGGTGCCTCCGTCTGTCATGCAGTGAGCACGCTACTATTCAGCTTCCCCATTTCACACACAGACACTTCAATAGTGCACATTTTTCTAGGCTAACATTAGATTGAGCAGCCATGTAAAGTTGCTACTACTTACTTATTTCAGATGAAAAGCCATATGTGACCCTGGACCACAAAACCAGTCTTAAGTCGCTGGGGTATATTTGTAGCAATAGCCAAAAATACATGGTATGGGTCAAAATTATCAAAAACATTTTTTTGCCAAAAATCATTAGGATATTAAGTAAAAATCATGTTCCATTAAAATATTTTGTAAATTTTGTTCTGTAAATGTATTAAAACTTAATTTTTGATAAGTAATATGCATTGCTAAGAACTTAATTTGGACAACTTTAAAGGCGATTTTCTCAGTATTTTTTATTTTTTTGCACCCTCAGATTCCAGATTTAAAATAGCTGTATCTCGGCCAAATATTGTCCGATCTCAACAAACCATACATCAATGGAAAGCTTATTTATTCAGCTTTCTGGAGATATATAAATCTCAATTTTGAAAAATTGACACTTAAGACTGGTTTCGTGGTCCAGGGTCACATATTTGAGGTTGAATGATAGGTGAACATTTGGATGTCCTGCCCGATGTATATTACCACATAGACCAGCCGCTAACGATCTGTCCATCACGTACTGTGTGACTTCGCCACTTCCTGTGGATTGTTTTCTTCTGCGACTAAGCAACTAATGCAATTTTGGTCAACCAAGCCTCTGCTCGTCGACTAAAGGTCAGCTATTAGGGGGCAGCCTTACATTTTAGCCTTAAAAGTTTATGTGTGTACAATGTTAAAGCAAAATATTTATTTCTACACTTCTTTTTGTAATATCTATTTAATGTTCTTCTCATTTACCACGAAAATGAGTTCTAATTATCTTTGGGGTGATTTCTCATCCCATACAGTGATTAATTTGTGATGAATTAGATTAATTAATCTGTACATCATGTAATGAATTAGATTTTAAAAATGTATTGCTTGACAGCCCTATCTAATATAAGCTTGTGTACACACTATGTCACTTGAATAATGAATTTGTCCCCTTGTATATTAGTGACAAACAGCGCAGAGTCATGAGTCAGTCTCTATCTCGCACTGAAACATGAAGACATTAGTGATTGTGCTTGCTATGCCACTTGTGTTAACTGTAATCTGTATAGTGTTCATGTTGGACATACTGTACAGTAAAATGTTTACCATCTCAGTGATCTAGAATTTGATGAAATCATGTTTTCCTGAACAGTATTTAAGAGAAACCTTCTATATCAAACTGAAAAAATCAGATTAGCGATAAGGTTTGTGTTTGTTAAAGAGCTGAGACGCAGCAGTCCATCAGGATGGCGTTTGTTCTTGTGTTTCCTGGGGCTCGCAGCACATAAACATGAGCAGCTGGGTTCACTCATTTAATAAACGCTGTTAACAACAGCCAAGAGCAGTGCTAAACAAACATCAGTCAACACATGATGACAGACGCTCCATCATCCCTAACCAGCCAACATTACCTACTGACAGAGACGCACATTACACTAAACCTGCTCTTTTGATCACAACAGATTTAGAGCTGATGAATATTCATCAACACTGCCAATGATTAATATTCATTTGCCAAGCCATCACCTTAATTCATAAACATGTCTATGAGATTCTCACATCTGTCATTTTTCCCCTATAGGACATAGTCCTACTTTCGATTCATTCATCCAAATTTGGTCAAATTCCACTTTTATGACTGGATTCTACATTTTCATAGCACCCGAAAATCCACATAAGAAATTCTCTGCATGCGCTTGATGTTTATATACATGAAATACATGAAAGTGGATCTAAGTCAGCAAGAGGGTGTGCGCTTCACTCAGAGAGCATTTGAGCGTTTAGCAGAAACACAGCAGAGATCCAGCATTCTGCCAATATTAGCCACAAAACCTGCTGAGGCCACAGCCGGACATGCTAACAGTCCAGCGACTCTGAAACAACATCACAGTGAAGCAGTGAGTGAACCATTAAAACAGAAAGTCAAACTTTAACAGCTGTCCTAAGAGATCTTAGCCTGGAACACTGCTGTGTGTGTGAGAGGGTCATTGGTCTTAGTGGGAATGAAGATCAGCAATCACATTTGCTCATGGCTGTCACGTGGCCAACACCACTAGAAAAAATATCATATATTTCATATACTGTTTACTTTGTTTAAAAATTTGTGTAAACGTTTGTTAGTCAGAACTGTTAAACAGAGACTGTAAACTAATTAAGACAAAGAACAGGTGTTCTCACACTGTCAAAATGTAAGTCCTGATTATAACAGATCAACCAAACAGGAAAAATGATTGCCTACAGCCTGACCCCTCACAGATGTATGTATGAGAGCACTGGAGAAGAAATGTTTTGCTGGATGGCTGTGTGACTGGCAGCAGGAGCATGTGAAGATTGTGTGACTGTGATCAGTCACTGGTTCAGTGAAGCCTTGTCCCTGCTGCCATGAAGCAGTGCTGTTATCATCTCTAATGGGGCTCTAAAGTGATGTTAAATCAGCATTGTATGGCTGAAACTCACTACAACACAGAACATCTTTGCCTTGTTTCTAATATGTAAATGTTCCTAAAGCTAGGAAACTGGAACAAAGCTTGGAGTGTAACTGATGTAGAAAATGCTGTGGACAGAGAGTTCTGGATAGATGAACAGTCTCTCTTTATCATACACAGATAGACAAAGATCTCAAGAAAGACCTAGACACAGACATGCCAGAGCAAACACTATGAGTATCAATATGTCTAACTTTACGCAAAGGTTTTTATCTTTGAGCGAGTTCCAATGTGAGTCTAAAATTTCCAGAAAGATGAAGTATAAGAAAACCATTTATTAAAACAGCAAATATAATTAGTTTAAAACCTGAGTGGGTTTCAGTAAACTAGCCATTTAGATCAAGTGATGTCTTTGCTTCAGTCTATCCAAGAAGACCATTTTTTTCAACAGTCAGTGTAAAAGATAACTTGTACTTAATTGTTTTGAATGTGCAATTGTAGTACTTCAAGTCTTAAAATGTAACTTTTTTTTTATTCTATTTGCAGATGATATTATGCTAAAGCAATAAAAGAGACACTTTCATGACTATGTTTCTAATTATTGTTATTAAAAAACTGTTGTGCTCAGCAGGTTTCGAAAGTTTTGAGTTTTTCTTTATATGATTTAGGATTCGGACAGGCCCCTTTTCTAACCCCTTAGCATTCCTGTCAAACTTAACTCAATGCAAAACGTCCCGTGGGTGGAACGTTGGAACACTAAGGGGCTAAACAATATATAGCTTTCCAAATGGCAATTTTTTTGGCAAAATTGTTCGATAATTATTGACCTAGAGAGTCCAGAGCATTGTACTGAAGTGTTTTTTTTTTTTCCAGATTGAGTGAAAAACCTAGGACTAGTTTGCAAAAGTAGTTTTGTCTTACATCTCCTCAACCATTTAACAAACTGTTTGATTGACAGCGGTGGTTCTATAGAGGCAAAGTTGTCTGGAATGATGAGTTCTATCGTATGATATGAATATTGTGTGTATGTGTGAAAAACCTCATGACGTACAATCTTTTACGCCCTTGAAAAATGCGATATCGTTACATTTCATTCAAATTTCTCAGAGACCTTTGGGGCCATGTGTCAAACAGCCTCACCTAGTTTCACTCAAATTGGCCAGCATCAACCTTGTCTAATAGGTGCTCAAATTTCATTGGCCACTGATGGCCGTGTTTTCTTGAGATACGCAAATGTCTTTATAGACGCATATGGCACTTTGGACCAAGACCATGCACAGCAGTTTTCAAAAGGTTATGTAGTTATAGCCATTTTTATGATAACATTCTTATAGCGCCACCAGGTGGCCAAGCTCCGCTTTTTTTTTCTGCAACCTCACATTGAACTCTTACATAAGTAGATATCTCATTCCGCTCAGGAGGCATTTTAGTAAAAGTGGCCCTGCCACTTTCAAGCATTTTGGTGTCGCTTTTGGTTGGTGAGATTTTTTTGAATAATAATTGATATTTAGTCTCCAGAGGATCTTTCTGCACTGCTTTGTTTCCGCTCAGGTGAAAAACAAAGAACTAGTATGCAAAAGTATTTTTTTTATTTTATTTTTTTTTTATCCAAAATACCCGAAAATTTCTCCATGCTCACGATTGAATCTGAACCTGCGACTGACAGTTTACAAGTTATGAGTGATTTTGTAATTACTGTAATCATAGATGGTAAGAGTACTACCATCCCTCAAAAACCTCTTTCACACAGAGGTTCTGGAAAATAAACGGGTAATGCATTCGGGGAATTGTCCTGGGATTGTTTGATTTTGGTTCATTCACACTATCAGTGATTTCCCGGAATCTGTGCGTGCGTTCACACATTGAACTGGTGTTCACACACAACCACTAAATTGGCGAACAATCTCCACTTTAGCACAGATAGTAAGAGGATCTGCCTTCAAAACATTTTCAGGCAATTTCCCGGAATCAGCGTGCAGTGTAAATTTAAATCAGGGCTCAATTTTCAAGTCTATGACTTATGGTTTGGTCTGCATGATAATTTTTACCTGGAGATTACTGATCCTTGGCCAAGGATCAATTACAATAGGGCTTCGCACTTAAACCCCTAAAATGTAATTATGGAAATGCATATAATATTACATACTTACATAAAAAGCACTTTAAAGTTCAACTATCAACTTCTTATTTCCATAATAAATACTCTTTCTAAAAAGTGTGCATTTTTTCACCAGGGTGCTTCAGTCTGCCTGGTCCAGAGGTGTGGCAGCACAGAAGTGTAACGAGTGTGGAGATCCTGGCAGACATCCTAGCAGACAGCCGGAGACAATTCAAGTCAGAGAGAGGCACGCGAGACGTGATCTTCTCCAGACACCTGCAGGAAAGGTGTCAGGAGCAGAACACGGGCTTGAGCTCTGCCTTCATCCGTCTCACTAAGGCCTTTCACATAGTCACTGTGATGGTCAGAGGCAGATCTTGGCCAATCTAAGCTCTAAAACATGTAGCTCCCAACAAATCAGGTCAGACATGCAGGGAAATCTCAAAGAAAGACTTTCAGACGCCTTTCACATTCACACTGTGAGCCCTTTTTGCCATCTTCAACATTATGCTAAATAAAGCAAAAATCAACTAATCTGATGCACTTTTAAGTTGATGACGATGCTGATGACAATGTGTGTGTCTGAACTCCAACAGTTCACTGTCATGCACTTGCGGTGTGATTGGTCAGGCATGTCATCGTTTGCCTTCATTAATGAGAGAGTGATTATTTTCTCACTTATTCCCCATGAGGCATTGCACACGCTGAACCTCTCAGACACAGCAAGCTTTAATAATTCTCTCCAAAATAATGTCAGATGAAGCCTTTGCTGTTTCAGTCTGTGTGCTCCACTGTATTTTGTGTATATGTACATTTATTATATTGATACTTAATTAAACAAATATTTGATGTTGAATATTTTTATACAAAAATATTCATATTTTGTCTTGGCCCTCTTGAGTCTACAGTGGCTCCTTTGGACTGAATTTGAAGAAGCCTGATAAAATATCATGAATCTTGAAGATAATAGTCTTTGTGTAAATCCTAATGGTGATCTCAGCTTAAAATGCAATTTTAACAGGACATCAGCGTGACACGTTATATGATCTCCAGCATTAAAGAGTGAATGCTGAGGAACTGACTTGAGTCTCGGTCTGCTGAGAGAGCAAAAACAAACATCTGATCTCACATGTCAAGCCTGTTTTTCTTTGTTCTTTCTCTGTCTAATCGTCTCCTCTGACGGATGAATATGAATATAGATTGGGTGAGCTTGTTTATTCCAAAGGAGGTTTCATCAGAAGCGATGCCTTATGTGTGATGCAGATCTGCCTCATGTTTCTGACAGCACTGGACCGTTCGTAATCGTACGCTGAAGGTTATCTCCTCTACTCTCACAAAACACTGAGCCCTGTGTCTGATCACCCTGCATTTCCATCCACAAAAATGGAAAAAGAAATCAAGAAAAATCTCATTCCTTTAATTCCCATGTGCCTTCATTTATTTGGTGTGGAACTGAGGGACTCTCGTCCAGTTATTTAAAGGTTACCACAGCTCTTTCTTAATGTAAAACTACAGGCATAATTAGAATTGACCATAAGCATTGATTTCCCAGCGCAGTGATATTTCAAACAGTCCTGTAATACATTCTCTAACCTGACCCACAGATATACTCAAACAACTACATGACAATATTGATACTGAGTGAAGCTTTTACTAAAAGGACATAACCAAAACATACTTCAGTGAAAGTACAAAATTACACCTGTAAATGATGGAAATACAAAAATATCCTTTTGATGCATGCCTTGTGTAAGGTTCACTTGTACCTTGTTCAATTCAAAGCATAGGACTGGCTTATCACTTATTATTTTTTCGATTAGACTTTCACTTGATGGAATATTATTTAACATTTCTTAGTTTACACACAGTTTGTATGAAAAAGTCATTAAAATAATTGACAATTTCACCTGGTTTAGTTAAAAATTAAATTTTAAAAGTAAAAGTAATCTAGCAAAGATAAAAACAAAAAGAAAGGAGATTCTTATTTAATCATCATCAATCATTTTCTTAATGCAAAGTGAATGATTGCAAACACTGTTACAATAATAGTACAAGTATTCAGTTAAAATTTAATTTGAGTAAAGTACAAAAATACTAAAAGTAAAGTAAAAAGTAAAAAATTAAATTGAGTAAAGTACTTTAATACTAAAGTATTAAATATAATGTTAAATAAAATAGTGAAACTGCACCTGAACTTGACAGCCAGAAAGCAGCTTTGTTTGGAAGAGAGCAGCGTGACATTTTGATGTCCTTTAGGCTTAAATGATCTGCAGAAAGCACAAACTGACTGGACTGTGATTGGTGGTTAATGCCACAGTGGTTCAGACAAACACATTTTCATCATAACTGTGCAATGAAATTTCCAAAGATTACACAGATTTAGAAAACACCTCTTCAAGCAGTCATTAGACACATTTGTCCATTCACTGACATACTGGCACATTATTTTATTTTTTTTTTCTCATTTGACTTCTACTGCACCACTTTTCTCTCCCTTTATCCAGTCCCTGGATTTAATGGCTTTTTATACATGCTCACATCAAAAATCTAGAGGTGCAATAAAGCTCTTGTTATCTAGCTTAACCTCTAGACTAATGACTTAACACTATCAAAGTTTCCCTCCAAAATACAAACCAAACAAACACTGCAAATTCAAAGCGTCAAGCATTCTAGCATTCTAGTATTAGTAGACTGTTGGGTTTAGTACAATAAGTTGACGTGTACCTGCAAAGTGACTTTTAGTCAGTTGAATGTCCATCAAAATAAAGCAACTACGAATACTCTAATGACCGCTAGCTGACATGGAGTTACAAAGTTAGTTATAGTTTGTAAAATATCCAAAGTGAACTATCAAAAAGTGTTAACAGATGGGATTTTTGTATGAATGCAAATGATGCACAAACATATTTCATGGCTGTTAAACCTTCATTAATAACACAAACATCTTCAGCCAATCTATAGGCATCTGCAGGCATGATGAATAATGCATTATCCTCATGCAGCACCCAAAGGAAGCATCTGAGATTCTCTGACTAATTTCATATGCAAACACAGATGTTTTGTTACTAGAGTACTGGACCAGAAGACATTGACTAGCCGCCTTTGGCTGGAGCTGAAATTTGCAGGACTGTGGCCCTCCAGGAGCAGGACTGGACATTAGCCAGGATTGAGCTTGCACCCCTACTACTTGTTTCTAGCCAAGATGTTAGTATCTTAATGCTTCCATTGATTTAATACACAGCACAGCTTCTGGGGCTTTTGCTGGTTCTTGATGGAGAATGTGTGAGTGGAGAAATTGTTGTGGAGCTGAGATGATGAAATCACACACAGCTTCACTGACAGGTTCATACTGCTTACCTTTCCATATAAAACATCCCACTCATTTATAGTTTCTGTCAGACTCTGGATGAACGTTTCAGAGTAGTTTGTGAGAATTCTGGCTTGTATATATCGTAAACACCTCAAACCATCTCAGAAATCTTCAGCTCATGCAGTAAGGTATAATGTGCTTAGTGAACACAAAGTTCTTTGGGATCACTTTATTTTCACTTTCCCCTAATTAATGGTCAGACTTTATTTTAGGTCTATTTCTCGCTATTAATAAACCATTAACTTTGACTTTTGCCTCAATAAACTCCTAATTTGCTGCTTATTAATAGTTAGTAACAGGCCCGGATCTTGACGGCTGTAGAAGGGTGGGCTGGCAGATATCCTTATTTTTATTTTGAGGAAAATATGAAGACCAGACCACTATGGAAACTAAATAAATAAAGAATTTCAATGGATTTAGGGGTATAAATCAAAAGAGGAAAAGGAACAGTAAAAGTACATTTGTAAAGTATTGAATCTAAACTGCAAATTATATTTTTATTTTAAAAAATGCACTCATTTAAATTTAGTTGTACTGTTGAACACAAAACAGATCAAATCAATTATGAATTGCATGAATCAGCCAAATGACAGACCTACTTTCAATTAAAAATGGCAAAATTTAACACAAACATTGAATTCTTTGCATCACTGGATATTATTGGTCATTTTTATCACAGAAGGGAAACAGTGGATTTTTTAGTCCTAGTAACGAATGCAACTTTAATTGCACAAGCCCTTTATTTTCATTCTTACAGTCAGCATTAAAAGCAAGGGGTAAGCTTTCAACTGAACTGTATTTTAGAAGCTTATATTATGTTCCTGCCCCATCCATGCAGTTAATGCACGTTATTAATATAATAATAAAAATTATTTTATTTATAGGTGCCTTTCATGGTACTCAAGGTCACCTTACAAATAATCCTAAAACCATACAACCAAACATCCATCCAAACAAAAATCAATAAATTAAATGAAAACATTCATAAACATTGATACACATTTGTGCAATCAAAAGTAAGCCTGTTTAAATAAATAAGTTTTAAATTGAGATTTAAAATTGTGAAAACTATCGCAATTGCGAATTTCCTCAGGGAGAGCGTTCCACAAATAAGGGCCAGCATAACTAAAGGCCCTCGACCCCATGCTGCTCAAATTAATACATGGTTGAATCAGAAAAACAGATGAAGAGGATCTCAGGGTATGTGCAGGGGTATATGTTTGAAGAAGATCAGAAAGATAAGAAGGAGTGAGATTATTGAGTGCTTTGTAAGTAAGAAGCCAAATTTTGAAGTTGATACGATATTTGACTGGGAGCCAGTGCAGATGACAAAGACCTGGAGAAATATGCTCTACAAGAGGGGTTCTAGAAATAATTTGTGCTGCTGAATTCTGTGCCAGGTGCAGCTTCTGTAAGTTTTGAAAGGGAGACCAAAGAGTAATGAATTGCAATTATCTAAACGTGATGTAACCAAAGAATGTACAAGAATAGCGGTGGTATTTGTTATAAGAGAAGAGTGAAGACAGTTTATATTTCGTAAGTGAAAATAGGCGGATCGGACAGTATTATTAATGTGAGTTTCAAAGGAAAGTGTATTATCAAGGACGACACCCAAACTTTTTACCTGTAAAGAAGGAGAAACTATAGACTGATTAATAGTCACAGAAAAGCTAGTAGATTCTGCCAAATTAGACCTGGAGGCTACTAGAAGTATTTCAGTTTTGCCACTATTGAGTTTCAGAAAATTAGATGAAACCCAGGTTTTTATTTCCGCCAAACAACTTAACAGAGAAGGTGAAGGAAAAACAGAAGTGGGTAAAGAAGACATATAAAGTTGGGCGTCAACAATGAAAATGGATGCCAAATTTTCAAAAAAAAATTGTCCCAGAGGCAATAAATAAATATTAAACAAAAGAAGGCCTAAGATGGACCCTTGGGGAACACCTGCAGTAACATTTGAGGGTTCAGATTTAAACTGTTTAAGTTGCACAAACTGAGTGCGTCCAGAGAGATATGACCTAAACCAAGACAGACAGGTACCCGTAATTCCCAGAGAAACCAGCCTTCTTAGTAAGATGTTATGTGAGACAGTATCAAAGGCTGCACTCAGATCAAGCAAAATAAGTAAAGTCAACTGTCGAGAATCCGCTGACCTAAGCAAATCATTGGTAATTTTGACTAACACGGTTTCTGTACTATGAAGTGCACGAAAACCAGACTGAAAATTTTCCAATAGTTTATTATCTGACATATAGTCTGCGATTATAGCTGCGATTATCTTTTCTAAAATTTTACAAATAAATGGTAAGTTTGAAACCGGACGAAAGTTCTCAAGATTAGTTGAATCTGCTCCTGTTTTTTTTTTTTTTTTTTTTTTCAGAATGGGAGTTATTATAGCAGTTTTAAGTGATGGAGGAACAGTAACGAAGAAATAATGATCCAGTGCAGGGCTCGACATTAACGTTTGTCCGCTTGTCCGGGACAAGTGGATTTTGTGAAAGGGCAAGTGAAAGAAAATTTTACTTGCCCGACCAGACAAGTAACCAGATTAAAACATCAATAACAAACAATAACTAGCACAGCACCTACACTTTGGTGAGAATGATTCTTGATTGTATTACTTACAATATAAACGGTGACTGAAAACGGACAGTATCAAGGTTGCGTCAGTTGAGGCTCGTGCAGCCTATCTGACTCACGTAAAATCTAAACTACTAGGCGCAACAACACACACAAAGAAACAAACATGAACAAACATACTGCGGTAGAAAAAAATTTAAATATTGTATGTAACTTAGGATATAGGTAAGCATCATCACACGAACAAACACCATTACGACTGCAAATGTGACATTTTATACAACAGCAGTTCAATAAACTAGTAGTTAATATTAACTGACTTACATTTTAGATATCTCATTGGCCATTTTGCTAATGGAAATAGTTCTAAGCAAAACCACAGCAGAACAGTCACAAATCTACAAGCAACACAACTGTTTTTCAGTACCGAATGATTCAGTGAGCCATTCATAAAGACGTTTGAATGAACTGGTTGAATCCGTCTGCAGTTTAATCTGTGACTCACCTATTAAGATGACTTTCCGCCACTTTCTGGTGGTTTGATTTCATATTTTAAAAATTATTGCATTTTTCCATTTAGATTTATATATTTAAAAAGTAAAACATTAATCTTCTAACATTATTTATGCATTTGCAATTTTACTGTCTAAATGCATTTTTGGGACCTCTTATGTTCATTAAACAGTCAGAGTAAACACATTTAAATGGCACTTTCGATGCAGGTTCGGTTTTTCCTCTGCAGTGGAAAGATGGAGTTTGTTGATACTGATTTAATTTGAATGGTAACAACTATACAGAGTCTAATTATTCTAACTGAATGTATTAACAAAATGTAAGAATTTTATGTAAATGATAGACATGCACATTTAGTAAGGTTAGGAAAATATTGCCTTTCATAAAGTGAAGTATTCTAGAAATTAATTTGAGGCAAATATCACAAATATGCTGATTAAAGCAAAACCTCATAGAGTAGTGATGAGACTATTGCTTTAAAATGGATTACATTTATGCCAAAGGAAAAAAAGTTAAAAATTTCGGACAAGTACATTTTTGACTCGGACAAGTGAATGAATAATTTACTTGTCTGAAGGACAAGCACATGTCAAAGCTTAATGTCAAGCCCTGCATTAAAGAAGAGAGAGAAGATACACATGATTTGACTATGTGTGCTGGAAGAGGATCCAGATGTCAAGAAGTAGATTTAGATTTCTGGATAATAAAAGTTTTTTGAATGAGTGGGTTTTTTAGGACTTTAATTCAACCGCTCAGGTAATTTCAGTGGTAAGCTATGACACATATTCATGTATTAAACTCCCCATAGCTCGCAAAATCCCTGTGACAGCGCACATATTTCTGCCAGTTTTTGTTTGTTGTCAGCCTCTGCTTTTCTGCAACAGACTGAAGCCTCTGCATGAATTCAGCGCACCTCGCATTCAGCTAATAAAAGAAAAATGCTGCAATTTTCTGGTGTTATTTTATGATTGTTGTGGCAGTCTCTAGCTATATCTTAAACTTAAACTCAAAATACAGTCTGCTTCAGATTGGTTTTAATCACTGCACAAAAAAATTAACACAGTCTTTATCTAATTCTGATTGGGTGCAGTTCGTTGTCGTAACTGACTTGAGTGGGCAAATGCTCACATTCGATATAGTCTGGCACTTTGGAGAGGTGTTCTCTTTATGGATGAATCCCTGTTTTCACTGTACAGGGCTGATGGCAGACAGAATGTGTGGTGTCGTGTGGGTAAGTGGTTTGCTAATGTAAACGTTGTGGATCAAGTGGCCCATAGTGGCAGTGGGGTTATGGTATGGGCAGGCGTTTGTTATGGACAACGAACACAGGTGCATTTTATTGATGGCATTTTAAATGCACAGAGATACCGTGACGAGATCCTGAGGCCCATTGTGCCATTCATCCACAACCATCACCTCATGTTGCAGCATGGTAATGCATGGCCCCATGTTGCAAGGATCTGTACACAATTCCTGGAAGCTGAAAACATCCCAGTTTTTGCATGGCCAGCATACTGACAGAACATGTCACCCATTGAGCATGTTTGAGATGCTCTGGATCGGCGTATACGACAGTGTGCTTCAGTTCCTGCCAATATCTAGGAACTTTGCACAGCCATTGAAGAGGAGTGGACCATCATTGCACAGGCCACAATCAACAACCTGATCAACTCTATGCGAAGGAGATGTGTTGTACTGCGTGAGGCAAACGGTGGTCACACCACATTCTGATACCCCCCAATACAGTAAAATTGCACATTTTAGAGTGGCCTTTTATTGTGCCAAGGCACACCTGTGCAATAATCATGCTGTCTAATCAGCATCTTGATATGCCACACCTGTGAGGTGGATGGATTATCTCGGCAAAGAAGAAGTGCTCACTAATACAAACAGATTTGTGAACAATATTTGAGAGACAGGCCTTTTGTGTAGATAGGAAAGTCTTAGATCTTTGAGTTCAGTTCATGAAAAATGGGGGCAAAAACAAAAGTGTTGCATTTATAATTTTGTTCAGTGTAAGTACTAACAAACAACAAATATGTTAATAACAGGCATGCTAATAAGCAGCTAGTTTATAGTGAGAATTGGGCCCTATACTATTATGAACAATAAGGCCATTACAAATCAATATATTAAACTAATGCAAGCATCCAAAGACCCAAAGTGTCACTGCAGTGGAACTGTCCCTTTAACTTGTCTTTCTTCTCTGCTTTTCTTAGCACAATCAAGCACAAGAGGAAGGCTATCACTCTTAATCAGGCTGTTGAGCAGCTCTGCTGTCAATACATTTAGTCTGTTTCTGAAACGCTTTGGCTAGCAGAAGGACATCTGTCCCCAATCTGCTGGAACTGTCCACTGCCTCCAATACTCCTCCTGTCTATCTTCTCTCAACTGGACACCAAAGAAAATGCACTGCACTGTTTTGAGACCTAGAGGAATGGGCTCTAGACTACAGGGGTACCACAGGGTTCAGTGCTTGGTCCTCTCCTCATATACTCCTCTAGCGAGACAGAGTAGGTTATGTAGTTACCAACTGAGTTCACCTGTGTCTAGTTTAGTTCATTGTTATTTGTATATATATTGCCAATTGTTTTTATCTTCAGTTATAGAAAGTTATAGAAATGAATACTTCATTGATCATTAATGCTTTATATTGATCAAAAGTAATGATAAAGACATTTATAATGTTACAAAAGATGTCTATTTCAGATAAATGCTGTTCTTCTGAACTTTCTATTTATCAAAGAAACCTGAAAAAATCTACTCAGCTGTTTTCAACACAGTAATAATAATAAATGTTTTTGAGCAGCAAATCAGCATATTAGAATGATTTCTAAAGGATCGTGTGGCTGGAGTAATGATGCTAAAAATTCAGCTTAAAATCGCAATAATAAATTACATTTTAAAATATATTCAAATAGAAAAGTTATTTTAAATAGTAAAAATATTTATAAATTTTACTGTTTTTGCTGTACTTTGGTACAAACAAATGCAGGCTTGGTGAGCAGAAGAGACATCTTCAAAAAACATAAAAAAAATTAAAAAAATTAAAAAAATTAAAAAAAACTTTGACTGGTAGTGTAAATAGGCTACATTATGTTACATCAACAAAATCCAATGTAAGGGTTAGAAGGGAATGTGTGGTAAACATTGCAACTTACCACTTTTCACAGTGTGCTGGATGATGTGAGCTATGGTGTGTGAGTTACTGCTGGAGGCCTTGTCTATTCAGAATGATATACTGAGCAACACCAGTATAAATATACTGTATGTCTGAAAAACACCATAAAGTTACCATCAATCAACTGACTTCATTACAGTATACCTGCTTCTCCAGAAAACATCACAAAGTACTGTTCGCCAGTGTTGTGAAACTGTGAATGGTATTGCATATAAATGTAAATATGTTATATTAGTTGTAATTAGTGTACATGTGTGTTTAATGTTCAGTAAGTAAATATTTTTGTTGTTACACTAATTAAAATCTTCATTATTTTTGTCAGACTTTTGTAAACTGCAGATAGTATATTTTTTGTTAGGATGCTTAGCATGACTGTAGCTTCTGCATTCAATTATTAGTAACCTGTAGCTTGAGAAGTTCTAGTTTGACATATGCAGAAATACTACCGGTATGATTCAAGTGCATTAATCACTGCAACATTTCAGTGTGATCTACATCCTCACCTGCAGGAGCCCTGGAGGAGACCTGCAAAGTCAAATATCATCGCAACAATACACAAGCACGTTCTCCCTGCAGAATCCCACAGCGGGACAGAGAGAGATGGGCTCATGCATGATTCAGCAGGAGGAGGTGTCTCTCTGCAGGTACTATACATATGCATGTGCTCGTGTTTGTTTTGGAAAGGTGCTCTTGTCAGTCTCTTTCCCAAATGTGCACCTTGAGACAACAGGAGAATTATACAGATGCTTCTGCTCTAGCAGAACTTAACCTAAACTCATAAATCAATTCATCATGCATGAATATTTACAACACCAATGTCAAATCCTAAACTTTTGTGAAATGTCATGGGTTCACCTGCTTGTGCTTATGATTGAGAGGACAGAATGATCAGGCTCCCCCCAAACATACATTTAAAACATCATTTCAGAATTTTCAGGCAAATATTTCAGTGTTGACTACTTCAATTTGAGTCTGTTTCCTACAAACCTCTTTACATGAAGACTCTTAGAGTAACTAGTCAGTTTGGTTCAGTAACATGAACTCAATTCATAGGCAGGTCTGGCTTTGCAAGCGGTCTCAGTAGATTTAGCCTTTGACAGAATGTTCTGGTGACAGATGCGAGTGTGTCTCTAATGGAGTTAGATACGCTGTCCCGTCTACACGGCCGTATCTCTGGCGACAGTAACTACAGCAACTGAGGAAAGGTGAGCGAGTTCACAGACGAGTTTAAAAATATGCATTATTCTGATTCAGACCCATGACACAGAATACACTGGTGAAGTTGACAAATCCTGTGGTGAAAACCAAAATTTCAAACAGCAATTTAAATATTCATGTATAATAATTATGAATGCTGAGTTTACAGTATGAGCTATGTATTTAACAACATATCTTACACTAATGCAGTGTCTGATGAACATTATGCAGGACGACTGACTGCGTGAGTTTAGAATGAGCCCACGATTCAAGATATGAAGCCAAAAAATGACTCTCTGTATCATATGATATTGCTTAGCAATATCACACCATCAATATATGCACAAGGGCAAATATGATACTGATACGTCTCTGATCAACACAGCAGAGTGAATGATTCAGTGACTCATTCAAGAAGCTTTGTTTATGAATGAGTCAGCCATTTGAATCAGAATAAATTGGTTGAATGAATGATTCAAAGACTCACTCATTAAGTGACTTGCTGCCACCTACTTGCCATTTTAGTTAGTCATATTTTACTTTAGTTAGTCATATTTAGAGTATAATTTTGGGAAAAAAAGAATAAAAAGTATTTTATATATTTAAATAACCCATTAATACCCATTCTTTATCACTAATTATGCAATGTTGAATCTAAATATTTCTCTCTAAAGCTACCTTTTTGTAATGTCTATTCAGTGCTTTTCACATGTAACAGTAATGACTTTAAATGATCTCTTGTGGGGTAATTTCTCATCCAATTCATGTGATTAATTTAAATAAATAAAAAATCCGCACATCATGTAACTAATTCTATTCAAAATTTAAATAACTTGACAGTCCTAATTATTAGCTATCAGACTAACTTGTGTATTTACTCTTTCTGTGTGTTTCTGGGTAAATTGACTGGTTTAATAGGTCAAGTTGTTCAGTGTCACGGTACGTGAGGGGATTGAAAGGTGCAACACGAAGATGAAGGTTAAAGTCTTTAATTTAATCCACAGGTTAACTTCCACAACAGGTAAATCCACAATAGGAGAAACCAACACAAACTGTCCTGGGGTGTGGCAGTTTGCCCCTCTCCCGGAAGGTGCGATCTCGCACCATAGAAGAAACAAGGGATGCATGGAGGGGACTTAGGTGTGGAAACAGGAAGTCCATGTTGGTGGAGGCTTCGGCAGAGGACGGACACCCAGGAGGAGGACAACCAACAGAGTCCAGGGTGGAAATGACAGAGAAGGGAGCCAGGGAGGAGAAAGAAGGGACTGGAGCAGGAGGACCCAGGCGACACAGCCATGATGGTGACCCACGGTGGAGCCGAAGGAAGGAGGAGTCATGGTGGAGAAAGGGCTGACGACTCCGGGGGGGGGGGGGGGGGGGGGGGGGGGGGGGGTGGGGGGGGGCGACCGACGGTGGTGGAGCAAGTGGAGGTAGAACCCCAAGGTGAAGACGGAGAGCCGATGAGCCACGGCGGCACAGAGGATCCGGAGGGCCAGAAGACCGAGGTGGAGATCCAGGATGATAGAGGACTGAGGTGGAGCTGGAGGGAGGGAGGAGCCCAACGGAGCCGGTGGGATGGAGTGACAAGGCGCAGCCAGAGGAGCAGACTCCTGAGGTGTTGGCGGGTCAACAACCGACCAAGGTGGAGCAGGAGGGATGAGGGAGCCCGGTGGAGTTGATGGGCGAAGTTGGAGACAAGGGAGCAAGGTGCCATGGTGGAGCCGCTGGGTTGGAGGGCGAGGCGGAGTCCGGGACTCAGAAGCTTAAGGCGTAGACAAGGGCTCCTCCAGCCATGACGCAGATGGAAACTGGACGACCTGCGGCACACCCACCTCACAGACGGTGGGCTGAGGGTGAGCAGAGGGGCTGTCAGGACACAGTGTTGGCAAAATTGAGGAGGTAAGCGAGGGAGGGGGCCGCTGCGGGCTGTTGCACCTGGTCGGCTGTGATTGGCTCAGGCTCCGTGGCAATTCTCTGCACTGTCGTTCCCTCAAGCGATGGCTCTGTTGTGTTGGGCTCTGGCTCTCTGTCCTTGAGACTGGACAATCAAACATAGAACTGAATCAACTTATAAAGGGATACTAATGATACACAGACAGGTGTAGGTGATTAACTAATGATCACACATAATGAGGACAGGAACAGGAAGGACCAAATATTAGCACATGAGGGAATAACCAACACAAACAATCCTGGGGTGTGACACTCAGTCCAGTGAAAGTGAGTTTTCAATGTCATTTGTTGTTCACGTTCATATCTGCATCATAAACACAGCCTATAGGACCCAGCTTAAGCCCTCTACAACGCATACTATATGCTTGTGTTACGGCCTTCTTTCTGCAGTGCTGCTGTTCAGTTTCTGCTGTTTTATGTGTGAAAGGCTGTTTTACAGGCTAGTATATCACTAGAATGAAATGTCAGTTGCCGTCTAAAGCTGTCGGGCAAAGCAACATTACTATCACTCTCTCAGTTTCATACATTCAATCTAGTGTAGTGCTAAACGTAAAGCTGAACACTCCTTATACAGCACAGAGCATTGCGCATTGCCATGTCTGCTGATTATGAGCGGCTCAGAGTTTGAATTGTCATAAACCCACTCATAAAAATTGTTATGTTCTATATATCTTATTTTTATCAGGGGTTTAGATGGGGTTAATGACTGGCCGGCACAGGACAAACACTACAGGTTAAAACATTGTAAATCCAGTAGAACTGCACCGTTTCCTTGCTTACACCAAGAATGTTTGTCTTTTATGATCATTTTAGAATTTCTGATGTATATTTATATTCCTAAAAATGTGTGGTCTAATAAGGCTGTTTTGTATTATACACAGTTGATGTACAGGTCCTTCTCAAAAAATTAGCATATTGTGATAAAGTTCATTATTTTCTGTAATGTACTGATAAACATTAGACTTTCATATATTTTAGATTCATTACACACAACTGAAGTAGTTCAAGCCTTTTTTTTGTTTTAATATTGATGATTTTGGCATACAGCTCATGAAAACCCAAAATTCATATCTCAAAAAATTAGCATATCATGAAAAGGTTCTCTAAACGAGCTATTAACCTAATCATCTGAATCAACTAATTAACTCTAAACACCTGCAAAAGATTCCTGAGGCTTTTAAAAACTCCCAGCCTGGTTCATTACTCAAAACCGCAATCATGGGTAAGACTGCCGACCTGACTGCTGTCCAGAAGGCCATCATTGACACCCTCAAGCAAGAGGGTAAGACACAGAAAGAAATTTCTGAACGAATAGGCTGTTCCCAGAGTGCTGTATCAAGGCACCTCAGTGGGAAGTCTGTGGGAAGGAAAAAGTGTGGCAGAACACGCTGCACAACGAGAGGGGGACCTGCGGAAGCAGTGGACTGAGTCTGGAGTAGAAACATCCAGAGCCACCGTGTACAGGCGTGTGCAGGAAATGGGCTACAGGTGCCGCATTCCCCAGGTCAAGCCACTTTTGAACCAGAAACAGCGGCAGAAGCGCCTGACCTGGGCTACAGAGAAGCAGCACTGGACTGTTGCTCAGTGGTCCAAAGTACTTTTTTCGGATGAAAGCAAATTTTGCATGTCATTCGGAAATCAAGGTGCCAGAGTCTGGAGGAAGACTGGGGAGAGGGAAATGCCAAAATGCCTGAAGTCCAGTGTCAAGTACCCACAGTCAGTGATGGTCTGGGGTGCCATGTCAGCTGCTGGTGTTGGTCCACTGTGTTTTATCAAGGGCAGGGTCAATGCAGCTAGCTATCAGGAGATTTTGGAGCACTTCATGCTTCCATCTGCTGAAAAGCTTTATGGAGATGAAGATTTCATTTTTCAGCACGACCTGGCACCTGCTCACAGTGCCAAAACCACTGGTAAATGGTTTACTGACCATGGTATTACTGTGCTCAATTGGCCTGCCAACTCTCCTGACCTGAACCCCATAGAGAATCTGTGGGATATTGTGAAGAGAAAGTTGAGAGACGCAAGACCCAACACTCTGGATGAGCTTAAGGCCGCTATCGAAGCATCCTGGGCCTCCATAACACCTCAGCAGTGCCACAGGCTGATTGCCTCCATGCCACGCCGCATTGAAGCAGTCATTTCTGCAAAAGGATTCCCGACCAAGTATTGAGTGCATAACTGAACATAATTATTTGAAGGTTGACTTTTTTTGTATTAAAAACACTTTTCTTTTATTGGTCGGATGAAATATGCTAATTTTTTGAGATAGGAATTTTGGGTTTTCATGAGCTGTATGCCAAAATCATCAATATTAAAACAAAAAAAAGGCTTGAACTACTTCGAGTTGTGTGTAATGAATCTAAAATATATGAAAGTCTAATGTTTATCAGTACATTACAGAAAATAATGAACTTTATCACAATATGCTAATTTTTTGAGAAGGACCTGTATATCTATCTACTACCTTTATCAGAGTATTAGAGTTTTAGCCCTATAGTGTACAGCTTCCCTGACCCATGTGAAAAACACATGCAATATGCATGTGCCTCCCTGAGCTGCTTCAGATGAGTGTGTGTGCGTGTGTGTGTGCACGTGCGGTCAGCAGGGGTCAGCAGCAGGCATTAGGTATTCTAAGATGAACTGCTGATGTGTGTGAATACAGCCTAGAAGTCTAAACTTGCAGATCCTACACTGAAATTCAAGATTTTATGACTATTATTATTTATTTATTTTTTAGATTTCTTTTGTTGTGATTGCATCATGCATCACTATTACACTCACACCTAGGAGTACTACTGCACTGAAACCTCAAATAGTAAAGGCGCGGTCACGTTAGTAATTTCAGTTACATTTTGTGTGCATACAAATATCCATTATTCTTTGTCAATAGCAAAGAGACATATGAAGCAGAGCTAAAAAAAAAAAAACATTTTCAAACCAAGCTGTAGTTCTGCACAAGTATCCACTCCATGTGTTACAGCTTAAAGATTCAATAACTAGAAAATTATCTGAATAATAACCTCATGATCATTATTTAGGTTGTGAAGCAGAACAGCTGTGAGCACCAGAGTAAAGAGCTTTCTCAGACAAATCCAGCAAGGTAACCAGTCTTGAGTAGCAATAGCCAACAAATACATTGTGTGGGTCAAAAGTATAGGTATGTATATATATGTATGTATGTATATGTATATATATATGAAGATATTTTGTACATTTCCTATCGTAAATATATCAAAACTTTTTGATTAGTAATATGCATGGCTAAGAACTTCAATCGGACAAATTTATGAGTTTTTTTTCCCTTCCACCCTCAGATTCCAGATTTTCAAACAGTTGAATCTTGGCCAAATATTGTCCTATGGAAAGCGTATTTATTCAGCTTTCATGAAAACAATTGACTTTTACGACTGTTTTCATGGACCAGGGTCACATATAACTATAATATAAAAGTCTGTATGAAGATCAACAATCAGTGTGAAGGATCTCCAAAGCACAATGAGAAACATAGCACTGCTCTGCATGCTGCACCAGCTTTATAACCAAACATGTGTCCTCATAACTCTTTCCTCCTAGACTTCACCTTGTGTTTATCACAGATAAGCAGCAACATTTAAATGAATTCTGACCATCCTGGCAAACAAAATTAATCTCCAATTTATTTGTTTACCTCATTAGGGGCTCTTAATGTATCTGTTTGAGAGATAGTTTTCCAATATGCATGTAAATTACATCCCTTATTACCATGACCAACATGATGCTATCGGTGTAATTTGGTGCATCGTGGTGAGGACAGACTGATGGGCTAATAACACCGCTGCTATATGCTTCCTGTGCCTGGAGGTGTGATGAACTCCAGAAGCAGTGACAGAAAACAAGAGTGAAATCTGTTCTGAGAACAGCGGACGCTTCTGGAGAATGTGTCCACTCACACTGAAGGACACAAAGAGTGTGAGAATCCATGCGATAGCTTGCATCTGTAGGGTTATGACAAATACAGAAGTTGTTTATGGAAATGTTGAATATATTCGAATAGGTCTGTGAAGACATCTGTGGGTTGGTGAGTGTGGTCATTGAACACATGGTCAGTGATGCCATCTGGACAAGTACTGTTTGTGTGTGAGGACTCACCTGTCTGGGTTAACTGAAGGACAAGCAGTATTTACATATGACCTACAGCTGGATGCCTCCAATTTTGAAGAACTGAAATTTAAAAGGATGCTTCACCAAAACATGAAAATTTTCTCATTGTTTACTCAACCTTATGTCATCTCAGATGTCTTTCCTCCTTCAGATGAATGCATTCTTTAGATTTATACGTCATCTGAAAGCTGAATAAATGAGCTTTCAATAGGACAATATTTGGCTGCGATACAACAATTTGAAAATCTAGAATCTGAAGGTGCAAAAAAAAAAATCGAAATATTGAGAAAAAAATATTTATGGTAGGAAATGTACAAAATATCTTCATGGAACATGATCTTTACTTAATATCCTGATGATTTTTGTCATAAAAGAAAAATCTATCATTTTGACCCATACCATTGCTACAAATATACCTTTGCTACTTAAGACTGGTTTTGTGGTCCAGGGTCACATTTACAGTTGTGCTCAAAAGTTTACATACCCCTTGCCGAATCTGCAAAAAGTGAATTCTTTTAGCAAAATAAGAGGGATCATACAAAATGCATGTTGGTTTTTATTTAGTACTGACCTGAATAAGATATTTTACATAAAAGACATTTACATATAGTCCACAAGAGAAAACAATAGTTGAATTTATAAAAATGACCCTGTTCAAAAGTTCATATACCTTTGAAAACTTGTGAACTGTGTACATTTTGCTCATTTTGCCTAAATATCATATTTATTTCATTTAGCACTGCCCTTCAGAAGATACAGAAGATACTTGCATGTTTCCAGTTTTCACCCCCCGGCTCTTAATGCATGTTTTTTTCCTTCTGGAGGATCAGTGAGTGTTTGAACCTTCTGTAATAGTTGCATATGAGTCCCTCAGTTGTCCTCAGTGTGAAAAGATGGATCTCAAAATCATATAGTCATTGTTGGAAAGGGTTCAAATACACAAAAATGCTGGAAAACCAAAGAATTTGTGGGAGCTGAAGGATTTTTCTGATGAATAGCAGACAGTTTAACTGTTCAGGACAAACAAGGGACTGATGAACTATCACTAAACAAAAAACTCAGCTGTGGGTCATTCAGGTAACAACACAGTATTAAGAATCAAGGGTATGTAAACTTTTGAACAGGGTCATTTTTATAAATTCAACTATTGTTTTCTCTTGTGGACTATATGTAAATGTATTTTATGTAAAATATCGTATTCAGGTCAGTACTAAATAAAAAATAACATGCATTTTGTGTGATCCCTCTTATTTTGCTAAAATAATTAACATTTTGCAGATTCTGCAAGGGGTATGTAAACTTTTGAGCACAACGGTATATATCACAAAACATGTTAAACATGCTCATATGTTTCAAATAAACTTAAGCTGAAAACAACAGAATTTGACCTCTGTCTCAATAGCCCAAAACAGCATTTCTGTTTTTCTGGTTCTTTCTGAAACGGTGAGCGAGACTGAGACAGATTGTATCTGCAGGCCAGCATGTGGCAGACAGTCCGCTTCAGGCAGCAGGGTGTATCGGTCTGAAGGTTCTGAACGGCCCAAAGCTCAATGATACTGCCGGACAGAGAGACAGAGATGAAAGCCTGCTGA
This sequence comes from Cirrhinus molitorella, assembly GCA_033026305.1. Taxonomy (NCBI): domain Eukaryota; kingdom Metazoa; phylum Chordata; class Actinopteri; order Cypriniformes; family Cyprinidae; genus Cirrhinus; species Cirrhinus molitorella. Next base: position 30,623,669 of record CM065134.1, on the reverse strand, counting down.
TAAAAAGCGGGTGAAAGTGTTGAATTCAGATCAGCTCCACTCAGCCCTGAAGACCAAGATGAAGGTGGAGAAAGAACAAAGTGTTTAGGGCTCTCTGGAGCGTCAGTCTCTCATCATCACACTCCACTGTACTTCATCCCTCTCACACCCATAGAAGCTGAAGTCGCTCAGTGGAAGAAATCAGTCACGTATCTCAGACTGGGTGTTTTGCTTGATGACTGACTGCTGATCTGAGCGAACGAGTGAGGTATTGGATTCTTGCTGCGTAGAAGATCATGATTGGATTTGAAGAACAAGTTCTAGCTGCAGCGTTCATATTGATTTGATAAGAGTGAAATTTAAGCACTGAAAACTATCCTTTTAAGTTTAGTGACCACACCGGACTCACTTAGATATGTTTAAGTTACAAAACAAAACTAGATTCTTACATTTTCAGAAGAAAATGGTGTTGTTGGCCCGTGCAGAAGTCAAAGTCATAATGTTAGTGTTGCAAATCAGAACGTTGTTAATTGATGTTTTTTTTCATCTGTTTTCTAGTTCCAGCAGGTGAAAATGGTGTGTCTGATCATTTAGTTAAATACCAGCACAATTTCGTCAACAGCACACATGATCAAGGTGATCATTCATGTCTGCAGGACAAAGCACTCATCACATTAGGTTTGCTATAGGGATAGAGATTTATTCAAATCACCAGCATTGCGTTTGTGTAGTAACAGTAGAGATGGTTGATCTCATCTCTTTGATATTCTCCTCCAGCAGCACACAGTCTTTCATGCGGCTGTAAATCCCTCGACCTGCCTGCTCTTCTGAGCCCAGCGGGCCGCACTCAAACACGAGCTTTAGGAATCAAACGGCCTCACCTCAGGCTCATTATTCGCGCTGTCTGCCTCTCTAAAAGCTCTCCTCAGGGTCTGCTGAGATCAGGTGAGCCTTCTGAGCGTGAGACACATCAGTCCTCTGTGGCTGTGTGAGGAACACGGGTCATCCTTCAAAAACACACCCGCCGTTCCGCCGGCATTCGCTTAATTATTGCCACTCTCTTGCAATACACATTAAGAACATGAAAGCACCTCAGATTCAGTCTCAGAGACACACTCGCACGGTGTTAAATGTGGTTACGGCTTGCTCTTAATTTTCTTCGCTGCCTTATGACTGCTGTAATTCTCCCCTAGAGGGAGTCATAATTAACTGTTGGTTTGTTTGTGAAGCTGCTGTGTTTCTGTTTGCGTGTTTAGTAAAGGAGCGTTTACCTCCCAATTACTCCACATTCTACATAATTAACTGGTGTTTAAGTCTAGTCAAGTCCAGCCACGTTTACTTGCACAGTGCTGTTCACAATACATTTTGTTTCAGAGGGCTATTAAAGGAATGGTGCACCCAAAAATGAAAATTAGCCCATGATTTACTCACTCTCAAGCCAACCTAGGTGTGTATGACTTTCTTCTTCCAGACGAACACAGTCAGAGTTTTTTTTTTATTTATCCTGGCTCTTCCAAACTTTATAATGGTGGTTGATAGTGGCTGTTATTTTGAAGCTCCAAAAAGCACATATATCCGTTGTAAAACTAACCCATACGCCTCAGGTAGTTTAAGCATGTCTTTTGAAGCAGATCCATGGGTTTATGTAACAAAATTTTTCTATTTTTAAAATTATAAACTCAAATCGCTGACTTCTGGAAATGGTGTATGCAAGTTCGCGAGAGAGTTGAGTTCCAGCTTCTTTGCTGACCTCTGACTCGACGTATGACGTAAGCCGCATTCGTAGTGTAAGCTCAGGTGAGAATAAATGAATGAGGATAGAGAAATACTACATGCTGGTAACAAATTAAAAGTTGAAAACAAGAAGCTAAAAAAATTTGTGTGGATTTTACTATAAGAGAAGAAGAGTTTTTTGCACAGCCTTATTTGTTTGAACCAGATAACTCACATACAGCCACTGCGAAAAGTTAGTGATTTGAGTTTATAATTTTAAAAATATAAATATATTTGTTCCAAAAACCCATGAATCTGCTTCAAAATGCATGTGTTAACCCCCTGGAGGCATACAGGTTAGTTTTACAATGAATATATGCACTTTCTGGAGCTTCAAAATAGCAGACACTATCCACCAAGATTATAAAGTTTGGAAGAGCCAGGATAAATGTTTAAAAGCGACTCCGACTGTGTTTGTCTCCTCAAGAAGAAAGTCATATACACCTAGGACAGCTTAAGGGTGAGTAAATCATTGGTAAATAAAAATTTTTGGGTGAACTATTCCTTTAACAACACAGGTTAATTGGAAATACATGCCTCTATATACATTTCTGCAAACCTGAAAAAAAACATACCCATGTGTACAAATCACTGTTTCTAGTTGAAATTAACACTAGAGGCAGTAAAACTTTTATTCCTTTTCACACAAAGTATGATTTACACACAGAGTTTTCATTAATAAAGACACACTATTACTACTGCAGAATATTATGTTATTGCTACAAAACAATTTTAACATGCACAATTTGAAAATGTATTCTTTTGAATGTTGTCGTCACTTTCGCAGCTTCATATGCATGAGTTTTCTAACACAGTCGGTTTGCTCAGTAGCTCACGCAATATGGCGTTGCACTTGAGGAAGTGAAAACAGCAAGGTAAGGTACATAATTATGGTGTTGTAGAGGCACGTGTTTCCAATTAGCCTGGGTTGGCTATTAGCTATCACTGCATGCTAATAGTTTTGATTTAGTCACATACAGTAAATATGCCAAAACTCAAATCAGATCCATAAATCCCATCTCCACATAGCCTCCATGTGAGTCTGCCTGTGGAAATGAATGAATGTCAGTCTGGTGTAAGCCAGATGAACTGAAATCAAAATTATTTCTTTCTTATTGTTTTTACCTATCCATCAGCTGCATCTTTCTTTCCACCATCCTGCTCATCAGCAATGACACATAATCACTTCAGAGACACTGATATGGGAGCACTGTGTTCTCTACGGACAGAAATATAGAAAGTCTGAGAAGATTAATCAATCCCTCTTTCTCTCCCACTGCTCTGTTCTTCAGCTTTAACCCTCTGGGGTCGAAGACCGCGCCGGCGCGTTTTGGTGCGTTTTTTTAAAAAGCCCTCTATATAAACTTAAATTACTTCGTCAGTTTTGATCGTACAGATAAGATAAATACATCAATCGAATCTGTAAAGGGTCTACTTTTATTTGCACAGACACATAATAACAGTGAAACGGTGAGTTTTTGACAAATAAAGAAAATATACAGGGAGTGCTGTGTGCCGCGCTGGTCTCTCTGCTCTTCATTTTGAAACGCGTCACTTAAATGATCAAATACTTGGCGAAAACAGCACATGGAGACATTATACACATACCTGGAGAAAGCTTGATATTTCTACTCTTAAACGAAGTAAGTCTTATCGAAAACAAATATTCTGTGATGAAGTAATCCTTATGAAAACAACGCGATGTACAATCTCCCCCTTGGATCTAATTAAGTTTTAATTTGTCACCGCCCATAAGTTATTTTCGCTTTCATATTACAATTAGCCACGGGAGAAGCGCGGGAGTTAAACGCCCACATCACCGTCAACAAAGCGGCAAGACTTCAAGTTTATCTGGATTACTGTTCATTTCTGAAAGAAGAAAGAAGGAATAAATCTTATATTTACCTCATCAGAAGAAGAACGCGATGTGACGCGCAGCAGATTCAACAGAGAATATATTCTACATTTACATGTAAGACTTTATTTATTAGCTTGCTTGCATTCGCTGTTATTGTGTTACTATGACAGACTAAGTTGTATAGATTTTACTAGTTAGACTTTTTTTCAAACTATAATTACTGACCTCATCAAGTGAAACGTTATGATGTAGGTTTCATTTCATTGCATCTAAATGTCTCACGACTCAAGGATGTTTTTTAACGTTCTAGAAAAAGATGCGATATAAAAGTAATAGCGTTTACACTGTAACACTGAATGATAGAGTCTAAGAATGTTTAGACGGCATGTATTGCATACAAAACATGCTTGTGTTTATGACTATAAGATCATATTTGTATATGTATTTTATTTATTTATCGCAAACTGAATTAAATAAAATAAAAAAATAGCCTATGAGTGTTTATACTGAGTGTATGTTTAGACCATGTTTATTAGTAATACTCTGATCGCGATCTGCTAAACAATAAATTAGTTTCTCAGATATAAAACTCAGATGCAGCTTCAGATGTTCATCTACACTGATATTCTAGTGCAAAACAAGTTTCTTGACCACTGATGATGAGTTTTGCAAGCACTTAAATGTCAGGCATGATTTACTTGTTTCACTTGTTGAACAGAATTCAGGAAAAAAACGCAAATGACACAAAGTCTGTTCATATCTGTAGATCAGAGTGCTCAATAATGTGTCTTTACCTTCATTATGAATGTTTTGATCATACTGTGTTAAATAAAATACAACTAATCTAAAACTCCATTCTCTGAATCTTCTCACATAGTTTTTTACCTGAGAGTGTCATTGATGGGCCATTAGGGAGGGCTTTGTGTGTGTCAGGTGTGAATCACTAAATATTCATGACCATTGTCAATCTCTTGCATATTGTCTTTCCATCACAAAACATGTTTTGGTAAATTTACATCAATATATTGTTTTCTTTGAATGAGTGAATGAGATGATTTTCACATCATTGTGTAGAAAAAACTCTAGCCTACCACATCCAGATCTCAAAAGCCTTGTGAACAAATATTCTGTCCGTGTTTCATTGCTGTTTTTAAGTGACTTTGATTTTTTAGTTTTTCACAAACCACGCATAAACGTTGTTTTCTCAAAAACACAAACATGTACATTCATGTTGCTTGCATATTATTGTAGCCCAGTTTGTACTGATTACAATGTAATCTGACTTTAGCCATGAATATGTTTTTAAGATACTGAAAAATGCACAAATGTCAGGGCATGTCAAAATTTCTTCAGGGCCCAAAAACACCCTCAGACCCCAGAGGGTTAACAAACCCAGACTCAAAACCTGTCTGAAAGCGTTGCTTCTGGTGCACTTTTCAGGTGACACACTCCAATGCATATATGAGTTTATTACACAGCACAGTGTGTTTTGGCAGACTAAAGCTGCTACACGCATAAGTACGGACATGTTATAGCCAACAGATACATGGACATATTGAGCATATGTAAGCATGTCAGATCTGCTAGACAGGTGGAGTTGGGGGAGGTGGAGGGTTTCAGAAAATATCCCGTACTGTAGGACCAACTTACAGTGAACACTGAACCAGACTATTTAAATGTTAAGCAAGCAAGCTTATTGGCTGCAGAATCAGCAGAGGCCAATCAGCTTGTGCCATGTAGTAAATGATGTGATGGCTAGAATGTTTAAAATAAAGAACCTATCAGCTTGCATTATGTTGAGCAGGGATCCTCAAATCTGGCCCACGAGATCCACTTTCCTGAAAAGTTTAGATCTAACCCTAATCAAACACACCTGAGCATGCTCATCAGTGTATTCAGGATCATTAGAAAATCACAGGTAGGTGAGTTTGATCAGGGTTGGTGCTAAACTCTGAAGCGCACTGGCCCTCCAGGGCAAGATTTGAGGAACCCTGCACTGTAAAACCCGATAAGTTCAGAAAACTCAAAACTTTTGTGGACACCGATTACCTCAAAACTTTTGAGTAAACATTTAAAAAATTTTGAGTAAACACAATTTATAAATTATAACAAATAAAAACTTAAATATTAAATAAAATTAAATTTAAATATTTAAGTACAGTATACTTAAAAATACTGTTTATCATATTTAATGTTTTAATTTAACCAGATATAAAAAATGTAATGCAAAAATACTTAGTACTAATTAGCTATAACACATCAGCACATGCTAAAGTGGTTATCAGAAAGACTCTTAATATATACTTGCATTTAAATTGTCAAAGAACGTGCAGTATATGTAGTCTTCAAATTTCGTTGTCCATCCTCAACCTAACCACAGGTTCTACTCTTTACCACAACGGTAACACAACAAATTCAACAAAACAGAAACCTATGTAAACCCTAGCATAACACAACATTTAATCTTGTGCAAAAAACACAAAATAAAACTTAATTTCAACATTTATTTTCCATGTCGTCTGATGCAAAGCATGCTGGAAACTAGAAAACTCAATCATTCTAAGTTCAGTTTACTACAACGACATTTTGAGTTTACAGAACTTATTTCAATTAAGTCCAATGAACTTTTCATTTATTTGAGTGAAAATAACTCATTTAATTTCAGTAAAGTTCACTGTTCGGGTTTACAGTGTGATGTAGAGCTTTACACTTGCAGAGAAAATACAGTTGTTACTACTTAGTGCAAGTACACTGTAAAAAATAAAACACAATTTGCTGAGTCAACATAAAATAGTTTTGCCTTAAAATTTTAAGTTGAATCAACTCAGATATCTAAGTTATCACTTAGTACAACTTAACATTTCAAATTGACTAAAATTCTTTGAGTTGACTGAACTTAAAATTTTAAGTCAGCCAGGTAACAAATTATTTTAAGTTGACTCAACAAATTGTTTTTTACAGTGTAGTTGTTCCACCAGTGCCTCATTTTTCAGAGACTGTTATGTAGAGCCCTGAACAAATGTTTGGATTTCTAAATTTACACTGTAAAAAGTGATGCACTGCATTTACTCAATAAAATTGAGGCAACAGATTATAAGCAATATTATTAATTAAATTCAACACATAAGAATTAACTAGATTTAATCAAATTAGATGCTTACAAATTATCCATTCAAAATGAGTAAAACCATACAAAAATAATTAAGTACAATTTAAACAAAAAACAAACAAACAAAAAAAAGTCCAATGAAACCAATGTTTTTGTTTAAATTTTACTTAATTATTTTGTATGGTTTTACTCATTTTTAATGGAGTTTCGAAGTCATCATTGGATTGGTTTGATTATACAGGATTTCCGGGAGACCTGTGTGTCACATTCTTTAACGTTCTGCCTGGAAACAAAAATGTCATGGTTTACTGCAACTGTGATGACGAGCACCTATTAGGTTCAACTAAATGCTGGATTTTCAAAAGAACGCGAAAAATGTTCACGGCATAGAATCTTTAAAATATGTCAGAGAGTTTCAAACACCGGTCTGTTATTGTGGCGACATTTCCACGCCCCTAAACATGACGCGGCACAAAACAAAACATGATTGGTTGCTTTCCCTGTCAGTCATATGGCTTAATGGGCGGGCCTTGGCCATTCAAAGTTAGTCGTCAGTCTGAAGGTCTGGCTACATAAGACTAGGGTAATATTAAAGTGAAATGTAATTACATTGTATTACATTAGTATTACATTGACATTGGTGTTATTTTTTTCAGTAAAGTAACATAATATACTTAAATTTCCAATTAAGAAACATTAATCTGACACAACCAAGTGGAAATCTGAGACCTGGATTATATACTGTGAATAATGTAATGACAGAGAGATTACAATATAAAAATGTCTTTGCTACATGGTATTTACAGATGATATTTGTACAGTAGTTGATGATAATGTCATGGTATGAAATTTTCTGTGTAACATTTGTTTGATTTTAGGCATATTTAGTTGTATTCGACATTGTTGAATAATATTGTTATGTATATGAACATACACTCTTTCTCTCTTTCTTTTTATTTCTCTAGTTTTAACATTCCAATATACCTGCCTATCTTTGTCTTCCTAAAAATATGGAATATGGTACCGAATTTATAAAATTGAAACAATGATGGGGAACAGAGCAAATGCACAAGAATAATAATGTGAGACGAGCTCTACCAGTGGATGCAGGAGTGTCAAGCTTGTGCTTATATTGGACAGGGAACATTAGCTCCAGAGGAGAAATATAAAGTATGTGAATTACAGCACTGCCTTCTTACAGAACACAGTGTTCACCTGTAAATCTCCTCACCAGCCTGCATTCCTGTGTGTGCGCGTGTTTACAACTTGCGAAATGCCTCAACCACAGGCTCAAAACATACATAAAACAGAGCCTGATTTGCAGAGCTGGTTTAGAACTGTGTTATCACATCTAGTGCATCTAGTGTGCTTGTGTGTTTGCATTAAACATCACTTGAGTTACTCTTGATAAGCATCAGTGGGCTGAGCAATATAATGGTGTATACTGTGCATTCATAAAAACGCATCAACTAGTAGAGATTGTGCTGTACTGTTTATGATACGTTGTATCTGTAGTGCGATTTTCAAATTCACCACCATCTGGAAACTACAGTCTGCTACATAGTGTTATACTATGCATTTTAATTACAACCATCTACATTTTCTGGGAAAAAAAGTGAATGATACTTGCCATAGTAAAACTTAAAACTAGGCAAAACCCTAGAGTTTGTGTGATTATAAGAGAGCTCTTATAAGAGAGCTACATGTTTGTAGTATGTTCTGATGGTGAGATATGTTGCTATATATTTGCTAAGGTGCTCTGAATGGCTGCTAGGGTTTGGCTACATTGTGTATAGGGTGGTATGTAAAGACTTTCACCACTCTGTATCAAAAGTGCCCACCCCCTAAAGATTGCTTGGCAGTCTGAGTCAAATGAGCTCACCCCATTGTCTCTACAATGTTCTGATCCAGAGATATCCCTCCTTTTCAATGGAAGTCTACGGAGTGGTTGCCTGTGTTAAGTTTGATAGCAAATATTGATTTAGTTTTAGTCATAGTCTATTGACTAAATTTAGTTTTAGTCATATTTTAGTCTTCTGAATTGTTTTTAGTTTTAGTCTAGTTTTAGTCGAATAAATCTAGTAAATTTAGTCGGCTAAAATTTAATGGGTTTAGTTACAGTGCAATGCATTTATTAAGCATTTGATATTTAGGTTTAATCGTGATAAACAGCTAATTTAACTGCAGTGATACACAACATGCCTTAAAATTAAAATTAAATAAAAACATTTCTCATAAAGAACATGGTCTTCTTTTCAATGACATACCAATGGTTATATAGGCTAATTATACATTCTTTATAGTAATTGTTTACCATATTCTTCATTCTTTCAAACACACATATTTATTTCTAAAAATGAATTTAGATTAATCTTTAGGGCTATGTAAGTGATTCAGTCAAGAGCAGTGTGTAGTTTTCTGTCTTTCTTTGTTGGTTGATTAACATCAGTGACTCGGACAATAGCAACTAAATGTGGCTGCAATTCCTTTAAAACCAAATGCACAAATGCAATGGATGCAATGTACTGATACACTTTCTCTCTACTGTTTACGTTAATTTAAGACATAATCGGCTGTGTTTACGTGAATACTCACCAGTTTGTATGCATCTAACATCCTACTATGCAACTGATTTTTCTACATGAATCTCTTTCCAAATCATCACTTCCAAACATTTCCGTCTCGTTTTTATTCATTGACGAAAATGCCAGTAGATTTTTGTCATAGTTTTTGTCATTCAAAAATAATTTTAGTTCATTATCGTTTTGTTTTCATCTGTGGAAAAAATGTTGTTGACGAAAATTATGGTGAAAATTATTTGTCAACGAAATTAACACTGTTGCTTGCCAAGGAGAGAGTATGAAGTTGTTTTATTACTCTTTATGAGCCCACCACCAAGTTTCTATAACTAATCAATAATTGTTATGCTGCTATTGTTTTTTGAATGCTAACAAAACCGACGTTCAACCATTTTAGATATGACAGACCAGTGGATAAGATATTGATGCCTATAGTTGTCTGTTAAGAGAATGACATGTATTAACCAATACATTAGTTTTTATTTGTGAGCTATAAATGGACAGAAATGTACACATTTCTCTAAAATACTCAAATATCTGCAACAATAATCAGAGTAATTCTTTGTAACATGTGGAATTGATGGCTATCACTTCTCCAAAGTAAAATCTCTCAATAATCACAACTGAGAGAAACAAAAAGACATTGTACACCCTGATAGACCTCAGAACTATGCTTCAATCCCTCATGAATCTCCTGTAAATATGGATGTTACTGTTGGCAGGATTGTTGACATTCTTATAAAGGAGGTCAACAACCATTGACTGGCTTCTGTTTAGAATCTCAGAGGAACCATGTGATTCCAAGATCTGTGCTTGGAATTCTAATTAATGAAGTATATTAATTTTTTATTACTCTTATCAGCATTTTTAAGGCTGTTTGTCATTCTGAGAAGGTAAACACTGACCTCAACCATCCAGAATGATCACTATTTTTTTTCCCTGTAAAATTGTACCTATCAGAAAACTCAGTGTTATTGAATCTGTTGAATAAGTCTGTACACACTTCAGAATAGACAGTTTAAAATCGAATTTTAAAGAACAGGGCAACACTAAAACACACTTCAATAATAATGAACAGAAGTGATACGCTTTTATTTTACACTTGCACTGTTAAAAATTGCTGTAAAAAAACGGCCAAATTTTGACAGTAACATGCTGTTTTCCATTAAAACAGTGTATTCTGGATAATATTTGTCATTTTCGAGAAAGTAGTCTGCCGCTATATCGTGAATTAACGGCGTTCAAAATCGACACTCAGAGTCTGTGTTTCAAATCACACCCTACACCCTCATTCACTATTCCCTTCATGAGTTTACTAATACAGTCCACCTGACAGAGACAGTGAAAACTAATGAGTGAATTCAGACACTGATGAACAGCTGCTGTTAATGAGCAGATCTACTGATTGAAAGAGAAACAAGACAAACACAAGGACTACAACTGACTTGAGTCACAGATTTAAATGAAATCAACTGAATATTTAAACAACACACAGTCTTACCAGCTTCACGCATTTCTAATCAGACTGACTTTATTTCTGTGAGAAATCTAGAGATGATCTTATTGAGAATGAAGGTTTAGATGATGATATTTTAGTTTAGCTTGACACTACCATTGTGGAGATCAGTGTTTGCTTTAGTTGGGCTCCTGACCTTTGGCTTTTGAACATTACTTTGCTGTAACTGTATCTTCCAATGATTTAGTTATGGTAGAACGGTTATGGTTGGGTGTGTGATGTTGGCTGCAAGCATCATACTGTAGTCTGACTTTGACTTTTGCTGGTCATTTGAAATACTGTTAGCAGTGTGGACTCATTAGTTATGGTTTATTTTTCCCCAGGGCTTTATATTATGAGCTTAACCAGTGTGGTGACAATCAGAAATGCAGGATTTAATAACAGTGCAGGTCTAAATCAATTTGAACTACTGTTTCAAAAACACTCAAAAATAGACATCAAGAATCAGCATATGAATCTCAACAATGGTGACAATCAAAAGCTTCATGCTGCAATGCATGCTGGGTACCAGCACATTACAACACTCATTCATGACTCCCAGCATGCATTGCGGCATGAATAAATTATGCTGATGAATTGCCTATTTATTTTCTTGAATTCTTACTGTTTTTTCTATTGCGTTGCATTTTAGTATTGTGTTTTGTAATTTTCAGAAAATATCAGTTTCTTTATTTTGAGGATTATCACCATTGTTGAGATTCATATGTTGATTCTTGATGTGTGTGTTCAAATCACAAGAGCGATTTTTTTTTTTCATAAATTTTGTTTTTATGGTCTTTCACAACAGTTCTCCTCAGGTAATTTTGCTTTTATTCTCGATATTCAATAAAAGAAAAGATGCTGATAAGAACTAGTGAATGAAGAATAAGGTTGTTAAAACAAACTCATAAATGTCAGAATCAGACTTTCCTTTTCTTTGGCTCTTTAAACCATGTGTTATTAAATCACATTGTTACAGCAGCCAACAAAAAGCTAATGCTAAAATGTTAAGGTCCAAGAGCCCGACTAAAGTAAACACTGATCTCCATCATGGTAGTGGCAATAAGATAATAAGACAGTAGAGTCAATAAGATCTTCTGTAGACTTCTGACAGAAATAAAGTCAGTCTAGTAATAAGTGAAGCTGGTAATGCTGTTTTAGGAGTTGTTTATTGAGATCTTGAGAGATTTCATTACTTCTTTTATTTCAGTTGATTTCATCTGTGGCTAAAGTCAGTTGTAGTTCTTGTGTTTCTCTTTCATTCAGTGATTCTGCTTGTTAACAGCAGGTGTTCATCAGTAATGCTCAACCATCACTTAATTAATCACAGAATTATCTCATTAACTTCAGTGTTACTCAAACACTCTGTAGTGTGGACACATTATTTGTTCACTTAAAACTGAGGATTTTGCTGTGGAATTTAAAGGGTTAAAGATGTAAGATGGGGAAAAAACAGCATTAAATGTAATTTAACAGTAATAAACTGTAATTAATTTACGGCAAAGCACTGTAGAAAAACAGTATCTTGCTGGCAACCAAGCTGCCAGTAAATTACTGTTAATTCAAGGAAAAACAGTGATATACTGTAAACTGTAACAGTCAGATTAAGCCAACAAAACAAGTTAATTTCACTCAAACATTATTGAATGTTAATAGAAAAACAGTTATGCAAAGTCTATAACTGGTAAGGAGAGTACATATTTAACTGTACTGTATTGATATGTTTTTGCACAAGAGAGATCTGTTAGTTTAATTTAGTTTTGTGGGTCACCATTGTGCTGGAGAGTAGAGTCTGTGCTTCAGTCAATGATGAGCCACAAACGCTGATGTTTTGCTGCTTTATTTAAAGACAGTAACTGTGTGTTTGCTGATGCAGTGATTGTCACTTTAGTACATGTGTGCTAATGATGATCAACAAACATTTCAGTAAAAGTCATGTCATGGTTGGTTTTCTTATTACACTTTAAGTGTTTGCTCTTTTAAATTAAGATTTATTTATTTTATAATGGACTCAAATGAAAAAAAATTCACTGTACTAAAACCATATAAGCACTACTTCTTTGAAAACTCATGGTTTGAAGCAATCGGTTTCCAAAATGAAATGAGTTACCACATGGTATAATAACAGTAACATACTGTACCAATGAAGAGCTGTAAATTAACGGTAGAAAGCTGTAAATTAACAGTACAATGCTGGCACCCCAGCTGCCAGTAGATTACTGTTATTTTACAGTGCAATTTTTTACAGTGTGGGAAATATTGTGCCCAAGTACCAACCTTTTTTTGAAAGCTTAACCATCAAGCATTTTGTCAAGTGCAGACGTTTGAAGCTATATGGCATAAATAAAGTCTCAAAACCTCTTCTTGAAAATGATGTTGTGAAATTTCAAAATGAAAGAGTATAGGTTCACTGCTTCAGAGGAACTGTAACTACAGCATATCAACTGATAACTTGTCAGCACAGTTCATATGCCTATTTATTACACTGAAACTTTAAAATGTCATGTGAGGTCATCCAATTTGGTGATTGTTGGCTGAACTGATTGACTGAAATGGAAAGAATGAAAGAAAGTAATCAAACAACTAAACAATTAAAAGAACAATTGACCACAGTCACTAATGAAAACACTTTAAAAATGAAAAATGAATGCTCTGCAAAAATATCACGTTAATACGTATACAAGACTCAAATTACAAAGCAGTTCTGCAAGCAAATATGTGTGTGTGTGTGTGTGTGTGTGTGTGTGTGTGTGTGTGTGTACACATCCGCTCCAGCCTGAAATGACCCTGTTAAATGACTGTGGCGGTTTGCGCTTCAGCTCCATCAGATTTATGAGTGAGTGTGTAATGAGGAACACAGAGTCCAGGTGCAACCAAAGCTTCAATCTCGCAGGCTTCATAACAATGATAAAACTATCCAATACACCCACACTCACACAGCGACATACATCCAGTTCTCTTCTACTGTACACCAGCAGTGATATGCGGCGGTGATATGAGTGTGGATGCGCCCTCAACATACAACAATAATCACTGGAATACAAGTGCTACAATATGATCCCAATCTAGAGGAACTAAAAATAAAGGCTTAATCTTAACTGGATTTCCTGTAGCGTGACAGCAGCTCAGCTGTTGTTAAAATAGTTAAACCTGTTCATTTCAGCAAACTGGTTCATTTAATGTTTGTTTCAGTCCACCTGTTCAAACCATTTCAAGTTTAAAAGACCAGTTCATTAAAAAGAAACTTCTGTTATTTACTTACACTGAAACACAAAGAAGCAACCTAAAATGCTGATCAGAAAACATGCTCACTGTGCGTGTGAGATATGTATGCAAGCTCGTGTTAGTCTCTAATGATCTGCATCTATCAAAGCGAAGCAGAACCTCTGGCTGCAGGTCGACGGCTCATCCCGGGCTCATTTATTACTCTAATACACTCTCTCATGCCTCCCCTGCACCTCCTCTTTGCTCCTCTGACACACACTCACTGTGTCTCCCAAATATGAGTCACTTGGTCAGCCTCAGACATCCGCCATAAATCTCTGAAATCAAACTCCTCAACCAAAAATCAATGGCTAATTCAGCAGCATCGTGTGCAGGAACACACTCACAGTACTAATGGACCCCAGGCCTTCGGGACACCACCGGAGCAAATGTGTGAAGAAATACACCCGTTTGAGACCATTAGGATACTAGTGAACACTAAGCTAATGGGTTAATGCCAGCAGCGCTAAATAAGATGGCACAGATCAATGCATGAGTCAGTACTGCGATTTACAATCCATTCCGAACGCTACACATAAATCCTACGATCCGTTAGCTTCTAATTAGAAGCGAGCCAATGACGGATGGGGAAACAAGCGGTCGGGGCAGAGATGAACATGTCATGTTTTTTTTTTTCAACACTCGAGTCGGTGAGAAATTATGAAACAATCGCGTGGAGTGCTTACGCTGCGATTCCACAGGTCACAATGATAAATGGGCCTTCATCCCCTAGCAGAGCATGAGCACATCCTCCAGCAGTGGATCTGAACTACATGCGCACACATACATCAGACAGACAGCTCACATTACACTTCTGTCATGAACGCTTTGGTTTGCCTTAAGGTCTTATATTTTGGCGTTCATGTATGTTTTATATGGAAGATCCCACAGATGCACACTGAAGGAGGAACCTAAACCACATCTACAGACCAGAAGATCACAAAGACACAATTGTGCATTTCCCACCCACCCTCTTCTGCTCTTCTGTCTGTGGATTACCCTTCTGTGGATTTAATAAAAAAAAACTTTGCTCGATTCTACGTTGCCTTGCGCTTCTCACTTGTGCACCATGACAGATCCTATCTGATTCACAATGAGATTTGATTGAATTAGAATCAGTTATGATTCGATTCTGAATTTTTAAGTGCATTCACAAGATTATGTAAATGCTCCTCCTAATGAGTCTAAAGAAAACAAAATGCTTAAGATTTGAAAAAAAGTAAATACATTAAATACATGTGCATGGCTACTTGGAATAAAACAAAGAGTGCAAAAAGAGAGCGATGTAATACATTTTAGAGATGAACACACTAGAAATAGCACTTTTTAAAATTCCCTATTATTCCCAGGTTATAACAGTTAGCTCACTTGTCAAAGAAATTAATGTACCAGAAACTTTAAAGGGTTTCTGGTTCCATGTCCAGAAAGGTAATAAAAACATCATACTTTTTGTACGCAAAGAAAACAAAAATGACGACTTTAGTCAACAATTTGTCTCCTCTATGTCACCGTAGCGCCATTTTGGAAAGCATCCACTGGATGTAAACAACGTACGCTGTTCTGTATCAGCCACAACACAAGGATGCGCTGTTTTCGTTCGAATAATAGCGTAAATACATGTAGAAAACGTATCCGTGTATTGTGGCTGATACAGAACAGCGTACGTTGTTTACGTCCAGTGGATACTTTCCAAAATGTCATTTTTGTTTTCTTTGCGTACAAAAAGTATTCTTGATGCTTCAAAAAATTCTAACTGACCCACTGATGTAACATGGACTACTTTGGTGATGTTTTTATTACCTTTCTGGACATGGAAAGTATACCGTACATACATTTTCAATGGAGGGTCTGAAAGCTTTCGGACTAAATCTAAAATATCTTAAACTGTGTTCCGAAGATGAACAGTCTTACGGGTTTGGAACAACATCAGGGTGAGTCATTAATGACATAATTTTCATTTTTGGGTGAACTAGCCCTTTAACTTGAGTTGAAATTAATGATGGTGACATAATTTCCTCACATTTTTTAATTGTAAGACTGAAGATATACAATTCACATTTTTATAGTTAGTTTGTTAATCCGGTTGTTAAGTCTGACGTCACGCGTCACCGCTTCCGGGTCCAAACGCTCAATCAGATGCCACAACAAAATAACAAACGGTGCTAATATACATTTACAATGTGATATAATACCACGAAAAAAGTTATAATCCTCCCCTTTAACTCCATACTGAAATCCTAGATCGCCAGACAATGAAAATATACATTTAAATAAATAAATATAAAAATGATCTGTGTTTGAGACAATGTGAGCACGGAGACTGTACTGTACGCCGTAAGTTTGTAAACGTGTAGCTTAAATGTTTAATATGAATAAACAGTGCTCATAAATGGCCATCAAGATAGTATTCTCAATGGAAATAAGTTGAGGCTTGGACCCGGAAACAGCGTTTGTTGGACTCACATTACGTCATCACTTAACAACTGGATAAACATTCATAACACAAGTCACTGCTCTCATATCACAAAGGTTCAAAGACATTAACTTTTAGCTCCCTCAATTTCAGTTAGTTGTTGGTTTTATGTGCTGATTGTTTCCTGTTTGCAGACCAGTTCTTGTGTTTAAATAGCTCTTCTGTTTTCACTGTCATACTTCAAGTATTTGCCATTTAACATCAACAAATCAACAGCTTTAGTTTTCCTGGCAACATGTGTAAATGCAGTCAATTTCTTTTATCTCAACAGACACTGGTCATTCTTCTAAGAAAGTTCATCATAAACCTGACTTGTTTTTCTTGTAACAAGCTGTTAATCAGTACAGCTCCACATCTTCACAGCTCTCCTAAAAACAAAGCACAGTTGAATATATCAGACTGTTTTTTGACTGAACTGCTGCCGGCCATCAGCAGCAGCACATCCAGAAATCACAGCACAGAAATAAAGCTCTTCACAGACACAGACGCCATCTGCTCAACACACTTCAGTCTGTGCTGGACCAACTAGAGTCAGATGTGGGACAGACAGAGCTTTAGCCCCACAATTAAGGACCCAGAATTCATCATCAGCTTCTGAGGAGGAACCTTCAGATTGAGTGACGTGAAGGTTGAGCTGTGACCTGTTTACTGCTGAGTGATGCAGTGTGCTGACCTTTCACACACATGCATTATTTACACGCACAGCCCTGAACACACACACATACATCATATATCTTTGAGAAGCTCCAGGATGGTATGATGTCTGAATACACTGAAGATCTCCTCAACAAATTATGGTTTTAACTGTACAAGACCTATGAGGGTGAACAAACCAAGATCACAATTTTTCAGGCACTGAATGTGTTTAAAACAAGCTACTTTTCATACTACAGTTATTTGAGGTTTCCACCTTTGTGTTCTGAGTTGAGTTCTGTGTATTTGATATACTTGTCCAGTTTGGCTAAACAAATTTCACAGATGTGTTTCCCCAACAGTAGACTCATATAAACTCCATTAGGAGCATCAGCAGAAACGTATGGGCTGTAAACGGTGAGCTGAAGCAGGACTGAAAGCATGATGGCACACAGAGACATGAGCCATTATCATTAGAGCTCATCAATAGACTAATGGAGGGTGTGTTTGTTCAAGGCCTTCTAACACTTTCTTCCATTAGTAATCCGGTATTGAAAGCAAGAAAGGATTTTCTTTATTGCTTATCGAATTGTATATTACGTCATCCTCTGATTTATTTGTGTGGGTATGAGTGGGATTCGCTTAGACGGATCCGGCCCGGGCCTGGTTTCAGTGGGCGCAGACTACTGTCGCAGAGCGGATCCGGGCCGAGTCTGGTACGGAGCTGGCCCAGTGCTGGTCCAGATGAGAGGAAACCTGATGTGTGCCGGTATTGGCCCGTTGTGCCATAAGATACCAGCCCAAGTCTGTTTTGCGGATTTGCAGATGTATGGGCCGGATCTGGACCAGATGATTTTTGCTGTCTGGGAAGCTGCTTCTGCATTGTATTAAATACTATGTGAATATTCATGTACAGTTGTGAAATTGTACTTTTTTTTTAGAATATTTCCCAAGTGATGTTTAACAGAGCAAGAGAATGTTGTCACATTATTTCCTATCATTTTTTTTTTCTTCTAGAGAAAGTCTGATTTCTTATAGTTACTTGAATAAAAGAATAAAAAAACAAATAAATAAAAAAACTGCTAAGGTCAATATTATTAGCCCCGTTAAGAAATTATTAGTTTGATTAGCTATAGAACAAACCACTGTTGTCCAATGACTTGCCAAATTAACCTAATTGGCCTGATTAACCTAATTAACCTAGTTAAGCCTTTAAATTGCTCTTTAAGCTGAGGATTAGTATCTTGCGAAACAACTAGTAAAATAATATGCACTGTCATCATGGCAAAGACAAAAGAAATTAGTTTGGACTTGAGAGAAAGAATTGTTAATGCTCATAAAAATGGAGAAGGATACACACATTTATCAAAGCGTTTTTAAGTGTCAAGAACTGCAGTGAGATGCATTATCAAGAAGTTTAAAGAGACCAACACAGTGGAGAACAAGACAGGCAGAGGCAGGAAGCGAAAGATTTCAAAAACTTTGTGAGAGAGGTTTCTAAAGACCCAAGAACAACTGCCAAGACACTAGTGAATGACCTAGCCAAGTCTGGAATTGATGTCTCAACGAAGACAGTCACTAGAGCCCTGCACAGGAATGAACTGCGAGGTCGCCAACCAAGAAAGACTCCACTTCTGAAGAAGAGACACCTCCAAGCTAGAATGAAGTTTGCTAAGGACAACCTGGGGGAATGTGATGCATACTGGAAACATGTCCTTTGGTCAGATGAGACAAAACTAGAGCTTTTAGGCCATAGAGATGTTGCCTATGTTTGGAGAAAGAAGGGAGAGGCATTCAATCCCAAGAACACCATTCCCACAGTGAAACATGGTGGTGGGAGTATAATGCTGTGGGGATGTTTCTGTGCGTTTGGAACTGGGAATTTTGTCAGGGTTGAAGGAAAAATGAAAAAGGAAGACAACCTCAGACAGCCTGCAAGAAAACTTGGTTTGGGTTGACATTTTGTCTTCCAGCATGATAACGACCCAAAGCATACCTCACTTCTGGTGAAGAAATACCTCCAAATGAGCAAAGTGAGTGTACTTGACTGGCCTGCACAAAGCCCAGACTTGAATCCAATAGAAAATCTGTGGGGCACACTAAAGTCCAGAGTTTGTGCCAGAAGACCAACAAATCTGGAGGAGCTTGAGAGATTTGCTAAGGAAGAATGGGCTGTCATTCCTCAGGAGACATGCTTGAAACTTGTTGAGAACTACAGCAAACGACTAAAGGCTGTTATCAAGCAAAACGGAAACACTATTGACTATTAACATCAGAGGGCTAATAATTTTGACCAGTAGACTTTTTAAAATTCTTGGTTATACATTTATTTCTATTTGTATTACAAACCCTAAACGCTTCCTGAATAAAGTATTATGTTTAAAAATGCTGTGTTGATTAAATCATCTTTCTGTTAAACAACACTTGGGAGTTATTTGAAAAATAATAAAATATATTATAAAGGGGCTAATAATTTTGTCTTCAACTGTATTACATGTCCATATCGGAGTTTATCTGCTTTTGTGGGTGTTTTTAGTGTTTTCTTTTGTCCACATTTTCCACATCATGGAAATCACATAGATAGCGACTTCAAACCTGAAAGAGTGTGTCAGATATGTTCCGTGTGAACATGTATCAGTATATTTAAAAACACTGCACTGCAAAAACCTGCCAAAGTCTTGATAGGCAAAATAAAAATAATCAATACATATCAGCTAGTTTTGCTGCATAATTCCCCTGAATTGAGTAAGGTGACTGAAGACAACCTGGTGAATTATTGAAAATTAATGCGCGGCAGGGCAGAGGTGGTGTTGTGGCCCAGAATCATTTCACTTCATTAATTCAGCCGTCCAGACTCAATTATTCCACTCACACCACGCTTAACAAATATAAATGTGTTTATCTCAAAAAAAAGTTTCGAGTTTTTGCCCTTATAAAGCTCTTTTCTTACACTACCAACTGAGCATCTTAAATAGAAACAAGCCAAACCACTGTTACTAGTCTGAAAACCAATATGGAAGTGAAAACACATAGAAATAGTTCATAACTACGCAGTTAGAGAATATTAATCTAACCACTTTCCAACATCAACCGGATCAGAATCAAGAATGTAGCAATGCAGTAAATGTAAATTGCAAAACTGAGAATAGACATCTCTGACCAGTTGATTACAAATAAACCACATGAACATGCTAACGCAAACCTTCTGAAGTAAAGACTAGAACACATGGAGAAGTCTAATAATATAATGAACAAATATGTTAGTAACTAACAGCTCAAACTAGAACTCAAAGCGATTCATTCATCGTCGTCACTTCAAATTTTAAAGCAACAATAACATGATTAAAAAGATCATGTTACAATACAATTATACAATACGATATTTATTTATAAAGTGCATTTAAAAATTATCAAGGTTGAGCAAAGTTGATAAAAAATTATCAAGGTTGAGCAAAGACATTACATATTTTTAATCAAATTTGTAACAGCCTCAATCAGTGATATATTTGTGGCAAATCTTGGTCACCTGTCGCAAATGCTCAGTAAGTTTGATGAATTTTGAGTTTTTGTTTAGGCATTATAGGTATATTTGGACATGCCCCTTTTCGAAATTATCCTGTTATAGCTTCTCAAAGGGTAAATTTCAGCATTTTTTTTTTTTTTTTTTTTTGATAACTATATACCTAGAGAGTCCAGAGAATTGTACCGCAGTGTTTTTTCCAGGTTGAGAAAAAAACCTTGGACTAGTTCGCAAAAGTATTTATTTATTTTTTTTCTATCATATGATACAAATACAGTGTAATACTTAAATGAAAATCTGATGATGTTTTGTGTCATATTAATGCAGAAAAATAGAAAATTGCAAAGAGTTCACAAACGTTTAAGCGGTTAAACGTTTGTGAACTCTTTGCAATTTTCTATTTTTCTGCATTAATATGACACAAAACATCATCAGATTTTCATTTAAGTCCTGAAAGTAGACAAAGAGAATGCAATCAAACAAGAAAAAATATTTTCTTTGTCATTTATTTATTGAGAAAAATCTGTGTGTTGCAAAAGTATGTGAATCTCTTGGATTAGCAGTTAATTTAAAGGTGGAATTAGAGTCCATCTCTGCAAATGTGTTTTCAGTCAGTGCAGTGACTATCAAATATGGTCAGTTTGTGACCTGTTTTATTCAAAGAACAGGGATCTATCAAAGTCTGATCGTGTTTGTGGAAGTGAATCATGTCACGAACAAAGAAGATTACTGAGGGCCTCGGAAAAAGAGTTGATGTTGCTCATCAGGCTAGAAAAGGTTACAAAACCATCTCTGAAGACTTTGGACTCCACAAATCCAGTCAGACAGGCTGTGTACAAATGGAGGAAATTCAAGACCACTGTTACCTTCCTGAGAGGTGGTCAACCAACAAAGATCACTCCAAAGCAGAAGGTGCAATAGTCTGTAAGGAGGCAAAAGTTCCCAGGTTAACTTCTAAACAACTAAAGGCCTTTTTCACATTGGCTAATGTTCATGAGTCCACCATCAGGAGAACACTGAGCAACCAATGGTGTGCATGGCAGAGTTGCAAGAAGAAAGCCACTGTTCTCCAAAAGGAAAATTGCTTGCTAAAGATCCTGTGGACAAGCCAGAGGACTAATGAAGAAAGGTTTAATGGATGAATGAAACCAAAATTGAACTTATTGGTTTAAATGAGAAGCTATTATGTTCGAAGAAAAGAACACACTGCATTCCAGCTTAAGAATCCTATCCCATCTGTGAAACATGGTGGTGGTAGTACCATGTTTTGGGCATGTTTTGCTGTGCCTTGGCCAGGACAGCCTTTCATCATTGATGAAACTATGAATTCTGAATTATACCAGCAAATTCTAAAGGAAAACGTCAGGACACCTGTTTAAGAAGTTCCAAGAGAATGTGGGTCATGCAGCAAGACAACAACCCCAAGCACACAAGTCATTCTACCAAAGAATGTTTAAAGAATAACAAAGTTAATGTTTTGGAATGGAGTCAAAGTCCAGACCTTAATCCAATTAAAATGTTGTGGAAGGACCTAAGCAAGCAGTTCATAGGAGGAAACCCACCAACATCACAGAGTTTTATGGTTTCTGCACTAAGGAATGGGCTAAAACTCCTACATGTTATTGTGCAGGACTGATCAGCATTTACAAGAAACTTTACCTTCAATTACTGCAGCAAAAGGGGGTCACACTAGATACTAAAAGCAAAGATTCACATACTTTTCCAATGCACAGATATGTAACACTGGATAATTTTTCTCAATAAATAAATAAATGACAAAGCAAATATTTTTATCTCACTTGTTTAATTGGGTTCTCTTTGTCTGCTTTCAGGAACACGCATATACAATTATTTATGCCTCTGAAAAATGCAATATCGCATCACAGTGGCTGATTTATTTCCAATTTCTCTCAGACCCTAAGGACCGTGAGTCAAACAGGCCCACTGGGTTTTCGTTCCAATCGGCCTACGTTAACCTTTTCTAATAGGTGCTCAAAATTCATTGGCCTATGGCAGTCTTGTTTTTTCATATACGCAAATGTCCTTTTAGACCCTTGTGGTACTTTCATTGGTACCACCCTTGTAGTATTTTCATGTTGATAAGACTAACGGTTGCGTAGTTATGGACGTTTTTATGGTTTTACCATCTTATAGTGCCGCTAAGTGGCCAAGCTTCGTGACTTTTTTTCATGTGACCTTAGATTCATCTCTTACATAAGTGTTCAGAGTTTAGTGAAGATGTATCATTTCGTTCAAGTAAGTTATAACCATTTTACTAAAAGCAGGCCTGCCCCTTTCAATTGTTTTGATGTCCCTTCACAGCGGTGAGTTGAAAGTTACATTTTTTTTTATAATTATTCACATTTAATAAATATTCACTCTCCAGAGAATCTTTATGCACTGGTTTGGTTCTGATCGGGCAAAAAACCTAGGACTAGTTCGCAATAGTAGGTTTTTCAAAAAATGCTAAATACCCGGAAATTTTGTTTTGAAAATGTATACATTTTTCATACTTTTGATCGCTGTAGTGAGCCTTGGTAATGTTGTCAGCAGTGTGAGTATTATCATTCCAGTTTCAAGTCTCTACGACGTACTTTAAAGCAGACTTGAAAACAGAAATCTGATATGGAGAGTTAGACTGTGCTAGGTTCAGACTAGAAGATAGATCTGAGTGAAGATAAAAGTGAAATGATACTCCATAGAGTCCATACTTATTAAACAAGGAGGCAGCATATAGAGGGAAAACAACACCGGACCGAGGATTGAGCCCTGCAGGACTCCACAGTTAATACTAGAGGAGGAGTGATGACCAATATAAACAGTGAATCACCTGTCAAATAAGAAGAGGATTACCCAGAGTCGGTTTTTAGTAAAGATATCACTTGAGAATCCTAATTGAGCAGTTGATTCAGTACTGTGTAAAGCTTTAAAACCACCAATGAATAGATTTTACAAGTCAAATACGATTTTAATTGAATCAGTACAACTTTTTCAAGGATCCTTGAGATCCTTGAAAGCCAGTAGATAAACATTTGTTAATGACCAGCACCAGACCTTTTCAATGTTTTTTTTTTTTGTGTGTGTGTGTGTGCTAAAATAATGCTATAACACCACTGAAAGTACAGGACTCGACTTTCAAGGGCTCATGAGCCAATGAAGTTCATCATATAAACCATAAAAAGAGATTTGCAGTATGCTGTTTTCAACTGTGAATACTTCACTGCACACCCACAACAAGACAATCACATCTTCTTTAATCAATCAACAAACTTCACCTAATTAAGCAGTAATTACAGAGCCGGGCATGAGGCCAGCACAGATCTAAGAGTGATCCACAGGATGGGTTTTAGCGTATCAGAGACGTTCCTACCTCAGCGGCGCGGCGCTCAAGTGGATCCATCTCGTTCTGATATGCTGTGTGTTTGAAAGCTCCTGTCCGCTGTGCTCGCTCGCGCTTTTGGACCAGGCTCTGTGGATACAAATGGCACAAGCCAGTGTTTTTAAAGGTTTAAAGTGTTGATATAACATGTAAGGTACATATGAATGACATTTCACTGCTCACAAACCTAATTCAATAATTCTTCAGTTCTTTAGAGACTTTCAACTACTTGAAATTTTTTACAAACGGAGCTTCTTCAAACTGAATTATGTGTTAAAACACTCATAATGTGTTGTGGATCATGACTTTGGTATAGTCTGAGATGACAATGACACTTGGACAAAGTTGGATAACTTTTGGACTTATACAACAATTTAAGCAGCTGTCAACTTTGTGTTTTCTTGTGCAATACTCTCAATATGCATGTACTTTGTAAAGTCTCACAATATTAATGATTGTGTTTATTCATTGTGCATTTCTCACCATCACATCATTATGACACAAGCATGTTTAAAGTTCTCTCACTCACATGCGGGCTGTTTCTCCAGCAGCAGTTTCTGCTCGCGATGTTGTGGATGGCCTCCGTCTCTCTGCTGATGGCCGTTTCTATGACAACAGACAGCATGAGACACAAGAACTGAACACGGTGTAGCTGATCGTTTAGGAAAAGTCTCAGATCTAGAGGGAGAACCACAGTGTGCTGACTGCCAAATAAGTTCAGGAACAAGATGTGAAATGACTTCATTTTGAGGAGATAATGTACAATCTGACATGTTTGTGAGTGCAGGGAATAAAACATCTTCTCGGCTGATCTTTGCACTTATATCCCTTTAACTGCCATTAACAGCCTTCTTGAATCTAATGGCAGTTAAAGGGATATTTTGATGTTATATGATAATATAATATCATGTGTATGTAAGTATAAACGTATGATTCTCTTTACCCTTCCAGCTTTGGTTTCTGGAGGATCCTTGACACAGCTGAAGCGATGAGACGTGTCTTTCTGCCTGAAAAATAAAAGCAATCAATGGTCATTTGCCCAGTTATGCCCTTAAGACTAATACAATGGCATTTTATGGCACCATCTGCATTGTATGTGGTCATTCCCTGGATGTTTCTTAAAATCCAAGACTCGTATTATTGTAAATCAGCCCTTCCATGTCATTTACACACCTTTATGTTGTTTCACTTAAGGTAAAATAATGAATGATTTTTAAGTTACAGACAAACTAACCCTTTACATATTGAACAAAACAGTAATAATAAATAAGCAAGAAACATGCTGTTTAGGTATTGGTCAGATTAAAGGAGAAGTTCAAAATGGTCTGTTAGGAACTCCACATATCTTGCAGAGGTCATGTTGACACTGTCAGGGGCCCTAAAGGGACCTACTATCTCACTTTCCAATATTCCAGCCTAAATCATCACTCCACCACCTCCTAGTCTTGTTGGAAAAGGGTGGCCTTTCACCAACCATCCAGAACTCCATCCATCTGGACCCTCAAACGTAGCACAGCATTCATCAGTGAATAAAACTTACTTCATGTAATTCTGAGCCCATTGCAGATGTTTCTGTTTGTGAGTTTTGGTTAGATTTGGTTGAAATAAAGCTTTATGCACAACTGCCATCCTACATCGAGAGGTTCTTGGGACTC
Organism: Cirrhinus molitorella; assembly: GCA_033026305.1. Classification (NCBI taxonomy): domain Eukaryota; kingdom Metazoa; phylum Chordata; class Actinopteri; order Cypriniformes; family Cyprinidae; genus Cirrhinus; species Cirrhinus molitorella. The sequence continues at coordinate 30,597,952 of CM065134.1, read as the reverse complement.
CAGAGACACCGGCAGCTTCAAATATCTGTTTGCTGCTCAAAAGTGGCTTTTTTTTATAGCTGCCCTTTTTAATAATATCAATTTGTCTGACAGAAAGGTTTCTTTATGTGCCTTTATCTGATTGAATTCTTCTGTGCTGTGAATAACTCACAATTTTTTTAAAAGTTGCATGATTTCTTTTCAGTTTTCATGATATGTTGATTGTTTTCATGCCTTTTGCAAGACACTGCACTATTTAATGCTTTTCACCTTCAGAAAGATCTTTCTTCCTCCCCATATTTCATGAGAACTATGACTTGCTTAATAATGTGGAACAACCTCTTTAGGTACGTTTCCCTTTAAGTTAGATGACCTGGCAAACTGATTAACTGACCTGGCTAAGATTGATCTTAAAACATGAGAAATAAAACAAACAAACAAACATTTTCTTAGAAAAAAACTAAAACCTGAATATTTATTTTAATAAAATTCTACTGATATGTTACTTGCATAATAATTTGGAACATGGTGTAATATGCATGAGAATAAGCAACTAGTTAATAATGATAATTAGTCCTTACAAATAAACTAACACATTTATTTTTATCCACTAATTTAATTCCTGCCATTACCACTTCATTATGTTCCAGTGAACATGGACTAAATGAAAAGGCTTAAGGTAAGGCTATTACAGTATCTCACAAAAAGACACAAGAACACTGAACACAATAACATCTCTGTGTCAACATCACATGAAAAGCACGGGTTGAGCTCATACAGTTTCAGAGGGGTTTGTGGTGTAATGTCAGTGCTGAACTGCAGCGGTCAGGTAATAACCAGGAGCACATTGAGGTGATATTTTCATCTGTCTCTGAGGAGCTTTCAGGCTGAACATCAACCTCAAGACATTGACTGAACAACAAACACTCCTTTGGAAGACTATAACGCAAACCTGCTATTAGAGGAGGAGCACTCTGAGACAAAAACACACTAATACATAACTAGTTCACCCAAAAATGAAAATGTGCTAAAAATGTCTTCAACCTCAGGCCATCAAAGATGCAGATGAGTTTGTTTGTTTATTAGATTTGGAGAAATGTGTCAATGCATCACTGTCTCACCAATGGATCCTCTGCAGTGAATGGGTGCCGTTAAAATGAGAGTCCAAACAGCTGATAAAAACATCACAGTAATCCACACCCTTCCAGTCCATCAGTTAACATCTTGAGAAGACAAAAGCTAAACAAATCCATCAAGATGTTTTGAACTAAAATAGTCCATAATCTATAATAACACTTCCTCCAGTGAAAAAGTCCATCTCCTGTTGTCTCTCAAATCAAAATCCAGCCACATTTTTGTTTAGAGCTGTTTTGGACTGTTTCGTCTTGTAAACGACGCTTGATCTGTGCAGATTTCTCTCCTGATTCAAACCACACTTTTTTTTTTTTTACTGGAGGAAGTGTTGTGGATTATGGACTTGTATTTTAGCCAGAAGCAATAGTTCAAAGTTAAAAACGTCTAATGATGAATTTATTTCTTTTGGCTTTTGATAGACTGAGTTTACTTGTGGGTTATTGTGATGTTGTTATCAGCTGTTTGGACGGTACCCATTCACTACAGCGGATCCATTAATGAGCAAGTGATGGAATTACACATTTCTACAAATATGATAAGCAAAGAAATTCATCTAAATCTTGAATGACCTGTGGGTGAGCACATCTTCAGCATATTTTCAATTTTGTGTGAAATATTCCTTTAACCTTAGCTTGCAATTCACATAGTTTTACTAGTGAAAGACACCAATCAGTTTGATTCACAAATGTTTTAATGAAAAACTGTGACCTTGATATTTTTATTAATAGTGTTGGTTTATAAAAGCAAGAAGACACTGATAATGACCTGTTTTAGAAGGCCTTGACATATATAATTAAGGAAACAGCCCATAAAATGTTTGGTCAGGTTGCCTGAAAATGTGGTAATGTTGGAATGACCTCATTTTATTCAAGTCAAACATATTAAATCCATTTGATTTACCAATGAAAGTCATTTTTAATGGTGAGATTAGGTATCATTACAGTCTGGCAGGTTTCTCTCTATCAGACAGCAGTTTTCCTGACCTTTATCGGCTCTGCACAGTCTTATCAGAGAACAGCTGCTTTTATTTGTGAAAGCATGTTATCAGTGACCCAGTACAGGAGAAACGGCGAATAAGGGAAAAGAGCTTTATCTTCAGGCAGCGTCATTAATTGGAAAATTGGGAATCAATTTACTCCAACAACAGTTGCTAGAGCAATTATTCAAGTCTAGATTCACAAACATCAACAGCAGAGAGAAAAACTGATACAGCTTGATCTGAAGAAAATCTGAGCACTGCTGGCCATGCAAAACTCAACAGAAAGTAGACACACAGTGGATTAAATCTGAATTTTGAAAGTTAAAATAACTTGTCCTGGTGCATTGTAATATGCAGAGTAAAATATACATCAAATCAGACGTAAACTATACTACCATACATGCTCTGCTCAACAACACACATGATGTGAGGAATCAAGATGAGAAACTAAAGCACAAATAAAAGTGATTCCAGCTCCACTAACATGCAGACATGCATTGACTGCCTTTCAGAACATGCACACATCATTTCTGTGATACAGACAGAAAAGCGTCTGTCTGATGTGTGACTGTAAACATCTCAGAGACGAAAGCGAAACATCCCCTGAAGAGCAGCCTGTGCCACACGTACACATACACCAGAGAGCGATGAAGGGCAGAAAACAGCCCAGTTCACCTTAGCATTATGCATTATGCATGCAGATAGCAAATTCATTTAATATCTATAATTAAGCAGCTCATCAAGGGCAGTGGTTCTTCTGGGGCTCTAGAGAAACACTCTAATGTCGTCACTGCATTCACTTTTGAGGCTTCAGGGGGATATTTTAGTGTTTGATCAGATATAAGACGTAAGACACACAATCATTCACTCCAAACAGTTTAGAAAAACCGTGAGTGAGTTTTACAGACTGTCAAAGCTGCATATTTGTAACAGCATAAAGCGGCTTCTATTGGTCTGTCTGATGTAGGCTGCTTGATTCAGTCATATTAAATCATACATTTGACTTTTTAAGTTCTTTTTGCTGTTACCACATGAAGCATATTTAAAAGCCTATTATGGATGCATATGAAGTATGCATATGAAAATGCTTCAGAGAACCACTGTATTGATGTTTTATTCCATTATGCATATTTCTGTGAGGTAAAATATGAATATTTTAATTTTAGAAAATGATTTTTAGGAAAAATACTTCTTTAGGGTGTCCGCGGGTCCTTAAAAAGTCTTAAAATGTCTTTAATAACGTTTTCCAATAAAAGGCCTTAAAAAGTCTTAAAATTCGATGGGTCTTAAATATTTTGGTCACATTACTGCTAAAATATCTTAAGTCTGACGGACCTAATGACGGTTTACAATCATTGGACATTGGACTGAAGATTGACAAAAAAATAAAATGAAATAACCACCGAAGCATTAAAACGCAAGAATGATTCTTCTTATTTTAATACATTCAACGTAAACAGGGTTTTATCATGGATAGTGTATTTCTGGTATCAAAATTGCTCTGCCTATCTCTTTTTGAGAGACTTAAACAAATGAGAGAAACGGCACACATAAAGAAACTCAGAAGAAACACACTTTCAATTCAAAATGTGTAGTTAATTTATAACATCATATAGTTCATTAACATACCAACAGATCTTTGCTGAATATTCTCACAATTGCAAATGTTACGTTGATTTTAGTTCAGTAAACAAGTAGTTAGTCAAGTATTATTAAGTTACTTACATTTTAAACACAATATTTATTGTTTTGTTCCATTTCACCAACGAAAATAGTTCCAAACAAAGATCACAGCAGCAAATTCTCCAAGCAACACTCTGCAGTGTTTTGTTACTGAATGATTCAGTGTTTTGAACGAATCATTAAGTGACTTACCTACTGGTAGTTTAGTAAAAGTATGCGTTTTCACCCAACATTTCTTATTTGTATATTCATAAATGTATTTAAAACATTAGTCTCATAACATCATTTATCGTTTTAATTTTGGAGCGTCAATTATTATCTGACTGGTAACAGCCCTATAGAATTTATTGATAAGTTGTAATAATTTGACATGAGATGTGATTCATACATTTAGAGCACTGATGAAAATATAGTTTCAGAATAAATTGTTTACACCACCAAAAATATTGGTGATGTGGTACTTTTATGAGGATATTTTCTGTGGAATATTATCTGCTGATATGAAAAGTACACTGTATATCATAGTAATAAATATAATTTATGACAGCGATGAAATTTTGTTTTCTTTTTACGTTAAATACATTAACTATTACATATATGTATGCAATATATTGTGTATATCCTTTACAGGTTTAGGTCTTAAATTTCATATAAGGTGGTATCAAAAAGGTCTTTAAAAGTCTTAAATTTCACTTGTTCATATGTGCAGAACCCCTGTTCTTGCATGGAGCAAATTTTTACAGCACACAGTAAAAAACTGTATAAATGCTACAGCAAAAACCTGTTAAATGGTTAACGGTAAAAGGCTGTAAAATTTACAGCGAATAACCGTAAATTGACATTCCCAGAATTCCCCCGTGTTACATTTTTTAAAAATGTGACTTTTTTTTTGTTGTTGTTGAAATAACACTTTCTTCTTAGTTTATTTCTTAGCAGGTTTGTACATTAGGGTTGTATGCTACTTCTAATGTTGTTAAATTAATATTTATTGCATTATTACAGTTTTATGTGTGTTAGCATGATGGTATTTAGTGTTTGTGTGAATGACACTATGCACCTTCTATATATATTAATATTTAAAAGCTGCTTGTGATGGGCTTTGGTTCTTCATGTGACTTTCTCATCACCACCTGCTTTTGGTGTTTATCAGTGTATTACAAAGTTATAAAATAGATGTCAGTACTTTATGTAAGTACCATTAACATTATATCAGTTAATGAAATTATGGTATTTACCTGTAAATTTACGTGAAAACTGTTAACCGTAAAACACTGCTACTGTATTTTTACTGTAAAATTCTGGCAACCACAGCTGCTGGTTGTCTACCGTAAATTTTACGAATTTTTTTACAGTGCATGTTTCTACTGAAACAACTTTGTGCAATGTCCAATATTTGTCTTTAATCTGAATTCAAGTATACATAATTTCTTCTCGCTCCAGGAAGGTTTCATTACATGTAGCTGCTCCACCTGTTCTGACAGATCGGCACTCATAGTGTTTCTCGGCAGCTTCATGCATGTCAGTGAGTAAAATTAAATCACTCCATCTGGGACAAAGATGTTGGGCTGTTGAACTGTAAAATCAGACTTGGCAACAGCCCAGCGGTGCACATGGAGCATTTGGGGGAAATTCTAGAGATGTATATTTAAGCTGGGCCAGAGGCGTAATACAGCATGAGAAGACCTGAAGGAGTGAACTGTGTCTGTAGGCTAAAGATCTGACATCCACAGAGTGTGTCTGAGTACATTCAGATGCACTACACACACTGCAGTTTGACATTTAGACACGTAACAGGACTAGAGAAATGAGGACAGACACTATATGGAGGAAATAATGACATTCAAACTCTTAAAACAATTATAACTGACACAACAACAGCTACTGCTTGACATAATGAAGGAGTAGATGAATTGATTGACTGTATTTGTTCACATTATCATTTAGCATAAGGTACACAGACTAAAGGTCCTTGTTAAAGAAGGAGTCTTACACTGTATGATGATTGAAAAAAACGTGTAACTTAACACTAATAAAGCAATATAATTAATGTGAAAAGAAATGATAAAATACATTTGTTTTGATTAAAACATGTGAAAGGAACACTGCTGGGAATAAATGGGACAAAAGTGTGGGCTGCTACAGTGATGTAATGCAGATAGAGGGGATTTAGAGACCCATACAGCAGATAGATGGGATCACATCGTGTGAGAGCAATTATGAGCTGAACACCTTACAAACAGCTCATGAGCTGCCAAGCAAACAACAGCGACATTTACATTATTTCTTCGAATTTACAAAAGACAAAAATGTGGAGACATATTATCACGCTCAGTGAAAAGAGTTAATTAACATAAAAATGTAGCTGTGTCACACATATGTAATAATGTAAGATTCTTAAAAATTGAGACACCCTGGAAGTGAAATCAGCTGGATTTTCACAATTTGTGCACACATTTAAGGTTTTTACTACATTTTTAAAGCTACAAATAATGTTACAAATTATGGTCACAACTGCAACCTTGCTATCTGTTTTAAAAATATTATTTATATACAATTTAAAAATATTACTATCATTATAAATTATACCCTTACCAGTCAAAAGTTTTTTTTATGTTTTTTAAAGGCGTATTTTCTGCTCACCAAGCCTGTATTTATTTGATCCAAAGTACAGAAAAAATGAAATTAAAATATAAATATATTATATTTTAATTATAAATATATATTAAAAATATATATTTTTACTATTTAAAATAATTGTTTTCTATTTAAATTTTTTTTTTATGTAATATATTACTGTGATTTCAAAGCTGATTTTTTAACATCATTACTGCAGTCACATGGTCCTTCAGAAATCATTATAATATTCTGTATAATATTCTGATTTGCTGCTCTAAAAACATTTATTGTTATTATTATTATGTTGAAAACAGCTGTGTACAATTTTTTCAGGTTTCTTTGATAGAAAGTTCAGAAGAACAGCATTTATCTGAAATAGAATCTGAAATCTTTTGTAACATTATAAATGTCTTTATCATCCTATATATATATATATATATACTGACTCTAAGCTTTTGAATGGTATAGTGTATAATGTTACAGAAGCTTTTAATTCAGATAAATGCTTATCTTTGGATCTTTCTATCCATCAAGGAATCTGTTTTAAATATTGATAATAATAATATTGATAATAATAATAATAATAAATGTTTCTTGAACAGCAAATCAGCATTTTGAATGATTTCATGTTAGAAGGATCATGTGACAATGAAGACTGGAGTAATGATGCTGAAAATTTTAAAACATTCAAAAATAAAGCATTGATTTTAAATATTTTATATATATATATATATATATATATACAGGTCCTTCTCAAAAAATTAGCATATTGTGATAAAGTTCATTATTTTCTGTAATGTACTGATAAACATTAGACTTTCATATATTTTAGATTCATTACACACAACTCGAAGTAGTTCAAGCCTTTTATTGTTTTAATATTGATGATTTTGGCATACAGCTCATGAAAACCCAAAATTCCTATCTCAAAAAATTAGCATATTTCATCCGACCAATAAAAGAAAAGTGTTTTTAATACAAAAAAAGTCAACCTTCAAATAATTATGTTCAGTTATGCACTCAATACTTGGTCGGGAATCCTTTTGCAGAAATGACTGCTTCAATGCGGCGTGGCATGGAGGCAATCAGCCTGTGGCACTGCTGAGGTGTTATGGAGGCCCAGGATGCTTCGATAGCGGCCTTAAGCTCATCCAGAGTGTTGGGTCTTGCGTCTCTCAACTTTCTCTTCACAATATCCCACAGATTCTCTATGGGGTTCAGGTCAGGAGAGTTGGCAGGCCAATTGAGCACAGTAATACCATGGTCAGTAAACCATTTACCAGTGGTTTTGGCACTGTGAGCAGGTGCCAGGTCGTGCTGAAAAATGAAATCTTCATCTCCATAAAGCTTTTCAGCAGATGGAAGCATGAAGTGCTCCAAAATCTCCTGATAGCTAGCTGCATTGACCCTGCCCTTGATAAAACACAGTGGACCAACACCAGCAGTTGACATGGCACCCCAGACCATCACTGACTGTGGGTACTTGACACTGGACTTCAGGCATTTTGGCATTTCCCTCTCCCCAGTCTTCCTCCAGACTCTGGCACCTTGATTTCCGAATGACATGCAAAATTTGCTTTCATCCGAAAAAAGTACTTTGGACCACTGAGCAACAGTCCAGTGCTGCTTCTCTGTAGCCCAGGTCAGGCGCTTCTGCCGCTGTTTCTGGTTCAAAAGTGGCTTGACCTGGGGAATGCGGCACCTGTAGCCCATTTCCTGCACACGCCTGTACACGGTGGCTCTGGATGTTTCTACTCCAGACTCAGTCCACTGCTTCCGCAGGTCCCCCAAGGTCTGGAATCGTTCCTTCTCCACAATCTTCCTCAGGGTCCGGTCACCTCTTTTCGTTGTGCAGCGTTTTCTGCCACACTTTTTCCTTCCCACAGACCTCTTGCTTGAGGGTGTCAATGATGGCCTTCTGGACAGCAGTCAGGTCGGCAGTCTTACCCATGATTGCGGTTTTGAGTAATGAACCAGGCTGGGAGTTTTTAAAAGCCTCAGGAATCTTTTGCAGGTGTTTAGAGTTAATTAGTTGATTCAGATGATTAGGTTAATAGCTCGTTTAGAGAACCTTTTCATGATATGCTAATTTTTTGAGATAGGAATTTTGGGTTTTCATGAGCTGTATGCCAAAATCATCAATATTAAAACAATAAAAGGCTTGAACTACTTCGAGTTGTGTGTAATGAATCTAAAATATATGAAAGTCTAATGTTTATCAGTACATTACAGAAAACAATGAACTTTATCACAATATGCTAATTTTTTGAGAAGGACCTGTATATATATATATATATATATATATATATATTTCACAATATTACTGCTTTTGCTGTAGCCTACTTTGGATCAAATAAATGTGGGCTTTGTGAGAAAACATTAAAATCTTACTGTTTAAAAACTTTTGTCTGATACATAAAATATACACCTTAATGGAACTATAGATGTAATATGAACGCCTTTTATCTATTTTAAAATATTATTTTATACTATTATAATGGTGTAAGCAATATACATTTTGTCAAATTATTATTATTATTTGTTTATTTGGCGTTTATAGCATAACATAAATCAAACAAATAATGTCAACAGGGTTACCAAAATTTCAACCTCACACAAAATGTAAAATTAAAATGTAAAATGACTTCATAAACTTGATAATCAACATGTTCTGATGATGTGCCGTTCCTTTAACTAACGAAAAAAAAGCTTGATTATTAAAGCGTTCGCGCGCATCGCTGAGAGAAACGACGGGTGCGCGGTCACGAAAATCGAACCGGCACGGGTTCGGTCATGATTCGCCTTCGGGACTGAAGAATACATATTAAAGGACTAATTACCCACTAAAGGGCGCCGTCGGCTTGGTGGTTTCGACGAGGCACCGGAGCTCAAGCTGCTGAAACACCGACGAGAAAGTTCTGCTTCACCTCACAGTGAGGCGGCGCGCGCACGCGAGTCCGTACATCACCACAATTAAGATCAACACATTCATACAAATGAAAGAGACCAAAATCACCCTTTGACAGGTGACATGACGAATATGAAGCGCTGAAGATCCCGACGCCACCGTGAACAATCTCAAACCGAACAGTTCATCTCGTCTATAATCGATCAAAATCCCGCGTTATTGACTCTCATCAGAAACGCCGATCATAAGATGACACTGACGGCGGACTGAGGTGAGAATAGCGGTAAAAGAGCGGATTTACCTGAGAGATGCCGAGAGCGTCTTCAGTGCTGACAGACAGTCACACGCATGACATCACCGCATCACCTCCGCGAGCGAGCGTCTGACCCGCGCCGCTGCTGCAGGACAGCGCGTGAAGAGCGTCGCGTCCTGTCCTGGGCTGCTTCCTCTCAGCCAATCAGAGCGTCGCATCCGCGGGCAGCATCACACTCCATAAGCTGCATCAATCATGCTCCGCCGAACACACGCTACAGCGGGGCTAGTTGTCACAGGGTTTGTATGTCAGCTGCCGTGAGAGACTTTCAGGCAAAGGCTGTTTTTTTTCAATGAATGATGCTGGATAACACCACATTAATGAGTTATCAGCTATGGTCTGCTATGCAGGCTATTTTTATATTTATTTATTTGAATTTGAATTTCTATTGACCAAGACCACTGTAAGCTGCCTTCAGGACATCATGAGGTTCTCAGTAAGACAGAGCACATCTCTCTATACATTGCAGCTAAAGGCTCATGTATAGTTGGCAGATATTGATTTTTTTTTTTTTTTAGAACCGATACCGATTATATGCATGTTTATATGCAGAACTGATATTTATTTACTATAAGATGTTTCTCTTTCTTACTAATTAGATGTTTCCTCCTTTCAGTTATCTTAAAAAAAGTTAATGTTAAATTTAATCTTCATATTGCAACAATAAACATTTTATTTATAAAAACTAACAAGCAAAACAAATGTAGAATGTCTAGTGTTTTCAAATGGAGAAAATAAAGAACATCATATCAACTTAATTTTAAACTACAGTTTTAGAATAGGTTTATAAGCTGTTTAATATAAAGACTAAAGAATGATTCACTGGATAATGTTAATTCACTGAAGAATATTCTCTGCAATATTGGAATATATAACAACAAAACATCGTATTTTATTAGGCTACATTTCTCAACTGGTAAGTTATATCAGAATTGCTACTGTTTTTGTCGTTTAGATTCTAACAAAGTGCCCCTGATAGCACACGTCCATCTCAGACAACTATTTGACATCTGCAAGATGTAGTTTGCTCATCTGCAATACGTCTACTGGACGTTTCCTATCAGATGTCAAATAGACGTCTATTAGATGTCTTTAAGATGTTTATGATTTAGAATGTATGTAAAATGTATATATGTAAATGTATGTACATATTGCAGACGTTTGTGTGCTATCTGGGGCTGTTCGCAGAGATAATAAACCCAAATAGCACACGTACGTCTGCAAGATCTCTTGATCTGGAAAGCATCTGCTGTGTAGAAACATCTGGCAGACATCTGTAAGATGTCAGTTTTACATACATTCTAAATCATAAACATCTTAAAGACATCTAATAGACGTCTATTAGACATCTGATAGGAAACGTCCAATAGACGTATTGTAGATGAGCAAACTACGTCTTGCAGATATAAATGCAAACGTCAAATAGACATCTCTGAGATGTACGTGTGCTATCAGGGAATAATTTCCATAGAGTTGTATTTATTTATATGTGTATTAGCGAAATAATGGTTATATAGTAAATGTTAATATACTTTAGGGTGTTTTAAACAAGGGAATCTTGCAGTGGCCGTCTGGAGCATTTCAAACATCAACCTTGTGAGTTAACAGCAATATAGAATATAGACAACAAAGAGAGACTTAAATTTAGAGCTTTTCATTTCTAACACGTGCTCATCATTAATTTGCTCAGATGTCAAATTTTGGTTGAAAATGAGAAGCCAACCTTTGTTTGATATCATCTCTAGTGTCATATCTCCAAGAACAGCACTATCAGCTTCACTTATTATAAACCAATGTTTTTAGCGACAAGTTTTATTTTATTTTAATTTATAAACAGAGGTTTAGATGTTGATGTCTGTTTGAAAGTAAGCGTTCAGTTTGATCTCACCATTATGGTGAGAAGCGCTTGATTTAGCTGGGCCTCTTGGGTTTTGTTTTACAAGTTGCTGTTTTTTTGTTAGTGACAGCAAAAACAGCAAGAGAATGATGTCGGCTATTTGCTGATATTAATGCTATTATCATGTAATGGTATGTTTAACCGTTTTGATAGTGACTACAGTATTATGTTTCAATGTCCAGCTATGTATATATATATGAGTCCACACTGAAGAGTGTGAAGTGTTAAAATCAGAGTGTCAAATAAAAACTCAAGCAGAGTTAATGAGATAATTAGTGATTAATTAAGTGAGGATTGATCATTATTGAAGACACCTGATGATAACAAGCAGAATCACCAAAGGAAAAAATCACAATTTTTAAGCAACCATCATAGTGGTCAGTGGTTGCATTAGTTGGGCTCTTGACGCTTACATTTTTAACATTTCAGTTTTAACAGCCAGACAAACCAAAAGAAAGATGGCCATGAGGACTTAGTCTATGGTTTGATGTATTCTTAATTGTGTGGCCCATGTTTTTTACTGATTATATTGACAATGTGACACTATAGCTAAAAACAAAGACAGATATATAAAAAAATTATTTTGGTAAAAATAAAAAACCCTTCAATTAAGACACACATACATCAAGAACCAGCATGAGAATCACAACAACGGTGAGTATCAAATAAGCATATTGTAGCCAATCAAAACATGACTCATGCCTCCCATTATGCATTATGAGCTGAATCATCTTTGTAATTTTCTTTATCTGTTGTTCTGAATATGCTGTTTGTCACCATTGTTGAGATTCATACTCTGGTTCTTGATGCCTGTGTCTGCCTAAAGATACTACTTTTTCAGAAATAACACATCATTACTGCTTGTAAGTAGCTCTTCAAAAAAGTATTCAATTCTTTTGTTGTGGAATCACAAGGCTGGACACTCAAGAGAACTATTTGACCTGAACCATTGAACTCACTCTGAAAGTGTAACCTCTGAGTTAATTTTCCAATAAAGAAAACATAAATTAGAGATTAGACTCCAAATGAGTTAAATGATTATGTTACAACATAATCATCAGCCGATGACTTGTGGTCTTGGCTTGTCTGGCTGATTAAACTGAAATCAAGCAGCCAAACAAACTTTAATATTAAAAATGTAAGGGTCAAGAGCCCAACTAATGCAACCACTGACCGCTATAATGGTTGCTTAAAAATTGTGATTTTCTCCTTTGATGAGTCTGCTTGTTATCATCAGGTGTCCTCAATAATGATCAATTATCACTTTATTAATCACTAATTATCTCATTAACTTTAACTCTCCTTCAGTGTTTATTTCACACTCTTGAGTGTGGACTCACATATACATAGCTGGACATTGAAAACATTGAAACATTTTACTGAAGTCACTATCAAATCAGTTGAACATACCATTACATAACAATAGCATTAATATCAGCAAGTAGCCAACATCATTCTCTTGCTGTTTTTGCTATAACTAACAAGAAAACAGCAACTTGTAAAACAGCACCCAAGAAGCAAATTGCCCAGCTAAATCAAGCGCTTCTCACCATAATGGTGAGATCAAACTGAACACTCACTTTCAAACAGACATCAACATCTAAACCACTGTTTATCTCAATAATTTTGTAAATGTATGACAGAAATAAAGTCAATCTGGCTTATAATAGGTGAAGCTGTTAATGCTGTCTTTGGAGTTATTTAAAGAAGTTGGAGATTCATCAAACAATGTCCAATGAGTAGCTTCCCGCTTAAATCTTAATTATAATGTTAGAGGATAAAGTATAATGTTATCAAGAAACATTTGTAGAATGTTTTTAGAGAATGTTATCCTAACTTTTATCAGAACATTCTGGGAACAAAAATAAAACTAGCCACTGAAAACATTCCCAGAACATGAACCATTTCTAGCTGGGACAAAACCAGTCATAATTTTTTAGTGTCAATTTTTATAAATTGAGATTTATGCATCATTTGAAATGGTTTGTTATGATAGGACAACATTTGGCCAAGATACAACTATTTGAAAATCTGGAATCTGAGGGTGCAAAAAAAATTTAAATACTGAGAAAATAGACTTTAAAGTTGTCCAGGAAGGAAGGAAGTTCTTAGCAATGCAAATTAGTAACCAATAATTACGTTTTGATATATTTATGGTAGGAAATTTACAAAATATCTTCATGGAACATGATCTTTTCTTAATATTGTAATGATTTTTGGCATAAAAGAAAAATCGACGATTTTGACCAATGCAGTATATTTTTGGATATTGCTACAAATAAACCTGTGCTACTTAAGACTGGTTTTGTGGTCCAGGGTCACATATGTGCATTAATGGCTGTTATGTTAAATAAAGTTTATTAATTACAGCTAAGCAAGTGCTTTACCTGTGCTGGCCATTGTTGTCTCATCTCCCCTCATGAAGCAATGGCGATCCTGCCCGCAATTCTCAAAACACCCACAAGATGGCGGCGATATTTATCGGTGAATCCGATATTACAAAACTGATATCCGATTATGGTAAAACGCTTAAATATCATGAAAAATATTGGTACATTGATATATATTGGTGGACCTCTACTAATGTACTTAATTGACCTTATCCTGTATTTCAATCAAACAAAAACGGCCAGATGTATGCAAAAATAAACGTTTATTAACACAAATATATTTATCTCTCCCAGCATTACTGCACAGACTAACGCACATGGTGAAGAGTGGCTCACTTGAGGACACTCCTGTAGGCCAGTGAAGACAGATGTGGACAGCAGTGATCCGGCATCTGCCAACAACAACAAACCTGAATGAGACGCTTACAGGAAGAGCTTGGTTCTACATTGACCTCCATCACATTAATGGCTGTTAGACAGTTCAAGGTGACAATGACTGTTTGTGTTTTAAAAATAGGTTCTTGATGGTGAAAATAGTGGTTTAATATTTTCATATTTGATACCTGCACACCCAGTCTGGACAGATAGCGGTTACGCAGACCAAACGGAGACAGAGGCTTCAGATGATCGTGATCGTCCACAGACGGCTGAGGGACATGCAAACGCTCAACATCCCTGAGACACCAACACAAGTGCACTTCACACACAGGTACAACAATGTATCTTATTTTTTTATTAACATAATGAGCACCCAAACCCCCGCAGGTTGAAAAATCAAACCAGAGTGAAATCAAACAAATAACCCAACATTAATAAACAGAGTGTGAGTGGTGAAGACAGATGTGAGTCAGTGATGGACAGAGAGTGGAGATCAATAGTGTTGGTTTGGCCACATGTGCTGCACTGCAGCAGTCAGAAGCAAAACCTGCCAGAGATTCATTTGTTCAGACACTCACAAACACAAAAAACTGAACATCTTTGTACATGTGTAGCAAAACACAGACATATTTCAAATATAGCATTATAACCAGAACAATGAAAGAGCACATTGAGATGTAAAATACAGAATATACAGGCAAAAAGCTAAAATATTTACCTGTTTGTTATTGTTCATTTTCTACTGTATTTTAAATGAAAATGTAACATTTTTGTAATGTTACATTCAAAATGTAACTGTGCAAAAAAAAAAAAAAAAAATGAAAAGTCATAAAAGCCATACATTGGAGACAAAGACAGGTCCAAATTTAAAGGGTTCTGATGATACACGTGCACATAAAATCTCATATATATATATTGATATATATATATATATATATATATATATATTTTTTTTTTTTTTCAGATTTTTTTTTCCAGAAGTGCTCTGTTAAAAAGAGTTTTTGAAGTTGATTACATTTAATTTTTATGTTGCTTGACATTACATAGTAATTGTGAAATTTACCAGCAACTTCTGATTAAAAACATGCCACACCAGTTTGTTTCAGTGTGGAAAATAGGTTGTAAATAGTCAAATTCATGTTTTTTCTTTTCTTTTTTTTTTTCTTTTTTTTGTTTTTTGAGTGGGGAAAAATCATTCAAGTAAACCCCATGTTATTGTGCAAATAAAAAAATGAAATATTAAAACAACTGATTAAAAAAACACTTATAGTAATAAAAAAAGTAAAATGGCAAAGCAAAATAAAACACGAGGCACTTAAGTTGAGCTAAAATAATCTAAATCTGTCGAGTGAAATATGTCCTGTGACATGACAATACTGGAATACTCACCAATCAAGAGCTACAGTTGTTTATAGGTGACCACAGACAATATAGAAGTGCTTCACATGATCTGTGGCCGATAAAACTCTTGTCACATGTTAAGCCGTTCTCCTTTAAGTACTAATGAGGATTTGACTTGGGTTGAGAGAACTGCTCAATGCTTATGTGCGAGTGGACCCTGAATATCACTGCTCATCTCAAATGTTGGAATGGCCTTCTAGACTCAATAAACTCACTGACGTTTCAGATATTTCCCTGAGTCAACAACTGAATCTTATCAATAAATGTGCGTTATATTTCATCCCAAAATAAAGAAAAAAAAAGATGCATTAAAGAGACAGTTCAAACCAAAAATGAAAATGTTGTCATCATTCATTACTCTTTAAGTTACTCAAAACCTTTATGAGTTTCTCTCTACTGCTGAAGACAAAAATATTAATGAGAATATTGAAGAATGTGGGTAACCAAATAGTTTATGGGCCCCATTGACTTCCATAGTATTTGGTTGTGTTGGGTTACTCCTTTTTCAAAATATCTAGAAACTCATACAGGTTTGAAACAACTTAAGGGAAAGTGAACAATGACAGAAATGTCATTTTTGGTGAACTATTCCTTTAAGAATCCTTTAAGAAAACAAAACCCATTTTAAAACATTGTGACATTATTTTCATGACAATTAAACACATTTAACCCATTGCTACAATAATACTCAGATTAAAATCTCATCCAGGGTCAGTTTTGTTATGAAAATCATGTGAATTGAATTGGAGGTATTACATGGTAATAACATGTTAGAAAACAAATACTACAATGAGGTATAATTAAAATTGTAAACTATAAAATGCCATTTGTAATGTACTTTTTTATATTCCAGTAACAGGAAAATGTGTTTAACTGTAATAAAAATAATTTCAAAATTAATTTAAGCTCATTTGTAATGTCCTGATGCTGTCTATCGGTTCAGGTTTCTAGTGTGTTCAGTGGTGACAGGAGAGGTGCTCAGTGAAGGATTGTGGTTTATCTGAAGTCAGAGAAAGTGGTCAGTGCAGAAAGGCCCAAGGTGAAGGAGACAAGTGTCAGACGCGCTGCAGTGAAGAGCCTTCACCTGAAACACAGCACATTAAACACATGAACACCGCTCACAACAAACCACAGAAACACCAGCACCTGAAGAAAAACACAGTGTGAAATATGCTGATCCACAAATGAATAGGGTTGGGTACGAACTCTACTTTTAAGGATACAGACCGAATTGTGTCTGCACTACCGAGTACTGATTCACATTAAATCAATCGGTTCCCAATTTACGTTACAGAGAGAGAGAACACGCAGAGCAGACAGAATTGTCCTGAAATGTCCAATATGGTTTCTGCAAAGAGGCAGACGGGATTGCGGAGTTCATTGATAAGAACAGAATTTACTATATAGCGCAATATGCCACGGAATTTGTCTACTTTTAGATGAATAAATCAAAAGTAGGTCTGTCACACAATTACAATCGTGATATAGGCCTAGACTAGTGTCTGTGAATATTAAATCACAAAAAGATGCTTTAAATGTGAATCCTGCATTTTCCGCTTGCCTCTGTATGAATGGCGGAGACGGAGGTTTTGTTTACATCAGAAAAGCAGGAGTCCAATTTAATTTATCAAGTAAGGAGTGTGAGTCGAGCTGACTGACAAGAAGAGTGAGGTGAGAAAGACCAGAGGTATAAAATACTTTTTACTTGATATTACTTGATTACTAAAATAAAAGTATTATTTTCGGGGATTTATAGTTTACCCAAGTACAATTTAAACTGACTACTTGTACTTTTACATTATTACATTTTTAAAAACAGTACTTTTTACTCCTTACAATTTCTTAACTTATTTCATCTTGAAAAGTACATTACATTCAGGGTTGCCAGGTTTTCACACCAAAACTGCCCAATTGCTACTCAAAACTAGCCCAATCCCCCATTAAAAAATGCCTTTGGGGGATAAAATACACTTTTTTTTGTCAGGGTTCCCCTGGTAAATTCATATTTTAGGGGCTAAATATGACGTTATTGGGGTCGCTTCAACCCGTGGACATCAAAAACTACTGCGGAAACAGTGTAAAAGTAGCCCAATTCTGCAAGAAAACCAGACTTGGCAACACTGATTACATTTTTATTTTATCTTATGCACAATATATATGGCAAACGGAAGCTCAAATGTGCGTGCCTGACGTGAGAACCAATGATCATTGTTTTCATGCATCAAACACACACATTTCTACTTCAGTTATGACATCAGGTAAATGTCTGGCTTCAAAAGTTCACCATCAAATCTGAGGAAGCATATTGAGGTAGCAAAGTTGAATTTTCCCCCAAAAAAGTTTATGCGTTCTGTTTTGATAGAGTCATCAGCTGTGTAATATATTAGCTGAATGCACAAAATTGAGAGAATTTAAATACAAGTAATATTTTTGTGGGAATGTTTTTTTTTTTTTTTAATGCTACAAAGAAATATATAAAAAAAAGTGTTTAAATAAACATTGTATGTTAAATTTATTGTAATTTATGTTTAGTAATGTTCTTACCAGGTAGTGGATAATTTGTATTTACAATATGTCATTATATGACACAATGAGTAGAAATTAGGACTGTCAATTAATTTTTAAAATCTTAATAATTACATGACTTGCTCATTAATTAATCTAATTAGTTGCAAATAATTATTTATCAGTATTTGTTGGGGAAAAAATACTTTGAATGCCCCAAATAAACAAAAGATTAATTATCCTTTTAGACAGTGACATTGAATGCTGTAGACAATACAAAAAGTGGCCTTTCAAAATTTTGTATGTTTTAATTCTATGACTCTCCTCATTAATTCAACACATTCTTATATTCTGTCTAGAATATGTTTCTAGCTTCTGCATCACATCTTGCTCTTCAAAGGGATAGTTCACCCAAAAATGAAAAATCTCTCATCATTTACTGAACCTCTGTTATTCCAGATGTTTATGACTTTCTTTCTTCAGATGAACACAAGCAAAGATTTTTAGTCCACATAATGCAAGGGGACAGGACCACTTTAAAAACCATACGAAGTGAACATGACGGTCAAGATAAAAATATTAGTATTTGTATTCTTCATACATATCGTTTCCTTTAAGAAGACACTGACTCACACTTGAGTTACTGTCATATTGCCTTTGTGTAGTTTTTGAAGTGTCATTTTTGGACATCCCATACAGTTATACGCTATATGAAGAGAGATTTTCTTTTAAAGCTCTTTGTTTGCGTTCATCTAATAAATGGAAGTCATATGGGATGGCATGAGGGTGGAAAGGATGGAGTTTCCTTTTAATCCCTTTATTTCTTTGTATTGTATACTTTTACTCAAGTGTGTTTTTGGCCAGATACTTTTTAATTCAGTAAAATTTTAACTTAGTATCTGCACTTTCACTTGATCTCAAAAATGTTGAGTACTTTTTACATCTCTGAGAAAGACAAGACCATGGCAGAAAAAAAAGAAATGCAAAAGTGCCTGTTTGGTAATATTTTGGATTCTGAAAAGCCTGTTGATTTTGCTGTTTATCTAAGGTGGTTTTGAAAGTTTTTTTTTTTAACATTCCTTTCTTATTTATTTTGTTCCACTGTGTTTGCTGCTTTTTACTTTATTTAAAAATTCTGTGTATTTTATTTATTGTTTTACCTCAATGTGTAGGCTACATCATGCCTCCAGGCTTTCTTATTCGTTTTTCTAATAAGTTTCTTATATATTTGGTTCCACAGTGTTTGCTGATTTTCAATTTTGTATAAGTTTAAATATACCTATTTAAACTTTGTGTAGCCTATGCAATTTGTTATTTTATATTAGGTATATAGCATGTTGTTTTTTATTAATTTTGTTAATAAAAGTTCTGTAAGTTGCAAGTTGTCTTTTGTTGTTGCTTGAATTGAATCAACGGCGAACTGCTGCTTATTTTAAAATGAAAGTAAAATGTGCACTGCGTTTTTTTTAAGCGAAGGAAAGTTAGGAAAAGAGGGAAAACGAATGAACTTGACGCCAAATTACCGCTGATTTAAAAGTGAAAGTAAAATGCATACAGCGCTTTTATTTAAAAGAGAAGGAAAGCGAGGAAAAAAGGGAAAACTCAAACTAACTAATCTGTTTTGGGCTTATTTTTTCACAGAAATAAATGTTTTTGTTATTACACAGAGTAAAGTACTGAAAAAAGGTAATCAAAGTTAATAAAAACCAAAGTTTCTCTGAAATAATGTGTAATCTTGTTAAAACAGATTTCTTAGAATTGGTATCGAAAAAGTATCATTCAGGAACCGGTATCAGTATCGGTATTGAAAATGTTTGAACGATTCCCAGCCCTACAGATGAAGCTCAACTGAGTTCCTCACAGACATCAGCTCTGTGTATCATATGAAGCACACAAGCAGACTTCACATGTTTGTTGATCTGTGTAGTGACACTGTGATATTTTCAGTGATTTAGAGATGTTATATTGACTCACTCAGACTTGATTCGGCTGGCTCGCGTCGAGGCCGACAGGTTCAGATCTCCCTCTGACAACAGAAGAAGGAAACGTATGAGTAACGGCTCATTACAGGCTGAGATTATCTGAAGCGAATGCTGATGTTACCTTTGTAATAATCATAAAGATACAGCAACACCACTGCCAGCAGAGCCACTGTAACACACACACGACAACAATCAGTCATGACACAAGAGTGTGAATCATGAAACGTCAACTCCTCATAGGAAGCTGATTTAGATTCGGTTTTTGCATGTGTATGTGTTTATACTCACAGCACAGACAGGCAATGAAGAAGACTTCGAGGAACAGGTAACCTTTGAGGTCTAAGATGCTTCCTGCAGCCATGGACATGAGGGCCAGACCCAGGTTCTGTATGGACTGCATACTGTGCAACACATCAGAGCGTTATTACTGGGCCAAAACTTCTGCAGCAGCATCAGGAGACTGATGGAATGAGACTTACAATCCGTATGCGGTTCCCAGCTGATGCTCCGGTACCACAAACGCCACCATAGGCCAGAGAGCACAGGCCAGCAGAGAATACGACAAACCTAACAGACACTGACACACACACACACACACACACACACACACACACACACACACACACACACACACACACACACACACACACACACACACAATTAATGACCTGAATAGCCATTAGAAAACATATACAGTTGATATCAAATGTTTACATACACCTTGCAGAATCTGCTAAATGTTAATTATTTTACAAAATACATGTTATTTTTTATTTAGTACTGACCTGAATAGTTTATTTCACATCAAAGATGTTTACATATAGTCCAAAAGAGAAAATAATAGTTGAATTTATAAAAATGACCCTGTTCAAAAGTTTACCTCCCATTGATTCTTAATACCATGTTGTTACCTGAATGATCCACAACTTTGTTTTTTTGTTTAGTGATAGCTGTTCATGAGTTCCTTGTTTGTCCTGAACAGTTAAACTGCCTGCTGTTCTTCAGGTTCAGGTTCCACAGATTCTGTGGTTTTCCAGCATTTTTGTGTATTTGAACTCTTTCCAACAATGACTGTGTGATTTTGAGATCCATCTTTTTACACTGAGGACAACTGAGGGACTCATATGCAACTATTACAGAAGGCTTAAACACTCAGTGATGCTCCAGAAACAAACACAATGTATTAAGAGCATAAAACTTTTAGAATTTGAAGATCAGGGTAAATTTAACTGATTTTGTCTTCTGGGAAACATGTAAGTATCTTCTGTTGCTTCAATAATATTCCACTTCAAAATTAAACTATATTACATATATACAAGTATTTTTGTGACACCGGGTTGCACAGTTTTCATTCAGGAGGCTTTTTTGTTTATACACGCACACATGCATACACCCATACATTTACACGCGCAGACTCATTATGCCGACATTTTTGCAGGCATTTGCTGACAGAGCACAAGAAATTACCGTAATAAGCCGTATATTGCCCAAAAGCAGCAGGCTGTTTGCTGTCAGAAGCATGAATTTGAATTATGTTGATAGTGCAAACGGTTGAAGAGTTATGGTCACCTGAACATAGCTTGGTTTAATGTGTCGTCATCGACATGTTCGGTTTAAAAGGGATTTAATGCATGGTTTTTCCTTCTGGAGCATCAGTGAGCGTTCGAACCTTTTGTAATAGTTGCATATGAGTCCCTCAGTTGTCCTCAATGTGAAAAGATAAATCTTATAATCATACAGTCATTATTGGAAAGGGTTCAAATACACAAAAATGTTGGAAAATCAAAAAAATTGTGGGACAAAGTGGAAGGATTTTTCTGAAGAAAAGTGGGCAAACATTTTGTATGATTCCTCTTATTTTGGTCAAATAATTAACATTTTAATTAACAATTCTGCAGGATGTATGTAAACTTTTGACTCAACTGTAGCTGTCATAGCCATTTGATCAAAGTGATGAGGCACATGCATGTGCTATAACACTGGTTCTCATAGCTGATTGGTGGAGAGTTTGGTGTTTACCATGGCGATCCAGGGGTTCCAGAAGGTGAAGGCCAGCATCATGTGAGAGAGAAGCGTGGTGACGACAGCAAGAAGAACCCACAAGATGTTCCTGCCGGTCCGATCAACTATAAACCCCAGAAGAGGAGACGCCGGAGCTGAGATGATGTACACAATACTACAACAAATACAGAGACAAAATTTCAAGTAACATTGTCAAATCTGTACTTTTAATGAACATTACAAAACTTGACCCAAGACATGACTCAAAACATGAACACCAGTGTTTCTAGAGCCAGTAAGCCATTTAAATGTTTTTTGAAAGAAGTCTCTTCTGCAAAAACAGAGTAAAAACACATATTGTGAAATATTATTATAATTTAAAACAGATGTAAATATCTGTTAACCTGTAATTTATTCCTGTAATCAAATCTGAAATTTCAGCATCATTACTCCAGACTTCAGTGTCACATGATCCTTCAGAAATCATTGTAATATATTGATTTGCTACTCAAGAAACATTTCTGATTATTAGCAATGTTGAAAACAGTTGTGCTGCCCCATATTTTTGTGGAAACTTTATGGAAAGAATAAATTATTGACCTTTAAAGTTTGAGTACTAGTGTAACTGAGTGTTTATGTTGTGTGCAGGTCTGTTTTTATTGAATGTGTTTGTAGAATGACACTGAACTGACATAAAATCATCTGAACTGTGGATGAAATTGACTGAAGCAGCAGGTTGAGTATCTGTGGAAATGATTCACCAGTGTGACCTTAATCTGTACATACAATGTCACCAGCGCTTGACATTAACTTGCTAATCAGCCACTGTGGCTAGCCACTCAGCATTTTCACTGGCCACAATTTTGTTGCTGGGAAATTGTGTTTTAAATAATTAGAGTTACAACATACTAAAATGTATTTAAATTGATTTTCAGGTCTTATTAACAAAACCGATCTTTCCACTGCAGAGGAAACAGAAGCAGCTGAAGTGCCATTTAGAAGCATTTACACATTTAATTAAGCTAAAATGTAACATGAACGAATTTACATTGCAAAATTGCAACAGTATAAATAATGTTATGAGCTTAAATGTTTTTAAATATTTTAAATATAAAAATATGAAATATTAAAAAATGCAAAGATAAGATATGAAAGTAAACCGCCAATAGGTGGCAGCAAGTGACTGTCTTAATGAATGAGTCATTGATTTATGCTTTCAAACGATTTGTTTAGATGGCTGATTTATTCAAGAATGAATCATTAACTCAAATGATTAATTCAGAAACGTGAATCATTCAGCTGTTCTGTTGTGATCTTTGATTATTTTAACTATATTTGTAGCAATAGCCAAAAATACATTGTATGGGTTAAAATTATCTATTTTTATTTATGCCTAAAATCATTAGGATATTAAATCAAGATCATGTTCCATGAAGATATTTTGTAAATGTCCTACCGTAAATATATCAAAACTTAATTTTTGATTAAGTTTTTGACAAAGCAACTTACAAATGAGGACAATGGAAGCAATCAAAATCAACAAAAGATCAATGCTATGTAAGTGCTACGATCAAGTCTCAGATTAGCTTAATGCAGTATACAAAGATTTTTTTTTATTACATAATAAATAAGAAAGCCTTGTGGGCAGTGCGCCGACATACAGCACCGCTACGGGCGTCCCAAGTTCGAATCCCAGCTCGAGGACCTTTCCCGACCCTATCCCCTCTCCCACTTCGCTTCCTGTCAGTTGTGATCTGTCCTATAATAATAAAGCCAAAATGGCCCAAAATAAATCTTTAAAAAAAAAAAAAAAAGAAAAAGAATAGAGCATGTTAGTGTTTTTTAGATTGATAGAAAAGATAGAGAAGCTTATTTTTATTTCTTTTCCCTTTTAAAAGTTTTTTAGATTGATAGAAAAGATAGAAGATATTAAAAGAACAGAGAAGTTAGTTTTTTTTAAAAGAATAGAAATAGAGAGTGTTAAAGGTAGAGGGTCAAATAAAGATAGAAGAGATGTGTTTTTAGCCGATTCTTGAAGATGGCTAAGGATGTTCAGATTGAATTGGTTAGGCTATTCCACCAGTAAGGAACATTTAAGGTTAAAGTCAGTGAAAGTGATTTTGTGCCTCCTTGGGATGGCAAAATAATGCACTGTTCACTTGCAGAATGGAAGCTTCTAGAGGGCACATAAGTCTGAAGGAGTGAATTTAGGTAAAGGGGTGCAGAAACATTAATGCCTTGAATTTTATGCAAGCAGCTATTGGTAGCCAGTGAAAATTGATGAAGAGAGGTGTGATGTGTTTTTTCGGCTCATTAAAAATTAATCATGCAGCTGCATTTTGGATCAATTGTAAAGGTTTGATAGAACTGGCTGTAAGACCTGCCAAAAGAGCATTGCAATAGTACAGCCTGAACAGAACAAGAGACTGAACAAGGAGTTGTGAAGCATGTTCTGAAAGAAAGAGCCTGATTTTAGTGATGTTGAATGAAGCTAATCTGCAGGACCGGGCAGTTTTAGCAATGTGGTCTGAGAAAGTCAGCTGATCATCAATCACAACTCCAAGGCTTCTGGCTGTTTTTGAAGGAGTTATGGTTGATGTGCCTAACTGGATGATAAAACTGTGATGAAACTATGGGTTTGATGGAAACACAAGCAGTTCTGTCTTGGCAAGGTTTAGTTGAAGGTGATGGTCCTTCATCCAGCAAGAAATGACTGTTAGACAAGCTGAGACACGAGCAGCTATCAGATCATCAGAATGGAATGAGAGGTAGAGTTGAGTGTCATCAGCATAGCAGTGATATGAAAAGCCATGTTTCTGAATGACAGAACCTAGTGATGCCATGTAGATAGAGAAGAGAAGTGGACCAAGAACTGAGCCCTGAGGCATTCCCATAGTTAGATGTTGCGACTTGGACACCTCACCTCTCCAAGGTCCCTTAAAAGACCTGTGGACAGATCCAGCAAGATAAGTATTGAAGATTTGGAATCCGCTTTTGCCAGTCTTAGGGCTTCAACAACTGAGAGCAAGGCAGTCTCAGTTGAATGCCCACTTCTGAAACCATACTGGATGCTGACCAGGAGGTTGTTCTGGGTGAGAAAGGTAGAGATTTGGTTGAACGCAGCTCATTCAAGTGTTTTTGCAATAAAGGGAAGAAGGGAAACTGGTCTGTAGTTCTCGAAAAGGTTTCTTCAGTAGAGGGGTAATACAAGCTTGTTTAAATGCAGAGGGAAAAACACCTGTGTGAGGGGATGAGTTAATGATGTGAGTGAGTGCAGGTACAGCGGGAGGCAAAATGGCTAGAAGGAGATGAGATGGAATAGGATCAAGCGAACAAGTAGTAGGATGATTATAAAGGAAAAGTTTTAGAGACTTCTGCCTCAGAGAGTAAAGAGAAGGAAGTGAACAAGTGAACGTTTGCTGGTAACAAGTGCTTGATTGATTGTGGAGTGGTAAATTGTGCACTGATGGTTTTAATTTTATTAATGACGAATGTGGCAAAGTCATCTGCTGTCAGAGTTGATGAAGGAGGGGGAGAAGGAGGACAAAGGAGAGAGGAAAATGTTTTAAAGAGCATTCTTACTTTTGTTGAGATAGTATGTACTTTTAGCAGAGAAGGAAGAGAGGAGTGACCGATACACATTAAGGTCAGTATGAATTTTTATTTGTGCCAAAGCCTTTCAGCAGCCCTGAGTTTAGAACGATGTTCATGGAAAACATCAGACAGCCATGGGGCAGAAGGGGTGGTACAGGCTGGTCTGGTAGACAAGGGTCAGACAGTGTCTATACAAGACGTAAGAGTGGAGCAGAAAGTATCAGTTGCACTGTTTGCATCAAGTGATGAGAATTGTTTGGGGGAGGAAACAAAGATGAAACCATAGCAGACAGCCAGGAGGGTTATAGTGAGAGCAGGTTATGTCGAAAGATGACATGTGGAGGAGTGTGTATAGTGTCAGGAACCATGTTGAGGTTAAGAGTGTGGAGGAAGTGATCCAAGGTGTGCAGTGGAGTAACCAGCAAATAATCAGCAGTCCAGTGTTGTGTATAAATAAGGTCCAGTTGGTTACCTGATTTATGACTAGCCATAGAGATCAAACGTCTGCAGCTTGAGGTTTATCAAGGTGGATGTTGAAGTCTCCAAGCATAACTAGGGGAGTGCCATCTCCAGGAAAGTTTGAGAGCAGGACATCTAATTCATCCAAGAAATTACCTTGTGGTCCTGAGGGTCGATAAGCAACTATAAGATGGATTTTAAAAGGGTGGGTAATAGTGACTGAGTGTGATTCAAAGAAGCTAGTAATACCCATAGAGGGTAAAAGAATACATTTCCAATCTTTAGTGAGAAGTAGACCAGTACCTCCACCTCTTCCAGTCAGACGAGGAGTGTGGGAAAATGAGAAATTATTGGAAAGTGCTGTAGGAGTAACAGTGTCCTCTGGTTTTATCCAGGTCTCTGTCAGGGCCATGAGGTTTAGCTTTGAATGACTAGTAATACATGTAATGAAATCTGCTTTTTTTACTACAGACTGACAATTCCAGAGACCAACAGAAAAAGAAAGTAGTGTGTTAACAGACATTGTTTTGCAAGTCACAAGTAAGTCTCAAGTCTTTGCATTCAAGTCTCAAAGTCAAGTCCCGAGTCAAGACGGGCAAGTCCAAGTCGAGTTGCAAGTCCTCAACTTTAAGCTTCAAGTCCTAAACAAGTCATTAGTGCCATTTGCCCAAATTAGAGTATATGTATTAATTACTACAGTAAATTTTAAGTCGATAATAGTCTATAGTAAGAATAATTGCAAAGATACAATAATTAGTGGTGTTTCACTGAGGAATTAATTATTGTTTGTGAACAAATATAGGATTTATTGAATGAATAGTTAATTTTAAGACCACTGTTTCATTTGTTTTCCATACCAAAACTACATATTTTTAAGGTCACCACGATGCAGATTGATCATAAACACAGCTAGCTTCCTACCACAGTGGCCATCCTTCACAAAACTACTACCTACCACAGTGTTATCACAAGTAGAATGTAAAATGTTTCAATACAAGCATTTCAGTCAAATGACATTTATGCAATATTTCAAACTTTTAACCCACCGGAGAAAATCAACCCGCCACAACAGTTTAAAATCAGACCAGTTCTGAGGAAAAAATGTTGATTTGGCAACCCTACATCCAACACGAGCTGCAAAATACTCCGCACATTGATAGCGACTCTGTGATATGTGAAAATTATATTCAATATGTTTGCAGGAGTGGGATAAGAAAACAGTCACGTGCACGGCTTCAATACAAAAACACACACAATGAATAGAAAAGCAAAAGCCAAATCCCGGACATTTTGGGGTGATTGAGTAATTCCGGCCAGGCACATTTTTTTAAGTCCAAAAAGAGGATGCATGGTCACCCTAATTATGTTGCTAAAACAATACAAGCACTCACTTAGCGAGTCCCTCTCTGGCTCAGTGCCAAAAGCTGCGCTAATCACATGCTACAGTAACCAGCCTATATCGATCAGAACGTTTTTTTTTTTTTAGAAGATATAGCCATAAAGACTTGCCAAATCCCAGGGTTCAAGTCCAAGTCAAGTCTCGGGTCAGTGCTGTCAAAGTCTAAGTCGAGTGTCAAGTCTTCTTTGATTATGTCGAGTACAGTCACAAGTCAACAAATTTGTGACTCGAGTCCGAGTCAAGGTTCGAGTCATGCGACTCGAGTCCACAACTCTGTTAACAGAGGCAAAGTACGTAGGTTGTTAGAATTGAACTGCCTACAGTGTGGCTTATGAGTGGTATAAATAGTAGGAATATGAAAACACATAGTAAGAGTTGGTCGTACAAACTAAAACAAGGTGTAGAAAAGAAGACGATACTTATGTCCCTTGCAGGTGTGCCTGCCCGATGGAGTCGCACGGTAGAGTCAATGGTCTATATACTCTTCGGTCTTCACAAGAGGGCTGCGGCGGTATACTAATCTTTTTTATACCCGTCGGACACAAACACTGGAACTGAATTCAGCTGGACACACTTTAGTGTTTATCACACAAAGAGCCAAGCAAGTGCACGACACTGACAAGGTATGCGATCTAGTGCGAGACCAGACACGATTTGAGCATGTTTCAACACAGTAAACAAACAAGCATTTTGTAAGCTTTCAGATGTTGTATAAATCTCAATTAAAAAAAAAAAAAACCCTTATGACTGGTTTTGTAGTCCAGGGTCTTTATTTTATCTATGCTTACCTGCAGCTGAACACCTGATCCAAACGCTTTGCTCATGCAGTATGAAACAGGCTTCAGTGAGCTGGTAGTTTCCTTTTTTATTATTAATAATAAAAAGTTTTATTATTTATATTTATAATTTATTATTTTATTAATAAGCTTTTATGTGGCAGCCTGTGGCTCCTCATTTAAGAAGTGCTATTGTACAGATCTATTATTTAGGATTCACTCCTGTATTATAAATGTGATTGTCACTCCTGAACGTTTGCAGTGTGTATGTGGCTGCTGGTTCTCTTGTGTGTGTGTGTGTGTGTGTGTGTGTGTGCACGTTTGTGTGTGTACCTGTTGATGGCTCTGGCCTGGACAGTGGTGAAGGCGAACTTCTCGATGAAGAAAACTCTGTGTGGAGAAATGCAAACATGATTTAAACTCATCCATCATCATCTTACACTGTCACTCCTTCATATCCACTCTACATTATGTTCACATACACTTGATCTCTCTTCTGTGTCAAATATCATGTTATTTTAAATTCTTTACAGCTGATTCCCAATATGAACAGGACAGAAACTCACTGGCCCAGTCCAATGAATGGAAAGATGGCCACGTAATACGCCACACAGATGATGAAGATCATCCAGAGAGAGAAGGGAAAGTCCTTGACGTCTTTCAGCTGGATGACTTCCCCTACATAACACCCACAAACACACTTCTGTAAAAAAGTGTTTGACAGGACAGATTCTTCTGACTGTCATAAATGTCTGCTCTAGATCCTCTCACCGGTTTTGCCCTGCTCCTTTTTGAGGATCTTCTCTGCTCTTCTGTCCAGGAAGCCCAGAATCAGAGCACACATGAGGGAGAAAAGACACGTGCACGCCGCTGAAAAACACCAGTGTTAATTCAGACCAAACATGTCACACATTAAATGAAATCTAAATGTGTGCTGGCATGTTTGACATTGACTGTATGATAAGTAGCTCTGAAGTGCAAGTCACAGCACATTTTAGATGTTTAAAACCCCTGTAACTTCAATTCAGGAAAATACAGTACTGTGTTTCAGCACGCAGACCTTCACCAGGATTAAAACGCTTATCTGACACTGAACCTGAAATATGAGCTGCTGCACCACACAGGAAAAGAAACACTTAGTAATTTAGTTCACAAAAGACTCAGAAAGACAGAACAAGGCAAACACAAGCAGAAGTGAAACATGAGGCATCAAGCATAAATGGATTATCTTAGAGACTAAGCAGTTCTCCATTCCATAGACTGCATAAATATTACCCATCAGACCATAGACTCTGAACTCACAAACAACAATTTCTAGCTTGTAACTAGTGAAATCTTCATTATATCTATTTTTTATATTTTTAGTTATAAAATCATCTGGTATTAGTGAGAGTTTGTAATGAGTCTTAAAAGGCTCTCACCGATCATCAGTGTTATCCCGAGTGTGGTGTGTCCCGTTGAGCCCACCATAGCCTGAATGCGGCCATACACCCAACCGATGACGTTCATGTTGACTGTGCTGCCCTGAACACAGAGAGAAAGTGTCAAAAATATTTTTATTTTCACTCTTCATCACATATATACACTATTTTTTAAAGGGCCATTTTGGACCCAAGAATCAGTCTCCACATTCACAGTGATTCTCCAGTGAATCTGACTGCACTCACACCACAAACCAACATGTGAAATTGAGATCATCTGCTCTCTGCATCTCTTACCAGTCTGGCCATGCTGAGCTGCAAGCCGAACACCAGGTTGAGCTCTTTTCCTTTGAACCAGTTCACCGCATATGTGTTCTGAGCCACAGCCAGCGACTCTCCGCCGATACTGAACAGATCATGCATGTTTACAAACAGTCAGAGAAATATAAAAAGTAGTGGTGTCAAAATTTGCGTTAACGAAGGCAATTCATTTTTTCATGTTAACGTGTGAAAAATTTTTAACGCAGGGGTGGGGCTAGGTTTGGCCACCCCACTCACAACTACTAAAGACTTTTCAGATGCGCAAAACTTCACTTCAGCACCAGACACGAGTCAAACGAGCACGGAAACGGTACCGGTGAGAGGAGCTTCAGTAAAACATCAGTGAACTGCGGTCAGATGAGATGTTGTCAGGCCATATGTCGATAAAAACTAATTTATTTGTCGTGTCAGTTGTTATACTGTGCTCGTAGCACGCACTCTTCGAAGTGCACACACAAATGTGCCGGAACATGCTGTAGGTCTATATGCGCTGTATCATATTCATACAAAAATGTAACTGCGAGTATGCAAAGTCATAGTTATGTCATCAGTTAAGACATACATTTACAAAGAAAGGCAATTAAAGCTGCCTCAAAACTGTGCATGTAAGTATATATTATTTATGAGTCACATTTAAAGCAGTTTCAGATCTGCATCAGCTTCAGCAGTGGCAGCTTTTAAAGTAACAGCAGCCAAAATATTCTAATAACCTGCTGCTGTGATGTCTGTTGAGCAAAGAACAAAATTTAAAAGAGGAAATTAACAACTTCTGTAGTTTTAAGCTTTATCTTTCTATAATTTAGAATTGTATATAATTTAGTGTTTGATAACTTTAGGCTATATTTTCTTGCTGAAGGGCACAGGTAGCTAGCCTATATGACATTTATAATAATGGATTTATGTGAAGATTGTTTCAAGTTTGCTTAAATTAGCAGTTATTTTTTAAAGTCTAATAAATGTTAAAGAGATAGCTCTCAATTATACTGTAATGTTGAATCGTTATATTCAATGGTGAATTATTAAGAGATATCAGTTGGAATCAGTGATATCTGCCTTTAGTCATAAAAAAAGATGGCACTAAACAAATATTAAAAACATAAATTATGTTTTTTTTTTTTTTTTTACATTTTCTACATTAATTTAAAGCATTATTGCAATATAAAATTATAATTAAAAACTTCAGGTAGGATTAATCACGATTAATTTCAGGAAAAATTGTGATTAATTCGTTTTTTTTTTTTCAGTTGGAAAATTGAAAAAAATTGACACCACTAATAAAAAGGCATTTTAATCAACAGACACTGCTCACCCAAACACAAAACGACCCAGATTCATCAGCCAGAAGTGATTGGCCAGAGCTCCAGCAGCAAATATGATCTGCAAAACAAGGGTACAGTCAGAACTCATGATCATAATTGCATATGAGAGCTTCACACACTACTGAAAACACAAATGGAGGATTGAACTTCCATTGTCATGGATGGTTGATATTAATTGCAACTTTCAATTTATATCTTAAATCATAACTACATCTTTACATCTCGCAATTCAATTTTTTTTTTTTAGAGTTCTACTTTGTTTCCTCTAAATTCTAATTTTACATCTTGCAATTCTGTTCTGGTTTCCACCGTTGAATAAAATAAAAAACTAAAAGTAATTCTGATTTTATTTTTTTAATCTCACAATTCTGACATTCTTCTTAGAACTTAACTTTTTTCACAATTCTGAGATTTTGTAGTTTTTTTTCCTGTGGCTGGAAACAAGCTTCCACAGCACTGATTAAGACTTTGCTAGTACACAAATGTGACCCTGAAGCACAAAACCAGTCTGAAGTAGCACGAGTATATTTGTAGCAATAGCCAAAAAATAGTGTATGGGTCAAAATTATCGCTTTTTTTTTTCTTTTATGCAAAAAATCATTAGGATATTAAGATCATGTTCCATGAAGATATTC
The DNA here is from genome assembly GCA_033026305.1 of Cirrhinus molitorella. Lineage (NCBI taxonomy): Eukaryota > Metazoa > Chordata > Actinopteri > Cypriniformes > Cyprinidae > Cirrhinus > Cirrhinus molitorella. Next base: position 30,565,862 of record CM065134.1, on the reverse strand, counting down.
TGTAAAATTCCCTACTGCAAATATATCAAAATGCAATTATTGATTAGCAATATGCATTGCTAAGAACTTAATTTGGACAGCTTTAAAGGTGATTTTCTCAATATTTCGATTTTTTTTGCACCCTCAGATTCCAGATTTTAAAAAACTCGTATCTAGACCTAATGCTGTCCTATTCTAACAAACCATACATTGGTTGAAAGCTTATTTATTCATATTGTATACATCTCAATCTGAAAACATTGACCCTAATAACTGATTTTGTGGTCCAGGGTCACATATTACATGCGTGTAATAACCTACCTGCCCTATTAACACAAATAATGCGAAGATGATGGTCCCCAGCCTAAAATGAACAAAAGAATTTGTTATAATTGTCAGCTCATTGAACACTCTTTACTAAATCAATCATGCTCTGTAAAAGATTACTTTCATTTAGTATTCACTGGACTGATCAGTTTGGAGAGCAGCAGTGCAGTCACTTATATGAAGCTGTTCTAAATTTCTTTTTTGAGTGTGTGTTGCACTGGACCAACCTGATGCCAAACACTCTGTCCAACAGGAAGCCGCCCAGGAAACACAGGAAAACATTAGGCCATGAATACCACGCATACAGCTGCATGAACGAGGCCGTGTTCAGACCCATATCCTGAGACACACAGTGTGACGAAATCAAACATATCCAGATGAGCTCATGATCGCAGTGAATGAATTACATTACTCCAAACAATGAACTTTCAACTATAAGGTGATGCGTCAGTCCTACTGGAGCAACCTGAGATTAACGTAACATGAAAGAGCATTCATGACTCACAATAATACCAGGCACATGAATTAAGAAAATAAACAGTTGGTTTTGATTTCATGTTAACTTTAAGTGTCTTGAACAGGGACACAATAGAGTGCTGTGGGAATGATCCTAAAACCCATGTAAAAAAAAAAAAAAAAAAAAAGTAAGAATCATAAACTTGAGCTGATTTTCTGCAATAACCAAATTAAAAATCCAACTGGGATTTTGTTAAGGGAACCAGGTGATGTGAATTTACAGGTTGGTAAATTCCTTTAAAAAAGAACCCTTTCAGTTACCAGCTCAGATTTTTAATGAGTGAACACATGCGAATTACAAAAACTTCTGATTCCCACCCTGCATCAGTGTGCTTAATAACTGAAGGGCGAGATGATATAGTCGAACCAAAATGTATTCAGACACCTACAATATTTCCCACACTATCCCAGTTTATTCGCTATAGTTTAGGTAATAAAATATGACGAGTTAAACTGTGTCAGAATAAATTCATCCTGATAAAGTCAGATAACTTTGATAGAAAGGTATGTAATGGATTAAATTCAGACAACTGTTAGTATGACAACATTTACACAGCTATCAATACTTTGTTGACAAGTTACCAAGCAATGCTTCATTTTGTTCAGTCTGTGGTGCAAAAAAAGGCTTTTCTTACTTACGTTTTTGTCTTATTTCCAGACAAAAATTCTTAAATCAAGAAGGATTTTCTAGACAAGCAAAAATTATTGTCTTGTTTTCAGAAAAAAGAAGTCATAATTAAGGGAGTTTTTGATTAAAACAAGCAAAATAATTTTATTATAAGGAGAAAGCTAGATTACCCCATTGTTTCAAGCAAAAACTTTTTACTTGTCTAGAAAATCCTTCTTGATTTAAGATTTTTTAGATTTTTTGGCTGGAAACAAAACAAAAAATCTAAATAAGAAAAGCATTTTTTTTTTTGCAGTGTAACAATTAAAGAAAAAAAACATGGTCAGGTCAAAGTGTCTGAATAATTTTTGGGTATAATTTCACAGTTTACTTTTTTTTTGCTATCCTCACTTACATACATGGACTACAGTGTCCTGCACCCACTAGTAAAAAAATACCAAAAATTATACCTGGTGTCTGAATAATTTTTGGTTTGACTGTATGTCAAGAATAATATAATTAGTTGTTTTGTATAAAATAAAATCAGAGGACATGTCTTGACCAAAGCTGATGAGCTCATTCTCAAATTACACCTGAATCCACACACACCTGTATGACTTGAGTCTGAAGAGCTGCGGGGTTGTCATAACAGAAGTAGCTGCCTAAAAATACATAAATAAAATAAAATAAACAGAGAAGAAAGAGACAACAGAAAGAACACACTGGTAATAAGTTTCACTTTCATGTGAAATCTGACACCACTGCGCCCAAACTTAAAAAAAAAAAAAAAAAACATTAAAACCACTGCACTCTTTTATTTACACTCTGTGATGTGAACATAATGCTACAAGAATATTTACACTCTATCGTGTGAATATAACGCTATATGGATATTTCTGGATCATTCAGATGCTTAAAGTACAGACAGTTATTGTCCTGGTCTTGTGACTCATGAGGAAGGTTGTGAAGTTGAATGTGGTCTTACCGAAGCCCAGGAAGCACATAAAGAGCAGAACCAGGATCCGGTGTAGCAGGTGAGTCGGGTCACACAACGGGCTGTACCGCGACACGCCTTCATCGTCTTCATCTTCATCTAGCAGTCCCTGATACTCATCTCGACCTGCCATGTTTACAGCGCACAGTCATGTGACAACTGACAAAAGCCAGTCACATGACCAGGAGGAAAACGCGTCTGAAAAAACTCACATGAACGCCAACGATGTCGTAATCAAGGTACAGTTTGAGGAATCAATCAAAAAGAATATTTTGCACATTTTAGAGTTAAATTCATCTGTCTGGTGCACTTTGAGAGTTCAAAATTAAGAGATGCAAAACTAGTTCGGTGTGCAAACTAAGAAAAAAGCTGACTTGTTCTTGAGGTTTAAGATTCAATCCTCTTTTTAGTTGTGATATAGTGTCTGTCTAAATTACTCTCACACTGGTGCATTTTGCAACAAATCCGCAAAATAAATGAAAATTAGTATTTACCTTATTCTACAGTAGAGAAATTACAATACTTTTGTCCTAATTTCTACACTTGTAAGATGGACCTAAAACTTTTTACCACATTTGCCATTTTAATCACGATACAAAAAGCATTTTTTTTTTTCTGGCCTTGAAACTGTTTGCTGTCAGCAGAGTTTTGTCTGACATCTGGACATTATGTGCTTTTATCATAAAATGATGTTAAATAACTGTTGCAGTGCTGCAAAACTATTAATTTTTACTACAACAAGAATAGCAATGTAGTGAAAGAATTGCAAGATTTAGTCATTATACTTTTATAAATTTATTATTTATATAGCTACATTTGAAAAAATATTTTGAGACAAATTCTAATATCTCTCTATTAATGTCTTAGTCTGCATTGCTTGAACATCTGATCTGAGAAATTATATTTTTCTCAAATTAATCGTCCATTCATGTGGGATTTATCACTCCTGCTAATTTGCTGCTTGTACAGGGTAGCCTATATGGCCATTAGAAAGACGATAAACAAAACTTGTATTCAAATTCTAAACGGATTATAGCCTAGAAATGGCAAATAGCCCTTCCTTGACAGTCACTAAAAGGTGTCAATTACTTCAGTTCACCTCACAGATTTCCAGCGAGGGTGATTTACAGTGTGAGGACTGGAAAGCGTACAGGGGGAAACACGGCGTTTAGAGGTGAGTGAATTCATACTAACATGAACGCAATGGCCAATCACATGTGTTCAAGAAATCAACGTATGTGTCTGTGATTGGCTACATTGCTCAGCGCTACGAAAACACGCTGTAAATAGAATCTTTTGCCGAACACAAATTGGAGCGTTTACCAAATCTGTTTTGCCAATATTTTATTACTACAGTTTTAACTAAGGCTGCGTTTGACTGCGTGAGAAAATGGATGTGTGGCGTGAGAAAAGTGCCAATTGCGTGAGTCTCACGCTCAATGCGTGAGAGTTGGCAGCACTGTATACAGGTCCTTCTCAAAAAATTAGCATATTGTGATAAAGTTCATTATTTTCTGTAATGTACTGATAAACATTAGACTTTCATATATTTTAGATTCATTACACACAACTCGAAGTAGTTCAAGCCTTTTATTGTTTTAATATTGATGATTTTGGCATACAGCTCATGAAAACCCAAAATTCCTATCTCAAAAAATTAGCATATCATGAAAAGGTTCTCTAAACGAGCTATTAACCTAATCATCTGAATCAACTACTAAACTCTAAACACCTGCAAAAGATTCCTGAGGCTTTTAAAAACTCCCAGCCTGGTTCATTACTCAAAACCGCAATCATGGGTAAGACTGCCGACCTGACTGCTGTCCAGAAGGCCATCATTGACACCCTCAAGCAAGAGGTCTGTGGGAAGGAAAAAGTGTGGCAGAAAACGCTGCACAACGAGAAGAGGTGACCGGACCCTGAGGAAGATTGTGGAGAAGGACCGATTCCAGACCTTGGGGGACCTGCGGAAGCAGTGGACTGAGTCTGGAGTAGAAACATCCAGAGCCACCGTGTACAGGCGTGTGCAGGAAATGGGCTACAGGTGCCGCATTCCCCAGGTCAAGCCACTTTTGAACCAGAAACAGCGGCAGAAGCGCCTGACCTGGGCTACAGAGAAGCAGCACTGGACTGTTGCTCAGTGGTCCAAAGTACTTTTTTCGGATGAAAGCAAATTTTGCATGTCATTCGGAAATCAAGGTGCCAGAGTCCGGAGGAAGACTGGGGAGAGGGAAATGCCAAAATGCCTGAAGTCCAGTGTCAAGTACCCACAGTCAGTGATGGTCTGGGGTGCCATGTCAGCTGCTGGTGTTGGTCCACTGTGTTTTATCAAGGGCAGGGTCAATGCAGCTAGCTATCAGGAGATTTTGGAGCACTTCATGCTTCCATCTGCTGAAAAGCTTTATGGAGATGAAGATTTCATTTTTCAGCACGACCTGGCACCTGCTCACAGTGCCAAAACCACTGGTAAATGGTTTACTGACCATGGTATTACTGTGCTCAATTGGCCTGCCAACTCTCCTGACCTGAACCCCATAGAGAATCTGTGGGATATTGTGAAGAGAAAGTTGAGAGACGCAAGACCCAACACTCTGGATGAGCTTAAGGCCGCTATCGAAGCATCCTGGGCCTCCATAACACCTCAGCAGTGCCACAGGCTGATTGCCTCCATGCCACGCCGCATTGAAGCAGTCATTTCTGCAAAAGGATTCCCGACCAAGTATTGAGTGCATAACTGAACATAATTATTTGAAGGTTGACTTTTTTTGTATTAAAAACACTTTTCTTTTATTGGTCGGATGAAATATGCTAATTTTTTTGAGATAGGAATTTTGGGTTTTCATGAGCTGTATGCCAAAATCATCAATATTAAAACAATAAAAGGCTTGAACTACTTTGAGTTGTGTGTAATGAATCTAAAATATATGAAAGTCTAATGTTTATCAGTACATTACAGAAAATAATGAACTTTATCACAATATGCTAATTTTTTGAGAAGGACCTGTATAGGATTTACCAGCGCTGTACGAGAGAGAGTCGACTGTGTGGTTGATTTGGTCCGCTGGCACTGCTGGCTCAAGGTAATACTAAATATTAAAAACATCGACTGATGAGCTTCATTGCTTAAAAATGTAGTAGGGGCATTCCTGTTATGCAGTGACTTTTCTGTCTCCATGATTTACTTACTCATATTTTCTCTAAAATGACTCACATATTTATGAGAAATGGCTTAAATTATATATTAGGTTTTATTTATCACTTAAACAGAGATAATAGACATTAAAATCTATTTTGTATTTTACACTCCTTTTTATCGATATATAGGCATTCAGTTTTATCATGTCATCAGTGGAAAGTATCATCTTCCACAATAAATATAAACCATGAAATTATAAAAACCTCAAAATATTTTTAAAATAATATTATAGACTAGGCTAAACTGCATCTAATCATACATATAAATCATGTGAAGCTATAGTTATTTTTACAATTTGAATCATTTACCGTGTCTCTAAAGTCACCTTCCACCCTGTTAGTATGTAACCTACTTTCTCACCTTCCAAAATAGACTGCAATTGTCACACCTACCTTTTTTTTTCTTTTTTTTTTTTTTATAAATGTTATCCTGCTTGTCACACTCTTAAAGTTCCACCCTGTTAGGCTATGTCATGGAGAATGTTTGGCCGGTCCAAAAAATGTAAAAACACATCAGACATAGTTATAAACATTGTGTATATCTGTAGAAGATTAGAAAGCTAAATGTTGATCACTCAAAGAGCTACGGCTAACTTCTCTCAACATTTCCTCCGTTAGATTCCACTCTGTTATGCTAGGTCTATAAACCTAACAGGGTGGAATTTCCAGAACCCAAGCTTGGAAGAAAAAAGGTGGCCCACTAGGGCGAGTAGGGAGATATAAAAATATTTAATGCTGTTTTCTCAGGTATCCTCATAAGTGCAGTCTTAAATTAGTTAAATAATGTCTTAACTTAAAGAGTTGTGAGAAAATGAGATGCCATCAGTTATGTGCAGGAGCAGGTTTTTAAGTCACAGCAGCAAACAAAGGTATCAAATCAACGAACAAAGGTAACAGAGATAACTGTAGCTATAATATGAATTAGTCTGCTTAATGTGAGAAATGGTTTTGTTTCACAGAAAATGTCACAAACTGTAGGCAGAAGACAGGGAAAGAAAAAAATAAGAATAGAAATTTGTAAATATTACGTTTTTGTGCATAAAAAGTGTCTGTAAACAAGGGCATTTGTGTTTGTTTCTTAATCTAGTTAATCCAAATGAATGTCCCTCCTCCAAAGGAAATCTGGATTTTTTTTTTTTGAATCAATATTATATAGGTACAGTCCCACATATTACAGATGGCAAACAATGCAGGACAATGACGGAAAGCCCATCCACTGTTAGAGCCTGTTAACACTGGTGTTCCACCCTGTTATGCTCCATTCCACCCTGTTAGACAAGTCATTTTAAATAATAATTTGACAGCAAAGTTAAATATTTGACATACTTGTGTCTTACTTTGTGAGGTGAAAATCATTAACAGCATATGTATGTTTTTGAGCAAAGTTTTTGTATTATTTACCATCCTGTTAGCAAAAATGGGCACATAAAAAGTACCTGTTCTTAATAATCAAGCCATATTCTATTCATCAATAATTGATTTGTCATTGTTTCAAGAAAAAAAAATATTATTATTGCGTAAGGGACATATCATATCATCCAAGAAAAGCTCATTATTGATTGTGATGACTATTTATGTCCCTAACAGGGTGGAATATTTTCACAGCCAGTGTCTGAACAATCTACCCATAATTATTATTTTTTGAGTCCCTGAGCTTGGCCAATGCAGTGGGGCAAATAAGTATTTGAAATGAGTACACTGCCGATTTTTCAAGTTTTCCCACTTGCAAAGAATGGAGAGATCTGTAATTTTCATCGTAGGTTCACCTCAACTGAGAGAGACAGAATCTAAAAAATCCAGAAAATCACATTGTATGATTTTTAAATAATTAATTTCCATTTTATTGCAAAATAAGTATTTGATCACCTACCAACCAGCAAGAATTCTGTCTCTCACAGACCTGTTAATTTGTCTTTAAGAAGCCCTCCTATTTTCCACTCATTACCTGTAATAATTGCATCAGTTTGAAGTCGTAACCTGTATAAAAGACACCTGTCCACACACTCAATCAATCAGACTCCACCCTCTCCACTATGGGCAAGACCAAAGAGCTGTCTAAGGACACTAGGGACAAAATTGTAGACCTGCACAAGGGATAGGCTACAGGACAATACGGAAACAGCTTGGTGAGAAGGCAACAACTGTTGGCGCAATTATTCGAAAATGGAAGAAATTCAAGATGACTGTCAATCTCCTTCGGACTAGGGCTCCGTGCAAGATCTCGCCTCATGGAGTATCAATGATCCTGAGAAAGGTGAGGGATCAGCCTAGAACTACACGGGAGGACCTGGTCAATGACCTGAAGAGAGCTGGGACCACAGTCTAAACGGTTACCATTAGTAACACACTACACCGTCATGGATTAAAATCCTGCAGCACGCACAAGGTCCCCCTGCTCAAGCCAGCACATGTCCAGGCCCATCTAAAGTTTACCAAAGACCATCTGGATGATCCAGAGGAGGCATGGGAGAAGGTCATGTGGTCAGATGAGACCAAAATAGAACTTTTTGGTATAAACTCCACTTACTGTGTTTGGAGGAAGAAGGAGGATTAGTACAATCCCAAGAACACCATCCCAACCGTGAAGCATGGGGGTGGAAACATCATGCTTTTTTGCAAAGGGGACAGGACAACTGCATCGTATAGAGGGGAGGATGGATGGGGCCATGTATCACGAAAGTTTGGGCAACAACTTCCTTCCCTCAGTAAGAGCACTGAAGATGGGTCGTGGCTGGGCCTTCCAGCATGACAATGACCCCAAACACACAGCCAGGGCAACTAAGAAGTGGCTCCGTAAGAAGCATTTCAAGGTCCTGGAGTGGCCTAGCCAGTCTCCAGACCTGAACCCAATAGAAAATCTATGGAGGGAGCTGAAACTCTGTGTTGCCTAGCGACAGCCCCAAAACCTGAAAGATCTGGAGAAGACCATGGAGGAGTGGGTCAAAATCCCTGCTGCAGTGTGTGCAAACCTGGTCAAGAACTACAGGAAACGTCTGACCTCTGTAATTGGAAACAAAGGTTTGTGTACCAAATATTAAGTTCTGTTTTTCTATTGTATCAAATACTTATTTCATGCAATAAAATGGAAATTAATTAATTTTAAAATCATACACTGTGATTTCCTGGATTTTTTATTTTTTATTTTTTTAGATTCTGTCTCTCACAGTTGTGTTTTACGTCCGATGAAAATTACAGGTCTCTCCATTCTTTGTAAGTGGGAAAACTTGAAAATTCAGCAGTGTATCAAATACTTATTTGCCCCATTGTATGTATTCCTAAAAGTTACAAATGTCACTATTTTGTTACTGGATACCAGGAATGACCCAGTAGCTATCAGTCCCAGATAGCATGCGTACGTCTGCAAGATGTCTGTTTTTTTGTCAGGTTTACATACATTCTAAACACAAGCATCTTAAAGACATCTAATAGACCTCTATATGACATCTGATAGGAAACAACCAACAGACGTATTAAACATGAGCAAACACACTAAAAAATACCTCTTGCAGATGCAAATGTAGACCTCAAATAGACATCTCTGTGATGTACACTGCAAAAAAAGCCTTATCTTAAGTATTTTTGTCTTCTTTCTAGTCAAAATATCTAAAAATTCTTAAATTAAGATGCATTTACTAGATGAGCAAAATGACATAAGATCTTGTTTCCAGAGGGGGGAAAAAATTGTAATTTTGCTTATTTAGTAATACATTTTATTTTAAGATGTTTTTTTTTTTTTGACAAGACAAAAATACTAGGTAAGATAAGCCTTTTTTTCAGTGTATGTGTGCTATCAGGTGAGTATCAGCTTTAATGTACTCATCAAAATCACCCACAGATGGAGCGGAAAACACCTGGATCATGTTTCTTCTGTCACTGGCAATAACTTTGAAATCAGAAATGTCGAGTTATTCATGCTAAGAATTGACCAAATAGTTATTTTTTTAAATAGTTGTGATTTTTTTAAATCAGAGCTACAAAATTAGTCAGAAACAAGTATTGGATTTCATCAAGCAAATATGACGCAGGGCCATGTAATACTGTGCAGATTCTACACAAGTACAAGTATCTGCTTAAAAACATAAGTGCAAATCTGAATTAAAGCAAATTTGAAATAACATAAAAAAAAATTATCTTCCCAGTGCAAGCTGAATTAAATTGCATAAACTGTTTCATCAGACAGGCATACAAAGGTTTGGTTGAAAAGGGAATACAAAACAATGCAGAGGCACAGTGTCAAAAACAGTGCAACACTTTTCAAAGAGAAGTGAAACACAAAAAGTACATCCTTAAACAGACAGTTTACCCCAAAATGACTATTCTGTCATTATTTAACTCACCCTGAGGTTGCTTCAAACCTCTATGAGGTTCTTTCTTCTGTTGAACACAAAAGAAGATATTTTGAAGAATGTTGGGAACTAAACAGTTGCTGGTACCCATTGACTTTCATAGCACTTCTTTACTTTACCATGAAAGTCAATGTGTTGTAAGAGCCAATTAGTGATTTTTGGCCCATGAGAAGTCCATCACTATCAGCTTAGACATGCTAGAAAACAGGGGATTGTCTATTGTATATATGTTGTATTGTTGAAGTAGTTTCCCTGAAAATCATGTTTTCTTTTTGCTTTTTATGAACTCAGTACAACATAGTCCTCAGTATTGGCTTCCATCATGGTATTTCTTTATAAAATCCCTCATAACGCACTAACAAAGGCTAGAACATTAAAAACATCAGCACATATGTCATGTTATCAATGGATTTGTCTACATAAGTTGTTCATCTAAAGCTGAAGTGTCTGAGATTGTGAATTGGTTCAGTTTGTTCTCTCGTTATCCAGTATTGGTGGTTCCCGGAGGTCGTGTCAGATCTTGTTTGTTCAGATGCAGAGTGTAATCCGCACTCATCTGGAAAGCGTCAGCTCACACTCGTGTTACGCAACGGAACTCAGCTTTATAAACAGCAGCACCAGACGAAGATCTCCTCCAGAGTGGATCATGAAGACGTTCTGCTCAGTTTGGCTGCTTCTCTCTCTGGTTGAGCTCCGTCCGGCTCTGCCCGTCTCTCAGGAGACTCCGCTCGCGTGCAGGGGACCTGCGGATCCAGCGCTGCAACAGCCTGAGGTAAAACTAGCTGAAAGAAGCATTTGCTGAGATCTGTGCTGAAGTCTGTGAACTCCAGCTGAACATTTTCTGAAGAAAAACATGTTTCTTTGTGCAGAACTCACCACTGTGGGTGACTGGGTTTGTTGAGGTTTACTATGTGCTGTTTGAGTGGTTACCATGTTTTGGGTAGTTGTCAGGGTGTTGGTAAGTGGTTACCATGTTCTTTTGGGTGGTCGCTAGGCTGTTCTAATTGGTTTCTTCAGTGGGTTTTTCCAGAAAGCCCAAAATCTCAGTTATTAATTAAACCTTTCTTTATCAGTTCCAAAAACATGTGCAGGAGTAAGCAGAGTCATCATGTTTATAGTGATCGGCTGCGTCTCAAAGCCTAGGTTCCTAAACTCTTTACCCGCTGCCCTTATTAGGCAATGACTTCTGACAGCGTTTAAGCACTAAAGTACATCACAAAACAGATTACAAACAGACTTCTGAAGGAAGCATCACAATCTGATGATCTATACACAATACAGAACGTTGTAGTGATAACTAAACAAAAATTTAATTTAGGGATAGACATTTTCCAAAAATATTGCATTTGAATATTTGGGCTCAAAAAAAAAAAAAATAAATAAATAAAAAATACGAATATTCGAATATTTGTTTATTTAAAAGTGTTTTTATTTTATCAAGCAGAGCAGACGGAAAAATCAGTGCCAATTACAGTACAGAATGTACAAATAGCCTACTCGAGTCGGCTTATATTTATTGTGTTAACATTGTTTCACATGTTAATTCTGAGAGAAACGATATCTCGTGTGAAAGTTTGTTTCTCAGTATGATAACAATAAGAACGCGCTGTCAAAGATAACGTGTGCTAACAGTTTATCGCTTTGTGTTAAACCACTCTCCCTCGAGGAAACGTCATATGTCTCAAAATCATTTCGCCTCACTCGGGTTCAGCTGTGCTTACCTGGAATTGTGAGTGCAGTGAAGGAGCTCTTTCCTCAGTCGACTGCTGTTTAGATTTCATGTGACTTCTCATTGTGGTGGTGATATTATAAATCAGTTTCACTAATTCATTTGATCATAAGTATTTACATTTTGTCAGATCATTTAGTTAGATCATTTTGATCAAAGTAAATCCAAACTTCGCAAGGCAGATGACGACATTCTGTGTTCAAATACTATTAACTTGTTAACACGCTCCACAGCGCCACCCAGTGCATTTAGTTATAACTGCTTATGAATTATCATGGAATCCCCGCATTTACGGCCAGCAAATCAACAAATTCGAAGTGTTTTTATTATTCGAATAATAATAACAGACCGAATATTCAAATGTTCGACTACTTGTGCACATCCCTAAATTTAATTACTATCATTAAGGGTCGAGCGCTATGTGTTTTTCAGGTCTGACACCGATTGTTACAGATCAAGAAGACCAATAACCGATATTTTGAAACAATATGTGTCTGGTGTAAAAACGAAAGTTAGTGACAAAATTAAGAATAACAATGGCTTTCATTAAATGCTTTTAAATTATTTTATTTGCAAATTGATACCTATAACATTAAAGGTTCTTTATACCAGTGAAATGAATAAGCCTCAGGCTAAAGGAAAAGTAAATTCACGTCTGTATAGAAATAAAATGGTATAAATAGATATCAAAAAGGAAAAACAATGTTTGTTTTTTTTTTTTAAATCACCAATCAATTTTTTAGGTTTCAGCATTTTTTAGCAAACTTTAAGGATGATTCTCAATTATGTTATAAACACTGGAGAAGAAGGTTCGACACTCTTCAGCAATAAAAAAAATAATAAATAAAAATACAATGAAGCACAAATGTTATCTAAAGTCATTTTTACTTAGTATGGTTGAACTGGATCATCAAAGGTTAGCAGCAAAGATATTGTTAAATAAAATGGGATTAAATACAGTGCATAAAGGATATTTGTGTAATTTAACATTTTAATTATTGTAGGTTTGCATCATATTTTGAGTTAATTCATTTTGCAGATTTTTTTTTTTTTGGCGATGAATTTATGCATGTTTAGTCTAGAACTACAGCAGTATCATGTTTACACAGCACACACAATGCCTCTGTACTTCCAATTTCTTTCAACATGAGGACAGGAGACTTGACAGTCAATAAATGGAAACACAAAGTAACTGGCGTTACTTATTTGAAATAGTAGATTTTTTTTTTTTGTAAATGAAAAAGTAATGCGTTATTTTACTAGTTGTTTGAAAAAATGATTACGTAACTTGCGTCACTTGTAATGCGATAGCCCAACACTGGTAATGACATTGAAAGTGCAAAACGTTGATCAAAAACACTTTTACAGAAACACTGACCACGAACTGTGATTTTTTTTTTTTTTGTTCCATGGTCATGGAATGGGATGCAAAGGATTCTCGAATATTAAAGGCAGCACTTAGATAAAGGCATCTCAGGAGACATCAGACATGTGTGAACTCAAATACTTTCAAAGTATTTGAAAGTATGTCAAATTTGATAGTATTTCATAATATTCGACTGACGCTAGTAGGTAAAGTGATAGTAACAACATCACGGATGTAGTACATCTGAATTTCATTCATACTACCCATAGTCACAATATATCCTCCTGAGACCCATTAAAAAGTTTTGTGAATTTAGTATTTTTTTTACATCATTACATGGTTTAGAGCATAAGAAAAAAAAAAAGAAAATTAACATTTTTGAAAAATGATATTTTATTCCGTGTCCTCTATAGAGAACACTAGGACTAAGTTTTTCTAAAAATAAAATGGTATAAATAGATATCAAAAAGGAAAAACAATGGGATTTTTTAGGTTTCAGGATTTTTTATACCAAACTTTAAGGATGATTCTCAACTATGTTATAATTACCTTATACCATTTTGTTTTAGGCAATGTCTGTGTAAAAATAAACTGGTTTTCCCATTAAACACAGTAAATCTATACACTATCTAAATTGAATATTAATGTGTTGCTGTTGGGACAGCATGTTGAAAAAAGAATTGTCATAATGGGAGTAATAATTGGTCAGATTTTGGTGGACATATATGAAATGATGTCCTGTTTCATAACAAGAAGTCATATTTGGATTTGAAAACTCACATTATCTGTTGAGGTAAAGTCACACGACTTTATTTTTTGTGCATTGAGTAATTTATTCTGTAAATGCGCTTCCTTCTTAGTTTATGAACATCTTTATCAGATAAAACATTGAGTCAGTTGAGTGCATATGCACATTTTTATACGCTTGCACACTTTTTATGCAATATCCTAAAACTCCCATAAAAGTAGGTGGACGGAAACATAGCTAATGTGTGAGATGAGAACAATATTGCTTCTTGTTATATTAGTTTATTTTATAATTATAAAGCACTATGTAATATTGTGTGAAATCTATCACAGTTATTGGAGTCTCTTTAACAAGTTAAAAACCTCAGTTTTTAGAATGAAAGTTTAGGTTACCCATTACCTTACCTGGGTATGTAGCAAAACCCAGTTTCTGGAAACCTGCTGCTTTCTAAATATGGTTCAGGTTTCTCCTTCAATGTGAGTGTGGGTTTTTCTCATCTGTTCAGGGCTCGCAAAATCGCTAGCCTGACGTCCCGGGGCTAATGTGTTTTCCAGTCGGGCTACCAACATTTTTCACCGCCTGCCCGACGGGCTAACTGAAAGTAGAGGGCTCCTGCATGTCCTTAAATACTCCTTAAGGCTATAAAAAGTTTTCAATACGTTAAATAGTATAAGAAAAAAAGTCTTAATTATAATTTTAACAGTTTGGGATGGAAGACAAGAATCGCGATAGGGCTGGAATGAACTTCAAAAAGCAATGATGTCACTGAATAAATATGCGCGCTGCCCGTTTCAATGTCAAAACGCGACACGGACGTCTTTATGAACGTATCTGAAGGGAACCGACTGTCCCCAGAAACGTGTTGTTGGCACTGAGATTTCATGTTACCTATAATGCCGTTAATGAGGGCGGTGCTGCTTTGTGTACAGCCGTTTATATGGAAACCTTAATATTTCAGCACTGCTAAAGCGTCACCTCGTAGCAGAGAGTGAATTTGCATTTCCAATCATTTTTCAGCTGTTTGTGGTCAGATTGTTGCAAATATCGACCCATGTTTTTATGCAGCAAACACATAGAGTTGTAAACATGAAAGTAGTTATGTGCCTTCTATAAATCTAAACAATTAAGACAGTAATATGTATTAAATGTTTTAAATTAATATAATAGGGATAAATCAAATATATAGTTTTTCAGTGGTATAAAGGCTGAAATGCTGTTGTTTATGATATTTGGTTTTTGTGAAAACCTGTATCTGAACTGTAAATCATAATTTTATGGCTTAATGTTACCATACATTGTCCAACCCCACTCATAATGTGTTAAATTTACGTGTGCAGCTCTTAAAAAGAGTCATAAATAGCCGTAAATTGATATTTAAAAATTCTGCAGATACCTTGTAAATGGTGAAATAAAATTCCTTCTTTGATATTTGTTGATATTTGTGTATTGAAAATATTTTTGACATTTAGACTGCTATATGATTTTCTATATTTATTTAAAAAAAAAAAAAAAAAAGGTCTTTTTTATTTGGGCTAGTTAAGTTATTTTCAGGCTACCAAAACCTGAGGAGTACCTGCCCGAAGGGCTACCAGAGACTTTGACATTTTGCGAGCCCTGCTGTTCAACACCTCAGGCTATGTTTACCCCTCAGTTTTGAAATAAAATGCTGTACATGGGACTCCGACATTAAAACAGATCATGATTTTATAATAATTACTACATTTGCAAACATTTGCTGTACAAACACATTTACAGTGTGTGACCAAACCCGTCGATTCAGAGCAAAAGCCCATCTCTTTGGCTCTGAATTTAAAATCACTGGTGACCTTCTTGTAAGGCTGAACGTCTTGGCCTTGTCTTATAAACATTGTCAGGA
The DNA here is from genome assembly GCA_033026305.1 of Cirrhinus molitorella. Classification (NCBI taxonomy): domain Eukaryota; kingdom Metazoa; phylum Chordata; class Actinopteri; order Cypriniformes; family Cyprinidae; genus Cirrhinus; species Cirrhinus molitorella. The sequence goes on along the minus strand of CM065134.1, from coordinate 30,550,179 downwards.
AGTCCTCGACAGATCTAAACTGTGTGTGACGCATCAGTTTTTCCATTTGCTCTTCTTGGCGGGCAGCTGTCCTGTGGCCTCCAAGTGCTTGTTAATGAGCTCTTCCTGTACGGAGGGCAGACAGGGCTGATATCTGCTGTAATCCATGGTGTACTCGCCTTTACCCTGAACACAACATACACACGTTACTGGAATGAGACACTGATCTAGTTCTGACAATCACAATCAAAAGCCATTTTTATCTCATAGAATAACATTCACAGATGAATTGTTCATAGTAAGACCAGGAACTCATGAGAGAGTATAAATTCACCTTTCTCATTCACAAGTCAAGATAGTTTTGAGTTTGAGTTTTACCTCAGTGCAGGAGCGCAGCTCTGTCGAGTATCCAAACATGTCATTCAAGGGGATCTACACCAGAAAACAATAGATCCACTGAGATTAGTTCTCTAATGTCATTATGATCATAATCATAAGGGCTTTTTTTTTTTTTTTTTTTTTAAATCTCACACAACTACAGAAATTGAACTACAGAAACATCAAATAATCAATAAATAAAAGATCTCAAGTCATAAGACTTGCATACTAAAGAGCTCTTTTCCAAAACGCGATAAACGTCATTAAAAAAAAAAAAAAGTTATTGCCAAAATCAGTATTGCATCTGGTCGGTATTAAAAAGTACATTATTAATTTTACACAAAATGCAATATCCGCAGTGTTATTGTGTCATGTTTTCTCGCTTTTTTTCCAAACTGCGACAAACGCCAGTCTCCTTTCTCTGCAAAATGCGATACATCCGCTCAACCAATCACAGCGAGCCAATCCACACATTGTAAACAGGTGGCGCTTTGAATACATCCAGCATCCTAGTTTTCCTCATCTACTTTGTACTTTGGGATCAACAAACAAAACAAAAAGTGAACAATTTTGACTGCATTGATGAACCTATGGTAGTTTCTGTGGTGGGAAAATAAGGAAATAAGCCAATGAACTAAGATGAGTGACAGATTTTAATGATTTTTAAGGGAGTTTGTAAATGAGATATTGATTTAATACAACAGTTAAATAAACAAGAAGGTAATATTAAGTTACTTACATTGTCTGACTCTAACACTATGACCCAATTTTGCTCCATTTCTTTGTGAAAAACAGTTTGAAACAAAGTCACAACTGAGCCGTGTTTTATTTATGAATGATCCTGCATTTTTACACTAATCTAGTGAGTCAATTTCCCATTCATAAAGACACTCAATGAATCAGCTATTTGAACGAATCAAATGAATATGATTCAGTAATTAAATAAGTGACTTGACGCCACCTACTGGCTTGTAGTTTCATTTTTAAAGTACATTTTCAGTGATTTAAATAATTTAATATTTCTATATTCAAAATGTTATATTTAAAACATTAATTTCAACATTTATGAATTTGATTGCATGCATGCAACATCTGAGCCTCATTAAACATATGAGAATACACCTGCAAGCCACTTTGTGGTTCTTCTCTGCCACCTCTGTAGTACAAATTAATTTTGTTTATGCTGATTTCATTTGATTGGTAACTTATTCTTATTCTATTGTTTTAATTAGATTAAAATGCTTATAAAATATATTTTTACATAAAATATGACATAATAATAAAGTTAGAAAAATGGATTACAAAGGTAAAACAAAATTCCTTTTTCAAATGTCACCTTGTAATGGGAAGGCTAATTCTTGATCAGATTGTTTGATTATTGATTAAAAGGTGCTTCTAAAATTTTGACTGTGCCCCAAAGTTTTTAATGAAATGTAAGCATAGAGCCCTGCTGGATTTATTGCATTTAGGGAAAAAAAAAAATTCAGTTTTTATAATAAATCTTGATAAATCAAAATCTGGCTTTAAATTTTTAATGTAATTATAACCTAAAGATGCTATGTGAAAGTTTGAAACAGAAAATATTGGTTTTCATCTTGCCACTTTCTTGGTTAAAACACATTTTTACTTAAATTAATCAAAATGGATTTATAGCATTTGGAAAAGAGCTCTTCATATATGTACTATATATACACAAAAGCTGACGTTACTATGCATCTGGATGTTTCACTTTTTAAAATTATATTAAATTTATATTAAATAAAATACTTTAAAATATCATACTTTTTTGGATTTATAGTAAATTAAATATTTCAATATTTTTATGTCCATAGTTAAAGATTTTAAAGTGTTTTAAACCGTTTTTGCCCCTTTTTTAAATATAATTATACACTATTATAACTATATCTTTATATTTTGTATAATTATTATGTATAATTTTTTTCTTTCCTTTCATTTTGGGGTGACTCAGACATAATCAGACCCATTCAGCTGTGATCAATGTCTGTAAGTGTGATTTAATGTGATTTAAGTCACTCACATCAGCGTATAGTGTGAAATATCCTTCTGCCCCGTCCTGTCCGGTGATGACCCCGTGACGACGGTTGACCCCTGCAATAACGGCCCCCTGGAACTCATTAGGGGCCACAATCTCCACAGACATGACCGGCTCCAGAATCACCACACTGGACTTCTCAAGGGCTGAAGACACAAGACATTCACGTGAAGCTCTGATCAGACATTACTGCTAGACCGAGTACCGTAAAAGATCTGCTCATCATACCCTGTTTGAGAGCGCCCTCTCCTGCCCGGATGAAGGAGATCTCATTAGAGTCCACCATGTGATGAGCTCCGTCCTCCAAGATGAAACGCACTCCAGATATCTTGTGTCCCGTCAGAGGACCCTTCTCACACGCTTCCCTGAAACCCTGAGGACAGAAACCCAAGTAGACTTCATCAGTGATAGAAATACTCAACCTAGAGCCACGGTTCAGTCAAAATTGATCAAGACGAATCTTTTGTGCTCCACAGAAGAAACCAGTTCGGAATGTCATGAGGCTGAGGGACAGTAACATTTTGAAAGTCATAATTCCTATATTTTAGGTTTAAAGGAATAGTTCACCCCAAAATATGGAAATGTGCTGAAAATGTGCTCACAAAGATGTAAATGAGATTTTCTTAATCAGATTTGTAGAATTGTCATTCCATCACTGTCACCCCAACGGATGCTCCGCAGAGAAAGGGTGCTGTAAGAATTAGTCTCCAAACAGCTGATAAAAACATCACAGTAATCCACAAGTAATCCACACCAGTAGACAATAGCTGAAACAAATCCATTAATACATTTTTAACTAAAATAACCATAATCCATAATAACGCTTCCTCCAGTGAAAAAGTCCATCTCCTGTTGTCTCTCACATCAAAATCCAGCCACATACAGTTGTGCTCAAAAGTTTACATACCCCTTGCAGAATCTGCAAAATGTTCATTCTTTTATCAAAATAAGAGGGATCATACAAAACGCATGTTTTTTTTTGTTTTTTTTTATTTAGTACTGATCTGAATAAGATATTTTACATAAGACATTTACATATAGTCCACAAGAGAAAACAATAGTTGAATTTATAAAACCCTGTTCAAAAGTTTACATACCCTTGATTCTTAATACTTTGTTGTTACCTGAATGACCCACAGCTGTGTTTTTTGTTTAGTGATAGTTGTTCATGAGTCCCTTGTTTGTTAAACTGTCTGCTGTTCATCAGAAAAATCCTTTAGCTCCCACAAATTCTTTGGTTTTCCATAATTTTTCTGTATTTGAACCCTTTTCAACAATGACTGTATGATTTTGAGATCCATCTTTTTTTTTACACCGAGGACAACTGAGGGACTCATATGCAACTATTACAGAAGGTTAAAACACTCATTGATGCTCCAGAAGGGAAAAAACATGCATTAAGAGCCGGGGATGAAAACTTTTGAAATTTGAAGATCATGGTAAATGTAACTAATTTTGTCTTCTTGGAAACATGTAAGTATCTTCTGTAGCTTCAGAAGGGCAGTGCTAAATGAAAAAATATGATAAATGAGCAAAATATACACATTTTACATTAGGTTCAAAAGTTTTTTTTAAGAAGTAAAATATCTTATTCAGGTCAGTACTAAATAAAAACATAACATGCATTTTGTATGATCCCTCTTATTTTGCTAAAAGAATTAACTTTTGCAGATTCTGCAAGCGGTAAACTTTTTGTAAACTTTTGAGCACAACTGTATCTCAGAGTAAACATCCAGCTAGAGCAACTTCAGTAGCACAGTAAACACTAAAACTGCATCTTTAAAGGGATAGTTCACCCAAACATTAAAATTCTGTTATTGTTTAATTCACCCTCATATGGTTCCAGACCTTCTGAATTTGTGTGTACTGTTGAGCACAAAAGAAGATATTTAAAAAAAAAAGTTGGGAACCAAACAGTTGCTGGCACCCAGTGACTTTCATAACATTTCTTTCTTTACTATGAAAGTCATTCTGTAAAACAGTCAATTAGTGATTTTGGCACATGAAAAGTCCATCACTATTAGCTTGGACATGCTAGAAAACAGGAGACTGATGCTGTAGATTTAAAGATGATGTATTGTTGAAGTAGTATTCCTTGAAAATCAACTTTTATTGTTGGTTTTTAAAAACTCAATACAATATAGTTCTCAATATTGTTCTTAATATATTTGTTTAGAGCTGTTTTGGATTGTAAACCATGCTTGATCTGTGCAAATTTCTCTCCCGATTCAGACCAGACCACTTTTTCACTGGAGGAAGTGTTATTATAGACTATAGACTAGTATTTCGTCTTAATGGTGGATTAGTTTCAGCTTTTGTCTTCTCAAGATGTTGACTGATAGACTGGAGTGGTGTGGTTTTCATCAGCTGTTTGGACTGTCGTTCTGACGGCACCCATTCGCTACAAAGAATCCATTGGTGAGCAAGCAATGCAATGCTACATTTCTTTAAATTTAATCTCTATTTTATAAACCTACTGTACATTCTGTCAGTCCTGAGCTAGTGTGGATTGTAGTGCAGATGTGGGTGGCTCACCCTCTCTATAGCAGGCACAAACTGTTTGGGGATGTTGGTCCCGACGGTCTCGTCGCTGAACTCCAGCTTTGTGTAGTTCTCAGGGTCCAGCGGCTCCAGGACCCCAATCACTTTTCCGTACTGACCCGAGCCTCCAGACTGCTTCTTATGGGTGAAGTCAAACCTGCCATACATATCAAACATTTACCATACATTTAACATTCTTTAACTGGTGTATCACAAACTGTACAGTGTTTCAGCAGTCAGTAGTTTAATCTAGCTGCAGTGTCTCTTTAAGAGAAGGCGGGGCTATTGCACAAAACAGGAAGTCAAAGCCTGTCTTCTCAGTAACTGTTGCAGTAACTGTTACAGGCAGCTTTTCTTCATCTTTTGTTTGTTCAACGGAACATTTCTTCATCACTTTCTTCATTTTGATAGTGATCACATGTTCTGCACACGTTTGTTACGCAACTGTCACCAATAAAGGGTCAGAGTCCACTGCTGTGCCTCACACACCCTCTTAGGTGTTTGTTTCTGCTCTGACTCTCTCAGACACCGGAGGAAATGGACACCACTGGAGATCTGGAGCCCACACACTACCCCGCACGGCGGGCGGCTACAGTAGCCCTGCATTACTTGAACACGCGTCATGGCTCGCCCTACAGGGTGTTCGGACTGCAGCAGGTTCACAAGGCCAGTGCAGAGGTGAGGTGCTCATTCACTTTGGCTTGCTCTCATGGAAACTGGTCTGCACACTTCATCTGCAGCAAGACCAGGCCTGTGCAGTGTGTGTTTACTAATGCTCATTAACCCTCGTGTTGACAGGATGTGGCAGCGGGAGGCAGGAAGTACAGCCTGGATTTTTCAGTGACGACCTCGCCCAGTGGCAGTGCGGTACGCTTGTTCTTATCCATTACAAATGTGATCCTGGACCACAAAACCAGTCATAAGAGCTTTTTTTTTTTTTTTTTTTTCAAATGGATATTCATACATCATCTGAAAGCTGAATAAATGAGCTTTTAACAGGATAATATTTGGCCGAGATACAACTATTTGAAAATCTGGAATCTGAGGGTGCAAGAAAATCTAAATACTGAGAAAATCGCCTCTAAAGTTATCCAAATGAAGTTGTTAGCAATGCATATTACCAAACCAAAAATACGTTTTGATATATTTGTGGTAGGAAATTTACAAAATATCTGTATGGAACATGATATTTACTTAATATCCTAATGTTTTTTTTTTTTTTGGCATAAAAGAAAAAATTATAATTTTGACCCATACAATGCATTTGGCTATTGCTACAAATATACCTATGCTACGTAAGACTGGGTTTGTGGTCCAGGGTCACAAATATGCTCTAAAACTAAAAACCATTGACTCCCGTCTAACCAGCTGACTGGTTACCACTGCGGAGCTCTAGTTTATTGAGCACCTAGTACTGATAATAAATACATGCTTAAACAGCATTCATGGCAAGCCATTTTAACATTTTAAATTTTAAAACTACTAAAATGTCTATTTTCACAGCACTAGTACTAGTATTTTTTAGCTACTAGTATACAGATGCAGCTCAATATAGAATATTGTGAAAAAGTTAATTTTTTCATTGTAACATTTAAAAAAAAAAAAAAACTTTCATACATTTTAGATTCATTACATGTAAAGTAAAACACTTCAAAAGTTTGTTTGTTTTATTTTTGATGATTAGAGTGTACAGCTCACGAAAGTCAAAAATCCAGTATCTCAAATTATTAGAATTTTTACATTTGAGTTTCATTAAATGACCATCCCTCCAGATTAATTTCAAGTGTCTCTTGTTCTTTGAAACTACACTAATGGGGAAGACTGCTGACTTGGCAATGGTCCAGGAGACAATCATTCACACCCTCCACAAAGAAAGAAAGTCACAGAAGGTCATTATTGAATGGGGTGGCTGTTTAAAGAGTGATGTATTCAAAGCATATTAAATGCAAAGTTGACTGGAAGGAAGAAATTGAGTAGGCAAAGGTGCACAAGCAACAAGGATGACCACAAGCTTGAGAATACTGTCAAGTAAAGCTGATTCAAACACTTGGGAGAGCTTCACAAGTAGTAGAATGAAGTGCATCAAGAGTCACCACACTCAAGACGTCTTCAGGAAAAAGACTACCAAGCCACTTCTGAAACAATGTCAGAAGCATTTTACCTGAGCTAAGGAGAAAAAGAACTGGTTTGTTGCTCAGTGGTCCAAAGTCCTCTTTCCAGATAAAAGTCAATTTTGCATTTTATGTTGAAATCATGGTCCCAGAGTCTGAAGGAAGACTGGAGAGGCACAGAATCTAAGCGGCTTGAAGTCCAGTGTGAAGTTTCTGAAGACCGTAATGATTTGGGGTGCCGTGACATCTGCTGGTGTTGGTCCATTGTGTTTTATCAAGTGCAAAGTCAATACAGCCATCTACCAGGAGATTTGAGCACTTTATGCTTCCATCTGCTGACAAGCTTTATGGAGATGCTGATTTCCTTTTTCCAGCCGGACTTTAGCACCTGCCCACAGTGCCTCAGCAGTGCCATAGGCTGATCACTTCCATGCCACACTTCAATGATGCTGTAATTTGTCCTAGGAGCAAGTCATTTGCTGTAAAATGTGCTGCCGACCTTAGGAAATATTCTAATATTTTAAGATACTGGATTTTTGACTTTCATGAGCTGTAAGCTCTAATCATCAAAATTAACCCCAAAAAAAAGTAAATATTTTACTTTACATGTAATGAATCTAGAATATATGAATGTTGCAGTTTTTGAAAAGTTACAATATGAAAAAAATAACTTTCATGATATTCTAATTTTTTGAGCTGCACCTGTATATTCCATTATATACTAGTACATGTTCATTACTACTAGTGATTATTATTTAATAACTAGTTAAAGACATAACTACTTGTTTATTAGACACCGTTATTTATTATTAGATACAAATCATTATTCTTTAGATACTATTACCTATTAAATAGTAGAATAGTTATTTACTACTACTAGTAACACATTTTAATCAACTTTAGTTTGGGGACCTGTTCTTACCATTAACTATTAACTTTAGCTTCAGCAATCTCCTAATATGCTGCTTATTAATAGTTAGGTTTTAGTATGGGGTTGATTAAAGGATTAGTTCACTTCCAGAACCAAAATTTACAGATAATTTACCCATCCCCTTGTCATCCAAGATGTTCTCCTTTCTTCAGTCGTAAGGAAATTATGCTTTTTAGGAAAACATTTGAGGAATGTTCTCCTTATAGTGGACTTCTATGGTGCCTGTGAGTTTGTAAAATGCAGTTTAAATGCAGCTTCCAAGGGCTCTGTGAGATCCCAGCTGATGAATAAGAGTCTTATATAGCAAAACAATCAGTTATGCCTTTAAAAAAACAAAACAAAAAAACAACAACTATATACTTTAACCTCAAATGCTCATCTTAGACTAGACCTGCGATGCACATGCATACTCTGCGCACTCCGGGTCAATACAGTTAGGGAATGTCGAAAAACTCCCATCTCATTTTCTCCTCCAACTTCAAAATCATCCTCCATTGCTGCAGAAATACGGACCCAGTGTTTACAGTGAACATACAAAGATGATCAAACAGCCTTTACAAAAAAAAGGTAAAACAGCGATGTAGGAAGATTTTGAAGTTTTGGAAGAGAAAATGAGACTGGAGCTTTGACATACCCTAACTGTATTGAACCGGATCACACAGAGTATGCACAGAGCTAGACAAGACAAGCATTTAAGATTAAAAAGTATATAAAATGTAATTTATTTTAGAAAACAACCAATCGTTTCACTAGATAAGACCCTTCTTCCTCAGCTGTGATTGTGTAGAGCCCTTTGAAGTGTTTTTTTGTTCTGGAAGTGAACATCTTATAGAGCATGACAGACAATGTTAAGCACATTCCGTCAAACTGATGAATAAGGATTACTTGTAGCACAACCGTATTTAAAATAATTTGTTTCAGGGCCCAGCGCTGCGCTGCTCAGCGGAAGTGTTGTTCCCCAGGACGGAGCGGCACACTCCTCCTGACGTGCAGCTGAACTGTGAGGCTCTGCAGCAGCTCAACAGCACAGCGGAGGATGAAGCTTTCTACCAGAAATACATCACGCCGGACAGCGCAGTCTCTGCGCAATACCTACCAGGTGCGACCAACACTAACAAACCCACATCTGACACAACAGTCCCACAATGCACTGCAACGGTCTCTGTGGCGTGTGTGCAGACAGCTACGGTAACATGAGCGAGGACATGCAGCCGTTCTGGCGTTTGGCTCGTGTGGCCGCGTCCTTCATCATGCTCAGAGAGTCCAGTGAGAACACAGAGTTTAACATGGCACAGGTGGCCAGCATCACACAACAGGTCAGTGCAAACACACACCAAGACCAGTGAAGGTTTGGACACACCGAGTGAGTTTCTCATCATCTTTACATCTACAAGCTTCTGCATAGACGCTCAAACATCAGTTCTGTAGATGATGATTAGTTATGTGTATACAGGATTCAGGTATACAGATTAAGTTTTAGTGGCTAAAGAAGGAGAAGAGTCAACATTATTTTAGTATTTTGAGGTACTATTTTAGTACTTTTTGAATTACTGTTTATTTTGTATCTGTGTAACCACCCGTTCAGCCAGGTTCAAGCTGGGGTTGCCAGGTCCACATTTGGTCCTTGCGTTCTTTTTAAACTTCTGATTAGAAATAAAGCCTGAGCTCACAAATTCTGTCCATTTTATTACAAAATTCTAGCCATAAATGCTGTTTTGTTGCACTTTGTGTGGGGTGACAGAACTCTGTAGCACTTTAGTTCAAGCAGCGGCACAAGTCTCTTCTGCTTTAATACAAGTTATAGCACCAAATAAACATTGAATGAACATCAAAAGCCGTTGAATGAAACAAAAAAGCTTACATCATGTCTTATGAAATCACTCGATCAGTGTTTCAGTTAACCCTTTTAAACCGAACATGTCGGCAACGACACATTACACCAAGCTGTATTCATGTGACCACAACTCTTCAACCGTTTGCACTATCAATATACTTCAAACTGCTCCTGACAGCAATTCATTCTGTGCTTTTTGGCAATATAGGGCTTATTATGGTAATTTCTTGCGCTCTGTCAGCAAATGCCGGCAAATTGCAGGGAGAGCGGTAAGGATGAATTAGAATGGAGAGATAGGGAGCATAGAGATTTGCATCGCACAAAATAATAACCGAAGCAAACGAAAACATAGTGAAGGAAGAGTAAACAACACAAGAGGCGGTTGGGCTGATTTTTGATGAGACTTGGGAGCAGGCTGAGTGAGACTTCACACTTGAAAATAGCACATTCTTTTGAAATTTTACAGTCAAATAAACAAAATATGTGAAAATTAGTGTTAAGCAGTGTTAATTTTGTTGACGAATAATTTGTCATTTTTTGTCAACAGTTTTTTTCACAGATGAAAACTAAACGATAACGAACTAAAATACTTTTTGAATGACAAAAACTATGACAAATCTACTGGCATTTTCATCACTGAATAAAAACCGAGACGAAAATGTGAGGGAGCGATCATTTGGAAAGAGATTCATTCTGAAAAATCTGTTGCATAGTAGGAGGTTAGATGCGTACAAACTGGCGGGACATACTAAAATACACTTGCTGAACGTCTTATAAAATGTAAAAAAAATGTCAAATATGTGGGAGAAGTGCAGACATATGGATAAATTTGACGCAAGAGAGAACTCAATTCGGTTTTGTTTTCTGAGCACAGATACCGAAGCATACACACAGAAAGCACGTCTCACACTCTTTTGCGTCACATGAACTGAGAAATACACACAACATGAACTCGAATTGTCCATTTTGACATGTATTTACATAAACACAGCCGATTACGTCTTAAATGAACATAAACAGTAGGGAGAAAGTATATCAGTTCGGTTTTAAAGGGATAGCAGCCACATTTAGTTGCTATTGTCTAGGTCACTGATGTTAATCAAGCAACAAAAAATAGAAAACCACACACTGCTCTTAAATGAATCACTTACATAGCCCTGAAGATTAATCTAAATTCATTTGTGGACATAAACATGTCTGTTTGAAAGAATGAAGAATATGGTAAACAAGTTATTATAAAGGATTCATAATTAGCCTATATAACCATTTCACTGAAAAGAAGACCATGTTCTTTATGAGAAGTGGTTTAAATTTAATTTTAATATTAAAGCATGTTGTGTATCACCACAGTTAAATTGTGTGTTTATCATGATTAAACCTTAATATCAAACCTATATAATGAGTTTGGAAATTTTAGAGAAATGCTTAATAAAAGCATTGCACTGTAACTAAACCCATTAAATATTAGCAGACTAAAATTACTGTAGATTTAGTCGACTAAAACTAGAATAAAACAAAAACAATTCAGATGACTAAAACTAAAATGGTATTTTAGTCAAAAGTCTGACTACGTTCAGTCTGTTAGTTAGCTATAAAAATGGTTTTAGTTTAAGTTTCCTATCATGAAGTGCTCATGGCTCCTCCTTCACTAGTGTCTAAAAGCATCCCATGATGCACCTGATGAAAGTGTTTGATGGATGTCAAGAGTGGGCAGAACCGAGTGGGCATGTTTTCATCACTACATCATGTGTTGTTTCAGAGTTTATGTTTTAAAATATTACTCATATGAGCAGATGTGTTCAAACTCTTGACTGGTGAAGAGTGATTATGTGATTTACATGATTGTTGTGAGGTCATGAGGCTAAAGAACACTGTCATGTGTGTCTCAGGAGTCGAGCGAGAAGCAGCTGATGCTGGACTATGTGGTTCTTCTTCATGACCTCCCATCCCAGGTAACACACAAATATCACTCATCATATGTGGACACTGATGGAAGCGTGTGTGTGTGTGTGTGTGTGTGTGTGTGTGTTGACGGTATGTGTTGTGTTTTGTAGGAGATCATTCAGTGGAAGCTGCTGGCGTCCTGGTCTCCAGACAGTGGTGTTAGAGTCCTGCAGATGGAGTGGCAGCCCAGATGCCCTCATGCCACCAAACCACCCAACTAAAGCTGTGCTTAATGTGTGCCAGTCATCCAGACCAATAAAGACAGACAAATACAGCTGCTCCAGTGTGTGTTCATCACAGAAAACTCACGATTCTCACCGCAGGCTATCAACACGTTCACAGAACCAAATACAATCAATCAAGTCCATGGATTTTAGGAACAGTCTCATTTGAATATCATTGATAAATATATATTTTTTAGCTGTATTTTGAATCAGATTTTATTTTTATATTTTAAATTTTTTTAGTTAAATATAAACTAAATTATATTTTAATTTAGTTGTATTACATTTATTGTGTTTTTTTTTTTATATCTAGTTAGGTATTTTAGTACAACAACATTTTAGTGCCACTTAAAAAAAAAAAAAAAAATTAGTAATATTTTGGGAAATAAAGTCAAAATATTTTGAGAATAAAGTCAAAATGATTAAAGTTATAATAATTTGAGAGTATATTCTACCCTTTTGCACATGCAAATGTCCCAGATTTAGAGCACCGGGAGATATAAGTCTCAGCTTTCAAAATCTCTGTTTTATAGCGAAATACAAACAATACGTTTATTACAATAATGTGTTTTTCACGCTCTTTAATGCGGCATGACAGATCGCTGTATCCACCTCGGTTTAAGCAGCATGTGAATCAGACGTCCTTCTGATTACAATAATCAGACATTTGTTTCATTAAAGTATACTGTTTTTTTTTTTTTTGTTGAAATAAAAAGTAAAAACATTTATAATTTGAATTTCATGATAAAATTGACAGAATTCGAAAGCACTAAATTATTGTGATTATTTGCAGTGCGCCAGCCTACCACTAATGAATAGGAGACATTAATAACATTATTTCCAGTCATTTACTCTATTATACCATGAATAAAACAGCTTGGCAATAGTCACTTATATACCTCAGAAAAGACAACAATATAACTTATGTTAACGAGTTGGAGTCCTCTTCAACCTTTAGAATGTTTTATTGCTGTTTTTAATTAAATGCATGTGAGGAATGAAAGATTGGACACCACAGACATTTTTGCAGAGTAGGTGGTGGAATTTTCACAAAGAAAAAAAAAGCATAATTTAATGCAACAAATGTCTCATTGTAATAGAAAAGAAGACTCACATGAATACAGCCATCTGTCCCGCCACATTAAATAGTGTGAAACTGCATTATTGCAAAACACATTGTTTGTATTTGGCTATAAAATTGACAGATTTTGAGAGCTGGGACTTTGTTTCATATTAAAAAGTATTAAAAGTACAAAGCTTATTGCTATTATTGGGTTGCTGGTGCACTACAAATAGGTCTAATAAATGCAATCGAAGACTTGAAATATTATTTTCAAGCATACGGTTCCCTGCGAGTATTACACATGGTTTGATTTCTGCTAATAATCCCAAATATATTCAAATAAATTCCGGTGGCCTGGACACTTCTCCCTGTGCTCCCAATCCGGCCCATTTGCATGCTCTCAGAATAGTAAAACTTTAATTGCTACAATTTAATTTTCTAAACATTTATTCTCAAAACATGGTACTAAAATGCCGTCGTCTTGTAGTTCAACATCAAGTTGAACAAAAGAATAAAATATATTTTAAATATATATGAATATATATTAATATTATATAAATATTTGTTAAATATATATTTTATATTATATACACTATTATACTATTTTATATATATATTATAATGTCTATTTATAATGTCTATGTAGTTTTTATTATGTTTTAGTTAATTTTGATTTAGGAATTTTAGTACATCAGATTAAACTGAATGAAAGAAAGAAATGCTATCTCTATCTCTATTTAAAAAAAAAAAACACATATATATACACATATATACACACACACACACACACACACACATATACATATATACATATATATATATATATATATATATATATATATATATATATATATATATAGTAAAATGCCTCTGAAAGTGTTTATGCTACCGAATACCTTAGCCTTACGGATATCTATAAGCTAGTGTGCTCAAACTTTGTCCAATCAAACACTTTCTAATGTCCCTCACTCTACACTAGAAATACACACTGAAGCCGTGGCTGAAATCGATCACTGTATTTTGAATGGCACATAGTACACTATATAGGGGATAAGGAATAGGGCTGTAATGATTAATAGCAGTGAATCATATTAAAAATAAAAGTTTATGTTTACATACTATATGTGTGTGTACTGTGTATATTTATTATGTATATATAAACACACACACACACACACACACACACACACACACACACACACACACACACGCATACATGTATATATTAAGGAAAATTATATTATAGATTTATATTATATATATATATATTATATAATCTAAATACAACTATTACATACAAATATGTTTTAAATATATACATGTATGTGTGTGTATTTGCATTTACATAATAAATATACACAGTACACACACACATATAGAAGTAAACAAACTTATTTTGGATGGGATTAATTGTGATTAATCACTTGACAGCCCTAATAGGGAATGATTCATACAGTGTAAATATGCTTTCCATTGGGGTGAAAGAAGTCTGATTTGGTGTTGCGTCATATGTGTGAATCAGTATAGACCACAAAAGTAACGGACCCATTTGAATTCTACACAGAACACTATATTTAAAGGGCGATACGGATGAGTTTAGGAGGAAAAATGGTTAGACAAACAGATCTTTAAGCACTAGATGCTCATGGTCTGAAGGCTGTAAATACAGCTCTGTGATGACGCATGAGTGTGAAACTATCTAAACAACAGGTACGAGTGTGTTTTCCTCATGTGTGATGTGTGTAAAAGTAGGACTTACGGCACAGCGCTGGTCACCGTCTCTCTGAAAGCCACTTTGGGTTTCCCCATCAGACACGGACAGTTATATTCTCTCTCCATCCTCTACAACACACAGGTATTAGAGACTCCAGATGATCATCCAGTGTGTGATTATGAGAAATCAGAGGTCAATCCAGTTTTTTTGTCAGTACCTGTGAGTAGATCTCCAGATGCAGCTCTCCCATGCCAGAGATGATGGTCTCCTTACTCTCCGTGTCAAAGTGGACTCTAAACGTGGGATCTTCTCTGGTGAAGCGATTGATTCCCTTCGAGAACTTATCGGTGTCGTTCTGAAGGACAGAAGATCTGCGTTAGTCTTTGACTGATGCTTCAGCTGTGAGAGAACGATCATGTGTGATTCTGGTACCTTATTAGAGGGTCGTATGGCCATGGAGATCACAGGATCAGGAATGTGAATGGATTCCTGTGGATACACATTGTTATTAAGATCACTACACAATGTTGCTGTAATACAGTAAAACAATGGCTGTATGATGATTTAAATCAGCATGATGTTTACTGCACATTTAGTCACAAATGTGTTCTCACATCAGGGTTATTATTAGTGTTGGGGAAAGTTACTTTTAAAAGTAATACATTACAATATCGAGTTTTTTCCTTTAAAAAGTAACTAATTACGTTTAATGGGAAGTAATGCGTTACGTTACTTTTGCATTACTTTTTAAATCAGTAGGTGGTGTCAAGTCACTGATTTAATTACTGAATCATATTCATTTGATTCGTTCGAACAGCTGATTCATTTAGGAATAAAGCAAGTGACTGTCTTTATGAATGGGAAATTAAATTATTGACTAGTTTAGTTTATTCATAAACCAAACACCACTGTGTTTGAATAGGGATGTGCAGCGGCTCAGTTGTGACTTTGTTTCAAACTATGTTTGACAATGAAATAGAGCAAAATCAGGCAATAGGATTTGTCCAAAAGCCAGGTGTATTCAAAGCGCTGCCTTTACTGTTTACAATGCGTGGAATGGTGCGCTGTGATTGGTTGAGCAGATTCTGCTCATTCTGCAGAGAAGGGATAATGGTGTTTGTTGCGGTTTGGAAAAATAGGGATAGGGATTGACTTTTTAATGCCAACCAGAAACAACTTTTTTGGCAGCAACTCAGTTTTTTTTAACACTAGAACTGCCAAGGCATTTTGATCGTTTTTAAATTTTGCAGTGTAATAACTTTGTAGAAGTAAAACCCACATAACTATAATTTCTTGACTTTTCTTAAATGTGTGTATATTTCATACTAACATTGTTATTTTATTAAAATTACAAAACACAAAAGAGTTCTTAATATTTCTACCTTTAATGGCCAAAAGCAGTCAAAATGGTTTGTATTACAGACGTGGTATAATTTCAAATTTGCGTCTTTTTCCCTCGGTTGAAAATGCGCGTCTCTGTTGCCTAGCAACTTTTGTTATAGTTGTTTTACATGCTATTGCTAAGCTAAAGTTCCTGTTCATAAAAAAGCCAGATGGACATCTCCATTTCAACAACTGCTGTCATTCAATCTGCCAACTTCCAGGTATGTTAGGCTTGTCCTAGATAACTATAGACTGGCTGTTATCAATAATAGAATACTTCAGCGTTCTGACAAAATAGTCCATATTATTATTATTATTACGCAAGTGTACTTAATAAAATATGATGACATACATTTAAAGCTTTAGTTTAAAACGTTGATAGAAGCTTTGAATGTAAATGGCATGGCATTAAGTTCAGTCTAAAATGAACGGTCAGAATGACCACTATGGCCATTCTAGTAGTTATAGAATTCCGGTAGTTCTAGTGATAAATGGCGTTTATCGCATTTTGGAATCCATCTCACATATGCATGTACATATACATAAGCAGCATAAGCCAGACAGTTGTAGGCTGGTTTTGTGATGCTGATTGTTCATGTTCAGTACATACCATGGAGAGGTTGGCATTAGTGCGGGCAGTGAACGTATCTCCACTGGCACAGTCGATGCCGAACAGAGCGCAGATATCGCCAGCGTACACCACCTCTACATCCTGAACAACACAGAAACACACTTACAGACTCATGACTGGCAGAAAGATCTGACTAAAGTAATGCATAAGCAACATCTCACCTCCATCTGATCGGCATGGAGCCGCACGAGTCTCTGGACTCTCACCCTCTTTCCCGTGCGGGTGTTGTGGATGTACTCAGTCTTCTTCAAACAGCCCTGATACACACGCATGTATGTCAGCTGACCGAAACGCCCTGCCTGGAGACACACCGCAAATTAAACACAGCTGAAAAACTACAAACACAACAAGGAGAAGTATGTCTTTCTTTCTTCAGTCCTAAAGAATTATGCTTTTTGAGGAAAACATTTCAGGATTTCCCTCCATATAATGGACTTCTATGGTGCCCCTGAGTTTGAACTTGCAAAATGCAGTTTAAATGCAGCTTTAAAGGGCTCTAAACAATCCCAGCCGAGGAAGAAGGGTCTTATCTAGAGAAATGAATGGTTATTTTCTAAATAAATACAATTTATATACTTTTTAACCCCAAGCGCTTGTCCTGTCTCGCTCTTACTGAACTGTTTTTTCTGGTTCAAGACAAGGTTGGTCGAAAATGTTTTACCTTTTTTTGTAAAGGGTGTTTTATCTTCTTTGTATGTCCACTTTACAAACACTGGGTCTGTACTTCTGCAGTGATGTAGGATGATTTCTAAATTATTTTTGAAGATGAGTGAGAAAATGAGATGGGAGTTTTTCAACATACCCTAACTGTTTTGAACCAGAGATGCACAGACTACTCATGCATATTGCAGAAGTGGCAAGTAAAAAAAAAAAAAAAAAATACAACTGATCATTTCACTAGATAAGACCCTTCTTCCTCAGTTGGGATAGTTTAGAGCCCTTTGAAGCTGCATTTAAACTGCATTTTGGAAATTCAAACTTGGTCCACTATATTGAGAAAAATCTTAAATGTTTTCCTTAAAAAACAAATTTTTTATGAATGAAGAAAGAAAGACATTAACATCTTGGATGACAAGGGGGTGAGTACATTATTTGTACATTTTTGTTCTGGAAGTGAACTTCCAACTTAAATTCACACAACTCAGACTCACCTCGAGTTTGAATGCCAGGCCGACAAACGGCTGTGTGTCGTCTCTTGTTGGGTCCATCAAAATCTTGGAGCCATCACTGGATTCCCTGAAATGGTGATACAAATTTAAGTAGCATTAAATTAGCTACAGTAGTGCAGGGTTAAGAACTTTTAGACCAAATAAAGAAAATTTAAGGATGAGTAAATGGTGGGCAAGCATAAGGCAAACACAAAGCGTTCAGACTCACTCCTCGTTCAGGATGGCGTAGTTGTTGACTTCGGTGGGGTTAGGCAGAAACTCCAGCACAGCGTCCAACAGCGGCTGAACTCCTTTATTTTTCAGCGCACTGCCCACCAGAACAGGAGTGAACACACGCTGGATAGTCGCCCTGCGCACTGCAGCCTGAAACAGTGGAGAAACTCTTCAAGAAACTGTTCAAATAAAATTATCTTTAACTTTATCTAGAGTTCTCACCTGAGGGTGAGAACATTTCTTCATCAGATTTGAAGAACTGTGTCATTCCAATACTGTCTTACCAATGGACCCTCTGCAGTGAATGGGTGCCGTCAGAATGAGAGTCCAAACAGCTGATAAAAACATCACAATAACCCATAAGTAATCCACACCACTCCAGTCCATCAGATAACATCTTGAGAAGACAAAACCCCATCAATCAAGGCCTTTTTCATGCAAGAACGAGTCCATTATCCATAATAACGCTTCCTCAAGTGAAAGTACATCTCCTGTCATCTCTCACATTATTATCCAGTAACATATTTGTTTAGAGCTGTTTTGGCTTATAAACCGTGCTTGATCTGTGCAGATTTCTCTCCTCATTCACACCAGACCACTTTTTCACTGGAGGAAGTGTTATTATGGATCATGGACTCGCATTTTGGTTAAGAACATCTCGATGATGGATTTGTTTGGGGTTTTGTCTTCTCAAGATGTTAACTGATGGACTGGAGTGGTGTGGATTATTGTGATGTTTTATCAGCAGTTTGGACTCTCATTCTGACGGCACCCATTTACTGCAGACGATGGAATGACACATTTATACAAGTTTAATTAACAAACTAATTTACATCTTGGATGGCCTTGGGAGGGCCAAATAAATAAAACTTTTAAGCTGGGTTTTGTTTTGGTTTTGGTAAAACAATTCATTTTGGTGTGTCACTAATAAAAATATAAATTTGTAATCAACATTTTGTTGTATTCACTGAATATAGTTTCAAATCAGTCACCTATAAGAGCGTTTTTGACTAGGATACTTGGTGTCACTTCATTCTATAGTGTCCTTGTTACACATACTTGCTATAGTAATGAAAATAAATTATGCATAATTATAATCAACAAATCCTATATAAGTACATGTTGTTAATTAATATGACTCAGAACTTGTGTAAGTACTCTGTAAGAATGACTCCTTAAACTGAAGTGTAAGCAGTCTGTGTATAAAGCAAACAGAAGTGCATCTCACTAGAGACTGAAACAGAGTTTAAGATTATTAAACAGTATCTGAAAACCTTAATATCATCCACGGTGGGCACTTTCTCCTCCAGAAACATCTCTCCCAGTGTCTCATCGGCGTTAGCCACACACTCCACCAGCTCCTGTCTGCGGTCCACAGCCTCAGCACGCATCTCAGCTGGGATCTCATCGAAACGAATGCTTTGACTTCAGACAAAGACATGGAGAGGAGAGGTGATGTTATTTACAGGATGTAACATATCAGTCTTTAAAGTGCTACAGAGAGTAAATCATCAAGCACACGCTCTACCCGAAAGGGCCTTCGAAGTAGATGCTGCGCTCCTCAATCAGATCAACAAGCCCTCTGAGATTTCCTTCCAGTCCGATTGGAATGTTGACAAACGCTGCATTATGATTCAGTTTAGTCCTGGAAATAAATAGATATTAGATATTTTAAAAATAATAATTTATAAACAAAAATATAAACTTGAATAAAAATAAATAATAAATGCTACAAAATGTTAATATATATTAAAAGACATTTTAAAATATTGTATTACTTGTTAAATACATTACAGTATACAAGTTACTTAAAATGCTATTATACAGTTGAAGTCAAAAGTATACATACACCTTTCAGAATCTGCAAAATGTTAATTATTTTACCAAAATAGGAGGGATCTCCTACCAGCTGTTCTTCAGAAAAATCTTTCAGGTCCCACAATTTCTTTTTTTCCAGCATTGTGTATTTGAACCCTTTCCAACAATGACTGTATGATTTTGAGATCCATCTTTTCACGCTGAGGACAACTGAGGGACTCATATGCAACTATTACAGAAGGTTCAAACACTCACTGATGCTGCAGAAGTAAAAAACATGCGTTAAGAACCAGGGGTGAAAACTTTTGAAGATCAGGGTAAATGTAACTTATTTTGTCTTCTGCGAAACATGTGAGTATCTTCTATAGCTTCTGAAGGGCAGTACTAAATGAAAAAATGTGATATGTAGGCAAAATAAAATAGATGTACACATCTTCATTCTGTTCAAAAGTTTACACCCCTGGATCTTAATGAATTGTGTTTCCTTCTGGAGCATCAGTTGAGTGTTTGAACTTTCTGTAATAGTTGTATACAAGTCCCTCAGTTGCCCTCAATGTGAAAAGATGGATCTCAAAATCATACAGTCATTGTTGGAAAGGGTTCAAACACACAAAAATGCTGGAAAAACAAAGAACTTGTGGGACCTGAAAGATTTTTCTGAAGAAGAGAAGGCAGGTTAACTGTTCAGGACAAACAAGAGACTCATGAACAACTATCATCAAACAAAAACACAGCTGTAGATCATTCAGGTAACAACACAGTATTAAGAATGGGTTTTTTTTTTAATGAAATAAATTTGTATCATTTCTTGTGGATCATATGGAAAAGTTGTTTATGTTAAATATCTTATTCAGGTCAGTACTAAATAAATAACATGCATTTTGTATGATTCCTCTTGTTTTGGTAAAATCATTAACAGATTTTGCAGTTTCTGCAAGGTCTATGTTAACGTTTGACTTCAACAGCATGTTAAAAATATATATGATATTTTAGAACACATTCTCATTCTACAGAGAGTCAACCCCTTATCCATCTGCTTGATGGCTGAAGTAAAGGGATAGTTCACCTAAAAATGCCAATTTCATCTTCATTTATTCACTCACGTTCATACCCAAGATTTGTTCATTCTCTCAATACAAATAAAGATACTTAAACTAATGAGGGACATTTAAGCTTCTCTTTACCATATCTGACGTGCTCTATGACTTTTTGTTAATGTTTATAATTAGCTTGATTAATGTTTATATGCTCCATTAAATCTACATTACACAGTAAAATCCCCAGAGTAAAATCAACTCTGCTCAGAGTTCATTTGGTCCCACTCCAAAAAGAGTTAAAATAACACTGAAGCAGAGTTAAAGTTAATGAGATAATTAAGTGATTAATTAAGTGCTGATTGATCATTAGTGGTGAACACCTGCTGTTAACAATCAGAATCACTAAAAGAGAAAATCACATTTTTAAAGTCACCATTATAGTGGTCCGTGGTTACTTTAGTAGGGCTCTTGATTCTAGACTTTGTAATCTTAGATTGTGTTGGGCTGTTGTAGCTAAGTTTCAGCAGCCAGACTTTTGTGAAAAGCAAAAGGCACCAGGTGTTAATGATTATGAGAAAATCATTGTTTGTCCTGATTCACTGTGTAATCTAACCATTTTATACACACATTTATTGACTACAGTCACCCTGTGGTTCCACAGTCAGTCCAAGTCTGTATTTTTTGTGCATTTTGGAATGCACAACGGTGACAAATAGCATAATATATTCATGATGGGAGCCATGGATGAGTTTTGATTGGCTACAACATGGTCACCATTGTTGTGAATATCATGCTGGTTCTTGATGTCTGTGAGTCTAACTTAATTTTTTTTTTTTTTTTTTTTAAAGCTTGTGACCAAAATATGTTTCAAAGACATCTGTCTGATCTTACTGGAAACACTGCACTGTATAGTGCTTTCAGCATTTGTGTAACCAACAAAGTAACTTTAAATTAATAATTCAAATATCCACACAGTAAGCAACATAATTGTCAGCTGTGAATGATATGTGTTATTTGTTTACAAGGCTGTTATAATTTAAGAACAGCTGCCAAACAAAATCTGAAGTTTAAAAAGTCAAGGGTTGAGAGTCCAACTAAAGTAAACACTGACTGCTATGATGGTGACATAAAAAGTTAGATTTTCTCTTTTAGTGATTCTGATTGTTAACAGCAGGTGTTCATCACTAATGACCACTCAGCACTTAATTAATCACTTAATTATCTCATTAACTTTAACTCTGTTTCAGTGTTATTTTAACTCTATTTGGAGTGGGACCAAATGTACTCTGAGCAGAGTTGATTTTACTCTGGTGATTTTACTGTGTAGATTAAATCTGGTCATCATCTAAAGCAGGGGTGGGCTTAATTTATGACAAATTAAGCTTTTTTATTCTAAATTAACACTCACTTACTACTGTGCTGTATATATACACTTGTACATACATGGCAGTTCTATTCTTGTACCTTTTTTTATTATTTTATGAGCACTTTATGACACAGATAAGCTGCATAGCTGCACATCGTCGATTTATGTATAAGACACATTTTATTATTTCATTCAGAAATAACGTAAAATAAACGAAATGTTTACAAACATTAGAAACATGTATTGTATTCCCCTCACTCTACAAAAAATCCTGTAAATTTAGCAGTGTTCAGAACAGAAAAATGAATGAAATATATATGTAAAAACAAAAACAAATTAAATATTATTATAAACGCCCAGCCTAAATAGTTAAATCGAAACTGAAACTAGTGGCGTGGTTGCAGGAAAATGCACAATACAAACTTCACTTGCCTTTTTTCGGTTGTCACCAATCCAAATGTGCGCGATTTGCACTTGACCTTGATTGCTTTATAAGTCGATTCGGAAATTAATCGTTTCCCACCATTTTTAAAAAATCCCTCACGGGCCACCACAGGACTGATAGCGGGCCACAGTTTGGACACCCCTGATCTAAAGCAACTATCTCTATAGACTTGAATTAAACCACTATTTATGTGGATGACATTGATGAATGTCTGCATGAATGTAGTGCTGTCAATCGATTAATCGCGATTAATCACATCCAAAATAAAAGTTTATGTTTACATACTATATGTCTGTGTACTGTGGATATGTATTATGTATGTATAAATACACACACATACATACATGTATATATTAAGGAAAAATATTTTTGACTTACATCTAAAATATTTATATTTATTTATAATCTAAATTGTAAACAAGTGTATATATATATATATATATATATATATATTTGTAAATATATACATGTATGTGTGTGTATTTATATGTACATAATAAATATACAGAGTAAACACACCTATAGTATGTAAACATAAACTTTTATTTTGGATGCGATTAATCGTTTGACAGCCCTACATGAATGCATTAAAAAAATTTAGAGAGATAGAAATCCCTCAGATTTCATTCAAATATCTTAATTTATGTTTCAAAGATAACCCAAAGTCTTATGGGTTTGAATGACATGAATCAAATAAAACAGCTAAAAGTATGTAATCCATGTCAGTCAGTTTCGACTCACCTGAGCTGCTGCAGTGCTCGGCTGGGATTGGCGCCCTGTCGGTCGAGTTTGTTGATGAAGGTGAGGAAGGGCACACCATAGCGCTTCATCTGTCGGTTGACGGTCATGGTCTGACACTGCACCCCTCCGACGGCACACAGCACCAACACAGCCCCGTCCAGCACACGCAGAGACCGCTCCACCTCGATGGTGAAGTCCACATGACCTGACCAACAGATCAGAACATCAGCACACTGCATACTAGACATTACCAAAGCACAGCAAACCATATCCACTTCATATTTCAACATGGAATAAGCTATTCACTAGCTGTTATAGGCAAAAAACTAGAAGTGCTGTAAATGGTAAAATAATGTTTATAAATATGATAATAAATTAAAATAATAGATACCCATTTGCAATATAAAAAGCATAACAGACTGTTTTCATTTAGCTAAAATAACTGGAAGCGAATGACACCAGTAGCCTCGCACATTGAATTTAAACATGCCCAGGCTGCTATTACGTTAAAAAATAAGGCAGATATAAACATTGCAAGACTTCATCTAACATTACACGTAGAACGTTTTGTTCAAACTTCAGGAGAACATCCTATGTTAGCTGGAGTATTATGGCTTCATAGTGTCCAAACAGCTTTTTGGAGTGTTTCTGAGTATTAGAGGTTCATGTCATGGGATTACGTTCATCATTTGTTACCTGGTGTGTCGATGATGTTGATGTTGTAATCTTTCCACATGGTGTATGTGGCAGCTGACTGGATAGTGATTCCTCTCTGTCTCTCCAACTCCATTGAGTCCATGATCGCTCCCACTCCATCTTTTCCCCTCACCTGACAGAACACACACAAACACACACATTGAGCAATTTTGGACAGCACGGGTTTTGAGAGCAGAGGTCAGAAAGAGCATATGTGTTTAGCTGTCAGAGTGTCGCTCACCTCGTGCATCTCCGCTATTCTGCCGGTGTAGTAAAGCACTCTCTCGGTCAATGTGGTCTTCCCGGAGTCGATATGCGCGGAGATGCCGATGTTCCGGATCCGCTCGTTCGGTGTGAAGCCATTAGAGCACGATCTGATCAGCACCTGAGCAAAACAGAGACACATCAGAGAGGCATACCGGCAGAGAGACGCAGAACAGCAGATATAACTCTACTGAATTTGTGACAGAACACATCCGCACCTGTTTTAGTGTGACGCGTCCCGGCTTGTGCAGATGAAGTTGAGTTAAAGCAGATGCTGCTCTCAGAAGCCGCATTGTGAGCTGCTGTAGAGGTGTGTGTGAGGTTGTGTGTTAGTTTACTCTGGTGTCACACACACGATCTCAAAGTCACGCCGACCGGCTGCTTGTGAAACAGCTTCCTGTTCTACGGTGTGCCGAGAGGGACAAAACAGACGGACGATATTCTAACGGTTTGGCTGGCGCTATTAACAAAAATTTGATACCTGCGCTCGACATTTTTTTATTTGTATTTTTTTTTTTATCTATTTCGATCATTTCCCCTTCATTTGCTTCACCCTATTTGTTTTTCTATATTATATTGTTTATTTGTATTATTATTCGTATGTTTAATTGTTGAATTATTTTGAGTATTAAACAGACGCCTGAAATGAGGGTAAATAATAATTTTAACTCCTCACTGTATTATTGTCGCTTCTGAAGCGGCCTCGTGATACTTGCTACTTTAAACATTACAGCTCAAATGGACCAATCACAGTCGTTTTTGATTACGAAAATAACCAATTTTATATAAAGATGCAGCATGAATTTCATTGACGTCTTCTTTAAATATTTATAATGAAACGTGAATTTATTGTAACGCTATATATGAAGTAAAGACGCTAAATTAGATTATAGGACGGCCACTGACAACACTGTCAATCATCGACCACACGGCGGAGCTCCATCCTCGTCTAGCGATGGGAAGTTCGGATCATTTTACTGACTCGGATCTTTCAATCTCGTTCATCAAAATGAACGAATCTTTTTTCAAGTCATTTCGTTCACTTCAGCAGAATATAATTAAAATGTTACATGTTAATAGCCAAATCCCACAATACATCTACTTATGCTACATTTAAAATAAAACTGTTAATGCAGTAAAACAATAATGCAACCAAGGCCAAACTATGAGAAGCAGAAACGATTAATTGTTTCAGGTTATGCAGTCTGTTAGTTTCCCTCATCTGTCGAGTCAACCTGTATCGTTCCTTCCTTTGTCACGTCACATAAACTAAAGCTATGCAGTCTGTACCGGAAACAGTACTGATTAGTTCACCTCTCCAGTCATCGGGTTCGAGTCGTTAGTTTCCAGCCCCAGAGGCTAAAATGGTTTGAAGTCCCAGAAACAGAATTGATTAGTTAATCTCTCGAGTCTTCGGGTCGAGTCCTTCGTTCCCAGTCCCATAGGCTATGGTATGAGTCTATCTCAAGAGTCTTCGGGTTCGAACCCAGAGACTCGAGAGGTGAACTAATAGTTTATGTTTCCTAAGAACCAGTAGAACATGAAATGAACACATTTCTTCTTGAGGCAACTCGTTCGTACCAAGTCACATTAAAGATTGAACTGATCACTATTCTCGTCCAAAGAAGGACAGGCAGAAAAAGAGGTTTTGGAGGTTTGCCTCTTTTTTTTTTTTTTTTTTTGTTTACCAGGAGGAGTACCAGTACCAGGATGGTAAATAGTGAGCTCTGAACATCAAAAAGTCTCAATCATTTACACACAATATAAAAAACACCATTACATTTCAAAAAACTAATTCTGATTTAACAGACCATATCTGCTTGATGTATATACATCATCGCCAAGAAATGGTCTGCGACTCCATCCTGAAATACAGTCTTCAGGTGGCTGTGAAATTCACTGCAAAGACAGAGACCAAGACATACATCAAACTAGGATGGTGCTCTCCATGTCATCTTCTCTCATTCACTATATTTATAACATCTAAATCAAAGAGTACAAATATTTCAGTAGATAATCAGATTGGCCTAAATCCTTCTTCTTCTAGTCTGACTGTCCCAGACCAGTTCCTCTTGAGGCAGGTCTGACAGTCATGGCAAATCAAGGGCACAGCTGTCCCAGAGCTCCCTCACGCTACTGCTCCAAAGGTTCCTGTCAGGGACGCTCCAAAAATCACTGTGAAGGTCAGTGTAAAGGTCCCTGATCCTGACTTGAAAGTCCCATAGCTGGACCTGGAAGTTTCTGTTTTGTCAGTGGATGTCCTCACAGCCCCAGTGTTTCCTGTCACTGGGTGGATTCCTCCATAAATATATTCAGAGCTTACTTACGAACTGTAATCTGTTACTGATTCCAAATTACATGACAAAAATTGTAGTTAGTAACGTAAGCCATTACAATACACATTTTAGGTAATATAATCTAACTACTTCTAGATTGACCTAACTTGTTTATCACATTGATTTGAACAGGATGATATCGTACTATATTGATATAAAAATACAAATGAGTAAGAAAATGTTATTAACAACACATATTAGACGCGATATCATGCGCATCTCGTCAGTAATGCCGGTTTTCTGATTAGTCGTAAATCTCATTCACCTGTTCATTCATGCAGCCGCGTTTACTACACAGAGCCGTAGTTCACTGACAAGCTACTTAAGTATCGCCTGCAGTATCGCAGGCGATACATATCGATTCTGCACGTGAAACTGCGTAGCTTGTCAGAAAAAATAAAATATTTTATTTGTTAATGACCCTGTTCAAAAGTTTACATACACTGGATTCTTAATACTGTGTTGTTACCTGAATGATCCACAGTTGTCTTTTTTTGTTTAGTGATAGTTGTTCATGAGTCCCTTGTTTGTCCTGAACAGTTAAACTGCCTGCTGTCCATTCGACTCAGGAAGGTGCATTAAATATAAAGAGACCAGATTTGTGACAGATTTGAAACACTGCAGGTAGCCTCAGGTCATGCTTGTCATAACACACACCAAGTTTGGTCTCAATATGCCAAACCTTTGCAGAGATACAGTCTCACATCCATTTTTGCATGCTTTTCATAGAATTCATACATTCGCTGCATTGATTTAACTAATCAACTTGAACTTTTTGCTAGCATGGACTGAAGATGATCTGCACCAATTTTGGTGAAAATCAGACAACCTGTCTAGGACGAGTTCGAAAAAGTAATTTTATGAACAATTAAAAATAGGTGTTAATTCGACTTCCCTTGTGTGTCTTACGGTTCTAAAGTTTTTAGCATAACAAAAGTGAAAATTTGGACAAGTGGTGGCTCTAGAGAATTTGAGTTAGAAACTCCAAATTTGCTATACTTAATGTTGAGACTGTTCTCTATCAGTTTGCCAAATTTCACAACTTTCCCGCAAGCAGTTCTATGGGCTGCCATAGACTCAAGAGCAGAAGAAATGGAAGAATAAGAATAAGAACAGATACAATAAAATTGGATACAATAGGTGCCATCACACTTTCAGAAAATACTTCTTGATCTAAGATTTTTTACAATTTTTGCAGTGTAGGGTTTGAGCTAAACTGTGCAGGACAGTGAGTCTCCAGGAACACCTCTGATATTATGAGCTATTCAAGTCATTCATCTTGCTGAATCAAATCAGGAGACAATTGAAGCAGGTCAAAGATCAACAAAAACTTTATTATTTGCAATATGAAATGTGTGGATTGTGACACTATTTAATTTTGACAATATTCTCCTTTTTGAAAAGCAAAAAAGTGAAGTGTAGCTTGACATCAATATCACAGTAAAGAATGAACACAAAATGAGAAAAAAAAAAAAAAATATATATATATATATATAAAAAGTCTACTTTCATGCATTTTTTATTTTTATTTTACAAATGCTTACAGAGGAAGGTTTTGCAGAGGGTTTATGATGATTACTCCAGAATA
The DNA here is from genome assembly GCA_033026305.1 of Cirrhinus molitorella. Lineage (NCBI taxonomy): Eukaryota > Metazoa > Chordata > Actinopteri > Cypriniformes > Cyprinidae > Cirrhinus > Cirrhinus molitorella. Next base: position 30,521,720 of record CM065134.1, on the reverse strand, counting down.
AACAACACCAACCTCCAAACGTTCCGACAAATGCTGCTGAACCCAGAAACAGTGTTCAATACGCCATTACTTTATGAGTGGATATCTGAACATATTCTGTACATCTCCATAATCAAACACAGCTGACTCAACTCATTAGTAGAGACTCTTAAGACCAGAAACGAGTGTGTGAGATAAAGGAGACATTCAGAATCGTCCAGGACCAGGGTTAAGAACAGCTGCATCTCAGAACTGACAGCATTTGTATTGTTTTATTTGTATTTGTTTAGACTGAGGATTTTTAAACACGGTTCTCATCGAAATAACTTAATTTTGTTATGGATGTAAGGCCTGTTTCACACTGCAGACGTGAGCAGCGCATGTGTTTTTCAGCGGCCATGTTAACAGAAAATAACAAAAGCACCAGCATTTCTGCAGCTGATCACACACACTTAAAGTGACAGTGCACTGATGATGGGTAAAATCAATATGATTTGACATGGAAAAGCAGAAATTGCACAGAATAGGCATATATTTGTAGTCTAGTCTAGTTGCAGGACACAACTGACCTAACGGTAAGCCCCTCCCCTCAAGCACAGATGAGCCAACGGGAGTTGAGGATAATTTGCACGGGAAACACAACTTAGACATCTATAGGTTTTAGTGCAATAGAGAAACATTGGAAGATCCAAAACCAGTCATAAGGGTCTTTTTTTTTTTCCATTGATGTGTGGTTTGTTGTATGACAACATTTGGCTGAGATACAGCTGGGTAATTCTATAATTAGGGGTACATTTAGTATTTGACAATGTGAAGAAAAAAGTTTTCCATTATCCCAAAAACCCAAACATGACCTTACATAGCTGCTTTGAAACTAGCTATATTGTATAAAGTGCAATATAGGATTATGTGCATTTGCTACTGTCCACCACATTACCTTTACTGGGTAACAAAGTTGACAGTAACTTAGTTGACATTTTTAGGGTTTTGGGCCTATGACTCAACATGGAAGCCTAGAACTACTGAGCATATGGTATGTTTAGAAATATGTTTTCATAAAAAAAAAGTTAAAATTTCTGCTTGTTAAAATTTGCAGCAGTAATACTTGGGTAACACTGTTGACATTGAATGAATCTACTTTTGACACAGGTTTGCTAGTTTTATCAATATTAGGGGAAAGAGAGAGAACATAACTTCTAGTGTTTCATCCATATGCTTCATGTGCAAATTATGTGAGAATGGGACAAACCATTCCTTTTTGAAGGGGTTTTTCTACTGGGCAACTTAGTTGACAATGTTTTTTTAGACACATATAAAACAAGTTATATCAAAATAAACACTTATTTTTGAAGTGTGCACCCAAATGTCTTGATAACTTAATCTAACTAAAGACTAAACTATGAAAGTAATTTATATTTGAGGTCATTTTCATGCTTAAATGCAGAGCAGAATGAGCAACTTTATTAAATCGGACAGCTAAAATCCAGGGTTTTATGTAATACGAACATAATTTTTTAACAAAAGATACGGCTTTTTCAACATATAGTAGTGTGATTGGGAAAAATATAATTGTGTACTAGAAAATTAAGCATTGGGGCATTATATTGATGAAAATGTATTAAAAATATACTTCACGGACATGAGATGTACCCACAATTATAGAATGACCCAACTATTTGCAAATCTAGAATCTGAGGGTACAAAAAAATTGAAATATTGAGAAATATATCCAAATGAAGTTCTTAGCAAGTTTTGGTATATTTACGGTATGCCCCCACCCTATTTTTTTATGGCATATTAAAGTTCCACTTGAATGCTCCTTTTTGAGAGGTGGTCCTTTTGTGTCCACAATTCATCAAAAAACATCTTGGGACAAGGTTTTTACTCTGACAGCTGTCAGTGTAAGACAGCTGGCAACTCTGTTTGTTTGTCCAAGCTAGCAACAGTAGCTAAGGGGGGCGGGGCTTACCGACAGGTAAAAAAAGACCACATCTAATGCTTATCAGTGACCAGTTTAAAACTAATGGTTGTTAGTAAAAGAAATACTCACCATAGAGACCTAGACATAAGTTCTCTCTATAGAGTGCAGCAGAAATGTGTTGAAGGACTAAGAATTGTGCTGCTGCTCAAGTTTGTGGTGTGAAACAGGCATGAGAAAGTCGCTGGCAGATACGAGGAAACTGCAGTAAGGAGCATCGGCGAGTTGTTGCCCGTCAAGAGTGTTTTATTGTGATTGAGCTTTAGTGCTTCTTCCTGCCGGAGCCTTTAATGTTGAGTTCGTTGTAATGGGTTTGATTCGCTGCAGCTGCTTTGTCGTCTCTGTGAACACACAATAGTAAAGAAACTGAACCTCATTTCAAACCTCATTTCAGTGCAACCCTAGATTCTCTTTCAAATGTGACCTCTGACATTATGGTGTGGTGTAATATGGCTGTGCATCATGTCTCAGCTGGTTTGCTCAGTTATTTAAAGAGCATTAACTACATGCAAGACAAGCCTCAGTTCAGTTCAGTGAAATGAGTCACTCTTCTTGAATCTTCCAGGACCAGGGTTCCAGTCAGTCTCTGTACTGAGCTGTTTACACATATTCATAACATTTCTTGGTCTTATATGGCACTGAAAGCATGCAACTTTTGAATTCAACATGGACTCCACTGTATGAACTGTAAATATTTTGTCTAACTGTGCCAAAATGGTAGTTATATAATATTAAAAAGTTATCTAGTATGTTATCTGTCTTGTCAAGATTTCTTAACAGAATATCAAAAAGAAAACAAGACTGCAATTAAAGCAGCATGACCTCTGTGGGCTTCTGTATACAGCAAACAAAAATAAAAAAATACATATTTACATAAATATATTACTATTACTATTATTATTTTCGAAAAAAAATTAAAGAAAAACTTTATTTGTTGTCTATAACCAGTGTTGGGGAAAGTTACTTTAAAAGTAATGCATTACAATATTGCGTTACTCCCTAACGCAATATTGCTAACTAAGTAATGTAATTACTTAGTTACTTTTTATGGAAAGTAATGCGTTACATTACTTTTGCGTTACTTTTTAAATCTGGGCAGGGCTTGCTTGTTTGTTTTTAATATAAAAAGATCGATTCTTAGCTAATGTAAAAGCCCTTTCACACCAAAATGAAATTAAGTCAATAAGGCTAAGGCTAAAGGAAAATTAAATTCCTGTCTGTACCCTAGAACTGTAGAAAAAGAAAGTTCAACACTTATCAGCAATGAGAAAAAAAGCACAAATGTTAGTTAATCTAAAGTAAGTTTTGCTTATTAGTACATTGCAAAAAATGCTTTTATTACTTAGATTTTTTGTCTTGTTTCTAGCCAAAATACCTAAAAATTCTTAAATCAAGAAGGATTTTCTAGAAATCTGAAACAAGCAATATAATCTCCCAAATGGGGTAAGCAAAATGATCTTGTTTTCAGTTTGAAATAAGATTTTTTTGCTTACCCCATTGGCAGATTATTTAGCTTGTTCTAAGCAAAAACTTAAAATTTGACTCAAATTATATTTGATCAAATTATATTTGATATTTTGGCTGGAAACAAGACAGAAAATCTAAGTAAGAAAAGTATTTTTGCAGTGTACGGTTGTATTAGATCAACAAAGGTCAAAAGCAAAGTCATTGGTTAATAAAATGGGATTAAATGCATAAAGGAAATAACAAGTAACTGGCGTTACTTTTTTGAAAAAGTAACTCAGGTATTTTCTTGGAAATGAAAAAGTAATTATTATGTTTTCTATGACCTATAATGAACAAAAGCATCCATTTGCAAGCTTTATTTACTTGTTCACAGACAATTTAGTACAAAACACAGACATACACACTACTTTGCTTTTACCCGTTGAATGAACTTTAGTATTTTTCTGTACTATTTCTCCCAAAATGAATTGGGGATTAAACACTTTTGGGGATTTTCTGTTTGTAATAAAGTTCATCATTCAATCTTTTTATTTCTTTACATTTAATTTTTGCTTTTCTAAAAGTTCCTAACTGGTTTCTGTCACTGACCTGGGTGTGTCTTGTGGTCCTGTAATGGCCGCCCTGTGAACCGCTCTGTGTCTCGGTGCTTCCAGGCGGGCCATGGGCGCAGAAGTCTGGAATCTGGACACCTCACGCTGCCACTCCTCATCAAAGGACTGAGCCTCCGCTGGGAAGACGAAACACAAGGTCAGAAACACACTGTGTGCGAGAGCTGAGCGGTTGCTGGACTTGTATAGATGGTTGTTAGGTTTGCAAGGTGAAAATCTGATTGCTTAAAAATTGTATATTTAAAGTGTTGTATAAGTAATAGAAATAGTGATGACATAATGGGTTTCTGCAACCTTTTTTAAACCAAACTAGGAAATTTAAGGAACAAGTTGAATGGTACAATACATCAATATGGTCTCTATATGAAAATGCCTTGTATTAAATTGCTCAAAAGTTTAAAAATACTTAAATACTTTCACTTAAATAATATTCACTATTACTTTTTAACTCATTTTTACAACAACAACAAAACAGCTTAATAGCTAATAGCTCTGCTCTCAAACATTAAAACTGTACTTCTCATCTCACTGCAAAATTTTTTTTGTAAATACAAGATACATTTACTGGAGAAACAAAATAACATCAGACAGAAAATGTTATTCACCAATGACTGATATTTGTTCTTATTTTAAATTTAAACTTTGTTCAGTTTTTCAGACAACAAGACTTCATACACTACCAGTCAAAGGATTTTAAACAGTAAGATTTTTAATGTTTTTAAAGAGGTCTCTTCTGCTCACCAAGCCTGCATTTATTTGATCCAAAGTACAGCAAAAACAGGAAAATGTTGAATTTTTTTTTTCTATTTAAAACAAATGTTTCCTATTTGAATATATTTGTAAATGTAATTTATTCCTTTGATCAAATCTGAATTTATAGCACCATTATTCCAGTCACATGATCCTTCAAAAATCAGTATGATATTCTAAGTTGGAGCTCAAAAACGTTTATTATTATAATGATTTATTATTATTTTCAGTTCAGAAGAACTGCATTTATTTGAAATACAAATAATACAATACAATTATAAACGTCTTTATCTTCATTTGATAAATGTAAAGGATTGCTAAATAAAATGATTAATTTCTATAATTTCTTTCTAAAAGAAAATAAATGAATAAATATAATAAAATAAATAATAATAATAATAATAATAATTATGCTGACTCCAAGCTTTTGAATGTATTGTATGTTATTGTAATGTTACAAAAGCTTTCTATTTCAGATATATGGTGATCTTTGGATCTTTTTAATAATCAAACAATCCTGAAGAAACTGTACTCAACTGTTTTAAATATTCATAATAATCATAATAAATGTTTCTTGAGCAGCAAATCAGTATATTAGAATGATTTCTGAAGAATCATGTGACTCTGAAGATGAGTAATGATGCTGAAAATTCAGCTTTGATCACAGCAGTAAATTACATTTTACAATATATTCAAACAGATAATAGTTATTTTAAATAACATTTCAAAATTGTACTGCTCCTGTACTTTAGATTAGGGCTGGGCGATATGGCTGAAAACTGTATCACGATATCAGTGTTTCATATCGGTCGATATCGATAATTATTGATATTTTTTATGACCCATTTATAATAAGGACCAGGAGTAACGAACAGCGGCCAGCAGAAGACAGTTCATAGTCTATTTGTTCAGTGCCGCCTTAAATAATCACGACCTAAAATAAAATCTATAGATATAAAACAGTTCAAGTATAAAACAATGTTGATGTAAACGTCAAACCTAGATAAATCTTCGCTAATTAGGCACATATCCAACCGTCTGTGCGGAGAGTGAATGTTAAAGCTGCTTTGCAGGAGGCGCCAGCGCCGTCACTTGAATTTTTTTCCAGACATGATAAATACATATATAGAAAGCTTTAGATTATTACTTAACGAAATAAAACGAACCGAAAAAAAAAACTCTGTCATTATGTAATGCGTAAAGATTTAGCATTTAAGGCGCGCCAAAGAGATTGCGAGTCGGGATCTTTGTGACACTGACTCAGAAGTTTATTCTTAATTCAAATATCTCCTTACTATTTCCCACTGACATATTCATCTTTTATTTTTGCCTGTGCTTTGTGGCAAGTTTCAGTCTATTTCTTGAACGTGAAGTTGCACTGAAGGAATGCTGCTGGCTGAGGCACTAAACGCCGTCCGAACCGCTCTATCAAAGTGAAAGCGAAAGTAAAGTCTTACTAGCGCGGCATTTTTCACACATCACCACAGTTGATGGAAGTCTAAAATATAAAAATAAGGAGAAGCCTAAAACAGGCCTGATGCCCGGCCGCGTCTGAACTATTACGTGAAAATCCCGGCCAAAAAAAACGGGTTGAAATGGCAACATAGCCTACATATCCAGCAGACCAGCACGAGACAACGATATGGCGCAACCAACTTGATACTGTTACATGATTGGCTGTTAGCTTGTCACTCCATACGTTGCTAGGTTACCAGAGAGAGCGAGTGCCTTTGTTAATGCAACCAAACTTGCTTCGCATCCTCTGTTTTCTTCCGACGAAGAATAAAAAATATCGAACGTTTTATCGAACACATTTTTTATTGATATCGATCACGTGTCTATCGCGATACATATCGTTATCGTTTTATCGCCCTGCCCTACTTTAGATCAAATAAATGCAGGCTTGGTGAGCAGAAGACACTTCTTAAAGAGACTTAAAAAAAATCTTCCTGGTAGTGTATTTTAATTTGCACCTCAAATGTATCTTGATTTAAGTATGTTTAGATATTTGTACTGGGAAACACTTTTTTTTTTTTTTTTTTTTGCAGTTAAGCAAATATAACTAATACAAATTAGCAGTTTTTTGCAGTAAAAGAAAAGATTAAAAGAGCATCAGAGAAACTTTAACAGTTGGTTCGTCTCTTTAAACGCCTCCTCACTTTCATCCATGTTTTGGAAGTCCTGGTTGAGCTCCTTCTCTCCGGTTTTCCTGTTCTCTTTCCTCTCGATGACGTGGCCTCTGTCCTGGATGTGATGGCCGATGGACATCTTCTCTAGTCCACTCTCAGAGTCCTTCAAACTCCTCCTGGTCTCCTTTATCTGAACACAGCATCAATTACCCATTATAACACTGATCAGGAGGAGGTGCTGATGGATGTGTGCGAATGATTAAGAGCAGTACTCACTCCTCCAGGAGCATGGCGCGTCTGAGACGAGGCCTGGAAGACTTTAGCAGGCTCGTCTCCCACTTTAGAGTACGTCATGACAGAGGAAGAGGAAAACGAGTGGCTGCTGGAGTCTGACGCCATGTTCTCCTGAAAGAAACAATTACAAAATATCATCTAAGAGACTATGGATGCTCCTAGGGTTGGGTACCGAACTCTGTACTTTTAAGGGTATTGACCAAATTGCATCGGTACTACCGAGTACCAATTCACATTAAATCAATCGGTACCAAATTTCGGTACCTGAGACATCTGATAGCGTACGTTACAGAGAGAGAGAGAGAGAGAGAGAGAGAGAACACAGAGCAGAGCGAATTGTCCTAAAATGTGCTTACATTTCTAGAGCCATATGGTTTCGCAAAGACGCAGATGGGATTGATTCATTTATAAAACAGAATTTACTCTATATTTTGTTGTTGCTTGAATTGAATTGAATTGAATTGATGGCGAATTGCTGATAATTTGAAAGTGAAAGTAAAATGTGCACCGTGCTTTTACAAGCTATTTTAAAGTGAAGTAAAGCGAGGAAATGAGGTAAAACTCTAATGAACAATTGCTTGACACCGAATTACTGCTAATTTGAAAGTAAAATGAAAATTCACACAGCGCTTTTATTTAAAAGAGAAGGAAAGTGAGGAAAAGAGGGAAAACTCAAATGAACTAACCTGTTTTGGGCTTATGTTTTCACAGAAATAAACGTTTTTGTTATTACACAGAGTAAAGTAATGAAAAAAGTTAACCAAATGAATTCAAAACTTTGTTTCTCTGAGATAATGTGTAATGTAGGCCCTAAGATTTCCGCAATGCGTAAAACGCGGACAGAATTGCGGAATCCAGTCATAAAAACGGAATGTATTATTTAACATAGAATGTCACGGAATTTGTCAAATTTGTCAAAGTTTGGAAGAATTAATCAAAAGTATGTCATCAAATGAAATCAAATCACGACATGAACCAGTATGTGTAAATATTAAGCCACAAAAAGACAATTTAAATATGAATCCTGGATGTTCCGTGTGTCTCTGTGTTTATGAATGGCGCAGACACGCAAATTTGTTTACTACAAATACTGATGCATGCGTGATGCTCGCTGTGATTTCAGCATTTTTCATCTCAATAAATGAGGACAAAAATACATGAACAACATCTCCAGAACTGCTCTGAGAGTCACTTCATTAGCATTTAACCGTTCCATCTGAGTAAAATTTATTGTTAGCTTCTAGCCGCAGCTATATCTGATCTAGCCACAACAAGCGTCAGTTACAGGTATTCACGGCAACCCGTCAAAATAAAAGTTCGGTTTAACTTAAAGATGACAGAAATATATTTTTAATATTTAGGATGTACGTAATACTACTACTACTACTGTTGAAAAAATAATACAACTTTCTTTTTTAAAGAAATAATTACACAATATTTCTTTCATGTTTTAATTTGAATAGTAAATCCCCTTTACTTATCAAAAATAAAATTTAATTTCCATTAATTAAAAGATAAATACAATTATTTTTTATGCCTTCTGTTAATATAAATATACAATACACAAATAAAAGCTAAAACCAGAATTTGGTATCAATAAAATAGAATATTTTTATAGGGCCCTAAACATGTCATTTTTGTTAAACCTTTAATAAATTGATTTTAAATTGTATAAGTTTCATTATTTTAATTGATTAGACATGCTTTTTTGATTAATATGATTTTATTTAACCATTAAAAAGGAGTCCAGAAAAATTAAAATGGAATCCAGAAAAAATTAAAACGGAAAAAACGGAATCTAGAAAAAAATAAAATGGATTTCATAGGGCCCTAGTAATGTAATCTTGTTAAAATGGATTTCTTAGAATTGGTATCGTTCAGGAACCAGTATCAAATTCAAGGTATCTGTAGCAAAAAAATGTTTGAACGATGCTCATCTGAGGCATTGAATTCAGTCGAGTGCTCAAGTGTCACTGGTTTATCAGTAGAATTACATGCTGGTTCGTTGTATGGTGAAAGACACACTTTTACAGCTGAGTTCAAGAAATCTGTATCAGTATCACTAAATCTGCCATCCCTGCTGATAACTATGAAAACATCTCATTATAAAATCCATTTGAAAAGAACAGCATGATTTAGTCATTCTAAATGGTGTCAGAAGAGGTCAGACTTACAAAATTGCTATGCATGGCCTCCATCCTGTTCCTCATGTTGTCCATCATAGAAAAAGGATTGCTAAATAAGTCCAGCTCCTGTTGACATTAATCAGACATTTAGTGACCTTCACATGTGAGAACATGAAGCTAATTCAATGCACTGTATGGATTCAACAACAGATTCAACTACTGCCATCTGTATTCAAACTCTTCTACAGACTGCCTTAAAATGAGTCAACATGAAATGCATTCTGTCATGTGAACTTTGTTTTATCCCCTGTGAACTAATATGAATTCTATTCTGGTTTGTTTCTATTGCCACAACCTTTAATAAAGAGGTGAATCAGTTTTGATATTTTAAAACAGCATTAGAGTGTCCAGTCAGTGTTGACACCTGTCTGAGTCAATGGTATGAGTCAAAGATACAACACAACACAGTCTGACAAACCAAATAGAGAGCGGACAGCTGCTGCTACACACTGTACAAACACTATAAAAAACCCAAAGGAAAGTAACAATCTATGCAGCACAGATGAATAATACTTTGCTGCGTCCGAAATCGCATACTTCCCTACTATATAGTATGCGAAAAACAGTATGCGAGGCGAGTAGTATGTCCGAATTCATAGTATTCGAAAAACAGTAGGCGAGAAGTACCCGGATGACCTACTGCTTCCGCTCGAATTCTGTAGTAGGCATTCCATGGACACTTTACTATCCCATGAGGCCGCGGGAGAGGACTCGTCATATTCTAAAATGGCGGAAGGCGGAGTCGGAGGCGCGGATGCTTTCAAGTGTAAGTACCTCAGGGGAAAACGTTTATTGTGGTTAAATTGTACTTGTTTAACATCATCCAAGTAAACGACTGACTGTTGAAGTTTTAAAGAATGAAAACCGATGAGACGATTTTGTGAATTGGGTATAAAAAGATGTTTAATCATTGTTACCGATCAGATGGAGTTAACTTCAATGCAGTAAGTTACAGTACATCAGCTTGTTAACGCTGCTGTCTTTAAACAGACGGTAGTTTAATGAGATAAAGTTACAGAACTTAAGGGAATTAGAGCTATTTTATTTATTTTACCAGTGTTGATATTTTGAGAGAAATTTATTAGATACATCGCAAAAAAACTCTTAATAAGTGCCTCAGCTTGTCAGCGTAGCATTGATAGATTGATCAAGCATTATCACTAATGTTTAAATTCTGTTTTGATGTTACAGGGACCCGTGTTTTCATCCAGGAGAGAGTGGCTAATGAAGCCCTCTTTACTTTATAGTGTAAAATACTGCAGTCAAATGGCTTGTGTAAGTATACAAATGAATATGAATCTTAACTACACACTCTTTAGGATATTAATTAATTTATGAATTAATTTATCTTATTTTGTCAGTTGTAAAGTGCTTAATATTTGTCACTGAGAAACTATTTTTAGAGCACTTGTGTGCACACTAGTTTTGTAGCAGTTTCTAGCTGTTTTTTAAACAAGCAAAATCTTAACATCTTGAGAATGGGTACCACACTTTAGAGAAATACCCATACACAGTCACTATTAAAATGTTTTCTTTTTTTTTATATATATACATTGATAAGAGCACAAAGCTTTAGGCAATACCAAAATGAAACTTCTTTAAAACATTTTTATAATAGTGTCAGGCAAATGAACTTCAGCAGCTTCAGTTAGGTAACTTTCACAGACAGGTGTACAAGACGAGGACTTTCAATTTGGGTAGCAAACATTAGTAGGGAAAAACATTTACCCCAGGACTAAAATAATACATTTGTAAAATTTTATATATATATATATATATATATATATACAGCATGAGAGGCAGTGGCAGTGAGGTGTAAGCAAAAGGGATGCACACAGATGTAGTGCACCTTTAACTACCACTGCACTTAATGCATCCCAACACCCCACATCCCACACACACATAACTATTTACATATTAACTTTACATATTAAGTTACACAAGCTTAAACAATAGCAATATTAGAATATAAACTGATTTTCAATCTCATTTTTCTGCAGGTGACCAGTGTAAACAGGGCTGTTCTTCAGCACCCTGGCATTGTGCACAGACCTGGGATACCCAACAAAGATATCAAGGAACTTCAACTGGTGGTCAGTGACAGCCTGCAACTGGACAGAATGAAACTGTTTCCTGCTGAAATAGCGTTGGATGCCACTTGCTGGTGGTTCAGTTCAGATGTGACAGACACTGTGCCAGCTACCACATGGAAGTTTGGAGACCTTGCCAGCTGATCAAAACCTGCTCCCACTGCCTCCAGGTCATCTGTGGTGGGGGAAGCAATCAGCCTCCTCAAAATCCTGAAAACTGCCCTGCTCATTCTGTGCACAATGGGTGCTTCACAATATCCCTTGTTTCCTCGCTCCTCCATCCTATGACCTGGAGACTGATCGAGCTCAGCCATCTTGTAGGACATCTCAATTCTCTAATTGCACCGCAAGGAGTGAGGAGGCTTCCTGAGGAGTCATGAGTGAGGATACACAGGTGTATCCTATGTGGAAGACTTTTTTGGCGAAAAACCTAACACCTAAATTCTCCTCCCCCTCCAAATCTGTTGTAATAATTTACATTTATATTTCACATTTGGACTTTAAATTAACCATACATATCATATATTTTAACAGGGCGTCTTGCTTTATTAATATTTATTATGAATGTCATATATAACACTTTAATCACATCAGGGCAGATCACTTAGAAGTGATGCTTGAGTGGTCAAGATTATTCCAGTGGTCACCCTTTGATTCCTCCATCCTCATTTCTTTTCCTTGCATCCTTCCCTCATATCCTAAGGGGGTGGAGCTAAGATGTGAGGAAAGGAAATGAGGATGCACACATGAGAACCCAATGACATGCACATAGGTCTTGGGTATGTCAAAGGCCAGTGACAGCACCCTGTATGATGCTGATCACAGTCTGTAATCTATTGTCTATAATGTGTGTGTGTGTGTGTGTGTGTGTGTGTATATATTACACAATAAATTATATTTATATATTGGTTGTGTGCATTTATGTATTTCTATATCAGCCTCTGTCATTCTGTTCACAGCTGGCTGTGGCTTTTTTATGCTGACGTAAAATGTATAAATAGGTGATGATACTTGTGTTATGTTTTGTTTTGTAAATAATTTATCTGTATATGTATTAATCCATTCAAGTTTATTCATTGATTCATGTTCCTTTTGTTTCTCCTGTGTGTTTTTTTACGTGCATTAATTTATTACAGTTAATTGCTTCCTTATTTAATGTCAGCCTATGTCCTTGTTCACAACAATGGCTGTTTTCATTCTGAGGTAAAATTTACTAGCTAAATATATATTTAGTAAATGGTTTACAAGCTGTCGAGGAAGGCGTGATGAGAGAGCAGCAGACCGACGCTGTAAAAACGCAGAGGAAAGCGGTAAGAATTACGAAAAACATCGCCGATGTTCATGCAGTAGAGCGGGCTCTTTAAATTTCCACGCTGTGGTGACGACGCATGACACGTGACAACATCAACATGGCGAGTGTAGTACGTCCGAATTCCATTCATACTACTAACATTCATACTATATAGAACGTACTGTTTCAACGGTCGGGCAGTACGTTCAAATTCAAATGTAGTACCTACTCATGTAGTATGCGATTTCGGACGCAGCACATGTGTAGGGCTGTATAGCTGTGAGGACACACAGGGGGTCATATGTCACACTGGAGGTCAAAGGTCACTGCACAGGTTAGAGTTCACTGACCTTACAGAGATGCATGGGAGACTGGGAGTAACTAAAATAAAGTTAATAACTAGATAGTGTCCTGCTGTGTGACATACATCAGAACTATTATACATGAAGCTGGTATAGCCTAATTAATAAATCAAATAAATTATGAATTATTTTAATTAATTGAAATACTATTTGTTCATTTAAAAATGCATCTGTCACACCAAGACTATAGAAGTGAACGAAAAAAGGTATTAAAAAGGCAGAAATGGTGACCTCTTACCATTGTTACTATTGCATTTTTCTTTTACAATCAAATTAACCAAAGCATAATATATTTTTTCCTTATGAATGTATACTTGAAAGTGTACATCAAATCTTAAGTGTTAAAACTGTATTACTGATAAAATATAAGAGGTTACTTTCATCACTGTTTCCTAACCTGATGTGTTTACTAATATACTAAAGCACATGCGAAGCACTTGATTATACTTTTAACTGCAGTGTATCATTCAATATTACATTTAAAGTTCATATATTTGTATATAATTTATTAAATTACATAATTCCTACTTACGTAGGTCAAAGCATTTTTACGTTCAACTTATTGCATTTAACTAGTGCTTTTTCTTTTAATTGCATGCAATTAACATGCAATTTGGTGTCCAAAAATATTACATTCAGTTCACTTTTATATTCTTTTATATTCTAGTACATTATTTTTATAATAAATACTTGTTTTACAAGTATGCAAAGTGTACTTGATTTTCACAAGGGATATCTATGCTGTCAGCAATATGTTTGATATTATTATGATTTCCAATGATTATTCATTTATTTTTGTATTACAATAATGAGATCAAAATGTATAAACAATTTGCGTTTTAAGGGAAGGAAAGTAATTCATTCTCAAAATATGACTGCAGAAATAAAATTGTACAGTGTGTGAAAAGACATTTCTGTGTGTTTGTTTGGATGGACTGAAGAACTATGTGTGTAAAAACTGTCATGACCAATCAACAAAACCGAACACGCAGGACAATCACACCTATAAGTTAAGCACACCTACAGATGATGAGAACCGACAGACGCTAACTGAAAACAAGGATACATTCACATGGATAAACATTGAGAACTAAATAATAAACAGATGCAACTAATTACAAACAATGGAGAAAAATAAGGAAAAATCAGAACTGAACCAAAAGGAAACACAGAAAACACAAACACAAAATGAAAACTAAAGAGTTTCTGTAACTCATGGTGCTGAGAGCTCTGAATGACTCCCAGAACTGGTATCTGTCACCTCTGGCTATAGCGTCTAATAGTGGAGAAGCAGCTCATGTTTCTCTGAAGGTTTAGGGCAGCACTGACTCTGCGCCTTCTTACTGTGAATCTTAAAACCATCATCACTCCTCAAGCTAATAAAGCCCCTAGAGAGCACGGCTCAGCTATCTGCTCCTGCTTCAGTGTATTTTTAACCTGTCGGAGGACGGGTCACGTACACTATTTTGGGTGGGCTGTGTTTGGAATACACAGACCTGAGGTCATGACCCATTTATGCGGCATGCTATCACAGCGCCGGTCTCATCTGGGCAGAAGGATGATCCGCTGGGAAAAACACTTTTGATTTAGCAAATGAGCCACACAGCAGAGCTCTTGGAAGAGGACACAGTTCTGGGAATAATCACACAACAAGCGGCACTGAACACTGAACACATCTCTCAGGTTACTCTGTTGAATGCACATGTGACTCATAAGCTACTGTGCAACATTGCTAAATGTGGAGAAGTGTTTTATACAATCATGGTGTGCGATATGACGATTTTTGGCTGTGGGCCATTAATATGTCTCCACGATCTGCTTTTGAATATATACTGTACAACACAACATACATTCACTCACTGCATTTGCAATCACAAAAGCTTTAAATCCTTGCCGGTTAAATAACATTATTTATTCTGCGCGCTGTTCTGACATAAGGCTGTTCTGCGCTTCATAAGGCCCTGATCACAACGAATGCGCTTTATGTCTGAAAACGTGAGGTGCCTTTTTTTGGTGACTTTAAAAAAAAAGAGCAGTACGCTGTGTTTTTTTATGTTGCTAGGAAACCATGAGTTGCTTTTTTTTCAACTTCAGGCGCTCCTGCAAAAACGCGAGGTGCAGCAGGCAGTTAAAACGCGAGGCGCCAGGGGCACATAACACGCAGAACGCTCACTGGCAACCGAAAACAATTAAAAAAAGGTGCCTCGCACTGCACAAAATGTGTTCTGTCTGATCAGAGCCTAAGCGTGTACACCTGAAGCATTTCTTTCGCGTCTGATTTGCTAATGCCGTTGAAAACACACAAGGGTTACAAATAAATACAGTTGGTTATGTCTAAACTGAAAGTAAACAGTTGACAGCTCTTAAAGTGACAGACTTAAACATGCTGCTGATTGTCATTAAAGGGACAGTTTTCCAAAAATGTAGTCATTCACATGTTGTCCCACACCTCTATTAATTTTTTATTGTGCTGAACACAATAGATCATATTTTGTAGAATTTGGATAACAGTAGCTGGTCCCCAATGACTTTGATAGTGGAAAAAAAATACTATCGAAATAACTGGGAACCAGCAACTGTTTGGTTACCCACATTCTTTAAAATAAGTTTTACGTTCAACATGTTTTATGTTTAAAAAAACACTCGAGTAAATGATGACAGAATTGTAATGTTTTGCTGATTGTAGGCTAATAAAACAAAACAGAAAGAAAAAATACTCACAGCTCTTGACTGAAGAACTTTAATTAATTAAGCTAGAACAGCTTCTTTAATGAGAGTCAATGTATAATTTATGTATATAGTGTTTTATTTTTATATTTGTTCATTCAATTTCTTGAATGCTATTTCTATTATCATCAATTCCTTTGTCCTAAACAGCTTTTTATTTTACATTTTGATGTCTTTTAAGGTTTTGGTTTTAAAATAGGGACTAACATGACAAATTGTGATCAAATCATGAATCATGAAAAAAAAAATTGTGTTATGGTATTTTTGCCAAATTGCCCACCCCTACGATCAAATGATGATCAACGTGTGAAGTAAGCAACCAAAATTATATCATAGTTGAATAATGGTTCACAAAACTAACAGCTAACAGTTCTGCGTCTGAGAATGTGCTACTCGACAGGGGCGATTTGTTCTGCCAATAGCCATAAACTTTACATATTGTTGGTTTCTGACTGTCTCAAGCATGCAGCATGAGCAAACAGCAAGAAAATCTGCTGAATTCAACATCTCCAATCTGATTAGTTGGGCTTTCTGCCAGTTTTGATCACAACAGTCTGTCTGTCTGTTGCAGTGTGGTATTAGGGTAGGGTGAACACCTGTCCATTTGGCAGGACAGTCCTGAAGCTGAAAGCCAAAACATGAATTTGTTTGGAGGGGAATACAATCATCTGACCTAAATGTTCCTTCAACCAATGTATTTGTGTTTACACATAGTTATACAGTTAACTGTTAAGTGTTAATGTATATTTATAGGAAGATACATACATTTGAGCATACAACTATAAATTGCTGTGTAATTAAAGAAACTAGATTTCAAACCAAGTTATAAAATAAGAACAAATAACCAAATTATAAGCAATAGCCCAGACAAATATTACATAATAATATACAAATGAAATTTTAGGTAGATCTAATAGCAGTATTCAAGTACAGAAACTGAATAATGTAATTAAATGTAAAATTAACACTGTTTAGTCTTCACCGTTTAAATTAAATACACACCGATTCTTATTAAAGGGGGGGTACAATGGTGTTTCATATATTCAGAGTTGTTAACAGTGTTAAAGAGTTGGATTCTCATGCTAAACATGGCCAAAGTTTAAAAAAATAATTTGGACAAATGACAGAGAATTTCTTTGCCGAAAATCTTACTTCCGGGTTGGTACAAGTTTTGGCTGTTTTTTTTTCGATCGTGGCATTAATGACGTAATTGGTGGTGGAACTACTTATATGAGCATTTCTCCCGGAAAAGCGCATCCGGAACTGCAGATGGTAAGTGAAACGCCATCAAATGTCTGTTTTATTGGCAATCCCAGCGCAAGTGATCATCGAATTTAGCTCCGCCCACGGCACGCCTCCGGAAGTTCGGCTTTTTCCGGAGAAAATCGGAAAGCTGTATTTTTCTTTTATAAATATAAGAAAACGAAAGACTTTTTGGAGATATTAAGGATACATTACTACTCTATAGGTACTCAGGATTAACATGAGATCAGGTGAAACTGTGTTTGTTAGGTACCCTTTAAAGTTATTCAGTGAAGAGCAGTGAATGATTCTCTTGTTTTCTTTTGTTGCTTGACTAACATTAAATGACAAACAGCAGCAGACATACAGACATGCATTCGATTACTTTACCGTATTCCAATATAATAATATTCAGTAGACTGAAAAGATCCTGTGTTATGTCACTCAGACCTGGCAGACTGAGTGCCAGTCACTCCAAGTCGGTCACAATGTTTTATGCGATCCAGTGTCACTGCAAACAGGCTTTCCATCAATCAACATTTATATAGTCTAATAATAGCTATCACTCCTCTAAGCATCTTGCTGACTTTTGGCAACACTAGTCACTATTGTGGCACCTTTTACAACCCTAATTTGACACTAACCCACCCTAAATTCCAGAGTATGACTGTTATGTCAGCCAGTCAGTGGCTGTATTTCTGTCTAAGTGGGAACTGCTTGGTCAAAACAAGTTGCAAAGTGGACCAGACTTTATGCTGACAGTCTGTGGTCTGACCAGCATGCAGACCGGACCATCCATGACCCCAAAACTCATCCAGAGCCCTGACCCACAGGTGAGCAGCTGTCTTCACGGCCTCCTGCCTGGAGTTTATACGGGGAAGGCCACTAGTTAAAAAAGATATTGCAAGGCTGTGAAGAGGCTGGCATCAGATGAAAGTAATTACCAGGGATAAATATACTGAGAGGTGGGGGATTACAGACGGACACCGGGACTAACTTTAGCGTTCTGAGCTGCCAAAATGGCCAGCTGGTCATTGTGCCGCTCCGTAACACTGACATGCCGTCCAATGTTAGCAGACAGCAAACAAACAACTTCTAGAAGCACCTCATCCAGCATTTGTAAAACCTCCTACTCCGTTTTAAAAGTAAACATGAAATTGTTAGGTTGTATTTTACCACAATATCAAAATACAAAAGAAACACAAAAAAAGAACAATTAAGCAAATTTAAGCACTTAATAATAACAATTAAGCACATTCTCTACAGTAGTTCTCATAGTTTCTAAATCCTTGTACTTTTCACAACATATCTAGACATTTTAATACACATTGTGTGTAATACAGTAGTCAACACTTGAAGTGGATCAAAACCTTCTAAACAAAGTTGTCCTAAAAACAAAAACAATACCCGTTCTTGTATTAAGACAACTTTGATGAACTTTTTTGATCCACTTCAAATGTTCACTACTGTACTACACTAAATAGCCAAAAATATATTTGCTAAAATATGTTTTAAACTATATTTACAAAATATAATTTGTACTAATATACCAATATGTTTATATATATATATATATATATATATATATATATACGACATGAATGTTCAGCGTTTTGTTAGATTGAAATATATAGGGCAAAATGTACTTTTAAACAAACATACTGGTATATTAGTAGAAATTATATTTTTGTAAATATATGCAAGTATTGGGCCTTCTAATGAACAGGTTTATCTACTTTAGTCATTTCCATGAGTACTAATCTTAATGTTTACGCATATAATGATATTCTAGGGAACTGTGTCCTTCTAATTTTATGGCAAAAGTTTGGACAGGACCCTTTTTTATTCTAACATGACAATGCCTCTGTGTCTAAGACAAGGTTCATAGAGAAATGTTTGATTCAGTCAATGTGGAAGAATCCCATCTGAACACCTCTGGTGTGACTTTAAATGCAGACCTTGAGCCAAAAACTCATCATGAAACCAATGACTTGTACATACACTATATGAACAAAAGTATTGGGACACCCTCCTCTTTCGAACAGAAAAAGGCACTTCCAAAACTGCAGCAACAAAGATGGAAGCAGAATTCATGTATTTATAAACTGTAATTCCATCTTTGTTGTTTCAGTTTTGGAAGTGTCTAAAATGACTGTACCCATATGTACAAGTCATTGGTGTTTGGTGATGAGTTTTTGGCTCAAGGTCTGCATTTAAAGTCACACCAGAGGTGTTCAGTTGGGATTAGGACTTGGCTTTATGCAGACCAGTCAAGTTCTTCCACACTGACTGAATCAAATATTTCTCTATGAACCTTGCCTTATACACAGAGGCATTGTCATGTTAGAATAAAAAAGTTTTGCTATAAAATTAGAAGGACACAATTCCCTAGAATATTTATATGCATAAACATTAAGGTTAGTACTCATAGAAAATTACTAAAGTAGTCAAACTTGATTACTTGATTATTTTTGATCTCTAAGAATGTGTTTTTCTCGCCCCAGAAATACATTTGAAAATATATTTTGGCTTTTTTAAAAAGATATTTTATTGAGTTTCCTTCTTTACAACATACATTTAACATATATTTAAAGTATTTTTATATTTATTTACTTATTCAATATGAGTGCTTACTTTTCACTGGGATCATAATTCAGCCCTCCTAGAATTCAGCCCTTTATCAGGACTTTTTTTCGTATTGGTGGCTTTTGCTATTTCAAGCTATACTAGTACTAGTGTTTATAGCTATAATTTGAGCAATCCGCTAAACCTGAGTAACTTGAGAAACTGTGGTGTGTGACTTCTGAGTGTATGTGAGTGTCAGAAGTGTGTCAGTAGAACAGTGCCTACTTGTTGTCTAAAAATACTCCATCAAATAAAAGAGCTTAATACCGAGCAGTCCTCTGTGCTATACTGCGACCTCCAATCATCCAACTGCTAAATGTCCTTCATGAACCTTTCTTACTTGAAACTGGGTCAGAGATCAAGATGTGAAGTAGAATGGAGTGGACGGTGTGTGCTATTGCAGAGAGGTCTTGACTGCAGAATCTGTGATACTATGATAATCATGAGCATGTAGAATGTGAAGCTCTCAACTTGGTCAGTAGTCAAATGTATAAACCACTCCAGGTCAGTGAGATTAGACACAATCTAAAGGAAGAATAAGTAGTTTGAAGCAAATCCAAACTCCAGCACTCACCCGGACACTGCGGACGTTCCGGTTGGCGTTGGGTTGAGCCGCAGCCCTGTGACGGCCGTCTGTGATGCTGGGCATGAAGCCCTGACCGAAGGGGTCAGAGAAACCCCTCATCATCTGCCGCATTCGCTCATGATGCAGCTGGAATGGGTCGCTAAAGAAGGAGAGCAGATGAAAATACAATGAATAACAAATATCATCCCATCTGTAATATTATCTTTTGTTGTGACAGTGCTTTTCAACTGGTGAGGTGTGACATTAACCATGAAAAAACTGCGAATAAAACTACACAAGACATGAGAAAGTAAATACAACCCAGATTATAATAAATATAGATTCACTTGCAGTGAGAATAAACATGGTCCCAATCAGTCTGCGTCATGCTTACAATTTTCCATACTATTGAGCCAATGTAGTTCATGATAATATTATACACTTCATTGTTTGGTTTTAAGGACATCTTTGTTCAACAGCAGTTGTCCAGTGTGTAGTTGAAAAGCACTGCTCTGCATGCATTGAGAACAGCAGAAGTGCCTACCTTGATGAGCTAATAAAGAACAGAAAGAAGAGAGACAAGAAACTTCATTATACTTTTTTTTTTTTACAGCTTAATGGGATGAAGCACACTGACCAGCACATTCATCTTTACAGTTAGTGACTATATGCAGTGACTCAGACTCTGACTAACTAAACTAAATGAAAGCTGACGCTCATGCACGAAATGGCATAATACTTTATATGTCAGGTGACATGGACTGGGCTTCTGAGCATGTTACAGTAACAGCTGACTGAAAGAAACACTGTCTAAAAATAAATAAAATAAATCCAATAAATTTGACTTATTTGTTGCACTAATAACACAGCAAACAGTCTTGAGAACTTACAACCCCATATGGAAATGTAATTTATGACATCAAGAATGATATTACCATATATGTTACCTATAAGGTGATATATAATTTTCACATATGTACATTCTTTGGGTATATGAAGATAGAAATGCGTAAATTATGTACACTACCAGTCAAAAGTTTTTGAAAAGTAAGATTATTTAATGTTTTCTAAAGAAGTCTACTCTGCTCACCAAGCCTGCATTTATTTAGTATAGCAAAAAACGTACAATTTTGAAATATTTATACTATTTAAAATAACTGCTTTCTATTTGAATATATTGTAAAATGTAATTTATTCCTGTGATTTCAAAGTTTCATTTTCAGCATCATTACTTCAGTGTCACATCATCCTTCAGAAATCATTCTAATATGCTGATTTGCTGCTCAAGAATTTATTATTGTTTTTCTGTTGAAAACAGCTGAGTATAATTTTTCAAGTTTCTTTGATAAATAGAAAGTTCAGAAGAACAGCATTTATCTGAAATATAAATCTGTTGTACCAGTCTTTATCATCACTTTTGATCAATTAAAAAGAATAAAAAAATAAAAAGAAATAACAGACATTTGCGTATGGGATATCAGTTAGTAAAGGAGAAATCACGCCAACATAATCTAGCACTAAAAATAATAACTAGACTAACGAATTAAAACCTTACAATTTTATGTTTTGTAAAATCATAACGTTTGTAAAATGACGCACTAAACGTAATATACAAGTAGCGCATAAACGGACATGTTTTTCGAAATTATTCTAAAACTAGGTGAGTAAGGTTAACCATAAGGCTATATTTTAAACTTTCTGAAACGTATTGAGACTTACGAAAAGAAGGGGTCGTCTTCGAACTGTCCGAGGAGGCTGTTGAACATGTTGCTGCACTGACGGCGGTGCTCCGCTCGGCTCTTCTAGAAGGACGCGCTGCAGTTACTATCGAAACTTCACAGTGGACACGTGACTAACTTCGAGCGTTTTGATTGGCTGAATCCTGAGCGTTGGTCCCGCCTCTCGCAACATCGTGTGCAGTGTTGTGTATGTGTTGTCATGGCACTCTTCTATTCTCTAAAATCGTCCACATATCTATCTTACTGTATTTTCCTGGCGTTCTGTTTTCACTGCCATTGCAATATGCACACTGGGTCATCCTACATATTGTCTTACCTCTATATACTGCTTATATATATATACTTTTGCAGTGAATAGAAATAGAAAAAATAGAATAACAGTGAATATGTTATTGTTTATACAACTTTTATTCAACAGTCACATTTAAGTATTTTGCTAAATCATTGGAACACAAAATCTTATGGTGGTGACATCTGACGGTGTTGACAAATTTGCTGTTTCTTTCACAAAACAAATGGAGTTCATGTAGTAGCCATTTAGAGGTTTTTTTTTTTTTCTGGAAGATGGTGTTGACATATCATGGTTGTGACACATGAAATATTAACATTAGAATTGAAAATATTCTAAAACTATAAAACTTAGCAGAGCCTGTCTGGCTCTCATGTTCTCTGCAGAGGAGCACTGTGGCAAGGGGGTCCTTTGAAGTGACAGTTGCCCATGATATTCCCTGATTTTATTGCATTTATAAGTACATAAATATCTGACGGTGTTGACAAAAAGTGAGGACACAACTTCGAAACCTAAACACACATGTGTCACTGAAAAACAACCTTGCTTTGATATGAGATATTGTTATGTGTTGCTTTTGATAAAACAAGGTCTTTTTCATCATTAATGAAGGAATGAACCCTTCTCTGTGGACACACTGTTTTAGATGTAGTGAGAAGACAATAAGTGTCATAGATTTCACATAATAATGATCAAATTAAATTGAAGGGGATAATTGTGTTAAATGCATTCTGTTATTAATCCCCATAACATTTGCAACGGAAAATTATTTTATTTTTAAATAAAATAATAGCAGTTATAATTGGCTGGACATGTTTTGTCCCATGTCATAAGAATGGTAAGAGACTGTATGCTTTAAGTGTAATCTGTAGACTAACGTTCCACACAAAGTGGTCATGAAATAGAGTTTATGTGTAACTTCATAACATTACATATGTACAGATTCACTGCTAAATGCAGTGTGGTGAGCAGGGTCTCGCTGTTATCAGTCCACTAAAGGAGGAGGTGTGTGTAAGAACATCCAGCAGGCCGGAGAGACCTGATACTCCGGCATCTGTCACACACACACACACACACACACACACACACACACACACACACACACACACACACACACACACACACACACACTCCCTCAGAGCACAGACACACCAGGCTTCTGTCAATACAATATCCAACATCTACACTTGAACATGCAGTATTCGTGTGTGTTTGAATACTCATGTGTTATTTTCTAAGGTCAGCAAATTCACCCTAACCAGAATCTGGTCCCTGGAGGATTTAGTGATTTTATTTGCATGTGTGTATATCTCCATGACTCAGTGTGTTGAAGGCACATTCAGGTTGTGTGCTGTAATTCTATGCCAGCGATGTGAACCGCATGATCTTTCTATTTATAGGTCTGTTGATTAATAGAATGAACACACAGATAGGCATTATTGAGCTGGACAGACTCTGGCTCACAGTAACACTCCAGTAACACTGATTCAAACAGGAGAAAATGACTTTAGCAAACACACTGTGAACTTTCTAGCACCTTCAAAATACACGTGTTCACTGTGATCAGGGGAACGGGGCCATCTAGTGACTCTAAACTGAAATTATAACTGTTACAGAACAGTAATAAAATACAGAGACTGTGTTGATGTTTGTTCACGTGTTACTCGGTGCACTGCAGCTTCTTACTAATCAGCATCTTAAATGATGTTTTAAATCAATAACCTATAATCTATCTAGACATACATCAATGATTGATAAATGTTTAACCACTAATTATATTTGTTAGTTAATGACTAACTTTGTTAGTAATTTATATTTTAACTAAAAGGATCTTATTCACCCCTGCTAGATCTTTTTCCAGATTAATCATGCTGAGGAAAGGTTTCGAAAATAATAAAGTTTTTACACAGAGAATTAATCAGTTCCCTCGGGACTGTGTTTTTGGTTTACTCCACTTGCAGTCCTATGTTGAAGAACAAAATGTAAAAGTCCCTTCAAGTACATTTAACAAAACATTTTATTTGACTTATAAATTCAGAACCACCATTAAATAATAATAATAATAATAATAATAATAATAATAATAAATAAAATAAAACAAATAAATCCTGTTTCCATTCCCCCCATTTTAATGTTAGTCACAATAAGTGATTTACATCAATACAGTTTTTTAAATAATAGAATGCATTGTGTACAATTTAATGCATTGTTCTAAATTCCAAGTTTCCCCCTACTTTATCAGCTATCCATTTAATAAGCCAACAATTTCTGCTCCAAAAGAAAACACTTCTCTCAGAAAATGGAGACGTATGGGTGAGATTACTGGAAAGGAAATTACTGTGGTTTCTGATAATGAAGCACCCTGTCATTTAACCCTGTCATTGATGTATTGCATGAACTGATGCACAAAGCTTTTTCACTCTTTACTTTTTAGCAGTTCAGTTGCAAGAAATAATGTGTGGTATTAGTAGGATAAGAGAGTAATTTTTATTTCATTATTTCTGGTTCCCCCATATGTGTGAGTGTGAATGTGTGGGTATACAGCTGAAGTCAAACGTTTAAATACATCTTGCGGAATCTGCAAAACGTTATTTTACCAAAATAAGAGGGATCATACAAAATGCATGTTATTTTTTATTTAGTACTGACTTGAATAAGATATTTCACATAAAATACGTTTACATATAGTTCACAAGAGAAAATAATAATTGAATTTATAAAAAATGACCCAGTTCAAAAGTTTACATACGCCTTGATTCTTAATACTGTGTTGTTACCTGAGTGATCCACAGCTTTTTTTGTTTAGTGATAGTTGTTCATGAGTCCTGAACAGTTAAACTGCCTGCTGTTGTTCAGAAAAAATCCTTCAGGTCCCACAAATTCTTTGGTTTTTCAGCATTACAACTTTTATAGAACTATTATATTATAGACCCCCCAAAAAAGCTCGTTTTTTGGGGTCGACAGCTTATATAAACGTAGTTCTGTGTTTTTTTAGCTTCTTTACTGCACACTTTGTCACATAGCAGCTTTTAGACATTGGTCTGTTTTTGTTATAAGTCAGAAATGACAAGGAGGTAGTTTCCCGCAATACAAAGTCAATGGAAAGCGTTTGATTGTTCCCCCCCAAGGGTTCAGGTTGCGTGGCTTTAGACAGCGATTTGCAGGGAGGGTGGGACTTTCGCTTTTAGTGATATCAGGCTAAATATTCATATCAGGCATTTCCTGAAATCTCCTATTGCACCTTTAAGATCCAGGGGTGTAAACTTTTGAACAGAATGAAGATGTGTACATTTTTCTTATTTTGCATAAATACCATATTTTTTTTGTTCATTTAGTACTGCCCTTCAGAAGCTACAGAAGATAATTATATGTTCCCCAGAAGACAAAATATATTAAATTTACCCTGACCTTCAAATTCAAAAAGTTTTCACCCCTGGCTCTTAATGCATTGTGGTTCCTTCTGGAGCATCAGTGAGCATTTGAACTTTCTGTAACAGTTGCATATGAGTCCCTCAGTTGTCCTGTGAAAAGATTGATCTCAAAATCATACAGTCATTTTTAGAAAGGCTTCAAAAACACAAAAATGCTGGAAAACCAAATAATTCTGCTTTTTTTTTTTAAGAACAGAGGGCAGTTTAACTGTTCAGTACAAACAAGAGACAGAATTAAATTACAGAATATTACACAGGCATAAGCTACTTAAAATAAAGTGTATCAAGATTGTACATAAGTGTACAAGTAGCTGTGTAACAGATTCGGTCTGTTACATATGTGGAACAATAGCTGCTTATTACATCTAAATAATAACATCTGTAGGTACAGGCTGACCCATAACTTAGTTACATGGCAAGTACATTTTTTCATGTAAGTACCATGGCTACTACTAAGTACTTAATCAGGTAATTACTCTGTATTATAGACACCTTAAAATTATTTTGGTAAAATAATTAACATTTTGGAGATTCTGCAAGGTGTATGTAAACTTTTGACTTCAACTATATATATATATATATATATATATATATGTATGTATGTATGTATGTGTGTGTGTGTATAATAAAATTCTACATCCTTAAAACATTAGCAACTGTACAAAAAAAATCACATTATTTTATTATTAAATTTAATAATAGCCTGTTAATGACAACCTAAATCCAAGTTGGTGTTAGAGTGGCCTCTGTTTGGCATCTCTATTTTGGTGGAGGTCTCTGCTAGAGAGCCGTGTGGTAGTGGTCGTCGGCACAGCGTGGCTGTGAGCTTCTTGCGGAAGACTCGACAGAGGAAAACATAAATGAGAGGGTCCAGGCAAACGTTAGTAGATGATAACCAGAGTGTGATCTCTTTGGCAAAGTACAGCTGGTTTTGGGCCCAGCACTGGGCAGAAGTATTGCGGGTCTGGCTGAGGGTATATGGGACTCGGGCCAGGTGGAAGGGTGCAAAGCATACGAAGAAAACACCCACAACCACAAACACCTGTGGAGAAGAGAATTTAGCATTGGTTAACACACTGTACACCAGAAACCAGAGCTTGTCAAATCAAGAAGTTAATGCAGGTCAACTACAGTGATGCTGTATCCCAAATAGCAACATAATGTTGGCCCACATCTGGCACATGTGGCATGATGATCTGGCCCACATGCAGCGTGGAATGATGGCACTTGGGCGGACTGCTCCTGTTTGCCAGATCTGGGCCAAAAGAAGACCTTAGCAATGCCACATGTCAGCCAAGAGCAAAGAAACAAACCACACGGGACCTTATTTGAGCCACATAATCTGTGTATATTGAATATGGAGTCATCTCAGCCTTAATAAGCCTATTAACAAGCAGAATCACTGAAGGAAAGAAGAGAACTAAAAAAAAGACAGACAGAAACACAACAACTGACTGCAGCCACAGCATTAGATGAAATCTCTAAATTTCTCATAGAAAGAGGATTAAACAACTCCACAAACAGCATTACCAGCTTCACTTATTACTGACCAGATTGACTTTATTTCTGTTAGAGGTCTACAGAAGTTTTTAACCGGAAATTAAGGGGGGTTTAAATCCAATGTTTCTTTTTTTTTTTTTTTTTTGGAAGCCAACATAATAGTGATTAGTGTTTCCATTAATTGGGTTCATAACTCTTTTTAGTATAAGCTTGTTTCTGTTGGTTGTTGTTATGGTGTGTTTATCAAACACAGTAGCAAATAAAGAAAAAAGTGATATCAGGTGATGATAGTAAACTATTGAGGTTTTTACTATCAATTAAATAGCCTGATTCACTAACGTAATTTGGTCCTAATGATTATGTTGTGCTAATAATATACTTGCAGTATAAAACTGCAGGTCCATATTATTGCAGAACAAGTTGAAAGATAAAAAAAAAAAAAAAAAACACAGAAAGCTGAACGCTAGTAATACACAAAGTCATCATAAATCAACGCATGAACCTCAACAATGGTGACAATGAAAAATGTAATGTCGCAATGCATGCTGGGTACTATAGTACAAAACTCCCAGCACGCATCACAGCATGAATAAATTATGCAGCCTTTTGTGATATCCAGAATTAATCTGATTATCTGAATGTTCTGTCACCATTGTTGAGATTCATATACTGATAGCTAATTTCTGTGTGCCAACTTTGATTAGCTTTTTGTCCACTTATAATTTTCAAACTGACGTTACAACTCAAGAAGCAAGATTTATACTGGTTTATACTGTGAGTGCATTTAACAACACATCCACAAGATTCAAATATTTTCAGTGAATCAGACATTTACACAATAATCTTAAATAAAATTTGTTTGCTAAACACATTTTCAGAACAGGCAAATAAGACAAGTGCTTAAAAATAAGAGTTAAGAGGCCAAGGAAATGCTAATCACTATCATGGTGAATTTAAACATTCTAATCTTTGATAATTCGCATCAAAGAACTTCTGTAGAGCTCTAAAAGAAATAAAGTCAGTCAGTAATAAGTGAAGCTGGTAATGCTGTTTGTGGAGTTTTTTAGTCCTCCTTTGCTGAGATCTTTATGAGATTTAATGTCTTTTATCTTCAGTTGATTTTATCTAAGGCTGTGGCTGCAGTCAGTTGTTGTGTTTCTGTTTGTCTTTTTTCAGTTCTCTTCTTTCCTTCAGTGATTATGCTTGTTTTTAGGCTTATTAAGGCTAAGATGTCTCCATATTTAATATACACATATTCTGTGGCATAGATAAGGTCCAATGTGGTTTATTTCTTTGCTCTTGACTGAAATGTGGCATTGCTGTGGCCTGCTTTTGGCCCAGATCAAACAGGAGCGGTCCGTCCAAGTGCCATCATTCCACGCTGCATGTGGGTCAGATCATCATGCCAGATGTGGGCCAACATTATGTTGCTGTCTGGGTATACAGACCATCTGAAACATTTTGAGCTTGAGCAACACAGATCTACAGATTACTCAGTTTTGGACATCTGACAGTCAAAATAGTGTCTTACCTGATTCTGTAATGAATTAACTTATTTAGTGCTACAGTTCCTCTAACAGTCACTGAATTGAGAAAACAGTTTGACTCGGACCAAAGAGAGATCCCTGTTGAAAAAAAGAACTTATGCTGGTTAGGTAGGTTTTGATTCTGGGGTGCTGGTTTAAGCTGGTCCTAAAATGGTTTATGCTGGTCCTAAGCTGGCTAGGCTGGTCCTAAAATGGTTTATGCTGGTGCTAAGCTGGTCATTAGCTGGTCATGTGCTGGTCTTGAGCAGGAGGGACCAGCTTAGGACCAGCACATGACCAGTTAAGGGCCAGCATAAACCAATTTAGGACCAGCAGAAGCCAGCTTAGGACATTCTTAAACCAGCTAAAACCAGCATCCCAGCATCAAAACCTACGTAACCAGGATATGCTGTTTATTTCAACAGGGATAAGCTGCTGATATGTGTAAGCGTGAACCGAGTGCACATGAAGGGGCCAAATTAATGTGTTTATGGTTTCTCATTTTGTGTAAAAAGGTGAGTTGATTAAAGGTATAAATGGGTAATTATTAAATTAATTATTAAATGGGTGATTAAAGGGATAAAAATGGGTAATTATTAGGGCTGTGCCGATATTCGGACGCGAATTATAATGTGTATCTTGTCAGTAATGCCGGTTCTCTGATTAGCCGTAAATCTTATTCACCTGTTCATTCATGCAGCCGCGCTTACTACACAGAGCCGTAGTTCGCTGACAAGCTACGCAGTTTCACGTGCAGAATCGATATGTATCGCCTGCGATACTGAAGGCGATACTTGCGTAGCTTGTCAGTGAACTACAGCTCTGTGTAGTAAACGCGGCTGCCTGAATGAACAGGTGAATGAGATTTACGACTAATCAGAGAACCGGCATTACTGAGGAGATGCGCATGATATCGCGTCTGAAAATCGGCACAGCCCTAGTAATTATTATATCTATTTCTGAGGTACACATATAATCTTAGCATGCTTTTTTCCTCATCAGAATGATCATAATTTAGACATAAATGGTCGTAATCTACCCTGAATTTAGCCTCTAATTTTAATGCTCTGTTGGAAGGGGCATGGCAGCTGTGAGGCTTCAGGTTAAATTAAACTCCAGAAAGAAGATCTAAAGACTAAAGATCTTTGATTGCTTTCTCTATATAGGTGGTTTTCACTCTAACTTCTGGTTTTCACTTCTGTTAACAGGAACAGTGAGAAGTTGATTGTTTAGTCAAAAATAAGCAGTGTTTGCCAATTCTGTTTTGCAAGAATGCTGTTATTACAGTTCCAATTAAGGGTACTTTTGCTTTCATTTGAGATTTTCACTGTGTGAAAAAATAGATGTGTTGCATGAGATTATGAGAACAGTGTCAGCTGCACCAGTCTAATGCTGAATGTGTTAGTCGTGGTAAGCCATTGTGCCACAAAGAAATCTATACACAAGCCATTATATATTACACCGATCACAGGTCATGATGCTCATGAAATGCAGTTTCAGATTTTTTATATTGTTTCTCAAGGTTAGATTTTAAAGTTTGTCCTTCTTCACCTAACAGCAGTATGGCTCTTGTGATTGATGAACACACACAAGTCATTCAGCACATGCCTCCTTTGTTTACATATGTCGATGACGTGTAAGCAAATGCTTACATGGCTTCTGGACAAGCTGCGTCCGCCCTGCACTCCATAGCCAGTGTTACTAGATCTGACCCAGAGTTGCTGCAGGAACTGCGTTTGGCGACGACTACGGAGATCACGGTGCAGGATCTGGGAAGGGCGATGTCCACTAGGATGGTCCAGGAGCTTTCTCGATGCCCTCATTTCCCAGATAGACAGCAACCTCGGTGAAGACGGCCCCCTGCAATGACTGCTGAGGCCCCACAGCAAGCTGGACCCGCAGTTAGGCCCATACAGCAGCCAAGTTCTCACAGGAAAGTGGCCTGACCTCATGTCACCTAGCTCAATTGGAACTTCAGCTTCAGGTGCAGAGTACCTCTTTTATCGGTGTGGCATTGGACTCTTGCAATCCTCTCACAGGATCATGCACAGTTAGTGCTGAAGTGTGTGAGGGAACTCAAACACAGAACAATGGTTCCTCTAATGTTTTCAGAGGCTCCTGGGACATATGGCATCCTCAGCTGAACCTCACACCTCTGTGTCACTGAACCTTCAGTCCCTGGGAAGACATTTAGTTTGTATGGGCAGGAGTCCCCTTAGAACAAGTGTCCAGATGCATCGTGATCATGACTGATGCTTCCAGGATGGACTGGAGTGCTGTAGGCAACTGGCATGTTGTCCTGATACCCTGGCCTGCATATGTGCCCAAAGTACCCACCATTCCCTTCAGAGATCAGGTGGTAACCTTGCAAGCTATCGCTTCCCAGGAAGGGGACCCCAACCTGTCTTGTTATGTCAGAGACCAAGCCCTATGCTCCCTATGCTTTATATTTAACATTTTCAGAGTTCAGACGTTCTGAACAGCTCTTTTTCTGTTTTGGTGGACAGCAGAAGGGGAATGCTGTCTCCAAACAGAGGACGTCCCACTGGATTTGTCCTCATTATCTCCCCTTTATTATGACCTTGTGTGTTCTGTCTTGTGTCAGTCCGTAACTTCTCATCCGAGAATTATTGTCGTGCTGTCTAGCCAGTTACCCAGTCAGTTTTTATCTTGCCGGTCAAGCGTTCTGTCTTTTTGTTTTTCCTGCCTGCCCCCAGGATTTACCTCTACTCTGTCTTGGCTCTCTCCAGTCTGGATTTCCTTTCCTCACGGCAGCAGCCCCTCCCGAACTCTCCGCTCACACCCGAAACGCTTCCTTGGGAACTAAGCAGCGGCTGACATCGCCGCCTCTCTCTCTCTCTCTCTCTCCGAGTGCCCGGCTGCGGCTGACTTGTCCTCTCGCCGTCCCGGCTGATTATTCGCCGGCTATTGTGATTGCTGACCTGCTATCTTCTCTGAACTTTTGAACTTTTTGTTGCTCAGTTTTCGAATAAAGACTTTATTTAGTTTCATCTGCAATTGGATCCCGCCTGTTTCCTGACAGTACGGACTGACCGAAATGGATTCAGCAGGTGATGAGTTTGTCAGATCGGCCATCGCTCACCAAGGAGCTCTTTTCGGCCAGCAAGCCAGCCAGCTCTCGTCAACCGCTCAGGAGGTTGAGTCTCTCACGGCCCAAATGGCTGAATTATGCGGCCGTTTCCGCGAACTTCGTCAGGATGTACTTTCGTCCTCCGCATCAGCAGCCCCCCTCTCTCTCTCTCAGCATGAGCCCGAGCCGCACGCCAACAACCCACCCACATATGATGGAGATCCTAATTCATGTCGAGCGTTTCTATCTCAGTGCTCGCTGGTGTTTGCGCTGCAACCGCGCCGATATGCGACTGAACGCTTAAAGGTTGCCTACGTCATTACTTTGCTGACGGACAAGGCTTGCGAGTGGGGAACTGCTGTATGGGATGCGGGCGCCCCCTACTGTACTGATTTTAAGGAATTTCGTATGGAGATGACTAAGCTATTTGATCGCTCTGTTAAGGGAGATGAAGCTGCTTCCAAGCTGGTGTGGCTCCGTCAGGGAAATCGCTCTGTGACCGAATTTGCCATTCTTTTTAAAACACTTGCGGCTTCCTGCAACTGGAATGAGGGGGCGCTGTGAGCTATGTTTCGGGAGGGGCTTAATTTTGATATCCAAGATGAGATCGCCACCCACGATCTGCCCCAAGACCTGGAGGTCTTTATTGACCTAGCCACTCGAGTCGAAAGCCGCCTTCTTTTGCGCCGGCGACGCTTACCGCCTCGCTCTTCCTGGAGGGTGGAAGACACCCAACCTTCTAAGAGTAACCCACCTCCTCAATCATCCCTGGCTGAGCCGGAGCCCATGCAATTGGGTCGGCTTCGCTTGAATGAGCAAGAAAAACAACAAAGGCTGGTTCGGGGACTTTGCCTCTACTGCGGGGGGTCTGGTCACTTTGCCCTATCATGTCCTTTAAAAGCCAAAACCCACTAGCTAACCGGGGAGTCCTGGTGGGCGTTTCTCCTCTTATCTCCCCTCAGTCTCGCACCCAGTTTCCTGCTACCATCACCTACCAAGATTCGGTCCACTCCTGCAAGGCATTGGTAGATTCTGGAGCTGAAGCCAGCTTTCTAGACTCCCGCACGGCCAGAAGTTGGGGCATCCCTGCCATTCCCCTCTCCTCTCCTGTCACTGTCTGGGGTCTCTCGGGTCAGCCCGTAGTCACCATCACCCACACCACCCCCTGTGTAAGACTTGTTGTGTCGGGCAATCACCGTGAGTCGGTCATGCTGTTCCTCTTGGAGTCCCCTCATGCTAATCTTGTTCTGGGGCACCCATGGTTGGTTCAGCATGGCCCTCATGTGGATTGGTCCCGCAACCAGATTTTGTCTTGGAGTCAGTCTTGTCATGCATGTTGTCTAGGTACTGCTTCTCCCTCTCTGTCTGTTTCTCCTATTTTTCAGGATGAGGCGGCTGATCTCACTGGGGTCCCGGGGAAGTACCATGATCTGCGGCTGGTGTTCAGCAAGTCCCGGGCCACCGCACTACCTCCCCACCGGCCGTTCGATTGCGCCATCGACCTCCTCCCAGGCACTTCTCCGCCCAGGGGTCGCCTCTTTTCCCTGTCTGGTCCTGAACGAGAGGCTATGGACACATATATTCAAGAATCCCTCAAAGCCGGCCTCATTCGCTCCTCATCTTCCCCTGCTGGCGCTGGGCGTTAAGAAGAAGGATGGCTCTCTGCGTCCTTGCATAGATTACCGAGGGTTGAATGACATTACTGTTAAGAACAGGTACCCCTTGCCTTTAATGTCATCTGCCTTTGAACTCTTGCAGGGAGCCAAGGTCTTCACCAAATTAGACCTCCGCAATGCCTACCATCTCATCCGCATTCGTGAGGGCGATGAGTGAAAGACAGCCTTCAATACCCCCACCGGGCACTATGAATACCTGGTCCTTCCCTTTGGGCTCACCAACGCCCATGCTGTCTTCCAGGGCATGGTCAATAGCATGTTGGGAGACATGATTAACCAGTTTGTCTTTGTGTACCTTGATGATATTCTTATCTTTTCCCCATCCCTTCAGGTACACACCCAGCACGTGCGCCAGGTCCTCCAACGGCTGCTGGAAAACCAGCTTTATGTCAAGGAGGAGAAGTGCAAATTCCATGCCAAGTCAGTCTCGTTCCTGGGTTTCATTGTTTCTGCTGAGGAGATTAAGCCCGATCCGGCCAAGGTCAAGGCTGTCGCTGAGTGGCCAATTCCCGACTCTAGAAAGGCTCTGCAGCATAATCCCCGAGGGGGTGGTGGTGGGGGCCCTCTTCTGGGATGTTGAGCGGCGGGTGGAGGAGGCCAGACGAGGGGTGGAAGTGCCAGTTGTGTGCCCTGCGGGTCGGTACCGGAGGCGCTGCGCCCTGAAGTCCTCTGGTGGGGTCATGAATCTAGGGTTGCCTGCCATCCAGGAGTCAGGAGGTCGCTGGCTGCCATCCGCCAGCGATTTTGGTGGCCCTCTATTGGTCAGGACGTCAGGGAGTTCGTATTGGCTTGCTCTATTTGTGCCCAGAACAAGGTCTCCAATCGTCCCTCTGTAGGCCTACTCCAACCTCTACCCATTCCGTCTCGTCCTTGGTCACACATAGCCTTAGATTTTGTCTCTGGCTTACTCCCTTCAAGAAATTACACCGTTATTCTCACGGTGGTGGATCGCTTTTCCAAGGCGGTTCATTTCATTCCCCTGCCCAAACTCCCCTCTGCCAAGGAGACAGCCCGACTGGTAATTGACCATGTCTTCCGGATCCATGGTCTTCCGGTCGACGTGGTCTCTGATAGGGGTCCCCAGTTTGTCTCCCGTTTTTGGCAAGAATTCTGTCGACAGATCGGGGCCTCTTTGAATTTGTCGTCAGGTTTTCACCCCCAGACCAACGGACAATGTGAGCAAGCCAATCAGGATCTCGAACGGGCTCTCCGCTGCCTGGCGTCCCGTAATCCTTCCTCCTGGAGCCAACAGCTCTCATTGATTGAGTATGCCCACAATACTCTTCCAGTGGCATCCACAGATATGTCACCTTTTGAATGCTCTGTTGGCTATCTACCACCTTTGTTTCCCTCTCAGGAACCCGATGCTGCGGTACTGTCTGCCCTAGCCTTTGTCCGGAGATGCCGTTATGTTTGGAAGCAGGCTAGGAAGGCCTTGGCCCAGGCCTCCAGACGGATCAAAGCAGCAGCCGACCGCCACCGAATTCCAGCGCCCCGCTATGTCTGTGGTCAGAAGGTATGGCTTTCTACCAAGGACCTGCCTCTCAAGGTTGCCTCTCGCAAGTTAGCACCTAGGTTCATTGGTCCATACCAGATCACCAAGGTCCTCAATCCGGTTGCGGTACGGCTCAAGTTACCTTCCTCTCTTGGTTGGGTACACCCTGTTTTTCATGTATCCAGGGTTAAACCTGTCTTCAGATCTCCCCACAATGCCAACTTATCTTCCCCTGCCCCCCCACCCCCTCGTCTAGTGGATGGTTCTCCTGTCTATTCTGTTAGGAGATTACTAGATGTCCGTCGTCGTGGCAGGGGCTTCCAGTACCTGGTGGACTGGGAGGGTTACGGTCCGGAGGAGAGGAGTTGGGTGCCAGCTCGGGATATTCTGGATCGGTCGCTGATCGAGGACTTCCGCCGGAGACAAGGTAAACCCCCTCCTTGAACCGCCTGGTGGCGTCCTTGGGGAGGGGGGTACTGTCACAATCTCGGTGGGGTCTCCCTAGGTGTTTGCTGTCTTTGTTGTTTGAGTGCTTTTGTTGTCCTGGAGCACATGGCTCTTTGTTTTGACAGTTTGCCATGTGCTTCGCTGTCATTGTGGTGTCTTCCCCGCCCCTCTTGTTATCCTTGTTAACTCGTTCTCCCCGTCACCTGCACCCTGTTTTGTCCTCATTATCTCCCCTTTATTATGACCTTGTGTGTTCTGTCTTGTGTCAGTCCGTAACTTCTCATCCGAGAATTATTGTTGCGCTGTCTAGCCAGTTACCCATTCAGTTTTTATCTTGCCGGTCAAGCGTTCTGTCTTTTTGTTTTTCCTGCCCGCCCCCAGGATTTACCTCTACTCTGTCTTGGCTCTCTCCAGTCTGGATTTCCTTTCCTCACGGCAGCAGCCCCTCCCGAACTCTCTGCTCACCCGAAGCGCTTCCTTGGGAACTAAGCAGCGGCTGACATCGCCGTCTCGCCGCCTCTCTCTCTCTCCTAGTGGCCGGCTGCGGCTGACTTGTCCTCTCGCCGTCCCGGCTGATTATTCGCCGGCTATTGTGATTGCTGACCTGCTATCTTCTCTGAACTTTTGAACTTTTCGTTGCTCAGTTTTCGAATAAAGATTTTATTTGGTTTCATCTGCAATTGGATCCCGCCTGTTTCCTGACAAGTCATATAAATACAATGATGTTCGTCAAATCAGTCGCCGTAAAAATCAAACACTTTAATGGTTGAGGACCAAATAGCTCAACACAAGAGGCAATGCAAACACAATGACATGCAGTGAATGTTTCAGTGTTTTTGAATGAATTTTGTAAGTCAATGATTCAATAACCCATTCAGAAAAATAGGCACTTGCTTTATTCTTGAATAAATCAGCCATCTAAATGAATTGTTTGAATGACTCAATGGGCTCTATCATACACCCTGCTCAATGCGACGCCAGACACAATGCAAGCATTTTTGCTAGTTTCAGCCAGATGCATTTATCATTTTCACATTCAGGACCATTTGGTTTAAACAGCAAAAGCACTTTTACCCATCTGTTCGCCCATGGGATTGCTGGGCTGAAAGCAAGGTGTTTAGGCACATTGTTGGTGCGTTACTATTTTGAACCAAATGAAAACAATAGCACCAGTTACCAACTAAAACCTGGTCTAAAGTCAATGGCACAGTACTTTCTCTATAACTGTTTGGCTTGGTTCAGCAGGATTATTGGTGCCCCTCTACCCAACCTCCAAGAACTTTACATCTCCAGAATGAGGAAAAGGGCTAAGAAAATCTCTCTGGACCCCTCTCACCCAGCTCACTCTCATAATTCATTGATTCCCCCTAATTTCTCTTTTATATCTTTTAAATTTTCATTTCTAAAACAGCCTACCAATTATATATATTCAGAAAGTCCAGTTTTGTGGACATTCACACATTCACAGGTAGTGACGGCATTTGACCACTGAGGATTTACAAAAATCTTTTCAGGTTTAAGAAGGGTTTCAACATTGCAGCAATACTGGCTAATACTAAACACATTAATTTTTAACAGGTTTTTTAACCATGTATTATCATGTCTTTGTAAGGCTTTTGTCTTTCCAACTCATTAAAAAGCACATATTCACATTATTTCTTATTTACAACTGTTTGTCATCTAAACTTTATATGCCAAATATACAGATGCATCTCAGTAAATTAGAATGTCATGGAAAAGTTCATTTATTTCAGTACTTCAACTCTAATTGTGATGATTTTGGCTCACATTTAAAAAATTACTAAAACGAATGAACTTTCCCATGACATTCTAATTTATTGAGATGCACCTGTATTTACTATAACTAGTACTACCCCTGATTTTTTATTTTTTTACCCCTGAGACCCCTGAAAAATAAGCTTTTTAATAGCTATTTGAGCATAAGAAACTACATTCATGAGGCAATTAATTGCAGTTTTTGGTTGCTGATTTGATATATGTAATTTAATTGTGAGTTCAGCAAGCAGTTTTTGAGATTTCAGGATTCATCCATTCATTAAGACTTGGTCATGTATGAGCTGCTCGGAGGCATTGCAAATATGGCCACCAAGTGTACAGACTATCTTTGAAACTGCAGTTTCTTTACGAACCCTAGTTTGGGAAACCTTGATGTAATATAATGTTTAATGCACTTCATGTTGTAAATGACAAAGAATGGAACATATTTTCTTACTCTTTGCATTTTTACATCATTAGGCTACAAGATAATCATTTTTAAAACAATATGATAAACAAGTTTAGTTAAAAGTAATCTAAAAGTAATCCAAAAGTAATCTGATTAGATTAACTAAAATATGTAATGTAACTGATTACACTACTGACTACAATTTTTGTCAAGGAATCTGGAATCTGTACCTGATTACAATTTGTAAGTATTCTACCCAGCTCTGGTAACAAGTTTACTCAATCAATTTAGTTCAGTTTTCAGTGTACTATTAAAATAAACAAATAGTCTATATATAGTACACTGTTAAAAATTGCAGTAAAAAAACGGCCAAATTTTGACAGTAACATGCTGTTTTCCATTAAAACAGTGTATTCTGGATAATATTTGTAATTTTCGAGAAAGTAGTCTGCCGCTATATCGTGAATTAACGGCGTTCCAAATCGACACTCAGAGTCTGTGTTTCAAATCACACCCTACACCCTCATTCACTATTCCCTTCATGAGTTTACTAATACAGTCCACCTGACAGAGACAGTGAAAACTAATGAGTGAATTCAGACACTGATGAACAGCTGCTGTTAATGAGCAGATCTACTGATTGAAAGAAAAACAAGACAAACACAAGGACTACAACTGACTTGAGTCACAGATTTAAATGAAATCAACTGAATATCTAAACAACACACAGTCTTACCAGCTTCACGCATTTCTAATCAGACTGACTTTATTTCTGTCAGAAATCTAGAGATGATCTTATTGAGAATGAAGGTTCAGATGATGATATTTTAGTTTAGCTTGACATTACCATTGTGGAGATCAGTGTTTGCTTTAGTTGGGCTCCTGACCTTTGGCTTTTGAACATTACTTTGCTGTAACTGTATCTTCCAATGATTTAGTTATGGTAGAACGGTTATGGTTGAGTGTGTGATGTTGACTGCAAGCATCATACTGAAGACTGACTTTGACTTTTGCTGGTCATTTGAAATACTGTTAGCAGTGTGGACTCATTAGTTATGGTTTATTTTTCCCAGGGCTTTATATTATGAGCTTAACCAGTGTGGTGACAATCAGAAATGCAGGATTTAATAACAGTGCAGGTTTAAATCAATTTGAACTACTGTTTCAAAAACACTCAAAAATAGACATCAAGATTCAGCATATGAATCTCAACAATGGTGACAATCAAAAGCTTCATGCTGCAATGCATGCTGGGTACCAGCACATTACAACGCTCATTCATGACTCCCAGCATGCATTGCGACATGAATAAATTATGCTGATGAATTGTCTATTTATTTTCTTGAATTCTTACTGTTTTTTCTTTTGCGTTGCATTTTAGTATTGTGTTTTGTAATTTTCAGAAAATATCAGTTTCTTTATTTTGAGGATTATCACCATTGTTGAGATTCATATGTTGATTCTTGATGTGTGTGTTCAAATCACAAGAGCGATTTTTTGTTTTTTTTCATAAATTTTGTTTTTATGGTCTTTCACAACAGTTCTCCTCAGGTAATTTTGCTTTTATTCTCGATATTCAATAAAAGAGAAGATGCTGATAAGAGCTAGTGAATCAAGAGTAAGGTTGTTAAAACAAACTCATAAACGTCAGAATCAGACTTTCCTTTTCTTTGGCTCTTTAAACCATGTGTTATTAAATCACATTGTTACAGCAGCCAACAAAAAGTTAATGCTAAAATGTTAAGGTCCAAGAGCCCGACTAAAGAAAACACTGATCTCCATCATGGTAGTGGCAATAAGATAATAAAACAATAGAGTCAATAAGATCTTCTGTAGACTTCTGACAGAAATAAAGTCAGTCTAGTAATAAGTGAAGCTGGTAATGCTGTTTTTAGGAGTTGTTTATTGAGATCTTGAGAGATTTCATTACTTCTTTTATTTCAGTTGATTTCATCTGTGGCTAAAGTCAGTTGTAGTTCTTGTGTTTCTCTTTCATTCAGTGATTCTGCTTGTTAACAGCAGGTGTTCATTAGTAATGTTCAACCATCACTTAATTAATCACAGAATTATCTCATTAACTTCAGTGTTACTCAAACACTCTGTAGTGTGGACACATTATTTGTTCACTTAAAACTGAGGATTTTGCTGTGGAATTTAAAGGGTTAAAGATGTAAGATGGGAAAAAAACAGCATTAAATGTAATTTAACAGTAATAAACTGTAATTAATTTACGGTAAAACACTGTAGAAAAACAGTATCTTGCTGGCAACCAAGCTGCCAGTAAATTACCGTTAATTCAAGGAAAAACAGTGATATACTGTAAGCTGTAACAGTCAGATTTAGCCAACAAAACAAGTTAATTTCACTCAAATATTATTGAATGTTAATAGAAAAACAGTTATGCAAAGTCTTTAACTGGTAAGGAGAGTACATATTTAACTGTACTGTATTGATATGTTTTTGCACAAGAGAGATCTGTTAGTTTAATTTAGTTTTGTGGGTCACCATTGTGCTGGAGAGTAGAGTCTGTGCTTCAGTCAATGATGAGCCACAAACACTGATGTTTTGCTGCTTTATTTAAAGACAGTAACTGTGTGTTTGCTGATGCAGTGATAGTCACTTTAGTACATGTGTGCTAATGATGATCAACAAAGATTTCAGTAAAAGTCATGTCATGGTTGGTTTTCTTATTACACTTTAAGTGTTTGCTCTTTTAAATTAAGATTTATTTATTTTATAATGGACTCAAATGAAAAAAATTCACTGTACTAAAACCATATAAGCACTACTTCTTTGAAAACTCATGGTTTGAAGCAATCGGTTTCCAAAATTAAATGAGTTACCACATGGTATAATAACAGTAACATACTGTAACAATGAAGAGCTGTAAATTAACGGTAGAAAGCTGTAAATTAACAGTACAATGCTGGCACCCCAGCTGCCAGTAGATTACTGTTATTTTACAGTGCAATTTTTTACAGTGATAAATACACATAAAAAATGGTTACTATAGTTAAACCATGGTAAATTAAAAAAAAAACACTAACCATATTTTAACCATAGTTAATGCACAAATAGTAATCAATATGCGGAAACTAAACCATGGTTCATTTTCATAAGCATTGTTGGGTTTCCCACAGTTGTGGTCTGTTTTTGTGATGCTTTTGTTTTTGAAGCATGTTTCTGTATTTGGTTGTGTTGTGAACTTTTGCTGGTGCTTTTGCTATTTGCATGTGTTTTCTTAAGTTGCAGTGCATTAAGCTCTCTTGGCCACCGTACAAAACACACCTATGACCAATTAAGAGAATAGGCACAACCCTTTTGAACTATGTGCCTGGCGCGTTTACTTTTTTCCATCGTTAAACTAGCGAAAGTGGATTCGGACATGCCCTAAGTGCACCTGTACCATGCGCTTCAGACCATTATGCTTAGATCATTAAAACAGGGCCCAATGACTCACTTGCTGCCACCTACTGGAAGATGATGCATACATTTATTAAAGGGTTACTCCACCCCAAAATGAAAACTTTGTCATTAATTTCATCCAAAATAGTGATTAATGACAAAATTTTCATTTTGGGGTGAACAATCCCTTATAGGTCAAAATGACCTTTAGGTATGTTTTAGCAGTAACTTTACAGTAACTTTAGTCATAAAAAAAATATGTTCCCAACAACAAAATTGTGGCCAGTGAAAAATTTGGCTAGTCATTTTGGAAAACCACTAGCCACAGTGACTGGTGAGCAAAAAGTTAATGTCAAACTGTACATACTACCCACATTCATACTATATAGATTTTTTTTTTTTTATTATTTGTTTGTTTGTTTATTTTTTTTTCTTTTTGCAAAGTAAGTTTCAAACCAAATGTAAAATCTGCTACTGTGATCTATATTTATTGACATAATTTCCCTGAATTAGAGTTTCTGAAGACACACCTACAGTACACATTCCTGAACTTAACACCGTTAGCTTGAACTCAACTCCAAGACCCAAAATGGATTAGTCAGGTAAGGGAGACACAGTGTTGGTGTGTCTAAAGGAACAAGGTCGGGGATAACCAACTGTCGTACTTTATCTACAGTATAATGCTGAGTCATTATTCACTACACTTGCTATCTCCCAGTACTAAATTGAAAGGTAAGCGAAAATGCACTATACCTTAGATGTGGTTTTTTTGCTGGCTGTGTCGCTGCTGCTTTGTGATGCACGGTACGATTCAAACACTTTCCTGCTGATGAACGTGTAGCAGACGACCATAAGCACCAATGTACCCCAAAAAACCAGCTGGCAGAAATAGTTAAAGCCTTCATGCCACAGGAGTCCCATCTTCCCCTTCATCTTGGTGCATCGCAGCTTACCACCAGTGGAAATCTGTGGCATCTGGTTACTCAGGATGACGTTCGGCAGAGCCAGCGACAACATTACCACCCAGGTAACTGAACACAGTATCTGACCTGCTTTGACCCTCTGAAGAGCACATTTCCCGAATGGATGGACAATCTTTAGGTACCGGTCCAAGCTGATGAATCCGAGGAGGAGGATGCTGATGTACATAGTGGTATAGAAGAGCACAGCTGAGTACCGGCAATGAAAAGCCCGGAGTTGCCAGGAACCCAAGCCCGCATCGGTCAGCGCCTTCACAGGTATGGTAAGAGTCATCAATAGATCGGCCACCACTACGTTCTTCAGGTACACAACAAATGTTGAGCTACTGCGGATTTGGAAGAAGATCCAGGCAGCCAGGCTGTTCAACACAATAGCCACCAGAAATAGAGCCGTGTACAGGCAAGGGAAGAGTACAGATGTTACTCTAGTGTCCCGCTCACACTTGAGTGAAGCATTCACCTGACTCGTGTTCATCTTGATGCCTGGAGGAAGAACGTCAGTACAGCTGAATGCATCATTGGAAACTAGTTGAACAGTGTATCCACATACGGTAACACTTTATAACTGCACACTATGAACCATTAGTTAAGCTTTAATAAATAGTCTATTCATAATTTATAAATAATTATCTCTAAATTTTC
This sequence comes from Cirrhinus molitorella, assembly GCA_033026305.1. Classification (NCBI taxonomy): domain Eukaryota; kingdom Metazoa; phylum Chordata; class Actinopteri; order Cypriniformes; family Cyprinidae; genus Cirrhinus; species Cirrhinus molitorella. The sequence continues at coordinate 30,479,021 of CM065134.1, read as the reverse complement.
AGACAGCAGTAAGACAGCAGCTCTAAATGCTTTGTTCTTGTATTTTTAAGCATTTAATAATTGTATTTTCATATTTTATCAATGACAAATTTATAATTTCTAAATAAAGGTATTACATTATTTACAAACCATTTATTTAGTTGTCATCAGTGGTTAATAAGATCATTTAGAAAGTGTAAGTAAATGATTAATGATCTATTTAAATGTACATATATACATATTATTTAGAAATATAGTAATAGTGTGTTAATAAATGCTTTATTAACATGTATTCCTACTGTAATTCATGATTAATTCAGGTAGTTATAAAACATTTAGTAGTTGTCAGTTAACTGTTTTTGTGAGCTCATCTAAAGTGAAGACTATTTATACCTTGTAAAGCAGCAAAAATGAATATACGTCAACAAAATAAGCAACAAAATAAAACAAAAAATACTACAAGCAAAATTTTTTGATTAGTAAGAAGGTTGTCTTGTTTCAGTTTCATGGCTGAGTGAAAATTCTACATTTTAAACTGAAGATTCTCAATTAGATGAAACAGAAAATCTAATATATTCAACAAATTATTTATTTTTATATCAGATTTCAGAGGCTTAGGTCTAAATAGTATGTATAAATGTACATTTAAAGTTTATTAATCATTTAGTTACACTTTCTAAATGATATTATGGACCACTGACAACTCCTAAATAACTGGTTTGTTAATAATATAATACTTAATTTAGAAATTATTAATTGATCATTAATAAATTATGAAAATGCAATTATTAAAAAAACCATTATAGACATGCTAATAAATCAGGAACAAAACATTTATATCTGAATTTATAAACTACTTACTGCTCTCTGATAATGTGGGGATAATGCTTTATAAATGATTAACTGACTATTTACTATTTACTTAACTAATAAGTCATAGCATGCAGTTGTTATAAAGTGTTACCAAAATGTTTATGTTCACTGTGAAAGTTCATGACTCCTGAACACACCGCTTTACAAAGAATATCCTGTTCTGCGTAATTCTATTGAAAAATAATTGCTAATGCAAATAGAAGAAACCAGAAATAGCAAACCAAAGTATGCTTATTATGACATTTTGACACACTGCAATTCATTTGGGGGAGGAAGTAGAAATAAATATAGATTTATACACACACAAACATACATAAATTATAATTACAGTGTATGTATGCAAAAACAAGCACTCACCAAGAAAAGCGTTTTAGAGACCTGTGAGAACAGAACAGCTCAAAGAGGAATTAATAAATGTCTTAACACTTTCCGGCAGCTGTATCCACAGTGCAGTGTGTGCTTCTGTGTAACCACACACACACATACAGAGAGAGAGAGAGAGAGAGAGAAAGAGAGAGAGAGAGACAGACTTTGAGACTTAATGCGGACAAACCATATACTTCTATTGTCAAACAAACAAACAAACAAACAAACAAACAAAACTTCATACACAGTTAAGTATATTTATAAATTGTTGTGTATTTGATAACAAAATGTTTGCATTATTATTTTTATGATTTTCCAGTTGAGTACATACCCAAATGTCCCCCAAGAGAGGTTTTTGTCAGATTTAGCTCAGTGCTGGGGACAATTCCCTAAATGTTTGCTAAGTATGTATACAAACACATGCAGAGTTTTGCACACACACACACACACACACACACACACACACACACACACACACACACACACTTGTTTTCTGCATTGTTGCTGCCTAGAGGCCTTTTCCTCATCATAGTATGTCAGTAAGTGAAGTGAACCTTTGGTATTCACTTTAGAAATCATTTTCATCCATATTTATTTCTAAATACAGTTAGTAACATGTTATGTAGGTAACTGTCCTCTTTGCACTACATAACACTACAGAACCACACAAAATGGCTGTTAAAAAAAACCATATTCTGACTGTAACATCCTGTTTTTTTCATTACAACAGCAAAATCCCATAAAAAAACTATGCATTCTGGGTAATATTTGTTGTTTTCGCGAAAGTAGCCTTCTGCAGTACTGTGAATTAACAGTGCTCAGGGTCTACACTCAGAGGCTGTGTTTCAAATCACACCATACACCTTCATTCACTTTTCCCTACATGAGTTCTACCTGACAGAGAGAATGAAAACTAAAGAGTGAATTCAGCCAATGATGAACAGCTGCTGGTAACAAGCAGAATCACTGAAGAAAAGAGCTAGAAATCAAAATACAATTGACATACAGCCACATCTGAAATAATAAGCAGAGGATGTTGAGGTTTAGTAGTGTGGTTTGTGATGTTCAGAGTTGATCTGTTTATTTATTTTGTTAATTGTCATTAACAAAATTCATACGCTGGTTGTTGATTGTGTTGTGTGTGTGTGTGTGTGTGTGTGTGTATGTGTTTCATAGCACTTTAGAGCTTTTGCTCAGTGATGTTTTTAAAAATCTTGCAAGCAACATGCTAATTCTTTTGCTGTAGTGCGTTACTTCAACATACCTTCTGTAAGAGAAAAATACTGGAGGAAAAACTATCAAACAAACATGGTGTTAAATGATGGTTATATCATTAGAAGAACATAAAGAGTATTGTATGATTTTGCCTTTGCCTTAATAAATGTGTTTAAAACACGTTTATAGGAGCCAAAATAAATAAAGATCCAGTCTTTCGTTTTCTTCTTCAACCTTAAAATTGTCCTACAATGCTGTTTAGTTTTGTTTGTAAAGGGTGTTTGATCTTCTTTGTATGTTCACTTTGTAAACACGGTACTTTTGCAGCTATGTAGGACGATTTTAAAGTTGGGGAAGAAAACGAAATGGGAGTTTTTCAAATTTTTTTTTTTTTTCCGAAAATTAACCAATTGTTTTGCTTCTTCCTCGGCTGGGATCATTTAGAGCCCTTTGAAGCTGCATTAAAAACTGCGATTTAAAAGTTCAAACTCAGGGCCACCATACATATCCATTATATGGAAAGAAATCCTGAAATGTTTTCCTCAAAAAACTATTTTTTACAACTGGAGAAAGAAAGACATGAATATCTTCACTGTTAAAAATTGCTGTAAAAAAACGGCCAAATTTTGACAGTAACATGCTGTTTTCCATTAAAACAGTGCATTCTGGGTAATATTTGTCATTTTCGAGAAAGTAGCCTGCTGCTATATCGTGAATTAACGGCGTTCAAAATCGACACTCAGAGTCTGTGTTTCAAATCACACACTACACCCTCATTCACTCTTCCCTACACGAGTTTACTAATACAGTCCACCTGACAGAGACCGTGAAAACTAATGAGTGAATTCAGACACTGATGAACAGCTGCTGTTAATGAGCAGACCTACTGATTGAAAGAAAAACAAGACAAACACAAGGACTACAACTGACTTCAGCCACAGGTTTAAATGAAATCAACTGAATATTTAAACAACACACAGCTTTACCAGCTTCACGCATTTCTAATCAGACTGACTTTATTTCTGTCAGACATCTACAGATGATCTTATTGAGAATGAAGGTTTAGATGATGATGTTTTAGTTTTGCTTGATATTACCATTGTGGAGATCAGTGTTTGCTTTAGTTGGGCTCCTGACCTTTGGCTTTTGAACATTACTTTGCTGTAACTGTATCTTCCAATGATTTAGTTATGGTAGAACGGTTATGGTTGGGTGTATGATGTTGGCTGCAAGCATTCTTGCTACAAGCATCATATTGTAGTCTGACTTTGACCTTTGCTGGTCATTTGAAATACTGTTAGCGGTGTGGACTCATTAGTTATGGTTTATTTTTCCCCAGGGCTTTATATTCATGACTCCCAGCATGCATTGCGGCATGAATAAATTATGCTGATGAATTGTCTATTTATTTTCTTGAATTCTTACTGTTTTTTCTTTTGCGTTGCATTTTAGTATTGTGTTTTGTAATTTTCAGAAAATATCAGTTTCTTTAGTTTGAGGATTATTACCATTGTTGAGATTCATATGTTGATTCTTGATGTGTCTGTTCAAATCGCAAGAGAGATTTTTTTTTTTTTTTTAAATACATTTTGTTTTTATGGTCTTTCACAACAGTTCTCCTCAGGTAATTTTGCTTTTATTATCGATATTCAATAAAAGAGAAGATGCTGATAAGAACTAGTGAATCAAGAGTAAGATTGTTAAAACAAACTCATAAACATCAGAATCAGACTTTCCTTTTCTTTGGCTCTTTAAACCATGTGTTATTAAATCACATTGTTACAGCAGCCAACAATAAGTTAATGCTAAAATGTTAAGGTCCAAGAGCCCGACTAAAGAAAACACTGGTCTCCATCATGGTAGTGGCAATAAGATAATAAGACAATAGAGTCAATAAGATCTTCTGTAGACTTCTGACAGAAATAACGTCAGTCTAGTAATAAGTGAAGTTGGTAGTGCTGTTTTAGTAGTTGTTTATTGAGATATTGAGAGATTCCATTACTTCTTTAAATTCAGTTGATTTCATCTAAGTCTGTGGCTAAAGTCAGTTGTAGTTCTTGTGTTTCTCTTTCATTCAGTGATTCTGCTTGTTAACAGCAGGTGTTCATCAGTAATGCTCAACCATCACTTAATTAATCACAGAATTATCTCATTAACTTCAGTGTTACTCAAACGCTCTGTAGTGTGGACATTATTTGTTCACTTAAAACTGAGGATTTTGCTGTGGAATTTAAAGGGTTAAAGATGTAAGATGGAAAAAAACAGCATTAAATGTAATTTAACAGTAATAAACTGTAATTAATTTACAGCAAAGCGCTGTAGAAAAACAGTATCTTGCTGGCAACCGAGCTGCCAGTAGATTACTGTTAATTCAAGGAAAAAACAGTGATATACTGTAAACTTGACAATGTCAGATTTAGCCAACAAAACAAGTTAATTTCACTAAAATATTATTGAATGTTAATAGAAAAACAGTTATGCAAAGTCTTTAACTGGTAAGGAGAGTACATATTTAACTGTACTGTATTGATATGTTTTTGCACAAGAGAGATCTGTTAGTTTAATTTAGTTTTGTGGGTCACCATTGTGCTGGAGAGTAGAGTCTGTGCTTCAGTCAATGATGAGCCACAAACACTGATGTTTTGCTGCTTTATTTAAAGACAATAACTGTGTGTTTGCTGATGCAGTGATAGTCACTTTAGTACATGTCTGCTAATGATGATCAACAAAGATTTCAGTAAAAGTCATGTCATGGTTGGTTTTCTTATTACGCTTTAAGTGTTTGCTTTTTTAAATTAAGATTTATTTATTTTTGATGGACTCAAATGAAATAAATTCACTGTACTAACACCATTTAAGTGCTACTTCTTTGAAAACTCATGGTTTGAAGCAATTGGTTTCCTAAATGAAATGAGTTACCACATGGTATAATAACAGTAACATACTGTAACAATGAAGAGCTGTAAATTAACGGTAGAAAGCTGTAAATTAACAGTACAATGCTGGCAACCACAGCTGCCAGTAGATTACTGTTATTTTACAGTGCAATTTTTTACAGTGTGGATGACATGGGGGTGAGTACATTATCTGTACATTTTTGTTCTGGAAGTGAACTAATCCTTTAACTTGTCTGTAGTCTCTAACAGATTCCTGTTCCAGGGAGGTGAAGGCCAAGGAAGAACCAAAGGTTCTTGCTACCTTTGTATGCTGCTTTCAGGTGCTCATTTAGGTGCACCCCTGTGGTTTATGTTTGGTTTTTGGAATTTAAATGAAGCCCATTTCTCTGCCTCTTCCTGCACCTAACTGTGCAACATGAGTATTAAGAACTGCAGGTTTTCCAAAATTACCACACCATAATACTGCAAACCAATTTAGCATTTCCTAAACAGTATCTGTTTCCAAATACTGTATTGTGACAAAAGCTCAGCAGAAGTTTCACTTCCTTTGACAGCAGCTGATGCAGTTTCTCTCAGCAGTCACTGAGTCTCTCACGTGCACCTCTGCATAGTTTGGTTTTTCCACCAAATCTACTTATGCACTGTCAAAAGATTGTTTATGTTGATAAATGTACATTCACATAAACAGGTCTTTGATTTAACATCACATTATATGCTAATTTACTCTACTGTCAAATTCATCGTTTTTGCAAGTAATTAATTACTGTATAATATGCAGTGACAAACAGAAAATTACATTGCCAGAAGTCCATGCATGACACATCAAATATCATTTAATTTTTTATATAAATATTTGTTTTTGTCTAAGAAGAAAAATGTACTTTTGATTGTTTCATGCTTTGCTGTTATATGTTGGTTTTGGTGAGTTTGAGTTTGAATGTGGTTTGAGCAAACTTTTGTCCGGGTTCAGAAAGGTGGTTTGGTTTTTCAGTGGTTTTTTTTTTTTTTTTTTTTTTTTACAGCTAATCTGCTTCACAACAGGCTTTATTCTGGGTAAGGTATCACATCTGGACCAATCAGCTGTGAGTAAAGTGACCACATCACACTTCTGATCTCACTCCACTGGCTTCCAGTTGTGGTCAGAATCGAAGGCTTTCAGGACTGCCACTGGAATTGCTTCTCTTTACTTCTACAGGTGCATCTCAATAAATTAGAAAGATGCTAAAAAGTTAATTTATTTCAGTAATTCAACTCAAATTGTGAAACTTGTGTATTAAATAAATTCAATACACACAGACTGAAGTAGTTTAAATCTTTGGTTCTTTTAATTGTGATGATTTTGGCTCACATTTAACAAAATCCCACCAATTCCCCATCTCAGTAAATTAGAATATAGCAGTGGCGTTCCGTCCATATAAGCTGCTAATGCTCCGCATACCCAGGCCGTCTGAGAGAATGCGTTCACGGGTTAATTAATATAAACATGGTTGTCAGTTGATCCCTTGTGTTTGTGATGTAACTTAAAGTGTAATAAAGAGTTGGGAATAAGTACGTCAAATTATTTATTTGCCAAACAACGGCAATTCTCTGTAAATGTCACATGCGGAAGCTTCCGGGCAAGCGGATTCTCCGCAGCTTACTAGCCTCCGCTCTATTGCTATGACTCCTCAGGATTCACGCGCGTTCACTGCTTTCGCTGATATGCGCGTGATTTCATTGGCGAGGTAAGCTGTCCGAGAAGCGCTCGCCCAAGCGGAAAAATGCGCTGTTGCTGCCAGATTTCGATTGCCGAAAATCACATTGTGTTTGATGCACAACTGACTCGACTAAATCAAATTAAAAAAACATCTTAACTGTATATTTTCATAATTTCTCAAGCAATTCAAAATTTGAAAATCCACTGAAAACATATAGACCGTGTTGATGTTATTGTCAACATGCCTAAGTGGTTTAAATAAAAATATATAGAAATAGTATAATATATAAAAGTATAAAAAAAGTTTTTATTTATTTATTTATTTATTTATTGAATATTAACAAATAGGGGGAAACGAGGAAATAATAAAATCTGATTTTTTTTTTATTTTATTTTATTGTTGTTTGCAACTTACTTGGCAATATTCTAAATATATTATTATTATTTGCATTTTGCATGGTCGTAGTATCACCTGGGTGGGAGTTATATTCACTGGTGATTAATAATAATAATAAAATAATTCAGTTGAAGCAGAGATATAGAACGGGGAATCCCCCACCTCCCCACCCTCTTAATAATACGTGTAAACGTTGTTTTGCGGTTTTTATTTGGAAAAACAGCTATGTTTTTCTAGCATTAAAATAACTATAGATAAACCTGAAACGATACAAGAAAGATTGGAGATGAGATTTATTCACAAATAAGGTAGGAAATGTGCATACTTTTAAATCGACACATGCCACAGTGTTTTCCTTGTTAAGCTTGTTGGGGGCTGGGACTCAGCACTCAGCATACCTGGTAAAAAAAGTCACCGCTCGCCACTGGAATATAGTGACATGCCAATCACTGTTGACTGCAAAGGTTTCCTGAGCCTTCAAAATGTTCTCTCAGTTTAGTTCACTAGGCTACGCAATCATGGGGAAGACTGCTAATCTGACAGGTGTCCAGAAGACGGTCATTGACACCCTTCACAAGGAGGGTAAGCCACAAACATTCATTGCCAAGGAAGCTGGCTGTTCACAGATTGCTGCATTCAAGCATGTTAACAGAAAGTTGAGTGGTAGGAAAAAGTGTGGAAGAAAAAGATGCACACCAACCAAGAGAACTGCAGCCTTGAGAGGCTTGTCAAGCAAAATTGATTCAAGAATTTGGGTGAACTTCACAAGGAATGAACTGAGACTGGGGTTAAGGCATCAAGAACCACCAGAAACATACATGTCAAGGAAATTGGCTACAGTTGTCGTATTCCTCTTGTTAAGCCACTCCTGAACCACAGACAACGTCAGAGGTGTCTTACCTGGGCTAAGGAGAAGAAGAACTGGACTGTTGCCCAGTGGTCCAAAGTCCTCTTCTCAGAGGAGAGCACATTTTGTATTTCATTTGGAAACCAAGGTCCTAGAGTCTGGAGGAAGGGTGAAGAAGCTAATAGCCCTAGCTGCTTGAAGTCCAGTGTTAAGTTTCCACAGTCTGTGATAATTTGGGGTGCAATATCATCTGCTGGTGTTGGTCCACTGTGTTTTTTGAAAACCAAAGTCACTGCACATGTTTACCAAGAAATTTTAGAGCACTTCATGCCTCCTTCTGCTGACCAGCTTTTAAAAAATGCTGATTTCATTTTTCCAGCAGGATGTGGCACTTGCCCACACTGCCAAAGCACCAAAAGTTGGTTAAATGACAATGGTGTTGCTGTGCTTGTCTGGCCAGCAAACTCACAGACCTGAACCCCATAGAGAATCTATTGTCAAGAGGAAAATGAAAAACAAGAGACCAAAAAATGCAGATGAGCTAAAGGCCACTGTCAAAGAAACCTGGGCTTTCATACCACCTCAGCAATGCCACAGACTGATCACCTTCATGCCACGCAGAATTGAGGCAGTAATTAAAACAAAAGGAGCCCCTACCAAGTATTGAGTACATATACAGTAAATGAACTTTACAGAAGGCCAACAATTTACTATTTTTTTTTCTTAATTGGTCTTATGAATGAATTTGTTGTGAATTGGTGGGTTTTTGTTAAATGTGAGCCAAAATCATCACAATTAAAAGAACCAAAGACTTAAACTGCTTCAGTCTGTGTGCATTGCATTTATTTAATACACAAGTTTCACAATTTGAGTTGGATTACTGAAATAAACTTTTCCATGACATTCTAATTTATCGAGATGCACCTGAACTCACTGCATGTCTTTGCTCTTTTTTACCAGCTACAGTCATTTTCAAGAAGCAGCTGAAGGCAAATCTCTTTTGCAAAAACATAGCCACCCCATATTTTAAAAACCAATGCGCTTACATGCACTTTGCACTGGAAGATACGGTGACCACTGAGTCTAAAAACTGATGTTAGTATGTATAGAATGCATAACCACAAGTTTCAGTCAACATACTTTTGAAATGTATCCATTTATGGTTATTAATCTACACAGGGGTGCTGATGTCTGCTAAAACTTTATTATTGGTAGCATACATTTTGGCTGGAGACATCTCTCTCCTAAACCTGACTTTAGCTGACCTGCTAATTTCCTCTCTCTTCTTCCTGGCACACCATGCTAGAGACCAGTGGATCTTTGGAGATGTAATGTGCACTGTGGTCCTCAGTGCCTACCACATTGGATTCTACGGTGTGATATTCTTCATCATACTGATGAGTATTGATCAATACTTAAGTATGGTTCATTATGTTTTTGCCTTGAGAAGCAGAACAAGGACATATGTAATCTTCACAAGTGTGGTCATATGGATGGTTGCTGTTGCTGCATTGTTTCCTGAGGTGATGCACTTCAAAACCTGCTATTTCAATCAAAACATCATTTGTAAATTGTATTATCCAACAAGTGATCAAAACTCTATCCTTTCTTTAAAACTTTTTGGCATCTTTAAAATTAATGTCATAGGTTTACTAATTCCTCTTACCATAATTTTTTACTCAATGATTTTAAAAAGACGCCTGAGAGCCCATTCTTTCCAGAAGCAGGACATACAGCATGTCATCATGGTGATGGTAGTCTTTTACTGCTGTTATGCTCTACACAATGTTGGCCTTTTGTGTAAGTCTTAGAGCTGAAGGGACTCATATCTCATTCCTGTGACTTCAGTAAGGAAATTTATCTAAATATGGTGATCACAGAAGTGGTTGGCTGAACTCGGACCCAACACTAAAAACAAGTTTACCAAATAAGCCAGGCTTATTTCAGTCTGACTTATTTTGAACCAAATCAAATGACAATAAGTCAGGCTAACTGAAATAAGCCTGGCTTATTTGGTAAACTTGTTTCATGGAACACCCACCGGGACTACAGACACCCCAAAATAAACCAAAAAAAAAAAAAAAAAATCATCAATGATGCCACCATAACTGTGGTCAATGTTGGCTTTTGTTGGGTTTTTGAAATAATTAGATCTTAAGCAATTGCATTATTGTTTCACGGTAGACATTTGTGCTTTGCTGAATTAGAAGCTTGAAATGGTAGATTGTCTCGTATTTATTGCTTGCAATTAATTTTACTTTGCATCAAAAAGTGGCCTCTCTTTTTGGTTTATTGATTGATATGGAGCTGTTAGAAAACTACAACAAAGCAAAAACAAAAAACTATTAAATAAATATCAATGCAATCCATCAGTGTTGACAGTAAAGAGTGGCACCCAGGCTTTTTTGACATGAACATTTATCGTACAATCCCCAACGGTGGGTACAGTGATGGTGGTACCCAGCATGCATTGGAACATAAAGCAGTTTTGTTGATTGTCACCATTGTTGAGATTCATATGCTGGTTCTTGGTGTTGTGTGTGTAAATTATATGCAAGTTTGATTTTTTTGTATGTATTACATGGATTTAAAAATTATTAACAATAACTACTAGAACTGGACTCTATTTTTTTTTTTTTTGCAAATCTGAGGGCATAAATAGAGTTAAAAATTAAGTTAAACGTAATGGAAGACACCCGTGGTACATATAAAAGTAGCTATTATGTCTTTTATGTGAAACACTGACAGCTCACTTTACAACATTACATGCATTGTTACAGAGATCTATTGTAGAAAGTCAAGAGCACAACTAAAACAAACACTGATCTACATTATGGTGGCATCATGTTAACCAATAAAACCAACATCTGTTCCTCTGTTCAATAAGAGCTTCTGTAGATGGAAAATAAAGTCAAATACAATCTGGTTGGTTGGAGTTGTTTAATCATCCTTACTTGAGATCTTCAGAGATTTAATATGTTTGACGAAGTTGATTTTACGAAATGCTCATCAGTTATATAATCATTTAATTTGATCGCTCATCTTGTGAACTTCAACACTACTTCAGTGTTTCTTTTAACATTGTGTGCAGTGTTCACTGAAGACTTTGAAGAGTTTTGTACCTGCAATTTTTTTTTCCTGGTTTCCTTCACAAACTAAAGATGTGTGAATTACATGTTTAATTGTCTAAAGGTGTAACTGTGTGTTTTACTGCCTTTATTATTATGTTTTTATTATGCTGCTGAATTGTCTATTTATTTTCTTGTATTCTTACTATGTGTTTTTTCTTTTGCGTTGCATTTTAGTGTTGTGTTTTGTAATATTCAGAAAATATCAGTTTATTTATTTTGAGGATTATCACCATCATTGAGATTCATATGTTGATTCTTGGTGTGTGTGTTCAAATCACAATAGAGATTTTTTTTTTTCCCATAAGTGTTGTTTTTATGGTCTTTCACAACAGTTCTCCTCACATTATATTGCTTTTATTATCGCTATTCAATAAAAGAGAAGATGCTGATAAGATCTAGTGAATCAAGAGCAAGGTTGTTAAAACAAACTCATAAACAGCAGAATCACACTTTCCTTTTATTTGGCTCTTTAAACCATGTGTTATTAAATCACATTGTTACAGCAGCCAACAAACAGCTAATGCTAAAATGTTAAGGTCCAAGAGCCCGACTAAAGTAAACACTGATCTCCATCATGGTAGTGGCAATAGGATCTTCTGTAGACTTCTGACAGAAATAAAGTCAGTCTAGTAATAAGTGAAGCTGGTAATGCTGTTTTAGGAGTTGTTTATTGAGATCTTGAGAGATTTCATTACTTCTTTTATTTCAGTTGATTTCATCTAAGTCTGTGGCTAAAGTCAGTTGTAGTTCTTGTGTTTCTCTTTCATTCAGTGATTCTGCTTGTTAACAGCAGGTGTTCATCAGTAATGCTCAACCATCACTTAATTAATCACAGAATTATCTCATTAACTTCAGTGTTACTCAAACGCTCTGTAGTGTGGGCACATTATTTGTTCACTTAAAACTGAGGATTTTGCTGTGGAATTTAAAGGGTTAAAGATGTAAGATGGAAAAAAACAGCATTAAATGTAATTTAACAGTAATAAACTGTAATTAATTTACGGCAAAGCGCTGTAGAAAAACAGTATCTTGCTGGCAACCAAGCTGCCAGTAGTTTACCGTTAATTCAAGGAAAAAACAGTGATATACTGTAAACTGTAACAGTCAGATTTAGCCAACAAAAAAAGTTAATTTCACTAAAATAATATTGAATGTTAATAGAAAAACAGTTATGCAAAGTCTTTAACTGGTAAGGAGAGTACATATTTAACTGTACTGTATTGATATGTTTTTGCACAAGAGAGATCTGTTAGTTTAATTTAGTTTTGTGTGTCACCATTGCGCTGGAGAGTAGAGCCTGTGCTTCAGTCAATGATGAGCCGTAAACACTGATGTTTTGCTGCTTTATTTAAAGACAGAAACTGTGTGTTTGCTGATGCAGTGATAGTCACTTTAATACATGTGTACTAATGATGATCAACAAAGATTTCAGTAAAAGTCACGTCATGGTTGATTTTCTTATTACACTTTAAGTGTTTGCTCTTTTAAATTAAGATTTATTTATTTTTAATGGACTCAAATGAAATAAATGCACTGTACTAACACCATATAAACTCTACTTCTTTGAAAACTCATGGTTTGAAGCAATCGGTTTCCAAAATGAAATGAGTTACCACATGGTTTAATAACAGTAACATACTGTAACAATGAAGAGCTGTAACTTAATGGTAGAGACCTGTAAATTAACAGTACAATGCTGGCACCACAGCTGCCAGTAGATTACCGTTATTTTACACTGAAATTCTTTACAGTGTAGCTAAGAACTCACTTTCATTTGTGGACAGTACATTGAGTGAAATATTTTGTAATCTCTGTTCCTCTAGAATTGAGACTTGGCCAGTGACAAAGGCCAGTTTTAAGTTTCCCTCTTTTAATACAGGCTAGATAGTTGTTTTTTCTTCAGATCCCCTGTTTGTAGGGCATGATAAATCACCTTTTCATCATGATTTCGGCTTCTTTCAATTTATTGACTTACCATACTATGTTATCTTTCATGTTATTATTATTTTTTTTAAAACTGTTGTTACTGTAGTTGTTAAATATATATGCCATATTTGCTATATATTCTGCCTTGTGTCACAACAATCGTGTGAGTTGGCCACTAGATGGAAGTGGAGTACTACAGTTTAAACTGGATGTTTTGTAGGCTTATGTGTGAATACGTTTTTGTCAGGATTGCATTCTCAGATGTTTACAGCATTCTACTTCCATTTCTGCTCTGTCAGTAAGTCAGTTAAAAGAGGATGTAAGTGTAAATGATGCTAAGTGCTAGGAAAAAGTCAACTTCCTAATGTTGAATTTATAGCCTTTCTTTTTCTTGGCACTACTAAATAGAGGAAGAACACACAGCAGTTTGACTCATACTACACATGCTGACAGCTGGATAAAAATGCATCTGATCACAGTGTGGCTCTCATGTGTTTTGTTTATCACATTACTCATAGAATGATTCATTCTGAATGGTTGCAACCAAATATTTCTAAATAATGTCCAAGCTGTATCTCTGCTGTTTTAAAGCTGTGATGTCTGAGTTATTTAGAGTGTTAAAATTAGTGTTGGGGGTAACGCATTATAACCCTGACAGCAAATTTCATCTGGCCTGATTCTGGCCCACACTCCTGCAAATCCGCAAAACGGACTTGGGCCAGTGTCTTTTGGCACAACGGGCCAATACCGGCACGAATCTGGTTTTCCGCTCATCTGGGCCAGCACTGGGCCAGCTCCGTACCAGACTCGGCCCGGATCCGCTCTGCGATAGTAGACCGTGCCCACTGAAACCAGACACGGGCCGGATCCGTCTAGGACTGTGATACGGCACTGAAACGGATGTGACTGTAACGCGGATTTGCCGGTTGAAAACGAATCTGGCACAGAGTCAGATGCTGTCTGGGAAGTGATATTACTTTTTTTAAGTAACTAGTAAAGTAACGCATTACTATTTCATTTCCAAGAAAATATGTTACTTTTTCAAAAAAGTAATGCCAGTTACTTTTTGTTTACTTTATGGATTTACATAAAGTACACAACATAACTGTGTTTGTTGGGTAAGCATATAAGGAATTTAGGGGAAGCATTTAAATAATCCTGTGAATACACTTAAAGTATGCAGAATCGAATCATTACTAATTAAACTGCATCAAATTATATTGTAAATCATCTCAAACCGATTTGTTCTGAATTTGCAAAAATCATTCTTGAATCGAATTGATACCCTATGAATCGTGAATCGAATTGATTCGCTGTTTACCCAAAGATTCACAGCCCTACAAATTAGATATTTACGCACAGGATGCCAAAAGGCACCCTAGAGTGATATTGACACATGCGTTGCACCTGCTGCCTCTTATGGTAGTACCGTGATGTGCAGCAGCTGGATGCAATCATCACATAGTTTACACTCGAAGTGGATTGGTCTTTCTAAGCAAGATCCCAGTTCGTCGTCATTCATTCAGCTGATCTGTTCAAACCACCTGATTCATTCATGAATGAACCCAGATAGCACATGTACGTCTGCAAGATGTCTGTTAAAGATCTCTTGATCTGGAAAGCATCTGCTGTGTACATACGTCTGGCAGACATCTGTAAAATGTCAGTTTTACATACATTCTTAATCATAAACATCTTAAAGACATCTGATAGACGTCTATTTGACATCTAATAGGAAACGTCCAATAGACATATTGAAGATGAGCAAACTACGTCTTGCAGATGTAAATGCAGATGTCAAATAGACGTCTCTGAGATGTATGTGTTCTATCAGGGAAACAATTGACTCTCTTTAATGGATCATTGACTCACCTGATTCATTCAAATACACTGAATCATTCACAAATAAAACTATGTGTTGTTGGGATGCGCAACTGTTTTGCTTTTGTCTGTAAGCATTACAGAGCAAAAGCAATGAAAAAAAAAAAAATGCTGCTCTGCGGGTGCCTGCTTTATGTTAATTGTGGTGGCTGTGATAATGGTGTCAAAAGGTAGCAGGGCAGGTAGGTGCAGGCGCAACTTAAATGCTTAATTGAGAATTAATGCCATGGGCCGAATTCAGTCAAAATTAATAAAAAAAAGTTGTGTATTTGGATAGAGACCAAAAAGACAATTCTACTCCGATTCTGCCCATCTGTCACAAACATAACTACATACTTTTTGTTATGGTTTGTGACTTTCTAACATAGAATTAAAATAATCATATGCTCAGTGTTACATATCTATATTCACAAAGTTGTGTATTTGTTTTCTCAATTCATATTGATCAATATAAAGATGACTTTCCCTCGTTCCCACAGTCTGCAGGACAAGTGCAACTGTGGTTGGCAGAAACTCCCTAAACTGGTAAAATGAAACCAAGACTCAGCATGGGGAATTCATCCAGCTTTGGCTGTCATACTGAAAAATACTGTTTACTGACATACAATTTCTGAAACTGGTAGATGTGCACAAAATGAAATATCAGATTGTACATATAAAAGATAATTAATTTCTAGCCAGTTTTGCAGAATTATTTTTAACCATGGGGCAAAACATTTCTGCACTCAGTTTGTGTGCAAAAATACATTTAAAAAAAAGAGATCAAGAAAATATTGTTCATGTGCTAAACTTGTTATTGTCAACAAACATGCATAAGGAGATGAAGCGAATGAGAACGGAATGGCTTCAGCTTCATAAAGGAGGGATTCTTCAGTTGTATAATTAGTGATGAGAAATGTTGGTAACACTTTAGATACCAATTCTCACTTTTAACTAGGATGCACATTACACTAACATATTGGCTGTATATTAGTACTTATAATGCACATATAAAGCTTTATTCTGCATGACCATATTTTAGAGCCATTAATTCAGCCCATACCTAAATTTAACAACCTATTACTAACTTTTAATAAGAAGGACTTTATTGAGACAAAAGTCATAGTTAATGGTTAGTTAATAACAGGAACTAGTTTTTAAAATAAAGCATGACCAAAATATTCAACAAGCCATAAAATGTCATGTATTAATTTAGCAGAAGCTTTTATCCAAAGCAACTTATAAAGGAGGAACATCACAAGCAATTTATCATGAGCAACAATATTCATAGCACACAATGCTAAATAAACAAACAAAAACCGTTCTAGTAAGTGTCTTTGTTTTTGGTTGTGGATCAGTAAGTGCTTGAGGAAGAGGTGTGTCTTCAGCTGTTTCTTAAAAGCTGTGATGGTGTCAGCAGGTAAAATGGAGGTTGACAAAGAGGAACCCAGGGTTCTCACAGGTCGTAATAAGACAACTTTAAAATTTTAGACTTTTAAAAGTTCTTGAATAACTCAAATTTTCTAGAAGTTTTAATATAGTATTTAAATATTATCTTGACTGAATTCAAAGACTTCAAAGCTACAACTCACTGTAAAAAATTGCACTGTAAAATAACAGTAATCTACTGGCAGCTGGGGTGCCAGCATTGTACTGTTAATTTACAGCTTTCTACCGTTAATTTACAGCTCTTCATTGTTACAGTATGTTACTGTTATTATACCATGTGGTAACTCATTTCATTTTGGAAACCGATTGCTTCAAACCATGAGTTTTCAAAGAAGTAGTGCTTATATGGTGTTAGTACAGTGAATTTTTTTTCATTTGAGTCCATTATAAAATAAATAAATCTTAATTTAAAAGAGCAAACACTTAAAGTGTAATAAGAAAACCAACCATGACATGACATTTACTGAAATCTTTGTTGATCATCATTAGCACACATGTACTAAAGTGACTATCACTGCATCAGCAAACACAGTTACTGTCTTTAAATAAAGCAGCAAAACATCAGTGTTTGTGGCTCATCATTGACTGAAGCACAGACTCTACTCTCCAGCACAATGGTGACCCACAAAACTAAATTAAACTAACAGATCTCTCTTGTGCAAAAACATATCAATACAGTACAGTTAAATATGTACTCTCCTTACCAGTTAAAGACTTTGCATAACTGTTTTTCTATTAACATTCAATAATATTTGAGTGAAATTAACTTGTTTTGTTGGCTAAATCTGACTGTTACAGTTTACAGTATATCACTGTTTTTCCTTGAATTAACGGTAATGTACTGGCAGCTTGGTTGCCAGCAAGATACTGTTTTTCTACAGTGCTTTGCCGTAAATTAATTACAGTTTATTACTGTTAAATTACATTTAATGCTGTTTTTTCCCCATCTTACATCTTTAACCCTTTAAATTCCACAGCAAAATCCTCAGTTTTAAGTGAACAAATAATGTGTCCACACTACAGAGTGTTTGAGTAACACTGAAGTTAATGAGATAATTCTGTGATTAATTAAGTGATGGTTGAGCATTACTGATGAACACCTGCTGTTAACAAGCAGAATCACTGAATGAAAGAGAAACACAAGAACTACAACTGACTTTAGCCACAGATGAAATCAACTGAAATAAAAGAAGTAATGAAATCTCTCAAGGTCTCAATAAGCAACTCCTAAAACAGCATTACCAGCTTCACTTATTACTAGACTGACTTTATTTCTGTCAGAAGTCTACAGAAGATCTTATTGACTCTATTGTCTTATTATCTTATTGCCACTACCATGATGGAGATCAGTGTTTACTTTAGTCGGGCTCTTGGACCTTAACATTTTAGCATTAACTTTTTGTTGGCTGCTGTAACAATGTGATTTAATAACACATGGTTTAAAGAGCCAAACAAAAGGAAAGTCTGATTCTGACGTTTATGAGTTTGTTTTAACAACCTTACTCTTGATTCACTAGTTCTTATCAGCATCTTCTCTTAGGAGAACTGTTGTGAAAGACCATAAAAACAAAATTTATGAAAAAAAAAAAAAATCGCTCTTGTGATTTGAACACACACATCAAGAATCAACATATGGATCTCAACAATGGTGATAATCCTCAAAATAAAGAAACTGATATTTTCTGAAAATTACAAAACACAATACTAAAATGCAACGCAAAAGAAAAAACAGTAAGAATTCAAGAAAATAAATAGACAATTCATCAGCATAATTTATTCATGCCGCAATGCATGCTGGGAGTCATGAATCAGCGTTGTAATGTGCTGGTACCCAGCATGCATTGCAGCATGAAGCTTTTGATTGTCACCATTGTTGAGATTCATATGCTGATTCTTGATGTCTATTTTTGAGTGTTTTTGAAACAGTAGTTCAAATTGATTTAAACCTGCACTGTTATTAAATCCTGCATTTCTGATCACACACCCAACCATAACTGTTCTACCATAACTAAATCATTGGAAGATACACTTACAGCAAAGTAATGTTCAAAAGCCAAAGGTCAGGAGCCCAACTAAAGCAAACACTGATCTCCACAATGGTAATGTCAAGCTAAACTAAAATATCATCATCTAAACCTTCATTCTCAATAAGATCATCTCTAGATTTCTGACAGAAATAAAGTCAGTCTGATTAGAAATGCGTGAAGCTGGTAAGACTGTGTGTTTAAATATTCAGTTGATTTTATTTAAATCTGTGACTCAAGTCAGTTGTAGTCCTTGTGTTTGTCTTGTTTCTCTTTCAATCAGTAGATCTGCTCATTAACAGCAGCTGTTCATCAGTGTCTGAATTCACTCATTAGTTTTCACTGTTTCTGTCAGGTGGACTGTATTAGTAAACTCATGAAGGGAATAGTGAATGAGGGTGTAGGGTGTGATTTGAAACACAGACTCTGAGTGTCGATTTTGAATGCCGTTAATTCACGATATAGCGGCAGACTACTTTCTCGAAAATGACAAATATTATCCAGAATACACTGTTTTAATGGAAAACAGCATGTTACTGTCAAAATTTGGCCCTTTTTTTACAGCAATTTTTAACAGTGTAGGTCAGTCATGATCTGTGTCCCAAAGTTTAGTGCGTGGACTCTGAAGTACGAATTTGAAGTGCAAATGCGTCACAGTGTCAGGACGTAAGCTGTCCCAATTCAGAATGCACCCTATGAAGAGCGCATTTCAAGGCCGATTGTGTCACCATGGCACGACAAAGGCTGCCTTAAGTTGGACACCCTTGTTCTAAATGGTTTGGTACTTTTTTTTTTTTGATAAATAAATTCCACAAATAAGTTATTTCATTTCATTAATTTGAATGAACTAATTCAGTCAACCATCATCAGTTCTTGTCATCATATTTTACAGTTCTTGTTTAATAAATAGGTAAATGTTGTTTATGTGTGTATAGGCCTGTATGCATGATTCAGTATAATTCTTCCATAAAACCATTTAGTGAAAACTCATTTAGTAAATACAAAATGTAGAAATGCTCTGTTGTAGAAATATGGTATATATTTTTTTTTATTTCTGGTCTTAAAAAGCATTACATTTTATGCTAGGCAGTCTGCAGCAACGCTAGAACAGAAAGTTTGGGAAGTTCCCCTTAAGAATAAACCATATGACAACAGCAACCTGTTGTAACAGTTGTAACAGTCAAAGACTTTTCACAGAAAAACTTGAGAATATGGCTTTTTGCCATACCATTATGTCACAAACACACACACACACACACACACACATGTGTATATACAATTTTGGTAACACTTTCTATGAAGCCCATATTTATAATACATTATAAGGGTATTATTAAGGCATTATAATGAATGCATAATGCATTATAAAAACCTTATAATATGTTATATCATCTAATGAATATTCATAAGAACAGTTTTAATGTATTATAATACTTATTTGTGGTTATAATTTTTAATAGTAGGATGATTTATAACACACAATGAACACGTTGCATCCACTTAGGTTATAATGTACTATAAGTCTCATATCTTGCCATTTTTCTTATGCTACTTTACTTAAAGCCATCAACGACCACTTATAAGTATAGTAATAATAATATATATTTTTTCTCAAACAGCCATAAGATAAGATATCAGATCAAATGAATGTGTAATATGACACATTTGCTTTGAACAATTTTATCAGTTTGATTATTTTGATGGTACCCTTTAAACAGCTGTTGATAAGTAACTCTTCAACTACATGTCAACTAGCAGTCATTGGAGTATTAGTATAGCATGTCTGTTAAATATATGCTAACACTTCCTTTGGAAGGTTCCCCAGCAGACAAACTGGTTATAAGTAACTTTGCAAGTACATCAACATTCTACCTACCCTAACCTTAACCTATGCTTTACTAACTCTAGTGAGAGTTAGCTGCATGTAGTTACAAAATGTCTTATAGTCAATAAACTAAGGGGAGCATCAAAATTAAATGTAAACTAACATATAAAAATTGCATTTCTTTCAGTTTGGTTTAATAATTAACATACCAACACCTTTGTGAGTATGACTGTCTAGGCTTGTGAATGAGCAGAACTTGAACAGGGACTTTCTAAAATGCTGAACAGAAACACTTCATGTGGCTTAATGCACCAAGACAGTAATAAAGACAAAGTTGTAAGGCATACTATGTGCAGATACAAAATGTAGAAATGCTCTGTTGTAGAAAAATGGTATATATTTTTTTTTTATTTCTGGTCTTAAAAAGCATTACATTTTATGCTAGGCAGTCTGCAGCAACGCTAGAACAGAAAGTTTGGGAAGTTCCCCTTAAGAATAAACCATATGACAACAGCAACCTGTTGTAACAGTTGTAACAGTCAAAGACTTTTTACAGAAAAACTTGAGAATATGGCTTTTTGCCATACCATTATGTCACAAACACACACACACACACACACACACACACACACACACACACACACACACACACACACACACACACACACACATGTGTATATACAATTTTGGTAACACTTTCTATGAAGCCCATATTTATAATACATTATAAGGGTATTATTAAGGCATTATAATGAATGCATAATGCATTATAAAAACCTTATAATATGTTATATCATCTAATGAATATTCATAAGAACAGTTTTAATGTATTATAATACTTATTTGTGGTTATAATTTTTAATAGTAGGATGATTTATAACACACAATGAACACGTTGCATCCACTTAGGTTATAATGTACTATAAGTCTCATATCTTGCCATTTTTCTTATGCTACTTTACTTAAAGCCATCAACGACCACTTATAAGTAGTAATAATAATATTTTTTTTTTCTCAAACAGCCATAAGATAAGATATCAGATCAGATGAATGTGTAATATGACACATTTGCTTTGAACAATTTTATCAGTTTGATTATTTTGATGGTACCCTTTAAACAGCTGTTGATAAGTAACTCTTCAACTACATGTCAACTAGCAGTCATTGGAGTATTAGTATAGCATGTCTGTTAAATATATGCTAACACTTCCTTTGGAAGGTTCCCCAGCAGACAAACTGGTTATAAGTAACTTTGCAATTACATCAACATTCTACCTACCCTAACCTTAATCTATGCTTTACTAACTCTAGTGAGAGTTAGCTGACATGTAGTTACAAAGTGTCTTATAGTCAATAAACTAAGGGGAGCATCAAAATTAAATGTAAACTAACATATAAAAATTGCATTTCTTTCAGTTTGGTTTAATAATTAACATACCAACACCTTTGTGAGTATGACTGTCTAGGCTTGTGAATGAGCAGAACTTGAACAGGGACTTTCTAAAACGCTGAACAGAAACACTTCATGTGGCTTAATGCACCAAGACAGTAATAAAGACAAAGTTGTAAGGCATACTATGTGCAGATACTCATGTTTATTTACATGTTAAGCGTTTTCCTTATGCACCTAAACAGCGATTTTTAAAGAGCACATTATGCACACACCTTACCAATAAAGCATACTCTGTGCAGAAAAAAAAGATGAGCTCAAATTATGAACTTTAATGTATAAGCCATGCTAAGCGTTTTCCTGTATGTTGTAAGTAAATGCGTCACCTTAATATTCTGACCTCATCTGCATCACTGGCTACACAAACCAGCATTTTAAAATGCTGCAAAACTGTAAACAACTTTTGGTTGTCTGCTGAATGTGACCCACAATCTCTGATTCTTCTCTGTGGCCATAGAAACATGAATATTTACAATGACAATGTTTTATACTTTGTCATTTAAAAGTTTACAACAAAGAAACTGACTGACTTCTGTCAGCTTGTTGAACACAGACTTTTATTTGGATATTCTACCATATGACGGCTGAGCTTCCAGTGGGCGACACCGTTCTCACGGTAATCACACCAACATTGTAGACTAAATTCTACAAAAGTTAAGTGAAAAATAAAATGATCATGCAATGCGATTAAATAGCTTCTCTTCTCTGTAGTCGAATAAAAAAGGTGAATATTTAACTTAAAGGCAAAAGCAAAACAAATGATAAGCAGGTTTCCTTATTAATTTCAGCATTTGATCCTCCCAGAATGGCGCCCCAACATGCAATGTGGCGTGACGTAGATTCACATTCTCTATTATTTTAATCTCCAATCTGTTATTTAAGAACAATTTAAGAACGACAAGAGCAATCACATAAATTCCGCAGTTTTTTAATGGTTGCAACAACAAGATCATAATTCTTCCACTGCAGGTTTCGTTGTAAACTGTAATAAGTTTTACTGATTGCTGAATTGCAATCATTGCTCTCAACTTGCTAATGTGCTTATGCCGTTTGTGTTGTGACAGAGAGACCACTAGATCAGGCACAAGAGCAAAACGAATTTCGTTTTGAAAATAGCTTATACAACAAATGGCATGCACAAGTTTTATATATGGGATAATCCAGCTATCATGAGCCCTAAAAGATTTTAATGCAGGACGTAAAAATGACAGTCATTTTTATCAGTTGTGGCTCGATCTAGCATTCTGTCGGCTTTAAATCAGACACAGAGATGAAGTGTGGTAAGATCACATTTATTTGAATGAATTAACCATAACATCTACAATTAATTAGCCAGAGAGAGGGGAGTAAAAGTTGTGTGTGTGACTACCTGCATCTGGGCGTCTCTCTCTCTCCACAAACAATGAAGCTGAGTTTAGTTACAGCTATTTTACCCACTCGTTGCTGAGAAATATAATGTAGTGAGCCAGTATCGATGCTATTTTATTAATAAAACTTTCTCTGCGCCAGAGAGTTTTGGTGTTTGCGCTGCACGTCTCAGATCTCTATGTGCAATGTGTGCATGCGTCAGTGAAAACGTAGCATGCTGCATATACTTTTATCTTAGTTACAAACCCAAACCAGAAGCTATTCCGAAACCAGAGAGAATTTCGGGACCCGTCAGGCTCGCGTCGGGTAGCGGACCTCTACTCTGATGTATGAGTTTTTGTCCAAAGTGTGCCAAAATTCAAAAGCCTTTTGAAGATATCGCTGAATATTTATTTTACCATAGTAAAAGTATATTTCTGGCTGAAGTCATTTTTCATCTCAGTTTTATAGTATTCATTTAAAATGAGACAAATCTGCTATTATTTTAATCTCCAGTCTGTTATTTATCAGTTTAGATTTGTAATGCTTTCCTAATAGCAGAAGACACTACCAGTTTTAAAGTCCATTTTCGTAGATGGGGAAAGTTGTAACACTTTTTTACAATGTGCCCTGCTATATTAAATTATTCTATTATATTATTCTATGACATTAGCGATGTAATTTACACTATTTACTTTTATGGATTTTAATGAGAAGCCACAAGAAACAGGTAAATAAAGACTGACAATCAATGTTAAATGTTCAGAAATGATTATTTAAAGAAATATAAAACATTTTGGCTCATTTATGTGTCTCGTGTTCTATGCGAGGTGTGTGTAGAGGGAGGGGCTTTAAACTGAAGCCCGAACCTGGCCTGTACCTGAGATTGTCTGACCCGACCCAGCTATGCGAGCTGTATTTTTAATTCTTAAAAAAAAAAAAACAACATTATTTTATTTGAAAAAGTTATTCATTTTATTTTATTGACAAAATATTTTAGTTATGTATAGTATATCTTTTTTATTCAGTCAGATATCATTTTAAGCATACATTGTGCCCCTCACATATTATGCACCCCAGCTATGGGGCATGTTGTCACATTTCACTTCCTTTTTTTTTTTTTTTTTTTGAGTTAACACTAGAACTACCAAGGCAATCATTTTGACCATTTTTAAATTCTGCAGTGTAATAACTTTGTAGAAGCAAAACCCACATAACTACAATTCTTTGACTTTTCTTAAATGTGTGTATATTCCACAAAAGAGTTCTTAGTATTTCTACCTTTAATGGGCAAAGTGGTCAAACTGACCGTTCGGATTACAGACGTTGTATAATTTCAAATTTGCATTTTTTTTCCCACGGTTGAAAATGTGCATCGCTTTTGTCTAGCAACTTTGTTATCCCTGCTAAAAAAACAGCATATGCTGGTTAGGTGGGTTTTGGTGCTGGTATGCTGGTTTAAGCTGGTCCTTTGCTGGTTTATGCTGGTCTTTAGCTGGTTTATGCTGGTCCTGTGCTGGTCCTGCACCAGCATAAACCAGCAAAAGGACCAGCAAAAACCAGCTAAGGACCAGCTTAAACCAGCAAAAAACAGCATACCAGCATCAAAACCTACCTAACCAGCATAAGCTGTTTTTTCAGCAGGGATAGTTGCTAAGCTAAAATTCCCATTCAAAAAAAAAAAAAAAAAGCCAGATGGACACCTCAATTTCGACAATTGCTGTCATTCAGTCTGTCACATTCCAGGTATGTTAGGCTGATCCTAGATAACTATAGACTGGCTGTTGTCAATAATAGCATAACTTCAGTGTTTTGACAAAATATTCAATATCATTATTATTACTATTACATTAGTGTAATGCTATAGCTAATGTGCTAATCTCATTTTAGCCCTGAAGACACAGATATCATGGAGAAAAAAACTAATTAGCCGATTTTTTTTTTTTTTTTTTTTTTTTTGCAATCGTGATGATTTTTATATTCATGTACATGTATTGAAAAAAGATGTGTAATCATTTCCAAAATTCACAAAATGTTTCATCTACTAAAATATTCTGCTTTAGTTCATATTTGTTTGCGTTTAGACTTTTTTTTTGTGATATGATATGATAAGATCATATTTTTAGGGTGATGACTTCATAAAATATGACGACAGACATAATGCTGATGATACACTGGGCAACTTTTTGAGCAATGTTGACGGGCATCTTTTTTTTTAGCAATGTTGTTTGGGCAATTTCCCATTGAAAATGGGTAACAAATTTCCATCTGGATAATTTAGATCAATCGTGGGCCCTGTATTTTACCTGGCTGCCCGTTGATGGCAACATTGCTCGAAAAGTTGCCCGTTGTATCATCAGCAAAAAAACTTTAGTTTAAAACGTTGATAGAAGCTTTGAATGTAAATGGCATGGCATTAAGTTTAGTCTAGTGTGAATGGTCAGAATGACTGCTATGGCCTTTCTAGTAGTTATAGAATTCTGGTAGTTCTAGTGTTAAATAACGAAACATATACACTGTAATTATGAAACAAAGTGACATATTTGTACTAGACAAGTGTACAATTAATGTGGATAAAAACATATATACTCTGAACCCCAAGTGGATGTACACAAACTTTCTTCCACTAGCTAGTCATGACAGGTTTGAATCAGGGATATAAGTTAAGTTCTAAAACATTAGATTCACCTATTACAGCATGGTATGTCAGTAAGATTATCAGTGTAGAAGAACCACAACATTTTCACCTGGATGAGAATGTTCCTAACAACACAAAAAGTCTTGAGTGCTTGTCCATCATGTCTGCGTGTTGCCCTGAGGAGTGCTGTTCGTGTCTGACCCGAGCTCCCTGAGCACCCTGCAGCGGCCCGGAGACAGACGCATGGTGTTAAACAGCGAGCTCCTGAACGACTTACACAGGAAGAAGTAGATGAGCGGATCCAGCACAGAATTAAGGGAGGAAAGCCACAGTGTGCTCTCCTTCAGCTGGAAGAAAAACAGCTTCTGCTGGCAATCGAACATGCGTCCTCGGGTCTGGCTAATGGTGTATGGCACTCTGGCGAAATGGAAGGGAACAAAGCAAACAAAGAAAACCGCCAGCACCAGGAACACGTTGGCTTGAATGCTGCTTTTGCGAGGGGCGTTCGTTCCCGGCCTCGTCTGGTGTTGAGCACGTGTGCGGGCGTAAGACTTGTAGAGCTCTTTCGAGATGAGCGTGTAGCATACAATCACAGTTACAAGGTTTCCCCAAAAGATCACCTGGCACACGTGGTTGACCAGCTCGTGCCACTTTAGTCCCATCTCTGTCTTGAGGTCACTGCATTTAAAGCGGCTCGAAGCGTAGGGCCGGCTTGTCAGAATTATGTTAGGTAGCGAAAGAGCAAACAGTGACATCCATATGAACCCAGAGAGGAGTTTTCTGTACAGTAGACGTCTAGGGTTGGTGCCCACAAAGGGCCACATGGTCTTTCTGCAGCGGTCGATGCTGATCAGGCCGAAGAACAGGATGCTGATGTACATCGTGAGGTAGAAAAGCACGGATGACACGCGGCAGACAAACACACGCCCGCCGACTGATGCTAAGTTCGCATCGGCGATGATCTTGAAGGGGAAGGTGAGGGTCATGATAATATCGGCCACCACAATGTTTTTCAGATAGATGATGAAGTGAGATTTACTGGGGATTCGGAGGAACACCCATGCTGCCAGGCTGTTGAGCGACAAGCCCAGGATGAAGAGGATGGTGTAGAGTAGAGGGAACACGGTTGTCTTTAGAGCGGTCTCGCGTGAACAGGCCTCCGTCGAGTTATTCCTGGCGGTCTGGTTGGAGTAAACGTTCGTGGTGAGTGTCAGCGCTGTTGTGAGCTCCATGGATGTGTAATTTCTGTCACATAAAACACACATTGGTTATGTTTAGAATAGCAGTACTTTAGACAATATCAGCCACAATTTTTAACATATGCTTCTAGACTCACAGTTTAAGTGTATAATACAAATGATTTAGTGTTGAATTTGTTATTAAGCCAGTGCATAAAACTCTGCACTCAAAGTCACGACACCTTCTAGTAACTAATGCAAGCTGGCAACAATGGTTTCACATTTAGAGCTGTCAGGGTCAGTTTTGTGGAAATTTCAAGACATTTCAAGAAGGTCAGAGTACTAATGTGAAAGGTATGCTTTTTATTTTATAATTATAAATCTATTGGAGCGAAAAAGTGTAAAGTGAAAATCTCTCCCCAGTGTTTTGCAGTAGATAGTATCAATGCAAGGGAAATGTCAAAGGTCATTGTTTTAGAAAATTAAGCCATTATTTTCAGATGAATGTGAAGTTACTTTCTTAAAGACTTTATACTTGTATTATAAATGTAACCTTTACTACTGTATTTTTGTTTTATTTATTTATTTACAGTATTACAGCTATAAGCGATAACCAGTAATTATAATTAAATACTTAGCATTTTTAAAAATAGCATCTATAGGGGTTTAGAGTAAAAGAGGTTAATAAATGTATTAATCCTAAAAAAGGCATCAGTAATCAGAATTACATTCTGTATAAAAACATTTTATTATTATTTGCTCATTATTTAGTTGCTTGAGTAAAGTGTTATTGTATTATGCAAAAAGTAACACCTACCTCAACAAGATGCCAGGATAAATTGTGATGAGTTTCACTTGAAATAGGTCTAGAGTCACTTCATGCTTTAAGGAAACAAGCTTGATTTTAGGGCCTTTCTGAAAGGAAATGAATCTTACTTTCTCCCTTCTGCTTTTTGCTTCCTGCCATGGCATGCAGACACAAGGAGAAGTTTAAAACTGTCTAAAGCTGTTGTTACGTTAACTGTGTATTAGTTCAACATCTTTTGTGCTGACCGAGCCAAACTGAGTTTGTGACTTAAAAACCACTGAAAAAAACAAACAAACCAAAAAAATTAGTTATGTATTTAAATAATGAATTTCCAAATAAATAGTTTTCAAAAATGCAGTGCAATGCCATTTTTACAATCCATGTTGTTTCAAAGCATTGTTACAAAAATATTTTCCCTTTATGTCTTAAAGCACCCAGTGAGCAGGCATAAACAGCTGTGGCAAGGGAAAAAAAATGTTTAGGTAGTCAAAGGAAAAAAAAATCTTGTGGGAACTTAGTCCTCTGGCATTACAGTGAATGAACATATGCTAAATATTATCCACTTACATTGTGTGTGTAACAAGTCATGTAGAATTGAATAGCTGTATATCTCAGTTCTCATGTCATCAAGTGTCATAGAAGACTGTCTCAATTTGAAAAAAAAATGATTGATTGATTTTGATTCTGTTTTGTTGCTTTCATTTGGTGTACTTTGAAGGATGCATCAGTTGTTTTTTTGCATCCTTTAATCATCTATAGTCCTTCACACACATTCCAGTTAAAAAAATAAGGCTTTAGGTAGAGTCTCTTAACTGTAAAATGTACAGCTTTGCCAAAAGCTGGCAGATTTGGAATGGATTTAAGCATGTAGTGTGTGTGTCTATATGCACCTGATAAATAATATACAGAAATTACTTAAAAGAAGTGCTATACCAACAGGAGAGGGGGTGCAACCAACAATCAAAAGCCATGTCAATAAGAAAAGGTACTCACTTTTGAAGAAATCAAACTTTATTGGTTAAAATGACCTTTCAACCATTATAGATTCTCTTTGGGGTTCAGGTCTGGTGAGTTTGCTGGCCAGTCAAGTACACCAACACCATGGTCATTTAACCAACTTTTGGTGCTTTTGGCAGTGTGGGCAGGTGCCAAATCCTGCTGGAAAATGAAATCAACATCTTTAAAAAGCTGGTCAGCAAAAGGAAGCATGAAGTGTTCTAAAATTCTTTGGTAAACGGGTTGAGTGACTTTGGTTTTCAAAAAGCACAGTTGACCAACACCAGCAGATGATATTGCACCCCAAATCATCACAGACTGTAGAAAACTTAACACCGGACTTCAAGCAACTTGGGCTATGAGCTTCTCCACCCTTCCTCCAGACTCGTGGACCTTGGTTTCCAAATGAATACAAAACTTGCTCTCATATGAAAAGAGCACTTTGGACCACTGGGCAATAGTCCAGTTCTTCTTCTTAGGTCCAGGTAAGACGCCTGTGGCTTAACAAGAGGAATATGACAAATGTAGCTAAAATTCTTTAGCACTTTGCATAAAAGTGTTTGCTAAATGTCCAAATGTAAATGTAAATGTCCTCATAGAGGTCATAGGGCAAATTTAATTGACACATGATTGAACTAAAACAGTGGGTAAAGGATCAAATGAACACATGGAGGACATGGACCCCATAATCAATTTAGTAATATAATATACTGAAGGCAGCTTAAAATGAGAAAAATTGCTTACAGTCTGACAGAGTTAATTGTATCCAATTTGATAATCATTAAACATTAAAGCAGAGTTGAGTAGTTCTTGATGTATACTGTCAATATACTTCAACAGATTGTTAACAGTGCTAAACAAAGTCTTTGAATTACTCTGTCCACTGGAAATGATACTTGCATAAAAAAGATGATGTAGCTGTAATTAGGTGCAGCCTTATATGAGACCAGATGTTCTAAGTACATCTGTTTATGCACTTCAAGACCAGTTCTCTTGCACAATCTTTCCAACAGATTACCCATGGCCTTTTGGTGAGTTTAAAAGGTACGCTAAGCTGAAAAATGAACAAATGAAACAATATAAGTTTGCCCAGGAGGCACAATGTCAAGTACATGAGAAGCACTGTCACTGTAAAAATGTAACAAATCAGATGTAGAAGAATTAAAACAGCATTTACAGAAAGGTCAGTCATTACATACAAAGCGTTAAGATATAATGTATATTTGCAGATATATATGTATATATATATATATATATTTGATATTACGAAATGAAACACAGCGTTGTGGTTTGACCTTTGCTAAGGGAACAGAAACATTACAAAACACAGGCTTATGCTCTGAGATAGGATATTATGTAAATGTAAAATTAGAAGGCATGACACAAGAACAACACCCTAGGTTTGAAGACCAAAAAGACTGAATTTGTTCAGGCTTAGCAGAAATTATTTGAATATTCTGATGAGATCTCCGGTAAACTTATTTTGGTCATCGTAATAAATCTGGATGATTAAAAAAAAGACAGTAGAAGTTTGGTGGATTGAGGTTTTAAGTTTGTAGAGCTCTGTCGGCAAATACACCAGATGTGGAGCAGTGTTGATCAAAATGGATGTCAGAATAATCCATAACAACATCTTGAGGAACCACATGGTGCATTCTCGTAATGCCAGGACAGGAGGATTTATGAGACTAGATCACTTCTGGATACAAATTTGTCCCCAAAATATGGTTAAGTAGATACACACACATCTTGGGTTTGTTTTATGGGGATTAGCAGAAATTATTTGAATATTCTGATGAAATTTCCAGTGAATGTATTTTGGTCATCGTAATAAATCTGGATGATTAAAAAAAGACAGTAGAAGTTTGGAGGATTGAGGTCTTAAGTTTGTAGAGCTCTGTCGGCAAATACACCAGATGTGGAGCAGTGTTGATCAAAATGGATGTCAGAATAATCCATAACAGCATCTTTGAGGAACCACATGGTGCATTCTCGTAATGCCAGGACAGGAGGATTTGGGAGACTAGATCACTTCTGGATACAAATTTGTCCCCAAAATATGGTTAAGTAGATAGATACACAAGGGATCCTCAAATCTGGCTTGCGAGATCCACTTTCCTGCTGAGTTTCAACCAAGCGGCAACCTCCCGCTCTCTCTCGTGAAGCCAATACGGAAGTGACTAAAACTGCAATTCATCGACTAGCCGCTGGAGGCTGGCTGCAAAAGGGAGTCAATCCCATAGACTCCCCATGTTAAAATGCCCAACTTTACAGCAGAAAAAAACATGTTTACAGCCTGGTTCAAAAAATGATTTTGGTCTATATAGCTAATTTTGCCCTTCATGACAACTGTGAGGGGGGTGAATTTTTTTATAACTCATCCGTTTAAACTATATTAAGCCTTAATGTTCTGCATAATTAAAGGCGTGGCCACTTGAGTGACAGGTGGATTGATGTTGCCTTCTGCTGTCACGTCACCTCAGGCCTCAGCCGCTGACATCTCTACCGCGTTTCTGCTTTTGTTTTATGCAGTCTATGTTTATTTTCGTGATTATTTCTTAAAATTATCAAATAAAATGTCTTGTTGTGCGGTTAATTGTACTAACAGACCGTCCATAGACTGTAGGTCCCGCCTCTTCGCCTATTTTCGAATATCCGGGAGTGACGCGCGGTGACGCGCTGCTAAGATGGCGGCGGTCGGCTCCGCCCACTTTAGGCTTCAAAAACGCTCTTCAGAATCCTACGAGTGACGTCACGGACACTACGTCCATGTTTTTTTACAGTCTATGGTTTCAACACACAGGGTTAAAGCTAAACTCTGCAGAAAAGTGGATCTTATGAGCCAGATTTGAGGATCCCTGAGATACACACACATCTTGGGTTTGTTTTATGGGGATTCTCCATAGACGCAATGATTTTTATACTGTACATACTGAATTTTCTATCCCTTTACTCTGACTGTACCCCTAAACCAACCCTTCAAAGGAAACTTTCTCCATTTTTAGATTCTCAAAACACTTAAGTCTAAGTCTAAGTTCTAAGCTTTTTTTTCCTCATAGAGACAAAAATGTCCCCACAAGGACAAAGATTTTGGATATTGTTATCTTTGAGGGGACATTTTTTCCTCATAACATAGGGTACACCTGAATCACACACATCTGTCCGGCATATTTACCATGGCTGATTTGGGTTGTTGTCATCATTCATCACAATGCCATCAAACCAGAGTTTGTGTATATCTTTAAACTATAAGTTGCAATTTGTTATAGATCTTTTAGTGACTTGATTGTTGTGCATTACTGAAAACCAATGACGTCAAAAGGTTAACCTTCTTTGCAAGAGTTAAAAAGTGTTCACACAGGCTTTTTACACACTCTCTTAAGTCTCAATGTTATAAAAGCAAAAATAGCCGAATCATTGAACTGTTGACAAAACAGTCTGATTCTGCTAGGAAACCAGTTTCCTAATGTTTCTCAGATTTCCTAACACAGTTTTACCATCCACATGTGTGTAGTTTCTATTTAAACCAGAGTCGCTGTCATACAGCTGTATTACGAAACTAGAATAAAAAAAAAAAATCACCCACAACGTTGATTTATTAATCATTCCAAATTCTTGACATTTTGTTAATGAAAATCAAGTTTGTGTAATTACACCTTTATTGCATGAACACACTAGTGTGAGTATTTCTTGCGTAACAATTATGTCTTCCTTCACAATCAGCATGTGCATCAAAATGGTGCTATAGATGGATGAATTAATGATTCAGTGTTCAGTAGTTCTTACAAACATTTGTAAACAGCAACACAACTTGTGTGGTTGGAACTACATTTCTCTGTCCCAACTGTGGTTAGAAGCATAGATTCCATAGATTATTAACTCATCGTTTTCTTTTGGTCACGTAATAAACCATTCAAGTTGGCGGTTATTAAGCCTCTTATTAAGAAACCACAACTAGATAAGATTTCTAATCTTCTGTTTATGTCTAAAATTCTACAAAAAGTTGTGTCAGCTTAATTTTTGCAAAAAAGAAAAAAGAATTTCAGTCAGGTTTCAGGCCCCGGTAACACTTTATTTTGATAGTCCACTTTAGATATTCTACTAACAGTAATTAACTTTGCAACAAAATGTCAACTAGCAGTTAGTAGAGTATTAGTAGACTGTCTGCTTAATATCTTCTAACACTTTCTTTGTCAACTTATTCAACTAACCCTAAACCTACCCTAAACTAACCCTAAAGTCTACTCTGAGAGTTAGTGGACATGTAGTTGCAAATAATGAGATTTAGTTGATATGCAGTTGACAAGTAGTTGACATGTAGCTACAAAGTTACTTATAGTTAGTAGAATGTCTAAAGTGGACTATCAAAATAAAGTGTAACCCAGGCCCCATCATAGCACAGAAACTACAGTTGTTAAAATTACAAATGACTTGCTTCTTGTGTCAGACCAAGGATGCATCTCATTGCCAGTTTTTACTCGATTTTAGCACTACGTTTGGCACTATAGATCATGATATACTCATAGATCGGCTACAAAACTATACAGGTATTCAAGGCGAGGTTTTAGATCCTACCTGTCTGATCGCTACCACATTGTTTATTTAAACGGGGAGTAATCTCAATTATCATCAGTAAAGTCTGGAGTGCCAGAAGGATCTGTCCTAGGTCCTCTGCTATTTTCAATATACATGTTGCCCCTTGGTAATATTATTAGAAAATATGGGATTCGTTTCCACTGTTATGCTGATGATACTCAACTATATATCTCAACAAGACAAGATGAAACTTCTAAGCTAACAGAGTGTGTTAAAAATGTAAAAGATTGGACGGCCAATAATGTTCCCCTATTAAATTCGGATAAGACAGAGATATTACTTATTGGACCAAAAAACAATACACTGTAAAAAACTATTTGTTGAGTCAACTTAAAATGATTTGTTACCTGGCTGCCTTAAAATTTTGAGTTCAGTCAACTCAGAAAACGTTTAGTCAACTTGAAATGTTACGTTTTACTAAGTGACAATTTAAAATTTTAAATTGAATCAACTCAAATATCTAAGGCAGTCGAGTAACAAACACAGCTGTTAAGTTTAACAAACATTTTTTTAGTTTAGTCAACTCAAATATCTAAGTTGTCACTTATTAGTTCAACTTATTTCAACTTGAATGAACTTATTTGAGTTGACTGAACTTAAAATTTTAAGGCAGCAGGTTAACAAATTATTTTAAGCTGACTCAACAAATTGTGTTTTTTGTTTTTTACAGTGTACACAGAATCTCTTGGATTACAATTTGCAACTACGGATGTACTGTTACTTTCTCTACAGTCAAAAATCTGGGTGTTATATTAGACAGCAACTTGTCTTTTGAAAATCATATTTCCCTTTTTACAAAAACAGCATTCTTCCGTCTTAGAAGCAAGAATAAAACGCCCGTTCTAAAGAACCAACCTGTGTCTGTGTTGTCGTGAAGAGAGCTACAAAAAGTGTTCATCATCTGTTTGATTATGTCAATATTAACTGATTTTTTGACATAGCAAGCTACTACTAATATATTATAGAAACTTTAATTTTCTGTTAAGCTGCTTTGCAATGATTTGTATTGTGAAAAGCGCTATACAAATAAACTTGAATTGCACTGACTTGAATTCCTATTCTAATGCATTCAATATTTTTCATTCCTAATTAGTATAAATACAGATGGAAGCTTTTTGACCCTTCTCTACTTCTCTGTCGACT
This sequence comes from Cirrhinus molitorella, assembly GCA_033026305.1. Classification (NCBI taxonomy): domain Eukaryota; kingdom Metazoa; phylum Chordata; class Actinopteri; order Cypriniformes; family Cyprinidae; genus Cirrhinus; species Cirrhinus molitorella. The sequence continues at coordinate 30,444,380 of CM065134.1, read as the reverse complement.
CACTAGGCCTCGGAGTTCATGTTAATGTCACTGTCCATAAACAATCCCAGTAAACCGGATTAAATCTTTTACAGTTTTTTTTAACTGCTAACATACTTTTGTCCAATCTGTAGTTACATTTTCAAAACTCTAAACACAATTAGCACAACATCCGTCTGTTGTGACCATACCATTAACACAATTTGTGTTGTTTTCACACAATATGCAGTCAATTACCATGTTTCTAAAATGCCAACATTTAATTTTCGTACAAGCCTTCCCAAAACCAAAATCATGGGTAATTTTAGTCTTATTTTCAAATGCTTAAACACAGCATGTCAAAAATGAAGACCTAATGCTCCAAACCTTAAATACAGTATAAAGTCTCTATTTCTGTAACAATAGCAGCTCAAAATGATTGAAAATATCTCTATATAAAATATTGCAACAACTGATACACATATTTAAGTAAAAGATCAATGAAATATTTAGAATATTTAGCTGATTCCAGAGGAATAGTCAGGTGTTAGCTATTTCCATTACATCAACATAGAGTAAAAAAGACCTCTTTAAATTGGTTACAACACAATTGGAACAACACAAAGAATCAGAGAGAGAGAGAAAAAATGCCTAAGAGAAGGAGATAAATAGTTGTAGGAGGTAGAGGAGTAGTTGGATTAGAAAATGGGAGAAGAAGAGGTAGGGGAGAGGAGTAAGAATGTGTGTTGGACTGTGCATTTGTTTGTTTTTTGTAAACTCACAATTCCAAGAAAATATAAAATTGTGAGATAAAAAGGTCACAGTTAGCCTTTACCATTTATATTCCATGGCAAAATTGTAACCAAAGACCATATATGTTGGATTTTTTGTTGATCACTGGCATCAGCTACCATGGGGGCACTATCCATATTCACCCCCTACCCTACCCACAAGCAATGGTTCCAAATGAATTTCTGCATAGGTTACCCTATCTTTTTTGTTTTGTGCATTCTGTAAAGTAATGACTCAATTCAGTTAGATAGTATGTTGCCAAGAAAGAACACATTACAGTTTTTTTCAGTCGCTAACAAGCGTTTGTCCAACCAGTTGTCACATTTTCAAAACTCTAAACACAATTAGCACAACATCGGTCTTTTGTGGCCATACCATTCACACATGTCATGTTGTTTTCACCCAATATACAGTCAGTGAACACATTTCCACAATGCTTACATTTTCTTAACAGACAAGCTATACCTCCCAACAAAATTATGGACTGTTTTTGTAGTATTTACGAATGTTAACACACAACATCCCACAATAGCAAAAACAATATTCTCAACCTTAGATACAGTATAAAGTCTAAAAAAAAAAAGCACAAAATTACTGTATCTAATATCTGGGCTTTTTGCTGTTGTTGTGTTTTTTTTTGTTTTTTTTCTCAGAATGCTCTTGTGTGTTTCATGGATATTTTGTTCACTGTAATCAATACTGTAAAACTTTTTCTGTTTTATCATACCGTGTTTCTACTGTACCTCCTGTAGTAAACAGTAAAGGAATTTTTTTTTTTTTTTTGCTTTTTATTGGAATGCTTTTGAATGTGAACATTACTGTACAGGTGGACATACAGTTCCCAACCAAGGAATTTAGTGTCAAAACGGTGGATTGCATGTTTTGCATGCAAATACCTGTAAAACTGAAACATAAAAGTCTATGCAGTTTTTGTAATGTCAACAATAGCCAGTATTTTGAAACCTGGTGTACTTTGATTGACTGCATGTACCTTGTGAAGTGAAAACAAGTGTTATTCTTTGACAGAATAATTTCATTTTGAGTCAGATTTCCAGTGTTTTGGTAAAGTTTGTGTGTGCAGAGAAAGATGTGTTCTATTTTGAAATGAAGAGTTAGTATATATTTAACAAAATGTATTTTTGAGAAGAAAATTATCAGTTTGGCCAGTTGTGTTTTGTAGGTGTGAGTCTGTGTTAAGAGTTTAGAAAAAGTATCTGAAGTATGGGTAAGCGCTTGTTAGCGATTGAAAAAAACTGTAAAGTCTTTTCTCCTATTTTCTAAATGAGAATTTAAAGATTTTATCAGTTTCTTGTCTATCATAATCTTGCCAGACTAATCCAACCAGACAAACTGCTGAAATACTGAAAGTTTGTAGAGAAATTAAAGGAAACATTTGCCTCTTTCCACACTCCTGGAGGACATTTCATCTTTCTTTAAATAGACAATGCTGAGCTATGGAAGCACTGACTGAGTGACCTGTTCATGCACAAGATAAAGCAGATGGACTGTGAAAACAATGCATGGAAATGGCAAAATACAAAGCCTCCTAATGGTTAATGGATCCTCAGGATCTCATAACATTGCCCTGAAGAGCACATTTTCTCTGGCAGACGGTCAGACTAGTAAAGACACATAGAAACCTGAATGAGTAGGCAGGTCTGTGTTTGTTCAGTGTTGGATTACTGCTTCTGCAAAAATGTTGGCAGCTCGCTCTATGAACAGATTTATTTTTCCATAGACCCTTCTCCTTGCTCAACACAGACTCAAGTGTTGGACGGAGATTCTTCTTTAGTAATAACTGTAGTATGACTAAAAACAGAAGGTAAGAAAGGGGTCAAAATGTTTCAGACTCAGCATATATATAACCCACAGAATTTCATTTTGGCTGAAACCCATTATACATATGCTTGCTCAGACTACCTGTAAACCTTAGACCTTCAGTATGTACTGAGGTACAGTTGTGCTGATCATAGTGACAGCATAATAAATTCAGAGACTGTATCGACTGGTGTCAATTACAGTTCTTGGTAGCACCCATTTCTGAACTCTTCCTAATCAAACACACCTGATTCAACACATCAGCCCATTAGAGAGCTGAAATCGATGAGTCAGGCAGGAAAAACATCCAAAATATCCACTGTTGGTGTGCTGGCACACATGGGTATTTGTTAACATCAGTTAAGCTGCTTCTCTTTGCTTCCCAGAAGGTTATTAAGCCATATGTCAGGAAAATACACAGAAGGGTTCCAAAAAAATGTATTTGGTAAAACTTTACTTTGATAGTCCAACTTAGACATTCTACCAAGTAACTTTTTGCAACTCCATGTCAACTACTTCATGTCAACTAGCAGTCATTAGTGTATTAGAGGGTCTGTTTAATATCTGCTAACACTTTATTTTGATGATGCCCCGACAAACATACTGACTACAGTGTAAATAACATTGTAAATACAGAGATTGTTGAAAAAGTTATTTACAGTTAGTTGAATGTTTTAAGTGGATTATCAAAATAAACTAACACATGGTTATTTGTAGCACACATGGTTTAAACAAAATGTATGGTGTTTACTAGTTGCCATATCATCACTTTATAGAGAAAAAAATGCGTAAATTTCTTAAATCATCTAAAGATAGATGAACGTTTTTTTAACCATATTTCTGGCTGAAGTAGCTTCAGTAGCTATTATTAAACTATGTTATTTTGTGACATTAGCAATGTCATTTACACCAGAAACAGGTGAATAAAGACTGACAGTCAGTGTTTAATGTTCAGAAATTATTATTTTAAGAAATGTAAAGAATTTTGTCTACTGTTTTTGAGAGGGAAGGGAATGTATGTGTTTTTCTTAATGTCTGAAAGTGTTTCTTTATTTGTGGACGTTGTTTTGAACTATACTGTATAGCTGTGTTGTGATCAGTGTCCTCCCAAGGATGATTGCGATGTGTTCATTATTTTATTTGAAAACGTTAATGCTTTTATTCATCTTGTATATTTTTTCATTAGATCAGACAACATTTTAAACTGTCATATGGTCGAGTTACAACATGCCCCTCAGATGTTACAATGTTACGTTTAACTTCTATTATTTTGAGGTAAATAATAATAATAATAATAAAGGACACACACACAAAAAAAAAAAAACGAAACAAAAAAAAAGGCATATTTGTACGAGACAAGTGTGAAATTACAGTTTTTTTTCAATTGCTAACGTTCTTTTGTCCAACCTGCAGTTACATTTTCAAAACTCTTAGCACAACATCTGTCTGTTGTGACCATACCATTAACACAATTTGTTTTCGCACAATATGCAGTCAATTACCATTTTTCTAAAATGCAAACATTTTATTTTCATACAAGCTTAACCAAAACCAAAATTATGGGTCTTTTTAGTCTTATTTGTAAATACCTAAACATAGCATGTCAGAAATGATGACCCAATATTCCAAACTTTAAATACAGTATAAAGCCTCTATTTCTGCAACAGCAGCAGCTCAAAATGATTGAAAATATCTCTGTATTATATATAGATAAAATATATAAAATATTGTAACAACTGCTAAGCACAGTTAAGTAACAGATCAATGAAATATTGAGAAATAGCTGATTCCAGTCTTGGTTGGAGAAATAGTTAGGTGTTGATGCATCAACATAGAGTGAAAAGACTTCTTTGCAATAGTTTTGTGGATGCAGAACAACACAAAGAATCAGAGAGAAAAAAATGCCTGGAAGAGGGAGAGAAATAGTTGGAGGCAGACGAGTAGTTGGATTAGAAAAAGGAAGAGGAGTAAGAATGTGTGTTGGACTGTGCATTTTTATGTTTTTTTTTTTGTTTTTTTTTTTCCCTTACACACGTGGAACCTATGAAAGCTTATTTCTGCCATGGAATATAAAGGGTAATTTTGAATTTTTTTATCTCACAATTCTGATAAAGTCTGAATTGCAAGATGTAAAATCACAATTCCAAGAATAGAAGTCCAAATTATGAGATAAATAGGTCACAGTTACCCTTTACCCTTTATATTCTGTGGCAAAATTGTAACCAAAGACCATGTATGTTGGAATTTTTGTTGATCACTGGCATTAGCTACCATGGGGACAAGCATTTTCAATCAACTGAATTTCTGCATAGGTTACCGTATCATTTTCTATTGTACATTCTGTAAAGAAATGACTCAATTCAGTTTTAGATAGTATGTTGCCAAGAAGCATTCAACACTTTAAAATGTAAAATGGGTTACAGTTGAAGGCAATCTGAAGGCTAAATAAAAAAAAAACAATGGATTTTATATTATGTATTATATGCAGGTAGAACTGAAACATGACAAGTACTGCAGTTTTTGTAAAGCCATCAGCTGTTAGTATTTTGACAATCACTGTGCTATGATTGACTATATGTTTTTGTTGGATAGAAACTAGTGCTAATGTTTTGACCGAATTACTTGGTTTTGAATAAGGTTTGCTGTGTTTTTATAGAGTTAGTATATGTAGAAAAAGGATATTAAGCATTTTGAAATGTAGAATTTGAATTTATTTAACAAAATGTGGTTTTGGCCAGAAAATTAACTATTTGACTAATTGTGTGATGTAGGTGTGTTGCTGTGTTAATAGTTTAGAAAAAGTACTTTAAGTATTGGTAAATGCTTGTTAGCAATTGAAAAAAAAAAAAAAAACTGTGCTTGTGGAAAAAAATATATACTCTGAATCCCTTGTGAATTTACACAAACTGAGAAAGTCAAAAAGTGTTATGTTGTTGTTATGTTATGTGTTTGTTTGTCATTTAAGATAAAATATGTAAAATTTGATTTAACTTTACGGCTGTTGTTACTTTTTGGATGTGCAATTGCACGCTCAACTAGGGTAGTGTTTCACAAATATGTTTTACTGACACACAAACACAGAGAGATTTCACATACTACCTTCACCAAATACACTCTTTGAACCTAGTGACTCTCCGTCTTTGAGAAGCTTCGTTGGTCAAATGTCCAGCACAGAGCACATCTAGTCAAGGCTTGCAAGTAACCTGACATGCGTAGGTGGGGTGGTTAACATCTGCTTGATAGACAGAGCGACAACTTGACCTCCAACCACTGTAAACACACACCGTGGCCACAGGCTATTCATCAACACAGGACAGACTTCACTGGAGATGATGAGCTACAAACCCTTGAGCTACCGAAGTGGTGATATTATTAAAAAAACAGCAATACTTTGTTATTCTAATGAACCCCAAAATACAAATTTTAGGCTCTGATACAGCTACATTCCAAGTAGCGTTAACACTTTATAATAACTGCACGCTATGAACAATTAATTAAGCATGAATACATAGTCAATTCATTATTTATAAAGCACTGTCCCTACATTAATTCACATTAGTAAGTAGTTTCTAAATACAGCTATAAATGTTTTGTTCTTGAATTATGAGCATATTGATAATGTGTCTAATATTTGTATTTTCATACTTTATTATTGATTCATTTGCTTTTCCAAATCAAGTATTACATTATTTACACAAAATTTATTTAGTTGTCATCAGTGGTTCATAAGATCATTTTGAAAGAGTGAGTAAATGATTAATAAACGTATTTAAATGTATTTATACATCTTATTAGTTATTCAATGATAATAAATGATTTATTAACACAGATTCTTACTGTAATTCATTATTAATTGAGGTGGTTATAAAACATTTAGTACTTGTCAGTTAACTATTTTTGTGAGATCATCAAAAGTGAAGACTATTTATGCCTCAGTAAAGATTTTACAAAGAAGACTTAAAAGTTCAGTTATCTTCTATTTTCTTCATTTTGTTAGTTTTTGTTAATTTTGTTGCTTATTTTACTGATGCATGTTTATCTTCTATTTTGATGATATTTACTTTCTTAATAATTTTTCATCTTGTTGTTTATTTATGTTTTTATATATTGTTTTATTGTTTATTTTATATCTAGTCTACAGTTGTACAGTGATTTTTTTTTTTATTTTTTTTTTTTGCATCTTCAAATATCTATATGTTGTGTTTGTTTCTTTTTTCTGATTAGAAGATACTTGAGCCTTTAAATAAAGCATAATTGGTCCTTACTAAAATAGTTAACTAGCAACTACTAAATGTTTTATAACTACCTGAAATAATCATTAATTACAGTAGGAAAATGTGTTAATAAAGCATTTATTAACTCACTATTACTATATGTCTAAATAATATGTATAAAAGTACTTTTAAATAGTTTATTAATCATTTACTTACATTCTCTGAATGATCTTATGAACCAATGACAATGTAGGAATAATTGAATTGTTAATATTGTAATACTTAGAACTTATGAATTGATCATTAACTAATTATGATAATACAAATACTAAACACAATATCGATATGCTCATACATCCAGAACAAAGCATTTATAGCTGTATATATAAACTGCTTACTATTGTCTATTAATGTATGGACAATGCTTTATAAATGATGAATTGACTATTAACTAATGCTTAACTAATGGTTCATAGTGTGCAGTTATTATAAAGTGTTACCTGTTTGGGTATCTATGTATGTATCAACATTATCAACAATTAAGACCTAAGACCTAAAACCTAAATATTGAATATATTTATTTGTGTGTGTGTGGCCTGATGCCATCTACTGGTGACCCGCGCCCATTCACGGGCCAACTGTAGTCATCCAGTGTTATTCTATCAGAATTTCCAGTTTCCAGACAGTTTGAAAGTCAAGACTCCAGTTCCAGTAGCAGGCAATAAATCAACACCTCAACACTTTTAGCCCAACCATAAACCCTGACCTACCCACCGTAGCTCCAAGGGTGATAAGGTCACTCCATCAATAAAGTCTGTCGTGGACACATGTTATGTGACTCCCTCAGAATGCTTAGAAATTGGGGATCGTTTTGAAGCTATCAAGATTTGTGGATTTAAGTTTTGTCAGGCATTATTAAGTGTTGATGTTTACATAACACCTTATCCAAGCCATAACCACTTAACATCCAGGTTTAATTCCTAATAGGGACAACACATAGCCTTCACATTCAGCCAGCATCACTAGCTCAAATTAATCTGTTTTCCTAAATGTTCCTAAAGAGACGTAAATATATTAGACTGCTGGAGTACAGAGAGGATGTACTCTAAAGAAAGTACAGAAAATTACTCAGTACATGAGTTGTTGGCTTGAAACGAAAATATATCTATATGCTGAAAAGCAATTAATTCAAAACTAATACTTTTTCATAGATGGAGATTGTGTTAGAAAAGCAATCTGTCTCCCTAACTGATGTAAGAAATAGCCTAGAATTTAATTTAAGCTAATAGTTTGTATCTTAACTGTGTTCTCTCCGAACGGCAAAGATCCTAGACTTCCTGAATACAGGCAGAATGAGGTACTGAGTTAAAGATGAATCTGTCCCTTGTGTCTGAAGATCAGAGGTGTGGATTCTCAAATCCTATCGTGACATTCCAGGGGTGCTGGTGAAAGGTGTTGATCCAAGCAAAGGTCGAAATGTGGGAAGCCATGGAATGTTACTTGGTGATAGAAAACCTGGAGAGCCTTTAGTTTAAACCAAAGCTTGGGCCTCATTCCCGCTCTTGGAATCATTCCCCTCGTAAGTGTGTGTGTGTGAATATGTGTGTAAGTGCATACGTGCGTGCATCTGTTTTACATAACTGAACCTTTTTGTGAGAACACAATCTTTACAAATGTTTAAACCCTAAAAGCAATACAGGAAAACTCATTAATTATTTCTTGACTCAGCATAATGTTTGGCAGAACAAAATAAGCTACATAGACAGATATAAATATATTGTCAAAAGGAAGGCAGACGAAGCTAACCCTAGAGGGCCATCATAAGCATTTGTCTGTGACAAGTCTGGTTGTTTGACCCCAGGACTCTTCTCAAAAGGGTAATGGGAACATTGCATGTTGAGGTCCCATTATAAATAAGCGTCTTCAGCAGTGAACAGAAGCAAGTAATTTTCACAAATATGTTCCACGGCCACAGTAAGGCATGCTTAATGTCCTTGCCAATAATAACAAAGAAAAAACAACAACTAGTGACTAAAGTGGTCAGTAACAGATTATCTCAGAGAGTTGTGTAAATTCCTAAGCAGTAATAGCTTAGCTGTAACACTTAGGGGAATTAAGATAAACAACATGTGTCAGTAAATATTTTCCAAATGGTACCAATACTGTAAACATGTTATTAAAGCTCAGTCATTTATTATTACTTTTATTATTTTAGTTCATGTCACAAAAATAAACATGGTATTTAGGCAAATCATAATCATTTGGTAACATTCACTCTGCTTTAGTAAAAACACATTGCATGTGCACCCACCATAAAATGCCTAACCATGTCCTAAAACACTTTCTGACTGAATATTTGATTTTGTGCATCGCTTGTAGATTTGGACTAAGCCTATATTATAAAATTATGTATTTGTAATTCAATATTTTATATACATTTTAGAGACAGAATTCCTCACAGTTCTCCATTACTGCATTCTGTAATTAGCCATATTTTGTCTATCAAACCTTTGCTAGACCTTTACACTACCTGGAAAACCAAAGCAACATAACTTTATGAAACAAGGTTTTTTAAAAGAGCTTGCCTTTAGAATAGTCATGACCCATCTTATATTACTGTCATATATGTTGTTCTGGTCTCTCTGCCCAGGTAATTAAAAGCTATACACTTGTAATTACCAGAATGCGCTCTTGTGGGGTTTCGAATTATAAGTGTCCCTTGTGCGTGGAGAAGCTCACTGCCCACAGGTTGTTCCTTTCCAATTGTAGAAAGAATAGACCGATCTGGTAGCTCCCAGGATATCTCCGGTGTAGGTATTCCATTAGCAATGCATTTAAGATAAACAGGAACTCCAGCCATTCCTCTCACAATTGTTGGTGGCCCACTAGTGATCCGCGGTGGATATGCAACAATTATGACAGGCACAGAAAGAACCGCCTCACCAGCATCATTCTTTGCTCGGCACACGTAATTCCCGTGATCTTGTACGATCGTCTCATGGACAACAAGTGTCCCATTATCCATCAAATGGTAGCGTCCACTCACCTGTGGACGTGCAAAAACAAAACCTCCTGGCATGGTCCAAGAAATACTAGGCTGGATTCCGTCTGTCAGGCAATGTAGGAAGAGGGACTGTCCAGAAATCCCTCGAATAATCCCTTTTGGTCGCGTTAGAATATAAGGCTTTTGAATCACCTCTAAAACGACCAGTTTCTCAATGTAGCCCACTTTGTTTTTTGCAGCACAACGGTATTTACCAGTGTCTTCTATGCTGGAGTTATAAATAACAAATGTTCCGTCCATACCCAGGTGATGTCTTGAGCCCTCAAAGCCAGGTGTTCCACTCAACCGAGTTCGATTGGGTAGTGTCCATATGATCTCAGGCATGGGTTGACCATTTGCAGAACAGTTTAGCACTACAGTTTTTCCTACCCGAGTCACCACTCTCTCATTAAACGGGTTGTTAAAAATAGGCCTCCTGAGCTTGTCGGTCACTTCCAGATGAACCAACATAACTGCCTCACCTCCATCATTCTGAGCCATACAAATAAATTCTGCTGTATCTGATGGCCTAACATTACGGATCTCTAGCGTACCGTTGCTGTGGACATTAATCCTACTCCCATAGTAGGGTGCGGTAAGAAATATATTGTCAGGCATGATCCATGTGACCTTTGGTGCTGGATTTCCTTCAGCTTTGCAGTCTATTAGCTTTCTAGTGTATCTGACTGCTATATCTTTCATCACAGTTCTATTTTGTTTGAAGCCATTGATGATGGGTGGGTTTCCATCAATGTCTAGTTTATATACTTTATTCTCCTCGCCTGCAGCATTACGAGCCATGCAGACATACTCCCCAGCATCAGCTAGTTTAATATTTCGTATACTGAGGGAACCATTAGCATGCACTAAATAGCGCTCATTAGATGCGGCAATCATGTCTTTGGATGGAAGCATCCAAAAGACCTTTGGCTTGGGCTCACCTATAGCCTTACAGTCGAAGCGGACGTTTCCACCCGGCTTCACTTTGGCATGGGAGAGACTTGGGTGCTGAATGCGAGGCACTGCACTTACCACACTTATGTGAACATGCATCATATCCTTACCCAGTTTGTTTTCAGCATAACAGGTGTAATCACCTTCCTCATCAGAACCCACTTTATTCAGGTACAGAGTTCCATTATTAAACAAGGTGTACCGTTTGAACTCATCGTCTTCGGTTTCATCTGCTTGCAGGGCGCTATTCACCAAGGTACCATCAGGTAATCCCCAAGATATCTCTGGCATGGGGACACCAGCAGCCACACAGTCCACTTTTAGGTCGTTGCCATAAGGCACTTGCTTCCTGCTAAAGACATTTGGTTCAATCCGAGCTGGCTTCATAGACACTGACACCCTTAATAGCTGTACATCATCCCCAACTTTGTTGCGTGCAACACAGAGAAAGTCCCCGGCATCTTTCTCATTGACTGATTCAATGATGAGGGTACCGTTTTCCAGGACTTTTATACGGCTGCCCATTCTGAAATGAGAATGTGACATTTTTAACAATATGAGTCAAATGCAACCTAGGCTCATTGGAAATACGTGCCTCTACATATATTTTTGCAACACCGTAATTATGTACCTTACTGCACGTTTCTCAGCAATTTCAAAATGAACATGTCCAGAGAGTGCCGCTAAAACCGATGTTCAATATGTGACTTTGGCACATTTTTATTAGGTTGGTACAGGCACGCTGCTTGAGATACGAATTCAGAATTCAAATATCCCAGGTGTGTCGCTAAAGGTTAATGCTCTATCATGTTGGAAATGTCCCCTACACCAAACACACCCCTAAACCGAACCGATAGTGTTAACAAATGCAAAAGTGATTTAAAAAATGTATTTGTTGATGCATCAGTGCTTTTAACTACTTTAGGCAGATTTGAGCTGTTTTGTCGACCCGCAGTTTCACATAGGTACCTTTTTTTAGGTTTGCAGAAATGTATATAGAGGCATGTATTTCCTAAGCCTAAGTTGAGCAAATGATATATGTGACAAAAATGCTGTCTTTTGTTATAGCCTACCTGTGTGACTGGTCCACAAGAGCCTTGGAAGGAAGCCTCCAAATAATTTGAGGTTTTGGATCCCCAGCTGCAGAGCAGTTCAGATGAAGGTGACCCCCATATATTACAACAGTTCTTTGTTGTGATGTTTCAGTGATCTGAGGGGCAGTTTCTGTCTTTTTCACAGAAAGTGTAACAACACGCCGTTCTGATCCTGTAGAGCTTGTTGCAATGCACTCATATTTTCCACTTTCAGTTATTTGTACGTCCCTCAGGTAAAGTGTACCATTTTCAAAAACAGAAACTTTGGTGTGTGAGTAAGTCAGAGGCCATACCATCGTGCCATCGTGTAAGACCCAGTGTGTTGTGGGTTGTGGGTCACCATAAGTGCTACATGCCAAAAAGAGATTCTGACCAATATCGGCTCTCACCAGCTGCCGTTTTTCTTCCAGTATTACAGGTGGTGCCGCTACCACCTGTAGACGAACAGTGGCTGTGTCAGTACCAGCTGGATTACTCGCAATACACTTGTAATGTCCTCGATCTAAAACTGAAACCTCTTGAATGTTTAGTGTCCCCATCGTGGTTATTGTAACTCTGTCATTCTCAGTGATCGAACCTTTAACTTCAGTGTGATTAGGTAGAATCCATGACACAACTGGAGCTGGTCTGCCCTCTGTCCTACATTCCAACTGCAGGGTTTTCCCAGCAAGAACTTTGATGTCTCTCATCTTTTTCTCCAATATCCGGGTCGGATAGGCCACAACTGATAATGTAACCACAAGCTTGTCAGAGCCATAATCGTTCTGGGCCAAACATAAGTATTGTCCTTGGTCTTTGAAGTTTGCTTTTTGGATGAACAATGTTCCATTCTTCAGAACCTCAAATTTACCCATTTTGCCTTTAATGGTCAACATAATACCTGATGATATAAATAAGACAGAAAACAATCAGCAAGCATATCAGAATGTACAATAAATGTGAAAATAATAATTGATAACAATACAATTCTTAAAAATGTTTGTAAGCTCTGTGGTTTAACTTTTGTACCTGAGGTAGATGAGAAGCGGTTCCAGCTGATGATGGGCTCAGGGCTGCCAGTGGCCTCACAGGGGAGGAAAGCATCAGAGTTTGACATAACGGTAAAACTGGCAGCTTTTCCACCATTAATCCTTGGCTTGGAAGTAATATCCCTCAAAGATGAGGTATCATACCTTGTAGAGTGATCAAATGCATTCAGATTGCCAGTACTACTACTGTATGGAAATTGAGTGAATGTGTATGAAGTTGAACTAGTCATTGTGTTTGAAGTGACTGTTCTACTCTGAGGTATAACAGAGGCTGTAGTGGGTTTAGTGGACAAAGTGATGACCTCTGGGAAGCTGGTTGTAGAAGATTCCCTCCATCCCTCACTGCTAGAACCAGTATTAACAAGAGATGGAGATCTCTCAGATTTTTCGAGGGGTATATGCAAAGGCCTTAATGTTGCACCGCTGTGTTTAGCTTGTGATGCTATAGTTGTGGATTTGGTGGTGGCAGGTTTGTCAACAGTCACTGTGATAACTGGGGATTTTGTGGTTGTTTTTTTAAGGGGTCTTCTCCTTCTGGAACCTCGTCTGTGATAACCAGGCTTTTGCTTTCCCCACAACCCAGTTTGAGAACCTGAGAAGTTCTGAATCAGTGAATTCTGAGCAGTGTCTTGCTTTAGTTCAGTTCTTAATGTTGGTGGAGCTGCTAGACTGTGAGAAACTCCCACTGACTCTGTGGTAGTTGAGATTTCATGTAAGGCTGGAAAGCTGAAAAACTTAGCTGTTGTAGATTGGACATTGTCAGGGAAATTTGTTTCTATAAAGGAGGAAGAACCTGATGCGTCTTCAAATGATGTCTCTGGAGTATTGTCATTTTCTCTGGTCATTGGAGAAGAGACAATAATATGTGTACGTTGCAGTTCTGTAGTAGATACTGTAGTTGTTGCCTTGTAAGGTTCTCCTGTGGATGCTAAGGTAATCTGCTCATCTTCAGTGGGCAGTGTAAATGGGGTTTGATGCTTGCTGAGGGTTTCTTTCATTTCCCCCTTGTTTCCAAACTGTCTATGCCATTGAACCTTCCCCTGTGTGATTTCAGAAGGTGTTGTGGATGTGGTTGTGAAAGTTAGTTCTTTCTCTATCGAATTAAAATAACTTTTAGAATCATTCGAATCCTCAGAAATGGTGGGCACAATAGTTGCTGCCATTTGTGAATCAGTGACAGCGTAAGTCTTTTCAGAGCCTGACAAACGAGTTGCCACGACAGGTTTTTCTGTCACTCTCAAAGAGGAAGTAGACATGGGATACCTAGTTGTATGGTTAACCAGGCTTTTATCCACTGATGTTTTGCATTTATCTGCAGACACTCCAGATGTTTTTCCGTCATCACAATCTGTGATTTTGTCGACATTATGTGAAAATGTGAGATTGTCTTCCTTGCTTATAGAAGGGTGTTTGAATTTATTGAGTAAAGATTGTATGTCAGTAATTTTGCTTGGCCGAATAATCCTACGTCTGCCATGAAAGCTACGTTTCTTTCCTGATCGCATCTTTTTGGAGGGAACAATTTGGATTTGATGTTTGGAAATGATGGTAGACCCAGGAAGGAGCTCTGACTTGATTCTTTGTGTGGTCTGGAATGTGATCTTTTCTTGGTCTTCCTTGGTTGTGGTGACCGCTGTAAATATGGTCTGGCTCTTAGGTTCTAAATAGGTGACATTTGGGCCTTGGAAGTTGTAAAGTGGTGTTGTCCCAGTGGGAGCATCATCTGAATCCCCAGAGAAGAGAAGCTCTGTAGCTTCTGAGGGCCTGTTTGTTGCTTTCTCATATATGTGGGTATGACTTAATATGTAATCTGACTTGGTTGTATTCAGGGTCGTCTTGTTTCTTTGAGCCACATGATTACTCAAAGTATAAGTGGCTATTATCGGAGTAGCAAGTGTCTGGGTATGAGCGTGTGATGTTGTTGTAACCAAATCTGTTTTCTCGTTTGCTCTTAACATGTCTCTAGTGTTATCAGGTTTCACTTCAGTGAAAGCATTGTTGCCAGTTTGGTAAGTCTCATTGATTTCTAAATCTGTGATTCTAATGGTGCTAACTGGCTTGTGCTCAAGTGTTTGAGTGGTTGTCAATACAATAAATTCATCTTCAGATATACCATCCCCTGAGGTTTCATCATTGTCATCAGAGGGTCTTTTAAGTGTTCTAGACACCTCAAAATTTACTGTCTTTAGATTTCCTCTATTAATTCTAGACTTATCGGTGGAAGTGGCATCTTCTTTCTCATACTTTTTATTAAATAATCTTCCAGAGTTCCTTCTATTTCCTCTTCTGACAGTGGGAACCTTATTAAATCTGGACTGTAGCCAAGTGTATGGTCTGCCTGAGGTTATTCTTCTTGACTCCTCACTAACCCTGTGAGAGAGATAGCCACTTCTAAGTTTCTGGCTATCATCTATAATTTGTACAACGTGATCACCAGATTCCTTTGGCTCTGTGCTATTTGACAAATCATCACGAACAGTTATGTGAGAAGCTAGCAAATCTGCTCCCAGAAAATTTCCAGCTAAGCATCTGTAAAAGCCTTTGTCGTGTGATGTCAGTCCATGTATTACCAAAGTGCCATTTCTGTAGAGCTTTCTGTTGCCATAGGACTTGTCTAAAATTGTGTGGTCAGGAAGTATCCACTGAACGGAAGCCTCTGGATTGCTAGCTGATGTACAATCAAGACGTAGGTTCTGACCAAGGGTATGCGGGATTTGGATCCCATTAATGTCTTGTTTTTCAATATTCAGAGGCAGCACAGTGACTCTGAATGCAAGAACATCTGCATCCAGGTAGTTAGTTGCAATGCAATGATAGACACCTGTGTCTGAGATTTCAACAGTTTTTAAAGTAAGCCTTCCATTATAAGCTACTACAATCCTTTTATCCTCACTGTTGAATGGTGCACGTAACTTACTTCCATCTGGTAGATTCCACTCTACAATGGGTTTAGGATCCCCAAAGCTCTGGCAGTTCAATTCAATCACTCCACCAGCAAGGACTGTTTGTTCAGTCTTGGTCTGGTTGTCCTTTCTAATCATTGCCCATCCATACTGGTCTCTACTATCTTTGCTGCTGTCAACATCTACTCGAACACTGGATGAATACTTGATAGTAAGGTTCGGAAATGTTGTTGTAATGCGGTCCAGCTGTAGCAAGACTGTACTTTGCATTAACCATTTAGGATTGGCTTTAATTTTTGCTTCAGTTTCTGTAAAAAGATCATCTGCTGTCGCTGCTACTTGCTTGTATGTGTAAACTGTATCTTGTTGCAGAGAAAGTAGTTCTTCTCGCTCAAGTCTCATTGGGGACTCGCTATACATAGCCAAAATATTCCAAATCTGGCGAATATTATCATAATCAATATTGCAGACCAGCGATGTAGAAATGATCACACTCAGGGCAGTTAAATCTTTTCCATTCAGTTCAAAGTTTGCAGTTAAGTTTTCCATTCCTGTAGGTCGCTGCACAACACATGCTATCCAGGCATCATTGTGGAACTGATCTGTGATGTTCATTTCCAACATGCCAATGGGTGCAACAAAATCTTTGGGAGAGACTGAGGTATAGCCACCATCATCCAAGGTAAAATTGCTCTGTTTCAAGTGAGGATGAATCCAAGGTCTGGTGCATGTGTAGCTATGACTTTGTAAATCCACAATGCTGCTGCCTCTCAAGGTAGTTGGGAATTCACAAATGGGACACTGTTCTTTGAGAAACTTCCTGTCTCTTTTGCATTTTAGAACATCTGCTAACACAAAAATAATTATCATTATATGTATATGCAAACATGCAAATAAAAGCTATTTTACTTGCTAGAAAATTTCTGGGTCCTGATTATTTTACATTTGTTCACTTGTTTTGTCTTGATATTACAAGACATTTTCTTGCAATTTTTAATAAAACATTTGTCAAATATAGACCAGAATCTCACCGGGGTGTTTCTTTAGCCACTGTTCAAGCCAGTCCATCCGACAATCACACGACCAGGGGTTTCCACTAAGGAAGAGATTCTCCATCTTGTAGCATCCAGAAAATATAGCTGCAGGCAATGTGGTTAAAGCATTGTCTGACAAGTAAATAGTCTTGAGAGATGACCATTTTAAAACCTGGCTGAACCGCAATGATATAAAAGTGTCTGGATGAAGCTGCTGGAGCAAGTTTCCCTCTAGGTTGATCAACTGCAGCATTTTTAATCCATAAAAACTCTCTGGGTGGATGAAGGTAATGTGATTATGGTCCATATGAAGACGTACAAGATTGTCCAGGCCCATAAACGTGTCCTTGTTGAGCTTCTCAACTCTGTTATAACTCATTTTCAGAACCTAGAAGTAAATAAAAATATAGAGTTAAGACATAAAAATAAAGTCATTGTTTCTGATATTTAAATGGACTCTCATTTCAGACTAGCTTCAGACTAAATGCAGAGTCAATTGGCAATTCCAGCATGAGGCCTTCCTTAGAACAAGGCAATGGTAGTCTCAGCCGCAGATGTCTGTCCCACAGACTTCATGGACGATGACTAGACCTGACATCTACCAGTTTCAAAACTAATGGTTGACTCCTACACAATGTTCAGAGTCAACTGTGATATGATATATATTGTCACAATAATTGATACAATTTTGTCTATCCATTATATTTAATAGCTTCAGTAATCTACTCAAAATGCCACAGCTTGGTATTCCTTTGATATGACTGTGAAATTTGTACACTATTTAAATACTACTCAGTGTGGTGCTGATTAAAATATTACTCAATTCAAATTCAATGAATGAATATTTATTATACAATACATTTGCAATACAATGCAAGTCAAGTTGTGTCTTAAACATTTTACTTATGTTTCAAGTGTTACAGTTTACAGTTATGTTCTACCTCCCTTTGCTATTTAGCTATTTTTTTCCTTTGTTCTCATATTCCACCAGCTTGTTACCATGGTTATTCATTGATTAAATCACACCTGCTTCTATTCAGTTTCTCCTGTTCCTTTGTCTGGTATTGTTATCTTGCACTTGTGTGTAGACACACTGTTTCATTGTTTTGGAAACGTTTTGCAATTACGTTGTCTTCATTGGACACTAAACTGGACATGCATTGGTTACATAAAAGCATAATGAGCTGTGGTTGATCCCTGTTACCTCTTTCTGTCAAAGTAGACAGAAGTCCTTGCCAGAATAAGCTGGGTGAACTGAATTTTCTCCTTCTAGTCATACATTCTGGATGACAGAAAATAAATACCCTTACCTAATCAGCCATTAGTCAAGCTTTGTTTCCCATAAAGGCTATTATGATTAATAGTATGATTATAAACATTTACAAATGATGAACAGTGTCAACTTTAAATTGGGTACTGGAAAAAATATGATACTTGTAAAAATGTGTAAGTAGTTAGATGTCTGTGTACACACCACAAAAAATTTAAATGTGTCATCTTTACAGACTGGGGTTATGAGTTAATCATATGTCAACATGACTAGTGTGTGAAATGCTTATATAAATCATTTAAATCAGTTTAAACAACCAGTTCAATGACATTTATAAGCATTCAAATGCACATTAATAAATAAACTGTTATATAACATCTGTTAACATCACTAACTATATTTTTGTGCATAATCATATATGAATTGAAAGTTTAATCATTTTTGTAAGTATTTTAATTTGTCAGCTAATTATCTGTTAATCATTATTGTTCAATAAGTTCACTGCTGCTCACTGCATCAGCTTGTGTTATCACTTATGTACTTCTACTTATTATATAACTGCCTTGTTTTTGCATTAAAAAACTGACCACAAGAGCATCATCATCATTTTAAAGTATGAGATACATAACAACACACAAACTTTCTAATGCATCTTGGTTTTGTAGTTCCAATATTTCAAATCATGTCTGGAGACTTCCGTGTTCTTTCCCATTCTGTTGTGTCCTAAATAAATCATCATGCAGTAATGCTGATTTCACGCATGTAAAAGATAAAGACTTGAATAGCTTGATCAGAATACCAGATGTAAAACATGTAAATAGTGCCATGGAGGCAGATGTGATGAGAGATGGAACAAGACAGCAGCAGTATGTCATCTCATCCTCATGATAAATAAAAATAAACATTCCATATGATGTCCATATAAACATCTGATTATTTTTGCCGTATACAGAGTCTTGAACTATTAGCGATTTGTGAAACTAGACTTTTGACTACAAGTTGCCCCTTATTCTAGCTTATTCTGGAGCAGAACTGCGTAACAAATTTAGTATGTTACCTGCAGTGATGTGAGGTCATGGAACGAGCCGTCCTCAACAGTCTTGATAGTGTTACTGTGCAGCATTAATAGTTCCAGTTTTTTTAGTCCAGAGAGGTGGTTCACTTTAAGAGCTGATAAACTGTTGTACCTAAAACACAAAACCACAAGTTTTGTTTTATATGGTGACTAATTGCAGTTTTCAGCTGCATTTTTAGAAAAAGCTCCATAGTGGATTGTCTGTTGTAGGTTTTACCCCAGGTTAATTCTTTCAACAGCTGGCTGAATGTCCCTGGGTATTTCACTCAGGTATCTGAATGTGCAGTGCACTTCTGACGGAGCATAGCATGCGCATGATTTGGGGCAGCCGCTGCTTCTGTGTGTTATATTGGCCAAAACACACAGTAACACCATGAATCTCCACAACAGATATGACTCTGCTGTCGGGCCACACATTCTGGAGGAGGTCTATTGCTTCCCTATTTTTTGACCAAATCAAGTTGCCATTAATCATCAGCTTTCTGTAAGAAGCAAATAAATATGTTAATCATTCCTACATTACCTTCCACCATGTTAAGAAATTTTACTTGCCGAACACATTTTACAAATTCTCTTGAGACCAAGAATGACCATTTTCATTCATTAGGCTATGATTTGGTGTATAGAAAGCATAAAAAAGCTTTTTGGTCAACGATTCATAGTATATCAAAAACTGTACTTATTGTAAATATTATAAACACCGTCTTCAAGCTATATTCCAATGGTTAATATAACTGCATGGGCTGTTTTGTCATGACCACATCCCAAATGCTTAATAAAACAAAAAAAATGCATATGTAACTCGTATTGTTTCGTATTGTTTGAAATGCAGCATTAGCGAATTATAATAATATGTTAATAAGATAGAAAGAATAAATGCAATTTTTCTAGTTCAAAATGACAATTATTAACCCTTACCTAACACTCAGTTGAACTATTTAAATAAAGATTCACGTGCAACACCGTCCACATGATGAAATTAATAATCCAAAGTGAGGAACAGTCGTATCCTTCACTTTATTTCCTTACAATTTAAATTGCGCGATGAAGTCTTTGATTTAGAAACGCGTGTCGACTGATGGCGCAAACTAAGAGCGTGAATCCTCCTGAAACTGAGAGACTGAATCCTCCTCCTCGTTCTCGTTCGGTCCGGTTACACACCTACATGTGCTCTGTAGTGCGGGAGGTTCACACGGAGTAAAAGGAAAAAATCACTATCGTAAGGACAGTTGTCTTCTCTTTCAGATTCTAACTTCCCGTCCTTGTGGACCATGTCTGTGCTGACCTGTAATTGGATAATATATGTAACAAAATTAACCTTCATATCATAGCTATGATGTATGGGTGTCGCGAACAGATGCATTTGGTGTAAATGTGTCATGTATTCGTTACAATAAAACTACGTAAAAACATATGAATACTTTATCCATATTAATTTTCACTTTTTTTCATGTATTCTGAATAACTGCATTTCATTTTGTTGTGTTTGGGCTGAAGGAAATTATGCAGGTAATTTTCTGTCAGGACAGTGATCTTCTTCTTCTTCTTCATTACACTGGTGATGTACTGCCTGCAGACTTTTCATCAGACAAGTTTTAACCCACATGCCTTTATATAACAGGTGATTGATCACAGTCGCAATATCAATTTTACCTGCAATTAAAAAAACAAAACAAAAAAAAACTACATTACAGTATGTACAGTATAATACAGTATTACACTTTAGACAATATTGCACCTAATGGTTTAAATGGCTATCTTCATTTAGGAGTCACACTTACCTTTTTCGCGGTCAAAAGTGACCAAAGCCTTGAAATGTAACTTACTTTTTTTTTTTTTTTTTTTTAGGAAAATCAATGCAATACATTTTTGTTAAATAATATTTTTTGATTATTATTTTGAATTTTGAGGATATTTCATGATACTATGATACTTTTAATAAGCTATTTTGTCCCATTGGAATTAGAATATATAGTATTTAATTTATGTTTCAATAAATTTAGAGTGTCACCCCTTGATTGCTGCACTTTTATTAATCAGTGGCTGATTTGTAGTTTGTACCACCAAAGGATTCTCTGGGTTTTCGTATTTTTTTGTATTTCCCATTTTTTGACCCTTTAAAATATCCAAATCATGTCCATGATTTTTTTGTGTCTTCACATTGCTATCGTGACAAAAGTCAACAAGTGTCATCTCATTCCGATGAAGCTGCGATTTTTAAAATTTTAAAATATATAAAAATTTTCGGTCAAAGGTGACTCTGCTTGAGAGGTTTTCCAGTGATGGGAATGCTTTTGTGTTGGCTTAACTACAATGTTGTGTAATGTTTCAGAAAAAGTATGTAGTCTCTCTCTCATATATTATGTAGTCTACTATCCAAACCGCATATCCTCTATAGCAGGTATCCTCAAATCTTGCCCAGAGATCTGCTTTCCTGCAGAGTTTAGCTCTCACCCTAATCAAACACACGTCTCAATGTCTTCAGGATCATTAGAAAATTCAAGGTGGGTGAGGTTGATCAAGGTTGAAGCTAAACGCTGCAGCGTATTTGAGGAATCCTGCTTTACAGGGTCCTGGAATTAGATTCGATTCTGATTGAGAATGAAACATAGTTAGCATCTAACCAGATGTGCAATATATATGGCCAGTTACCATAAAAGTGCAAGTGGCATCATGGGGTAAAAAATGTGCAAAAGAATGTGCTGTGTGAAGGTTAAGTGGCCCGAGTTAAATGTAGTGTTCAGCACCTGAGTTCAGAAGACTGACAGCTGAGGGAAAGAAACTGTTTCTGAGTCTGATAGTGTGAAAAGACTCCATAATGTCTCCCAGATGGAGGAGAGTAAACAGTCCATGGCTGGGGTGAGCAGTGTCTTTGATAATGCTTCTGACCCTCTTAGGCAGCGGTTGTGGTGAGTGTCTTTGATTTGAGGATAGCTGAACACTAGTGATGTATTGGGCAGGTTTCAACACCCGCTTTGGAGGGCTTTCTGCTCTGAGACAGTGTAGTAGTCATCAGGGATTGAAATTAACTTTTTCACTCACCAGCCAATTTGGCTACAAAATGTTACCGGCCATTCATAACTGCTACTGGCCAAAATAATTAGACAATATTTTGTGTGTTATTGCTGATATCATTAGGACAGCTGTTTTTGATATTCTTCATATTCTGTGTGGTCAGTTCACAGCAGTGATAGAAATACATCTTTTCCAATACGTTTAAATTGATTTTTCCCATTTATGGGAATTTTTACCTTTATAAAGACATTTTTTTTTCTAAAAGCATACATCATCTTTTGAGTTAAATTCTTACATTTGATTGGTCAATTATAATAATACATTTTAGGCTGCTACTCATGGAACACATGGAATCAGTATCAACAAAAATTAATCTTTTCAGAAGTTGCATATAAAGTGGCATTTAGATGTATTTATACATGTTAATGCAGCTTAGAGGGACATGGAAAGTTGTAACCTGCAGTTACAAATTCGTAAATACATAGTTCACTCTATAACAATCGCTAATTGGTTCACTCATGCGCCATAGCACCAGCCTATCAGGACTACTTCCTAATCCACGTAAGCATATATATAGCGTATCCTAGCCCGTGTTCGGTACGTTGCACAATGAAAGCTTATGTTACCCCTCCTCCTCCCCAGCGCCACCTGTAGAGATCTGTTGGGGGTTCTAAGCTTAACTAAATCTTGTATTTGCTCTACAGCAGCAGCAGCGTAGCTGCTTATGTATATTTCATACCGTGCCAATAAATGCTGGTTGATATTATCACTCCGAGAGTTGTCATGACTGAAATAATGTTTTGATATTTTAAACATGAAATGTTGAATACTGATATTTTAAATAATTTTAAAAAATGAAAAGATACTTTAAATGTAAATTTAAAACTGCCTGTAGGTGGCAGCAACCGAATCATTTAAATGGTTGATTCATTGGTTTAGGAAAGAAAGACTGTCATGATGTTCAAACCCCTTTCACACTCCGCGTTTATTCCGGAAAATTGCCGGAGTGCCTTCTGTGTGAACGCAAACACGTCCTGGGGTTGATTTCGTGGGACATAGTAACATTGCCGGGATCAGTCCTGGAACAAGCGCTGTGTGAACAAATGCCAGAACCAATGCCATAAAGGCTGTGTAGAAGTGATGACACGTTATTGTTCGACTCTTTTACTGGTATTTCGAAGACCATCTTCTTACCATCCGCTCTGAAGCGGAGGCTGTTCACCAGTGGAACGGTACACATTGCATTAAAGCCTAATGTCCTAATGTCTTTACGTATCTTTACAGGATCTTTACAGGTTGTGTGTGAATGCCCGCGCAGATTCCGGAAAATCACTGGCAGTGTGAATGAACCAAAATCAAATGATCCCGGGACAAATCCCGCATTACCACATTACCCGTGTATTGTCTAGAATCTCTCTGTGAAAGTAGCTTCAGAGATGCAAAACAGTACTGTCGCTGTGTTTAAAATGCTTTTTGTTGGCAAAATGGCACAAAAACAGCCAATATGGTGTCTAAAACATAAGTCTCTTGATATTAACTGATTGTTTATTGAACTGTTGTATAAAATCAATATCACATTTGTAACCATGCTGCTTTTTTAA
Organism: Cirrhinus molitorella; assembly: GCA_033026305.1. NCBI lineage: Eukaryota > Metazoa > Chordata > Actinopteri > Cypriniformes > Cyprinidae > Cirrhinus > Cirrhinus molitorella. The sequence continues at coordinate 30,420,581 of CM065134.1, read as the reverse complement.
AGAAAAAACGGCACTCTTCATGTGATATTGATCACTCTAAATGCATTAGATGCACTGAGTCTAACCAGACCTCATCAAGTAGTTGCGTATGCGTGCACTCTGTAGCTGTTTTTCGTTTGGTTTTTGCAATATACTCTGTAATGCCATGATGTCTCACAGTATTCAGTATTTGCACTAAACCTGCGCAGAATTGGCTTGCATGAACTTCCCCAAGAAATGAATGAGTGAACATAACTTACAAAAAGTAACCTGCCAAATTGGTTAGTTTTGACAGATTTGACAGCGTTATCCGCCACATCTGACTTTTTTTTTTTGCATTTGGCGGGTGTTAATTTCAATCCCTGCTTGAAACTGTGATGCAGTTTGTTAAGATGCTTTAAATGCACTGGTAAAAGTTCAGCAAGATGTTGGTGGACAGATAAGCTTTCATTAGTTCCCTAAGGAAAGAGATGCTGTTGTCTCTCTTTCGTGAGAGTGGATATGTTGAGGGTCCAGGAAACCCCCAGCCCCATCACTGTAGATTGGAGTGTATGTGTGACCCTTCCTAGACCACCGGTCAGTTCAGTCAGTTCCACTGTCTCTGTCACTGTACACAGTCTCACTGTCACCTCTGATCAGAAGAACCACTATGGTGTCATCTGCAAACTTGATTATAAAGTTAGATATATCATATACAGATATGCAGCTGTGAGAGGGACTAGAGGATTGGATTTAGCACCCCACTGTGGTATAACAATGTTCAAGATGAAGGTGGAAGAGTTGTTGATCCTAACAGACTGTGGTCTGTAGTGAGAAAGTCCAAGGTCCAGTTGCGAAAGGGAGACATGTTGGAGCCTATCGTAGCATTTTGGGAAGAAGGCAAGGAAACAAACTGGATGGAAAGTTACCAGACTCCTGCCTCACTGTTGAAACGATAATCTCACTGCATTATTACAGTATCATCAAATAGAATGCTTGGAAATGGATATTATATTGCCTAGTGGCAAAAAAAAAATAAAAAATAAAAAAGATACAAATAACTTTTTTCAGAATAATGGATTGGTCTTGGGTTCAAACCCAAATATTCAGACAGACAGAGTTTAGTCTATAATCTGTCTGTATCATCATTACATAACCACCTCTTTCATGTCCAGTATCATAGTCTGACAATGATTCTGAATTATTTTCCACAGAGAACTTTTGCTGCTGGCTGTGTGTGTGTGTGTGTGTGTGTGTGTGTGTGTGTGTGTGTGTGTGTGTGTGTGTGCTCTCTCATTATTTCTTTCTTTCTTTCTTTGTACTGCAAAATGAAGCTTATTTAACAAAGTTTAGGAGAAGCATCAGTGCAAGAGGAGGCTGGATACATAGCTGTCCCCCATCTCTGTCCCAAGAGAGCTTCACAGCATCCCTCCACCACCCCATCGCCTCACTCTTGCAGGCTGGAATCACATTGTGTTCATTGTGTTCACATTCTCCCCAGAGGAGATCCAGTTCTTGGCTAAACTTAGTTTCTACCAAGGTTTTTCCCTACTACTTTCACCTGGAGGAGTTTTGGTTCTTTGCCCCTGTTGCCCTTGGTCCACTGAGCTGTGGCTTAAAAGGCATATTATTGATAATGTAATGACATTATCGGATGAGAACACAAAAAACCTGGGCCCGTATTCACAAAACATTTTGTCTTACCACTAAAAGTTCTTTTAAATAGCAGAGTTTTCTCTTAAATCCTATTCACAAAGCTGCTGAGACAAACTTTTACTAAGGAATGGAGAGAAGTCTTAAGCTAAAAGTAAGGGCATGTTTGACCTGGTTGCTATGGATGATGTCAGCATGCTTACTAACTATGTACACAGTGATTGGCTGATAGGGGAGAGCTTTTTTCATAGAAATAGTGTAGAGCACGATATTATGTTACCATATTCAAATAAAGGTTTAAAAATAAAAATGTTGCCACATTCAGATAAAGATTTTAAAATGCAGGCTAAGTGTCACTAATTAAACAAGTATATGTTCAGCTAATTGCCAGCCTCTTACATGTGTGCTTCTTGTAAACAGTTAGAAGATATGCATTTAAACAGCCTTTTACTTAACGGAGTAGAATAATCAAGACTGATAGTAAGACATGCGAACGTAAAAGAAAACCAAAATGGACACAAGAACAGCTGTTACTTCTTGCCCAACTTGTTAATGAAAACAAGAATATAATCAAAAGAAATTATGGAGTTTTTATAACCTCCAAAACCAAAAAAGATGCGTAGGAAAACATATGTGTGCAAATAAATGCAGCCTGTTTCTAAAATGTTTACGTTCCGAGGCAGATTGCCTGTGTTCTGAGACCATTTGTCTTCACTATTCCTATTGTTTCACAGATTTAGGAGCTAGTTTTAGCACAAAAATATGAAATACTCTTTAGGAGTCCTAAATTTAGGATTGACATGTCCATTATTTTTAAGATTTCTCCTAATTTGGCAAGTTATGAGCTATGTTTAGCCTTTTAGATGTTTTGTGAATACAGGCCCTGAACTGAGCTCCATTTTCAGTTTTAGAGCTGATTTTAAAGTTGTTTCATAATTGATGAACTTTGCAACATTGACACTGTTATTGAACTGAAACAACGTTTGACTGAATTGAGCTGAATAATGACACTATTGTCAGAGCTGTGCTCTATGAATTTTGCAACATTTATAGCTCATTTATAACAATCTATATTGTATAAAGCGTTATTTAAATTTAAAAAAAGAACAGTACATTACCTTCAGTTCATCAAGTTATGCCAAAGACATCAAACTAGGGTGACCACACGTTCCTGCTGTCTTGTACATGGTATTTAATATCTATTGATAAAATATAATAAACAAGATGCCACGTGTGGTAGCAGACATAATCGAAGAAGTCAAATACAAATAGCAATTATGTCTGTGTCTGTTAACCAGACGGATTTGTTAAAAAGCCAGCTGGATGTTCTGAAAGACTGGAACAGGAAAAGGGATTGATGCAGTCCTTTTGAACATGTTTTATTCTAATCAAAGCTCAAATCCCACCTGGTTTGGTCAAAGAAGTACGTCATAATGCCATGTCTGGCCAACTGACTCTTCTCAAGTACAAGGATTTTATCCAGTGTTGGGCAAGAGAACATTTTTTAGAACAATGAAACATGTGTTTTAGATTGTTTAATATGACTGTAATGGCCCAGAACTGGAGGAAGAAAACAGTTGTCTGCTCTATGCTCTCTCTTGCTCTCAAATCATCTACTGGTGATGATTGACCAGTAAAAACAAGAGGAATATTGGCACATTAGGAAGCTGTTTCATACTTTACTAATTTATGGCATCAAGGCTGCTCCAGGTGTACACCTGTGCCTCACTTTCTCCAAGGATTTATCAAACACTATGTCATCACAGACAGCATGAACATAAAACATTTCTCAGCTTGTCTCTGGAGTCTCATCTGCACAATCTGAGTAATGCTTTCCACTATCCTGTCCTCTCATTCTGCAGAAGTAGTCACTGGAGTAAACTGGAACCTTTCGTAATAGCGAAATAAAAGGCTGAACTTCAGATTTCCCATGATGTAGAGTCCACACATCTTTTTTTTTTCTGTCAGAGACCTCTCACTCACATTAAAGCTCCTCTATATCTAATGCTTTTTTGGAATTGCAACAGCATTTACAAGAACTTAAAGTATTAGTTTACTTTCAGAACAAAAATTTACAGATAATGTACTCACCCCCTTGCCATCCAAGATGTTCATGTCTTTCTTTCTTCAGCCATAAAGAAATTATGTTTTTTGAGGAAACATTTTTCCGGATTTGGTTCCATATAATGGATATAAATGGTGTCCCAAAGTCTGAACTTCCAAAATGAAGTTTAAATCCAGCTTCAAAAGGCATTAAATGATCCCAGCCAATGAAGATGGGTCTTATCTAGCAAAACGATCAGTTATTTTCTAAACAAATTGACAATTTATATACCTTTTAACTGCAAATGCTCATCTTGTCTCGTCTCTGCGATGCGCATGCTCAGTCTCTGTGATCCAACTTCAAAGTCATCCTACATCGCTGTAGAAGTACCAACCCAGTGTTTACAAAGTGAACATACAAAGAAGATCAAACACCCTTTACAAAAAAGGTAAAACAGTGTTGTAGGACAATTTTTAAAGGAACACTTCACTTTTTTTTTTAAAATAGGCTAATTTTCCAACTCCCCTAGAGTTAAACAAATGAGTTTTACCGTTTTTGAATCCATTCAGCTGATCTCCGGGTCTGCAGGTAGCACTTTTATCATAGATTAGCACAAATCATTAAATCAGATTAGACTATTACCATATCATTGGAAAATGACCAAATATTTTCAATATTTTTCCTATTTAAAACTTGACCCTTCTGTAGTTACATTGTGTACAGAAAAAGAAAAGTTGCGATTTTCCAGGCTGATATGGATAGGAACTATACTCTTATTCAGGTATAATAATCATGGAACTTTGTCATGGAGCCACTAAGCTACTAGTAAAATAGCTGGGGACTATATTCAGGCGCTGCGTAATATCATTGCGCCTGCTGCACCCATGGTACGGCAGCAAAGCTCCTTGATTATTACGCCGGAATTAGAGTATAGTTCCTATCCATATCAGCTTGGAAAATTGCAACATTTCATTTTCTGTCGGTCTTTGTACACAGTGTAACTACAGAAGAGTCAAAAATATTTGGTCATTTTTGAACGAGATGCTAATGGTCTAATCTGATTCAGTGATTTATGCTAAGCTATGTTAAAAAGTGCTAACAGCAGACCCGAAGATCACCTGAATGGATTCAAAAATGGTAAAACGGTAAAATCTGTTTAACTCTAGGGGAGTTGGAAAATGAGTCTATTTTCAAAAAAAGTGCAGTGTTCTTTTAAGCTGAAGACAAAAACGAGATGGGAGTTTTTCGACATAGCCTAACTGTATTGACTCGGATCACAGAGACTACACATGCGCATCGCAGAGACGAGACAAGACGAGCAGACAACTGAGGGACTGAAACACAACTATTAAAAAAGGTTCAAACGCTTACTGATGCTCCTGAAGGAAACATGATGCATTAAGAGGTGGGGGGGGGGGGGGGTTTAAACTTTTTGAATTTGAAGATCGAGGTAAATTGTGCTTAATTTGTCTTCCAGGAAACATGCCAGGATCTTCTGTTGCTTCCAAAGAGCAGTAATAAATAATAATTAATAAATAAAAATGTGTATACCTTCATCCTGTTCAAAGGTTTTCACCCCCAGCCCTTTATGCATCATGTTTTCTTCTGCAGCATCAGTGAATGTTTGAATCTCTTTTAATAGTTATGTTTGAGTCCCTCAGTTGTCCTCAGTATGAAAAGATGGATCTCAAAATCATACAGTCACTGCTGTTCAGAACAAACAAGAGACTCACGAACAACCATCACAAAACAAGTGATGGTAGAACATTCAGTATTAAGAATTGCATTTTGTATGCTCTTTCATTTTGTTCAAATTATTCACATTTTTAAAGATTCTGCAAGGGGTTCCCAAACTTTTGCATGCCACTGTAGTTATTGGAGGAGTTGTTCTTTTAGTTAATAAACTCGAGGTGAAGCTGTTTGATTTGGTCTTGGGGCCTCAAGTCTAATCATGAACCACTGTTCAAATGCGTGATAAAAATGACTGGTTTACTGATTTATTGGTTATCTTATTAGTATGGTGTTGTTGACTCTGTTGTCCCTTGAGTTACCTATAGCATGTCAATTTAGAGAGGATTTTTGCAACTATTTGATTGTCTGTCACTATTAATATCTAAATTGCAAGATGGTGTGTCATTTTCCTCACATCTTCTCTTATAAAAAGATCTTAGAGGCAAAAGCACATAAAGATCAATAAAAAGAGCCAGTAAAAAGACCCAATTTGTTAAAAATGTGTTTGTTTAGCAAGTGTCCTCATCCAGTCCAGGCATTCAGATGCTGCAGCAAATGGTTTTGGTTAAGTGTGGGGAGTGGGGAATGGATTCAATGTCAAATATGTGAAAAGTGGGCCCACAATGTTCAAATCACTATGGGGATATGTTTAAACTGAACATTGTAGCTGGAATTGTTATTTCACTGGACCAGAACAGCCATACTGTTTCCACAAAATGTGTTGCTCAATCAATGTTCAATAAAAGAGATATGAACACGTTCACATGTTAAAATCACATGTGAAAGATGTGAAACATATGAAACACACGAAACGTGGTTTTGCATCATATTCATTGTGTAAATGTGTGAAACCCAACAGCGTCTGTTAAAAGTGACCAAAGGAAACAAAGTCCAAACTAGCTCAAATTTTTTCAGTACTTCAAAACAAACAATTAACTGAATCTGGAACGAACGAACCCAAAGAATGTAAAATCAAGATATCTTTAGTCACAGATTTAATTAAAGATCAGAAAGTAGTTTTAGAGACTAAACCTATTACTTGTGAAATAACATTGGATGATATGAAACAGCTGGAAGAGGAGAGTAAACAAGAAGCACCTACCTTTAAACAGAGTAATGTAGCAAGTATCAAAAAAGACAAAATAACCCTTTCTCCTCTCTACACAGAACCGGGTTGCCAGATGGTGGTTAGAAATCATATTTAAGGAGTTTTAGAGAAAATAGAGTGCCAGGATGAAAACAATGATACTTTTGACTGGATTAAATAACATTGCTCACATTTTGGAAATAATGATGACTTTTGTACTTGTCAAGTAAAATTCCTAATGCAGATATATTTTCCTCTCATCAGTTTCTAAGATAGACTGGATTAAAAAGGTCCAAAGTCTGATTCAGAAACTAAAACAAACAATAGTAGAGAGATGTCATTTCTTACAAGCCCTGTTTAGACCAAACAAATGTGAGATGGGAAAATTAGTTATCATTCACTTCTCCAGTGTTGAATATTACTAATCTTTCCAATTATTGTCTGAGTAAGGCTAAGAAAGAGGTTCCTGGAAAGGGACTAATCCTGGGTTCACACTGCATGACATTCAAAGTTGTCAGATTGCTGCTCTTCTCACACTGCATACTGTCTGGGGTTCCATCTAGCTGCTGTTGTTTACATGCTACATGACCATGCTCCTGTCAAAAACTGTACAAAAATTGGATGGAAAGATGGTTGCTTGCTGATGTTCTGTTGTGGGTCTATTATAATTCCCTTGCCCTGTATCATGATTTCTCAATGACTGTAGGTCATTACCAATGTCATTTTCAGAGTTGCTGACAGGTCCAGATATTTAGCATGCCAAATATCTCACAGGTGATGCATCATTGCTTCTCTCAGATTGTGTCTTTGATAACACATACTATGAGATTTTCAAAAAATGCCGTTAAAAAGTGGATCAGACCGAGCACCAAAACACAAACTTGCAGCCAATCAGCAGTAAGGGGCGTGTCCACTTATGATCGGGCAGTTGTGGCCTAATGGTTAGAGAGTTAGTGTGTGTGCACTTGGATGGGTTAAATGCAGAGCACCAATTCCGAGTATGGGTCACCATACTTGGCAAAGGTCACATAAAACACAAAGGAGACAGAATTTCTATAGAAAGACCCAGATAGCACGTAGTACTCGGCCCGAGCTCGGCAGCCCTGCGGCGCATGCGGCTGAGAATCGGCATCGGCGAGTATAATTTGGCCCGAGTGTGGCCAGCACCTGGCTGACGCTGCTTTGTGTGCCCTACGGCGGTAAAGCACTGGGCCGATTCCTGTTCAACTGTAACTGGCCCTGATCTGGTGATCGTAGTCTGGGCTGCTTCTGGCATTGATTCGGTTTATGCATGCAGACATTGTGTTAAAATTAAGCTGAATTTCTTGATAAAATATGATTATTTGTTAGCTGCAAACTTACTGTCATATCTTTTTTTTTTTTAAATCATCAAAAAAAAAAAAATAAAAAAAAAAATAAATCACAAAGTCATCACTTGGACAGCTTTGGGAAGAATTTAACTATTTTTATTTCCTCCTCGGTATTCAAACTCCATCCCAGTAGGTGGCGGAAATGCACCAAAGGTGGTTTGCCAACCACCATTAAACACAAAAAAGAAGAAGGCATGCGTGAGACTGCAGCAAAGCTTTCTTTTTGCTTATCTTGATAAAACTGGTGACTAAAACATAGTTTGGTAAGAATCATATATTATGTTTTATACTAGGTTGTAACTTTTTTTTCGACACATTTATATTTAGCAGAAAGGCCTTATACTTTTAAATTTAAACTCTAGGTTGATATGTGGTACGTTTCAAATCTTACAATACAATGACGTAATTTCCTAGTCGGTTTGTTATTGGATAAGGTTCTTTCTGCTCGTTCTTGTCAAATGACGTCTCTGTGTGTGATTGGATGGCGGGCTTTTCGTAATCGTGTAGGCGCAGAGTTTGTTTTCACACCTGCCGGTAAAGGAGACGCGGATGTTTGTATTACTTCATTACATTTGCAAAGGTATGTTATTTGTTTTTCTATTTTATAAGTGTTTTAGCACGTTATGGGGTGGTTTCTCAGACAGGGGTTATAGTCCTAGATTATAATGCGTGTTTGAACTGCCTTAAAACCATGTTGTACTGAGAATATCTTAAAATATATTACTGCTGTTTTATCTCAAAATGCACACATGCTTTGTTTTTGTAAGCTTTGTTGGTAAAAAACTACTTAAATGTCCTCATATAACTCTGTCCCGGATTATAAACCCTGTCCAGGAAACCACCTTTATTTGTCACTTAGTTATGAAATGTAAAGTTAGCTAAATTGACTTTTGTAACCTTAGCAAACATGGTAAATGTGCAGTTGTTAGCTGCAGATGTTAGGGTTCAATGTTAATTCGGATGTAACTTACAAAGAACAGTTGCTAAAACTAAGATGTTATGTTAAATCTTATACGTCGTATATAACTTATGAAACTAGTCCATGCAAATGCAAGTCTCTTAATAAAGTTAAACTTTTAACTTTATTTTAATTTTTACTAATTTGTGTACTTGTTAACTATACCAAACTGTGGCACATTAATGTCTGCCATGACTGTTTACACGTGGGCTTAATGAATGAGGCACATTGCTGCATGCTTTCTGTATCACCCATTACTTTGATTACTCTGTTAATATTGCAGCCATTTACACTGATGCTAAGCTATAGGCCAATATCAGTGATCATCAGATTGAGTAATTGTTACGGTAATTTTAAAACGATTTGCAAAACATTTGTATGGTAAACATACATACTTTGAATATAGTTGTTTAATTTTAGTGAAAAAGCCCTTTTCCAACTTAACAAATGAGCACCATTTTTTGCAGGACATTACATGGGTAAAGTGAAAAGTGTTATGTTTTATATAAAGTAAACATTAATTATTATGGCATGCAAGCCCTGAATCAGTCACGGATACATTTTCAGCATATTTGAGCTTTTTAAGCATTGTTCCAGTTATTTCTTCGTAAGTACTGAGACTGTATAATTGTGATTTCATCTAAGTGTCACAAGAAAGTCTGTCAATGTCTGTTTTTTTTTTCTATAGATCAGATAGGGTATTATAATAATTCTAACAAAGTTTAACATTATGTATTTTTATTCCACAGACCACGACAACACTGCTAAAGCTGGCATACTCAGCGCAGAAGAAGCAATCTGTGTACGTCATGACTGAAAACTATGAGAATTACTCTCTGAATTCTAATATTCAGAAAAAGGCAAAGAGAAGTGTTGCTAGGTTTTTGAAGACTTTGCAGACTCCTAACTCAGTTTGTAATGACACTGCTCATCGTGCTCATTGGCAGGTGTCTGGTACATTTCACTATTTATGTGAAATGTTTATCTTGCCCAACACCACATGAAAATATAGTCATTTATTGTTTTTGTATTTTGCAGCTGTATTGACTGAAGTTCTGAAAGAACAAAAGGTCATAAAGCAACAATTGTCAATGCTTCTGAGAGACCAGCAAACACAGAGCAGGAAATCATCAGCTAGTGAGGACCTTCAAGATGAGGGTGAATTTGACCTTCCTTTGTCTGATTTGTCCAATCTGGAAAAGCTGGAAAGTGAACTTAAGGAGCAGCCAGAGAAAACAAAGAAGTTGGTACGTTCTTGTACTGTATTTATTGACATTCTTAATAAGCTTATTGCTTTATTGTAAATTGTGGTTGCTCTGTGGTTTAATTATTGGTTTGCTTTTTTTTAAATAGGTAGCCTATTTTGTGTTTGTTGGAGGGTTTTCCACTAAAGAAGCTGTGTGGTGCATCTTAGGAAAGCTTCTGACAAACTCATTTGCAAAGAAAATCAACTGGAGTGGGGCTAACCAGAAAGTGGCATTTCGGACATTGGCCCTAAGGACTGTAGTAATCAGTAAGTTCACTTCATACATGCTATGCAAGACTACTTTAAATGTGTATTTTTGCTTAAAGGTTTTTGTCAACATTCACTTTCTTTTATCAGTAATCTACCTATGATACCTATACTCTGATACCTATGATCTACTTGTTTGTTTACACTTTTGTTTTAATAAACATCATTTTAAGTTGCTAAAGCATTTTGTATAACTTTTTATGCTTGCTGTTTACAGATGCAATAAGGACAAATGTCCATACTAAGAGTGCCACAGAAAAAGAGGTCGAAAAATACATTACAAGATGGCTTCAGCTTGCTCCTGACAGGGATGGAGGGAGGAAGCAAAGGACCAAACCCAACAATGTCCCAGAAGTTTAAACAGTACATGTAAAGTGTGCATCTACTTTTCTTAACATGTTATTTTTTTAAACAGTTCTTATTTCTTATTTCAGTGTGTACATTTTCTTTCTCCTTTCATTGTGTAAAAGTGTGCAAAATGTTTCATTTCTTTATTTATTTTTTTAAGTTAAAGAAGAAAATCTTTAATTCTTTAAGTTTATTTAAACGTATCAATCCTTACATGTGCATTTTTTTTCATTGTTGTGTATCTTTTTAAATTTTTTTAACTTTACTGTATTTAAGAGCAAGAGTCTTAAGTGCAATTTCACGACTGGATATTTTTCTCATATTAGTGTACTGGTGATGTACAGTCATACAGTGTGCAATGTTTCATTTATTTATATTTTAAATTAAAGGAGAAAAGTTTTAATTCTTAGTTTATTTAAATATATAAATACTTGTGCAATACCTTTTCATTGTTGTATCTTTTTTTTTTACTGTAAACTTTACTGTATTTAAGTGCGTGAAAGTGCAATTTCAAAAATAAATATTTTTCTCATATTATTAGTCTTGATTTATTTATGGTGTTTATGCCATGTGTGCATTTTATTTAAATTATTATATAGGTGACATAACAGTGCGTGGTGATACTACTGTTTTGGATTCATATGATACATTTGGTATTGAAAGTAGTTAAATTTTATATATATATATATATATATATATATATATATATATATATATATATATATATATATATATATATATATATACATATATATATATATATATATACATATATATATATATATATATATACATATTATACATTTTATATTGAGGCTAAAATACACCAGCTCCGGCACATAACTGGGCCAATTCCGTGTTGCCTGCGGCAGCGTCGGCAAGTTACCGGCTGCCGTGTTTGGGCCGATTGATTCGGGCCGGATCTGGGCAGTAAGCCATCAGGCATCCGGCGCGAGTACAGCAAACGGAGGCGGGCCGAGTGGAAAGGCTCCGGCAGGTGAGAATCCAAACGGAACAGGCCCGAGTACTTTTTGCTATCTGGGGACAAAGATGGCAGAGAAAATACAAAAAAGGAAAAGGTCAAGTGAATATAACTTTAAAAGAGTGGGAAGGCCTGAAAACGGATGCAGAGTTTTATTTCTGCTCAGTACGTGAGTAACATTAGTCTTGCTGCATTTCTACACCTAAATCTTCTCTCCTGTCCGTTTCAAGCGTTGGCCCACTAAGTGTCCTAGAAGTGAGATAACATACTTTTAATATAATGTTGTTGTTGTTGTTGTTGTTGTTGTTTTTTTGGTTGAAAAAAACAGCATCTGAGCTGACACACAGTAAAATCGCCAGAGTAAAATCAACTCTGCTCAGAGTACATTTGGTCCCACTCCAAAAAGAGTTAAAATAACACTGAAACAGAGTTAAAGTTAATGAGATAATTAAGTGATTAATTAAGTGCTGATTGATCATTAGAGATGAACACCTGCTGTTAACAATCAGCGTCACTAAAAGAGAAAATCAACATTTCTATGTGACCATCATAGCGGTCAGTGTTTACTTTAGTTGGACTCTCAAGCCTTGACTTTTTAAACCTCAGATTTTGTTTGGCAGCTGTTCTTAAATTATAACAGTCTAGCAAACAAATAGCACATATCATTCACAGTTGATGATTATGTTTTGATTTCCTTACTGTGTGGATATTTGAATTGTCAATTTAAAGTTACTTTCTTGGTTACACAAATACTGTGAGCAATATACAGTTCGATGTTTACAGTAAAATCAGACAAATGTCTTTGAAACAGATTTTGGTCACAAGCTTTAAAAAAAAAAAAAACATTTAAGTTAGACACACAGACATCAAGAACCAGCATGATATTCACAACAATGGTGACCATGTTGTAGCCAATCAAAACTCATCCATGGCTCCCATCATGCACTGCAGCATGAATAAATTCTGCTATTTGTCACCATTGTTGAGCTTCATGCGCGGATTATTGATGTCTGGGTGTGCACAAAATAAACACTTTTTTGTTTTGTTGGCAGAATGCCTTGAAAAAAATCCTTCCAAAATGCACAAAAATGCTGATTTGTTTGACTGTGGAACCACAGGGCTACTGTAATCAATAAAGAATATGTGTGTATAAAATGGTTAGATTACACAGTGAATCAGGACAAACAATGATTTTGTCAAAACATAATCATTAACACCTGATGCTTTTTGCAAAAGTCTGGCTGCTAAAACTTAGTTACAACAGCCCAAAACAATCTAAGATTACAAAGTCAAGAATCAAGAGCCCTACTAAAGTAACCACGGACCACTATAATGGTGACTTTAAAAATGTGATTTTCTCTTTTAGTGATTCTGATTGTTAACAGCAGGTGTTCACCACTAATGATCAATCAGCACTTAATTAATCACTTAATTATCTCATTAACTTTAACTCTGCTTCAGTGTTATTTTAACTCTTTTTGGAGTGGGACCAAATGTCCTCTGAGCAGAGTTGATTTTACTCTGGGGATTTTACTGTGCAGTTTATTCAAACATTGACTTGATATATTATTCCAAGCCTCCTGAAGGATTGCCCAAAGATGATTCACACTTATTGGACACTTCTTAAGGACATCACGATGATATCGTCCAAAACCACACTTTGATTGTCTTTTTTCACAGGGGTGTTTCCAAACTTTTGGAGGGCAGTGTAGCTGTTTATTTTACTTATAAATTTACTTATAAAGCATATATTCTTGCCTTATTCTGAATGACCATATTCTAGATCTCTTAATCCACCATACACCCAAACTACTGTACTAACTATTAATAAGCAGTATTATTTTATTAATAAGTAGTTTATTGAGGCAAAAGTCATAGTTAATAGTTAATTAATACTGAGATCTGGTCGCCAAACTAAAGAGTGAGGACATTCAGACCAGATTCATTCATTGTAAACAATTAATGGGCATGCTTTCATTATTATTATTATTATTATTATTTAAAAGATAAAGCGAAAAGTGATTAATCAGTGGAGACAGCGACAACAAATTAAATACTGCACATCTACATGATTCTCCTTCTGGCCACAAGATGTCATCAGAAAAGCTACCTACCAAACTACCTATTGTAGAACATAGTACAAAGCTGGTCAAGTTTTAGTATCGAACCAGCATGAGTCTAAGTAAATCATTAAGGTCAATGTGTAGTTTTCTGAGTGTGTTAGCAATCATAGCAACATGTAAACTGCTCATTGCAAAACAAACTAACAAGCAAACTCTATTTGTCACTCTATTTGTGTCCAGAAAAGTATCCACTGCTATGTACAACACAATCATAACTGTCTACAGTTATTGTCCATTATTGTTATTTTGTCATTCTCCTGTGTTTTCTGTTGTGTCATTCTATGTTTAGTTTAATTTTGTGCTTTCTGAGTTCTGAGCTCTCTGAACATTCTGCAGTGCATTTTACAGAGATCCACACAAATACAAATCTATTTTTCAGCAGTAAGAGTTTTCTCACATCTTACTTACACTCTTAAATGTCCATAAACCTGAATAAACTTCTTAGATTTAGTTGTGTCTGCTAAATAAAGACCTGTCCTGTTTAAAATAAACATCAAAAAAGAAGATGAAAAAGAAATAAAAATAGTGAAGGCCTCATCAAACAAGTATGTCTTGAGATGGGATCGTGCTTGCAGAGGCAGAGGATCTAATAAACATTGGTAGACCATTTCAACTCTGGGGCATTGAGCGAGGAATTTCAAGGCTGGTTTAGCAATCTAAGATATCTCTGGGAGGGGTGGAAAATAATAAGACTGGAAATATATCCTAAAGCCAGTTCGTATCAAGCTTCAAAAGAATACTTTTTTTATGAACTGAACAACTATAACCTGTCACACTTCATAGAATCACTGAAGAACGCAGGAGTAATCTTCAATAGAACTATCTTTAATGGAAGAGATTGTAGGAGCATACATAACACACAGCTGGAAACAACGTGTATACAGATGTAAAACCGGATGAAAAGGAAGGCATAAGCAGGAACTTAAATAGACAAACAAAGGGAGTCACATGACATAAACCAACTAATGGAACAACCACAGGGGCGGGGAGCTAATCAAACATAACAAGGAAAGGAAATTGATCATATAAGGACAAACAGGAACTGAACACAGGGGTAAAACACAGAACAAGTCCACAACACTGACATTAACCCCCCTCTCAAAAAGGCGCATCCTGTAACAAGTCCATAGGGGAGGGGGGTGTGGCGCCCTGAAGGCCGGCACTAGCCAGGGACACAGGAGGCCTCCAGGGCAGATCAGGGAGCTCAGGGGGGCATGGTGAAGCTGGGAGCTCAGGGGGCCATGGCGGGTCAGGGAGCTCAAGGGGCCATGGCAGAGCAGACAGTCCTTTGAGCCATGGCAGTGCAGGGAGCTTAGGAGGCCATGGAAAAGTCACCATGGAAAAGACAGTGAAAAGGGCCATGGCGGGGCAGGAAGCACAGGGAGTCATGGCTGAACAGCCTCCGTGGCCTTGGCCTCAACACCTGGGCTGGCCACTACGGCTAAACTCATATTGCCCCTTCCCAAAAAATCCTTGGGGAATTTTACGGGACTGAATGCCTTCACTTAGACGTGGCGAACATTTCAGTCATTGAATCAGGCGTGGTGGCCATCTCGGCCGAGGAATCAGGTGTGGCGGCCATCTTTGGTGGCCATCTCGGCCAAGGAATCAGGCTTGCCGGCCATCTTGGCCGGAGACTCTAGCAGGCACTCGGGAGGCCCGGGCACCGGAGGGTGCTCAGGTGGCACAGGCACTGGAGGACATTCAGGAGGCGGCGGCACTGGAGGTCATTCAGGAGGCGGCGGTACTGGCGGACTGGACGGGGCCACCAGAGACGTGCTTGGGTGCTGGGAGGCCGGCAAGCTGGATGTCGGAGAGGCCGGTGGGCTTGAGTGCAGTGCGGCTGGCGGGTTTGAGTGCAGAGCATCTGGCAAACTTGACTCAGAAGCGGCCGGCAAACTTTACTTGGGAGTGGCGGGCGACTTTTTCTTTCAGGCGGCCCGCAAGCTTGACTTGAGAGCGCCCAGTGAGCTTGGCTTGGAAGCGGCGGGGTTGTCCGGGGCTGGGCAGGTGGTCAGAACAATTATTACGGTATGTGGGGACTCTCGGCATAGGGTAATCTTCAATAGAACTATCTTTAATGAAGGAGATAATAGGAATATACATAAAACACAGCTGGAAACAACATACAGATGTAAGACCGGACAAAAAGTAAGGCACAAGCAGGAACTTAAATACACAAACAAAGGGAGTCACATGACATAAACCAACCAATGGAACAACCACAGGGGTGGGGAACTAATCAAACATAACAAGGAACAGGAACTAAACACAGGGGTAAAACACAGAACGCAAGTACACAACACTGACATAACCACTGTAGAGGTTACATTGTGTACCAACTGCAGTGTAGAATGACTTACATTGACATACAGAGCATTACAATTATCAAGACATGAACAAATAAAAGCATGAATTAGCATTCTTCCCTCCTCTGTTTCTACTGTCAGGAGAAACAATTGCACACTCATTCAAGCAGTACACAGGCATTATTCAAACCACACCCTCTGGACACCACATTTTCTGGTTATAAAAGTTGCCCAACACCAACCTGAACCAAGCAGTGGCAGCCGGTTATGATGTCATCTAACCACATTGGTGCAGTACAAATAGAACAATCAACAAGTGAATTTTGTGTCTGCTGAACTGAAATGTCATCAGCTGTCATGTGTCTTGTGACTGGTTACATCATGCTAAAGTTCAGATTCATCATCTGAATGAAATATGACTGTGTCTATAGAGTGGGACCTAAAAAACCATAAGTTTTCACTTTATCACATAAAGATGCTGTGTGGTTTCTGAACTTGGAATGCAACCAGTGTTGTTTGTAATCATTTTTTGCTTTGTTTGTATTGTAATATTGCTTTTTGGTCAGTAAATACCTGTGACTACTGTTATGCATTATTTTATATAAGTGGTTAGGTTTAGTATACAGTCATGGCCAAAAATATCGGCACCCTTGCAATTCTTTCAGAAAATGCAGCACTTCTCTGAGAAAGCTGTTCCAATTGCAAATGTTTTGGTATTCACATGTTTATTGTTTTTGTTTGTACTGTAACAACACACACACACACAAAAAGAAGATTATTATTGGCACCTTGTCAAAATCATAAGAAATAATTGCTTTTCAAGCATGTGATGCTCCTGTAATTTGTATTTAGACACACCTGTGGCAAATAACAGGTGTGGGCAATATAGTAATCACACTTGCAACCAGTTAAAATGGAGAAAAGTTGACTCAACTTTTGTGTTGTGTGTCACACTGAGCATGGAGAAAAGAAAGAAGTGTAAAGAGTTGTCTGTGGACTTGAGAGAAAAAAATATGGAAAAACATGGACAAGCTCAAGGCTACAAGTCGATCTCCAGAGATCTTAATGTTCCTGTTTCCACTGTGCGCAATATCATCAAGAGGTTTACAGCCCATGGCACTGTAGCTAACCTCCCTTGACGTGGACGGAAGAGAAAAAATGAATGAAAAATTACAACGAAGGATTTTTCAAATGGTGGATAAAGAACCCAGAGTAACTTCCAAACAAATTCAAGCTGATCTACAGACACAGAGTACAACAGTGTTAGCTCACACTATTCGTCGCTATCTGAATGAAAAGGTACACTATGGTAGGACACTGCTGCTGACACAAAGGCCTAAAAAAGCAAGACTTATGTGACAAAACCACAATCCTTTTGGGAGAACGTACTGTGGACAGATGAGACAAAAGTAGCTTTTTGGTAAAGGACATCATGGCACTGTTTACAGAAAAAGAAATGAGGCCTTCAAGGATGTTTTGGGGTTGCTTTGCTGCATCTGGCACTGGATGCCTTGACTGTGTGAATGGTATCATGAAATCTGATGATTACCAAAGAAATTTGGGTCAGTGTCAGAAAGCTGCATCTCCACCAGAGGTCATGGGTCTTCCAGCAGGACAATGACCCAAAACACACTTCAAAAAGCACTCAGAAATGGTTACGAAGTGTTCAGCAGTTGGGAGAAGGCATCCTTCAAATCTGAATTACCTTGAGCAGTTTGCAGTTTCTGACAGAATTATAAGGACCCCGATATTTTTGGCCATAACTGAATATGATTTCTATTTTTACAAATGCAGGCCGCATTAATTAAATGGGTCTCGATTTCATATATTTAATATTCTTTTTGGATTTTTTGTTGATGTGAAATGCACCCCAATTTCAGAATCAGTCAGAGCCTGGAGGCAGAAACATGTCCATATGTACATTTTATTAAATGCACTATGCTGTTTCTGATAGATTATTTTCCTGCTATTCTCTCTAATTAGGTTCAAATCAAGTCCAGTCATGTTGTGTTATGTGTTGTCTTGTAGTCCTGTTCAGCTGTTCTCTGCCCAGCTGCCCTATGCTGCTGAGTGTTTATATTTATCTGGCCCTGGACAACTTGTTTGTTACAATTCCATGCTTGCTGTACCCTATTTACACTAAGTGCAAATATCTATAGATTCAATAAGAGGATGTTCTGCTATTTATTCTACTTATTGCAAATAGTGGCAATTATCTGCACCTCAGTATTGTAGTACATTATAAAACAATATGCAATAATAATGTACTGAGTGTAAATTATAATTTTAATTCAAACTGGTGGATGGATGCCACCTCACTGGGACAATATATATATATATATATATATATATACACCTTTCATATATATGTCTTTCTGATGTGTTATTTGGAAAAAGTTCAGCAAAAGGTAGATTTGAACCCGGGTCGATCACGTCAAAAATGGCTATGGCACACATTTTACCTGGAGCTGTTGTCACATATTGTTGTTTGTAGTGTTGACTATCCCAGTGGTTCTAAATTCCAGTCCTTGTGCCTTTACACACAAAAAACTTAAGAAATTTACTAGAGAAGCGTGAAGTGTGACATAAATGCATCTGTAAATGTAAATGTAAATTCATGTCTCGCACACTTTTAATTACCTAATTACCTAACATATACGCTCGTTTCAAACTGGAATCATGGCGGAATATCCTGTGATGTCCACTTCACAGGGCACTTATGTTCGAATAGAAAGTGGCTGTCAAATGACATCAGAGTACTAAACTAACTTCTCCCTCATTACTTTTTGCACTTAAACTGTCAAATACACACAAGGTTATGTCAAAAACACGAGTTACAAAAACACAGTTGGTTATGTCTGTGAAGGTAAACAGCTGGTTTTGTGCCACTTGATGCTTAGGGGCGTGGAAATGTCGCCACAATAACAGATGGTGTGTGAAACTCTTGGACATATTTGAAAGATTTTATGCCACGAACTTTACATTTTTCATATTCTTTTGAAAATCCAGCTTTTAGTTGATCCTAGGCGCTCGTCGTCACAGTTGTAAACACGACGGCTTTCTTCTTTCTTGAGGGGCTGGGCCCCACGGTATTTGCATTTTTGTTTCCAGGTGGAACGTTAAAGAACGCAACGCACAGGTCTCCCGGAAATCCTGTATAATCTAACCAATCTGATGGCGACTTAGAAACTTCTGAAGTGTTTCCAGTTTAGTGTGCCATATGCATCAGAAAAACTGAATTATTCTGCAAACAGCTTGCTCTAAAACACTGCTTATGATTTTTGGGGATTTAAAAAAAAAGGATGTTTATCATTATAGCGTGGTTGTGTACACACACAGCCAACACACAATTTGTAAAAGTGAATTTTGCATAATAGGTGCCCTTTAAATTATTGAAAGAAGCCTCAAGAAAACTTGCTGCTTAGTGCACAGTGTATAAAAGCTTTGGGATGAGATTCTTATTGTCTATAATATCTATTTATAATTAATTATTAATTATTTTGTTTCTCATTCTCATTCTCATGTTACTTTGGATAAAAGCATCTGCTAAATGAATAAATAGAAATGCAAGGAAGTGCAAAGAACTAGAACAGTGGTTTGGCACAATTTACAGTTCTTATAATTAATCATTAAATAATGAATTGACCAAAACTGAATCAGAACTTTCTTTGTTATGATTTTAGATTCTTTAAAGTCACCATAATTTGCCTTGACAACAGCTTTACATTGAATCATTTGGCAGAGACTTTAGTCTTTGGCAGTGTCTGAAAACTCAAGCAGCTGGGCTCCCTCTCTAACTGGCAGTGTGGAGGAAAATGCACCAAACTGTAATTGGATCTTGGTGAATGAACATAAACAAATGCTCAGCAACATCAGATAAGCTGCTAAAGCTGGCACCAGACTAACTGCCCCGGAACAACTCCATTCAATGTGGGATGTCACATTAGCAACTGTTGTGGACTTTGCTCTCCTCAGTCACCAAGGCATTTAAGATCAGAAGATAAGTGGTCAACTAAAGCACTGCCACATGAAACTTTCCAGAAATAAGATCAGATCAGCAGGACTGCGTGAACAAACTGTTGTAATTAACTACATTTATGGAAGAGTTAAGTGAATCGTAAAAATGTGAAATTAAAACAAATAAAATAACGAATAATTATAATAAATAATTAACTAATTAAATAAATTAAATAATAATAATAATAATAATAATAATAATATCACAACATAAAATATGCAACATTCCAACATTTTTTTTACAGGTTTTTAGCATTTTACGTAATTTCTAAGAAGAAGTAAACTAAATGCAAACATAAAGGTTTTGCTTTCTGCCAAAATTAAAGCTTGAGGATTTAACACTTGTCAGTTTGATGAAAATTAAGAATTTAAAACATTAGTACTTTATCTTTTAGTGTAAAATAAAATGATCATTATTAAATATGTGTTTTCTTTATTTAAAAGTACAATTGTATTTCTACAAAACTAACATATTTGTTTTATTATTAAAATAATTGATTGGGTGCCTACAATCAACAGTTTGAATAAAATGTCAACTGAGCTGCAAAGAGATGAGAGTTCACACAACTGTAAAGCAGCAAAGCATTTTATTTGCTTTTATTCTTTTCAGTTCGATAAATGAAAAAGTTTCAGATTTTGGTTGTCATAAATATTGAACCCAAGTGTGAACACCCTTAAAAAGCAACTAATTTTGTTGGCCTCAGAGAGTGGCATCTTTGTTCTTTCTGCCTGGATGTTTAACCAGACAAAAAGTGAGTATGTAAGCAGGGTTTACCTACAGCACTTTGTAATAATTTCTCATTTTCCCACACTCCCTGTCTGACTGAAAGAGGTGGAGGTACTGGTCTACTTATCTGTAATGATTGGAAATGTATTCCTTTACCTTCTCTGGGTATTATCTACCTAGATAAACCTCAGGCTGCAGAATTCCACACTCTGATTGCCTCCTTTGATCTCAAGAGAGTGTTAACTAGACAGAGTAGACATGTAGACAGAGAAGAGAGGTGCTCCAAGAACTGAGCCCTGAGGCACCCCAGCAGTTAGATGATACGACTTGGACATTTAATTTCTCCAAAATACCTTGAAGGACATATTTGAGAGGTAAGACTCAAACCACTGGAGTGTGGTTCCTAAAATGCCCTTTTCCAGTAGGGTTGACAGGAGGATACCCAGAAATTTACTAGAAGTTGAAGGACATATAGTTTTCTCTTCCAACAAGGGAATATTGATACTTGAGACTAAAACTTTTAGCTTAGATATAGTGTGACTGGGAGGAGAACAGGGAAAGTCAACAACTAACAAAAAAAATAAAATAAAATAAAATAAAATAAAATAATCTAATAAATAAAGGATAAATGGGAGTTTAAATTTATTCAGTAAGATCCAGCAAGAGCTTCAGAGAGGGAATAGTTTTGGACTACCACAACAACCGAATACAATTTTGACTTCTACCTGATGCCAAAGAAATGTTACTGAGATATAGAGGGGAATGATTTTAAAGGCCTCAGCAATATCTGCTTTGTCCATCCAGGCACCTTTACCTGCAGTTTTAATAAACTTGAATAGCATGATCTACTGAGGCCTAAGCTACCACAAATATATTTTTTTGGGAATCAGACTGCTAGGAGTTTCAGCATTATGGGGAGAAAATAAAAGTATAATAGTTTTTTTAGTATTTTCTAGTGGTGATTTCTTATTGGGTTGGGGAAGTATAGAGAGAACTGATTAAGTACGCTTTATCTAATTCCTTTTGGATTAGGGTATCGATTACTTCAGGTTCTTTTAAAGCAGATAAAAGATTTTTTCACACATGAATACATGGTGGATGAAAACTGAGACCTGCCAAAAACCTTGTATGAGTCCAGTTATGCAGATATTAACAAAACATCTATTAGGATGGGAAGATAAATTCTTTAAAAGTTCATGGACCTTTTTGAAGAAATACTAGATCTTTCTGAATTTCTGGCATTGCTAGGTAGATAGGGAGAGATCTTGGACCCAATGTCAATTCGAGATCAACAACAGACCAATCCAGTTTAACACTGAAGTGCTGAAAGTACATTGCTGTTTTGACAGAAAAGGACTTGTAATATTCACAGAACAAATACCCACTGTAGTTGAAATCTTTCAAATCTGAAATAATATCTAGGTATGTGTCTAGTTCAGGTCTTCTATCTCGACAAACCTCACAAAGTGTATCTCTGAAAACTCTGAATGTGACATTGAATTCAACAAGTCGTAGGCTTTTAGACAGTCTAGGGTCATATTAGTTTGTACGAATTGTGGCTGCAGGTTCCGCTGGTTCCTCTGGATTGTGTAGGTATCACTGTAGCCAACATGTCACTATGGGGAACACCCTGAAGTTCTACAGAGAGTGTTGAGGGATTTTCTAAAGATTTCTTTAAGGCTGCTACCCTGGTGTCTATTTTGTTGATTTAATCATTAATGTCAAAAAAAGCAGCGAGTGCTGGGTTCTGAACATCTTGAGGAACATTGGAAGGTATTTTGGCTGATGGACCCCATGGGTCTCTTTTACTCTTGTTTTTCCTTTTAGTCTTAGCCTTTGCTGGGGCCGGGTTGGATGTAGTAGGTGGAGTTGAAATATAATCAGAAGAGGTCAGATTTAGGAAAACAAATCTTGATGAGGTAATCCTGTTGGCTGAATAAATTCTCTAAAATCTTAGAAACTGGCCTTTCTGATATTGAAGCTTGGCGTTGGGCCAGGCAACACTTTTGTGTTTGGTAAGCGGGGTGGAGAGTTATTTGTCTCTGGCAGGTTGTGTACTGGCAGTGTCATCATCTGGATCCGATCCCGGGTCAATAAGATATGACTCCTCATCAGTATCAAGGTTAGACATAATCCTCGTAAACTGTGAAAGCCCAGTAGGAGTCAAAGCCATAATATGAGAATACGCATCCTGGCTATAAAGGTAAAAAGTAATGAGTGTGTGAACCTGATTGGCTGGGAACATTGAATTGAATGAACCAATTAGAGCACAAGTAGAGTTTAATGGCTGAACTATTCATTTTTTTAATTAATCTTTTGATCAGTTCAGTTCCTTTGAACCAAATTATTAATTCTGTGAATCACAAATCTAAATACCGAGAGAGGCACCAAAAAATGTATAAATTATTAAAATATTAATTAAAATATCATGGGGTACTATGTCAAAGGGGTTCGGGTTGACCAAAAAGTTTATGATCATAGCATTAGAAACACATGAGTTTGATTGCCAGGGAATGCATTAAATGCAGAAGTGATTTGGATAAAGCGCACGCCAAATACATAAATATACACTATGCACTTGAATTCCAGAAGGCAACATTGTGGCTATGAAACCAATGGTCAGTCATGTTACTGGAACAGAAAGGCACTTGATTCCACACTGGTAGGGGATAAACACATACCTTGATTCCTTGACAAGAAAGAAGACAGTAAAAGACCTGATGAGAAAACCTTTCATACTGCACTCTAGTTACAAAGGATTCTTACAGCTCTTTAAACAGCACAGCCTAGTCTCCAAAAGACCCCTGTTTCTGCAGTTATTGCCTGACCCACATGGCTCCACATTAACGCAGAGAGTCTGCAGAAGACCCTGTGATGACTGATCTGACCCAGCTGTGCAGGCCATAATCTATGGACCCTCTTGGTGCAGCAACTGAAACATTGTTCTGCATGAAATCTACATTATGAATGGAAGACATAATTCATTTTATCAGTCTTGTGATTCATTTCACACAGTGCTGAAATCCCAGTACACACTGGATAGGTTTTAGACCAATGGAAATGTGATGAAAAGAGTCCTGTGCATCCTCACATAAGAGGCTTACAGACACACATAGGAGGTTAAAGAAGGCTTTCAAGATTGTGTTAAACAAATAAATTGTGTACAATAGCACACTGTGGGCATGCTTGCACAAATCTGTAAATGTTTCAGGACATCAGCCCTGGTTGCGGGATAGTGAGAAGGTCTGGGAAATTCCTGGATGCTGATGAAGAGAGTCCTGTTGTTGGGTCCTGGGGGTTGTTTTGCATTGGCCGTGGAGAAGGTAGAGATGCAACAACGGAAATTAACTTTTTAATAAGCAATAAAAGTTGAAGAATCCCAGGAAATTATGAAACCCCTTTATTGTGAATGGCTGTGGGCAGAAATGGTCCAATTGCATGCCATTTGATCAGTTGATGTAGCCCAAAAATTGTACAGGCTCAGTAGCGCCGCTCCCTATAAGCAGAGTAGCAGTCTGCGTAGGACACCAACTCTATGGGGGGCACCATCCCAGTGTTCTGTATTAATGTTAATATACATAAATAAAAATAGACATTTAAACATATATATGTATATATATATATATATATAATAACTTATAATATAGTTCTATATTATAAAAAATGCATTTTACGGTGAACGCAGTACACAGAACTTCACACATGAGGCGCATGCCATTCCCGGAGCCGTATCCGTGCCCGTGCCCCTGCCCTCACCTCAAGTTTGCAAATGACGAAATTGATAGACAGCTATGAAAAGACATCAGCAGTCCGGTGCCGAGAAACGAAAAAGGAAATAAAAGCCCCTGCATCACTTTAAGGTACGTTCATAATCCTGTGAATCTTGTGTATAACAGTTTCACCATCAACAAAGCATCTGCCTTATTATTCCATGTTCCCCTTACGAAAATTAACTAAAGTTAAAAAAAAAAAAAAAAAAGTCATGTTTTTTTGTATCCATGGTAACCACAAATTAACTTTGTCACTTCAAATTACAATTTACAAATAAGCATTCAGATATTTTTGTGGTAATACAATCAGACCTAATAACAGTTTTTAAAATGATTTATAATGCATTATATTAAAACAAAGAGGAAATAATGATTGTTTCATTAATAATGATATGGTTTTATTGAATAAAAGTGTTAAAATACATAATGTAATACAAAATAAACAGTGTACATTACATACAATTACAAATGTCTGGTTATTCATCAAATATAAACCAAAGGCCTGGTTGTTGTTATTTTACATTTACAAGACATCAAATCCTTGTTCAGTATTGACCAAACCTTTAATTCAAATATCCACTTAATCTTTAATTTTTGGCCATTTTTTGGTTGATAGAAAATGCTATAGCTTCTATAATTTCTTAAACAAAAATATGTGGACATAACAACCCTTGCAGAAATTAACCATAATTTTATAGTAAAACTGCTTTATTTTCTTTTGTGTTATTTTCTGAATGTTTTCAACCATAAAATCAATTAGGCAACAGTATTAATAAAATCATAGCCGTAGGAGGTAACTGTCTTTTGTTGTTGTTGTTGTTAATGCTTTGTTTTATTAGATTGACTGCTCTTCATTTACCTTTTTTTAAACTAACAATAATTGTTTATTTAAAAGTGCACTCAGTAATTTATCAGTGACTAATATCGTCTGCTTTATTTAATGCAGGGTCAATGCTGAAATTTGCCTTTGGAATGCTCCAGATTACATAAGTGCTGATTTTTGATTCAGTTTATTATTGTTTATTTTAATAACATTTAATCTTTAAAAATGTGTAATTTTAAAAATGATTTATTTATTTATTTTATTTTATTTATTTATTGCAGTTTTTTTGCTGTAGAGCTACAATTGTAATTTCTAAATAATACAGTTTGTTTATTTATTTATTTACTTTTATATTTTATTATAGTTCTATTTTGACCCCTATATCAGGTGTTTGTTTTATTTAATTTCCGTTTGGGGGCACAACAGTACAATTCCGCTTAGGGCACCCATTTGGGAGCAGCGGCCCTGAGCAGGCTAGTAACACTGTAAAAAATTGTGCCGTTAAATAACAGTAGTTTACTGGCAGCAGGGTTGCCAGTAATATACTGTTAACTCACAGCTCTTAATTTACAGGTCATTTTTTACAGTATTTTACCGCAATTCATGGAAATTAACTACTCTGATTGCTTCGAACACTTTAAGTTTAAAAACTAGCATTCATACAATGTTAGTACTGTAAACTTATTTCATTTGTGTCCACTGAGAAGGAATAAAAAACTGCCAACACTTGATGTGTAATAGTAAAATAAAAAAAATAAAAAAAAAAAAAAACTGAAAACTTGACTTTAACTCAAATCATTGCAGTTCACTGTTAGCTGTAGCACACATGTATGTGCTGAAATAACAAAGAAATCATCACCGTATCAGTAACTACACAATCACTGTTTTTAAATAAAGCAGCAGAACATTAGTGTTTGTGGCTCATCATTGACTGAAGCACAGTCTCTAACTCCAACACAATGGTGATCCACAAAACTAAATTAACATATCTCTCTCTCTCTCTCTCTTCCTTGAAATAACAGGAATTTGCTGGCAGCACAGTTGCCAGGAAGTAACTGTTTTTCTACAGTTTGACGTTGTAAATTAATTACAGTTAATTGCTGTTAAATTACATTTCATGCTGTTTTGTTCATCTTACATCTTTAACCCTTTAAGCCCCACAACATCCTGAGTTTTAAATGAACACTTATAATGTGTGCACACTCCAGAGTGTTCAAGTAACGCTGAAGCAGTGCTGAAGTTAATGAAATAATTATGTGATTAATTAAGTGATGCTTTTGCATTAGTGATAAACACCTGCTGTTAACAAGCAGAATCACTGAATGAAAGAGAAACAAAAAAGCTACAACTGACTTCGGCCATACCCGAAGATGAAATCAACTGAAATAAAAGACATTAAATCTCTCAAGATCTGATTAAACAACTCCTAAAACAGCATTACCTGCTTCACACATTACTAACCAGACTGACATTATCTTTATATGGGCTCTTATAAACATGTTTTATAACACTTTTATTAAGAAGGACCAAGACAAAATCATACAATACTTGTGTCCTTTTAATGATGTAATCATCATTTAATACCATGTTTGTTTTTTTATTTTCTCCAGTATTTCTTCTCTTTGTTGTAGTTCAAAAGATTTTGTGCATAAGATGTTTAAAATTCTTCACGAAACTGAAAATCCAGACAACATTTTTAAAGTTTAACCACTGATTGAGATAAGTGAAACAGCCATTAGATGATGATTACCATCATCAATAATTTAAAAAATATATATTTTTTATTTTTTGCTTTTTGCTTTTTGCTTTTCTTGCTATAACAAACGTACTTTAGAGAGTTACAGCAGCCAAAAAATCTAGCATTAAAAAGTCAAGGGCCAAGAGCCCCGCTAAAGCAAACCCTGATTGCCATGATGGTAAGGCCAAACTAAATGTTTTCAATAAAACATCTAAACTGTTTATGATCAAATAATTTTTGTAGATATATGACAGAGCACTGTTAATTCACAGTACTGCAGAAGGCTGCTTTCTCGAAAACAACTAATATTACCCAGAATGCACTGTTTTGTGGGATTTTGCTGTTGTAATCAAAAAACAGGATGTTACTCTCAGAATATGGCAGTTTGTTAACAGCATTTTTTTACGGTGTAGAACAAGTGGTTCTATCAAGGAGACAATAATGTGTGCAATGATGAATGATAAGTTGTCATGGACTTTTAATGCTGAAGCCACACAGTGACTGAGTAGAATTTTATGAATTAATGATGAACAGAATATGAATCTTCCTCTCAGAACTCTATTTCTCAGGCTTGAAAAAGAGCTTCTGTTAACTGAGTTGCCGGAGGAGCATTCAGGAATGATGGGTGTGTTTGACCGGTGATAAGAAGTAGATCAAGATGTCTTCCATGTAAATTATGACAAAGCAGTGAAGGTAACCATGGAAGAAATCACTCGTGATGACAGAAGAAGCACTGGTTAGCCCATAATATCACCCAGAACTCAGAGTGGCCAGCAGTTGTAATGAAGGCAGTTTTACACTTGTCCCCCTTGAGGATTTGTATGAGATTGTAGTCACTCTTTAATTTAAGCCTGCTGAAGATGGAGACTCCATAAAGTATCCCAAGAGGGAGTCTAAGAGTCATTGACTGTGTGGTAATCATGTTCATAATCCACTGTCCTGCTTGGCCACAAAAGAGAAAGTGCAGCAAAAATTGAGGATGAACTGTTTGGAGAGATTACTCAATGTACTATTCCATGCCGGTCAAAGGGGCACAGGATTAATGCTCTCCTCCACTTGTGTGAATGGCACATTAGGAGACTGGGCCTTATGTGCAGTCTCCACCTGTGCCAAATCAATATTTTGACAAGTATGTTACAATTTCATAGCACATTCATTATGTACAACCAAACCAAATTTGTGTGCCTTCTTTCTAATATCATTTGAGTAAGTAGCAACATTGCTTTTGCGTCCAGTTTGACTTCCTTTGTCCTTTCTTGGGTGGTTATGTGTTATGCAGTGTTTGTATTTCATATAGTTTTCCTTTTCGCTGTCTGCCTGCTTCATTCCCACCTTACTCTTACTACTAGTAAAACTTGCTTTTAAGAATTTTGTGAATAGGTTTTAAAATAAAACTCCCACAAAAAAAAAAACTAAAACAATAAGCAAATGAATGACATATTGTAAATCTACATTCAGTTTAAAAAGTCAAAGTCTTCCAATTTATTATGTCTGATCATCAGAGTGTCACTCTGCTGCTGTTGGTGAAAAGAAAAATAATCATCATTGTATGACAGTGTTTGATATTCCCCTACTGAAGCTTTTCTTCTGCCTTCCACAATATTCCAGTTCATATGTGTAAATGCTGCCCTGGACAGTCATGCGAGCTGATAATATCTCCTCTCCCAATAACTCAGTAGGGGAGGGAGAACAACCAAATCATGAGGTATAAGGTTATCTGAAGAATTTGAGAGGTGCTGTGAGCTATGGAGCCCTGCAGATTCAGTCAAATGCCATTTGAAATAGAAAACAAGCTGAAGAAAAATAATCAAAAAAAATGGTAGGGTAGACCGAGTACAGTTGGTACACTTTTTGCTTTTTCCTTTACCACACCAAAACTAGGGACTGAAAAGAAGTGATTTTTCATATGACATTTCCTTTACTTGTCTACTAAAATGTTAATATTTATTAACATCCATTAGTAGGTCATATTTGCCACAATTAGCTCATGAACACAAGAAGTTTTTTTTGTTCCAACTGTACCCATGTGGTGTACAGTTGAAACAGTACCCGAATACAGTTGAGACACCCATCCGTAATGCTATAAAGCTGCCTAACCAATTCATTGCAAATGTGAAATACCTTTAAAAATGTTTTTTTTTTCATTTCCATTTAGTATTTTATTTCATTATTTGTTAAGTTAAATGTAGTTCATTTGCAAAACATTGTATTGTAATGACAAACAGAGAGTGTTTTACAATGTTTAATTATAACAGCAAACAGCAATAATAAAACAGATCAGATGCAAGCAATAACCTACTAAACATAATAACAATGAACATAATAAAAATAATAACAATAGCCTAATAAACCATAGTGTGACTATTAACTTACATCTTGCATTGTGCAACTAAACTGCATGTGCTGCAATAGGATTCTAGGGCGGGTACAATTGGTACATTGTGTCTCAACTGTACCCCGCTGACCACCTCCAACATTTCTCTAGATTTTAACCAAGTCATGCAATATGTCAGTTTTTAGTGCACAGATTAAGGTTTAAGAAAATTTAAGTTAACTTTAACAGTCATGTAAGGATGAGAAGCTATTCAATGTAGAAGAGATGTGGTGAAGTGAAAAACTTACCTTGAAAAAAAAACTTTCGTCGATATCTTTAGGCTGAAGATACGCACATACTTCAAATTTCCCATGCTCAAAGAGGGTGAGTTTTTTGAGAAAGTAAAAATGTGCACAATCTCCTGTGAGGGCTAGGTTTAGGTGTAGGGTTGGTGTAGTAGGGTAATAGAAAATATGGTTTGTACAGTATAAAAACAATAGAGTGTGTGTGAGTGTGTCTGTGTATGTTAGTAACACTGTTAAAACACGTCCCGATTTCCCAACACACCTCTGAAACCTAATCTCCAGTACTTAAATAAAAAACATTGTAAGTGTTGTAAGTGGTCAATGAAGCGAGCTAAATTTATCACTGCAGGTTGTAGCTTTGGCACCACTTTTTAATCAGTTTATTTCACATAAAATATTAGTTTAAGAAGACATTCAATTGGTCTTATTAAAATAAAGTGTGTGTGTGTGTGTGTGTGTGTATATATATATAGCATAACAGCTGCTTTAACACACAAACAGTACTTGTAGACATTTCAAAACATGAAGCATGCAAAAAAATCTTTCAACAGTTTGTACACTTTCAGTGTGAGTATTGGATAAGGGAGGCACACCAAAGCATGCGATGACCCACAAGGTTATCTGAGGAATTTGAGAGGAGCTCTGCGTAATGCACTGAAGCTCCAGTTGCGTTTCATTACGACTTGATATATTCTCTGCACAAGACACGGTGCAGAACCCAAGAGCAGCGCGCGCTGAAGCGCACAGCTTTCCACATGCACGCGTACAGTATCACGATCAGATGACACTAACACGTGTTGTCATATCTCGCTGGCTCCAGTCCAAAATTAATCCAGGATTACACT
Source organism: Cirrhinus molitorella (assembly GCA_033026305.1). Classification (NCBI taxonomy): domain Eukaryota; kingdom Metazoa; phylum Chordata; class Actinopteri; order Cypriniformes; family Cyprinidae; genus Cirrhinus; species Cirrhinus molitorella. The sequence goes on along the minus strand of CM065134.1, from coordinate 30,389,966 downwards.
TTAACACAGAGAGAACTCAATGACTAATAAACGCAGCTGAGGGAGGCTTCAATTGCCGAAGAATTTTTTGTGAAAAGAAAAGCATCAGACTATAAAAAGGAACAGAAGACACAGGCGAGATTCAAAACTACACCAAAATAATGCGGTCTAAAGGAGTGTTGGCACTAGTGTTTCTGGGCGCGTTAACAGCGTATTATGTTTATTCACCTATCCCGAATAACATAGAGGAGAGATGGAAACTAATGCTCACTGACTCTTTCTTCAAAAGTTTAAGCCAAATGGTAAGTTTGCTTACATTTGCTTTTTAAACGTATTGAGCTGCCCGTAAGATTGACAGCCATCAGTCTAAAGCCTAATGCCGGTTTAACGCATTTATTCCCACTCATTTGCAATGTTACGACCACATAGCCTATCTTGTATCGTGTTATTATTTTGGGCACGGTTGATCAAAGAGTGTGATTACGCAATTTATCGCAGTAGTGGCCTGTTTGTCGGCTCAGATAAGCGTTTGATTATTTGTTTGGATTGTTTGGCATGACACCATACCAGCGGTGAGGCAGATTTACAGTTTACAGATTATGTCTAAGCGTATATAGTAAGCTTTGTGGCTAATAATAGCTGGAAATAATAGCAGGAAATGACAATTAATAAATACATGTATAAAATGCACCTTAAATAGAGTTAGATTAGAGTTATTGTTCTTTATTGTCCTCATAAATAGACTTAAGTGATGTATACTCTCTTACACCTATGACTTTCATAGCAACTTTGGCAAGACATACAAGCTGTGATTTTGATTGAACTGAAAGATTGTCACGCCAAGTCTGCGTTCCATAGTTTAATAAACTTCCCGAAACTGTTGCAACATAATTTCTGACTTACTCCAACCTAGTCTTCTTAAAATATGGTCTTTGCTGGAATCTTGAACAGAGATAATCAATGTGTTGTTGTTGTTTTTTTTCCAACCTTGGCATTATTTTATAATACAGTCGTTTTTATTTCTACCAATCCAATTGTTTGTATATAAAGTAAACAGAAAGGCAAAGCATACACAACCTTGAGGGGCACCTATACTAATTGATTTAACATCGGAGAGTGTATTGTTTACTGTAACACACTGAGTTTGATTTGTTAAGAAGAAAAAAAGCCACTTTATAATAAAAGGATTAACATTAAGTTTTACAAGTTTGTCCAAGAGTAACTCTGGCTGAAGTGTATTGAAAGCTGAACTAAAATCCACAAAAAAGTAACCGTGCATAAGCATTAGAGTTCTAAATGTTTTGAAAATTAAGTGAACAACAGTATTGACAGCATCAACAGCCCCTTCTCTCTCCTTATTTGCAAACTGGAATGGATTCAACAATAAATTAAACTGGGAAGTGTTGGAACACATTTTACTCTATCATCTTGCATCTGAATGTCTTTTTCACCCCCAATTTGTCTGCTACAAATCACAGCTGTTTTGAAATCTACAGCTTGTCCATCTTATTAACTGTGTAAGTTAGTGTCACTTTTGTTACAAGTATCACTTGTTTTACTACTAGGTGGATTGAAGTGGAACACTAATAAGGGCATCAGCTTACAATTTGGAGTGACATTTATATTCTAAAATGTATGAAAACATCCTCATACGTCAACCTCTTTCATATGTAGAATTCTCCTCATTTTTTTATAATGATGCATTTAAAAGTTCTTTATAAATATTTCTTTATAAAATTTTATGATGTTGTTGCAGATTTTATAAATATTTTTTTTCTGCATTTTAGACATTGTCATCTGCCATGTTTGTAGGGTCATCATTTAGGTGGCTTAAGAGCCAAGAGAGTCCCATTTACGAAATTAACATGCAGACTGAAGACTAAACTTGGACTGGTAACAAGAGAGTTAATGCTTGGCTTGAACACTGTGAACATGCTGGAGTAACATCATTTAACATCAAGTGGCTTAACAATGGGCTGTTGTCCACTGAAGCAAAACATTGGGAGATTTCTGGTTATTAGTAAGATGATCTCAGCTGATCAACCACGTGTCTGCCCTGTTCATAACCTTTTTGAGAAAATACAGCCAGGCGCCGTGTGACTTCCGCTGGAAGCTCTTGCACAAAATAACCCAAAAACTTCCATTTAAATGCATTTTAATGTCTTCCCCTATTCACAGGCAGAACTGAGTGAGCGGATGGGACTGTGGGACTACATGAAAGTTATGATGTTCATCACCATTGCAGAGGGAGTAGTACCTGTGTCAGATGAGAGGGTGCAAGTGTCAGATGAGAATTTTGATGGGGTAGAGGTGATTGTGTATCAGCCAACCCAGCAAGAAGAATCAGGAGAGCTAAGAAGAGCCATCATTTACCTGCATGGAGGAGGATGGTGTCTTGGCAGCTCTCGTGAGTACCATTAATCACACATCGCTGTATAATAGAGAGCTTTCATAAAGGTGAGGTAAATGTATTCATATGAAAGCTGGCCAATGGAATGTCTTTGAAGAACTCAGGGATTAAAGTTCTCTAGCACTATACATCAGATTTCTGTTCCATGCACAAGGTCAGTGCAGATCAGAGCTGAACATTTTAATTAATTTAATTTTTAATAAAAAAAAAAGACCCTGCACAGTTAAACTTGATTATAACTGTTGAGATTATTATTTGTATGACTAACAAGTATGTCAAGTATTTAAAAATATCAGTTTTATTTTTTTATAGATTGAAAACCACTATGAGCATACATAAACTGTAGAAATGTTCTCTTCTAAAAAAGCCGCCTTCTTTTATAGTGGTCTCAAAAAAAAGTGATGGATAAAGGGGTTACAGTTTATTTTAAGGTGTCCTTGTTACATTGTAATTACACATTTAAGTAATAAGTAATACTAATTAACAACGTACTTTGGAGTTTGGATTGGGGTTTGATTTATTTTTTATTTTTTTATTTTTTTTACATATAATTGTGTGTAATTTACTGTTATTACGGTAACACTTTATTTTACGGTTTCTTAACTAGTTGCTTATTAGCATGCATATTACTAGAATATTAGCCATTTATTAGTACTAATTAAGCACATATTAATGCCTTATTCTACATGACCTTATTCTACATCCCTAATCCTACCCAATACCTAAACTTAACAACTACCTTACTAACTATTAATAAGCAGAAAATTTGGAAATTTATTGAGGGAAAAGTCGTTGTTAATAGTCAATAAGTGTTCCCTATTCTAAAGGTGTTACCGTTATTACTATAGTAAAAACTTAATTTATTTTGTTTAAATCTGTTTTGTGTTTTTATCACTAGAGGCTTAATTAAATAAAAGTCAAAAGTATGTTTTTTCTTCTCACCTTAGGTATGGGCCCATATGATCTGCTAGCCAGGCACATGGTTACAGAACTCAACGCAGTTATCATATCTGTAGAGTAAGTATCAAATGTTGTTCATTCAATAAAAGTGATTGCTTGCTTCAACAGGGTCACACAGGATCTGCCGATTGATTGATTGATTGATTGATTGATTTCTATTAGAACCATTAAAATACTAATTAATTATCAGCTAATTAATAAATATAATATATAACCCAATTTCTAATAAAATAGTTTGGAATTTCCTCAGTTCAGTATTGAAGTGGAACTCAACCCTGCATCATGATCTTGACACAATGGAAATGTTACTCATGAGTCAGTGTCTGAAAACACACCATCCGCTTTTTGTCTTCAGGAAGCCGTTTGTCTGTGTAAGAAAACTCAAAAAAGAAAGTTAAATAAGTTGCAGGCGTACTAGGCTGATTTATCGAAGGATGTTGTATGACAACCTGACAGAATAAAGGATTAGTTCACTTCTGGAATAAAAATTTCCTGATAAATTACTCACCCCTATGTCATCCAAGATATTCATGCCTTTTTTCATCAGTCAAAAAAAAGGAAAAAAGTCCAGGATTTTTCTCCATATAGTAGACTTTAATTGTGCTCAATGGGTTGAAGGTCCAGACTGCAGTTTCAGTGCAGCTTCAAAGAGGCTCTACATGATCCCAGCTGAGGAATAAGGGTCTTATATATCAAAACGAAATGGTCATTTTCTAAAAAAAATTAAGCAATTAAATGTGTTAAATGGTCGTCGAGCAGTAGCTCTGCGATGCACAGGTGTGTCTTCACGCATTGCATAATTATGTTTGAAAAGTCACATATGGTTAGTTCTTCTGTGTACGTTGATTCAGAAATCTAGGGTAGAGCGAAATTCTAAAAATTGTCTGACATCATTGTTTTACCTTTTTTTTAAAGGCCGTTTGACTTTCTTTGTACGCTCGTTTTGCTTTATTACATAATGAGTGAGGCTGAGCTAGTGCAAATGAGCATTTGTGATTAAGAAGTATATCAATTTGTATCTTTTTAGGAAACAACTGTTTCTTTTGCTAGATAAGACCCTTATTCCTTAGCTGGGATTGTGTAGAACCCTTTTGAAGCTGCATTGAAACTGCATTTTGGACCTTCAACCTGTTGGCCACTATTGAAGTCCACTATAAGGAGAAAAATCCTGGAATAAGAAAATTATCCAAATTTTATTCTGGAAGTAATTCTTTAAGCCAGATATGTCGTTTTGTGGCAACCATAGTAGACAGAGAGCAGCATTAGTGGCCTAATCTGTCAGCGCTGGACGAGAAGGAAATATCAGGCTGTGCGCTTCACCTTTTGTAATACTCTCCTGAAACGCTTCCTCAGTCTTAGGACTGATGAGTGCAGGTGCTTAGTTTTAGGAGCGATTGACTCCTGGAAAGCGTCTTGCTCCATTGGATTGATGGTCATGCGCATAGCTGTGTAGTGCTGGAGGGAGAGGTCAGGGCACTCTTATTTCAAGCACTTACAAACAGTCCCAAAAGGGAACAGGGTTTCAGTCCTTGATAACTCCAAAGAGAAGTGTTACATGCTATTACAGCAATGAAACATAGGTCTGGGTTATATTGTGGTGTGTGGCCACAAGGAGTGGCAAATTCACATCAACACACAGGCACACAGTAATCCAAGATGTTTTATAGATTAATCAAAATCCCAAATCCCTGTTCTGTGAAGTAAAAATTCTTCTTTTAGTTTGTAGTCTTTTTGAGATTTCATTCATATTCTCTGTGTTCTCAGTTAAGTTATAACTGCTTCACAAGACCACACCATATATAGAAAGATACCAGTGGACTGCTGAGAACAAAGCTGACAGATTGGCGAAGGAATCCGTTTCATGTGAAACAGCCAATATGGTTCCCAGTGGCACTCAATAAGCTTTCAAAAATATTATGTAATTGCAGACAGGAAAAAAGAACGATTCAAAAGATTAAATTGGTCTTTCAAAGCCTAAAATCAATAATAATAACCCCCCTTCATAGACATCCAAGATTGCCTCTTTTACATCAGTCTGAGCTATAAATGGGTCAGCAACATCAGTAGCTTTTGTAGTTTTGCATTATGGAGAAGAGCAAGATTAGAATGAAATCTAGGATCAAACATTCCTACCATTCCTATGGCATTCCATACTTAATTAAATCAGATATAATGGGAGCAAATTTAGCTTTTTTTAGTTTTTGTCAGAAATACTGGAGTAAACATAGTACTCAAAACCACAAAATAAAAGGTCTTAACACAAAACCCCATGCACAGAATAATAGTTTGGGCAAGGTCAAACCTGATTACCTTCTTGAATTTATTATTACCTTGATTCTTGAATTTTAGCCCTTCAAGGCAAACCTTGAGATTGCTTTGTATGGTTTTTGATGCATAGAGACATAAAAACTATTTTAACTGCAGCTATAATTGTTTTCAAAGGTTTGATTTTCATTTGCTTCAAACTATAATTGTTCTAATGTTATGAATTTGTTTGACTTTTATGAATTTTAACAGGTTTGACTCTCAATATATATAGGTACCAGTATCAGTAAGCCTGTGTCACGGGGTGTACAAATTCAAAGTCTTGTAATAGTAATCCACAAGACAGATATCCACAGGCAGAAAGACAGGAACACTTATAAAAAGGGCATTATTTAACACAAGCATATGATGGTGGTACACATTAATGAGATCAGGAAGGAGTGGATGTGGGATGGACAAGAGGAAGTCTTTATAGGAGAAGGCTTTGCCGGGGGCCGGATTCCCAGTAGGAGGACGGTGGCAATAACGGAGGAAAAAGCCATGATGGTGGCCCATGGTGGAGCTGATGGAGGTAGGAGCCATGGTGAAGAAAGAGCAGACTGTCCAGGGGACCGACCGACGGAGGCGGAGCAGGTGGAGCCCAAGGCGGAAAGCCGATGAGTTTGGGCGACATCGAAGATCCGGAGGGCCAAGGCAGAGCAGATGTTGCTGGCGACCAAGGCGTAGGCCGCGGTGGAGCCAGAGCGACAGAGGACTGAGGAGGAGCCAGAGGGATGGAGGAGCCTGACAACGGAGGTGGAATGGAGGGATGACGCGTGGAAGCCTGGTGGAGCTGGTGGGCTGACGGGCTATGGTGGAGACAAAGGAGCTTGGTGGCATGGCGGAGCCGCTGGGTCGGAAGGTCGAGGCGGAGTCCAGGACTCTGAAGCTGGAGGCGGAAATGAGGGATCCTCCAGCCACAACGCCGGTGGAAGCTAGCAGACCCGTGGCTTGTCCACCAGACAGATGGTGGGCTGAGGGTGAGCAGCGGACAGCAGTGGTGTGGCTGTACCAGCATGCCAGATGGAAACAGGCAAGAGAGGCAGGGAGGGTGGGTGGGAGACTTGATCAGGGATGCTGATACACGCACCTAGTCTGACGAGGCCGGCTCGGGCTCCGATGCGATCTTCAGCTCTACCGCTCTTTCCCGTGATGGCTCGTCGGTCACCAGGGGCTCGGGCTCACCGTCAGCGGTGGGCTCAGGCTGTGGCTCTGCACTCTGGGATGATGGAGGGCTGGGCATTGGGTCAGGAGTGGGGCTGGCGCCCTTCGCGACGATCTCAATGGTCATGGGGGATCCGCAAGACCCTATTGAGGACTGCCCTCGGACAGCTGAGCTTTGGGGGCAGAATTGAGTCCATGGTGGTAAAAGGAGCAAAGGCAGATGTCCAGGAAGTGTGTGAATTCGGAGAGGAATACGAAGTCGCTGGTGTGGTCCTCGAGAGAATGTTCCCCCTGCTCCAGCAGGAGGATGAGGATGGACGGGTCGTTCATGGTAGGGGAAACAAAGAAAAATAAACACAGGTGAAAACGAAAATCAAACGCGGGGCAAGGCATGCCACTAAACTGTTGTTGGTCCAGTATTCTGTCACAGGGTGTACGTAGTAGATCAAAAGTCTTTTAATAATAATCCACAAGACAGATATCCATAGGCTAGAAGACAGGAACACACATACAACCAAAATAAACATAATACCGAGCAAAGAGAACTGAACTGAACACAACTTATAAAGGACATTAATTAACACAGGCAGGTGATGGTGATACTCATTAATGAGGGAAGGAAAGCCAAATATGGGCACACATGGGAGAAACCAAAACAGACAGTTCACGGGGTATGACAGCCCCAGTGTGAAGGTCCAAGTATACATTGTTTTTAAAGTTAAGTGTGAAAAACTTTTAGGGTCAACAACTTTGCCATTTAATTTCCATAGGTAATTCTTTTGCCATACCTGTCCATGCTTAATAAAACTTGTTATTGTGATTATTGCAATTTAAAAAACTCTGGTCAGACAAGTTATGACAAAAGGTATGAGTAGTTATTATAATTACGGTAATATGCAGACAGTGCGGAGGACATGCTGTCCATGTGTTTTCAGCAAGACACACCCTTCAAGTACTCAAGTAGATCTGTTGAGCACATCCCTGTATTATTGAATTATAAATTGATAGATAAAAGGAAACACATACCCTGTCACTATACTTACTGATAGTGATACCTTGATACTGATGATAAAAGTCCAAAACAAATTCTAAAAGTAAAAGCCAGGACTGAGATGAAAGTGATATTGACGTGTAGCCAAGTATTGTGACGCATACTGAATATTTGCCGTAGTGGATAATGAGGGTGGAAGAGAGCGCTGTTCATTCGCTCTCCCCACCTACATTTCCAGTACTGAGACTCAAACCCACGGCCTTTGGGTTATAAGTCTGACTCTCTAACCATCAGTTGTGAAAAATGCTGAAAAAATGACAGTGTTGTCAGAGCTGTGGCACATGCTCAGGACATGTAAGAGCCGTTTCCTCATAGGGACCCCAAAAAGAAAACTTGATGCAGAAGAGACTAACATATGATTAGATTTGTACGTTATTTGTGAAAGATAATCTAATCTCTGCACTGGCTGAAACACAAGATTGCAAAATAGCTGAATAATTAAAAACAGGTGTAGCGTGAGACTCTTCCAAGAGCAGATTATAGTCTTTGGACAGGAATGAGCATGTTTTAAGTTTATATTGATATCTTTTACCTAATGTATTGCTTAAATGTATGTGTCTTATAATGTGAAATTATGAAAATACCCCTGAAATGTTAAAATGCTATTTTTTTTATATACTTTAAGTATAGTTTCCCAAAACTGTTTTTTTCATGTTGTTGTCATAGGGGCATATTTAAAAAATACAGCAAAATGTTCCAAATTATTTTGTCTTGAACTTCACTCCACATTTCAGTATTAATTCCTGGAACCAAACCTGGAACCATTCTGAATATCTGACATGTCCATTTAAAGTCTTTTAGCATACATGATGTACAGAGCTGCATCCAAACCCAATGACAACAGTGAATGTAGTATGTCCACATTACATTTATACTAAATACTAGGGATGCTCATTTCGGTTAAATAAAAAATAGGCTTAATATACATTAATGAAATAATTATCTAATTAAGATGACACAACTAAAACACATTAAATCTTTCTATGCACTCTGAAGAATGCAGTCTTGTTCATCCCGCCAGACATAAAAACGTATAGCAGGCCTCGGGCCTGAAAGACGCAACACAACACCATCTTGCCACAAAGCACCAGCAAAAATAATTAACAATGAATGTGTCCGGGGGAAACAATAAGGAGATATTTGTATGATCCATTAATAAACTAATGTATTCTTAGATAGTGTCGCAAAGACCCTGACTCCCAATCTCCTTTTTGAACGCACCTTTAGAAAGACATCTTTACGGATTACATAGCCTAATGAAATAGATTTTTTCCAATTTGTTTTGTTTCGTTAAGTAATAATTTATAGCTTTCTATTTATATATTCACTGAAAAAAATTAAAATGATCGCGCTGGCGCCTCCATGCCCTGCAAAGCAGTTCCAGCTTCCACTCTCCAATAATGATATGCACCTAGCATTTATCTAGGTTAGCTACTTTAACTGTTTTAGATCTATAGATTTTATTTCATGCAAGTCTTCCGCTGGCCGCTGTTCGTTACTTAAAAAAACAAAAACTTATATTTAACGAGCAAAAAAAGGCTCCAAAAGTTTTTCTAAATTAACTTAATAAAAAAAAAAAAAAAAAAACGAAATATAATCACTTTGCCATTACATACAAAATGTAACTATTTTAATAGCTGAAGGACACGTGCATGGCGACATGCTGTAGGACTGGAGCGCTTTCTGTAACTGTTAGACCCGCGGCAAAAACACCATCACAAATATCTGCGGTCAATTTGCGGTTCGGGGCTTCTCACCCACTGGACATATGTTTCTATTCATAGCGTGTTTCTGCAGCGTAGAGCAATATAACCAGTCTGTTGATTTTATGAATGCAGTGGTCAGTCAGAGGCAATCCAAAATGGCGGTAGTGTTCTGTTCAGTTCTGCTATATATGTTCGCGAACTATTATTAAAGCAGAAAATGTAGACATGATGTGAATAAGAGATTAATTGCACAGTGTAAATGTTCTTTTATTATTGTTTATTAACTTTGAGATAGCGATGAACTACATTAAGACGTGTGACAGCTTTTTCAAGTGATTGTAAGGGAGCGCCGCGCCCATTGCGCACTTTCTAGGCTATAATCCATTCAGAATCCATTCACTCACGGATTCACTCTCTGATAGCCATTTATTCAATATTGCTGCTTGCCATTGTGTTGCGTAGGCTATAGGCTGCGTCAGTTAAATGAAGGTGAAGCAGGTGCTTGCTCTGCGAAATATGTCTGTATAGCCTAAGCATGCTGCACGTGTCGACACTCGCCTGTGAGTAAACAATTCTTTTGTATAGCGTTCTTTCACCGTGCAGCAAACGTAAAAAAAAAACTTGTAAAAAAAACCTTTTAAACCATTTAACTGATATCATTAATCGGTTAAAATTCTTACTGGTGGTTAACGGTTAAACGGTCAATGTGAGCATCCCTACTAAATACATACATCCATACACAAACGTATTATATAGAACATACTCTTTTTGCAGTCGCACAGTAATTACTTAGGCTGGCCACACACTAGACGATCTTCAAATCCTAACCGATTTTAAAACCGTGGGAGACCACAGACATGAAGACAGTTTCATATGATTTTTAGCCTTATAATCCTCTGAATGCACACACTTCAACCAGTCTCAGCTAGAAGTTTTAGCTAGAAGAACGCAACATCCGTTTAAGGATGCTTCGTCTTGATCGGGAGCCGTTAAATAATCATAATGACACCATACAATAAAGTATTTTTTGAACATTGTTTGTGAAGAGCCTCGAATTGGACAGATTGTTTGGGGGTTAAGATCGACCTTAAAATCTTCTAGCGTGTGGCCAGCCTTTTTATAAAAAGTACCTGCTCAAGAGAGTATGCAATTTCGGACGCAGCCAAAGTCTGTCACCAAGCTGATAAGTTGAATCAGGTGTGTTTGATTAGGATCAGCTTGAAAATGTATACTCTGGGTGTGCCTCCAGGAACAGGGTTTGCAAACACTGCTATCATGGGTGTTTTGTAGGTCAGCGTTTTGTTGGTTATGTTTGACAGCCTCCTTTCCCCTATAATTTCCCCACCACTTTTTTGACTTCTGCAGACTTGTTGTTGAGCCTTTTTCAAATCTGAGGTGGTAACAATCTGTGTTAAAATAGGACTGTCATGACCGCTAACAAATTTGCATATGTTAACAAATTCGACAGCACACACAGATTTATATATCGATATTGATTGTAACATATATGATATATCTTATTGTACCTGCCATAGTTTGCTTAAAGAGCTGAATAATGCTCTTAGCCCTAAATCTGTTGCAACATTTTCAACATGTGGATGCTCTGTTCTTACCAAACAGGGGCTCCATGTGGTTCTCGCTGTTCTCACGTATTACCTGTTATGCAAACACAGCAGGAATAGAATAAATAAATGTGCTGATGACACCACTGTGATCTGATAACCATCAACAATGAACTGCGGTGAGGGTAAGCCCTCTCAGCATCTGCCAGCAGTCCAGCAGTGTAGCATTCCAAAGCAGAATCCCGTAGTATCATGGATATCAGAAAAAAACAAGGACACACAGTGCGTTGACTGAGCATGAAAATTAGATAAAATTGAAAGGAAAAGCCAAAAGAAACATACTGAACCGATAATAAAAAGGTCAAAATATATTTGGTGAGTAACACAAAGACCCAAAGTCTGAAATGTCCCTATTTATCTCCTTTACAGATCGTGAGTAGACTTGGCTGTCTGGCTTTCTGCTGCCAGACTGCCTGCTGCTGTGAAACTATAAACACTTTGACTGCCTGCCAGGTGTCCAAATGTCAGAAACACTAAAGAGATTATAGTGAACTACAGGACGCACAAAACACTTGTTCATCATTATTTGGCCAGTTAATGTTGGAAGAAATAGTGAACTACAAAGGAAATACAAACACATTTCTGAGAATGCAGATAATGAACTAACTTGGACCCAAACCAACTTCAACTCTGAGCCTTGATTCAGTCCTGAGTATATGAAGAGTTCAGATGCAAAACCAGCTAAAAGCCATCTTGGTCAAAAATTAGATAATGATACTCAGTGAATGCTCTCGAAGCATATTTTACATCCATCAAATACTTTTACTTCAAACTCGCTAAAATCCCACCCTCAGCCCAATCAGAAGTACCAGTACTTTCATAAAAACCTATACATTGAAGCCTGATATATATATATATATATATATATATTTTTTTTTTTTTTTTTAAAGAAAGATGTCAGATGGATTTAGAGGTTTTGCATCTGAACTCTTCTTGTAGAGTTGACTATTTGTTAGTCCTTGCTAAAGTGTTTGATTAGGGATGGACAAAGCAGTGAAAATGTATGAATGGTTTCAGTAAAGGATCTGTAAAAAAGGTGGTCAAAGAGTTTTGTTGTTCGATGTATCTGGCATTTTGGGTCCCTAAGAACATGGTATACACTATTTGTAGCTCCATGTCAAGTGTGGTTGGTATACATAGACCCATTTCTCAGTCTGGGATTTTAGGTGACATGTTTAATGCTGCCATTGAGAAATTCTGAGCCACAAAACAGCAGTCAGCTGCTTTCAAGCATCGTATTAGCCACTGCACTTGACAACTTTTGGCTTCTTGAAGCTGTTCTCGCTCCAACTTTTTCCAAAATCCTCAAAGTTCTCAAGGTACTAATGATGTGGTTCTTTCTCATCAGTCTTAACAAGAGTTTGAGAAGATGGAATTCATGTTCAGTTTGCAATGCAATGGCCATTCCTAGTTTAATTTTTGCATCTGCTGTGTCTCCTGGAGGAACCTCCTTTGGAGATTTCAATCAGAACCAATCTATTATCTCACAATATTTTAGGGCACAATATGACAAAGCTTGACCAAGCATCTGGAAACTCTGGGTATGGCCAGTGAACATGGCTCTTCAGTCTTTCATCTGTGGTGGAAGGGACCATTTTAAATTTGATAGATAATCTAATAGAAGATTATATGCTCTCAAGTGGTAACTACTTGTGTACTGGTGTAGGGGGACACAGTTTGGACCCAGTTCACTGCCCAGTTGGTTCAGCGCTTAAGTTCTTACAAGACTGTTTTTCTTCTGTCACGACCCTCATCTACACTTTAGGTGTATGTGGTCTTAACATCTCTCAAATTTATTGGAGATTTGCAGACCTTGTTGGTGAGCACCTCCTGTATAAGTTTTGCTTCCAGGTTGGTAAAGGCCTATTTCTTCCACTATTTTCCTCCCTTAAGTAGTGATATTTTGGTCTTTTCCTATCTGCCTCCTTGGGACATTGAAGAAAGAAAGATTGCACAGGATTTGTCCTGTGAAAACATTGAAGATTTGCACTTAGCCCTCAAGAAGATGGTATAAATCACATCAGTTGTTTCTTTGTATTGGTGGTCACTGTAAAGGGCTTGTGGCTAAGAAAAAAGGATGTTGCATTAGCTGAGGGTTGCAATTTCTCTAGCCATTGAGGTGTGTGGTTTGACTTAGCCTCTAGATCAGTGGTCTCAAACTCAATTCCTGGAGGGCCACAGCTCTGCATAGTTTAGCTCCAACAAGCTCACACCTGCTTGGAAGTTTCTAGTAATCCTGAAGTGCTTGATTAGATCGATCAGGTGTGTTTGATCAGGGTTGGAGCAAAACTGTGAAGAGCTGTGGCCCTCCAGGAACTGAGTTTGAGATCACTCCTTAGATGTTAGAGCACACTCTACCAGGAGTGTTACATAATCTTAGGCATTTTCTAAAAGAACATCTTTAGAAGATATTTGTGTAAGGCAGTTTGGGCTTCTTTCCTTCATTGAAATTTGAGAAACAGCGGTGCGGGTGCTGGCTTATGAGTCACTGGTGAAGCAGTGCCTCAAAAAGGGTGGCATCAGTGTCATCAGCCAATAAATAGGTGGGTTTCTATACAGGCTTCAGGCAATCGTGACACCTGGGGGTGTTCCCACAGCTATGGATACAGTGTTTCATTCCCTATTCAGGGAACCATGTTTTCCTCAGTGTTGGTTTGGGAAATCAAATCTTGCATTCAGTAACTTTTGACTTAGGAGAGTAAAAGTAAACATAGTGATGAGTAATATAGTACAGACGCTTTGGGGCTTGTGATGGAAAGTATATTGAAAACAGTGCATTGGAGCTTGCAAACTAACAACAAACAGAACAAGTTTAGACTCTGTTGCCGACATGATGCAACTTTTTTGTCCTTTTTATAATTTAATAATAAAAAAAAACCCATTAAAACCACTTGCACTCCTGCTGTTTGTGGTGACTACATGTAGACAACCATGCTATTTACAACAGTAGATTTTATTCTGACATAAATAACATTAAGAGGAACAATACCAATGTAATTTGCTCTGTGCAGGTATCGTCTTGCCCCAGCTTACCATTTTCCTGCCCAATTTGAGGATGTGTACCGTGTGGTGAAGTACTTACTTCGTGTTGATGTTCTGAAGAGCTACTATATCAATCCAGAACGAATTGCTGTGTCTGGAGACAGTGCAGGAGGCAACCTTGCAGCTGCAGTGGCTCAGCAGGTAAGATGTGAAAAATGATACATTAATGACTGCAGTATGATTTACAATTTTTACAGTAGGACTCTGAAATAATCAATGCATTTTATCTATAAATGTTGTGCTTTATAACTTAGTTACCTGCTGTAAACTACTGTCTAGCCTTGGATGTTTTAATCCTTATGTTTCTGTCATTATGTATGAATTTAGCCATCACAGTAATTCTTTTAAACTTCAGGGATATCAGTAGCCAAGCTTCCATCAAAACCTGTGATGTGAATTTAACTTATCTACAAAATTGAAATATTGCATAAAAAATTGTGAATAAGCCCAGTTTCTATCCATCAAGTCAACGAAAACAAAACTGTTACTTCCTGATGAAATGGCACTATCTATCACTAAGAAAAGTAGGAGAAGCCACTAAATATAATAATTTTCATATATAACAAATTACTTGCGCCTCAGTGCGAGCAGACGAAACCTAATAAATGTAGTCATTGCTTTTGGAGGTGGATGTCTGCTGTTTGAGAACGCAGTCATATAAGACAGCTCTGAGAAGCAATTATACATAACTATTTTGATAACAGACTTTGCTTGGCATTTAAGAATGACCATAATTACATTTCAGATGCTGTGCAATGAGATCGGTCCACTGGTTAGTCAGGTTATGCCAGCTCATCACCCAACGTTACATGACTTTTTTGATGAGCATGGAGGAATTTTTTCAGCAAATGCATTCCCATCTCCCCTTATTCACATTAACCCTTTTTTTCACACAAGTCAAAAAAACACTTCAAGTGAATGTAAAAAGATTTTTGCTTCAGTCAATAGTTTCTTCAAAAAGTGCATAAAAACAGGGTGAAGGAAACATACAGTGGGTACGGAAAGTATTCAGACCCCCTTAAATTTTTCACTCTTTGTTATATTGCAGCCATTTGCTAAAATCATTTAAGTTCATTTTTTTTCTCATTAATGTACACACAGCACCCCATATTGACAGAAAAACACAGAATTGTTGACATTTTTGCAGATTTATTAAAAAATAAATACTGAAATATCACATGGTCCTAAGTATTCAGACCCTTTGCTCAGTATTTAGTAGAAGCACCCTTTTGACCTAATACAGCCATGAGTCTTTTTGGGAAAAATGCAACAAGTTTTTCACAACTGGATTTGGGGATCCTCTGCCATTCCTCCTTGCAGATCCTCTCCAGTTCTGTCAGGTTGGATGGTAAACGTTGGTGGACAGGTCTCTCCAGAGATGCTCAATTGGGTTTAAGTCAGGGCCCTGTCCCTGCAGCTGAAAAACACCCCCACAGCATGATGCTGCCACCACCATGCTTCATTGTTGGGACTGTATTGGACAGGTGATGAGCAGTGCCTGGTTTTCTCCACACATACCGCATAGAATTAAGCAAAAAAGTTCTATCTTTCACACAGAGATTCTGGAAAATACACGGGTAATGCGTTCCGGGAACTGTCTCGGGATCGTTTGGTTTTGGTTCATTCACTTCCAGTGATATGTGCGTGCATTCACACACAACCCGTAAAGATCCCGTAAAGACACGTGACATTAGCACAAGGTTATAATGTGACGTGTACCATTTCACTAAACTGGCGAACAATTTCCACTTCAGCATGGATAGTAAGAAGATCTGCCTTCAAAACATTCGGTAAAAAGAGTCACACAATAACGTGTGTCTTCACTTTTACGTAGCCTTTACGGCATTGGTTCTGGCTTTTGTTCACACAGCGCTCGTTCTGGGACTGAACCCCGCAATGTTACTAGGTCCCCAACCCGGAATCGTTCCCGGAATCAATCCCGGGATGTGGTTGCGTTTACACAGAAGGCACTCCGGCAACGATACGGCAATTTTCCGAAATCAACGGGCAGTGTGAAAGGGGTTTTGGTCTCATCAGACCAGAGAATCTTATTTCTCACCATATTGGAGTCCTTCATGCGGGCTTTCATGTGTCTTGCACTGAGGAGAGGCTTCCGTCGGGAAGCCCTGGTGGAGGGCTGCAGTGATGGTTGACTTTCTACAACTTTCTCCCATCTCCCGACTGCATCTCTGGAGCTCAGCCACAGTGATCTTTGGGTTCTTCTTTACCTCTCTCACCAGTTTGGCCGGACGGCCAGCTCTAGGAAGGGTTCTGGTCGTCCCAAACGTCTTCCATTTAAGGATTATGGAGGCCACTGTGCTCCTAGGAACCTTAAGTGCAGCAGAAATTTTTTTGTAACCTTGGCCAGATCTGTGCCTTACCACAATT
Source organism: Cirrhinus molitorella (assembly GCA_033026305.1). Classification (NCBI taxonomy): domain Eukaryota; kingdom Metazoa; phylum Chordata; class Actinopteri; order Cypriniformes; family Cyprinidae; genus Cirrhinus; species Cirrhinus molitorella. Next base: position 30,373,340 of record CM065134.1, on the reverse strand, counting down.
CTGTCTCTGAGCTCTTCAGGCAGTTCCTTTGACCTCATGATTCTCATTTGCTCTGACATGCACTGTGAGCTGTAAGGTGTTATATAAACAAGTGTGTGGCTTTCCTAATCAAGTCCAATCAGCATAATCAAACACAGCTGGACTCAAATGAAGGTGTAGAACCATCTCAAGGATGATCAGAAGAAATGGACAGCACCTGAGTTAAATATATGAGTGTCACAGCAAAGGGTCTGAATACTTAGGACCATGTGATATTTCAGTTTTTCTTTTTTAATAAATCTGCAAAAATGTCAACAATTCTGTGTTTTTCTGTCAATATGGGGTGCTGTGTGCTGCAAAAATGAACTTAAATGATTTTAGCAAATGGCTGCAATATAACAAAGAGTGAAAAATTTAAGGGGGTCTGAATACTTTCCGTACCCACTGTCCAGTTAGGAAGCATATGTGATTGTGAATCAGTTGCTCCTACTTTGGTGCAGATGAAACTGACAACAGCTTGAATGGCATTTGCCAGGGAACACCAGAATTGTCAGGTCTGCAATGTGATTTAAGTGTTCCCTTAATTTTTAAAAGTGGTCAAAAATGGCAACAGTGAAACTGAAGTTGCTTTATTTTATTGAGTTGATGTTTTTACAGCGTAATAAATAATCTTCATGTTTAATAGATTTTTTTATATATACTTGCAGTTGCAGAAGGACCCAGAACAGCATGTCCAGCTAAAGGCCCAAGCTCTAATCTACCCTGTCCTACAAGCCTTAGATCTGAACACTCCCTCCTACCAGCAGAACCAGCACATGCCTATACTGCCCCGCACACTGATGGTTAGGTTTTGGAGTGAGTACTTCACCAGCGACAAGTCATTTTTGAGAGCCATGATGGCAAACAGACACAATAACCATGAATCAGCCGCTTTGCTCAAGTTTGTCAATTGGAGTTCATACTTACCAGATTCATATCGGCAGACATACAATTACAGTGCTCCGCCTGTGGTCACTGGAAAAAGTCCAGTGCACCCTGTTGGTCCTCATCATTTGCTTGCAGATCCACGAGCCTCGCCATTACTGGTGCCAGACACAGCCTTGCGTTTACTACCTAAAGCTTATGTGTTGACCTGCGAGTATGATGTACTCCGGGATGACGGCCTGATGTATGTCACACGTTTGCGTAATGCTGGAGTTGATGTCACACATGAACATTACCCCGGTGGATTTCATGGTGCACTCATGTTCATTACGTGGCCCACAGACTTTGATATTGGACACAGGATGGTGGACAACTTTGTATCATGGCTTAAGCGAAATCTATAAGGTTAATGTAGAATGCGGCAATGCTTTATGCATCAGTTTTGGTCAACTGGTTCACATATTTTTTGTCTTATTTATTTCATTTTTTTTTTCCTGTTGTTTACAGTGCACCACTTTTTATCTTAAAAAGGGCACACTTTTGATTGTATTAATCCATTATGGTACAAACATTCCTATTATGACCAAATCTGGTCTTAAGAAACACTGGTCTGTATTATTTCTAATCTGTTAACTATGTATGTGTTGCTAATGAAGGTGTTCAACACGTTAACATGACATTAATAGTGTTTTACTTTATTTTCTATTTGATGATTATTATTATTTCAGTCTATCACGATTATCACTGACTGCTTGATGTTTTGAAAGGTTTGGTTTAATATGCAGTAAACTGTCTGATGATGTTCTGGCTTCACTTAATTCTTGTCTTAAATGGTGAGAAGATATGATCAAAGTAAGATCAAATCTTCAGTAATTTGCTAATGAGAACTTAGAAATTTGAATGACACCATGGCTTGAAGCTACAGTCCTTTTGGTCTTCCTAAACAAATTAAAGTGCCTCACTATAAGATGGAAAAATGGTATGGAGGAATTATTTTTCAGGACCATTATGGCAAATACACACAATATCCCTGAATCAATAGTTTTTATACAACAGGTGTATAAACAAGAAGTTAAAACTAGTTATGTTTCAGGGGACAAATAGGCAATTGGTTTGTGTATTTCTTCTCGGCCAATTAAAATAATTCCAAAAGAAACCTTAAAGGAACACTCCAAGGGGGGGACTATTTTCAGGCGCTGCGTAATATCATTGCGTCTGCTGCACCCATGGTACGGCTGCAAAATTCCCTGATTATTATGCCAGAATAAAAGTATAGTTCCTACCCATATCAGCCTGGAAAATCGAAACTTTTCATTTTCTGTTGGTCTTAGCACATGATGTAACTACAGAAGAGTCAAGTTTTAAATAGGAAAAATGTCGGAAATATTTGGTCATTTTTTAACGAGATACTAATGGTCTAATCAGATTCAATGATTTATGCTAAGCTATGCTAAAAGTGTTACCGGCAGACCCAGAGATCGGCTGAATGGATTCAAAAACGGTAGAACTCATCTGTTTAACTCTAGGGGAGTTAGAAAATGAGCCTATTTTTTTTTTTTAAAAGTGGAGTGTTCCTTAAACTTCAAGCGTATATCACAAAGCAACTCTGAACAGTCTGAAAGCCAGCTAAATAAGCTATAGACAAAATAACTAATGAAAACTTGTCAAATTTAATTTCTTTATTTGTTCCTTAATTGTTTTATATTTCAGTTTGTACTTTTATTGCCTTTTATTAAAGTAAGTTAGGTGTGCAATAAACAATAATGAAAAATAATTACAATAATTAAATCTCTCATTGCTTTATGCTTCACAAATGAATGTTTTGTCATGACATTAAATTACTACAATTTCGAGCCTTACAGATTTTCACATAGCAATGCAATTAAATAATAATGTGCAACTGCTATTAATATATACTGCTAAAAATAATTTGTGTTGCTTTGAAGGTGTGCATTGTGAAAGGTGCTATTAAAAACACTGAAATAAACAAACACAAAGAAAACAAACAAAAAATATTCTGTTCTCTTCTGTTCGTGGCAGAAAACATAATTTACTGTTATTGGAAGTGTTTTAAAATCAAATGTAGGATAAGGTAACAAGCAATAGGCAAGTTATATTTTTTCATGGCACATTCAAAACAACAACAAATAATAGCTGGCTCAGTTGTGGCCAGTGGTAGATATTAAAAACACTGTAAACTGACATGAAAATGTGAGGCATTAATGTACACACAATAGTAACAGGTTGCAATAGTGTAATATTGTAAGCAGCCAGTGATATGACCAACATTTGTGACCTGCAAAGAATGCAGAGATAAGTTCCATAAGACAATGTGACATTCCAAATTCCTCTGATTCTTTTCTTGGATAACGAGTACGGTGTGACTGAGATTAAAATATTTCACTCAAGTAATTCTGTTTTGTATGTGTTATCTCATGGCTGAAGCAAATCAGACAATAATAATACCTGCGTCCTGTGCATGATAATGCTTTATACATGTGTGATCTTCATACAACAAAGTTACTTTTTATATCATACATCAATCATTGGGACATAAAAGTGGAGAAGGTAAAAAAACAAAAACAAAAAAAAATGAAAAAATATAACACATCAGTCCTATGGGTAAAAAATGTTTTGATATTTGAGAGAGATGGGATAAAAAGTCTGGCGACACCGAGAGCTAGGAATGAAAGTGAACACAGAAAAGCAGCAGGTGGTTTTTATTACTGGAATCTTTCTGATATGAAAGAAATTCCACAGGCATACCTCTAAAAATAGAAGGGTTGAACCTGCATTTAAAAATAAAAAATATTTATAATTTAAAAAATATAAAAATATATATATAAAAAAAAGAGCAGCTAAACACATGTGTTTTTGTCATCATATTGATTCCATGCATGGAGTTTGCATCACTCCACATGAAATTCATCCAGGGCACAAATTTATAACAAACTCAACTAACTCAAATTTTTAGCAGCCCAATCAGGTCTTGTAAGTCTTCTGCTATGGTTTTCAGGTGTGCAAGGTGTGCTTTTGTTTTCTCGTCTGCATCCCTGTCAATACATTAGCTTTAAACAACTGTTCAAGCCTTTACAAAGAGATTTCACCCTCCTCAACACACTCTCTGTTTGCAGGCCTCACTGAAGTTACAGGAAAATCCATAGTTCTAAATGTACACTGCTCTGTGTCTGTATGAGTGACGATTAACTATTAGTGATGAAACATTTGTAAATGTTTCTGCTGTGGTTGTGGGGACTCTACACACATGTGGAAGATGGTGTGGGCCCTGTGGTTATGGCCAGATAACTCTTGCATGTAGAACAGATGGACGAAACAAAAGACCTGCTACTGCCACCTAATGGTTAAAATGAGAACATCTCTCTCTCTCTCTGTTTTAAACAGTCCAAGTTGTTTTATAAAATGTAATTTTTCTTTTTATTTATGGGTGTGATAAGGCCAGTAAGAAAGACACAGACACACGGGCTTTTCAACAAAATAAGAGAGGTATTTTGACCCAACAAACCCAACAAGTCACAAATAAAGAAAACAAAATAAAGGAAAGGACCTGACATGTGGCCAAGTATGGTGACCCATACTCGGAACTTGTGCTCTGCGTTTAACCTATCCAAGTGCACACACAGTAGTGAATGAACACACCGTGAACACACACCCAGAGCAGTGGGCAGCCATATTGTTATCGCTGTGGAGCCCGGGGAGCAGTTGGGTGTTTGGTGCCATGCTCAAGGGTCTCACCTCAGTCGTGGTATTAAGGTTGGAGACAGCACTGTTCATTCACTCCCCCCACCGACAATCCCTGCCAGACCTGGGACTCGAACTCACAACCTTTCGGTTACAAGTCTGACTCTCTAACCATTAGGCACAAATAATCACAACTAGAGGTCAACAAAACGAAGATCTGAATAAATCCAGACTAACCTCCCAATGAAGACAACAGACAGGTAAGACAAGGGAAAATGTCTCGGTTACTTATGGTAACCCTTGTTTGCTGATGGAGGGAATGGAAACGTTGTGTACAACACTAGGGGTCGCTCTTGGGAACCCAAACACCTCTGATATTTTGAGAAAAGGCCTATGAAACTGGGTGTGCAGTATTAGCATAGCTGGCCATGCCCCAGACATCCGTGTATAAATAGGCCACCATGGCATTTGCTCACTCGTTCTGTTCTGAGCAGTCGAGAAGCGTCTCAACCTCACTCAGAGGCAGTCTGGAGTTGTGGCCAGAAGACACAACATCTCCATTTCCTCCATCTGGCAAGAGGGTTACCATACATAACCAAGAAGTTCCCTTTCTGTCATTCACACCGACATTGTGTCGAATGTACGACACTAGGGGAACCAAGGGAAAATGCCAACAACTCACAGACTGTGTCACGAGTGTACGGGAATACAAATATTAACAGGTTCAAGTGTTAGATAAATGTAGCTCACCTCTTCGGGACCTTCCAATGCCCAATAATCTTGCCAGCCTTTCCTCACCTTTTGGATGGTATTCTTGGAAGAACATTGGGACAGTGCCTGTTCCCCCCAAGGGAGGGGAAAGACTACAGAGATCATACTCTACCTGAAGGGGAACACCTAAGGACTCGCTGAGGGAGTGCTACAAAGGGAAGATTCTGAGGTGGGCTCCATGCCAGGAGGGGCTACCAAACTTAGAACCTAGAGACAAAGCCTGTCTTGAGGGGATCATTGCATCTCTAGGGAATATAGGTGGGGAAACACACATGGGGCCACCTTAGGAGCCACTACATATGGAGCACTAATTTAGCACAAGAGTTCAGAAGATGTAACTTACTTATACTGGATTCTGATAGCAAGTTCCTCCGCTGAACTTGGCTATGGAAGAGGGTAGCTCAGGGTTCACTTCAAGGAAACTTACTGAACTGAAAAGCGTAGTCACCCTAAAAGGGGGGGAAGTGCTGTGGCAAGCTCTACACCGTGCCAGTCTCCTTGCGTTTTGAACTCTGATACTGGTTCCATTTTAGCGAATGTGTTAGGTGTAGCCCAACCTGCAGCTCTGCAGATGTCTGTTAGAGAGGCCCCATTTGCTAGTGCTGCCGAGGCAGCGATTCCCTTGGTCGAGTGGGCTCAGGAAGGAATGGTTCTTACAGACCAGGGATCCTCAAATCTGGCTCGTGAGATCCACTTTCCTGCAGAGTTTAGCTTCACCCCTGATCAAACTTACCTACCTGTGATTTTCTAATGATCCCGAAGACATTGATTAACATGCTCAGGTGTGTTTGTGGGCCTGACTGTGGGTCCAGCTTGTTGCAGGGCCACAACAGTCTTTGCAGGGGGCTGTCTTTGGTGATGAGCAGACAGGAGTGCTGTCTCGGGGGAGCAGGGTTCGGGCCACACTGTGGGAGGAACAGTAAAGGCCTGTTCCTTCAACATGGAGAGTAACTGGTAACTTTTCCACTGTGTCACCAAAAAGACCTTCCTGGGAAGTGGGGTGATGAGAAGGTGATGACATCGCTTTTCTCAGAGCCTGCGCCGTTCGCTGCTCAGAGAGTGTACCCTGCAAACAAGCCCACACTGGCCTTTTACGGGCCCACTTAGGGCTAGCCTAAGGGGCCCCAGAGGGCTGCCAGCACAGGGCCCCTGATAATTTGCTCATTGGCAAAGCGTTGGCCCCTTAACGCTGGCCCTGCACGGGCAGCCCTCACTTAGCCCCCAGGGAGCCCTCACTAGGCCCACACAGGGCCTGCACTATTAATCTACTACAACAATAAATCTGTTTCACTTTAAACACTTTTCAGCTACTATAGCTTAAAGTCTTTGAAAAAGAAACAGTTAATATACATCTGAAATGGATGCAGTCACCACATAACTAATGTCTGTATTGTCAAAAATGTACTGTAGTCAAAGGGATTTCAAATTCAATTTAATAAATACAAAATAGAAAACATTAAATTCAGGTAAATACACAAAAGTACAAAAAAAAGAGAAAAAAAAGAAAGAAAGCAAACAAGGCATGTAAGACATGTAACACTGTAGGACAGGGATGCCCAACCCTGTTCCTGGAGATCTACCTTCCTGTAGAGTTTATTTCCAACCCTGATCAAACACACCTAAGGAAGAAAACTGCTCACAAAATTCTTATTAACAGGCTTATGTCTGTACTCACCGACCTGTGATTTTCTAATGATCCTGGAGACATTGATTAGCATGCTCAGGTGTGTTTGATTAAGGTTAGAACTAAACTCTCCAGGAGAGTGGATCTCATGACTTGAGGATTTCTGGCCTATTTGAAACAACACGTTCTAAAAAGGTCTCTGTTGGTTTGAGCCATTCCATTTCAATTGAAGTGGAAATCAAACCTAGAAGTGCCAACCTACCTGGGGAATCTCCGAAAACCCCCTCGCTTGTCTCCTATCGAGGAAGATGAGGAAGGAGGAGCTGGTATACAATGTTTCAGTCAAAAGATGGCCTACCATGATTTCATCAACACCTTGTGCATTTCCGCCCTTTCAAGCACGGCAGCCATTTTCAGCGTCTGCCTGCAACTGAGACTCGGCCCACGAAGGCTTGCTCAGCCGAGGCGTCAGCTTCATATGGCTCATGCCCTCCATCCGATGCTGCAGCCAACCTTCCTTCCTTCTTAGGGGCTTCGAACAGGAAATTCAGTGTAAGAATAGCCCAACACTGAACTCAATGATTGCGCTGATTGTTAGGGAAGAAGTAGGACCAGAACCAGAAGGACACGGAAGGAAAGGTATTTTTCAAACACAGCTTTTTTAGAGAAATTACGCTTTTAGGAGGAAATTTGCTCTTCAAAGATCACTGTTGAATCACCTAGGGGTACTCTCACCACACATAGCTGTGTTTGAGAGGGGAGAGACCGCTGCTTCATGCCATAAATCCAACGACGAAGAGGTGAGTAGTGCTGTTTCTCACAGAGAGATGCTGTATTCAGCTCCCAAGAATAGAACGAGTGAGCAGATGCCACGCTGGCCTATTTATACCCGGATGTCTGGGGCATTACCAGCTATGCTAATTCTGCACACCCAATTTCATTGGCCTTTTCTCAAGATATCAGAGGTGTTTGGGCTCCCAAGAGTGACTCCTAGTGAACAACAGAAAGAGAACAATCCATTAATATTTTATACCAAAAATGTTAAATATCAAATAACAAATCAGTCAGGAAGGATAAGGAGAGAGCAATTGTCATCTTTTAGACCAATGTCTTGCTGTTGCCTCTCCAATGCATCTGTTGTCACTTTAATTTGCACTAAAGCTGGTAAAACAGATTGAACAAGATTGAAATTCCAGAAGTTTAATTAACTTGGTGTTATACTGTGATGATTAAGTGTTTCCTTGTTTGTTTGTTTTGTTTTGTTTTTTTTATTCTATTTTCTGTATATATCTGTATAAATAGCCTGTAAACAGAAATACATATTTTTTTATTATTATTTTTGTTATACTGTCAAAAACAAAGATGTAACACTGAACAGTAACTGAGGTGCCCTGTACTGGGAAATGTACAGAGTAGGGCAAGGGTAGGCAAGTTCGATTCCAGAAAGCCACTGTCCTGACTGTCCTGTCCCCCTTGGAAAAAAAAAAAAACAGCATATACTGGTCAGGTATGTTTTGAAATATGGCAGTTGGTTGGAGCTGATTTAAGCTGTTCCTAAACAACTAGCTCCTGCTAAGGACCAACTTAATAGCTTTAATAGCCAGTTATATCCACCAGTATTAAAATATGGGGTCACTTCTTTTATGAGTGTGCCTTCTTTGATCTGATTAAGTTTTTTTTGTAAAAATCTGACAAATGGTCTAGGAGTTTAAAGATTAGTTTTTCAGAAAAGTCATCATGGAAAATTAAATCAGGGTGCAATTGACTTGGCATTAGCCAAGGATTTAGAGGAAAAAATATTTCTAGCCCCAAAAGTTTTTTTTTGCAGATTTGAGCTGTTGGTGTGGTTTGAGACAGAGAACCTAAACTTGGTATGGTTAATGTTCAGAATGTTCTATCTGTGTGCAAAATCAGACAGGTTTTCACCATATGGTTCTATGGGCTGCTATAGACTTCCATGGCAGAAGACAGTAGATGTTTATGTCTTAAATTAAGCTAAAAAATGTAGCTGTATGATTTATTTCAGCTTTATTGAGGAAGTGTCAAACTTTTGTTTGTCAACAGTATGTTACATCTGTCATTTTAGGTGCCTTGCCAAATATCATTGAAAACATTTATCTTGGATAAGAAGTCAAAATCCATTATTTCATACTCATTTAGAATCTGCAAAAAAGAATTTAGGCATTTTGCATTCTGCTGTTATTTTTACAGTTCACCACTCAGCTCCAAGATGAAGAATGATAACTATCAGTGGTACCCTAGAGAAACGAACATGGGAACAACATGATGTGCTTTAGCCGAAAAACAATACTTGCCCTACATTCAACGCTGTATTGCAGGATGAAAACACACAAAAGGCCCTACCCATACTATTTCTAGTGAAAGGCAAGAGGTGGGGTCTGTCTAGCTTTTATAGCCAGGATTACTCAAGTTGACGTTAACACATCTTCCTCAGACTACACTGAAAAGACATCAGCAGAAATGAGGGGTGAGATGACTATAAATGTGTTTAAATTAAATTAAATTATTCAACCTGTATATGAATGTATATAAATGTGTTTTCATGTAAAGGCATTGCCTGAATGTACATAACTATCTTTTGCATATTTAGCCCTTGTATTCATAAGCCTCTTCGGATGTGCACTTGGACAAGACAGGGTTTTTTCTTGGAGTGGTTTGGGAAACGACAGTCAAGTTGATGCCACTGAGAACGGTGACTTTAAATGATAATAATAAAACAAGTCATTAAGCAGTAATTGAAGCATCACGGTAGTGAGCAATTATGATCCTTTTCTCCTTCCCTCTGAAGCATGTCTGACTGATGTGGCATCTTGTGGATGCTGCCTGATGCAGAAGCAAATGTGGAAGCTCGAGACGTTTTTTAACATGACATTAAATGAGCTACGGAGGAACCTGGAGAGAGCTCATTCAGTGTTAAACAATATTCGTGGTGAGACAGCCATTTGTAGCAATCTTGTTTGTCTGTTTCTTGCAATTTATTTAAATATATTTGTACTTTTTAACAAATATAGCTTTGAAAATCACCTGTTAGCAGTTGTTATTAAAATGTACAGCATTGATAATGTAGCTAACAGTGATGAAATCCTAATTTACATGCTGAATTGCATTTGGTGCTATTTGTTTAATCTATTTGTATATTCAATTGTGATTAGTATTTTACTGTTTAACCATCTTTTATAGAGCAAAGTTGGTGTGTTAACTCACATAGACAACAGAAAATAGGACACATGTTGATTATCATAAGTCAAGAAAATGGAGATTTAATTACCTAAAAAACAAAGTCTAAAACATGAAACCTACCTAAAATGTTAGCTTTGTTTTACTGTCTTCTTTGCGTTCAAGAAGTGTAAAATATCTATTTTAAGGATTTTCCCTCTTTTTCTTTTCTTATGTCTGCCCAGCAAGTCGCAGTGCCTTCTCTGTGGCTCTTACTGACACACGCCTCTGTGTCGGCCCAAATCGGGAAGAGTCTGTGGTGAAGTATAGCAGTGTATTTGTTAACTTGGGAGACGGCTATAGCACCGACACTGGTGCCTTTGTAGCACCACGTTCTGGTGTCTACAGCCTGGCACTAACGGTTTATAGTGATGCTGGCTCTTCTGGAGCCGTATTGGCTGCTTGTGCTCGACTCCGACTGAACGGACGCACTATCGCATCACCGAGTGAGAACAACCTGCAAGACCAGGAGGACAGCACTAGCGCTCTGCTAGTAGTGCAGCTGCGTGCAGGGGACAAGGTCGATGTTGCTCTTCCAGCCGGCTGCTTTTTGTGTGACAATAACAACCACTACAATACTTTCACTGGGTTTCTGCTCTATGCAACTGATTAATATAGTGAGAACAAATACTGTGTTTGAAATGTCTTACTACACAGTGTATACTGTACACTACACACACAAAAAGTATAAAATACAATACTAAGTATGCAATAGTTACTAAGTTGATCTTGTTGTATGGTCCTTTGTGATTTCAGTAGTGCAAGAATGTTATATTGTGATTTCAAACATGTTTTCTTTGCTCTCTCTGCCCATATTACCCTCTCCACAACACTCTGCATATTCACCCTGTATTTCAAGTTTACACTAAGTGTTGAAATACAAAATATGAAGTCGGAATAACAAATTAAAAACTCTTTTAATGCAAAGAACATACAAAATACTACTTTTGTTTAAAAAAATAAATACTGTTGTTCTTTTACTCTGACACATTCACTTGGCCTTCATATCCGTCATATCTCTTTCCCCCAAAACAATCATCAATTCATCTGACACTAAAACAGTTCATTTTGTATTGATTGGATCACATTGATTTAATGTTTTAAAAGTAAACCATGATATGTTTTCTTCCATTAGAATATATTCTATAGCAATACTGATTCAGGCAGTTTATTTATCTGTTTCAAATTATATTTAGGCCAAAAGTAAGGGCATTTACACAAAGGATACTTTAAAAAATATATTATTAAATTTATTAAGCGTGCATTTATTAATTTATTAATTTATTTATTATATGATTATCACATAGATTGTTGTATTAATAAGATGCGTGATGTCCCTAACTCTTTTAATGATAATCACAGACAACACTTGCAAAGAAAATATTACATTCCACAGTAAGCACATAATGAAAACTGACAAATGAATGAACAAAGCCGGCAGTACTTTTACCCAGAGAACTTAACTAGACACAGGTGGGATAAATGAACAACCTAGGTAACAAGCAAGGGGAACTTTCTTGCTATAGAAACGAGTACTGAACTAAAAGGAGACAGGTAAATGAACAAAAACACAATAAAATATGACATAACCCTGACATTAGTCCCCCCTATAGATGAATGACATGATGTACAAGCACCAAACACTGATTATAAGCCTAAATTTCACAAAAACTCTAAACTGTTTTTTTCAAATCTGATTGGTTAGTCACAATGTTGTTCCAGGGTCAACAAAGATGTTGATCCAGGAACATGTCGCACTTGATAAAATCAGGTTCTGCTTAGACCTTGAGATCAATTGATGGTGGTAAAGCTGTCAACCTTGGAGACACTTTGTGGGGTCTGAGACCTAGCCAGAGGCCCTGAAGTATGAGAAGTGTTTCCGGTTTCGGTTGACCTAATTAATGCAGCCTAACAATCCTTTTAACAGATTTTAATTAAAATTTGTTAATATGTTATGTGTAAGCCAGGTTAAAGAGATGGGTCTTTAATCTAGATTTAAACAGAAAGAGTGTGTCTGCCTCCTGAACAGTGTTAGGTAGATTGTTCCAGAGTTTGGGCGCTAGATAAGAAAATGATCTGCCGCCTGCAGTTGATTTTGATATTCTAGGTATAATGCAATTGCCAGAGTTTTGAGAACGCAGCGGATGTGAGGAATAATGTGATAAGAGCTTGCTCAAGTAATGAGGAGCTAAGTCATTAAGGGCTTTATAAGTAATTAGCAAGATTTTAAGCGGGTATGCACGTGACGTCACAGTCAGCTGGAGTGAGTGCGACTCCGCCCACTGAGTGGCAAAAAGTATGAGTGGCAGCATTGGTTTCAGCATAAATGTTGCGACAGAACAAAAGAGATTTGACAAGAAACCTGAGGTATATTTTACAGGCTGCCGAAAGCTACAAAAAAGAAAAGCAAATGGATTGCTGCAATTCAAAGAAACAAATGGACTCCAGGTGGTGAAACACAGATATGCAGTTATCACTTCATGTTAATATGTTAAATTTTGCGGTAAAAGCTTGCCCTATATATTGTATTGTCATTTCATATTGACAACCCATCAATTAAATATTTACCATCTTAAATATTGCACACCCAGATGTTTTTAAATAAACACTGACAGAAAACGATATAAGATTTTGAGTTGGACGATATAACATTGATATAAGTGATTAGCGGGGTTTAGACCAACCTATTTTGTATTTACAAAATGTGTTCACCGGCAAATCTGCTTTGTTTATTTCCCCCCTTTGAAATCAGGCACATATAAATGTCAGGGAACACGATTCCTGGCTGCATATCAATATCCATGGACCACTGGATATTTGGTAAGCAAGGAACATTATATCAAGTCCAGCAAAAGGATTATCGCTTTGTTTTACTCACGTTTTCGCAGTGTCCTTATTTAAATACATTCATGCAGTTGCTTCTTTTGCCACTCAGTCCAGCTGAGGGGGTGTGTTCCGGTGGGAAAATGATGTCAATACGATGTTTAATAGGGAGCCAGTGCAGTGTTGACAGAACTGGGCTAATATGGTCATACTTTATGGTTCTAGTAAGAACTCTAGCAACCACCCAATAAAGCATTACAATAATCTATCCTTGAGGTCATGAATGCATGAATTAACGTTTTTGCATTTGACATTGAGAGCATAGGTCGTAATTTCAATATACAGTCGTGGCCAAAAGTTTTGAGAATTACATAAATATTGGAAATTGGAAAAGTTGCTGCTTAAGTTTTTATAATAGCAATTTGCATATACTCCAGAATGTTATGAAGAGTGATCAGATGAATTGCATAGTCCTTCTTTGCCATGAAAATTAACTTATTCCCGAAAAGAACTTCAAGGAAAGAGGTTCAATTCTTGTTAAGAAGGCTTCAGGGCGTCCGAGAAAGTCCAGCAAGCGCCAGGATCATCTCCTAAAGAGGATTCAGCTGCGGGATCGGAGTGCCACCAGTGCAGAGCTTGCTCAGGAATGGCAGCAGGCAGGTGTGAGCGCATCTGCACGCACAGTGAGGCCAAGACTTTTGGAAGATGGCCTGGTGTCAAGAAGGGCAGCAAAGAAGCCACTTCTCTCCAAAAAAAACATCAGGGACAGATTGATCTTCTGCAAAAAGTATGGCGAATGGACTGCTGAGGACTGGGGCAAAGTCATATTCTCCGATGAAGCCTCTTTCCGATTGTTTGGGGCATCTGGAAAAAGGCTTGTCCGGAGAAGAAAAGGTGAGCGCTACCATCAGTCCTGTGTCATGCCAACAGTAAAGCATCCTGAGACCATTCATGTGTGGGGTTGCTTCTCATCCAAGGGAGTGGGCTCACTCACAATTTTGCCCAAAAACACGGCCATGAATAAAGAATGGTACCAAAACACCCTCCAACAGCAACTTCTTCCAACAATCCAACAACAGTTTGGTGAAGAACAATGCATTTTCCAGCACGATGGAGCACCGTGCCATAAGGCAAAAGTGATAACTAAGTGGCTCGGGGACCAAAACGTTGAAATTTTGGGTCCATGGCCTGGAAACTCCCCAGATCTTAATCCCATTGAGAACTTGTGGTCAATCCTCAAGAGGCGGGTGGACAAACAAAAACCCACTAATTCTGACAAACTCCAAGAAGTGATTATGAAAGAATGGGTTGCTATCAGTCAGGACTGTATGACTGTATTTTTGAGATGGAAAAATGCGGTTTTGCAAATGCTAGAAATGTGGCTTTCGAAAGAAAGATTGCTATCAAATAGCATGCCTAGGTTCCTAACTGATGACGAAGAATTGACAGAGCAGCCATCAAGTATTAAACAGTGTTTAGGTTATTACATGCAGAGGTTTTAGGTCCAATAATTAACACCTTTGTTTTTTCAGAATGTAGCAGTAAGAAATTACTTATCATCAACTATATCAACTATGCATTCCATTAGTTTTTCAAATTGGTATGCTTCACCGGGCTGAAAAAAGTAGAGCTCAGAATGTAGAGTATCATCAGCATAACAGTGAAAGCTAACACCATGTTTCCTGATGATATCTCCCAAGGGTAACATGTAGAGCATAAAAAGTAATTTCCCTAGTACTGAGCCTTGAGGTACTCCTTACGGCACTTGTGATCTATATGATACTTCTCCATTACAGGTATCAGATAAATACAGTTTGAACCATGCCAATGTACTTCCACTAATGCCAACATCATTTTCAAGTCTATTCAAAAGAATGTTGTGATCAACAGTGTCAAACCCAGCATTAAGATCCAGTAGCACTAATAGAGAGATATAACCACAATCGAATTACAGGAGCAGGTCATTAGTTACTCTAATAAGCGCAGTCTCAGTACTATGATATGATCTAAAACCTGACTGGAAATCCTCACAGATACCATTTTTCTGTACGAAGTAACATAATTGTGAGGATACTACCTTTTCTAGTATCTTTGACAGAAAAGGGAGATTCAAGATTGGTCTGTAATTAATTAAGTTGTGGTTTATTAATGAGAGCCTTAATAACAGCCAGTTTGAAGGTTTTGGGGACATGTCCTAATGACAATGATGAATTAATAATATTCGGAAGAGGATCTATGACATCTGGAAGCACCTCTTTTAGTAGCTTAGATGGAATAGGGTCTAGCATACATGTTGTTGGTTTAGATGATTTAACAAGTTTATAAAATTCTTCCTCTTCTATAGTAGAGAATGAGTGGAATTGTTCCTCCGGAGATCTATAGCGCACTATATGATGCAATACTGTGGCTGACGGCTACATGGTTACAATTTTCTCTAATAGTATCGATCTGGGAAGTAAAGTAATTCATAAAGTCATTACTGCTATGCTGTTGGGGAAAATCATCACCTGTTGGTGCTTTACTTTTCGTTAATTTAGCCACTGTATTGAATAAATACCTAGGATTATGTTTGTTTTCTAGCAGTTTTTAATGCTTTTCTATAGGATAGGTTACATTCAAGCCAAGACGTATGGAAAACCTCTAGCTTTGTTTTCCTCCAGCTGTACTCCATTTTCCGGGCTGCTCTCTTTAGGGTGTGAGTGTGCTCATTATACCACAGTGTTGGACTGTTTTCCTGTGTGTGGCCGTCCTGTCCTTGTCGTAATTGCCTGAATTAGTTTTCATCAGTGAATAATTACTGGCATCCCAAGTATTTTCCCTATTTATTTTCTTCTGATCTCCTCCGGCTGCTCTTATCAAGGGAATTTAATTTTGTGCTTAAATAGGGTAAATACATTTGTGTTGTGGGATTGCTTTTGATTTGGTTTTGTGAATCTGAATTGGAATTTTTGAATTCCGTTTGTTAATTTGTAGCACCTATGGTAATTTCGTATGGTGGCCAAATAATTTAGTTTATACTCTGCTTAGTCAGGTGAATTGAGACTGTATAAGACTTTGAAGGAAACATTGCAAAACGTCATAAAAGGCTGTCTTGTTGAGTTGAGAAATGCCCATAGAAAACGTTAGTGTTGTGGAGGAGTAGCTGATTCTTCAATTAGGGCAAACGCTATTCATTTGAGAGATCTGTCACTTAAAGAAAAACAACTCAAGTTAGAAAATGCCAAATTAGAGTTGCGAAAGCATGAAATGGAACATCTGTTTGCCCTGAAAGAGCAAGTCATTAATTCTTATGGAAGAATTTAAAAATGGTTTGCCTGCTGCTCTTTCTACTTACATAAACAAGCAGAAGGAAGATACACTCCACAAAGCTGCTACTTTTGCTGATGACTTTATTTTACCACATAAATTCACATTCAAAAACCATGAGAGAAAATTCCTGCTGATCCACCTGCTCTGTCGCCTTGTAAATCGTCCAGTAGAAATCTTACAATTTTGACTGGAGACAGGGTTTTTCTGCTATTCATTGATTCTTGTCCAAAACTTGACTGCATTATGCCCAAGTCTGATTGTGATCATCTCAAACCTGGATATGGACCTTTCCTGCATAGTGGAACTGCATTCATTTACAGTTTGAAAAAGCCTGTGCCTGTTCGTATTCTTCGGGATACTGATGCCAGAGGGAGTATTGCCGTTGTCTGAAGAGATCACCACTGGTAGTGCTGTTTTGCTCAGAGGTTTTGAAATGTTAGTTATGGATGTTCCGTTACATAAAATTCATTTGCAGTCTGAATTGATGATGGATGACGTGGTAGTGGGTGTTTGTCCATCTCTTCCAATTCCTGATGTAACAATCATTTTAGGAAATTATTTAGCTGGAGGTAGTGTTTGGAGTGGTTCTAATGTGTAACCTGAGGTTATCTCGGCACCGCTCGTTGCTGGTACTGATGATTGCGTGCTTAGATATCCTGATGTTTTTGCTGCATGTGCAGTTACTCACTCTATGCCCAAAGCTGCTGATTGTTTAGTTTCAGATGAAGTGGACTCATTGCAAATCCGGATTTAACTGAACTGTTTTCTGTTCCTCCACAGGAAAAAGTATATCTGGCTCTGTTTGAGAAAGATCAAATCGACTTGTCTTTGTGTACCGATAATTTAATTGTGACTCAAAGGTCAGATTCTACTCTTGGCCCGCTGTTTGAATTGGCTCGACCAGAGCAGGAGAATACAAACGCGCCCCAGGCATACTTTCTTAAGAATGGGATTTTGATGAGGAAGTGGATGTCCCCTAATTCTCCTGATTACTGAAATACAGTCAGCCAAATTGTAGTTCCAGTAATCTACTGAGACATGATTTTAAGTGTTGCATGTAATGGCCAGAAGGTCACTTAGGTTTTGTAAAAACATATGACCAGATTTTGCGAAATTTTAGTAGACCAGTTTAAAGCAAGACGTTTCACGTTTTTGTGTTTTTATGACTTGTCACGTTTGCCAAGTTATAGGGAAGCCTAACCAAATCATTCAGCCTGCACTGCTTTATCTAATTCCGATGATTTCTGAGCCGTTTGAACATATTGATTACGTTGGACTCTTCTACGTTCAAAGTCTGGATACAAATATCTGTTAAATATTATGTGCATTACTACACGCTTCTCCGAGGCAGTTCCTATGTGTTCCGTTAGTGCTAGAGTGATTACTAAGGCACTCGTTAATTTTTTACAAATTTTTGGTTTGCCAAAAATAATACAGAGTGATCAGGGCACAAATTTTACACGTGTTTTCTCAAGTGCTTAAACAATTCGGTATTAAACACAAAAGTCAGTGTGCATTGGAGAGGTTTCACCAGACTTTAGAGTTATGTTTATGTTACATGCGTATAATTTTTTAGCTCAAAAGAGACTGGGAGGAAGGAATTCTGTGGCTGACGCTAGAACGTTTCCCAGATGGGAGCCATTGAAAAAAGCATGGAGAGGATGTAATGGATCCATATTAATATGAAAAGCTTTCCTTTCAACTTTCCTTCTATAGAATTCTGAAAGAGGAACTTAGCCTTTTATCTTGTTTGCCTGGTTTACAGTCCTTAATGGTTTGCTTTTACATTTAACAGATATAGAGTTCAACCAGGATGCAAATGTACACAGACTAAATAAGCAATGTGATTAAATAAGCAATTGATAACATATCTGTAATTTCCAAAGTATTAAGTGCTGGTAAGCTTTAAATAAATAAATAAATACATAAATACATAAATAAACACTATTTATATGACTGGTCAAGGTGAGAATCTGTTTCTTTGTCTAAATATCTTAAAAGGCCCACCTGCTTGACTTCTTCTGTCCTTTCCCAGATAGCAAACAACCATTGAAATAATGTCAGTGTTGATGGGTTAATTCAAGTTGCTCTGAAATAATGTTACACCCATTTTATATCATTACAGTTGAATCAGTGCTGAAAACTTTTTTGTTGTTTTGTTGTTAATATTATGTAATTGAAACAATTTTACACAAACATTATTGGTATTATTTTTTAGTATTCCAGTGATAATCAATGATTCATTTAAAAAGTGGAAATGTTAGCGAAAACTGACAAGGCATGTAAAGTTTGCTTTGAAGAATTTGTTTTAGCCTTTTATCTCTTGTGACAGATACGCAAACATGAGTTTCATCTTACACAACTTCAATAGCACTCCCACAGTCAAACTTCCTCTTTATTACATTGTATAATAATAGATATCACATCAATCTTACAGAACATTCACTGAAAACCTGTGCTTAAGCTTTGAGCCAACATTAAAATACAATTATCACAGATTCACATCTTTCTCTAGTCTACACCCTGTTCTGAGAATCAGGAAACCAAATCCTGTTCCCACCTCTAGACTGAGATTTCAGATGTTGCCACATTCAGCAGAAATACACAAATGACCTGCATACAATCTCACAGCAGCTTAACTGATATCATGATCTACAGTCCATGAGGAGTTGAAAGTCTCCTGGTAAGAAATAATATTGTGGGTATCAATAACAAAGTCAACTTTTCATGCCTTCATACAAGAGGGACAAATGAAAGGCATTGTGTTGTCTCATATTCTTTAGCCTTATCAGATGCTTTAGAGGCTGAGCCACTCATGAGCAACTCCACCCACTGCATAAAGCTGCACAGAAAGCTCCACTTACAGCTCCATTTTTATCTTTAACTGGCTACATTTTTCTGCAATTCATCTGTTATCTTCATCACAGTGAGTATTAAAATAAATTTTTATTTAAGATATATAATAAAAAAATGGACTAAATATTCATTTGTATCTACATTTGCAGTATACTACATAAATTGATCTGAGTAAATGTAAAATACTTTATTTTGCAACTCAACCATCAGTCATTAGAGTATTAGTAGACTGTCTGCTGCATATCTACTAAAACTTTATTATGATGGACATTCTACTGACTATAAGTCAAGTTGATTTATTCTACTAACCCTAACAGTCTACTAGTACTCTAATGAGAGTTAGTTGAGGTGTAGATGCAAAGTTACTTATAGTGAGTAGAATGTCTAAAGTGGACTACTGAAAAAAACGTGCCCTAAAATCAGCATACACAGAATATATCAATTATTTATTGTAACCAGCTAACAAAAAATAGCACTAAAATGAGTTACAGACTTAATTGTTCTAGTGCATTATATTTTTTATATTAATGATTGCCATAAATCTGGTTTATGTTTGGGTGTATTTGTTGTTGTGATTATCCTTACCTGACCCTGTAATGTTTATGGTGACGTATTATAGCTTTTGTTAGTGTCTGTTTTTGTTATACTGTGAAATTAAACAGATTTCAATTGATTCATCAAACTTGAAACAGGTTTTTGGGGAGTCTAGCATTCAGCCATTTTTAACGGTCTACCAGGAACAAAAACTGTGTTCACTGGTTTGGTACTTTTAATCAGAGCTTCAGATGAGCAACTAAAATCTGGATTTAAAGACAGTTCATGAAAAGTTCATGTGAAGTTCATGTCTCAAAAACTTTTTAGATAAATTTGAAACAGATGTGATCTTGTTTACCCACGGGATACAGTAAAAGTACTATTTGCCAAGCTTGGCCAACCATTTGAATTCTAGAGTAATTAGATGTGTGTCCTCTCACATACATAAAGAAAGATGATCTTAAGGAACTCACTGGCAATCACAGGCAATTTAGTTACAGGTAGGATTCAGTTTACAATTAATTTCTTTGGTATCCGCAAACACAGACTAATTCTGACAGCCATTCAATGTAAGTCAAGTTGACCGTTAAGCTCTCTCCATTGGTCATGGAGGTTGGTATTATATACTATAATAAGAACTTCTCTGCTTCAAGATCTGAAATGGGTGAGATAAGGAAGACGACCAAAGTGTGTACTGTTAGTGTGCCTCCAGGAACATGTCTGGGAATGCCGTATTATTGACCTAGACCTAGATTTTTTTAACTTTAAAAGTTTTCAAAGACTGTATTTTTCAGGGCCGCTGGATTCTGCATGCTGAGGATGAAGATGCTTACAGCAGCCGCTCTGTGTGTTTTGATGCTTCTCAGTCTCTGCTCACGAGCAGAGGCTACCACTGCCTTTGACCTCCTGCGTGCATCTGCTGGTGAATAATTAAATCATTTGTTCAAATAAATGCAATGCTTTTATAGGTTTTTTGTCTCACTTATACTTATTTCTTACTTTTTCTTTTGATGATACTCTCATCAGTGAGTTACACGGGGTCCCTGCCCTGCGGTGAATGGGACTGTGAATGTGCATTCAAGAGACAGCAGGGCTGCTGTTGTATTGAACAGCCACTGTTTGATCTGGAAGAGGCCACTTTCATGCGTATGGTTGGCTTATGGGAAGGTCTGTCTCATTTAAACACCCAAATAGAGGAGCTCACAGGTAGTCATCACTGTTGTCACTTCACATTTGCTTATTATTCTTTTCTGAAACAGTTACATTTTCCTTGCTTTCTGTCCTTTCCTCAAGCTGGATGCAAAATATCTTTCACTGCTGCGATGCTTCCAATGAGTGGATGTCTTGGGCCGTTTACCAGCAACATGTCTATCGCTTACCAATCTATCTCACTCAATCAGGGCAATGGCTACAATCCTGCACTGGGTAAGCAGGTCACAATGCACTGTGCCAATATTTCAGGGCAAAAACATAAAACATCAGGAAATGAGTGGAAAACAGAGACAGTAATGCTGTATGGAGTGAATTTTGTCCCAAAATATTCATCAAACAAATCCAGCGTTTTGAACACAAACAGAATCTGCTTTGCAAAGAAAATCTCAACTTTCAAACAAATGCAAAGTGTAGAATATTGTCTCTTTGTGAAAACATCTAAATTGTTAATTATAGATATAGTATGACAGAAACTCACCTGTTCCCCACTCATATTCGTATTCCCTCAAAAGTTAAGTGGATGTTTTGGGTCTCGGGAGACTAGATTGACTGACAGTGCCATCTGCTGTTTTTGGAAAAGGAAGTTGCTCAATTGCATTTGTGAGAAAATCAAGCCAAGTTTCCTCATAAATAGGCAACTGACAATCTCACAGTTGTAACACACAATACATATATTTGTCCATACCTCTGCATTTTCTCTCAAACAGAGTTTTGTATTTGCTAATCACTTTGTGTTTGTTTGAAAGTCGAGTGTTGCTTTGCAAAGCAGATTAAGTTTGATGAATATTGGCACAAAATTCACTCCATAATGCTGTGGTCACAATAGAAAATAGAAAACAGGCCTCAATCATAAAACACAAGCAGAATGGGCTTTTGTGTAAATAAATTGTTAAGCTGCTTTGATGTAAGCTTTCAGATTTATGAAAGTATTTGTATTTTCGCATTTTTGGTTAGCACACAACAAAAATGTACACCCACTCCTAAACAGTGTTGGTGGGTAGCGCATTTCAAGGAACGTGAGTTATATAATCAAATTACTTTTTTCAAGTAACTAGTAAAGTAACATTATTTTTCAAATTTACAAGAAAATATCTGCATTACTTTTTTTAAATAAGTAACAACAGTTTTCCTATTCATTGACTGACATGTCTCCTGTCCCCATATAGAGAGAAATCAGGAGTAAGTGCAGAGGCATTGTGTGCACTGTGTAAACTTGATGTAATTATAATTCTAGACTAAATGTGAACATGCATTAATTCATCTCACAGATTCAGTATTCCTCAAAATGAATAAAACATTAAAATGCAAATGCCACCTGCACTAATGAAATATGTTAAATAACGAATGCCCTTTATGAATTTAATTTCATTTTATTAACCAATATCTTTGTGGCTGACCTTTGATGATCTAATTTAACCATGCTAATAAGTAAAAATTACTTTAGATAAACTAACATTTGTGCTTAATTTTTCTTAATTGAAATGTGTTCTACTGTACAGACATGAATTTATATTTCCTTCAGCCTGAAGCTTATTAATTTCACTATTGGTGTGAAAGGGCATTTACTTTTTCCAAAAGCAGAACTATTTATTTTACAAGCTATTTTCATAAAAAGTATGATAAACACAACACTGTTGTTTTTGCCCCTATTTTTCATGAGCTGAACTCAAAGATCTAAGACTTTTTCTATGTACACAAAAGGCCTGTTTCTCTCAAATATTGCTCACAACTCTGTCTAATCTGTGTTAGTGAGCACTTCTCCTTTGCCGAGATGATCCATCCACCTCACAGGTGTGGCATATCAAGATGCTGATTAGACAGCATGATTATTGCACAGGTGTGCCTTAGGTTGACCACAATAAAAGGCCACTCTAAAATGTGCAGTTTTATCACACAGCACAATGGCACAGATGTCACAAGTTTTGAGGTGTGCAATTGGCATGCTGTCTGCAGGAATGTCCACCAGAGCTGTTGCCCATGAATTGAATGTTCATTTCTCTACCATAAACCGTCTCCAAAGGCATTACAGAAAATTTGGCAGTACATCCAACCGGCCTCACAACCGCAGACCACGTGTAACCACATTAGCCCAGGACCTCCACACCCAACATCTTCACCTCCAAGATCGTCTGAGACCAGCCACCCAAACAGCTGCTGCAACAATCGGTTTGCATAACCAAAGAATTTCTGCACAAACTGTCAGAAACTGTCTCAGGGAAGCTCATCTGCATGCTCATCGTCCTCATCAGGGTCTCGACCTGACTGCAGTTCGTCAACTTACCCAACTTGAGTGGGCAAATGCTCACATTCAATGGCATCTGGCACTTTGGAGAGGTGTTCTCTTTATGGATTTTACTGCACAGGGCAGATGGTAGACAGTCTGCGTAGCATTGTGTGGGTGAGCAGTTTGCTGATGTCAACGTTGTGGATCGAGTGCCCCATGGTGGCAGTGGGGTTATGGTATGTGCAGGCATATGTTTTGGACAATGAACACGGGTGCATCCACAACCATCACCTCATGTTACAGTATGATAATATAAACTCAATGCATAACAGTTTTGAGGTGAGGTGGGTGTGGTGGAAGGGACATTTATAAAGTGCCTTTCTCAAGTGTCCTCATTGTAATTGCATATGCAAATGATTAACACTACGCCTCATTTAAATGATGTGTAGGTCCAACCAATCTCCTGTTTAGATTTATGCAACATAATGCATCCAGTTCACTTAGCCCTTGTCGGACTAGCTTTTCACAGTAAGTAAACCAAGCAAAAAGTGACAAGTAACATTATCCTGGTTGTTCACAGGCACGTTCACGGCTCCTCATGCTGGTCTCTACTCCTTCTCCTTCACGGCTTATTCCAGCGTTGGCAGTCCAGGTCAGCGGCTCTACCAAAAGGTGCAGCTGATGAAGAATGGCCAGCTGATCGCCTCCTCCTGGGAAGATAACCGTGAGGATTCAGAGGACAGCAGCACTCAGACTGTGCTTCTCCAGCTCAGACGTGGCTGTCAGGTCTATGTTGAGCTGCTCTCAGGCAGACAGCTGTGTGGAGACACCCAGGGCCAAAATATGTTCAGCGGATACCTGGTCTATCCATTCCCTGACAAATGAGGGAAAAAAACAAAAACCTGTACATACATACACACACAGCAATCTTCATCAGAGATTAAAACAATGAAAAAGATGTCCAGGTGTGAATCTGGAAGTCTTCATTTAAAATTGTCATAAAAATGATTAAATTAACATGTATCCTTGCAAGACAGCATATGGCTTCATGAATAAAGGTTACTTTAATAGTTTTCTGTGGCACTTATTCTTTCGAAGTTGTTGACGTTTTTTTTTTTTTTTTTCCAACTTTTAATATTTTGTTTAAAAATATAAAACCTTTTTTATTCATAAAAAAGGATAACTGTCAATCATTACTGTCTGAAACATGTTTCCCTTACTATTCTATATACTATTCTCTCTCTCACTCTAAATGTTTTACACAGTAGTATCTTCTTCTGCTTTTTCCTCTTTATTTATTTATTAGTGTCAACAAGCTTGACACTTGAACTGAAGTCAGTTTTGTCATTCTGTCATCACAAATCAAACCATAACCCAGAAGTAAAAGGAAAGAGCTTTTACTTGATGTGAGGTGGTAAAAGATGAAATAAATTTCATCTATACTTAATAATACATAAATAAATACATCCATACATGTTACATTTGTGTTTTGAAAATGACATAAAAAAGAAATCACTTTTATTTCTTTTAACCCTTTAACTGTCACTCCCATTTTTGAACATAGACATTAAAATGCAGTATTCAAACTTACATGTTTGGCTCATGAATGAAGCACAAGGCAACAACGAAATATAAACAAAGAGTCTTTAATGGTAATCCAACTGGTAGGCAGGCAGAACACACAAACACAACCAAATCAACATAAAGGGATATTAATTAACACAGGCAGGTGATGGTTATATACGATAATGACAGGAAAACCAAATATGGGCAAAAAAACAGGAGAAACCAAACAGACAGTTCACAGGAGTGTGACATCACTCCCCTATCCCGGAAGGCACAACCCACACCATAGAAGGATGGATGACTTGTAGGAGGGAAACATAGGGGCGGATATGGGCTGGAAAACAAAAACAGGAGGTCCTGGTCAGAGGAGGCTTCGGCAGAGGCCGGACTCCCGGGAGGAGGACGAATAACAGAGTCCAGGGTGGTGATGACAGAGGAAGGAGCCATGGAGGGAACAGAAAAGTCCAGGGTGGATCCGACGGAGGGAAGAGCCAAGGAGGAGCTAGGAGGGATCCGGAGCAGGAGGAGCAAGGTGAGACCCAGGCCGCAGCCATGATGATGGCCCACGGTGGAGCCAACGTAGTGAGGAGCCATGGTGGTGGAAGAGCTGACAGGGCCGACCAACGAATGCGTAGCCTGGGTGTCATCGAACATCCAGAGTACCAAGACTGAGCAGATGTCACCGGCGACCGAGCCGAAGGCGGGGATATGGAAGTCCGCAGCTGAGTTGGTGCTACAGAAGACAGAAGTGGAGCTGGGGGATGGAGGAGCCTGACAGAGCTGGTGGGATAGACGGACGAGGCGTAGCCAGAGGAGTGGAATCCCGAGGTGGCAGATGGTCGAAGACAGACCAAGGTGGAGCCAGAGTGACGAGGAAGCCTGGTGGAACCGGTGGTCTGATGGGCCACGGTGAAGACCAGGGAGCTAGGTGGCATGGTGGAGCCGTTAGGCCGGAGGGCCGAGGTGTAGTCCAGGACTCTGAGGCTGGAGGCGAAGATGAGGGATCCTCCAGCTACAATGCCAATGGAAGCTGGCAGACTCGCAGCTCGAGTCTGCCAGCTGGTGGGCTGAGGGTGAGCTGAGGGGCTGTCAGCGGACAGTGGTGGTGTGGCTGACATAATGGCATGGCAGACGAGAGTAGGCAAGATAGGAAGGGTGGGTGGAAAAACTCCCAGACAGCAAAAATCATCTGGTCCAAATCCAGCCCATACCTCTGCAAATCCGCAAAACGGACTTGGGCCGGTGTTTTTTGGCACAACGGGCCAATACCGGCACACATCTGGTTTTCCCTCATCTGGACTCGCTCTGCGACAGTAGTCCGCGCCCACTGAAACCAGGCCTGGGTCGGATCCGTCTAAGACGGTGATACAGCACTGAAGCGGATGTGACTGTAACATGGATTTGCCGGTTTGAAAACGAATCCGGCACAGAGTCAGCTGCTGTCTGGGCTAGATCCGAGAAAAAGTCTATGAGGTCCAGTCCTTCGTCATCGTCATCCGTGGCGAGCTCTGATGCCGGCTCACGCACCTGGTCTGACGGCGCTGACTCGAGCGCCGAAGTGATCCTCAGCTCTGTCGCACATCCTCATAATGGCTCGTTGGTTGCTTGGGGCTCGGGCCCTCCATCAGTAGCTCCGTACTCCGTGGTGATAGGGGGTTGGGCACTGGGTCTAGCTGCGAGACGTCTGCAGGGTGTGGCTGGAGACGGATGTCACAGGTGAAATCTGCTTTGTCCACTGTGAGCAGGGTTCCCTCCACCTGCAGCACGAACACAATATTTTCCAGAAGGGTCCACTGTGGATCTGTTTGGGGCAGGACGAAGCGGATGTCATCGTCCAGGCCACAACAAAATCCCCCTATCAAGCAGACATCATCGCAGCGGGCACGGTGGCAGATGTTAATAAAACCATAATCCTCCAGATACTGTCTGTCCTGGAAGATGAACACCGCCATCCAGTACGGTGTTGCCCCTCCTTGGGGCAACATTGATGGAGGTAATGTCCATGACAAAAAAAAAAAAACAGAAAAAGCAGATCAACTAAAAAAAGAACAGGGAAAACAAAACAAACACTGATAAAATGGAAAAATACATGCGGGATATAAAGCACGCAGATTTCTGACGATTTGTGCTACCCTGTCAGATTTTGCTACCTCCTATTAAAACAGATCAGATTTTGCTTCCAGCACGATTAATGTGGTGTGAGGCGTTACTAACACGTACACCTACCCCAATCCTAACGGCTTTCTGTCATGGTTGGATCATGAATGAAGTGCAAGGCAATGACAAAATACAAATAAAGAGTCTTTAATGATAATCCACACAAAGGTAATCCAACTGGTAGGCAAGCAGAACACAACCAAATCAACATTAAAGCCAGACAAAGAAACACAAACTGAATATAACTTATAAAGGGACATTAATTAACACAGGCAGGTGATGGTGATATAGTATAATGACAGGAAAACCAAATATGGGCAAACAAACGGGAGAAACCAAACAGACAGTTCACAGGGGTGTGACAGATATATAGTTTGTCATGCTTAGATTAGGATTTATTTGTAAAGTAGTGAAGTAAACTTAGGCGTCCCACAGAGGGGACGGGTTACAGTTAAAACTGAGAATAATTAATTTTATGTTTTTATGCTTTTTTATATTGAATGAAAGTCTGGGTCTGGATCTAGGATAAAACAATATTAGATAATTTGGAAAGTTTTACTGTGGCCTAAAATATCATTAACCCACTAACAAAATTAATCTATATAGAGAAGCACACATATTAGTCATAAATATGAGATACGATAAGATATAGTTTACATTAAAATTAATGGTCGATGAAATTAATCCCTTGAAAGGTCTGTAAAAATATAGGTAACACTTCTCAGTACTAACTAGCATGTATATTACTAGCATTTTAGTACTTATAAAGCACTTATTAATGCTTTATTCCTAACCATATTTAAATCTGTTAATCCTACTCCATTCCTAAAGTTAACAACTACCTTACTGACTTTTAATAAACAGCTTTATTGAGACAAATGCTGTAGTTAATAGTTAGCTAATAGTCAGAATTAGGCCTTAAAATATAGTGTGACCAAAATCGAGTATGGCATTGCATGCTTTCAACATGAGATAATGTAGTATTGAACACACACTAGGAAGTATTTTGTACATAGAAGGCCTTGTTAGCGTTTGCTTCTGAAGTGTCAGTAAATCATTTTTCCTAAGCACTCCTCAGCTCTCTCTAATTTCCCTACTGACAGTGCTTCTGCATCGACATCCCGTAACAAATACCTTATATACGCTACCGCTGACAGCCTTGGTCTGTGCTTTGCATCTCTGATGTATATTCGTCTAATCTGTTCACTACATCTGTCAAACTATTCCATTTATGTCCGTGTCTAAACTCAAAGGCCTCTGCTCCACCCAGACCCTCCAGCAGGCGTTCACACAACCTTCCTCTTTCTCCCTGCTGATGCAGTGATGTGGTATTTGGAGAATTCTGCTCTCTGACCAAA
This sequence comes from Cirrhinus molitorella, assembly GCA_033026305.1. Lineage (NCBI taxonomy): Eukaryota > Metazoa > Chordata > Actinopteri > Cypriniformes > Cyprinidae > Cirrhinus > Cirrhinus molitorella. Next base: position 30,345,067 of record CM065134.1, on the reverse strand, counting down.
CTACAAACTCTTGGCTTGGCTCCTGTCCTCATCCAAGCCTCTTCCCAAATAAGGCTGTGCTTTAACAAGAGCTGAACTAGAAAACTTGAGTGCGGAGTGGGGAGGAGGGTGGGCTTGAGAAAAAGACTGTGTCCTTTTAAGGTGTCAATTTCCTTTCTCTGCCCACTCTCACTGAATGCCTCTTTTTTTATTTCTCTAATGGAAAAGACATCTACTCCTGAAACAGCAAAAGGGCGACTCTGCTGAACATAAAGCTCTGGCGTGACTGGTGGCTGCACGAACGACAAAGTCATCTTCGTTTTTACTACAGTAAGTATGTTTTCATATGCTTTCAATTCCAAAGTCCTTTCAGTCAGTTATTGTGCCTTTTCGATGATATAAAGTAATAACCAATGCATGCTCTACAATACATAATCTACATACGATCTTTAAAAAAACAGACCAGACCTGATATAGCTTAATGCAGCTTTTTCGTGAATTTTTGATTGCAAGTAGTTATCAAGTTAATTTCAGTGTTTCTGTACTATTTGAACCTTTGACATGTAGTGCAAGCTTCTTCTTTGTTGTGAACTTACACATTTATACAGCCTTTGTATCAAACACATCTTTTTTCAGAAATATTTAATGCAGTCCTAGCCTATTCCAAATGCCTTATGATTACATTATCACTGATGCAGAGCAAAACTAAGGCACTCAGATAAGGGTGAGAAAATAATGTTGGAAAAAATAGTTAGAACAGACTTAGCTAGTTAAGCATATCTATCACTTTAATGTGATAGATATGTAAAACTATATGGATAATGAAATATCCATTTTCTTAGGACTAATTTCACTTCTCTGACCCATTTTCAAATAAATTGTTATCTAGTGGTCCTTTTTTAAATTTAATAAATGTCCTCTGGTTTGGTATTGTGTAACCTAATGTATAGTGTATATTAATATCAGACCAGAGTCCATTTACACTTGACACATTTATGCTGACAATCTTTTTACATTTGTAACTGTGGCTTTATTGTCCTTTTTTATAATATAATGTAATGTCATTTAATTTAAAATTTCATTTAATAATGAAAAAAAAAATTATATATATGTATGTATATATATATATATATATATATATATATATATATATATGTATATATATATATATATATATATACCCCAAATGAATAATAATTAAACAATAAATTAACTCATTTAAAAAAGGTGCACACATGTTTGCTGTAATGCTTATAGGGTGAATGACTTTAAACTCATTCCTTAAGGTTGGGACTTCAGAGGAACTTCGTAGTTGCAGAATGGCAGCACAGGTGAAGCTGCTGCTCTCTTTGGGTGTGTGTGCGCGCGCGCGAGTGCGTGTGTGCGTGTGATTTGAGCTTTGCTTTGATGGAGTTACAAATGCTGAAACTGTTGTTGTTACTGGAGGAGCATGTTCATCTGATCCTGTCATATTCAGCTGTACAGTACAGCTGCTCATCTGATTTCCTCATCTACCTCCACTCAAGGACTATATGAACATGTGAATCTGTCAACCTGCTTTTTAATGGTTTATCTTAAGTTATCCATTGACACAATATATTTTTCATATTTGAGCTGAACTGTTTGCCATTGGAAATGTTGGACTGTTTACACAGCACACATTTATAAGCATGATTTGTATGTTGATTTTATGGCTTTGTGGCTGCTTCCAATTGCATCATTGGCTTTTCCCCACTTTATTCTGATAGTGTTTAGCTTAATTTAAAAAATAAAATGGATAAAGGTTTGTTTCAGGAGAAGAGGATTTCAGGAAAGGTAAAATAATGATAAACTTCCCCAACTTGTTTTCTTGTTTTATATCTTTATATAACAACAAACAAGGATTTTCGTGTTGACTTTTGACAGAAAAAAAAAACTACACTGAAACAAAAAAACAATACAAAATTATAATAAATCTGACATGGAATTGCACATATTAGGAAAGTAATATTATAATATTGACAGTGTCCTATCTTCTCCTCTACGCAGGGAGCAACCATGGCAAACAAAGGTCCATCTTATGGGATGAGTCGCCAGGTGCAGGATAAAATCGAGCAGAAGTACGACCCCGAGCTGGAGGTGCGTTTGGTGGAGTGGATCATGGCTCAGTGCGGCTCTGGGGTTGGAAAGCCAGAGGCAGGAAAACTGGGTTTCCAGGCCTGGCTCAGAGACGGATGTGTAAGTCATGCATATGTGGTGTTCTCACGACAATTTGTGCACTTTTAAGAAAAGCCTGGTGACTTTAAAAGCATGTATTTATTAAACCAAGAAAAAAAAATGAGATTTAAAAATCTCTTTTGCAAGAGTGGCCAAAAGACACATACATAAAGACAAATACTGTACATGAAATAGATTTTACATCGCAGTCATCTCGTAAGTTATTAATTACAATCAGACTTTAAAATTACTTTGAATTCATTTAACATAACCAAATCTTAAAGGCATTATTTATGTTGTAGCTGAATCTAGAAGAAAATAAGCAGCATATCTAAACAACCTTTATTATTCATTTGGTGACTTTTTCAGGCTCACCCTCTCTTCTTGTGCTCGGAGAGGGTGAGCCTGAGGAAGGCTAGAAGACTTTGAGATTAAACCACAACTGAATCTACCATCATCAGCAAACCTCAGATCAGTGCAACTGGATGAAGACCTAAGCATTACCATGGATAACGTCTTGAAAATACAAGCTGTGTAGCCGACATGCCTAGACACCTTTGGGGTAAAAGAAGGAAAGAAGGTCAAACCACCAGCAAGTCCCTGTTGGAGACCTGATCAAGGTCTCCTTATGATCAAGAAACCACTGAGGCACAAATGTTGAAGAAACTTTTCTGTTTCTGTAGAAGAAATACGCAGTTTAATATTTATAACAGTTTAACATCAAACCATGATAGTTATCTGCATGAGTAACTTTGCCACTCAGTGTTCTAATTATGTCATTCATAATGACAAAGTTTTTGAAAAACACTCATAGTATGTAATCTTGTTTTCTGTACCTTTCTCAGATTTGTGTGAGCTCATCAATAGAATGTAATCTTGTTTTCTGTACCCTTCTCAGATTTTGTGTGAGCTCATCAATAGTCTGTGTAAGGACAAGCCTGTAAAGAAGATCCAGAGCTCCAGCATGGCTTTCAAACAGATGGAGCAGGTCTCACAGTTCCTCAACGCTGCAGAAAAATATGGCGTCACCAAAACCGACATGTTTCAGACAGTAGATCTGTGGGAGGGTGAGTACGCTAACATATCACAAAACTTCCTCCATCAACAGAAATATACATATTCATGATAGACAGTCAGACCCCATGTCAAAATTCACAATTCAGTTATTTTTTTAAGGATCACTTTTACAGCACTTTGTTAAAGGTCCACTGAAGTGCTTTGAAACACACAGTGTTATTCTGTGTTGACATTCAATTAAAACAGAAAGACAGGGCGGGACATATGAAGCAGCCCTGTCAGCCAGTAGTGTTTCTTATACATCTTAGCTTGGGCCAAAGCCAATGAGCTTGGTAAAGCTGCATGTGACAGCTTATGACAGCCATAGTCTAAAGGGGCATTCACAATGCACTTTTCGTTCAATTGACTTCCATTTATGCTAATATGAATGCGTCAGACTGGAAACGCAAGCTATAAGCTATAAATGATCTCTTCTGCTCATCAGTGCTGTTTGTCTAATCGTTTCTCCACCTAATCTCATCCATATCGCTATAAAATTATTTAAAGAGTCCAAGATGCAGCCATGCCTCTAGTGGAGTGTGCTCTAAGGCACACTCCCCTTGATTCATATGCCAAACTAATGGCTTCTATGAGCCAATGAGAGAGGCGTTGCTTAGACATGGATTGGGTGGGGGGCCAGGAAATAAAGAACTGTTCAGTCTTCCTGAAGGGCTTGGTCCTACCTATCTAAACCTGCAAGGAGAATGGAGGTGAACCTCACAAGTGAATGCTGAGAAGCATTTAGGCACAAAGGCTGGGTTAGGCCTGAGAAAAAACTTATCTTTGCTGAGAATTCAGTGCATGAGGAATAAACAGAGTGCATCTAAATCACTAACCTGTTTGGCTAAAGCCAGGGCCAGGAAGGCTCTCTTGAAAGACAGAAGCTTAAGAGTCATATCTCCCAGGGGCTCAAAAAAGTTGTTGAGACAATGCCTCCAGCACCGTGGAGAGACCTCATCCTGGAACTGTTCTACTAGTGTCTGGAAAGGAATGGCAGGTGCCGTTCATGAACCTACAAATAAGGGGGTGTTGCAACACCGTAATGCCATGCAGTGATAGCTGCTAAATTGCCCTAAATAGCAGAAAAGAATATTCCACCATCAATCAGGTCTTGCAAAAAGCCCGAAATACCAGAGATTGAGCACTAATATGAAATCAGCCAGCGCGCTTCACACTACTCCTCAAACACATGCCACTTGCAATCATACAGGGATCATGTAGAAGAGGCTCAAGCATTCTTAATAGTGCCAATAACACATGAGGGGAGATTCAAGAAAATCAAAAAGGGTGAAGATACAGTCATGGCCAAAAATATAGGCACCCTTGCAAATGTCAGAAAATGCAACCCTTCTCTCAGAAAATTTTGTTACTCACATTTGTTTTATTTAATTTATTTATTTTGCATTGGAACAACACACAAAGAAAGAAAATAAAAGTAAAATATAAAACAATTCCACACAGAACCCAAAAAATGCACTGGGCAAAATGATTGGCACCCTTAACTTCATATTTGGTAGCACCCCCTTTATAAAAATAACTGAAATCAATTGCTTCCTGTAACCATGAATGAGATTCTTACACCTCTCTACTGGAATTTTGGAGCACTCTTCTTTTGCAAACTGATCCAGGTCATTCAGATTTGAAGGATGCCTTTTCCCAACTGCTATTTTGAGATGTCTCCACAAGTGTTTCATGGGATTCAGATCTGGACTCATTGCTGGCCATTTCAGAACTCTCCAGCTCTTTGTTTGTAACCATTTCTGAGTGCTTTTTGAGGTGCGTTTCGGGTCATTGTCCTGCTGCAAGACCCATGACCTCTGGTGGAGATGCAGCTTTCTGACACTGGCCACTACACTGCGCCCCAAAATTCAGATTTCATGATACCGTTCACACAATGCCGTTCAAGGCATCTAGTGCCAGAAGCAGCAAAGCAACCCCAAATCATCTTTGAACCTCCACCATGTTTGACTGTAGGGACTGTGTTCTTTTCTTTGAAGGCCTCATTTCTTTTTCTGTAAACAGTGCCATGATGTCCTTTACCAAAAAGCTCTATGTTTGTCCCATCTGTCCACAGTACATTCTCCCATGTTTTTCCACAATTTTTTCTCCTTACACTTCTTTTTTTTCTCCATGCTCAATGTGGCAATATAGTAATCACACTTGCACCAGTTAAAATGGAGAAAAGTTGACTTTGGTTGGTTGAGTCAACTTTTCTCCATTTTAACCGTTGCAAGCGTGACTACTATGTTGCCCACACCTGATACTTGCCACAGGTTTGTCTAAATACAAATTACAGGAGCATCACATGCTTGAAAAGCTATTATTTTGTACAATTTTGACAAGGTGCCAATAATTTTGTCCAGTCCATTTTTGAGTTCTGTGTGAAATTTTATCAAGTTTGACTGTACAGGTCCTTTTCAAAAAATTAGCATATTGTGATAAAGTTCATTATTTTCTGTAATGTACTGATAAACATTAGACTTTTATATATTTTAGATTCATTACACACAACTGAAGTAGTTCAAGCCTTTTTTTTGTTTTAATATTGATGATTTTGGCATACAGCTCATGAAAACCCAAAATTCCTATCTCAAAAAATTAGCATATCATGAAAAGGTTCTCTAAAAGAGCTATTAACCTAATCATCTGAATCAACTAATTAACTCTAAACACCTGCAAAAGATTCCTGAGGCTTTTAAAAACTCCCAGCCTGGTTCATTACTCAAAACCGCAATCATGGGTAAGACTGCCGTCCAGAAGGCCATCATTGACACCCTCAAGCAAGAGGTTAAGACACAGAAAGAAATTTCTGAACGAATAGGCTGTTCCCAGAGTGCTGTATCAAGGCACCTCAGTGGGAAGTCTGTGGGAAGGAAAAAGTGTGGCAGAAAACGCTGCACAACGAGAAGAGGTGACCGGACCCTGAGGAAGATTGTGGAGAAGGACCGATTCCAGACCTTGGGGGACCTGCGGAAGCAGTGGACTGAGTCTGGAGTAGAAACATCCAGAGCCACCGTGTACAGGCGTGTGCAGGAAATGGGCTACAGGTGCCGCAGAGAAGCAGCACTGGACTGTTGCTCAGTGGTCCAAAGTACTTTTTTCGGATGAAAGCAAATTTTGCATGTCATTCGGAAATCAAGGTGCCAGAGTCTGGAGGAAGACTGGGGAGAGGGAAATGCCAAAATGCCTGAAGTCCAGTGTCAAGTACCCACAGTCAGTGATGGTCTGGGGTGCCATGTCAGCTGCTGGTGTTGGTCCACTGTGTTTTATCAAGGGCAGGGTCAATGCAGCTAGCTATCAGGAGATTTTGGAGCACTTCATGCTTCCATCTACTGAAAAGCTTTATGGAGATGAAGATTTCATTTTTCAGCACGACCTGGCACCTGCTCACAGTGCCAAAACCACTGGTAAATGGTTTACTGACCATGGTATTACTGTGCTCAATTGGCCTGCCAACTCTCCTGACCTGAACCCCATAGAGAATCTGTGGGATATTGTGAAGAGAAAGTTGAGAGACGCAAGACCCAACACTCTGGATGAGCTTAAGGCCGCTATCGAAGCATCCTGGGCCTCCATAACACCTCAGCAGTGCCACAGGCTGATTGCCTCCATGCCACGCCGCATTGAAGCAGTCATTTCTGCAAAAGGATTCCCGACCAAGTATTGAGTGCATAACTGAACATAATTATTTGAAGGTTGACTTTTTTTGTATTAAAAACACTTTTCTTTTATTGGTCGGATGAAATATGCTAATTTTTTGAGATAGGAATTTTGGGTTTTCATGAGCTGTATGCCAAAATCATCAATATTAAAACAAAAAAAAGGCTTGAACTACTTCAGTTGTGTGTAATGAATCTAAAATATATGAAAGTCTAATGTTTATCAGTACATTACAGAAAATAATGAACTTTATCACAATATGCTAATTTTTTGAAAAGGACCTGTATATGTGCATCTTCAAAGTGTACTTGTGTAATTTAGTTGTGCTTTAAATTATGCTGCTCTTGTGATGTCAGGAAAGGATTTGGCCGCGGTGCAGAGGACACTCATGGCTCTGGGCAGCATCGCAGTTACAAGAGATGATGGCAGCTTCCATGGTGATCCCAACTGGTTCTTCAAGTGAGTACCGCTGATCACGTGGACACTGCCCTTCACACGTGACAATTTATTAATATTAATGTTAAATATCTGCCCTCTGTCTGTTTGTAGGAAAGCTCAGGAAAACCGGAGAGATTTCTCTGATGAGCAGCTGAAAGAAGGGAAGAATGTCATAGGTCTGCAGATGGGATCCAATAAAGGGGCGTCCCAGTCTGGAATGACAGGCTACGGTAGACCAAGACAGATCATGAACCCATGAGCCAATCACCCACCACATCCATCCCTCGGTTCCCTGAGCATCACCGCATCCCAATCGCTGGACTACAAACATTTCTTTCAAAATATGACCAGAGCAACAGTGTAGTAAATATAAATAATAACACCACTTGGTACTAAAATAAGTTTCCATATCCAATGTCAATCCCTTCTTGTCAAACGTATTTGGTCAAATTAAAGTGTTTTTTGTTAAACATTTAGTTTGTAATATCTGCAAGTCAACATCACATCCAAAATTAACCCCATCTGCTACTGTAATACACATTCCTGGTCTTATTGTGGTGCATGTTAACCCAAAGAAAAAAAATGTCTTTCAGCAAAATGTAACAACTTTCTCTACTTATGACTTTTCTTTTTTATGTCACCGGTATGTCTTATTTTTTACTACCTGTCATATAATAAGCTTTCTCGCTAACCACTCTCATTACAAAAAAAAAAAAAAAAAGTTTGCAAACATTTTGTGTTGATTGAGAGCACGTCTGATATTATAAATGCATGCAGAGATAACAGAAATACTGAAACAGTTTCCATTTTTGTTTTTATTCAAACCACATCTTTCTTGTTCACAAAAATACCACTTCAGTAAAAAAAAAAAGGCTAGAATCAGTAAAATGTCTGCAGTTCAGCAGACCTCAACTTTAAACAATCCCTTTCTTTCAAAATTCAAGTGTCGGAGGTATTTATACTTGGAAAAGACCTAATAGTGATGCATTTAATGTATCACTATCAAGAAAAATTATATTAAACTCCATAAAATATTCAAACAGCAGCACTCAGCAAATCATATCACACACACTCTTTCAATCATCTAATCTTATATGCACTGAATGTTTCAAATACTGCACTCTAAATCAGGCACTCTTATAAGATAACATTGTCATGAACACATCAGTAAATAAATCAAATAAAACAATAGAAGGCAACTCAAAATAGAGCATATCTCACATCAGATATGCTCAAACCAAAGTGAAGTGCAACCTGAAATTCAAACAAAAGAAATGGGGATAAAGAGACAAAAAAAGAGGAGAACAGAAGGTCCAGTTTTCCCTGAGTGCTACGTGTTCTCATCGGCAGCAATGAGTGGGACTTTGGACTCATTGTCCATCTCAGGCTGGATTTCCACCACTTGACTGTCCTCTAGGCCCATGGATCCAGCCTGAAAGCCTCTGTCCCGTCCTGTCCTGGTCATACTGCATCCACGCCAGTCCCAGTGAGTGAGGGTCACCTCGAGAGTGTAATAGAGCGACCAGAAGAGAGCAAAACAGCCCAGCAGCAGGAGAGACTGCAATCCACAAAACATGCTCATGATCATTTTCATGGTACTCACTATATATTCATTTGACAGTTTACGCATGTGCAAAATGACCTATGCTTTGTGTTCCGTTTAAGTCATACAGTAGTTACATGTGTTTAACTCCGTGTGTATAATCATGCTCAAGTTTTTAGGAAGACACACCTTCAGGCTGCTCGAGGTGAACGGGCTCACTATTTCAGGAGGAACATCGATACCAGGAGGGCAGGGAAGAGCAAAATTGCTGTTCAGATACTGTCCACTCATTGCACCTTCAACAAGCCTGACAATTAAAACAAACATAAACATGCAATAAAACTAAACTGGTAAACTGTAAAATCCACTACTGAGGTTCAGTGGAAGGACTGAGGGATTACACAACTAAAGCACCAGAATCTGTTTAACCGAGTCAGAGCATTCATTTCTTCAGTATTTAAAATATCTTCAGTGAGATAATGTCGAGTATCAGAAGTCTATAGCTCACCTCTGTCGCTCTTTCACCTGCTGATGAGACAGAGATGAGCCATACAGAGTAAGTTTCCACTGCTTCAGGGCGCCCGATGACAGAGCTGGCTCTTCTGAAAGACAGAAATATGGGTGACACTTTATTATACCTAAGAAAGCAATTAAATATATCAAGCAGGTAATGTATTAAACTCAAAAGGCATCTGTCTATACTGATACAAACCGTTCAGAGATCTACAGCTGTGCATATAGCTGTGCTTAATTTATATGTGACATTTAAACTACACTGAACAAAATTATAAACGCAACACTTTTGCAAACACCCCCCATTTTTCATGAGCTAAACTCAAATATCTAAGACTTTTTTTCTATGTACACAAAATATTGTTCACAAATCTGTCTAAATCTGTGTTAGTGAGCACTTCTCCTTTGCAGAGATAATCCATCCACCTCACAGGTGTGGCATATCAAGATGCTGATTAGAAAGCATGATTATTGTACAGGTTTGGCTTAGGCTGGCCACAATAAAAGGCCTCTCTAAAATGTGCAGTTTTATCACAGCACAGTGCCACAGATGTTGCAAGTTTTTAGGGAGTGTGCAATTGGCATGCTGACTGCAGGAATGTCCACCAGAGCTGTTGCCTGTGAACTGAATGTTCATTTCTCCACCATAAGCCATCTCCAAAGGCATTTCAGTGAATTTGGCAGTACATCCAACCGGCCTCACAACCGCAGACCACGTGTAACCACACCAGCCCAGGACCTCCACATCCAGCATCTTCACCTCCAAGATCGTCTGAGACCAGACACCCAGACAGCTGCTGCAACAATAGGTTTGCATAACCAAAGAATTTCTGCACAAACTGTCAGAAACCATGGCAGGGAAGCCATTTATCCACGACCATCACCTCATGTTGCAGCATGATAATGCACTGCCCCATGTTGCAAGGATCTGTACCCGTTTCCTGGAAGCTGAAAACATCCCAGTTCTTGTATGGCCAGCATACTCACATGACATGTCCCATTGAGCATGTTTGGGATGCTCTGGATCAGCGTATACGACAGCATGCTTCAGTTCCGGCCAATGTCCAGCAACTTCGCACAGCCATTGATGAGGACTGGACTAACAACCGGATCAACTCTACGCGAAGTAAATGTGTTGCGATGTGTGAGGCTTTGGTTTTTCTGAGCCCTCCAATACAGTAAAACTGCACATTTTAGAGTGGCCTTTTATTGTGGCCAGCCTAAGGCCATGTCCACACTAATACGTTTTCATTTGAAAACGCATATTTTTCTCTCCGTTTTGGCCTTCCGTCCACACTGAGACAGTATTTTTTGTCAGGGAAGACGAAGCTTTTTGAAAACGCTCTCGAAAGTGGATAAATTTGAAAATGCCGTTTTCGCGTTGTAGTGTGGACCGTGAAAATGGAGGCTTTTCAAAACGTTGACGCATATTTAGTCATGTGAATCATATTGTACCAACAGATATCTGTTTATACTGATAATTGTGCCTGTTATGTGCTATTCATTGTCACACTGCTGCTAAAGAGATTTAGCTTGTACACTCTTCATTACAGTTCTAAATTGATGAAAGAAAATTTACTTACTGTTGCTGTCCTGACTCCTGCAGCAAAACGTTAAGCAGCTTTTTAGACCAAATATGAGTGTGTGCGACGCGTCAGTGAATGATGAGATATTTACGTAAATAAAATGATCCTGCCAGAAGAATTGCATGAGAGGTTCTACGCAGGCGCAGTAAGGCGAATTTAACATTTTCCTACATTGCGGTGTAGCTGAGAAATTTTGGAAAACGCTTAAAAACACCAGTGTGGACGGAGAGTGTTTTAAAATGAAAACTCAATTTTTAAATGTATCCGGATTAATGTAGACGTAGCCTAAGGCACACCTGTGAAATAATCATGCCGTCTAATCAGCATCTTGATATGCAACACCTGTGAGGTGGATGGATTATCTCGGCAAAGTAGAAATGTTTATTAACACAGATTTGTGAACAATATTTGAGATAAATAGGTCTTTTGTGTACACAGAAAAAGTCTTAGATCTTCGAGTTCAGCTCATGAAAAAAATAGGGGCAAAAACAAAAGTGTTGCATTTATAGTTTTGTTCAGTGCATAAGATATACTTTACTGATTTAAAAAAAACAATCCCTGTGTTCTCCTTACTATATGCGATCTGATCATTTTGCATTATTTCATTTCTGTTGTGTCCTGCTGCAAAGAAAGCAATTAAAAAAATAGTCTTGCTTGGAGACTATTTAAGCTGAACTGCTTGAAAAAAACATGCAAAGTTCATGTGTAGTAATAAGTTGTCATATGAAGTTTGATTTAGAATCGACACTAAGGTATTACAGCAAAGCTTTAACAAACATGAACTGCAATCTTTGCAAACATCCCCCGAAAATTCATTGGGAAACCATTAGTTTTGCTAAACATAGGGTGTAGATATCACTTAATATTCTTTTATTCTTTTTTAATATTCTTCTATATCTCTAGTATTGTTTGAAAAAAAGGAAAGCTGTTTCTGCCATTGGAGACTGGTTTTGATTCAGTTCATTCTTGCTAGTGTTTTTGTGGACAGTGCTGCAGGTTTTGCTCATGAAACACTGCTTTGCCAAAACGTCAGGGTTTGGCAGGTTAGCCTTTTCAGTGAGCATCTGTTGGTGTATCCCATTATGCCAGCTATATATTTTCGTTTATGCAAACAAAGTCAAACAGCTGCTAGTAAATGATTATGACATGTACTTGTGGTGCCATCAGGCTTTATTGTATTTTGAAGATGCTCCCTTGATGCAAAGGATAGCAGCTAATGAAGTGAAGTCTTGTGCAATAAAGTAGTGCATTTGAGTAGTGAAGTACACTTTGTTGTCTTACTGTAGTTGGTGATCTGTAGCCTGTACTGTCCATCGGCTCTTTCTCCCCAGCAGCGCACAGTGGAAAACGTCCAGTCCGTCAATCCAGTCATATCTCTGCTCAAACAACAAAACTGTCTGGTTACACTTCATAATAACTGTCATTACACGTTAACAAACATGACATATGCTTAACAGATCATTAGTTAATATATATTCACATGCTTGAAATATGATAATGTGCTTGGTAATGTTTACTAACAGACTGATTAAACATGACCTAATAATTAACAGATTACTATTTCACATAATTTAAATGCTTGTAAATGTCAACTTTCAATTCATACGATCATGCTCATCTTAAAAATCTACAAATTATTATGACAGAATGTTTACAATTGAAAGATTGAAAGCTTCATTAATACGTCATTAACAAACATTACAGAATGTCACTGAACTTCACTTTCACTTCTACCATTTACACATTTGAACAAAATGATCATACTTTTCTAAATATTAATAAGCAGCAAATTAGAAGTTGACTGAAGCAAAAGTCATATTTAATGTTTGGTTAATGGTGAGAACTGGACCTTAAAATAAAGTGTGACCGTAATCTCAATGGTAAAAAGTGTCTAAATGACCTGAATTCACCCTAATTACACATCTTTACAAAGCATTTATTAATAATTACATTTTTTTGCAGTACCCATTCTGAAGTTGAAACTATTTATCATCTGTACATGTTTATAAACATTTACTAATAATTTAGTACATTTAGGGGAACTGGACTTTTAGGTGCTGTAACAACGTTTGTGTGAAGGGTGTTTAGTTAAATTTAGCTAAATTCTTGCTAAAGACATAACACACATCGTAATTTAGGTGCAAAACATGCCTCAACACTTAGATTTGTTTTTTCCTGTTGGTATAGGAATAATATATCCTTCAAGGAAACACTTTTCATTTGTCAGAACAATGAACCATGTTCCATTACAGTAATCAAACGGACCCAAGTACACTATTGACCACTTAACCAATTCTTAAACCTACCCACACTACCAAACCTGTCCCTAACCTAACCCGCATCACACCTCAGTAGCAGCAAATGTTTTGTGCACTAACAAACTCTTTCAATCACTGTATAACATTGTTAAAATCATTTGTAGATTTTCATGAAGTCCATGATCACATGAATTGATTTTCATTTACATTAAATAATTATTTGTTAATATTAGGTGGGGGTCAATTTTTTAAATGGAGATTTATACATCATCTAAAAGCTGAACAAATAAGCTTTCCATCGATGTATAGTTTGTTAGGATAGGACAATATTTGGCCAAGATAATCTGGAATCTGAGGGTGCAAACAAATCAAAATATTGAGAAAATAAACTTAAAAATGCATTTTAAGTTGTCCAAATGAAATATTTAGCAATGCATATTACCAATCAAAAACTCATTTTTGATATACACTACCAGTCAAAAGTTGGGACACACTCTCATTTAATGTTTTTTTTAAAGAAGTTTCTTATGCTTATCAAGGCTGTTTTCACTTGATTAAAATTACAGAAAAAAAAAGTAATATTGTGAAATATTATTACGATGTAAATCAAAGTTTTTCTATATTAATATACATTAAAATTTAATTTATATCTGTAATTAAAGTTGAATTTACAGAATCATTACTCCAGTCTTCAGTATCACGTGATCCTTCAAAAATCATTCTAATATGCTGATTTATTATCAGTGCTCGAAACAGTTGCACTGCTTAATATTTTTTTATGGAATCTATGACTCTTTTCTAACAATATACACTACTGTTCAAAAGTTTGGAGTCAGTACATTTTTATTCTTCCATTTGAAAGAAATTTATATTTTTATTCACCAAGGATGTGTTAAATTAATAAAAAGTGATAGCATAGATTTACATTATTAGAAAAGATTTTTGAACAAATGCTGTTCTTTTTGTTGTTATTCATCAGAGAATCCTGAAAAAAAGAATCACAGGTTGCAAAAAAAATATTTGGCAGCACAACTGTTTCCATCACTGATAATTCTAATAATAAATCAGCATGTTAGAATGCTAAAAGCTGATGAAAATTCAGCTTTGCATCACAGGAATAAATTATATTGTAAAATTTATTTAAAAAAAAAAAACAAAAAAAACAATATTACTATTTTTTTTCTTTATTTTTGATCAAAAAATGCAGCCTTGATGAGTATAAGAGACTTCTTTAAAAAAACATTAAATGAGAGGGTGTGTCCAAACTTTTGACTGGTAGTTTATTTATGGTAGTGAAATTAACAGAACATCTTCATGGAACATGATCTCTACTTAATATCATAATGTTTTTTTGCACAAAAGAAAAATCGATAATTTTGACCCATACAATGAATTTTTGCCTACTGCTACAAATATACCTGTGCTATTTAAGACTGCTTCTGTGGTCCAGTGTCACATATTTCTAGCTATTTGAATAAATATATATTAACTAGGGATGTCCCAGACTAAGGATGTGCATAGTCAAATCAGATTTGTCCTGCCTATAGTCAACTGATAGTGGAATCATGCTTATTTTCTTTCACACAACCCACAGAGAAACAACACGTGACGCAATGCACAACACACAACAAAAGGTATCTTTCCATGCTAATGTTTTTGTCCTAACCAGTCGCAACGGCAACACGTAAAGTTTTTATTTTAGAAACTGTTTCCAGGTACTGATTATGTGGTTTATTTAATGTTAAAGGTGTCTAATAGAGATGTACCGATTGCAACTTTTTTGGCCGATTCCGATTTCCGATTTTTCAGTAAGTGTGACCTGCCGATTCAGATTTTTTTAAAGGAACTGTAATGAAAGCGTATTTTTATTTTAGAATAAAAGAAAGCAATAAACATCACAGGATTTTCTCATTTTAACAACAAAATTAAGTGCTTTATGCCTTGAAAAAGGTATACAATGAGTACCCGTATAAAACTAACATAGTAAAGTTATACTAACAAAAATCTTTTCCTCAATGAAATTTGCTATTTTATAATAAAAGAAATTTATAAACATTAAAGGATCTTACAACAAAAATAAGTACTCTGCGCCTTGAAAAATGTAGAAATAAAACAATTATTCATTTTTATTAAGAATGAATTTTTTAAACATTAACCACAGGATTGTCTCACAACAATAACTTTTTTTCACTGCGTTTTAAAATGGGTAGAAATACCAATGTTAATACTAAATGCTATTACTTGAGCATTAAAGGCAAGTTTTTCTTGACAAAGAGAAGCATTTCTGCCTTGTCCCCAGTTAACGTTAATCGGTTTCTCCTTTCATCTACCACATGTCCAGCCAAGCTAAACAAGCGCTTACTTTTGCTTGGACTCGGAGCGTTAGCTTTAGCCAATTTCCTCCTTTTCAAACTGGGCATATTCAGCTGAATGATGGTGTTTTAAGTGCGTCATTGCTTTCACCGCTGGCAATAAAAGGATCGGCTCAGAATCGGCAAGACATGAGACTGACTGGCCGGTTACTGATACGGGCCGATCATGTAAAAAATCGGCCAATTCCGACTGCTGGCCAGTCAATCGGTTCATCTCTAGTGTCTAATGTAAGTTTGAATATCATATTGCGTGATATTTATAGCCATACTGAAAGCACCTCAGATCTTAAAAATAAATTTATTTAAATAAATAGAATAAACATCTACAAATGTTTTCCATGCCAAAGATGGTACTAGTCACTCAGTATGTATTATTAACAATGTTAAAAAGGTTTAATATTTATGAATCAGATTATTAACTTCATTGGGAGTGCAGTGCAGACTCATTTCTGAATGGCTGTGACATCTGATTCTCTCGCGTTGCGATGTTATGTCATGCCTGGTGTGGACAGACAAATTTTAACTAATGATCAAAGCTTTACATAATGTTTGTTAATGATGCATTAATGAAAGTTATTATAACGTGTTAAACTGGCCTTAAGACCAATCTCACAGATACAAAAGGCATCTGTGTGTAGTGAATCAGAACACTCACACATCCAGCGGTCTCCTGGCTCCGATCAGAGAGCTCATTCCACTGGGACAGATGAGCCAGATCTCCACGTTCCCACGGCGCGGATGGGCGATAGTCACAGTAACAGATACGTGCTCCAGCGTCTGCATGCCCGACTGCCTCAGCTCAGACTGCGTCACTATCAAGGCATTCAAATGAAAGAGAAAGGTTATTATTCTTTGTAAGTTTTAATTTACATTAAACAAAATCAATTAAAACATGCAAAAGCAAAGCCCAAACCGATTTTTATTTTCAGCATTGACATGCAGTTACAAAAAAAAAAAAGAGTTAACCTACAAGCAAAGCGTTAAATAATCAGGTTTTAGGCAAACATGAAACACGCATCAAGCCAGACAAATTTTAAACAGGCTAAGCAATTCAGTCCAATTATTTTGCGCTGCTTCATAAAAGACTACATTGCAAAAGGTCATGCTGATTTATTGGTTTAGGGTAGAGTACAATTCCAAAACAGGCTCTGCACTGGTGTTGGATGAGATTTTAATAATGATCAAGTTTGCAATAACTGTCAGTGGCCCCTTCCTGCTAACCATTTTATACTTTGCAGCAGTTACTAAAAGTTTAGCAACTCGGAAATCACTTTTATTCCTATACAGAGCTGCAGCAACAATGTCAATATGTGAGCTTGACATGTTCATACTGACGCAGTTACGCTGCGGCTACACTCCAGTAACAGCATGACTTAAGGACTGCTGAAAGAGAAGAGTGCCGTTTCCAAGCGCTTTCTGAATTCTTATATTAGGCTACACTAACTCCATGGCATTTCCTCAGAGAGGTTCGGTAAAACAAGCTCAACACTTTCTGACCATGTAAGGAAATGATCTTCTCTCAGAATAAGAAAGAGAGAGAGAGTAATCGTTTCATCATGGTAAACAACTGCAGAAAGGTATAAACAACAACAAAATACTGAAGGTTCATTATGTGTCAGATAAACACTGCACAAAACCCCTTAAAGTCACCATGAAATCAAGACTGACAATTACATCTTCTCTGACGCAACAGCAAACAGCAAATGACAATGATCTAATTGACAAAACCAAGCCCCATTCTACATTTTCAAGTCATTAGAGGGAAGAAATAGAAAAGGTTTAATGCCCAAATAAATGAAAGCATGTCACTGTGTATAAATCTACTTATGTAGGGCCCTATGAAATCTATTTTATCCGTTTTATTTTTTTTCCCAAATTCTGTTTATTTCCGTTGTGATTTTTCTGAATTCCGTTTTTTTTTTTTTAATGGTTAAATAAAATCTTATTAATCAAAAAAGCATGTCTAATTAATTAAAATCATGAAGCTTATACAATTTAACATCAATTTATTAAAGGTTTAACAAAAATGACATGTTTAGGGCCCTATGAAATATTGTATTTTATTGTTACCAAATATTGGTTTTAGCATGTTTAATTATTTGAATG
Source organism: Cirrhinus molitorella (assembly GCA_033026305.1). NCBI lineage: Eukaryota > Metazoa > Chordata > Actinopteri > Cypriniformes > Cyprinidae > Cirrhinus > Cirrhinus molitorella. The sequence goes on along the minus strand of CM065134.1, from coordinate 30,327,360 downwards.
CACAACAACTTATTTATTCTTACAATAGCCTTGTGAATTTGTATTCACTCAGATATTCTGTGTTGGGTATTTATATTAACAGAAGGCATTAAAAAAATGTAATAAAAATAATTTTTTTTTTTTTTTTTTTTGGCAAGTAAAGGGGATTTACTATTAAAATTAAAACATGAAAGAAATAATGTGTAATTATTTCTTTAAAAATTAAAGTTAACTAATTTTAGTAGAAGTAGTAGTAGTAGTATGATGACAGAAATATGTTTTTAATATTTAGAATGTATGTAAATACATTCTAAATATTAAAAACATATTTCTGTCATCTTTAAATTAAACCAAACTTTTATTTTGATGGGTTGCTGTGAATACCTGTAACTGACGCTTCTTGTGGCTAGATCGGATACAGCTGCAGCTGGAAGCTAACAATAAATTTTACTCAAATGGAACAGTCAAATGCGAATGAAGTGACTCTTAGAGCAGTTCTGGAGATGTTGCTCATGTATTTATGTCCTCATTTATAGAGACGCCAGATGCTGAAATAACCACGAGCGTCACCTATGCGTCAGTAAACAAAATGCGCATCTGCGCCATTCATAAACACAGAGACACGTGGAACATCCAGGACATTTAAATAGTCTTTTGCGGCTTAATATTTACACATACTAGTTCATATCGCAATTTGATGACATACTTTTGGAATAATTCTTCCAAACTTTGACATATTCCGTGACATTCCGCGATTCCGTCCGCGTTTTCCGCATTGCGGAAATCATAGGGCCCTACGTATGAATTAAATTGAAGTGAATACTTCCTGAAGGCACATTTTATTTCTTTCAAAACGCTATTTTCCTCCAATATCCCATAGATCTTAATCAGGTTAGACACCATATTAAATTTAACATGGATGAAAATGAGCTGGGATAGACTTACAATCTTTATAATGGCACCCATTGTATAAAGGTCCACCTAGATCATGTGATTTTTTATATCTCTATATCTCTCTATATATATACACATATAGTTTTTGTGTACTTAAAGTTTTTCTTTTTCTGATTTGTCAGCTAAACAGTCAGTATGTTGTTAAACAACACCACAATCCACTGAACACACTGTACTTCAATCCCTCAAAGTCTTGTTTTCATCCCTGTCAGAAATGGCATTACCCTAGGTTTCACTACTGAGTTTTTTTTGTTTTTTTTGTACATTTAAGGTAAATTTAAGTTGTCAAGTGTCAAAGTGTTAAAAAAAAAATTCTAATTCTAAATAAAATTCTAAACGCATTATTTCCCCCGTTTGTACTTAGATTGTGAGGAGATTGTGTGGAGCCATTATTCCAGTCTCAAGTCTTACATGATTCTTCAGAAATCATTCTAATATATTCATTTATTAGCAGAAGTATCCATGTTGGCAACAGTTTTGCTGCCAAATACTTTTTTTAAACCTGTGAACCTGACTTTTCTCAGGATTCTTTGATGAACAAAATGTTAAAAAGAACAGCATTTTTTCAACATATAAATCGTTCTAACAATGTCTTTGCTGTCACTTTTGATCAATTTAATGCATCCTTGCTGAATAAAAGTAGCAATTTCTTTAAAAAATAAAAAATAAATAAAAATAAACTTTTTAACCAAACTTTTTAATGGTAGTGTATATTGTTAGAATAGGTTTTCATTTTAAATAAATGCTTTTCTTTTTACATTTTTTATTACGTAATCACAGGTTCCAAAAATAAAAAAAACAACACTGCTTTCAACAGTGATAATAAATCAGCATATTAGAATGATTTCTGAAGAATCATGTGACACTCAATACTGGAGTAATGATGCTGAAAATTCAGCTTTGTTTCCAGGAATGAATTACATTTAATATATATTAAAACAGAAAAATGTTATTTTACATTGTAATAATATGCCATATTTCTGTATTTTGATCAAATGTATTTCAAGCATAAGAAACAACTTTAGAAACATAAAAAAATCGTACTGATTCCAAACACAAATGTGTTTGTCTAAATACTGGGTTTTTGGGACTCTATAAATTCTAAATATATTGCATAATCTGTAAGCGTAAATTTGATTCAATATTACACATTACATAAAGAGTGCTGGTGAGTAATCTGTCATTTTAATAGCAAGTCAACTATTAAGACCTTTCACATAAGCTTTAATGAATCAATTTAGTGCATAACTAAAAAAGGTAAAGAGAAAAAACAAACAATGACTGAAATTCTGCCTCATCAGCTTTTTTTCATGTCACTACAGAAGTCCTGTCTGTCTTATGAAGCTCAGTTTCAAAAGTCATATCTTACTGTGTTAGTACACAAATATTTTTCATGACCAACTGCTGGCTAAACTCGGTCAGAAGTTTCTGTACACCAGACAAACAGTTTTTTCAGAGAGAGAACAGATTGTCAAAGAGAGCCAGATATGCACCAGTTCAAAAGACACAGAGACAAAAGGAAAACAGCAAGAAAGATGTGAGCGCAATTGAGAAGGGAAGGAACACTTCACTTTCACTGTATACTTGAACATATAAACGCAGACTAACATTTCCAAATAAGGGCAGACAAGTGCTGTCTGTGGCACAGATCCATTAACGGAGCACACAGCTGTCATAATAGCCCTTTTTATGGTTTGTTTGGAATTACATATTAGATCAAAAAACAGTAAATTACTTGGTCTCCCTTTAGTTCGCCAAACAATTCTCACTATTAACTACGCCTTTAGCCTCAATAAACTCCTAATTTGTTGCTTATTAACAGTAAGGTAGTTGTTAAATTTAGGAATTAAGGGATCTAAAATATGATTAAGCATAATATGTGCTTTATAAGTACCAATAAAAAGCTGATATGCTAGTAATATGCATGCTAGTAAGCAACTAGTTAATAAAGAGAACTGGTCCCTGAACTGAAGTGTTACCTATAATTTTTATTTCATGGTATGACTAATTTTATTTCACGGTAACAATATATTTCATGATATAGCTATATGTAGTTTTTCTGAAAATCAATAAAAAGGGCTTTGTATAATAAACTTTAGAAATACTTTAGAAATGAAAAGTACTTCACCTTGTTTTTCCTTTTTCTTTTATTTGATAAATTATTAAAGCTATTTATGTAAAAACAGGCTCACTTTTAGATAGCTTTGCGATTAAACCTTAAGTAAGATGTTTCTGAATTATTTTTAAATGTCATGTTATTTTATATTTATTTTACTTTATAATATTTTAGTGAAAAAGTCTATTCATAATATATTCTTACTTAATATTTTGTAGGATATTATTAATATTGGTTATATTGTTTACATTTGTTTCCTTATGCATTTTTGCCATGTCTACTTATTCTCCATTTTTAAAGGGGTTTGTTTAGCTCTTTTTGTGGTAACTGGCAACCTTCACCTGGAGCTTTATTCAAGAGAGGGAAGAGTTCAGTAGTGACTAGACGGAGAGCAGAAGTATGCAAACTGAACATCACCTAACAGCTACTGTTAGTACAAACAAGAACAAGCTAAAAAAAAAAAAAAAAAAAAAAAACACAGAACCACCCTTATATAAGCTGTCGTCCCAAAAAAACGAACGTTTAAAGACACAAAAGTAGAGCGCAAGGTGTCATATTACTAGAGAACTACACCCACTGGTGGGAAACTTAATCGGTTAAGTAAACGTTCATTATTTTTAACCATGTCAAAGGATTATTTCACCACCCTGAGACGAGGAGATATATTGAGAAACTAAATTTTATTAGTCTATGTCAGTGCTTCTTTTCCTTACCTTCCTTTTACTGGAGAAATGATCCTATTGAATGGCCCAACGTGAAATACCCTGACATCTACAACTATTTGAGCCCTTAAACACTCGTTTTTGGGGGTCGACAGCTTATATGAACGTAGTTCTGTGTTTTTAGCTCGTCTACTGTACACCTTGTCACATAGCAGCTTTTAGACATTGTTCTGTTTTTTGTTATAAGTCAGAAATGTCAAGGAGGTAGCTTCCCGAAATACAAAGTCAATGGAGAGCATTTGATTGTTTTCCCTCCGGTGTGGGCGTGGCCTAAATGCGCTCTGTCTCTATACACGGAATAAAAAATCTGTTACAGTAGACATTTTATTCTGCAGTAACAGTATATACCGTCATACTGCCAAGCCCTACTATAATCTACAGGGTTCCCACTCTAAGCCAAATGTCAGATTCCCTGACTTTTCCCTGACTTTCACTGACTAAAAAGCTGAATTTCCATGACCTATAATGAACAAATCCATCCATTTGCAAGCTTTACTTGTTCACAGATGTTTTAGTACAAAAAATATATAATAATAAATAAAAAACACACACATACAGACTATTTTTCTACTATTTTCTGTTTGTCATCAGGTTCATCAATTCAGTCTTTTTATTTCTTCACATTTACTTTTTGTTTTTCCACATTTTTGTCTCTGTGGTAGTCTTGTGAGCGTACATCCACAAGTGAGACGAAAATGCGAAATAAAAGTCATTATTTTTGTTTTCTTTGCACAAAAAAGTGCTTCGTAAAATTACAGTTGAACCACTTTATCAATCATCTTGGTACTTTTCCAGGCCTTGAACATGGTAGGACCCTATGCTATCTATTAGAGGGTCAGAAAGTGCTTGGATATCATCAAAAATATCTTAAATTGTGTTCCAAAGATGAAAGAAGGTCTTGTGGGGTTGGAACAACATGAGGGTGAGTAATTAATGACAGAATTTAAATTTTTGGGTGAACGAACCCTTTAAGTACCAGTTGACAAGTGGGAGGTGAATAAAATGGCACTGAAAAATAGTCTATAACAATGGGCAAAATACGATAAAAAAGGAAAATTACATTTTGATAAATGGAAACTAAAATTTAAAGCAACAAACAACAATCCCTGATATTCCATGACTTGGACAAAAATTCCCTGACTTTCAATGTCTGGAATAGAACTTTTAAAATTCCATGATATTCCAGAAATTCCATGACCCATGGGAACCCTGAATCTAATTTCAGTATCCTGCTCTACATAAATCTCTTACCATTCCAAGTGTGAGTTAGAGTTTTGGGATGCGCTGGGATGTCCTCGTTGGCCTTTAAAACTGGGCTCTGGTAGGACACCAAAAAGGGGACGGACTCCCAGACCTGCCAGACATATAGATACAGACTCTCAGCTGCTTTATGAAACCTGTATTGCTCTGAAAGCAGCACTGCTATGACGGACCTACCTTGGCAGCATTAACGAGCCTCCAAGCGTTCAGCAATCCAAAACCGTACTTGTGACTGTGGTGGAAACCAGCTCCATTAATTCCCCAGTCAGCCTGAGTATCACCGTCATGCTAAAGACATAAAGACACCTCAGCATTAAAATATCATCATTATTAAAACCACTAAAATTCACAATAATAGTGCAAATAACAACAACAATGCTGTTCTTACTTTATAATTAACTGCTCATTTACTGAACATTTTACTTACATTAGTCAATCATATCAATATTGGTATCAATAATTGTGAATTGTCAATGGTCTATGAAATTGACATGGATTAAACAGACATGATTCTATAAAGTTACTGTGAGATAATATTAATCATAGCATGATTTTGATCACATTGTCACCCCTGCATAGTAATATCACAAAAGCAGTTACATTTGTGAAAGTTATTTTAACATACAGTATCTCAGTAAGTGAGTACACCCCTCACATTTTTGTAAATATTTTATTATATCTTTTCATGTGACAACACTGAAGAAATGACACTTTGCTACAATGTGAAGTAGTGAGTGTACAGCTTGTATAACAGTGTAAATCTGCTGTCCCCTCAAAATAACTCAACACACAGCCATTAATATCTAAACCGCTGGCCACAAAAGTGAGTACACCCCTAAGTGACTGTCCAAATTGGGCCCAATTAACCATTCTCTCCCCGGTGTCATGTGACTCGTTAGTGTTACAAGGTCTCAGGTATGAACAGGGAGCAGGTATGTTAAATTTGGTATTATCGCTCTCATTCTCTCATACTGGTCACTGGAAGTTCAATATGGCACCTCTCTGAGGATCTGAAAAAGAGAATTGTTGCTCTACATAAAGATTGTGTAGGCTATAAGAAGATTGTCAAGACCCTGAAACTGAGCTGCAGCACGGTGACCAAGACCATACAGCGGTTTAACAGGACAGGTTCCACTCAGAACATGCCTCGCCATGGTCTACCAAAGAATTTGAGTGCACATGCTCAGCGTCATATCCAGAGGTTGTGTTTAGGAAATAGACGTAGGAGTGCTGCCAGCATTGCTGCAGAAGTTGAAGGGGTGGGGGGTTAGTGCTCAGACCATACGTCACACACTGCATTAAATTGGTCTGCATGGCCATCATCCCACAAGAAGATCATTCTAAAAATGATGCACAAGCTCACAAACAGTTTGCTGAAGACAAATTATTAGTGGAATTATGTCCTGTGGTCTAATGAGACCAATACCAAAAACTTATTTGGTTCAGATGGTGTCAAGCATATGTGGCGGCAACCAGGTGAGGAGTACAAAGACAAGTGTGTCTTGCCTACAGTCAAGCATGGTGGTGGGAGTGTCATGGTCTGGGGCTGCATGAGTGCTGCCAGCACTGGGAAACTACAGTTCACTGAGGGAACCATGAAGGCCAACATGTACTGTGACATACTGAAGAAGAGCATGATCCCGTCCCTTCGGAGACTGGACGCAGGCCAGTATTCCAACATGATAACGACTCCAAACACACCTTCAAAATGACCACTGCCTTGCTAAAGACTGGCCAAGCATGTCTCCAGACCTAAACCCTATAGAGCATCTGTGGGGCATCCTCAAACGGAATGTGGAGGAGCACAATGTCTCTAACATCCACCATCCACTAACATGATCATTCGCAATATTGGTAAAAAAAAAATATTTGATTATTTTCCAAAATCGTTCACCCCTAGTAATGTGATACCTGTGTTGATGTGTAGGCTATGAGGTGCTGGACGTCCCGCCAGCTCAGACATGGCCGCACCTGCAGCATGAGCGCCACCATTCCTGCTGCCAGAGGAGCAGCTGCAGAAGTGCCTGTGTGGCCATCAGTACAGCCTGTGCCACTCTGCAGCGACCAGTCTGACGTCACCTGAAAGAAATACATCAGAAAAATTAATCTAAAATGTGATCATTGGATCTTCTACTGAAATCATCTCTGTGGTGATGTATGCAGGACTTCTTCAATCATTTGTGCACCCACATTTCAACATCCAATCAACAAGCCCCTAATGGCTGCTACAGTAATGCAATGACACTACCAATTGCGATTGGGTCTTTTATTCAGAAGGCAGAACATATTGCAACTTAAATTAACAATCAAACCATCTCACGCAAAGTGATGTAGGCAAAAAGGGCTTCTTTGACTAGACATTTTCTATCACACAATAAATCCTCCTCACTTATACTGATACTCACTATACTGCGCAGCTGTCTGTTCCCACTGCTGAATGTGACGGCCAGCATAGATGCACACTCTTCTGCATAAAATGGCTTTTTGCCATTCTCATCAACCGCTCCTGCAATTACACATCATTCACGGGCTTAAAAAGAGCCTTGATTTTCTTAAAGGGATACATCACCCCAAAATGTTAATTTGCTGTTAATTTACACTCCTCCAGGCCATCCAAGATATAGGTGACTTTTTCTTTCTTTATAAAGAAGATTTTTAGCTGAAACTGTGGTCCTTGGGGATTCACAATGCAAGTCGAAAGCTGCCCATATTTGTGAATTGAAAAAAAAAAAAAAAAAACATATGAAGAAATACTAAATCAATACCCGTGGCTCCTGATGCTATACTGAGGTCTTATGAAGCAAAACAGTTGGTCTGTGCAGGAAATTGAACATTTACAACATAATTATTTTTCCATAAACTAGTTCTTTCAGAGTTTGTTCTAATTAACTGGTTCAAATAATTGATACATCAGTTTGTTTATGCAATCACACAATAATGTCACATGTTTTAAATGTCTAAAGCATATATAGTGAATAAACTAATATTCATCAGCTCACCTTTTTACATAAACCATGAAAAACCATAAAAACTTTCATTTGGCTCCTTCATACAAGTGCTCGATCAGATTTGGTGAACTGGTTGATCTAGTTCATTGAAAAGAACTGGTTCAAACTAATGATTCGTTCATGAACTGAACCGTTTGACTGAGGCTCTGGATTACAGGTAATAATGTCGTAAATAATGTTCAGTTTCTTGCACAGACCAATCATTTCGCTTTATAAGACCTCAATTTATCATCAGGAGCCACAGATATTAATTTTTTCTTGCTTTTTTGACTCTCAAAAGTGACAGTAGCCACTGACTTACATTTTATGAATCACAAAGGACCACGGTTTCAACTAAAAATCTTTACTGCTCTACTGAAAAACTCACCTACATCTTGGATGTCCAGAGGAATATGTAAATTAAAAGCAAATTTTCATTTTTTGGGTGAACTATCCCTTTAATGTTATATAACAAATATAGAAATACATATGTTAATACAAATATTAACACTAAATTAAAAAATAGTTTTGTTTTCTTAATTTCAGGCTGAAATCTCAGACATGCTCCTGACGGCCTTGATCCGATAAGATTTAGACACTCGTAACTGAGCTGACAGAGCCGTTCATTACCAATGGTGACTGTGTAGATTGAATTAGCGTAGCCGTCGTAGTTGCAGTTGTCTTCATACTGTCCTCCATTACCACTGGCGACAACAAAGATGCTACCGAAACCTCTCCTGCCTGCAATAACTCCATGCTGCAGCGCCGCCTGAGTACAAACAAAAGAAATCAGGTTAAATTATGAATTATTTACTCAAAACCACTGCTGGGTGAACTCTTGGGTTGCACAATAAAAATATATACACTACCAGTCAAAAGGTAGGACACACCCTATCATTTGATGTTTCTTAAAGAAGTTTCTTATGCCTATCAAGGCTGTTATCACTTGATCAAAAATACAGAAAAAAAGTAATATTGTGAAATATTATAACAAAGTAAATCAATGTTTTTCTATATTAATATACATTAAAATTTTATTTATATCTGTAATTAAAATTGAATTTCCAGAATCATTACTCCAGTCTTCAGTGTCACGTGATCCTTCAAAAATCATTCTAATATGCTGATTTATTATCAGTGCTGGAAACAGTTGCGCTGCTTAATATATGTGTGTGTATATATTGATTTTTTTTTTTGGTAACCTGTGATACTTATTTCAAGATTTTTTTTTTTATCAATAAAAGGTTAAAAAACAGCATTTATTTAAAATAAAAAGGTTTCCTAACAATATACACTTCTGTTCAAAAGTTTGGGGTCAGTACATTTTTTTAAAGAAATGAATACTTATATTCGCTAAGGGTGTGTTAAATTAAAAAGTGATAGCATAGATTTACATTGTTAGAAAAGATTTATTTTTTTTAATAAATGCTGTTCTTTTTAACTTGTTATACTCAAAGAATCCTGAAAAAAGAATCACAGGTGGCAAAAAATATTTGGCAGCACAACTGTTTCCAACATTGATAATTCTAATAATAAATCAGCATATTAGAATGATTTCTGAAGGATCATGTGACACTTAAGACTGGGGTGACAGCTAATGAAAATCCAGCTTTGTATCACAGGAATAAATTATATTGTAAAGTATATAAAAAAACAACAACAACATTTTATCATCTTGTAATAACATTTACAATATTAAATGAAAGGGTGTGTCCAAACTTTTGACTGGTAGTGTATATATTTGTAATGCCAAAAATGCATCTTGTTTTGAAAGAACTTCTTTGAAGCTATTTAACGTCACATGTGTAAGTGTTTTATTGGCATGTTCAATATACGGCTGAAGCATCAGCACTTTGTCCTGGCAAAAGTACAGAGATTAAATGATTAAATGCATTACTGTCATGAAATGTAAATGAGAAGATTCAGAAAACCTAACCTTGCCTAAAGGATGCGGTCCATCAACTGTACGGCCATCATCATCTGGACCCCAACTGCAGGACAAAAAAAAAAAAAAAAAACAGTTTTGCATTTCAGTACATTCTAAAAATTAAAAACTGCATGATTTACCATTAGTTAATGGATGAGCTAGTAGTTCATGAACTAACAATGAGCAATATAAAGATTTCAGTCCATTTGTTTTCATCTACTTATGTTAACAGAGACAGATTTTGATTTTAGAATGTACTAACAAATGCTGAAATCAATAGTAACATTAATAAATCCTGCAGAAATATTATTCAGTCTTAGAGTTAACTAATGTTAACAAACTGAACCTTGTAGTACTACCATTATGTTTTATTCAGCGTACTAAAAATGCAATCAGTTAAACATGTAAACATTATAAATGCCACAGTAGGAATGACAGTACCAAACACGAGTCCTAACAAGTCCTAACAACAAAAGCAAATAAATTAAAAAAAAAATGTGTGTTATGAACCGTGTTAAAATATCTATCATATTACAAATTCTTCAGTGAGCTTGCACAGAAACAGACCTGCAGCTGTAGACATCATTAACTTGATAATGCTTATTAAAAGCAACGGCCTCCATGCTGTCTGTGAGGGGCCCATCCAAAACTCTGATGCCTATGAGAACACACACAATTAATAGGCAATGTAGACAATATTATAAATTATGTAAAATAAGTATTACAGTTTCTTGATTGCTTAAACACATTTCTTGAAACTATGCCTTGTATTCTCAAAACAGTAACCACATATCCATAACATCTCACCCAAATCCCCAAACATCCTATTTTCAGGTCAAAATTAAGTTCTACACTCAAAACCATTCACTCTTGCTGAAAAAAACAACAACTTTGCCCTCAGACATCACACACAAGCCCTCAAAAACACACACACAAAATAGTCTTACACACTGGCGCATTACATTCAAACAACAATACTATGTTAATAGGTAATATTATAAGTAATATTTACTATGGTAATAAGTGTTGCTTGTGCCAAAAAATAAATAAAATAAAAATAAAAAATAACATAATAAACAAAAAAAGTATGCATTTGCAAGTGTTTTATTCATTAACTTACTGTACACTAATGTACTGTAGAGTACAGTACAAAAGGGCAAACAACAACAAAAATAATTATTCTGCCCCAGCATACCTTTGGTCTGGGACAGGCCAAAGAACCTCTTCAACATTACAGGCAGCAGGGGTAAAATCCTCTTGCATGCCTGATCTAACCCTGGCATGCATCAACTAAAATATATGAGACTGCTTGTCTTCTTGCCCTTGCGCTTTCTCTTCCATGTTGTTATCGTCCTCCTCCTCTTCCGCTCCATACTCTTCCTCTTAATACTTACACATTACTGTATTGATTGATTAAAAAAAAAAGACTGGACTGGATACACAGTTACACATACTAGTGGTCTGACAAAAAACACACACATTACAGTGTCATTGTGAAATAGAAATAGAAAAGAAAAATAAATATGGGCACAAAGGCGAAAATAAAAATGAGAAAGTCCACTATCAGAATTTGTAACTCTTGTCTCTGTCTAATTATGCTTTACAATTGAAGGTTAATGAGATGTACCTTGATTGATGTTTTGAGGGTTTTTTTTGCACAGACAACAGCAACTGATAATGTATCAAACCGCAAACAAATGTACATAATCAGTTGTATGAATGTACCAAAGCAATTGCAACTTGATCAAAAGAATAAGACATTTTTTATGATGTGCACAAGTGATTTAATGTGGAGGTTGAACAAGTAGTTTTGAGAATTTCATTTCTATGGAATGCACTAAAGCCACTAAGAAAAATTGTAAGCTGACTTTGGCCTTTTATCTCCATCGAAGGTTCTGACTGGTGTGTGAAACTTCTAGTGTTTCCACTTGGGTAACTGTGTGCTAATTAAGCTCAAACTTGAGCGAGTGAACAATATTGAATGCTAGTGCTTTCTAAATGACCCCACTTAGTGAAAGAAGAACTGAGAATTGAGAAAAAAGAACTGAGAAATGTAGAGATTTGTGTGTAGAGTTTTGAAGCAAAAGTTGACCAAATATAGCTCATGTGTCAAAACAGGGGAGTAGTATTTAGAGTTTAAAGGAATTGGGTGTGCTTTCTGATAAATGGCTTTATGGTTTTGAAATTTTACTTCAAATGCCTGTAGTGTGTTAGCAAACTGTAAAATGAAACATTGTTAATACTGCAATGATATTAATCTGGTCTTTGCACTAGTTTCACAATTGTCAAAAGTTTTGTGCCTTGCAAGTATGACAGTGCCATGATGTTTTTACAGTGATTTCAACTTTGCTAGCAAAAGGACATTTCTGGAAATAAGTTTATCAACTAAAATCTTAAACTGATTCAAAACTTAAACTCAACATTTAATTCACATGATTTTTATCAGTACTGAATTCACCAACCTGCCACTTTTGCTCCGTATGCAACTCCTACAGCACAAAAGCTGTTGTTTGAGACGGCGGCGATCTCTCCAGCACAGCGCGTGCCATGATGGTTGTCGCTGTGGCCATCAGGATGAGGCATAGGGTCAGGATCATTTGAGTTTAGATCATAACTACCCTCAGGACTCTAGAAAAACACCAATCACGTAATAAACCTACACTGGTTCAATACATGTTATGCTCAATTGACAACATTCGTCACACTTGACCACAGAAAACCCTTTAGAGACAATTTAAAAATGTGACTTTTTGTTAAACACTGAATGTTTGTTAAACTGGGGTGACAAGTTTTTAAAACAGTGTGTTTTTTAATTAGGGATGTCACAATTCTCAATATAATATCGAACCATTCGGTACGACATCCACGGTTCAATACGCACTTGTGATTTGCATTTACATTTTACATTTACAATTTTCTTGTTTTATTTATCTCGGAATTTGCTGTGTGTGCCCCTAATTTACTACTTAGACGCATATATGGATTTTCTGCACGAGGGCGCCCTCTGGCGTCCAGTATGAATGAAACCCATCCTATTTTGCGTAAAATTTAAAAAATATCTCTCAAAAAAAAAGTTAAGCAGACATCAGGGCTCGACATTAACGCTTGTCTGTGACAAGTGGATTTTGTGAAAGGGCTAGTGAAAGAGAATTTTACTTGCCCGACCGGACAAGAACCCGATTAAAACATCAATAACAAACAAAAACTAGCGCAGCACCGGAACTTTGGTGAGAATGATTCTGACTGTATTACTTACAGTCTAAACGGTGACTGAAAACAGACAGCATCAAGGTTGCATCAGTTGAAGCTTGTGCAGCCTATCTGACTCATGGAAAATCAAAACTAATTGGCGCAACACACAAAGAAACAAACATGAACAAACAAAATAAAAATATTATGATATAGGTAAACAACATCACATGAACAAGCACCATTACGATTCCAAATGTGACACTGTTTTTTTACAACAGCAGTTCAATAAATTAGTAGCTAGTTAATATTGACTGGCTTACATTTTAGACACATTATTGACCGTTTTGCTAACGAAAATAGTTCTAAGCAAAGCCACAGCAGAACAGTCATGAATCTCTGAGCAACACACGACGGTGTTTCATTACTGAATGATTCAGCATTTTTTAATGAATCTGGTGAGTCAATTATTCAGTTTCATAAATACATTCATAAAGTAAGTAAGACAGTCAGTTGCTTTATTTATTTGAATGAACTGGTTGAATCCATCTATGGTTGAATCTGTGATTCACTCATTAAGACAGTGACTTACCGCCACCTACTGGTGGTTCGGTTTCATATTTTACAAATTATTGAATGTTTCCAACATTTCAGATTTATGTGTTAAAAAAGTAAAACATTAATCTTATAACATTATTTATGCATTTGCAACTTTACTGTGTAAATGCAGTTTTGGAACCTATTATCTTCATTAAACAGTCAGAGTAAATAAACTTTCGATACAGTTTTGGCTTTTCCTCTGCAGTGGAAATATGGAGTTTGTTGATACTGATTTAATTTGAATGGTAACAACCATACAATAGTCTACTCTGTATGGTTATACTGAATATATAGATAAAATTTAAGAATTTGTTGAATTTGTTAGGAAAATATTGGTCTTCATAAAGTTAAAAAGTGTCCTAGAAATCAATTTAAGGCAAATATCACAAATATGTTGATTAAATTAAGACCTCATAGAGTAGTGATGAGACTATCGCTTCAGTATGGATTACATTTACATTTTCAAGTAGATTTTTTACTCTGACAAGTGAATGACAGATTTGCACAGATATGTCACAGCTTAATGTCAAGCCTTGGACATATAATAATCCACACTTTTTCCAGTATAGAGGGTTACAGGAGTATTTTGTTGTTAATTTGTTGAAAAAAAAAAAACACACTGATGTGGCAAGCTATCAGAACCGAACTGAACCGAAAACCACTGCTAAAAACCAAGGTACGTATTGAACCGTGGACTAACTGTATTGTTGCATCTATAATTTTAATCTATTTTAAATGTACTCAAAGCACCTTAATGAATTATCTGTCACTGCATTTCAAACTCTGAGAAATAGACTACATTATTTTCTCTGGTAATTGCCACAGATGCGGTTTATGTCCGTCTACTCACATAGTTGGGCTGAATATCTGCCAGTGTGTGCTGAACCCCGTCATCCACCACAACCACTGTGATCCCGACACCTGTGATGTTTCGCTCCCAGACACCAGTCACATTGATGTCCATCCCATGTTTCACATCGTTGTGCTGTAAATGCAAATGTGGAGAGGTGAAATGGATGAAATCTGACAGCTTCAAGCCAACTGAGATGCATTTTTACTTAGTGCCCTATGAAATCGAAATATATATATATATATATATATATATATATACACTTTTTTTTTTCTTTCTTTCTCCAAATACATTTTTTATATTTAAAATTTTCCAGACACAATTTTGATGGTTAAATTAAATTAATTGAAATCATATAGAACTGAACAACAAAAAATACATTTTAGGGCCCTTCTCAAATTCCATTTTATTTTTCCTAAATACCATGTTTTATGTTTTCATTTTTATGGATCCCATTTTAATGGTTTATTTACATTTTAATAATTAAAAAGCATGTCTAATCAACTGAATTCATAAAACTGTAACAACTTTATCATTTATTATTTTTATAGTAATATATATATATATATATATATTTATTTATTTTTTTATTTTTTTTTATTTTTATTTTTTTTTTGCAGTATTTATGATTTAATACAAATTTATCATCAAAAACGGTAGTTACCACATGAAGGATTAAACCAAATGAAAATTAAACATTTATTTGTTTATTTATTTTGTGACAAAGTTCACAATGTTTACTGTTAAAGTTAAACCATGGAGGAAGTTGTGATTGTTCTTTAAATAACTATTATTTTGATGGGTTGTTTGCATCTGAGGCTAGATTTCCCAAATGAAACAATGATATGCTGGTTTTTCAGTATGCAAGTAACCAGAGCAAACTGAGACATCACAACATGAAAACTTCACATATAAAAATAGACTTTTTGTGCCTCAATAATCACAGACACTAGTCCAGATTATGCCAGATTATGATATTTAGTGTACAACCCTACTTTTGATTTATTCATCCAAACTAGAGTTCATTATTTAATAACCCTCTAAATCTAGTACAGTATTTTCTAATTCTATTCTTTAAATTATGCTCTTTTAGATTTGTACTCTATCCATTTACTTACTACTTGTTTTCTCTAAAAAAAAAAAAAAAAAAAAACACTAACACTACTAACACGAGCTTTCTCTCTTTACAATTAACAATACATTTATTATGTATTTTAAAAATCCTTGCTACATGTACTGCGTTAGGCTATATGAGACATGTCATAGCACTTGCATGTTTTTGTTGCTCTTTTGTTGATTTCGATTGCTTCCACTGTTATCCTTTGTAAGCCACTTTGGATAAAATGCTAAATGTCTAAATGTAATGTAAATGTAATTATTCTGTCCACGTTTTCCACATCACTGAACTCAAAGGACCCTATTTACTGGCTTATGCAACAACACTCACCAAGTGCCACTGACTGGGATATTTTGGGTCATTGAAGCTCACGCTCCTCTTGGACCGTCTGAGGATGTGTTCCTGTGAGTGCCAAAGCACATGAGGGTTCTGATTCAGAGCAGACTCTGTTGAATGCGAGTCAGCATCTGCTGTGTTTTCCAGTCCTTGGCAGAGCAGGTAGTGTCCCTCCAGCTGCCCGATCTGCCCGTGATTCTCCAGGCCCACCTCCTCTGCCACATTCTGGGCCAACCTGTCCAGCGAATGCCCCGCTTTTACAGAGCCCGCGTCGAGACGCACCGCCCAAGACCGGCCCGGCCCACAGGAAGAGGACGGTTGAGAGGCAAAGAAGAAGGAATAGCTGTGCAGTGGTGAAATGGTGAGGAGCAGCAGGTGATAGAGGCTGAGACACATCTGGGGGGAGGATGCCATGTCAGCCCGGAGAAATCAGCAAAACACGCTCTCCACATCAGATCAGCTGCACGGGAAATACAACACACACAAACACGTCAATGTGAATCAAAGCGCTAACTTACTGAAATCAGTCATTAAGTCAATAAGAAAGAAACACATAAAAGTTTGAAACTGACAGAATTTTCATTTTGGAATTAAACCTAAACATGAAATCCTTTGTACTGAGAGTCAAATTTTCTGAAATGATGCTGGATAAAACTGCAACTGCAGTCTGGAGTTCACTCTTAATCCAGCAGTTACACGAAATGGGACACCCAATTACATACTACATAAAACAAGTAAAATGAAAAACTCTGAATAATTAGGATGGTACTTTTAAATTATTCAGTTTCAGAATATGCCATATAAGCCCACTCACAAAGCCTGAGATAGAGCTTTACAATGCAAAACCGGTTTAACTAAGAAAATTCCTGACCATGTGATCACAACGTCACACAGACAGACCTGCCAACTAAAACATAAGATAGGTTGCATGCAACAACATGCCCTAAATAAACATATGTTAAGGAAACAAGTTTCTCCACTTCCCAACCAAACACACAGTCTTTAACCAGATGAAACAAAAGAGCAAACTGTTTACTTCAGTACACCTGACAGTGACGTTTGTTCAGCCCTGTCCAATCAAATAACAAACATAATACGACAAACTGCTCTATATGTTCCTTCATTGTATTTTCACATGCATTTGTGTGTAAATGTGTATACTTGCATGTATTCGTAGTGTTACAAAGCTTTTTAATTTGTAACGTTAGTATACTTGTCAGATTTAATTCACGTTTTAGGCGTATGCAGTGTAAAGGCTTTGGCAATATGATTGAATAAATATTTGTAATTTTGTCATGCCCATATTGCATATTTTATAAAAAGTGAAAAAAAAAAAAAAAAAAAACATGTATTTGACCGAAATTCCAGAACTGTCAGCAAACTGTATGTATAGCGAGGTGAATGTTTATATGATTGTCAACCAGTGGGATGCTACATTTTATTCTTTCCGACATTAAAGCACTTGAATACGACAAGCTGGCAATCACGACTTTATAAGGGGGAAATAGGAAATTTACGATAACACGTGAAGGCAGCATAAGAGAAAAGGACAGAGAGAGAGAGTAACCGGAAGACATCGAAACATGCAGCTCTGTTTATTAAAATACATTAGAATACATTATCTCATTGTCTAAACCACGTGTAAACTAATTAATATACGTAATACACAATAAGGAAACATAATAATGTATTAATTAAAAACAACTGAGCTCAGCACTATACAAAGTGAAAGCTCAAACTGGCAGGTCAGGAATACATAACACAACGTTGAAACGCTCGTCTTACCTTTCAGTAACGATGATGTATTTCGCTATCGTTTGTCTATTTTATTCCCGAGCTGTTTAGAGTCATCATTCGCTATCAACTCGATCAGCGACATCACTCAAGCAGGGAACTCAATCTGCTATGCTAAACATCCGCAATCGTCATCTGCTTCGTCACATCCGGTGTGCGCCACAGAGTCGCATTTGAATCTTTTCTCTCAACAATTTCCATCCTGTTGTATGGTGTAATCGTTTATTCTTAGTCGTATCTAAAATTCAAATAGAAATCTACCCCATAAATCTCTATTAAAGTATTAAATACAAATTCTGTCCAATCCACTGTGATTGGGCCATAACTAGAGAACGCTGAGAAAAGTAACATATATCACGTGACAGCAGCGTCTACGCGCAAACTACACGAACTGAACGTGAACTAAGCTAAATAAATATTACCCCACTAACTATTTCCTTGTAAACAGATTTAACTGTCATATTGATATACTTTGTACATTTTGTCTACACACAGAAAGACTTTTTGATTTGTTTTGGAGTATTTGTACAGATTTCTGCTCGTTTGCACATTAAGCTTAATTTATTTTCACATGTTCTATGGCTTTTCAAGAATGGGAAAGCATTTTAAAATTCCTGGGACACTTGGGAACTCTGGCAACTTGCTGACGGACAGCTTTCTCCAAGTAGGGGTAAGTTGACCCACCCCTGTATATTAGCAAATGTACACTTTTACTGTCATGTCACCATGTATTTTGGAACCAACCATCATTTCTGACAGACTGTGAAAAGGATAAACACATGGGAGGAGAGGAAGGCACCCATTTTAGAAACTGTTTGGCTTTGCAAAAAAAAAAAAAAAAAAAAAACCATAACAAATGTAATGGCTG
Source organism: Cirrhinus molitorella (assembly GCA_033026305.1). Lineage (NCBI taxonomy): Eukaryota > Metazoa > Chordata > Actinopteri > Cypriniformes > Cyprinidae > Cirrhinus > Cirrhinus molitorella. The sequence goes on along the minus strand of CM065134.1, from coordinate 30,308,661 downwards.
TTACATCAAAACAAATGTATCCAGGTCTAAAAAAAAATTATAATGCATATAGGTGATTTAACAACCAAGCAGACCATTTAGCTAAATATTAGCCTGAATTAGTAAGCTAGCAATTTTTTTTTTTTCCAAAATGCAAGCTATGGGGCAAAGTGAGCCAATGCTGTGGGGTAAGTTGAGCCAGCACTTTAACTTACCCACCATAGGGCACTAAATCTCTAATGTATAAACTGGTATTTTAATGTGATATTATGCAACTGTTTTAGTATATTATATACATATTATTTGTAACTTATTTAAAAGGGACAATGTGCAAGTGCACCAAATCCTTTTCTGAGTACCAGAAGATGTTTTTCATCACATTATAATCAAACATATCTTTCCACCTGTAGTCCCTAATGGCTGGTTCGACTTTACAGAAAAGCTACCATGCCAAGAATATTTTGACTAAATTTTTTTCAGTGACATTTATCCCTTCATTCGATTTATTTATTTATTTATTTTATTTTATTTATTTTAAAAAAAGGTCAGTTTTCACCCAGATGGTGCCTCTTACCCCAAACGTGGGGCAAATTGAGCCACAGGAACACTTTTTTTATAAGAAGCCCTATTTTTAGAACCCTTTGTCATAGATACAGTGGATATAAAAAGTCTACACACAAGGGCTGAAACGATTAGTCGACATTATCGACAACGTCGACAATAAAAAATTGTCGACAAATATTTTTGTTGTCGAGTAGTCGTCTGATCTCATATGACCTAATGTAAGAGCCTGCAATAATGCGGTTTGACCAGTGTGGCGCTGTAGCGCAAGACTGTAGAATGCGATTCAAGAGAAAAAGAGAGCGCTTCAGAATAAACGCAGGTGAATCTAAGCGTCGTTCTATGAATATGTAAATGTATTGCACGAGTTCCTCTCAGTAACGAAGTAAACAACGAAAACTGACAGCAGTGTGAAAAGAAGCAGTTAAAAATGCATCTGATTACAACGATGTGGATGTTTGCACGAGCTCTGCAGTTCAGTAACATTAACTTGCTCCAGTAATGTCCGCTCACATCATGTTTATTCATATAGTACATTATGCAATAGATGGCCTTAAATCAAACAGCTTTACGGTATTTAACATGAAAAACCCGTCGCTTTCAGTTAGAATTACAACTTGATTTCCTGTTATAAAGCAGCTCTCTCCAGTGTAGATGGCTAGTGAGAAAATATTTTTATTAGTGGGGATTTTTTTTTTTCCATTACAGTGATAGTTTGGTTTACAGCGATCAAAGCTTGATCTAGCTTAGAACTGTTTTGGTTATTATAACCCTATAAGGTATTTTAAGACATATTTTGAATAAAATAGTTTATCCAAAAAAATAAAATAGAGCATCTTATCACTTACCTTTATTATGTTGCTTATCCTTATGTCTTACAAAAGGAGATGTTAGGCAGAATGGTGTGTATAAGACAGTTTCTCTGTCTGTCATCTCATTTTGTGTGCCAAATAAATCCATTTGTATAATGATTTGGTAACACTTTACAATAAGGTATAATTTGTTAACATTAGCTAATGCATTAATTAACGTGAATGAACAATACATTTATTACATTTATGTAATCATTTTTTTTTTTATGTTGGTTAATAAAAATGCAGCTGTTCATTGTTTGCTCATGTTAGTTCACAGTGCGTTTACCAAATGTTAAAAAACAACTTGTGATTTTTATAAATGCATTAGTAAATGTTGAAATTACCATTAACTAAGACTAATAAATGCTGCAAAAGTTCATTCTTAGTTCATATTAACTAATGTTAAGTAATGAACCAAAGTATTACCAATTCATTGTATAATAATTGTCATTACATAATATGCTAAAGAGATCTTAATTCATGTTAGAATATGTATAACATAATTTTTTACTAATTGCAAAAACCAAGAAAATCAAAGTATACTGATTAGCTAGTAAAATAATCGACGATTAGTCGATTAATCGTTCTAATAATCGTTAGATTAATCGATTATCAAAATAATCGTTTGTTGCAGCCCTACTACACACCCCTTTTAAAATGCCAGATTTATGTGATTTAAAAAAAATTAAAATACCACAAATAATTTCAGAACTTTTTCCACCTTTATTGTGACCTATAACTTGTACAACTCAATTGAAAAACAAACTGAAATCCTTTTTTTTTTCTGTGGAAAGTAAAAAACTAAAATAATGTGGTTGGATTAGTGTACACACCCTTAAAGTAATACTTTTTATTTTATTACAGCACTCAGTCTTTTTGGGTATGAGTTTATCAGCATGGCACATTTTGACTTGGCAATATTTGCACACTCTTCTTTGCAAAAACACTCCAAATCTCCAGCGAGGACATCTCTTATGCACAGCCCTCTTCAGATCACCCCACAGATTTTCAATTGGATTCAGGTCTGGGCTCTAGATGAGCCATTCTAAAACCTTAATCTTTTTCTTGTGAAGCAATTCTTTTGTTAATTTGGATGTATGCTTAGGGTCATTGTCATGCTGAAAGATGAAGTTCCTCTTCATCTTCAGCTTTCTTGCAGAAGCCTGAAGGTTTTGTGCCAATATTGACTGGTATTTGGCACTGTTCATAATTCCGTCCACCTTGACAAAGGTGGAGTTCCAGCTGAAGAAAAACAGCCCCAAAGCATGATGCTGCCACCACCATGCTTCACTGTGGGTATGGTGTTCTTTTGGTGATATGCAGTGTTGTTTTTGCACCAAGCATACCTTTTAAAATTGTGGCCAAAGAGTTCAATCTTGGTTTCATCAGACTATAACATTTTCCCACATGCATTTGGAAGACTTCAAATGGGTTTTTGTAAAATTAAGCCAGGCTCAGATGTTTTGTTGTTCATGTTGCCACCCTACCCCACAGCCCAGACATATGAAGAATACGGATGATTGTCGCCACATGTACCACACAATCAGTACTTGCCAGAAATTCCTGCAGCTCCTTTAATGTTGCTGTAGGCCTCTTGGCACCCTCCCTGACCAGTTTTCTTCTTGTCTTTTTATCAATTTTGGAGGGACGTCCTGTTCTTGGTAATGTCACTGTTGCACCATATTTTCTCCACTTGATGATGACTGACTTCACGTTGTTCCATGGTATATCTAATGCCTTAGAAATTGTTTTGTACCCTTCTCCTGATTGATACCTTCTAACAATGAGATCCCTCTGATGCTTTGGAAGCTCTTTGCGGACCATGGCTTTTGCTGTGAGATGCGACTAGGAAAATGTCAGGAAAAGCCTCCTAGAATAGCTGAACTTTATTTGGGGGTTAATCAGAGCACTTTAAATGATGGCAGGTGTACTGACTCCTTTTAACATGAGTTTGAATGTGATTAGTTAATTCTGAACACAGCCACATCCCCAGTTGTAAAAGGGTGTGTACACTAATGCAACCACATTTTAGCTTTTTATTTTTATTTCCCACTGAAAAAAGATTTCAGATTGTGTTTCAATTGACTTGTACAGATTATAGGTCACATAAAAGGTGGAACAATTTCTGAAATTATTTATCATGGTCTAATTTTTTAAAATCACATAAATCTGGCATTTTAACAGGGGTGGGTAGACTTTTTATATCCACTGTACATTCTGAAACATGCTGAAATTACTTTAGATACTTTCATTTCATTGTTCATTTTTACCTTATCTGAGGACCACATAAGTAAAAAAAAAAAATACTCATATTACACCACTCTCAACTATTTATAGATCTCATTGCTCGTATTGCGAGGACAAACTTTGTTGACTAAAAATGTTTAACTGCTGCTTACAGACAGCTGTACACTTAAGATAACTGTGCTTAATAATACTCATATGCATCAACTTTTATTCAAGTGTAAATTACCAATAAATATGGATATCACAAACAGACCTATGATGCATTAGTATTTATATTTTATTTTCATCAAAAAGTTGTAAACAAATATAGATTGCTATATAAAGGTGTATATTTAACAACTGACATTCTTCATCTTTTTGCATATTTATCTAGAGATGTACTCCTCACAGTCATTGTTTTCTCTTTAGCTGAGCTCACAGATAGTGATGGAGGAGCCGACTCCTGTCCAGAAGCGGAAACTGGGAAAGAGAGGTCTGTCGAAATGCGTGTGAACGCAGCATATTTCTTGAGCCTGATTATGCGAGACTCGATAGAATGCCAGCACACCAGTCTGCTGGTCTAGATAAACCCCGATGCGTTTGGCTTTGGGACCAACCAGTGCGGTTTCTTTCCCATCATGCCACATAGAGAAGGCCTTGCCGGACCAGTACAGGCTCCAGGACTGTGTGTTGTGACCCAATCTGGCACTGTCATCAGACGCAGAGCGCTGCATGTCTTTATACGCCACGCCAATGGTCATCTGAAAATAGCAAATGAAGTCATGAAACCAAAGAAATAAATAAAGTAGCTATAAATTACATTTCATGAGTTTGGATAAATCTTCTGCTAAATAAATTCATTTTTTACTGAATGAAAAAGTACCTTTAGCTCATGCAAGAGAGGCATCTAGATCCTCTCTCTGTTTTTTCAGTAGGACAGCACTTAATGTGCAGTTAAACTATTTTACCTGTTTGACTTCAGTGGTGTTTAAATACTTTCTCCATGAATTGTTTTAGTCAATAAATAAGTGAAAAAATGCAAGATTGTGTATTATCCATTTAAGAGGACTCTACAGTGTGGGCATAATAATTAGGTGATATACAAGTAGATATTCTGATTCTGATCTTTTTTTTTCCAAGCACATTTTACCATATCTAGACCGCATTAATGTAAGAACTGCTATGAATTTTGTGTATAATTATTTATAAGTGTTATATTATACATTATACTTAGAGCTGCAAGTGAAAAATGCCTCATATAAAATTGAGCATAATTAATAAGCTTTTCTTTTACATGTTAAATAGGGCAAAAAAGACATTTAACACACTGAAAAGTCAAAAATTATTACATTTAGGCCCCGGTTTATTAGACAGGGCTTAGCCTAAGAAAGGATTATATATATAGTTCAATTAAGACATTTGTGACCCCGGACGACGAAACCAGTCTTAAGTGTAAATTTTTCAAAAATGAGATTTATATATATTCTGAAAGTTGAATAAATAAGCTTTCAATAGATGTATGTTTTGTTGAGATCGGACAATATTTGGCTGAGATACAACTATTTGAAATCTGCAATCTGAGGATGCAAAAAAATAAAAATACTGAGAAAATTGCCTTTAAAGTTGTCCAAATGAAGTTCTTAGCAATGCATATTACGTATCAAAAATTAAGTTTTTATACATTTACAGTACGAAATTTACAAAATATCTTAATGGAACATGATCTTTACTTAATATCCTAATGATTTTTGGCAAAAAATTTTTGATAATTTTGACCCATACCATGTATTTTTGGCTATTGCTAGAAATATTTCCCAGCGACTTAAGACTGGTTTTGTGGTCCAGGGTCACATTTAAGTAATTTTTATAAATGTGTCTTAAAAAAAAACATTACTGGTCATTACTTATCTTGAGACAAAACAAAGGCATATTTTTAGATCAATCAGTGCAAGTTTCTGTCAGTTTAAACAGCTCAGACTTACACTGAATAAAATGTACACTGAACAAAACACTTTTGTTTTTGCCCCCATTTTTCATGAGCTGAATTTGTTCACAAATCTGTCTAAATCTGTGTTAGTGAGCACTTCTCCTTTGCCGAGATAATCCATCCACCTCACAGGTGTGGCATATCAAGATGCTGATTAGACAGCAGTTTTACTGTATTGGGGGGGTCTGAAAACCAGTCAGTATCTGGTGTACCACCATCAGCTTCCAGGAATTGTGTACAGAGCCTTGCAATTAAATGTGAGCATTTGCCCACTCAAGTCGGTTACGATGACGAACTGCAGTCATGTCAAGACCCCGATGAGGAACGCCGAGCATGCAGATGAGCTTCCCTGAGACAGTTTCTCACAGTTTATGCAGAAATTCTTTGATTATGTAAACCGATTGTTGCAGCAGCTGTCCGGGTGGCTGGCCTCCGACGATCTTGGAAGTGAAGATGCTGGATGTGGAGGTCCTGGGCTGGTGTGGTTACATGTGGTCTGCAGTTGTGAGGCCGATTGGATGTACTGCCAAATTCTCTGAAACGCCTTTGGAGACGGCTTATGGTAGAGAAGTGAACATTCAATTCACATGCAACAGCTCTGGTGGACATTCCTGCAGTCAGCATGCCATTTGCATGCTCCCTCAAAACTTGAGACATCTGTGGTATTGTGCTGTGTGATAAAACTACACATTTTAGGGTGGCCTTTTACTGTGGCCAACCTAAGGCACACATGTGCAATAATCATGCTGTCTAATCAGCATCTTGATATGCCACACCTGTGAGGTGGATGGATTATCTCGACAAAGGAGAAGTGCTCACTAACACAGATTTAGACAGATTTGTGAACAATATTTGAGATAAATAGGCCTTTTGTGTACATAGAAAAAGTCTTAGATCTTTGAATTCAGCTCAGTGTACATTTAATCTAGGACTAGGCTTAAGCCATGTCTGTGAAACCGGGGGTTAAAGTTGCAAATTGTCCATTGTATTTGAAAAGGAAAGGATGTGACGTGTGGCCCATACTCAGAATTTGTGCTGGTTGTTCACTCCCCCCACCAACAAAGTCCTGAGACTTTGGGTTACAAGTCTGACTCTCTAACCATTAGGCCACGACTGCCCATGTAGTTTGAGAATACTGTTCTTACCCTCTGTCCTGTCCACTCCACTTCCCAGTAGTATGGGCTTCCGGCCAGCGGCTCCACACACATGACCTGCCGCCAGTACACGAAACGGTCCTGATGCTCCGGATAATTCTGGTTCTCTGCGCAGAGAGTCGCCTTGCGATATCCATCAGATAGACGAATGTGACGGAAAGCACTGTTATGATCCAGTGTGGGCTCAATGCGGTCTGAAAGGAAATACACACAGTTAAATTTAAACAAAATTTCCCCAACAAAATTAATGAAGTAAAAAAAAAATCATACAATCTCACATTTTAGCATTTCCTCTCTGGTTTTAGGAGCTGGTTTTGACACACAACAGGAAGCTGATGCTTCCACTGTAGAGGCACAATAAAGAAGTTTAAATTGTTTGAATTATCACAGGGTGAATTAAGTTTATTATGAATTAAATAATTAGATATATATTTACCCGGATTGGCAGAGGAAGCTTGTTTCTTCTGATGTTCTTGTGTTGCAGTAGAAGGAGCTTGAACTTTGGGTTTAACATCTGGTTTCGTAGAAGTATTTTGTCGTTGAGTCGTAGAGTCTGGCTTAACTTCTGTAACTGAGAAGAAAACAGGTTACAGTCTAGAAAGATGAGTTTCCTTGTAAACTAACAATGATGTAAAGACAAAACTGTGCGCTTACCTGTGTTTTGTGAGGGCAGAAGTGGATTGCTGGAGACGAGACCTCCATCACACGGCTGTTCGGATGAATGTGCCTGTGCAGCTGCGTCATTGACTGCGGGATGACACGAGACTGTTAAAACCCATCCTTACTGATCTTTACAGCACTAATGCATCAGTTTGTTATTGTAAAAGTCAAATTCACAACCACATTTATCTGAAACCTGGCTATGATGTCAAAATGAGGCATGACTATTATTTGCACTGCACTGTGGAGATGCACAGATAATGTACATTATAGTAAGCAGAAAGCATAAAATAATTATAAAACAGATAATTCCGCTATTGTAAATGCAAATAAACATGTGACACATATTATTAAGCATCTGTTATGTTGCTTGACAACCATAAACAGCATACAGTTAGTATAATAAAGTATTCAGCAGAAAAATTGTTTATTCATAAAGTTATTTATGAAATCAATGTATTTATTTTTTGTTTTGCAATTTATAGTAACAACTAAATCATTTACACTACCAGTCAGTAAGTTTTTGGACAGTAAGATTTTAAATGTTTTTAAAAGAAGTCTTTTCTGCTCATCAAGCCCGTACTTATTTGATCCAAAGTATAGCAAAAATTGAGAATATTTTTACTATTTAAAATAACTACTTTCTATTTGAATATATTTTAAAATGTAGTTTATTCCTGTGATTTCAAAGCTGAATTTTTAGCATCATTACTCCAGTCACATGATTCTTCAGAAATTAATATTCTGACTTGCTGAGTACAGTTTTTTTCAGGTTTCTTTTATGAATAGAAAGTTCAGAAGACCAGCATTTATCTGAAATATAATTGTCACACACTGACTCCAAGCTTTTGAATGGTATAGTGTATAATATTACAAAAGCTTTTTTATTTCAGATAAATGCTGATTTTTGGATCTTAACATTCATCAAAGAATCCTGAAAAGTTTTAATTACAGATAATAATAATAAAATGTTTCTTGTCAGCATATTAGAATGATTTCTGAAGGATCATGTGACTGAAGATTGGAGTAATGATGCCGAAAATACAGCTTTGATCACAGAAATAAATTACATTTTAAAATATATTCAAATAGAAAGCAGTTATTTAAAATAATATAAATATTTCACAATATTACTGCTTTTGGTGTACTTTGGATCAAATAAATGCAGGCTCAAATTAATTTTGACTCAACAAGCAATAATTCTTGCAGTAAATCTTACTTTTACTTTTACGTTATACTTTTATAATGCATTATACATATAAAGGTAATGTCAATTTTTACCCAATTGATGACTGATGATTACTAAAATCAATAAGCCTTGAAAGGCCATGTATTATAATGATTTTACCACAGTTATGTCAATGCAAAGAGTTTGTATTTTATCAAAAGATTAATGAGAAAACATTACCAAAAAACTGATGGCTTGGCAGGATGACATAGATTATTCTGCTAGAAAATATCATAGCCCAGTTGAAACACAACTCACCCACTCTAAAGATGCTGGCCAGGTTGGTTCTGGTAAGATTTTGCGCAGCCTCTCTGTAAGCATCCAGACACAATCTGACCCCTGATATCAATGACTCTGGACTCCAGATCCCCATCACTGCATTTTCAGTTTGATCTTTAGAATCCACAGCCATGAATGTCTGCAGAAAATAAGAGTGAGAATCAGTACAATAACCTTTCCATTATTATTTGTATATATTTTTATGCAAATATTTGTTTAAACAAATGTAAATACCCAAGGTGACATCAAACTAATATTTCATAAGTCATTTTCTGAAAGATGTTTTACATAATAATAATAAGAAGAAGAATAATAAGAATAATAATAATAATAATACATTTTATTTGGTATAGCGCCTTTAAAAGAGCACTTTCTCAAAGCGCTTTACAACACAGTAAACACAACAATACAGAGTAGTACAATAAGACAGAAAAAATTCAGTTAAATGCAAGACGAAAGTAAAAAGTTTTAAGACGAGATTTAAAAGTTTCTAATGAATTTGCTTCCCTAAAGAAACAGTGTTAATGGAAACAGGATTTACTACAGGATTTAAAGGAGGTCATGAGTGACTCCAGATTTTAAACTTTAAGATAAACAGAGCTAAGTGTTTTCATTCACTACCATCTGTTTGCAGAGGCCGCTGATATACAGTATGTCTGCCATACTGTATCTGAATCAAGGCACTTACATTGACAAAGGTAATGGGATCCTGGATGCTGTCCAGTCTCTTCAGCTCCTCTTGTTTCTTGTTTAGGTTGATGATCTCCTGCTGGAGGCTGTAGGTTTGGGTCTCGATGCGGCTGCTGGCTGATTTCTCATGCGTCTGAAGAAGCTCGATCACCTGAGAATGACTGAGCTCAATGCTCCTCAAAACATCCGCAAACACCGCCTGACTGTTTACCAGCAGCTGCTGCATTGAGCTCTGTGAGAGACAAACTCCTGTCTTAATTGAGACACATTTATTGAGACACAAAGTCAAAATATTCCATACATGATTATTACCTTGTGTGCTTGAGAAACTTGAGGAAGACTCTGAAGGATCTTTTCTCTGTCTGCAATGCTTCCCTGTATCCGAGCACTCATATTTATCAGCTCTTGCTGTATAAAGACATACAATGTCAGTGTACCAAAATACAAGACATACGCACAGCAAAAACACAAAACAGCCATTGGCCAGTCTTATTTGAAGAGTCAGTCAGCAGTAAATGGTTTAGGGGTTAGAACATTTATACTTTCATTGCCATAATTAAATGCACCCAATGCAACTTTTAATAAAACAAGCAAAATTGCTATCAGTGGATGCATATCAGAAAGAAGGTTAGAAAGAAGTGTTTTATAGGTTCCACTAATCAGTCAAAAGTAGAACTGAAGCAAATGTTAGAGAGTCATAGAAACCACAATCATCAATTACCAGTATTGGGGGTAACGCATTACAAATTACGTAATCAGATTACTTTTTAGAGTTACTTTTCCAAATAAGTAATGCCAGTTATTGATTGAAAGCTCTCCTGTCCCCATGATGATAGAAATCGGGAGTAAGATGTTACTTTAGTTCTAGAATAAATGTTAACATGCATTAATTCATCTCACTCACACAAAAAAAAAACAGATTCAGTATTCCTCAAAATTAATGAAAACAGTGAAATGCAACTCAGAATATGATACAAATAATAATTAAATATGTTAAGTAATACAAATATCTTTTATGTATTTCATCCAGTGTCCTTGCTTCTGACTAAGGTTGCAAAAATGTGGAAAATTTCCAGTAAATTTCAGAAACATTTCAGAAATTTTGGAAACTTTCCAGCCAGGATTTTTTGGAATATTCCTGAGATTTTTGGAAATTTACCAGAAATTTTCCACCCCTTTGCAACCCTACTTCTGACCTTTAATGATCCAATGCAACTATACTAATAAGCAAAAAATACTAAAAATAAAACATTTGTTTTTCTTTTTTTATTGCTGAAGAGTGTTGAACTTTCTTCTTCTGCAGTCTATTGTACAGACGTGAATTTATTTTTCCTTCAGTCTTTTGGTGTGAAAGGGCTTTTACATTTGCCAAAAATAGAACTTTTTATATTAAAAACATACAAGAAAATGCATTACTTTCCATAAAAAGTAACTAAGTAACGTAATTAGTTACTTTTTTAGAAAGTAACTCAATATTGTAATGCATTAACTTTCCCCAACACTGTTAATTATCAATTCTGTAACTTTCAATCTGCTTCTATATTTCTGAAACTGAAATCTGATAGTTTAGGACACCACTAAAGTTTTCCAATTACCACTATCTTCAGTGGATATCACAGGTTTGCAACACACTTCTACTGTAGACAGACTAACTACTTGAAGGGATTATAGCTATAATGTCAAAATCAACTGCCTTTTCATTTAGAAACTAATCATCACCATCATTTTAAGAGAAATGTTAATGAATGCCTAAATGGATGCTGTTCTCTATATTTCTCTTTAAACTGCTTTTGTCATGCTCTAGTCTAGTTAGGTTTCATTTATTGCAGTACCATCACAGATCAGTGAGACAGAAGCCTCAGAAAAGAGGGTTCAGTTTGCTGTTCTGCCATTCACTACTCCTTATTTTTAACTGAATGTAGATAACAGGTTAAGCAAGCTCAATGATCTGATCACTGATGTCCATTCATGGGTGAATTGCTTATGTAATAGTAAACGAGCAACAGGAGAAGTCGTTACTGAAGTGCTCAAGCAGACACACTGGTGTGTCCAGTATTGTAACCAGTTGGACAGAACTGGTTTTCATTACACATTGGTGTTTTTAATCACCAATTCACATAGGATAAGCATTATAGAAATTGCCAAAGATGGGTATGCCGATATTTGTGTTAGATAATGTGTTTTTGTGAGTATACAGGGAATATTACACATGACCACATGTCTAGGATTAGTATCAGAAACTGATTCAAACTCAACATACTGTAAAATGAGTCTGTGAAACTATATGTGACCATGAATTAAAAATCAAGGACATATATGTATCATTGCTCAATGCAACAGAATTATTTCTTGGAATAATTTGTAAAGCACATCTTTTAATTTTCTCTATTTTCTCTTCTTTTTTATCTACAGAAACAACATATCTTGGGAAACAACAGCTAAAGGGCATCAGGCTGACATTTTAACAGCATGAAAATTTATCAATAAGCATAAATAATCAATTATATGTGTGGGAAAAGTTAAGCCTGTATAAGCAGAATCTGAACACAAAAACCATGATTAGATGGGTAATGTCTATTTACTCAAATCATATGATGCACATTAAAACAGTAGTATATGGACATACAGATATCACAGTGCAGTTTTCAATAACTACAAACACATTTTGAGAGCAGGTTTTGTTGATTTGCTTATAGATATATTAATTTTGGAGCATACATTTTTAAACCTTTGTGATATTTTTGAAGCTTTCACATCAGTGAAAGCATACATTCAAAATATTAATACAAGGAGCTAATATGCAAAAAGACAAATGCCGGTCTCACCGCAGCCTTTTTTTCAATCTGTTTGGTTGTGTGGAGTAGGCAAATAATAAGCACTAAACTGTGTATTTGAACATTGTTCCTGGGAAGCAAATCCCCTACTTTGTGCTTGTTTTTTCATATACAGTGCATTCAAAAAGTATTCAGACAAAAAAACTGAAATATCACATTCACAAAAGAATTCAGACCCTATACTCAAGTACTTAGTTGAAGCACCTTTGGCAGCAATTACAATCTTGAGTCTTTTTGGGTATGACACCTGGATTTGAGGATTTTCTGCCATTCTTCTTGCAAATCCTCTCAAGCTCGGTCAGGTTGGATGGGGACTGTCGGGCTCTGGCTGGGCCACTCTAGGACATTCACAGAGTTGTCCCTAAGCCACTCCTGTGTTGCCTTGTCTGTGTGCTTAGGGACGATGAGCCGCCAGCCCAGTCTGAGGTTCTAAATGCTCTGAACTAGGTTTTCATAAAGGCTATATTAATATTTTGGTGCATTGAGATTTTCTTCTACTCTGATGAGTGATGAGCCCTGAGGCTGCTACCAGCAAACTTTACTTTTGAGATGGTGCTCTGCAGGTAATCAGCAGAGCTGGTTTCCTTCAAACATGATCCTTAGAATTGATGTTCATCAGACCAGAGAATCTTGTTTCTTACAGTCTGAGGGTCCTTTAGATGCTGTTTTGCAAACTCCGTGTGTTTTCATGCATCTTCACTGAGGAGAGGACTGAGTTTGGTCACTCCTCCATAAAGCTCAGATCGGTGGAGTGTTGCAGTGATGTTTGTCCTTCTGTAGGTTTCTCCCATCTGCATATATGATCATGGAGCTCAACTAATAGTGACCATCAGGTTAATGATCACCACTCTAGACAAGGCCCTTCTCCATTAATTGCTCAGTTTACCTGGGCGACCAGCTCTTAGAAGAGTCCTGGTTGTGCCATTTGAGAGTTATGGAAGCCACTGTGCTCTTGGGAACCTTCAGTGCAGCAGAATTTTTTAGTAGCATATCTGTGCGTCAATACAATCCTGTCTCTGAGCTTTGCAGAGAATTCCTTTGACCTCATGGCTTGGTTTTCGCTCTTATATGCATTGTCAGCAGAGATTCTTTTTATAGACAGGTGTGTGCCTTTCCAAATCATGTCCAATAAATTAAATTTACCACAGGTGGACTCCAACCAAGGTGTAGAAACATCTCAGCAATGATCAAGAGAAATGGGAGGCACCTGAGCTAAATTTCAAACGTTGTTGCAAAGGTTCTGAATGCTTATGTAAATGTGATATTTCAGGTTTTTTTTTTTTTCTGTTTTCACTTCGTCATTAAATTAATAAGATTTATTTATTTTTTTAAATAATTGTAGTATCAGGCTGAAACATTAAATTTGAAAAAAGTGAAGGGGGTCTGAATACTTTCTGAATGCACTGTAGGTATCTCTTATGAATCCTTTTTTCCTTCGTTTTTTTCTCATTTTTGATCATTTTGATTCAGATAAATAATTTAATGCCTATACATAATTATTTATTTGGTATGAAGCCATGTAATAAGGATAGCATTTAAGGAAAACCTTTTAGCAAGTCATGTGGCATAAAGTGGTTAGACTAGTCATGCAAGTTTGTCATTTGATTTGTTAACTGGTCATAACTGTAAAAAAAAAAAAAAAAAAAACAGACTTCTCTCATTTTAATTAGGAAAGTAAGACAGATTACCCCATAACTACTAGTTGGTCAAACTAGTACTTAAGACAAAATCTCATAGTGAATAAATAAAGACATAGTGGATGTGTTTATTGCCCCTGGTCACCCTGTCTGGAATTATTTTAATAATAAACATTATCACTTATGCACTTAATTTTTTTGTTTATTAATTCATTTTGGGGTGAAATATGGTGTTCTTAACAGGTTTTGTGAGATTCAACCAAATGTGATAAAATTTTTAAATGCATTCACATACCTGAATCTTTTGTTGTTCTTCATCTGGACGGACCACCTGATGGCCTTTGTGTCCTTGAAAGCTACACTCGTCACATATACATTGTTTGTCATCACAGCAGTACAGTTCCAGCACCTGCTGATGGAGCGGGCAGAGCTGCGGAGAGCTCGAGGGCAGAGAGGGATACAGTCCAGTCTGGGACGCAGGAGCTACTGAAGATCCCGCTAGATCGGTAGAAGAGGGCACTTCCGGATGCACAGACACTGGTGAGTCTGGGCCGTCCTGCCTACTCAGCCTCAGTTTCTCTAGAGCTTCCATAAGCACGTTGCTTTTGGCCAGGACGGGTCTTGGGTTGAAATGCTGTCTGCATTGAGGACATTCATAGGAGCCTTTAGTAGCTGTCCGATCCCAGTGCTTCTGGATACAGAGCAGGCAGTAACTGTGCCCACAGGGAAGGGTAGCAGGGTCCTTCAGGATGTCCAAGCATATGGGGCAAGCAAACGCCTCTGGAGCCCAGGCAGTCGTAGACATGATCTTGAAGAGAGGTAGATGAACAATCCAGGGTTTCTGCAAAAGTACAGATGACTGCTTTTCACATTTCCTTTTAAACTAGAACAGGTGTGGTTAAAACTAGTAGCACAAGTTCTCTGGATGGTTGTAGCATTACACACGACCAAAATGACACAGCTAGAATAAAATGAAAGGAAGGCTGACAAACCTGTGTATCTGGTCAGGGATTGGGGGATTTCACATGCATCTATCCAGTTAGAAAAACAAATTTGTAAAAAGGCTTGATGTGTTAAGTCATGAAAAGGTTCTGATAATGTTGTATAAACATTGCTATTATGTTGTAAGAATTTCCCTTGTGACGTTTGAAAGTTTCTGATGCTTGTAAGTATTGATGACGTTAGTACGGGATGTACTAACGTCATCAATACTTACAAGCATCAGAAACTTTTAGGAACGTCCCTTCCATGTCCAACTGGAAATTACATATGTAATCAATATATGTAATGTTTTTGTCTCATATGCCGTGTGTATGTATAATTAACATAAAACAGTACTATTGAACATTGTTAGAGAAGGAGAGATATAAGAAAAAAAGCTCACTAATACACACAGTTTTAAAATCTAACAGTTTAGTGGCATATTAAAAGGGATAATATCTGTATGTTATGAAATAGTTTTGAGTTGTACGATTTTTTATTGATTGATTGAAAGTAATAGTTGTGTCATAATTATTCAACCCCTATTCAACACTGCTGTTTTTATGGCACTTTTTTGTATGGCAGGTCACAAAATTATGTTAAAACACAAGTAAGCCTTTATAACAAAATTTAAAAAAAACTTAAAAACTTAAAAAAATTTTTTAAAAATGTAAACTAATTTATAAATTTAGTTTATGAGATGGTGAAGTTAAGGAGCAAATATGGCCAGGAAAAATAAGCTCTCACTAAAGCTATAGAGAATAAACTGTTTCATTAAATTAGACAGTCTTGAACTACAAGAAGGGGGGAGGCGGGGGTCAAATGTTTGATCAGAGCAACTGAAAAAGACTTGCCTGATCAGAAGGAGAAAAAAAAATATTCCAATGCAGAGAACACTAAACAAGAATGGCCTTCATGTCGGGACATTTTTCATGACCTATTATTACATCATGATCTCTTTATATAAAATATTGAGTTTTTCATGTATTTCCCAATAACATTGATGATCTAAGCAAATGAGATTAAAACATTTACATTTAATACATTTATGACATACAGGACCATGCTCAAGTTGTCAAGATTTGATAGATATGTGCATGTTGCACATGATGGAAGACAATAATATCATGCAATGTGTTTTGTTTCCTGCTTGAAAGCATTATCAGGTAATGGTCATGTGGATGTGATGTGTGTTTTAGATTTGCACTAGATTACCTTTTGATATTATGCATGAGGCCTGGCAATTATGACAGTCACAATGTAAGGTTATGTGACACTGAAGACTGCAGTAATGATACTGGCAAATTCAGCTTTGATCACAGGAATAAATTACAATTTAACATACATTTTGAATTGTAACAATATTTTTCAATATATATGCTGTATTTTGAGCTAATAAATGCAGCCCTAGTGAGCATATCTTTTCATATAATGTCATTTTAATACATCATGACAAAAGCAGATGTTTTAAAATGAGACACAATTTCTTCTCTTTCAGAAGACATCTGCTTATGGTCTGATCAAGGACAGGTGTGAAGGGAATGGCAGACTGCAAAGGACCAATGAATTAGTCATTTGACTAAATTCTTTACTTAAAGTGTAACACTATTTTCTTGTACAGTAAAATATGTTTGCATTGCTTACAAGCTACATGTCGAAAACTTTTTTACTACTCTTTTCCCATCTATCAAAAGGTTTTGGCATGCAGCACAATTTAGGCAAATAGAGCAGAGGTTCCTTAATAAGAATTTACAAAGGAATGCTTCATGTGAGTGATGACTCTGAGATAAACTAATGTTTGTGGTGTTTATAAGAGGGTGAAAACTCTGATGGATGCTGGTCTCTAGACCTAGACTATCTAGATTTTTATTTTATTTTTTTTAGTCACTTGGCATGTCTATGTTTTGCATCAATAGATAGAGTAAACTCTCTGGTATAAATATATATGACTTTCTTCAAAATAAAAATCCATAGACTTCTGTGTGTCTAATGCAACTGGGTTATTCTGTGTTAAATCGATCAAATTTCAAATACTTCCCCGGCTCAAATTTTTGATTTTGCTAATATTTGGGGGCATCTCTCTAATGGTTATAGAGTCGGACTGTAACCGAAAGGTTGCGGGTTCGAGTACCAGGTCCGGCAGGGATTGTCGTGGGGGGAGTGTATGATCAACGCTCTCTCCACCCTCAATACCACGACTGAGGTGAGACCCTTGAGCAAGGCACCGAACCCCCAACTGCTCTCCGGGCGCCGCAGTGATAGCAATATGGCTGCCCACTGCTCCGGGTGTGTGTGTTCACTACTGTGTGTGTGCACTTGGATGGGTTAAATGCACAGCACAAATTCCGAGTATGGGTCACCATACTTGGAAACACATCATGTCCTTCCTTCCTTCCTCACTATATTTTTTCTAAGAATAGTTCCCTTGTCAGTCGGGTAATGTTTGATGTTACGTCGCCTGACGTCTATGGGGTCCTACTTGGGGGACGCCAGGGTGACAGGATGCTTAGTTTCCTCGGTTCTGGTGCTTTGGCACCTCAGTCATCTGGGGCTTTGGGTCAACTGGGAGAGAAGTAAGCTCTCCCCTGAGCAGAGCTTCTCTTTTCTTGGTTTGAGTTGAATTTGATCAACATGACAGCGCTCTCACAACAGCTCACCCTTCCTGGAGAATGGAGACTCCATCCCCAGGCCAGCTCATCCAGAGTCGATTTCGGGGAAGCTCAGGTGGTCCTGTTTGCTTCCCTGGAATCCTCCCTCTGCCAGTTGTTTTCTTCCTGACTGAGGCTCCCCTCGGCACAGACGCACTGTCTGATCGTTCCTGAGAGATGCGAGAAGGTTAAATCCTCCTAGACCACATCTCATCCCTTCTTGTGACCTCTCCGTGGTCCTCCTAAGTGTTTGGAGAGGTCCTATTGGGCCACTTGATTCAGTTGAGCTAAAAATACCAGTCTCTTAAGACTTTGCTCCTTGTCGCGCTCACTCCTCCTGGATCTTGACACACGGCGCCTCTCTAGTAGACATATGTAGAGCTCCAGGCTGGGTGACACCTAACATCTATGCAAGATTTTACAAAATTCACATAGATCTTTATGTCGGCTTGCAGTGCCATTCCCCTTGGGATCTGTGTGCTTCTCCCAGTTGTTCTAGTTGGTGAACCCTGGGTCCTCCATTACCCCTTAGTTCGGACTAAGCGGAGTATTTAGCTACTGTGTTTAGTACTCCCCCCCCCCCCTCCGGCCATGGCATCATGTTCTGTATTCTCCACGGTTTATTCCCACCATGTTCACTTCCTAAGTTAAAAAAAAAGAACTCTGGCACCCCTTGTGGGACCGTTATCTGGTCTACAGGTTGTTGGGCAGGTTAGGTATTGAGCTTCATTTGTCCTGAAACGCTTGCCTGTCAGCTTTTGTACCTCAATTACGTAACGCAGTTCAGGTTGTGGCATTTTCCTCAGGGACCCCAAAGATGTCAGTCGACGTAATGTCGAATGTTACCCAACTGACAAGGGACTGTCTCGGTTATTCTCGTAACCCTTGTTCCCTAAAGGAGTTAACAAAGACGTTACATCCCTCATGCCACAATCTTGAACTGCGCTGAATGCCGGGTTGCTCTCGGCTCCTCAGTACAAACCTGAATGGTATATACGGGGGAGTGGCTTGGCATGCAAATTCCACTTGCCAATTTTCATTGGCTTTTTCTTCCTACACTCAGAGGTGATTGGACCCCCAAGTAGGACCCAATAGACGTCAGTCGACGTAACGTCTCTGTTCCCTCCTTCAGGGAACGAGGGTAACAAGAGTAACTGAGACGATATGTATAGTGATATATAGCCAAAATATTAAAGGTCATGGATAAATATTTACTGAGTAATCCACTATATATATACAGGTCCTTCTCAAAAAATTAGCATATTGTGATAAAGTTCATTATTTTCTGTAATGTACTGATAAACATTAGACTTTCATATATTTTAGATTCATTGCACACAACTGAAGTAGTTCAAGCCTTTTTTTTTGTTTTAATATTGATGATTTTGGCATACAGCTCATGAAAACCCAAAATTCCTATCTCAAAAAATTTGCATATTTCATCCGACCAATAAAAGAAAAGTGTTTTTAATACAAAAAAAGTCAACCTTCAAATAATTATGTTCAGTTATGCACTCAATACTTGGTCGGGAATCCTTTTGCAGAAATGACTGCTTCAATGCGGCGTGGCATGGAGGCAATCAGCCTGTGGCACTGCTGAGGTGTTATGGAGGCCCAGGATGCTTCGATAGCGGCCTTAAGCTCATCCAGAGTGTTGGGTCTTGCGTCTCTCAACTTTCTCTTCACAATATCCCACAGATTCTCTATGGGGTTCAGGTCAGGAGAGTTGGCAGGCCAATTGAGCACAGTAATACCATGGTCAGTAAACCATTTACCAGTGGTTTTGGCACTGTGAGCAGGTGCCAGGTCATGCTGAAAAATGAAATCTTCATCTCCATAAAGCTTTTCAGCAGATGGAAGCATGAAGTGCTCCAAAATCTCCTGATAGCTAGCTGCATTGACCCTGCCCTTGATAAAACACAGTGGACCAACACCAGCAGCTGACATGGCACCCCAGACCATCACTGACTGTGGGTACTTGACACTGGACTTCAGGCATTTTGACATTTCCCTCTCCCCAGTCTTCCTCCAGACTCTGGCACCTTGATTTCCGAATGACATGCAAAATTTGCTTTCATCCGAAAAAAGTACTTTGGACCACTGAGCAACAGTCCAGTGCTGCTTCTCTGTAGCCCAGGTCAGGCGCTTCTGCCGCTGTTTCTGGTTCAAAAATGGCTTGACCTGGGGAATGCGGCACCTGTAGCCCATTTCCTGCACACGCCTGTGCACGGTGGCTCTGGATGTTTCTACTCCAGACTCAGTCCACTGCTTCCGCAGGTCCCCCTCTCGTTGTGCAGCGTTTTCTGCCACACTTTTTCCTTCCCACAGACTTCCCACTGAGGTGCCTTGATACAGCACTCTGGGAACAGCCTATTCGTTCAGAAATTTCTTTCTGTGTCTTACCCTCTTGCTTGAGGGTGTCAATGATGGCCTTCTGGACAGCAGTCAGGTCGGCAGTCTTACCCATGATTGCGGTTTTGAGTAATGAACCAGGCTGGGAGTTTTTAAAAGCATCAGGAATCTTTTGCAGGTGTTTAGAGTTAATTAGTTGATTCAGATGATTAGGTTAATAGCTCGTTTAGAGAACCTTTTCATGATATGCTAATTTTTTGAGATAGGAATTTTGGGTTTTCATGAGCTGTATGCCAAAATCATCAATATTAAAACAAAAAAAAAGGCTTGAACTACTTCAGTTGTGTGTAATGAATCTAAAATATATGAAAGTCTAATGTTTATCAGTACATTACAGAAAATAATAAACTTTATCACAATATGCTAATTTTTTGAGAAGTACCTGTATATCTATATATATATATCAGGGGTTCCCAACCTATTTACTCCGTGGCCCCCCTCCTTCTCTGGTCAATTTTGCAAGGCCCCCCATGCCTGACATTTACTCTTATACAGTACTTCTATAGTAAAGAGAAAAGTGTTTATTTTTAAACCCTTTTTATTAACAAAACCATTTGTTCTGCATAATTATTCTTATACTGTATGTTATTAAAAAAAACTCAAAATTCAAACAAACTTTAAATTAAAGCTAAACTTCATAACCTTAAAAAGAAAGCCTCTGCTCAATTCTATCTTTTAAAAATAATAAAAGTTAACGCTTCTGAATTCTTTACTTTAGACATTTTTCAGAGTAGCTACTTCTTCTTAAATAAGTGAGTTTGTGAATCAATAGCGGACTTATGCGCCTATAATGTATTAGGCACGTGCACTTTGTAGTTAGAACTACTCTAATCAACTTTACCTTTACATTAGCTCAACAGTTTGCTTCATGCAGCCGAGAGATGCAGTTTGCGTGCAGCGATTGGAAGTTTTGAGTCGCCGTTTAGTTAGTTGCAGCAGAAATCAGCCAAAACGCCCACAGGCCGCGTTCCATTCTCCTGACAACAGCGCTACTTAATAAAAGAAGACAACTTAAAAGAGCAACAGAAATGAAAAGTAAAATCGTCGGACCCGCACATATGTGGACAGAATGGCGCTTTCTCTTAAAGGAGCCATATATATTATGTAGGAGCCAACATATTTCCCTTGTTACAGATTGTATTAAATTAAATTAATAAATTAATTTTTTACCTTATTTTTACACAGAGATTGGTAGTTCTTTTAGTAAAAAAAAAAATAGGGGAAAAAACACTTTTCAAGTTTTTTCTCCAAAGTTTGCATGCCTGTAACTCAAAACACATTTGAATGCCCTTTTAGATATTGGGTCTTAAACTTTCCTTTTAACATCTTTATTTTTAATGTCCTATGAGATTTTGTTCCAGAGATATTGGAATTTCAATATGGCACCAGGAGAAAATTGTTAAAATTGACACATTTTCAGTGGTCAAAAACTAAATGTGGGTCAGTTTGCAAAAACATGATCTCTGTGCTTTCTGTCAAACCGACTGCATTGAACATACCAGTTTGAGTGCCATAAATATTATTTTTCCAAAGCTTGCATGCCTATAACTCAAGAAGTATTAAACATATCACAAAATGATTTTACACTCTAGTTCTTCATAAACTTTTCTTTTAGAATCTTAATTTTTCAGGCCCTACATTGTTCAGTGCCAGAGATATGGGGATCTCAGTGGGGCTCCTTGTCCAGATTGCTGAATATTACCCATTTTCAGTGGTCAAAAACCAAATGTTGGTCACTTTGTATACAGCTGATACTTATTTTATTTAAAGAAAAATGTCTGAAGAAGAAATAATATTGAAATTAGAACTGTATCTTGTTTTCCTCTATCAAAACAGTTGCATAGAACATACCTGTTTGAGTCTCATAAATGTTCTTTTTCCAAAAAATGTGTGTGCATGTAACTCAAGTAGTATTAAAATTATCTTATTATGATTTTAGCTTCTGGTTCTTAGGAAACTTTTCTTTTGGAATCTTCATTTTTAAGGCCCTGTATGGTTTAATCCCAGATATATTAAGATCTCAGTGCAGCTCCAAATTTAGTATCCTACCCATTTTCAATGGTCAAAAACCAAATGTAGTTTTGTGTTTATCTAATCATTACTGTTTACAATGCAAATATGCAAATAAATAACACAATAACACTAACCCAAGGATTAGGGTTAAAATAAGCATCGACTGTATTAGTTATAGTTATGAGTTATAGGCATGCAAACTGTGGGAAAAGAATATTTATGGCACTCAGACTGGTATGTTCAATGCAATTGTTTTGACAGAAAGAAACGATACATCTTTAGTTTTAACATTATTTGTTCTTCAGACATTCCTCTTTAAAAGAAAAGAAGTATATTTCTTCAAACTGACCCACATTTGGTTTTTGACCACTGAAAATGTGTACATTTTAATGATTTATTCCTGGGGCCATATTTAAATTTCAATAAAGATGCCAAAAGGAAAGTTTGTTAAGACACAATATCTAAAAGGGCATTAGGTGATCTTAAATACTCAATGAGTTACAGGCATGCAAACTTTGGAGAAAAACTTGAAAAGTGCTGTTTCTCGATTTTTGAATGGTCGCCATTGGCATATAATGCAACAAATATTGCTAAAGTCAACAGATTTTACTAATAGAGCTACCGATCTCTGTGTAAAAATAAGATAATGCTGCCATCTTTCTGAAGTCATTTTTACCCCCCTTTAACTTGACTCTGAATCTAAAGTGAAAATTGCCATTTTGACTCTACAAAACAGTGGATTTCTCAGTATATATTCATCAATGACATTTATATTTTGGCTTACATCACTATACATGGCTATATTTCTTCAGAATAAATATTAGCAAAATCAAAAATTTTGAGCTGGGGACCTCTGGTTGAGTTGACACGGAATGACCCAACTGTAATTGACCTCTATAGTTGATAATTCAAAAGCCGCACACATGACAGCAATCCACTCGACCACACACTATTTATTTTATTTTTTTTACACAAACAGTAATTTCTAGCCAAACTTAGCCCTCTTATATGTATTGTTAAATACCGGTAGCATTCTTTTTTTTTTTTTTTTTTTTTTTTTTTTTGTCAACAGTAGTCTGTAAACATCTTTAGAAATCAAAATAAATATCCCTTCCCTTAACAATAATATGATTTGGGAAAGGTTAACTCTCTATAAAGCAATCAGAATGTCCTTAGCCTTCTACATTAATAACTAAAAAAATTATAACATTCAATTGATTCTTTAACTAATTTTTTAAAAAAGGTGTTTTAGTCCTAAAACATCTCATATTAAGCTACATGTAGGCCTGCATTTTCATTAGCACACTATACAAATAGGCAAAATTAACCTCAGTAACATTTGTGCACACACAGTTTCATCTGTAATTATCCTGATGATAAAAGACTATTTTAAAAACAAGTTTTTTGCAGTTGTGTATCCTAATTGTTAGGCTATTACAAGATCAACAGATATTGTTTATCACTGATCTGCTACCCTTTAATGTACTTACACCTCGTGAGGCAGAATTCAGCTGTCTGCGTGTAAATTCAGGACGTCAGCGATCAAACAAACACATTTCTAACACACTGAGACATCTGATTAATGAATCGTTCTTTGAAATCAGTTCCTTTTGATGAGTCGATTGAATCGAATGGAGATTCGAAACTCAGCCCACCTGAGGAAATGAAAAATAAATGTGTGAAGACGATTTTATAAGAGAACAGGTTACAAATAAAACATGATATGTGTGTGCTTATGTTTTATTGTGAATAAATTAGTTGTGTTGAAGCTAAATCAATTTTAATTGCATTTAATTATGTGACTAATAAATCCAAACATTGAAGTGCGCTCTAATAAAAAAAAGTTTTAAACATGTTTTAAAAGCACAATAAAATAAAGAATAACTTTGTGATAATTCAATGTCATGTTATTAATTATGCTGTAGCACGCGCGTATCCTATCTTGCTTTGTGAGCAACATTTAAACGTTTGTTGTTGAGTGGGAAAGACTTTTGATCACAAACATGCTCTTTTTTAACATCATTTATCGTGAAATGATAAAAATAATTAATTTGTTCATTTATCCGCTGTTTGTATAAAGTGCAGTGATGTGTTTGTGCAGTAGGTGGCGAAATAAGACTGTTGAACATTCAAACACACCCCTGAAGAAGAAGAAGCCGCTTCTGTCACAACATCCGTCAAACGTCATTGTGCTGATTTTGTGTTATTTTGAGGTGAGTAACAAACTGCCCTATTTTTCAAATATTTTATTGTGACTTATTCAACTTAAAACCAACGTTTTCTCACATCGCTGTGGATTATAATTATGCTGTGGAAGAGTTATGTTTCCACGTGTACTTAAAAGAATAAATGGCTGATCACTAGGAGTTATGAGTGCTGATTAATTTTTGCTTAACAATTTGATTTTAACAAAGACTAGTTAATAGCTTTGATGTTGTTTTCTCATGTTCGTTATTTATTGAACTAATTCTTTATTATAAAGTTAAATGTTGTTCATTCGAAACCAGTGCCACTTCTGTAACGTTAAATATGTCATTTTTAAATATTTGTATCTCATCTGCCACAAGGTTTCTGTCTCAGTTCGTGTAAGATTTTGATTCGAAAGTGTGTTTATAGTAATGCACTACAATGATAAATAACTTTTGAGCACAACAAGGCACTGCTTTTCACTTCAACTGATCCCCTTATATCAGCAAAGGTGGTAAGTTAGTGATTTTAAGTTTATTGCATGTATGTTTGATAGTTGGTTTGTTTCTGATCCAAGTGGTCTTACCAGCTCCCAAACACTTGATCAAGGTCATTTGTAGCCACACCAGCTTGTAGTCCAGATGATCCATCAGTTCAGACCAACTAAAGACAATAAGTGATTAGCATGATTCAGTAACAAACCACTTAAAACCAGTTACCATCAGATGGATACACCTTAAATATGTCACTCCTGTGATTTAGCACCACTACAGTGAGCATGTGAGAGAATATCAGTGTTTTAACTGCTGTATGACATGATTCATGTCACCTCATTCAGTTTACAAAATGACAGTGTATTAATGACTTTGTTTCATTTGTTTGGCTACAGAAATTGAAAAGCAATTAAACATGAAAAGTTTACCTACACCTTGCAGAATGTGCAAAATGTTAATTATTTTACCGAAATAAGAGGGATCATACAACATGCATGTTATTTTATATTTAGTACTGACCTGAATAAGATATTTCACATAAAAGATGTTTACATATAATAATAATAATAATAACAATAATAATAATAGCTGAATTAATAAAAATTACCTTATTCAAAAGTTGTTGTTACCTGAATGATCCCCACCGGTGTTTCTTTGTTTAGTGATAGTAGGGTCCCTTGTTTGTCCTGAACAGTTAAACTGCCTGCTGTCCTTCAGAAAAAATCTTTCAGGTCCCACAGTTTTTTTTGGTTTTCCAGCATTTTTGTGTATTTGAACCCTTTCCAACAGTGACTGTATGATTTTAAGATCCATCTTTTCACACTGAGGACAACTGAACTCATGTGAAACTGTTACAGAAGGTTCAAACTCTCACTCCATGTATTAAGAGCCAGGGGTGATTTTTTTTTTTTTTTTTTTTTTGAAGATCAGGGTAAATTTAACTTAACATATTTTGTCTTCTGGGAAACATGTAAGGATCTTCTGTAACTTCTGAAGGGCAGTACTAAAAAAAAAAAGATATTTAAAAAATAAATAAATAAAAAATGTAGGGCTGTTAATGCATCATTTTTCTTTTTTCCTTCTGGAGCATCAGTGAGCCTTTTAACCTTCTGTAAAAGATGTATCTCAAAATCATACAGCCATTGTTGGAAAGGGTTTAAAATACACAAAAATGCTGTAAAATCAAAGAATTTGTGGGACCTGCAGGATTTTTCTGAAGAACAGCAGCCAGTTTAACTGTTCAGGACAAACAAGGGACTCATGAACAACTATCACTAAACAAAAAACACAGCTGTGGATCATTCAGGTAACAACACAGTATTAAGAATCAACACAAAATTAAAAGGTGAATGTAAACTTTTTAACGGGGTCACTTTTTGATAAATTCAACCATTATTTTCTCTTGTGGACTATATGTAAATGTTTTTTTTTTGTGACATATCTTATTCAGGTCAGTACTAAATAAAAAATAACATGCACTTTGTATGATCCCTCTTATTTTGGTAAAAATAATTAACATTTTGTAGATTCTGAAAGTTGCATGTAACTGTACTTGTCCTATTTTTTTACTTTTGTTTAACTTGATTTTGTCATCTTGATACATAACTCTTGGCACAGGCCTCCGGTCTTCACCATTTAGGCTTCAGATAGAAGAGAAATCATCTTTGTTGTTTATGTTCAACTTTGTTTTCACAGGATGTTTAGGACTCCACACATGAAGACTTGCTTAAATAAGCTCAGACTAGTGCTGATGCTAAGAGACACTCATATCCAGCATCAACGGATGATCTGTAACCACTCCGCATTGAGACGAGACAGTGGAGCAGCAGTGCAGCGGTGGGAACAACACAAACACTTCTGCTCCAGTACCACTCTAATACCTCCTCACACATGCTACCCCATTTCTAGAGGATTCTCTGTAGTTTTGGACACCTCCATACATGTATGTCCACAGGCCACAATACGGATATGCACTGGCACTCATTTTCCTATAACACACATGAATTATGGCTGTATGAACTGGCTACACATACCAAATACTTTCTTGCGGTTTTTACACATTTCTCCTACTAAACAAAGCAAAGTGGAGAAATACCAGCATTCTCCTGAAAGCAGTATTAAGACACAAACATGCTACCGTGTGTTAAAACACAGCACAAGCAGCTTCCGTTGGTTGTCTAACATCGGTCCAGACCTGTGGACTAGGCAATTTAAAGCTGTAGCCCAAAGTCGTGGGCTGCACAGAAATGTACATCAGCGGACTTTGATGGACGAGTGTTTGTCTACAGGAAACAAGACTCGCTGCAAACGCTCGCTGCAAGCCAATGCTGCTCTGTACGAGCAGGAAGGGAAGAGATGGGCGGCGGTACTGGTGTGTCTGTGTGCCGTAAGCGGGGATCCCGCGCTCCTCTTCACTCTCAGATCCGCCAAGCTGAAGGGTAGACACAAAGGAGATGTCAGGTATGCCCTCAAGTCATGGTAAAACCTCCTCTGAACTTTAATATTGTTTAATTGAAATGCCCTTCTCATCCCTGTTGTGATAGTTTTGCAGGGGGCAAGAAAGACCCATCCGACATAACTGTTGTAGATACGGCTCTCAGAGAAGCTCGTGAGGAGCTGGGAATCCACATCACAGAAGATAAAGTGTGGGGTGTGCTGAAACCGCTGCGTGATATGGTGAGTGTGCAATTTCTGCTTGTTAGCACAGTATGTGTTAAATAAGGTTTTGAACAAACCAGAGCGTTCTCTATCGAATGGCCCCCTTAAATCTCGATCGATCTCTGGTCTATGCTGTTTTCAGTTGATAAATGAACAGTACATAGTGTACCTCTGTGCTTTGTTACTTTTAATATGAAACAATGTCTCAGATTCTGTCCATTTCATCAGAAAATTCAAGCAATAAATACTGTTTGGCACTTTTTAATGTGGCATGATAGATCACTGTAGCTTAAACTGGGTACTCACCTGTACACAATCAAACGCACAGCGAAAGATTTGTGACTGTTTCATTTTTGTTCTGGATCCCATGCTCTGCTGTCATGCTGGAGCACACTCGCCACCAACTGGACAGGGGTGGGAATTACAGTTACAAGTTACAATAGATCACCCTCAGTGTAAGAGGCTTTTAGATTTTTCCATCACTGATAAAAAAAAATTCTGCAAATGACAGACAATTTTCAGTTTGTGACCTCTGCCTGAGATAAGACTGGCCCAGGCACTAGTCTTGGAACTGTACACAAGCTTTGAGCCAATACTGGAGGGGCCACATATTGAGCAGGCCCAGAGAAATCACAGAGGGGGCTGCCAACATGAGGCCAAGCATCTTCTGAAAAGCCCTGAGGGGACTTGGAGTCCCTAATTTGAATGATGCCGCTAGCTGCTAAATAGTAAAGGAGAGTTCCAGTGTAATCCATTCCTGCATTTGGACCGAGCGACCTGTGAGCAATGAGTTCCCATTCTGATTTGGTTAGTACCAGCTAATCATCGAGGTATTTCAGAATGCGGATTCCCATCCTGTCTCAGAGGGGAAAGACCCGCATCTATGCACTTCATAAAAGTGCGTGTGGCCAGAGGCAGTCTGAATGACAGGACTGTGTATAGATAGGCCACTCTCTCAAATGCGAATCTCAAGAACGGTCTGTGATGGTGGGCTGTCTGAATGTGAAAGTAACTGTCTTTCAGATCCACTGACAGAAACCAGTCCTCGGGACATGTTTGTGAGAGGATCTACTTCAGAGTTAACGTCTTGATCAAGCATCTTATAAGTGAGTGATTCAGATGTCTGAGATTAAGAATGGGCCTGATCCCGCCATCTTGTTTAGGAACAAGGAAGTAACGGCTGAAGAAGTCTGACTTACTGGTCACTGGAAGAATTTCCACAACTCTTTTTGCGAGCAGTGTACTTCGGACAGGAGAACTGTCCCGTACACAGGTCTGAATAATACAGCGTCCAGTACTCCAGCTCCACCAGATTGTCAATGGCCTTGCCAGTTGCCTGCTCCGAGGAGGCCATGGGCGGGAGCTGACTAAGCCGCAATGAGATCCTCCACAGCCTTTGCCAGCATGTTCCTTGCCTGCTCCTTGCCTTACACTCTTCAGCATTCAAAGCATTCAAAGTCAACAATGATCTCTTCCTCAGAAGTGCAGAAGGAATCGCAGCCGACAAGGGGCATTGAAGGAAAGGAAAGGACGTGACGTGTGGCCAAGTATGGTGACCCATACTCAGAATTTAACCCATCCAAGTGCACACACACACTGTGAACATTGGCAGCCATATTGCTACCGCTGCGGTGCCCGGGGAGCAGTTTGAGGTTCGGTGCCTTGCTCAAGGGTCTCACCTCAATCGTGTTATTGAGGGTGGAGAGAGTGCTGATTAATCACTCCACCCACTGACAATCCCTGCCAGACCTGGGAACTCGCAGCCTTTCAGTTACAAGTCAGACTCCCTAACCATTAGGCTGCTCCCTTGATCCTAAAGCAAGTGGAAGCTGAGCCCTTTTTAATTAAAGAGGATGAGTGGAGAGGGGCAAGACTCATGCTCTTGTAGTGAGAGCATGATGTCTCAGTGAGTGCACCATCTGCCTGGGCACTGCCCATTCACTGTGCCCGTCTGCATCATGCAGATACTCCTTGTTTCAACAAAACAATAAAAAAATCAACAGAGCTTTTTCTAAAAATTAGCATTTGTAAATTGTCAACCAAATCTTGCCCTTGTGTTTTTCCTTTTCGGTAATTCATTGGCTTCTAATTCATTTCATTGTGACTTTAAAGCTTGTACTATGTGACAAGATGGAAATGGACAGATGCTATCGTTTTCAATCTATACAGTGTTTTTAAGGCTATGAATGCTCATTTAACTCTATTCAATGTATCTTAATGTATTTCTGAAGTGAAATACATTCTCTAGTTGAATGTATATATTTTTCCCCTAATTTGCAGTCTGGAATGATGATTGCACCTGTAATAGCCAATCTTGGACCATTGGAGGCACTCTCTTTTCAACCTAATCCAAGTGAGGTAGAGCGCAGATTACATCCAGTCACAATCACAATCTGTTCAGTTCTTCGAAATCATGGTAGTCTATCTTGAGTAAAACTGCATTTCTTTGTTTGACAGGTGGAAGAGATTTTTACCTTGACACTTGAGCATTTATGTCGACCCCAAAACAGAGGCTACACACACTTTCGCACTGGAGATCGTTATGGGTACACACTCCCAGTGTTTCACAGCCCCAAGTATCGCATCTGGGGTCTTACAGCAGTGGCCTTGGATCATACACTCAAAATTATTGTGCCACCAGATCAGCTGTTGGACCACAGCATGGTTCAGTAGCACAGACCAATTTCTAAACATATTTAGCTCTGCAGTATTACAGATTTAGTTTTAGGAAGAATCTCATGGAAACTGTCAAGAAAGGTCTGGATCATATTGCCTTTCCCACCCAAAAAAGGGAAATTAAAAACAATATATTTATATAATGAAACTTATTAGGAGCTCTGTTGTATTTAATGTACTAAATTTTATTTGTGCATATTTTTGCTTAAGCTAGATTTTCAATACTGTTACATAAATCATAATGATTTATAAAAGTGGTGCAATATGACACAGCCATTTTTCTGAGATTCATCCAGTGGTATGTCTAGGCTTTAGGGTAATGACTGCTGCAGCTGAATAAATTATATTGGTTAGCTGGTCTGCTGTTATGAAGAGCCTCCTGTTTTTATAAAGCACATACATGTGAATGTACTTTTGGGATTGAACATAATGTGTTTTTCTGCATCATCTAAACCCAGGTGATTGTTTTAAATGTGAGTCTAATATAAATGTAATTTTATTTAACATTAGTGCTTATAATAAAAGTGTTCAAATGCTTTAAAGGTTGATGGTAAGTTTGTTGAATGTTTATTTTTTTACATCAGGGATCTGCTCAATCCTGCACATAGACATCTACTTTCCTGCAGTTTAGTTCCAGCTGTAATCAAATTTCTGTCATGACAACTCTCGGAGGGATTGGCATGGTAATGTACATGCCAATGTTAATGTATTTGGTCTTGGCGGACTTGCTACAGCCAATACATCCACACCTTGCTGCTGTAAGCATGTAAGAAATACTACTGCTGCTGTACATATAACATATATAATTAACACCCGTAGCATATATGAATCACCTTCCCCAGCTCTATACAGGTGGAGCTGGGGAAGGTGAAGGGTTTCTGAAGCACACTGCAAACTGATACATCTAGCACTAGTCATATATTTGAATGTTAAGCAGTAAGCTGATTGGCTACTGATACAGGAGAGAACTAATCTGCTGTGGCATGTGATTATGATGTCATGTTGTCAGATTGAGTTAGACCCATCAGACTGCATTCTAGAGTTTCATACCAGAAATCTGTATGTAGTTTTCAGTATTCAGCTTACTGTTGTCAGTTTCCACAGAAAATAATTTAACTGATTTGTTAAATAGTTTTTTTTTTTTCAGTGGAATTAAAATAATACTAATTATTGTTATTATTACTATTATATTACAAATAAAGTGCTCATATTGCAAATTTAGTATATCAAGTGTTCTATACATACAGAAAATGTATACTTGAGCAAAGTATGCATACTATACACTAAAGAAATAAGTATGGTAATAAGAAAAGTAGTAAGAACCCCATGGGAAGCATGAGACATACACAGTGGTATGCTTTACATCTTTATTGGTCATGATACTCATTTCATAATCTCTTCTTGTTATGCATATTCATTTACCATAGAACAATGATTTAATTTGTTTATCCAGTCACTTTCCAAAATCTAATTTCAGCTTACCATATATGTAGATGGTTTACCTCTACTTCATATGTGATACCTCTTTTCAAGAATAGATGTGTCAACTATTACATAAAATACAAGCAAAAATCTGAACAACAAATGCTGTGGGCTATGGTGTACAAACACCCAACATTAGTTTGTAACAAAAAGTGACCTAAAAAGGTAAGGCAAATAGTACTCTAGTACAAAGAGAAGGGGAAGTTGTGTCCAGTTATCCAAGGCCCTTAATATCAATTCAATAATCATTTTAGTAACATCAAATTTGTAGTGTCTCCTAGAAGCCAATTACCTAAAGTAAAGGATCTTTCAGTAGGGATTATAAAAAATGTGTCATCATAATTGTGATCATAATCTGATTTTAGTCACATTATTTATTCTCTTACATGCAACCATGCAAATCTGAAGACTGAAGTCTAAATCTGTATCAGTAATCTGTTGAATTTGTATACTTGTATGCGTTCCAATCAGCTCTGCTATTTTCTGTTTTTCTAAGGAAGAAATACCAGCTCCTTGTCAAGGTGCTGCTTGAGCCAGGGCATCAGAGGGAACACATTGATGTGAAAATCTCGCGCTTCGGGACTCCAGTTTTTAACAGTTGTCTGTGAATCACAGATCTGCTCAGTGCCCCAGCTCACCACTGCCACCTGTGGGACAGGAGCAGAAATCAAACGACTCCAGAAGTTTATTGGTCTGCTAAGATTTAATGTAGCACTTCACAACATTCTCAATGAGAAAATAAAATCAATAGAGCTTTGGCCCTGCAATGGATAGGCCTGCTAGTGTGGATTTGGCTTCTCTTGTGGACAGGTTGTGGATGGACACTACTTGCAATGGCAAAATGTAACCACTTACATAGTGGCAATATAGGCTAATGAGTAAATGGAAAGTCATAAAACCTGGTCTTATGGTAAATTAAATGTGTTAAAATTGATGCTGCCATTTGCGATGTGCAGTCATGATGAGATATCTTCCAGTTCAGTTTGCATTATCACATTTCACATATATACATGCTCCCTACTGTCACGTCCCTTCCTGCATTTATTAAGATATCCTGGTGATAATTAGACATTCAGCCTAGAAATTTCTTGCTTCCTGCAAATGATGAAGATTCTTTAAAGAACATGTCATATTATTGTCCATAATGTGACCTCTGTAGTAAGAAATTTGAAAGTGAAGTTCAAAGACTCACTTGGAAATATCTCATCCTCTTGCGCAGAAAGAGAGGTCCTCCAGAATCCCCTGCAAAAGGGGGTTAAACACTCATTATGTGCAGTCTAACTTTGTGGATATACATATTTACATTTAGACATTTAGCAGACGCTTTTATCCAAAGCGACTTACAAAGGAGGACAATGGAAGAAATCAAAATCAACAAAAGAGCAATAACATGTAAGTGCTATGACAAGTCTCATTTAGCCTAATGTACGTAGCAAGGGATTTTTTTAATTATATAATGAATAAAAAGAGTATAGAGAGAAGCTAGTGTTAGTCTTTTTGTTGTTTGTTTTAAGAAAACAAGCAGTAAGTAAATGAATGAGTATACAGTTGTGATCAAAAGTTCACATACCCCTTGCAGAATCTGCAAAATGTTAATTTTAGCAAAATAAGAGGGATCACACAAAATGCATATTATTTTTTTTTATTTAGTACTGACCTGAATAAGATATTTTACATAAAAGACATTTACATAAAGTCCACAAGAGAAAACAATAGTTACATTTATAAAAAAAAAGACCCTGTGCAAACACTCACTGATGCTCCAGAAGGAAAAGAAACACGACGCATTAAGAGCCAAGGGGTGAAAACTTTTGAACAGAATGGAAATGTGTACATTGTTCATTTTGCCTAAATTTCATATTATTTCCATTTAGCACTGCCCTTCAGAAGCTACAGAAGATACTTGCATGTTTCCAAGAAGACAAAATTAGTTCAATTTAAAATTTCAAAAGTTTTCACCCCTCTTAATGCATTTTTTTCCTTCTGGAGCATCAGTGAGTGTTTGAACCTTCTGTAATAGTTGCTTTTGAGTCCCTCAGTTGTCCTCAGTGTGAACAGATGGATCTCAAAATCATACAGTCATTGTTGGAAAGGGTTCAAATACACAAAAATGCCAGAAAACCAAAGAATTGGTGGGAGCTAAAGGATTTCTCTGATGAACAGCAGACAGTTTAACTGTTCAAGACAAACAAGGGACTCATGAACAACTATCACTAAACAAAAAAAAAAAACAGTTGTGGGTCATTCAGGTAACAACACAGTATTAAGAATCAAGGGTATGTAAACTTTTGAATAGGGTCATTTTCATAAATTCAACCATTGTTTTCTCTTGTGGACTATATGTAAATGTCTTTTATGTAAAATATCTTATTCAGGTCAGTACTAAATGAAAAATAACATGCATTTTGTATGATCCCTCTTATTTTGCTAAAAGAACTAACATTTTGCAGATTCTACAAGGAGTATGTAAACTTTTGAGCACAACTTTAAGTCTAAACGGGCATTTTTTAGAATTAGAAAAGGGGTTTAGAGGGTCAAATAAAGATGAAAAAAAAAAAAGTCTGATTTTTGAAGATGGCTAGGGAGTGAGTTGGGCAAGTCATTCCATTTAATGTGAAAGTCCATGAAAGTGATTTTGTGCCTCTTTGGGATGGTACAATAATCACTGTTCACTTGCAGAACTTATGTTTCTAGAGGACACATAAGTCTGAAATAATTAATTTAGGTAAAGGGGTGCAGAGCCAGTGGTGGTTTTGCAGGCAAGCAGTAATGCCTTGAATTGTATGCAAGAGCATTGCAATAGTCTAGCCTGGACAGAATAAAAGCTTGAACAACATGTTGTGAAGCATGTTCCGAAAAAAAGATGTTGAATAAAGCTAATCTGCAGGACCGGGCATTTTTAGCAATGTGGTCTGAGAAAGTCGGCTGATCATCAATCACAACTCCAAGGTTTCTGGCTGTTTTTGAAAAAGTGAAATTGTGATGAAACAATGGGTTTGATGGAACCACAAGTAGTTCTGTCTTGGCAAGGTTGAGTTGAAGATGATGGTCCTTATCCAGCAAGAAATGACTGTTAGACAAGCTGACATCTGAGCAGCTATAGTCGGATCATCAGGATTGAATGAGAGGTAGAGTTGAGTGTCATCAGCATAGCAGTGATATGAAAAGCCATGTTTCTGAAAGACAGAACCTAGTGATGCCATGTAGACAGAGAAGAGAAGTGGTCCAAGAACTGAGCCCTGGGGCACCCCAGTAGCTAGATGTTGCGACTTGGATACCTCACCTCTCCAAGATACCTCAACGGACCTATCTGAGAGGTAAGATTCAAACCAATGGAGTGCAGTTCCTGAGATTCCCTTTGCCAATAGGGTTGACAGGAGGATCTGGTGGTTAACAGTGTCGAAAGCAGCGGACAGATTTAACAAGATAAGTATTGATTATTTGGAATCCACTCTTGACAGTCTTAGAGCTTCAACAACTGAGCGCAAGGCAGTCTCAGTTGAATGTCCACTTCTGAAATCATACTGGTTGCTGTCCAGGAGATTGTTCTGTGTGAGAAAGGTAGAGATTTGGTTGAACACAGCTTGTTCAAGAGATTTTTGCAATGAAAGGAAGTAGGGAAACCGGTCTCTAGTTCTCTAAAAGATGGGTTCAGGGTGGGTTTCTTGAGTAGAGGGGTTATATGACCTTGTTTAACTATATCTTCAATTTATTCAACCAAACCTTTACAAGTCATTTCAGCTCTGTTTTTCTCTGATCCTCCAGTGCACATGAACCTGTCTGTGATCACTTCTGACAGAGATGCGGTGCTGTCCTCAGGAATGGTGGATCTTGCCTTCTCTATGCATGCAGCTCTCTGTGGTTGAAAGAATTATACTGTTAGAAACATAATCAAACATATACATCATGCACTGAATAATTCATCAAATGGATAAAATAATAAAAATAAGATATATAGAATATAAGTTCTAGAAGATATAAAACGTTTTTGAACTCAAAACTACCTTGCTATTTTAAAAGGAGCTGCTTTATAAAAGTCTCTAAAACACCCATTTTTGAATCAACCCTGTCTTAGAAACACAAAATCTTGTTACAACATAGCCCTTCACTGAACTTCATTAACATTATGAGTGTCTAAGGCAAATAACAATAATATACAGAGAGAGAATTAGAAATAGTGTTATGTAATTTTGTGAGGACTCACTTTTGCACCGGTATGTATGCGGGTGTCTGATTGATGAGTTCCCTGTCTGATAAACTGAGCCGGAATTTCATCCAGATGGAGCAGCAATTTCTCTGAAAACAAACAATTTTATTACGAAATGATTTTTTGCTACAGATTGTGAGTATTACAGAGTATGAGTATTCTTTAAACTATGTTCTTTTCCAAACTGTCTTGATTCTAATATATCCATTGAATTTAATGAATACTTACTGTGCTGGTCACATGTAGAGTCTGGAGCCAATCTGAGAGCCCGGTTTGACGAACCAGTACAAGGCAAGCAAATGGGCCTGTGTACCACGTTATAGATGTAATGCATTCATTGGAAAGACAGAACTATATGCCAATAAACTAAGGCAGTCTACTTATTAAGAGTCATGATGTATCATTAACCTTTGAAAACTCAGGTTGTACACTACAGTCTTGTGAATCAAGATGAATCACTGTCTTGCCAACAGAGTTTTTTTGCTAGTACTAAAGCACACCATGAATGTATATTTGCTTTTTAGGATCTTATAGAGCCCTTTGGGCCTAGAAATGGTGATGTCAGACTTAACAAGCAGGTTGGTGAATTTTAAATGCAAAAGTAACATAGAAACCGAATCTTACCTTGCATTCACAGATAGTCTAATAGGTTCACTGATCCGAATCAGAGCAATGTCGTAATCATAAAACTCTTTTACATTCTTGTCCTTAAGGCCTTTTACATTAAACTGTGGATGAAGAATCAGCTCCAAGGCTATAACTTTGCCATTACCTTTGTAAGAGAATTGAAGAAAAGTAAATGTTCATATTGTAGATTCGACAACATGAAGACAAATCACAGCTGACCCAATTTACTGTTCATGGTCTTATTAATGTTTCATCTCTGCATGTTATTCTAAAGAACAAACTTTTGTAATCTTTTACTGAATTGGCTTTCTTCTTCAGACAACTGTATAAATGATTCTCTTTGTGTGGAAAATAGCTTTAGTCACCTTGAATTATTCCATACAATTGCTGGGGGAAAAAAACAGCTCTTACCATGGTGAAGCGTTATTTCTGAAGCACTGGCTGTTGATACAGATTCATCTGAATCTACTTGTATTAAACAGTGTGCAGCTGTCAGAACCATGCTCTTCGTCAGTATAGACCCTCTGCATTTTCGAAGTGCCTGGATGACAGATAAACTGCAAAAATATAATCTACCATCTGAAAGGCAGGTAGGCAAAAGGCTAAATGCACCAGTTTTTATAGACAAGATCTACAGAGCGCCTCCTGGATAATCTACAGGAGAAACATGCAACAGCTTAAGCAACACAAGACAAGGAAATAAAAACCGAGAACAAGATATACACAGGATAATAAGAACAAAACCAGAAACAGGTGAGCAAAGTAATCAAATCAAGCAACAAATGAGAAGTGGGAACAAAACACAGAAAACTAGGCAGAACAAA
The DNA here is from genome assembly GCA_033026305.1 of Cirrhinus molitorella. NCBI lineage: Eukaryota > Metazoa > Chordata > Actinopteri > Cypriniformes > Cyprinidae > Cirrhinus > Cirrhinus molitorella. Next base: position 30,271,363 of record CM065134.1, on the reverse strand, counting down.
CTAAAAGTCCATGAAATGGAACATAACTGTGACAAAAGTCTTTATCACAAGTTACATTAAAACTCTTGATGTGAATTTACTAACCCAGAAAATATCGACGTGCCAAGGTTTGCTGGTGTAAGGGCTTTCAGGTTTGTCCTGCTTCTCTTGTGCCACACCACACTTTGTCACAGCAGAATCACCTGGACAAGATGGAGGATATTCCACATTGTGGAAATAAAACATTAAAGGGATTGTACTTTGGAAAAGAGACAACAAAAAAAGCATGATACATCTTTATAGTAGTAATAACATTAATTTGGCTTTTTTGCAACTGTTTTATTGGAGTGACTGGTTCTACTGTGCAGCTGACCTGTGCAGACATACCAACAGGGTACTGTGGACTATGATTGGAGAGAAATGTTTATATAATACCTGCAATTGTAAATTGTTATTGATGTTGTATTTAAAAGTCTTTTATATTGCCTATATACAGCTTATGGGTCATTCCTGGGATTCAGTAATATTTCAGTCCCTCAGTTTCTAAAGTGGTGGTTCACCAAAATTAATTGTTCAAAGCTTTTCATAATACTTTGGTATGCAAATAATGAAAAAAGATAATTATTAAATTTTTATATTTTTTAGCATCAAACAATGTCTCATATCTATCTTAAACCTAGCAAGTTATGGAGGAGCGGGCTCTGGAGGAAAACCTTTTTATTAATTTATTCCATGGCTCCATAGACCACTTGAACCGCCCACAAAAACGTCAACACTATTTCAGATCTGTAAGACTATCCCATTATCCAACGTCAGTTTCGTTGACTAACAGTGATTATCGCTGTGTGACAAGCTCTTATGCGGAGAACATTTTGAAAATGGCATCTAATCAATATAATCTATAATCTTTTTAAATCAAAGTCATTTGTACCGTATCAGTGTAATTCTCTAGCCGTAAAGGCTATCTCTGCCGGGTTTTCTGCAAACGTGCCGTGCACACATTCCGAATGTTTACAAACCGATAAGGTTGTTAATGCCTGAGGTGGAAAAATATGATTTTTTAGAGGTTTGGCATGTAAAGAATTATGTGCATTTAAAAAAAATTACAGTGTTGACCCTTGTTCTTCATAACCTTTGTAATTGGCTCTGGCATGCTGGATATTAGCTTTTGGGTCAAATCCTGACTGATGGCAATCCATTCTTGCCATATTAGTTCTCAGAGTTGACCACAATTTGTGGGCTTCTGCTTGTCCACTCGCTTTTTAGGACTGACCACAGGTTCTCAATGGGGTTGAGATCCGGGGAGTTGCCTGGCCAAGGATCCAAAATTTCAATGTCGTGATCTTCGAGCCACTTCTTTATCACTCTTGCTTTGTGACATGGTGCTCCATCATGCTGAAAAATGCACAGATCATTACTCATTACAATCATCACCAACCCATTGTTGGAAGAAGTTGCTCTTGCAGGACGTTGTGATACCATTCTTTATTCATGGCAGTGTTTTTTGGCAGAATTATGAGAGAGCCCACTCCCTTGGTTGAAAAGCAACCCACACATGGATGGTCTCAGGATGTTTCACTGTTGGCACGATGCAGGACTCATGGTAGCGTTCACCTTTTCTTCTCCGGAAAATCGTTTTTCCAGATGTCCCAAACAGTCAGAAGGGAGCTTCATCAGAGAAAATAACTTTGCACCAGTCTTCTGCTGTCCAAGCCTTGTACTTCCTGCAGAATTTTAGTCTGTCCTTGAAGTTTTTCTTGGAGAGAAGTGGCTTCTTTGCTGCCCTTCTTGACACCAGTCCATTGTCCAAAAGTCTTGGCCTCACTGCAGATGCTCTCAAACCCACCTGTTGCTATTCTTGAGCAAGCTCTGCACTGGTTGTGGCACGATTCCGTAACTGACTCCTCAGGAGGATACATTCCTGGCGCTTGCTGGACACTCTGGGATGTCCTGAAAGCTTCTTCTCTGCAGTTGAACCTCTTTCCTCAAAGTTTTTGATGATCCGGTAAATGGTTCTTTCAGGTGCAATATTCTTTGTAGCAATTTCCTTGCATGTGAGGCCATTTTGATGCAAATAGATGATGGCTGCTCTTGTTTCTTTGGAGGTAACCATTGCCAACAAGAACACAATGATTGGAGGCTCTTCTTCCCTTCTTTTATAGCAATCAGTCTGCTGTTACAATCTAATTGGCATAATAGTGATTTCACCTGACTAGTGCTCATTCACACTTTCACATGTGCTGCTGATATTAGTCAATTGGTGTTAGCAGATCATTTTGTGTCAGGATCAAAAAACAGTGGAATTAGTTTTTTTGTGCAAAGTTAATTTTTTTGACCAATGATATATATATATATATATATATATATATATATATATATATATATTCCAAGTTGAAATGTTGCAGAATGCCAGGATTGACCTTTATCCTCTTTCTACTAATGCTGAACATAGTACACGTCATTCCTTTTCAGCTCATATTATTGATATCTGATATAACTAAAAGAACAGCAAGAGAACAGGCAGAAAGATGCGATATTAAGCTGAAAATAAACAGCCGAGGACCCTAGAGGTTCTCTGATTTTGTGATTACTTACTGATCATTTGATTGAACACAAGTCCGAGTTGTTTATAATCCTTTAGAACAAAAACATGGTGCTCATCTTTCTTGGATGAGGCAATGGTTTTGAGCTGTGCCAAATTAACTTGTTGTCCAACACCAAACACATACACGTCTGTAAAACATAAAATGTAAAACATACTAGTAACATTAAGAGGAAAAAAAAAATTATATATATATATATATATATATATAAATAATATTATCTAGAAACAATCTTAAAATGAAGGCACACAGCTAAAAAAAAAAAAAAAATGAGCCACATAGAAATAATGCATACACTAATAACATTTACATGAACCCTAATAATCTGCTAGTAATCAGATTAATAACTCAATTGGAATGAAAGGTCTTCATGTATTTGCCTCAATCGATCCAACTGTCACAGCTTCTCATGGCACAGGAACAGACAGGAGCACAGGAGATTCTACAATGGTGAACTTTAGTCCAAAACGCAGGAGTAATGAACCAAGCCAGATTACAACAGTGACTGAACCGTGAAAGAAACTCAGGGACAGACTTAAATAGGAAACGCTGACGAGACTAATGGATAAACGCACCTGACATAAATGAGACACTAATGATTACCATAGGATCTAAGGATTGGCAGGAACCAGAATGAGACTAACCCAGGAGCTGCTCTTGTGTGTGGTCTATATTGCCAGGTTTGTAGCCTAATAAGCTCCGGATCTTTGGTAAAATAAATTGTGGGTTGGGTCCCATATTGGAGCGGCCTGGAAATACACAAAAGCAAAATAAGTATATAATTAAATGACCTTTAAAATAATTCAGGCTTTTTGAGGTTTTCACATACAGCACTTTATAAGAAGTAGTTTAATATGTGGAATTAGACAGTTCACTCAAAAATGAACATTCTGTCACCATTTACCCACAACACCAATTTTTTTGTGCATCATTTCTGGAACACAAAAGATATTTTGATTCACACATTTATACAATGAAAGTCAACAGAGATCAATTATGCTTGGACACTACAGTTTTCGTTTTCTTTTATGTCCCCAAGACAGTGCCGTCCATATGACACAAACATTGGTAAATGATGGCTTAAATTGTTCATTTTTGGTCAACTACCCCTTTAAGGCAAATTTATATTTCTGTGTCAGACCTACAGTGCATCCAGTAAGTATTTTTTTTTTTACGCATTTTATGATGTTACAGCCTTATTCCAAAATGGTTTCAATTCATTATTTTCCTCCAAATTCAACAGTCAATACCCCATAATGACAATGTAAAAGAAGTTTGTCTGTAATCTTTGCACATTTATTAAAAATAAAAAACTAAAACACCACATGTACAGAAGTCTTTTCTCAATACTTTGTTGAGGCATCTTTGGCACCAATTACATCTTTCAGTCTTTTTGAGTATGATGCTACAGTCTTGGCACACTTATTTTTGGGCAGTTTCTACCATTCTTCTTTGTAGTTCCTCTTAAGCTATCAGGAAGGATGGAGAGCGTCAGTGCACAGCTATTTCTGGCTGGCCCTCTCAAGGTATTCACAGAGTTGTCTTGTAGCCACTCCTTTGTTATCTTGGCTGTGTGCTTAGGGTCGTTGTCCTGTTGAAAGATGAACAATCGCCCCAGTCTGAGGTCCAGAGCACTCTGGAGCAGGTTTTCATCAATGATGTCTCTTTACATTGCTGCATTCATCCTTCTTGCAGTCTCCCAGTTCCTGCTGCTGAAAAACATCTCACAAACTCCAAACTCCAGGTGGGCTGGCATGCCTTATACTGAGGAGTGGCTTTCGTCTGGCCACTACAGGTCTTACTGTTGGAGTGCTGCAGAGATGGTTGTTCTTCTGGCAAGTTCTCCTCTCTCCACAGAGAAATGCTGGAGCTCTTTCAGAGTGACCATCAGGTTCTTGGTCACCTCCCTGACTTAGGCCCTTCTCCCCCCATCACTCAGTTTGGCCAGGCGGCCCGCTCTAGGAAGAGTCCTGGTGGTTCCAAACTTCTTCCATTTATGGATGATGGAAGTCTCTGTGCTCATTGGGACCTTCAATGCTGCGGAATGTTTTCTGTACCCTTTACCCTATAGATAATTCCTTGGATTTCATGGCTTGGTTTGTGCTCTGACATGCACTGTTAACTGTGGAGACTGTGCCTTTCCAAATCATGTCCAATTAACTGAATTTACCACAGGTGGACTCTAATCAAGTTGTAGAAACATCTCAAGGATGATCAGTTTAAACAGGTTGCGCCTGAGCTAAATTTTGAGTGTTATGGCAAAGGCTGTGAATACTTATGTACATGTGATTTTTTTTTTTTTTTTTTTTTTTAATACATTTCCAAAAAAACAATTTAAAACAAACTTCTTTCACAATATATATGAAAGTAGATCTGTATATGACGATGACAACGTAGCTTATGTTGACCAGTGTTTCTGTGTTCATGGTTGAGAAACACTGATGCTCAATTCTACAGAAGCGTAGCTGCACGTTGCATCTACACTGTCCACAACAACACACACATATATTGGTGAGGGTCTGACACAGAAGTAAAACTGGCCCTTTATCTTTACCCGTCTCATGCTGGTCAGTCTTACCATCAGTTGCAATGATTATGACGTTCTGAGTCTCATTGAAGTGACTTTCTTTGTTCACTTTGAGGAAAGAAAGCTGACTGTACACCCTTTCTAGGGCTTTGTGCAGATTGGTGCCTCTCTTATTCCCATGGCCTGAAGTGAAACATATACTTTTATAAAACTAGTAACTGGACTAAGAACACAACTATAAAATTGTATTAAATTAACATACTTTCAGCACTAAACATGTTTAATTTCAACAAGACATAATCCACATCGTGGCTTTGGTCGTTTGTAATGGACACGATTTCTTTGGGCTCACTGGCATATGAGACGATGTCGAACTTCATGTTGACTTCATAGCTATCCAGCTGGAAGATGAACATAATGTTATTATTGCACAAGACTTAATTCTGATTCAAACACATGATGGCTGTTTTATGCTGTAGAGGTGGGAAATAGAAGTATTATGTATGCATGTACTGTAGTATATAAAATGCTAGTCTGAAATGTTTGTGGCTCATGTGAAATCATTAGTTATTTCTCCTGGCTGTGGTGTCATGACAAGCATCAGCATCTAGCATTTCTTATCTCTGCTGTTTGTAAGCTCTTTCAGTAGAGGTCTACTTAAAACCTCAGAGGCATCAGGGCTAAAGTGGAGAGAACAAAGATGCAGATCTTAAGGATGTTTTATTCGTCCACACGCATCTTTCCATTATTTTCTCCTCTTCTTATCACTAGGAAAAGACTTAAGTGTTGTTCAACCAAATCTCTACCTTTCTCACACAGAATAACCTCCTGGACAGCATCCAGTCTGGTTTCAGAAGTGGACATTCAGCTTGCTCTCAGTGGACTGCTTTGCTCTCAGTTCATGCTCTAAGATTGGCAAAAGCGGATTCCATATCATCAATACTTATCTTCCTGGATCTGTCCGCTGCTTTTGACATGGTTAACCACCAGATCCTCCTGATCCAACCCTAATGGCAAAGGGAATCTCAGAAATCTCAGGTTTGAGTCTTAACTCTCAGACAGGTCCTATAAGGTATCTTGGAGAGGTGAGGCATCCAAGTCGCAACATCTAGCTACTGGGGTGCCTCAGGGCTCAGTTCTTGGACCACTTCTTTTCTCTGTCTACATGGCATCACTAAGTTCTGTCATTCAGAAACACAATGATATTCAACTCTACCTCTCATTTAATCCTGATGATCCGACAATAGCTGCACACATCTCAGCCTGTCTAACAGACATTTCTTGCTGGATGAAGGATCATCATCTTCAACTAAACCATGCCAAGACAGAACTGTTTGTTCCGTCAAACCCATCGTTTCATCACAATTTCACTATTCATTTAGGAACATCAACCATAACTCCTTCAAAAACAGCCAGAAATCTTGGAGTTGTGACTGATGATCAGCTGACTTTCTCAGACCACATTGCTAGAACTGCCCAGTCCTGCAGATTTACTTTATTCAACATCAAGAAGATCACACCCTTTCTTTCGGAACATGCTTCACAACTCCTTGTTCAAGTTCTTATTCTGTCCAGGCTGAACTATTGCATCTTCTAGACAGTTCTATCAAACCATTACAAGTTTAAGATAAATTTTTAATGAGCCAAAAAGAACGCATGTCACACCTCTCTTCATCAATTTGCACTGGCTAATAGCTGCTTGCATAATTTAAGGCATTAATGTTTGCCTACAAAACCACCACTGGCTCTGCACTGCTTTACCTAAATTCATTACTTTAGACTTATATGCCCTCTAGAAGCTTGCAAGTGGACGACGCATTATTGTACCATCCCAAAGAGGCACAAAATCACTTTCACAGACTTTCACATTAAATGTTCCCTCCTGGTGGAATGACCTGCCCAAATCAATCTGAACAGCTGAGTCCTTAGCCATTTTCAAAAAATCAGCTAAAATACACCTTTTCCATCTTTATTTGACCCTCTAAACTCTAGCACTCTCTTTTCTAATTCTATTCTTTAAAAAAAAAGCCCTTTTAGACTTATACTCTATTAATTTACTTACTGCTTGTTTTCTTTAAAAAAAAAAATACTAACACTAGCTTTTATACAATTAACAATTAACTAGCCTGCTTTTTTGTTTTTATCCTATCTATTTTCTTTTTATTTTTTATATAATTTAAAAAATCCCTTGCTCTGTGTACTGCATTAGGCTAAATGAGACTTGTCATAGAAATAGAAAATCATGCTATTGATACACATTTTCATGAGGCATTTGCTTTTTTTAATGCCACATTTTTTCATACATTCTTAGCAGCTCACAATTATTTGTTGTACCATAGTTCTGACCCTCTGAAATGTTACAAAAATCTTTAACAAAGTTACTATAATGACTTGTATTTGATGATATTTGTCTTTGTTATTTACTTTGATTTATGGGGTAATTTGGATTTTTGTTAAAATAACACATTTTTACATCTATGCAAATGCATATGAAGATTCAGATGCAAAAGCCTCTAAATCCGTCTGATGTCTTTCTTTAAAAAATGCATTTTTATCAGGCTCCGATGTATAGGTTTTTATACCTAAGTACCTGCACTTCTGATTGGCCTGAGGCTGAGATTTTAGTGAATTTGAAGTAAAAGTATTCAATGTACATATAATATGTGTCAAGAGCATTCACTCAGTATCATTATCTAATTTTTGACCAAAATGGCTTTTAGGGGGTTTTGCATCTGAACTCTTCATATACAACATTGTAACGTAAAGATGTAATAATAAAATAAATAGACAGTTATTTAACAATGTAAGGAGTAGTAACATTTTATACAGTCTTACATCTACAACTGGCCCTTTGAGGGCAGCCATAATGTTGAAGTGGCCCTCAGTGAAAATGAGTTTGAAACCCATTTTTTTTCTACTACATATTTCAGTAAGAGACATAATTTATGTTACACTAAGCCATACAAGCCTTAATACCTGGGGTTCACTTTAAGTTTTCAAGTTATAAAAATGCAAACCTTCTGGATAAGCTGAACAGTGGCATTTTTTGCCAACTGAAAACTCTCCGGTAAAATGCTGGCTGATGTGTCCAAAAGGATGAAGACGTTCAGGCGACCTTCTACAACCCTGATAGTCCTGCCCAAACCTTGCTCTAGTGATAAACACAGTGCAATAAACACAACCAAAGTAAACAACTAAAATAATAAAGCAATAATGGTAAATGTACAAGAAAATTATGTTTTACAAAAGTTCTCTTTTCACCTTGCTTTTTGAAGTCAGGGAGTGACACGTCCATGACTGCGCTCAGAGATCCTCCTAAGGCCTGAGCTACGACAGCTGGTTGGTCAAATGAGTACTGGGCTAAAAAATAAATTCAACATGTTTACGTTGTCCCAGTTCAACTACTTTATATAAATAAACCTCTGTTTCTGTGACTGACCGTAGCAGCGTGGTTCTGCCCCGCTCCATTCCCTTGAATCCAAACACTGTCTCTCAGAGGGGCCAAGCATATCCAGACCTGACTGACACTGATAGCGCACTTTGTCTCCGATTCGGAAACGTGACCCAGTACGTAAGGCCCCTGGAGGTGTGCCTGGGTTTTTACAGTCCTCGGCTGCAACAAGGAACATAAGATAAGTATCATTTAAATACTATATATTTTATATAAAATTCATGCATTGTTCAATGATGATTGAGAAACCTGTTAAATGATCTATATAAAATGCCATTGAACTACCAGCATAACTACTTCCACTTCTACTTAATATGGCTCAGGTGTTTCCATTAAGTTGGATTATTCCATGGAATGTCTGGGTACTAGATTCTGATTGGCTGGGAGGTAGCAGTAAACTGTTTAATGCACAGGTAGTTCTAGGTCAGTTTAATCACCGTTAATGCACTGATTTAATTGATGCACACTAACAGAGAGAGAGAGAGAGAGAGAGAGACAGAGAGAGAGGACAAGAAACTATCCTTCTAACCACAGGTTGAGAATTGTTGTTCCAACCACGCAAGTTTGCGATGCTGTTTGCGAATGTTCGTTTGATCTATGATTTCGGGAAATGCAGAACCATTGAACTATGATGTAACGACGGAACTTGCGACCATAGTTGGCTAACTATGCTTTTGGGAAATGCACCCCTGAATAGCCTGATAATCATTACTACTGCATCATCGGCATATGCTGACAATATAAGGTTATTTTCACAATTTGGCACATATTCACATATACCATGAAGTTTGACCCTTAATTGTTGTAAAAGTGGTTCTATTGCCAAAGAATAGAGCATACCAGACAACGAAAACCCCTGTCTGATACCCCTATGAACTCTAAAAGGAGCACAACCACCGTTCACTTAAGAATACTTTCAACATCACTATAAAGAACTTTAATGTAGTCAAAAAAATTATTACAAAACCCAAAAGCCTCTAAAACTCTCCACAAATAAGAATGCTCAACACGGTCAAATGCTTTTTCTTGGTCTAATGAGATTAACCCACCATTAAACAACTTGGAGACTTCCAAAACATCACAAACCAATGAAATATTATGAAATATTGATCTGCCGGGAACACAGTAAGTCCGGTCAGGATGAATGACACTTCTCCCCTGCTCCAGACTGAACACTTTCTTTGGTGAATTGTTGTTTGAGGCCTTCAGGATTTCCCTGCTGTGAGTTAGCAAGTGGCTAACTGTGCTATTGTGATAAACTGTTTGGTGAGTGTAGTTGTTCGTGGCTTTGTGGAAAAGCTACAGAAGTTGCCCTTAACAATTTCTTCTTTGTCTCTTACTAAAGATTAGTGTAAGCTTAAAGGGAAGTGTAGGGGGAGAGTGTCTTTTTCTTTGACTACCATTTCATCCCTGTTTTTGGTGCAGTTAAGGAGTTAAGGTAAGTTGTTCATTTCTCTTTTGTTTTGAGTAATTGAGGTAAGTTAGCTGCTCTAATATTTAGTTACGAAATCGTTTTGTTTGTTATTTTAGGCCTTGCGCTCCCCTGAGCCATTGCTTCCTATCAATGATTATCTTCTGTTAAACTTACTGGTCCTTTTGTAAATAAATTTCTACTTTTTCATACAATTAAGCAGACTTGTGTCAATTCCATCACCCTGGGACAGGGGATTGAAGTGTGTTACCATTTCATTCATTATTTATACTTTTTTTTTTTGCTAAACTTATCCATGATGTAAAAATGTCTTTGTACTTGTGTTCCAATATCTACGTAAAACATCCTTCACATGCACAAACATTTTTATTTTGGCACTGCATGCTGATTTTACAGCTGATTTAGCAGACCTTTTTAATTAACTTATGTTTGGTTGACTGCATTTTAGTTTGATTATTAGCTAAAATGTTGTGTATGTGCTCGTGAAGCATCTGTGCGATTAGTTACATTTAATAAAGCAAAGCTATAAAGAAAACTAAAAAAATAAAATAAAATGCATCACAAAACAAAAGTGGCCTATACTTCTCACATTTCTCTTTTTTTCTGTTAATTATTTAAGAGAAATACATTTTGTGTAGACTAGCCCTCTTTAATTTAATTTACTCTTTTTTTCATTTCTGTTTTTTTCCATTCACCGAAGTGCGGCAGGTGGGTGATGCAAGGACGTGTGAATCCTCATGGTCTGTTATTTATGCTGCCATTTGTGCATATAAATCTAATGCCCTAAAAAATAAAAAAAAAAAGTTTTGTTTGTTGGTCAGGAAAATAATCTAAATCAACAAAATGCTGTAATTATGCAGTTCTCTGAAATTTTCCAGACAGCACGCAAATTCAGGCTAACTCAAACGTGAGATTTGATCGTAGCCACCATTCACGTCCATATTTATAAATTCCAAGTTTCACGTAGAAACGACCGCATGGCCAATTTTCTGTCATACGTTTGTTTCAAAAATGAGGCTCTGTCTAACTGATGAAAATAACTGTCATATTTACACATTCGGTCAAATACTGCCCTGCAAAGACCAATACAAGTTTTAACTTGTCTATAAATGTGCAAATGACCATGGAATAAGCGGGATAAGGATTTTAAATGCACTTCGCGTTGGGCGGTTATTAGCCTCCACGTTGTGTATTTAAAATCCTTTAATGCATGGCAAACCGTTGATTATCCCTTACAATCTAATGGGAAAACATTCATATGATATGATTTAAACATTCAATCCAAAAAAAAAATAAGGTTTGTTCTGATATTATTCATCAAAATATCTCTTCTCTCCTCCAGATTTTTAAGTCTTCTTGCAGTCGTTTAGTCAACTGGATGGTTACAGCATATTAAAAATATACATAACCATAAACTAGGGAGCTGTACTATTTGAAACCATAAGTGTGTCACAAAGAATAATGAAACTGCAGACATTGACCAAAAAAAAAAAATACAGGTGAAACTCTGAAACAACAGTGGGGAAGAACAGTAGCATATTGCAAGACCATAACAGGAAACCAAATTTAACTGTATGTTTTGCATATGGTTGGATCCAAAGGAACATAAATTCTTACACTGGTCATCACAAATGGGTGTAGAACCTGTCCATCCACCCCAGTCAGTGCAGTTCCGCTCAGCAGATCCAGTCAAAACAAATCCTTCATGACAGGAAAATGTCTGCTTTTCTCCAGTCTTGAACCACTGTCTCCTGGGCCACAACTGCCCATTGTCAAGCCGAAGTTGAGCAGGGCAAAGGATCTCTGAAAATGAAACAGAGACATGGGTCCTTTAAGCAGAAACCAAATAAGTAGTCTGTGTTTTACACTGTTCAATCTTTACCCTGGGCAATGACTTAATCCTGGTTTTTAGGATCCAAGGTTTAACATGGTACATTTGTTGATTCCATTTTAACATTCATATTTGCAATATTGCAATATTTTTGGTTAGATACATCCAGAATGCAGCCTACATGAAATAAGGACTTGTCTCATTTAGAACTGCAGGTGTGAAACTTTGTTTTTACTCGGGTTAAAAAGCAGAGTTTAGAAGGATAATAACCCAGGGGTAAGCACAGATTGAAATATCCAGAAATGAGAATATACCCTTGCACACAGCATTGCGTATTCCCTTTCCATTTGGCAGACTCATGGCTGACCATTCCCCATCTTTGTCACAGACTCTTTTTTCTGCTGGAAAAGGGTAGTGTCCTGCCCCGCAGTGATAGGTCAATACACTTCCCTCCAATCCCTCATTGGAGTAGGACACGCTACCTCCCAGTATGGACAATTTCACAGAGCAGTTCTTCTGTGGCTCCTCATAATCTCCATAATCGCTGGTTTCTAAAATACACAGATGGGATTCATAGTAACCCTGGTATTAGATAGCAGTGGAAACCAATATTTAGGAGTGTGATATAAAATATGAAAATTAACAGACGCAACACGATAAGATTCCAGAAACAGTCAATATGCCTGTCTACACAATGCAACAAAATCAATCAAATATCACAGCCAATCAGAAGAGTGTGTGGGTGGGCTTTCTCTGCAAGCACACTGCACTTGCAAAAAAATGGATCTAATTCACAATTATTAAACCAATTTAACATGACTCAAACTACACTTGTTTATTTAAACACAGTTCATGGTGTTAATGTTTATTTTTCGATTTGAAAAAGCAAACAATTTGACATGCCTAAACATAATTCATTTTAATACTCTTCTTCCATAAATTTTGAATCTAAAACTCCTACAAATGCATATTCATAAAGTCAGGCATAAAAATAATTGTCCACAGCTTTTCAGTGCTAATTCTTCACAGTGTGTCTTAAAGGAAGTAAATCCTGACAGTACTATATTAACACTACAGTTTGCGCTGGTGCAAGCTGTTAGTAAATCTGGGCTAAAATTGCTGGTATTAGATCTTCCATTCAGCTATTGGCTTATTATCAATCAGTTATTTTTCCATTCTTGGCAGTGATTGTCAACTCTACTTATCCCCAAGTTTTTGCCTGATGACAGGTTTTGTGATAGCTGATTTTAAGCATGCCATAGTACAGTCAGTATTAAAGAGATCAAGTTTAGACCCCACTGATTTAACTAATTTCAGACCAATCTCGAAATTGCCTCTTCTTTCTAAGGTTTTGGAGAAGGTAGTTTTTATTCAACTGCAGTCATTTTTTGGTAGAAAAAAAAAATCTAGTTTTAGTGTTAAATATAGCACAGAATGCTGATTCTGGAGCTTCATCGATCCTAGTGTTATTGGACTTGAGTACAGCCGTCAATACTGTGGATTACAATATTTTGGTTTCTCAGCTCGCTTTTGATCTGCTTAACTGGCATCAAGGACTGGATGGCATTAAACTTTTTCAAATTCTGTGAAAATAAAACTGAATTTTTTGGTCCAGTTGGAAATCAAACTACTATAAATTCTATACATGGCTCCTTGGCTGAGCATAATGAAGAAGTAGGGAAAAATCCAGGTTTATTATTTGACTCAAATTCAAATTTGACAAGCAAATAAATTCTGTGGTCACATCTTTTTTTTTTTTTTTCATTTGAGACTTTCAGCAAAGATGAAGCTTTTTTCTTTTAGAGACCTAGAGATTGTAGTCCTGTTTGTTTAGTTTGTTTTAGTCCTGATCTATATGCAGCAAACACTGTTACAATGCACTGTAATTGGCATAATAATAGGAAAGCGCAGCTTTATGGGATATAGTAAATAAATACATGGACTCTTTAAACATTACCTTCACATCTGACCCTGGATACCTTAGGCTCCCACTCTCCATTAGAGCTGCAGACTTTCTGGCTGATTGGATAGGGTTCGAATCCATCGCTGCAGTGATAAATTAGCAGACTACCTGCAGCACCACCTTTGGAATACTCAACTGTGCCTCCAATGATGGACTCAGATGTGTTGCAGTTTTTGGGTACATTCTCTTCATAATCATAGTCATATTGTGATTGTACTGAAATAGAGAAATATTTGACATTGTTAACCTTTACATTTGATCAAAGAAAAAAAAAACATACAGCACCTTCAAATAAGACATGAAGTATACACAAGGCACAAGAAGTCAAGACAGCCATAAAAGACATAACAACATAAACAGACATAAAAAGCTATTTTGAATAAATGAAGCACTGACTATGTTAACATGCAGTTCAGAAAATGGCTTACTCCAGGGTTCTTACAAGTATTCTTAGGTTTCTATTCAGGACTGTGCATGAGATAACTAAAGTAACAGAAAGATATGAAGAAAGCTGCTCACTGACCACATCACATGTATAAATGGAATTTTAGTAGAGTATTCTGCTAAACACTGTTATGTCACTTTCTTGATTTAAGCATCTTCTCACAATAAGAGGATTTCTGGTGTGCATGTAAATACAGTCATTTACACAGAATTACAGAATTTGCACTTAAGTAAATGAATCATCCGATGATTTAATAGCTGGATTCTGTTAGGTTATTCAGTGTAATATTGGTCAGACTGATTTAAACCAGTAAGACCTTTTGAATAAATAGTTAAAAGAACCAGATCACAAGCAATTTGTTATTGAAACAGACTACACAGATGACATTGCATGTTTATTTTTGTGTGCAGCCCTGAAGAATCGCTGCCACTGAAGAACAGTACCAGAAACAGTAGTGTGATCTGTAATTTGCCACTTATGCATCATCAGGGCACCCTCCGCGAGCTTGGTAAAGACGCGGGGAGACAAGGACAGGCCAAAGGGGAGGACTTTGTACTGATACGCTTGACCCTCAAAAGCAAATCAAAGAAACGGTCTGTGTCAAGGTAAAATTGAGACATGAAAGCACGCATCCTTCAGGTCGATGGCAAACCAATTCCGGATGACGAATGCATTAGAGAATGCGCTTTGAGGTGCAGGGACCAGTTCAAAACTCGAAGGTCCAGGATTGGCCGTAACCCACCGCCCATGGTACGATGAAGTAAGGGCTGTAAAATCCCGACTTTATCTTGGCTGGAGGGACTGGCTCGATTGCGTCCTTCGCCAGGAGAACTGCACGCAGGACAGAGGCATCTGTGTCAGATGTGAAAAGAATGCCCCTGAACCTGGGCGGGTGTCTCGCGAACTGAATTGCGTGGCTGAGTCGCACCATCCTGATCAACCAGCGAGACGGGCTGGGGAGCGCTAGCCGGGCCCCCAGACAACATACAAGCAGGATCAGAGGGACGGTAGCTGACGTACCTGCGGTAGGGCAACCGAGGAGGGGAGGGTGACTCTACCCAGGAAGTGTTACGTTCTGGAGAAAAGTCAAGCTTCACAAGGCAGCACTTACCTTGACCCCTTGTTCCCGCGGTGGCGAAGCGTCTCTCAGGAACAGATCTCAGGGCTGTGAACCCAGAGATTGAGGAAATTTCTCTTTGTGTGACAAAGTGGGTACCGGCAACAGTGACAGCACAGCCCCCCGGTCCTCCCTCGGGGGTGGGGAAATGGATGTTGTTATCCCTCAAAGAGCAAATTATCCATCTCCGGTTGGCTAGCTGAGCAGTGGGCTGCGCTCCTTACCTGCAGCCAGCTTGACGCCCCTGTTGAGGGGACGAGGTCTCCTTAGATGTTGCCGGGGGCGGAGCAGGTGTAGTCACCACAGGAGAGCGCCCTCAGCGACGAGCAGGCGGAGGTCTGGCACCCAAGGAGCATGGCCGTCAGTCTGGCTTCAGACTCAGTGGCTGCTGCTCAGCAAAATCGTCAGCTTCAGCTGACAAAAGCCCCTCCCCTGATGCCGCGATAGACATCCTGTCTTCTTCAGAAGCACCAAAAGAATGAAGCAGAATGAGCGAGCGGCATCTTTTGGTAGCTCCATGGGGCTGTGAGAGGGGCCAGACTTCCGTGCAGATTTATCCGGCGGAGCGTTCTGGATTGTCACTCTGACATCGCCCTGGCCTTTATGGCCCACCCAACTGGGCTGGGTAGAGGACGAGGGCAAGTGACTCGTGAACGAGAGACGAGATCTCAACGTAGCCATGAACATGCTTGTTTTCAGCCCAGGCACACGAGGCAGCGATCGTGTCCTTCAAGAGAAGTTAGCAAGCTTACGCATCTAGAGACACACGGTCGGATAGACATCTTGAAAAAGACGTTCTCGACAACCGTGTGATAGAAATTTAATCTTTTAGATTTATCGGTTTGCCCAGGGAAGAGGCCGCGGTGGCAGAGGAGGCAGCGCTTCACTAGAGTGCAATAGCCAAGTCTCCCGACTGGCCCACAGGATCTTACAAAAGGTTTTCTTCTATCTATCTTACAGAAATGATTCTTAATATAATAACAGCCATAAAGGGTTAAAAAGTTTCAGACCACAGACCTTCTTCTAAAATGGATGAACGCATCACTATTCTCAACTTTGCATTCTCACTTTGTGACCCACAGTGAAAAATGTTACCTTAAATGCACTTACCTTCACATACAGAGATACACAAGAAAAAAGAAATTAAACATGCGGTTCCGTAGTGCATAGCTGACATGCTGCGCTCTGCTTTCACTCTCTAATGTGAGTGAAATACCAATATGAACCTTTGTAACGTATTTGAGGAGTGATTAAACATTAACATTTTTAATGCAGTTCTGGGAAATTACTATACTCTAATCAATTTCTGTAAACCTTAAAGGTTAAGGGTCTAATTTCTGTCCCACTGAACAGAAACATGTTTTGAATAAATCGCTGTTTTGGAAAAACCTTAAACAAGGCAAGGTAGGTAAACACAAGTTGCCAACAAAATAATTCATTTTGAGCAGAGGAGAAAGACTATGTGTAAGTGGTGGATTAGAAGGAAGGGGATGAGGAAGAACAAGACCAAGAACCGTATGATTTCAAATGAAATTTTGGCGACTGTGATTGACCATGTTGTTAAAGAAATGACAATGAGGGAAGCAGAACAAAAACTACAACCTAATTTGAGCAGACTCTGCTAAATTCAACTGGAAACTAAGAGAAGAGAACAGTGTAGTTGTTTCTTTTTACTAAGTTTTGGTTATTGAAAGAGTAGTGTATGAATTTGATTCAGTTCAAAGAGGATTGACAAAATACAGTTTTTCCCAATTGCTGAATAGCTGGCCTATTGTCCCAAAACTCTAAACACAAAACCACAAAATCCCAAACTATGCAAGTCCCTAGTGAAAACAAAAACTATTTTAATTTTCTCCTTTTGGGTATGGAAAGTATTACAAAACACAAGCATTCAAAAATAGTACATTTTGGAAAAACTGTAAATGAGAATTGTGAGATTCAAAGGCCTCTTCAAAACCCCCACTTTCAACCTCGTCCAGTGCTTAATTATTTCAGGGGTCAAAAATTGAGCAACAAAATGTTCTTGATATTTACACATGTAAGAGATAAAAAGAAAACATACTGCAAGTTTCTAGACTAACTCCCCAGTTTAAATATTAATTATTCTTTTCTACTGTTCTAAAAATGTCCCTTAACATGCGTCATCATCATATGTACTCAAGGAGGATTTTCTGAACAGCTTGTGCCTGTCCATCAATCACAAGAGCCATACTGCTGCTGGATAAGGATGCCAAATAAGACCCTCAAACTCAGATTTTCTGTCAGTGGACGTAAAGAAACTGCATGTCCAAAAACTGCACAGCCTTCCTAAAGATCCTAGTATTAATAATGCATGTTTGAATTTTATTTTTAATGATGCTCCTGAGTGACTGAAAGATATAGGAATGCAACAGTTAATCTTCTATAATCTATAGAGTAGTTCTGCATCCTTAATATCTCCAAAAAGTCTTTAGTTTTATCATATTTTTAAAAGAAAAATACAGCTTCCCAATTCTCTCCGGAAATAGCCGAGCTCCTGGAGGCGTGCCGTGGGCGGAGTTCAAGAGTCAAGCTGATTTCCAACAAAAGACAGAAATCTGATGCAGTTGTACTTACATGACTGGGATCTTTTATCACTGGGACCGCTCCATGTTTTAATAGCAAACGATGTGCAAATCCAGCATTGACCTGGGCCTTGTTTATAAAACATTCATCACTAAAATGACAGGAACACACAAACGCACTTGCTACACTCCGTTGCTGCCCTGGAAAAACAAACTGCATCCACTGTTCGCGTAATGCTGGGTTCTTTGGGAAGCTGAACATGGCAAACTTTCCCTCACATCCAAAAACACACTTTTTTACCTATTATGTTTCTGTTGCCTAAAGATTCTTTGTGAGGATAAATCCAGATGGTACAACATAGAGTTGAAGTCAAAAGATTACATACACCTTGCAGAATCTGCAAAATGTTAATTATTTTATCAAAATAAGAGGTATCATACAAAATGCATGTTAATTTTTATTTACTACTGACCTGAGTAAGATATTTCACATAGAAAATGTTTACATATAGTCCACAAGAGAAAATAATAGTTGAATTTATGAAAATGACCCTGTTCAAAAGTTTACATACACTTGATTCTTAATACTGTGTTGTTACCTGAATGATCCACAGCTGTCTTTTTTTGTTTAGTGATAGTTGTTCATGAGTCCCATGTTTGTTCTTAAACTGTCTGCTGTTCTTCAGAAAATCCTTCAGGTCCTATAAATTCTGTGTTTTTTCAGCATTTTTGTGTATTTGAACCCTTTCCAACAATGACTGTATGATTTTGAGATCCATCCTTTCACACCGAGGACAGCTGAGGGACTCATATGCAACTATTACAGAAGGTACACTCACTTATGCTTTAGAAGGAAACACAATGCATTAAGAGCCGGGGGATTTTTCTTATTTTATGTAAATATTGTATTTTGTTCATTTAGTACTGCCCTTCAGATACTACAGAAGATAAAATAAGTTACATTTACACTGATCTTTAAATTCTAGAAGTTCTAAAAGGCTCTTAATGCATCGTGTTTCCTTTTGAACCTTCTGTAATAGTTGCATATGAGTCCCTCAGTTGTCCTCAGTGTGAAAAGATACAGTCATTGTTGGAAAGGGGTCAAATACACAAAAATGCTGAAAAACCAAAGAATTTATAGGACCTGAAGGATTTTTCTGAAGAACAGCAGACAGTTTAACTGTTCAGAACAAACATGGGACTTATGAACAAAAAAGACAGCTGTGGATCATTCAGGTAACGACACAGTATTAAGAATCAAGTGTATGTAAACTTTTGAACAGGGTCATTTTATAAATTCTAAATTCTAAATTATTTTCACTTGTGGACTATATGTAAACATATTTTATGTGAAATATCTTACTCAGGTCAGTAGTAAATAAAAAATTACATGCATTTTGTATGATCCCTCTTATTTTAGGTAAAATAATTAATATTTTGCAGATTCTGCAAGGTGTATGTAAACTTTTGACTTCAACTGTAATGCACTGCAAAACGTTCTACAAAAGAAATGGTGAAGATGCTCTGTTCCAGCATTGGAAAACTGCATTTTTAAGTGTTATACATGCAATGTTTTAAATAAAGAATGTGATATTTTGTAATTATTGCATCTGTTTTAATTGAATACCAGTATTATAGAATAAAAATAAAAAATCTATTAATCTATATTAAAATTAATGAATTAAAGTAGTATACTGATAAAATAAACTAATTTTTACAGTAATTTACTGTACAGTTTGCAACTGTAAATCAAATACAGTGTGTGACTGTAAAAACCTTGAAATGTCTAAAAGTGTATATGTGAACACAGCTCTTTCATTATCTTATTTCCCAAACCGTTTATCTGAAATACAGCTTTATTTGTGTATTTGTGTTTGTCATTTTCATCCAGAGTCATTGGTGGAGTTGAACGCGCAACACATCGAACCCTGAAGCAGATGAGCTAAGCTTGGAAGAGCCAGGACATTTTTTTTAAATAGAACTTTGATTGTATTCGTCTGAAAGAAGAAAGTCATATACACCTAGGATGGTTTAAGGGTGAGTAAGTCATGGGGTAATTTATTTTTTGTGTGTGGATTACTATTGAAATGACTGTACTTTGCCTGCAAAAATTCACCAAACGATAAATGTGACCACATCTTGAAAAAAAAAAAAAAAAAGACAAAACGAATTACTATGAAAATTTTTAATAAACGTTTGATCTCTTATACATAACGGTCAGATCTTTAGTTCTTTTTATGACCAGCATGGCGGGATCTTCTTCTTTTCCTGCTTCCAGCCTTTTTCTTCTTCTGCTTCGGACGCAAATTCCTCTCCTCCTCCTCTTCATGTTGTTCATCTCTCTCCCAAAAGTGCGACCCGTTTCCTCCCCATCCATAAACGGGTTGTAAAACGTAACCTGCGGCAATTAAGAGAACCAATCAGTGCATTTGTTTCATCATTAGATAATGTGCCATACTGAAGTAGGTTTGCATTTAGTAGTCCTAAATTTTATAGCACTTTGCAGAAATACTACTACTTCTAATGCATCACCATCAGTAAAAGGTGGGTCCATGCGATGAGCTCCTAGTTGGTTTTGAGTGTCCATTGGGGCTGATATGGCAGACACAGTCACTGCAACACTCACTGGCAGCATTTGACGAGATGCTTGAGCTGAATTGGAACAGATAATATGGTTTCCATAGTGTTCATTACAAATAAATAATGACTAGACATACACTTGACTTACTAAGAGTTCATTAGATGATGTTTCTCAAATCATTCGAGAATAAACAGATAAATACATGAAAAACTTACCATCATTCTGACGATCTGCATTAATGACACCAGCACTAAAGCCATTTCCACATCTGTTGCAAATAGAAAAATGAAGAAAAATAAATGAGATGTTTTTATACCTTCAAACTGCAAACAAACTCATCTACAAATTTATTGACCTGAGGAGGAGTACATTCTCAGCAAATTGTAATTTTTAGGTTAAATATTGCTTTAAAAACTTTAGTTTTGAACAATGCGTGATTGTGCTATGGTGGTTAATAGAGTAGCCTGCTTCAGATTAATTTCTCTCTAATCATTTCATAGACTTACCTGGTTAGGTATTGATTGTAGCCAGTCATATTTGGCATACATCCTTGGGTCATGCCATAGGTTTCATCTCCAAACACCATCACACCATTAAAGCCATACGGATTGTCCTGACACTGGATGGAAATCTTTAATAAAACACAAACACACAAAGCCTTTAAATTGACAGCCTATTGAATTTGGGTTTGTGTTTCATTACTTATGTAATAACTGTGTAACGCATTGAAAGGATTTTACTTTTGACCAGCAACAGCTAAAGAAAATACAGTAATATGTCATTAAATTAATGTTACATGTGTTTTCTTGGACTTTACAGTCAGTGACATTAAAATATCTGCAAAGTTTTGCAGGCAAAAAAGCTATTTTGTTATCAATAGTGTAGCAATGTATGATGCACAACCAGTGTTCATTTCGTTGACGAATAATTTTCGTCAACATTTTTTCACAGACGAAAATGAGACGATAACGAAGTAAAAACTTGTTTTGAATGACAAAAACTATGACGACTATCTATTGACATTTTCATCAACGAATAAAAGCGAGACGAAAATGTCAGGGAGGGACAATTTAGGAAGAGACTCATTCAGAACAAATCTCCTGTGAGGTAAGGAGAATAGATGCGTACATTTGAACTGTATCTTAGCCTATAGCCTATTAATCTATCCTAGATGGCATTCATTTGCTGTATGTCTCATAAAACGTTAAAAATGCCAATATCCGGGAGTAAGAGAAGAGTACACATATGGATAAATTTGACGACGACAACTCAGTTCGCTCCGGTTTTCTAAGCGCTTCTCACACAGCACGCGAGTAAGTTACTCTTTCCAGTCTCATGAACATCAGGACATTGCATCGGTGCGTTCGGTTTTAAAGGGGTAGCAGCCCAATTTAGTTGTTATTGTCTGTGGCACTGATGTTAATTAAGCAACAAGAGAAATACGGAAAATCACTCACTGCTCTTAACTGAGTCACTTTAGTAGCCATAATAAAGATTATCTAAATGTATTCATATAAATAAATGTCTGCTTAAAAGAATGAAGAATGTGGTAAACAAGTTGTTATAAAAGAATGCATAATCAGCCTTTGGTTGAAAAGCATGATAAAGCACTAATATGAAACCTATATTGAGTTTGGTAATTTTAGAGAAATGTTTAATTACACTGTAACTAAACTCATTAGATTTTTGCAGACTAAATCTACTGTAGATTTATTTGACTAAAATCTTATGAAATTTAGTCAACTAAAATTAGACTAAAACTAAAAACAATTCTGATAACTGAAATATGACTAAAACTAAATTGCATTTTAGTCAAAAGACTGACTAAAACTAAATCAGCATTTGCTGTCAAAATTAACACTGTGCACAACTCACACAGAAGTGACTTTTAAAAAAAACCCAAACAGGTTTCTGTTGGCACAACAAATTCACATGACCAGCTTGAATACATTGTTAAAATCTAACTGGATTTTGCCTGCAAAAATTCCCTAAACAATAGCAAATGTAACATCTGTAAATGATGACGTACAGTTTAGCCAAAATCTCTTAGTATTTGAGGCCCTGTTATTACAGATATTTTTTTGTGCATGCAATGTTAAACATCATCCAAGATAAATAAATAAACAACAAACAAAATGGCTTCATGAATCAGGCGTCAGAAACAGCGGTAGAGAAATAAAGCATATAACCCAACTGACATACTAAAAATGATCAACTCAAAAACAGTTATCACACGTTCGCCATATGACGCACTTAAATCAGCGGTTAAAGACACACAAATTTCTTTACATGCATTTAAGAAAAGATTTGCAGCAGGCCTACTCTTCCTCTACATATTTTGGGAAAAAAATAAACTTTTAAGACTGCATGGATGTAATAAAAACGTTACCATTTTGATTTACACAGCGGTCACTGAAATCGGAAGTAGATGCCTTGGGTCGCGCGCAACATGACGTCATAGGTATCCAAATGTAACTTTTTACCAACTGTCTACAGAAAACATTATGTTCATTATTTTAAGGAAATTCATATTATCGTTTTATATTCTAATGAAACAAAATCAATACGATTTGTTTGCCGTAGACCATTTTCCTACCTTCTTTGTCACGTCGAATGTCCGGAAGTTCCTGTTTCTGAAAAACTAAAGAGTTTAGTTTTATAGCTGTACATTACAGAATTTCTTTTCCCTTGTAAGCTTGTAAAAAGTTCACTCGCTTCTATAAAGTTCTCTTCATTCATGTCCATTCAGGATAGATGATCGTTCTGTGCTGGTCTTCTTGCTGGTTATGGAGTGGAGTTTGTTGATACATCCCTTTTGACAGGAGAAAATGTGTTGTAATATTTCCTTACTAGTAATAACTCCTTATATCCAACTAGTGTAAAATAAACAATGCTGCTTGAAAAATTCGTATTCCTACTGTCGTTTCCAGTGAGGCTACTGCAAATAAATGGGACTCCCAGTTCCTGTTTTTGTTCCTGTCTAAACCAGTTTTGCTTTATTTTTGGTTATGACAATGAAATTTAGGCGTTGTCGTGGTGGATTTTTTCTTTCCCAATAACCACGTAAATCATGGACAGGGTTTTGAAGCCAAACAGACTTGAATTAAAGCCGAACTGCATCTCAGACAAACAGCAGCAACAGAAGCTGCAGCAACACAGCACTGAGACACAACTCTGAGACGTAGCTCCAGAGTGTCTCAGTCCCTCTCTCTCTTCCCTCTCTCCTTTTCCCTTCTCTCCCTGAGTCTAGTGTCAAACCAGCTTATATACATCTGACAGAGGATTATTATTAGACAAAGAGTCTTCCCATATATGTCTTGTTTAAATTTGGATGTTTTCCAATACACTCAAAAAAACAACTTGTTGGTCTAACATAATTTAATTATGACACACATTTCCACACATTTGAATAGTTTTACCTCAAATTAATTTAGGCAATTTGAACCAAAGAGAAACATTCATTTTGAACCAATGAGATCAAATCATTTTGAACCAAATCATTTTTGAAAATCACAATTTTTAAGCAACCATTATAGTGGTCAGTGTTTGCATTAGTTGGGATCTTGACCTTTATGTTTTTTGACATTAGATTTTGCTTGGCTGCCGGACTTCAGTTTAATCAGCCAGATGAGCCAAAAACACAAGTCATAATGACTGTGTTGTAGCATTTCGTTAACTCATTTGGAGTCTAATCTCTAATTTATTTATTTTTTTATTGGAATTTTAACTCAGAGATTACACTCTAAATGAGTTCAATGTTTTATGTCAAATAATTAGTGTTTAGCCTTGTGAATACACAACCAGAGAACATTTTTTAATACATTTTAGAAGAATTTCATTCAAGCTGATGTGATATATATTAAACATGTTTTTGGAAAAACTTGTCTGTTTAGGCACACACAGACATCAAGAACCAGAGTATGAATCTCAATAATGGTGACAAACAGGATATTCAGAAAAACAGATCAACTCCGATGACAAAACAAGCTACTATCATTCATTCATGCCGCAATGAATGATGGGAGCCATGGATGAGTTTGATTGGCTACAATATGCATTTTTGATGCTCACCATTGTTGTGATTCTCATGCTGATTCTTCATGTCTGTGTCTTACTTAAAGACTCTGATCAGAATAAACTTGAGAAATTTCTGTCTGATTACAGCTTGTATTATAATATTATATTGTCACAGGGTTTATATTATCAGTAAAGAAACTAAATTCTGTTATATAGGACACTTGACATTAAGAATAAGTCAGAACATAACTATGACCACATGGTCACATTTCCTTTGGTTTGTCTGGCTACTGTGACTCACAGCAGCCGAAGAAACTCTAATATTAAAAAAATAAGGGTCAAGATCTCAACTAATGCAAACACTGATCACTATAATGATTGTTTAAAAACTGTGATTTTCAAAAATGGTTTGGTTCAAAACAATTTGATCTCTTTGGTTCAAATTGCCTAAATTAATTTGAGGTAAAACTATTCAAATGTGTGGAAATGTGTGTCATAATTCAATTATGTTAGACCAACAAGTTATTTTTTTGAGTGTACGTGTTCATATGGTCACCTGTGTTCATGCCATACATGGATGTTTCATAATGGCTCACTATTTTGAGCATCGCAACCTTCAACACACAGAGACAACAGAGACTCACAGAATCAGAGACAGTTATAATGGTGGTGCAGAACAGCCATAATTATATGCATTTAGAGTAATAAAAAGTCACTACATTGTCCAGATATTTGCACATTCACTAAATTCACACTCTCACTCTGCCCATGTAAATATCACACCAAAGTGGTAACCTAAAGTCTCATGTTTCAAATTTTGTACATTAAAACACTTATTGTGGTGTAATTTGTTGTAGCACCTCGGTTAAAGCCAGAGCTATTGAAAAACAGAGTTGTGACAAGTTTCTTTGATGCAGCAATTTCTGGTAAAACATTACAGCATATTATGCATTGATTATTATATCAATGACATTTACAGTATAATTTTATTCTGGAGAGTGATGGAGAGACAACAATAATATTTCTTGCATTTAACCAACAGGTATTCCTTACTTATAATGTGACCATACACCTTAAAGGGATAGTTCACTTTGAAATTAAATTTTGATATGTTTAGCTTACCCCAAGGGCATCCAAGATGTAGGTGTCTTTGTTTCCACAGTAGTTTCAATTTTGATATTTTTAGGTCCAACCGTTCTTGTCTGTCAGTCATATAATGCATGCCTATGGTCACCTCACAAAAGAAAATGCACAGATTCAAATTAAACAGTCCAAATTAAACAATTCCCCATCGTAAGTACACATTGATGACCTAAGACACGAAACGAGCGGCTTTAGTTAACTTTAATTAATACATTAGTCTAGTTTCTCAAAAAAGTATTGCAGGTCATACCTGCTTACTTATTTTGCATTTGAATAAATATTTAGACATGATTGCATGCTGGGTTTTTTTAAATGTTAATTATTTTTTACTTTTAAGCATTTTTGAATGATTACAGAAGGTTCAAATGTTCACTATGCATTAGGAGCCAGGGTAAAGATTGAAGATCAGGGTAAATTTAACTTATTTTGTCTACTGGGAAACATGCAAGTATCTTCTGTAGCGTTTTTTTTCTGAAGGGCAGTACTAAATGGGGATATTTAGGTAAAAATGCACACATCTTCATTTAGTTCAAAAGTTTTCAGCCCCTGCTTCTAAAAGCATTATGTTTCCTTCTGAAGCATCAGTGAGCTTTGAACCTTCTGTAATAGTTACATATGAGTCCCTCAGTTGTCCTCAGTGTGAAAAGATGGATCTAAAATTCATACTAGTTTCACGACAAAGGTCACGATTAAATCATGGTTAACATAGCACAACCATGGTTAATTTGTGGTTACCATGGTTTAACTACATGGTTTGTAGTAAAACCAAGCTTAATTTTAGGGATAAATGGCGTCCTCATGAATCCGCAACTTGGGGTACATCAACAACCCATCAATGTACCTCTTTATTAAACTAGCAATAATGTTTAACCAATAGCACTAATCAAACAAATTATTTTGGTCAGTTAATTGTTCATTAAATAACTATTTACAATCCTAAAAGTGAATTTTGTTTCAGTTACAGTTCAGTCCAGCAGAAGAGATCCAATTCATCCAGCTGTGTGTCTCTGAAGAGTGACTGGTCTATGGGTTTGCACCAAAACTCCAAAAAGTGGACCTGGGTAAACAAACTTCTTGTTAATATAAAGTAGTCAGTTTTAATAAATCAGTTGACGACCTTAGTTGAACTTAACAATAAACATTTTCTTTTAACTTTATTATTTTTATTGATGCACTTATATTTAAAGCCAATGCACAAACAGTGAGCATTCTCTCTCTCCCCCCAGTGCTCTAACTAGCTTCCCATTACCTGTCTATCAAGTACTTAAACTCTGCTCAAACTCGCAGTCAGTGACTGGTCTCATCTGTTTATCTGTGTGACCCAAAGGCTGTTCAGACTCCTGTATGCTTATCCATAGATTACTTCTTTGTTTGTTCTCCTTGTAGTGTTTCTCCATCATCTTACTCCAACATCCTACTACATTAAATCTTAGTTCAGCACCATAGACTGTAAAAAACATGGACGTAGCGTCCATGGAACCACACCAAGTGGTTCTACCCCTGACAGCAAATTTCATCCGGCCTGATTCTGGCCCACACTCCTGCAAATCCGCAAAACGGACCTGGGCCAGTGTCTTTTGGCACAACGGGCCAATACTGGCACGCATCTGGTTTTCCGCTCATCTGGGCCCAGCTCCGTACCAGACTCGGCCCGGATCCGCTCTGCAATAGTAGACCGTGCCCACTGAAACCAGACACGGGCCGGATCCGTCTAGGACTGTGATACAGCACTGAAACGGATGTGACTGTAACGCGGATTTGCCGGTTGAAAACGAATCTGGCACAGAGTCAGATGCTGTCTGGGACCAAAGCATCTTTGCATTCACCTATATTCCTTGCATTTTGTCTACCATCAATAAACCCTGCAAATGAGTTCAGTTCCTCTTCTGTCTCTCCTGGATGAGTTCATTGGTCTGGTCTTCCATCACAGAACTTGAAGGCAATTTACTTTCTTCAGCCACAGACCGCATTAAGGAACTGGTTGATTAACTCATCATGTATCAGGGTATACACTGCATGCAGTCATGCCTCCATAACCATCCTGCCCTCCAATCTCTGCTGTCCAGCAGCACATCTCACCATCCAGAGCCCATCCCAAGTGGACATGTATTACAGAGTGTCCTATGAGATCACCACTGCACATGACTGCAAGTCAGTGACCAGTACTCAGACCAACTCTCAGTCAGCAGGCAACTTCATCTCGAGAAAGCTCTATCACCAGCTCTGCCACACTCCCAACCCACTCAGTAGCAGGTTAACCCCTAGGAAGGAAATGATCACACACCGCACTAAACTCGTCAGTCTGCGTATAGGGTGTACTTATCATGGAAACAGTTTATTTCTGGTTCTGGAGGGCTTAATATCCAACATCATCCTGGGCCATCTTTGGCTGCAACACCACTCACCTCGGCCCTCATGGTCCACTGGCTAACATTACGTGTTCGGGTTTATTTTCTTCAACATAAAAGTAGCATTTTTTAAAATTTCTGAACAGAAACCAGTCTCATTTTGAAATACTGCATTTCATCTTTGTTTGTCAGATTGCTCATTTTATTTTTCTTTGGGACAGTCAGCCTTCTATCTGCCATCTCCATCATTGAAATAAAGTCATCATCAATCATTATTATGGGGAATTCAGTGGTTTTTTTGTAGACTTCTTGTAAAAAAAAATGTTGTAGACATTTTTAACATTTTGTGCGACGTGAAGCAAGTGTATGCTGACTTGTGTCCTGCCACGTAGATAAGTACATTAAAGTTCAAATTCGTTATGATTGGTTATTTTTCCAATTTGTCCTGCCCTAACATTTGACAAATTTTTATTTGTTGAAGAAAAATGACAGTTTTTGCCATAGTTTTAATTATTTTAAAAAATTTCTTTTTTTTAGTCATCGTCTTGGTCATCAACTATGTTTTTTTTTAACAGATGAAAACATTAACATATCAGGTTCGAGTCAAAGTAAGGTAGGTACCGGCTCTTTTGTCAGTTTCTATTCTTGCACATGTTTACTTGTCCATTTGAACTCAGTTTTTAAGATTCAACAGTTCTCTGAGGCTTGCTGTCTTTGCAGGAAGATCTGGAATTAATTTACCAATAAAACTTACCATTCCCATTACCAGACTTTTCTTGTTCACAAGACGTGGAATGTCCAGGATTGCCTATATTTTATTTTTGTCAGGCAAACCAGTGTCCTGTCAACTTGAAACCTAGAAAGGGCCATTTCAGTGTCTCTAAACTGAAATTGATTAACTAGTTCAGAGTCCACGCTTTATATACTTTGGAACAGTTTTAAAGTGGAAGTGAAGCAGTTAAGTGTACATCATTTAGTAAAATGTCCACTTTAATAAAAAAAATAAAAATAAATAAAACGATACAACAAACATGATTCAATGTAACCATTTTAAAGAAAAAGGGATGCTTTGTTATAGCTTTTGGAGCAAGGGTGCCACCATCTTGCAATACCACAGCATGTGATGTCACAGGGTTGGTTTGCTCCAATGGCCAGCATAGTAATATAAGCATTTCCTGACATTTTGAACACAAATGTTATTTTAACACACATTTTGGTTTACACCATCATTTGGATAAATATTCAACATCAAACTGTCTATATGAGTTGTGACTGTGGTATTCCAAATATTGTTTACATCACATTGCACCTCGCTTTATGAAAACATACATATATCATTCATGTCACATTTTATTGTTATGTCAGACCATTCAGACATATTTGCATTACCCCATTTTATGTTCATGTTCACCTGCAAATACAATTAGCATTCCTTCTATTACCTAATCATCTATCTGAATGTCCAATAAAACATTCTCACAGGTTTAAAGCCTTGTCAGTTTAAATATTAAAGTGTTTTAGGCTATTCAAACATAAGACAGCACGAAATACATTTCAATGCAGTGTTTACACACTGTGATAGACCTTTTCTGAAAGAGATTTAAATGCAGTAATCACACGTTGTGAAAGATTGTCTCTGTTCGCGCCACACTGGCGCAAAAGAGAACCAACCCAGTGACATCACATGCTGTGGTACTGCAAGATGTTGGCACCCTTGCTCCAAAAGCTTTAACAAAACAACCCTTTTCTTTAAAATAGTTGCATTAATCATTTCTTTTAGATTTTTGTATTAAAGTGGAAGCTGGTTTTCGAAATAATGTAAACTTGAGTGTGTAAAACTTGCTTATTGTGCTTCTTCAATACTACTATATAATGAACACACACAAACTCCAGCCAGACCTTCTATGATGTGCTCCATGGCATGAAAAAATTTGGAGGCTGAAGTTATGCCAAAAGGGAGCCACAAGAATTAATACCGCCCTATTTAGTGCTGTCAAGTTTGCTGAAATTCTTTAAAAAGTTGGTAATGTTCTCTTTAATTTTTCATTTAAATCTCAAAGGATCCATGCCTACACTCAGATCTCCATTGTTCTTTTTCTGACACAGTCTGGGGCAAAGGTAGGCAAGTTCGGTTCTAAGGTTCAGGCGTGTTAGATTAGAGTTTGAGCTAAACTCTGGAAGATATAGTGGCTCTCTAGGAACAAACTTGCCTACCCCTAATTCTGTGTTCTTAATTACTCCAAGAGCTGTCATTTTGGCCACGTACACACTGCAGCTAAATTCGGTTGTCAGTTCACCTTTTACTCCTTAATCACGTTCTGTACACACATAATTCACTAAAATACAGAAGTAACAACCACATTCCACAACCGCATTCACTCCCGAAAAATACAAGTAGTGACAACCGCATTTACAGACATTCTGTGCGCTGTGTACAGAACCAAACTAAACAACTAGTTGTTAGTGGTGTATCTAAACGCGCATCAGAAACGTGTCTTAGTCTGTACATGAGATGCAGAGAAGTCGTATCTTTAGCTGATCTGGACACAGGGCTAAACTAGTTGCGTTCATGAGCCCTACAGTGAAGCGTCAGTGTTGTCATATCTTCATAGAGAAAAAAAAAAAAAAAAAAAAAACACAAACACAGTAAAACACCCAAATGCTTTGATTTATAACACCAAAAAATAAAAATCATATCCAGCAAACCACTTTATTAACTCCATAAAGTGCCTAGCTTTATTAGCTAAGTCCAAATAACATGCATAAAAAGCACTTGTAAATACGAGGACATGGCAACACTGCAAGACAGTGCTCTCTAGAGCCTCACGAGCATAAACAAAAAGGACAAAAAGAGTCTTTAGCCAAAAAACGGCTAAATTCTTATTCACTCCTGCAAGACGGCAAAATGTTGCTATGGTTACAAATGCAAGGATTGACAACCGCATTTAAATGCGGGAGTGAGTCCCGTAAATTATCGATCCATGCGTGTGGAACAGCCACTCCCGCATTTAAATGCGGTTGTGTTATTGCTATGTCATGAATATTCATGCAGTAAACTCGTTTAACAAATCCTACATGTCAGGCTTGGTCTTGCATTGCACATCTGTCTGAAGTCAGGAGTCTCTTTTCATGAAAATCTAAGACCATTTGATCTCTGATCTTTAAGTCATTAAAGATTCCAAAGTCAAGTGTTATTTTCCCCTATAGTTTCAAATAACTTAGAAATAGGTCAAAGTTTTCTCCCTATACACACACACACACACAACTCAGAATACACCGAATTGCTGTTTGAATGCTGGCCAGCTGCTGTCAACAATCCCAGTTAGTTTTAGGGTGTTTCAACAGTGTCCATCCTTCCTTTTACTCCTTTCCCGTCAGTGACAAAATTTTCTGTCTGCATTTTCACTGGTGTACGGTAGGAGGCGCTTTTACATATCTTCTGAAAAAGTATGCAGTTCATAAAACCAAGCTCAGAGCTGCCGAGGGGCAAGGGGCAGGAGTCCTAAGCAAGAATCGGTCTCTCTGTCCTCTAGTGTTTGTTGCCAAGGTCTCTTATTACCGAAACATAAACCGCAATACCTCAGGCACCCAAAAACCATTCAGTACATTCTCTTCTACCCTGTCCCCCCCTCCACTACCTCCCACTTCTTTTCTGACTGCTGATGAGTTGCTTCCTATTTTACTGATATGCTGGGAAACATCAGCAATCAGTTTTCTACAGCACTAATTCAAATCCAAACTTCCACCCACACACAGCACACACTTCTCTTTCTCCCCTCTCAGTCTCCCAAGTTCTCTGTGCCAGTCATCCTGCAACCTATTCCCTAGACCTGCTCTGACTCAACAGCACATCCCACATTACTGGCAACTTTCCCACTGCATTTAGGCAGGCTTGTTGAAAACTACAGACCAATCTCTTTTTCATTCAAG
Organism: Cirrhinus molitorella; assembly: GCA_033026305.1. Taxonomy (NCBI): domain Eukaryota; kingdom Metazoa; phylum Chordata; class Actinopteri; order Cypriniformes; family Cyprinidae; genus Cirrhinus; species Cirrhinus molitorella. Next base: position 30,239,453 of record CM065134.1, on the reverse strand, counting down.
TCATTCAAACAGGTTTCTCCCTCTCTCACAGAACAATCTATACTTGATGGTGACCAATATGGCTTCAAAATGGGACAGTCCACAGAGATGTCCCTGGTGTCCATAGCTGAAACTCTTCAGCTTGCACAGCAGCCTCCCTTTCTCACGTAGTCCCACCTAAGAGGCATATCTTTCAAGTAGTGTATGTAGATGTAGTCATATCTCACTGGGTACAATCATCCCATCACTATGCAGACATTTCAACCTGACTGTCTGCGGTCTACAATGCCAATATCAAATGGAACAGCAATAAACCTGGGGGTAGTGTTTAACCAACAAAACGCTAACCACATTTCAACCAGCTCCCAGTTGCTGCCAGATTCAAATTCCTAAAGAGTTTGACTGTAGTTTTCAGGACTGCCACTGGAACATCATCCCTCTACCTCAATTCACTCCTAAGTATATGCTCCCTCCTGCCAGTAAGGTCAAAGAACAAGCATTTCATTTCATTTTTTCTTGTATACTCAATTTTTAATGGCAGTGTTGCGTTTTCTGGAGAACAGGGCTTCATTCCACCAGACTAAATTACAGGTGTTCATCAGTCCCTGTAACATCAAAACAAGATTTAACATAATACAATTCTATTTAATGCTAATGAAAAATAGCAGCTGATTTGTTTGCTTGTTACCTAGCCAACATAAATTTCTACCAAATACTGGTGAAGACAAATAAAATGTCTATTTCAGTCTCTTTAGTTTTGTAACTTTAGACACTTAACCAATTTAATGAGATAAAGTATAAACAACCTGACATGGATCGACATTAAATTCAGCCTGCTAGCTAAAAATCTGTTATTTGCATCAAATTCACAAACTACTGCACCATCAACAAGTGAGTCATTACTCCAGAGGACATAACAAGAACAAGTATTTTTTTTCTTAAAATACTTACACGTAAAAGAGGCTGACATTTTTCAGTACAAGAACTTCTCTCCAGTGGGTTCATGGGGTAGTAAAGAGTCCACCGGATACACACTCAAGAATCACAGCTTAAGTAGTAGGTCATCTGGGTACTTTCCACCAAATGTTTTTAGCATGCTATGGCTGAAATCGAAACCGTACTACTCCTATTTGTACCGTATTTTTATATGGAAGAAATAGTAAGGTTAGTATGTAGTATTTCAATATTGCTGCAGAATTTGTATCAAAACTTTTGAGAATCCCTTCAAAGGTGACTTTGTTGCTGGAATCCAGTGATAAAGCTGATTCTTGATGCAAATTTTAAAACGTAAAAATAAAATCAAATGCAAGTTTATATACTTAATTTGATTTGGAAAAAATAAAAAATAAATAAAATATCTGAAGCTAGTGCACAACACTAATTGATGCTCACAAAAATGCAGACTAAGGGGCCATTCACACAGAACACATTTTTCTATTCCAATGCCTACTTTTCCATTGTTTTTCTATGTAAAAGTGCATGACTGTTTCGTTCGCATCTTTTGCAGCACCTCGCACAGGAGCGCCACGTTTTTAGGACAGCGTGTCAAGTTAAAAGAATTTTAATCAATCATTAATCAATGTCAGTTCCAAAGAAGTGGACCAATCAGAAGAACACTCGGGCGGGGCAAGCGTTGCAAGCTTGTTTACATTAGCAAGTTGGCATGACAGCCGTTTTATTTTTACGGCAACATGGCGGAGGAGACTCTAATAGTGGCTGTGTCCGGATACCCTGAATTATATTTTTTCCAAGCAGTTATCACAACTTGTTCCTTAAAAGGAGCTCAGAGAGAAATATGTCACTGAAATAAATAAAGAAAATAAATAAAGAAAATAAATGAATAATGAATGGCCAGGTCACTATGTGATTCTGGTGTAGGAAAACGTTTCCTGACTCGCTCCTCCAAAACATCCCAAAGTGCCTCAATATTATTCAGATCTGGTGACTGTGCAGGCCATGGGAGATGTTCAACTTTACTTTCATGTTCATCAAACCTCTGTCACCAGTCTTGCTGTGTGTATTAGTGCATTATCACCCTTATACATGGCACCACCTTTAGGGTACAATGTCTGAACCATTGGGTGCACATAGTCAACCTTCACACTTTGCTCTTACTGGTGGAATGTGCAATAAGTGAAGATTGGCCACGAGGCTGAAACCTCTATACTATAATGGCCAGCATTTCAGTTTCATTGTCCAACCCATCCATCCATGCACGTACGTACACACACACACACACACAATAAAAATGCTCATTGTCGCTATCGCATTGCGTCTCAAAAGCGTGTCTCAAGACCCTTGCGTTCTATGCTGCACTTTTTTTAAAAAAACCCATCACGTTTTAGACGCAAAGACGCATTCTGTGTGAATGGCCCATAAGTGTTAATATAATTTTTAGAATTATTACCTTAGGAACAGCTTTACTGACTACTAATAAACTCGCTAAACTCAAATTACACTGAACCCATTTGAAAAGGAAGGAAGGAAGGAATGTGGAGCTAACAACAATTACATGTGTAAAAGATGGTGTCCTGATAGACGCTCAGCCAGAGAAAATGTCAGAAATTACACTTTTTTTTAAACAGGGTAAAAATACAAGAACTGGTTAAAAGGGGCCATGATTAGATCAAAGAAACATCCAGATAAAAAGTTTAGACTATCAAAACAGCAATCTAAATTTGTATAGTTGGAGTTAGGCTCACAAGCAACAAGGAGGGGGCGAAGGAGGGGAAAAAAAAACAAACACAAACACACACACACACACACACACACACAGGTAGCACATGAATGAAGATCATAATGTTGCCAAAATATACTCCTGTAACACTAAACACTGCTGTCCCAAATGTTTTTTTAATTCTCATAGCACTACATAAAATACACCAATATTTGTGGCATCCAATTATTTATTTTAGTTTTTTTTTTCTTGCAACAAATCACACCTGCGAGTGTAACTCAGTTTAAGATATCAGCAATGGAAAAGATCCAGGTGTGGACTTAAACATCTAACTTACTAAATACAGCTTATTCTGCTAAGTTTTCCCAAGTTCTGTCTATGAGATGTGCTTATTTGTGACCCTGAACCACAAAACCATTCGTAAGTAGCACATGTATATTTGTAGCAACAGCCAAAAATACACTATATGGGTCAAAATTATCGATTTTTCCTTTATGCCAAAAATCATTAGAATAGAAAGAGGTTTCATGACGATATTTTGTAAACTTCCTACCATAAATACATCAAAACTTAATTGATTAGTAATATGCATTGCTAAGAACTTCATTTGGACAACTAAGGATTTTTTTTATTTTATTAATTTTTTTTTTTTCACCCTCAATAGTTCAAATAGTTGCATCTTAGCCAAATCTGTTTTCCTAACAAACCACACACCAATAAAAAGCTTGTTTATTCAGCTTTCAGATGATGTATAAAAGACCCATATGACTGGTTTTGTGGTCCAGGGTTACATTTTAAAATTGGACAACTACACAACACTGCTTGTTTCTTCCACTTGCGACTGTCATTATGAATGATTTCATGACCAGAGACAAGAAAAATAGCTAAAGTGGCTTACAGACAGTGGAAGAGAGGCACCATTGTGACACATTTGAATATTTATTTGAATAGGTACAGAGCCTGTAGTCTATGTCCAACAGGATAGGTATACCATCTATTTTTTCTTCTTTTGAAACTACATATTTGCAAACAAGGAATGCTGTTGGGGAGGGTGGGCTGTAAATAAAACATAATATAGCCATCAAGAGGTTATGCAAAACAGAGACAGCTCTACAGTCAACTAAAATTAAGAAACAAAAGGATGGTAAACCTATAAGTGGGAAACAGCGCTTTCATACAGTTTTCTGTACGTGCTTTAGGATGAAGGCACAGCACAGTCCGCCAGAGACACGGGACATGTCTGAACACGAATATATCTACAAATAAAGATGGACTGTATTTGCACTACAAGTAGGAGTTTAAGTTTAGTCCATCTCGCTAATGTTCACACACCTCCAAATGCTGCAATGTGCAAAACGCTGTAGAATTGCTTGTCGGTCAGGAACGGTGAGGGGCATGAATGGGCAGAAAAAAACAAAACAAAAAAAAAAAAAAAAGATAAGTCACAAACATTACAGTAGGTACTTTTAAAATGAAGGAAAAAAAAAAAGAAAGCTTACGCTTACAAAACTAAAACCCACTAAAATGAACTATGCTGCAGCTTAGCACATGCAAAGGATATGTCTGAAACCTCTCACACGTAAAACACCTCCCCACATGATCACGTACGGCTCAAAGCGGGCGGGCCGCAGATGGTGCTGGATTTATTCCCAAGAACAGAAAAGGGGGAAACTCATCATGAAAGCAGAGCGGTTAATCAATGTACAATAGCCCGGGTTTGTGCAAAGGTACAACAGTGCACAACGTGTATTACATGTATTTACACCAGCACTGAAAAATAAAAGCTGAAACGAAAAAGGGAGAGGGAAAAACAAAACACACCAGGACAAAACGCACATCCCCAACTATCTCCTCCACGCAACTCTGCTCCAACACCCAAAGCTCAGTCCAGTGTCATCAACACTAAATAATATTTAAAAGAAAAGGGAAAATTAAAGTCATGACATTGTCTTCTTTAGATCACTGATGTCCAGTCATTCCATTGAAGGTGATTTGTTTTGTTTTTTTTAATAATTATTCATTTAGCCTCCTTTTCCAGGCTATTCCACAATTTCCCGTTGAATTCCCAGATTGGTCACCTTCCACACGCCGGTTGATTTTTCGATGTCGACTCGCTGCGTTCGATACATTCAGTCCTGCGTTTCACCAGCCAGTCAGTCAGTCAAGCACACACATTGTCACGTCCATTCACTTGCGCACACGCAGCAACACAATGACGTGCCGTTGGACTGCGGGACGCCGCTAGCGTGCAGGGAGAGGGCTCTGGTCTGCTGGGTCCGTTCTCCAGCACGTCAGATGAACGCGGCCCCTCAGCTCAGGGGCCACTCGCTCGCACACATACAAACACACGCACGCTCTCACACACACGCGCCTCAGGCCACCTCTCAGAAGTGTGTTTTTGTCTCTTTGTTGTTGGCGTTGGTGGTGAGGTTCTCCTTTAGCGTCCTTACCTCAGATAATTCACGTGAGACGTCTTCGTTATTCCCATTGGTTTTCGGTTTGGTTTTTGTTGAAAAGACACGCGTTCGGTTTAGATGGTCGTGTTTTGAAACGTAGTAGTCAGCCACTCACTCTCACTCGCATCCACTCAAAGCCATCTCAAACGCCGTCCGGACGCTTCCTTCAGAAGGCCAAAGGAACTCCACTCAATTTCTCTTGGATTAGATGCAGCTGGATTCCATCAGCCAAGCACAACGGATCTAATATTTCTCACACTCTCTCGCGCTCTCTCTCGCTCGCTTTCTCTCTAATTATTTTTAATGTTGAACAGAGTGCTGCATCACAAACAAAACTCCAGATTTCCATCACGTCTAGAACTGGAACCCTTCCGCTGGCACGTTGGTAGAAGAATTGAAGCTGTACGTTCCTCCTTGGATCGCTTCTGGGACCAGGTTGGAGTCCTCGTCAATCTGAAAGAAAGAAAAGTGACAACGGTTGTAAGAACTAAATTAACTGATTCAACTACTCATGAACGGATCACCAAAATAAATAAAAATATATATATTTTTTTATTTATATATATATATATATATATATATATATAAATAAATAAATAAAATACAGATGTGCAGAAACTTACATCATCAGATGAGAAGAACTGATCGATTATTTCATAAGCCAGTTTGTAGATGTCCTCATTCTCATGGTTCTGCAGTTGCTCGATTTTCTCCAAACCTAGGCAACAAATAACAATTTGGATTTTAAAACACTTGCCACAATAAGAGAACAAAAAGGGTTAAGACTATAAAAATAAACTTATTGGCGAAAAAGTCATTTAAGAATGTGGATTGTGAAACTTCAGCAACATGGTCCACTTTATTTATTTTTTGACGCAAACTAGACCTCATCATTCAGTCCTATTTAACACCACCCATTTTTCCAATTCTAAATCAACCTTAAGCTGACATTCAGAACTGCCTCCATCCAGAGTCAACAACTGATGGATTTAACAAAAGTGCCCAGAACCCTAACCTCTAAATTTGAACATACTGAAATGCTTTTAAAAACAATAATGGAGAGAAGAAAAAAAGTCTTTGTAAATTAGGAAACATTGTAAGTTTTAACCAATGGACTAAGACTGATTTTAACTACACCCCTACATTGTGATGAGGAAATATTCCTGTGTCCCTCTCTCTCTTAGTGGTACGAGTAGATTTTTACAAAATGTTGTTCAAAAGTCTGAAAGATCTGTGTAACTTTAAAGAACGTCACTAGCAAACTTTCTGCAAACAACCACACTTTGAGTTGTTCCATAACATTTAGTTCAGAACTGTGCTAGCTAACCATGTGCTGATTAGCATCTTTGAGCTAGCTTCAAAAGTACCTAAAATTGTCACTACCGAAACACTGGCAAGGTAGCACATAATCCTAATATTTGGGGGAAATAAACAAGTACAGTAACTTAGCCAGGTAAAAGTTCTATAATGTGATGTGGTCGCTAGCAAAGCTTTACCGTCACTACTGAAACATGGGATGCTTTGTCAAAAAGTATATTGAAATATCAGATGTTATGATTTTGATGATGAGTTTTTGGTTCAACTGTATATTCAAACTAATGAATCCTTAACTTTGAAATCAGTATGACCAACTTTGTCTTTTACAAAGAAAATTTGGATTCAAAATACAAATCTCATTAATTACACTTAAAATATTGTTAAAATGTAACTTGATTTTGCTCTGGGAACAAAAAAAAAAAAAAACAAAGTAGCAAAATATACATTTACAATGTAGATGTAATCAAAATCGTAATAGATCAATATAACTAAATTGTTATTACGGTGTTTCGGTAGTGACATTCCAAAACTTTCTGAAAATGCAATATGAGAATTAACTGCACAATAACTAGAAATGTGTACCTTTTTTGAAGTTTTTCAAATAAAAAAAGCAGGGGACAGACATTTACAGAGTTAAGTGTGGTATGTAGTCCTCAAGTTAAGTTAGATTACAGTTCATCATTGCACAAGTCAACTAAAAGCAGGGTTTCTCATCCCTGAGGGGTTGGTTACATAAAAGGTTTAGACTAGTCTTGAAAGTTAGTCATCTAATTTTTTTTGGTAAGACAACATGTCGTCAAATTCGGTTACATAACTTAACCTCTATGTTAAGACAGTGTCTTAAACTAATGTAAGTTTATTCAACTGGCCCCTGGTCCTGCAGCACCCCAGCTCTCAACATTTTGTATGTCTCTCCTATCAAACCCACTTGATTAGACTTGGCTGGTGTCCTCCAACACCAGCAGCAACACCCATCACACTCTCTGCTCACCTCCACACTCCTCAATGAGGTTGGCGATAGTCTCTGCTTCATCATCGGCCATCTTGAGAATATTACTGAGCCCATCCAGAACCACCTGCACAACCTGAGCGTCTTTCACAATCAGCAGGTTACAGAATGGAGGAATCACCTGCTGCTGGATCAGGTACGCCACCTACAGGACGAGACCACAGCGTCTAAATACTGCCCCTTTTTTACTTGATCATGCGTGTATGAATGAATAACACACCTGGTCCTTTCTGCCACTGATGGTCAGGTTGCTGATGGCCCATGCCGCCTCCTTCTGAGTGCCAAAATCTCCCTGAGAGACACATACAGCATAGTGTTCAATTGTGAGCTCTACACGCCACTGTTTTCAGTTACTGTAACGACCAGAGCTTGTGTTACCCACCTTATCCAGCAGCAGAATAATCATGGGCACTAGATTGGCGTCAATGACGGCCTGAACCTGCTGCTGGTTCCCTGCTGTGATGTTAGACAGGAACCACACAGCCTCCTGCAAGAGCAAAACATTTAGACTCATTACTTCAGCATCAGAGCTAATGACATTGTGCGAGAGACTGGGGGTCGGATCAGATCGCAGGGCACGCGAGACAGGTCACGGGCCCTGCTGAGATTGTGGCACTGGCGGCTGAGGGTGAGAATGATACCGAGGCTCTAATCATCAGCCAGGCCGCAGAGAAGCCTCCATGTGAGCGGCCCGCCTCAGATGCACTCCTGTATCAGCACTGATTTCTGACACCCCCACCCATCAGCCACACACACACACGCACACATACACACACACACATTACTGAGTTTAACTACAGTTTAAACAATAAACAAGTTAATCTAAACACTATGTTGCAGTTTCTATTCAACTGTCACTCACGCCAGCACCACACCTCAGCTGTCATCATATCCAACACGAAAGCACACCATTTATGCCTCGAAATCACTTTTGAAAGCATACAGAGATCTACATTTCACCCCCAAATAAACAAACATTCCGCAAAGAAAACTGTACTTGCCCTAAAAACAAGCTTTAACAAAAATAAACCATCAAAACTCCTCTTATGGTGACCAGAATTAAACTCTTAATGAGCCTAAAAATACCCTCACAAACAATTTGTTAGTTATTTGGGGGTGAAATGTGTCCTGTGGATGTTCACTTGTTACCTTGTTGATCTTCTCTTTTGGGTGTGTGAGGAGGGCTGGGAAGTGACCCAGAGCGTCACAGTTGAGCACCACCTGAGTCTGTTCATCAGTTCCAGTCACAATATTACCCACCGCTCGCAGAGCTGCCGTCTGAGTCATAACAAAAGCAGAACATTAGGGATTACTCAAGCTAAACAACTGCAGAAGAGAGATGAGAAAGAGGAAAAAAAAAAAAAAAAAAAAGTGACTTCAATACAACATGCTTTTCCGTACCTGAACTTTGACCTCTTGGTGGCTCAGTAGGGGAACGAGGTATGGTACAATCCCAGAATCAATCACCATTTGGATCTGCTCATTGCCAGCATCAGTGAGATAGGACAGTGCCCAAACTGTGTCCACCAGGATCTGCACAGAACAGAGTTAAATCAGTCTGCCCATTTGCCCTAGAGCGGTGCACTTACAGACAAAAACCCAAGAGCAGCACTTACGTTCACATCGGTGTGGTGAATGAGCACGCACAGCGCAGGAAGAATCTGTATGAAGAAAGGCACAAGAACATCACCATGAACAAACAGAGGCACAGGTCCATTTATACCAGTTATTTGCATGAATCCCTAATGACTGAGGAGCAGGGCTCTACAGTGCATAGGTGCCAATTTATTTTCTGCCGGTGGGTGCTGAAACTCTTACAAGCTACAATCCCTTCTTATTTTTTAAAATTAAGAGAATATCTTATGTTTTTCTGTGGGTGCTCAATCGGCGCCTATGCTACAGTGTGCCCAATTTTGATCATTTTCATCATGAAAAATGGTCTGAAACAAGTCACAACTGAGCAGCTGTGCATCTCCATTAAAACGCAGTGTTTCGTTTATGAATGAACATACATTTTTAATCTAATCTAGTGAGTCAATAATAGTTTCCCCATTCATAAAGACGCTCAATGAATCAGTCGCTGCTCAGAAAATTTGCGTAACTGACTACACTGCAGGAAATCCTAATATGGGCAAAAGCATCCAGCTATCGCTGTAACTAAAAAGATGGAATTCATTTGCCTTTGAATGATGAAATATTAAGACAAACACTCAACTGCGACAAAATATACAGTTTGCCTGTGTTCTTAAAACCACTTTGGGTATTTTCATAATAATGAAGTATATTTATAATCCATTGCTAATCAACATAGCTTTTATTACAGTATAGAATATATATTTCTACCTCATTTTGTTATAAGAAGCCACATAAGATCACAAACGCAAATTATTTCTAACATTCGACTGATGTTGTTTAGCATGATATAATGTTCTCCTTTGTTGGACAACAGGTTTAGAAACGCTTCTCATTACAAGGAAAGATGTTTGTCATGTGTCGCATGTTTTAAGCAGGGAGGCGTTTCCTCATATCAGTGCGTAAACTCCCCTCACGGACACACAAACAGAGCCAGTTTGGAGAGAAATAAAACCCAAGGAAATTATTTAAACGCAAAACCAAAAGAACCTCTCTGACTGGTCAAACTCTTCTTTTTCTGTTGCTTGATGAGAGTACTGCGTGTAGACAGTAGTAACCAGGTTTTTGCGTACTTTAGAGCGACAAATCGTACCAGCGTACTTTGAGGTCAAAATGCGTACAAGTTGGCATGTCTGAGGTGTGCTGAAGCAGGTTGGAAATACATTTTTCAAGAGAGTGGGTCCCCAGGAGCAGGGTTGAAGACCTCTGATTTAAATGTAATATTTCTGTATTCAAATTTTTAATATTTAAAACATTAATCTCAACATGAATTGACGAATTTGATTGCATTCATGCCACCTCTGAGCCTCAAACATTTGAAAATACACCTACAAGCCACTTCTACAAATTAATTTTATTAATACTAATTTCATTTGACTGGTAACTTATTCTACCTGTTCTTATTCTGATGTTTTAAAATTTTGCACAAGATGACATACTTTTAATGCAAAAGGTAAAAAATAAATTTCCCAGTAAATCACTAAGGAATCAAATATCACCTTGAAATGGGAAGTCTAATTTTTGATCAGATTTTATTGATTAGAAGGTGCTCCTAAAATTGACTGTGCTCCTAAATTTTTTACGTTTTGAAAGTGTAGAACCCTGACAAGGGGAGGGTCAGCAGCAAATCACTGCATGTGGATATGAGGCATACTGCTAATAGCTCCTATACTGTGATTAGGGCTACAGTGTTACAAAAAAAAATATTCTCTTGTATATCAAACAAATGTTAAAATGAGAGATTTAAAAAGTATATAAAAAGTTTCTAACCTTAATTGTATCAATGTCTAAAATTAATAAGGTTAGAAACAAGTGCAATAAAAGGAAAACTATGAGTTGTTATAATTGTGCAGCCCCAATTAGGAGAGTGCAGATGGAGAGACCTAAAAACCAGCTAGCAGAACAGCAGAATCTAATTAGCAAGTTTAAAACATGTTTTACTGCAATGGTTTGTGCAGTTGGCCAAGCCGCACTACCAACATATTTAAGCGACCAGATCACAAAGTTTTGCAGACTTTCCACCTGTCAGCTAGTAGCTGCTGCAGTCAGTGACTATTACAGCAGTGAAGTGACACCACCCCAGTCATGTGACTCCAGTCTAATGCTCAGGTACAAGCTTACTCTATAAATCACAGATGCATCACACTCGTACCTCCTGGATGGTCTCCATGGGTGGGGGCGGGTCCTTGTGGCGGCACAGGTTGACCATGACCCAAGTGACGTTGCGGAGGAAGGTGATGGGTATGGAGGGGCTGATGAAGGACAGGAGCGGTTTAACCACACCCAGACTGATGACGTAATCTCTGCACTGAGGGCCATCACCTGTAACAGCACAGCGATTATTCATCTGACACAGCTCTCCTATCCCATCAGCCTGTGATCATGACCGAACAACCAGCAAAACACAAGCACCCATCAACCATTTCAGCTGCTACAGAGAGCAGCTTTACACAGGTGTTAGACCAGGGGTGCCCAAACTCAGTCCTGGAGGGTTGGTGTCCTGCATAGTTTAGCTCCAACTTGCCTCTCAGTGTTGGGGGTTACAATGTCTTTGCTGCTGACCTTTGTTGATCCAATTCAATCATACTAATAAGCCAAACTTACTTTGGATTAACTATCATTTGTGCTTCATTTTTCTCATTGCTGAAGAGTGTTGAACTTCCTTCTCCTACAGTTCTACTGTACAGACGTGAATATACTTTTCCTTCAGCATTGGGCTTATTGATTTCACTTTTTGGTGTGTAAGGGCTTTTACATTTGCTAAAAAAAAAAATCATACCTTTTAAGCAAGCCCTGCGCAGATTAAAAAAAAAAATAAAAATAAAAGTAATGTAACATTACTTTCCAATAAAAGTAACCAAGTTACGTAGTTACTTGGTGGAATAGTGCAATTATTATAATGCACTACTTTTAAAAAGTAACTTTCCCCAACACTGCTGCCTCTACACACCTGCTTGTAAGTTTCTAGTATGCCTAGTAAGAGCTTGATTAGCTGGTTCAGGTGTGTTAAACTGGGGTTGGAGCTAAACTCTACAGGATACCGACCCTTCAGAACTGAAGCACCCCTGAGTTAGACAAACCACATCATATTCACTCCACACCATGAGTGTAAACGTGTCGAAGCACATGACAATCAGGATGAGAAACAACTGCAGAAATGAATGGCGTGGCAATGACCTACCATCAGAAACTCAAAACACATTGGATCTTTGATAACGACCAGTTGACAAATCCCATCAGCTCAAGATAACACTCCAGTACATTAAGTAACAACTCATGTAGAGTTAAAAACTTACCGATGATGTTCCCTAAAGCCCAAACCGCCTGCTCGCACACGTTCTGATGCGGAGAATGCAGCAGCCGCAGGAACAAAGGAACCGCATCTACACAACACACAGATTTATAAAAAAAAAAAAAAAAAAAGTAAGACACAGGGTGAACATACTTCACATAGTTACACTTTGGCTGATAACTGGCACACATACAACGTTTTGTGTTTTAAATCTTTCTGTTTCTGGTCAACCTTCGTTACCATTTTCAGACTGTTAACTGGAACACAGTCAACCTAAATCATCATCATCAACAACCAGACTGCTGCACAATTCAGCCAAAAACATATTGCAATTGTGAATATCACAATTTGAACTGTAGTATGATAAACATTAAAATTAATATGAAAACCACCAACTCACAGCTACTTTTTGTGATCAGAGTACGTTTAAAAAAAAAAAAAAAAGTTAAATCTGTACCTGTATGTGTACAAAAAAATTATAAATTAAGAAAAATGACAGATCATTTTGCTAGACAAGAAGCTTATTCCTCGACTGGGATTGTATAGAGGCCTTTGAAGCTGCACTGAAACTGCAATTTGGACTTTCAATCCATTGGTCACCACCAGGTGTCAAGTAACTAAATTACCTTACTTAAGTAGAAATTTTGGGCATCTATACTTTACTGGAGTAATTATTTTTCAGGCAACTTTTTACTTTCTACTCCTTACATTTTAAAAATAGCCTTGTTACTCCCATTTCATTTCAGCTTGTTTTCCAAGTATGAAGTAGCAAAGTACAAAGATGTCTGTGGCAGAGACTCAAGAAGAGAACCATGAGCGAAATGTCCCAACCAAGCATTGTTGCCATTAGCTATAGAATTGAGCATAATCCTAATACCTTCCTGGTAAGGACTATGAGTCATTTTTTATTTTTTGATTAATCACTTGGACTTTGGACAGCACTAATGTTTATTGTATATAGACAACCATACAAGGGTAAGCCTGCCCTGGGTACACCAATTTTCTTGTCCGTTGCCCTCACAGATTCCTGCAGCTAAGCTTGGATGTACATTTACGTTCCAATAAAGGTTATTGATGACATGCCTCTGAAGTTTGACTTTTTGCACCATTACAATACTTAAAGGCAACTAGTCATCATATCTTCTGCTCCATGAAACATGTTAATGCTCAGTAGTACACATACAAGGTTCTTTAATGTATCTGCATTATACTAAAATGCGATAATTTTCCAATGGGCATATGTGTGACTAAAACAGGTAGCCTAGTGCACCCCAAATATTTCAACATTAACATTTTAATATAACAGTCATTATGGCCTTTAGAAAAATGTTTTTGAGGTGGTGCACAATAGGCCCCTGTGGCACGGCCTAAGCTTTTGTCCTTAAAGTGTAAAAGTAATGTAAGGAAAAAATGCCATTAAGTAGTTTTGAAACCAGTACTTTTACTTCAGTAAAAAGCTTGAGTTGATACTTCTACAGAAGTATTTTTAAACCCTAGTATCTACACTTCTACCCGAGTAATGAATGTGAATACTTTTGACACCAGTGGTCACCACTGAAGTCCACTATATGGGGAAAAAAAAAAAAAAAAAATCCTTGAATATTTTCCTCAAAATTCTTTTCAACTGAAGACCGACATTAACATCGTGGAAGGGATATGGGTAGGTTATCAGGAAATTTGTACTCTTTAAGTGAGCCAATTATTTAAACAAAACATTACTAATCCAGAGAAAAGCAGTAATTCTGTCTACACAAGTGCTGGAAATTATGTGAATCTGAAAGTGAATCTAGTGCACATAAGTGGCTTAAACTCACTGCACATGAAGAGATGGAGTTTGTGTAGAGCAGCATTTACAGCAAACAGACACTGACAACAGTATTATAGAGTAAGAGCCATGCTTTGCTCTGAAACAGACCGCCATCTAAATATTTAGTCTCAAAAACAGCATTTTGAAACCTTGAGCATTTGGTTTAAAAAAAACAAAAAACAAACAAAAAAAAAAAAAACAAACACACTCAAGAGAAGTTGTTCTTTAAATGAGTCAAGGAGAGAAAAAAAAAAAAAAAAAAAAAAAAAAAAGTAATTGGGTTGATTTTTTTTTTTTTTTTGGATGACTAGTCAATCATTACTTGTAATCTCCTGTCAGTTTCTGCTATTAAACATGCAGAACTATAATCAGTGTGGGAGCTCAAACAGTGAATGTGGAATTGAAAATCCATTAACCAGAATTCTGAAAACAAAGTATTAAACGTGAGTGCACAGAGCATCAGATAAACGTACTTGACTGCACCACAGCCTGAGTCTGCTCAGACGTGCCCGATGCAATGTTGGTCAAAGCCCAGGCCGCCTCAAACTGCAGAGATGGGCTGCAGAACAGAAACAAAGATTAGAATGGACTCCTAACACAATGACTCGTTCAGTCACATGGAACAGGCCTTACTTGTCATCTCTATCCAGACAGTGCACCAGGATGGGCAGAATACCAGACTTGATCAGGTCGTCTATGGGAGGGTTGCGGTCACTTGACAGCAGCTTCCTGCAAGACGAGGTCAACAATATTCAACAGGATGCATCACACAAGCTACCAGTGCTTGCTGCAATAAGTCACATATTACAGCAAACATACAAGCAGTCAGGAAATGCTTACAAAATACTCGAAACATGAAGATAAGCCATTACTCACCTGGCGGCCTGAACGGCGCTGAGCTGAATGCCCTGGTTATCACTGGTTGCATTCTGCAAACATTTACAATGATCAAATGCCTTGTTATATTAAAAAACAAGCATGCATGTCCTGTACAAACCATTTCATTAAGACAGGCAACAACTATTAGGGTGAATCTCATAAAACATCCAGGTCAATGAGTCTTGAGCATTTACTTGAAGGAAATCCAGAAAGATTTGAGTTGCAGTGTAATGGAAAAGTGATATGCAAGCAATACAGTGATTGGGAGAGTTGAGAGCATCTTACTTATGACCCATTTACACTTGTCACTTCATGCATTTTCTTAGATCAGATAGCTATCAGATGTGTAAAAAAATATCCATTTACACTTGTCCACATAAATGTGCCTAGGCAAAACAGATACCAGATTTTTTGCTCCTGCGCTAATGAAAATTCAAACCGAGTTCCCAACCCTTAAAACAACAGACATACAGTGCATATCAGCCAATTCAAGATCAAAAATGTTTGAGAGAGCATCAGCAGCAATGAGAGAATTTAGCATTTACAACTTTTAATGAAGATGACTGTTGAACATGAAAAGACGCCACAGACTGAAGATGCAACTGTGGTATCTGGCTACCAGGAGCCGCTAGCCGTAACACATTCACACCTCTATTTTTGCAGTTTTGGCAGGAGAAAATTTACATACGTGACCCTGGACCACAAAACAAACAGTCATGAGGGTAATTTTTTTTTTTTAAATTGAGATTTATACATCATCTGAAAGCTGAATAAATAAGCTTTCCATTGATGTATGGTTTGTTAGGACAATATTTGTCAGATATACAACTATTTGAACACATGGGGTGCAAAAAAAGAAAAGAAAAAAGAATATATGCATATACAGCAATGCATATTACTAAGTTGATATATTTATGTTAAGAAATTTACAAAACATCATGGAACATGAGCTATATTTAAAGGGATAGTTCACCCAAAAATGAAAATGTATGTTTATCTGCTTACTCCAGGGCATCAAAGATGTAGGTGACTTTGTTTCTTCACTAGAATATAAAGATTTTTTTTAACTCAAACTGCTGCAGTCTGTCAGTCATATAAATGGCAGTCAATGGGCACCAAATCTTTGAGTAAACAAAAAAAAATAATAATAAAAACATGCAGACAAATCCGAATTAAACCCTGCAGCTTGTGGCGATACATTGATGTCCTAAGACACAAACCGACCTGTGTCATGTGCCCGCTGTTGTGAATGTGTTTAGGACTATAGGACACTGCAGTGAATCAGAGGTTTTAAAAAAAAAACAAAAAAAAAAAAAAAAGTAAATACGGTTCAGTTTCTCGCACAAACCATTCGTTCCATGTCTTAGGACATCAATGTATTGTTATGAGCTGCAGGGTTTAATTTGGATGTCTGTGCATGTTTGTTGTTGTTTTTTTTCCAAAGGTTTGGTGCTCATTGAGTGCCATTGTATGACTGACAGACTGACAACAGTTTGAGTTAAAAATCTTCATTTGTTTCTTTAACTGAAGAAACAGTGTCACCTACATCGTGGATGCCCTTGGGGTAAGCAGATCAGACATCAAATTTTCATTTTTGGGTGACCTATCCCTTTAATATCCAAATGATTTTTAGGATAGATCGATCAATCATTTTGACCCATACAATGCATTGTTTGCTACCGTTACAAATGACTGGTTGCTACTTAAGACTGGTTTTGTGGTCCAGGGTCACAAACGTGCCTTCAACAACCAGATGGAGTTATACTTGTCCAGTTGCATCTCAAACCATCCCCTGAAGAGGTTTGCGAGATTGGATTGCAATCGGTCTTGAATGAGAGACCATATAAAGCTGTTCTTTTTACAATCAGATTGCAATCCAATCAAAGAAAAAACAGCGGCCATGTGTAAACAGGCCTTTAGATCAGGAGTATTCAATCCTGCTCCTGGAGGGCCAATTAAACACTAATGAACCAGCTAATCAAGGCCTTCAGCACTTTAAAAGAACCATGCAAATTCAGCTCAAATTCATGCTTCTCTTCAGTTGTGCTGCTTGAGGGAGTGGATTAAAGCTCAGTCTCCTGCATTTGTTGCTTTTAGCTTTCCGTGTAAAGACGTTACTGCCATTAATATTTGAGACTATCAGATGGTCATACAGTCCTTCACATTTATAAAAAAAAATTAAAAAAAAAATAATAATAATATAAGAAAGAAAGAAAGAAAGAAAGAAAGAAAGAAAAGAAAATATCCACCACAATGAGTGATGCAAGAAAAAAAAAAAAAGGATCACCACCCACACACAGTGAGGTTGACTAGTCACAAATCTGGTATTCAAATATTTAGGATTTTGTATAAAAAGGAGGAAGTTACAACTGATTAAATCGTAACACTTCAAAAATTTACACAAAAATAATAAAACTGTTTTTAACATCCATAAATGTTTGAGCAGAAAACACCATAGAATTATTTCTGAAGGATAATGTAACAATGAAGATTGGCTTGATGATGCTGAAAATTCAGCTTTGATCACAGCAATTAATTACATTTTATCACATTCTCATACAAAACTATTTCAAATTGTAATAATATCAAATACATGTAGTCTTGGTATGCAGGAAAGACTTCTTTCGAACATTAAACCTAAAGGGGTCATGAGACACGATTTCAGGTTTTCCTTTGTCTTTGGAGTGTTAAAAGTAGGGATATGCCGGTATCAAATTTTCATGTTGTGATTAATTGCTAATGTTTTAAATCATAGTATACGGTATTATCATGATTCTGAAATTTAGTTGCAACAAAGTGTTGTCATAATACAGTTATCAGGTTTAATAACTTTTCTTGTAACAACAATATCTGAACATTTTAATGCATTAAAGCAATACACAAAATGTATAAAGTTAAAAATTTTACACAAATTAAAGAGCAGAAGAATTGAAAGACCAATATGTATTACTTTACAGTAAGATCCTTAGTCAACCGTAGTTAATGCATTAGCTATCAATGAGCAAAAGCTACATTTGCTACAGAAGTTAATCTTTCTTAAAAATAACTCTTAGTTCATGAAAAAAATGTTTATTACTCTTGAACTTATTATGGAATTAGTTACTGTCAGTTATGTCAACTAATTAACTAAGGTTAACTAATGAAGAACTAATGTAAAGTGTGACTAAACAATCAAAACACTTTCAAACAACATCTAGGGCATGTTGTAGCACATTAAAAAAAAAAAATTCATAATAAATTCATAAATAGCCTATTGAGTTCAAATATTAAAGTATTTGGTGCTGGGATAAACTACTGCAAATACATAAATCTGAATGACCATTTAAATAAGTTTAAGAAAGTAGCAGTGGCTTTGTTTACGAGTTTTTGGGGTAATGGCTGCTCTTTGCTGTTTAGCACCATCTGCTGAGAGTAAACTTTCACTTTTATTCAGCAGATCGTCTCATGCGTTCCACCGTGTGCTTCTCATCTGTGCTTGTTTACATCAGAGTGCACACGCGTCTTCAACGCAGCTTACAATGTTGTGCATTTAACCAGTTAATAGGAAAAGTTCTCTTAATATTAGGGCTGAGCAAAAAAAAAAAAAAAAAAAAATGGATTCATCCGTTTTTTTAAAACAACGTTGATTTGATATTGATTCTCAAAAGCCGCAAATCAATGTTTTCCTGCATTTATATCAGCAAACATTTAAAACAAGATCTGATTAATGTGAATCTCATCATTGGTCTTCTAGATGTCAAAAGGCATGATTTGCAATGCTCAAGTGAAATGCTATAGTAATACTACAAATCCGTAGAAACATTTGACATCACACGTAAAGGCGCCATGATTTCCGCAATGAATGATTGAATGGCAGATGGCGCGACGCACTGTTTTGTTTACTACACAAAAGCGCAGATGATGTTTGCTGTGTTTTCAGCTTCTGCCGTCTCCCTATATGACGATATGAAGACATATCTCCAGCTGCTCTGAGTCACTTTATTAGCATTTTACCATTTAATTTGAGAAAACTACCATCACATCACATTCACAGCAGCTCCAAGTTCTTCATGGCAACTCAAAATTGTTTAGTTTAACCTCTATTGTGCGGCACTTTGTTTGACAAAAAAAAAAAAAAAAAAAGTTGTTTAATTTTCATTTGATCAGGATGAATTAAATTTATGATTTATGCCTTCATCTGATTACCAGAAAAAAATTATTGTTTTTAAAAAGGACCCTATACAAAAAAAAAAAGTTTCAAATATAAGCTTCTTAATTTCTAATGAGAATCAAATCAAGAGCTTATGAATTGAATCGGGACATCTGAGAGTAGGGACTTCAAATTTTTAGGCATACAAATGTAATAATTTTTAATAGATAATTTTTTCAATATTTTGAAGTGCCCACGATAACAATACAGTGCATATTCATTACCGTGATATATCGCATTACCGAATACCAGCACGTCTTGCTACAAGCTTTTTGTGCATATACAAGATCCGTCAAGTTGCAAAGATTAAAGTCTCAAACCCAAAGAGATATTCTTTAAATTAAGACTCACACCTTCCTAAAACACCTCATTCAAAAACGCCCCACAAATCACACATCACTGTGTGCGAAGATTTGCCTAACACCGCTTAAATGTATATGCAAATCAATAAATTTAGTTGCAAAAGCAAAACTACTTTGTTTGGCCTTCCAAATAAGTACACAACTAGAAATCAGTGGTTAAGTTATATTTACAACACTGTTCCAGAACAGTACAACAAAAATATTCATGCATAGCATTGTGCCTGCGGTGCGGCACGACGCAACGCATAAAAAGACAGTATATAAGTCAATATAATTAGTAATTAAGTCCCCACTGGATGCAACAAATGCTCATTTATAATGGGTGACAGTATAGTTTTGAAAGCTGATATTCCAAATATGGTAAGGGGTGTAAAATTCCGTCAAACACTTGAGGTATTCCGCCAAAATCACAACGCACTGGATATCTGGCCAATCAGAGCACACCGCACTTTTCAGAACGATGAGCTAAAAATTGATGCGTTTCAGAAAGGCGGGGCAAAGAGGAGCAACAATAATGTAGTTGTGTGCAAGTCTATAAAAAAAATAAATAAATAAATCACACCACAGAACTGAACAGAACTGAAGTGTTAAGGCCCTTTCACACGGGACACGGCAGTCGCGAGTGTCTAGTTCATTTTCAATGGGAGATATGCGGAAAGCGGCAAAACGCAGGCGGTTTTGCTGGCGGCACAGAGGCGGAGCGCAAGCGGTGCTCGTGCACCCAAAACCCTGCTGCTTCCACGAGCATGGCGCTTCTCGGCAGGCGCCACCAAAGAAAAAAAATTTTTTATCTTATTGTGAGCGGCAGCCGCGTCGACTTTAAACAATCAGTGAACTGATTATTAACAACCAATCATAAAACATACTTATAACGGACAGTTAATGTGGAGAAGATTGTTTTAAGTGTGATGGATTTCCCAGAATTGTATGACCCATCTAAAATCATATACAGAGAAAATCCAGAGCATGGGAGTTTGTGAGTGCACAAGTTGGTTCGCCAGGTAAAAATACAAATACGCTTCTCATTTAAGGAGTAGTTCATGTACCCATTTTGTCCTTTTTTTCCTGCAGTTTTTACATTGCCAGCAAAGCCCTGCACCTCGGATGCATTGTTTAGGCTCAATAAATCTAACTGAGATGCTCTTAAGGCAATTCTTCAAAGACAACTCGACTTGTGTCAAATGGAAAAATAATAAGGATCATAACATGATGGGATGATACAAACAAATTTGTTACGTTTTTTTTTCATTTTTAATAAGTAAAAATGTGACCTTGACAGTTGTAACTATGGCAATGTCCGGCCCAAGACCACATCGCGAACACCGCCTCAACGGCACAAAACGCTTCCACTACAAGAGAAGGCGGCAGCCGCGCTGCGATTCTACCGCTTGCCACGTTCCGTGAGAAAGGGCCTTTAAGGTCATTGCACATGGAGTCCGAAAGTTTTGTATGCGGTTTTTTGCATTCGTCATCCTTTGCTTGCTACAGATGTTGTGTATGACAGACAAGAGTTTCGGATGCAGTGTGTAAACGTGATTGACAACGTGATCATTTTTGAACGTGTGGAAAAAAAATATATATTTTTTTATTATATATATATATATATATATATATATATATATATATATATATATATATATACACACATATATACATACATATACAGAGAGAGAGAGAAAGAGAGAGAGATAGTGAAATAAGAGCTGGACATGTTTTCATGAGATTCACTCATTACATTAAAAATAAGTGTTTTTCATATTTTGCATTCTTCATATTTAAACATGACTTACCTGCACTATTGCTTCAAGCGAGGTGTTTTGCTATGGTACAAAGAAAAAGAAAATGAATAACTAAAGTCAAATCACCAGCTCCAGCACTTTATAAACATTAAATTGAAAATAATCTGATAAAAAGGAAGAGTTCTTACAGTTCTGAAATCTCCATCTGCATCAGAATCGTCACAGATATCCTCATGCGGCACATTCCTCCGCTTCAGCAGGTGCTCGTCTCGCTTATTCTACATCAAACACACCAGTTATTAGCAAGTGTTTCAGTCAATCGACTCCACCTTTACATACAAAGGGCTCATTCTCAACCAGTGTGAACAAGTCTTACCTTTCTGAGTTCAACCACCACTTCAGTCCGCTGTCTTCTCATCGTCTGCACAGGAGAAACCAGAATGATCATTAATGCTCAGTGAATTAAACACACACCCTGAGATTAAACAATCAAATCAATAAGTGTAAGTCTATAGGTGACCCACCCAACCTACACACAGACAAACAATAAAAAGATTTTACTTGAAAATGTCAACCAGGGCTTCCAGCCTTTACTGCAGGTACCATCATTACACGTAACATCTCTCTCAAACCGAAAGATGCGATATAATTGCTATGCATACGCTTTGTATTACTAAGACTGAGATAAGGGGGCGTTATAGTTAACACTTTGATAATACAAAACTACTAAAAATCACATAGTTGGGGTAACTCTGCCTAACCTGAATACAACAGAACGCTGCTCAACACTAATTATTGACCTCAGTCTACGTTTAGACAAGAATCGCAGTGTGCATCTAGGGCGCTGTTTTGTGTAAATGTGATGCAGTTGATATGAGCTCGCTGTTAACACTCACACAAGCGCAGGAGACAATCATACCGACCTCAAAAACTATAATGATGCTTACGAAGCGGCTATATGAGCCATATTAACACAAACACGATGTAGAAAGGCGTTTGGAGGATGTTACTGTACAGCAGGCCAGCAGCGAGTTCATGCTAACACTCACATGATAAGCACTGCGAGGATTTGGACATAATAACCACACAAACTGATCCCAGAATCACAAATCACGACTGATCCGAGCGTTTCCCGGCGCTCATTCACACGATTGTTAATAAATACACACTTTAATAAAGAGCTGCGACGTGCGTTAGCTCGAGGCTAACGCCTCACACGGCCAGCTAGCCGCGCGGCTAACGCCTTTCATATCACACGTTTGACTGCTTTATCCACTCTGTGGTTGTTTAAACGGTCATATCCGAAAACATTTCGTCGGTACTGTGATATGACCGCTCTAGAGTGTATGATTTGTCGATTATTTGAGAAGTGGCTGTAAATCTGCTCGACGTCACAACGCGTGAGAGTGAAGCGGCTTTACCTCCAGATCGCGCCCTTTATTCTTGAAGTTCTTCAGCCGCTGCTTCTCCAGTTTCTCGCTGTCGCTCATGTTTGCCGCCGTGTGTTGATATTATATTTAACGTAGACGTGTTTGTAGTTCTTCGGAGCTGAATGTGTTCGCTCGGCTCTTGTAGATACCGGAATGCTTTATGCTAATGAGGCGCGGTGTATGCTGGGATTGCCGGTGGAGCGGGCACCGCCTCGCGCGGTAGGGGGAGATGGGGAGTGCACCGCACATTGTATCAGTATACTGCATCTGTGTTGACGATTGCAGTTTGTGCTGTAAAGAAATGTATAGATTTATTTTAGATCATGATTTCAGCCTTTACCGTTTTTTATCGATTCTTTATCGCATTGAATCTGTTTAAGTGGTCGCACAACAAAACAAATGTAGTTTATTTATCACAGAACTGCAAATTACTTTATGGCAGTAGAAAGGTGTACAATATAATATCGTTAAGAATGTTACACTTTTAATTCATCTAATTTTATGACAGTAATTTTGTTGTTATTTCTAAGATTATGTGTAAGGCGACAGTATGTTGTCTCCGGCAGGTGGCGCTCTGTAGTTGAGTGAAAGGCATAATTCACCTTCGGCAAAACTGCGAATCTTGAGACGTCGTTGAAAAAATAAAATGAGGCGGCAGATTCGCCTCACTGTCGAGTATTATGTAATTTTTTTCGTTTCTTCTTTATTTTTGCCCGTCGCTCTTCCTTAGCAATTCATTTTCAGTTTTGTTTATACTCCTTATATGATCATTGTACAATGTTTACTGGCATATTAAAAGTAATAATGCCAATATATAATATTTTTAAGGTCTAGGATTTTTGAATAACACATCTATGTCACAATTATTCAACCCCTATTTAACATTGCTATTTTTAGTCACTTATTTGTATGGTGGGGACAAAATAATCTTAATACAACCTTTAGAAACTCTTAAAAAAAAGAGGGCTGTTGCACATAAATACAGTTAGCCCATGCATGTGCTGAAGTTGAGTAGCTAATATGACAAAGTCAACAGAGCTCTCGCAAAAGCTATAGAGAACAAATAATTGTATTACTTAGAAAGTCTAAGGATATGATGATTTCCAAGGCAATAATAGTTCCTAGAGACAGCTAGCCACCTTATTCCTTAGTTTAAAAAGTGTTATACCAGAAAACCTTTGAGGGTGCTGAAGAAAAAGCACAATATTATAAAATGTTTGATTCAGAACATCCAAGGAAAAACCTGCAATGTACAGCCAAAGACATGTAAGATGACCCAACAAAAGGAAAGAAAACATTTCAATGCAGTGTATAAGAAGAAAACTAGACAAGTGGCCTTCAAGCATCTTGCTGAATGCCACTCTTGACCAAGAAGAATAAAAAGACTTTAGTCTTGAACATGCTAAAATTCATTTGGATAGACCTGTGGAGTTCTGGAAGAATGTTTTATGGAGTGATATGACCAAACTGGAACTGTTTGGGCCTATGGATCAACAGTATGTCTGGTGCAAAAAAGGCAAAGCGTGGGCCAGTCCTGTTATGGGGGTGTTTTACTGAAGCAGGAAGTGGAAATCGTGACTGTATAAGGGACATCATGGATTATTTGAAGTATCAGGCCATTTTGGCAAGAATTGTGATGTCTTTGGTGCAAAGACTGAAGCATACGATCAATGGACTTTCCTGCAGGACAATCATCCCAAAGTAATCATCCAGATCTACTTATGCTTGGTTCAGGGATCAGTCATAGAATGTTACTGAGTGGCCTGTTCAATCTCCAGATTTAATTCTCATTGAAAATAATTGGTTGAATTTGAAGAACGCAGTAGCGAAAACCAAAGATTACCAGTGATCAAGACACTCAGTAGAGAGGTGACAGAAGCTTCTAAGCATTAGGGTTTTATTGGTGGTTTTAAAGAATAAAAGATTCTGCACCAAATGTAACTTCTGGGAGGTTGAATAATTTTGAACATGAATGTTTAGAGGCAATTGGAATTTTATCATGATTTATCAATGTTACATTTTCAATCACTCAAACCTATAGTTTACTGATGCCTTTGTTGAATTGTTTTCATAAAATTTTAATAGAATTTTAATTTGTAAAAAAAAATAAAGACATAAATAGACATAAAAAGGCAAAAACAGTGGGATTTTTATTTTAATCACAAATTTATTAGATTTTTTTATACCAAACTTTATATAAAGATGATTCTCAAGTATGTTATGAAACATATGATACACATTTTTTCTTTAATGCAGTTTCTTTAATGTGTCTAAAATGGCCATGAACAGGTTTTCCCATTATAAAAATGTATCTATAAACTGTAATCTAATTCGCAAATTATACAATAAATGTAATAATGAGAGTAATAAGTGGCAAAATTTTTATAATAGTATCTAATATTTCATAGCAATATTGAAATATAATTTCTTTCCCTATTCACTTGTTGTCTCTCCCAAAATGTGTATTAAACATGCTTTACGTCCTGGTGTGCTCTAAATTGATATCCTGTTTCATAACATAAACTCATATTTTGATTTGAAACCCTATTACATTATTAGGATAAATTATTTTGACACTTGAATCATATATATATATATACTTAAATCAAATCACAGTCTATATATAATAAATAATCATACATACAGAAATGTTCTTACTCTTATACACCTCTGGACAAAATATCTCAGATTAACAACTCAGGAAAGTATTTCAAGTAAGTAATACACAAATGACTCCTAAAAATGAATCCCCAAAATTGCACAATGATCAATTGTAAATATACTATTTGAACAATAAAGCATCTAAATTATAGTTTGGAATGAAATGTAATAAATTTTTACTAACCTTAACAGTAATGAGAAAGATTTAGTTATTACCCAAGTGGTCCTTTTTGTTGTCTGAGGATACACTGCAGTTGTCACAGCAACTGTACTCTCTCAACTGCCACCCAAATTTGAAAAATGCAGCTGGACCGTTCAGTGCAAACTCATTATAACACATTAAAGTTATTTAAATACAACATATACACAAACACACATATCTCTCCATACTTATGGATGGATTTGCTGTTTCCAACAAGCAAACAGATATATTAAAATATAACACTTAAGACCAGGACTTTCATCAATATATATTTTTATTTTTGTTATAGTTTTATGTGTTTGTTTTTCATTAATTACATTACATTTTCCCCTTTTTACAGTTCTTTAACGCAACAAAACAAATACAAACTGTACTCAACCATTCTTCAACACAACAGAAATGTAACAGATTGTTCAAAAAAAACTTTTTTTTTTCAGTCGTACTAAAGAAGAGTAAGATGCATCATTTACATTGTTCACCTTGTGTTAATATTCATATAAACATTCATTGTGTTATTCTTAGTCTCAGGGAGACATCAATTTATAAAACAATACATTGACTTTTGATGTGAATATGACATTTCTGGACACCATAAACACAAATTATAGACAATGCAACACTTTAGATTAAAAAAAAAAAAAATCATCATCATAAGAGCATGTTAATTAAAATAAGGCAATACTTGGATTGAATTGTTCCAATGATCATATTGATATTGAACTAGGTCAAAGCTGTAAATCAGATATACCTGAAATTTATGAAGTTGTTTATTCTGCATTACAGAAATGTACAGAAAAGAGATTTACCTTCAGCTCATTATAAATGTCTCTGTATTAACAGAAAAGCTTTCAAACAGAACTAGCACAGGCTCACTTCACATTATTGCCTGCAAAATATTACCATTACTGTAAAATGAGATCACTGATGACACCCTGTTAACATGATGCTTAGTGTGAAAAACAGACCCACATTTAAGTATTAATTCATTGAAACGTTTTCCTTCCACCAAAGCTATAAATTTCGTTCATCTTCAAAAAAATCAGTGCATTGAGAGTTTGACTGTTGAAATATGTAATTCCACCACTGTCTCACCAATGGATCCTCTGCAGTGAATGGGTGCCATCAGAATGAGAGTCCTAACAGCTGATAAAAACATCACAATAATCCACAAGTAATCCACACCACTCCAGTCCATCAGTTAACGTCTTGAGATGACAAAAGATGAAACAAATCCATCATTAAGACATTTTACACTAAAATACGAGTCCATAATCCATATTAACGCTTCCTCCAGTAAAAAAGGTGGTCTGGTCTGAATCAGGAGAGAAATCTGCACAGATCAAGCACCGTTTACAAGCCAAAAGAGTCCAACACAGCTCTAAACAAATATGTGGCTGGATTTTGATATGAGAGACAACAGGAGATGGACTTTTTTACTAGAGGAAGCGTTATTATGGATTACAGACGCGTATTTTGTCCAGAAGCAATGGTTTGAAGTTAAAAACATCTTGATGGATGTTTCCTACAAACGCATTGCAAACATGCCCATGGGGGGAAGATTTTCAATGGATGTTACAGCTTGCGCATTTCACCAGACTCGTGCTTGTCAGTCGTTCATAATTCCATTTTTTTTTTTTTTTTTACTTTTTTAGCATATCATATATATGTTAGCTGGGTTACTCTTTAAGGCAGCCTACTTTTAATTACTGAAAATATTACCAGAGAAATTAAACCAAATACGGCAGATAAAAAAGATGAAATGAAAACTTTACAACTCCATCAGATAATATTTTTTTTGTTGCATGACCTCTGCAGGAGTTTGTTATGAAAGAGCTGCGTAAAGATTTGTCAAAAAATGTATTTTTATGTTCTGTACGGAAACTATCCTTTCAATGATTAATAACTGCATTCAATTTAAATACAAATAGCTTCTCCAAAAAAATACATTTTCATCTAACGTTAAACTTATGCATAATGTCAATCATTCACTCACTCACTCATTCATTAAAATAGGTTTTCATTACATTATTTCATGTGAGAGCTCAGTCTTCTTCATCACCCGGAGGCTTTGGGGCCTCTTTTCTTGAACTTGACCACCATCACGGTGATGTTGTCTGGACAGCCACGGTAAAACGACTGAAGGACGATGCTCTTTGCACCGAAATGCGGTTCATTCAGACGCTCTTTAATGAAATGCACGGCTTCCTCGTTGCTGAAGGCGTCCCAGAGTCCATCTGATGCTAGAATCATGAACTGAGGCTCTAGTTTGTCCAGGTCAAAGGTCAACACGTCAGGGTCAGGGATCAGCACATTCAGGTTCTTCAGCGGGTAGTCGCCCAGTGAACGTGACATGGCCAGAACGCCTTGCACACGCCATGAGCCGTTAAAACTGATAAAGCCACCTAAATCAGAGACAGGCCAATTACTCAAGAAAATCATTCAAGACAACATTTCAGAAAGACATCGTCACTGTCAAACACACACAACAAAAAATAATATCTTTATTTATTCTGGGATTTTATCGACAACGATAATTGACCTATCGGTAAGCACCGGCCCCCCTTAGTTACTGTTGCTGCCTCGGACAAACAAACAGAGTTTCCCACTGTCTTACAGTGTGAAAACCTTGTCCGAAGATGTTTTTGATACATTTTGAACACAGAAAGGCCACCTCTTGTCGAGGAGCATTCAAGTAGGGCTTTAATATGCCCTGGGAGATATATAAATGATTTTAAAATAAATATGGTGTGTAACAAGATTAATTTGAAGTCGAGGATTTACAGATCCCAATGCAAATGGAAGAAATCTCATGTTACGGTCGTCAACATCCAGGATCAACACTGTTCATGTACCGCAGTGTAAGATTCATTATTTTACATTTAACCAGTTTAATATGGAGAGGCACTGAAATGTAGACCTTCGTTTATGTGTTTTTGACCTACACTGGACATGACGTGAGAATAGTTAGCTGAGGTTTGTACGTTAGCATGGACTCACTAACTTTAATGTTAGCTAGTTTTAGCCAGAGATATTAATGATATTTACAGACATTAACTGCTTGAGCAGATGAAAAAGGCCACTTAATGAGAGTGTGACAACCAGAAAATAAACGTTAAATAATCAAATAAATTCCAAATTCCATTGCCAATCCTCTCAGGATACCTGGAATCAGTGTTACAGATATCTCAGGCACATCGTTTTATTATTTTTGTAGCATAAACACCATTAAAATGACGAGAGCTTCGGATCTACCAATGTTTCTCTATGGCGCTGCAACCTACAGATGTCCGAGTTCCATCTCTGTGCAGCTGATACTTAACTGCCATTGGCTCATCTGCTTATCGATGGGTGCAGTGATAGAAATTATTCTTTTCCAATAAGTTTAAATAGATTTTTAACTTTTATGGCCATTTTTGCTTTTAAAAACCCATTTTAAAAAAAAATAAAAAATCATCATGTGCATCATCTTTTGAGTCAAATTCTTACATTTAATTAGTCAGTTATAATAATAATACATTTAGGCTGTTACCAAACAAATAAATCAGTATCAACAAAATTCATCTTTGCAGAAGTTGCATATGAAGTGGTATTTTGATGTATTTACACGTTAATCCAGCTATATTTTAAATAATTTTAAAAGTGAAAAGATACTTTGAATGTGAAATTAAAACTGCCAGTAGGTGGCAGCAAGTCACTGTTAATGAGTGAGTCATTGCGATTGAACCGAATCATTTAAATGGTTGATTCATTCAGGAATAAAACACCGCCATGGTGCTCAGAGACGCAGAACAGTGCTGTGGCTGTTTAGAATGATTTCTGTTGGCGAAATTGAGTAAAAACAGGAAATATGCTGTCTAAAACATAAGTCTTGTAATACTAACTTCCTGTTTATTGAACTGTTGTATAAAATCAATATCACATTTGTAGTCATGCTGATTTTTGAGAGAAAAAACGTCACTCTTCGTGTGATATTGACTATATGAAATGATATAAATATATACATTTTCTCCCCCCATATTTTGAATTATGTGTTCATTCTAAATGCATTTTAATAGACTGAATCATGCAGTGGAAGAACACACTCTAAATGCGTACTTACTAAACTTCACGTAATGAAGTCGTAATGTAATGTTATACATGAACTGGAAATTGTGATTTTGAGACTTTTCTGTTTGCAGGATTCATACAGATACAGTATCTGTACGAATCCTGCTACTCCAGGACTTTCAAGGATTTTCAAGCATTGTCAGGTTATTGTTTTTGCAACACTGACTCATGCAACATTGTATTCTAATAAATAATTTACCAAAATTTAAGATACCACTGAGTAAAATTTCACAATTTTTAGTCAACAGCCACAGCCAAACTAATGGAGGGTTCAGACATTTTCTACCACCAAGAAAAGCGAACAGTCAGTAATATAATAAACAAGAACTGATAAACAAATTAAAAGCAACAGCACAAACAAATACAACAGATCAAAGATGCAAAGGAAATTTGTACCACAAGGCACTCACCTGCTTTCTTGATTCTCTTTCGTTCTTTGAGCTGGTAGGGTTTGTGGTCATGTGACAGCGGGACAGCATTACCATCTTTATCGCACAGAACTGCCCTTGAATCGCCAACATTAGCTACAGTCAGCTCCTTCTCAGATAACAGAGCTACCAGACACGTGGAACCTGACAGAGACAGAAACCGAACAGGAGCTGACGTTGTCTTTTACAGTGTTTGTAGAAAAGAGCAAAATACCTCATGAAAGCTAACAGCTCTGTGGCAGCATGTAATACATTTGTGAAGAAATTTCCCACTGAGGTGGTGATTCTATACTGTATATATTGGATATTGTCAACTGCTTACAGTACACAGTTCCAGAATTGGGGGTAATGCATTACAAGTAACGTGAGTTACGTAATCAGATTAGTAACTAGAGAAGTAACGCATTACTTTTTAATTTATAAGAAAATATCAGAGTTAATTTTCCTTTAATGATCCAATGCAACCATACTAATTACTCAAATTTAGTTTTTATATATTATTTTTTAGTGCTGAAGAGCATTGAACTTTCCTCTTCTGTGGTCTACTTTACAGATGTGAATTTATTTTTCCTTCAGCCTGAGGCTTTTGGTGTGAAAGGGCTTTTACATTTGCCAAAACCAGAAGTTTTTATATTAAAAACAAACAAGCAAACACTGCCCAGATGTAAAAAGTAACGCAAAAGTAACGTACCGCATTACTTTCCATAAAAAGCAACATAATTTGTTACTTTTTTAGGGAGTAACTCAATATTGTAACGCATTACTTTTAAAAGTAACTTTCCCCAACACTGCACAGTTATGTATGAAGCAGTACCATTCACACCACTTGCTCACCAGTAGATCCTCTACAGTGAATGGGTGCCGTCAGAATGAGAGTCCAAACAGCTGATAAAAACATCACAATAATCCACACCACTCCAGTCTATCAATTATTGTCTTATGAAGTCAAAAGCTGCATGTTTGTGGGAAACAAATACACAATTAAGACATTTGTGACCCTGGACCACAAAACCAGTCTTAAAGGAACACTCCACTTTTTTTGAAAATTTTCCAAAATCTACTAGAGTTAAACAGATGAGTTTTACTGTATAATGGGCGCAATGATATTACACAGCGTTTGAAAATAGTTCAATAGTTCCCAGCTATTTTACTATTAGTTTAGTGGCTTAGTGCTGGTCACGTTGGAAGTTACCTAACTGGGAACTATTTTCAGGTGCTGCATAATATCATTGCGCCTGCTGCACCGATGGTACGGCAGCAAAGTTCCTTGATTATTACACCAGAATAACAGTATTGTTCCTACCCATATCAGCCTAGAAAATCACAACTTTTCATTTTCTGTCGGTCTTAGTGCACAATGTAACTACAGAAGAGTCAAGTTTTGAATAGGAAAAATATCTAAGCTCTTTGGTCATGTTTAAGAGACATGCTAATGGTCTAATTTGATCCAATCAATTTTGCTAAGCTTTGCTAAAAGTGCTACTGCCAGACACAGAGATCGGCTGAATGGATTCAAAAAATGGTAAAACTCATCTGTTTAACTCTAGGGGAGTTATTCAGCTTTCAGATGACATTTAAATCTCAATTTCAGAAAATTGACCCTTATGACTGGTTTTGTGTTCCAAAGTCATATTTTTTAATTTAAACCATCGCTTCTGGCTAAAATCTGACTCCATAATCCATAAAAATGCTTCCTCCAGTGAAAAAAGTCCATCTCCTGTTGTCTCTCACATCAAAATCCAGCCACATATTTGTTTAGAGCTGTTTTGGCTTGTAAACGATGCTTCATCTGTGCAGGCTTCTCTCCTGATTTACACCAGACCACTTTTTCACTGGAGGAAGCGTTATTGGACTAATTTTAGTTTAAAGTGTCTTAATGCTGTTTCAGCTTTTGTCTTCTGAAGATGTTAACCGATAGACTGGAGTGGTGTGGATTATTGTGATGTTTTTATCAGCTGTTAGGGATCTCATTTTGACAGCACCCATTCACCGCAGAGGATCCATTGATGAGACAGTGATGGAATTACACATTTCTCCAATGTGAGCACATTCACAGCAAACTTTCATTTTTAGATGACCTCCTCTCACCTGCTTCATCATAGGAGGCCGACAGTTTCTCCAAAATCTCTTTGTCCATGTTGAGTATCTGCTGTCTGAGGATGGACTGACGCGTCAGAGCGCTGTTCTCCTTCTGCTTCTCATAGCGCTGAAGCTGCTGCCGCAACATGATGGGAAGATGCGACTTGGCATATTCTGCTGCTGTCTGACACATAAACAAACAGATAACAGGGGTGTTTTATTCAACTGTTGAATAACTGATTGTGGCCATTTTGTGTTTGTCACGTCACCAAATTTTCATGACAAATATTAGTCTTGTTGTAAACAGGTCTTAAGAACACACATGGTTTGAGGTCAAGTATTTTAATCTTAATATAAAAATAGTAGCGCTGGTGGCCTGCCATCAGATCCTCCCTCAGCGGATTGAATACTCCAGTAGCTCGGGTGCTTCCTGCGCTCTGACAAACCTCAGAGGAATATTAATTACATGCGCATCAGTGGCCTAGACTCCAGCATTCATGATCATCTGTGCAGAGACTGAACTGAGCGGCAGATGAAAGCTACTAAATTCACATCAGATGCCAATTTCACACAACCCGTGAACATGTTTATCAGATCTCTGCTCATCTGTGCTGCCAACATCCACAATTACTGCACAATTACAAAGTCATCACTGCAGCATTTACAAAATCTAACAATCCAGTACTTTTTGACATGATACATGGGCAGCTTTGCGTACATTCACACACATGCTCTAAATATACGTTATCAGAGTATTTGTTTTTGTAAAGACTTGGAGACGTTGTCCATTCGCTTTTAGACTAATCCATATTTGGTCAACAATCAAGCACATCAAAATGCATAAAGCATGAATTGGTGATAAATGCACCGATTTCCATAGCATTGCAAATATGTTTTTTCATGAACTACAGGCATATTTGGCCTGTTTACAAAATAAACTCACACATCTGTCTACTGTCTAACAAGACATACAGAAGTTGGCATAAAATCAAAATGGACATTCCGTATTCTTATACTGTATAGTAATTGGCACAGAGTGCATTATACAGGGAAAAGGGAGCAATTTCAGAGAATAAATATGCTTTCAGCTGGAGCTGAAAAATACCAGTATATTTATTTCAAACGGTTCAATATTATCATTTTGATAAATTCGGTATTTTATACGCTGCTGTTCCGAAGTTCACCTGTAGGCGGCAGTGCTTTCCAAATGGCTGTGAAACGGGTAAACGTGACAACAGAACAACGCGATTGATCATCGAACAGATGAAACTCCATCAACACGCTCAAAACTAGTAAATAAAGACAACAGTGGAAGTAAAACGTGGCATTATTTTGCAAAAATAGATGATAAAGGTGAACGAGCTGACCTTACTGCACCTGTATGCAAGCAATGCTATAAATCATGTGTTGCCACAGGAGGCACACATCAAATCCTGCCAAGCATTTGTCACTTGCTCATCCTGATATTTAACACAAATTTAGAGATCGACAGGTGAGTTCATCATTCTTAAATTAAGATTTAATTAACTGATCAACCCACAAACCTATTTACAGAGTAAACACGAAAGCTCAGTTTAGCTTTGGTCACATATTTGCACTTGCATTTCAAACAATCAAATATTAATTGAATTTAAATGAAGCAAGAGTTTAGCTATATTAATTTTAGTATCAATAATTAGGGCTGGGCGATATATATCGATCGATAAATTCATGCGCATCTCATCAGTAAAGCCGTTTTTTTTTATTAGCGGTAAATCTCCATCACCTGTTTTGAAATGGAGTACCAGTTAATACACAGAGCTGTAGATCACTGAAGAACTACCCCAATGATTCACCCGCGAATCTGAACCCGATATTGCGTAGTTTGTCAGTGATCTACGGCTCTTTGTATTAACTGGCGCTCCATTTGAAAACAGGTGATGGAGATTTACCACTAATCAGAGAACCCGCTTTACTGATGAGATGCGCATAATATCGATATAAATATATCGGCCAGCCCTATCAATAATATCAGGGAATGTTTCTCCCGTGAGACAGAGATTTATATTTAATGTTTTTTCTTTGGCTTCTGTCTAAAATCTGAAAACAATCGGAGAGGGAGTAATAACATGATTTTGGATACTCTGACTGTTAGAATAACACTTTACAGTAAAGCAACCTTTGTTCAAATTCTTTAGTTAAGCTGACCTAACCAGGGCTCGCAAAATTTCTAAATCTCTGGTAGCCCTTTGGGCAGGTACTCTTCAGATTTTGGTAGCCTGAAAATTAATTTAATTAGCCCCCAAAATATAATAATAATAATAATAATATTAAATAAATTATACATTTTGGTAGCCCAACTGGAAAACACAATAGCCCCAGGACATCGGGCTAGCGATTTTGCGAGCCCTGCTAACAGTATTACAGCACTTATTAATCTAGATCAATAATTAGTTAGAAATGATAAAAGAAGTAATACATGTTTAGTATGTTAACATTACTTACCAAATGTCTAATAGGTGCTCAAAGTTCATCTGCCTATGGTGGCCATATTTTTTGAGATACACAAACATCCTTAAAGACACTTGTGGCACTTTGGACCAAGATAGGACAAAGGGTTGTGTAGTTATGGCCGTTTTTATGTTTTTTCCCTCTTACGGCCAAGCTTTGTGACTTTTTTCACGTGACCTCAGATTCAGCTCTTACATACGCGTCGTGATTTTGGTAAAGATGTCTCATTCTGTTCAAAAGTTATAGCCATTTTAGTAAAGGCGACCCTGCCCCTTTCCAACGTTTTGGCATCCCTTTGCGATGAAGAGTCGAAAGTTTAACTTTTTTGATAATTATTGATATCTTTCTGCACTGGTTTGGTTCAGATTGGATGAAAAACCTAGGAGTAGTTTGCAAACGTATGTTTGTCAAAAATGCGAAATACCAAACATTACGCAGACGGACGAATCCGAGGCATGTGTTTTGCCTTGTCT
Organism: Cirrhinus molitorella; assembly: GCA_033026305.1. Taxonomy (NCBI): domain Eukaryota; kingdom Metazoa; phylum Chordata; class Actinopteri; order Cypriniformes; family Cyprinidae; genus Cirrhinus; species Cirrhinus molitorella. Next base: position 30,204,245 of record CM065134.1, on the reverse strand, counting down.
TGCAATGAGCCAAGGATTTCAACAGCATAAAATACACTTGAGCCTGCGGCAAACCATTTAGGTTATGAGCGATTTAGTAGGCCTACTTTTGATCGATGTAGCGCCCCCGTCAGGACGACTGGGGTGAGCCATGGTGACGTTGTAGATGATGTGAGTACAACCATCCCTCCAAGTTTCAAGTCTCTACGACTTACGGTTTGGTCTGCCCAATCAGTTTTACATGGAGATTACTGATTCTTGGCCATTCTAACAATTATAATAGGGTCTCAGTGCTACATGCTTAAACCCCTAATAATTTGCACAATTAATATCAAAATTTGTTTTATTATCAGCTTAACTGGTTGTGTACTTTTATCTTGCACAGGTGGTTTAAAGCAAATACATTTGTTACCAATGTTTTTGCATTTGTGGTTTGCATCTAAATATTTTTACATGTACGAGCAGTTGACGTTCTCAGTGATTTCAATAGTAACAAACATGGCATGTAAAGCAGTGTGTGAGCCTCCACGTGTCTATTTACATCTGTTTTTCCTGTGTTTGGAAATGACTGTGGACAACTAGATTTGGCATTTTTCTGAGCAAAATCACCACTCAGGCAGAGTGCTGTTTGCCCATGCAAAACTCACCAACACAATGCTAGAGTGCTGTGAGTGGTTTTGAGGCATTGCTAAGAAGTTTCTAGTGTGTTTTGAGTAGTTTGTGCTGCAATCGTCCTTTTCTGTTATAGTACATAAATAAAATAAAATCAAAGTAAAATGCCACTTCAGTAATAATGAAAATAAATTCTATTACTTTTGCACAGTGCTTTGTAATTGCAGATCTGAATCCATTTTTTGAGGCACATAAATGTGGCCAAGTGTAAATGGAATGGGTTTAATATCGAATGCAAATATTGATTTAATTAAGAGTTTTCTTCTTTTTAGTTAATAAATTACTTAAAACTACTACTAAAAGTTTAATACGAAGCTAAATATAAAAATAAAATTGCTTGATATGACAGCTATTTTTTAAGAATCGGTGAAAGGCCATTTTGATGGAAACAGGCTGAAGACAGCAAACTTTGCTATTTTTCCCCCACATTTTCACTTTGTCAACACTAGAACAGCAAAAAGTGGATTGAAACTTGACTTTTGGTACTTATGATTTCCCATTGGAGCAGTTTTGGAGTTATGGATATGTCTGTTTTACATATTTTTAAACATATAAATGCCAGTACATCAAAATACTCTTTGACAGTAACAGAACTTTAATGTTAGTATTTGACAAAATTTCAATTATACATTTTGTAAAAGTGTGACCACTGATATTTCTCAATCTCTCATCTCTCAAATAAATAACACAAGGAAACATCTCTCATATCACACAAGGAAACACTTTGCAAGTAGGCTACATAACAAAAAACACATGTAAACATGGCTTTAAACTTTTACCATACCAAGCTTTTACCATATTCTCCAAAAATATACTATTTCTCTGATACAAAACTTCTTTTACACCAAAATGTTAATGTCTGGATGTCTGTGAAGAAGAAAGCATGAGTTAAAATTTTACACATGAAAGGACTGTGAGACAAACAGAAATAAATTTAATTTGAATGTCCACTATAAGAATGCTGAGGATTTGACACATACTTGTGGTTTTAGGGGTGTGATGTGATCTTATGATCTCAAGATTGCATATGTGATATTGATTTTATCAAATAGTTAAATGTTAGACTCAATATTATGTTTTGCTCAATTTCGCAAACAAAATACTTCCAAACAAAGCCAGAGCAGAAGTGTTGTCTTTATTCGAGCAACACACAGTGGCGATTTGTTACTAAATGAATCCACGTTTTTGAATAAATCGAGTGAGTCAATGATTCTATGACTCAGTCATAGGTGATTAGTTTAAACTAGAGATGCATCGATCGACAGACCAGAGGTGTGTTTCCCAAAAGCAACTATGGTCGCAAGTTCTATCGTTACCAATATATAATGAAATAATACACATAGGTGTAAATTACCCCACATGTCCCCACTACTTTTTTGAACAAACTGTGTCATGGACGTAATTATGCTAATAAAACAATCATTTCTGTTAAATACAATGTGATCAGGCACCTGGAATCTGTTGTTTCTGAAATCATGCTGAACGTTGCGATGATGGAACGGTCTCAATGCAGCTCGTGCTCAGTGTTCACAAGCGAGTGCTTCAATCTATCGCTCAGTGATGTTGCGGAGACTATCTATTAATTCCGGGTAAACCACAAAATAAAACACGTTCCTCCTCTTCACATAGGATCACTGATAAACATATTTGATTTTAAGGGGGAAAAAATTATGTGTTGGTGAATTAGAACCCAAAACCTCTACACGCCTGATGAAATTTCTATCTACACTATTTGGGAATACAAGCAATTAGTGCGTATCAATGTATTTATTCACTGACATTAATTATCCCGGGGCTAATAATACATATTCTAATAGTATATGTAAGAATAAAACTATCACATTAAAAATTAGTTCTATGTCAATACATTAACCCCTATCCAATCACTTGAATGAATCACCAAATGACTCACTCATTAAAACAGTCATTTGCCACCACCTGGTGGTTTGGTTTCATATTTAAAAGTTTAATTGCATTTTCCCCAATATTTTTTACTTGTATGTTTTAAAAAATATTGTAAACATTAATCTTATAAAACTATTTACCTCAGCTTCATCAAACAGTCTGTGTAAATACATCTAATGCCACTTCAGATGCAGCTTCTGATTCCTCTCCAGTGAAAATATGGAGTTTGCTGATACTGTTTTCAATTGAATGGAAACTCTACAGTTTCTTATTATTATAACTGAATTGATACAATGTAAGAATTTGATGTGAAAGATGACACATTTAATAATGTTAGGGGGGAAAATGCCCATTTATAAACATAGTGGGAAATAAAATCTGTTTTGTTATATAGGCCTACAGCAACTTCTTTTCAGTTAATTGTCATTTCTACCTCTTTGCAGTCCCAGAGCACTTTTGTTTGAGAGATGTTTAAGTAATAGAACATCTGTAACGTTTGACTGGTGGAACTGTAATGTTTAATAAATGTATTTATGATGTAATTTTATTTTTCATTGAAGAAAGCATACATTTTTTGTTTTTATATGTCGTCAATTGTAGTTCTTAGAAAATCGGAATTGGCTAAAATCGATAAGGTCACACAAATAAAAATTGAGTACACTTCTAGTTTAAACACTTCAAAATGCAACTGCATTGTGTTGCATTTTGTGATTTGTTTCTTTTTGATCATGTTTCTTTCATGTGATCCCAATACTGTGTATTGTCTCATGGGGCCTTACTGTCTGAAGGAATGCTTGATATAGCGAATAACAGTTTCACACCTGTGTTAGATTTGCCATCTGTTCCCCTCGTGTCTGTTTCTGATTAAAGTTTTACAGCTGCTGTATTTTCACCATCACACCTGATGACCTTCAGCCCGGATGAGTAAGGGATGTTCTGACCGTTCCAACAAAATGCTGATTATCCGGGGAATGCTGATGTTCTGGTAGACAATGTGTTTGTGCTTTAGGGACTGTGTGACCCAGTAAGTAGACAAGCTGGACAATCACTGCCACATTATAGACACAATTCATTGGAAAACTCGGCTTGTCTTGTGAATTAACAACAGAAAAGGGGTCTATATTTGTGTATTTATATTTATCATTTATATAGACTGCAAAATACATTTTCTAAATTGGAAATAAAGACAATGGGAGTATGTTTTTCAAGAAAATGCGATTTCAGTTTGTCCATATTTTCCAATTCCATATTTAATTCAAAGTGTTACTTGCTATTTCTTTGTAATAACTAAATAATTAGCGATTTCTGAGCCAAAATAGTTTTTACACCATTTTTAGTGTTGTGCTTAAATTACTTTCTTTTTGTATATGATTTGTTTAAACAAACATTCATTCCAAACATTCATCCAGTCCCTGATGCATGTAAAAGCCACGAGCGCATGTTGGAATTCCTATATTCAGAATCCTGAAGTTCTACATCTTCAATCAGTATTTCCGATTTAACCTTGTCAGCATAACCACATCATTTCTGTGAACATCTTCTTTTTAACCTAACAAAAGCATTCATTGCCAGTGAATCATTCATTACAACATATGGTTAATAAGTAAATGATGACAAAATGTCTATTTTGGGGCTAACTAACCCTTTACATGTTTCAAATCACAAAGCACTTCAGCTCTCCTCATATGTTATTGATTTTGATCAAACAATGTCAATCCTTTCTGAATAGCAAATATTCTGTCCATATGATTGTGTTTATTAGCAAAATATGCTGGAGTAATTCCTGCCGGGGCTTTGCTTTCATCCTCTGACAATCTGATTTAAAACTGACCTCACAACCGTAATCAGAAGCAGTCAGCAAACACACATGCACACACATACACACATACATATATATATCAGTGCTGTATGGAGTGTGAACTAAACCAGAATCTACTCTAACCTGAGTTAATACTGGTTAGGCCAATGCTTAGCTTGCACACAGATTTATACTAGTCTGTTAGACAGAGTTTTAGTAAATGGATCTAGACCATGTGCAGCAGCTGTGTATCACCATCGCCAGAGTCTAAAAAATTCCATCAGACGGTGACGTCCAAACATGTGCTCAGCAGAAACAGACCTTCATCTTCAGAGGCACACAGATGTTTGGAGGAAAAGTAACATATTGTGACGAGTCGGTTGCCTCCCCCTATTTTTCATCAACACCCCGTCCCATAATCGCTGCCCTTTGCCAGGCTCCCGACGGGAGTGGGCGGTTCGGAGAGGAGAGGTGCCAATCCACCCACGTCTAGCGGCGTGTGATGAGGCGCACCTGACGTGCGTTAAGCCTCATCACTGTCGCTTTTTAAATGGCGCGGGCGCCTCTCCTCAGGAGACCGGTCTCTTCCCCGTGCATGCATGCTGGTGTCCTCATGGGTCCAGGAAGGTGAGCGTCGAGAGAAGGACGAGTGCCGCACCAACCAGACGGCCATCAGGCCAGGATGCCGGGCCGTCAAATCCCTCCCTGGCCGTACCGAGGGCCGGGGAGGACGAAGCCGCGCAGATGACGCCGCCGCCCCTCACGCCCCGGACCCGGGAGGGGAGCGCGTGTGGCCGCCGGACTCCGCCCCTTGCTGGAACCTTCCTCATCTGACACTACCCCTCCTTCACCGTCCCTATCACGACGAGGACACCAGATCCCCTGTTTGTTTTGGACACTGTTGTTATTTTTTCCCCATTTTGGACAATTTATTTTGTACTTTTGTTTAATAAAAGCCTCTCCGAGGCCTGACGCCACACCCCCTGTGTCTGTCGTTGTGCTCCTCCCGCCACAATATAAAAAGACAGTTTGAGAGCAGAAGTCTGATGCCACTTGGTGTCAACAACCTGTTGACGGTAAGCAACCAGCAGGTAAAGCTGAGGGACCACCCAAAAAGAAATGTGCATTAACCCACAGTGTCCAGAGCCCTCAACCTTCACTGTCAGGTTGTCTTCCTGCCTCCAGTCAAGAAGTAGAGGTAAGAGGTTAAGTATTCTTCAGTCTTTTTTTATCCGTAGACCGTAGTGTATGCATACAGTTTAACACATAGCCTTTTAAAGTATACTCCATTTGATTTAGTTTGGTCAATTTTTCTTTAGAAGTTATGACCAATAAAAATGTCTTTAGGGCTTTTCACACTGCGCTTAACCCCGGGTTATCAATGGTCTAAACACCGCTTTTAAGTCCGGGTAAAGAAACGTTTCACACCTGTAATTTGAAAGCAGTGTTACCACCACTTTTGACCCTGGGTTATGAAACCCTGGATCTACTTCTACTACTACTTTTGACAATATCTCTGGCACAATATAGGACGCAACTCAGCACAGGGAGGTTATCGCGGGCCCAATCAGTGACAGTGACACTGCAAATAATACCCAGGATTAACAGATAACTCCAGGTATAGTATGAGCAATGTGAAACGAGATTACAGATAACCTAGGATTCCATTTATCCGCGGTTTAGGATGACCCAGGGTTAACAATTTCAAGTGTGAAAAGCCTATTTGTACTCTTAAACTAACATTGTGTAACCCTCTTACACAAGCGCTTGTCAATGCAGGCATCTGCTGTTACTGCAGTCCTGCTATTTTGTTGTTCCGTCTCTTTAGTTTCACTTTCTACTGTGAAACAATGGCCGGGCCAGTGCTGCCACCTTGTGGAACAACTGATTGATGCAAAATTTGTGCTCTGTTTGATCACTATCAGATGTTTGATTGCCAGTCTCTAAAAAGGCTGATCTCATAAACTGATCTAAAGCTATTGATGCACCTGCACGGGTAAAACTATTATAATCCTGAAGGTGAGATACAATTCATATTTCTTTTTTTTCAATACAATTTGTACAATACAATTTCAAGCTGCATGCGCTTGTGGTCTGGTGGTGTGTTCCAGAAGTGATGCATCTACACCAGTGCAGAGATTGTTTCTGCATTAAAGGGATAGTTCACTTTGAAATTAATTTTTGATATGTTTTAGCTTACCCCAAGGGCATCCGAGATGTAGGTGTCTTTGTTTCCGCAGTAGTTTCAATTTTGATATTTTTAGGTCCAACCGTTCATGTCTGTCAGTCATATAATGCATGCCTATGGTCACCTCATCAAAGAAAATGCACAGATTCAAATTAAACAGTCCAAATTAAACAATTCCACATCGTAAGTAAACATTGATGGCCTAAGACACGAAACGAGCGGTTTGTGTGAGAAAACGAACGGTATTTATATCGTTTTTTACCTCTTGTAAACAACTATGTCCAGGTTGAAGTGCACGAGCGTCCTGGTGTGTGAACGCGCGTTCTGGCTTGGATCCGGAAGTAAACTCTCGCGCGTGCGTACGTAATTCTTTTCTTTTTCGTCGGTTTAAACATCCCGGATAAGCGCAAACTAGTACCATTTTTGTTAGCCGTTTTACCTACAATCTCTATTCTGTGTAAACAGTGAGTGACGTGCACACGCGAGAGTTTACTTCCGGCGCTTTGCGCGAGTCGCGCCGGCGCATCACTAAGCCAGAATGCGCGGTCACACACCAGGACGCTCGTGCACTTCAACCTGGACATAGTTGTTTACAAGAGGTAAAAACGATATAAATACCGTTCGTTTTCTCACACAAACCGCTCGTTTCGTGTCTTAGGCCATCAATGTTTACTTACGATGTGGAATTGTTTAATTTGGACTTTTTAATTTGAATCTGTGCATTTTCTTTTATGAGGTGACCATAGGCATGCATTATATGACTGACAGACAAAAACGGTTGGACCTAAAAATATCAAAATTGGAACTACTGCGGAAACAAAGACACCTACATCTCGGATGCCCTTGGGGTAAGCTAAAACATATCAAAAATTAATTTCAAAGTTACTATCCCTGTACTGAACATGCTGAATTAAAATGACAGCACATTGTTTGTGGTACATGTGAACAGGGATTGGGTTCTTGGCTAGGTTTAAAGGAAAAGAGCACTTTTAGATAAACAAGGCAATAATAGGAAAAAAAGGAAGAAATGACGTGATGTGTGGCAAAGTGAGTATGGTGACCTATACTCAGAATTTGTGCTCTGCATTTAACCCATTCAAGTGCACACACACCTGAAGCAATGGGCAGCCATGTTGCTGCGATGCCCAGGGAGCAGTTGGGGGTTCTGTGCTTTGCTCAAGGGTCTCGCCTCAGTCGTGGTACAAGTCCGACTCTCTAACCATTAGGCCACGACTACCCTATAATTTATATAATAGATGGCACTCTTGGAGGTAGGAGTTCCCCCTCAGTCGTTCATTACGATGTTATGTCAATGACGTAATTTGGGGATCGTAGACCCCATCAACTCTGAGCTAAGATAAAAGGCCAATGAACATTGGTGAGTGGAATTTGTTTCAGATTTCTGCTTCAAAGCCTTGCTTCACAGAGCTTGTGAAGAAGAGATGATTGCAAGAAAACTACAGCTCAATCGTGTAACCGGCATTGCTTTCAGTGAAGAGCGGACCCCGTGAGTGTACCTTTGTGCCGCGTTCCTTCCCTGGGCACACCGATCTGAAAGAGTAAATTACTTATATGGTTGTTGATAGTATCCCACATGATGTCTATCCGACCGTATACTTCTGGGTGCGGTGGCTTTTTGTCCTCTAATGACAGCCACAACTGCTGCCTGTCATGCCTGGGCCGAGAACATGACCATGGCCACGCTTAAATCATGCCTCTTGTTCGCAAGATGGTGCCCCTTGTCCTCTACCCCTACCAGTTTGGTGGGTTGTAAAGGCTCCCTGGCTGCATTGGTTAGAGGCCAGAGAGATTTGAGGGTTACTATGCGAAAATTCCGCTGGGTTACCCCCCACGGAAATCTGGCCCCCAAAGCATGACGCTCGCTTGCAAGGCGGGCATAGCGTCTCCTTTGGAGCTCCAGAGCAGGGCAGAATGTCCATTGCTGCATCACAAGAGGGGCTTACGTCATGACAGTGGCTGCCCAGTTGAAGTCGGAAGCTGAATTGGCGGCCATGCTCCACCGGGCGGCTGTGAGCATCAGCCTGGAGGTGTCTAAAGCACCTTCACCCGAAAGCTCATGGCTCGCTGATTGGTATCTGGGGCCACCTCGCTCCGCCCCAGTGTCTTTCTTCCCGGAGGTGCATGATGAGCTCACCAGGACGTGGAAGTCTCCTTACATGGCTCCATCACGTCTGAGTTCCTCCCTCACTACCCTTGATGGTGGGGTAGCCAGGGTGTACGTTACCAAAACGCCACCACCTGGTGGGGTCGTCTGCACCTCCAAATCAAGGTCTGTAAGCTATTGTCTGCCACCCTGCAAGTAACTGCACAAGGGTAGTTCTGACCGTAGGTTGATGCAGGAACTGTGCTTGGCGACCGACTTCACCCTCAGTCAGGTGATGGTAGTCTACCATGGTAGTCCAGGAGTGCTATCTCTGGCTGAACCTGGTGCAGATGGCTGACGTCTGCAAAGTCTGCTTACTCAATGCACCTGTCTCCTAGGCCGGCCTTTTCAGTGACACTGTCAAGGTTTTGCCCAGTAGTTCTAGGCAGTCCAGAGACAGACAGAGGCCATAAGTCACATCTTGCCCCAGTGTGGGTCCACCAAGATGCCGAGTGCCAGTCCTCCACCTGCTTGTCAACGAAGGCCCTCCCTGTGGCTGCTGCTTCTGCTCCACGCCTTGCACCAGCAGCTGAGGCGACCACCCAGCCTGGGTGTTGAGCCAGCTGTTTGCTCTTTTGGTTTGTTTGTGGGACAGCAGAAGTGGAATGCCGTCTCCAAACAGAGGTTGGCTCATTGTGTAGCAGATGCCACCACCCTGGTGTACAAAAGCAAGGATGATCCGAGCCTCTCTAGCGGACATATGTAGAGCTGCAGGCTGGGCAACACCCAATACCTTTGTGAGATTCTATAATCTCCGGGTGGAGCCTGTGTACTCCCGTGTGTTAAGGTAACATCAAGTAATTTGCGGGAGGACAGCTCTGTGTCGGGTTGCTGCGCCCTTCCTCATGGATCTGTGCGCCGTTTCCCCAGTTGTTCCCACCTAGGGTAGTGAACGACTGAGGGGGAACGTCTCAGTTATGAATGTAACCCTCGTTCCCCGAAGGAGGGAACAGAGACGTTACGTCCTCTTGCCACAATCCTGGACTGTGCTGAAGCCAGGTTGCATCTCAGCTCCTCATCAAATCTGAATGAGTGGATGCACGCCGCCATCTTATATACCCGTATGTACAAATTACACTCGCCAGTGTTCATTGGTCTTTTCTCTTAAGCTCAGAGGTGATAGGGTCTCGAATACGATCTCCAAATTACTTCACTGACATAACGTCTCCGTTCCCTCCTTAAGGGAACGAGGGTTACCTTTGTAACCGAGAAGTTCTTTATTAACAGCAGGATTGTTGACTGTTTCTGTCACATTTAAATTTAGATGCATAAATTTAATGCAAAAGTAAAAAGCATTGAATAATGTGTTGCTTATATTGCGTTTAAACATTAACATTACTGTACTGTAGTATTACTGAATCACAAAAAAAGCATTTTCAATAAGAATGTTTGGATTTGAAAAATAATGGATTTGATATAAAAAATAATGGATAAATGTGTTTGTGGAAATCAGGCTTGTGCTGTGTGTAAGCTATTGTGCAATAATTGCACAAGTCTAAAAACAAAAATACTGACAAAAATTAAGGAATTACTGTAAAAGATTTGTAATCATAATTTATTATATATTCTTCCTTTCTAAACATTTTAGACCTTTCTAAACATGCCTCCTAACAGATCACGTTGTAGTTTTCTGTAAAATATATTGATTTACTATTTGATATTTCACATTCACTGGATTTGCTTTACAGAATAGTCTCTCATAACATCATGAAGTCTCCTCACACATCAATGCTATTTTTAATTAATTTGAAATGAAAGAATGATAGAGAGCATGGATTCTAACTTAATCAGTTCTGATTGGCCTCTGTGTTTACGAAATCAAGAGATTTGTCTGTGATTGGCTACTTAAACACTTTGTAAAAAATAAACCTATGGTGCTCCATAGAGCACGAACACAAATACGCAATGGAGTGTTTACCAAATCTGTTTTGCGAATATGCTGTTGTTACAGGTTCAACTGGGGGTGCTTAGCACCCTCTAGCACTGGGCCTGAATAATTATCTATCCACCCTTTCTACCTGCCAAAAAAAAAAAAAAATTTATTCCACCATCCAAAGTCTAATGCAATATATATTTTTTTGTTATCATCAATCAGGCCTAGTCATTTATGCATATTTGAATGTCTATTATATTGTTTATGCTCTGATTATTTTATTTAGTTTTTGTAGATTTTATTTATTTGTGTTTCATGTATTTTCATCTTTCTAGCTCAATTGCACTCATATTTTTGGGGGGGGGGGTACAATAGTGTTTTGTGTATTCAGAGTTGGATTCTCATGCTAAATATGGCCAAATTTAAAAAAAAATAATTTGGATGAATGACTGAGAATTTCTGTGCTGAAAATCTTACTTCCGGGTTGGTACAAATTTTGGCAGTTTTTTTCTGATCGTAAATCTAATGACATAGATACTGGTGGAGCTCCTTATATGAGCATTTCTCCCGGAAAAGTGTGCATGTGCACACGTCGACAAGGAGGGTGAGACCACGCCCATCAACGCGCTTCATCGGGAAATCGGTGGCAGTGCTGCATAGGATTTTTTCCAGAATGTCTCCAAATAAGTGTGTTTTTAGATTTGAGGGAAAGTTTTTCCGGGGCAGCAACAGAGTGTAGCTTTGTGTGTTTCCGTCATTTCAGTGACAAATGTTTTATAAACAAGGTCCAGGTTGATGCTGGATTTGCACATCGTTTGCTATTACAACATGGAGCGGTCCCAGTGATAAAAGATTCCAGTCATGCAAGTACAACTGCATCAGATTTCTGTCTTTTGTTGTAAATCAGCTTGACTCTATAGCTCCACCCATGGCACACCTCCAGGAGCTCAGCTTTTTCCAGAAGGAATCAGAAAGCTTTATTTTTCTTTTATAAATATGATAAAACTAAAGAATTTGGAGATATTACAGATGCAATACTACTCTATAGGTACTCAAGATTAACATGAGATTAGGTGAAACTGTGTATGTTATGTACCCTTTAATGTCTATTTTAATTTTTTCATATGTATTATTAATTCCATATTGGATGTGTTACACAAAATATTTCAATTGTCATTTAATGTGCTTTCTCTTCACTCATCAAGTTGCTATTACATTTCATAGTGGGGCCCTTTTTCATTATCTTGCCTAGGGCCCCACAACCCTAAAGGTCAGCACTGGTTACAGAAATTTCATGAAGACCCTAAAAAAATCATACTAACTTGTGGAAAATGGGCATCCAATGTCCCCTTTAACTATTCAGAACGATTACATTATTTCTGGATAACAAATATTACAGGAAAGCAATATGCGATTACCAAACCGCTGCACTGGAGCAGCTCTACGTGTGATCTGACATAAAATAAAAAATTAAATAAAATCGGAACTGGCAAAATTAAGCAATATGACTGAATAGCTATTTACTAAAAAAATAAGCCAACTTAAGATTCATTTGGTTTCTCTAAACAATGTTTTTTTTTTTTTATTACAAATGAAATGAAAATACATTAACATGTACCAAAACTGAAAGCATCAATATCACACTCTGGAAAAAAAATGGCACTGGATGAACTCCAACAGCGTCTGTGAACAGTGCAGCACAACTACTATTTGAAAAATACTCTGGCTGTATCTTGAGTCATTGGTACGGCGGCTGTCACACCAATATATCATGCAAGACTTCCACCCACATACTCACCCACACATAATTCAAAGGCTCATCCATGCTCACCAACACGCACTCATCCATCTTAACCAAAACACTTGTCTAAAAGCTCACCCAAATATTCACATCCCAGACACTCGCCCACAGGTCGCACAAATGCTCACACACACACACACACTCAGATACACGTTACCACCCACACATGATCCAAACACTCTCCGTCTACTCAAATGATTTACTCTGCTCACTTGGTTCACCAGCACACATTGAGACATTCACTAAATGCTCACACAAATGCTCAACCACATACTCACACACACCACTGACACCCACACATTACCACACATGCTTAACGCTCATGCACACTCATTATCCAGACGCTCGCTCACATGTCATCAAAAGCTCACACATGCTCATCTAAACACATGCACTCATCTAAATGTTCACACTTTCGCTCATCCATTTACACCAGAGACCTGAGGCAATTTTACTCACTTCTGAAAGTTCTGTGTTTACAATGTGCACAAAGCATTTGTTAGCTGTAGTAAGTGTGTTGAAGGAGTACCTTCATCAGTTCATTAACACCTTCAGTAACCCAAAACACATACACTCACCCACTGTGAAATGCACTGACATTTTAAAGCTCTATTCTGGAAAAAGTTTATCATCACTTTGCTCACATGCTCTGATATTAACTTTTTATTTTAAGATTTAACTAATTAGTTAAAATGTAGGCTTCATGATATGGACTTTCTGACCAACAGACCTCAGCATGTTAGGTCAGGCCTCATGTGCTCCACTACCATCACGCTTAACACTGGTGTACCCCAAGGCTGTGTGCTGAGCCCTTTCCTCTACTCCCTCTTCACCCACAACTGCAGAGCCTTGAGTGGATCTAACACCATCATCAAGTTTGCAGACGATACTACGGTGATCGGTCTCATCAGCAACAACGATGAGACTGCCTACAGGGAGGAGGTCCAGCACCTGGCCACATGGTGCACAGAAAATAACCTGCTCCTTAACACCACCAAAACGAAGGAGTTGATCGTAGACTTCAGGAAGGAGAGCGGAGGCACACACGATCCCATCCACATTAACGGGATGGCTGTTGAGCGTGTCTCCTGCTTCAAGTTCCTGGGGACCCACATCTCTGAAAACCTGTCCTGGTCCACCAACACCTCCAGCCTGGTCAAGAAGGCCCATCAGCGACTCTTCTTCTTGAGGACACTGAAGAAAAATCAGATGTCCTCAACCATCCTGGTGAACTTTTACCGCTGCACAATAGAGAGCATACTTACCAACTGTGTCACAGTCTGGTACGGAAACTGCTCTGTTGCGGAGCAAAAGTCACTGCAGCGGGTGGTGAAAACTGCTCAACGCATCACTAGGACTCCACTTCCAGCCATAAAAGACATTCAGAGGAAAAACTGCATGCGTCGAGCACGCAGTATCCTTAAAGACTCCTCTCACCCTGCCCACAGACTGTTTTCTCTGCTGCCCTCCGGCAGACGCTTCAGGAGCCTCCGGACCAAAACCAGCAGACTGAGGAACAGCTTCTTTCCCAGAGCTGTCTCCTTATTGAACTCTGCCCCTCACTGAACTCTGCTCCTCACTGATTCCACTGCATCTCCTCCATATCTTTACTCCCCTCATCCTCCCCAACACCTCTTAATTAACCAGAACTGTTACACTTATTTGCACTATTCACCTATATTCGCACTACAGCATCACCCATATGCACTACAGGTCTGCTCCATTGCTCATTTGCACTACCTGGTTACACTTTCAATTAATGCTTAATTGCATTATTTATTGCACCTCAATGCACAATTTGTAAATTTCTGTTTATAGTAAATACTGTATATTATGTTTATAGTACATACTCCATTGTAAATTTCTGTTTATAGCAAATTGCCATCAGTATATATGTTCATAGTATATACCCATTTGTAAATCTTTACCATGCTTCATTATACACTTAATTTATTTATTTATTTAACTTATATCCTGCACTCTACTGCTTATTGCACTTCTGGTTAGACCTAAACTGCATTTCGTTGCATTGTACTTGTACATGTGTAATGACAATAAAGTTGAATCTAATCTAATCTAATCTAATGATACATTTATAAAATGCTCAAAATCATTACAAGAGACTCACTGAGACTCAAAATTGACTTTTTTAAAAATGAGGTGCCTCAATAGGTGCCTTTTTATCTAGTGTTGCCTACAAAACTTCAGATTGAAAAAGTATCTTTGGACAATCTGGCAATAGAAATGTCTCTCTAGTAAAGAAATGTAAGAGTTTTGTTTTAGGCAGTAGCACAAATTCAATGTTGTTACTGAGTAGGAAACAATATTCTTTCTGTGAACCAGAATTCCATTTACTTATTTTCCAAAACTGCCATGAAAACAATAATCTTTTATTTCGAATAAATTCACTGCAGCAATAGCACACACTTGAGCATGTACAACACATGGCTCCCATATGACGATTTTTGATCGTGGACAATTAAAATGTCTCCACGATCTGTTTTTGTAGTATCGTGCTACAGCGTGCCTCCATCTCAATATACTGTACAACACGACATACATTCACTCACGGGGCACAAAAGTACTCACGCAAATCACAAAAGTACATTATTTGCAAGTGCTTTAGTCAAAGTCCCTGTAAGGCAAGTCATTCCACTCAGTGGCCATCTTTGAAACACCTCTTGGGAATGCAAGTGCAGCTCCTATCTCTTTGAATGGGGAAACATCAAATTCTCCAAAATTCTTCACCAAGTTTATGATTAAATTTCATATTTGAAATCACCAATGAAATTTGACAAGAACTGCCTCGTAAATATGGTTCCTTGTGCTCCAGTAGCGTTAAAAAACGCTTATTTTTTTAGGCTAGATCAGCCTGTGCTCATGCGCAGTACTAACAAAGTCCCTTTAAGGCAAGTCATTCCACTCGGCGGCCATCTTTGAAATGCCTCTCGGGCATGCAAGTGCAGCTCCTATCTCTTTGAATGGAGAAACAATTAAATTCTCCAAAACTCTTCACCAAGTTTATGATTAAATTTCATATTTGAAATCACCAATGAAATTTGATGAACTGCCTCGTAAATATGGTTCCTTGTGCTTTAATAGCGTTAAAAAACGCATGTGCGGTACTGAGCGCACGTCTTAAACACAAACGGGACTAACGGTAGCTGCAGTGACGCACTGACTTTACTGATCAACGATTGGCTCTTTCTTTAAGAAGGCGGGGCTTTGCGGCCATAATGAGCGTTGCATTTTTCCCCATTCAAAACTATACGAGTGACACGTCTTGGGTATTCTATAGTCTTTGGTACTACGCACACTTCTTAGAATGCTGATTGTTTTTATAGCAACCGGGACTTCTAACGGCAGCTGCAGTGACACGCTGATTTTACTAATCAACGATTTGCTCTTTCATTAAGAAGGCGGGGCTTCGCGGCCATAATCAGCATTGCATTTTTCCTCATTCAAAAATATAGGAGTGACACGTCTTGGGTATTTTATAGTCTTTGCTTTAGACTTGTGGGTTAAATAACGTTATTTCGTCTGCGCGCTCTTCTAGCATGCACTTCATAAGTGCATACCCCTGAAGCACGCACACGCTAAAAGCCCGCCAAACAACGCCTGATTAGCTTTACTGGACTAAGCTATCTTTCGCGTCTGATCGCTAATACTGTCGAAAACACATTACATAGGATTACATATAAACACAGTTGGTTATGTCTAAAGTGAAAGTTAACAGTTAATAAAGTAAACAGAAAAATGGCTGCGCGCCTGTATGGTGTACTGTAAGTAACTAGGTACCAGCAACTGTTTGGTTGCCCACATTCTACAAAATAAGTTTTATATTATTTTTTATTATTATTATTAATATTATTATTTTATTTTTTGTTACCTTGTAAGGTTTTGGTTTTAAAACAGGGAAATTAGCTTGGCTGTACTGCTCAGACAACTTGCAAAATAGTAAAACCAATATGACAAAGAATCGTGATATTTTTGAAAAAAATCATGATATGATATTTTTGCCATATTGCCCACCCCTACTCCCAACTATCACATAATAGTTATATAATCATCCACAGAGCAGAAACACTGACTGCAGTTTAATCTTCCTTAGTATTTGGACATAACACTAATAATCAATCAAGAAAACAATTATTGTTATGATCATACATTTTTCAGTAACAACTATAGAAATGTGTGCAAAAGGGCTATTTTTTTAATTTTGTGATTTTTTTACTAATTGTGATTATGCTAGTTATAATCACATTAAACAATCACTTCTTTTCTTTTAAATATACTGCTGAAAAATACAATACAATATGATATAAAATGGTGGTGCAGGAGCAGTGACAGAATTTACACTTACTGTTTTTTGTTTTTTTTTTGTTTTTTTTTTGCATGTTTTCCTATACACTGCAAAGCTGTTTAAAACTGTGCTTGAGAAGTGTTCTGCCCATATTATATGATTAAGAAAATATAATTTGAAACTGACCTTTGCTTGTGCAGTTATTGAACCAATTATCTTTGTACTGTTTTGGTGTTACATCAAAGAAATATTTAATTATTCATTATTTTTGATTTAGTATATAACTGGATTTTGAGCTATTCTGGGTTTAATGGACCTTTATCACACTTCCACATTCGGAAAGCAGAAGTTTCAAATAGTAGCGTAAAAAACTTCCCCTGCAGCCTTTATCAATGGCTGTGCCAATAGCGTGAGACAGTTGTGATTTATGTATGCAAAATTCAGCATAGATACGTCTTCTAAAAACACCAACCAGTATACAATCATTAATTGAGTATTGTGAAACAAAGAAAGATGGCTTTATGATATCCCAACGTATATTTTGTGACTTAAAGGGGACCGCGCCAACCATACTGCATGCGCAACACTTCAGAGTTTGACCACATTGTTATTACAAAACTGCAAGAAAACAATACAAACAGCATTTCACATTAAAGAGCATGCCAGTTAGCCAAAGCTTAAAATATTAATTACAACTAAAGACTGTTTTGAATAATTAAATTAAAGGTTCAGTGGGAAACGTATATTCAATTATAATGCTCACATTTTTCATGCACTTACTTTATGATGCAATCCTCAATAATTATTTAAAATTGCAGTTGTTAAAATGAACAAATATTTCCATTATTGATTATTTCAAAACAATACTGATCATCATAAATGAGTCATATCGAGTCATACTGAGTGCGTTTTTTGAACAGCATTATACTTCACACAAAAACAGGAGGTAAATCATAATAAATATACTGCAAGAATAAAGGTCCATTTATAACAGACTTTTTGACCAACTTATTCCTGTGGCTCAATTTTTTTCCTATTAAGCTCAATTACTTATTTTATTTCAGTTAACTGAACAAATGTGGTAAGAAGCAACAGAATTCTTAATTACGCAATACGTTGGGGGATTTGCACATCATGTAAACATCTTCATTTGAATAAGCTCTTTATTTGATTATCAATAATCATATTATTGGTTAACACGCAAATGTACATTTCAGGCCAGTGCAGCAACAGTATTTGGTAATCACTCTGGAAAGATCGCAGACTCAGAATGAGCACACTCCCACACAAGGTGCATTCACTCTGGTGATATAATAATGATCAATAATATTGCATTTTTTTTTACTTGCCATTATTCCCTTGAGTGCTCAGAGTTTCATCTGTCAAGTACTAAAACTAATAAATAGACTTAAATAAATAGCCTCATTGTGAGATCTTTACGGTAAACTATGTTACATAGTTAATAAGCACTATAGTTATTACTAACCCAGTTGTGTTTCTTCAAATCTGCTGCATTGGATATACGCAGTAAGTGTTTAGATGATGCATATTGTTATTGGTTCACACTCAGTTGGCAAGTGTTTGTTTGAAGGAGGTGATGGAGCCATGCATGAGTCATAACTGTGTGCTGATCAAAACTTGAATTCATTGAAACACTGAAAATTTTATAAATCTGCTCTCCTAATAATACATAATACACGTAAAGCGAATTGTTAGTTCTTTTAATTAAGAGTTGTGTTATATGGAAAAAGGAACTAGTATGACATGAAAATTGCCACTGTATTTACATGTAAGCAGCAGCAGAGACTTTTATGTGAAGCAACATTTGCTGAAAGTTATTTTACTTATTCTAGAACATGAATATGGTGAATAATACTGTTCATATGTGACCCTGGAAGTAGCTCAGGTATACAGTATAGTCAACATTTGAAGCTGATCAAAACCTTTCATCAAAGTTGTCCTAAAACCACAAACAATACCCGTTCTTGTCTTAGGACAACTTTTTCATCCACTTCAAATGTTGACAACTATATTTGTAGTAATACCCAAAAATACATTCTATGGGTCAAAATTATTGATTTTTCTTTTATGCCAAAAATCATTAGGATATTAAGTAAAGAACATGTTCCATTAATACATTTTGTCAATTTCCTAATGTAAATATATCAACATTTAGTTTTTGATTAGTAATGTGCATTGCTAAAAACTTCATTTGGACGACTTTAAAGGCGGTTTTCTCAATATTTAGATTTTTTGCACCCACCGATTCCAGATATTCAAATAGTTGTATCTCAACCAAATATTGTCATATCCTAACAAACCATACATCAATGGAAAGCTTATTTATTCAGCTTATTTATTTACCCTTGTGATTGGTTTTGTCATCCAGGGTCCACAACAAATCAGTTCTTTATGTGAAAAAATCTTCAGAAACATCTACAAAAAACAACTAAATAATGAATATATATATATATATATATATTGGTCCCACTTTATTCTAGGGTCCAATTCTCACTATGAACTAACTATTGCCTAAATAAACTCCTAAATTTGCTGTTCATAAATAGTAAAGCAGTTGTTAAGTTTAGGTATGGAGTGGACTAAAGGATTTAAAATATGGTCATGCAGAATAGGGCATTAATATGTGTTTTATAAATGGCAATAAACAACCAGCATGCTTGTAACACACGCAGAATATATAATACCTTTTTTACCTCTATATCCAATAAAAATGTTTTTAGTTAGGTGTCTCAGCTTATCGCGTACAAAATCCTAATGTCACCAGGCAGAAAGACAGAGATACATACACAGACCGAGAGACAGACAGATATTTACCTCTCCTCCATGCCCATCGAAGATGCCAAAGATGGTCGGATGGCTCTTGTTGAGTGTGTCCGTGAGAATGTCAAATCTGTCCTCCATGTGATCCCTCCTGCCCTGGATCGAGTACACTGCTGCGCTACTGCTCTTGTACTGCCATGTCTTGGATAACTCCTCATCCAGCACGTCCAGAGCCGCCCGCTCGTTCTGCATCATCTCCGCCACCTTGCCCTTCATCATGTTCACCGCGTCGCGGCTGGACTGCACGATGGTCTTCACCTCATCCGTGTGGAAGAGGAAGCTCCAGAGAGCCAGACTGACACAGAAGAGCAGCAGAGTCTCCGGCCGCAGCAGGAGATAGCGCATGATTCGAGCCAGCAGAGACAGGAGACTCATGCTCTCCTCCAGCACACACACACACTCACACACTCACGCTGAACTAATGACGGCAGCACATCAGAGACAGAGACTCCTGCTCTCCTCCAGCACACACACTGCGCTAATGACGGGTGCAGACATCAAAAACCTGTCAACGTCAAGTCTTTCCCTTTCGAAAACGACTAGCAGATGCAATTTGTATTCTTTTTAAAATAACAATCAGATGCAACGCTTTCCCCCCCTTTAAAAATAGTAAATAAATGGCGTGCTCGGTCCTCCGACGCGGCAGCGCGTGCAGGTGTTCCGTGTGTCGTGTGCGCGCATTGCGCGTTCTTGCAGCTCAGTAGAGCGTTCTCGTGTTGTATGTGCGCGTGTATGCTGATGTTTGACAGACAGGCTGAGTGCTAGAGTTGTGTTGTCAGTGAGACACAACAGCTGCAGTGTCACACTTTGACACACAAGAAGATGGTCTCACACGTTTATTTTACTCTTTTTTATAGTTTACTTTTAATTCTACTACACTTCTCTTAGAAATACATGAAACCAAACAACCTGTCAAAATAAAAGTCCGAGCTCTGTGCTGGAGTAGTGCATGATTAATAAAAACAGAAAGCACAACCAAAGCCTGATTGTTTACCGGGATGGTAACTGCGCTGGGAAAAATGTAATTACTGAGAAAAATATGTAAATAAAAACATTTGCAGTAGTGCCTTAAAATTGAATAATTACAATTAATCGTATCCAAAATAAAACATATGTGCTGTGCACTATATATATATATATATATATATATATATATGATTAATCAAGATGTACATGTGCTATCAGGGACACAAACCTACATGTATAGCCTATATGTGACCCTGGACCTCAAAACCTTAAGTAGCACGAGTATATTTGTAGCAATAGCCAACGATACATTGTATAGGTCAAAATATTTCTTTTATGCCAAAAATCATTAGGATATTAAGTAAAGACCATGTCCTATGAAGATATTTTGTAAATTTCTATCATAAATATATCAAAACTTAATTTTTCCTTGGTAATTGTTTCCAGATTTTCAAAAAATAAATAAATGAAAATAAAAATTGAGGTCCACATATTTAAGAAATATTTACACAGCTGAAGTCAAAAGTTTACATACACCTTGCAGAATCTGCAAAATGTTAATTAATTTAGCAAAATAAGAGGGATCATGCAAAATGCATGTTGTTGTTGTTGTTGTTTTATCTGACCTGTGTAAGATATTTCAAATAAAAGACGTTCACATATAGTCCACAAGAAAATACAATAGCTGAATTTATAAAAATGACCCTGTTCAAAAGTTTACATACGCTTGATTCTTAAAACTGTGGTGTTACCTGAATGATCCACAGCTGTGTTTATTTGTTTAGTGATAGTTGTTCATGAGTCCCTTGTTTGTCCTGAACAGTTAAAACTGCCTGCTGTTCTTTAGAAAAAATACTTCAGGTTTTTCAGCATTTTTGTGTATTTGAACCCTTTCCAACAATGACTGTATGATTTTGAGATCCATCTTTTCACACTGAGGACAACTGGTTTTTCCTTTGAGGACAAAGGAAAAACCATGCATTAAGAGCCGGGGGTGAAAACTTTTTAAATTTGAAGTTTTGGCCTAAATGTAACTTATTTTGTCTTCTTGGAAACATGTAAGTATCTTCTGTAGCCTCTGACGGGCAGCACTAAATGAACAAAATATGATATTTAGGCAAAATTAGCAAAATGTACACATTTTCATTCTGTCCAAAATTTTTCACCCCCGGCTCTTAATGCATGGTTTTTCCTTCTGGAGCATCAGTGAGTGTTTGAACCTTCTGTAATAGTTGCATATGAGTCTCTCAGTTGTCCTGATCTCAAAATCATACAGTCATTGTTGGAAAGGGTTCAAATACACAAAAATGTTGGAAAACCTAAGAATTTGTGGGAGCTGAAGGATTTTTCTGATGAACAGCAGACAGTTTAACTGTTCAGGACAAACAAGGGACTCATGAACAACTATCACTTAACAAAAAACACAGCTGTGGATTATTCAGGGAACAACACAGTATTAAGAATCAAGGGGATGTAAACTTTTGAACAGGGTCATTTTTATAAATTCAACTATTATTTTCTCTTGTGGACTATATGTAAATGTCTTTTATGTGAAATATCTTTTTCAGGTCAGTACTAAATAAAAAAAAGCATGCATTTTGTATGACCCCTCTTATTTTGCTAAAAGAATTAACGTTTTGCAGATTCTGCAAAGTGTATGTAAACTTTTGACTTCAGCTGTATATGTATTCATATTTATATATGATTTAAATTATATAGAAATGTACACACACACACACATATATATATATATTACATTTGGTTCTTTAATATATACATGTATATACATATAAATATACACAGCACACACACACATATGTTATGTAAACACAAACTTTTATTTTGGATGTGATTAATCACGACTAATCGATTTTGCAGCACTAACTTGCAGTTTCATCAAATGAATGGTTGAAGATTTGTTTTGACCAGCTTACTAAATAAATAAATACTTGGATATGAAATATTGTTTTGATTTGTGATTAATGTGAGAAAAGGGTTAAAATATGAGAGGTATAATCAGCTATCCAGGAAATCAAATGCCAAGTACAACATATTAAAATCAACATAAAATCAAAATTGTTATTCTTTCTTATTTTAAATGGAATATTTCAATGTTTATTAAACCGGTCTGAGTGTGAAAAAAAACTGTCACTCACATGAGAGCACAGCACAGCAAACAACAAAAGTCTAAAGATCCAATAAATTTGCAAAAGTCCAAATCATATATATATATACATATATATATATATATATATATATATATATATTTATTTTTTTCATTCGAAAAAGTCTGTCTTTCACTGATGTCCTCATCTGAATCATGCAAACAACAAAAACAACAACTATCCAACACTAATCCTCTTCATGTACTTTTTCAGAAGATGTGTAATAGCGCCCCCTAGCACATAACAGTCAAAACAAGGAAAGCTGGGAAAATCCGTCAATGTAATGTTATGTTTTGTTAGGCAGACCTGGCAACCCTGTAAATGAAAGTAAATTCCATTAACTGCAGGGAAAGAGTTAATGAGACATTCACACTCAAACCACAAGACCTCATATGGGTCCTATAAAAATATAGCAATGGTAATCAATAATAATTGACATATTTAGTAACCCAAATTTACCCATGGTTACACTTTCTCTATTAGTTTTTCACATCCTCTTCAGAGAAAGGCATTATATATTTGAGTTTGACATGGCTTGGAATAGGAATTATCTTGTTCACTCCCAAATACGACTTCTTTCTCTCTGTACATTTCGGTTATATCCTGATGATCTGGTAGGCATCTGTCTGTACAAGTTCCAAGCTCTCTCTGGATGATGCCAATGGTAACTGACTTCCCTGCTGCCATCAGAGCTCCCACTTCAAGGACTCTGCCCTTCAGGCTGAGTATATTGATAAGACAGTATATTGCCAAAACAGTTCACTTGTATTATTATGAATGAACTCAATATGACAACTCTAGTAAAGAAAGTCCTGCTTTCTAAATACTTGTTTTTTTCTAAAAACACAAAGGGGAGGCTCATGAGCTTCTTTCTTAGACCTTAATTGACATGTGAGCCACTGAGTGGTCTTGTGGACAGACACGTGCACATAGACGTCATTGTAGGTCTGCAAGACCGCAAGTGCACATGAACTGTTCCACTTATCTCCCGAGATTTGCCCTTAGCTCCATTGCATTGGCCGGACCAACCCAAAATAGATGCTTTTTCATACTACCATAAAAAAAACAATATTTATGAGGCTGTCAGATTTTATTGCTGGTTTGAAATATGTTGTGCGAGTTTGGCAAAAATGTTTTGAGATTTTGGTATTTCCACATTCCAAGACAGGAGTTGGTTTTTGCAAACCCGAAATAGCTCCCAGCATGGCCGCAAACTGACTTTTCTTGGTTAAATCAAGTTGGGTGCATTTTAATTTTACTCAGGTTCCCATTCTATGCCAAATTAAGGAGACAAGATTTATGAAATGGAAAGTGGAAGACTGGCTAGACCAGCCATTTCCAGCTTAAACCAGCTAAGACCAGCCAACAGCTTAGGCTATATGTCCCCCAGCATATTTGAATGAATTCATTCTTTTCTACACTGCACAGACGACATTTATTCATATAAACTTTTCAAATTTTATTTATGTTTGTGCTTTCATAAATGTCTCTTTACCGATGTTAGGAAGTAACTAGTTATATGTAATGGTGTGGCATAGTTAAAAAAATAATAAAAATAATAAAAAAAAACTGTAATACAGTTGTTATTAAATCACAGTTAATAAAACAGATAACAATTACATGTAAATATTCTCTCTCTCTCTCTCTCTCTCTCTCTCTCTCTCACACACACACACACACACACAGATTTCTTTCCCAAATTACATTGACTGCTCTAAAATAAGACACCAATGTTTCAGGAGTTTAGGACACAGAATAGGACTGTCATGAACTGCGCCGCTGTGGCTCCCTCACTTCATCTCTAGAGGGAGCCTTCATTTCTCTATGGACCATTCATTCACTACATTTCCCATAATCCCATTCTCATGAGCTTCCTGCTTCCTCTCACCTCTCACCCCTGTCGGCCATCTTGCTTGCACACACCTGGCAGTCATTACACCTCTTTACTCACAGCATAAAAGCAACTCTCACACTCAGTATCATTGTGAAGTCTTGATCTGTTCTCTGTTAATTCCAAGCGTCTTTCCCGTGTTTTATTTCCCGTTGCTGTTTCCGTCTGGTTCCTGGTTTTTGATTGTTTTCTGCCGGCCTATAGACCCCTAGCTTGTTTATTGGATTACGTTTGTTGCTTGCTGCCTGCCTCGACTGCTACCTGGTTTAACGACTTCCCTTTGTGTCCTATGCGCTGTACCAGTTCGACCAGATTATCTACCACAATAAAGTTTGCAAATGGATCCCCATGTGTTTGACTCATCCGTGACAAGGACAGTGGTTTTCAATCCTGGTCCTGGGGACCCACTGCTCTGCACATTTTGTGTGTCTCCCTTATTTAACACACCTGATTCAGATCATCAGCTCGTTAGGAGAGAGATCCATAAACTGAACTGAGTGTGTCAGATAAGGGTGTGCAGAGCAGTGGGTCCCCAGGACCAGGATTGAAAACCACTGGAATACGACACATGCTTATTCCATAACTGTTTTATTTCCTATGTGGGTTTGTGCATATGCTTTATTATTATTATTTATTTTCTTTATAAATAACATTGTTAGAGGCCAGTGTTTCTAAAACAGTGATTTTAAATCTCTATTTGACCTCAGAACAATCTCAGAGTAAAATAAGTGGTTTTTTTTTGTTTTTTTTTTGTGGTGGCTGTGCTTTAATATTAAATTATTATAATCTTAATTCAAATGAGAAAGTCTAACCATAATCAGTGTTGAGTAAGGCTAGTCTGGTTGAAATATTGGAAAATTATTACAGTTGAAAACATTCATTAGAAATTTAGGAAAAAAACACAATTTACATACATTAATAAAGTAACTGAAATAGCTACGCTACTTAATAATTTTAAATAGGTAATCTGTATACTATTTACATTTTCTGTAGTAACAGTGATAGGCTAAGTGCTTTCAAATGTAATTTGTTGCAAGCGTAATTGTTTGATTATTATTTTTATAGGGGTGCACTTTTGCACACGAACTTTCAGAAACTTTGCAAAACAATCCTGCACCCTGCGCAGGCCCTGCTATATAGTGCATACAAACAATTTTATATTAATTTAATTGAACATTTATAGTTTCGTAAGTGACTACCTTGAAACGAATGTAGCTCGCAGCGCCCTCTGTTGGTGAAAATCACTAACACTATTTCTCCGGTAAACAAACCAGTAAATGTTGGTTTCGAACTGTAAAACGGGGTCACCCTTTTTCTTAAATGACCTGTTCGAAATCTTGTAATTGAATCTTCAGGTCATACACGGTTTAATTTCCCTAATGTATTTCACTGTATTGTATAAATGCCTTTCCTTCATATCTTTATCCCAATATCCAACCAAGACTAAATAATATTATCCGATAATTACCATTGCTTCTGCTTTACTTGGGTTTAATGGGAGCTCTGTTGGTACATCTGCAACATGATGAACATAAACATGCAGCGATGCCAGTATTACTCGCGTTTACATTCAGGCGCATGTCGGGGACCTTTCGGGGTCTTGTCATTTTGACAATGTGTAGTGGCGTCATCAGCGGGCGTCGAAAACTGCAGACACATGTGCTGTCTTCATGTGATGTTCTCGAGAAAATATTAATCTAATTGAATTAATTAGCGCCGATTCTCCAACACAGTGAGTATTGATGTAATGTTTTTGTACTATTTAGCGGTGTATACTGACATAAACCTTACTAAACAGTACTGAGGTAGTACCATGGTACAGTGATGGTATCTGACCACGTTAATCATCCAGGGTTCCCAAAATCAGCCGTAAATAAATAACGACAGTCATATAAAGTCAAGAGATACAGGGGTCCTATTCCAAGAATGGTTTCATTATTTTAAACTTAATTTTTGACAGTACATCTCTTCTGTTAAGACTTTTCTGAGAGTTTTTATTTATTAAAGTGATTTAAATAACGTTAATCATCTTTGAATTGTTATTGTAGTCATGGAGTACATGCAAGCCCCGCCATCAAGCAGCCAAGGCAATATGTGAGTATTACCTGTGTCATTCTCAAGAATATTATGCTATTGTGATATTGACAGCGTATAATAGTGTTTCTAAACATTCTTCTCCATTACATTCTGTATAGTTTGAATAATATCTGAATAACTTTTAGCTTTTCTTTGGTTTTGCAGCCTTTGCTGTACATGTGGCGTTCCCATTCCTCCAAACCCAGCCAACGTGTGTGTCTCCTGCTTGAGGACTCAAGTGGACATCTCAGAAGGAATTCCCAAGCAAGTCTCCATCCATTTCTGCCGGCAGTGTGAACGGTACGGTCTGTCATTGTAAATTACCTAAAAGCACAAGGAAATAAACTGTGATGATGTTTACATTCACATGATAATAAGTTAGGGTTAGAACACAGCTGGGAAACATCACAAGAAATGATGTGAGGAGTATATATTAGCAGAAATGTAATGTTTGCATTAACTGCCCATTTAAAGGAGAAGTTCACTTCCAGAACAAACATTTACAGATAATGTACTCACCCCCTTGTCATCAAAGATGTTCATGTCTTTCTTTCTTCATTCATAAAGAATTTTTTTTTTTTTATATATATATATAGTGGACTTCTATGGTGCCCCGAGTTTGAACTTTCAAAATGCAGTTTAAATCCATCTTCAAATGGCTCTAAACAATCCCAGCCGAGGAAGAAGTGTCTTATCTAGTGAAACAATCGACTATTTAAAATAAAAAATAAAATAAATAAAGACAATTTCTATACTTTTTAACCTCAAACGCTAATCTAATTTTTTTAATCGCCCCACATCGCTGTTTTACTTTTTTGTTAAGGGTGTTTGATCTTCTCTGCATGTTCACTTTGCAAACACTGGATTGGTACTTCTGCAGCGATGTAGGGTGATTTTGAAATTATTTAAGTTGAGGGAGAAAATAAGATGGGAGTTTTTCGACATACCCTGTCTTCAACCTGAGATGAACAAACTATTCATGCACATTGCAAAGAGTGACAAGACAAGCATTTGAGGTTAAAAAAAAAAAAAAAAAAAAAAAATATTTAGATCAAAAACCATTTGTTTCACTAGATAAGAACCTTTTTCCTTGGCTGGGATCATTTACAACCGCACTTAGGGTCGTTTGAAGCTGCATTTAAACTGCATTTTGGAAGTTCAAACTCGGGGGAAACCATAGAAGTCCACTATATGGAGAAAAATCCATAATGTTATTCTCAAAAAACATAATTTCTTTAGGATTGAAGAAAGAAAGACATGAACTTCTTGGATGACAAGGGGGTTGTCTGTAAAACATTGTCTGTACATTTTTTGTTCTGGAAATGAACTACTCCTTCAACCCTTGTGTTTTTTTCTGGTCATTTTGACCTGGAGAGGATATTGTCATCACAAAAATTGCTTCTAAATTTCTTTTGGATTTAGAAATGATGACTGTACAGATCCCTTATACACTAAGTTGTAGATATAACTGACATTTAAGTGTGCAGTCATCACATCTAGATAAGGTTTTTTTTTTTTTTGTGTGTGTGTTTCTGTAGGTACCTGCAGCCTCCAGGCACATGGGTGCAGTGCGCTCTGGAGTCCAGGGAGCTTCTGGCTCTGTGCCTTAAGAAACTTAAGTCCTCCATGGCAAAGGTTGGTAACTCACAGAATCATCATCACGTCAAGGACAGCTGCGGTTGATGCTGAGTTCACATTGTTTCTTTTATTACCATCAAGGTGAGACTAATTGATGCTGGCTTCTTATGGACTGAACCCCACTCTAAAAGAATCAAGATGAAGCTGACCATCCAGAAGGAGGTAATGTAGGAGATCTAGAGTCTGAGATGAATCCAGATTTACAGTCAAAACGGTGTATTAATAAGACTGATGTGTCTGTAGGTCATGAATGGAGCCATTCTGCAGCAGGTGTTTGTGGTGGAGTTTGTCATTCAGGCTCAGATGTGTGAGGACTGCCATCGGGTGGAGGCGAAAGACTTCTGGAAAGCAGTCGTGCAAGTCAGACAGAAGGTATGTTTGTTGTTTTCAGAAAGACATTTACCTTGTTTTTATTACTTAAAATATTATTGTTTTGCAGTGCCTTCAGCAGTGTATTATTTACTTTATTTTCTTCAGACAGTCCACAAAAAGACATTTTATTACTTGGAGCAGCTGATTTTAAAGCACAAGCTGCATCAGAACACAGTGCGCATCAAAGAGATTCATGGTATGTTTCCCATCACCCCCTCTCTCCTCATCACTGTTTGTCTGATGCTGTATTATGAGTTCTTGAGCAGGTCATAGTCTGACCCATCATTTGCCCACCTACACTACCAGTCAAAAGTTTGGACACACCCTCTCATTTAATGTTTTTTTTTTAAAGAAGTTTCTTATGCTTATCAAGGCTTTCACTTTTAAAACAATGTTTTTCTATATTAATATGCATTAAAATTTAATTTATATCTGTAAATAAAGTTGAATTTCCAGAATCATTACTACAGTCAGTGTCACATGATGCTTCAAAAATCATTCTATCTAATCATGCTGATTTATTATCAGTGCTGGAAACAGTTGCGCTGCTTAATTATTTTTATTTTTATTTTTTTTGCAACCTGTGATACTTTTTCAGGATTTTTTGATCAATACAAGGTTAAAAAAAGAACAGCATTTATTTAAAATAGAAAGGTTTTCTAACAATATGCACTACTGTTCAAAAGTCTGGGGTCAGTAAAAAAGAAAATTCTTTTTTTTTTTTTTGAAAGAAATTAATACTTTATTCACCAAGGATGTGTTAAATTAATAAAAAGTGATAGCATAGATTTACATTGTTAGAATAGATTTATATTTTGAATAAATGCTGTTCTTTTTAACTTGTTATTCACCAAAGAATCCTGAAAAAAAGAATCACAGGTTGCAAAAAATATTTGGCAGCACAACTGTTTCCACCATTGATAATTCTAATAATAAATCAGCATGTTAGAATGATTTCTGAAGGATCATGTGAGACTTAAGAATGAAGTAACAGCTGATGAAAATTCAGCTTTGCATCACAGGAAGAAATTTATATTGTATATAAGTATATTAAAATAAAAAACATTATTTTATATTGTAATAACATTTTGCAATATTACTGTTTTTTTTGTGTGTTTTTTTATCAAATACATGCAGCCTTGATGAGCATAAGAGACCTCTTTAAAAAACATTAAATAAAAAAGGGTGTGTCCAAACTTTTGACTGGTATTTTTAAAATTTATGTCTGTGTGTTTTCAGAGGGAATTGATTTTTACTACGCCTCTAAACAGCACGCTCAGAAGATGGTGGATTTCTTGCAGTGCACAGTTCCCTGCAGGTTAGAAAATCATATTTAATGCATGTTTAAAGGTGTCTTTTTTTGGCCTATGTACTGTTGTATTGGACTCAAAAGAAATGAACCTAAACATGATAAACACGAGTTAATGTGCATTTGCTCATATGTTGAGTTAAGTGATTTGCATTCACACAGCTTTAATTCCAAACGTATCCTTCACTTTGCAAAATCTAACATTCAATTCAGTGTATCAGAAACATTAAGGGATATGATAGGGAGCTGATGGCTTGTATCTAATCAAACCCCTGTTGTGATGTACTGTTAAACTAAAAGTAATTGTTGTTTGTGAAGGTCGAAGGCATCTCAGCGTTTGATCTCTCATGATGTTCACACCAATACCTACAACTACAAAAGCACCTTCTCAGTGGAGATTGTTCCTGTGTGTAAGGTAAACATCATTCATTCATTTTGAACAAACGTGGAATAATTTGCACATTTCTTATGTGTTTTCATGCTGGGTGAATGCTATTCACTGATTGTTTTGTTAGTTTATATTTTATGGTTTTCTGTTGTTATATGTAGCACAGTCATAAAGTACAATATAATTGTTAGGATGAGTATTTCAAATAGTGAGATTCCTTGTTCTGTCCTGTAGATTCAGCTCTGTTCACCACTAATGGATTGATTTCAAATGTAATGCATAGCTTTTGGAAACAATATAAATCTCATGTTTCTTTTTTTTTTTTCTTCTTTCTTTTTTAAATCTCTCCCCGCTGTCGCAGGATAACGTGGTGTGTTTGTCTCCACGGCTCGCCCAGAGTCTGGGAAACATGGGTCAGGTGTGTGTCTGCATCCGGGTCACTAGCTCTATACACCTGATTGACCCAAACACCCTGCAGAGTGAGTTACTGCACACCTACAGCTGAAATAACACTAACCAAATTAATAAACCAGTCCCTCAGAACTGTCAGAGCTCCAGACTAAAATTTGAGTGCAGTGGCTCTGATTTTTTTTAAAAATTAATACTCCTTGTGCTCCTGTCAGATCTGCTCTCTTTCATTTTTATAATCTATTCCTTGTTCCATCCCACTATACCTGCCACAATAATATCATGCAGAAGTACATTAAATCCATCATTAACTGCCAGCAGCACTATGTACAAAATGTGTTGCTGGGTGTGTTTTTTTTTTTTTATTATTTTTTAAACAAAGATCAGTAGCAGTAAGGTTTCAATTGAACAATTTACCCGATTCATTAAGACAAACACCAAATAATTTTAGTAACAGTCAAACACAAAATTAAAATGTCAACAAATATCTTCTTTCTTATATTTTATGTGCAAATTAAATCAGGGAACATTTGGCTCAGCATCTCAGGCCACAGGAGGGCGCAATGAGCAAAATAATCCACTGATTAAATTGTTTATTGAATGCAATGAACAGGGGCAGACTTAACCAATAAGCGTGGTAAACGGCCGCTTAGGGCCCCAGGGGGCCCCATCTGATATTGCAAAAAACATATTTGCAGAATCCTTCCATTATAACAAAGTGTAGATACTAGGGGTGTAACGATTCATCAGTTTCTCAATGCATTAATTACAAAACCTAATGATGCATATGTATCGATCTTGAAACATGGATTTTTGGATCGTGAGTCACTGATTTCGGCCAGTAATTGTTTTAAAACACTAAGAATCGAATGAATTTCTATAGCGATTCAGTGCTTTAAAATATATACACATTAAGTTACTACAAGCACAAATGAATGGAGACCTTAAACAGCGTTGTTTGTTTCCTCGCTCAATTTGATTGTGAATCATCTTGAATCAAATCGTTCTGAATTTGCAAAAATCCTTCGAATCGATTCACTGTTTACCCAAAGATTCACAGCCCTAGTAGATATGATGTAAAGAGATTGATTGTGCAGTGTAGACAGCTTATTAACAGAATGTTGTGAGGTTGCAATGAACAATGAAGTGACAGATTTTAGACTGGAGATTTTTGCTTAATAATATATTACATTTTCGATTTGTTTCTCGTTAAACCTTACTGAATGCCTTCAGAACACTTGGAATATGGAAGGAGTTACATGGGATAATTTCATGTTTCTAATAAGATTGAAAAAGTTTACGATTTATTACATGGAAAAGTGCAAGCTTTTTTTTCTTCTTTTGTGACCTAAAAACAAAGCAGCTTAATATGGCTTTAGAACAGCATCAGGTTGACTAATTATTAAAGTTAATTAGGGATAAATAAACTATAAGAGCGAGTGAACAAAATGAGGTGTAAAAGAGCACATAGTTATTGTGTTGGGGCCCCATACCTGGAATTTGCTTAGGGCCCACAAATCACTAAGTCCGCCCCTGGCAGTGAAATAATGACTGTCTATAAAGAAGTTAGTAACGTCTAAACTAACATATATAAATCATATAATTTTGCAAATTGCATGAACAAAATAACATTGTGTTTATGCATGGTTTAATATAAAGAGCCAAAGCACTGATCACACAGATTGCATTTAAAAACATATGAGATACAGTGGAATGGAATAAACCCCCCACAAATTCTCAAGACATATTTTCTAAAAGTTTAACCACTTTTTTCTTTGCATGGCTTTCTATGATTATACATGTCTTGTGTGAGACACGAGTGCAACAGTCATAGTTGTCCATCTCAAAAATGTGCAGATATGCGTTTTGTGTGAATGGCTTAGTTTCTGTTTTAACCTAAGCAATAGCTTCTATATCTCTCTAATATTTTGAATGGAAAACGCAGCAGCTGCCCATCATGCCTAAGTGGCATTTAGTTGTCTCATAGACTTTTTCTCATTGATTTTTTTTTGTTTGCCTGTTCACATTGTTATAAAAAATGTGGCCAATATCCGATTCCTATGTGAACTTGTCATTGACCTGAACATTAATCTGACTGTTCAGACTGAGGTCGCATTGGGAAACATCCAACCTGTATCGGATTTAGAACCACATATTGAAGTGGCTCAGATCTCACATTTCATGAAAAATCTTTTTTTTTTTTGGCAGTGTGAACGTAGTCATAGATCGGTGTTTTGAGTGCCATTTACGACTGTAAAAACATGCCATGTTTCAGCACGTTTTTACGGAACGAATGCGTCCACAGAGCTATATCTTCATGACTAGCACAGTCAAGTTCGCCTGTGCAGCCGCTCACAGCCTTTTGTGAAACTGTAAGTTGCAATATTTTAGATAGCTAGGTTGGACCACACTGGCCGATACCAATTAATCGACCGATAGTTTTTAAAATGGATACTGAATGGAAACTAAAACAGTGGTGTACTATTTAAAAAATGGACTGAACCTTACTTTGTAAATGTATTAATATTAATTATATATTTAAAAAAATCAGTAAATGTTGAAATTAACACTAACAAGGAACAATACTTACATTCTACAGCTTTTATTAAGCTTAGTTAATGCTACAAATGGTCTCTTATTGTTAAGTGTTACCATTTCATATCAACAGTCTTTAAACATCTACACAAAAGCCATACTATTGAAATTACATCATATGGATATTGTATGTGTAGTCTCACAGTTTAACTGCTTCTATTCTAGAACACTTGTTGAATATCTAATCAAAATTACAAAATATTTTAGTCACAAACCGAGCAAAAGCCCAGCACTGTGTCCAGGAGATCTTGTATCAGTTATCACCCACACTGGACTGCATAGATGAGTTTGAAGTTCAGTGTTTAAAACAACAGAGCAAACGGAAAGAGCGTGATCTATATTATAGCTCTCTATATGAAACATACGGAATTTATTGGAGCCACAGAAAGAAACGTTTGGCTAAAAAAGCACAATACACACAGTCTTCCAGCCCATGGTGAAGTCTTTATGTACATTTATATTGATTTGTGACAGATGGTGTATTTAATGTGAAATTCTGTGATAGCGCTTTGTGATGCAGCAGGATTTCTGTCGGCTGAATGAACACTGTTTGCTGTCTCACATCACTAGCTTTAAATATGCAACTTGATGGCTAACAAATGCATTCATGTGATCAGCTGGAAATAAACTTACGCAAATAGATTGTAACAATTGTGACAAACATTTGGGTTGGACTTACTGTTTTGTTCACATTGTTTTAACCTCTTGAGGTGCGGCTAATGTTTGCTTCCTCTTGGCCTTGATAGCAAACATACTGCTGTGCTTTCTCTATTAATGCAGCATCTAGTGAACAAAGTATTTACTAAGTAATGATATGAAAACATGCACTATAGTTTGTTGTCGATGTTTTAAATCTGCTTTTGAAGTGTCCCGTTTTGTTCGGCACACAGTATCATGTGTGTAAACAAACAGCACGTGTTCTTAGTGATTTCTAGAGACTGCTCTTATCATACATATCTATGGCTCTCATACTGTATAATGACAGTGGAGCGTTCTCGGCTGCGGTGCGGTAAAACAGTGTGAATTTTTAGAGTTTATTGTGTTTCTTGCACGTTGCGTGAAGACTGTGTCCACTATGGAAGAAAAATAATGACATGTATTTGAAAAAAAAAAAAGCATGTTGAATTGCACTGAAAAACTGAAAAAATAATGCATTGTATTAACAGTGCTTGCATTTTAATGCCTTGTATTTTCAGGACTTTTTTTAGGGGCTAAAATTTAACATAGTTGTTTATTTAAGCTGTGAATATTTCAATTCAAAACACTTCATACATATTTTCGTAATTAAAAATGCAATAATTAATATTCACCTTCCAGAGTTCACTTCCGCAGTATTCAATCGTTTTAAAAATACGATGTACAATTTTCGACCGGCAAATTTTGGTCCATTTTATTTCACTTCCACAAATTCACTGGTTCAAATTTGCCTGAATATTCAACATTGCACATCCAGGAGCTGCAGGAAAAGCAGTAGAGCGCCGATGCGTAATCTCAAGCTAACGTTAGTTGCTCACCAGCAGGTGGCGCAATCGGGTGTTTGACGAGAGAGGGAGTACTCTCAGAATGTCATTTGCCAGGATGGCCCAATCACAAAAGTAGCGTTTACTTTTATAATCAATGTCTTAGACATTATATTTGCCCTCGTGTACACGTAAGCTGTCTTTCCAACTTGACAACAATAAGGGTAAAATCTTAGCATGGCAGCTGCCACAAAAACCTGCCAGACCTCCGTGAAGTTGGCCCCCCACCCAACGCAAAACGTCGCCAAAATAGGCTCAATCTTTTGTGCCGGTAAAATTTTTGTTTGTGCTGCTTTGGTTTTTTTAGATATTAAAATAAAATGTATAGGTCATTCTGAGATCACTCAACACCCCCACATACTCCAAATTCACCCCAAATAGGCTCAATCGTTTGTGCTTCGTTTGTGCTGGTTTGTGGCAGTAATATTTTCGTTTGTGCTGCTTCGGCTTTTAAAATATTAGACATTATATTATAGGCGATGACATCACTAGCCCCTCTAAATGCTCCAAACGGACCCAAAATAGGCTCAATCATTTGTGCTTCATTTGTGCCGTTAAAAGAAATCCTGTAATTATAAAACGCTGCTTAAATATAAGGAAAACAAAACTTTGTACGAAAAGTGTCGTCACTCTACACTCCGTGCTATCTAAATCATTCCAAACATTCGTTTGTGCTCGATTTGTGCCGGTTTGTGAAATTAAAGGAAAACTTCACACTCCTCCACCGGTTTAGCGTGGCCGCAGAGTTTTAAAAAAAAGGTTAGTGTTCGTGCTGCCTTAAAATTTTAGATTAGTCAGCCTGTTCTTTTTCCCTTCTCTCAAAACAGCTTATAGGCTACTTTTCAGCTATTAAAAGAGTTCAGTTTTGTATGAAATGGCAAAGTGAGTAAGTTAATTTATGAAAACGTTTAGAGCCTTTTTTGTTCGTGAAATGTAGCCTACGTTTTTGTAAGTAAAGACCAAGCGGTCAGCGGCAGACAGTGAGTTGATCATATCATATGATAAATTGATCATATGTTTGACCAATTTAGCCTTCTTAAATCATCACGACTTGCCTAAAATAAAATCTATAGATATAAAACAGCTCAAGCATATCACGTTAGTTTAAAGCTTAACCTGTGCGCTGTTAGATGCATATCCAATCCTGTGTGCGGAGAGAGGAAGCTGTATCGCGCTTTACTGGACATGGAGGCGCCAGCGCTATCACTTGCATTGGAAACATTTTTATGCCATCATTTTTGCTAGGTAGGTAAAAGTAATACAGCATTCAGAACTGTAAAGGGTCTATTTTTTATTTGTGTGCACTCACACTTGTGTGCCCAGATCAAAGGGAGTTTCATTGAACTTGAAATTGTGACAAACATATTACGATGCTTCTCGAAGTAGTCGTAGTATATTATATAACAACAATAGGCTAATAATAATCCTATAATTATGAAAAAATAATTTTTAAAGGAATAAATTTAATGTTTTAATTTTTACAGTAAACATCTGCTGTACAGCACTTTGTTTATGAAAACTTTTTTCTTTTGATTACATTTTGAAATGTAATTAAATTTTTTATATTTTTAATGATTGTGTAATAAATTAACAACACAGAAAATGAAAACAAACAACATATGGATATATTGTTGTAAAAATGTTAATAAAATATTAGGACGTTAAAGTTAAAGACGTGTTAAGATGACTAAAATTGAATAAACCCATTAAATTGGAATCCAGGAAATTTAAAAATGGAAATTCCAATACATACCAGTAAAAGTTCCTATAGCTATGCTTAATCACTGTTATAATTATGAGGGAATTATGAATTATATAGATAATGGCATATTAAGTGCTTTTGGATTTTTCACCTTTTAAATAGGCTATTTAAGAAGAATTTTAGTTGCAACCAGAATTTCTTCGTTTCACGGAACAAATCCAGCACAAATAAACGCGGCATTTGGTGTGAAGAGCGTCTCCAGGCTATATATAACCTAACCTAATTAATATTAATATAAATATACATCAATATTATGTTTTCGTTATATTTAAGCAACGTTCATAATTACAGGAGTTCTTTTAACGTCACAAATCGAGCACAAACGAATGGCACTGGTTTGGAATGATTTAGATAGCACGGAGTGTAGAGTGACGACACTTTTCATACAAAGTTTTGTTTTCCTTATATTTAAGCAGTGTTTTATAATTACAGGATTTCTTTTAACGGCACAAACGAAGCACAAACGATTGAGCCTATTTTGGGTCAGTTTGGAGCGTGTAGGGGGCTGGTGACATCATCGCCTATAATGTAATGTCTAATATTTTAAAAGCCGAAGCAGCACAAACGGAAATATTACTGGCACAAACCAGCACAAACGAAGCACAAACGATTGAGCCTATTTGGGGTGAATTTGGAGTATGTGGGGGGGCTGAGTGACCTCAGAATGACCTATAAATTTTATTTTAATATCTAAAAAAACCAAAGCAGCACAAACAAAAATTTTACCGGCACAAACCAGCACAAACGATTGAGCCATATTGGCGACGTTTTGCATTGAGTGGGGGGGCCAACTTCATGGAGGTCTGGCAGGTTTTTGTGGCAGCTGCCATGCTAAGATTTTACCCTTATTGTTGTCAAGTTGGAAAGACAGCTTACGTGTACACGAGGGCAAATATAAATGTCTAAGACATTGATTATAAAAGTAAACGCTACTTTTGTGATTGGGCCATCCTGGCAAATGACATTCTGAGAGTACTACCTCTCTCGTCAAACACCCGATTGCGCCACCTGCTGGTGAGCGACTAACTTTAGCTTGAGATTACGCATCGGCGCTCTACTGCTTATCCTGCAGCTCCTGGATGTGCAATGTTGAATATTCAGGCGAATTTGAACCAGTGAATTTGTGGAAGCGAATTTGTAAATTGAAATAAAATGGACCAAAAATTGCCGGTCAAAAATTGTACATCGTATTTTTAAACCGATTGAATACTGCGGAAGTGAACTCTGGAAGGTGAATATTAATTATTGCATTTATAATTATGAAAATATGTATGAAATGTTTTGAATTAAAATATTCACAGCTTAAATAAACAACTATGTTAAATTTCAGCCCCTAAAAATGCAAGTCCTGAAAATACAAGGCATTAAAATGCAAGCACTGTTAATACAATGCATTATTTTTTCAGTTAGTGCAGTTCAACATGCTTTTTTCTTTCAAATACATATGTCATTATTTTCTTCCATATTCCACAATAGAAGTAGACAATCAGAGCAGTGCAGACACTTGTTTGGGTAATTTTGTGTAAACAGTCTTTAAGTCATAATATTTTTAGCATAAATGCCATCAAAACGACACAAGCTTCAGATCTTCTAATGTTTCTCTATAAAGCCGAAACCTAAAGATGTCCGAGTTCCACTCCATGCAGCTGATACTCAACTGCCATTGTCTCATCTGCGTTCGAGGGGCAGGGCTTACCGATAGGTCAGATGTCATCTTCAGCTCAAAACAGAAATGCAGATCATTGAGTTTGCACTGCAAGTGAACTGTAACGTTATAATGAGAGCAATATTGTGAAAAATTCTTCGGGTTTAGCTGCATTTTCAGTGTGCTGTTACAAAAAGCGCGTCCACAGAAGGAGCTACACATTCTGTAACTTGCGGGCCTCGTGCGTAATTCTACACATTCCCGCAGATTTTGCTATTATAAACCGGTAAATTCCTGCAAACATTAAAGCTCTACAGCATGTAGGTTGTATCCAAACAGATTTTCAGAGCAGATCAGTCATTTTAAAATTTACTGTGAGACGGATTGAGTCTTCTCCCACTCTCTCAAAATGCACAAATGGCCTTGATAATATCCCGGTTTTATTTGTTCTGCAGGCAAACTCCCGACTGTCATATTGAGTTATTTGATAAAAATGATTTCCTTTTTGCCATTTCATTTTATTTATCCATGGCACATGCAATTTTTATATGTAGAATAAGTAATTTTGTCTAATGGTTTGTTTGCATTATTTAGGCTCGGCATTATTTCATTTTTATTTACATTTTTAAGCCAATATATTTTTAGTAACATTTTACAAACCAACAATTTAAGTCTCATTTGTTGATGCACTATTTAACATGGCAATTATTTTGATTATTATTAATTTAAGTGAATCTAGTGTTCTTTAGCATTGCTGGTGCCATGTAATGAACCCTAGACCCACAGCAAACAGAACCGAACTGTGGTTCCAGAACCGTGGATTTGATGTATCGTTACACACCTACAAATTACTAATGTTTATTGTGAGAATATGTACTTATGTTCAAAAGACAATAGCTTATTGTTCAGGTGGTTGTTGGGGGTTATTTTCTCTCTTCTCTATGAGCCTGCAACATGATAACCTATTTGTTAATTGCACACAACGTTATCGTTGTATTGTCCTATATGACATGACATGTTTGTCTTTTGTTTTTTTGGGGTTGTTCTGTTTGTCTCTGTGTTGTCTTGTATTGTGTTTATGGTATGTCTCTTGATTTAATTGTACGCATGGCCTATTTGTGCAGTAGCATGTCTTTCATGCTCACAGCAGCATGTCTGTGCATACTAGGGATGGCTCGATACCATAATTTTGGCTTCGGTACGATACCAGAATGTAATACTTCGGTATCGATACTAAATCGATACTGTAGTAAGTAATGTTAACATACTAAAAATTTATTAGTTTATTTATAATTTATAAATAATTATTGACCTATATTAATAAGTGCTGTAATACTGTTAGGTCAGCTCAGGTCAAGGTTTCTTTACTGTAAAATCAAAATAAGTCAAAATATTCAAAATCACGTTATTAAGTCTCTGTCTCTCTGATTGTTTTTAGATTTCAGACTCAGAAAGTTTTTAATCTGCTTTAAAAGTACTTTTCAAGTGTCTGTACTTTATTAAGGTTTTCTTTAGAAAACTTTGCTTCACAACATTCCAAAGCATAATATTGTACCTTTTACTTCACTGTTTCATATTAAATATTTAATAGGCTTACTTTATTACATTAGAAATATATTACATTCTTACTTTTTTTTTTTTTTCAAGTAAAAGTAATTCTAAAATTTACTTAAGTACAAGAAAATACTACATTGTTAATATTCTTAATTATCAAAGGTAAAACAAAAAAACTTTTATTTATGAAATGTAGTTTAGAAAAAAGTATGACATTATGCTTTGGAACGGAGTAAAAATTTTCCAAAGAAAAACACTATGATAAACTACTTTTTAAATTTAATTAAGTAAAGTAAAAATACTTCACTACTGTCCACTATCATTTGTGAATAAAATTTATTAAAATCTGAATTTTCGATTGATGCACTCACCTGTTGATCTCTAAATTAGTGGAAAAGATCGGGATGAGCAAGTGACAATTGCTTGGTGATTTATAGCAACGCTTGCATACAGGTGCAGTAAGGTCAGTTTGTTCACCTTTATCGTCAGTTTTGTATGCAAAATAATGCCATATTTCACTTCTACTGTCTTTATTTACTAGTTTTGAGCGCGTTTATGGCGTTTCATCAGTTTGATGATCCATCGCGTTTTTCTTTTGTCACATTTACCGGTTTTGCAGCAATTTGGGAAGTACTGGAACATCGGAACTGCAGCTTATGAAATACCGAAGTGGGCAAAATGATGATATCGAACCGTTTGAAATATAATTTATACCGGTATTTTTCCATTACCGGTATACCGCGCATCCCTAGTGCATACTAACAATCAAAAGATTGGGTCAGTAAGATTTTTTTTTTTTTTCTTTTGAAAGAAATTAATAGTTTTATTCAGCAAGGTTTCTTTAAATTGATTTTTTTTTTTTTTCAACATTATAATAATCAGAAATGTGGTCACACTTTAGTTTGGGGACTTATTCTCACTATTAACTAACTATAAATAAACTCATATTAGTTAGTAAGGTAGTTGTTACATTTAGGTATGGGGTGGATTAAGGGATCTAAAATATGCTCATGCAATATAAGGCATTAATATGTGCTTTTAAGTATTAATAAACAGTCAATATGCTAGTAATATGCATACTAATAAGGAACTAGTTAGTGGTGAGATTTGGTCCCTAGACTTCCATAATTGTTTCTTGAGCAGCAAATCAACATATTAGAATGATTTCTGAAGAATCATGTGACGCTGAAGACTGGAGAGATGATGCTGAAAATTCAACTTTGATCAACTTTTGAATAAATTATATTTTAACAGATATTCACATAACAAACCGGTTAATATTAAAGGGTTAGTTCAACCAAAAATGAAAATTTGCCCATTATTTACTCATCCTCGAGGCATCCTAGGTGTACATGACTTCCTTCTTTCAGATGAATCCAATCTGAGTTATATTAAAAAATGTCCTGACTTTTTTTAAGCCTTATGGCAATAGGTGGGTGTTTCTCTTTATCAGTCCAAAACAAGTCCAATAAAGTGCATCTATCCATTATAAAAAATAAAAATAAAAAATGCCTTACACAGATCTTTGTCGGTGAATGAAGGCGAATATTCTAGCGAATATATGCATTTTTTTAAGAAAAAATTGATATTTAAAACACGATAATCACTTTAATCACTGTTTTTATGGTATTTTTGATCAAATAAATGCAACCTTGGTGAGCAGAAGAGACTTTTTTTTTTTTTTTTTTTTTTTTTTAAACCACTTACTAACCCTAAACAGTTTAAATGCAGTGTAAGCCAGTGTTGCCAAGTCCGCGGTTTTCCCGCATAATTGGGCTACATTTATACAATTGCCGTGGGTTGTTTGTCATGTCTGCAGGTTGAAGCTACCTCAATAACGTAATATTTAGCTCCTGGAATGCTAATTTTACCAGAGGAACCCCACCACAAAACGTGTATTTTAACCCCTGTGAGGTGATTTTTACCAGGGGAACCCCCTTGAAATGCCATTGGGCTACTTTTGAGTAGCAGTTCGGCAGGTTTTGTTGTGAAAACCTGGCAACCCTGGTGTAAGTGTAGCAGATCTAGTGTGACGAGACCAGATACTTTAATATTGTCAAATCCATTAACTTGCTCCTTCTTTAATTTTCACTGCAGTATGTTTTTTAGCATAAGGCCCAGGACTTTAGAGTATGAAGTAGCATAATGTTTTTGCTTGATTTTCAGTTGCTGAGGTGGATGGAAACACATTCTGGCGTCACCCGTTTAACAGTCTGTGTAGCCCACGTCAGCTGGAGGAGTTCATCGTCATGGACATCGACATTATCAGAGATCAGAAGTTAGGAGCCGGCGCTGGTCTCAGATCCAATAAGGTAAGAGACATCAAGTGCGCTCTTGTAGAAAATGGAGTGAAAAGCTTCTACATACACCAATAATCTAACTGTTCCACAGTGTTCTTAAGGGCTGCTTAAGCGGTTAAGCATAAATCAAAAGAACTCGCATGGTTTGCTTGCAGAATTACTCACAGCAATCAGCGCAAACAACCATGTGAAAGAACCAATTCATTTGAGCAGAATATCTCAATAGAGGTCAACAAACTTCAATTTTGCTGGTGTTTTCAGCTTTCTCCTTAAGGCTGAGATTGTTGCCAGGTAAACCGTTTGGCAGAAAATTATCAGTTTAAAAGAATAGCTCTAATTCTACACTGTGTCCATAATTATTAGGCATGTTGATATTCTGGGCATTTTACCAACTCCAAACCACATCAATCTTAATAATTACTATTAATTTTGTATTTAAAGACATAGTATTTTGTTTAGGATGCTGTCTATCATTAGGCATTGTGTTTACCCCAATCCGATGCATTTCATATGGATGTGTCTCTTTAAACATTCCTAGTTTAAGAGACATTCCGAGTGCACAGAGGTACAGAAGGTACAGTATTCTGAACTGAACACAGAGTGAAGTGCTTCAGTGTAACCTGAGCACTTGGATTATCTCTGGATTGACTTACAATGTGTCGTCACATCAAAAATGAAATAGAACCCTTTAATAATCAATAATGCTGTCTACACAATGCTGTAGTGCAGAGTCAGCAGCAGTAAACGGATGCCTGATCTGTTTCTTATGTACAACACACACTGGCCCTAACTGGACAAATGGATTTGGTGCATCATTTTATGAGGTTCCAAATGTTTCAAAAAAGTGTTGACTGGTTTGTGCTTTGTACTGTTCAATTTTCTTTATCTACAGTCATTGCCTACTTGTTCAGGTAAATCATTATGTTGATGTGCATGTTGTCTGTTGACGTTGCCCTGCCATCTTTTTCTGTTGTTTTTACTGTCATCCTTATTGTGATGTTGTTCTGTCGTCCGAACTGTCATATTTCCTGTCATCTTATTCTGCCGTTCTTACTGTTCGTCTTGTTCTGTCATCCTTACTGTTGTCTTTCCTGACGTCTTATTCTATTGTCCTAATGTCGTCTTGTTCTGTCATCTTTAAGCGTGACAAAGTTAGTTTTAGATTTGATATTCGCTGCAAATTCAACTAGGCAGCTTCAGGGGTCATCTGCAAATATACCTCACAGTACAAAATGAAGTCGAATAATTAATTCAAATTAATGTTGACAATTTCTCTCTTGCTGTCTATACACAAATATTTCCATGAAAAAAGGCTCAAGTTTTTTTTTTTTTGTTACAAAGGTTGTAGTATGTTTTTAGTAATAAGATTTACTTCTACAGATGAGATTTTTCCAATATCTCCTTTACTGTAAGTACAGTACACAAATATTGTATGAAAAAAATGGTGTAATGTAAGGAAGATGTTGACAGTATTGTCTAAGGCGAACTATTAGCAAAATATATTTAATCAGTTTGCCCACTAGGCATTTACTATAGTCCTGTAAACATTAATTTGAATGAACTATTGGACTTTTTGTACTGTGAAGTAAATTTGCAGACGGACCCTAAAGCAGCCTAATCAACTATGCAGCAAATATCACCTGTGAAACTAACTTTACCATGCTGATAAAGCTTATGATGACAGAAAAAGATTACAGTAAAGACAACAGAATAAAATAACAGTTAGAACGACAGAACAAGGCGACAGTAAGGATGACACAACAAGATGGCAGAACAAGATGACTGTTAGAGACAGAACAAGACGACAGTAAACACGACAGTTAGGATGACAGAACAAGACAGTTAGAACGACAGGATAAGATGATAGTTAGGATGACTGAGCAAGACCGCAATAAACAGGATGACAGTAAGGATGACGGAACAAGACAGTAAGGACAATAGAACAAGATGACAGTAAGGATGACAGAAT
The DNA here is from genome assembly GCA_033026305.1 of Cirrhinus molitorella. Taxonomy (NCBI): domain Eukaryota; kingdom Metazoa; phylum Chordata; class Actinopteri; order Cypriniformes; family Cyprinidae; genus Cirrhinus; species Cirrhinus molitorella. Next base: position 30,160,163 of record CM065134.1, on the reverse strand, counting down.
AAGACAACAGTTAGGACAACAGAATAAGATGACAGTAAACAAGACAGTAGGGACTACAGAATTAGATGACTGTTAGGATGACAGAACAAGACAGTAAAGACAACAGTAAGGACAAAAGAACAAGACGAACAAGAATGACAGAATAAGATTACAGAAAAAAACAACAGTTAAGATGACAGAACAGGATGACTGTAAAAACAACAGAGAAAAAGCCAACAAGAAGACAGATTAAGATGACATCAACGGACAACATGCACGTCAACATATACTAATTTACCTGGACCAGTGTTAATTTCGTTGACAAATAATTTTCCTCATTTTCATCAACGACATTTTTTTTCACAGAAGAAAATAAAACGATAACAAACAAAAATGTTGAATTTTTGAATGACAAAAATCTACTGGTACTTTCGTCAATGAATGAAAACGAGTCGAAAATGTTAGGGAGGGACAAAATGGAAAGAGATTCATTCAGAAAAATCTGTTGCATAGCAGGAGGTTAGATGCGTACAAACCGGCGGGACACAAGCTAAAAATACAGTTGCCGCACATCTTATAAAACGTTAAAAAATGTTAATATGTGGGGGAGTATGAGAACTGCAGACATATGGATAAATTTGACAACACAAGAGGAAACTCAATTCGATCTTGTTTTGTTGAGTGCATACACACAAAAAGCTCGTCTCACACTCTTTCGCATTGCATAACCTGAGAAATACACACAAAATGATCTCAAATTGTCTGTTTTGATGTTTTGACAAGTATTGCATCCATTGCATTTGTGCATTCAGTTTAAAGGGATATCAGCCACATTTAGTTGCTATTGTCCGAGTCACAGATGTTAATCAAGCAACAAATGAAAGACAGAAAAACCACTCACTGCTCTTGACTGAACCACTTGCAAAGCCCTAAAGATTAATCTAAATTTGTTTATAGAAATAAATGTCTGTTTGAAAGAATAAATAAAATGGTAAACAAATTACTATAAAGAATGCATAATTAGCCTATATAACCGTTGGTATTTCATTGCAAAGAATACCATGTTCTATATGAGAAGTGGTTTTATTTAATTTTAATATTAAGGCATGTTGTGCATCACCACAGTTAAATTGTGCGTTTATCATGATTAAACCTTAATATCAAATGCTGAATAAATGCATCGCACTATAACTAATCCCATTAAATTTTAGCCGACTAAATTTACTGTAGATTTAGTCGACTAAAATCTTATGATATTTAATAAACTAAAACTAGACTAAAACTAAAAACAATTCAGATGACTAAAACTAAATGCCATTTTAGTCAAAAGACTATGAGTAAAACTAAATTAAAATTTGCTGTCAAAATTAACACTGACCTGGACAAGTAGACAATGACAGTAGACAAAGATATATACTGATGTATAATACAAAGCAGCCGACTCCTTTTTGGCACATTTGGGATTTCATTGTATTTCCGAAAATGTCAATATTGTGGGACTCATTTGACAGTGAAGCATGTGCTTTTGGTCTGTCCAATATTTAATGGCATGAGACAAAGGTTACTATCAGGACAAACTTTATATCAAGACTTGTTTTATAAGATGGACCCATAAAAACTTAAAGTAAATTTAAAGAATCGTTTATAGAATTTTATGTACACTTTGTTTTATAATTGCTTTATTTTTTTTGTGTTGTGTACTATTGTACTGTTTTTTTTTTATGTATAATCTTTGTTTGCCATGAAATAGCCTATGAAGCTGATGTGGCAGTGTTTTTGTGCGTCTCTGTTTGCAGCACACCTTGGCTGAGGTTTGGGTTCAGAAGACATCAGAGATGGACTCTAGTCATCAGTATCACTGCAGAACTTTCCTGGGTCACCTGCTGAACATCGGAGATCTGGTGCTGGGGTCAGTTCACATGCGTCACTTCAGTTAATTAATGCAGAAAATGTAAATGCATTGATTGTAACATGCTTTTGTTTTTACCTCAGCTTTGACTTCGCCAATGCCAATATCAATGATGAGTTCCTCAATAAGATGAACCCTCACCATGTTCCTGATGTGGTAAGACAGTCACTTCAACTCATATACATGTAAATGTTGATGGGCCAGTACAAACACACTTTAATAATAATAATAATAATAAGACTCATAACATGTGGTGCTGGTGTTCAGGTGCTGATAAAGAAGAGTTATGACCGCATGAAGAGGTTGAAGAACCGAGTGTGGAAGCTGAGGGAGCTGGACAGAGAGAGAGATGCAGCAGACACCGATGACGAGAGGTAAGAGGAGATAGGTACACATGGGCAAGAGCTTGATGACAGGTATCCACATTTAATAAATCATAGTTGTATTTGTTAAATGCTAATCTAACTGCTTGAATGCCTACTGCATTTATTTTTTCCATTTTTGGTGATAATATTTGCATGATAATTTTGTCCATGCACTTGGGCATAATAGACTTTATGAGTTATGAATGAAAGAAGCAACAAGAACATCTGCTTTATTAAAACAGATAATGTGTATAATAATTGGCAGCAATTTACTGTAGAGTCTCATTTGTTAATATTGGTCTACATTAGTTAGCAATTAACAGTGTCTACAGCATTTATTAATCTCATCTTAGTTTTGACATTTTCTAATACGTATTTACAATCAGATGTTCTGTCTGTTAACTTTGATGCATAGTGTACTAACATAAACAAGTGGATTTTTATTAAAGGATTACTCCACTTTCAAAAATAAAAATTTCCTTATTTACTCACCCCCATGTCATCCAAGATATCCATGTCTTTCTTTTTCCAGTCACAAAGAAATTAAGTTTTTTGAGGAAAAACATTCCAGGATTTTTCTCCATACACTGGACTTCAATGGGGATCAAAGGATTGAAGGTTAAAAATGCAGCTTCAAAGGGCTCTTAATGATCTCAGCGGAGGAGTAAGGGTCTTATCTAATGAAATGAGTCATTTTCTTAAAAAAAATGAATATTTTTACACTTTTTAACCACAAATGCTTGTCATGTCTAGCTCTGCGTTGCACATGTGTACTCTTGTGTATTCCGGTTCAAGACAGTTAGGGTATGTCAAAAAACTCCAATCTCATTTTCTCCTCCAACTTCAAAATCACCTACATCACTGTTTTACCTTTTTTTGTAAAGGGTGTTTGATAATCTTTGCATGTTCACTTTGTAAACACTGGATCGGTACTTCTTAAGCGATGTAGGATAACTTTGAAGTTTAGAGGAGAAAATGAGATGGGTTTTTTACGACATACCCTAACTGTCCTGAACCAGAGTGCACAGAGTATGCATGTGCATCACAGAGCTAGACAAGATGAGCATTTGAGGTAAAAAGTATACAAATTGTTAAATTAAAAAAAAAAATTAAATGACAGATTGTTTGGCTAGATAAGACCCTTCTTCCTCGGCTGGGATTGTTTAGAGCCCTTTGGAGCTGCATTTAAATTGCATTTTGGAAGTTCAACCTCGAGGACACAGTTAAAGTCCATCATATAGAGGAAAATCCTGTAATGTATTCCTCAAACTTAAAGTGGAAAGTGGAGTAATCCTTTAACTATCATTGACAAAGATGAATAAATGCTGTGAAAATATATTGCTCATTGAGCTTATTTACATATACACCAGTATCCTGATATACATCCTCCTATAAAATCAGGCTGAAACAACCCATTGGCTTTGTTTACTTGGAAACCAGTAACCTGGCAATGCAAATAAACCATGCACCTTATTAAAGACTTTATTTAAAAAAAAAAAAAAAAACTGATAATTCCATTGTAATGACATCAGAACATAATTTTGCATCTGACTGACAGAATCACATTTGTAATGTGCGGTGTGATTAACATAAAAAAAAAAACATTAAAAACACTAGAATATTCCAGAATGTCAGCAGGAAGCCTGTATGTATTTTTAAGGTTGGGTTGGGCTATAAACAATATCATATCGAGGATGCAATAAATTTTGTCGATAACACTGATAAACTCAGGACATTTTTACTCTATATGGATTAATAGCAGAGTCAGTTAGTGCCGCTAATAAGTCTGCATGTTGTGTTTGTCTCTGTGTGAATGGATAGTGCAGTTTCGTCTGATACACAAACTCAAACACGTGTGACGCTCAGTGTTTTCAGTGTCTGCATCTCAATATATGAGCACATGAACTTAATCTCAGAGCTGCTCTGAGAGTCACTTCAGCAGCTTTAGATCATTTACTTTAAGGAAAAAATACTGGCAAACACACTGAAATTCAAAAGATATTCTATACTATACATAAAAAAGAATGATTAAATACTCTTTATTAAATCCTTTTTTGATGACAAATTTGTATTCATTCATAAAACAGAATCAATAAAAACTTAAGCACAGAATTTAGGGAAAAATAAAAACAGATTTTATAGGGGTCTATCTTTCCTTGTGGAGGTTAATTATGAACAAAAACATGTGGAAAGCTTTTCCTTCCTCGTTAATGGTAATTAAATATTGATCTTGTATGATATGGGGGAAAAAATTACTTTAATATTTTTGGCAATATCGCCAAACCCTAGGTTAAGGTGTTTACATGCTGGGTGTAATCAGTGTAATGGACAAAAATCTATCTGTGTTGATCTATTTATCCATGTTTTTATTTGTCATCTGGAGTAAATATGATGGGGTCATATAATCAGGTTATTCATTAACTAATATTGACAAATGAGGTCTTACTGAAAAGTTTTTCCTCTTTCTCTTTATTTATTTATATATATAATATAATATAATATAATATAATATAATATTATTTATTTATTTTTTTACTTTGTTAATTTTCTTAAAATGGCATGTAGCCAAATTATTAATTAGCTTTTGTATTTTTTAATTGAACATTTTCATTTACTTGCTTCGTTTCAACTGGTATTGGAACAGACTATTGAAATTCTTAAGTATTTATATTCTTTTAGTATAACAAAACCACTTAAATTCAAATTGAAATATAAAGTGTGTTTTGGAATGCAAAAAACTCAGTCATCATTATTCTTTCTTATTTAACATGTTGCTTTTGTTTGATCATTTTTTTCCTTATAGACAATACAATGAGTTCCTGGAAGACCTGGAGGAAGATGAGATGCTGAGGAAGAACATCAACATCTTCAGAGGTGAAGAAATGCACTACCACTGACGATGCATCTCTGAATATCTGAATTCATATGATCACTGTACTCATATCAGAATAATTTTCCCCTGTACAGATACTTCAAAGATCCCTGTGGAAAGCGACACGGATGATGATGGCGCTCCCAGGATCTCTCTAGCAGAGATGTTGGAGGATCTGAGCCTGAATGACGCCACTGGTGGAGAAGGAGCTGATATGATGACTGATTAATGAACACCACCACTGATCAGGGCAGGTGTCAGACGTTTGTAAAGGACAAACTAGCCACAGTGACATGACTCATTGTCATTGTCCATTACTCTGTCTTTAAGAGAATTGCATTTCTTAATATGCTGGTGCAGTGATGCAGCACTACAATAAATACAATATTTAAACCCTGTCTCTATATGACATGCAGCTGAAAAATAAGATCAATGGTTGACCCAAAAATGAAAATACTGTCATTTACTCATCCTTTTGTCATTAGAAACCTAATGACTTCTTTTATTCTGCTGAACAGAAAATGAGATGTTTAATAAACATCTAGTTAGGTGAAATCAGTACAGTGGCAGTACATAATGAATGGCTTGGTTGTGTTTAATAAATTTAAAATAAATTTTAGTGCAGACTTATTTATGGATCATGCTTCGTTTGGAAGCGTAGTCTGTTGTCTGGACCACATGGATCTAATCCCACAAAAACTCTTTAGGCTTCTTTGGAGGTTGCCACAGTGACATTTGATTTCATACAGGTGTCAAATCTGGACAGATCGTTTCTATAAATAGGGTCTGCAATTCTGCTGCAAATTCATTGGTCTAACAACAGCTCCAGTGGTGTGGTTTTGAAGGTTTCTTAAGTGTTCTGACTCTTCTGTCCACTACCATGTATAACACTTCTATAAAAATTGAGAAGGTCAGCTTTTGTTTGGATGTTTTCTTGTTTTACCATTGGCTAGTAGGTCTTCAGGAATTTCTGTTCCACTTTTAAGCCTCTCACATCTTGTCAGTCTTGGTCTAAACTATTCTTGATCCAAAATTGGTTCAAAAAGCAGGCAAAGATATTTAATTCTTTCACCAATGTTACTGAATGTGGTCAGGTTTCATGGCTTCTATGTGTGTTTTATTGCCAATTTAAGAATTGTCGTATGTATTTTTCTCCCCTCAGTAATCAAATTTAACGTTTATGTGACAAAGTTGTCTGCTATCGGAGATGATGGAAGTGTTATCTAAGGCAGCGGTTCTCAAACTTTTTACACCAAGTACCACCTCAGAAAATATTTGGCTCTCCAAGTACCACCATAATGACCAACACTAAAATACAGTAGAGTAGTAGGCCTAATTATTCAGCTATAGACCAATTATCAGTACACGTCACAGTGACGTCCGCTCGCGTAGTGGTTGCAGAAAAACGCTGGTAACAAGTGGAGGTAAACTGGTAAAATCCATGGAATAAGAGAAAAAATATATATGTTTGTGCCTTTTGATGTCAAAATCGGAATGCAAATAATTTTATAGGATAGTGTTGTCAAAGACGTCATTTGAAGCTAAACGCAGACGTTTAAACGGACATGCTATGGATGAAAACTGCTATGATTATTCTATTTTTAAAGCATAAATTTGATTTAAACTATAGGTGTACATAATATTCTCACATGCTGATCATAGGGGATGTATTGTATTAGCCCTACAGTTACAGCATGACATATTATTTAAACCTATTACTATTTTTTTCTATTACGTTTTTACATAACATTTATTTATTTTATTTCACAATTGATTTTTTTCTCACAAATGCAAGTTTATATCTGCTAATTCGGACTCGATTTAACAAAACTAGTGAGTTTGTTAATTTTAAGGAAATAAAAGCTAGAAGTGTGAACCGAGAGGAATAGAGAGAATGATGAGTTAATTTTCCTTATTAGAGTTGTGAGATATAATCTCGGAATTGCGAAAATAAAGTCAGAATTTTTAAATATAAATCTAATTTACCTTTTAATCCATGGCTCCATAGGCTGCCATTGAACCACCCACAAAAATGCCATCCCTGTTTAAGATCTGTAATACTATCCCACTATTTAACATTTTTTGTTGAGTAACAGTGCTTAATAACTTTGTGACACGTTCTTGTAATATGTGGAGAACGTTTTGAAAATGACATTTAATCAATATATTCTATAATCTTTTTAAATCGAAGTGCTTTGTGCTGTATCTGTAATTCTCTAGCCGTAAAGGCTATCCCTCCTGGGTTTTCTGCAACCAAGCTGCGTGGGCATCCTGAATGTTTACAAACTCATAATTGGTCTATAGCTATGCACAGTTCAACAATTTGAATATTTATTATCGTCGGCCACTTTAAACATGGTAAATACAGTTTGAACATTAACACTGCACTGTGCTTGCATACAGGTAAACAAAAAACTTAAATGATGAAATTAAAATGTACTGTACCCAAAAGTTAAATAAAAAGTGTACTGTACTCCAAAAAAACTGTACTGTAGCTGCTTAAAATGTAAAGTCAAAAATGTACAGTAGGCCTACTTGATCCAAAAAAAAAAAAAAAAAGTAACACAGGCATCATTTAGACACCTTGCAAACTTTTTAAAAGCATTTTAACATTAAAGGGTTAATCCATTCCAAAATGAAAATTGTCACTAATCACTTAATGGTTTCAAATTTGGTTTCATTCCAAACCAGTAAAAGCTTTGTTTGTCTTTAAAACACACATTAAGATTGTTTGATGCATTCTGACAGCAATTTAATTAACGCGATCTACGTCCAGAAACGTAGCAAGGAGATCGGTAAAATAATCCATGTGACATCAGAGGTTCAACCGTAATTTTACAAAGCTACAAGGGTACTTTTTGTACATTTAATTCAGTGATTTCTCTGTGTACTACCAGAGGGTACCACACTTTGAGAACCAGTGGTCTAAGGCAAAATATTGGCTAAATATATTTTGCCCACTAGACATTTAATAGTCCTGTAAACATTAATTTGAATTAATTATTGGACGTTTTGTACTGTGAGGTAAGTTTGCAGACGTTCCGAAAAGCAACCTTGTAGAATATGCAGCGAATATCAAATCTAAAACTAACTTTAAGTGCTTAAAAATGACAGAACAAGACATTAGGATGACAGGAAAGATGACAGCACAAGGTGAACAGTAAGAACAACAGAATAAGATGACAGGAAAGACAACAGAGAAATAGACAGCAGGACAACAGGTTAAGATGACGTCAACAAACAACGTTCATGTTAACATATACTGATTTACCAGAACAAGTAGGCAATGACTGTGGACAAAGCACAAAGCAGTTGACTCTTTCTTTTTGGCACATTGAGAATTTCATAATTCCAGGACTCCTGCATTTCAGGCTGATGACTTTTTCCCACTACAATCCTCTTACCTAAGAAAATTTGTCAGTCGTTTCCTAATAATTAGAGAGTCTCGGGTCTGGCAGGGATTGTTGATGGGGGGAGTGAATGATCAGCAGCAGCTGATTTTTTTTTTTAATATATATATTTTATGTATATTGTCCTACAATGTTTGAACTGAAAAGTTAGCAAGAAGCATAGAAATATATGAACAAAAGACTTTTTCATTAAGGTGTACATTTAGGAAATTCTTAGTGTCAGTTTGGTTACAGTGCTGTTTTGTGCATTTGAAACAAAGAAATGATCAGTCTTTGATTTTAGTGGTAGGTTTATTTGAACAGTGAGAGACAGAATAACAACAACAAAAACAAGAAGATTCACAAAAGTTATTTAATTTGCATTTCAATGAGTGAAATAAATATTTGATCAGTATATATAAGTATAAATCAGCACAGTTTCTTGCTCCCAGGTGTCTTTTTTACAGGTAAAAAGCTCTGAAAGGGAATGCTCCTAATCTCAGCTTGTTACCTGTATAAAAGACCTGTCCACAGAATCAATAAATCAATCAGGTTCCAAACTCTCCACCATGGCCAAGACCAAAGAGCTGTCCAATGATGTCAGGGACAAGATTGTAGACCTACACAAGGCTTGAATGGGCTACAATACCATCGCCAAGCAGCTTGGTGAGAAGGTGACAACAGTTGGTGCAATTATTCACAGATGGGAGAAACCCAAAATAACTGTCAATCTCCCTCGTTCTGGGGCTCCATGCAAGATCTCACCTCTTGGAGTTTCAGTGATCATGAAAATGGTGAGGAATCAGCCCAGAACTACACTGCTTTGATCTCAAAGCAGCTGCCCAAATAGCAAAACCTTGCTTCAGTTCCGGTCCACTATACGGCTGGGTCCTCGGCCCAAAATCGGCCCACACACTGCAAACCGACACATACAATTTCATCCGGTCCAGATCCAGCCCACTCCCTGTAAAATGACTTATTGTTTTATGTGGCCCAGGTCTGGCCCAGGCACTATAAGACAGATTTGGCTGAGACTCAGATCTGGCCCAGAAACGGCAAAGAAACACAAATACAACCATTTAAAAAGGCTGTTATTATAAAATTGACAAATACACTTTAATATAAATATGTATTAACAATGAACAAATACACTACAATAAAAACATTAACAACACTTTTAAACCATAAAATACTATGTAAATTATATTTACTCTGTTGTTACCAAAATAAATAAATAATCATGCAGAAAACAGTGTTCATCATCCAGGCCATTTCAGTTCATATCCTATGGTGTCAGTGCAGTCACGTCAATAATATTGTTGAAATTTTAAGTTTCCCCAACCAAGCAAGCCAAACAGTGGCAAGGAACCCAAACTCCAAGTCAGGATCAGTCAGGAAACCAATTGTCCTCCGGCCAATGAGTATTTTACCAAACTATAATGGCATAGGCTACCAAGTCATATTAAAAACAATTCTGCTTGACGTATATGAAACAACACTATATACTGTACATTAAACAAATTCAATTGCTTACCTTTTTACCTCAGGAAACCGGCAAAACTTTTTTCTCAGTCGGCCGAGTCCCTTCATTCTAGCAGTGGGCTGCCTGTGAAAAAAAATGAACTCGGGCCGAATGTAAATTCACGCAGCTACACAGAGTGTGGACCTGCCGCGCATACTACAGCTTGCAGCTGAGATCGGCCCAAAGAGAAAGAGCCGTCTTTCAGCCAGAAGTGTTTTGTAGCGCCGGCGCAGCTCTGGCCCATTATCTTCTCACTGATGCCGACAGTGCCGCATTTCAGCCAGAATTGGCCAGAGTATGCTTGCTATCTGGGTGGGACCATAGCCATCAAAAAAACAATTGGTAACACACTGTGCCGTGAAGGACTGCAGCACTTGCAATGTCCCCCTGCTCAAGAAAGCACATGTACAGGCATCTGAAGTTTGCCAGTGAACATCTGAATGATGTAAAGAAGAACTGGGTGAAAGTGTTGTGGTCAGATGAGATCAAAATGAAGCTCTTTGGTATCAACTCAACTTGCCATGTTTGGAGGAGGAGGAATGCTTCCTATGACCCCAAGAACACCGTCCCCACCGACAAACATGGAAGAGGAAACATTATGCTTTGGGGGTGTTTTTCTGCTAAGGGGAGAGGACAACTGCACCACATCAAAGAAACGATGGACAAATCTTGAGTGAGAACCACCTCAGCCAGGGCATTGAAAATGCATTGTGGATGGGTATTTCAGCATGACAGTGACCCAAAACACACGGCCAAGGCAACAAGGAGTGGCTCAAAAAGAAGCACTTTAAGGTCCTGGACTGGCCTAGCCAGTCTCCAGACCTTAATCCCTTAGAAAATCTGTGGAGGAAACTGAAGGTTTGAGTTGCCAAATGTCAGCCTCGAAACCTTAATGACTTAGAGAGGTTCTGCAGAGAGGAGTGGGACAAAATCCCTCCTGAGATGTGTGCAAACCCAGTGGGCAACTAGAAAGTCTGATCTCTTTGAAGTCATGTTTTGCGAAGGTGTCAAATACTTATTTCACTCATTAAAATGCAAATCAATTTATAACTTTATAACGGTTTTTAAATGTGTTTTTCTGGATTTTTTGTTGTTATTCTGTCTCTCACTGTTCAAATAAAACTACCATTAAAGTTATAGACTGATCATTTCTTTTTCGGTGGGCAAACACAAAATCAGCAGGAGATCAATTTTTTCCCCCTCACCGTACTCATAGCACACCTGCGGTTGTACAAGTGTCATCACTGTAAACAGAATTATGCCACAAATCTACAAACATTAATGTCCACAACTCCCTTATTAACAAATGGTAATTTAGGGAACAGCCACATGTCTACAGTATGTAATTGGATCTGTGTGACAGTGATTTATGTGCCCTTGTTCACCTCTGGTAATGTTGACATGCAGATAGCTGGCAGGCAAACTACTGTGACTCAGCTGCATTAAAGCATGTTCCTATGTCATATATGGATTTTTATTAACCAGGTGTTAGTTCCCTGCGGATAACACCACTCCCTACATATTCAAATTCCATCGTTACAGGACAGTGGGCAATTGACATTGAAAAGACGTCAGTTTGACGTCAAAAAGCAGGTCGAAAACAGGTCAGATATGCAAATCAAACTGACATCAAAAACTTGACAACATGAATTTGATTTAAATTTAATGTCAAACATATTGGCCTACCTGTACATTAAACTATTTTGAGTGTGGTATTAACTTCCTATTTTCACCCAATTACCAATGGAAGAAATTGGCATCCAAACTGAATTTAGAATGATGTTAGAGCATCAGCATATTTGACATCAAATTGATATCAATGTGTCTGCTGGGAATGAATTGCAGAGGTTTATCTTTGGCAATAAATACCTTTCTTTGATGGCTTTCACAGGATTATTTTATTACACTGAGAACATGCAATTGATGACTGTTACACCTGTTCACCAGTCTGCTTCAGAATGAAGGTTTAAATTCTACAGTCATTGTTCATTTCTTTAACTCGAGTAGAATGATGAAGCACAGATCAATGTCCATTTTATTTTATTTTTAAATGGATAACAAAATTCAAATTTACACACATAAATTACTACATGGCCTCAAAGTAGTTTTTTGTTATTCTGGTCGACTCCATTTCCTTCAGTGTTTTACTCATTAAATACATTCCTTCAAAAGTTTGCCTTGAGTAAACATAGAGGGAGGCACACAGAGTGGGTGGTAATGCAGTGTGTTTATATGTAGTCGGTGAGATGAATAGACAGAGTTCAGGGCATGTCTGCATTCAGCTCATTGTAATTTCATTTACAACAGGAAAGAACAGGATATTACAGCATATACGATTGGGTGTGTTTAACCCGGTAGGTCTGTATTTGTTCACAGTCATTCATTGTAGCTGCTAATAATTATTCAGATGAAAATGCCCTAGCCTGTACTTTGTGGATGGACTGGCAATCAGAAAAAATTCTGACATACAAACTGATCACCCTAAACTCACTGTTGTTTCCCCACACTGCGTCTGCCTGAAAATAGAACTAAAAGGGATAGTTTAAGAAAAATTATAATTACCTCACGCATCACCCTCAAGCCATCTTAGGTGTATATGACTTTCTTCTTTTAGACAAATACAATCTGGGTTTAAAAAAAAATCTAAATTAAATAAAATTAAAAAATCTCCTGGCTCTTCCAAGGTTTATAATGGCAATGAATGGCTGTTGAGACTCAAAAGTCCAATAGAAGTCCAATAAAGTGCATCCAACCATAAAAAGTATACTCCACATGGCTCCAGAGGGGTTAATAAAGGCCTCCTAAAGAGAATCGATGCATTTGTGTAAAAAATTATCCATAATTAAAATTTCAGAAAGTGTTATCTGTAGCTTCCGCTAACTCATATGCGTATTCCTGAGAGAGTGGCGTTCCAGCGGATGACGTAGGACATAACGTAGGCATAGCATAAGCTCTGCTGAGAAGTGACAAATGCGGAAGCACAGAGGAGAGAGCAAAACAAAACACTGGTCACAAATTATAAGTACAAAACGAGGATTTGTAAAGAAAAATGATTGAAATCGAGGGATTTCGATATAAGCCAAGAGGAGACTGGTTGCTACCTTTTGCTGTGGTAAACACAACTTGGTTCTCACGAGACTAGCATATTCCCACCGGAGCTTACATCCTACATAATCCACTGGAATGTCACTCTCTCATGTACGTGTGTATGAAAGTTAGCAGAAGCCGGAGATTACGGTTTACAACATTCTTAAGAACAAAAAAATTCATGCTGGGACTTCAGACCTGAACCCATGCCGGTGGGCAGAGTTCGACTTTCTGCGAAGGAGGAACAGTGAATAGGGAAGTCCTGGTGAGGGTAAGGCAAGGGTAATAGGTAATGGGTAATGCTACCTGTCATGGTGTCAGTCAGTAACACCTATCAGTCATACACAGCAAAAAGCCCAGAGTTAAATTAACTCTCCTGGGAGTTTATTTGAGTCCACACTCAAGAGTGTGAGTGTGTTAAAATCTGAGTGTTAAATTAACACTGAGTCAGAGTTAAAGTTAATGAGATAATTAGTGACTAATTAAGTGATGATTGATCATTATTGAAGACACCTGATGATAACAAGCAGAATCACCAAAAGAGAAAATCACAATATTTAAGCAACCATTATAGCGGTCAGTGTTTGCATTGGTTGGTCACTTGACCCTTATGTTTTTAAAGTTAGAATTTGTTTGGCTGCTAGATTTCAGTTTAATCAGCCAGACAAATCAAAAGCACAAGTCATCACAAGATTATTATGTTGTGACATAATCATTTAACTCTTTTAGACTCTAATCTCTAATTTATGTTTCCTTTATTGGAAATATAACTCAGAGGATACACTCTAAATGAGTTCAGTGATTCAGGTCAAATAATTTAGCCTTGTGAATCCACAAAAAAAATAGAAGAACTACTCACACGCAGTTGTGATGTGTTATATGTATATAACTGAAAAAATCATTTGTTTAGGCACACACAGACATCAAGAACCAGAGTATGAATCTCAACAATGGTGACAAACAGCATATTCGGAAAAACAGATAAAGGAGAGTACAGAGACATTTCAGCTCATAATTTATTCATGCCGCAATGCATGATGGGAGGCATGGATGAGTTTTGATTGGTTACAACATGCTTTTTTGATGGTCACCATTGTTGTGATTCTCATGCTGATTCTTCTTGTCTGTATGTCTTAATTAAAGGATTTTTTATTTTTTTTTTTATCAAAATACATTTTAAAAACATCTGTCTGATTATTGATATATTGTCACAGAGTTGATCTAATCAGTAAAGAAACTAAACTATTATATAGGCCTTTACATTAAGAACATGTCAAAACATAGACTAAGGCCACATGGCCATCTTTCTTTTGGTTTGTCTGTCCGTTTTAACATAGATACAGCAGCAAAACAAACTCTAATGTTAAAAGTGTAAGGGTCAAGAGCCCAACTAATGCAAACACTGACCGCTATAATGGTTGCTTAAAAATTGTGATTTTCTCTTTTGGTGATTCTGCTTGTTATCATCAGGTGTCTTCAATAATGATCAGTCATTGCTTAATTAATCACTAATTATCTCATTAACTTTAACTCTGACTCAGTGTTAATTTAACACTCTGATTTTAACACTTTCACACTCTTGAGTGTGGACTCATATAAACTCCCAGGAGAGTTAATTTAACTCTGGGCTTTTTGCTGTGTACTTGGCAAAGAGGAATTTTGTGGATTCTGAAATTGTCATTTCTAAAAGGGATTCTGGTCCAGATGTTCACTGATTACATTTTTGATAACACCTTGGATGTTCGTGAGTTGGCAGTTATCTCATGCATCACAGCTCTGCTCCTGAACAAGAGGCCAGTATTTATCTGACCCTCGGGGGGCCAGCATCAACCATTACGGGGTTCTTGTTTGTGATGAAGAAAGATGGGTCCCTACATGTAAGGTAGCCCCTACTTCATAAGTGATCAGCCTTTAAAATCTTGCAGGGGACAAGGATTTTCACAAAGTTGGACCTGTATAACATGCACCATTTTGTCTATAATCAGGAGGGTGGTCAATAAAAGACAACCTTATTTTCCTCAAGAAGCACTTTGAACGTTTGGCGGTTCTCAAAAAATTCTATCAAAATGCTCTAAAGGTCCCACCAGTGTCACTGTGATTTATTCTTTTGACACCGATTTCACTCGTGTTTCTGTCCGGTTACGAGAAGGCTTTGCTGTCTCAGGCAGTGTTCCCTGTCCCAATACCATTTTGCCTCAGGCCTGTGTGATGGGGTACATTGCTAGGTATCGAGGCCCATGTCAGATGAGCCTTTAGAAGTCCCCCAGCAGCTCGACCCCTCTAAAGGAGTGTGGGACAGACTCTTCTCAATCTCTTTTTTTGTAATTCGCTTCCTGTTGGTCTGCTCCATTCCCTTCTTGGAATGGTGTATAATAATTTTTACACCAAAGTCATATTGACTCCATCTCCAGACTCCATGATGTGAAAAGCTTTGCAAACAGGGATTTGAAGATTTCCTGCCATTCTTTGCAGATCCTCTCAAGCTCTGTCAGGTTTAGTGGGAACTGTTGGTGGACAGTAATTAGTTAGAAGTCTTTAATGAGATTGACTGGATTTATGTCCAGGACACTCTTACATCATCTTGGTTAACCAAGATGGTTAACCTGATGTATTGTGTGCTCTGGATCAGGTATTCATGAACAACGTGTGTATTTTACTGTATTCATGATTTCTCCAACCCTGACCAGTTTCTCTGTCACTGAAAGACACCCCTGCCACCACCATGCTTCACCATTGGGATGGTATTGCACAGCTCTGCCTGGTTTCCATCAAATATGACACTAGGAATTGAGGTTCATCAGACTTCTTTGCAAAATCAGAGCATTTAGTATGCTTTAGTATGCTTATTAAGACCTTGATTAGTTGGTTCAGGTGTGTGTAATTAGGGTTGAAGCTAAACTCTGCAGGACACCAGCCCTCCAGGATCATGTTTGGACACCACTGCTCTAGGAAGAGACCTGCACCTGTGTTGAAATTTTACATTTTTATTACATATGCAGTAATCACAAATCTTTTTTAAAATCTTTAAAGTGTACATTACAGAAAATAGGGCTATAACAGATTAAAAATAAATAAATAAAGCAGTCTGAATGCTCTGTATGTCCATGAACTGCTTTAATGAGAAAGACTTGGGCTATATTCAGAAAACAAACTGTTCTTCATTTTATTATTTAATTATGTCAAGTGTAGCCCAGAACAAAGGTTAACAATAATGGTTGTTATTGTTCTCTGCTGTGGGATGTGGTAGCGTCCACCTGATTCAAAAGCGACTATATAAATTGATTGAAAAATTGCTTAGTGAGATGCCATCCATAATCGAACAGATCCAGTCAGTTTAGTACTTAAGTAAACAATCATGTAACGTTGCAGTTGCTGGTCTTGGGTTGCAGGCACGAGTCTTCAGTTAGCAGTTTACTATAATGACATTGGTCCCCCTTGGTTGAAACTACTTTCCAGGGGAGATGGTGTCTATAGGGAGTGTTAGTACTGATCAAAGTGACTCGTAATCCTCATTTCTCAAGCTACACCAGATGGCTATTTCTCTTCAAGCTATGAAGTTAATACAGTGGTTCTCAACTCCATCTTTGGGAATCACTGCTTTGCACATTTTGTTTGTCTTCATTATTTAACGCACCTGATTCAGATAATCAGAAGAGACAGTCAGAAGAGACTCAATGAACTGAACTGTGAGGCTGTGTTTGAATGTTTAGGCAGCTGACTTCATGCCTCACTGCCTTATGAGGTAATGACCCAGACAGCAAAAATCATCTGGTCCAGATCCGGCCCATACCTCCGCAAATCCGCAAAGCGGTGTCTTTTGGCACAACGGGCCAATACCAGCACACATCAGGTTTTCTCTCATCTGCAGAGGTGGAAAATCCATGTGCCATGAGTAAAAGTCCTCCCCAGTATTTTGTTCCAATCAACTGGATTTGCTAATTTGCACAGTTTTTCAGCAGGAGGTCAGAGATAGGACCAAGTCATTCTTTTAGAGTCACAAGAAATTCTCGAGTCAAATCCAAAGTCCCCAAAGATTTAATGAGATAATTACGAAATGATGATTGTCCATTAGCGATGAACACCTGCTGCTACCGAGGATCAGATGTTGATGTTTTATTAGTTAAAATGATGCCACCATCATGAAGATCAGTGTGTTTGCTTTAGTTGGGCTCTTCACCCTTAACTTCTTGTGTTAGATCTGTCTGTAGTAATACATATGGTGTTGTGAAGTATTGAGCTCAATGATGAAAAGCTATTAGCTGGCTGGAAAAAAAATCAAAGTAACTTTACATATAAATATATATGTGTGTTGTATAATCATCCCTACAAAACTACAGCATGCAAACAATAAATTGTTCTAATATTTGTAGTTAGTAAAAAAAAAAAACCTATGTAGTACATATTAAAAAAAAATGAACTCCAGTGTTCTTTAGACACACATAGACATCAAGAACCAGCACATGGATCTCAACAATGGTGACAATCAACAAAAATGGTTCATGCTGGGTAACCATAGTAAAAACTCCCATCATGCACTGCAGTATAAATAATTGTCACCACTGCTGAGATTCATATGCTGGTTTTTGGTGTCTAACTTGAGTTAAGTTTTTTTTTTTTTAAATAACCACAACTATTAGAACAATACATTGTCTGTATACTGTAGTTCTACAGGGTTGATTATACAACACTTAAACACACATTCATAAATATATATATATATATGTGTAAAGTTACTTTGTTTTCCAACCAACTCATGATGACCATGTCATCACATAAAAGCAACTAATATCGTCTCATCACTGAGCACTGAAATCACTATAACACAATACTACGTGTTGTTCAGAAAAATCCAGCGCAAGAAGTTAAGGGTGAAGAGCCCAACTAAAGCAAACACACTGATCTCCATGACGGTGGCATCATTTTAACCAATAAAACACACATCTGATCCTCTGTAATTCTCAATAACAGCAGGTGTTCATCACTAATGCACAATCATCATTTAATTAGTCACTTAATTATCTCATTAACTCTTTGGGGACTTTGGATTTGACTTGAGACTTGCTTGTGACTCAAAAGGAATGACTTGGTCCCATCTCTGACCTCCTGCTGAAAAACTGTGCTAATTCGCAAATCTAGGTGATTGGAACAACATACTGGGGAGGACTTTTACTCATGGCACATGGAATTTCCACCTCTGTTCCCACCCACTGAAACCAGGCCCGGGCTGGATCCATCTTACAGCACTGAAACGGATGTGACTGTAACACGGATTTGCCGGTTTGAAAACGGATCCGGCACAGAGTCAGCTGCTGTCTGGGGACTTTGTAGGCAATGTTCTTGTATGAAGGTACTGCCGGGACTGTTTTCAGACAGACCTCTGGGGCAGCATAACAGTTTAATGATCTGCAACTGTCACAGGGTTATGGAATATTAAAGGCAGCAAAGGAAATGCCTTGATGTCTTCCCACTTTGAAATGCGTTCTCCGACACAACTAGTCCCAGACAGCAGCTGACTCTGTGCCGGATTCATTTTCAAACCGGCAAATCCGCGTTACAGTCACATCCATTTCAGTGCTGTATCACGGATCCAGCCCGGGCCTGGTTTCAGTGGGCGCGGACTACTGTCGCAGAGCGGATCCGGGCCGAGTCTAGTACGGAGCTGGCCCAGTGCTGGTCTAGATGAGGGAAAGCCTGATGTGTGCCGGTATTGGCCCGTTGTGCCAAAAGACACCGGAACAAGTCCGTTTTGCGGATTTGCGGATGTATGGGCCGGATCTGGACCACAAGATTTTTGCTGTCTGGGGTGTGTCATACAAGAGAGATGTACAAAATGTGCAGAGCACTGGATCCCTAGGACCAGATTTGAGAATCACTGAGTTTATATGTAATGTCAATAATTAGCCAGATAAGGTGAGAAGTAATTTTCTAAAATAGCATGTACAGAAAACATTCACAGCTGCTTCAAAATCAGACTGATTTTAGATATGAGATTATTATTATTTTAATTTCTATGATATCACAAATGAGTTAATCACAACACTGCTTTGGTATTAATCATGTTTTGGGCTGTGAAGATTGATGTGTGATGTGTGACACCAGCTCTGTTAGAAAAAGACTATTGCAGGTGCAGAAGCAGTGACGTGAAAAAGCGTTTAAAGAAAACTAATTACTAATAAAATGGTGCCATTTCTATATTATTTTCAAACTTTCTAATAGTTTCACACAAGGGTGTCGGTGGATATATGATATCTGCTGACTCACACAGGCTAGATCTTGCAGCAAAAAGAAAAGCATGTGAAAAAGAATGCCTTGGAAAGAATTCAGATCCGGCTGTCAGGTGTGCTGAAGTCTTTTGAAAACAAGGTGGGAAAACCGGATTGCTGGAGCAGTATTAGATTAGCCTTCTAGGCACCAATAACTTTGGACTTTAAAACCAGTTTGGCTGCTTTTCTGGTGTACAATTCAAAAATGCATATAAACAATGCCCTCTCTTGTAGATTAAACCCGTTTATGAGTCCTACAACGTTTTCAAAATATCCTTTGAGGGCAGAAAGTAAAGAAAATGGACAGTTTGGTGAAATTCATTTATTTGTGAAAAATATGCTATTATACACATATGAAAAGGGTCACTCTATACTACTTGCCAGTCCATCATTTCTCCAGATGTGTTTTGACATCACATCACACAGACAGTGAAAAATACAAAAATGTCATTAAAAGCATGTGGTGTAAAGCTGATTCAAAAAAATGAATTTTGGTAACTCCAGCCATAATTCCATAAGGCCAAAAGAGGAAATTTGTGGAACTGATTCAAATATGGTAAAATGTGATCAGCTGAGCTGAAAGAACTACATTCTTGTAGTGGCAAAATACATTAGCCAGAAGTATTTTTTAAATAAGTGTTCAAGTGCCTAAACATTTGTGTGCATGCAATTCTATAGCAGCAGCAGTCTAAACAAATGATGGAAGACAATCCCACCACCATCAGAACAAAAAAAACAGTGGGCTCCACTGACAGCCTACTGATTTGCGATCAAGTGCATGCTCTTCTACCTTCATGAAGAGCAGTCACATTGCATAGGTGATTATAAAAATTCCAGAATATAAAATTCAGTATGTAATAATACAAAAAAAAATCCAACAACTTTTAATTTGCGCTGGAGCAAATAATATCTCAGTCTGATCAGGTACTCCTAATATGGAGTCAGAATCACGATTTCCTTATTATCAAGCAGTAATGATGAGGACGTTATTAGCAAAGTAGTGTCCCTATGTTATAAGTGATATCATGCAAAACCTCAGTCCTGACAATCACGCAAGAATCCATCCAAATCTTTGGATACAAAATCCCATGATGGGGCAGGAATCCAGGCAAACGTGGAAGACTTGAACATGGCTTTTGACAACACCTCATTTCATCTGGCTTGTTTGTTCCTGAGTAGAAAATAAACAAGAGTTTGCAACTGTTAATCGCACAGAAGATCAATATAAACGTCCTTCCTTCATGGCTTGCTCATGAGGGCCACTGTGCTTTCCGGTTGCCCTCGGATCAGCTCAGAGAAGAACTCCAACGCCAGCTGCACATGAATAGGCACAAAAACATAGGAGGTGTAAATGACCATGGCCACCATAGTAAAGAGAACCGTGTTGAAGATGGACTGCTCCCATGGCTCCAGCACATAGATGCCTGTGATGAGCAGGTACTGATAGTACAGCCAGCCCATATACTCTCTCATATTCTTCATATCCATGAGGAGGATGCCAACACAGCCTCGCTACGAGCTGCTGGGGGAAGACAACAGGGTGAGGCGCTTCCTTACATACTGACAGAGCACAATAGACACAACAACAGATGAAATGGTCTGGAATAAAGGTGCTTAGGAGTGGTATATATCTCTTTATGTGTCTCAAATGACGCCACATGAATTTATGACGTGAATGAGTAACCCTGTGGTATTCAGGTGGCTCACAGTCGGATTCAGCGACTCGTATATTCCATTATTTCCATTATTCCATTCCATTCCATTATTTCGTCTGATACTACTGATAACAATTTCATCATGTGAAACAAACATTAATAATACACTCTGAGAAAAAAATCTGTAAATTTAGGGTAAAAAAAACACCAGCTGTATGGTAGCCACGTTTGAAGTTTTACGGTTTTAACTTAAATTTACATTTAAATACCGTAATTTTATTACCTGATATGATGATAAAATACCAACCTATTAAAGTATTAAAATCTGCTTTGTACCTTTGTAATACACTGATAACCACCTAAAGCAGGTGGTGATGAAAAGTCACAGATGAACCAAAGCCCATCACACACAGCTTTTAAGTACTAACATATATAGAAGGTGCACAGTGTCATTCACATAAACAATAAACGCCATCATAGTAACACAAATGAAACTTAAATTATGCAATAAACTTTCATGTAACAACATTAGATGTAACATACAACTATAATGTACAAAACTGATAAGAAAAAACTAAGAAGAAACAATTATTTCAACAAAAAATGCAGGAAATGTCACTTTACGTTTATTTTTACAGTAAATTTTTCTTTTTTTCACTTTGGAAAAAGTTATGCTACTGTAAAATGATGTGCAATTTCCAATACAGTTTTTTACCATATATAGTAGGGGAACTTACCGTTAACCATTTAACAGGTTTTTACTGTAGCATTTTTACCGTTAAATTCCCTGTCATTTTTTTGGTGAGTGTTGTGGTAATATTAAATTATTGCTAGTTTATTGCTCTCCAGCAATAATCATATCAGGAACTATTTGACGTTTGTAAGGTAAACTATGCGTGAACCATGTTTAAATGTGCTAATTGTTGATGTGAAGTTCAAAGGCAGTTAAAGGTGATCCTCTGACATGTGTAAAGCCCTACAGGAGTGATCTACAGCCGAGCAGCCGCTCAGGTGCCGCACGTCCAGCATGCAGGTGCAAAACACTGACTGCAGGAACTTGTGTCAACAACAGGGAAAACATTTACACTCTTGCTCATAAAATGCAACAACTGGGTTGCATATTCCACTTAAAATGTGGTTATTATGGTGAATTATTAAACACAACAAGGCAACATATTGTCTCACCGCATAAAGCAAACAGAGGTAGTTAAGAAATAATGTTCTAATATTTGTTTTTTAACTCATAATCGACTGAGTCATATTCAACCCTATTTCTGATTTAAACAAAACCAATTAAATGATATATTACCACATACAACACATCAGGTCACCACGTAAATCATTTTACAGGGCTAGATTCCTACAGCCATAGACTTAATAAGTTTCTCATCTGTGGTGTGAAGCCAAGATGACAGAGAAAGCATAAACAAAACTGATTATACATAACAATGGTAGCAATGTCAACTGGCAAGTCATAATTCCATATCCAAGCAACAACAGAAACATTAAACATCATTTCACCTTGGTCCCGTTTGTTGCACTGGTTGGTAGTATAAACTGAGTGCAGTTCGCTTTTGTTGATGTGCTATAAAACATCCTCAAAAAGAAGACACCAATGTGAATGCACACGCATGATAACAGCTGTTGTTGTGACTTGTAATAGTTGTAATAGTAAGTTGCGTGGTTGTAGTAATAGTAGTGCTATAATGGCCATCAGGAACATCAAAGAAACATTCCAGTCATTCTGAGCCTCGGTAAATGTTAGCAGGTCTGATGAGAGTCATGTAAAGTCACTCACCTCCGCGGGTAACGCTGCAGTGAAGAGTGGCTGTGATGTGATGTGATGTGAGTGTGTAGTTAGTGTTAGTGTATGTGGTCTCGCTGCGAAGCTGCTCTGCCAGTTAAACACACGCACCACTCCCACTTCTCGAATTTACTCTCACCTGTGTGTCAGTGCGTGCGTGCGTGTAAAGGACTAGAATGGCAAAAGAAAAGATCAAACGTGTTTTAAAGCTCCCTGTCCTTTTCTAACAGCACGCAGCGCAGCCGATCTCTCTCTCTCTCTCTCTCTCTCTCTCTCTCTCTCTCTCTCTCTCTCTTTCTCTCTTTCTCTTTCTGCGGTAATGATGCTGTAGCCGCAGTACAGTACTCTGTGACGTCACCTGCCGCATGGATGTTTGACAGCAGTCGGGTCATTCCTATATTTTACTATGTTTACCAAACAAACAAACAAACAAAAGCATACCAAAATGTAACGTTTTTAACCAGAAATGTAGACAGGGAAAAATACATTTGTTGAGAAATTCTTCAAATGAGATAAAGGATAAGGATTGATTGATTGATTTATATATATATATATATATATATATATATATATATATATATATACATACAACCATAATCAGAAATAAAAAAGTATATTTCTTATAATAATTCACATGACTTGTAAAAGTGGAAAATGTGGTCTAAGATTTTTAGTTGTTTCATCGTAATTTAATGTTTGTTTGGACTTGTTTTAAAACACAAGTCATCTTCAGAAGCACTGGTTGAGATCCTCTGCATTATGTATAACAAGATAGCACTGCATACTAGGGCTGTAAATTAATTTATTGGTATAAGCTTAGTTGATGTCAAATTATATAATTTTATGTTATTAGCATAGCTATAATTTACTGCTTGTTTTCTTTAAAAAAACACTAGCTTCTTTTTATACAATTAACAAAAAAAGCAAGTTATTGCTCTTTGGTTGACTTTGCTTCCATTGTCCTTTTTTGTAAGTCGCTTTTAGCGTCTGCTAAATGTCTAAATGTAAATGTAATGTAAATGTAAGTAATTTTAAAGGCTGTTTTTATTTTTTTATTTTTTTATTTTTTTATTTTCTCTTCGCAGGACTGCTGATATCTTTTCCTGGTCATGCATTCACCGAAACATGATGTATGAGCTGATGCGGGAATTATATATATATGTTCATGTTTAGATTTTTTTATGTAGGCCTAAATGTTAATTTGAATATTATATAGAATATATATATATATATATATGTTTTTTTTTTTGTTTGTTTTTTTTTTTTTCTGAGCAGCTGGTATGCATAATATGGTAGCATATTTTCCATAAAGGAAATACACGTTGCCCATATATATTTCCCTTATGGAAAATGAAAGTGAATGGTCACTGCAGCTCATGTGGGAGTGTTTTGGTTTTGTATTCTGTAAGCCACACAATCAGAACTGCTGTGCCTCAGAAACTCAGAAAGGAAATACTACAAATCATTTCAGTCCAGGCACAATGAGCTGTGTACAGTATGCTTACATCTAACCTGCTTCACAAAACATCAGGTGGTTCAAGTGTAGAGTCAGTTAAGTCAGTTAGTTGTTCTGATACATATGAATAAACAGTCAAAAAAAATTTATATATATATATATATATATATAAATTGAGTGTACAGGGCCGTAATCACACATAACATTTATCCACCAATAATCAATTATGGCAAAAATAGCCAAAATGCATGACAGGTAAAAGCAAAACATTAACTGAACAGTTTTCAGGTGACAAGTGAATGTGTGCAAATTGTAAATGAACTGAATGAGTGACGCTACTTAGATTTTATTGTGTCATATGAACATATAAACTCATATATAACTCAAATTAGGAGGGTTATCTTTAGAATTGAGCTAGAATTGAGCTAGAATGTGTGAATATATATATATGATGTCACAAATTAGTTATAATCATAGGCTATAAATCACAAGATTGTTTTGGTATCAGTCATGTTTGTGTTGTGAAAGCTGATTTGTGTGTGATATGTGACACCAGCTCTGTTAGAAAAGACTACACTATTGCAACATGCTGAAAGAAGAGCAGATGCAGGTGTAGAAGCAGTGAAGTGAAGAAAAAAACAACATGGTCATAATAGCCATGTATAGTCTCGTACAAGTCTGCCTATCCTAAATAGTTAGCATTACCATTTGACAAAACTGTCAAACTTTCTAATAGTTCATCCTCAGTTTCACACAAAGGGTATATGATATCTGCTGATTCACACAGGAAAGATCTCGCTGCAAAAAGAAAAGCATGTCTTGCGAAAAAGAATGTCTTGGAAAGAATTCAGATCCGGCTGTCAGGTGTGCTGAGGTCTTTAGAAAGCCAGGTGGGAAAACCGGATTGCTGGAGTGGTATTTGATAAGCCTTCTAGGCACCAATAACTTTGCACTTGGAAAACCAGTTTGGCTGCTTTCCTGCTTTACGATAATACCCTTACTATACATATCTACAATTTTATATTGGTAAAAAGAAGATCATTATTTTTTTCTCATTCACTATGTTTTTTTAATGCTGTTCAAACTTCTTAATTATCATGTATTTCAGTTTGATTTAGTTATATAAGTAATAGTTAACTCTGTTGACTTTGCAGGTCTCATCTAAAATTAAATGGTGATTGTGCTTTCTCAATGGCTGCGCCACACCTATGGAATGATCCACATTAGGTACTCTCCTCAAATACTGATGCTTTTAAATCTACTTTTAAAATTTGTCTTTTTGGCTATTGAATTAATGTAGGCAATGGTATGAATCTTAGTAGCTATAAATGTGCTGTTATATTTAGGAGTGTATTTTTATTTATTTTTTTTTTTTTAAATCAGCACTTTGGTCTGCACTTTCTGTTTCTACAGTATAGGTGCTTTAGAAATAAACAAGACTTGCTTTATTTGATTCCTTAATTTAAAAAAAATACACTGTGCACTCCCAATAATTTTGTCACCATATTTTTTACATGCCAATCATATAGCTCTTTCTTATCAATAATATGAGTATATCTCGAGCAGGAACAGAGGACAGTACAGGAAGTTTAAATAATAATTCCCAGCGCATAAGAATCATTCCAGTACTGGAGAAACATATAAGTTATGTTTCCATACCATTTCTGCAAGCACCAGAACAGTACAAGTGCAACAAGGCCCAGAAAAGGCATGTTTTCAGATTCTTCAGATTAGTTTAAAGTTAGGAATTTAGTGAGTGTGAAGGTGAATGTAACATTTTACCATGCTGTGAGGATACCACCAGGTGTCACTCATTCACTGGCCACAGTGGACAGCAGGGTCCATTAATGTAAGTCTGAAGAAGAGTGCTTAGGTAAGGTCTTGTAGTTTTGAATTTGCTGTGAGTGGTTACCAGTGGAGAGAGCTTATTGAAGACCAGACACTGCTGGATTCTAGATTATCATTATCTGCACATATCTGCTGGCTTGATGGTGCTAGTCCATGTTATCTCTGCTCCAACTCTGCGCTTCTGCAATGCCTGTAGTTTTGGGCTCAGTGCCACTCTACAGCAACTCTTATGCTACAGCTCAATCATTCAATATTCAAGTCAATAAGTTCAGACAGTCAGGAGGATGTACAAACTTATGTTGAGGCTGTAATTCAGACTAGGCTGATTCTAAAGTAAACATCATTCCTGAGTCCACAAACAATGACTCCAACATGAGGAAAGTAATGCATTTCATAAAGAAAGGCTGGTCATACAATGCCATATGAACTCAATGCTCACTATTCCAAAATAGCATCATTGTTGGAGGCTGAAGAACTGCTTTTACAGGGGAGAGGATTGTAGTTCCCACCACACAACAACAAGAGATCCTTGACAGCTTGCATGATGGTCACCAAAGGCTATAAATGTAGATGAAAAGCCAGAATGGCAGACACTGATGGCCTGGCACTGAATTGAATCTTCAAGCAAATGTGTCTCAGTACACATTCTGTCACGAAAATTACTCAGTAGCACAGACTTTAAGGACTTTTGAAAGGACCCACTGAGCAAAGTTACGTCCAGCGCACGTCTTTTTATGTATTTACAGACGTTGAAAAGACGTCCACTGAGGAGCCAGAACGAAAGTTTTTAAGACGTCTTTTTCTGACGTGTTCTGGACGTCCGATATAGACGTTCATGGAACCTCTGTACAAGGTTAAAAACTAGTTCAAATGAGGTTAGTAGTTAAGTTAAGATTCATTTTTACATCATTTATACTGTTTCTGGAACAAATAAACACTCTCAGGATACATTAGATTTAAAATGTTACTGCAATGTCATTTCCATTTATACATGAAAAGCAACTCACAGACACTGTCCAAAAATGATGAAAATAAAGGAATCTTCACTGAAACAGTGTTTATAAGATAATTGAATGATTGTCATCATTGTTGTGGATAGTGTTTGCTTTAGCTAGGATCTTGCATTAGCTTGTTGTTTGGCAGTTATAAAAGCACAACTGATCTCAGCTTCATGCTGGTGATAAATAAAATCATCAGGAAATGAGTATCTGATGTTGTGATTATAGTACTGTGTTTAAAACCATTAAACATTGTGAGTCTGCAGTACAGGTGCTGAGAGTAGAGAAATAATCACTTGATCTGAAGATGGACAAAAAGCATATTTATATGGATATTTTAAGGAAACGCAGCATGTCGACACACAGACATCAAGATTTTGCACATGAATCACAACAGTGGTGACAAACAAAAAAGCTTCATAGTACAAACTCATCCTTAATTCTCAAGCTTTTTTGTTCTGATTGTCACCGTTGTTGTGAGTCCTGTGCAAAATCTTTATGTCAGTGTGTGACTTCATGACACATTTTCTAAAAAATATTTAGTGTATATGCTTTTTCATCCATAAATAAGCACAACCAGCAAAATTGAAAATCAGACGCTCATTTTATTACATTTACCATCATTAATTGAAAGATGTTAACACTTGATTTCAGCTTTCTCTGTCGTAACGCTTGTGTTTCACAAACACTGTTACAACAGTCAAAAAAAAAGCTAACATAAGAAGTACAAGGATCAAGATCCCAGCTAAAGCAAACACTGTCCACAACAATGATGACTTCAATTGAAAAATACCAACATCTAAACCTCTGGTAATTAGTAATAAAAGCTATAGATGTCTGACAGAATTAAAGTCAGTAATGAGTAAAGCTCATGCTGTAATCATTTAATTATCTCATAAACACTGTTTCAGTGAAGATTCCTTTATTTTCATCATTTTTAAATCTAATGTATCCTGAGAGTATTTATTTGTTCCAGAAACAGTATAAATGATGTCAAAATGAATCTTAACTGATGTTGAAATATGTCTACTAACCTCATTTGAACTAGTTTTTAACCTTGTACAGAGGTTCCATGAACGTCTATATCGGACGTCCAGAACACGTCAGAAAAAGACGTCTTAAAAACTTTCATTCTGGCTCCTCAGTGGACGTCTTTTCAACGTCTGCTGGACGTAACTTTGCTCAGTGGGGACTAGTGCAGTGGTTCTCAAAGTGTGGTTTGAGTAGGCTCCATTAAGTTTTTATTTACCTGTTTGTACTATGCAGTGTTAATGTTCAAACTGTATATTTACAATGTTAAAGTGGCTGACAACAATAATAATAAAAAAATATTAGGAATAAAACTGCATCGTTTTTGAACTGTGCAGAGCTGTAGCTGAATAGTTAGGCCTACTATGCTACTGTATTTTAATGGTCATTAGGGTGGTACTTGGAGAGCCAAATATTTTTTGAGGTGGTGCTTGGTATAAAAAGTTTGAGAACCACTGGACTAGTGCATTCAACAAATTACCAGCAGTCCCCACTACATCCAATCAAATGGGGTTGTTGAGCGGGTAGTTGGGATAGTAAAGAGTATCCTTCGGCAGCTCAACCCTCAGTTGACCATTTTGAGCTACAGAGCCACAGCTTTTGCTGCTTCTGGAGTGACTCCTGGTCATTTAATGGCATGGTATCAGATCTACGCTATGGTTCCTGTCTCGGAGAAAAATGTACAACCATATCTCATCAGTGGCCGCAAAGGACAAGCAAGCAAAAGCAGCTTACAAGAACGTCTTTGATAAAAGACATTCAGTTCGTTCTCTCTTTTGTTTACACCCAAGGGAACAAGTTCTCTTAACATTGGATGGGGAAAATACATCAGGCACAGTGGTGAGATCTTGAGACCTTATTTGTTTCAGACACAAAATGGAGCCTTCATCAGATATAACAGGCGGCATCTTAGAGCCACTGCTTTCCACAGCCCATCACTAACCAAGTCAGCTGAGAGAATTCGGGAGAAAGTTGTGTGCGCTGTGTAAACATGATGTTACTGTAGTTCAATACTAAATTTAAACATGCGTTCTCTCATCTTACTCATAAAAAACAGATTTACCATTCCTGAAAGTGAATAGCAACAGTAAAATACAAACCCAGAATATGACGTAAGCCTGCAATAATTAA
The DNA here is from genome assembly GCA_033026305.1 of Cirrhinus molitorella. Lineage (NCBI taxonomy): Eukaryota > Metazoa > Chordata > Actinopteri > Cypriniformes > Cyprinidae > Cirrhinus > Cirrhinus molitorella. Next base: position 30,130,856 of record CM065134.1, on the reverse strand, counting down.
ATGATAAATGACACAAATATCCTTTATGTTTTTAATTCCAGTGTCTTTGCTGCTGACCTTCAATAATCCAATTCAACGGTACTAATAAGCAAAGATTAATTTAGATTAACATTTCATGTGCTTCATTTTTTTATTGCTGAAGTGTGTTGAACTTTCTTGTACTATGTTCTACTGTACAGATGTGAATTTATATTTCCTTCAGCTTGATGCTTATTTATTTCACTTTTAATGTGAAAGAGCATGTTTGCCAAAAAACTAACAAGTAAACCCTGCCAAGATTTAAAAAGTAACGCAAAAGTACTGTAACACATTTCTTTCCATAAAAAGTACTAAGCAACGTAATTAGTTATTTTTTATGGGAGTAACGCAATATTGTAATGCATTACTTTTAATGGTAACTTTCCCCAACACTGCTTATTACAAAAAATAGATATATATACTGCTTCAGGCACAAAAGCAAACTCAAATTTATAACAATTTGTAGAACATCTGATTGTTCTTAAGCACCATAAAAAAGTACATCAACTCAAAATAAAAATGCAAAGAATACTGTTCCCCATTATTTTATGTGCCATGCCTCAACATTCACCTGCTCATGAACTTCTCAGTGTAGTAAATACTTCCCTCTAGTGATGGAATCTAAAGAATCGGGCATTCACATGAACTCTGAATTGCCAGTTCACTTTGGTACACTTGCTCAAATGTGAATATTTCAATTCAGTGTATTTATAGTAGGAATTTATGATATTTACAAGGCCAAAGAAGTTGCTCCTATGTCTTTCTCGGGAAGTGTAATTTGGAAGTGTTGTGTGTCCTCATGACTATTTAAAGAATAGCAAATTTAGTCACATTATTTAATAGATTTGACCAGTTCACTGAGTGATACTGCTTTTGTTTACTCTTTTAAAATTAAGACAGTTCCAAACTTAATATGATACTTTCAGAATAAGAATGTGCTTTTGGTTTTTCGCCTGAGATTAGAAACAATAAGTACATACAGTTGAAGTGAAAAGTTAACATACACTTTGCAGAATCTGCAAAATGTTAAATGTTTTACCAAAATAAGAGGAATCATACAAAATGCATGTTATTTCTATTTAGTACTGACCTGAATAAGATATTATACATACAGTGGGTACGGAAAGTATTCAGACCCCCTTAAATTTTTCACTCTTTGTTATATTGCAGCCATTTGCTAAAATCATTTAAGTTCATTTTTTTTCCTCATTAATGTACACACAGCACCCCATATTGACAGAAAAACACAAAATTGTTGACATTTTTGCAGATTTATTAAAAAAGAAAAACTGAAATATCACATGGTCCTAAGTATTCAGACCCTTTGCTCAGTATTTAGTAGAAGCACCCTTTAGATCTAATACAGCCATGAGTCTTTTTGGGAAAGATGCAACAAGTTTTCCACACCTGGATTTGGGGATCCTCTGCCATTCCTCCTTGCAGATCCTCTCCAGTTCTGTCAGGTTGGATGGTAAATGCTGGTGGACAGCCATATTCAGGTCTCTCCAATTGAGATGCTCAATTGGGTTTAAGTCAGGGCTCTGGCTGGGCCATTCAAGAACAGTCACAGAGTTGTTGTGAAGCCACTCCTTCGTTATTTTAGCTGTGTGCTTAGGGTCACTGTCTTGTTGGAAGGTGAACTTTCGGCACAGTCTGAGGTCCTGAGCACTCTGGAGAAGGTTTTTGTCCAGGATATCCCTGTACTTGGCCGCATTCATCTTTCCCTGGATTGCAACCAGTCGTCCTGTCCCTGCAGCTGAAAATACCCCCACAGCATGATGCTGCCACCACCATGCTTCACTGTTGGGACTGTATTGGACAGGTGATGAGCAGTGCCTGGTTTTCTCCACACATACCGCTTAGAATTAAGGCCAAAAAGTTCTATCTTGGTCTCATCAGACCAGAGAATCTTATTTCTCACCATCTTGGAGTCCTTCATGCGGGCTTTCATGTGTTTTGCACTGAGGAGAGGCTTCCGTCGGGCCACTCTGCCATAAAGCCCTAACTGGTGGAGGGCTGCAGTGATGGTTGACTTTCTACAACTTTCTCCCATCTCCCGACTGCATCTCTGGAGCTCAGCCACAGTGATCTTTGGGTTCTTCTTTACCTTTCTCACCAAGGCTCTTCTCCCCCGATAGCTCAGTTTGGCTGGACAGCCAGCTCTAGGAAGGGTTCTAGTCGTCCCAAACGTCTTCCATTTAAGGATTATGGAGGTCACTGTGCTCTTAGGAACCTTAAGTGCAGCAGAAATTTTTTTGTAACCTTGGCCAGATCTGTGCCTTACCACAATTCTGTCTCTGAGCTCTTCAGGCAGTTCCTTTGACCTCATGATTCTCATTTGCTCTGACATGCACTGTGAGCTGTAAGGTCTTATAAAGACAGGTGTGTGGCTTTCCTAATCAAGTCCAATCAGTATAATCAAACACAGCTGGACTCAAATAAAGGTGTAGAACCATCAGCAAATGGTCTGAATACTTAGGACCATGTGATATTTCAGTTTTTCTTTTTTAATAAATCTGCAAAAATGCTAACAATTCTGTGTTTTTCTGTCAATATGGGGTGCTGATTTTAGCAAATGGCTGCAATATAACAAAGAATGAAAAATTTAAGGGGGTCTGAATACTTTCCATACCCACTGTATTTCCCTTGTTTGTCCTGGACAGTTAAACTGCCTGCTGTTCTTCAGAAAAATCCTTCAGGTCCCTTTTTTTTTTTTAGCATTTTTTTGTGTATATGAACAGAAGGTTCAAAAGCTCACTGATGCTCCAAAGGGAAACACAATGCATTAGGAGCTGGGGGGTGAAAATATTTAAACAAAATGTGTAAATTTTTCTTATTTTGCCAAAATATATATATTTTTTATTTAGTATTGGCCTTCAGAAGCTACAGAAGATACTTATATGTTTCTTAGAAGACAAAGTAAGGTAAATTTACCCTGATCTTCAAATTCTAAAAGTTTTCACCCCTCTTTATGCATTGTAATGTTCAAATACACAAAAATGCCGAACAAACAAACAATTTGTGGGACCTGAAGCATTTTTCTGAAGAACAACAGGCAGTTTAACTGCTCAGAACAAACAAGGGACTCATGAACTATCACTAAGCAAAAAAACACAGCTATGGATCATTCAGGTAACAACACAGTATTAAGAATCAAGTGTCATTTTTATAAATTCAACTACTATTTTTTCTTGTGGACTATGTTTAAACATCTTTTATGTGAAATATCTATAGTATAGGTCAATACTAAATAAAAAAATAACATGCATTTTGTATGATCCCTCTTATTTTGGTAAAATAATGAACATTTTGCAAATTCTAAATGGTGTATGCAAACTTTTGACTTCAACTGTATTTAGAATTGGGGTCATATCTGCAGAAACAGCCTCTGAAAAACATTGCTATTTGGTGAATTGCTAAGGTGAAAGGAGGAGTAGTAGTGGTTATGGCTTTATCTTTATCTGAGGTGTGAAAATATGATTTCTTGGCAGTTCAGCAGTAACCTTTTCTAATGGATGGATCCAACACTTATTTTTCCCCATAGTACTAGTATAAATGGCAGAGCCCTACATGAGAGTCTAGGGAGAAAAAGTGAGAAAGCGGGAGGAAATAAGAGGGAATGGGAAGGACGAGCAGGTGAATAGAGTGCATAGTGTTCTGTGGGCTTGGGTCAGGTTTCTGGGTCAGTTCTGGTAACACCACTGCCCAGCACTTTGTTGAGGTTCAGTCTGGGTGACTGTAACTGTGAAGCACTGGGCCAGAACCGTAGTACACACCCCCTGCTCTACTCTAAAATCCACGAGCTAAAGACATACAGACACATATCTTCAGTGTTTTGAGCTCCATCAGAAGGAAAAGGCTGAAGCCACTGGAGACGAGACAAGCCTGCGGTCTGGTAAACACATTTACTGATACTTTTCATTGACTTGATCTCAGCTCTGTCTGAGGATGCGGTGATGTAACAGTACTTAGAACGAAAGTTACATTTTATTACAATTCAGTTTCTGTTATTTATTGTTTTTTTATTTAAATTTTTATTTAAATGCTAAAACGATTACATTTTTTAAAAAGTTTTCTATCTTTTCTATATTCTGTATATAATTTTATATTTTTATATTTTTATAACTTTATATATGCTTTGGTAACTCTAGGTGTATTTCTAAATTCAAAAATGTGAACTTTGCAGGCTTTTCCAAGAGCTTTTGTCAAAGTGCCATTTGCATGATTTTGGATATTTTATGTATGTGTTTTATTATGTGTTTTCAAAAGTATTTTTTAAATCAAGTTATATTTGGGTAGACAAATTACTTTTTTATTCTGTTGTGTGATGTTAACCTCTTTTAACATTCTTTTATAATTATTATACGTTATATTCGTTGGAAGAACACATGCAATAGTTTTATTTATTTATCTAAAAAGAAACAGTGAGCAGTAATAGCACACATTTTGATGTTTGAAAGTTTAGTTGTTTATCTCTATTTTTTTGTTCATTTTTCATTGCTTTTTACATAACCGTTATTTAATATAATCCTGTGAATCAAAAAGCCTTCCAGTCTGTCTTGGGAATTTGAAGGGAAAAAAACCCAAAGGTGAATAGTCCAAAAGCCTCTCTATTCCTGACAAGGTCACAGTGATCTCCATTAAAGGCTTACCAGCAGAGCACAGCCTTAACCGTTACCAAAGACACCTCCAGCTCAGGTGACACACGAGCCCCATGCTCCTCAAATCCCCTTAAACAGGAGCAAACACGCTTTACAGATATGATGCATTCATGACATGACGCGTTGATAAAATGAAAGCGCGTCTCTTTATTTGCAATTTTAAACCCCTCGATCTAAGGATCATTATAACTCAAAAGCATCTATTTCTGTCCGCTCTGTTGCTCCTGATTGTGGAGTAGTGCACCAGGGGCTCTGGGGTTGTATTGCGATACCGGCTCTGTGTCCTATGGTTTACCCTGTCTCGCTCCCATAAGGCTTTTCAGGAATGGGGGGGTCGGTGGCCCGGGGCCTGTGTTCAGCAGAGCCTCTCTTTGCATGGCCAGGAGTAAAGTGAGCACTATGGTTGGGTTTGTGTTGAATGGTGGAGTGACACCAGCAGGTCAAGGTGGAGTATTACCCTCCTAAAGCAGCCCTTCCTCTCACGTTTCAGATGAGTATCGCCCCTTTGCCTTGCCTCTGCATACCTATAGACTATAGCCTATGTTCCAGTCTGAAACATTAGACAGGCTGAATTTTCTTTATGCCCTTGTTCAGCTTCATTGATTCCAGAGGTTTGTGCATATGATGAGAGAGTATACAGCAGCTTTCAGAATCATACATCCCCCTTTCAGAATCTGCAAAATGCTCATTATTTTACCAAAATAAGAGGGATCGTACAAACTGCATATTATTATTTATTTAGTACTGACCTGAATAAGATATTTCACATAAAGAATAGAAATTATAAATGTATAAAAATTACCCTGTTCAAAAGTTTGCATCCCCTTGTTACCTGAGCAATCCACAGCTGTGTTTTTGTTTAGTGATAGTTGTTCATGAGTCCTTTGTTGGTCCTGAACAGTTAAACTGCCTGCTGTTCTTCAGAAAAATCCTTCAGGTCTCACAAATTCTTTGTTTTTTCAGCATTTTTGTGTGTTTGAACCCTTTCCAACAATGACTGTATGATTTTGAGATCCATCTTTTCACACTGAGGACAACTGAGGGACTCATATGCAACTATTACAGAAGGTTCAAACACTCACTGATGCTCCAGAGGGAAACAATGCATTAAAGAGCTAAAAACTTGAATTTGAAGATCAGGGTAAATTTAACTTATTTTGTCTTCTGGGAAATGTAAAAAGTTTTCATATTTTTATATTAAATATCTTATTGAGGTCAGTACTAAATAAACAATAACATGCATTTAGTATGATCCCTCTTATTTTGGTAAAGTAATTAACATTTGCAGATTCTGAAAGGGGGTGTAAACTTTTGACCTTGACTGTACTATTTGGAGTGACTGAATTGAAGCATTGCACAGCTAGGGTCTATTCACAAGTTTCAAGTTTTTGTGTTTCAATGTGCTGGTTTCTTTGTAAACGTGCTAGACTTGACATCTTTGACCGTTGTGCCGCATCCTCTTTTTTAAAGTACTGCGTTAAGTTTTAAAAAGGCGTCTCTGTGAACGGCCCCTAACGCATCACACACACTCTCACAGAACTAAGCTGGTCATGGTCACTGGGTGCCAGTAGCCTTCATTTTACCTCAAAAGCAGCTTCATTAGATAAGCCATTTCCCTCCAGAAAACAGTTGAGGCTGAAGTGAGCTCCTGAGATTATCGGTGCTCTTTTGGACAAAAGCTTTTTTGGAGTGACACCAAACAGATTGGAATGAGACTCTGATTTCCTGACTGAGCCTGTTATATTCGGCTGGCAGGTTCAGGTGAACGCTACAGAATCCAACATCACCGGTCATCAAACTATTCCGAGAATGAAAGTGCGATGAGTTTTGATCCAAGTAGCGGGTTTGATAAATCAGTCCTTAAGGTGTTGTTATATCTGTGAAAGCTGTGAGCTTGGCACCTGTCCATCCATGTGTGCCAGAGAGTTGCTGAAGAAATTCTTCCTAGATCATGTGTCACGTTGCTCCAGTTGCCAGACTGGTAATTTTTCTGTCCTGTTTGCTATTGGTTAGATGGCTTGATTCATGAGGGTCCAGTAATCTGTCAAAAAACTAGATACTAGCAAGGTTCTAGATAAGTCTTATCTATAGAAGCCTGAGAACACTAAAGTCCTAAAATCTATATTTTTTTGAAAATACACTTTTAGTCTCTTTACTAAAGCTAAAACACATTATTTTGACCAAGGATGTGTCAGAGAATTAAAGGAACACTCCACTTTTTTTGAAAATAGCTCATTTTCCAACTCCCCTAGAGTTAAACAGATGAGTTTTACCGTTTTTGAATCCATTCAGCCGATCTCCGGGTCTGCCGTTAGCACTTTTAGATTGCTATTTGAGTTACTCTAAAAATGCAACTAATTACTTGCTACTAATTACATCTTCAACATTGTAATTAGATTACTATACTAAAAAGTATTGCATTACTTATTACTAATTACTTTCTAAATCCCATATCAACCTCAACCAGATGAACAACAGAAGGGTAGACATGAAAATGCTCTTTTAATTTTTTCACACAATTTAAAATTGCATAAATTATTTTTGAACTGACCAAAGTATTTAAAGGGAAAATAAAACATACATTTTAACATTAAATGTTAAATTATTTTTTATAATTTTATACATTTTCTAATAGTCAGTAGTCATCATCAGTGTTGGGGGTAACGCATTAAAGTAATCAAATTACTTTTTTCAAGTAACTAGTAAAGTAACGCATTACTTTTACATTTACAAGAAAATATCGGAGTTACTTTTTTAAAAAAGTAATGCCATTTACTTTGTTTTCTTTATGTATTTTATCCCATTTTATTAACCAATGTCTTTGCTGCTGACCTTTGTTGATCCAATTCAACCATACTAATAAGCAAAACTTACTTCAGATTAACTAACATTTGTTCTTTATTTTTCTCATTGCTGAAGTGTGTTGAACTTCCTTTTTTTTCTACAGTTCTACTGTACAGACGTGAATTTTCCCTCAGCCTCAGGCTTATTCATTTCACTTTTTGGCGTGAAAGGGCTTTTACATTTGATAAAAATCTAACTTTTTATATTAAAAACAAACAAGCTCTGCCCAGATGTAAAGAGTAACGCAAAAGTAATGTAACACATTACTTTTCATAAAAAGTAACTAAGTAACGTAATTAGTAACACAATATTGTAATGCATTACTTTTAAAATTAACTTTCCCCAACACTGGTCATCATACTGGACCAGGTAGACTCTGGTACCCTTGGGATGAGAAACCTGAAGATGAGCCCTCCATTATATAAAAAGCACCATTTTATAGCAGAACACGCGTTTTCTGTTCTGGCCCGCTTAGACCAGACCCGACTAACGCAACATGAGTTGAAGAGTTCATGGGTTTATTTCCAACTTTGCTTCAACATACTTGCCTGTTATTGCCAAGTAACCCTAAACACCTTGATTAGCTGGTTTAGGTGTGTTTGTTTGGGGTTAGGGATGAACTCTGCAGGACAGTCCAGGCTCTCCAAGAGCAGGATCAGTGTGCTCAAACAATGCTAGGAAGGCTATGTCAGAGTCAGAGAGGAAAAGGATCTACCTTATGTGTTCTCGATATTAAAGTTATTCGATATTATACTTACTAACTGCAGCCAGTATGATTTGTGATTTAGACTGCATGTAAAACTGCTTTTTAAATAGGTTTATCAGATGTTTGTACACAACCGATGCTTAAATGATATTGTGCAATTTAACAGTCATCTGGAAGGCATACTGTATGTGCACTATGAAAGATGACCCTCATTTTAAGCTCTAAAAAAAGTATCATTGAATGATCTCATGAAAGTGTATGCTGTATATTATAAGTGATCTAAAGACATATGTAAAGGTGATCTAAAGATGTTTTGTGAAAAGCTTGAAGATGTGCAGCAGTTTATGTCGGTATACCCAGGTAAAGCACACAGTTAAAAAACACACAAAGCAATTAAGGCCATGACATTTGGCCAAGTATGGTGACCCATACTCGGAATTTGTGCACATCCAAGTGCACACACCCAGAGCAGTGGGCAGCCATATTGCTATTGCTGCGGCGCCCGGGGAGCAGTTGGGGGTTTGGTGCCGTGCTCAAGGGTCTAACCTCAGTTGTGGTATTGAGGGTGGAGAGAGCGCTGATGTTTTTGTTGTTTGGAAGTTTTTTTGTTTTATTTTCCTTTTTAAGGTTAGTTTTTGTCATTTGCATTCCAAAAGTTTCAAAAGGTAGCATACAAGGGATCCAAACAACTCCCAGTGGGCAACTGATGTTGAAAAGACATCAAACTGACATCCAAATTGACGCCAAAAACAGGTCAAATATGCAAATCAAATTGATTTGATGTAAATTGAGTGTCAAATTTATTGTCTTAGATGTACAGTTGAGGTCAAAAGTTTACATACACCTTGCAGATTCTGCAAAATCTAAATTATTTTACTGAAATAAGATGGATCATACAAATTACATGTTATTTTTTTAATTTAGTACTGACCTGAATAAGATATTTCACATAAAAGACGTTTACACATTGTCCTCAAGAGAAAATAATAGTTGAATTTATAAAAAGGACCCTGTTCAAAAGTTTACATCCCTTGATTCTTAATACTGTGTTGTTACCTGAATGATCCAGAGCTGTTTTTTTGTTTAGTGATATTTGTTTATAGGTCCCTTGTTTGTCCTGAACAGTTAAACTGCCCGCTGTTATTCCAAAAAATAAATAAATAAATAAATATTTCAGACCCTTGTTTTTTGTTGTTGTTGTTTAGCATTTTTGTGTATTTGAACCACAATGACTGTATGATTTTGAGATACATCTTTTTACACTGAGGACAACTTACTCTGAGGACTCTTACTACAGAAGGTTCAAACGCTCACTGATGCTCCAGAACAGGGGTGTCAAACTCAATTCCTGGAAGGCCAGAGCCCTGCAGAGTTTAGATGTAACCCTAATTAAACACACCAGATCCAACTAATCAGGTCCTTCAGACTTAATTGAAAACTGCATGGTATGTGTGTTGCAGCAGGGTTGGAACAAAACTCTGCAGGGTTGCGGCGCTCCAGGAACTGAGTTTGACACCCCTGCTCCAGAAGGAAAAAAACATTCATTAAGAACCAGGGGGTGAAAACTTTTGAACAGAATGGAGATGTGTCCATTTTTCTTATTTTGCCTAAATGTAGTACTGCCCTTCAGAAGCTACAGAAGATACTTACCCAGGACACAAAATAAGTTAAATGTACCCTTATCTTCAAATTTTCAAATATAAGGGTTCAAAAATGCTGAAAGAATTTGTGGGACCTAAAGAATTTTTCTGAAGAATAGCAGGCCGTTTAACTGTTCAGGACAAACAAGGGACTTATGAACAACTATCAACAAAAAAACACAGCTGTCGATCATTGGGGTAACAACGCAGCATTAAGAATCATGTGTAGGCAAACTTTTTATTAATTCAGCTATTATTTTCTCCTGTGGACTAAACGTCTTTTATGTGAAATATCTTATTCAGGTCAGTACTAAATTAAAAACAACATGGAATTTGTATGACCCCTCTTATTTTGGTAAAACAATTAACATTTTGTAGATTTGCCTTTGACCTCAACTGTACATTAAACCAATTTCAGTGTGGGATTAACTTCCTGTTTTCACCCAATTAACACCGAAAGAATGTAAAATTATGTTACAGCATCTTAATCTAATATTTGATGTCAAATATCAAGGTGCCAAGTCATTATTTAAGTAATTATTCACTCTCAAATCACTCTAAGATCAATAAAACATTGATAAATGTATACAGAGAAAAAAAATAAAAAATATGACGACACACCAGTAACATCAGACCTCACTGGTTCATGCACATCACGTGACTTAACATGATGCCATGTTGCAAGCATTTAATGTTCATGATGTGTCGCCATATCTGATTTGGGCTCTATCAGTAATTTTATTTGAGTGTCCTTCTCTTTTTATTGTCAATATTGTTGTTTCATAAATGTTTATTCAGCATGTAAATGAAAGGTGACTGAAATTAATCAAACAGAAAATAGTACGTTAATACGTTACAAGATGTTGTTTGGCTCATGAATCCTTAATCACATTTCTCCTCTTTCTCTACAGACAGAAAATGGGGATGTTGTTTGAACGCACTCTCTTCATAACTGCAATAGCACTGACCTTTATAACCTCGTGTGACACTTTTAAACCCACTCAAAGGCCGAAGTACCAGTACACCAAGAAACCCCCTCGAGAGGTGGTCCAAACTACTGTGTATGTAGGCAAGCCTACAGTCACAGCGCGGATTGTGGAATACACCAAAACAAGAGAGCGCTTTCCTGTGCACATCACAGAGAGCACTACAGTTCCTGCTGACAGCTACATAGACTACCCTACAGACACCACCGCATCACCCACCACAGCCAAAGACAATTACACACTAGACTACAATGAATGCTACTTCAACTTCTGTGAGTGCTGCCCTCCAGAGAAAGGCCCACAAGGCTTCAAAGGAGACATAGGATTGCCAGGTCAGCCAAGTGAAGTCATGTTATATACATTCTTTTAAGGGCCAGATTTACTAAAAAGAGTGTAAATTAGCGCAAGACTGTTGGGAGTGGAAGGTTCTGCGGGTGAACTTCTGACAGATTCAGTCAGTTCATATCATGTAATCTACTAAACAACACAAGTACAATATTTTTTTGGGCGGCGAATACAAGTAGTTTAACTACCGCAAACTTTAGTAAATTAAATTGCCTTTTAAAAAAAAATCTTTTAGTAGGCTCCTTCCCCTAGTGGGTGGTGTCAAGTGTCATATTATGAAATTTACTACAATAGTTTCTAATCAAAATCTTGACAAAACTCTACTTTTGGTCTAAATAAATGACGCATAAATAAAATCTCTCAGAAACCTTTTTTTTTATATCAACTTCAAATTTGTAACATATTTAAACATATGGCTTTGATTTTATAGCAATTGTAAATACCAAAATATTTACTGAAATATTTATTTTATATAAAATAAAAACACTCATTTTTGAACATAGATGTGAAAGTGCAAACCTAAACTGTTATAATTCATGAACGCTTTTGAAAATAGAACTAAGATTAGACTCTTTTTAAAGAAAACAATTAGCAGATTATTACAGAAGTGGATCAAAAGGTTATAGAACTGTACTCATTTTTTTATACTTTATATAAAATACATATTTAACAAAAAAACTTAAGCATTTTTTTTGTCAGAAATGTCTAAATTTCTTTGTCAAAATTACTTCTATCACAAAATAACCACAAAATATTGAATATTGAGATTCAGACCATTCCAACTATATGTATTTTGTCACGGTTAAAAAAGTTTTTTATTGTAAAATACCGTAATGCATTTAGTAATACGACACTTGACACCACCCACTAGGGGGGAATCGAACGCGAAAAGAAAGTACCATTTCCATAATTACACAAAGTCTAATTTCAAAATGGTTTTCACAGAATGAATTTAGAGGTTTTAAGCTTTCAAACTATATACAATTTATGATGATTACTAGAACATGTGAAAGGAAAAAAAAAGACAACAACAACAAAAAAAAAAAAAAAAAGCACCAAGCGTCCCACAGGTGGGACAGTGACAGTTAAAGGTTAAGCAACTCCAGTTTTTAACACCAAAAGGTTTGCTCTGGTGCAAGTTGTTGTGTAAATCTGGGCCCTTACCTTAGTATGTTATTTACTATAGGTATGTATGTAAAAACTGGCTTCTGTCATAAGCTAATGCCATATTGTAGGGCCTCCTGGAGAAAAGGGAGCACCTGGACCCAAAGGTATGCCGGGCCCAATAGGACCAAAGGGCTTTTCAGGATCTAAAGGGGATAAAGGTACGTGCTTGAGCAGTTGATTATATATGGATATTATCCACTGGTTATCCATTGGTGATGTCATCTGCAATAACATTGCATGTTTGAGATTTCCTATTGTAATTCAACAGGGGAGAAAGGTGATCAAGGAAACATAGGATTGGCAGGATCTCCAGGCATCCAAGGAAAAGCTGGAATGAAAGGTCAACATAGTTATCCATTAGTTCCCTTTGAATATTATACCCAATGAAGATGATTAAATGTAACATATTTTTACTAAACAGGTGAGATGGGTATTAAAGGTGAAAAGGGTGCAGCTGGACTGCCAGGATTCAAAGGTTCGAAAGGAGAAAAAGGAGATCCAAATTTGAATGTGTCAAAGGGTGATCAGGGAGAGCCAGGAAAAGAAGGACTACCAGGACCCCAAGGAATGACTGGTGATAAGGGTGAAAAGGGTGATAGAGGAGAGTGCGGTTTACTTGGTGAGAGGGGCCAGAAAGGTGAGGCAGGTGATCCTGGACCACCAGGTGTGCGTGGAGACCCTGGTCCATCTGGGCAACACGGTATTCATGGGACTCCAGGAATTGCCGGAGAACGTGGGGAACCAGGAAGTCCTGGAGCAAAGGGTGAGCCAGGAGCACGTGGACCACCAGGAAACAAAGGTTTGAGAGGTCTGAGGGGGATAAAAGGTGACCGCGGCCCCCAAGGAAAACGTGGAGACCGGGGCCTACGAGGATTGAAAGGTCCTATGGGTCAAAGCGGATTGAGAGTACGGTCTGCTTTCAGCGTTGGCCTCTATCCAAGCAAGTCTTTTCCTCCATCGGGATATCCAGTTCGCTTCGACAAGGTCTTCTACAACGGCGAAAACCATTACGACATAGTCACGAGCAAATTCAACTGCACCTACTCAGGAGTTTATGTGTTCTCCTACCAGATAACGGTGAGAAACAAACCACTGCGTGCTTCTCTGGTGGTGAATGGGGTGCGTAAGGTACGTTCGAGGGACACTCTACAAGGTCAAGACATTGACCAGGCATCCAATCTAGTGATCCTGAAGCTGGATGTCGGAGATCAGGTATGGGTAGAGACGCTGAGAGACTGGAATGGTGTCTACTCCAGCAGCGAGGATGACAGCACCTTCTCTGGGTTCTTGCTCTACCCTGACTAACACCCTCTCCATGGCTAGATCTTGAACTGAACTTTACATGACATGGACATGGGAGAAATTTATGACCACTTACAGTAGATGTAGTGTTTTTATCATAGAGAGACAGAAGTGTACTGTTTAAATGAGTATTAAAATGAGTATCCCATTTTATTAACCTGATTTGATTTCAAAATTAAATATGTTATTCTAGACCAGGGGTGCCTAAACCCGGTCCTGGAGGCACTGGAGTGTTTAGCTCCAATTTGCCTCAATAGACTTGCCGGGAAATTTTTAGTATGCCTAGTAAGAGTTTGATTAGCTGGTTCAGATGTCTAATTGATGTTGAAGCTAAACTCTGCAGGATGTCGGCCATCCAGGACCAAGTTTGGGCACCCCTGCTCTAGACAAAGGAAAAAACAAACATCTAAGCTACAGTTGCAATCAAAATTATTTAACCCCCTTGACCTGCAAGACATTTTGCTGCAGAGAACAACATTTTATGAAAACAAAGGCATCAGTAGAACTATTAAAGAAATTTTATTAATACACATTTGAGTGATTCTGAGAATGTAAGATTGATGAATCATAATAAAATTAAAATTGACTCTAAACGCTTATGTTCAAAATTATTCAATCCCCCCAAAGTAAAATTGTGTGCAGAATCTTTTATTCTTTAAAACTACCAATAAACGCCGCTTTGAAGTGCTTAGAAGCTTCTGTCACCTCTCTACTGCGATATTGACCCATTCCTTATATGAAAAAGCTTTATCACTGATAATCTTTCACTTTTTATCAGTGCCACTGCTTTCTTCGAATTCGACCAAATATTTTCAATGAGAATTAAATCTGGAGACTGAACAGGCCACTCAAGAACATTCTATGACTGATCCCTGAACCAAGCATAAGTAGATTTGGATGTACATTTTGGGATGATTGTCCTGCAAGAAAGTCCATTGATTATTAGCTTCAATCTTTGCACTAAAGGCATCACAATTCTTGTCAAAATGGCCTGATACTTCAAAGAATCCATGATGTTCTTCATACAGTCATGATTTGCCATTAGCAACTCAACTTCAGCACATGCATGGGCTAACTGTATGTATGTGTGACAGCTCAAAGTAATTATGTTTTCTAATAGAGTTTCTAAAGGCTTAATTTTGTTTTATGACAATTTTGTCCTCCACCATACATTGGGGTTGAATAGGGGTTGAATGATTATGACAGCAGTGTTATTAAAAAAACATTACATTGTATATTGACATTATCACTTTTAATATGCCAGTAGTCTGTTATAGATGCAATTTTCTGGATCTTCAGAAAAGCTTGTATTTGTAAATTACCGCAGTCTCTGGTGGGTTGAATAATTTCAATTGCAACTGCACATTTTCGCAAAATTGTCATGCAATGCACAGTATGTGTTGTGAGAGCACTGTGCCACTCTTTTACAGACTGTTTTGGACACTTCGTATACGTTAAAACTTTCTGAAAAGGAAATAATTGTTTTAATTAGATGGTAAGTCTTCTTTTAATTATTTTGCCTTATGGTATGCAGTTTTATTTGCCGCTCAGATATCAGACATTTTGACGAAACCAAAAAAGTGTGATTTGAATTATTCTGACAAAGAAAAACATTGTTCCATTTTAGCTTATTTGTGATTGGTTTCATATCAGTGAGCCTCTAAGACATTCAGGCATGGTATATTGAGTATTCCACTCAACACATTTTTACATTACTCATAGGCTCAACAAATAACCATAAATTATCAAATCATGTTATGCATTGTATGAAATACAAATCACAACGTATATAGGCTTTGGGTTGATGGGTTTCCGAGCACTAAAGTAATAAAATCAAGCAAGGAATATCACTTTGATTAATGTCACTTTCTCACAAAATGACGATAACACTATATTTTGAAGGACCTTCACTATTAACTACCATGCATAATAACTACTAGCATATTGGTTTATATTTTGCAGATATTAATGCCCTATTCTGCATGACCATATTTTAGATCCCTTAATCCTAAACTTAACAACGTAATCTTAAACTTTACTACCTTACTATTAATAAGCCACAAATTAGGAGTATATTAAGGAATATGTTGATACTGAGAACTAGACTTTAAAACAAAGTGTGACCAAAACTATATTTAATTCTAAATCTTGCCTTAATGCAGCATCATCAGGAATCTGACTTATGGCTTTATAAGTCTCAAAAATTATGTAAGAATTGTTTTTTAGAACACAAAGAAATGATTTTTAATTCTTGTGTTTGATATGTCCTAATTACATGTCTTGTTCCAAATGCTAATGAGCTATTTAAGGCAAAACAAGAAAATATTTTAATTTTTGGAACAGAGGGATAATAATTAAATATCTTAAACACTTACATTATGAGGTTCACACAAGCCTCAGGTCCAGATCCAGACTTCTCACTTTGCCTTTGCAGGTACAGTGATGTTATGTGTGAAGAAGGTGCCAGCCAAGTTGTTGATAGTCCCATTCACGTGTAGCTGGGTGTCTCATCCTACCCAACAATGTCCTGCCCCAGCAGAGTCACCAAAGGGGAGTGTTCACCAAGTGTTAATAAAACATTTATTGTTTACATACACCTTGCTGAATCTGCAAAATGTTAATTAATATACCAAAAAATAGGAGGGATCAAACAAAATGCATGTTATTTAATTTTTTTTTAGTACTGACCTGAATAAAATATTTCACATAAAAGATGTTTACATATAGTCCATACAAGAAAATAATAGATGAATTTATGAAAATGACCCTGCTCAAAAGTTTACATACACTTGAAAAAATGTACACATCTTTATTCTGTTCAAAAGTTTTCACCTCATTTCCTTCTGGAGCATGTGAAAAGATGGATCTAAAAATCATAGTCATTGTTGGAATGGGTTCAAATACACAAAAATCCACAGAATTTGTGGGACCTGAAGGATTTTTCTGAAGAACAACGGGCAGTTTAATTATTCAGGACAAACAAGGGACTCATGAACAACTATCACTAAACAAAGTAACAGGTAACACAGTATTAAGAATCAAGGGGATGTAAACTTTTGAACGGGGTCATTTTTATAAATTCAATTATTATTTTCTCGTGTGGATTATATGTGGCCCTGGACCACAAAACCAGTCATAAGTGTCAATTTTCAAAATTGAGATTTATACATCATCTGAAAGTTGAATAAATAAGCTTTCCACTGAAGTATGGTCTGATATGACAGGGCAATATTTGGCCAAGATACAACTATTTGAAAATCTGGAATCTGAGGGTGCAAAAAAATACAAATATTGAGAAAATCATCTTTAAAGTTGTTCTTAGCAATGCGTATTACTTATCAAAAATTACGTTTTGATATATTTATGGTAGAAAATTTACAAAATATCTTAATGAAACATGATCTTTACTTGATATCTTAATGCTTTTTGGCATAAAAGAAAAATCAATAATTCTGACAGATACAATGCATTTTTGGCTATTGCTACAAATATACCCCAGCGACTTAAGACTGGTTTTGTGATCCAGGGTCACATATGTAAATGTCTTTTATGTGAAAATGTCTTATTCAGGTCAGTACTACATACAAAAAAAAAAACACGCATTTTGTTAAGAACACGCATCTTTTTTTGTTAAATAATTTACATTTTACAGATTCTGCAAAGAGTATGTAAACTTTTGACTTCAACTGCATAAAAAATTAGCATTTTATCCACACTCTTCTTACCTCAGAAACAGTCACATGAATTTAATTCAAAACAGAGTCAAAATAAAACCAGTCTTTTACTACTACAACACTGAAAGCTGAAATCTGTTTCTACAGGATTGTTTCTGATATGACACATCAGTATGATTGTGTTCTATTAGTGAAGGTGAAGCTGGCATCTTAAAGAGCACCCATTCTCCTCGAAGAAAAAAAAAGAAAAAGCAGTACAAAGAAATTCTGTTTTTACCAAATACATTAAATGCATAAGAACGTGAACTAGACAGGTGTGGCATATGCTGCGTAAGAATGACTCACCCTCGTGAACGCTGGGATAATTATCCAAAGGTAAGACGCTGTTAATCTTCTCACACTTTATTAGAAAACTCATTAAAGAAATAGTTACCAATAGAAATAGATTACCAATGAGATCACCACGATTTTCTTCTGCCATGTTCCTTTGTAACCTGAAATGTAAACTTGAACTTCCCATGAGTTCCCATGATTGGCTACAATCCTCAGCACTGCAAGCTTTTATGCAATGGGAGCAGATCTAAATATAATGCTATAAATTTTAATGGTTACACTACCAGTCAAAAGATTTTTAATGTTCTTTTAAAGAAGTCTCTTCTGCTCACAAAGCCTGTATTTATTTGATCCAAAGCACAGCAAAAACAGTAAACTTCTGAAGTATTTTTACCATTTTCTATTTGAATATATTTTAAAATTATTATTTATTCCTGTGATTTCAAAGCTGATTTTTTAGCATCATTACTCCAGTCACACGATCCTTTAGAAATCATTCTAATATTCTGATTTGCTGCCCAATAAACATTATTATTATTAACAGCTGAGTAGTTTTTTTTTTTCAGGTTTCTTTGATGAATAGAAAGTTCAGAAGAACAGCATTTATCTGAAATAGAAATCTTTTGTAACATTAGAAATGTCTTTATCATCAATTTTGATCAATTTAAAGCATCCTTGCTAAATAAAAGTATTCATTTCTACCATTAATTTCCACAAACAAAACAAAAAAAAGTTGCAGGGTTTAATTTGGTTTTGTTTGTGTATGTTTTTTTTTAACTCTCAAATATTTGGTAGCCATTTACTGCCATTATATAACTGACAGACAGCAACGGTTTGAGTTAAAAATCTTGGTTTGTGTTCTGCTAAAGAAACAAATTCACCTACATCTTGGATGTCCTGGGGGTAAGCAGATAAACATCAAATTTTTGGGTGAACTACCCCTTTAATACTTGATGTAAACAGGGCCGGAGATTAAATTAGACACCAGTGTTTTGTTTTCCTTCAATAGATCATTTTATTTATAACTGTTTAAATAACATATTTCTGGCTTCATACCCAGATCATTTATGAGGTTACAAACTGTCTGTAACGGGATACCACATACCACAGCAAAACTGTAACTTTGCATGCATAAGCAATATTTTTCATAGAACAAAGGGTCATAAGGTATGTTTAAAATAATTAACTCACTAAATCATAACATGTTTTTTTCTCTCATGCTGTAACAGCATTTCTTGAAATTTAAATATACAGAAAATAAATATTTGATTATACATTTTTAAATAGTACCGTGTTAAAGATTCTTTTGTCATATGGGTAAATTGTTGTTGACTAATGCACTGGTGTTCATTAAACCACACCTGGGATTCAAGCTTTGCCTGTAGCATAACTACTGTTCATCAGAGCATGCCTTAACAAATCCTAGCATAACAATGACCACGGTAAAGATCACTTCACACCAGATTCTGAGTGACTATACTAAAAGGGTAATCTAACCCACATCAGTTCCTTGTTTTTAATTCTTAATTCACCATGAATTGTAAAAATAACGGCCAGAAAACTTATCCAAAGTTGGGAAACAACAGAAATAAATTATATATAAGTTATGTATTCTCAAACTTCAGTGACCTGCATAAAAGAAGAAAATCAGTGCAAGAAACAATATATTTAAACAAATAACTAATACCCACCATCTGTCTAAATTCACACTCTTCTTGTCCAATTAAAAGAGAATGGAAATTTTTAAAAGGAGGTCAAAAAGAGAATGTATATATATATCTATACCACAGCGAATCTAATGAAAACATTCCCAGGCCATATTTCACCCCAAAATCAATCGAAATTATGCTAATTTTTTTTAGACAATTTTTTTTTGGCATTGTAACATTCTCATTCTCAGTAGTGATTCTCATTAATGCAATAAATTTTTTAACATTTATATTTACACAAATGAAATGCAGTACAGCCAATACCACCATGACGTATAAATACTTTATAATATCAAGTATTATTGTTTTTTTTTCCACAACACCTTAAAAAAATCATAATGCGCCTAAAACTAGTCTTCAAATTCTCTTATTATTATTATTTGTTTTTATTTTGGAGTAAAATATAAACGGGACATAACTGCTGATCACCCTATAAAGAGCTGAAGTGTGAATTGAGAGCATCATGTGTTCAGTCCCATTACAGGTACATAGACCATCACTAACCTGCAGAGAGAAGAACTGTGGGAATGAATCACCAGCTGATGTCAGTCTGTGTCAGTCTTAAGATAGGAGCTATCCTGCAAACTTCTGAGGCTGTAACGGAGGAGGCAGGCTGTCGCCGCCTACATTATCTGAGTCAATAGTGAATGTCGTAGAGGTATGTGTCCGTACAGGCGGCCCTTCCAAAATACCCAGTACTGAGAGTTCCTGACCGTCCCTCCATTCGATGAGGTCTGTTTCCAGAGGCCGCGTCTCCTCTGCTCTCCGCTCTTGTCGAACCCCTGCTCCTGACAGCAGATCTGTCCTCTTGTCCACCTGTTGGACAGTCGTGCAGCGCTCCTCTTTGAAGCCGTTCTGTGAGCTGTGGCCAGATGAAGTGGCTTTGGGACCCGATGGAGACGCCGCACCAGACATGTAGAGCTCAAAGTCTTCATGACTCAGGTTCAGTGACTGTGCATCAAGCTTCTCGATGAACGCCACGGCGCAGCACTGCAACAGTAACAAGTTCAGAGATGAGTGTCTCATTAGAGAACCAAGCAAGATCCTACAAATCAAGAAAGTTTTGCAGAAAATAACTGACATTTATTCAGACACAAGATGTCTAGTACCAGTCAGAGGTGGGTAGTCCAAGGGTCAGAAAGTACAAGTCCTGCCATATGTTTTTTCCACCAATGAACTGAGCCAGCTGATTTCACCAGAGATGGAACCAAGCCATCCCTTGCAAGTCTCAAGTCAAATCCCAAGTCCTCAAACAGTTAAAGTTAATGAGATAATTAAGTAACTAATTAAACAATGATTGTGCATTAGTGATGAACACCTGCTGTTCCTGAGAATTACAGAGGATCAGATGTTGATGTTTTATTGGTTAAAATTGTGTCACCATCATAGAGATTGTTTCACTTTCGTTGGGCTATTGAACCCTGTAATAATTCAAAAGTCATTTGCTTATAAGCAGTTGCAATATTGTTTCACAACAAACTTTTGTAGATTTGCGCATTGCTGACTTAAAAGCTTGAAGTAGCAGGATTGTTTATGCTTTCTGCTTTTAAATTATATGAATGAGCAACATGAAATTGTCTCTCTTTGGTTTATTGATTGATATTCAGCTATTACAGAACTGTGAAAAAAGTCATATTAAACAAATGCCACTGTAAAGCTTAAATATTAAAATAATAAAAAAAAATTATCAGCTCAGGCTTTTAGACATGAACACTTATCATGCAATCCGCAACAGTGGTGACAAAAATTGTTCATGCTGCAGTGCATTGATGGAAGTTTTTTACTATAGTGTTAACCAGCATGCATTGCAGCATGAAGAATTTTGTTGATTGTCACCATTGTTGAGATGCATATGCTGGTTCTTGATGTGTGTGTGTCTAAATAATACAAGAGTTCAAATATTTATATGCATTGCATAAAAAGTCTAATGAATTCGTTATAAGTATTAGAGCAACACATTCCTAGCATGCTGTAGTTTCACACGGTTGATTATTCAAAACATACAAAAAAAAAATATATATATATACACCCCTATATACAACCCTCACATTTTTGTAAATATTTTATTATATCTTTTTAATGTGACAACACTGAAAAAATGACACTTTGCTACAATGTAAAGTAGTGCTTATACAGCTTTTATAAGCGTTGAAATTTGCTGTCCCATCAAAATAACCGAACACACAGCCATTAATGTCTAAACCGCTGGCCACAAAAGTGAGTACACCCCTAAGTGAAAATGTCCAAATTGGGCCCAATTAGCCATTTTTTCTCCCTGGTGTCATGTGACCCATTACAGGGCAGTATTCCAACATAAAAACTACAAACACAACTCCAAGACAACCACTGCCTTGCTAAAGAAGCTGAAGGTAAAGGTGATGGACTGGCCAAGCATATCTCCAGACCTAAACCCTATTGAACATCTGTGGGGCATTCTCAAACGGAAGGTGGAGGAGCGCAAGGTTTCTAACATCCACGAGCTCTGTGATGTTGTCATGGAGGAGTGGAAGAGGACTCCAGTGGGAACCTGTGAAGTTCTGGTGAATTCCATGCCCAAGAGTGTTAAGGCAGTGCTGGAAAATAATGGTGGTCACACAAAATATTGACACATTGTGCCCAATTTGGACATTTTCACTTAGGGGTGTACTCACTTTTGTGGCCAGCAGTTTAGACATTGATGTCTGTGTGTTGAGTTATTTTGAGGGGACAGCAAATTTACACTGTTATACAAGCTGTACACTCACTACTTTACATTGCAGCAAAGAGTCATTTCTTCAGTGTTGTCACATGACAAGATATAATAAAATATTTACAAAAATGTGAGGGGTGTGCTCACTTCTGTGAGATACTTATATATATTTGATGTAATCAGGCCAGCTAATAATGATTATATTCTCATTATATTAAACAGCTAATAACTCTGTATAGCACTGATCTCTCTGCTTTACAACAACATATGGATTGCTACAGAGAGACATCTGACACAGGAAGTCAAGGGTCAAGAGCCCAACTAAAGCAAACTCTGATCTCTATGATGTTGGCATAATTTTAACAAATAAAACAAACATCTGATCCTCTGTAATTCAGTTGCAGGTGTTTATCACAATCCTATGCACAATCCTCATATAAGTAGTCACTTAATTATTTCATTAATGAGTTCATGGGTGGAATAAACACATGGCAGGCTTTTACTTTCTGACCCCTGGACCACCACCTCTGGTACCAATCCTGTGTAGCACAGGTCTTCTCATTGGTCTTCTTCCATATTAAAACTCAATCTTAAGGATCAGGCAGGGACTGGCATAAAAATTCATTATCAGGTGAGCAGACCTTCACAAGGTACTTCAGCTGAGGGTGAAATTCCTTAGATGGTGCCCCAAAATAAAATGAGAAAGGAGTCAAGCTCACCTTAAGTGACCTGTTACCAAAACTCACAAAATAATCTAGTGGACCCTATTAAAAATTACACAAATTAAAAGGTTAGTTCACCCAAAAATGAAAATTAGCCCTCCAGGCATCCTAGGTGTATATGACTTCCTTCTTTCAGACGAATCCAATCGGAGTTATATTAAAAACTATCCTGCCACTTCCAAGCTTTATAATGGCATGGGTGAGTGTTTCTCTTAAACAGGTCAAAACATGTCCAATAAAGTGCATCCATCCATAATAAAAAGTGCCTCACATGGCTCCAGGGGGTAAATAAAGGCCTGTAGCGAATCGATGCATTTTTAAGAAAAATATCCATATTCAAAACATAATAATCACTTTAATCTAGCTTGCGCCAACTGGTCATACACGGAAGCCACCCCAGGGGGATGACATACACTCAAAAAAATATCTTGTTCAGTGAAATTAATAAAAATGAAAATAAACTTCGACACAATTAGTTCAAGTTCATACAACAAGACTAAAACAAGTTAAATTGACAAACAATGTTTAGATGACCCAACATTATTTAAGTGAACTTGATTTAGTCTTGTATGACCTAATTGCATATAGTACCTACTTACTTTTGAAAAGTCCTTTTGTGTTTTTTAGTAATAACACAATAAAAGCAAGAGGTGAAAGTGAATCCTTACCAGGTTAGTGAAGTAATAGCCATCCTCTCCACTCATGAGGCGGCTGGGGTTGCAGTAGCGGGTGATGTACTGGATGTTGGAGTGCAATCGGGGCGGATTGGCCTTCAGCACGATGTAGACGAGAGTGGGCAGAAAGTCATCTGCTGAGGCAGCAGCCTTCTTACTGCCCTGGATGGCAGTCATGATGTGTTTACTACACCTGGTTACACATGCCAACTTCGCCTTAGGAACCTTTTTAGAGTCCAAGTCGATCAGGTCTATTTAAAAAAAAGCACAGCACAGGTGAACTATTGCTTTAATGTTTTGAACACATTTGCATGTATATGAATTATTGTATAGTATCTGTTTTATAAAGCTTTATCCTAAGCTCATTAAATAAGTAAATATGCTCGTCTCAGCATTGAGCGTACAGTCTTATGCAAAAGTTTAGGCACCTCTTGATAAATAACAGATTTTGGTGATTTTTTAATTGAAAAGATGTTAACAGTCTTTCTTGGAAATGGAAAAAATGCACAATATTTTCAGCAAACATTGGTGCATAGTTACTTTTTATGTCATAAATTGAGCAAAGATAAAGAAAATATATATATATTGTGGCACTGTGCAAAAGTTTGGGCACCCTACAAAATCAGTACTTAGTAACACCTCCTCTGGCAGATATCACAGCTTGCAAACGATTTTTATAGCCAGCTAAAAGTCTTTCAGTTGTTGTACTTGGGATTTTCTCCCATTCTTCCTTGCAAAATGCTTCTAGTTCTGTAATATTCTTTGGTCGTCTTGCATGCGCAGCTCTTTTAAGATCTACCCACAAATTTTCAATGATGTTTAAATCAGGGGACTGTGAGGGCCATTCCAAAACCTTCAGCTTGCGTCTCTTGAGGTATTCCATATCGAATATGAGGTATGTTTAGGATCATTGTCCTGTTGTAGAAGCCATCCTCTTTTCAGCTTCAGCTTTTTTATAGATGGTGTGATGTTTGCTTCCAGAATTTGTTGGTAATTAGTGGAATCCATTCTTCCCTCCACCTGTGCAATGTTTCCTGTGACCCTGGCTGCAACACAACCCCAAACCATGATAGATCCACCCTCATGCTTAATAGTTGGCAAGGTGTTCTTTCCATCAAATCAAATAATCCTTTTTTTCTCCAAACATGCCTTTGCTGATTGTGGCCAAAGAGTTCTATTTTAATTTCATCAGTCCACAGCACTTGTTTCCTAAAAGCGTCAGGCTTCTGTAGATGTTCTGTTGCATACTTCTGACGTTGGATTTTATGATGGGGATGCAGGTAAAGTTTTCTTCTGCTGACTCTTCCATGAAGGTTTTGTCTGTGCAAGCATCGCTGCACAGTGGAACGGTGCACCACCACTCCTGAGTCTGCTAAATCTTCCTGCAGTTTTTTTGCAGTCAAATGGGGGGTTTTGATTTGTCATTCTGACCAGCATACGAGCAGTTCTCTCCGAGAGTTTTCTTGGTCTTCCAGATCTCATCTTGACCTCCACAGTTCCCCTGAACTTCCATCTCTTAATTCCATTTCTCACTGTGGAAACTGCAAGCTGACAACGCTTTGCTATCTTCTTGTAGCCTTCTCCTGCATTGTGGGCATCAATAACTTTCATTTTCAGAGTCTTACACAGCTGCTTAGAGGGACCCATGGTTGTTGAGTGTCCGCAAGTGTGTGCACAAGGTTTGAAGAGTCAAAGTATTTGTAAAGCTTTGAAACTGGCATTTACTAATGACAGCTGTTGCCATGCATCAGATCTAACAAGCTGATTAAGGTCTGAAACCTTGTAAAAAGAATCTGAGACTCTGAAACTCTTAGAGTGCCCAAACTTTTGCACAGTGCCATAATAATGTTTTTATTTTTAATTTTTGTCAATTGATGGCATAAGAAGTAACTATGCATCAATGTTTCCAAGTGAGACTGTGTTAACATCTTTTCAATTAAAAAATAACCAAAATCTGTTATTTATCAAGGGGTGCCTAAACTTTTGCATAAGACTGTATAATGATGCACAAATGTGTCTGTACCTGTTATGGCTCTCTCCACACTGTCTGATACTTTAGGGATCTGCTCGTCTACTGGAACACACAGCATCCCAATGGACACCCAATGCAAAGACCTAAAAACACACACAAAGTGTTAGACTCTTTTTTTATTCTTCACATTTCAACTCACTTGACTTCACAAACACTTCATCAGCACACCTGATTCTCTTTTGAATGGCTAAGTCTTTCTTCTCATCGTCTGTGTGGTCAGGGCAGAAGAGCTGCTGATATAGACGGCCCATCATATACCGCTCCACCTCATCCATCACTGTCTCCATCACATCTGGGGACCCTAACACACATTTACACAAGTAAGCAGCTTAAAAATAAATGATTTTCTGTGACCACTCAGCATCTGTAGCGCTTAATTTGCATAAATCTGCACGACACTGAATACTGTAATAGACAACACAAAAAGTGGCCTTTCAAAACGTTAATGTTGTATGTTGTAATTCTATGACTCTCCTCATTAATTCAACACATTCTTATATTCTGTCTTGAATATGTTTCTAGCCTCTGCATCACATCTTGCTCTTCAAAGGGATAGTTCACCCAAAAATGAAAAATCTCTCATCATTTACTGAATCTCTGTCATCCTAGCTGTTTATGACTTTCTTTCTTCAGATGAACACAAACAAATATTTTTAGTCCATATAATCCAAGGGGACAGGACCACTTCAAAAAAAACACATGTAACACAGTAAACATGACGGTAAAGAATATTAGTATTTGTATTCTTCTTACATATGCCTATCATTTTATTTAAGAAGACACTGAAACAGGGGTTTGCTTGACTTACTGTCATATTGACTTGTATAGTTTTTGAAGTGTCATTCAAAAACCCATACACTTGCACGATATGAAGAGAGATATTTTTTTTCTAAAGATCTTTGTTTGTGTTCATTTGATAAATGAAAGTTGCACGGGATGGCATGAAGGTGGAAAAGATGGAGGTTCCTTTTAATCCCTTTCCTTCTGTATGTTTGTCAGAAAAAAAGTACTTCTACTTTTTTAATACTTTAGTACAATTTTAAGTTGTACTTTTTTACTTTTACTCAAGTAGGTTTTTGGCCAGATACTTGTACTTTTAATTGAGTAAAATTCTCACTGAGTATCAGTACTTTCACTTGAGTAAATTTTTTTAGTACTTTTTACACCTCTAATGGTAACGCACTAGCACTTTAGTACTGTTCTGCGTTTCTATAATGTTGTTAATCAAATAAGTACGTTTGTGAGTGACGTCACAGTTATTAACTAGGGAAATTAAAAATGGCACATCATGACAAATTTTTTAAAATCAAAAATGGCACTTTAAGACAAAAAGTTGCCAACCCCATATATAATAAATTCAATCCATCTTATAAAAGAAATTAATACATCTCTCTGATTTATTATTTACATGAAAACAACAAATAATGTGTCGTTGCATGTTGTACCTTTTAAGTTGGTCTGTAGGTATTCTGACATGTTTTGATAGAAATCCTGCACAGAGTCAGAGAAATCTTCACCACCTGGTGCCACCTACACCGCATCAGAAAGAACACGTTTAGTTACTCATTTTTATTAAAAATTGTTGTGCTCATCGAGATCTAATACAAAATTTTGCTTTTATTGCTTCCAAAGCATGGATGCTGGAAAACATCAGCAGTTTTTTTTTTTCACCTTTTTGTGTGCAATATTTTCAACAAAGGCATGGCACTGTTTAAAGATGTCATATCCAGGTCTATGGAACGTCTTCAGGAAGTCGATGAAGTGCTGTGTAACATGGTCACATTCTGCGCTGGGCTGTCGGCTGAACGATGTGCTCTGGCTCACAGCCGTCTTTGGAGCTCCTGCATCTGTGCGAGAACAAGAGTGAGAAGGTCATGTGTGCAACCTCAGTGTCACATGACTTAAAGTCATGGAATTTCTGAAATTCTCTCTTTTTTAAGTCTGAGTCATGAGTCTGTGGAACGCTACTGCGTCATACCAAGGAAAGACTAAAACTTTCATTTCACTGCACACTTTTTCCATTTCTTTTAAAATGAACACTATTCACACCCAGGTTCCTTAATTTCCTAATAGCATATTTACGTTTAAAGTAAAAAATAAACACACACATGTAAATGTTGCAAGTTCAATGCAAGATAAGCTTTTGCAACATAATGCCAGACCACGGAAAATAATCATGCTTTAATCACTACCAAACAAAAATCATGGCTACAATGGAAGTAAACACTGCAAGGTGATAAATGTTAAAATAAATACTGATTTGGAAGCACAGTCACAAGACTTGTCCATTTAATGTATAATATTTCTATTGCCGTGAGCATTTAAAACTAGTAAACCCAATAACTTTCATATGAAGTACTTTTAAGTACTGAAGAAAGAAAGAAAGAAAATTGCCCAGTATATTTACACTGCAAGTGCATTACTGTAAACATGACCTTCACAATTGAGGTTTTTTTCAAATAGACAACTGTAAATTCTTGTCTTTTTGAACGATTATTCCAAATGTTTATGATTACTGTACAAGGATTTTTAGGCAGGGTTTCTGCAGGTTTTGAAGGTAATTTTATGAATTCAATTTTAAAATGTAAAGAATAAATTTATGAACACAATACATTAATATGATGTCATAATTTAAACTGCTTCAAACCACTAAAATATGGAACCAACTTTTATTGCACCTTCTGATCAAACTGTAAAAAAGCAATGTTCGTTCTCAATTGAGGATTGCTTTTAGCACAAAAGATTGAGAAGCAAAAGTGTCAGAAGTTGTCCTGTCAAAATGAAGTGGGTTTATGATTAAAACAAGAACAAATATTTGCCAATAGGCTCAGAACAACTTTATTTCAATGGGAAAACAAGTTTTCATTCACCACTGACAGACGTTGTTCTTGCTTTTAGAATAAACTCACTTTATTTTGTTGAATTTCTCAGAAAACAAGACTTCAAGTTTGCATCTCAAGTACTGTAAATGCATCTTGATTTAAAGATGTTTAGATATTTGTACTGGAAACTGTTCTGTAAATAGAAACCTGTACCTCTCCTCGCGGGTGTTTTGGAGGCTGAAGTAAAAAGTCTCTTCACCATTGGCACGCTCTGTGTTTTGGAGGATGCTGTTTGTGAGCGCACCTCCTCACGGCTGCTGGCATATGCCGTTTCCTCCTCTCTCTGTAACCTGACAGACACACAGCGCTACAGCAGTTGACAGTGAAATAATGCAGAAGATGAAGCATCATTCCTCTCTCAGTCTCTCACCTCTCGGCTAGTGCCCTGTCGTCCTCTATCTGCTGGGTTTTGTTACACTGGTTCTTCTCTCGCCAGCATTTGGAGCAAAGGCCCTGCCAGACAGCGTTACCGTAGAAACCGCATCCTTTCTTACACATCAGGTCAGACTGCTGGACACTGATGCCCCTGCGCGTCACCTGAGAGCTCATCCTTCACTGAAACAAACAGACTTATATGAGTAACCTCATAAAAGCCAGACACCAGCTGATTAATCATGACAAGCTGCATTACAAATATTCAGCTGACAACACAGACCCATGTTTGAATGATTTTTCTACAGACAGTAGACTGAGTATTGTTAAATGATCCGGAGGATGGTACATTTACACAATTCAGTGACACTTTAAAAAATAGTAATATTAATAATAATAATTATTAATGTTATTATTATTATGCTTTAAAACTGACTTTGCCTGCATGTTGAGTCCCATCAGATGCATAAAAACCGTCATTCTGTACTACGGTATATTATTACCATAACACCATCTCTATACCATGAAAAGAAAAGAATGTGTCTTCAGAAAACTGTCGTGTACTCACAGTCAAATAAATATAGCTGAATTAACAGAAATATCAAGTGTAACTGTACACGTTAAACAAATAAGTTCATAGACAAGACCTTCAAAGTGCTAATAATGATAATAGTGTTCTGGCTTACGTGTCAAACTTGACGTACAGATGTAAATACCGAAAACAGCTTTAAATAGATATATTTACACTCCCCAAACAGCTTGAAGAATCATGAATAACCAGTTTCCGCTCGTCAATGATGTTTTGATCAAATTTATTTGTGTTGTTGACGGAAATCCTTTTAACACCGGAAGCGATGTCACCGTATACGGCGTTTTTCCTGCGCGCCAGTCGTCAAAATAAAAGTCCACAATAAAATCAGTCCATCTACTGGTAAGAAGCTACAAGATTTGGCCTGTACAAATATCTACACAAGTGTATGACTTTTTCATGTTTGATAAAAGCCAAAGCACAGTCCACCAACTGATGTTAAATACTCATCATCCTGTCATAAAGCGTAATTTAGCTATACATTTGATTAAACACTTAAAAATTCGAATTATATAAGTATTCACCGCTGTCATATTCATATTCAGGCCAAATAAAATAATAAACTGTGTGAGGTTACTAGCTAGCTGCCTTTAGCGATCTTCACCATTTTAATTGTCTTTTCTTTCATTTTAATTCTCTTTTATCAATAGACTATCAAAAGTAGCCATTCTTTGATTGAGAATACACAAAGCATTAAATTAAACACTGAGGTAATTGTGGATGAATTCACCTAAATAATTAAATATTAAATTAATTACAACTAAAATGTGAGTAGTGAGCAGTTTTTGTAGCCTACTGTCTACCTTTTTTGGGCCACTGTGCCAGGAGTACGTTTGCATTAAGTCATTTAGTAAACATGGCAGCATTTTAGTACCAGAGTTTAAAGTCAAAATTACAAGATTAAAGTTCTGTTATATTGCATAAAAGTAAAAAAGGTCTGTCTTAACTGACATATGAAAAAAAAAAAAAAAAAAAAAAATATATATATATATATATATATATATAACTTAACTACATATTACAAATGTTTTTGCATATGGGCCGAGTGCTGACTTGCTACCCTACTGATTTCCATATCACAGCACTCCAGTCCGTGGAAGATTTTTTTTTTCTTTCTACTATATTTTATATGAAAACATTTGGATGCTGCATCATGGATAAAACATTTTTAATTTATTATTTGAATGTGATTTACATAATTTAAAAAAAAAAAAATGTCCTTAAGATGATTGTATGATGTATTGATGTTGTATGATGTATTACTGCAACACAGCTAATATATATCTCTAAATTATTATGTGGTGGTGCACTACAAATAATGAATAGACTTGAAAACGTTAAATATTATTTCCAAGCATTTATACCGTCAGTAAAACTGCTTGTGAATAGTCATGTCATGTGATTTACCTCAGAAAAGCCAACAATAATGAGCTTTAGAGCCCACATTAACAGGCCAACATGTTTTTGTCATAAGTCATTTAAAGGTACACTCCACTTTTTTTGAAAATATGTTCATTTTCCAACTTACCTAGAGTTAAACAGATGAGTTTTACTGTTCAGCCTGATTAGACCGTTAGCCTCTTGCTCAAAAATTACCAAAGATTTTCAATATTTTTCCTACTTAAAACTTGACTCTTTTGTAGTTAAGTTATGTACTAACACCAACAAAAAAATGAAAAGTTGTGCTTTTTTTTATAGGCTGATGGATAGGAACTATACTCAATCTGGCATAATAATCAAGGAACTTTGTTGCCGTATCATGGGTGCAGCAGGCGCAATAATATTAAGCAGCGCCTGAAAATAGTCCCTAGCTAGGTAACTTTCAACATGACCAGCACTAAGCCACTAAACTAATAGTAAAATAGCTGGGGACTATTAAGGCGCTGCGTAATATCATTGTGCCTGCTGCACTCATGGTAGGACAGCAAAGTTCCTTGATTACTATGCTGGAATGAGAGTATAGTTCCTATCCATATCAGCCTAGAAAATCACACCTTTTTGTTTTTTGTCTGTCTTAGTACACAGTGTAACTACAGAAGAGTCAAATTTTAAATAGGACCATGCTGATGGTCTAATCTGATTCAATGATTTATGCTAAGCTATGCTAAAAGTGCTAACGCCAGACCCGGAGATCGGCTGAATGGATTCAAAAATGGTAAAACTCATCTGTTTAACTCTAGGGGAGTTGGAAAATTAGCCTATTTTCAAAAAAAAGTGGAGTACTCCTTTAAGATGCAGTCAAGATTGTGCATGTTCATATACAAACTTTAAATGTGACTCACAGGGCAGATGGAGAGGACGTCCTATGAAAACGAACAGCACAAAGTATATACAGCACTGAAATAATAGTGAATTAGTTGTCTAGTGTGTCTAGCCTAGCAATGTGCGTTTTCCTCAGACATTTACGCGTGTATAAAAAGCACACAAACATCTGGAAACAATGTGAATAAACTTGAACTTTAATAGCATCAATCACAGGTTATTTTCAGCAGAATAAAGCAAACACAAATCTGTATTCTTTATTTTCCTGTTGAGCATAATATGATAAAAATGGCTCCTGTTGAGTTGCTTGCATTTCTGGATTAACTGTTGGTCTTTTAATATTTCTGTCATAACTGGGTTGTCAAATATGACGTTTAGATATTTACATCTTACATGTCACTTTTGTCAGTGTCATTTTGACATTGATGAGTGTAATTAGAACCCGGATCAACTCAAGAAAAGTCCTTTATCTTGGCGCAGTACAGTATCTTTGCAACAACAAAATATTATTATTAGGCAATTATTTTATGACTTTTATTACACATCTTCATATTTACCTACAGCTTCGATCACACAGCATAGAGATTGTGACCAAAAAAAGGTCATAATAGGAAACAATGTGAGGTCAAACATCTGGAAACAATGTGAATAAACTTGAACTTTAACTGCAGCAATCACAGGTTATTTTTTTTTAACAGAATAAAGCAAACACAAATCTTTATTTGCAATTTAAAGAAGACCAGTGGTTCATTCAGGATAACAGGACACTTGGCTTTCAGTTTATTATTACAGATTGAGAGAATCTGTTTGCTTTAAACTGCCTCAAAGTATCACAATGACAGACAATACATTTTGTTTTGTTCAGAGGCAACTTGTGTCTTATATAAAAAATAAAATAAAATTACAATATCCAGAATAAGGCTAGAATACACTACACAACTTTTGTTTAGGTTTGATGAGTCCACTTGATGACAGTCTGCATGTGTTACACACTTTGGATTTACAGATTTCACAGAAAATCACATTTTGAGCGATATTTAGAACATGCAGTTTTAATTTGTCACGTATTGCATGGCATAGCAATAAGGTGCACATCTCTGTGTGAATTTATTGTGTTCGGAACAATTTGAAAGGCAATGTGTGGTCATTTTGTGATGTGTAATGCTCAATTTTTGTAAACGTTGGTAAGTGTATGATGCAAAGTGAATGTCATGTAGTATATTCCAGCCTTAACACAACACAAAACCTCAAAGGAACAGAACATTACCTGAAACAACCATTCTCTTTATTATTTGTGCACATGATGCTGTATGTCTGTCATTCAAGACAACACACCACCAATGATGGAGGCAACAACGATTCCAAGCAACACACAACAGATAATAACTATGATTTTCTTCTGTATTTGGACAAGTTAACAAAAATCATTCCAGGAAACATTCCAGGCAGCATGAAAAGTAGAAAAGAAGAGTTGCTGTAAGAAGTCTTACCCAGGCAGACATGTCATCGCATGGTTAAATATTCATGGAGAACATGAATGTGACATAATATGTTATGGATCAATTTTATAAAAGAAATATATATATATATACTGCTGTAATCTGTCTGGGTAATATATGTGTTGTCTATTGTTAGAGATTAAGTTCTAAGAGTAAACAGCAATTAGCTCAGCACTGCTCTCCACAAAGGCATCATGTTGAACGTCAGGAGTGTAGCAAATGCATAACACTGTTCACTGTTTACAAAACATGCCACAAAGCTGAGCAGACATTAGACACACAGTGGTACACAAAAACACTAACAGAGGCGAAGAAATAAAAAGAGCCTATAAAAAGTATTCATGGAGCACATAAAATATCACTGGTGCAAGAAGTGGATATAATAGCAGTGACATAAATAGCGAGATGACGATCATATGTGTGTAATCCCAGTCTAGACACTGATCTAGATTCTAGATTCTAGGTGTCTAGAGTCACCTGTACCTGGATGGTTTGGCATTAAGGCAGAACGTACACCATGAGGAAAATTAACACTGCAAAAAACAGTGTTGATCTTCCCCTGATCTACATATGTGCATTTTAAGATGTCGAGAAGTGAAAAATGTTACAACAATAGCTTTACAAACTGTTACGAATCTGGTTCTGGTTCACCTTGCTTCTGTCCACCACTTTCACACCACACAGCATGTCATATCAGATTACATCTCCCATCATCCATTGCACTGATTACACTCACACAGCTGCAGCTTATCACACACACACTATATAAGCCTCGGACTTCCTCTTTGCCGAGTATTGTTTGTGCTTATCTATGAATTAGCAATAGCAACATTTACAGACCCTGTTTCTGTTCCTGTTCTAGATTCCTAGTCTAGTCAAGTCGATTTATTGATCTTCTGCCTGTCTTGGATTAACCCTTTGTGTTGCCTTTGGACACTGATTACCCGTTTGCAGATCTGGGTAGTAACTGATTCCATGTAATCTAGATTATGTAATCAGATTCCAAAAATGAAGTACTTGTAATTAGAGTAAATTACATTTTAAAGTACTCGTAATCAGACTACAGTTACTTTTTTATGGATTACATATTATTCACACAATAGCAATAAATTATTCATAATTCATTGATTCCCCCTAATTTCTCTTTTTCATTTTTAAATTTTCCTTTCTAAAATAGCTTACCGATTATATACACTCAGAAAGTCCAGTTCTGTGGACATTCACACATAAAGTAATCATTAGTCAGGCGATTCAACATTGCATCAGCTACTAATGAACACATTCATTTTGTTTGAATTATCACTCTGTAGTTTTTTTTAAATCATGTATTATTGTGTCTTTGGAAGGCTTTTGCCTTTCATACTCATTAAAATGCAACATTATTTCTTATTTACATGCAATGCAGGCATTCCCAAACTTTTTGTTATCTAAACCTTATTCACCACATATATTTACTTTAAGAACCCCTGAGATTTAAATTAAATATTTCAATAATTAAATTTCACATTTGCATGTTCACGGTTTCTTTGATGTTGATTAATGGTCACATGGCATGTAGGTAAATACAAATATTTAATCTTTTTTAGTAAGTGTTTTATTTTAATTGTTATTTTAAAACAAAGACTAATGAAACACAATGACAGTTCACTCCTATACTTATAAATGGGAGAAACTGCAACGCGCAATATGGAGGAATAATCCCACCTTCTAAATGAAAGAGACAAATTTCCCATACAAACCTGACGCTACACCAGCCAATGCGCATGAGTACTGTACGTTATGACTGAACAATAAGCCTTTTAAACACTATTTGAGCATAAGAAACAACATTCATGGGGCAATTAATTTAAGATTTTTGTTTCTGATTTGATATATGTAATTTAACTTTGAGTTCAGTTTCAGTTTTTGAGATTTCAGGATTCCCCCATTCATTAAGATAGGACTTATGAGCTGCCCGGAGACATTGCAAATATGGCCACCAAAGAGACATTCCTTAAAAAAGGACTTTGTTTTAAATTATTTATTTTATTTATTTTTTATTTTTTTAATGATTTAATTGATTGTTAGCTTTTCATTACACCCACAAACCCTCTGCAGTTCCCTATTCTGGGAAACAATGATGTAATAAAAATGTTTAATGCACTTCATGTTGTAAATTACAATGAATGGAACACATTTTCTTACGCTTTGCATTTTTTACATCAGTGTTATAAACAAGTTAAGTCAAAAGTAATCTAAAAGTAATCAGATTAGATTACCTAAAATATGTAATGTAACTGATTACAGTACTGACTACAATTTTTATCATGTAATCTGGAATCAGTAACTGATTACAATTCGCAAGTACTCTTCCCAGCTCTGCTCGTTTGCCTAACCCTCTGGATGATGTTTACTGGTGTTTGACCCACGCTTGTTACGGATTACTCTTGTGTTTTGCCTGCGCTGTACCTGCCTGCCATTATTTGACCCTGCCTGTATGTAGACCATGTTTTCTAATAATAATCTGCACATGCTTCACTCCTCTGTCACTCCATTACAAAAACCATGTCTAGGGCCCTATGATTTCCACAATGTGGAAAATGCGGACGGAATTTCCTACTCCTTTCAGTTTTTCTATATACTTATTTATAAAAAATAAAAAAAACCTTGCAAGACTTATCATGTTTATCTAACTGAAATTTGCCTCAGCACTTATACACTGTCGCTCTCTTGTTGCTCTGATTGCTTCTATTGTAAGTCGCTTTGGATAAAAGCGTCTGCCAAATGTAAATGTAAATGTAAATGGAATCGCGAAATCCAGTCATAAAAATGGAATGTATTATTTAATGCGGAATGACATGGAATTGTCAAAGTTTGGAAGAATTAATCAAAAGTATGTCAAATTAAATCAAATTGCGATATGAACTATTATGTGTAAATACTAAGCCGCCAAAAGACTTAAATATGAATCCTGGATTTTCCGTGTGTCTCTGTTTTTATGAATGGTGCATACTCCTGGTTGTTTACTACACATTCTGACGAATGCGTGACATAAAAAATAAAACGTTTTTTTTTTTAAAGAAATATTTGCACAATATTTATTTCATGTTTTAATTTTAATAATAAATCCCCTCTACTTACCAAAAAAAAATTAATAATAATAATTTTCATTAATTAAAAGATAAATTCAATTATTGTTTATGCCTTCAGTTAATATAAATACACAACACAGAATGGCTATTGTAAGAATAAATAAAAGTTGTTATGCATTCAAATAATTAGACATGCTAAAATCAGAATTTGGTAACAATAAAATACAATATTTCATAGAGCCCTAAACATGTCATTTTTGTTAACCCTTTAATAAATTGATGTTAAATTGTATAGGTGTCATGATTTTAATTAATTAGACATGCTTTTTTAGATAAATAAGATTTTATTTAACCATTAAAACGGAATCCAGAAATTTTTTTATAGAAAAAACAGAATTTAGGAAAAAAATAAATAGATTTTATAGGGCCGTACATGTCAATCTTTTTTTATCAAAAAGCATTTGTGTCTGGATTGACGGTACGATATAGAACATAACAGAATTTTCATTTTTGGGTGAACTGTGTTTTTAAATTTAAAGCACAGACCAGCCATGGATATATCAGTACACGAAGGTTGCAGTTACTAAGGGGTTTCCTGTCAAAAAAAAAGAATGCTAATAAAATAAAGAAGGAGAAAAGAAATAATAAAATACTTAAAGAACTACAATTTGTTGTAAAGTAATGCATTTGATCTGTAATCTTTATTCATTTATTTATTTTAATAGGCTAAATGGCTGTTCAAACCACAACCTATAAATTCTTTTCAAAGCCATAGGTTTGACTATATTCTAGGTCTGAGGGTTTGCTTAAAGGTTATGGAAAGTGTTGTAACCAAGTTTGTTTAATTGAATTCAATTATTTTATGACTTTTATTACACACCTCTGAAAAATCAGTGCCGTGATGGTGTTATAGCTTCGATCACACAGCTTCAAGGATGTGACCAAAAAAAGGTCATATGGTATCTGGACTCAGGTTTTTAAGAAGGCATTTGGAAGAAGAGTCTATGACACAATGAGACCTAAAAATAGCCATGCTTTGCAGATGCTTCTCTGCAGTCACAACCTGGAGGAAAAGTTGATGGGGTCATTGCTGTCTTGCTGTAAAACAGGATCCCAAGCAAAAAGACAAAGCTACCAAAACAAAACAAAAAAACTTAAAGTGTCCAAGTCAGGGTTAGGGTTAGTCCAGATCTAAATTCACCCATAAATTTGTGGCCACTCATGTGCTTAAGCTGTACAAGCAATGAAGTCAAATAGCACTGACCAGGTGTGCACAGGTAAAGAAACGTCCACACTGGACCTGGTTAAATGTCATGCAATAAAACAATAACAGAACTTTCCAGAAAGTGAATACTTTTTCTAGACACAGTACATCTTACCCATTTCACATACCATCTTGTTTTATCTTTCAGTACATTCATAAACAATAAACATAAACAATACAGTATCCAAACAGGTGGTCCTGCGTTCCTGTCTATCACAAGCAGCACCAAGAGTGTCTTGGTTAGCTCAATCCAATGGCTAGAGAGAGGATGAGGATGAGAAGACAGACGGATACACAACCGCCTATCAGGATCAACTTCTGTGGACAATATTGAGAGAAAATCAGAGGGCTGCATGCAAGGGATCTTCACTTCAGCCCATTAGTTCATGATATCTCAGTGCTATAGAAATGGAAATCTGGTTAGTAATTACTCCTGTTCCAAACCCTTTCCTTCTACAGTGGAACAAAACGAGACTGAAGCTGCACTGCTCTTTTCCATGGAGAATGCAATATTATGAATAAAGGATGGATTCTTTCATCTTTTGCCTTCAAAAGATGTTAACTGATGGACTGGAGTGGTGTTGATTACTTATGGATTATTGTGATGTTTTAATCAGCTGTTTGGACTCAGCTCTGTTTGGGTTCATTGGTTAGACAGTGATGGACTGACACATTTCTACAAATCCGATGAAGAAACAAACTCATCTACATCTTGGATGGCCTGAGGGTTAGCACATATTTAGCATATTTTCATTTTTGGGTGAACTATTGCTGGCTATTTCTTATGATAAATGATTGAGAAACCAAATCAACCTATCAGCATTAGATTAACGTTGATAGCACACAAACAAAGCTACTATAACTCCATAAGGAGTGGGATTGGGAAAAGGTGAGACGTGAGAAATAATGTACAAATACTCATGCAAGGACAGACAGCAGGCACTGACAACTTTCACTCACCCTTTGTGATTTACTCTGGTACTTTACAGCCTTCTTGGTGTTTAACAATGCATCCTTAATGTAATCCACTGTATGATCCACATTATACTCTATACGGTCTATCATATCTCCCTGACCAGAACAGGAGATGGACGGCACAAGAGAAAGAACAAAGAAAAAGAGAAAGGTGATTTCAGAGGAGTATAGTGGATTTGTTGCTATATCTCACCGTCCTGCTAGTCTTCTGGACTTTGATAGCTGCTTTGGTTTCCTCTTTGGCCTTTTCCACATATTCCTGAGCACTGCAGACATTCTTCTCTATATTGTTTATTAACTCTCCCTGAAAGAAAACAGGAAAATACAGCTCACCAAACACTATTTACTGAAGGAACATGACCATTTCTTCTTTTCACTAAGAATGTTGGGTAGTACCGGCACACTGTGGCCTGTCCTGAAAAAAAAGGCTTCAAAGAGTATGGAGGGGTCAAATTTTAGCCCCTACTTGTAAATGCTGTAATTATATCTGGCTGCAAACTGCATCTATCTCCAATGATGGCCAACTGAAAATATGTATAAAATTCAAAGAGCTCAGTGAAAGGTAGTCCATAGATGCCATCTCAGGAAACCCAGACCTTCTTTTCCTCCTCTATTTTTGGCAGTTTTGCCTTTATTGCGATAGGACAGTATAAACAGACAAGAAGCAAAATAGTAGTGAGAGGAAGATGAGATGAGGAAAGGTCCTTGAGTCAGGACTCAAGCTTATGTTGTAAAACCATGCAACATGTCAGAACAGAAGTGGCTTTTACCACTCCCCGAAAGATTCTGTGTTCTGTGTTTGGGCCGTGCTCATGCTGAAGCAGCGCTCGTTGATGGTTGCTGTTCTGCTTGCGAGAACATGACCATGGGCAAGCTCCGCTCACGAGTCACATTCTTTGAAAAGAAGCCTGCAAACCTTTGCAAAGGTTTGATTGTCTGTCTCAGTATGACAGAGCCAGTTCGACCTGGCGGCATCACCCCAGATCTCCTGTCCATCTCCTGTACGTTTCTCTTCGGCACTTGTGGCGAAGGCTTACATGACTTCTGAACGAGCTGCATCTGCCGTGCACACCTGGCTGAAATGCTCATCGTCAAGGACAGCCCCTTACAAGAACTGCTGAGGCCCCACAGCAAGCCGGGCTTGCAGCCAGACCTGCCCAACGGTCAAGTTCTCGTAGGAAGGTGGCACAGGTGGTAAACCTCCTTCCTTGATGGATTCTTCTGGATTAGTTGTAGAGGTTTAATAGAATTGGCTGGAAGACCTGCCAAGAGAGCATTGCAGTAGTCCAGCCTGGACAGAACAAGAGCTTGAACAAAGAGTTTAGAAGCATGTTCTGATAGAAATGGCCTGATAATCCTAATGATGTTCCTGGATTCAACAAGAAATGTCTGTTAGACAAGTTGAGATCCGAGCAGCTATCGTCTGATCATCAGGATGGAAGGTAGATTTGAGTGTTATCAGCATAGCAGTGATAATAAAAGCCATGTTTCAGAATGACAGAACCCACTGATGCCATGTACATAGAGAAGAGAAGTGGTCCAAGAACTGAGCCCTAAGGCACCCTTGTAGTAAGATGTTGCGACTTTGACCCCTCACCTTTCCAAGATACCTTGAAGGACCTATCTGACAAGGTA
Source organism: Cirrhinus molitorella (assembly GCA_033026305.1). Taxonomy (NCBI): domain Eukaryota; kingdom Metazoa; phylum Chordata; class Actinopteri; order Cypriniformes; family Cyprinidae; genus Cirrhinus; species Cirrhinus molitorella. The sequence goes on along the minus strand of CM065134.1, from coordinate 30,090,805 downwards.
AGACTCAAATCATTGGAGTGTGGTTCCTGAGATGCCCTTTGCTAATTGGGTTGACATGAGGATCTAGTAGTTAACTGTGTCAAAAGGAAAGGACTCCCCCCACATCAATCTCTGCTGGACATGAGACTCAAACCAGCAACATCTGGGTTACAAGTCTCACTCTCTACCATTAGGCCACAACTGCCTCCAAAAGCACTGGACATATCCAGCAAGATATGTACTGAAGATTTGGAATCCTCTCTTCTGTAGGGCTTCAACAACTGAGAGCAAGGCAGTCTCAGTTGAATGTCCACTTCTGAAACCAGACTGGTTGCTGTCCAGAAGATAGTTTTGTGTGAGAAAGGCAGAGATTAGGTTGAACACAACTTCTTCAACTGTTTTTGCAATGAAAGGAAGAAGGGAAACCAGTCTGTAGCTCTCTAAAAAATGCGTTAAATGAGTTAAAGGCACAATATGTAAGATTTTTTTTAAATATCTGAAAACCACTAGAACAGTGTTATATATTTTGCTGACTTGGGTACTTACATTTTCTCAAATGTTTTAAAGAATGTTTAAAATCGAGAGAAATAAGCAATTTTAACTAACGTAATGGATCATGTCACTGTGTCGCCTGCATATGACATCATACACCCTTGATTTTCTGGTTTTAATTTGTTAAAGGTGCTGTATGTAAGATTGACACCCAGTGGTTGAACTAGGTATTGCAGTCCAAATTCAAAATATTGAACGCGCGGGTTGCCAGACAGAAGACACCAACAAGAATGAACGTAACCTGACCATGGAAAGCGTTGCATACATTGAGGTGGCTCAGTTGTAATAGCAATCAAGTAGACTGTTATTCATTGTGAGGTGTAAAATACGATAATTTATTTCTAACTTTGAAATCTAAACGTTAATTTTCTCAAACGAGATTGCCTTAATGACTTATGCATAAAACACAGACAGTTAAGCACATTATGCCGAAAACCTAACGTTAAGCCCTCTACTCCGCAAATCCACACTCTGGAGTTACTATTTTTACTTTTTCCCTTGCCCCAACGACAACACATTGATGAATAAAATTAATAAATAGTTTCACATTCATGCCTAAATAGTAGTAGCCTTGTGTTCTTGAATACACGCTGTCTGAGGAACCACGAAACACAGTGTAAAAGTACTGTCTGAATGTTAAATTTATTTCAAATATTCCTACTCATAGCCAGGACACATCAGCTAACCAACTTTAGCTAATTATTACATGTCAAGGAGAAAATGAGCCAACTCAGCATTTGTTTGTCTGTTTAAGCTCTCTCCATCTCTCAAACGCATCTCCAATATCTTTACAGCTTTTATTATACCGTTGATCATACACTTTTTTTGGATGGATGCCTAGGCTTTTTAGGATGGGTAGAATGTTCGATCTCTGACTCTGACCCCTTTCGTTTAGCAGCTTTTATGACTGAAATGAAATACGTTGTGTTTTCCGCCAACTGGCAACCCGTGGTGCTGAAATACAATTGGCTAAACTAGCAGTGTGCGGGTCACACAAACCAAAACAAAGACAGGATTCCAGGACGGAATGCACATTTTCAAAGGAGAATAACTGTAGCAACTGTTTTTCAGATAAACAAATATGTTAACTTGGCATGTTTCTTAAATATCTGCAAATATATTATGATATTTTTATGCTTTAGTAAAGTCAAAATCTTACATACAGCACCTTTAATAATAAATTTTTAAATTTGCAGTCAGATTAATGTGCAGGACAGATTAGTCAGATTAATGTGCAGGACACTTTGCTTAATAATACAGTTTATTTTATAGTACATTTTTATGCATATTTTTACATGTTATGTCCTGGGGACAGACATGGCACCCATTATTGTGATCCAAAAAATCCTTATTGTGCCTTTAAGAGTGGGTATCTTAAGTAGTGGGGTTATACAAGGCTGTTTAAATGCTGAGAGAAAAACACCAGATGTGTTAATGATGTGAGTGCAAGTACAACTGGAGAAATGGTTTAAATGAGACAAGATGGAATAGGATCAAGGGGGCAAGTAGTAGGATTTAGACAAAAAAAAAAATCAGGATGGGACTTGATTTTGAATTTTGGAGAGATTTTTTGTTTGTTTGTTTCTGAGTCACTGATTGTTGGGGGCAGCCGTGGCCTAATGGTTAGGGAGTCTGACTTGTAACCAAGAGGTTGCGAGTTCGAGTCCCAGGTCCGGCAGGGATTGACGGTGGGGGGAGTGAATATCCAGCGCTCTCTCCATCGTCAATACCACGACTGAGGTGAGACCCTTGAGCAAGGCACCGAACCCCCAACTGCTCCCCGGGCACCGCAGCAATGCAATGGCTGCCCACTGCTCCGGGTGTATGTTCACGGTGTGTGTGTGTGTGTGTGTGTGTTCACTACTGTGTGTGTGCACTTGGATGGGTTAAATGCAGAGCACAAATTCCTAGTATGGGTCACCATACTTGGCCTCATGTCTCGTCACTTTCGTCACTTTTTTTCACTTTCGTTGAAGATAGGGCAGAATAATACTGTTTAATAATGTACAATTGATAGCAGACTGAGCAGCAGGTCCTAGAGCAGGGGTTTTCAATTCTGGCCCTCAAAGTCTACTTTCCTGCAGAGTATTGTTCCAACCTTGATCAAACTCACCTGCCTGTAACTTTCTAGCAGTCCCGAAGACCATGATTAGCTGGTTTGGGTGTGTTTGATTAGGCTTAGACCTAAACTCTGCAGGAAATTGGACCTCGAGGGCCAAAGGTGAGAACACCTGTCTTAGAGTATTAAACACGTATCTGAAAAACAAAAAGGAAAGCTGGACATTATCTCAATGGAACTCTCAACTTCGCGTAAACATGTGAAAACTGTACATTTACAGCATTTAGCTTTTAATGTTGTGTTATCTTCTCTAAAATCTTTGTAAAAAATGTATTTTATTGTTATTTATTTATCCATTATTGTTATTTTTTTATTATTTACTTGTTTATGTATTTATTTTTAAGGTCTACATTGTGTTTTTAAGTCTACCAGGGGTAGGATGGATTGGGTGGGTTCTAAATTTGCACAGATGTTTTTTATTTATTTATTTATTTTTTTATATCACTGTTCCCAGGGGAAAAAAATCAGTAAACAGTTGTTAACAAAAAATAAATAAATAAATAAATAAAATAAAATAAAATAAAATAAAATAAAATAAAATAAAATAAAATAAAAACAGTAACACTTTACAATAAGGTTAATTAGTTAACATTAGTTAACATTAATAATGAACTGCACTTACACAGCATTCATTAATCCCTGTTAATGGTAATTTTAACATTTACTAATACATTATTCAAATCTTGTTAACATCAGTTAATGCACTGTGAACTAACAAGAATAAACAATGAACAACTGTATTTTCATTAACTAACGTTATTGAAGATTAGCAAATACAGTAACAAATGTATTGTTCATGGTTAGTTCATATCAGTTAATACATTAACTAATGTTTAACTAATGAACCTTATTGTAAAGTGTTACCAGAAAAACAAGAAGGAATGTGATCAGAAGGAGTGGTCATGGGTTTCTTTCTGCTAAAATATGGGTGTTTTGGCGTTTATTTCATTTCAATGTTCTCACACTCTTGTTTCCTGTTATGTGTGTAGTTTAGCTCATTTACCTCTGATGATTGCTATAGACTGTTCTTATTTTGTTTAAAGATCTTTTTTTTTTATTTACTCCTGCCTTTTAAAAGCTACATAAGGTTGCTTCACTAAATGTTTTCACCTTGTGCAATATTTGTGTACCAGTCTTTCAGATGTCCTCAGTATGAAAAGAAGGATCACAACATCATATATTTAATTTTGCAAAAAGCTCAAAAGTTACATTATGTTTCGGTGAGTTGACAGGAAAGTTGACTGGTTCATTTTGCACCCATTAAAGCAGTCTGACTAAATAAAGGGCTGGCCTACAATGCAACTGCTTTACAGCTGTTTCAGCTGCTTCATGTCCCCTACAGTGTGAAAGTGAGTCATCAGATAAACTGTCTCAAATGCTGCAGGATTAGGGTTTTAACTGGGTTTGATTATGTCCTGTAAAAACAGATGTCTGCTCGTTAGTTCTGGATTTTGTGTTATTAATAGTACACAAAAGACTTCTGGATGTGACACACAGACAATCTCCAAACACACATTGTTCTGATTGCTGCCATGTTTAATCAGTTGCTCCTAACCATCTGTTAGTGATGCTCACCTGGCTCTCCACCAGCATGGCCATATCCATGAACATATCATGCAGCTCGCGGATGCTGTTCTCCAGTTTGATGATTTCATTGTGTCGTGTCTCAATCTCATTCATGGCCTGTTCACTGATGTTGCAGTCCATGATGATCTGAAGCAAAAATTAGAAAGTGAGAATGAGGAAGTGTTCCAACATAATTCTGGTTTACCGAGAGTAAAAACAACAACAAAAAAGTGTAGTATGTTCTGAAAAGGCAGAAAAAATTCCCATCTTACAAAATATGAATCTTTCCAGCTCCCAAAACATGTGTTAGCACCCCATCCCACCACAGTCATTATTTCCCAAAGCTTCTTTCCATTAAAACCCACCTGCGGATTGCTCTAACATTACTTACTCACGGTTAACCAGCATGGAAACAGGCACTAAAGAAAGTGGCTTAATTTTGTGACACAAAATGGCTAAGCAAGCATGGCAGAGCATGGTCATGATTTGACATGATTTCAGTGCAACAGGCATTGCCAAGAAACACTACATGGCTCCATACCAAATTTGATCAATAACTATATGAACACTTAGAGATATCAGAACTAAAACAAGCACACGGTCTGGGAGGAGTTTAAAAAAGTACGTTTTGGACTGAAAATGGTGGACAGAAAAAAAAAAACTGTTGCAAACTGTCTATTTTTGATTTTGTATGATGCAAGGAATAAAAAGAAATGGAAGATTCATGGCCATCAGATGAAATTCATAAGGCTATGAGCATATTTGGAAATTTTGTTATATTCTTGTGCCGGCACTAATCTTCATGGGCTCCTTTGGGGCATGGTGCTGATGACGCATATTAAATTTCATAACAATACACTACTGTGTTTATAAAATTGTTATAAACATTTTAGTACATAATTCAAAATAGGCTGATTGATCAAAATAGGCCCAGAATGACTGACATGGGAGAACTGGGTATCGTTCAACTGAAAGGACAAAAATCGGACAAACTCTCTAGGACAAGTAGGGATGCACCAAAATGAAAATTCTTGGCTGATGCCAAAACTGAACAAAATGAAACACTGGGCTGAAAAAAATAAAATAAAATAAAATTGAAAAGCCAAAATGTGCTTTTTACAATTTTGTTTTGCTTTTCAAAGAACAAATCAATTACAAAAGAACTATTTAAAAGTATTTACTTAATACTGAATTTTTTTTACATTCTAGTACACGTTATAGCCTACCAACAAAGCACAATTTAACTTAAAATTAAAATAAATAAGTTAGTAAAATAATATTCTTTGGACATTTTTAAGCCCCCCGTTCTTGAATCAGGCATGTGATTTTTTTTTCTGTACAAATGAATGCAGCCTTGCTGAGCAGAAGAGACTTCTTTTAAAACATTAGAAAATATTCAAGATTTGACAACAATTTGAACACTATGTGTGAATGTTATAATACATGTATTAACATAACTGTTGTAATTATTGTTATCATTATTTTTGTCTTACTTTTTTATTTTATTTTACAGACCAACAGTAAAATTACAGTACTAACATTTATGAATGTTGACTTTTATTTTGCCGAAAACCCGCATAAGACATCTGTACTTTTTGTTGACAGGAGCAGATTTCTGTGCTATGCTGTCAGAATTCATACAATGTGCGCATGTATTAGAAAAAATAACGTTCTGTAGTTTATTTACTAATCGTTTAAGGCACCTGTTCCTCTATTCATCGAAGACATGTAATACATGTCTTTCGCTGTTGGTGCTTGTAATGATGTTTGCGTCTTTCTCTGACCGTTTTAAATGCTTCCACACTATGGACATGTTTGCTACATTAGTGCGGTACATTTTATTCTGTCTTTTATCATTTACAGCACACTTAGAAACTATAACTTTGCATAACTTTTGAGTTTCATTACTTTTATCTCTTTACAGAATACACATTTCTACCATGCTAAAAATACAGGATACTGTATACATCCACTCACCCCTGAAGTGAAGATGGAGGGGTTGTTACTTTCTAACATGGTCTCCAGCTCCTCATTTGTTGTATTTCTTCCGGCTACAAAGAGAGAGGGAGAAAAACAACAACAACAAAAACAGCAACATTTAATAGCTTGCTAGTGTTATAGCACAAAGTAGCACGAGTTAAAAGTTGTCTTTGATTTAATCTATGCATATATTGTAATGTCATGTGACTGGTTAAATCTGAGAGGTTTAGTAACTCCTTTAAATAGATATTACAGACACAACATGAATAGGCATAATGCAGTGCCCTTTCATTGTTATTTACCGAGTGTCACATCTCTCAAGACTACAATATGACGCAAGGTTGATGGGTAAGATTATAGGGAACACTATTCACTATTAACTAGTTGCTTATAGCACACATATTACTAGCATATTGGCCCTTTATTATGTACATATATTCTGCATGACCACATACCATAACAACTACCTTGCTATCAATATGCAGCACATTAGGAGTTTATTGAGAGAAAACTCTTAGTTAATAGTCATTATGTGTTCCCTAAACTAATGTGTTACCATGTTTTTCACCAAACAACAGAATTACACCACAGTGGTGGAGGGACAGTCTGAGTCAACATCAAAACCTGTTATCAATGCTGCTAGTAATAGGCTAAATTCTGGTTTCACAATGTAAAGGGTGAAGTTACAGTATACAAGGAAATCCATTATTGAAGAAATGTTTCTCTAAAGGACTAATTACACAAAAACAATTCTACTGCACTTTTTGAAATGAGAATAGAGAATCGCTAGTCTGAAACAGTGAGTTGACTTGCACTATTGTTCCCCCCTCTGACAGTCTGTAATTAGTAGCTCATTGAGTTAATAATGAACTGTGTGGAGTGATCACACATCTGTGATCTGTATGTATTGTGACTCAGACTTGATTACACACTGAATGCAGAGCTACATTGCGGATGTTGTCGTGGTGTGACCCAGCAAGGCAGCTTTACTACATTTTCTTGGTAGTCAGTAACAGATTGCAAACTCCAGCAGTCTTGCACCCAAGCTGGCAGGATGATTATTATGGTTCCAACTTGAAGCTGATGACACACACAGGCTGGGCAGACAGATGGGGGTTATCTGTTCTCCCCAGCACCATATGATCATATAAAGGACGAAGGGACACTAGACAGTATAATACAAAACACTTTAGTATGCCTTGGCATCAGAGTGTTGGCAAAAACATGACTGCATAAAATAATCTTGAAAACAAATAAACACGCATTGACAAAACACAGTTCAGAGTGACTTAAAGTCATCCAGTGAGGAATGTGTGCTCTTCTGGGGTCACAAGAAAAAAAACTTTTGACACAGGACCCAGATTAACGTACAATGTGTACAGTATGACGCTATCAATGTAACGACCAGGGGTTCGACTCCCAGGGAATGCATGAAGTCCGAATGAAAGACTTGGTACATATTCATAATACAACATTTATAAAAGTTATCTTTGTGAGTAAATGTGATTTGGGATTATAATGCGAATCGGATTTACATGTTTAGACACCAGATGTCCAGATATCAGTTCTGTATTTGATTTAAAACCACATTTGGCTCAGAACGTATGCAGATCTCATGCGGATTTTTGTGTTTATACAAGTGCAACAATATCTGATCTGTGTCAGATGTGAGTAAAAAAAATCAGATTTTCTGATACTGTCAGCGTAAATGCAGCCAAAATGCTGTGGAGCTCAACATCTATCATTCAGATAACGACTAAAAAACAGTTCAGTGGTAAAAATGCCAATTTTTACTCTCTGGGCAATAATTAAAGTTTAGAAGTTTAAATCAACAGGATATTCTTTATGATATGTGACCCTGGACCATAAAACCAGTCATAAGTGGCAATTTTTCAAAATTAAGATTTATACATAATCTGAAATCTGAATAAATAAACTTTCCATTGATGTATGGTTTGTTAGGATAGGACCATTTTTGGCCGAAATACAATGATTTGAAAATCTGGAATATGAGGGTGCAAAAAAACCTAAACATTGAGAAAATCGCCTTTAAAATTGTCCAAATAAAGTTCTTAGCAATGCATATTACTAATCAAAAATTAGGTTTTGATATATTTATGGCAGGAAATGTACAAAATATCTTAATGGAACATGATCTTTACTTAATATCCTAATGATTTTTGGCATAAAAGAAAAATCTATCATTTTGACCCATGCAATATATTTGGGTCAAATTTTTGGCTATTGTTACAAATATACCCGTGCTACTTAAGACTGGTTTTGTGATCCAGGGTCACATATGTAGTTATATTGGCACAACACACCACCTACATAACAGTTTGGGAGGGTTGCCAATAAAAAGACTTTGCTGTCAAAGAACAAATTCAAGCACCTACCAAAACTGGGACTGTGGTCAGATGAGCTGAAAGTATCAAGTGAAGGAGACAAAAAGATGACGTGCAGATAAGTACTTCATCCCACTGTGAAGTATTGTTTTGGATGCTGGATATTATGGGGTTGATTTTCTTCCAAAGGCTTTCGAAATGTGCATCTTGTTAGGATAAATGGTATCATAAACTCCAAGTACCAGCAGAGACTGAATGAACACCCTACTAATCCTGTCAGGAAGCTTAACCCTTTAACTGTCACTTCCATTTTTGAACATAGACATGAAAATGCAGTATTCATGCTTAAATTTTTATAATTCATGAACAAAAACATTTTGTAACATGATTTTGATGTACATTTTCCATGGTAATGTAATGTCTGATTTTAAAATGGTTTTCAAATTTTGAGATTTTAAGTTTTCAAGTGATACATAATTTCTAAAGTGTGATAAAGAAAAAGGCAACAAAGAAAGTCTTTTTGTGACAAAGATTTTTAAGATGCACTCTTGTCATGAATTAATCTATTACTTTTTCTACATAATTTGTAACACAAAAAAGGTAAAATATCTATTTAGGAGTCTTAGACCTTTCGGTAACACTTTATAATAACGTTCAGTTGTAAGTCATTTACAAGTGATTAGTTAATGATGAAATAATCATTTACAAAACATTCACAAATGATTAATAAGTGATGCGCTAATAATTTGTATATGTTTTGTTAATTAATTTACAAGTCAATTACAAATATATTTACAGGTAATTAGTTAATTATGAACTCATCATTTACAAAACGTAACAATGTGTTTATAAATGATTAATAAGTGATATGTTAAAACGCAAAAAATGCAATTAATCTAAAACTCTTTTTTTAAATAATAAGAAATGATTTGAGTAAACATTTAAATTATTTATCTCATCACCACAGACTTGTGCTCTGGTAATGTAAACCAGTTCGCCCTCCACTGAAGATCACATCAGGTGCGCAGTGCTAAAATACTCCAGGTGTGTCACAGAAGACATCTTTACCCCTTACATTGCAGTACACACTACAAAGTATTGAAAACCTGTTGTGTAAACACATGAATAAATCATTAACAAATCTTCTAAAGTGTAAACAATTCATGACTTGTAAATGTGTTACACATCATTTGTAGATTTTTCTTACATGTCTCAAATGATCTGGTATATACAAGGCATTTACAACACTTTCTGCATCCCCTAATCTAAAGTGTAAACTACTCATCAGTTGTAAATGTTTTATAAACCTGCCGGTTACAGGTTGTGTGGGTTTACACACTGGGGGGGAAAGATCTACAAATGATGAGTAAAACATTTACAGCTGATGAATTGTTTACACTTTAGAACAGGGGATGCAGAAAGATGTGTAAATGATTTGTTCATGATGTGATCTTCAGTGGAGGGCAAACATTTCAGTGACAGACATTTCAATTATTTACAACTGATTAGTAATATATTAGCTAGTATCTTAGTAACAATTTACTAAGGATCTGTTTGATTATTTTATGATATGCTATTTTTAAGACAAACTTTTGACAGATTTGTATAATGTTAGCATATTACTTAATAATCATTTGTGAACATAGTGATGTTTTGTAAATTATTAGTTCATCAACTAATCACTTGTACATGATTTATAACTTAAACGACAAAGCTCTATGCTAAAAATACTAACACATCACTTATTAAACATTTATGAATGCATAGTTATGTTTTGTAAATGATTAGTTCATCATTAACTAATTACTTGCAAATGAATTAACAAAACATACATAAATTGTTAGCATATCTCCTATTAATAGTTTATGAATGTTTTGTAAAAGATTATTTCATCATTAACTAATCACTTAGAAATGACTTACAACTGAACGTTATTATAAAGTGTTACCTTTCCAACGATGTATAGTTTGTCATGATTAGATTACGATTTATTTGTTAAATGGTGAAGTAAATTGAGGGGATGGATGACAGTTAAGGGGTTAAACTGGGCTGTGCTTGGATCTTCTCAAAATCAACACAAACTGTAGTTCATAGCTTTTGGTATGGAAATCCCATTCTCATTAATAACTAACTACAACTTTTGCTTCAGTAAACTCCTAATTTGCTGCTTATTAATAGTAAGGTAGTTGTTAGTTAGATTAAGGGATCTAGAATATGCTCATGCAGAATATGTGCTTTGTAGGGAAGAAAGAGGAAGGGATGTGACGTGTGGCCAAGTGCACACACATAGTAGTGAACACACACACCGTGTATACACACCCGGAGCAGTGGGCAGCCATATTGCTCTTGGGAGCAGTTGGGGGATCGATGCCTTGCTCAAGGGTCTCATCTCAGTTGTGGTATTGAGGGTGGAGAGAGCTCTGGTTATTCACTCTCCCCACCGACAATCCTTGCCGGACCTGGGACTTGAACTCGCAACCTTTCGACTCTCTAACCATTAGGCCACGGCTAGGCCAATAGTGTAGTAAAATGCATGCTAATAAGCAACTAGTTAATAGTGAGAATTAGTCTCTAAACTGAAGCATTACCAGTGCGTTTACTCACTGATCTCCAGCTGTCTCTGTATCCGTCCTTTACAGCGCTCCCTGTAATCTGACTGCGTTGCATTATATTCCGTCATCACCTCCACAAATTTACGTGACAGAGTGGAGTGCTGAAAAACAGAAACCTCCTGCATTAATCCACACAAAACAACATATCCTCCAGTCATCAATGAGTAACGGACTGAAATGTTGTAATGGAGACATGTCCAACCCCCTTCACCTGTGTTTTCCGTATTCTCAGATCAGCTGATGGGTTTTTTGAATGGTTTAGTGCCTCCTCCTGCTCTATGCTCTGCTGGATATCTAAAAAAGAGGAGTCATCCATGTGGTTAATTGCTTACTAGTGTTATAGATAAATGATAAATGAATAAAACCAAAGTTATTCCAAATCCCTCTTGAATGTGTGACTGTGTATATCAATATCAGTCTCATGTTACGGTGAGCTCTGCTTTTACAAGACGCATCATTAATCACTTTATGATCTTATGAAACATTATTATATAGACTGCTCTCTATTTCTGACTGAAAAAAAAACATATTCATGCACAACATTATTGTAATGCACTACTATGAGGATGTCCAGTACAGTTATTAAATTAGCAGCTGAAGCTTAAGTGCTCATATCAGCTTGAGTGCTCATACCTACTCCACTTCATACAAATTCTGCTAACTACTTATAAAGTTTTAACTGAGCTCCTATCTCACTACAGTCCATCACATTCTTTGCAAGAGCACAACTCTGGCCAGATAATACTTACAATATCCTAAAATTTATGATGCAGATCTATTTGTCTCTTAAATGCTGGAATAGCCCTCCCTAGCATTGTGTGGCAATAACATGTAAATGGTTGCAATGTGTGTGTTGTTGAGGATGAAGAACTCACTCTTTAACATGGTGCGTACTTTATTAGCCAACTTCTTGATATCTGTCATCAACTCCTCCAAATCTGCTTTTGTTTCTGTTGTAAAATTAAAGAGAAAGACACAAAACATGTTTATATCACATAATTTCTGATCTACTGGAATGTTATTGTATGTAATGTATTCAGCATATTTAGAATATACTAAGACATACATATTATTTAGTAACTATTCCCTTGTTTTCCATTTTTTACTAACTAGCTTGATGGTCAACAGCTTCAAATAATCCTGGTGGGGAATAGCATCTGCTCATTGTTTTAATACATTGAGAATGCTTTATGTCTGATTGGGTACTCCACTAATTGTAGAGGAGGTAACCATGGAATACATGCCTGAGATTCCCGCAAAGCCAGCAACCAATACCATCCTGGAGGAGAAGCCTAAGATCCCATCTGACCAGGTGTGTGAGCTGGCCACAAATCCATGTGAGTAAATATATTGATGGTGCTGAATACAGAAAAATGGCTAATAGATTGGGAAGCTAAAATACTGCTTTTCCACCCTGCCCATCTGCAAAACTTCTTTACCACTGGTCCCTCCTTTGTCGTTGCTGGTCCAGCTCAGAGTCTTTGTTGTCACTGATCTCACTCAGAATCAATTATATAAGGGGTGCGCACATACCAAACCCAAATCAGGCTCAGGTGCAGGACAAAAAAGTCAAACTGAAACAAAGAACACAATCACATAACACATAATGTCTGTACACTAATACGGCTCCATTAAAAGTTTACTGCTGCAACGTTTCGACCAACAGGTCAGGCCAGGCTTGCGATCTCACTCTTGTGATCTCACTCCGAATTTTTACTAGTCACATCCAGCATTGAGTGTTCCACGTCACCACCAGTCCTGTCCATCACAGTGTGTTCTTCATCATCACCAGCCCTGTTCATCACTGAGCCTGCTTCCTTACCAAGCCTTCCTCTTCTGCACACTCCATTGAAGCCAGCCATTTCCTCAGCTCTGCCTCTGCTGGCACCCTTCATCCCCTTACCTCCACCATCAGCCCTGCCATGCAGCCCTGATCTGCCTTTGGGATTTCGGTTCCCAGCCCTGGAGTGTTGACCCGTTAGGTCCACCTTGATCCTCAGAGCCCATCACTCCAACTCAGCCCACTGACCATTTGGCTTTGCCTTGGCTCCTCGCTTGGGGCGAATCAACTGGGGTGGAATAGCAGAGCAAAGTGCATATTGCCAAGAGGCTGAGAGGGGCCCAACTGAGGGCCCTTCCCACTGTACATGATTTTGAGGGCGTCAAATTCTGTGCAATGAGCAGATGAATCCCAACCAACTCCACTGCTCTTCACTCCCTTCGCTTCATGGGCTGTTGTCCTTCCGGCTCCACTGGGCTTCCTTATCCCTCCAGCTCCACCTTGATCCGCCTTGTGCGTGCACCACAGTCTTCCATTCAGGTTTCTCCTTCTCTCTGGCTTTACCTCAGTCCTCGGCGCTCCGCCTTGGCTCCACCCCGGCCACTTGTTATCACAACTTTATCTTGGTCTTCAGGACCTTCTCCGCCTGGGTACCCACCTCCACCTGCTCCACCTCAGTCAGTCACCTCCATGCATCCCCATCAAGGCTCCTCCCTCCATCGGTTCCGCTGTGGATCGCCTTCCTGGATCACTCTGAGCTCTATTCAGCTACTTCCTCCTCTCTGGTTCTTACTTTCATGGACTCCACTATGGGCAATCATCCTGGCTGTGCTTTACACACCAGCCCCACCTCTTCTCTCTCTTCTCACCTCATCTCTTCTGATACAGCAGGAGGTTGTGTCTTCCAGAAGGGGGGCGTACTGTCAAAGTTGTTCTGTTAGTTTAATTTTTGGGATTTAAAGTTACAGTACTTTTTTTCTCTAAGGTGAATTTCTTTTGTGTTCATCGCAACAAGTTTTCATGTTCACATCTGTCAAATGTTATACTGACTGTCATCTGACTAACAGAGTTCTAGCCCAAAGAAGTTCAACTGCATGGATACTTTTTTGGTATTTTATGTTGTGCTTTTATTAATCTTGTGCAATTGTGTAATTGTGAACTTTTTTTGATTTTTGATAAATAATACATTCAGTTTCAGTATGTTTTTCACCAAAACCCTATCATATGCCTCCAGAACACTTGGAGTATATGGCACATTGAAACTTTTGCATCTCTTTTTAAAAGCTTGATGCTGATCTATCCACTATCATATGGATGAAAGCTGGGAGTTTTATTCCTCCTTTCAAGGTCTCAAAAAAAAGAATATGGCATGGAACAACACCAGGGTGAGTAAATTAGTGCATTTTCATTTAATGTTTGTACAGAATCTGCCTCCTTTTTGCACCAAAAACTTCTGCTGGGCTGCGATCATCACTGGCTTTGTGTTGAGAGATGTGACTCCCAGTTTATATCCTCCTCTCTCATAGTCTCTGCCTGAGACTGAAGTCCTGTGCTGCACTTCCTGTCCTCAGGAACTGTTTTAGCCAACTCATGCGCCCACAAGATCTATCAAACCGTTAATACTTCCTGTGTCAGTAAAGAGTACAGTCATTTACTGCGAGTAAATTAAAGAACAGAGACCTGCTGTAATTGTGGAAGAACACTGGCTTTTAGTGTGTCAGTCATGAGCATCATCAGGCTGTAACACAACCCAACCCAACCAGAACTTGGTGTGATGTCTTACAGCTGGACCACATCTGCTTTTCTATTGTGGCTGGCATTGTTTGGTGCGGTTGTGGCTATAAAAATACTGTACCAGATCCATACATTCACTTTCTAATCTAATATTTCATGACGTCACACACAGTAAAAAGACTGACAGTGCAGGGATTAGCAGAAGATCTTTATACAGAGATCACAGGCTAACTGAAATAGGTTGTATTTTGCTTGCATTTCATGCAGGCTTTTTTTAAGCAGCTTACACTGCATTCTAGGCATACATTTTATTATATCAGTTCAGTTCATTCTTTCATAACCAATCCCACAAGCTAAAGGAACAATAATGACATAAGAAAAAAAAACACATAATTATTATCAGGTCAGAGGTACAAAGATCTGAAGATCATTCACTTCTCTGAACAGGTCATACTATTTTTTTTTCTTGTCAATTTGAGGGAATCCATACATTCATATCCCATTACAGTTCAGGCCAAAGTACACTAAAGACCTGTAACAACAGATGTTGTGCCTGAACTTAAGTAAAATGTTTACTTAAGTTCTTACTAAGCCACACAAATAATTTGTAATGGTGAAGCTGATCTACAGACTATAATCTTTTTCATTCACGTTTGAGGGATAATGAAGGCTTAATATGTAGCAGTATCTTACTCTCATCTGGGTTTGGAGAGGCCAAGATGGCACTGTGGTTTATTTTTACTTCCTCTACTTTCTCTGCCAAAGAGTCGATGAGCCCTCGGATTTCTTCTACCTGAGAGAAGAGGAAGATCAGAACAGATCAAATACATGTTGTTCATTAACAGTAAAACTTGTTTCACACATATCTGAAGGGTTAGACTTGACTCATATTTTCAAATAAATTCACACACAGAGAATGGATTCACAAATAAATATATTTAGAGTCACAAAATTTTAGTTTTACAAAAATTAAATAATACTGTAAAATAAATGATTCTTGTGCATGTGTCGATTGCTGATTTATTTATGTATTGTGTATGTTTGCATGTGTCTTACATAACAGGCTAAAAGAAGGAGTCAATGTTACTTGATAAATAGAACGCAACAGCCAAGTTTAGTGCTGACTCAAACACATTTAAGTTCTTCTGTGAATCTGTTTTATGGCAGTCTTGAACATGATGTGTTCATCTGGTGTCATTATAGAGCATTATGCAGCAGCACCTTCCTGTGCGTGGCTGATTAGGAAACAGACATCCCAGAGAAGAAGATTTAATTAGTGAAAAAACTATGTAAATATCAAACCTGCTCAAAGAACTCATCCATGAAGCCCTTTTCAACACTGACGGCCACCTCATCCACCTCTTCTGGCTCTTTTCCCTGATGAACAGAAATACAGTAGTCACTAGGTGACTCATTACCACTGAAAAAATTAACTTGTCATTGTAATAACTGCAGGGACAGTTGTGGTGTCATGTCACATGTATTCATTTGAAGAGACGCTTTTATCCAAAGGGACTTACAGTGCATTCAAGCTATTCGTTAGATTTGTGCCAATACAATCATTAGGGTCGAACCAATCAACAATATCCACAACAAAAATTGTCCACTGCTATTTTAGTGTGGTCCGGTAATTAAACATTTTGACCATATGAGTGCCAGAGCCATGTATGAAGCCAGATGGAAGCATAGAAGCATAGAAAGTCAGGATAGAGATAATACAGTAAAGTGGCATATGTTTTACTAAATAATAAACAAACAATCTTGTTATGTGTAAAACATGCAAGACTTAACTGGCATGCATTGGACCACAATAAGGGACACAGAGAAGGAAAAAAGTAGAGAGACTCCGTATTTAACTTGTGTTCGGTTGGACATATTGTCAATAACACAAAGAAACTGACTTGTATTTGTTAATTTCTACAAGTATACTTCCTAAAACAACAATAAAAATATGATTCATAACTGCATTCATTTCATGGCTAAACGTGCATATTGGGGTGTTTCTAAGGCACTATTCTTTGCAAAACTGCCCAAAATAACAATAATGACAAAAATAAATAATAAAAACAAAAATTCTATGAATTGAGTGTGCAAATACTGAAAATGTGCAAACATTAAGGTAACATAATTGTAGTTTCAAAAATATATATATGTCTAAATATGACACCCTGGCTCCAGAATTCACAAGACCCTACATAGGACTATATCTCATGAAGTGTTTAATGTACTGCAAAAACAGCTCTAATACCAATGAACACCTAATGCAGTACATGCAATCTCTACCCACTGCTTCCTGTAATCTCACTCTATCCCATAAATGTCACTTTCAGAGAAGTTTGATGGTAGGGTAGATAAGTAAAAAAAAAAAAGTTTAGATAAGTGCAACCAGGGTTTAACAATGAGGACTGCCCAGTGGCCCAGCTTCAATAGAATGGAATACAAAAGAATAGAACAATAAACATGACTAAAACATTTTGCTCAAATATTTGTCTGTTTTTTGTTCCTGTGTTTAGTTTCTGTCCTTTACTGATAGTGATTGATTTGTTTCTCCTGTGTCTTGTTAAGTTCCTAATTTTCTGTGTATTTATAAGCCCTCAATTTAATTATTTTCCTTATCTGTGTTCTGTATCTGCCTGTTGTGTATCAAGCTGTTGCAGTTTTCCTTGTTGGATTGCCTTCTTTGTTTTCTTTATAAATAAAAGTAAAGAATTTTAAAAGTGAGAAGTATTTAAGCTGCAACTAGTTTAGTAGTTCATAATCCTGGTCATGGAGACCCCCTGATCTGCACAATTTGCATGTCTACCTTATTTGACACACCTGATTCAGATCATCAGCTCGTTAGGAGAGACTCCATGGCTGTATCCGAAATTGCCCCCTATATCCTCAAATAGGGCACTATTTGAGGGGACAGCCATTTTTAGTGGTGTTCGAAACCATAGAAACCATAGTGGACATTCTCGAGTGCACTCATTCAATCCCACAATGCACAGCAAAAAACGAGTGTACAACCGATGTAAACTCAACAGCAAGAGAAAACCCATAATGCACCGCGAGAGTCGCGCGCCAAAAGAATTCCCACATCTCAGTGTCCTAATTCACTCACTCGTTCATGTGAACTGTATGAGTGGACTAATGTAGGGAATAGTGAATGAGGCTGTAGGGGGGCGATTTCGGATACAGCCCATGAAATGAAGTGTGTCTGGTAAGAGAAACATACAAAGTAATTGTGTGTTTTTCCCACCTAACTTCTGCTTTGGAAAACAATTACTTTATTTAGAATGTAATGTTTATATTTCAACCATTTTTGCAAATTGTATAGGATAGCCAACACAGATACATTCACTGTATTTGTTTACATACCCTCAAATTTGTCCATTAACATGAGGACAACACTTGGAAGAATGTGAATTTACATTTTTTTAAAACAAAATACAGAAAATTAAATACTGAGATAACTGTCACCCATCCCCCCAGTGGGACACCGAAGTTTACTTCACCATTTTACAAATAAATCCTAATTTAATCATGACAAACTATATATCAATGAAACAATGAGACAAAGTGTTTTTGACGCATGCATGTCAACCTGTTGTTGGAGACTCCCAAAACCAAAATATGAATCTTTCATAATCCATAATAGGGGCACTTTAATTCATTTAGAAATGTGTATATAAACAGAATAAATAAAAATATGATTAAATGCTTAACTGCTGTAAAACTTGGTAACTGACAAGGCTCATTTTCAGCATGTGTTTGAGAATGTCCAGAGCACAGTGAATGAATGTAAATGAGTGTGCTCACAGACAGATGAGTCTTTATTTAGAACACAACCTCCATATGCCCTGAAAACACATTTGAACAACCCTCAGGAAACACAGCTTCATCCTGTGGTCTCATAAACGTAATGTTATCACAGAAATACAATATCAGAATTGCTGTTTTAAGCTGACATTATCAAGTATGTCACTCTAGCTAGTTGTACGTGCAATTGTTTCTGCCGTACAGCAACACACCGGACTCACATACTCCCACAACAGATGTTTGGCGGTCAGCATGGGTAAAAAAAACCGTAGCCATTCGTCTTATTAGAAGTCAGCAGATCATCAGAATGATTTTGAAACGTGTATTTAATGGTAAAATACATACAGTTGCTTTAAGCAATATCACATGAACAAGCATGCTAAGTTATTACTGTTCATTCCCACTGCGCAAAGACACGTCCAAACGACGTCTTTTGTATGTCGTTTTTGAACGTCCAGTTTTGGTCCCCTGAAGGTGCAGACTGTGACGCCAGATGACGTCTTTTTTTCAACGTCTACTGAACGTCCATTACTGACGTCCACACAACCTCTATATAAGGGCCAGTTGTGGGCCACATGTGGTCGCTGTGGACGTCTTTTCTACATCCAACTTAAACTCAATTTAGACATCATTTTATACTGCTTATAGGTTCTGTACGTAGTCCCATTTCAGAAGGCATACATGAAGTTTATTTTCTTATAGCTTCATTTAATTGTCTCAGCAACAGATGATAAATGGAAAAGCATACAAAGATGTAATTCCAATTCAATCCTGCTAACGTTACTGAGCCAAACAAAGCTACAGGAAAAATAACTGCTACAGGAGACAGGTCATTCACCTTCATAAATCACAACTCAATCAACACTTGCTTATTTCCATCTTTATTGTTTTTAACTGGCACAAACGTCATTAATAAGCTTTGCCTTTTTAAATTTCCTGAAAATTGTAACTTAGTCACAGCAGGTTTAGTTAAGACAACAAAAGCTAATTAAAACAGCTAACACTATAAATATATAAAATTAACTAAGTTTAACAGAGTCGAGCAGCCACTTACTTCAAAAGTTTGCGCTGAATGACAAACAACAAAACGGCTCTGGGTGTATGCTTGTTGCCTCGGCCAATCAGAGCGTTGTTTACTGTTTGGGTTTGAACGTGCTGCCAATCAAACGCAAGTTCCACCGCTGCTATGTTTTTGGCTGAATCAAAAGTTAGAATGCCTAATTTTGTAAACCACAGTGTTGTATTTGCCTTGATAACATGTTAAAAACAATCAGAGACGATAAGACACAAACCAGTCCAGAGACAATTAAAATAAACAAGAGAAAAAAAACACAATGTAAATCATGTACTCAATAAATAATTAAATTACAATTAATTCTCATCACGAATAACCTATATTGATATTCATTAACCATGTTTATAACAACAATGTTGATATTTGTCTTAAATAAATTAAATATTACATTCATTAATAATGTCAATTTCCTGCACATCCAAAAAAGTGACCTAGTCCGACGTTCAAATGTTCAACTGCATATTGACGTCCAAATGGGGTCTTGGTTGGACGTCCATAATCACAACAGGACAGAATCACTCTCATGTCCTCTGTTTGTTCAGTGATAGTGAGGATAGACTGGTTAATGATTACTGTGCTCAACTCAGATCACTCCATACAAAAAATAACAAAGTTAAAGCATCGTTTATCATCTAAAGACCCAGTCAATTACAACTGCTTAGTGAACTTTATGAAGATAAATCAGTTTTTAACTCTGTAACTGTTGATGATGTGATTGGACTTTAGCTGTAGGCTATATGCAAACGAGCTTGTAAAAGAACACAAAACTCTTTTTATTTTAACTTTGATATTATTTAATTTCAGTCCCAAAGGTAAATAAATCGTGATGTAACTCGTCTAACAAGCAGGCAAACTCATGAATGATGATTTTCTGCATCTTCTGCGTCTCTTCCAGTCTATTCAGCATTGGTCTGTCCAAATTTGGTCAGTAATAAAACAAAACTACACGTGTTCGCTGTGCTCATTTCATATTCAGCAACTTCACACAACGACCTTAATTACAATTACTGCACAACAAGCGTTAACCATCATTATCGATCTGTGATTCTGAGAAGTGATCAATATGAAATTGTCAAAAAGCGCAGGCTGTTTTATGAAATATGCGCTTTTGTCCTTCATGAAACATCAATAGAAAGTTTATCTGAATAAAACATACTTACATGTCTGAGCTCTTGCGTGCGGTCCTTCATGATTCATTCAGTCAGTTTGAGGCGTTTATCGCTAGCTGAGAAGAGCTTCATTTTCAAAGTTGGATCCGCTCAGAGTCTGTGACGCGCGGCGCGCTCATTAACCCCTACAGCGCGCAACAACCGCTCACCTCACTCCACACACTACAGCTAATACATGTAACATTTCGGTCTTCAACCCTGCTCCCGTGGACCCACCGTCCTGCAAAGTTTATTTTCAACCTGCTTCAGCATACCTGTGTATTTCTCAAGTGATACTGAAACGCATAAACGTTTTTAAAAGATTAGGGTAACACTTTATGGTAAGGGCACATGAATTACCATGTATTCATGCATAAATGATGCATTACTTCATGCATTAATATCTCATGATTTATCAGGAATTAACATGAGTTCAAAGTCTTTCATTCATGAGTTCATGGATGAACAACACCTTAATTAATACATTAAATAAGATGGGTACACATCATGATTTATGATTTATTACACATGATCATGATGTTTATTAAAGTTGAAATGTTAAGTTGTACTAAGTGACAACAATAAGAGATATTTGAGTTGACTAAACTAAAAAATAGTTTGTTAAACTAAACGTGTTACTCAGCTGCCTTAAAAATTTGAATCAACTCAAATATCTAAGTTGTCACTTAGTAAAACGAACATTTCAAGTTGACTAAACTTTTAAGTTGACTCAACAAATTGTTTTTTTACAGTGTAATTATAATGTATTAGAAGTCTCATATCTTGCCATTTTTCTTATGCTACTTGAAATATAACAAAATATATGAGAAATGCAGAAATGTTCATTTACCACAGTTATCCAAAATCATGCATGACTGTGCGGTTGATATGTCTGTAAAGGATCATAAATTATATGACTATATATTATACAGATGCTTTTTTAAATTTATTTTTTATATATTTGTGGACCCTGAAGGTTATGAAATGTACCGAAGATACTAATAAAATTAAAGAAATGTTTATTATTGAAATAGTTCACTGAATTCAAATCGAGATTTACCATGAACTGACATCTCAACCATATGGTAGAATTTTATATAAAACACATTTTGAAAAAAAGTGCTCATTAGCACCTGTTAGGGGTGAAAGTTAATGTGGGAAATATATGAAACTCAACGTCAAAGACAGTGAATGCACAAAAAATAAAACAAAATCTCTCTCTGAAAGTGACTTCAAGAAATATTTGCTGCAGGTTCACTGTAAACTTGTATCACAATTTGTGCAGTATATAATTTATATGTACATTTAAAAAATAACAATTGAGAAGATAAAATCTGGTTTATTAAGGCTTCTGTAATTCAGACATAATCCACATGATCTTATAATACAAGAAGTCCTTTATTTGTTTGTTTATAAGAGGCTCTGTCCTCTCCATATGGGTGTACTATTGTTCTGTAATATATTTCCTCAAAGCGCATAGTTTTAGTTCTGACTTCTTATTGGTCAATCCAGATATGAGTTGTAACTGGATCTAACAGACTGACTAGCCCACAGTCTTCTGTGCAGTAAGGGTGAAATGCTCATGTGAAGCAGTTAAGGGCTCAAAAGCGAGGTTTCCTGTGACGACCCGTGTACTTAGTGTCAGCCCTTACTTCCCTAAGAGAAGGAACACAGAACACACACCACAGATGAACATCAAGAATAAATCAGATGTACAACAACTGCTAAAAACAATGACCACTTTCTAAAAATTAATTCTGAAATTTTCATATGGTGCCTTATTACTCACAAAGGACCTCCTAGTGAGTCTTTTTTTTAAGAATAAATCCTTTATTACTTATCCCTATCACCAATGAATAAACAGGAGCTGTCCACTGAAGACAAGAAATTATATATTCAGTTGAACATTAAGTATGATGGTGAAAGTAGCAGATCTGTACAGGTAATGAGTTCTTGCTGCACACAGACGATACAGCGAAACACTTAAAATAACAAGAGCTAAAACATACCTCCCCTGTCTGCGTCGTCTTTCCTTCTTTTCCAAGATCCAGTCCTTACTCTTCTTCACAGACTTTCCTTTCATATTATTATAACGGGACCTTTAAAATAAACAGATGGTGAGGAAACATACAGCACCCACTATTCACTTTAGTGCCCTAAATTACATGCTACAGTGATCTGTAATATAAAGTACGAAGTATGTATAAACTCGATCATCATAAAGTTGCATATGATTTGAAGCCCATTGTGCTGTTCACATCAAATTACATTTACAAAAGTGATTTTATATACACAGAACACATTAAATTCCAGTAAAGTGTCTACTTTAATATTTCAAATAATGTTTCTGAAAATAAAATGTCAAAATATAGGTGACATAACATATTCATAGACATGTGTTTACCTCTGTGCTGTGAACTGAGCCTGATTTGATACGCCTCTGTCAGACGACACTGAATCTAAACCCTGAAAAACATAAAACAAGCTCATCATGAACACATTGTATAGACCTTTTTCACAGTCCACGTGTCATCACATCCAGCTCCGATTTGGACTTAGCATTAAACGTCAATATTTGAAACAGGTTGTTTATACTGATGCCCCACTGACAATCATGCAGGATACGACTATGATCAATGCAATCCTATGGGCTGGAAATATCAGTTTACTTAAAATTTATCATTTGATGTAATTATTGAGGATTAAATATGTAAGCATAATTGCAATATGTTTTCCCCAAACCTTTAATTGAATCATCTAACACAGTTTTAGTCGCAAATATTATTTGAAAATTATTAATTTAAAAGCTTTTTAATGTGATTTGCTGTTTGTAATGTATTCGTGCAGTTCTGTAATAAAACAAGATGGTCAGACTCTGAAGTATTGCGCACAACCATGCAGTACAGTTTGCACTCTCCCTTTAAGTCACAAAATATCAGAATCAGAATATACGTTGGAAAGCCATAAAATGTTCCTTCGGTACACAATTCTCAATTAATGACTGTAAACTGAGTTTGGTGTTTTTAGAGAATGCATATGTGCTGAATTTTACATAAATAAATTACAACAGTCCCATGCTATGGGCACAGCTATTGATAAAGGCTGCAGCGGAAGTTTTTACACTACTATTAGAAATTTTCGCTCTTCAAACGTGGAAGTGTGAAAAGGCCCATTCCCATGTGTATGTGTGTGTTTATAGTGAAGCTGTACATACCTTCGGTAAGACACCCGATACACCAGCAAACAAACAAAGGAAAAATCTATCATAAAAAAAAAAAAGTCACTCATTATAATACTCTATCACACTGCCATTAAAGACATGTTTGCTGATCAACGACCATGAAAATATCAAGCTGAAAGAGTTACTTCTTAGCTTTGCTGCTGTTTGGATAGTCGACGACCATCCCGCCTGTGAAACCGGCTTTCATGGCCTGAGACGTGATCAGCTCCAGCTAAAAGAAAAATGACAAAACACAAACATCAAACCTAAAATCTGCTGATATAAAGTGAACAAGTTATTATATAATATCACTTTAAAGAATAAGTCATAATCACGTATGAGAGTATGTGAATCCGATTGGCTGGGACCATTGAAATGAATCAACTAATTAGTAGAGGTCGACCGATGTATCGGTTTTGCCGATTAATCGGCACCGATAGTTGATTGACGAAACTATCGGTCATCGGCAAAAATCCATGCCGATAGTTTTACCGGGTTGCGTCCGTTGCTAAAGCGGCTGAGAAGGCTCCGCTGTCATTATACAGTATGAGAGCCATAGATATATATGATGAGAGCGGCCTCTAGAGGCGGAAATGCACAGAGTAACTTTAATGCACATTTAAAATATCGACAGCGAACTATAGTGCATGTTTTCATATCATTATTTAGTAAGTACTTTGTTGACTAGATGCTGCATTAGTAGAGAAAGCAGCATGTTTGCTATCAAGGCTGAGAGGAAGTGATTAGCCGCATCTCAAGAGATTAAAACAATGTGACCAACCCAAAGTAAAGTCCAACCCAAAAGTTTAATGTCACGATTGTTCTGCCAATGGGGTAAGCAAAAAAATCTTATTTCAAACAGAAAACAAGATTATTTTGCTTACCCCATTGGCAGATTATTTTGCTTGTTTCAAGCAAAAACACTTAATTTCATAAAAAAAAACAAGACAATAATTTACTTGTCTAGAAATCCTTCTTCATTTATTAATTTTTAGATATTTTGGCTGGAAACAAGACAAAAAATGTAAGTAAGAAAAGCATTTTTTGCAGTGTACTAATAAACTTAATTTAGATGAACTAATATTTGTGCTTAATTTTTTCTCATTGCTGAAGAGTGTTGAACTTCCTTTTCCTACAGTTCTACTGTACAGACGTGAATTTACTTTTCCTTCAGCCTTAGACTTATTTACTTCATTTCATTTTGGTGTGAAAGGGCTTTTACGTTTGCTAAGAATCAAAAGTTTTTATATTAAAAACAAACAAGCAAGCCCCGCCCAGATTTAAAAAGTAACTCAAAAGTAATGTGTAACATTACTTTCCATAAAAAGTAACTAAGTAACGCATTTAGTTACTTTTTTTAGGGAGTAATGCAAAATTGTAATGCAATAATGCTTTTAAAAGTAACTTTCCCCGACACTGAATGCCTACACAAATTATGAACATAAGCAACTTAAGTACATTATGTATTATAACAAATACCTGCAGATGGCGTCAAAGACTTGTTGATGTTTCACTTTACAGCGCGATTGAAGGACGTTTAAATCAATTTAATGTTTGCATCTGGTCACATGCAAACTCGAGGGTTTGAAAAGAGCGAGGGTTTCAACTTTTATTTTGAAATCGCAATATACGACAATTTGCATATTTAGAAATATGTTGATGTATTCTCCTGTGTTGGCATAGGTTTATAAATGATGTACATTACAAATCTAGTGTGATGACACGCACTGTTTTTCCAAATTAACGTTAAGCAATCCAAACTCACAGCATATGCAGAGGAAAAGTCTGTAGAGCTGCTGAGATGAAGACATGCTGCTCGCTTGTGAATGATATTAGTGCAACTCAAAGCGCGTCTGTCTTTATATGTGTTCCCAAATATACGTGTTTGGAAACCCAAACAAACAGCACATGCAACAAAAGAACAAACAATATAAATTAAGAACTATCAAAGGTTTTACTACAAACTCAACTTTATACTGACATCGCGAGACTGCTTTTCACCTCAAGAAGTATCAGTGTCATGTTTAATATCGTGAGACCTTGTGCACGCTCCCGAAATGGCTGTGTTTACAACAGACGCTCTGCACTGTTAATTTTGCGTCAGTATTTTTGCGTTAATTTTGAAATGTACCGTCTCAAAAATATGGCTGTTTTCAAGGGTTTTGTAGGACTTAAATTTCAAAAAGTCATATTCAAGAACCCTGCTATCCCAGCATCTTAGGGATGCAAGCAAGGAAACTGGGGACCTTCCAACAAAATTAATTCAGACAGTGATTTTAAGATACTAACCTGCTCAGAGTTTTCAGGGTATATCTGGAAGACAGCACGTGCTCCTCTTGCCTACAACAACACATGTTTGTCAGTTCCTACTGTTTGAAAATAACAAATACAGGACAGATCAAAGACAGACCTGTCTCAGATTAACTCACCAGTGATGAGTACAGTGTGCTGAAGAAGCGGTACAGTCTCTTTGGAGGGCTGTGTGTTTTCTTATCTGCGTTACACAACCACTGCAGCGCTGAAATACTGATGAAAACAGGCACATTCACTCTCCCATCAAACTGCTTTTAGCTTTTACACAATCTCATGAGCTCATACCTTATACAGCCGTCAAACATCCCTGGCCTGAAGGGCAATCCCTCACCCATGTCTCCCAAAAGAAGATCTCCTTCCACTTCTCGATGCAAGGCAACATCTGACCAGCACAGTGTTTAAAAGCACAATTAATACTGTCATGGATTTTTTTATTAATTACTTTGAATTTGATACACTAAAGCGAGACACTACAGGCAAAAACATTGTTTTTTTTAATCCATTTGTCAATTTTGAGATTTTGTGCTTTTTGGCTTTTCATAGAGTGTTTTTTTCAGACTAGTGGAAAGAAAACATCCAAAATAGACTTCTAAGTACAGTTTTAATACATACACTACCAGTCAAAAAATTTTTGACAGTAAGATTTTTAAGGTTTTTTTTAAAAGAAGTCTCTTCTGCTCATCAAGCCTGCATTTATTTGATCCGAAGTACAGCAAAAGCAGTAAAATGTTGAAATAATTTTACTATTTAAAATAACTGTTTTCTATGTGAAAATATTTGAAAAATCTAATTTATTCCTGTGATTTCAAAGCTGAATTTTCAGCATCATTACTCCAGTCTTCAGTGTCACAAGATCCTTCAAAAATGTTACTATTTTAATTTGCTACTCAAAAAACTATTATAATTATGTTATTGTCTATTATTATTTTTGTTTCTTTGATGAATAGAAAGTTCAGAAGAACAGCATTTATCTGAAATAGAAATCTTTTTCTTCATTTGATTAATGTAAAGCATCCTTGCTTTTGAATGGTACAGTGCATAATGTTATAAAAGCTTTTTAATTCAAATAAATGCAGATTTTTAGATCTTTCTTTACATCAAAGTATCCTGAAAAAAAATGTACTCAACTGCTTTAAACATTCAAAAAATATTAGAATGATTTCTGAAGGATCATGTGACACTGAAGACTGGAGTAATGATGCTTAAAATTCAGCTTTGATCACAGGAATAAATTACACTTTAATATACAGGTCCTTCTCAAAAAATTAGCATATTGTGATAAAGTTCATTATTTTCTGTAATGTACTGATAAACATTAGACTTTCATATATTTTAGATTCATTACACACAACTGAAGTAGTTCAAGCCTTTTTTTTGTTTTAATATTGATGATTTTGGCATACAGCTCATGAAAACCCAAAATTCCTATCTCAAAAAATTAGCATATCATGAAAAGGTTCTCTAAACGAGCTATTAACCTAATCATCTGAATCAACTAATTAACTCTAAATACCTGCAAAAGATTCCTGAGGCTTTTAAAAACTCCCAGCCTGGTTCATTACTCAAAACCGCAAACATGGGTAAGACTGCCGACCTGACTGCTGTCCAGAAGGCCATCATTGACACCCTCAAGCAAGAGGGTAAGACACAGAAAGAAATTTTTGAACGAATAGGCTGTTCCCAGAGTGCTGTATCAAGGCACCTCAGTGGGAAGTCTGTGGGAAGGAAAAAGTGTGGCAGAAAACGCTGCACAACGAGAGGGGGACCTGCGGAAGCAGTGGACTGAGTCTGGAGTAGAAACATCCAGAGCCACCGTGTACAGGCGTGTGCAGGAAATGGGCTACAGGTGCCGCATTCCCCAGGTCAAGCCACTTTTGAACCAGAAACAGCGGCAGAAGCGCCTGACCTGGGCTACAGAGAAGCAGCACTGGACTGTTGCTCAGTGGTCCAAAGTACTTTTTTCGGATGAAAGCAAATTTTGCATGTCATTCGGAAATCAAGGTGCCAGAGTCTGGAGGAAGACTGGGGAGAGGGAAATGCCAAAATGCCTGAAGTCCAGTGTCAAGTACCCACAGTCAGTGATGGTCTGGGGTGCCATGTCAGCTGCTGGTGTTGGTCCACTGTGTTTTATCAAGGGCAGGGTCAATGCAGCTAGCTATCAGGAGATTTTGGAGCACTTCATGCTTCCATCTGCTGAAAAGCTTTATGGAGATGAAGATTTCATTTTTCAGCACGACCTGGCACCTGCTCACAGTGCCAAAACCACTGGTAAATGGTTTACTGACCATGGTATTACTGTGCTCAATTGGCCTGCCAACTCTCCTGACCTGAACCCCATAGAGAATCTGTGGGATATTGTGAAGAGAAAGTTGAGAGACGCAAGACCCAACACTCTGGATGAGCTTAAGGCCGCTATCGAAGCATCCTGGGCCTCCATAACACCTCAGCAGTGCCACAGGCTGATTGCCTCCATGCCACGCCGCATTGAAGCAGTCATTTCTGCAAAAGGATTCCCGACCAAGTATTGAGTGCATAACTGAACATAATTATTTGAAGGTTGACTTTTTTTGTATTAAAAGCACTTTTCTTTTATTGGTCGGATGAAATATGCTAATTTTTTGAGATAGGAATTTTGGGTTTTCATGAGCTGTATGCCAAAATCATCAATATTAAAACAAAAAAAGGCTTGAACTACTTCAGTTGTGTGTAATGAATCTAAAATATATGAAAGTCTAATGTTTATCAGTACATTACAGAAAATAATGAACTTTATCACAATATGCTAATTTTTTGAGAAGGACCTGTATATTTAAATAGAAAGCAGTTATTTTAAATAGTAAAAATATTTCAAACTTTTACTGCTTTTGCTGTAATTTGGACCAAATAAGTGCAGGCTTGGTGAGCAGAAGAGATGCCTTTTCCACTTCAGCAGCACTTACATACACCAGACTTTACAGTTTTATTCTTGTCTATACTCTGAAGACATTTACAGACAGGTTTGTTAATATATAATTTGCCTGATTTTATACAACATTTTATTTCTTAAAAAAACTTTTTTTTTCTGTCTGTTGACAGTATTTTCAGATTTATGGACTGATACAAATATAAAATGAGAATCCCCTCTTCAAAAACATTAAACTCTAATATCACAACATAAACAAACAAGAATTCTGAACCTGGCCTTTTCCAATGTTCAGATTTTTTCTAGAAATGTATGCAAATTAATGCATACTGAACTGGACAATGCCTCAATTACATAATTAAGCATAACATTTTAGACTTGTAATAAAAAAATGCTTGCAATGTATGCCTATTCACCTGGAGTGTCTTGCCAAAATCTAATAATTAACCAGTGCATGTTTCCTGTTGGTCACCAGTGTGTGTATGTTTATTATATTCACCCAGCATGGCTGTACTGATGTCCACACCAACCCAGTAGTGACCAGCTTCAGTTAAATAATCTCCACTGAGTCCAGAGCCACAGCTGACAGATTCAAGCAGGTGAACATGGCATTACAAACCTAATAACACATTCATACAGAGCAAAATCTTGACTAGCAGGCAGCACAGTGCTCACCCCACATCCAGCAGGTAACAAGGTTGATCCTCGGGCAGACTGAGCAGCTCCACAGCTCGCTCTGACATCTGCGTCTGGATCTCTATCATCCGAGAGCTGCAGAGCACAGACAGACACACGCCAGCCATCAATACACATCACAGACGTACAAGTCATTTAATGCACATTGCTGAATTCTGCTTACTTAAATACTTAATATGTATGATTTATCACTTAAATTACAGTGGTAAGATTATATTCTACTATTATATCTACTGCTTTACTATAGCAAATGTCAATGTACTTACTTTTGGGAGTATTTTTTAGCCTCTTCTTCATTGTAGAACTGTAAATGTAAAAACAACAACAAAAAGCATTTAAATAAATGATCCACAACAGCACATCTGTGTCAACTCATCCACAGATCGCTGGCTAAATTTTTTTGTTTTTGATCATTTTTGTTGGTGAAAGGAATGCATAAATGAAGATGAAAGCCAAAATATTCAATACAATTGATGAATATTCAATATTAAGTAATACGTTATTTTGTAGAGGGGGTTAAAATGACAATTTCCTCCTGGAATTTCAAGCCAAATTACAGGACAAGGAAAATCACAAATGGAAAAAGGAAATGTGACAGGAAACATTATGTTATTGTTACAATAAGACTGATAGGTCTACAGTTGAGGTCAAAAGTTTACATACACCTTGCAGAATCTGCAAAATGTTAACTATTTTACTAAAATAAGAAGGATCATACAAAATGCATGTTATTTTTTTATTTAGTACTGACCTGAATAAGATATTTCACATAAAAGATGTTTACATATAGTCCACAAGAAAAAATAAAAGCTGAATTTATAAAAATGACCCCATTCAAAAGTTTACATACACTTGATTCTTTATTCTGTATTTGAACCCTTTCCAACAACTGACTGTATGATTTTGAGATCCATCTTTTCACACTGAGGACAACTGAGGGACTCATATGCAACTATTACAGAAGGGTCAAACGCTCACTGATGCACCAGAAGAAAACATGATGGTGTGAACATTTTTGAACATAATGAAGATGTGTACATTTTTCTTATTTTGTCTAAATAATTTTTTTCCATTTAGTGCCTTCAGATTACATTTACCCTGATCTTCAAATTCAAAATATTTTCACCCTCCAGCTCTCAATGCATGGTTTATCCTTTTAGAGTCCTTTGTTGTATTATTCACCAAAGTTTCCATGCCTGGAACTCAAAAAGTCTTAAAGATATCTTATCTGGCCCTTAAATGTTTTTTTCTATCCGTATCTTCAATTTTAAGACTCAATATGGTTTCGTTCCAGAGAATCTAGCCTATATGTATGGCTCCATAAGCAAATTGTGAAATTTGACCCATTTTTAGTGGTTAAAAAATGTGGTTCATTTTGTATACAGCTGATACTTGATCATATTTAAAGTGGAATGTCTGAAAAACAAATATAAATATAAGACATGTATCTGGTTTCCTTTTATCAAAGCAACTGCATAAACAAACCTGAAACGCAGTTCCATAAATACATGGAAATGGCCAAGTTGATGTGCATTAACTTGATCTCATTCATAAGATTTTATATTTTAACCAGTTTCAGGGATATCTGGAAGAAGGGATTTTGTTCAATGTTATTTCCCACTTCTGTAATTTGCCTCCAAATTTTGAAAATTATGACAATATAGTGAACATTTTGGCAAAGTAACACTATATATGTCTGTCTTTCTTCAGAAAACATAAGACATTTGAGCTGGGTATATTTCTCAATTTGCTTTGTTTTATTAAATCTGATCAGAAAACACTTATTGACAGGCACATACTCCATCTGGTGGTGTTTTAGATTATGACGCGTAATATTAAGAATTTGCAATAGTTTGAAGGGCTCTGTGAAGCAACAAGTGCCCAGATTATATCTAAAGGTCCCTTAACGGAGACCCCTGTGTCTGAATGACAATAAGTGCATCCATGTTCAATATTTATTACAAGGACATCTCAACGGAGTGAAGCTGTTAGCAGCAAATAGGGATTTACGTTTTTATCCTTCTGATAAAATGCAATGTTAAATGAGAAACAGGAGCATCTGAGGTCAGACACTGACATCGGGTTATAGGATCTGGCTCACTGTTTCATCTCAACAGTTCAGTGATACTGACAAATATACTATTTCTATATTTTCAGGGACTTTTTTGTGGGTGTTTTTGTGCTGATATCTTGTCTGGATTAGGCCTGTTATGGACAGCTGATTCCCTTCACTTTTCATGTTCTTCATAATCTGTGCATGTCTCAGTTCATAGCATTGCCAGAAATTACTTTTATAAACTTTAAAAAGAAATGCAAAAGAGAGAAATAACTTAAAATATAATCTTCAAAAATATTCCTCAAATACTTACTAAAAAAAGTATTCACCAAACATGCCTACAATATTAAAAACCCAAACTGTAACCTGTTCTTTACAATTTGTAATACAACTTAGTTTACAATGTAGTTATTTGTTTATAACGACCGATTACTGGATTATTTAGCGATTCATTTCATACAGAATACACTATAAAATGAATAAAAGTGTGCTTAATGTGTGATTACTCTCAATGTACAGCTAAAATGGTGGAGTTGCTGGTGTAGATTAATAGCCTAATTCATAATTTATGTTTAGTATGACTGATCATCAGACTCATCATATTCGGCAGCCCTTGTCACTGATCTAGATTGTAAATATCATACGTCTCCCGTCCTACTGACAAGAGCTCGTTCTGTATATTTTGTATGTTGCGTACATGTTCAATCATAAAATCAAAAACTCAACACATGACACTAGAACAGCGCGTTCACTCACCACCTCTGGAGGTGCCATATGCTCGGGTCTACGACAGCTTGAAGACATGATGATATTGACTGAAAATTAACCTGCAACCAGTTACTATAGATCACAACACTGCTGGAGGAACAACACATGGGGAAAAGCGTGTGTCTAGTGCTGATGGCGTCATCGATAGGCGACGGACGCTTACTGGACACACACATATCTATGGCGTTTCCTGCAGGCGGCGCTCAGAGGCTCAGAAATCACAATCCTCACTTAAACAGCATTAGAATCTCATTAGTGTGTTTGTCTCACTCGAGAGATTTAGATACTAGAGAGTATATTTATTTAAATGTATTAATTGGAAGGATTGGTATTCGATATACAAATGGAAATTTCATGCATCAACCTCTACACGGTGAATGAATACAAATAATTATGTATTAATCACAAAAGTCTGTGATTTGTCCATTCTGAAAAGCGCTGAGAAAAGTAGCATATGTGACGTGATGGCTGCGTCTGCATGCCATTCCAGATGCGTTCTGGACAATAATTAACACCAATATAACGAAATATAAATTTTAATAGTACAGAGGCAAGGCTAGTGTTAAAATTACAGAGTTTTAATTTAAACACACCGTAACTAATTAATCACGCACATACTAGCATTTAGACTCACGCAATTTTCTGTCTACGCTACATCTCACTGGTAAAATCTAATATTATTTGTACTCTTATGTATCTTTGTTGAAAGCTGCCCCTGCTGGTTTAATTCAGTTGATTAAAGATGCATTGTGTTATTAACCTGTGATACCGAGATTAGGTAATCTAATCATTTCTGGTGTTCATTTTACAGAGCAGAGCTGTAAAAATAAGGTTTAAGAACATTAGTAATACACAGACTTTCTCTTTTAAAGTAAAGAAGAAATCACTTGTTTTTGATTTTCCTGAAGATAATGTGGTTCGAACTAGAACAAGATTTCTCTTTTTCCACTTCTATATTTGTCCTTTTGTCAGAATTCTGATGTTGAATATTCGGTTAATAATATTGTAATTTGGGCAAATGACTTTATTCATAAATAAATATATTTTCTTACTTTTTAAGAAAGACTTAATTATCTTCTTCAAATCTTTAAAACTTGTGCATCATAAAAAAAGCCCTTAAACTAATCTTTTAAAGGTATTTTTTGAGACCCTTGTATTTTATTTCTGTATTTATATGTTTGTATTTATTTTTCTCTCTGATGTATGTTTATATATATGTATATGTTGTTTTATTTGGTATTTTGTATGTTCTCTTTAAGCAAAAAAACAAAAACAAAAAAACATCTCATTGGCCAATAATACGCTGTTTCCTGTGTATCCCGTCTCTGATTGGTTAATATCATTGTTTTGCCGGATGCAGGGTCGTCCTGCAGGTGCCATGGCGGAGGTCAGCGACACTTTGAGAAGTGGAGCACACAAACTCTCTGCTTTTATAACACTACGGACGCATCATCATCTGTCCGCGGCTGATACGCTCGGGTTGTCTCCGTGTGCAGATGAGTTTGTAAGCACTGTCTGTTCAAGTTCATCCGCGGGAATGTTGACCTGTGATCGGTTCACTCCTGATCAGCCTGCTGTCTCTGTATGGACTGACAGGACTCTCAGAATGACCTGCTGGATGAATAAACAAACGCAGCTCAGACCGCAGGTCCGAGGCTACTGCACACTATTGCTGCTGCTGCCGCCGGGGAAATACTCTCGTCTGCGGGCAGGACTGGTGGGAACGCGGGCGTACAGCTGGAGGACAGCCGAGGAGAGCTCATCTCCTCTCCACCGGAGCCGAACCGCCTACTATGACATCCTGAAAGTTACACCGAACGCCACGCAGGCGCAGATCAAGAGCGCTTATTATAAACAGTCCTTCGTAAATCACCCGGACCGCAACCGCAGCGAGGACGCGGCACGGCTCTTTGCGCTCGTCACTGAAGCCTACAGTGTGCTCGGCAACAGCGGCCTCAGGAAGAAATACGACCGCGGCATTCTCAGCCAGACCGACGTGCAGAACGCCGGGAGACCGTCATCCTCACACGCGTCAAACATCCAGAGCCAGCGGCCTCGACGCGCACCTGACGCGAACGTTCACTTTGACTTTGACGCGTTTTATCAGGCGCATTACGGCGAGCAGCTGCAGAGAGAAAAGCAAATGAGATACAGAAGAGAACAACTGCGGCAGCAGCAGCAGGAGAAACTACGAAAATGGAAACTGATGAAAATGAACGAAGTGACAGTTGGGGTTCTGCTGCTTTTTGGAGGCGTCATTCTTATAAGCCTGAGATCTTGAATGAATATTGAACTTGAACGAACATCCAGTTTTGATTGTGGATGGTTGATAGATTTTAACTCTTAACCATGAAAAGGTCCTTTTTTGTCAGAATTTAGATTTTCAGCAAAGGATTTAGGTAATCTATGCACTTTGAATAGCAATTGAGTGTTGTATTTACCTTATTGTTCACATTTCCTGTGAATTTGCAATATTTCTGATTCATTTAGCCTTAAAAACAAGAAGAACAGTGTTTTTTTATTATGATAAGTTGAATGGCAAATACCAGTTTGCTACACTGTACAATATTGGTCATGATTTGGCTGATTCTGAGTACTAGAAGATTTCTCATATCCTAGGCCAAAATCTGTAGCCAATTAATGACCATTGCCATCAAAGTTGTACTATAGATTAAAGCATTTATATTCAGCGTATTTGTTGCTGATTTTCATTTAAAATGCCAGTAACTCAAACAGAAGTGCTTTATATAAATCAATGTTATATTTATATCTAATATATTTTGTCATGGGGCTGTGGGTTGTGCAGGAAACACTCATGTGAATGCTTTTATGTCAGTATAAAATTATTTCTAAAACATATTCTTTAAGATGCTTTGACTTACACATTCACTACATGATTCAGTCTGTAAAATCGTCTCGCTTCATTCTCTTTGTGGTTCTTCGTTCACTTTATTCACAAAAAAATAAAGTTTAATGTGAAGGTCATCACTTGATACAAAATCTCAGAATGTTCAAAACTCATTCCACTAGCAGAAAGGATTCATATAAAAGCAAACCTCAGTAGACAGCAAATAAAGACTAAATAAAACAAGGGAAAGATGCATGGAAACTACAGTTGGAGCTGCAATACATCAGTCATTTTCAGTTAATAAACGATCATGATGATGATTGGCACACACCTGTCGTGTTGCAGGAGACATTGAGTACAAAATACTTTCTCCTCAAATATGTGATCTATAAAATCATAAATGGAAAATACTACATCAGCAGGAAAAAAGTGCACCGTATGGCCAAACATATGTGAACACCCCCTGTTAATGAATGGGTTTGTTTATTCCAGTGAAAATGAACCTTAATGCCTCGCTATAGAATAACAGGCCAGTCAAGTTCTTCACACCAGTCTCAGTAAATCACAATTGGACTTGCTTTGCTACATTCGTCTTAAGGTAATTTTGTGTTCCAGCATGATAAAAATGACTAACAAATTCGAAATTAGAAAGAGGGTGTCCATTGGGGTGGTCCATCAAACTATTAAAAAAAAAGTCCAAAAAAACTACATTTATCCGAACGACTTAATCTGAATAAAATATCTTCTGTGAGGGTAAAAATTTCCCAATACAGATTCTATAATGGGACCAAATAAGTAAAACAGATTCACTGCGATAACCAACAGAAAGCTTTATTTGACAGTGATTCCCGTGTGAGTTTTTCTTCACTACACTTGACAGCAGGACCATTTTTGCCTGCTAAAATGTCATAAATGTTGATGATGCACACTTTTAAATGGTTTCCAAAAACAACTGTAGGTCTGTCAACTTCTTCACACCAAACTCTCTAAGTTAGCAACGCTTGGTCATGTTGTTGTTGACAAAACAACTGTCAACTGGAGCTCAGCTGGAACTTTTTAGCTTCACTTTTTACAAGAATATTGCCAATAACTGTAAACCTGTGCTGTTCTTGTCAGTTAATAAAGTAAAATACTGCTAGGCCACTAGTAGCTGACTGACTCTGAAACAATCACAGCATGACTGAGCTGACCATTAAACCACTAGGTGTATTTTATGTTATCTTGACATATTTGGTATATTTACCATGTTGTGTCTCAATAGCAAATTACCCACTCAATAGCTTGAGTGACCCTTTAATACAGTATTAGCCAAAAAACTAAACTATGCAAAAAATGTTAGTGATGAGGCATATAACAAAAAGTTGTAGAGGTACTATAAAACCTCGTATTTTTGGATCACCCCAGAAAACCCCCTTTGACATTTAAAAATAAAAAAACAGCATGTCTTTCATAGAAACTGGTTTAAAAAAAAAAAAAGGTCAAAATCAGCAGCTAGTCAGCAGGAGATTCGATTGTTACACGATGCCATAGAAGAACCTTTTTATTAAATGGTTCCATAAAGAACCTTTAACATCTGAAGAACCTTTCTGTTTCACAAAAGGTTCTTTATGGCGAGAGAAGGTTCTTCAGATTATAAAAAGGTAAGAAAGAGATGGTTCTTTGAATGGTTCTTTGTGCAACCAAAAATGGTGGTTCTGTGGCATCGCTGTGAAGAACCATTTAAAGCACCTTTATTTTTGAAGCACAAAGACTGTTGTGAGATCTGAGGTTCAACCACATCAGTGAAAAACACTTGACAGCACACAAACCAAACCAATCACATGAGAAACAAAAGTTTGTCTTTTAAGTGTTACACAATTCACGAGAATAATGACACTTGGGAACATACTGTACATGTACTCAAACAGACATGTAATGTATGCAAATATTGTGAAGGTTTGTGGATTGTATTTATGTCCTCCAGATACGACCAAAAAATTATGCCTCAGCACATGGAACATGAGAAGAAAGTCCCAGACGACCCTCAGACAGCAGGAATCACATCAGCAGCTTCACACGCTACAGAAATCAAATCAATAGAGTGATGGGTAAAACTATAAAACATTGTGTTTTTGGATCACCCCAGAAAACCTCCATTGACATTTAAAAAATGTGTTTCATAGAAACTGATTTTGAAAAGGCCAAAATCAGCAGCTGGTCAGCGGGAGATGCGATTGTTACACTTTTAAAAATAAAGGTGCCTCACAATGCCATAGAAGAACCTTTTTTGTTTAAATGGTAAAGAACCTTTAACATCTAAAGTACCTTTCTGTTTCACAAAAGGTTCTTTGTGGCGAAAGAAGTTTCTTAAGATTATAAAAAGGTAAGAAAGAGATGGTTCTTTGAAGAATCTTTGACTGAATATTTCTTTGTGGAACCAAAAATGGTTCTTCTATGGCATCTTTATTTTTAAATGTGTGTAGAGCAGTAATACTGTTACGTTATAAACAATGGCAATTTAAATAGTGTGCTACTGCATATAGGTCAACCAATATAATATTTTTTACATAATTTAACCTACACAGATTGTTTTTTGGTAGTGTGCAGATAAACAAAGCCAGATTTTAAACATTCATTCATTATTCAAACCATGGAAAAATGTTAAACATAAAAAGCCAAAATATGCAAACAATAAATATTATCATTATATATAATCCAAAAAAACCTTGATGTGTTGTTGGACTTATTTAGAGTGTTCTTTGGTTTGGTTTGCACCTGTTTTTTGCATGTAATAATTACAAGACATTTTCATGATCAATTCATTATTGTTACACTATAAAAATCCCACCATTTTACCTTAAAAACTTTTTAAAAAGCTTTAACTTAAATTAAACCTACTTCAAATATAAAGTTCATATAATTGATATAATTATCATATAATTAATTAGTTATTACACAGCAGGCACCTTAACATCAATTTGCCATCAAATATTAGTCAAGACTTAATCAAGATGCTGTAATATCATTTTAAATTCAGTTTGGATGACAATGTCCAGTGGCAATTGGGTGAAAATAGGAAGTTAATCCCATTGTTCAATTTACATCAAATCAACATCATGTCAAGTTTTTGATACCAGTTTGATTTGCATATTTGATCTGATTTTGACTTCAATTATAATCTCAGTTTGATGTATTTTCAACACTTCTGTTGTCCACTGGGTGGCCTGGTTTCCCACTTTATTATCCCACAGTTCACATATCCACAAAATCTACTATTGGTCGACCTCTACTGCTGCATTGATAGGTTTTGTCTGTTTAGCCAATTTTTTATCAAAACATCCATATGGCAAATGCTTGAATCTTAAGCATGACTCATATCTCAAAATTTCTCAACACAATATCACTGGAGGTTTGGGTGAAACTGAACTGCTGAGACACAACTAAGTTTACATTAAACAACAAATGATCCAGTTAAAAGTAATGCACATGTGTTTTGGTTCTGTCACTTATAACAGTTAAAAATCATAACTGTTCTTCAAGCATGAAGACTGGTGAGATCTGAGGTTCAACCACATCAGTGAAAAACACTTGACAGCACACAACCAAACACATGAGAAACAAAAGTTCGTCTTTTAAGTGTTACACAATTCATGAGAACAATGACACTTGGGAACATACTGTACATGTACTCAAACAGACGTGTTATGTAGTCACTGTTTAAAACTGCAAATATTGTGAAGGTTTGTGACCCTCAGACAGCAGGAATCACGTCAGCAGCTTCACACGCTACAGAAATCAAATCAATGCATGGACATGACATCAGGGCTGAACAGGAAACAGCCAATCAGACAGTTTGACTTCACTTCCTGTGGAGACATGAGAGAACCTCCTGAAATCTGATCCTCTTCTGCTTTGAGAGTGAAGAAGTCAAAGAAAGAGTCTTATTTATCCAACACAGTTTTATGTTAAAATGTAAGTGTTTAAATTAAGTTATAAGGGTTTACAGTGATTATCAGTGATACTGTTGTGTGTTTGTAAAAAATGCAAA
The DNA here is from genome assembly GCA_033026305.1 of Cirrhinus molitorella. Lineage (NCBI taxonomy): Eukaryota > Metazoa > Chordata > Actinopteri > Cypriniformes > Cyprinidae > Cirrhinus > Cirrhinus molitorella. Next base: position 30,051,284 of record CM065134.1, on the reverse strand, counting down.
TGTAAGCATCATTTACTCACCCTAAAGTTGTTCTGAACCTGTATGAGTTTCTTTATTCTGCTGAACATAAAAGAAGTTGTGTTGGAAAATGTTGGTAAGCAAACAGTTGCTGGCACCCATTGAGTTCCATAGGGGGAAAATCTAAGAAAAATACTATAGAAGTCAATGGGGACCAGCAATTGTTCATCTGGTTACCAACATTCTTTAAAACAAATTATTTTATATTCAACAGACGAAAGAAACTCATACAGATTTGGAACAACTTGAGGATGAGTGACTCACTCACTCACATTGATGAAGATCAGATGATGTTTAGAAGCCCTTTGTGCAGGAAAACATCACAAAAATGTTTTACACAAAGTGTAGTGATGTCCAAGTCATCACAGACCATAAAAACATTTGTCTTCTTTTACATTCTGGCCATTATTTGAAAAATACCAATACACGAGCTGATGAAAAATATTACGTTGTACACTCCATTGTATAAATCAACAGAAAAAGTATGTCCCAAACTCTATCAATGTCCTAAATGACTAATATTAGAATAATATGTGGTCAAACATGTGAACATAATTAAAACATGATTAGCATAAAGTCTAAGATTTGCTCATAGACACATCAGATCACAGCTGATTTCTCTAAAGACAGCTGATGTACACATCTGAAACCAGTCAACTCTATTGTTCAAAACATCTACAGATGTCAAACCACAGACAGTCCATTCAGATCCCACTGAATCCCCAACAAGAGCAAGAAGATCTACAGGTAACTCAGGAAGAACAAGTCCTCTTCTCTAACAGATGGAACAATCCTGATGATGATGATGCTAGTGTCATCCAACCACTGCACCAGATGCCACAATTAGTCGAAACTAAAAATTTCCTGGTCAGTTGCACAACGGAAGCATTTACTGTCATTGAATGAAGACCATGAAGAGAACAGGAATGTCTATCAATGTGCAAACTAGCTAAACTGACTCAACATGAAAAGTTTTGTGGAGTGACTGATCAAAGATGGCAGCTCCCAGATGAACATTTACTACATTTCCAGTGACGTTTTGTTGATGTTTGCTAGATGATTTTCATTGTGAGTTGGTATATAAAGGAATATCAAATATACACTACCGGTCAAAAGTTTGGAATAATATATATTTGTAATGCTTTCTGAAAGAAGTCTCACCAAAGCTGAATTTATTTGATAGAAAAATACAGTAAAAACAGTAATATTGTGAAATATTATTACAATTTCAAATAGCTGTTTTCTATGTGAACACAGGTGCAGCTCATAAAATTAGAATATCGTGAAAACATTTTTTTTTATTGTAACTTTCATATATTCTACACAGAGTAAAACATTTCAAAAGTTTTTTTTTTTGATGATTAGAGCATACAGCTCATGAAAGTCAACAATCCAGTATCTCACAATATTAGAATATTTACACTTGAGTTTCATTAAATGACCATCCCTACAGTATAAATTCCGGGTATCTCTTGTTTTTTGAAACCATACTAATGAGGAAGTTGGCAATGGCCCAGGAGACAATCATTGACACCCTCCACAAAGAGAGTAAGTCACAGAAGGTCATTACTGAATGGGGTGGCTGTTTACAGAGTGATGTATCAAAGCATATTAAACGCAAAGTTGACTAGAAGGAAGAATCTGAGTAAGCAAAGGTGCACAAGCAACAGGGATGACCGCAAGCTTGTGAATACTGTCAAGTAAAGCCGATTTAAACACTTGGGAGAGCTTCACAAGGAGTAGAATGAAGCCGGAGTCAGAGCACCAAGAGTCACCACACTCAGACGTCTTCAGGAAAAGTACTACCAAGCCAGAAGAATCTAACCTGGGCTAAGGAGAACAGTTGAACTAAGGAGGACTATTGATCAGTGGTCCAAAGTCCTTTTTTCAGATAAAAGTAAATTTAGCATTTTATGTTGAAATCATGATCCCAGAGTCTGAAGGAAGACTGGAGAGGCACCGAATCCAAGCTGCTTGAAGTTCAGTGTGAAGTTTCTGAAGTCAGTAATGATTTGGGGTGCCGTGACGTCTGCTGGTGTTGGTCCATTGTGTTTTATCAAGTGCAAAGTTAATGCAGCCATCTACCAGGAGATTTTGGAGCACTTTATGCTTCCAACTGATGACCAGCTGTATGGAGATGCTGATTTCCTTTTCCAGCAGGACTTTAGCACCTGCCCACAGCGCAACAACCACTTGCAAGTGGTTTGCTGACCATGATATTACTGTGCTTTATTGGCCAGCCAACATGCCAGACCTGAACCCCATTGAGAATCTATGGGATATTTTCAAGAGAAAGATGAGAAAGAGAAGATCCAACAATATACAGATGATCTGAAGGCTCAATAGTGTCTCAGCAGTGCCACAGGCTGATCACTTCCATGCCACACTTCACTGATGCTGTAATTTGTCTTTTGCTGTAATATGTGCTGCTGATCAATTGAACTGAACATACTTTAAAGAACTTGAACTTTTCTGTTTTGCAAATCCATTTTAGGAAATATTCTAATATTTTGAGATACTGGATTTTTTGCTTTCATGAGCTGTAAGCTCTAATCATCAAAATTAATCTAAAAAACTTTTTAAATATTTTACTTTACATGTAATGAATCTAGAATATATGAATGTTTCAGTTTTTGAAATAAGTTACAATAAAAAAATGAACTTTCTCCCGATAATCTAATTTTATTGTTTAAAATGTGCATTGCTGGGATCAAAGCTGAATTTTCAGCATCATTACTCCAGTCTTCAGTGTCACATGATCCTTTCTGAAATCATTCTAATATGCTGATTTGCTGCTCAAGAAACATTTTAAATTATTATCAATGTTGAAAACCATTCTTGCAACTTAATAAACAACCATGATGTACTTTCATTCATAGGACAATTAATTAATATTTGTATTCATCAAGAACACATTCAATTGATCAAAAGTGTCAGTTAATGACATTTATGCTACGAATAAAATGTTATTTTGAACATTTCTATTCATCTGTGAATCCTGAAAAAGAAAATGTATCAGTTTCCACAAAAATATTGGGCAGGACAATATTTTTTCTTGAAATGTTTTCTTGATTTGAATGATTTTTAAAGGATCAAGACTGAAGAATGTATGCTAAAAATTCACCTTTGATCACAGCAAACAATTACATTTGAACAGATTTTCACATAGAAAACAGCTATTTTATACTGTAATAATATTTACAAATTTTCCTGTATTTTTGACCAAATAAATGCAGCCTTGGTGAGCAGAAGAGACTTCTTTCAAAAACCTTCATTAGCACTAAACATGGATAAATCACACACTTCAAATCAGAAACAACAGAAAGGTAAAACATTCTGACATCTGCTCGTGGTAATAACTGACCAACTTCTCCAGCTAGTTTTGAGTTAAAAACACTTGACTATCATGAAGCCGAGCAGAACAGCAGCACGTGTTTCATTGGAGTTTTCATTGGCGTCAGGGCATCAGTAGAAGGAGTACTGATTCTCCACAGCTCTAGTCCGCCGCGTGCCGTCGCTGTCATGGTAGTCGTCGGCTCCGGCGGCCGTGGGCTCCAGCAGTCTCTCTGCGCTGTTGCTGCGGCTGTGGAGGCCGGTGCCCATCAACGCACCTGCGGCCGGCTGAGCCATTGGCGACGAGGACGAGCTGGATGACAACATCGCCTCTGGTGCAGCGGCGGCACCGGGCAGCTGTGTTGACGGGGTCGGTTCGGCCCGACAGACGGGAGCGTCCCTCGGCGCTGGTGGGATATGAGGAGCCACCGCATCTGTGCAGACACACCCAAAAGAAAAGTTAAATCATACTGCAAAAAGAGCCAAAGGCAACTACAGTAACTCACACAGGAGCTTCAGGCATGCTGACACTACTTACACAAGTAACACTCATGGTCAGTGTAAACAACAATGCCAATAGTGCCTGGTACCACAAACCATGAATCACAGCACAGTGACTGTATCAGCGAGACAATAACCTGCTCTCACTGTTCGTTTCAGTGTATCGTGTTGGGGGTAAAAGTCACACACTGGACAAGAGTGACAGGTGTTATTTGCCAGCTGCTTTTCAGAAGGGATCCTGAGAAATCTGGTTCTTATCTCATCATCACTATGTGTGTACTGTGTGATTGTGATGGGGTACCTGTGGGCGACCGCTGGACTTGTACATATGAGCGTAATGTGATGTCGGTGGAGCCGCCGGACTCCAGTGGGATGGGGTGCGCGTGGAAGTGCCGTAACATGTCGGCGACCGTCTGGAACCACAGGTGATGAACGTGACACTGACCGTTGTCATTCACAGACAACCGCAGGTGCTGCCAAACATACAAACATGACAAAATTGTTAATATTAAGTATTAATGTTACTAAATATAATCATATTTATATATGAACACATGCAATATATGTAAACAATTATGTACTGCAAAAATGATTTACTTAGCATTTTTGTATTGTTTTATAGAGTGAATATCTAAGCATGTTCGAATAAAGACGAATATCTGCCAGTGGGTCATGAACAATAATATTGTTTTCCCTTTAAATTAAGATTATGTTTCTTACCCCATTGGTCGATAATATTTCCTTTTTTTTTTTTTTTTTCAGAAAACAAGACCCTATCATACAGCCGGGGCAATGCGGTACCAGGTGCGACGCAAGTGATTTTTGCTAGTTTCAGCCGGACGCAGTTATCATTTTCATGTCCTGCACCACGTTTTGAGGCAACTGAAATAGACTGCGCCATTGACCAACTAAAACCTGGTCTAAAGTCAATGCCGCAATAATTTTTTTGTTATTTAAAGAGTGTTAGTAATATGCGCATATAGGGGTAATTCTACCAGAAAGCTACATTTCCACTTAAAAAAATCTGAACACTGAGTCATATAGAGACAATGTTAAACTATGAGAAACACATATCGTGCCATCTCAGCATTTTTTGATGACTGAATAAAATAAATTTTTATATGTATTACACCCCTAAAATGTCAGGCCCCGTCACAGACACATTTGCATATGTTAGAATGGTTTCCTAATGATTTTTTTATACAAATAGTATTTTCTTATTGATCACATGTCCCTGATTGCATCTAACATGGTTTTGTAATTCCTATAAGAAATATAAGCAACTTTTCAGTCAACTGTAGTACACAAAATCACAGAATACTCATAGAGGCACTCATATAGTTTTAAAAAAAAACTTTACATATCTTTACATAGGAGATTTTTACAAAAACATAGTATTGGATATATACCCTCACCTTCACCTACACAGTTAATATTCATCAAACATTAATATTTCCTCAAATAGTACATTAGCTGCACTAACTGGACCCATCTAAATGCAACCTGTATGAATTGTAATAATTAGTCATCATTGCTCAAAGCTAATATAAATGACAATTATATCTATGTATTGAAATATCATTAAAATACAAAGTGCATCCTCAAAAGTAGTGCGACATAGGCCTAGGTAAAAGAGGGACAAAATTCTAAAGGTTTGTCAATGAGCATAAAAAGCTTCACATTTACAGTGTAATGTCTATTTATTCAAATAATGTTTTACTGTGGCATGTGTTAAATACTATATGCAATAAAGGTAATAAAGAAGAACAATGCCATTCATTTGTAAGGCCATATCACAGAACTTTCAGGTCCTGTCACACAGGACAGGGCCTGATGTGACAGGGTCTGACGGTCAGCCATTTTAAACCGCCATTACTCACCCTGCTAGCATGCTAGGGGACAGTTGTAAAATAGTATTTATTTGTAGAATTTATCTATAATTTCATGTTTTAATCAACTGATGTTAATGATAACAATGGAAACTTGTTATTGTTGGAGGTTTTTTTCTAAATAAAAGTTTTTAGCATAACAAAACTATGAAAGCTGTAGATCCAATTTGGCTGGGGACAAGGGCAGGATTTGTAATTTTCAAAAGTGTTTTTAATAAAGAAAAAAATATCTGAGAACCTAATGAATTACATATTCCTTTACAGAAAAAAAACTCACAGAAACCAACCATCAGTCAGTTTTTGAAAATTTTTTGGATGAAATACTTTTTATGCACTGTAACAAGTCAAGGACAGATAATGTACGTTTCTGGTAGAATGACCCACAGGCAGGTGCACAACGCACATACAATCTGCTTTACGCAGGGATATGTAGCAGCACATAAACATGCCAAATATTAAACATGAAAGGATTACAATGTGAAATATTATTATTGTGTACATAAATATAAAAATGTGTGCCGTTTTTTTTTTTGGTTTCGCTTTCGAAAATGTCCACATTCAGCAAAGAGGGGAAAGAATGGAAAAAGGGTGCATGGGCCGCAAATGCTTCCCTGTTCAGTCTTTTGCTGCGTTCACGCCATATCGTCATTTCGAGATGACAACATGTGACGTTTACGTCCTCGGACTCCATTCAAAAAGCAAAACTTGTATATTATATTCATTCATTACAAATAGACTGATATATTTCAAATGTTTATTTCTTTTAATTTTGATGATTAGAACTGACAACTAATGAAAATCCCAAATTCAGTATCTCAGAAAATTTGAATATTACTTAAGACCAATACAAAGAAAGGATTTTTAGAAATCTTGGCCAACTGAAAAGTATGAACATGAAAAGTATGAGCATGTACAGCACTCAATACTTAGCTGGGGCTCCTTTTGCCTGAATTACTGCAGCAATGCAGCGTGGCACGGAGTCGATCACTCTGTGGCACTGGTCAGGTGTTATGAGAGCCCAAGTTGCTCTGATAGTGGCCTTCAGCTCTTCTGCATTGTTGGAAACCCATGTCTTGCATACGTCTGTGCGTAGTGGTTCTTGAAGCACTGACTCCAGCTGCAGTCCACTCTTTGTGAATCTCCCCCACATTTTTGAATTGGTTTTGTTTCACAATCCTCTCTAGTGTGCGGTTATCCCTATTGCTTGTACACTTTTTTCTACCACATCTTTTCCTTCCCTTCGCCTCTCTATTAATGTGCTTGGACACAGAGCTCTGTGAACAGCCAGCCTGTTTTGCAATGACCTTTTGTGTCTTGCCCTCCTTGTGCAAGGTGTCAATGGTCCTCTTTTGGACAACTGTCAAGTCAGCAGTCTTCCCCATGATTGTGTAGCCTACAGAACTAGACTGAGAGACCATTTAAAGGCCTTTGCAGATGTTGAGTTAATTAGCTGATTAGAGTGTGGCACCAGGTGTCTTCAATATTGAACCTTTTCACAATATTCTAATTTTCTGAGATACTGAATTTGGGGTTTTCATTAGTTGTCAGTTATAATCATCAAAATTAAAAGAAATAAATATTTGAAATATATCATTCTGTGTGTAATGAATGAATATAATATACAAGTTTCACTTTTTGAATGGAATTAGTGAAATAAATCAACTTTTTGATAATATTCTAATTATATGACCAGCACAGGTATGCTTTTCTATGGCAACACTATCAACGCCTAAACTGAACCTACATTGGTCAGGTGGTACTGCGGTCATGTGGTACAAGTCATAGCTCTTAGAAGACTCACGGTGCATTCTAAATGGGATATATCGCCCTCCGAAGGGCACTTCAGAGTGAAAACAATCATGACTACCATATTGAAGTGTTGTTCCAAATCAAAGTGCTCAAAACTAGCCACTTCAAAGGGCCCTTTGGAATGAAGGATTTTGAAGGGTACAACTGATAGACTTTTCGGGCTCCCATGATCCTAAACCCTCCAAAGGGATTAGGGGATAGAGATGAGCCCTTCCGAAAGGAACGCAGGGTCACAGTTCACAAGTTGTAATTACGAGTTCTACGGGGACGTAAACACTTACAAGTTGAAATCTCGTGATTACGGGAATTCCGATATGGCATGAATGGAATGAGGGGAATGAAAGATGAGACTCTGATTGGTTTAATACATGTTATGCTCAAAACACACCCCATGACTCATTAAGACAATAGGGACAACCCTTTTAGACGCCCCTAAGTGCACCTGCACTGTGCGCTTTAGACCAAATCGTTAAAACTAGGGCCCAACATCTTAAATAATTGCTTTTCATGTAAATGTATCTTGATTCAAGAATGTTTAGATATTTGCAATCTGAAAGTACTTTTTTTATTTGCATAAATAAATAAATAAGGTAGTACATGGTCCATGCCTATTTTGCAGTATACTGAAAAATAGAAACACTGGTCTCCCACATATGGATATGTATTATATATTGTATTTTCCAGTATATTTCCATATAGTTTCGTTTTGTATGGGAAGCTGGTTAAAGTCCTGACAGCATGTTTCCTGCAGATGTATGACAGATGTCTGCTCAGTCACGGTCATTACAAATACTGAATGCACTGGCTCACCTTGGCTTTGCCCTGGAAGTTGAAGGTGAGGACGTATTCTCCTGGACGTGTCTCGCTCTGGCGGATCACAAATAGACCATGACTCCGTGCGCCGCCGGCGAGAACAAGCTGGGCTGCTCGCACCCGCGACAGCGTCCCGTGGAACCATGGGTAACCTGCCAAACTGGCATCTTCTTCCACTTCCCTTGGTGTTTCACCTGGGCTTCCTAAACAAGAGGAGCAATGTGAATGAGGTGTGTGTTTGGACTATACTTCTAAGGGCCAAACGTCCTTACTAATATAGTGAAAGTAATATTTTGACAGTCCACTACTGAGACATTTGACTAGTGCTCGCTAATTGAAAAGGCTTATAAATTAGCCAAAAGATGTTGTTGATGTAAATCTAGTGTTCTGCACATGTTTCTGTGATGGCTTTTTAGTTTAGGGGGAGGACAGAAAATATCATTAACCAGACAGAAAATCAATGGTTTTGCCAAGACAAACCTGTGACAACTTGCCCCAAATTGCCCAAATACTATTTTCAAATTCAAATCTATGCCTTCGTTATATAATGACTCCTGTGTTAGTGTGTTTTATCGTGTTCATTTGTCACTGTAATTCTGAAACAGAATTTGCAAGAAATATCCTACACTAAAAAAAAAATCTGTAAAAATATGATATTAATCTGAAGCAATTTTCCTTATTGATTTTTTTTTCAGTTGTTTTACCTGCATGTAACATTTTGCTCTTCATTGCGTTATGTTCTAGGGTTAACGGAAATGTTTAAAAGCTAATGGATAATATTTGAATATTTTTACAGTGTAACTTAAATGTTACAGCTGAAAATCAGTAACTAATGTACAATGCTTCTCTGTGTGATAACTAGCCTCAGTCTCTCCTATTTGCAAACCAAAACTAAAAGTAAGTTATTTTCATGTGGTGATATTTGCATGTGGTTATTGATTTACATTTTTCCTCTCTAGTCACTCACAGATTGTGTGTACTACTCTCTAACATTCATGTGTTTTCTTTATACATACATTACAAGATGCATTAAGGGGTGCATTAAAAGAAACCTGTTCAGTGAATTCAGCTGGCATTCAACTGGAATCTTTCTAAATTTATATAAAAAATCACTTTGAATTAGGGGTGTGACGAGACACTTATCCCACGAGATGAGACGAGACACGAGACTGGGTTCATGAAAAACGAGAACGAGACGAGACAAGATTTTTTTTTTTACTTTTTTAAAGAAGTCCTTAATAATGAAATATATAGGGAAAAATTGCATTTTATTCAACTGACAAACGAAAAATATAGGTGCATTTTGTTATGAACTTGTACTTTATGAAACTAAACTTCTATTTTAATTAATTATATGCAGTAATAAACATGTAAACTTGCTACATGATTTTGGATAAATTAAAAAACAAGATTTAAAAAAAAAAAATTGGAGATCATGATTCTCTCATGATTCTGAAGGAAAAAAAAAGATTAGGTTAGAAATCTAAACAAAATAACAATTTACTACTGATTCTGACACAACATACAAAAAATTAAAAAATACATTCGATCAAATTAATTAAGAAATTAATAAAGACTTAATTTACTATTGGAATCTCCTGAATGAATGATTCATTGATAAATGCATTTTTAAACATGCAGTTGTCGCCACCTCCTGGTGGAAGATAAACATTACAATACACACCCGTGTTAAGATACTTTCATTTTGGTCGTCATTATAGACATTAAGTGTTTATACCCAAACTATAAACTTTTATTCTAGTACTTCTGTTATTTAAATGTCTGTAACACAGAAATAATGATCATTATGTGGTTGTAAGACAGGAATAAGATTGGCACAGGAACAGAGATCCCTCTAATATAATCACTGCACGTACTATCACGTTCTCGCTAGACCAGACAGATCTTGTGAGACACATCGGATCTCGTCACATCCCTACTTTGAATCGCATTGAAACTAATAAATCATGAACCAAAGGTTGGCAAATCTAAATACAAAAGTCAGTTATGTCATCATTCTGATCTTAAGTCAGTGGAAACTGACTGTCCTGAGCTAAGCAGCACTGAGGAGGTAAAGGTGTGTGTACCTGATGGTGTGCTAGTGTTCTGGGCCTCTGGTGACTGCAGGAAGCGCTCTAAAGGGACATGTGAGGGGTGTTGGGCGACAGGTGGCTCCTGACAGCGGCCAGCAGTCAACTGATCAGCAGCAGCAGAGCACAGCCGCTCAGAGCCCCGATGTGAACCTGAACAACACATTCAGAAAATAAACCCAACTCTTTCGGTGTTGAGTTTAACAGAAATACATCGTATGTACAAACAGAATTCATCGGAACAGCTTCTATCAGGCCTGATGGCCAATAAATACTCAGGTCTATTACTAATTTAGACTGAGGATGTGGAAGCAGATGTGTCATGATGACATACCATCACATAGCAGCTCACAGCTGCAGGACGACACCAGCGAGAAATCTTTGTGTGGTTGGCTGTGAGCACATGATGCCAGCTCGATGTCATCACCACTGTCCCTATATCATAAAGACAGATACTTCAGAAACAGAAAGAGATTTATTGCCAGGTATGCTTGCGCATACAAGGAATTTGTTTTAGTTTTACAGGCTTCCAGTACACAACACACAGACACTAAAAATAAGATGAGAATAACTACATCAACATACATGAGCGACTTTATTCTCAGTTACAACAAAACGAAAAATTGTCTAAATCTCTTATTTACTTATATGTTCCAGACAACACTATAGGTATGTGCCAAAAAATTAGAATATCGAGGTAAAGTCCATTTATTTTAATAATTTGTTTCAAAAAGTGAAACTTGTATGTTATATTAGTTCACTACACACAAAGTGAAATATTTCAAGCCTTTATTTGTTTCAATTTTGATGATTATGGATTAAAGACAAAAAAAAAAAAAAAAAAATTCCAGTATTTCACAAAATTAGAATATTTCATGTGACCAATAAAAAAAGGATCTTAAACACATGTTGGCCTTCTGAAAAGTGTGTTAATGTACTGTATTATGTCCTCAGTACTTTGTTGGGCCTCCTTTTGCACTAATTACAGCATCAAGGCAGCGTGGCATGGAGGCGATCAGCCTTTGACACAGTTGAGGTGTTATGGTAGATTCCCTGTTCCCTTGACAATACCCCATAGAGTTTGCCGGCCAATCAAGTACAGTTATTCCATGGCTATTAAACCAGGTACTGGTAATTTTGGCTTTGTGGGCAGGTGCCAAATCCTGCTGGAAAATAAAATCATAATCTCCAAAAAGCTTGTCGGCAGCGGGAAGCACGAAGTGCTCTAAAATTTCCTGGTAGACAGCTGCATTGTCTGTGGACTTGATAAAAGACAATGGACCGACACCAGCAGATGACATGGCTCCCCAAACCATCACTGACTGTGGAAACTTCACACTGGACTTTAAGCAGCTTGACTTTTGTGCCTCTCCGGTCTGCCTCCAGACTCTGGGACCTTAAATTTCCAAATGAAATGCAAAATTTGCTTTCATCTGAAAACACGACTTGGGACCAGTGGGCAACAAACCAGTACTTTTTTCTCCTTAGCCCAGCACAGATGCTTCTGACGTTGTTTTTGGTTCAGGAGTGGAATTCTACAGCTGTAGCCCATGTCATGCAGACGTCTGTATGTTGTGGTTCTTGATGCACTGACACCAGCCTCAGTCCACTCCTTATGAAGCTCCCCCAGATTTCTGAATCACCCTTGCTTGACAATCCTCTCAAGGCTGCGGTCATCCCTGTCACTTGTGCACCTTTTCCGGACACATTTTTCCCTTCCTTTTAACACTCTGTTAATATACTTCAATACTGCGCTCTGTGAGCATCCAGCTTCTTTTGCAATTGCCTTTTGAGACTTTTGGAGGGTGTCTTGATGGTCTTCTGCACAACCGTCAAGTCAGCAGTCTTCCCCATGATTCTGAAGCCTACTAAGCCAGACTGAGACAATTTCAAGACTGAGGAAACCTTTGCAGGCATTTTGCGTTAATTAGATGATTAGATTGGGACACAGGGGGCCTACAATGTTGAACTTTGTCATGATATTCTAATTTTGTGAAATACTGGATTTTTTTTTTTGTCTTTAATCCATAATCATTAAAATTGAAACAAATAAAGGCTTGAAATATTTCACTTTGTGTGTAGTGAAGTAATGTAATGTTAGTATTTTTGTCTTGTTTTTTAGTATAAATACCTATAAACATTCTTGAATCAATATACATCTACTTGAAAAGTAAAAATTACTTGAGAAAAAAAATAAATTAAAATAAATTAAAACTAAAGTATTTTTCCGTATTGATTTTACAGTGGTTTTACCTGTATTTTGCTCTTCATAGTGTTATGTTAGGGTTATATTCACAAGAATTATAATATATATATACATATATATATATATATATATATATATATATATATATATATATATATATAGCTTAAAAAAACAAAAACAAAAAAATAAATAAATCAGTGAATGGGGTAAGAAACATAGTTAAAAGGGAAAACAAGATTATTTTTCTTGACCATTTTAAGAAAAACTGATACTTGCTTCTTTAAATAATAATAATAATAATATTAATAATAGACTTCATATTTTGTTATTTTGCTTCTCAGGTAATTGTATTTTGATTTATGAATGTTAAATGTTACAAATAGCCTAAATAATGAAAAGCAAGATGAAAAATATTAAGCAAAAAATATTTTTGTATTGTTATAGACTTAACAGTATCACTTTGTGTAAAGCTGCTTTGATTCTGTTTTTTTTTTTTATTATGATTTTATTACGTTTGTGTTATAAACACTAGTCTGACCAATAAGTATAATATAGTATAATAAGGGATAATTTAATCTAATTTCTATACAACTGACTAAAAAAGTTATGTGTTTTAGTCTGTGATATTGTCCAGTGATTTTGATGTTCTGCGAAAACTATTAAGTGAACACGTTTCAGGGCACTAATAATCCTTGGTCTCATCAGAGGACTCACCCAGGGTCAATGCAGTCCTGGATGTCTGCGACCCAAGAGTTCTTCTGCAGAGAGTCGATAGTCTCCAAAATGTATTCAGCACCATTTTCTACCTGTGATTGACAACACAATACCACAGTTTGAACTGGCAGCATTGACCTAGATCCACTAGGTAACATGGTTAATTTTCTCAAAGATAAGTTACAATCATGAAATGTACGTAAGTGTCTGAGATGAAGGATTTCTAGTGTATGAAAGAGGGAATTGTACCTTAAGCACGAATGTGTTGTCTTTGTCGGGCATCTCTAGAGGCATGGTGGTCCTCACCTCCACGATCGCAGACAGCGGGACGCTCACTTTGGGTTTAGATGACTACAAACACATATCAGCCATTCAAATACACACACTGTACAACATGAAAGTCTAGTGAGCATCAACTATGAAGTAAAACTGTTCCAAGACTAAATTTCATTTGTGAAAACTTGTCCACAGTGATATATTGAAATCAGCATTTATATTTACATCATAAAAATTATTGCAAGGCATAAAACACATGTACATGATCAACAAAACAGAGCAGGTATGTCATCCAGACCAAAGCTCTCTCAAGGGCACCGGGACATTCTTACTGTTGAACCCTGTGTTTCCTGTAACAACCAACTACACATTTACATACATCATTTCTAACACTACTATAGTCTTTCCATCTGCCTAACTTCTGGTTTCATCAATTATCGTCTCGTGTATAAGGAAAGAGGATGTTGTTCTGAAAACATCAGTGTGAAACTGATGACTGAAGCTTTACTGAAGACACAGACCTCATCTGACTGATTCATGACGTCAAACTCTCTGCTTCAGCTTCTGTCTCTCACGTGCCTTTGACTGCATTTGTTGAGGGAATCTCTCTTACAGTAATTATGTGCTTTATTAGTTTCTGAGCACTGTGAGTTTATAAGAAGACAGACAGAAGCTCGCTGACACATCTGTTTATGTTGTAGTTAGCATGGATACGCATTCCCCCTCTATTTTTACCCTGTCTTTAGTTTGCTCAGGAAAAGGAAGTTATTAGTACTGTCTTGAGGGACTAAAATTGCTCTGAGATCAGCTTCCTAAAATCTCTCTAAACCCTTCTGAGAAAAACCAAAATGTGGAATAGGATTTTAAGAGGCCGGATCTGACTCAGTTTTAACGAGGAAAACATTAGTACTAACGTACGTCTGGTTCATCTGTTTATTCATGAAATCACCTTGTGTGTAGCCAGCCGAAGCGACAAATTGTGATTAACTCAATGTAATAAACTTAAATAATTATTCATGAACCACAATGTCTGTCTTCATGTCAAGCTGAATCAAACACCAAAAGTCACCAAAATAATGAAAGGTTGACTGACAAATATTTCTTTTTACAGTACTGTTCACTGGCTGCTTTGTGCATGCTTCACACAAAACTGGAAAAGCACTTTTGCTTTGCTTTATCAGTTTATCAGTCCATCAGTGCTTTTAAGGATAACTGCTCACCAGATTTGAAGTCCAGTAAATCTTGGAAAGATAATTTGACAGTTAATTAAATTTTTTGCACCAGTCTATTACTGAAATTCCACACTTAAACACACACCAAACAAATGTGGCTGGTCAGTCAGACGACCTCTCCATGGCAAAGTGAACAGTTCTCGGCTTTGTTGTTTAGTCTCAGGTCTTACATGAGAGTAGCCTACAAACTAAACAATTCCTAAACCTAAATGCAGTTCTCAGTGTGTGAGATGCCTTTTCAAAAGTTGATGACAGTTGAAAAATCTACATTAAAACATGCAAATGTTTCTTAAAATCCCCCCCCAAAATTATAAATAAGTTTATTATTATTAAACATAAAATCCTGACATTTATTCATGTCTCTGCAAGCTAGTATGTTGTTTGAAGCACAAGGTTAAAAGGATGTTGATTATAACATTCAAGCTCCAAAAAGAAAATAAACAAACCATTAAAGATGCAGTAAGCAACTTTTGAAGGCACTGGTGAAAAGTGAATCACACTGAGCACCAAAACGCATTTGTAGCCAAACAGCAGTAAGGGGCATGTCCGCTCATGATAAGGGAGGAGAAAGAGCTCACTGCACAAATTGGACATTAGCAGAATGTCTGTTCACCTTATTCTTTACTGTGGAAGTAAGCATATGGGCGAGACTTCTGGTTCATGCGCCGCTATAGAGAAATGAGGAGAATAACAGCTTGTAGTAAACAATAAAACTGTTTGCATTACAAACCAGTGTGTTCATAACTAATTTGCAAGATCAAGCAGCAAAATGAGTTGTTTTGAGACCAGAAGCCAGACCCTTGAAATTTACAAATGGCCGCACTTGCTCTTACAAGAAGAAAAAGGTGGATAGAAAGAGAAAGATGGCAGAGAAAATACAAAAGACAAAAAAGTAAGGGAAATATAACTTTAAAAAGACAGGCAAGAGGTACACTGTAAAAAATGTCAGTGAATTTAACGGTAAAAAAAACTACCGTAAAATTTACAGTGAATAATAATAAATTTGATGTTTTTTTTGTTGAAATAATGCTTTCTTATTAGTTGTTTCTTAGCAGTTTTGTACATTAGGGTTGTATGTTACATTTAATGTTATTAAATGAATGTTTATTGCATTATTTCAGTTTCATGTGTGTTACTATGATGGTGTTTAGTGTTTGTGTGAATGACACTGTGCACCTTCTATATATGTTAGTATTTAAAAGCTGCTTGTGATAGTCTTTTGTTCATCATGTGACTTTCTCATCATCACCTGCTTTTGGTGGTTATCTGTGTATTACAAAGGTATAAAACAGGTTTCAGTACTTCAATTGGTTGGTACATTACCAGTATTATTGTTAGTAGAGTTTTGGTAGACTGGTAGAGTTAGGGTTAGACTAAGTTGACATGTACTTGCAAAGTTACTTATAGTCAGTAGAACGTCTGTTGGGAGACCATCTCAATAAAGACTTAGGAGATATTAAGTAGACAGTCTACTAATACTCTAATGAGAGTTAGTTGACATGTAGGTGCAACGCTAGTTACTGTCAACAGAATGTTCAAAAGGGACCATCAAAATAAAGTGTTACCCCATATTTTTACTAAAAAATTCTGGCAACCACAGCTGCCATTTTTTTACTCTAAATTTTACAGAATTTTTCTTTTTACAGTGTAGGACCCACATTAATATTGGAGAAGTCAGTGTTGGACATCCTTAAAGAGTGGGAAGGCCTGAAAACG
Source organism: Cirrhinus molitorella (assembly GCA_033026305.1). NCBI lineage: Eukaryota > Metazoa > Chordata > Actinopteri > Cypriniformes > Cyprinidae > Cirrhinus > Cirrhinus molitorella. The sequence continues at coordinate 30,034,687 of CM065134.1, read as the reverse complement.
AACACCGAATTTGACTTATTTCTTCTTGAAACATGATTAACATTGGTTTCACACAACTGAGATATGCTGTCTTTTGCTTGAATATACTTGTGTGTCATCTTCGCTTATTTGGTCATTTGCATTATTACTTTCCTTCACTTCAGTTATGATAAAAAAACATTTGTTTCATTGCCGTATAAAGCCCGGAACATCTGGAAAAACAAACCACCTTTCATTTCAAGTAACGCCTCTCAAAGTGTCTGGAAAGTGAGACAATAAACGTGTTCCTCTTTTAGGGACTACTATAACCCCTTAAGGGAGTCATTAGATGCCCATTGTCAACAAGTTGATATGATTCTTTAGGGTCTACATAAAAAGTCAAAACATACGTTGGTTAAAATTACTCAATGGTAGTGTAAAACAACACCCTTTTTACCTTATCAAAAACAGCTCTGTTCACAGCAACCCGTTTTGGTGCATGTCCCTTTAAATGCTAATGAGCTCTGCCAACAATGCTCTGAGAGACTGTAAACTTTAGCCACATTTAGCCGTGGAACTTGCTAACTAGCCTCAAAAACCTTAAAAACCTTCTGCTGGATCACAAATGATTCACGTGAACATAGACACATTAGGACAGATTGGGAGGCGCATTCTTTTCACAAACAAAAGTAATCCACTGCATCTTGAGCAGCTCAGATGTCAGGATTAAATGATGACATTGTTGCATCCAACAACAAAACACCTCAATCACTTAGGAGCCATTCTTGTCCACTCCTGCTCTGACATCGAAACAATGGCAGACTGTTCCCAGCTTACTCAGAGTCGGTCTGTACTAAAATGCCAGTGTTAATCAACAATCGTGGAAGGGGCCTGTGCAGTACTATTGCTGCATTCACACCATGTCGTAACTACCATAATTCCAAGATGACAACACGTAACACTGTACTCATAGCTTTCCATGTTCTCAGACTCAGAGGTAGCGCCTAACTAGCGCCAAAATGAACCTGGGGGCAGTCACATGGTACAGCTGTCAGTGGTCCAAGTCATAACTCTCAAAACATTCAGAGTTCACAAGTTGTAATTACGAGTTCAGGAGCATGTGAGGGCTTTGGCGTTGATAGTGTTGCCATAGAAACACATAATTCAGATAGAGTATAATGTCAAGTGTTGTCAGCTCAGAATTATGGCGTGAATGCAGCATATGTCACTTACAAAAACAACACTGGGTGGATTTTTATCATTATAGGGTGGATGTATATGCATACTGCCAACACACATTTATGTTCAAACAAAACTGAAAGTGAATTTTGCTCCCGATGACTCCTTTGATCCCTTGAATGTGGGGGCAGAGGCATCAAGGTATGGGTGTGATCCTTTCGGCTAGTGTCATGTTTGTTTTGGTGGTTTCAAATATTAACAGCGTTTTACAGAAACTGCTTACTGCACCTTTAAAGTAGTTTACATATATGATTCTCATCCATCATTCTGAATCTTCTGACTGCGTTATGCGCAATAGTCATAATCTTGTCCTGCCTCATTTAAAGCTGTCTCACATGCGAGAATGTTAGTGAGCAGCATTTATAAAGGAGAAGAAGAAACCATAAACACGAATCTTGTGGTTCTTGTGTCTATCGTCGACACAGTACATTTTTTTTGAGAACTAGGGAAGTCTCCATTACAAGATCCACTGCATCCTGGGCTGCATCACTGTATGGCACAGCATCAACTCTACTTCTAGCTGCAAAGCTTTTCAGGAAGTGGTGAGAACAGCTGAGCTCATCAATGGAAGCAACTCCCAGCCTTTTAGCACAAGCATGCTACTTGAGTAAGACACACAGTTACATCATTAAGGACTGCGCTCGTCCTGCTAACCACCTGCTTGTGACACTGCCGTCTGGAGCTGCCATACCATTGCATCCAACCACAGACAACCAGACTGACAAACAGCTTTTATTTTCAAGCCATCAGACTACTTAACAGCCAACAGTTTTTCATCTACCACAAGAACACTCCACTAGACTGCCACTTCCGCACATTTAGACACTCATTCCAGTATTTACTACTTGCTATGCAGTTTTTACTCGTATTTACTGTTCTGCTAACTGTTCAGAATAGCATGTTACTTTCACTAACACATTTTAAGTCTTGGAGCAGGATTCATCAGACTCTGTCCTGTATTAGCTGCTGTCCTGCAGTGTTTAGCTCAAACACACCTGAACTAGCTAATCAAGGTCTTACTACTTGAAACTTAGTAAGACCTTCCAGGCAGGGGTGCGTTTCCCAAAAGCATCGTTAGCAAAATGGTCACAAGTTCCGTCGCTACAAACATAGTTCACCGATTTTGTGTTTCCCAAACCATAGTTCAAACGAACATTCGCAAAGAGTGTTGCAAACTTATGTGGTTAGAACTACAGCTCTCGACCTGTGGTTAGAAACATAGTTTCTTGTTAGTAAGACATATGGGATCAATAAATTATGCTCTTAGGCACAATAAGTAAGCTAACATGCAGTACAATTTATATCTTCTTTTCTATCTAAATATAAATGTATTTTAATCTATATGTATTCTGTGCATCCTCTATAAGCTACGTTTTTGAATAGTGCGCATGTACATTAATGCATAAGGGAACCCCGGAGTATGACGTAAAAGGGAACCCGCGATGAATCAAACATCACATAAAGCGAAATGACAGGGAACAAAAAATAGTACATTAGTCATCAGGTGCCATGTTTAATATAGGTGCATTTTAGAGATCTCTAATCAGTTAAATAGCATAAGTTATTACTCCACCACAGCGTGTGATGTCATAAACAGGTGTGTTGAGGCAAGTTGGAGCTAACTATGCAGGACACCAGCCCACCAGGACCACGTTTGGTGACCCCTGTCTTGGAGTCTTCACTAATGAGCTGATGAGTTAAATCAGGTGTGCCTGATTAAGGAGACATCTAAAATGTGTAGTGTTTGGGGCTCTCCAGGACCAGGATTGAGAAACACTGTACTTAACCCACTGCCCACAGTTTTGTCACCTGTTATAAACAGCTTAATCTAAATGAGGGATCTTCATGCCTGCTTCTGAAGATCTACTGTCCTATAGACTTCAGCTACAACACACCTGTCAGTAATTATCAAGTAGCCTTGAACACCTTGATTAGCTGGTTCAGATGTGTTTGATTGGGGTTGGAGCTGAGATCTGCAGGCAGATAGCTCTCCAGGAGCAGGGTTGGGGACCCCTGATCTAAACCATTTTCATCTAAATGTTTAATATGTGCTTGTACTCTCAATGTCTGAATATGAGCCTTGTCACAAGCACTTCAATGTGACTAGTGTACCCATTGCAAACAACACAAAAAAACAATTCACAATTGACTCTAAATTTAGCTATAAAAAAAGTCTAAATCCAGAGGCAGACAATAATATTGGGAAAAATGGTCTAAGATGTCCACTTTACCATGCAGATAGATAAAAACAGAGATCTTCAACCCTGCTCATGGAGACTCTTGCTAAATTTAGTTCCAGCCCTCTCCCACACATTTACCTGCAATTTTCAAATCATACTGAAGAGCTTGACTATCTGATTCAGGTGTGTTTGATTAGGGTTGGAGCCAAACTCTACAGCTGAGGTCTTCAACCCTGTTCCTGGGGACCCTCTATCCTGAAGATTTTAGCTACAACCCTAATCAAACACACCTGAAGTGGCCAATCAAGCTCCTCAAGACTGCTTGAAAATTGGAGGCAGGTGTGCTGAAGCATGTTGGAAATAAACTTTCCAGGAGAGTGGGTCCCCAGGAGCAGGAATGAAGACCTCTGCTCTACAGGACAGTGGGTCTCCAGGGCCAGGGTTGAAGAGCTCTGTTATATAAGAGTAATCTGTTTTTTCCCAAACCCACAAACTTGCATACTAATGAGAGTTTTATCTAAGAGTGCTCTTCTACCTTTGGTGGAACGTAGAACTCAAGCTGGAACTTTTCTCCCGCGTCCACCTGCGCTGCAGTCTTCCTCAACAGCAACCTGCATTTCTGCCACTGTGCTGCCCCCATACAGTTAGTGTCATCGGCCACCATGTATCTGAGTGCACCCTCCCTCTGGATCTCCAACAGCTCCGCCTTATGGCCCTGAGAGCCCCGCGGTAGCCGGAGCTTCTGGCTCCAGTGTTCGGACCCCACAGACTCGGCTCCATTGGTCCTTCTGGAGGTCCCTGAGGGGTCTGGTTCTGGAGAGGCCCTGCGGTGCCAGATCTCCTTCACCCCGTCCACCACGCTCAGACTCATGTTGCGGAGGGAAAATCCTTTCTTGAAGCGAGCTTTACGTCGCCCCAAAGACACATCCTCCGAACTTCGGGATTGGCTTACGGTTGCCATCTTACGGGTGGGGGTTTGCTGTTCCTGTCCGCTGGCTCCGCCCCCTCCGCTGTCCATGCTATCCAGCGATTCGCTCGAGGCCCCAACGTCTTTGCGCCGATGGTAGAGGTCGTGGCTGAAGGGCAACGTGCAGTTCTGTATGCCCACAAAGGGCACGATGCTGTACTTCAGAGTGGAGGAGTCGCCCGGAGAGCCAGGAACTTGAACCTGGTCGAGGGCGGCAGAGAAGCAGGTCAAGAAGTGTTGAGCAAAGTGTTGCGAAAAGTTGGTGTCAGCACCGGGTGAGTCGTAGCATGGATTCTCACTGATAAATCGCCGGAACTTGTAGGCAAAATCTGTGGCGGAAGCTCGAGCGTGAAGCTCACAAAACTCCTTCCAGTCGGGCAGCGTGCAGGAGGAGTGCTCCGGGCTGCTGGGAGCCCCGTCGCCATTCATTACTAGGCCATGCCAATGCCCTGGCAAACCACTTGACACACAGACAGAGAGAGAGAAAGACAGGTCAGTAAGCTAATCAGAAAGTGTGAAACAAAAGACCAAATTTATAATACATGGTTCAAGTGACTCTGTTGTTTCTCCCATGTGTCATTGGATATGACCTATGAACATGTAAGCAAGCAAGATTCTGATATTCTGAGATCGATTTCAGGCCACATTTGGAAATAAATCTGATATGGATATATGCATTTTGCGTCTGCCTTGTAAGGTGGACAGATTGGATATTCTATTGTCAATGTGAGTTGTACGTGATTGAAGATGCAATGTGAAATGACTTCAACTCAGGTGGGCACTTTTTGAGTTAGTATCCAGTGTTGCTAAGTCTGTGGTTTTCCTAAAGAATTGGGCTATTTTAAAATTGTTGTTATTTTTTAATCTGCAGGTTAAAGTAAATCCTCTCCCCCACTTCTGTTTTGATGGAGGGGGATTCTCGCCGGAGAGGAAAATCATGAAAAATTGTGACTTGCAAGTACTGAATAGCAATTGGGCTGGTTTTGTTTTCGCAGATCTGGCAATCGTTTAGTATGTCTACTCTAGGTTGCTTTGCATAATGTTTAGTGTAAATGCAGATACTGGATATGGGTCACTTTTAAAGAAAATTTAAGCAGGTCGTCAGAAAAAGTTGATATAGTCAGCAAATCAAAATTGGGCATTTAGAATGGCAGTGTAAAGGTCATTGCACACTGAGTCCGAAATGTTCGTATGCGTTTTTTCGTATTTGTCCTTTTCTATTAAAATGCAAGCTACGGATGCAAAAATGCAGAAAATCTAACCTGATCTGAAATTTTTTATGCTGGACGAAAGCTTCAAAGGCAGTGTGTAAACATGTTTGACACAACGTGAGGTCGTATTTATTTTTTAACGTGCAAACATTTCGGACCTTAAATTTTGACCAAAGCGTCATTTAGACTGGCATGGCATCACAAATGTCTCAGCCAAGTCAGCCGATTTTGTGAGCTACGTCTAAACTTTAGGGAGTAAGGTTAATCCAATCAAAATGTTTTTTTTTTTTGGTCATACTGCTCATTTACATACAAGAATAATTCTTGCATGATTTTTTTTCAGCTTGCTTCCTACAAAATTTGTCCAATCTTTACAAACTTTTGCTCAGCTGATATTCAGACAAGACAACCTAACAAATTTCAAAACGATTTAAAAGATATGGCAATGGTTTGGTGTATTGCAATGAAATACTACTAGTCCACCACCATAACAAATGTTAGAATTTGTTTATAATAGACTATTATTGTGCTTTTAAAAAGTATTATTACATATTTTTCAAAAAATGGAAAATGGGATCTGGGAAAGAAAAATTTCACCATGTCATCAGTGCATGAAGCCTAAGTATAATAATATAAACATAATATTCATTACATCTAAATATATGCACTATATTTCTGTACTGTACTGACAAAACCACATATTTTATCATTTTGGATGTTGCCACTTGGATTTTTAATGGAAATATACTTTTTTGAACAATATATCAAAACAAAATAAGGCTTTACACATACTCATGCCAAACCTACAGTATGGGAATTGTATTGACACCCATTACCACATGATCTACATGCAACACTTACTCAACATATATTTTGTAAATGTTGTGCCATAAAGAAACAGCAGAAGCAGAACACTTAACCAAAGCAGACCACAAACCCCTCTGCCACAGCATCGTCAGGAGGAAAACACAAGCACTCTAAAACATCTGACGGTCAAACAGAGGAGTGCACATGAATTCAAATATATGTATACGCCCACACACAATTAGATAACATTAAACATGAAGAAAAAAAACACAATTAATCACTTTTGTGACACACACACAGTAGTTTCTTCTCTCTGGACAGTAGACTTATTTTCCAATCATAATGCAGAGAATGACACTGAGTGCAGGGACACACAGACTAGCATCTGTCTGGAAATAAGAGCCATTCACTGAACACGTGACATTAAGACAAGTGTATTACACAAGATCACTGATACCGTACAATACAGTGGTCTCCACAAATATTGGCACCCTTGGAAAATACGAGCAAAACAGGCTATGGAAAAAACGTCTTTGTTGTTTATCTTGTTCTTTTATTTAAAATATCACAAAAATCTAACCTTTAATTAAAGTAAAACAACTGAAAGGAAAAAAAAATATTGGCAACATCCCTTTGCTGATATAACAGCAAAGTCTTCATCTATAATGTTTAATGAGTGATCCGAGACCATTCCTTTATACAGAATCTCTCAGATCTGAAGGACCACACTTGTGGAATCTTTTCCCACAGGTTCTCTATGTGGTTTTGTCCATGGCAAAACCTTCATTCTGTGGTCGGTGAACTATTTTGTTGTTGATTCTGAGGTGTGCTTTAGATCATTGTCCTTCTGAAAGATCTGACCATAGCCCAGCTTCCTGAAATGGGTTTGTTGTTTGATGACTTCAAAGGCTTTTTATGGAAACTTTCCCAAACAAGTTTTGGATACCTAGGTGGTCTGATTGTCATTTTAGAGACTTTCTGATCCTAAGACTCAAGCAGCGTCTGCAATTCTCCAACTGTGATCCTTGAAAGTCTGTTTGGCTGCTCAAACCATCCACCTCACTGTGTGTGAGACAAATGTAGACACACATCTTCTTCCAGGTCTACTGTTAAAATCTTAATCTTAGCTTCTACATATTTATATTCTATATTACATTATTTTAATTTTCCAATATGCTTTTACTCAAATTTTCTTTCTGGCCCAGTTTTTTTTGTTGCTCTAAATTAACATTTAAACACAATTTTGACACAAGTCTAAAGTTTACATAAACCTTGCAGAATCAATTGGACACCTTGCAAAATTGTATTATTTTACCAAAATAAGAGGAACCATACAAAATGTATGTTATTTTTTATTTAGTGCTGGCCTGAATAAGATATTTCACATAAAAGATGATTACAAATAATCCACAAGAGAAAATAATAGTTGAATTTATAAAATTGTCCCTGAATGATCCACAGCTGTGGATCAGTTAAACTCCCTGCTGTTCCTCAGAAAAATCATTCAGGTCCCACAGATTCTTTGGTTTTTCAGCATTTTTGTGTGTTTGAACCCTTTCCAACAATGACTGCATGATTCTAAGATCCACCTTTTCACACTGAGGACAACTGAGGGACTCATATGCAACTATTACAGAAGGTACAAACACTCACTGATGCTCCAGAAGGAACTTTTTAACATAATGAAGATTTTTTTTTATTTGTACTGCCCTTCAGAAGCTACAGAAGATACTTATATGTTCCCCAGAAGACAAAATAAGTTAAATTCAAATTCTTTTTCAAATTCAAAAAGGTTTCACCCCCTGGCTCTTAATGCAATGTTCAAACACACAAAAATGCTGAAAAACCAAAGAATTTGTGGGGGTTTTCCATGTTCAGGTCAAACAAGGGACTCATGAACAAAGCTGTGGATCATTTAGGTAACAACACAGTATTAAGAATCAAATCTATGTAAACTTTTTGAACAGGAACATTTTCATAAATTCAAATATTATTTTCTCTTGTGGACTATATGTAAATGTCTTTTATGTGACATCTTATTCAGGTGAGTACTAAATAAAAATAACATCCATTCTGTATGATCTCTCTTATTTTGGTCAAATAATGAACATTTTGCAGATTCTGCAAGGTGTATGTAAACTTTTTAATTATTATTATTATTTTTTTTACAGAAGTGACAATATTTCTGTAACTCTTACACGTGCAGTTTCTATGTACTACTTTGTGTATTTGTACTTGTAATAACATTTTTAAAAGGAAAAAAGTTACAGCATTTCAAATAGGCTACATATTTCCATTTTACATTTATATTAAATTTAACCTAAAATCTTGATGTTAGAAAAAGCATCCTCATTTGCGATGGTTTTATGGATGTTTTAATGTTTACATCGGTAGGGTCCATTGACATGTTCTCGCCTAGGGCCACTCAAACTCCTAGAATAGCCCTGTATGTGAATCTATGTACAGTGTTTTTTTTTTTGCATGTGTGCACACATGCGTGTATCATTTGATTATTTCAGATTCTCTGTTATTGGGTGGGTGATACATGATGCTGTGAATCCCTGTGAATGAAGCCGGTGCACGAGGCCTGAATCAATAACACATACACGCGCACACGCTTATATACGTTTACATCGACACAAAACACTTGTGCAGATGACCAACACTGAACCAGCATCTCCAGAACCAGCGACTGTGACCCATATTACGCTTTAATCATCAGTCACCGCACATGGGCGTGCATTTAGACGAGCATTAAACACAAATAAACACATGCGAATGCATATACGTAGGTAAAGCGGCGCATAATGAATGAGAGCGAAGGGCCGTTCATTCAGGACGCGTTCTTCTTGCGCTCCGACTCGCGTTTTTGGACGCGTTCTTTGAACGCGCGGCCCCTGAATCACTCGCGTTTATTCTCACCTCCGATAAATGCGTCACTGCATCTGAGGCCAGTGCTGTTATTTCAGATCCATCGACGGAGGTTTGTGGAGCAGTCCAGCACATCGCATCGCTATATGATCCATAAGTGAGCAGTATAGAGACTGATACATGACGCGCGCACATCTATTCTCCAGGCAATGCAGCTGCTCTTAAAGGGGACGCTGCGCGGTTTCTGATTGGTCCTTAAATGGGCCACGTCATGAAGTCATTGGTCACCATTGAGTGAAGGTGATTCAGAGCATCATCCTCCTCCTCCATCAAGGCTGAAAACTCACTAGGATCAGATCACATGAGTGGAAATACACACTGCTCCTATATGTTCATGGAGATGCTATGGAATACTAGCTTGTGCTTACTATATACTGCGTACTATACTATAAACTGGATTCAGCTGCATTGCCTTCAGTTTATGCACAGCCTCCTGTTCATATATGTGACCCTGTATCACAAAACCAGACATAAGGACCTATTTTTTTATTTTTTTTTTTTGAAAATGAGCTTTCCAATAATGTATGGTTTGTTAGACATTATACTACGACAATATTTGTCTGAGACTCAAATATTTGAACATCTGGAATCTGAGGGTGCAAAAAAAAAAATCTAAATATTGAGAAAATCACCTTTAAAGTTGTCCAGATTAAGTTCTTAGCAATACATACAAGTACACAAAAAAGTTTTGATATATAACAGTAGGAAATTTACAAAATATCTTCATGGAACATGATCTTTACTTAATATCCTAATGATTTTTGACATAAAAGAAAAATCTATAATTTTGACCCATATAATGTCTTTTTGGCTATTGCTACAAATACACATGTGCTTCTTAACACTGGTTTTGTGGTCCAGGGCCACATATACAGTTAAAATGAACCAAACTCAGTTCAGCTAAACTACCAATGGTTCCAGCTGCAAGTGACCTCAGTGCTCACAATGTAAGTGCACTTAAAAGTGGACACAGGTCTCAAGTACAGGGTTCCTATATGGGTGTCTGAGATCATGTGGGGTTTTCATGACCACTTTGAGAGCTCAAATGTGAAAATACTCTGTCCAAACCTATTAGATATACAAATATAGCACAAAAATATTTGATCACAATCTATCTTGGATCTCAATGCCTGTTGCATTTTACACACAAGGACGCTGAACATCACAACACAGGGTCCAAACACTCAGTGAGCCGCAAAGGACTGTGGAAGGAGAGAGAATCCACATGTTGATAAAGAGTTGTACTCCAGACACATATGCTATTCTCATCAAACAACACAGGTTTCATGGGAACACATCTGCTACTTACTTTAAAAAATAAAGTAGCTGTACAATGTGTGTCGACTGATTATAAATGAAAGCACACAAGATACTCACAGTTATGCTAGTGTCTGTCCGTCGTCCAGCCATTTGTTGACTCATTCTCATGTGAGATGTGTTCTGTGAGAGTCACTTCCTAAACCAGAGTCATGTTAAATAACAGAAGATACATTAATCAAATCAGAAGAAGACAAACCCTTCAGAACGAGAGCTGAACGTGTCGACCGTGAGTCTACAGACACGCATGAAGCAAAACAGCAGAGTTTAAACAGAGAAGAATAGAGTGTCTGAGATTCATCATCAAGGGTTTAAATTTGACATGTAGGATCAGAGTTATAATTCTGGAGTTCTGAGGAGTTCAAGCTCAGCATCAGCACTGCATCATGGACTAGATTTGTGTTCTCGTTAATACAATTTATTTGGTACATGAATATGGTAATCATTATCACTGTCTCCCTCACTCGTATGGATTTCACATCAAACAGGCTGCAGGGTCAGGGAGCCACAAACCACTACAAAACAAGTACGGAGCTAAGATTAAACACGCAAGCAGCTTCAGTCAGACAGATAATCTGCAGCTGCAGTGAAGATCAGAGTCTCTCGCATCACTGCATCGGACACTCCGATTGGCCGGGTCCGGTCACATGGGATGAGACCTCCAACTGACGATGTCACAGGAAATCAGGCAGGCTGATGTGATGATGCAGCTCTGCTGCTACAGTGGCCACTTGATGCTGACAGCAAGCTGGGAAACGCAGAAGCAGAGGTCACACGGGTCAAATGAAATGAGGAGACGCACTGATGCTGCAGCTTCACTAAAGAAGTGCTTTCTGAAACACACTGAAAGCCATAACACAATAAGACTGAGCACAAAGAGCATCAGATGTGTGTGTGTGTGTGTGTGTGTGTGTGTGTGTTAATGGAGCTGTGCTGAAAACATCTCATGTTCAGATCCAGCTTGTCCTGGGAAATCTCTGCACACTCATGTACAGCAGAATGAACTGCTGAGGGTTTGGACTCATTAAGAGCCGTTAGATGAATTATTCAAGCACACAACACCCTGCTGGATGTCTGCAGACTGATGGAGGAGGTTGTTTTCTGTCTCAGTAATTATTCATTACAAAATGAGCCTTTAACTTCTGCTTCCACAATAAAATTGATGAACCCATGAGCAGAAACCCACTGCTTGAGGATCATCAGTGTATGTCCAAATATATTCCCTGTTCTGACCACCGCCAGCAGCCCACAGGAAGCTGTTCATTTATTAATAATGATGGTGCTTTCAGAGTGCAGTGCTGCACGCCATTTCACACATTTCATATATTTAAAGCCACTCCACAGATGTTCCTCTGAATCAGTAAAGAAAATGTGGAAATATCTCAAATTATTAGTTCATACCATTCAGTACCATTCAAATGTTTGGGGTCAGTATTTTTTATTTTTTGTAAAGAAAACAATACTTGCAAGAATGCTCTAAACTGATCAAAAGTGACAGCAAAGACATTCACAATGCGAAAGTTACTTTTAAAAGTAATGCATTAAATATTGCGTTACTCCCTAAAAAAGTAACTAGTTATGTTACTTTTGTGTTACTTTTCGAATCTGGGCAGGCCTTGCTTGCTTGTTTTTAATAGAAAAAGTTACATTTTTAGCAAATGTAAAAGCCCTTTCACACCAAAAAGTGAAATAAATAAGCCTAGGCCTTAAGGAAAAGTAAATTCACGTCTGTACAGTAGAACAGTAGGATGAGGAAGTTCAATACTCTTCAGCAATGAGAAAAATGAAGCACACGTTTATCTAAAGTAAATGTTGCTTATTAGCAAGGTTGAATTGGATTAACAAAGGTCAGCAGCAAAGACATTGGTTAATAAAATGGGATTAAATAGATAGGAAACAAAAAACAATGAAAATTGATGTAATGTGTTACTAGTTATTTGAAAAAGTAATCTGATTACGAAACTCGCAAGCGTTACCCCCAAAACTGCATAATGCTACAAAAGACTTTGAAATTATTAAACAGTATTTGAAAAAATCAAATGTATTGATTATGTAGACAAAAAAAAAAAAAAAAATATGAAGCATAACAATTCTTTAAAACATTGATAATTAGAAATGTTTCTTGAGCAGCAAATCATCTATTAGAAAGATTTCTGAAGAATCATGTGACACTGAAGACTGGAGTAATGATGCTAAAAAAATTCAGCTTTGCATCAAAAGAATAAATTACATTTTAACAGATTAACATAGAAAACAGTTATTTTAAATTGAAATAATATTTCACAACATTAGTTTTTACTGTATTTTTGATCAAATAAACGCAGCCTCATAAGCAATAGAGACTTCTTTCAAAACATTACAAATCCTGCCAACCCCAAACATATCTGAATGAGTTTTATTAGCAGCTTAATCTAATAATAAAGAAAAACACACACTTTTCCATGAAAGCTTAAATTTAATTTTAAGAGACCCAACAGTTGAATATACAAAATGAAGAGAAAAATGAGGATCTGGTTAAATAAAGGCTAATAACAATAAATACAGCATCAGATGCTTTGTGTCTGTATCTGGCACAAGGTTAAATAAACCCTTACTGTTTTGTGTTTCTATAAAGCGTTAGAATCATGTATGCAAGAGCAACAGATCAGCCCTGGACAGACATTACAGATGTTAGAGATGATGGATTTCATTCAAGTGAAATGAATAGTAACAGAGAAAAATCTCATTATAAAAATGAACAGTATCAAACCTTTAAACCTCCTGTCAAATTAATATTATATTATTTAAACCAGTATACTCCCAAACTAACCTGGTCCCAGTACCGGTAATTCAAAGACAATCTATAATTTTCCTATTATAAAAATATGATTGATGTGGACAGCGCTCTCTAGTGGATAGAAGCCGCTACTGCCACATGTCTCCATCCTCATGGAAACGGTGCAGGTGGTCTGAGTATCTGGAAGAAGAAAGAGGAAGATGAGAAGTGAAGGCGAATCATAAATATTGCGATGTATTTGAACACATAGTGGTTCAAAACCAGAGGCTCCTTAGTTCAAATCTCATTCCGGAAACAGGGTAAAAAACACTTACTTCTTTGCACAAAATGCAGCACAGTCCCGGCCGATACTCTCACTCCAAGCAGCTTTATACAACACCTAATCACACATACAAAGTCAAAACATTTGAAACAGCACAGCGGGTCAGAGCAGGTCAACGTGAGCTGTGATGGACAGTTTAAATTGAGGATCGTGACTCACCAGGAAGACGAGGCAGTGCAAAATCAGCGTGTAGAAGAACGCCACAGTTCTGGCCGTCTTATTGGACAGGATCACACGACCCTGAAACGGACACGCCGAACATCAGTACAGACAGCAGTAACACAAAAATGGGAGGGAAATGACAAAACATCAGGAATTACTGGGGCAATTATAACCTTGACAACACAAACCCACCCTACGGCCATCTAAGATTTGAGTTTCTTCGTCAGATTTGGAGAAATGTGTCATTCCATCACTTGCTCACCAATGAATCATCTGCAGTGAATGGGTGCCGTCAGAATGAGAGTTTGAAAAGCTGATCAAAACATTACAATAATCCACAAGCAATCCACACCACTCCACTCCATGTTAACATCTTGAGAAGACAAAAGCTGCACACTTGTAAGAAACAGATCCATCAAGACATTTCTAACTTTAAATCATTGCATCTGACTTAAATAAAGTCCATAATCAATAATAACACTTTCTCCAGTGAAAAAAAACTGTCCTTGCACATTAAAATCCAAATATTTCTTTAGACTGGGTTCCCACTCAGTCAAATGTCAAAATTCCCTGACTTTTCCCTGACTTTTACTGACTAAAAAGCTGAATTTCCATGACCTATAATGAACGGATGCATCCATTTGTAAGCTTTATTTACTTGTTTACAGACATTTTTAGCACAAAACTATGGAAGCCCGTTTCTGCTACTAAATAAAAAAAAGATAAAGATAAAACTCGCAATTTTTACTTTATTACTTCAATTGCAACTTCTCACAATTCTGACTTTATTTCTCAGAATTGCTAGTTTATCTCGCAATTACGACTTTATAACTCACAATTGCGTGAGTTTATATTATACAATTGTGAGAAAAAAAAGTCAGAATTGTGAGTTTGCATCATGCAATTATGAGAAAAAAGTCAGAATTGCGAGTTTGTATCATGCAATTGTGAGAAAATAGTCAGAATTGTGAGTTTGCATCATGCAATTACGAGAAAAACGTCAGAATTGCGAGTTTGTATCATGCAATTATGAGAAAAACGTCAGAATTGTGAGTTTGTATCATGCAATTGTAAGAAAAAAGTCAGAATTGCGAGTTTGTATCATGCAATTGTTAGAAAAAAGTCAGAATTGCGAGTTTGTATCATGCAATTGTGAGAAAATAGTCAGAATTGTGAGTTTGCATCATGCAATTACGAGAAAAACGTCAGAATTGCGAGTTTGTATCATGCAATTATGAGAAAAAAGTCAGAATTGCGAGTTTGTATCATGCAATTGTGAGAAAAAAAGTCAGAATTGTGAGTTTGCATCATGCAATTATGAGAAAAACAACAGAATTACGAGTTTGTATCATGCAATTATGAGAAAAAAGTCAGAATTGCGAGTTTGTATCATGCAATTGTGAGAAAAAAGTCAGAATTGTGAGTTTGCATCATGCAATTATGAGAAAAACAACAGAATTGCGAGTTTGTATCATGCAATTATGAGAAAAAAGTCAGAATTGCGAGTTTGTATCATGCAATTGTTAGTAAAAAGTCAGAATTTTGAGTTTGAATCATGCAATTGTAAGAAAAAAGTCAGAATTGTGAGTTTGCATCATGCAATTATGAAAAAAACGTCAGAATTGCGAGTTTGTATCATGCAATTATGAGAAAAAAGTCAGAATTGCGAGTTTATATCATGCAATTGTAAGAAAAAAGTCAGAATTGCGAGTTTGTATCATGCAATTGTTAGAAAAAAGTCAGAATTGTGAGTTTGCATCATGCAATTATGAGAAAAACATTAGAATTGCGAGTTTGTATCATGCAATTGTTAGTAAAAAGTCAGAATTGCGAGTTTGTGTCATGCAATTGTAAGAAAAAAGTCAGAATTGCGAGTTTGTACCATGCAATTGTAAGAAAAAAGTCAGAATTGTGAGTTTGCATCATGCAATTATGAGCAAAACATCAGAATTGCGAGTTTGTATCATCCAATTATGAGAAAAAAGTCAGAATTGCGAGTTTGTATCATGCAATTGGGGAAAAAAGTCAGAATTCTGATAAGTCACAATAACCTTTTATTTTTTATTTAGTGTCGGAAACTGGCTTTTTCTGTACTATTTCTACAGAAATTAGTTTATGGTTAAACACTCTGAATGATTTTTGTGTTTGTAATCCAGTTCATCATTCAGTTTTTTTTTATTTCTTCACATTTAGTTTTTGCTTTTCTATCATCTACTTCTCACACCTAGTCCTTGAAGTGGTCATTTTGTAGTCAAAGGTCTTGAAATGTACGTTTGCCTTAGTTATCAGCTACAGCCTGGTGATTGCATTTGACTTCAGTCATTGCCAGTTGAGGGGCGGGAAGAGAATAAAATGGCGCTGAAAAATAGGCAAAACACATAAAACAAAAAAAAAGGGTATAGAAAAAAAATCCCTGATATTCCATAACTTAAGCCAAAAAATATTACATTTCCTGACTTTCAATGACTGGAATAGACCTTTTAAAATTCCATGATATTCCAGAAATTCCATGACCAGTGGGAACCCTGTTTAGAGCCGTTTTGGCTTGTCATTATGGATTATGGATTTATATTTTAGACATCTTTTACTTTACTAACACCCAGCTTTTGCCTTCTTAAGATGTTAACTGATGGACTGAAGTGGTGTGGATTACTGTGATGTTTTTATCAGCTTTTTATCAGCTGTTTGGACTCTCATTCTGACGGCACCCATTCACTGCAGATGATCCATTGACAGTTATGGAATGGCACATTTCTACACATGTGATGAATAAACTCACTACATCTTGGATGACCTGAGGATGAACACATTTTTAGCAAATTTTCATTTTTGGGTGAACTAGTCCTTTATAAATAAATAAATAAATAAACAAATGTTACTCATTTATTTAATAGTAAATGTAGTATAAAATGAAAAATATCCAACTTTAGACAGTATTATAATAATACTTTTAATAATTAATACAATTTAAACTATAGAGTTTTTCCTTTGGTGGAAAACTGCAAAGGAGATGTTAAATTCAGCATAAATTTCTATTGTGGCATATATAAAAGTTAAAAATATGTAGGACGGGACTTAATTAGATCAGTTAAGCATTGTTGTTTGCTACTGTTGTAATCTCATGTAAGTGACAGAAGCATTTACTGTGAACCGAGCCGCTTTGAGAGACTGAAAACACTACATCATGAGCTGCTCATGTAAAAAAAAAACAGATTCACATGTTTGTGCACTAAAATATGTGAAGAAATCAACACAAACATGGGTTACACACCAGACTTAGCGTGGCCTTGTCCCACGGACTGAGGCTCTGATATCTCCTGTGACGCTCCTGAAGAGTAAATCACATTATAAAAACATCACAAACCAACAAGCAAAAATTAAAATTTAATTTGAATATGTTCACATTCTCACCCTTTTGCTGAAGGAGGCGAAGGGATCGAGTCTCTCCTCATATTGAGATGAGTAACGCATCACTGTATCGTCACTGTCTCCAGCCTAATACAAGCAAACATGTCAGTCTTTAGTGTTCATTATCTACTGTAATGGGACCTACAATCTTATTCATGCCTGATAAATGAGATTTGCCAGATCTAATTACATAAAATGTAGTTTCTTGTTCAGAAATCAACATTCATGTCACCATTTATGGGTGTGCAATATCATCAACGACAATACCATGAGTATGTCACATGTCTTGAGAGTCTTTAGAGCCAAATATAAATTAGATCAGATCAGAATTAGCTTTATTCACCAAGTGTGCACAGACACACAAGGAGTTTTTTGTGCTCTTGGTACATACAGTATCTCACAGAAGTGAGTACACCCCTCACATTTTTGTAAATATTTTATTATACCTTGTCATGTAATAACACTGAAGAAATGACACTTTGCTACAAAGTAAAGTAGTGAGTGTACAGCTTGTATAACAGTGTAAATTTGCTGTACCCTCAAAATAACTCAACACACAGCCATTAATGTCTAAACAGCTGGCCACAAAAGTGAGTGAAAATGTCCAAATTGGGCCCAAAGTGTCAATATTTTGTGTGACCACCACTATTTTCCAGCACTGCCTTAACCCTCCTGGGCATGGAGTTCACCAGGGCTTCACAGGTTGTCACTGGAGTCCTCTTCGGAGCTGGTGTATGTTAAAGACCTAGTGCTCCTCCACCTTTTGTTTAAGGATGTCCCCACAGATGCTCAATACGGTTTAGGTCTGGAGACATGCTTGGCCAGTCCATCACCTTTACCCCCAGCTTCCTTAGGAAGGCAGTGATCGTCTTGGATGTGCATTTGGGGTCGTTACCATGTTGGAATACTGCCCTGCGGCCCAGTCTCCGAAGGGAGGGGATCAAGCTCTGCTTCAGTATGTCACAGTACATGTTGGCATTCATGGTTCCCTCAATGAACTGTAGCTCCCCAGACTGCCTTTCTCGCCACCATACTTGACAGTAGGCAAGACACACTTGTCTTTGTACTCCTCACCTGGTTGCCGCCACACATGCTTGACACCATCTGAACCAAATAGGTTCATCCTGGTCTCATCAGACCACAGGACATGGTTCCAGTAATCCATGTCCTTTAGTCTGTTTGTCTTCAGCAAACTGTTTGCAGGCTTTCTTGTGCATCATCTTTAGAAGAGGCTTCCTTCTGGGACGACATCCATGCAGACCAATTTGATGCAGTGTGCGGCGTATGGTCTGAGCACTGACAGGCTCACCCCCCCACCCCTTCAACCTCTGCAGCATTGCTGACAGCACTCATACATCCATTTCCCAAACACATGCTGAGCATGTGCACTCAACTTCTTTGGTTGACAATGGTGAGGCCTGTTCGAGTGGAAGCTGAAGCTCAGTTTCAGGGTCTTGGCCATCTTCCTCAGAGAGTTCTTTGCCATGAGGTGCCATGTTGAACTTCCAGTGACCAGTATGAGAGAGTGGGGGCGATAACACCAAATTTAACACACCTGCTCTCCATTCACACCTGAGACCTTGTAACACTAATGAGTCACATGACACCGGGGAGAGAAAATGGCTAATTGGGCCCAATTTGGGTACACTTAGGGGTGTACTCACTTTTGTGGCCAGTGGTTTAGACATTAATGGCTGTGTGTTGAGTTATTTTGAGAGGACAGCAAATTTACACTGTTATACAAGCTGAACACGCACTAGTTTACATTGTAGCAAAGTGTCATTTCTTCAGTGTTGTCACATGTATAGCTGGACAAATAAAGCAATTAGTAATTACCCTGAATTTCAACATGAATTTTGCCCCTTTATGATATTTTGTCTTATATTTCTAGATGGTATAATAAGCAATAATCACACAAACAGAGTTTTTCCCCTAAATATCAGAATGATTGAAAATCAGTCAGTAAATCAATCAGTTAAAGAATTTCAATTTCAAATCAGTTAATATTAAGTTACTTTTTTAAATACAATATTGCCTGTTTGTACTCTGTTTCACCAACAAAAATAGCTCCAATCAAATCCATGGTGTGTGCATTTTTTGAGCAACACATAGTAGGGTTTAATTTCTGAATAAATAAATGTTTTTGAACTAATAAGTTGAGTGAACGAATCATTGACCCATTTATAAAGAGTCACTTGATTGGTTCCTAAATGAGCCGGCCATTTGATTAAATTGTTTTAATGAATGACTCATTCATTAGGACAGCGACAAGCCGCCAGTTACTGCCAGTTTGAGTTATATATTTGAAGTAAGATAAATTTTTTTTAAACATTCATACTTCAATATTATTCTTTTTAAAAATGCCACAGCATTATTTATGCAATTGTAATCACAGTGTAAATGCATTCATGTCACCTCTGAGCTGCATTAATCAGTAAATATAGGTCTACCAAAATACCACTTCAGATGCAGTTTCAGCACCAAAGATGGATTTTATTGATACTAATTTCATTAGATTGGTAACAGCATCTTATTCCAGAAAAATCTTAGTTAGACATAATTTGTCAATATTGTACATCCCTAGGCTCTACAGGAGTTACAGACCTTGTCACCTTAGTGATAAAATGTCCATGTTTATTTGACATTCACAAAGGAGCGAAATGATGTTCAGCTTGCTGTGATATGACTTACTCTGTTTGGGTAGCTCTGCAGAAACTTGATCTTCTCATAGAGCTTGATGTTATCGGCACGCAGACTGTCCAGCTCGGTCTGAAGAGCCTGTAAGGTCTGCTGTTGGGAGCTGTTTGCCTGACAGACATAAACAACAACACACTACATTCAGAGCCTCTTCCTCTGAGCAAAATGAATCATAACAGTGACGTGACACACTCACAGCCTCCAGCTCCTGGTTACGCAAGCGATATCTTTCTCTCTGACTGGAGATGATAGACAGCAGAGAGTCCATCTGACCCTGAGGAACATCAGTCTGAGGAGAGCTGCCCACACCTCAACATATGCACAGAAAAACAGCAGTATGAACATCTCATAAGTAGAGTAACTGAAGACAGTCTGTATTATGTGTCCATGAGCATTATGAGTCATTCTGCTCTCATGAGCCGATGATATTAACATTAGCAGCGGTCAGATGTGCTTTAGTTTACCTGAGAACAGAGCGCTGGCCTCTTTAATGGGCTCAGGGACGATCACCACGCTGCTGTCTGCACCCTAGAGGAAAAAAAAACAGTTAATCACAAATTATTGTGACATGCCTTCTGTACTTGTGTGTAAAGCTGATTATTGGATGAGTTTTGTTGTCAGTCCATATATCTCTTCGCAGAATACTGTACTCCTCCACAGCTGTTATTTGGATCAGATTCACATACAGTTTTTTTACTCCTCCTACAAAGTGTGCATCAGCACTCTTCACACTCAGATCAAGTTACTAACTGCCTTTTCAGTGTTCAAATCCATTCTCCAGAAAAAAAAACCTGGACAAGACTTCAACAGTAAGTCAGTGATTTTACTTGCCAACACTTACATTATATAAAACGTAGTGTTTGGAGTCAGTAGTATTTTCAATGTTGTTAAAAAGTCTCATATGCTGGTTTTATTTTGGTAAAACGTAAAATCTGTAACATCGTGAAACATTATTACAATGTAAAATAGCTGTTTTCCATGTGAATATCTGTTAAAATGTAATTGATTGTTAAGATCAAAGCTGCATTTTCAGCATCATTACTCCAGTCTTCAGTGTCACATGATCCTTCAGAAAGCATTGTGATATGCTGATTTGCTGCTCAAGAACATTTCTGATCATTATCAATGATGAAAAAAGTTGTGCTGCCAAATATTTCTATTGAAATTTTAAAAAGAACTGCATTTTAAAATAGAAATCTTTTAAACATTACAAATTACTTTGTCACAAGCTGTCACATCAGTTTAACTAATCCTTACTGAATAAAACTAGTATTATTTTTAAATGTATTCAAATTTTTTTTATATTAAATTATTTATTATTATTATGTTCCTTGAGGTTCACTTTTAATGTTAATTTGCACAAAATAACCAATACATTTTTTGCACAATAAATAAAAAATAAAATTCAAATTCAAAACAATTTTGTCAGTAAATCTTTGTCAGTACTGCAATTTATATCTACTGTTTAGCAAATTTTAAATAAGTGAAGCGACACTCATTTCCTGAGCCTACGCTAATGTTTTTCCCCTCACTTTAACCCCTTAACTCTTTTTTTGTTGTCTTTTTTCTCTATCACATATTTTACTAATCATTAATAATTACATATTTGAAAGCTTAAAACCTCAGAATTTATCCTGTGAAAACCATGGGAATTGTACTTTAAAAATCTTTAGCGTTCTCCTCCCCTTAGTGGGTGGTGTCAAGTGTCATATTACAAAATGCATATTGTTATTTAGAATCAAATAAACACTAAAAGAATCAAATAAACTGTTATTGACAAAAAAAACACTGTCGGAAAGATCTCCAGATTTTATATTTAGTGGCTATTTTTTGATATAAGTAAAACTGACAGAAAAATGTAGACATTTTAGAGTTTGGATGGCACCTTTGTGGTATAACGCCCTAAAAAATCTCACAGGAACCTCAATTTTCTTCATGTCAACTTTAAATTTGGAACATAACTTATTTAGATATAAAACTTGAATTTTATAGCAATTTTGGATTAAAAAATATTTTTGTAAAAAATATATACAGATTTTACATAAAATGTAAAAAAATGTACAGTGCATTTTCTTTACAGTAAATTTAAACTTCTATAACTTTTTGATACTTTAATATTTTGAAATGATTACAGTTCTGCAATAATCTGCAGATTGTCTTCTTAAAAAAAAAAAAACGTCCAGTCTTAGGTCTATGAATTATAACAATTTTGGTTTGGATAGTGCACTTTCATGTCTGTTAAAAAATAGGGGGTGACACTTAAGGGGTTAATTAAAAAATATGAACATAAAGTTATCAAACAGAGAGGAGTAATGTCATCATCTGCTAGTAAGTAAAGGCAAAGCCAAATTATTATTATTATGAGTATACGTAACAATTTCCAAAAATATAATGTTTGGAAAAAGCATCAATGTAAATGCATATGTACTAATGGAACTGTCATTGGTCTGAAGCTCAGGCTTGTGTCTGACCTCAGCGTCAGGTCGTGACATCGTCTGGATGGTGCTGAGATCCTGTTCCAATTTGAGGATGAGCTCTTTCTGTTCAGCGCTGGTCTTCACTGCTGCAGAGAACTCTAGCTGTAGAGACGCATAACGGCCTAAATACACACACACACACACACACACACACACACACACACACATATACATATCAGTAAAAAAAATAAAATTACATTCACATATAAACTGAATAATGTATGACTGCACAAATCACACTGTCTCAAAATGTTACTCTTTGAATGAACTATCCCTCTAAATGTTGAATAATAGAATTGAATGGTTAAAAAAATACACACACATACAGCAGACCAAAACATGATCAATGGCAGTTTAACTGCACTTAACAAACTTCATTTAGATGCTTGCATGTCAACCACTAACATTCAAGCTTCTGTTTACCATGTTTAATTGCTCCATTTATCCGCACTGATCAATGTTTATATTTAAAACCTAAACTGAATCTGTTAAAATCTGTTTTTATATGAATAAAGCCCAAATTAAATCTGTTCATCATATGAAGTGATCGCATCTGTATGGAAGCTTAAAATTACATAAACTCGTGATAATTTAGCCTTGCCTTTATTTACTAGCAGATGATGTCACCAACTTCACCCGCTCTCTCTATTTGACGACAACTGGTTGAATGGAAATTCAGGGGCAGAAATGTCTCGGGATTCATTAAAAAAAACTTAATTTGTGTTTCAAAGATGAGCTCTTTAAGCCACAAAAGTTTCAATACTTGAGACAGATATTGTATCGAGACAAATCAATCATCACATAGAAATCTAGACCCTACATGTTTTTTCTACTAGTTTTATCATTTGTATAGCATGAAAATAAAATAACGACATTGGTATAATAGTTTAAATAATCTCTCATTCATACAGAGAGAGCAGATACAGTGATGACAAAGGCATAAACATAATCTGGAGTTATTTCAATAATAAATAAAGGCTGTTTATAAGAATGGCTTCATGTGAGAACTGCATGTTTATTTGAATTAAACACTGATTAATCATGTTCTGGAATTGCTGTTAATAAATAATACATTAAAACCACCTGATATCCTGCAGTTTAGGCCTATTAAATATGATAAATGATGGCTTCTGAAGTTAAATGCTATAATAATTACTGTAATGATTAACAGGCATCAACATCAGTTTCAACAATACTGGCTATGATAGTAGCTGGTAAAAAGATGCCATTCAACTAAAATGATTTAAAAATGTACACTTTCAATAAAATATGAATGTACTGAAACAAGTTTCAACATTTTGTAAATGTATTTCCCTCATTTGGATGCAAATTTGTGACAAATTCAGTACTGGTCTTTATGTGAAACTCAGGTTCAGCCTTCACTGCAGGTTATTATTGTACACAAACAATGCTGATACCACTTCATGCCTTATTTAATTTCTGATTTTAAATATGTTATTGAAATGTGAACTTGTCAAGCAGTTTTTGAGATGTTATTTCCTCTTTTTTAGTAAAAGCAGACTTACTGCTGAGTTCTGTGTTAGCGATGCGCAGAGAAGCGCTCTCAGACTGCAGGCTGCGGTTCTTCTCCAGCAGCAACACTTCTAATGGTTTAGATGAGTCCTGTGAAAGAACATCACACCAGATCAACACCAAAAATTACATACTGAACAAAACAGAACAGAACAGAAAAAGCTACTGTTTACCTGTGCTGTGGAGCTGTCACACGGCCCAAACTCCATCGACTTCAGGATGCTGTCAGAATAGAATAGAGCCCGTAAAAATGTGACTACCTTACTTCAGCCTAGGGATGGAACGATACACCTACCTCCCGATTCGACACTATCACGATACTTGTGTGCCAATTCAATATATATTGTGATAATTGAGTATTGCAATTATATAGCTATTGCGATTTTTCATTTTTCATTGTTTATTAAAGACCAGACTATGAAAATTACTTCATCTTTAAAGAGACAGTATGATGAGGCATATTAACTATCTGAACTATACAGTGTATATTTTAAAGTACCTTGAACCATGAAACTTTCAAGTACCAAAACCCTGAACTTGCACATGAATAAAAATAGTCAAATGTTCAACAAAATGAGTAGAAAAAATACTTTCTGAAATAAAATAAAGTGCTATGTTACTTTGCAAACCATTTTAGAAACGTATTTTCCCTGCAAAATAAATGTTACTTTTTTTTTTTTACCACTTTTTTAAGTTTATTTTGGTCATTCCATTAAAAATAACATTCAAATTGGATCATTTTAGAGCTTTAAAGTGCTGGGAATAGTTATGTAAAATGCTTGAAAGTCATTTAAAAAGTGCTTGAATTTCTCTTTCAAAAGGTTGTACAAACCCTGAAATTAATAATTTATTATTATTTCTACCACATCCCCATGGTTATAGTTAGTATTAATACTTTGGTTTTCTCACCTACATCAGCACTGTTTATAACAGAGAATTCTGCGCAGAATTCGAATGATTCTCACAAGATCTTGCAACAACTGTTTTCATTGGGCGGCGAATTCAAACACTTCTCACTGGATCTCGCAGCACTGTGCCGTAACAGTGTCGCAAAATCAACTTGGTTACCGAGTAAAGCTGTTTTGAACTTGGACAAGTTTGTTTGCTTTGCGGTCTGAGCTGATAAATGGTCCGTGCTGCACACCTGAAATGTAGTGCGATTTAGTTTTGTTTTCGTTTCATTTGCCGTTAAATGTTTCTCATATTCAACAGAAATGGCAGCGCTTATGAACTGAAACAACGCAGTGGTGATGCCAGTGTGACCTCTCACAAAAATTAGTCCCACCGGCAAAAATAATGGTCGCAGTCTGGAGCCATGAGAGAGCAGATGGCTCTGCATGCTTTCAAATCGCTCTCGCAATACTTCGATGTCATGCGCCGATCGTCTGCACGGTGCTGTTTAAAGTCCAACACATTTAGACATTTCACCCTCTGTTTTGAATAAAAGCAACAACTTCTCCCCACCACCTCCTAAGAAAAGTAAAATAATTAAATATAAATCGATTCTGAGGTAAACCAATCGATTTTATATTGTTTAAAAAAGAATCGCGATAGGTGAATCAATGTTTTTTTCCCACCCCTACTTCAGCCATGAATGTCTCTTTTAGGGATCAAACTCCCAAGAGGCAAAAAAAAACTAATTCAGATCTGAGGAAATTCTTCAGTGGGGATTTGTTGTGAAAGAAAAAACTCTAAATCATCATTTAAATCCATTTTAAAATTGTGTACTCAATTTTTTAATAAGTTGCTGAAAGCAAAGGAAAGAAAAGAAAATAATCAGATGTCCCCATTTGCTCAAGTTCATAGACTACAGGTAATAATGTTGTAAATAATGTTCATGTTAATGCTAATGTTTCTTGCACACACACTTTATAAGACCTCAGTATATTGTCAAAAGCCACAGGTATTAATTTTGAGTTGCCTGATATGCTTTTTTTGACTTTCAAAATGACGGTAGCTGTGGACTTACTTTATATGAATTGCCAAGGACCTCAGTTTCAGCTAAAAATCTTCTTTACTGTTCTACTTCAGAGAAAACCACCTACATCTCGTCAATTAACAGCAAATTTCCACTTTAACAGCCATAAGACTAGTGAAGTCATCAGCAGGAGGAATTAATGGAGTGCAGAATGAAGGAAAATCTCACCTGAGCTCTTTCTTAACCTCTTCATAGTCTGCCTGTGTATGCAGCTTCTCTTCCAGTTGCTGGACAAAAGAAAAGACTGTGATGAGGGCAAATGAACAACAGTGGAGCAGACAGTATGCCTCAGACACTACAGTATGCTTAAGACAGACTGAACTTGGCTGGAGTTGGTCTGCACACTTTTTTAATCAGTCCCCTGAGAAAAAGAAAAGTTTAGAACAGGACAGCAACCTTTCTAAACACAAAGTACCATGTTTCTTGTTGATCATTATGCATTCCTTTATTGGACAATGCAAATGCCCAGCATGACCACTGGAAACCACCTACTTGTGCAACCAACATAAACTGATCTGTGCTTGGCAGAACTGAGCCCATGAGGTCTTGGGTGTAAAGTCAGACTGTGTCCAGACTAGAACCTTCAGCTTTTTTAATGTTTATTAAGAAAACTATCCAGAATACCAGTTCGGTCTTACAAACTAATAGTCAAGAATAATGTAAGAGTGGTTTCAGTGAGGTTGTCTACCTTGAGTGTGGCGGACTGGCTCTTGAGCTGCTGTTGTAGTTGGCTGATCTGTGCGCCTGAACTCTCTCGGAGCGTGGAGAGGCTGGCCTGCAGTCTCTGGACGTCCTCCACAAGCTGGAGCATCTCACGGTCCTTCGCACTGAGCTCTGCCTCTAGACTTGAGCGCGGCACCAGCTCAGCACTCTCATCCTGATTTACACACACAGACACACGTGTCACTGAGTGCCATATAAATGCACACAGACAAAATGATATGGGGCAAAGAATCAGAAGCCAATGAGGAGTACAAGAATAACAGTAAGGTGCATAACCACCATAGAATGATGCATCATTGGAGAAATTAACTAGCCTAGTTTCCCACTTTATCACACATCCATTGAAACCCCATTGGTTCAATGCTACAGAACTTGTTGTTAATAAGTAACATTCACTTGGAAAAAAATATGACCAGTAGGGATGCAACGATTATAGATTTTGTTGGTACGATTATAGTCTGAGGAATAATCACGGTTATCACGATTATTGTGCATTTATTAATTTCACAACACTATAAGCTTATAAAATCACATGAAAATTCCTATTTTAAAGTGTTATTTATTGCTGCCTTTTGAATCAGACATGAACTCAGTAACCAAATTATACAGCACAAAATAATAAAAACAAACAAAATTCCATTTCTCTTTGGAATGAAGTAAAAGTGAAAAAAGATTTTTGATTTAAGCATACTTTAACACTAATAATAAATAACAATCAAAATAAAAAAAGTCTTTGTCTATTTGGAATTAAATATAAGCTGCCTACGTATTAGCTAAGTATTTCCCTTTTGAAGACAACTAAATGTAGTCAAAGGTTGCTGGACCTCTGTCTGAAAGGCTCTTTTGATTAACTATATTACAATATTGTTTGTATTTTAATTTTGTGTATTTTTTCCACAACTTTTTGGACACAAATACACATAGTGAAAAATCAA
The DNA here is from genome assembly GCA_033026305.1 of Cirrhinus molitorella. NCBI lineage: Eukaryota > Metazoa > Chordata > Actinopteri > Cypriniformes > Cyprinidae > Cirrhinus > Cirrhinus molitorella. The sequence continues at coordinate 30,007,066 of CM065134.1, read as the reverse complement.
AAAACTAACAACAGTATAGCTGCCTTTAAAAACTATATCAGAGCTTTTCGTATTTAATTACATTAACAATTATATTTCTATGATATTTAATATTACTATTAATATAAAAGACTAATATGAACTGAACTGTTATTGTCATCAACTTTGATCCACATATGTGATGCGATCTGGGAAAACCCGTCGGATGTCGCGCTGGGACGTTTTCAGTTGCAAAGTTGAAAGCCCGCAACTCACCGCCACGACACTGATTGGAACTGACGCATTTATATTTATTTCCCTACTAACATATTTCATTAAGTAATTCGCCACGTAATTTAACGAAGTTATGTATTACCTTTGCTTGATCGTGCAAAGTTGGGTGGTGATCCCGCAGGTGCATCAAATTTGATGTATTCGATTTTAGGAGCAGTCTTTTTACGGCACGTTTTGCAAAAAGGTCATTCTTTGTGTACCGCAAGTAATCTCAAGATGCCGACTCCAGGCACTTCTTTGGAGGAAAGAGAGTTTCTTTGCTAGATGCCTCTTAATCCAGAGTGCGTGCATAATAGCCTCCGTGTCTCTGATAAACTCGGAACTTTAAACTAGCGCAGGCTGGCATAACTGTTTTCATTTTGCACAAGTTGCAACAGTTCCGTTTCTTGCAACAGAAACACGGTCTTGCGGAGCCGTTACGATTAATTAACCGTGACGTTTTTAATCGCGGTTAATAGTGAAATCGGTTAATCGTTGCATCCCTACTGACCAGAATATCAACTTGCCTAATAATTATGCATGCACCGTATGATTTTATGTTAACAGCACTGTTTATATGTATGATTATATCAGTGGTTTATTATAGCAGTGTTTTAGTTTTCAAGAAAATACGTTTTGCCAGTCCTATATTCTCACTACCAACCAGCTCTATAGTAGAATATGATACGAAACAGCAGTGAAAAGCTTGTACCGTGTATGGAGTTGAGTCGATCCGTGTTGGCAGTTGGGTTGATTTGTTAGTTGAAGTGAGCTGTCCTCTCAGAGCTTCAATCTCCCTCTCAGCAGCTTCTGTTCTCTGCAGTAAAACATCATCAACAGAGTTAATAACACCACCCCCTTAGCTTTTAAAGGGACAGTTCACTCAAAAAAAAAAAAAACAAAAAAAAAAAACGATATTATGCAGCGCCTGAATATAGTCCCCAGCTATTTTACTATTACCTTAGTGACTTAGTGCTGGTTACGTTAGAAGTTACCTAGCTGGGAAGTATTTTTAGGCACTGCGTAATATCGTAGTACACAGTGTAACGACAGAAGAGTCAAGTTTTAAATAGGATATTTAATCTATATAATATTGAAAATATTGAAAATAATATTTTTGAACAAGATACTAATGGTCTAATCAAATTCAATGATTTTGTGCCGATAGCCAAAGTGCTGCCGGAGGCCCCGGAGATTGGCTGAATGTATTCAAAAACGGTAAAACTCATCTGTTTAAACTCTAGGGGAGTTGGAAAATGAGCCTATTTTCAAAAAAAGTGGAGTGATCCTTTAACATTCTTAGAGATAATGAACAATTTGTGTAATATTTCAATATAAAAACACACAGTTGACAAGAAAAAACTGTTTATATGGAAACTTCAAATTTAATGAAAGCTTTATAACATAAATAAATCTGTACCTGATTGGCTCGCTCCAGATCAGTCATCACCATGTCAATCTCATCAGCTCTGAAAACAAATAAATTCATCATTATATTTACATTATAGAAGATGCTTTTTTCCAAAGCGACTTACAAACAAGGACAATGGATGCAATCAAAATCAACAAAAGAGCAATGATATGCAAGTGCTATGACAAGTCTCAGCTAGCCTAACGTAGTACATGGCGCAAGGTTTTTTTTGTGAATTACATAATAAATAAAAAGAAAACAAATAAACAGAATGCAAAAAGAACAGAGAAGCTAATGTTATTTTTGTAAAGAATAGAATCAGAATAGAGAGTGCTAGAGTTAGAGGGTCAAATAAAGAAGAGAGAGATGTGTTTTGAGCCATTTCTTGAAGATGGCTAATGATACATCTCTTGTAATACATGTGTACAAATGCAGAGATGTTTACCATGTGCTTTTAAGGTCATTATGTGAGCGTGTTCATTGTATTAATGTAGCACACACTCTAAACACATCTGTTAATATAACAATAGCAATGATGATGATGGTCTAAGGCCACTATAAACAGGAACTTTTTTGGTATCTGTAAACTGTCTGTGAACATCTCCTTCTAATGGATGTAATCCTTCTAAATTCTTCCCCTTCATCTGGGATAAGTTATGCTTGGCCTTCAGACTGGATAGGCACACTGTTTATTTAGAAGTGAACAAAATAACTTAAGATATTAATGTTTGTATTAAGTGTATATACTGTGCACTATTTAACCATTTACAAACTTGGTAAACAGCATTTTTTTAATCTCTGACCCTAAACTTTTGAATGGTAGTGTACAGTGCGAGTGATCAATTTAAACAGTCAGAAGCTAGTTGAACATGAAAACGTTTATCATAGGAGAAATTCTGAATAAGTGGATTAACAACTGAAAATGAATGATGATCCACATATGAAGTTGTTTAACACAAACAAACACTTACTTTGCAGTCGTTTCTTCATCATATTTGGTTTTCAGGTCAAAAAGCTCTGTCTGAGTTCGTTCAAGTGCTGCAAAGACACACAACAGCATAATGATCTATATAATAACATAAAATATAATATAACCTTCAGCACACACATACACACATGTTATTTAGCAAAGTTTCTGTTTAACAGTACATGGAGCTCCTGAATAATTTACACATAAATCAAACAAAGATTAGATTTTTAACAGAAGATGCAATTAGCATGCTTTAAATGAAAAACAATTAATTTCCATTTGAAGCTCAATGTGTCTAAAACTTTAACATGGGCAGAACACACAATGACACTCATATGACTGCTGCAATATCAGCAAAACATATTTAATACATATTGCTTTGCTTTATTTCCTTAAAAAGGAATGAAAAAACTGAACTTGTTGCATTGTGAAATCAACACTGTTTGAGATAAACTGCAGGAAATGCTTTGAGTAGATAGACGGGTCTGAACAACATCTGCGGTACCTGTCTGCAAGGTCTGGCCTTTGAGTTCAGCTTCCTGTAGTTTACCAGCCAAAGACTCATGCGACTCCAGGAATTTCCTGTTAGATCAAAACAAGAGAGACTTTACTCACTCCGACAAAATACGATAGGACAGGGAAACAGGATTCAACCCATGACAAGCATTACATAATGCTAATATTATTTTTAAATCTCCAGTCCTAATCAAACAAACATGAACAAGCTAATTAGGCCTGAAAATGATGGGCAGGTAAGTTTGATCAGCGTTGAGAATTAGATATTTAAAAACTTTCAGAATTAAATATTTTAAGAATTTTAGTATGATTTTGATGTGTTTTTCCATTACAAGTTCATTATGTGGATGACTGCCACAAACTGCTAAAAATACACATTCTGAACTGGCAAGCTAGAACTAGGGATGCAACGATTAACCGATTTCACTATTAACCGCGATTAAAAACGTCACGGTTAATTAATCGTAACGGCTCCGCAAGACCGTGTTTCTGTTGCAAGAAACGGAACTGTTGCAACTTGCGCAAAATGAAAACAGTTATGCCAGCCTGCGCTAGTTTAAAGTTCCGAGTCTATCAGAGACACGGAGGCTATTATGCACGCACTCTGGATTAAGAGGCATCTAGCAGAGAAACTCTCTTTCCTCCAAAGAAGTGCCTGAAGTCGGCAGCTTGAGATTACTTGCGGTACACAAAGAATGACCTTTTTGCAAAACGTGCCGTAAAAAGACTGCTCCTAAAATTGAATACATCAAATTTGATGCACCTGCGGGATCACCACCCAACTTTGCACGATCAAGCAAAGGTAATACATAACTTTGTTAAATTACGTGGCGAATTACTTAATGAAATATGTTAGTAGGGAAATAAATGCGTCAGTTCCAATCAATGTCGTGGTGGTGAGTTGTGGGCTTTCAACTTTGCAACTTAAACAAAGCTGTATGTAATGTTTGTCACGTGTAAAATTAGATTAATTATGAAAATTTTTAAAATGAATATTTGATGCGATCTGGGAAAACCCAAGGTGAAATTTTTCCTTTTTTGTGCCACACTGGGTAAGCTGGGTTCAAGCCCTTTCCAAAACTGCTTTCATTTTGTCCATAGCTTGATCGTAACAAGTTATAGCTACTGAAGTTGTCTGATAGCTATGATTTTCAGGAATGGAATTTTGAGAAAAACGAGTTTGAAGTGAGACGACATTCGCTTTCACTTTACGGGTTTAACGCGAGATGTAAGGAGCGCTATGCTGCATTATTACACACTAACGTCTTTTTTCTGTTGTTTATTATGGGTATGGTCTCCGAACTTTTGATCATCCTTTGTATGTTTAAATAGCACGAATAATGTACCTTAGTAGTAGCTGTAGTTTACATGTTGAAACGCGAGCGCAGCACAACTGTTTGCACACTGTTTATACAACACTGTCATTTCTGCTTGCTGCAATAAATCGCAATTTTACTGCACTAAACAACTGAATTTTGCCAAGATATTTTCAGAGATGATAGACAAGATGTTATAGAATAATAATTTAATGAAAACCTAATTTTGACAAAATATTGGCATTCGACATATTTTTTTTAATTTCCTGAAAACGTCCCAGCGCGACATCCGACGGGTTTTCCCAGATCGCATCACATATGTGGATCAAAGTTGATGACAATAACAGTTCAGTTCATATTAGTCTTTTATATTAATAGTAATATTAAATATCATAGAAATATAATTGTTAATGTAATTAAATACGAAAAGCTCTGATATAGTTTTTAAAGGCAGCTATACTGTTGCTAGTTTTTTTTATTTTTCACTATGCGTATTCGTGTCCAAAAAGTTGTGGAAAAAATACACAAAATTAAAATACAAACAATATTGTAATATAGTTATATCAAAAGAGCCTTTCAGACAGAGGTCCAGCAACCTTTGACTACATTTAGTTGTCTTCAAAAGGGAAATATTTAGCTAATATGTAGGCAGCTTATATTTAATTCCAAATAGACAAAGACTTTTTTTATTTTGATTGTTATTTATTATTAGTGTTAAAGTATGCTTAAATCAAAAATCTTTTTTCACTTTTACTTCATTCCAAAGAGAAATGGAATTTTGTTTGTTTTTATTATTTTGTGCTGTATAATTGGTTACTGAGTTCATGTCTGTAACCAAAAGTCAGCAATAAATAACACTTTAAAATAGGAATTTTCATGTGATTTTATAAGCTTATAGTGTTGTGAAATTAATAAATGCACAATAATCGTGATAACCGTGAAACCGTGATTATTCCTCAGACTATAATCGTACCAACAAAATCTATAATCCTTGCATCCCTAGCTAGAACTAATAGATATAATTAAATGGCTGTTCTATTGCTTTGATGACAGTAAAAGTAACATGTGACTGCTCTGCTCACAATTTAGACATCAAGATCAGATGGAGGATGATGGGTACTGACCTTTCTTTCTCTGCATAGTCTTTGTGAATCTGTTGCTGTTTCTCCAGGGCCAGATTCTCTGCCTGATTCTTCATACTCTGCTCATACTCTCTAATCTTCTCCCTTAGTGTTTTAATGGTCACCTCTACAAACACAAGGCAAATTTCAGTGAATCTGTGACTTACACACACACACACTAACACACACACACACACACACACACACACAACCTGTGCTAATAAATTTCTGTGCCATGCCATTTACAGTACTGGAGGGTGATTCTTGTGTACTGATAGCTGCTTGGAAGAGATTGATACTGAACCCCCAGATTGTCAACAAATATTTTTGTTGTTGAGTAGTCGTTTGATCTCATATGACCTCATGTAAGAGCCTGCAATAATGCGGTTTGACCAGTATAGCGCTGGACTGTAATTCAGTCCTCCTGGATGCAATTCAAGAGAAAAAGACACAAAGCGCTTCAGAGCAGTGTTGCCAAGTCCGCGGTTTTCCCGGTTTTACTGTGGCCGTGGGTTGTTTTTCATGTTCGCGAGTTGAAGCAACTCCAATAACGTAAAATTTTGGACCTGGAAGGCTAATTTTAAAAGAGGAACCCCACAACAAAATGTGTATTTTAGTCTCCGGAACATGGAGGGGGACCCCCTCGAAATGCGATTGGGCTTCTTTTGGGCTAGTTTTGAGTAGCAATTGGACGGGTTTTGTTGTGAAAACCTGGCAACCCTGCTTCAGAGCAAAAGCAGCTGAATCTAAGCAGAATAAACATAACAAAAACTGACAGCATTGTGAAAGCAGCAGTTAAAAATGCATCTGATTACAATGATGTGGATATTTGCACAAGCTCTGCAGTTCAGTAACATTAACTTACTCCAGTAATGTCCGGTCACAGCATGTTTATTTATAACGTACATTATGAAATAGATTACCCTTATATCAAACAACTTTATGGTATTTAACATGAAAAAACTGTCACTTTCAGTTAGAATTACAACTTGATTTTCTGTTATAAAGCAGCTCTCCAGTATGGAGCTAGCTAATGAGAAAATATTTTTATTAGTGGAAAAAAAAAGAATTTCATTACAGTGAAAGTTTGGTTTACAGAGATCAAATCTTGATCTAGCTCAGGACTGTTTTGGTTATCATAACCCTATAATGTATTTTTTAGACATTATGTTTTGAATAAAATAGTTCATCCAAAAAAACGGAGCCTCTTATCACCTACCTTCATTTAAGGAAATGTTAGGCAGAATGATGTGTCTGTCTGTCATCTCATTTTGAGTGGCAAATACATCTATTTGTATAATGAATTGGTAACACTTTACAATAAGGTATCATTTGTTAACATGAATGAACAATACATTTATTACATTTATGTATTAATCTTTGTTAATTAATGTTAATGTTAGTTCACAGTGCATTTACCAAATGTTTGTGATTTTTATTAATGCATTAGTAAATGTTGAAATTAACATTAACTAAGATTAATAAATGCTGCAAAAGCTTTGTTCATTCTTTGTTCATTAACTAATGTTAAGTACTGTACCTTATTGTATAATAATACTTATTATTAAAGTATTACCAATTAATTGTACAATAATGACCTTTATTTATGTTAGAATATGTATAATATAAAATTTTTACTAATTGCAAAAGCCGAAATAATCAAAGTCTACTGATTAATCCGTGATATAATCAATGATTAGTCGATTAATCGTTCTAATAATCGTTAGATTAATCGTTTATCAAAATAATAGTTTGTTGCAGCCCTAATGTAATGTAATCCTTTTTTTCCAGAATGAGTACAATCCCTATATTTTTATAGGTCAGTGGCCGTGACATTTGAGTCTCAGCCTAACCTCAACTCAACTACATCACGGGAAAAATACGACAGGATATCGTCGTATATGTATATGTATATCGTCGTATCATAGTATATGTGTCTGTGTCTCACCCTGGTTCTTGACCTCAGCAAACTCTTTGTTGTATTCCTCGAGCGTCTCACGCAGTTTCTGGTTCTCTGTATCGATGTCATGCATCCTTTGGACCTTCAGATTCAGCTGCTGTGAGAACTCCAATGCTGGCACCGGATCTACACACACAGATAAAGACACAGCCACACTTTACAAAGCTCTCAAAATGCTGATCATCACAGGTTCTTATGACGAGAGTATTAGTTTCAGTTATTTTTCATTTACTAACTCATCTGGGCCCAGGCATGTTTTTTTAATCAAATTTTAAACCAATACATTCTCAAAATAAATCTTCAGAATTGTGTACCTTATCAAACAGGCTGCAGCACACATTCAGTTATTTAATCAGTTCAACAGTGCAATTATTATTAAAACTTTATAAAGGAACAATCACACACATTTTCTTCCATGTTTTAATTTAAACTGTTAAACTTTGCCCATTGTTTGCCACAACATAGAAGGGTATGTTTAATTTTCAAAAATTAGTTTTTTGTTGCATTTTTAATAAACTGATGTTAAATGATATACAAGTTTCATCATTTTAATTAAAATATAACACATGACCGAGACACACAGACTTACCTGGCACATCAATCAGACGCTTATAGACGTTTAGAAAGGCAGTCTCTGACTCTTTACTCCTCTTACTCAGTGCATCAATCTTGATAAGACAAAGATGAGAAAATATCATCCACACAGACTTGTTCCAGTCATGAATCAAACACAAACTAACAGCACTTGATTTTCCCTCAAACATATCTACTCATAATGACTGTGCTGTTGTGTTGTCCTAAATTTTGTGAATAAAGTTAACTTGTTTCATGGCTTAGGAGAAAACTCACCTCAGCCTGAAAACTCTTCAGCAGTGGAGACACAAGCTTCCTTAGATCCTACATCAGATACATATAAAAACACAAAGACTGTTAGTTAGACAGGGAAACAAAAGCAAGCATGTCAGAGGGAACCTCACCTGACACTCAAAAAAAAAAAGCTTCAGTACCAAATATCACAGACACTTCAATGTATACCTGTATTTCATACACATACAAAACACGTCACTTCCCATAGCATCAGTAAATTTCTCTGAAACCTTTTCCAAGATGCTAACTATACACCAACAGCCCAAGATGTTGACATTCCCCTTGTTGGGTGTGCGCTAGGCCTGTCATAACAATATGACCAAGTTTATTTTACTGACCTCAATATGACCGATTATGTTTACATAAGAATGACCTTATTCCTCCACACACAATGAGGAAAGCAAATTAAATTTTCCATTGATGATATTCAAACTATTTTAATTAAAACAAATTGTTCTCAAGAATACGGCGGGAAAAAAAAAACAACACTGCTTGATTATTAAATATGTATTATCATTAAAAAATAGATTTAAAAGGAATTTAATCATTTTAAACAATCCAATCAGTCAACAACGTCACTCAAGCTGATGATCTGGAGCTGAAAGTGAATGAACACCAGTAAACTAAAGCATTTATGCTAAGAGCTTGTAATAAAACTTCAACTTACATCTGCACAAAAGGCCACAAATGCACAAGGCAATTAAGTTATGCGCTAGTCTGAATATGTAAATCTGCAGATGTGATCTGCTTGTAACAACACAATAAAACAGACATCTAAAGCACACTGAATTTACATATTAGCATTATAGCGTTATTATAAAGTACACATCTGCACTTTTGTTCTCCAGTCTGGACCACAAATCTAACCAGCAATAATTGTTTTCATGCTTAACCATGCTGTCATGAGGTAATCATGCACATTCCAAATTTTATTTATTTAGGTTATTTTAATTTAATTTAATTTTTTATTTTTTTTTACATTTTTTAGTTCCAATGTCTAAATATTTGCACACAGTTAAAAACAAACATCCTTTGAATCTTTGACTCTGTCAGCATCTTCTGCCAGATGAGGGCTGTTGTAATGGAGAAGGGTTTGTCAGGAAGGAGCGTATCCCAGAGCCAGACATCTAAATGAATGCTTGAAATAAAACTGAGATACATAAATCTCAAAACAGGAAGTTCACCTCTGGAGTGTTCTTCTTAAATTCACGGCTCTGGTCGATTAGTTTTTTCCTGGACTGCTCGCTGTCATCCTGACGGCTGGCTAGTAGTGTGGCGGTGCTGTCTAGCTCTCTCTGAAAGACATTAAGTCACAGTCATACAAAGCAGATGAATTAGAATAGAATTAGAGGGCTATTTTTATTTTATTCATGTATTATTGTAAATTCATGTTCCAGTTACACTTAATGTTGGCATGTTTTTCAGATTAAATAAATAATTGCAAACACTATCAAGACAAGCAACACAATTCTGTTTCGTATTTTTACATTAATAATGTAATTAATGTTCTATTTATTAAAACACAGTATAAGATTTTCTAACCCCAAATTTAAGACCTCTTAATTACACTTTCAAAATAAACAATTCCTAATAATTAACTCACCCTCATGTCATCCAAGATATTCATGTCTTACTTTCTTCAGTCACAAAGAAATTCCAGGATTTTTCTCCACTTAGTGGACTTCAATAAGACCCTTATTCCTCGGCTCGGATCGCTTGTAGCCTATTAAAGCTGCACTGAAACTGCATTTTAAGCTTCAATCCGTTGAGCACCATTGAAGTCCAGTAAGTGGAGAAAAATACTGGAATGTTTTTCTCAAAAAACTTAATTTCTTTGTGACTGAAGAAAGAAAGACATGAACATCTTGGATGATATGGGGGTGAGTAAATTATCAGTAACTTTTTATTCTGGAAGTGGAGTAATCCTTTAAAATAACAAAAATGAATACTTATTTTATCTTTTAAGATATTGAATACTTTCACACCCTTATAAAACTGACTTTTTAAGGACCTCCAGGAAACTTTGTGCTGCTAAGTAATGTACACAATTTTATGTCATATTTCATAAAATGTGTACTATTTTTAGTGCTGTTAAACGATTAATCGCGATTAATCCAAAAGTTTATGTTTACATACTGTATATTTGTGTACTGTGTATGTATTATGTATATATAAATACACACACATGCATGTATATATTAAGGGAAAATATTTTAGATTTATATCTAAAATATTTATATTTATTTATACTCTAAATTGTATACAGCTATATATATATATATATATATATAAGTATTTTGTTTTAATATATACATGTATGTGTGTGTATTTATATGTATATAATAAATATACAAAGTATACACACATATAGTATGTAAACATAAACTTTTATTATGGATGCGATTAATCACGATTAATCGTTTGACAGCCCTAACTATTTTGTTTTTGTACTATTGTTTATTCTGTTTTCCCTCTTTTTTAAAAAATATCCCTGGTAGAATCATATCAGCAAACACTGCTCTCACATGTCTGTATTTATTTACAGATGTATAAACCACTGATCTATGTAACTCTATTATAGATCAGTGGTATAAACCCATAAACACATACATACTGCAAACAATGCATAGTCGAAATTCATATTTTGCACAGTTTGCAGAACATCTTAAATCATTGATACTCTTTACTATACAATATACAGTTTGAATAATAGTTGTATTTTTAACGCTGAAAGGACACACAACCACGTACACAATGAAAAGTTGTAACAAGTATATTTAAATATGAATCTGATCAATTTCTATATAGTTCCCTGTGTTAGTCACTGATGAAATTGTAATGCCATAGTGAAAGCAATATTTGCATCTCGTGACTGACTGTAAACAAGAATTCATTGCAGTGCTGGAAAAGTCAAGAGTTGAGAAGCACTGGTCTAGACTGACTAGTTTCAACTATTGGTTAACCTAGCCTGATAAAATACCGAAATATGACCACAACCAAGTCAGCATCATTAGGTCAAATTATTCGTACTGTTAACAAACACAATTGTGTCTAGCATCACATGAAAGTTCTTGTCTGATTTGCTCTGTATGTGACTACTTTGGACATTGTTTACATCACAGCAGCAGATCGATAAACAAAGATAATCAATAACCGATCAGTCGATGCAGGAGCGCAACACCTCTACAGCAGCTAAACACACATGAACACATGAAATATAACGTAATAATGACCAACTGACCTGCAGCTGCTGCAAGTCAAAGCGCTTCCAGTACTGGCACACCGATGCCGGACTAGTAGCCGCCATCTTCAGCTGTCACACATGACACGACGGCAAATGTTGCTGTTTCCTACCGGACACGCACTCTCTGTCTATGCCAGCAGGCGGCGCTCGGCGGCTCAGAAAGTCCACATCTCCGTAGAGCTGATTCAAATCTCAAAACGTTTGTGCATAAATAAAGACATTTGTGCGATTAAAGTATGTACATTAAACTAGCACATCAAAGGATCGGTGCCAGCGATGCAACTAAAATGTACCCTAGCAATCCCAACTGAAAGAATCATCAATCGATAATTAGAAACAACTCCGATTGGTTTTTCCTGGTAAACGCTGATAAAAGTAACACTTGTCATGCCATAGATGAGCTCTAATAAAACAAAAAAAAAACAATGAGGAAATACAATATGCAAATTATATCTATCTAAAAAACTGATAAATTACGGCCCGATACATTTCATGCTAATTTGACATTGTAACTTATGTCTACTTATTTTATTTCTATGGCCAGCTTGAACGAATGCTACTATGGTAAAGGTTAGCTCATTAATAATAATTAATATCCGTAGCTCAACCCTCCAGGAAGATTGTCCAGTAACGGCAGGGCATTCTTATTAATATTCATGAGGTAAGCCGTCACCATAGTAGAATGCAGAATTTCGCAGGTCGCTCAAGTTGGTACACGTGTCATTCACTTCCGCTGTCTTCTGTTCGCTTTCCATGCCTAATCAAACATGGACGAGAAGCTGCATTTAGATTTAGATGATTTCTCCGAGGAACAGTTCATGGAGAGTTTCTTGAAGGAAATTCAGAGTGAAGAGGCCGTTTTCATCATCGGAATATTTGTGGCTTTAGCGCTAGTGATTCTCACTATCGGTAAGAAGCAGCTTTATTGTCAAATGGCCTCAGTTCAAGAGGCATGTCAAAGCAAACATTCATACAAGACATTTTTAGAATTAGTCAGCATAACTTTTATTAATATTGTTTTTGTGTTTATGTTTGTAGCATCTAGACAATGCACATGTCTAATATATTTATTAGATGTTTCACAGAAATATTTTAGGCATTTCTGTATGAAAAGGTATGCAACGAGTGGCATTTCTGTATGAACAGTGAGCCTTAAAACAGATGGTTTGACCATACAGAGATCTGATCTCACCATTATTGGCATTACATGAAGAGAAAGAAGCAGCTGAGACCAAAACTTACATTCAGATAAGAACCGTGGTAAAGATGCTTGAAATACGCTACCTGAGAGACTATTCACAAGTGTACTTGAGAAAGGGCTGTTATATAGGCAACACACTAAAACTGATTTGATTTAATTGAGAAGTAAATTGAAAAATAATAACCTTTCATGGCATTGTTTTTGAAAACATTCTCAGTTTACAGCATTTCTTTTCACAAGTGCTTAACTTTTTCAGTAGTGTACTTCAGTGGCATCCAAGAATAGACAGTCAACCCTGACATTTCAATATGAATTGTGTTATATATATTTTAAATCTTGTATGTCAGTAATCATTTTTTTTTAAATGATCTCCCCTTGACATGTTTCCTTTTCTGTGATTCAGTGAGAATGTTACAGTTTTACATCAAAAACTATAATATTTTAGAAATGAAATGCCACTTTCTACCATGAATTTAGTCATCTGATATAAACACTCTTGGGGTGTGCTTTCTGCAAGACTTAGAAGTAAACACCCATGCTGTGATTGGGTGAAATCTTTGCATATAAAATAACCATTACATCTGGAACCCTTAAAAAAAAATACTCAAGTTACTCTTTCAGTTATTCGAGATTAACCATGAAAAGTGTTTATTGTAGTATTAAAGTTAAAGCTACTCCCTTTGCCTAAAAGGTTGCATTGCTAAGCATTGTAGATGATCACCATTATGTCAAGATTATTATTGTTTGATTTATGAAACATACAGTGTTAATGATATGATGCAGAGAATGACATAAAATCCAAAATGCAGAAAGCTTTGATGGTTCACACTTGACACATTCTTTTTTGACATTTTAGTTTTCTTTGGGAATTTTTGGGGAACCAGTAAAGCGAGGAATGCTGTGTTGCTGCTGGGGCTCTGTGACTCTGGGAAAACTCTTCTGTTCACTCGAGTGAGTAACTGTCACGACTCGTGTTCATTAAAAGATCAAACAACGTAAACATTCTTGCTCTTCTGCAATACAGTCTTCAGATTGGAAATGATTTGCTGTGTTGCTTGTGTTTTTTCAGTTATTACTAGGGAAGTTTGTTAGAACGCAGACGTCCATCACAGAGAGCAGTGCCACATACAAGACCAAAAATGACAGAGTAAGTTATTTAATTTTTCTTCATATGCTTCCATTATGACTGTGTGCGTTTAAAGTTATGAGGCACTTAAGTAGGGCTGTCAAACGATTAATCGCGATTAATCACATCCAAAATACAAGTTTATGTTTACATACTATATGTATGTTTACTTTGTATATTTATTATGTACATATAAATACATACACATACATGTATATATTAAAGCTAAATATTTATACGTATATATATTTATACCTGTATACAATTTAGATTATAAATAAATATAAATATTTTAGATATAAATCTAAAATATTTTTCCTTAATATATACATGAATGTGTGTGTATTTATATATAATTGTGAACATAAACTTTTATTTTGGATGCGATTAATCGCAATTAATCGTTTGACAGCACTACACTTAAGTGGATTTTAAACAGAAAATTCAGCTGGCAAAATAACAGTTTAATGGAAGATTGTTTTTAATATTGCAGAGCAGCAGTTGGACTCTTATTGATGTTCCTGGTCATGAAAGTTTAAGAGTTCAGATTGTGGAGAAGTACAAAGCCATGGCTCGGTGAGTTATGAAGCATGAAAATAAATATGCTTTTCTGATTGAGGGCCCGTGTGGAGGACAGCCTGCCTTTCTTGTAATATGGAGAACAGTCCATATTTCTTTGAACTGCTATTTCATTGAGCTTGAGAGATTTGCTAAGGAGGAATGGGCTGACTCCTCAGGAGACATGTCTGAAACTTGAGAACTACAGTTAATGACTAAAAGCTGTTATCAAGCAAAAGTGATACACCATTGACTATTAACATTAGAGGGAAAATAATTATGACCTGTGGACTTTTATTCTTGGTTATTCTTTTGTTTCTATATGTATTACAAACACTCCAAGCTTCCTAAATAAAGTATTATGTTTAGAAATACTGTGTTGAAAAAATCCTTAGCACTTGGGAAATATTCAACAAATATTTTATAGAGGGCTAATAATTTTGTCTTCAACTGTATAAACAAAATCAGATGTATTTTACAGCCCTGTTCTGCATGTACATACTATGTAGTTATTAAACCCCTAAACCTAACCTTCACCCATGAAGTTATATTACCCATTATTTTCATAGATCATTTCAGATTCTGTATTCCTAAAGATCAGAAACAGCTGCTTGATCAGTGACACTTCACTGTTTCCCACGGAAACAGCTCTTGGTGTGAATTTGCTGTTCATTTACTCTAACTATTCACACCTGTTGGTGTAAATAAATGTTCAATCCCCAATACTTATAGCTGCTTTAGATGCTCAGACTATTTCCTAAACAGCCTCTGAGTGCACTTGGTTGAGTGGCTGAAATGTCTTTCATGAAATTTTACTGTTGTGTTGCAGAGCCATTGTGTTTGTGGTGGACAGCAGCATCTTCCAGAAGGATGTCAGAGATGTGGCTGAGTTTCTCTACTCCATCCTCACAGACAACATAGTGGCAAACAATGCCCCAACACTTGTGGTAGCCTGCAACAAACAAGGTTATTGTTGAATATAATGTCCTCAATTAAATACAATCCATAGTGCTTTTAGTATGGGATAAATCTTAATGTGAGAATTGGTCTATAAAAAAAATATGCATGCATGGTCAAGAAGTACTCTGAATGCTTTGTAATGAATGTTTCATAAAAATGTTTTGTTTAATGAACACTTGTATACAGGGATTTTTATATATCTGGATTACATGTTTGTCGTCTTTCTTTTTTATATATATAGATATCACTATGGCAAAATCAGCCAAATTAATTCAGCAGCAGTTGGAGAAGGAGTTGTGAGTATTCACTTACTTTTGTCTTGGTAATAAAGTTAAAGTGTCTATATTATGTTCATTTACAAGTTCATAATTTTATATCCAGGGTCTGCTAGAATGCATGTACATTAGTAACAGTATTTTTCTAATACTGTATATTAATGCAGCACCTCTTTTTACTTTATGCCTGAAACACTCTGATTAGTTCCTTTCTCTTTAAAGCCTGAACTTCTAAAGAAAAAAAAACATTCTGCTTTGATTTGTCAACCAATTACATTTTTCTCCTAATGCTTAAAGGAACACTACTCTTTTTTTAAAAAAAATAGGCTCATTTTCCAACTCCCCTAGAGTGAACACATGAGTTTTACTGTTTTTGAATCAATTCAGCTGATCTCTAACTCTGGTCATTTTTGAGCGAGATGCTATGATATTTTTCCTATTTAAAACTTGACACTTCTGTAGTTACATCGTGTACTAAGACGGACAGAAAATGAAAAGTTGTTTTTTTTAAGGCTGATATGGGTAAGAACTATACTCTCATTCCAGTGTAGGAACTTCGCTGCCATACCATGGGTGCAGCAGCTGCAATTATATTAAGCAGCACCTGAAAATAGTCCCCAGCTAGGTAACTTACAACGTGACCGGCACTAAGCCACTAAGCTAATAGTAAAATAGCTGGGGACTATATTCTGGCGCTGCGTAATATCATTGCGCCTGTTACACCCATGGGACGGCAGCAAAGTTCCTTGATTATTATGCCGGAGTGAGAGTATAGTTCCTATCCATATCAGCCTAGAAAATCACAACTTTTCTTTTCCTGCCGGTCTTGGTACACAATGTAACTACAGAAGAGTCAAGTTTTAAAAAGGGAAAAACATCGAAAATCATTTTTGTCAGTCATTTTTGAGAAATTTTTGGAGAGATGACCTTCTTTTGGTGTGGGTTTTGCAGATGGTTTACATCCACAAGATGTTTCTTTGTGAAACATCCATTTATGTCATGTGTTTTGCTGTTCATTTTAATGGATTGATTGTAGGTTTGTCTCTTCTCCACAGGAATACTCTGAGATTGACACGTTCTGCAGCTCTCTCCTCTCAGGATGGGGCTGTTGGGGGTTCGGTGTATCTGGGTAAGAAAGGCAAAGATTTCGAGTTCTCTCAGCTGCCCAATCGAGTGGAGTTCATTGAGTGCAGCGCACATGGAAGCAAAAGAGAAGATGGAGATGCTGATATTGACGCTCTAGAGAAGTGCCTGGCCAAGATCTGAAGATCTAAATCTCGACAACTGGAATTAAGCTGTTCATAAACTTGTAATGTTGAGCATTTTTGGTCATCTCTGGATTTTTTTTTTCAGTATTGTTGTACCAATCCAACAGTATACATCATGTCCAATCAGATACAGCATGCTGTTTATTCAATCACAGTCAATGTATGTTGTATGAACACAAACATTGGCACTTCTTTTTTTGCTTTTCCTCGCCTTAGTGTTTTCACTTTGCACTCCAGGGCTCTTTTTGAGGTCAAACTGGAGCCAGGTCAGCATTTTACTTTTATTCAACTGTGTTGTATTTTGTGTTGCTAGAAGCAAAGTGAGGCTGTAAATTATATTAAAGATGGCTTATGACTACTTGTTTTCACTGTGCTTTTCCAAAGCTAAAAAGTTCAAATGTTTATGCTGTACCTTGGAGAGTATTTCAAGGAGCTATTGCAGGTTCAAAACAAGTTAAGCCCTTTGGGTTTATAATAAGATTTTGATCATATCTACCTTATTTTTCATTGTGGAAGTGCAGAGTTTTCTTTAACGTGCAGGGTTCCAGTTCATTATCTCCCGTAGGACAATAACGAGAAGAATAAAGTGCAGTAAATGGAAAAACTGTTTGCACTACAAACAGTTTGTGTTCATAAGTAAGATAATACATTAAAATAATATATTAAAACACACCAGTTTGCAATTTCAAACAGCAAAATGATTAGTTTTGTACAGCTAAAAAAGCTGGAAGTGGATGAGACCAGAAGCCAGATGCATTAAATTTTACAAAAGGGTAAAATAAGTTAGGAAGGCCACACCTACTTATTGTCCTATCAATTGACAGACCAAATCAGAATAGTTTCATTAATCCCACAACTTTTTCAAGCATGGCCTAGAAATGATTTGAGCTAAATTTGAAGAACACAGGCCTAATTCATAAAATGTTGTGCAAAAACCATCCTAAATTTGATCTTACAATTTCAAATACACTTCTCTTTCAGATGTGAAATCGCATATGATCTAGAACTTGCACACTTTGTCTTGCAAAAGACTCAATGTCATTAGCATATAAAAGATAACCAGTCATCATCCAAATGCTTTAATTTAGATCAGCGAGTTGCAAGAACAGCTTACATTTCCAAAAACCTGCAGTACTCTGGCAAGAAAAAGTGTACATCTGCCCTGATGTGGCGCTACCCACATTTCCATGTCAAAGGTGGTTTTTACAAATAGGAACACTGGTGTGGAATTAAGTGTACACACAATTTATAAATGAGGCTCTATAGCTCGTTCCAACTTTGCATTGGCCCTCACAAAAATGAACCATTGTTCTTTCCACAGTATCCATACTTTAACAATTTCTGGACCATCTGGGCATACTACATCCACTATTGTTATTAAGTGACCTACAACATCAATTGTGTTGCTTTCCTGCCATTTATCAGATGCACATGACAGAATCTCAGTGAAAGTAGTTACTGGGATTTCAGACATTTCAACTCATGTCTCCTGGTTTGCATGTCTACTCATCTTAACACACCTGGCTGAGGCTGATCCACAAGTAAATGAGCTCCATTGGCCCAAGATGAAAAATGGTCCACCTAGTTTAAAATGTGTGTGCTTTGTCTTTATGCATGTTTTGCTTTTGATAGTTCTTATATACAACAGAAATGGTCATGCAAAATCCAGCAGAACTCTTCTTCAGTTCCCCTCAAACAAAATTTGGTCACACAAATTCATGTTTATGAATAATAAATAAAAAAGGGTAATTGCAACTTTTTTATCTCACAATTCTGACTTTTTTTCTTGCAATTTCGAGTTCACATCTCACAATTCTAACTTTTTTATATAAACTCGCAATTCTGATTTGCAAGTTATAGAATTGTGAAATATAAACTTGCAATTGCCAATTATTTAGTCCAGTAACAGTAACAGAATACTGATATGTTAACAGAATTGCAAGTTTGTATCTCAGAATTCTGACTTACCTTGCAATTGCAAGTTTATATCACGTAGTTGCGACTATTTCTCAAATTGCAAATTTATATATAATGCAGTTCTGACTTTATAACTTGCAATTGTGAGTTCATATCTCACAATTCTATAACTTGCAAGTCGGAATTGTGAGTTTGTATCATGCAATTCTGAGGAAAAAAGTCTGAAAATCTTTTTTATTCAGTGGTTGAAATGGGTAACCATTTTAGTCCCGCTGAAAAATGCCAAAATCAGACCAAAAAATGAGCAATAAATGACTGAGAAAGGCATAATTTAAGCTGTAGATCTTGCATGAAGTTCACATAATTTGAATAAAATTTGAAACATAGTTCCCCAAACATTATAGTCCATCCAGCGAATACACAGATGGGCTGGAACTTTGGTCAGCTACCAACAGACTCGGCTTTCCCTTCAACACAGCTGGACAAACCCAGTTCACCTTCTCCCCATGATTAAAAGACAGTTTTGGTACAGTTTTTCCTTGTGTCTCTAGACTAGAGGAAGCACTGCCAGCTTCTGCACCACTCATCTGTTGTTTCTGGTTTTTGTCACTTCCTTGAGACGCTGTCTTTGTTCTGGCTTTTTGTCTCTTTTTGTGGCTCTTACGTTTCCTCTCATTGGCCACCAAAGCATCTTCACTGAGGTCCCAGAGAGCCACAAGCCCATCGTTTCCTCCGGTGGCCAACCAGTATGGGTGGGACAGGAAGCTGATGAAGTGTGCTTGCGATGCTCCCTGACAATGAGCCTTGAACATCCCTCGTTCCTTGAGCCTAGAGTCTTCAGACACCCGCAGGAGATGGATGCAGCCATCCTCAGCAGCACAGGCAAACACATTACCGCAGGACGCCACATCAATGCAGTGTGCGAGAGGAGGGTTAAACATCTGCCCCGCTTTCTGGGGATGAGCGTCGTCTTCTTGCGAGTCCTGCAGACTGTAGGTCCACTGCGGACGCACCTTTGGCAGGTTCCACAGCAATACCTGCAAGAAGAGAAACCCTAATCAAACAAATTGTTTCATTTAGCATTACATTTGGGTCTACCTAGTCCTGTCACCTCTCAATTTTCAATGTGTGTGTGTTCTTAATTGCTGTGCATCATTAACATGTAGCTTGTTTTAAAAAAAAAAAAGTAAAAATTGGCAAACCATATTGTTGTGAATTCAGATTCATAAAACATTACACTTTTCAAATCTGCCACCCTGTGATTATCAAAATGATGTGTTAATCATAAAGTCTCCCTATTGTTTTATTCTTCACTACTTTGATCATACAACAGAGGGCGCAATTACCATCTTGTGTGCAACAGTATTGCCTTCCCATTATTTAAAATTAGCTGCAGAGTTTGAGAGTTCTGTGTCTACCAGCTTCACCAGGCATCACATTCATATGAACTATGAAAACAGCACATGGGTAGCTGACAAGACTCATACGATATGCAAGTCTTGTACAACTATAAAAGCACCCCAACAAGGTTAAACCTTTTAAACTTTTTTTTTCATGCAGGAGAGAGTCACTTCTCAAACTTATTCATCAGATATTATGCCATTTAGATGCGTTCCAGTGCAATAATAATGAACAGCCTGAGCCATAATGTCCGATTCATTAACAAATAAATCTTATGCACCGTTTTTGTTTGTTCGTTTGTTTTTTTAATTTAAACAATGGATTACAGCCTTAAACAATAACCCTTCACAACATTTTTAACTAACGAGCACAGGAAATGGCTCAAGTTAAAACTCAACACCTTAGAAAGCCACAAACTGCTGTCAACACTCTGACTTCACTCTGTCCTCTAACAACTCCTCCTACTGCTTCACTGGCTGCTGATGACTGACACCTATTTCACTGATAATCAGCATCAGCAACCAGGGGCTTTATTTATAAAACGTGCATACAAACACACAGATTGTTTAGAAGGTGTTAATCTGAAACCAGTGCACAATTTCAAGACCACTTGTGATTTGTAGATTTTACAACTACAGTTGTAATCGAAATTATTTAACACCCCAGAGACTGCAGTACTTTACAAATACTTTACAAAAAGGCCTTTAAGCCTGTAGAAACTCAGAATTTAAAAAAAAAAAATTAGCTTGGAAGCTCCGTAGTGGCTGGGCATTGGGGTGGATCAGATTCGCCCAGAGTACCTCAAGTCTCTGGATGTGATGGAACTGTCTTGGCTGACTCGCCTCTGTAACATCGCTTGGAGGTCAGGGACAGTGCCTCTAGACTGGGCAACTGGAGTGGTGGTCCCCCTCTTTAAGAAGAGGGACAGAAGAGTGTGTTCCAACTATAGGGGGATCACACTATTCAGCCTCCCGGAAAAGTCTATGCTAGGATACTGGAGAGGAGAATCTGGACAATGGTCAAATCTCGGATTCAGGAGAAACAATGCGGTTTCTGTCCGGGCCATGGAACACTGGACCAGCTTTATACCTTCACTAGGGTACTCGAGGGTTTGTGGGAGTTTACCCAACCAGTGACCATGTCCCTCATAGCATTCTGTGGGGTATTCTGGGAGTATGGGGCCCGAGGCACTCTGTTAAGGGCAGTCCGGTCTCTGTACGACCTGAGCAGGAGCTTGGTCCGCATTGCCAGCAGTAAGTAAGACCTGCCCTTTGTCCCCGGTTCTGTTCATTATTCTCATGGACAGAATTTATAGGTCCAGCCAGGGGTTGGAGGGGATCTGGTTCAGGGACCACAGGATTTCATCTCTGTTATTTGCAGATGATGTTGTCCTGTTGGCTTCATCGAGCCTGGACCTTCAGCCTACACTGGGACAGTTTGCAGTCGAGTGTGACATGGCAGGGATGAGAATCAGTACCTCCGAGGCAATGGTGATCGATTGGAAAAGGGTAGTTTGCCTTCTCCGGGTTGGGGGGGGGGGAGTTTTTGCCCCAGGTGGAGGAGTTTAAGTATCTTGGGGTCTTTTTCACGAGTGAGGGAAGGATGGAGCGCGAGACTGACATATGGATTGGTGCAGCGGCAGCAGTAATGAGGTCGATGTACCGGTCTGTTGTGGTAAAGAAGGAGCCGAGCCTAAGGGTGAAACTCTCGATTTACCGGTCAATCTACGTTCCTACCCTCACCTATGGTCATGAGCTTTGGGTTATGACCAAAAGAACAAGATCTCAGATACAAGCAGCCAAAATGAGCTTCCTTCGTATGGTGGCAGGGCACACGCTTGGAGATGGGGTGAGGAGCTCTGTCACACGGGAGAAGCTCGGAGTAGTGTCATTGCTCCTCCACATCGAGAGGAACCAGTTGAGGTGGCTTGGACATCTGTTCCGGATGCCTCCTGGACGCCTACCTGGGGAGGTATTTTTGTCTTGTCCCACCAGGAGGAGGCCCCGGGGAAGACGCTGCAGGGACTGTCTCTCAGCTTGCCTGGTTATGCCTTGGGGTTCCCCTGGAGGAGCTGGATCACGTGTCTAGGGAGAGGGAAATCTGGAGCTCTTTGCTGAGACTGCTGCCCCCGCGACCCGAATATGAATATGATGATGAATTAGGCTTACACAAACATACATTTAGCGCATGCATTTAACTGAAGTTGAGTAGCAAATATGTCAACATAGCTCTCACAAAAGCTATAGAGAAGAAATAGTTCTATTATATTAGAAAGTCTAAGGCTACATGATGATTTCTAAAGCCCTATTTGCACAGGATTTGCATTATCTGGTGACCTCTATTCATTTGTAATAACTGCGGAGGTTGTCTGTGATCCTAATCCCGTGCGAATTGGCCATGTCTGTAATTTGTGAAGTAAAAATTCCCCTGCAAATGACCTACCATATTTCACCGAACACAGAGGTCCTGTGCGAATCGGCATCTCTGTGATTTGGCCAGCATTTGGCAAGGTCGTATATCATTTCTTCAAGGCTTTAACAGTTCTACTCAGCTGTCAGAGAGACTGTTCTGTGCACATCAATAACTATCTGGTTTGGCTCAGATTACAGAGAAGAGTTCGGACTGCAGAGAGGATTATTGGTGCTCCCCTGCCCACCCTTCAAGAACTGTATACATCCAGGGTGAGGAAAAGAGCTCAGAAAATCACCCTGGATCCCTTACATCCAAGCCATTCCCTCTTTGAACTTTTGCCATCTGGCTGGCACTACAGAGCCCCAAATACCAGGACAACAAGGCACAAGAACAGTTTTTTCCCCCCAGGCAATCCACCTTATGAACAGCTAAATGTTCCCCCCATTGTGCAATAACCTTATATTTATTTGTTACCACCTCCATCCTAATACATCCCTGCATCTCTTTCTATTCTATTCTATTCTATTCCTCTATAGCACAACTTTTATTCTCATCTTATTTTTATTGTCTGTGTGTTATTGTTGTCTCTGTATACTGGAAGCTAATGTCACAAAACAAATTCCTTGTATGTGCAAGCATACTTGGCAATAAAGCTATTTCTAATTCTCTTTCTGATTCTGATAGTATCCTGTATCGACGATAGTCAGAGCCTGTTGCTGATGCCTTTGACGATAGCAAGACGATTATTATTATTATCCCTCAAAAATAGATAAATATAAATAGATAAATAAAATAAAATAGCTAGGCTTAAAATAAGGGGTAAAAGAGATTTATTCATCATACAGCATAGGCAGCTTTACTGATTATAATGCAAGTGTCCATAACTCGCACTAGATTAGGCTAGGCTAGTCAGTGATGATGTTCTTTGACAATGTAAATGTTCTTTGTTCGTTTTCTGTAGCTGCTTTTTAAACAACTAAGGAAATGTAAGCATTATATTGCACAGCATTTGCATTGCACAGACATTAGGATAACAGAGGTGGTAAATGTGGTTTAGGCTGAAATAAACAAATACAATATATCAGAATCCACTTTCACCTCAGTAACATGCGTTAATTACAATTACGATGTGATAAAATGGCATTAAACATACGCTTGTGAATTACAAGCGCATTGCGTCTCCGGTTGGAGAGCATATGCCCACTGCTCCAAGCACCACTACACCACTGGATAGGACAATATAAAAATATTGTCCAATACTAATGGCATTCACTTAGATCGTAAACTGGACCCTCTCATTTGTGTATTATATTTTTGTTTTCTTTGCCTTCATTTGATAGTAAGGTTAAGAGACAGACAGGAAACAGCTAGATAGGAGAGAGGAGAGTGGGATCAGGAAAAGACCATAACTATGAACTCAAACTTGGCTTCTTCAATATATTCCATCCTGACTTGAAGTTGAACACATCAAAGAAAATTGCATTCCTCTAGCCAGTTCATAGGAACTGTAGCACAGACTTGTCAGCTTTTCTTTCAAAATACCCACCACCTAGTAAAGTTGTGCATTAAGCCCCAACATGTCATTTATGATCAGGTAAATTGCTGATCACCAGTTGCTGTCCTTGTATCTTACCTGCATGTCGAGTCCTGCAGACACTAAACTCTGAGGCCTGTGAGGTCGAAAGGTCACAGATGAGCAAATGTTGTCATGTTTCCGCAGAGTCCTGATGACTTTCTCCAGCTGTAGATCGACGACCCTCACGGCTCCAGAATCATCCGCCACAGCGAGCAAACCACCACTCTCATTCACAGACAGCCAGTTTATCTCCTCCTCACCCACATCTGTCAGTTCTGTCACAGCTGCCTTCAGATTCCTGGTGTCTAGTACACTAACTGACTGTCCGTGAGAGGCGTACAGCATGCTGGGTGTCGACGGCGAGAATGCGATGCACGTGACATCATCATCAGCACTTATGTGCAGTTTAGAGACTGGCAATCCGTCGTGGCTCCATAGGGTCAGTTCACCTCCTTCTGCTCCGGTTGCCACCACATGCTCTGATTCAGAGGAAACTCCAGCACAAAGCACTGGTGTGGCATGACCGCCAGTCCATATGCACGACATCCTGAAATTAACACAAACACACAACCGTTTAAAGCCTCTGTTTTTAGGAACAGCTATATATAAAAATATGCCATCCTTTACACACTCATATCATATCAAACGTAATGATTATCAAACAAGAGCTCCATGGCAACAAATTGTTCTTGTAATATACAATCTAATCTTACTGTCTTTTTCTCTAGCTTTATAAAGCCTAGTTGTCAAAATAGTATGTATTTCTTTATACTGTGGAATGTAATCTCAAAACAGAACAAGTGTCTACACAGCTGTCTGCTTACCAAAAAATCTATAAAGTCAAACAGGTTTGAAAGCTTGAGAAATTTATGACAGAATTCCATTTTGGTGTAAACGATCACTTTATTAGATCAAGAAATTAAAGTTTAGAGTTTTGGGGTAGAAAACTGCTTGCACAATAACATAAAAGACGTTATTTGGCAAGTAATGGATTAAACTGATTTTGTAAACAAACACTCTTAAGTGCAGTGGTTGGGTTGATAAGTGCAGCCATTATATCAAGCTATCATAAGCCAGTGCATTATTCATAGTCAACATATCCAATTAATTTTTATTATGACTGTTTTGAACATTTTAGAATAATAATAAAGTCACGAAAAATATGAAATTGCACTAATAGTTTTGGGGGGTTGGGTAAATTTTGGAAATTAAATTGCTAGTTTGGCCAAGATCCATGTTAGAAATGCAAAATGTATTCGTTTTTAAAAGCTGCTTAAGTATACTCATTGAAGAGAATTGTAAACATGTTAAACGTGAACGCTAGTCGTCTTTATTGAGATTTTTGACCATAACCTGGATAACGAATCAAATATGTTGTGCTTTTATATTCTTGTTAACGATAATTAGATAAGTTTTATTTAGCCCCACACAAACAACGATTATTAAACTTCACAAACCTGTTATGAGCTGCAGACACTTCTGTGCGAGCTGATAACACACGTT
Organism: Cirrhinus molitorella; assembly: GCA_033026305.1. Classification (NCBI taxonomy): domain Eukaryota; kingdom Metazoa; phylum Chordata; class Actinopteri; order Cypriniformes; family Cyprinidae; genus Cirrhinus; species Cirrhinus molitorella. The sequence continues at coordinate 29,981,233 of CM065134.1, read as the reverse complement.
TCAGGTCTGCGTTATGACACGTGTCGCCTGCTGATGACGTCGCAAGCGCGTTAGGTTACGAGTTCTATTAATGTTCATGTTGTTTAATATTTTAATTGTTGTGATATTGTGATTGTGATTTTATATATGTAAAATTATAAACAGTACATTGAGAACATTTAATGTATTGGTTGCAAACTAATAGCTCAGTGGTTAACACAAATCTTGATAGATACTATTATGTATTTTTGGTAATTTTCTAATGAGACCGGTGTAGTCTACATTATTGTAACATCTTTATTTCAGCAACAAGGGTGATATGAAGAATATTTTTCGTTGTTTGCTATTGAATTAACTGAGCACAAAACTGAAAGATCATACTGATGTGTTTTTGTGATTAAACTAAATGTTCTCATTACATTTTACAACTATAATCTAAAAAAAAAAGAAAAAGAAAATAAGTCTTAAATGACTAGCTGTTACAAATGTGTTCATTTTATATTTAATAAGATTTTTTTTAAATTACACCATGTGAAAATAGTATCAAAGTGGATGAAAAAACTAAGGTAGCTCACAGCATGCAGAATTGCAATTAGAATTTGAATGTAAGTAAACAGGAATAATATACACTGAAAATAAACTAAATTCATATGACAAAATTTTAGTTTCAAAAGCAAGGTTTGTCAAATTAAAAGTTGAATTTCTTAAACAGATGCATTAGATACAGTTGTGGTCAAACGTTTAGACCCCCTTTCAAAATCTGCAAAATGTTAATTATTTTACCAAAATAAGAGGGATCATACAAAATGCATATTATTATTTATTTAGTACTGACCTGAATAAGATATTTCACATAAAAGATGTATATATATATATATATATATATATATATATATATATATATATATATAGTACACAAGAGAAAATAATAGTTGAATTTATGAAACTGACCCTGTTCAAATGTTTACATAATGAGCTTGTTTGTCCTGAACAGTTACTGAACTGCTCTCCAGTAAAATTCTTCAGGTCCCACAAATTCTTTGTTTTTTCATCATTCCTGTGTATTTGTACCCTTTCCAATGATGACTGTATGATTTTGAGATCCATCTTTTCACACTGAAGACAACTGAGGGACTCATATGCAACTATTACAGAAGGTTCAAATGCTCCAGAAAAATTATGCATTAAGAGGGTGAACACTTTTAAACAGAATGGAGATGGGTAAAAAAAAATATTTTGCCCTAATATTTTTCATTTAGTACTGCCCTTCAGAAGCTATATGGTAACATGTTTCTCAGGAGACAAAATTTACTCTGATCTTCAAATGTAAAAAGTTTTATCCCTGCTTTAATGCAAGTTTTTTTTCTTTCTGAAGCACCAGTAAGTGTTTGAACCTTCTGTAATAGCTGCATATAAGTCCCTCAGTTATCCTCAGTATGAAAAGATGGATCTCAAAAGGAAAGGATTCAAATAGGATTCAAAGGATTGTTTTCTGAAGAACAACAGGCAGTTTAACTGTTCAGGACAAACAAGGGACATGTCATGAAAATTCATGAACAACTATCAAAAAAACAAAAACAAAACAGCTGTGGATCATTCAGGTCAGAACACAGCATTAAGGATGTAAACTTTTGAATGGGGTCATTTTTATAAATTCAACTATTATTTTCTCTTGTGGACTAATGTAAACATCTTTTATGTGAAATATATTTTTCAGGTCAGTACTAAATAAACAATAACATGCATTTTGTATGATCCCTCTTATTTTGGTAAAGGGGGATAAAAATATCTGAAATATAGATTCAATTCAAACTCAGACCCATGAACTGAAAGGGAGACATTTTTTCAATTCTTCTGAAATGTACCCAATTCAGGTACACATACAATCAGCAGACAAAGCAGCGCTCCCACAATCCTTTCCTCGTTTTGAGCCCTTTTCTTTTTTGGTTGTTTTGGGGAAGATGGTTGATTAGTTCATACAGCGTGAAGATGCAGAAGGAAATCTCATCGTAAGCTGTTTTTGCACCGTTCTCAAAAAGGCAGGCAAAGACAGGGGCCACTGAGCCATCAGTAGACATCAGCTCAACATAGGCCAAGTCTGAATATGCACTAGGACCTTCATATATAATCCAAGGTCCTGACCAGCTGTCCGGGTCTCGAGGCAAAAGACTGAGGTAAACACCCAGGTCACGACGAGCTTTCGAGCAGGTGGGGTGAGTATATACCACCCATGTTGGTGGGAGGAAGTTCTGTGGAGACCTCAGACCTGGAGACATACTGACTGCAAACGGGGTGTAGATGGATCTCAACCTTCTCAGAAAGTGTTGGGATTGCTTAAGCTGGTAGAACGGGGCTGGAAATCCAATCACACTGCCATGGCACCCATACTTTGGCTCCACTAGTTTATGCACCAGCTGGCCATCGTGAAAAACAGCCCCGTTATCAAAGCTAACAGCCTGCACCCGGCAACCTGATACACTCCGGGCATTGCAGTACAGAATGTTAACTCCATTTTCCTGATCTACTGACACCATCTGACACTCCACACTCTCTGGCGTGGACAACGCCTCTCCAAAATGCCACACTTTTCCATGCGTGTCACTGTAAAAACAAAATGAGTGTGACGAAGTCTTGCACTTCCTGCCGAAGCAGTTTCTGCAGTCAATATGGTAGGCATAAGCAGGGATTATTAGCCTTCCAGATTTTAACTGGGTTCCGTGACCTGGACCTACAGCAAAAGTAGCCCACTCTGCAATAAAAAACACACATTTGTTCAGAATTTATTTTAAAATCTGTGAAATATACAGAAGTGATCACACTGTAAAAAGTAATCACTGAATCTACTAAGAAAAGCTTGTAAATACAACTGATTTTGACAAATTTGTTGATTTTACTTAACTAGACTGTGTTATGTGAACTTTCAGGGGGATGCAATTGTTAAACTAAACAATTTTAGTAAACAGTACTTAAGAACATCTAGTTTGTTGGACTAAAGACCCTGACCACTACAGACCAATAGGTGGCAGAAATCCACTTTTCATGTTTTTTTTTTTTTGTTTGTTTTTTTGATCATTGATCAGTGCACAATGTTTACAACATTCAATTTTGGTGAATGAGATCTCAAACAAGCAATCTTAATGCTTGAGAACCAATGAGGTTTATTTTAGTGTTGATTTTGTCTTTTCATTAGAACTGGCTCTTTGAGTAAAGTTTGCTTGAGAAACTTGAGGCAATCAGTTTCCACACATTTTGCTAGTAATGTGAACAAATAAGACTAGTTAAGTAAACTCTGTTGAGTTCTGTGTACTAAGATTAACTTAAATTTCAAAGTTGGCTGCACTGTTAAAAATTGCTGTAAAAACACGGCCAAATTTTGACAGTAACATGCTGTTTTCCATTAAAACAGTGTATTCTGGGTAGTATTTGTCATTTTCGAGAAAGTAGCCTGCTGCTATATTGTGAATTAACGGCATTCTAATCAAACTGACTTTATTTCTGTCAGACATCTACAGATGATCTTATTGAGAATGAAGGTTTAGAATGATGATGTTTTAGTTTTGCTTGACATTACCATTGCTGAGATCAGTGTTTGCTTTAGTTGGGCTCCTGACCTTTGGCTTTTGAACATTACTTTGCTGTAACTGTATCTTCCAGTGATTTAGTTGTGGAAGAATGGTTATGGTTGGGTGTGTGATATTGGCTGCAAACATTCTTGCTGCAAGTATCATGTTGTAGTTGGACTTTGACCTTTGAGTGTCATATGAAATATTGTTAACAGTGTTAACTTATTAGTGACATTGTATTTTTATATTATAATTTTATTTTCATATTATGAACTTTACCAGTGTGGTGATAATCAGAAATGTAGGATTTAATAACAGTGCAGATTTAAAACAATTTGAACTACTTTTCCAAAAACACTCAAAAATAGACATCAAGAGTTAGCATATGAATCTCAACAATGGTGACAAAAAAAAGCTTCAAGCTGCAATGCATGCTGGGTACCAGCACAGTACAACACTCATTCATGACTCCCAGCATGCATTGCGGCATGAATAAATTATGCTGCTGAATTGTCCATTTATTTTCTTGTATTCTTACTACACGGTAAAAAACAACCTATAGAATCTACCCAATAAATTAGAGTAAAAGAGGTAAGAATTTGCACTCACTTTGTTTGGGTAGATTCTATCCTATGTATTTGAGTAAAGATTACCTAAATTTATCAGCTATGACAAACTATGTGCTTTGACATTTTTAAGCAACCGTTACAGTGGTCAGTGTCTGCATTAGTTGGGATCTTGACCCTTATATCTTTAATATTAGATTTTGTTTGGTTGCTGTATCTGTGTTAAAACAACCACACAAACCAACAGCGGACGTTGTCAAGTGGTTGTCATGGTTATGTTTTATCATGATTGTTATTTCACCTAGAGTCTAATCTCTGAGGTATTTTTCCTTTACTGATTATAACAGCCCTATAAAACAACAGCAATATATCTTGTATTTTCTATACGTTTTGGAAAAATTCTTTCTGATTTAAAAAAAAAACAAACAAACATATATTTAGGCACACACAGACATCAAGAACCAGAATGAGAATCACAACAATGGTGAGCATCAAATAAACGTGGCAGCCAATCAAAACTTCAAAATTGTTCCCATCATGCATTGCCACATTAATAAATTATGAGCTGAATTGTCTTTCTATCTGTTTTTCCAAATAAGCTGTTTGTCACCATTGTTGAGATTCTTACGCTGGTTCTTGATGTCTGTGTGTGTCTATACCAAATGTTTTTTTTTTTTTTTTAAATCAGAACTGCTTGAACGAAATGTTTTCAAAATGTACAGAAAGAACAGGATCTATTGCTGTTGTTTTACAAGGCTGTTATAATCAGTAAATAGACTCTAGGTGAAATAATGATGATGTTACATCATGATGAAGGCTCTTTAAAACATATGTTATTAAATCACATTGTTACAGCAGCCACCAAAAAGTTAATGCTAAAATGTTAAGGTCTGAGAGCCTGACTAAAGTAAACAGAGATCTCCATCATGGTAGTGACAAAAAAAAAAAAAAGAAAATCTCAATAAGATCTTCTGTAGACTTCTGACAGAAATAAAGTCAGTCTAGTAATAAGTGAAACTGGTAATGCTGTTTTAGGAGTTGTTTATTGAGATCTTGAGTTCATTTATTTCAGTTGATTTAATCTAAGTCTGTGGCTAAAGTCAGTTGTAGTTATTGTGTTTCTCTTTCATTCAGTGATTCTGCTTGTTAACAGCAGGTGTTCATCATTAATGCTCAACCATCACTTAATTAATCACAGAATTATCTCATTAACTTCAGTGTTACTCAAACACTCTGTAGTGTGGACACATTATTTGTTCACTTAAAACTGAGGATTTTGCTGTGGAATTTAAAGGGTTAAAAATGTAAGATGGAAAAAAAAAACAGCATTAAATGTAATTTAACAGTAATAAACTGTAATTAATTTATGGCAAAGCACTGTAGAAAAACAGTATCATGCTGGCAACCAGAGCTGCCAGTAGATTACTGTTAATTCAAGGAAAAAACAGTAATACATTGTAAACTGTAACAGTCAGATTTAGCCAACAAAACAAGTTAATTTCACTAAAATATTATTGATTGTTAATAGGAAAACAGCTATGCAAAGTCTTTAACTGATAAGGAGAGTACATATTTAACTGTACTGTATTGATATGTTTTTGCACAAGAGAGATCTGTTAGTTTAATTTAGTTTTGTGGGTCACCATTGTGCTGGAGAGTAGAGTCTGTGCTTTAGTCAATGATGAGCCACAAACGCTGATGTTTTGCTGCTTTATTTAAAGACAGTAACTGTGTGTTTGCTGATGCAGTGATAGTCACTTTAGTACATGTGTGCTAATGATGATCAACAAAGATTTCAGTAAAAGTCATGTCATGGTTGGTTTTCTTATTACGCTTTAAGTGTTTGCTGTTTTAAATAAAGAAATATTTCTTTTTAAAGGACTCAAATTAAATAAATGCACTGTACTAACACCATATAAGCAATACTTCTTTGAAAACTAATGGTTTTAAACAATCGGTTTTCCAAAATGAAATGAGTTACCACATGGTTTAATAACTGTAACAATGAAGATCTGTAACTTAACGGTAGTAAGTTACCTATACAAAGATGTAGCAAGTTTTATCTACTCAAAAATGATGAACTAATTTGCTTGACAAATTTGAGGCAATCAGTTTCCATATGTTTTCTAAGTAAGTTCAACTTGTTACTTTTTACAGTGCAGTGCTACGTCTTTAATAACAATGGATGAAATGTTTAAACCATTAATGAAGAGTAAATCTAGAGTGTGTCCGTGATTGTGTGTGGGTCCATACACATGCTCATTCAGGTCAAAAGTTTTTAAAACAATTATAACCAATCCATTCTCAGTCCCAACTCGTCACATATCGACGCTTGGTCAGGACCCCTTGGCGTTGCATTTTGACGCACAGGGTACCCCTTCAGCGTCATTTTTGGACGTGCAGGGTGCTCCACTGCTTTTTTGTACTGTATGCAACAGCGATTTCAGCATTGCCCATGGTGGCTTAAATGACTGTAAAAGACATGTTGAGGTGAGGTGATCTATCTATCTATCTAATTGTCCATCTGTGTCTGTCTATCTATTTTTTTTTAATATTATAGGCCCCCCTAATTTAGTGTGCTCATATGAGTAAATTAATTAACAAATAATTGTAGAAATTATATCTGCTTTTGATATCTTTTAGGGACCACAACATATTAGGGAGGTTAAGCGCAGGGAAGGCTGCTCCAGTATATCTCAGTTCTTTTCATCAGAAAAGCAAAGTCTCATTGAGAAGGTTACTACAGCTGAGGTGTATTTCAAAAGAAGTGAAGTGGCCCTATGTTGTTTGGCACTGTGTGTGTATGTTTGATCTCCCTGAAATGAGTTTGTGCAGGTTGGGATGTCTGTACTTTCGAAGTGATGTAGGATGATTTTGAAGTTGGAGGAGAAAATGAGATGGGAATTTTTTAACATATCCTGTCTTGAACCAGAATACACAGAGTTCATGCAGAGCTAGACAAGACAAGCATTTGAGGTAAAAAGTATATAAAAAAAAGTATATAAAAAATATATATAAAGAAAATAACCAATCATTTTCGCTAGACATTTTCGCTTCTTCCCAGCTGGGATCATTTAGAGCCCTTTAAAGCTGCATTTAAAGAGCATTTTGGAAGGTCAAACTCACAAGCACCATAGATGTCCACTATATGGAGAGAAATCCTGCAATGTTTCCCTCAAAAAAACATATTTTCTTTATGATTGAAGAAAGAAAGACATGAAGATCTTAGATGACAAGAGGTGAGTAAATTATTTGTGCATTTTTTTTGTTCTGGAAGTGAACTAATCCTTAAGTGTTGGAATCCTAGTTGAGAGATGATGTAACCTCCTAGAAGTGATGTCAAGTGAATGTATTATTATTTTACAAGGGTTTTTTGATGAGGGTAACAGGGCTGCCATGAAATCATGAGACACCAATAAAATAATATATATTTCATAAAAAAATATATATATATACTTTTGTCAAAATTGCCTAACAATGAGACTGTATTTAGAACAATATGCAAAAATGTTTGTATCACTTTGCCTTCATTTTGCAAATTTAAAAGTCCTGCTGAAAAAGAAAAATCAGAGGGACAGGCCAAAAATCTTATCTTATTAATTATTAATCTTATTAAAAACCCATATCAGCATAAATGCTATTTAAATGATTTAAAATAATATTTAGTTGATTAAAAGAATACGTAGTATTGTTACATTTTTACATTGCAAATTTATTTGTTGTTATATTAATTCTATGCTTGATTATTTCTTAGGGCCGCAAAAGGCACCAATTTTGTCGAATGACCCACAAAATATCAAGCAAAATAATGATGTTAATTTTTGGGTGCACTGAAAAAAAAAGTACATTTACTTAATTTTTAGTTGGCAAGTTTTTGCACGCACATTTTTAAAGTAAAATTTAAGTCTGGAATTAAGTAATATCTACTTAACTAAGTTAAGTAAAATTAGCAAAGGAAAAAGTTAATTTAACGTGTATAGTTAGAGTTTGAGGAGTAATTTTTACTTTAGGAGAATTTTAACTTTAATCTCGTTAACCTTAACAGTCCTCAAGTAAAATTCACTCAGCCGCGGATTGTAAACTCTACTCAACATCAAAGCACTGAAAAAATGCCATTAAGAAGCAAGTAAATGGCTCCTTATTGTTTTTAAGGTTATATGTTGACTCAATGTAGTCACGAACCAAATGAACACAGAGACTTCAATACTTGGCACATGATACAATGACCGTAACAATTAGTGAATAGTTTTGGAGTATGAATGGGTCATCTTGAGTAGTAAATGAATTCTAGATGCTAAAAAACAGCAAGTTACTTAACCTAACAACAAAAGCAACCATAAAACAGTGTAAATACATCTTGAAAACAGCAAAACATTTTACCTTATTAATTATTTGTTCCTAAGTGCATGATGGGAACAACGGGATCATGACTTTCATATTTACTTAAACAATCTTTGTAAAAATAACAAACGGGTCCAAGTAAAATATACTTATAAGTTAAAATTTGTAATTCTATGAGCTTTAAATTGAGTACTAATATTGAATTTACTCTTTTTTTTTAATTCTTGCCTGAACTAAATTATTTAATGTAAAAATTGCATTTGTTTTTCTGTGTTATTTACTTCACCACAAAATAATTTTTATCAGTGTGGACTACACCCTCTAACCTGGGAAATGAGAAACTATTTTAACATCAATTTAAAAAAACACATATAATCTTCACATATCCAGACAGGAATATGATCTGTCAGACTTTACCTTTAATGGTGTCCCCTATCAGTCTCTTGGTAAGGTCTGTAACGGAGCTCCAGGTGTCCCCCTGGTCACTGCTGGACACATAGCAAAGACGTGTAACGTTCTTTCCTGTAATTAACTGGTAGGACTCAGAAGTGTGACCCAGAACAGAAATGAAAAACAAGAAGACTGTGCCAGTAAACTCATCATAAACAGGACAGGGGTTCATTGAGCGATAGCCCTCCAGTCGAGCTGTACTCAGCACCTCCATGTCTTTCCACTGAGGAAGAAACAAACATAATGTTCATGAGAGATGCTTTTTTTTTTTTATCTGAAAAAAGTTTATTAGTTGTAATACTGTTTACATATGTTAGAACTATCTTACTTCCACATAGTTTTTATAAAAATTGCCTTTGCGCATGACCAGCAGATGTGCTTGAGAATCTGCCGGAGTCAGTCTCTCCTCACAGAAGGCCAAGAAACAGCTGGAACGAGGTATGTAGATCAAAGCAGGCACACGGTATGTAACTCCACTCGGCTCCTTGTGGAAAAGCATGGAACGTGCAGGGAAGTATTGAGACCCCATAGCTCCACATAACTAAAAAACAGTTCAAGTCAGTCAGTACCCTTTAACAGTTATCATTTTTAAAACCAATGGGCACATCTACATGGATGCAACATTTTTAAAAGAACAGTGCATCCATAAATATTTCCTCTTCACTGTAGCAGCAGGTTTAATGTCAATGATTTTTCACATCTCAAGAAGAAACACATCATAAATATGCAGAAGTGAGAATTTAAACTTCTGTCTCTTTCTAACATACTGTAGTTTTATCAGATATTTTCAGAAGACCTGGAATTCAGAATGCAAATAGATTACTTCCTCAACAACTTTATTTTTAACTTCATTTTTCATACTTGACAAGTGCTTACCATTTGCTTTTCATCATGTAAAAAAAGTAGCATGGACATTCTGCTGAATATCTCCTGCTGTTACATATGTATATAATTCTATATACATATATAATTACCTTTTAGGTAGTTTAACAAACAGAAGCAAAGTCTTCCAACTTTCAAGGAAATTAAGTTACTGAATTTCTTGGGTGCAGACACACAAAATACACACAGAGAGCGTAACATTTGCTCAGTGTCAGTGTGGACTATTGTGTTAAAAGAAAGACAGTTGCACAGTGCAACAGAAAGCCTAGTTCATGTCAGCATTTTTACAAAAAGGCTAACTCAATTGACTGCTGAAAAGCAAAACCTGACAAGCTTTGTAATAGTTCTTTCTTCACAATAGTTTTTTTCATCACAACCACAGTTAGTATTAAATACTAACATAAACAACTTTCAACAGGACAAAGTTAGCTGTGTTACTAATATTGCTGTGATAATTCCAATATTCACTTATTCACTATGAATCAACAGAAAATGTCTCTTCTTTTGACAAAAACACTCACGTCTGCAAAATCCGCTTTCTAGTGTGAGCAAGTATAAGCAGTTTCACAGTCTTGCTTTTTGGTAGTCTTATAAAACACATTTTCTTAAAAACATGTAAAAGAATGTAACAACAAATAATTTAGAAAAAGAAATCAACAATCATCTACAGGGTACTCACAGCCAACAGGCAGGATGCACAAGTGCAGTGTAATGAGAAGAGTGTTAGAAATGTGGATGTGTGAGAGCAAGAGGTTGCAAGTGTGTGAAAGTGCATGTGTTAGTCTGTGACAAGTGCACAATATAGCACAGACTTGTCCATTAGATGGTCATCCATTCAGTGCCTTGCTCACTATTTGTGCATTGACCTAAGTGGGCTTGACTTGTCAACACCATTGCAGACAGAATGAAAAAAGGCATAATAATATAATCTGAAAGATTATATATATATATATATATATATATATATATATATATTTATTTATTCAGTCTAGGATTAGAAAAAATATTATTTGTTTGGAGATGATGTTGGTTAGCTACAGGGATGTCTAGAGCCAAAATAACAAAGCAATACAGTTGTGTTAATTTATTGAATCGTAACTTATTATTGATGAATTACAAATGCAAGCAAAAAAAAAAAATGATGTGTTGTTTTGTGTTTGTTGTGGGTCCTGTATACTGTTAATATTGGAAACAAAAAAAATCATAAAATAGAAAAAGGAGGTATAAAATTGATAAACAACTTGAATATCCAAAGAATAACTTGTGCCACCATCAATGCTTTCTTATTTCTGTACAACAGAATAATAGTCACTTATTGCTAATATGGTGTTTTATGTGCTTGACAAACTGAAGATACAAAAAAGAACACAGCCACACGGTGTGGTGAGTCTTTTTTTTTTTTTTTGTAATGTTTGTCTTTTTTATTATGACAGGACAGTGACAGGAAATAAAGTGGGAGAGCAAGAAGAGGGACAGGATTTGGAACACCAGGACCACAAGCCAGAACTTGAACTCAGAGCAACAGTACTATATGTCAGCACGCTGCTTACAAGGCTTTCGGTGTCTTTGATGAATCGGTTGAGTGAGTGGTTCAATTATCCATTCTTATAGAAACCCAGAATTGTTCCAGAATGTATGTGTTTTGAATCAAATCAGTTGAATTGATAAATCACTCATATGCATATATAAATATATTAATATGCATATAAACAGCTTTTTTTAATTCACAGAGTAGAATAATCATGGTTGATAGTAAGACATGTCAACGTAAAAGAAAACCAAACTGGACGCAAGAACAGCTGTTACTTCTTGCCCAACTGGTTAATGAAAACAAGGATACAATCAAAAGAAAATTTGGAGTTGGGATAAACTCCAAAACCAAAGGCGATATCTTTTTAAAAGATCATAATCATCAAATGTTTCTAAAACATTTAAGTTCTGAGGCAGACTGCCAGAAACAGAGATTTTAGGATAGTTTGTGGCTTGGTCTTAGTGACTTAGGAGTCGTCTTCACTACGCCTAATATTTCACAGATTTAGGAGATAGCTTTAGTGATGAAACATTTTTGTGAAATGCTCTTAGAGCAAAAATTTATGAGTCCTAAATTTAGGATTGACACATGAAACAGGATTGATATTTTTAGGATTTTTTCCTAAATCGTTGAGTTATTAGCTACTTTTAGCCTTAAGATGCTTTGTGAATACGGGACCAGATAAAGAAAGTATGAAAAGAAATGAATGAAAAGTAATGTAAAGATGCAAATATTACTAGCAGAAACCCAGCTGACTTAAAGCCACCCAGACCCACCCAAGCCATCCATGAAATAAACGTTAAACAGATCAAATCCCTCAAGATCTGAATAAAATTAATAAAAAAACTTAAAAAACAGCACTACCATCTTCACTTACAAAAAATTGCCAACTGCTGTCCTGGCATGCATAATACAGTGTTTTAATTGTTTTTGATTTGAAGAGAAATTGTTTTGACAACATTGTCCATCTATATGTGAAATCTGAAATCTGAATTTATTGTGAGTCACAGAGTGGTCTCATGGCCTTTGGCCATGTTAATTTCTGTATCAATCCAATTTCAGTCAGGATAAATTGACTCTGATTGGAAGCATGCCATGCATCTCTTGGCATCTCCACAAAGTCAACTGTCAACTGATTCTCTTCTTACTTTTTATTAATCTTGGATATGTGTGTATTAATATGTATATGTGCCGCCGTGGCGAGCACGAGTCCGCTGGCCCGCTCGAGGTATCTGTACCCCTCGGGTCCCCGCGAGCTCTCGCCAAGGTGGTAGGGCCCAGCGAGCCGCAGCTGCAGTCGGTTGAGGAAACGAACGGCACTTGAGCGTTCCACCGAAGGGGGCTGTCTGTTGATTTGTCTCGAGCATCTGACACAATGCGTCCTATTGTTTTAGCAGAAGAACTGTTAAGCAAACGCAATGCCAGTCACGGGCTGGCCTTAGGGCTTTTGGACTTTTTGACAGGTGGGCATCAAGGGGTCAGCATGAACGGACTCTGACCGGACGCACGCCATGCGTCTCTTGGCATCTCCACAAGGTGGCGTACTGTCACCGATTCTCTTCTCGCTTTCTACAAGCGAGTGCCGAAGTTCTCGGGCTAATTGGCATGTGGTTAAACACGCAGACGACGCGGTTCTCCTCGCCCTGCTCTCAAGCCCGGAGTGCGACGACAGCCACGTGCTTCGTGAGTTTATGGCGTGGTGCGATGGAGCGGGGCTGCAACGAAAGGTCTCTAAAACAAGGGGGATGGTGATGGCGACCGAGAGCAAAACGCTCCCACGCTGAAAGCTGCCTAGCTTCACCACGCGAGGGCCCACCGAGCAGAGGAGCGCAAATAGCACGAGCCAAAAATATGGAGCGCTTCACGGATTTGCGTGTCATCCTTTCGCAGGGGCCATGCTAATCTTCTCTGTATCGATCCAATTTTAGTATATGTGCCGCCGTGGCGAGCACGAGACCGCTGGCCCGCTCGAGGTATCTGTACCCCTCGGGTCCCCGCGAGCTCTCGCCAAGGTGGTAGGGCCCAGCGAGCCGCAGCTGCAGTCGGTTGAGGAAACGAACGGCACTTGAGCGTTCCACCGAAGGGGGCTGTCTGTTGATTTGTCTCGAGCATCTGACACAATGCGTCCTATTGTTTTAGCAGAAGAACTGTTAAGCAAACGCAATGCCAGTCACGGGCTGGCCTTAGGGCTTTTGGACTTTTTGACAGGTGGGCATCAAGGGGTCAGCATGAACGGACTCTGACCGGACGCACGCCATGCGTCTCTTGGCATCTCCACAAGGTGGCGTACTGTCACCGATTCTCTTCTCGCTTTCTACAAGCGAGTGCCGAAGTTCTCGGGCTAATTGGCATGTGGTTAAACACGCAGACGACGCGGTTCTCCTCGCCCTGCTCTCAAGCCCGGAGTGCGACGACAGCCACGTGCTTCGTGAGTTTATGGCGTGGTGCGATGGAGCGGGGCTGCAACGAAAGGTCTCTAAAACAAGGGGGATGGTGATGGCGACCGAGAGCAAAACGCTCCCACGCTGAAAGCTGCCTAGCTTCACCACGCGAGGGCCCACCGAGCAGAGGAGCGCAAATAGCGCGAGCCAAAAATATGGAGCGCTTCACGGATTTGCGTGTCATCCTTTCGCAGGGGCCATGCTAATCTTCTCTGTATCGATCCAATTTTAGTATATGTGCCGCCGTGGCGAGCACGAGACCGCTGGCCCGCTCGAGGTATCTGTACCCCTCGGGTCCCCGCGAGCTCTCGCCAAGGTGGTAGGGCCCAGCGAGCCGCAGCTGCAGTCGGTTGAGGAAACGAACGGCACTTGAGCGTTCCACCGAAGGGGGCTGTCTGTTGATTTGTCTCGAGCATCTGACACAATGCGTCCTATTGTTTTAGCAGAAGAACTGTTAAGCAAACGCAATGCCAGTCACGGGCTGGCCTTAGGGCTTTTGGACTTTTTGACAGGTGGGCATCAAGGGGTCAGCATGAACGGACTCTGACCGGACGCACGCCATGCGTCTCTTGGCATCTCCACAAGGTGGCGTACTGTCACCGATTCTCTTCTCGCTTTCTACAAGCGAGTGCCGAAGTTCTCGGGCTAATTGGCATGTGGTTAAACACGCAGACGACGCGGTTCTCCTCGCCCTGCTCTCAAGCCCGGAGTGCGACGACAGCCACGTGCTTCGTGAGTTTATGGCGTGGTGCGATGGAGCGGGGCTGCAACGAAAGGTCTCTAAAACAAGGGGGATGGTGATGGCGACCGAGAGCAAAACGCTCCCACGCTGAAAGCTGCCTAGCTTCACCACGCGAGGGCCCACCGAGCAGAGGAGCGCAAATAGCGCGAGCCAAAAATATGGAGCGCTTCACGGATTTGCGTGTCATCCTTTCGCAGGGGCCATGCTAATCTTCTCTGTATCGATCCAATTTTAGTATATGTGCCGCCGTGGCGAGCACGAGACCGCTGGCCCGCTCGAGGTATCTGTACCCCTCGGGTCCCCGCGAGCTCTCGCCAAGGTGGTAGGGCCCAGCGAGCCGCAGCTGCAGTCGGTTGAGGAAACGAACGGCACTTGAGCGTTCCACCGAAGGGGGCTGTCTGTTGATTTGTCTCGAGCATCTGACACAATGCGTCCTATTGTTTTAGCAGAAGAACTGTTAAGCAAACGCAATGCCAGTCACGGGCTGGCCTTAGGGCTTTTGGACTTTTTGACAGGTGGGCATCAAGGGGTCAGCATGAACGGACTCTGACCGGACGCACGCCATGCGTCTCTTGGCATCTCCACAAGGTGGCGTACTGTCACCGATTCTCTTCTCGCTTTCTACAAGCGAGTGCCGAAGTTCTCGGGCTAATTGGCATGTGGTTAAACACGCAGACGATGCGGTTCTCCTCGCCCTGCTCTCAAGCCCGGAGTGCGACGACAGCCACGTGCTTCGTGAGTTTATGGCGTGGTGCGATGGAGCGGGGCTGCAACGAAAGGTCTCTAAAACAAGGGGGATGGTGATGGCGACCGAGAGCAAAACGCTCCCACGCTGAAAGCTGCCTAGCTTCACCACGCGAGGGCCCACCGAGCAGAGGAGCGCAAATAGCGCGAGCCAAAAATATGGAGCGCTTCACGGATTTGCGTGTCATCCTTTCGCAGGGGCCATGCTAATCTTCTCTGTATCGATCCAATTTTAGTATATGTGCCGCCGTGGCGAGCACGAGACCGCTGGCCCGCTCGAGGTATCTGTACCCCTCGGGTCCCCGCGAGCTCTCGCCAAGGTGGTAGGGCCCAGCGAGCCGCAGCTGCAGTCGGTTGAGGAAACGAACGGCACTTGAGCGTTCCACCGAAGGGGGCTGTCTGTTGATTTGTCTCGAGCATCTGACACAATGCGTCCTATTGTTTTAGCAGAAGAACTGTTAAGCAAACGCAATGCCAGTCACGGGCTGGCCTTAGGGCTTTTGGACTTTTTGACAGGTGGGCATCAAGGGGTCAGCATGAACGGACTCTGACCGGACGCACGCCATGCGTCTCTTGGCATCTCCACAAGGTGGCGTACTGTCACCGATTCTCTTCTCGCTTTCTACAAGCGAGTGCCGAAGTTCTCGGGCTAATTGGCATGTGGTTAAACACGCAGACGACGCGGTTCTCCTCGCCCTGCTCTCAAGCCCGGAGTGCGACGACAGCCACGTGCTTCGTGAGTTTATGGCGTGGTGCGATGGAGCGGGGCTGCAACGAAAGGTCTCTAAAACAAGGGGGATGGTGATGGCGACCGAGAGCAAAACGCTCCCACGCTGAAAGCTGCCTAGCTTCACCACGCGAGGGCCCACCGAGCAGAGGAGCGCAAATAGCGCGAGCCAAAAATATGGAGCGCTTCACGGATTTGCGTGTCATCCTTTCGCAGGGGCCATGCTAATCTTCTCTGTATCGATCCAATTTTAGTATATGTGCCGCCGTGGCGAGCACGAGACCGCTGGCCCGCTCGAGGTATCTGTACCCCTCGGGTCCCCGCGAGCTCTCGCCAAGGTGGTAGGGCCCAGCGAGCCGCAGCTGCAGTCGGTTGAGGAAACGAACGGCACTTGAGCGTTCCACCGAAGGGGGCTGTCTGTTGATTTGTCTCGAGCATCTGACACAATGCGTCCTATTGTTTTAGCTGAAGAACTGTTAAGCAAACGCAATGCCAGTCACGGGCTGGCCTTAGGGCTTTTGGACTTTTTGACAGGTGGGCATCAAGGGGTCAGCATGAACGGACTCTGACCGGACGCACGCCATGCGTCTCTTGGCATCTCCACAAGGTGGCGTACTGTCACCGATTCTCTTCTCGCTTTCTACAAGCGAGTGCCGAAGTTCTCGGGCTAATTGGCATGTGGTTAAACACGCAGACGACGCGGTTCTCCTCGCCCTGCTCTCAAGCCCGGAGTGCGACGACAGCCACGTGCTTCGTGAGTTTATGGCGTGGTGCGATGGAGCGGGGCTGCAACGAAAGGTCTCTAAAACAAGGGGGATGGTGATGGCGACCGAGAGCAAAACGCTCCCACGCTGAAAGCTGCCTAGCTTCACCACGCGAGGGCCCACCGAGCAGAGGAGCGCAAATAGCGCGAGCCAAAAATATGGAGCGCTTCACGGATTTGCGTGTCATCCTTTCGCAGGGGCCATGCTAATCTTCTCTGTATCGATCCAATTTTAGTATATGTGCCGCCGTGGCGAGCACGAGACCGCTGGCCCGCTCGAGGTATCTGTACCCCTCGGGTCCCCGCGAGCTCTCGCCAAGGTGGTAGGGCCCAGCGAGCCGCAGCTGCAGTCGGTTGAGGAAACGAACGGCACTTGAGCGTTCCACCGAAGGGGGCTGTCTGTTGATTTGTCTCGAGCATCTGACACAATGCGTCCTATTGTTTTAGCAGAAGAACTGTTAAGCAAACGCAATGCCAGTCACGGGCTGGCCTTAGGGCTTTTGGACTTTTTGACAGGTGGGCATCAAGGGGTCAGCATGAACGGACTCTGACCGGACGCACGCCATGCGTCTCTTGGCATCTCCACAAGGTGGCGTACTGTCACCGATTCTCTTCTCGCTTTCTACAAGCGAGTGCCGAAGTTCTCGGGCTAATTGGCATGTGGTTAAACACGCAGACGACGCGGTTCTCCTCGCCCTGCTCTCAAGCCCGGAGTGCGACGACAGCCACGTGCTTCGTGAGTTTATGGCGTGGTGCGATGGAGCGGGGCTGCAACGAAAGGTCTCTAAAACAAGGGGGATGGTGATGGCGACCGAGAGCAAAACGCTCCCACGCTGAAAGCTGCCTAGCTTCACCACGCGAGGGCCCACCGAGCAGAGGAGCGCAAATAGCGCGAGCCAAAAATATGGAGCGCTTCACGGATTTGCGTGTCATCCTTTCGCAGGGGCCATGCTAATCTTCTCTGTATCGATCCAATTTTAGTATATGTGCCGCCGTGGCGAGCACGAGACCGCTGGCCCGCTCGAGGTATCTGTACCCCTCGGGTCCCCGCGAGCTCTCGCCAAGGTGGTAGGGCCCAGCGAGCCGCAGCTGCAGTCGGTTGAGGAAACGAACGGCACTTGAGCGTTCCACCGAAGGGGGCTGTCTGTTGATTTGTCTCGAGCATCTGACACAATGCGTCCTATTGTTTTAGCTGAAGAACTGTTAAGCAAACGCAATGCCAGTCACGGGCTGGCCTTAGGGCTTTTGGACTTTTTGACAGGTGGGCATCAAGGGGTCAGCATGAACGGACTCTGACCGGACGCACGCCATGCGTCTCTTGGCATCTCCACAAGGTGGCGTACTGTCACCGATTCTCTTCTCGCTTTCTACAAGCGAGTGCCGAAGTTCTCGGGCTAATTGGCATGTGGTTAAACACGCAGACGACGCGGTTCTCCTCGCCCTGCTCTCAAGCCCGGAGTGCGACGACAGCCACGTGCTTCGTGAGTTTATGGCGTGGTGCGATGGAGCGGGGCTGCAACGAAAGGTCTCTAAAACAAGGGGGATGGTGATGGCGACCGAGAGCAAAACGCTCCCACGCTGAAAGCTGCCTAGCTTCACCACGCGAGGGCCCACCGAGCAGAGGAGCGCAAATAGCGCGAGCCAAAAATATGGAGCGCTTCACGGATTTGCGTGTCATCCTTTCGCAGGGGCCATGCTAATCTTCTCTGTATCGATCCAATTTTAGTATATGTGCCGCCGTGGCGAGCACGAGACCGCTGGCCCGCTCGAGGTATCTGTACCCCTCGGGTCCCCGCGAGCTCTCGCCAAGGTGGTAGGGCCCAGCGAGCCGCAGCTGCAGTCGGTTGAGGAAACGAACGGCACTTGAGCGTTCCGCCGAAGGGGGCTGTCTGTTGATTTGTCTCGAGCATCTGACACAATGCGTCCTATTGTTTTAGCAGAAGAACTGTTAAGCAAACGCAATGCCAGTCACGGGCTGGCCTTAGGGCTTTTGGACTTTTTGACAGGTGGGCATCAAGGGGTCAGCATGAACGGACTCTGACCGGACGCACGCCATGCGTCTCTTGGCATCTCCACAAGGTGGCGTACTGTCACCGATTCTCTTCTCGCTTTCTACAAGCGAGTGCCGAAGTTCTCGGGCTAATTGGCATGTGGTTAAACACGCAGACGACGCGGTTCTCCTCGCCCTGCTCTCAAGCCCGGAGTGCGACGACAGCCACGTGCTTCGTGAGTTTATGGCGTGGTGCGATGGAGCGGGGCTGCAACGAAAGGTCTCTAAAACAAGGGGGATGGTGATGGCGACCGAGAGCAAAACGCTCCCACGCTGAAAGCTGCCTAGCTTCACCACGCGAGGGCCCACCGAGCAGAGGAGCGCAAATAGCGCGAGCCAAAAATATGGAGCGCTTCACGGATTTGCGTGTCATCCTTTCGCAGGGGCCATGCTAATCTTCTCTGTATCGATCCAATTTTAGTATATGTGCCGCCGTGGCGAGCACGAGACCGCTGGCCCGCTCGAGGTATCTGTACCCCTCGGGTCCCCGCGAGCTCTCGCCAAGGTGGTAGGGCCCAGCGAGCCGCAGCTGCAGTCGGTTGAGGAAACGAACGGCACTTGAGCGTTCCACCGAAGGGGGCTGTCTGTTGATTTGTCTCGAGCATCTGACACAATGCGTCCTATTGTTTTAGCAGAAGAACTGTTAAGCAAACGCAATGCCAGTCACGGGCTGGCCTTAGAGCTTTTGGACTTTTTGACAGGTGGGCATCAAGGGGTCAGCATGAACGGACTCTGACCGGACGCACGCCATGCGTCTCTTGGCATCTCCACAAGGTGGCGTACTGTCACCGATTCTCTTCTCGCTTTCTACAAGCGAGTGCCGAAGTTCTCGGGCTAATTGGCATGTGGTTAAACACGCAGACGACGCGGTTCTCCTCGCCCTGCTCTCAAGCCCGGAGTGCGACGACAGCCACGTGCTTCGTGAGTTTATGGCGTGGTGCGATGGAGCGGGGCTGCAACGAAAGGTCTCTAAAACAAGGGGGATGGTGATGGCGACCGAGAGCAAAACGCTCCCACGCTGAAAGCTGCTTAGCTTCACCACGCGAGGGCCCACCGAGCAGAGGAGCGCAAATAGCGCGAGCCAAAAATATGGAGCGCTTCACGGATTTGCGTGTCATCCTTTCGCAGGGGCCATGCTAATCTTCTCTGTATCGATCCAATTTTAGTATATGTGCCGCCGTGGCGAGCACGAGACCGCTGGCCCGCTCGAGGTATCTGTACCCCTCGGGTCCCCGCGAGCTCTCGCCAAGGTGGTAGGGCCCAGCGAGCCGCAGCTGCAGTCGGTTGAGGAAACGAACGGCACTTGAGCGTTCCACCGAAGGGGGCTGTCTGTTGATTTGTCTCGAGCATCTGACACAATGCGTCCTATTGTTTTAGCTGAAGAACTGTTAAGCAAACGCAATGCCAGTCACGGGCTGGCCTTAGGGCTTTTGGACTTTTTGACAGGTGGGCATCAAGGGGTCAGCATGAACGGACTCTGACCGGACGCACGCCATGCGTCTCTTGGCATCTCCACAAGGTGGCGTACTGTCACCGATTCTCTTCTCGCTTTCTACAAGCGAGTGCCGAAGTTCTCGGGCTAATTGGCATGTGGTTAAACACGCAGACGACGCGGTTCTCCTCGCCCTGCTCTCAAGCCCGGAGTGCGACGACAGCCACGTGCTTCGTGAGTTTATGGCGTGGTGCGATGGAGCGGGGCTGCAACGAAAGGTCTCTAAAACAAGGGGGATGGTGATGGCGACCGAGAGCAAAACGCTCCCACGCTGAAAGCTGCCTAGCTTCACCACGCGAGGGCCCACCGAGCAGAGGAGCGCAAATAGCGCGAGCCAAAAATATGGAGCGCTTCACGGATTTGCGTGTCATCCTTTCGCAGGGGCCATGCTAATCTTCTCTGTATCGATCCAATTTTAGTATATGTGCCGCCGTGGCGAGCACGAGACCGCTGGCCCGCTCGAGGTATCTGTACCCCTCGGGTCCCCGCGAGCTCTCGCCAAGGTGGTAGGGCCCAGCGAGCCGCAGCTGCAGTCGGTTGAGGAAACGAACGGCACTTGAGCGTTCCACCGAAGGGGGCTGTCTGTTGATTTGTCTCGAGCATCTGACACAATGCGTCCTATTGTTTTAGCAGAAGAACTGTTAAGCAAACGCAATGCCAGTCACGGGCTGGCCTTAGGGCTTTTGGACTTTTTGACAGGTGGGCATCAAGGGGTCAGCATGAACGGACTCTGACCGGACGCACGCCATGCGTCTCTTGGCATCTCCACAAGGTGGCGTACTGTCACCGATTCTCTTCTCGCTTTCTACAAGCGAGTGCCGAAGTTCTCGGGCTAATTGGCATGTGGTTAAACACGCAGACGACGCGGTTCTCCTCGCCCTGCTCTCAAGCCCGGAGTGCGACGACAGCCACGTGCTTCGTGAGTTTATGGCGTGGTGCGATGGAGCGGGGCTGCAACGAAAGGTCTCTAAAACAAGGGGGATGGTGATGGCGACCGAGAGCAAAACGCTCCCACGCTGAAAGCTGCCTAGCTTCACCACGCGAGGGCCCACCGAGCAGAGGAGCGCAAATAGCGCGAGCCAAAAATATGGAGCGCTTCACGGATTTGCGTGTCATCCTTTCGCAGGGGCCATGCTAATCTTCTCTGTATCGATCCAATTTTAGTATATGTGCCGCCGTGGCGAGCACGAGACCGCTGGCCCGCTCGAGGTATCTGTACCCCTCGGGTCCCCGCGAGCTCTCGCCAAGGTGGTAGGGCCCAGCGAGCCGCAGCTGCAGTCGGTTGAGGAAACGAACGGCACTTGAGCGTTCCACCGAAGGGGGCTGTCTGTTGATTTGTCTCGAGCATCTGACACAATGCGTCCTATTGTTTTAGCTGAAGAACTGTTAAGCAAACGCAATGCCAGTCACGGGCTGGCCTTAGGGCTTTTGGACTTTTTGACAGGTGGGCATCAAGGGGTCAGCATGAACGGACTCTGACCGGACGCACGCCATGCGTCTCTTGGCATCTCCACAAGGTGGCGTACTGTCACCGATTCTCTTCTCGCTTTCTACAAGCGAGTGCCGAAGTTCTCGGGCTAATTGGCATGTGGTTAAACACGCAGACGACGCGGTTCTCCTCGCCCTGCTCTCAAGCCCGGAGTGCGACGACAGCCACGTGCTTCGTGAGTTTATGGCGTGGTGCGATGGAGCGGGGCTGCAACGAAAGGTCTCTAAAACAAGGGGGATGGTGATGGCGACCGAGAGCAAAACGCTCCCACGCTGAAAGCTGCCTAGCTTCACCACGCGAGGGCCCACCGAGCAGAGGAGCGCAAATAGCGCGAGCCAAAAATATGGAGCGCTTCACGGATTTGCGTGTCATCCTTTCGCAGGGGCCATGCTAATCTTCTCTGTATCGATCCAATTTTAGTATATGTGCCGCCGTGGCGAGCACGAGACCGCTTGCCCGCTCGAGGTATCTGTACCCCTCGGGTCCCCGCGAGCTCTCGCCAAGGTGGTAGGGCCCAGCGAGCCGCAGCTGCAGTCGGTTGAGGAAACGAACGGCACTTGAGCGTTCCGCCGAAGGGGGCTGTCTGTTGATTTGTCTCGAGCATCTGACACAATGCGTCCTATTGTTTTAGCAGAAGAACTGTTAAGCAAACGCAATGCCAGTCACGGGCTGGCCTTAGGGCTTTTGGACTTTTTGACAGGTGGGCATCAAGGGGTCAGCATGAACGGACTCTGACCGGACGCACGCCATGCGTCTCTTGGCATCTCCACAAGGTGGCGTACTGTCACCGATTCTCTTCTCGCTTTCTACAAGCGAGTGCCGAAGTTCTCGGGCTAATTGGCATGTGGTTAAACACGCAGACGACGCGGTTCTCCTCGCCCTGCTCTCAAGCCCGGAGTGCGACGACAGCCACGTGCTTCGTGAGTTTATGGCGTGGTGCGATGGAGCGGGGCTGCAACGAAAGGTCTCTAAAACAAGGGGGATGGTGATGGCGACCGAGAGCAAAACGCTCCCACGCTGAAAGCTGCCTAGCTTCACCACGCGAGGGCCCACCGAGCAGAGGAGCGCAAATAGCGCGAGCCAAAAATATGGAGCGCTTCACGGATTTGCGTGTCATCCTTTCGCAGGGGCCATGCTAATCTTCTCTGTATCGATCCAATTTTAGTATATGTGCCGCCGTGGCGAGCACGAGACCGCTGGCCCGCTCGAGGTATCTGTACCCCTCGGGTCCCCGCGAGCTCTCGCCAAGGTGGTAGGGCCCAGCGAGCCGCAGCTGCAGTCGGTTGAGGAAACGAACGGCACTTGAGCGTTCCACCGAAGGGGGCTGTCTGTTGATTTGTCTCGAGCATCTGACACAATGCGTCCTATTGTTTTAGCAGAAGAACTGTTAAGCAAACGCAATGCCAGTCACGGGCTGGCCTTAGGGCTTTTGGACTTTTTGACAGGTGGGCATCAAGGGGTCAGCATGAACGGACTCTGACCGGACGCACGCCATGCGTCTCTTGGCATCTCCACAAGGTGGCGTACTGTCACCGATTCTCTTCTCGCTTTCTACAAGCGAGTGCCGAAGTTCTCGGGCTAATTGGCATGTGGTTAAACACGCAGACGACGCGGTTCTCCTCGCCCTGCTCTCAAGCCCGGAGTGCGACGACAGCCACGTGCTTCGTGAGTTTATGGCGTGGTGCGATGGAGCGGGGCTGCAACGAAAGGTCTCTAAAACAAGGGGGATGGTGATGGCGACCGAGAGCAAAACGCTCCCACGCTGAAAGCTGCTTAGCTTCACCACGCGAGGGCCCACCGAGCAGAGGAGCGCAAATAGCGCGAGCCAAAAATATGGAGCGCTTCACGGATTTGCGTGTCATCCTTTCGCAGGGGCCATGCTAATCTTCTCTGTATCGATCCAATTTTAGTATATGTGCCGCCGTGGCGAGCACGAGACCGCTGGCCCGCTCGAGGTATCTGTACCCCTCGGGTCCCCGCGAGCTCTCGCCAAGGTGGTAGGGCCCAGCGAGCCGCAGCTGCAGTCGGTTGAGGAAACGAACGGCACTTGAGCGTTCCGCCGAAGGGGGCTGTCTGTTGATTTGTCTCGAGCATCTGACACAATGCGTCCTATTGTTTTAGCAGAAGAACTGTTAAGCAAACGCAATGCCAGTCACGGGCTGGCCTTAGGGCTTTTGGACTTTTTGACAGGTGGGCATCAAGGGGTCAGCATGAACGGACTCTGACCGGACGCACGCCATGCGTCTCTTGGCATCTCCACAAGGTGGCGTACTGTCACCGATTCTCTTCTCGCTTTCTACAAGCGAGTGCCGAAGTTCTCGGGCTAATTGGCATGTGGTTAAACACGCAGACGACGCGGTTCTCCTCGCCCTGCTCTCAAGCCCGGAGTGCGACGACAGCCACGTGCTTCGTGAGTTTATGGCGTGGTGCGATGGAGCGGGGCTGCAACGAAAGGTCTCTAAAACAAGGGGGATGGTGATGGCGACTGAGAGCAAAACGCTCCCACGCTGAAAGCTGCCTAGCTTCACCACGCGAGGGCCCACCGAGCAGAGGAGCGCAAATAGCGCGAGCCAAAAATATGGAGCGCTTCACGGATTTGCGTGTCATCCTTTCGCAGGGGCCATGCTAATCTTCTCTGTATCGATCCAATTTTAGTATATGTGCCGCCGTGGCAAGCACGAGACCGCTGGCCCGCTCGAGGTATCTGTACCCCTCGGGTCCCCGCGAGCTCTCGCCAAGGTGGTAGGGCCCAGCGAGCCGCAGCTGCAGTCGGTTGAGGAAACGAACGGCACTTGAGCGTTCCACCGAAGGGGGCTGTCTGTTGATTTGTCTCGAGCATCTGACACAATGCGTCCTATTGTTTTAGCCGAAGAACTGTTAAGCAAACGCAATGCCAGTCACGGGCTGGCCTTAGGGCTTTTGGACTTTTTGACAGGTGGGCATCAAGGGGTCAGCATGAACGGACTCTGACCGGACGCACGCCATGCGTCTCTTGGCATCTCCACAAGGTGGCGTACTGTCACCGATTCTCTTCTCGCTTTCTACAAGCGAGTGCCGAAGTTCTCGGGCTAATTGGCATGTGGTTAAACACGCAGACGACGCGGTTCTCCTCGCCCTGCTCTCAAGCCCGGAGTGCGACGACAGCCACGTGCTTCGTGAGTTTATGGCGTGGTGCGATGGAGCGGGGCTGCAACGAAAGGTCTCTAAAACAAGGGGGATGGTGATGGCGACCGAGAGCAAAACGCTCCCACGCTGAAAGCTGCCTAGCTTCACCACGCGAGGGCCCACCGAGCAGAGGAGCGCAAATAGCGCGAGCCAAAAATATGGAGCGCTTCACGGATTTGCGTGTCATCCTTTCGCAGGGGCCATGCTAATCTTCTCTGTATCGATCCAATTTTAGTATATGTGCCGCCGTGGCGAGCACGAGACCGCTGGCCCGCTCGAGGTATCTGTACCCCTCGGGTCCCCGCGAGCTCTCGCCAAGGTGGTAGGGCCCAGCGAGCCGCAGCTGCAGTCGGTTGAGGAAACGAACGGCACTTGAGCGTTCCGCCGAAGGGGGCTGTCTGTTGATTTGTCTCGAGCATCTGACACAATGCGTCCTATTGTTTTAGCAGAAGAACTGTTAAGCAAACGCAATGCCAGTCACGGGCTGGCCTTAGGGCTTTTGGACTTTTTGACAGGTGGGCATCAAGGGGTCAGCATGAACGGACTCTGACCGGACGCACGCCATGCGTCTCTTGGCATCTCCACAAGGTGGCGTACTGTCACCGATTCTCTTCTCGCTTTCTACAAGCGAGTGCCGAAGTTCTCGGGCTAATTGGCATGTGGTTAAACACGCAGACGACGCGGTTCTCCTCGCCCTGCTCTCAAGCCCGGAGTGCGACGACAGCCACGTGCTTCGTGAGTTTATGGCGTGGTGCGATGGAGCGGGGCTGCAACGAAAGGTCTCTAAAACAAGGGGGATGGTGATGGCGACCGAGAGCAAAACGCTCCCACGCTGAAAGCTGCCTAGCTTCACCACGCGAGGGCCCACCGAGCAGAGGAGCGCAAATAGCGCGAGCCAAAAATATGGAGCGCTTCACGGATTTGCGTGTCATCCTTTCGCAGGGGCCATGCTAATCTTCTCTGTATCGATCCAATTTTAGTATATGTGCCGCCGTGGCGAGCACGAGACCGCTGGCCCGCTCGAGGTATCTGTACCCCTCGGGTCCCCGCGAGCTCTCGCCAAGGTGGTAGGGCCCAGCGAGCCGCAGCTGCAGTCGGTTGAGGAAACGAACGGCACTTGAGCGTTCCACCGAAGGGGGCTGTCTGTTGATTTGTCTCGAGCATCTGACACAATGCGTCCTATTGTTTTAGCTGAAGAACTGTTAAGCAAACGCAATGCCAGTCACGGGCTGGCCTTAGGGCTTTTGGACTTTTTGACAGGTGGGCATCAAGGGGTCAGCATGAACGGACTCTGACCGGACGCACGCCATGCGTCTCTTGGCATCTCCACAAGGTGGCGTACTGTCACCGATTCTCTTCTCGCTTTCTACAAGCGAGTGCCGAAGTTCTCGGGCTAATTGGCATGTGGTTAAACACGCAGACGACGCGGTTCTCCTCGCCCTGCTCTCAAGCCCGGAGTGCGACGACAGCCACGTGCTTCGTGAGTTTATGGCGTGGTGCGATGGAGCGGGGCTGCAACGAAAGGTCTCTAAAACAAGGGGGATGGTGATGGCGACCGAGAGCAAAACGCTCCCACGCTGAAAGCTGCCTAGCTTCACCACGTGAGGGCCCACCGAGCAGAGGAGCGCAAATAGCGCGAGCCAAAAATATGGAGCGCTTCACGGATTTGCGTGTCATCCTTTCGCAGGGGCCATGCTAATCTTCTCTGTATCGATCCAATTTTAGTATATGTGCCGCCGTGGCGAGCACGAGACCGCTGGCCCGCTCGAGGTATCTGTACCCCTCGGGTCCCCGCGAGCTCTCGCCAAGGTGGTAGGGCCCAGCGAGCCGCAGCTGCAGTCGGTTGAGGAAACGAACGGCACTTGAGCGTTCCGCCGAAGGGGGCTGTCTGTTGATTTGTCTCGAGCATCTGACACAATGCGTCCTATTGTTTTAGCAGAAGAACTGTTAAGCAAACGCAATGCCAGTCACGGGCTGGCCTTAGGGCTTTTGGACTTTTTGACAGGTGGGCATCAAGGGGTCAGCATGAACGGACTCTGACCGGACGCACGCCATGCGTCTCTTGGCATCTCCACAAGGTGGCGTACTGTCACCGATTCTCTTCTCGCTTTCTACAAGCGAGTGCCGAAGTTCTCGGGCTAATTGGCATGTGGTTAAACACGCAGACGACGCGGTTCTCCTCGCCCTGCTCTCAAGCCCGGAGTGCGACGACAGCCACGTGCTTCGTGAGTTTATGGCGTGGTGCGATGGAGCGGGGCTGCAACGAAAGGTCTCTAAAACAAGGGGGATGGTGATGGCGACCGAGAGCAAAACGCTCCCACGCTGAAAGCTGCCTAGCTTCACCACGCGAGGGCCCACCGAGCAGAGGAGCGCAAATAGCGCGAGCCAAAAATATGGAGCGCTTCACGGATTTGCGTGTCATCCTTTCGCAGGGGCCATGCTAATCTTCTCTGTATCGATCCAATTTTAGTATATGTGCCGCCGTGGCGAGCACGAGACCGCTGGCCCGCTCGAGGTATCTGTACCCCTCGGGTCCCCGCGAGCTCTCGCCAAGGTGGTAGGGCCCAGCGAGCCGCAGCTGCAGTCGGTTGAGGAAACGAACGGCACTTGAGCGTTCCGCCGAAGGGGGCTGTCTGTTGATTTGTCTCGAGCATCTGACACAATGCGTCCTATTGTTTTAGCTGAAGAACTGTTAAGCAAACGCAATGCCAGTCACGGGCTGGCCTTAGGGCTTTTGGACTTTTTGACAGGTGGGCATCAAGGGGTCAGCATGAACGGACTCTGACCGGACGCACGCCATGCGTCTCTTGGCATCTCCACAAGGTGGCGTACTGTCACCGATTCTCTTCTCGCTTTCTACAAGCGAGTGCCGAAGTTCTCGGGCTAATTGGCATGTGGTTAAACACGCAGACGACGCGGTTCTCCTCGCCCTGCTCTCAAGCCCGGAGTGCGACGACAGCCACGTGCTTCGTGAGTTTATGGCGTGGTGCGATGGAGCGGGGCTGCAACGAAAGGTCTCTAAAACAAGGGGGATGGTGATGGCGACCGAGAGCAAAACGCTCCCACGCTGAAAGCTGCCTAGCTTCACCACGCGAGGGCCCACCGAGCAGAGGAGCGCAAATAGCGCGAGCCAAAAATATGGAGCGCTTCACGGATTTGCGTGTCATCCTTTCGCAGGGGCCATGCTAATCTTCTCTGTATCGATCCAATTTTAGTATATGTGCCGCCGTGGCGAGCACGAGACCGCTGGCCCGCTCGAGGTATCTGTACCCCTCGGGTCCCCGCGAGCTCTCGCCAAGGTGGTAGGGCCCAGCGAGCCGCAGCTGCAGTCGGTTGAGGAAACGAACGGCACTTGAGCGTTCCACCGAAGGGGGCTGTCTGTTGATTTGTCTCGAGCATCTGACACAATGCGTCCTATTGTTTTAGCTGAAGAACTGTTAAGCAAACGCAATGCCAGTCACGGGCTGGCCTTAGGGCTTTTGGACTTTTTGACAGGTGGGCATCAAGGGGTCAGCATGAACGGACTCTGACCGGACGCACGCCATGCGTCTCTTGGCATCTCCACAAGGTGGCGTACTGTCACCGATTCTCTTCTCGCTTTCTACAAGCGAGTGCCGAAGTTCTCGGGCTAATTGGCATGTGGTTAAACACGCAGACGACGCGGTTCTCCTCGCCCTGCTCTCAAGCCCGGAGTGCGACGACAGCCACGTGCTTCGTGAGTTTATGGCGTGGTGCGATGGAGCGGGGCTGCAACGAAAGGTCTCTAAAACAAGGGGGATGGTGATGGCGACCGAGAGCAAAACGCTCCCACGCTGAAAGCTGCCTAGCTTCACCACGCGAGGGCCCACCGAGCAGAGGAGCGCAAATAGCGCGAGCCAAAAATATGGAGCGCTTCACGGATTTGCGTGTCATCCTTTCGCAGGGGCCATGCTAATCTTCTCTGTATCGATCCAATTTTAGTATATGTGCCGCCGTGGCGAGCACGAGACCGCTGGCCCGCTCGAGGTATCTGTACCCCTCGGGTCCCCGCGAGCTCTCGCCAAGGTGGTAGGGCCCAGCGAGCCGCAGCTGCAGTCGGTTGAGGAAACGAACGGCACTTGAGCGTTCCACCGAAGGGGGCTGTCTGTTGATTTGTCTCGAGCATCTGACACAATGCGTCCTATTGTTTTAGCTGAAGAACTGTTAAGCAAACGCAATGCCAGTCACGGGCTGGCCTTAGGGCTTTTGGACTTTTTGACAGGTGGGCATCAAGGGGTCAGCATGAACGGACTCTGACCGGACGCACGCCATGCGTCTCTTGGCATCTCCACAAGGTGGCGTACTGTCACCGATTCTCTTCTCGCTTTCTACAAGCGAGTGCCGAAGTTCTCGGGCTAATTGGCATGTGGTTAAACACGCAGACGACGCGGTTCTCCTCGCCCTGCTCTCAAGCCCGGAGTGCGACGACAGCCACGTGCTTCGTGAGTTTATGGCGTGGTGCGATGGAGCGGGGCTGCAACGAAAGGTCTCTAAAACAAGGGGGATGGTGATGGCGACCGAGAGCAAAACGCTCCCACGCTGAAAGCTGCCTAGCTTCACCACGCGAGGGCCCACCGAGCAGAGGAGCGCAAATAGCGCGAGCCAAAAATATGGAGCGCTTCACGGATTTGCGTGTCATCCTTTCGCAGGGGCCATGCTAATCTTCTCTGTATCGATCCAATTTTAGTATATGTGCCGCCGTGGCGAGCACGAGACCGCTGGCCCGCTCGAGGTATCTGTACCCCTCGGGTCCCCGCGAGCTCTCGCCAAGGTGGTAGGGCCCAGCGAGCCGCAGCTGCAGTCGGTTGAGGAAACGAACGGCACTTGAGCGTTCCGCCGAAGGGGGCTGTCTGTTGATTTGTCTCGAGCATCTGACACAATGCGTCCTATTGTTTTAGCAGAAGAACTGTTAAGCAAACGCAATGCCAGTCACGGGCTGGCCTTAGGGCTTTTGGACTTTTTGACAGGTGGGCATCAAGGGGTCAGCATGAACGGACTCTGACCGGACGCACGCCATGCGTCTCTTGGCATCTCCACAAGGTGGCGTACTGTCACCGATTCTCTTCTCGCTTTCTACAAGCGAGTGCCGAAGTTCTCGGGCTAATTGGCATGTGGTTAAACACGCAGACGACGCGGTTCTCCTCGCCCTGCTCTCAAGCCCGGAGTGCGACGACAGCCACGTGCTTCGTGAGTTTATGGCGTGGTGCGATGGAGCGGGGCTGCAACGAAAGGTCTCTAAAACAAGGGGGATGGTGATGGCGACCGAGAGCAAAACGCTCCCACGCTGAAAGCTGCCTAGCTTCACCACGCGAGGGCCCACCGAGCAGAGGAGCGCAAATAGCGCGAGCCAAAAATATGGAGCGCTTCACGGATTTGCGTGTCATCCTTTCGCAGGGGCCATGCTAATCTTCTCTGTATCGATCCAATTTTAGTATATGTGCCGCCGTGGCGAGCACGAGACCGCTGGCCCGCTCGAGGTATCTGTACCCCTCGGGTCCCCGCGAGCTCTCGCCAAGGTGGTAGGGCCCAGCGAGCCGCAGCTGCAGTCGGTTGAGGAAACGAACGGCACTTGAGCGTTCCGCCGAAGGGGGCTGTCTGTTGATTTGTCTCGAGCATCTGACACAATGCGTCCTATTGTTTTAGCAGAAGAACTGTTAAGCAAACGCAATGCCAGTCACGGGCTGGCCTTAGGGCTTTTGGACTTTTTGACAGGTGGGCATCAAGGGGTCAGCATGAACGGACTCTGACCGGACGCACGCCATGCGTCTCTTGGCATCTCCACAAGGTGGCGTACTGTCACCGATTCTCTTCTCGCTTTCTACAAGCGAGTGCCGAAGTTCTCGGGCTAATTGGCATGTGGTTAAACACGCAGACGACGCGGTTCTCCTCGCCCTGCTCTCAAGCCCGGAGTGCGACGACAGCCACGTGCTTCGTGAGTTTATGGCGTGGTGCGATGGAGCGGGGCTGCAACGAAAGGTCTCTAAAACAAGGGGGATGGTGATGGCGACCGAGAGCAAAACGCTCCCACGCTGAAAGCTGCCTAGCTTCACCACGCGAGGGCCCACCGAGCAGAGGAGCGCAAATAGCGCGAGCCAAAAATATGGAGCGCTTCACGGATTTGCGTGTCATCCTTTCGCAGGGGCCATGCTAATCTTCTCTGTATCGATCCAATTTTAGTATATGTGCCGCCGTGGCGAGCACGAGACCGCTGGCCCGCTCGAGGTATCTGTACCCCTCGGGTCCCCGCGAGCTCTCGCCAAGGTGGTAGGGCCCAGCGAGCCGCAGCTGCAGTCGGTTGAGGAAACGAACGGCACTTGAGCGTTCCACCGAAGGGGGCTGTCTGTTGATTTGTCTCGAGCATCTGACACAATGCGTCCTATTGTTTTAGCTGAAGAACTGTTAAGCAAACGCAATGCCAGTCACGGGCTGGCCTTAGGGCTTTTGGACTTTTTGACAGGTGGGCATCAAGGGGTCAGCATGAACGGACTCTGACCGGACGCACGCCATGCGTCTCTTGGCATCTCCACAAGGTGGCGTACTGTCACCGATTCTCTTCTCGCTTTCTACAAGCGAGTGCCGAAGTTCTCGGGCTAATTGGCATGTGGTTAAACACGCAGACGACGCGGTTCTCCTCGCCCTGCTCTCAAGCCCGGAGTGCGACGACAGCCACGTGCTTCGTGAGTTTATGGCGTGGTGCGATGGAGCGGGGCTGCAACGAAAGGTCTCTAAAACAAGGGGGATGGTGATGGCGACCGAGAGCAAAACGCTCCCACGCTGAAAGCTGCCTAGCTTCACCACGCGAGGGCCCACCGAGCAGAGGAGCGCAAATAGCGCGAGCCAAAAATATGGAGCGCTTCACGGATTTGCGTGTCATCCTTTCGCAGGGGCCATGCTAATCTTCTCCGTATCGATCCAATTTTAGTATATGTGCCGCCGTGGCGAGCACGAGACCGCTGGCCCGCTCGAGGTATCTGTACCCCTCGGGTCCCCGCGAGCTCTCGCCAAGGTGGTAGGGCCCAGCGAGCCGCAGCTGCAGTCGGTTGAGGAAACGAACGGCACTTGAGCGTTCCGCCGAAGGGGGCTGTCTGTTGATTTGTCTCGAGCATCTGACACAATGCGTCCTATTGTTTTAGCAGAAGAACTGTTAAGCAAACGCAATGCCAGTCACGGGCTGGCCTTAGGGCTTTTGGACTTTTTGACAGGTGGGCATCAAGGGGTCAGCATGAACGGACTCTGACCGGACGCACGCCATGCGTCTCTTGGCATCTCCACAAGGTGGCGTACTGTCACCGATTCTCTTCTCGCTTTCTACAAGCGAGTGCCGAAGTTCTCGGGCTAATTGGCATGTGGTTAAACACGCAGACGACGCGGTTCTCCTCGCCCTGCTCTCAAGCCCGGAGTGCGACGACAGCCACGTGCTTCGTGAGTTTATGGCGTGGTGCGATGGAGCGGGGCTGCAACGAAAGGTCTCTAAAACAAGGGGGATGGTGATGGCGACCGAGAGCAAAACGCTCCCACGCTGAAAGCTGCCTAGCTTCACCACGCGAGGGCCCACCGAGCAGAGGAGCGCAAATAGCGCGAGCCAAAAATATGGAGCGCTTCACGGATTTGCGTGTCATCCTTTCGCAGGGGCCATGCTAATCTTCTCTGTATCGATCCAATTTTAGTATATGTGCCGCCGTGGCGAGCACGAGACCGCTGGCCCGCTCGAGGTATCTGTACCCCTCGGGTCCCCGCGAGCTCTCGCCAAGGTGGTAGGGCCCAGCGAGCCGCAGCTGCAGTCGGTTGAGGAAACGAACGGCACTTGAGCGTTCCACCGAAGGGGGCTGTCTGTTGATTTGTCTCGAGCATCTGACACAATGCGTCCTATTGTTTTAGCTGAAGAACTGTTAAGCAAACGCAATGCCAGTCATGGGCTGGCCTTAGGGCTTTTGGACTTTTTGACAGGTGGGCATCAAGGGGTCAGCATGAACGGACTCTGACCGGACGCACGCCATGCGTCTCTTGGCATCTCCACAAGGTGGCGTACTGTCACCGATTCTCTTCTCGCTTTCTACAAGCGAGTGCCGAAGTTCTCGGGCTAATTGGCATGTGGTTAAACACGCAGACGACGCGGTTCTCCTCGCCCTGCTCTCAAGCCCGGAGTGCGACGACAGCCACGTGCTTCGTGAGTTTATGGCGTGGTGCGATGGAGCGGGGCTGCAACGAAAGGTCTCTAAAACAAGGGGGATGGTGATGGCGACCGAGAGCAAAACGCTCCCACGCTGAAAGCTGCCTAGCTTCACCACGCGAGGGCCCACCGAGCAGAGGAGCGCAAATAGCGCGAGCCAAAAATATGGAGCGCTTCACGGATTTGCGTGTCATCCTTTCGCAGGGGCCATGCTAATCTTCTCTGTATCGATCCAATTTTAGTATATGTGCCGCCGTGGCGAGCACGAGACCGCTGGCCCGCTCGAGGTATCTGTACCCCTCGGGTCCCCGCGAGCTCTCGCCAAGGTGGTAGGGCCCAGCGAGCCGCAGCTGCAGTCGGTTGAGGAAACGAACGGCACTTGAGCGTTCCACCGAAGGGGGCTGTCTGTTGATTTGTCTCGAGCATCTGACACAATGCGTCCTATTGTTTTAGCTGAAGAACTGTTAAGCAAACGCAATGCCAGTCACGGGCTGGCCTTAGGGCTTTTGGACTTTTTGACAGGTGGGCATCAAGGGGTCAGCATGAACGGACTCTGACCGGACGCACGCCATGCGTCTCTTGGCATCTCCACAAGGTGGCGTACTGTCACCGATTCTCTTCTCGCTTTCTACAAGCGAGTGCCGAAGTTCTCGGGCTAATTGGCATGTGGTTAAACACGCAGACGACGCGGTTCTCCTCGCCCTGCTCTCAAGCCCGGAGTGCGACGACAGCCACGTGCTTCGTGAGTTTATGGCGTGGTGCGATGGAGCGGGGCTGCAACGAAAGGTCTCTAAAACAAGGGGGATGGTGATGGCGACCGAGAGCAAAACGCTCCCACGCTGAAAGCTGCCTAGCTTCACCACGCGAGGGCCCACCGAGCAGAGGAGCGCAAATAGCGCGAGCCAAAAATATGGAGCGCTTCACGGATTTGCGTGTCATCCTTTCGCAGGGGCCATGCTAATCTTCTCTGTATCGATCCAATTTTAGTATATGTGCCGCCGTGGCGAGCACGAGACCGCTGGCCCGCTCGAGGTATCTGTACCCCTCGGGTCCCCGCGAGCTCTCGCCAAGGTGGTAGGGCCCAGCGAGCCGCAGCTGCAGTCGGTTGAGGAAACGAACGGCACTTGAGCGTTCCACCGAAGGGGGCTGTCTGTTGATTTGTCTCGAGCATCTGACACAATGCGTCCTATTGTTTTAGCAGAAGAACTGTTAAGCAAACGCAATGCCAGTCACGGGCTGGCCTTAGGGCTTTTGGACTTTTTGACAGGTGGGCATCAAGGGGTCAGCATGAACGGACTCTGACCGGACGCACGCCATGCGTCTCTTGGCATCTCCACAAGGTGGCGTACTGTCACCGATTCTCTTCTCGCTTTCTACAAGCGAGTGCCGAAGTTCTCGGGCTAATTGGCATGTGGTTAAACACGCAGACGACGCGGTTCTCCTCGCCCTGCTCTCAAGCCCGGAGTGCGACGACAGCCACGTGCTTCGTGAGTTTATGGCGTGGTGCGATGGAGCGGGGCTGCAACGAAAGGTCTCTAAAACAAGGGGGATGGTGATGGCGACCGAGAGCAAAACGCTCCCACGCTGAAAGCTGCCTAGCTTCACCACGCGAGGGCCCACCGAGCAGAGGAGCGCAAATAGCGCGAGCCAAAAATATGGAGCGCTTCACGGATTTGCGTGTTATCCTTTCGCAGGGGCCATGCTAATCTTCTCTGTATCGATCCAATTTTAGTATATGTGCCGCCGTGGCGAGCACGAGACCGCTGGCCCGCTCGAGGTATCTGTACCCCTCGGGTCCCCGCGAGCTCTCGCCAAGGTGGTAGGGCCCAGCGAGCCGCAGCTGCAGTCGGTTGAGGAAACGAACGGCACTTGAGCGTTCCACCGAAGGGGGCTGTCTGTTGATTTGTCTCGAGCATCTGACACAATGCGTCCTATTGTTTTAGCTGAAGAACTGTTAAGCAAACGCAATGCCAGTCACGGGCTGGCCTTAGGGCTTTTGGACTTTTTGACAGGTGGGCATCAAGGGGTCAGCATGAACGGACTCTGACCGGACGCACGCCATGCGTCTCTTGGCATCTCCACAAGGTGGCGTACTGTCACCGATTCTCTTCTCGCTTTCTACAAGCGAGTGCCGAAGTTCTCGGGCTAATTGGCATGTGGTTAAACACGCAGACGACGCGGTTCTCCTCGCCCTGCTCTCAAGCCCGGAGTGCGACGACAGCCACGTGCTTCGTGAGTTTATGGCGTGGTGCGATGGAGCGGGGCTGCAACGAAAGGTCTCTAAAACAAGGGGGATGGTGATGGCGACCGAGAGCAAAACGCTCCCACGCTGAAAGCTGCCTAGCTTCACCACGCGAGGGCCCACCGAGCAGAGGAGCGCAAATAGCGCGAGCCAAAAATATGGAGCGCTTCACGGATTTGCGTGTCATCCTTTCGCAGGGGCCATGCTAATCTTCTCCGTATCGATCCAATTTTAGTATATGTGCCGCCGTGGCGAGCACGAGACCGCTGGCCCGCTCGAGGTATCTGTACCCCTCGGGTCCCCGCGAGCTCTCGCCAAGGTGGTAGGGCCCAGCGAGCCGCAGCTGCAGTCGGTTGAGGAAACGAACGGCACTTGAGCGTTCCGCCGAAGGGGGCTGTCTGTTGATTTGTCTCGAGCATCTGACACAATGCGTCCTATTGTTTTAGCAGAAGAACTGTTAAGCAAACGCAATGCCAGTCACGGGCTGGCCTTAGGGCTTTTGGACTTTTTGACAGGTGGGCATCAAGGGGTCAGCATGAACGGACTCTGACCGGACGCACGCCATGCGTCTCTTGGCATCTCCACAAGGTGGCGTACTGTCACCGATTCTCTTCTCGCTTTCTACAAGCGAGTGCCGAAGTTCTCGGGCTAATTGGCATGTGGTTAAACACGCAGACGACGCGGTTCTCCTCGCCCTGCTCTCAAGCCCGGAGTGCGACGACAGCCACGTGCTTCGTGAGTTTATGGCGTGGTGCGATGGAGCGGGGCTGCAACGAAAGGTCTCTAAAACAAGGGGGATGGTGATGGCGACCGAGAGCAAAACGCTCCCACGCTGAAAGCTGCCTAGCTTCACCACGCGAGGGCCCACCGAGCAGAGGAGCGCAAATAGCGCGAGCCAAAAATATGGAGCGCTTCACGGATTTGCGTGTCATCCTTTCGCAGGGGCCATGCTAATCTTCTCTGTATCGATCCAATTTTAGTATATGTGCCGCCGTGGCGAGCACGAGACCGCTGGCCCGCTCGAGGTATCTGTACCCCTCGGGTCCCGGCGAGCTCTCGCCAAGGTGGTAGGGCCCAGCGAGCCGCAGCTGCAGTCGGTTGAGGAAACGAACGGCACTTGAGCGTTCCGCCGAAGGGGGCTGTCTGTTGATTTGTCTCGAGCATCTGACACAATGCGTCCTATTGTTTTAGCTGAAGAACTGTTAAGCAAACGCAATGCCAGTCACGGGCTGGCCTTAGGGCTTTTGGACTTTTTGACAGGTGGGCATCAAGGGGTCAGCATGAACGGACTCTGACCGGACGCACGCCATGCGTCTCTTGGCATCTCCACAAGGTGGCGTACTGTCACCGATTCTCTTCTCGCTTTCTACAAGCGAGTGCCGAAGTTCTCGGGCTAATTGGCATGTGGT
Source organism: Cirrhinus molitorella (assembly GCA_033026305.1). Lineage (NCBI taxonomy): Eukaryota > Metazoa > Chordata > Actinopteri > Cypriniformes > Cyprinidae > Cirrhinus > Cirrhinus molitorella. The sequence goes on along the minus strand of CM065134.1, from coordinate 29,944,469 downwards.
TAAACACGCAGACGACGCGGTTCTCCTCGCCCTGCTCTCAAGCCCGGAGTGCGACGACAGCCACGTGCTTCGTGAGTTTATGGCGTGGTGCGATGGAGCGGGGCTGCAACGAAAGGTCTCTAAAACAAGGGGGATGGTGATGGCGACCGAGAGCAAAACGCTCCCACGCTGAAAGCTGCCTAGCTTCACCACGCGAGGGCCCACCGAGCAGAGGAGCGCAAATAGCGCGAGCCAAAAATATGGAGCGCTTCACGGATTTGCGTGTCATCCTTTCGCAGGGGCCATGCTAATCTTCTCTGTATCGATCCAATTTTAGTATATGTGCCGCCGTGGCGAGCACGAGACCGCTGGCCCGCTCGAGGTATCTGTACCCCTCGGGTCCCCGCGAGCTCTCGCCAAGGTGGTAGGGCCCAGCGAGCCGCAGCTGCAGTCGGTTGAGGAAACGAACGGCACTTGAGCGTTCCACCGAAGGGGGCTGTCTGTTGATTTGTCTCGAGCATCTGACACAATGCGTCCTATTGTTTTAGCTGAAGAACTGTTAAGCAAACGCAATGCCAGTCACGGGCTGGCCTTAGGGCTTTTGGACTTTTTGACAGGTGGGCATCAAGGGGTCAGCATGAACGGACTCTGACCGGACGCACGCCATGCGTCTCTTGGCATCTCCACAAGGTGGCGTACTGTCACCGATTCTCTTCTCGCTTTCTACAAGCGAGTGCCGAAGTTCTCGGGCTAATTGGCATGTGGTTAAACACGCAGACGACGCGGTTCTCCTCGCCCTGCTCTCAAGCCCGGAGTGCGACGACAGCCACGTGCTTCGTGAGTTTATGGCGTGGTGCGATGGAGCGGGGCTGCAACGAAAGGTCTCTAAAACAAGGGGGATGGTGATGGCGACCGAGAGCAAAACGCTCCCACGCTGAAAGCTGCCTAGCTTCACCACGCGAGGGCCCACCGAGCAGAGGAGCGCAAATAGCGCGAGCCAAAAATATGGAGCGCTTCACGGATTTGCGTGTCATCCTTTCGCAGGGGCCATGCTAATCTTCTCTGTATCGATCCAATTTTAGTATATGTGCCGCCGTGGCGAGCACGAGACCGCTGGCCCGCTCGAGGTATCTGTACCCCTCGGGTCCCCGCGAGCTCTCGCCAAGGTGGTAGGGCCCAGCGAGCCGCAGCTGCAGTCGGTTGAGGAAACGAACGGCACTTGAGCGTTCCGCCGAAGGGGGCTGTCTGTTGATTTGTCTCGAGCATCTGACACAATGCGTCCTATTGTTTTAGCTGAAGAACTGTTAAGCAAACGCAATGCCAGTCACGGGCTGGCCTTAGGGCTTTTGGACTTTTTGACAGGTGGGCATCAAGGGGTCAGCATGAACGGACTCTGACCGGACGCACGCCATGCGTCTCTTGGCATCTCCACAAGGTGGCGTACTGTCACCGATTCTCTTCTCGCTTTCTACAAGCGAGTGCCGAAGTTCTCGGGCTAATTGGCATGTGGTTAAACACGCAGACGACGCGGTTCTCCTCGCCCTGCTCTCAAGCCCGGAGTGCGACGACAGCCACGTGCTTCGTGAGTTTATGGCGTGGTGCGATGGAGCGGGGCTGCAACGAAAGGTCTCTAAAACAAGGGGGATGGTGATGGCGACCGAGAGCAAAACGCTCCCACGCTGAAAGCTGCCTAGCTTCACCACGCGAGGGCCCACCGAGCAGAGGAGCGCAAATAGCGCGAGCCAAAAATATGGAGCGCTTCACGGATTTGCGTGTCATCCTTTCGCAGGGGCCATGCTAATCTTCTCTGTATCGATCCAATTTTAGTATATGTGCCGCCGTGGCGAGCACGAGACCGCTGGCCCGCTCGAGGTATCTGTACCCCTCGGGTCCCCGCGAGCTCTCGCCAAGGTGGTAGGGCCCAGCGAGCCGCAGCTGCAGTCGGTTGAGGAAACGAACGGCACTTGAGCGTTCCACCGAAGGGGGCTGTCTGTTGATTTGTCTCGAGCATCTGACACAATGCGTCCTATTGTTTTAGCTGAAGAACTGTTAAGCAAACGCAATGCCAGTCACGGGCTGGCCTTAGGGCTTTTGGACTTTTTGACAGGTGGGCATCAAGGGGTCAGCATGAACGGACTCTGACCGGACGCACGCCATGCGTCTCTTGGCATCTCCACAAGGTGGCGTACTGTCACCGATTCTCTTCTCGCTTTCTACAAGCGAGTGCCGAAGTTCTCGGGCTAATTGGCATGTGGTTAAACACGCAGACGACGCGGTTCTCCTCGCCCTGCTCTCAAGCCCGGAGTGCGACGACAGCCACGTGCTTCGTGAGTTTATGGCGTGGTGCGATGGAGCGGGGCTGCAACGAAAGGTCTCTAAAACAAGGGGGATGGTGATGGCGACCGAGAGCAAAACGCTCCCACGCTGAAAGCTGCCTAGCTTCACCACGCGAGGGCCCACCGAGCAGAGGAGCGCAAATAGCGCGAGCCAAAAATATGGAGCGCTTCACGGATTTGCGTGTCATCCTTTCGCAGGGGCCATGCTAATCTTCTCTGTATCGATCCAATTTTAGTATATGTGCCGCCGTGGCGAGCACGAGACCGCTGGCCCGCTCGAGGTATCTGTACCCCTCGGGTCCCCGCGAGCTCTCGCCAAGGTGGTAGGGCCCAGCGAGCCGCAGCTGCAGTCGGTTGAGGAAACGAACGGCACTTGAGCGTTCCACCGAAGGGGGCTGTCTGTTGATTTGTCTCGAGCATCTGACACAATGCGTCCTATTGTTTTAGCAGAAGAACTGTTAAGCAAACGCAATGCCAGTCACGGGCTGGCCTTAGGGCTTTTGGACTTTTTGACAGGTGGGCATCAAGGGGTCAGCATGAACGGACTCTGACCGGACGCACGCCATGCGTCTCTTGGCATCTCCACAAGGTGGCGTACTGTCACCGATTCTCTTCTCGCTTTCTACAAGCGAGTGCCGAAGTTCTCGGGCTAATTGGCATGTGGTTAAACACGCAGACGACGCGGTTCTCCTCGCCCTGCTCTCAAGCCCGGAGTGCGACGACAGCCACGTGCTTCGTGAGTTTATGGCGTGGTGCGATGGAGCGGGGCTGCAACGAAAGGTCTCTAAAACAAGGGGGATGGTGATGGCGACCGAGAGCAAAACGCTCCCACGCTGAAAGCTGCCTAGCTTCACCACGCGAGGGCCCACCGAGCAGAGGAGCGCAAATAGCGCGAGCCAAAAATATGGAGCGCTTCACGGATTTGCGTGTCATCCTTTCGCAGGGGCCATGCTAATCTTCTCTGTATCGATCCAATTTTAGTATATGTGCCGCCGTGGCGAGCACGAGACCGCTGGCCCGCTCGAGGTATCTGTACCCCTCGGGTCCCCGCGAGCTCTCGCCAAGGTGGTAGGGCCCAGCGAGCCGCAGCTGCAGTCGGTTGAGGAAACGAACGGCACTTGAGCGTTCCACCGAAGGGGGCTGTCTGTTGATTTGTCTCGAGCATCTGACACAATGCGTCCTATTGTTTTAGCTGAAGAACTGTTAAGCAAACGCAATGCCAGTCACGGGCTGGCCTTAGGGCTTTTGGACTTTTTGACAGGTGGGCATCAAGGGGTCAGCATGAACGGACTCTGACCGGACGCACGCCATGCGTCTCTTGGCATCTCCACAAGGTGGCGTACTGTCACCGATTCTCTTCTCGCTTTCTACAAGCGAGTGCCGAAGTTCTCGGGCTAATTGGCATGTGGTTAAACACGCAGACGACGCGGTTCTCCTCGCCCTGCTCTCAAGCCCGGAGTGCGACGACAGCCACGTGCTTCGTGAGTTTATGGCGTGGTGCGATGGAGCGGGGCTGCAACGAAAGGTCTCTAAAACAAGGGGGATGGTGATGGCGACCGAGAGCAAAACGCTCCCACGCTGAAAGCTGCCTAGCTTCACCACGCGAGGGCCCACCGAGCAGAGGAGCGCAAATAGCGCGAGCCAAAAATATGGAGCGCTTCACGGATTTGCGTGTCATCCTTTCGCAGGGGCCATGCTAATCTTCTCTGTATCGATCCAATTTTAGTATATGTGCCGCCGTGGCGAGCACGAGACCGCTGGCCCGCTCGAGGTATCTGTACCCCTCGGGTCCCCGCGAGCTCTCGCCAAGGTGGTAGGGCCCAGCGAGCCGCAGCTGCAGTCGGTTGAGGAAACGAACGGCACTTGAGCGTTCCACCGAAGGGGGCTGTCTGTTGATTTGTCTCGAGCATCTGACACAATGCGTCCTATTGTTTTAGCTGAAGAACTGTTAAGCAAACGCAATGCCAGTCACGGGCTGGCCTTAGGGCTTTTGGACTTTTTGACAGGTGGGCATCAAGGGGTCAGCATGAACGGACTCTGACCGGACGCACGCCATGCGTCTCTTGGCATCTCCACAAGGTGGCGTACTGTCACCGATTCTCTTCTCGCTTTCTACAAGCGAGTGCCGAAGTTCTCGGGCTAATTGGCATGTGGTTAAACACGCAGACGACGCGGTTCTCCTCGCCCTGCTCTCAAGCCCGGAGTGCGACGACAGCCACGTGCTTCGTGAGTTTATGGCGTGGTGCGATGGAGCGGGGCTGCAACGAAAGGTCTCTAAAACAAGGGGGATGGTGATGGCGACCGAGAGCAAAACGCTCCCACGCTGAAAGCTGCCTAGCTTCACCACGCGAGGGCCCACCGAGCAGAGGAGCGCAAATAGCGCGAGCCAAAAATATGGAGCGCTTCACGGATTTGTGTGTCATCCTTTCGCAGGGGCCATGCTAATCTTCTCTGTATCGATCCAATTTTAGTATATGTGCCGCCGTGGCAAGCACGAGACCGCTGGCCCGCTCGAGGTATCTGTACCCCTCGGGTCCCCGCGAGCTCTCGCCAAGGTGGTAGGGCCCAGCGAGCCGCAGCTGCAGTCGGTTGAGGAAACGAACGGCACTTGAGCGTTCCGCCGAAGGGGGCTGTCTGTTGATTTGTCTCGAGCATCTGACACAATGCGTCCTATTGTTTTAGCAGAAGAACTGTTAAGCAAACGCAATGCCAGTCACGGGCTGGCCTTAGGGCTTTTGGACTTTTTGACAGGTGGGCATCAAGGGGTCAGCATGAACGGACTCTGACCGGACGCACGCCATGCGTCTCTTGGCATCTCCACAAGGTGGCGTACTGTCACCGATTCTCTTCTCGCTTTCTAAAAGCGAGTGCCGAAGTTCTCGGGCTAATTGGCATGTGGTTAAACACGCAGACGACGCGGTTCTCCTCGCCCTGCTCTCAAGCCCGGAGTGCGACGACAGCCACGTGCTTCGTGAGTTTATGGCGTGGTGCGATGGAGCGGGGCTGCAACGAAAGGTCTCTAAAACAAGGGGGATGGTGATGGCGACCGAGAGCAAAACGCTCCCACGCTGAAAGCTGCCTAGCTTCACCACGCGAGGGCCCACCGAGCAGAGGAGCGCAAATAGCGCGAGCCAAAAATATGGAGCGCTTCACGGATTTGCGTGTCATCCTTTCGCAGGGGCCATGCTAATCTTCTCTGTATCGATCCAATTTTAGTATATGTGCCGCCGTGGCGAGCACGAGACCGCTGGCCCGCTCGAGGTATCTGTACCCCTCGGGTCCCCGCGAGCTCTCGCCAAGGTGGTAGGGCCCAGCGAGCCGCAGCTGCAGTCGGTTGAGGAAACGAACGGCACTTGAGCGTTCCACCGAAGGGGGCTGTCTGTTGATTTGTCTCGAGCATCTGACACAATGCGTCCTATTGTTTTAGCTGAAGAACTGTTAAGCAAACGCAATGCCAGTCACGGGCTGGCCTTAGGGCTTTTGGACTTTTTGACAGGTGGGCATCAAGGGGTCAGCATGAACGGACTCTGACCGGACGCACGCCATGCGTCTCTTGGCATCTCCACAAGGTGGCGTACTGTCACCGATTCTCTTCTCGCTTTCTACAAGCGAGTGCCGAAGTTCTCGGGCTAATTGGCATGTGGTTAAACACGCAGACGACGCGGTTCTCCTCGCCCTGCTCTAAAGCCAGGAGTGCGACGACAGCCACGTGCTTCGTGAGTTTATGGCGTGGTGCGATGGAGCGGGGCTGCAACGAAAGGTCTCTAAAACAAGGGGGATGGTGATGGCGACCGAGAGCAAAACGCTCCCACGCTGAAAGCTGCCTAGCTTCACCACGCGAGGGCCCACCGAGCAGAGGAGCGCAAATAGCGCGAGCCAAAAATATGGAGCGCTTCACGGATTTGCGTGTCATCCTTTCGCAGGGGCCATGCTAATCTTCTCTGTATCGATCCAATTTTAGTATATGTGCCGCCGTGGCGAGCACGAGACCGCTGGCCCGCTCGAGGTATCTGTACCCCTCGGGTCCCCGCGAGCTCTCGCCAAGGTGGTAGGGCCCAGCGAGCCGCAGCTGCAGTCGGTTGAGGAAACGAACGGCACTTGAGCGTTCCGCCGAAGGGGGCTGTCTGTTGATTTGTCTCGAGCATCTGACACAATGCGTCCTATTGTTTTAGCTGAAGAACTGTTAAGCAAACGCAATGCCAGTCACGGGCTGGCCTTAGGGCTTTTGGACTTTTTGACAGGTGGGCATCAAGGGGTCAGCATGAACGGACTCTGACCGGACGCACGCCATGCGTCTCTTGGCATCTCCACAAGGTGGCGTACTGTCACCGATTCTCTTCTCGCTTTCTACAAGCGAGTGCCGAAGTTCTCGGGCTAATTGGCATGTGGTTAAACACGCAGACGACGCGGTTCTCCTCGCCCTGCTCTCAAGCCCGGAGTGCGACGACAGCCACGTGCTTCGTGAGTTTATGGCGTGGTGCGATGGAGCGGGGCTGCAACGAAAGGTCTCTAAAACAAGGGGGATGGTGATGGCGACCGAGAGCAAAACGCTCCCACGCTGAAAGCTGCCTAGCTTCACCACGCGAGGGCCCACCGAGCAGAGGAGCGCAAATAGCGCGAGCCAAAAATATGGAGCGCTTCACGGATTTGCGTGTCATCCTTTCGCAGGGGCCATGCTAATCTTCTCTGTATCGATCCAATTTTAGTATATGTGCCGCCGTGGCGAGCACGAGACCGCTGGCCCGCTCGAGGTATCTGTACCCCTCGGGTCCCCGCGAGCTCTCGCCAAGGTGGTAGGGCCCAGCGAGCCGCAGCTGCAGTCGGTTGAGGAAACGAACGGCACTTGAGCGTTCCACCGAAGGGGGCTGTCTGTTGATTTGTCTCGAGCATCTGACACAATGCGTCCTATTGTTTTAGCTGAAGAACTGTTAAGCAAACGCAATGCCAGTCACGGGCTGGCCTTAGGGCTTTTGGACTTTTTGACAGGTGGGCATCAAGGGGTCAGCATGAACGGACTCTGACCGGACGCACGCCATGCGTCTCTTGGCATCTCCACAAGGTGGCGTACTGTCACCGATTCTCTTCTCGCTTTCTACAAGCGAGTGCCGAAGTTCTCGGGCTAATTGGCATGTGGTTAAACACGCAGACGACGCGGTTCTCCTCGCCCTGCTCTCAAGCCCGGAGTGCGACGACAGCCACGTGCTTCGTGAGTTTATGGCGTGGTGCGATGGAGCGGGGCTGCAACGAAAGGTCTCTAAAACAAGGGGGATGGTGATGGCGACCGAGAGCAAAACGCTCCCACGCTGAAAGCTGCCTAGCTTCACCACGCGAGGGCCCACCGAGCAGAGGAGCGCAAATAGCGCGAGCCAAAAATATGGAGCGCTTCACGGATTTGCGTGTCATCCTTTCGCAGGGGCCATGCTAATCTTCTCTGTATCGATCCAATTTTAGTATATGTGCCGCCGTGGCGAGCACGAGACCGCTGGCCCGCTCGAGGTATCTGTACCCCTCGGGTCCCCGCGAGCTCTCGCCAAGGTGGTAGGGCCCAGCGAGCCGCAGCTGCAGTCGGTTGAGGAAACGAACGGCACTTGAGCGTTCCACCGAAGGGGGCTGTCTGTTGATTTGTCTCGAGCATCTGACACAATGCGTCCTATTGTTTTAGCAGAAGAACTGTTAAGCAAACGCAATGCCAGTCACGGGCTGGCCTTAGGGCTTTTGGACTTTTTGACAGGTGGGCATCAAGGGGTCAGCATGAACGGACTCTGACCGGACGCACGCCATGCGTCTCTTGGCATCTCCACAAGGTGGCGTACTGTCACCGATTCTCTTCTCGCTTTCTACAAGCGAGTGCCGAAGTTCTCGGGCTAATTGGCATGTGGTTAAACACGCAGACGACGCGGTTCTCCTCGCCCTGCTCTCAAGCCCGGAGTGCGACGACAGCCACGTGCTTCGTGAGTTTATGGCGTGGTGCGATGGAGCGGGGCTGCAACGAAAGGTCTCTAAAACAAGGGGGATGGTGATGGCGACCGAGAGCAAAACGCTCCCACGCTGAAAGCTGCCTAGCTTCACCACGCGAGGGCCCACCGAGCAGAGGAGCGCAAATAGCGCGAGCCAAAAATATGGAGCGCTTCACGGATTTGCGTGTCATCCTTTCGCAGGGGCCATGCTAATCTTCTCTGTATCGATCCAATTTTAGTATATGTGCCGCCGTGGCGAGCACGAGACCGCTGGCCCGCTCGAGGTATCTGTACCCCTCGGGTCCCCGCGAGCTCTCGCCAAGGTGGTAGGGCCCAGCGAGCCGCAGCTGCAGTCGGTTGAGGAAACGAACGGCACTTGAGCGTTCCACCGAAGGGGGCTGTCTGTTGATTTGTCTCGAGCATCTGACACAATGCGTCCTATTGTTTTAGCTGAAGAACTGTTAAGCAAACGCAATGCCAGTCACGGGCTGGCCTTAGGGCTTTTGGACTTTTTGACAGGTGGGCATCAAGGGGTCAGCATGAACGGACTCTGACCGGACGCACGCCATGCGTCTCTTGGCATCTCCACAAGGTGGCGTACTGTCACCGATTCTCTTCTCGCTTTCTACAAGCGAGTGCCGAAGTTCTCGGGCTAATTGGCATGTGGTTAAACACGCAGACGACGCGGTTCTCCTCGCCCTGCTCTCAAGCCCGGAGTGCGACGACAGCCACGTGCTTCGTGAGTTTATGGCGTGGTGCGATGGAGCGGGGCTGCAACGAAAGGTCTCTAAAACAAGGGGGATGGTGATGGCGACCGAGAGCAAAACGCTCCCACGCTGAAAGCTGCCTAGCTTCACCACGCGAGGGCCCACCGAGCAGAGGAGCGCAAATAGCGCGAGCCAAAAATATGGAGCGCTTCACGGATTTGCGTGTCATCCTTTCGCAGGGGCCATGCTAATCTTCTCTGTATCGATCCAATTTTAGTATATGTGCCGCCGTGGCGAGCACGAGACCGCTGGCCCGCTCGAGGTATCTGTACCCCTCGGGTCCCCGCGAGCTCTCGCCAAGGTGGTAGGGCCCAGCGAGCCGCAGCTGCAGTCGGTTGAGGAAACGAACGGCACTTGAGCGTTCCACCGAAGGGGGCTGTCTGTTGATTTGTCTCGAGCATCTGACACAATGCGTCCTATTGTTTTAGCTGAAGAACTGTTAAGCAAACGCAATGCCAGTCACGGGCTGGCCTTAGGGCTTTTGGACTTTTTGACAGGTGGGCATCAAGGGGTCAGCATGAACGGACTCTGACCGGACGCACGCCATGCGTCTCTTGGCATCTCCACAAGGTGGCGTACTGTCACCGATTCTCTTCTCGCTTTCTACAAGCGAGTGCCGAAGTTCTCGGGCTAATTGGCATGTGGTTAAACACGCAGACGACGCGGTTCTCCTCGCCCTGCTCTCAAGCCCGGAGTGCGACGACAGCCACGTGCTTCGTGAGTTTATGGCGTGGTGCGATGGAGCGGGGCTGCAACGAAAGGTCTCTAAAACAAGGGGGATGGTGATGGCGACCGAGAGCAAAACGCTCCCACGCTGAAAGCTGCCTAGCTTCACCACGCGAGGGCCCACCGAGCAGAGGAGCGCAAATAGCGCGAGCCAAAAATATGGAGCGCTTCACGGATTTGTGTGTCATCCTTTCGCAGGGGCCATGCTAATCTTCTCTGTATCGATCCAATTTTAGTATATGTGCCGCCGTGGCAAGCACGAGACCGCTGGCCCGCTCGAGGTATCTGTACCCCTCGGGTCCCCGCGAGCTCTCGCCAAGGTGGTAGGGCCCAGCGAGCCGCAGCTGCAGTCGGTTGAGGAAACGAACGGCACTTGAGCGTTCCGCCGAAGGGGGCTGTCTGTTGATTTGTCTCGAGCATCTGACACAATGCGTCCTATTGTTTTAGCAGAAGAACTGTTAAGCAAACGCAATGCCAGTCACGGGCTGGCCTTAGGGCTTTTGGACTTTTTGACAGGTGGGCATCAAGGGGTCAGCATGAACGGACTCTGACCGGACGCACGCCATGCGTCTCTTGGCATCTCCACAAGGTGGCGTACTGTCACCGATTCTCTTCTCGCTTTCTAAAAGCGAGTGCCGAAGTTCTCGGGCTAATTGGCATGTGGTTAAACACGCAGACGACGCGGTTCTCCTCGCCCTGCTCTCAAGCCCGGAGTGCGACGACAGCCACGTGCTTCGTGAGTTTATGGCGTGGTGCGATGGAGCGGGGCTGCAACGAAAGGTCTCTAAAACAAGGGGGATGGTGATGGCGACCGAGAGCAAAACGCTCCCACGCTGAAAGCTGCCTAGCTTCACCACGCGAGGGCCCACCGAGCAGAGGAGCGCAAATAGCGCGAGCCAAAAATATGGAGCGCTTCACGGATTTGCGTGTCATCCTTTCGCAGGGGCCATGCTAATCTTCTCTGTATCGATCCAATTTTAGTATATGTGCCGCCGTGGCGAGCACGAGACCGCTGGCCCGCTCGAGGTATCTGTACCCCTCGGGTCCCCGCGAGCTCTCGCCAAGGTGGTAGGGCCCAGCGAGCCGCAGCTGCAGTCGGTTGAGGAAACGAACGGCACTTGAGCGTTCCACCGAAGGGGGCTGTCTGTTGATTTGTCTCGAGCATCTGACACAATGCGTCCTATTGTTTTAGCTGAAGAACTGTTAAGCAAACGCAATGCCAGTCACGGGCTGGCCTTAGGGCTTTTGGACTTTTTGACAGGTGGGCATCAAGGGGTCAGCATGAACGGACTCTGACCGGACGCACGCCATGCGTCTCTTGGCATCTCCACAAGGTGGCGTACTGTCACCGATTCTCTTCTCGCTTTCTACAAGCGAGTGCCGAAGTTCTCGGGCTAATTGGCATGTGGTTAAACACGCAGACGACGCGGTTCTCCTCGCCCTGCTCTAAAGCCAGGAGTGCGACGACAGCCACGTGCTTCGTGAGTTTATGGCGTGGTGCGATGGAGCGGGGCTGCAACGAAAGGTCTCTAAAACAAGGGGGATGGTGATGGCGACCGAGAGCAAAACGCTCCCACGCTGAAAGCTGCCTAGCTTCACCACGCGAGGGCCCACCGAGCAGAGGAGCGCAAATAGCGCGAGCCAAAAATATGGAGCGCTTCACGGATTTGCGTGTCATCCTTTCGCAGGGGCCATGCTAATCTTCTCTGTATCGATCCAATTTTAGTATATGTGCCGCCGTGGCGAGCACGAGACCGCTGGCCCGCTCGAGGTATCTGTACCCCTCGGGTCCCCGCGAGCTCTCGCCAAGGTGGTAGGGCCCAGCGAGCCGCAGCTGCAGTCGGTTGAGGAAACGAACGGCACTTGAGCGTTCCACCGAAGGGGGCTGTCTGTTGATTTGTCTCGAGCATCTGACACAATGCGTCCTATTGTTTTAGCTGAAGAACTGTTAAGCAAACGCAATGCCAGTCACGGGCTGGCCTTAGGGCTTTTGGACTTTTTGACAGGTGGGCATCAAGGGGTCAGCATGAACGGACTCTGACCGGACGCACGCCATGCGTCTCTTGGCATCTCCACAAGGTGGCGTACTGTCACCGATTCTCTTCTCGCTTTCTACAAGCGAGTGCCGAAGTTCTCGGGCTAATTGGCATGTGGTTAAACACGCAGACGACGCGGTTCTCCTCGCCCTGCTCTCAAGCCCGGAGTGCGACGACAGCCACGTGCTTCGTGAGTTTATGGCGTGGTGCGATGGAGCGGGGCTGCAACGAAAGGTCTCTAAAACAAGGGGGATGGTGATGGCGACCGAGAGCAAAACGCTCCCACGCTGAAAGCTGCCTAGCTTCACCACGCGAGGGCCCACCGAGCAGAGGAGCGCAAATAGCGCGAGCCAAAAATATGGAGCGCTTCACGGATTTGTGTGTCATCCTTTCGCAGGGGCCATGCTAATCTTCTCTGTATCGATCCAATTTTAGTATATGTGCCGCCGTGGCAAGCACGAGACCGCTGGCCCGCTCGAGGTATCTGTACCCCTCGGGTCCCCGCGAGCTCTCGCCAAGGTGGTAGGGCCCAGCGAGCCGCAGCTGCAGTCGGTTGAGGAAACGAACGGCACTTGAGCGTTCCGCCGAAGGGGGCTGTCTGTTGATTTGTCTCGAGCATCTGACACAATGCGTCCTATTGTTTTAGCAGAAGAACTGTTAAGCAAACGCAATGCCAGTCACGGGCTGGCCTTAGGGCTTTTGGACTTTTTGACAGGTGGGCATCAAGGGGTCAGCATGAACGGACTCTGACCGGACGCACGCCATGCGTCTCTTGGCATCTCCACAAGGTGGCGTACTGTCACCGATTCTCTTCTCGCTTTCTAAAAGCGAGTGCCGAAGTTCTCGGGCTAATTGGCATGTGGTTAAACACGCAGACGACGCGGTTCTCCTCGCCCTGCTCTCAAGCCCGGAGTGCGACGACAGCCACGTGCTTCGTGAGTTTATGGCGTGGTGCGATGGAGCGGGGCTGCAACGAAAGGTCTCTAAAACAAGGGGGATGGTGATGGCGACCGAGAGCAAAACGCTCCCACGCTGAAAGCTGCCTAGCTTCACCACGCGAGGGCCCACCGAGCAGAGGAGCGCAAATAGCGCGAGCCAAAAATATGGAGCGCTTCACGGATTTGCGTGTCATCCTTTCGCAGGGGCCATGCTAATCTTCTCTGTATCGATCCAATTTTAGTATATGTGCCGCCGTGGCGAGCACGAGACCGCTGGCCCGCTCGAGGTATCTGTACCCCTCGGGTCCCCGCGAGCTCTCGCCAAGGTGGTAGGGCCCAGCGAGCCGCAGCTGCAGTCGGTTGAGGAAACGAACGGCACTTGAGCGTTCCACCGAAGGGGGCTGTCTGTTGATTTGTCTCGAGCATCTGACACAATGCGTCCTATTGTTTTAGCTGAAGAACTGTTAAGCAAACGCAATGCCAGTCACGGGCTGGCCTTAGGGCTTTTGGACTTTTTGACAGGTGGGCATCAAGGGGTCAGCATGAACGGACTCTGACCGGACGCACGCCATGCGTCTCTTGGCATCTCCACAAGGTGGCGTACTGTCACCGATTCTCTTCTCGCTTTCTACAAGCGAGTGCCGAAGTTCTCGGGCTAATTGGCATGTGGTTAAACACGCAGACGACGCGGTTCTCCTCGCCCTGCTCTAAAGCCAGGAGTGCGACGACAGCCACGTGCTTCGTGAGTTTATGGCGTGGTGCGATGGAGCGGGGCTGCAACGAAAGGTCTCTAAAACAAGGGGGATGGTGATGGCGACCGAGAGCAAAACGCTCCCACGCTGAAAGCTGCCTAGCTTCACCACGCGAGGGCCCACCGAGCAGAGGAGCGCAAATAGCGCGAGCCAAAAATATGGAGCGCTTCACGGATTTGCGTGTCATCCTTTCGCAGGGGCCATGCTAATCTTCTCTGTATCGATCCAATTTTAGTATATGTGCCGCCGTGGCGAGCACGAGACCGCTGGCCCGCTCGAGGTATCTGTACCCCTCGGGTCCCCGCGAGCTCTCGCCAAGGTGGTAGGGCCCAGCGAGCCGCAGCTGCAGTCGGTTGAGGAAACGAACGGCACTTGAGCGTTCCACCGAAGGGAGCTGTCTGTTGATTTGTCTCGAGCATCTGACACAATGCGTCCTATTGTTTTAGCAGAAGAACTGTTAAGCAAACGCAATGCCAGTCACGGGCTGGCCTTAGGGCTTTTGGACTTTTTGACAGGTGGGCATCAAGGGGTCAGCATGAACGGACTCTGACCGGACGCACGCCATGCGTCTCTTGGCATCTCCACAAGGTGGCGTACTGTCACCGATTCTCTTCTCGCTTTCTACAAGCGAGTGCCGAAGTTCTCGGGCTAATTGGCATGTGGTTAAACACGCAGACGACGCGGTTCTCCTCGCCCTGCTCTCAAGCCCGGAGTGCGACGACAGCCACGTGCTTCGTGAGTTTATGGCGTGGTGCGATGGAGCGGGGCTGCAACGAAAGGTCTCTAAAACAAGGGGGATGGTGATGGCGACCGAGAGCAAAACGCTCCCACGCTGAAAGCTGCCTAGCTTCACCACGCGAGGGCCCACCGAGCAGAGGAGCGCAAATAGCGCGAGCCAAAAATATGGAGCGCTTCACGGATTTGCGTGTCATCCTTTCGCAGGGGCCATGCTAATCTTCTCTGTATCGATCCAATTTTAGTATATGTGCCGCCGTGGCGAGCACGAGACCGCTGGCCCGCTCGAGGTATCTGTACCCCTCGGGTCCCCGCGAGCTCTCGCCAAGGTGGTAGGGCCCAGCGAGCCGCAGCTGCAGTCGGTTGAGGAAACGAACGGCACTTGAGCGTTCCACCGAAGGGGGCTGTCTGTTGATTTGTCTCGAGCATCTGACACAATGCGTCCTATTGTTTTAGCTGAAGAACTGTTAAGCAAACGCAATGCCAGTCACGGGCTGGCCTTAGGGCTTTTGGACTTTTTGACAGGTGGGCATCAAGGGGTCAGCATGAACGGACTCTGACCGGACGCACGCCATGCGTCTCTTGGCATCTCCACAAGGTGGCGTACTGTCACCGATTCTCTTCTCGCTTTCTACAAGCGAGTGCCGAAGTTCTCGGGCTAATTGGCATGTGGTTAAACACGCAGACGACGCGGTTCTCCTCGCCCTGCTCTCAAGCCCGGAGTGCGACGACAGCCACGTGCTTCGTGAGTTTATGGCGTGGTGCGATGGAGCGGGGCTGCAACGAAAGGTCTCTAAAACAAGGGGGATGGTGATGGCGACCGAGAGCAAAACGCTCCCACGCTGAAAGCTGCCTAGCTTCACCACGCGAGGGCCCACCGAGCAGAGGAGCGCAAATAGCGCGAGCCAAAAATATGGAGCGCTTCACGGATTTGCGTGTCATCTTTTCGCAGGGGCCATGCTAATCTTCTCTATATCGATCCAATTTTAGTATATGTGCCGCCGTGGCGAGCACGAGACCGCTGGCCCGCTCGAGGTATCTGTACCCCTCGGGTCCCCGCGAGCTCTCGCCAAGGTGGTAGGGCCCAGCGAGCCGCAGCTGCAGTCGGTTGAGGAAACGAACGGCACTTGAGCGTTCCACCGAAGGGGGCTGTCTGTTGATTTGTCTCGAGCATCTGACACAATGCGTCCTATTGTTTTAGCTGAAGAACTGTTAAGCAAACGCAATGCCAGTCACGGGCTGGCCTTAGGGCTTTTGGACTTTTTGACAGGTGGGCATCAAGGGGTCAGCATGAACGGACTCTGACCGGACGCACGCCATGCGTCTCTTGGCATCTCCACAAGGTGGCGTACTGTCACCGATTCTCTTCTCGCTTTCTACAAGCGAGTGCCGAAGTTCTCGGGCTAATTGGCATGTGGTTAAACACGCAGACGACGCGGTTCTCCTCGCCCTGCTCTCAAGCCCGGAGTGCGACGACAGCCACGTGCTTCGTGAGTTTATGGCGTGGTGCGATGGAGCGGGGCTGCAACGAAAGGTCTCTAAAACAAGGGGGATGGTGATGGCGACCGAGAGCAAAACGCTCCCACGCTGAAAGCTGCCTAGCTTCACCACGCGAGGGCCCACCGAGCAGAGGAGCGCAAATAGCGCGAGCCAAAAATATGGAGCGCTTCACGGATTTGTGTGTCATCCTTTCGCAGGGGCCATGCTAATCTTCTCTGTATCGATCCAATTTTAGTATATGTGCCGCCGTGGCAAGCACGAGACCGCTGGCCCGCTCGAGGTATCTGTACCCCTCGGGTCCCCGCGAGCTCTCGCCAAGGTGGTAGGGCCCAGCGAGCCGCAGCTGCAGTCGGTTGAGGAAACGAACGGCACTTGAGCGTTCCGCCGAAGGGGGCTGTCTGTTGATTTGTCTCGAGCATCTGACACAATGCGTCCTATTGCTTTAGCAGAAGAACTGTTAAGCAAACGCAATGCCAGTCACGGGCTGGCCTTAGGGCTTTTGGACTTTTTGACAGGTGGGCATCAAGGGGTCAGCATGAACGGACTCTGACCGGACGCACGCCATGCGTCTCTTGGCATCTCCACAAGGTGGCGTACTGTCACCGATTCTCTTCTCGCTTTCTAAAAGCGAGTGCCGAAGTTCTCGGGCTAATTGGCATGTGGTTAAACACGCAGACGACGCGGTTCTCCTCGCCCTGCTCTCAAGCCCGGAGTGCGACGACAGCCACGTGCTTCGTGAGTTTATGGCGTGGTGCGATGGAGCGGGGCTGCAACGAAAGGTCTCTAAAACAAGGGGGATGGTGATGGCGACCGAGAGCAAAACGCTCCCACGCTGAAAGCTGCCTAGCTTCACCACGCGAGGGCCCACCGAGCAGAGGAGCGCAAATAGCGCGAGCCAAAAATATGGAGCGCTTCACGGATTTGCGTGTCATCCTTTCGCAGGGGCCATGCTAATCTTCTCTGTATCGATCCAATTTTAGTATATGTGCCGCCGTGGCGAGCACGAGACCGCTGGCCCGCTCGAGGTATCTGTACCCCTCGGGTCCCCGCGAGCTCTCGCCAAGGTGGTAGGGCCCAGCGAGCCGCAGCTGCAGTCGGTTGAGGAAACGAACGGCACTTGAGCGTTCCACCGAAGGGGGCTGTCTGTTGATTTGTCTCGAGCATCTGACACAATGCGTCCTATTGTTTTAGCTGAAGAACTGTTAAGCAAACGCAATGCCAGTCACGGGCTGGCCTTAGGGCTTTTGGACTTTTTGACAGGTGGGCATCAAGGCTCAGCATGAACGGACTCTGACCGGACGCACGCCATGCGTCTCTTGGCATCTCCACAAGGTGGCGTACTGTCACCGATTCTCTTCTCGCTTTCTACAAGCGAGTGCCGAAGTTCTCGGGCTAATTGGCATGTGGTTAAACACGCAGACGACGCGGTTCTCCTCGCCCTGCTCTCAAGCCCGGAGTGCGACGACAGCCACGTGCTTCGTGAGTTTATGGCGTGGTGCGATGGAGCGGGGCTGCAACGAAAGGTCTCTAAAACAAGGGGGATGGTGATGGCGACCGAGAGCAAAATGCTCCCACGCTGAAAGCTGCCTAGCTTCACCACGCGAGGGCCCACCGAGCAGAGGAGCGCAAATAGCGCGAGCCAAAAATATGGAGCGCTTCACGGATTTGCGTGTCATCCTTTCGCAGGGGCCATGCTAATCTTCTCTGTATCGATCCAATTTTAGTATATGTGCCGCCGTGGCGAGCACGAGACCGCTGGCCCGCTCGAGGTATCTGTACCCCTCGGGTCCCCGCGAGCTCTCGCCAAGGTGGTAGGGCCCAGCGAGCCGCAGCTGCAGTCGGTTGAGGAAACGAACGGCACTTGAGCGTTCCACCGAAGGGGGCTGTCTGTTGATTTGTCTCGAGCATCTGACACAATGCGTCCTATTGTTTTAGCAGAAGAACTGTTAAGCAAACGCAATGCCAGTCACGGGCTGGCCTTAGGGCTTTTGGACTTTTTGACAGGTGGGCATCAAGGGGTCAGCATGAACGGACTCTGACCGGACGCACGCCATGCGTCTCTTGGCATCTCCACAAGGTGGCGTACTGTCACCGATTCTCTTCTCGCTTTCTACAAGCGAGTGCCGAAGTTCTCGGGCTAATTGGCATGTGGTTAAACACGCAGACGACGCGGTTCTCCTCGCCCTGCTCTCAAGCCCGGAGTGCGACGACAGCCACGTGCTTCGTGAGTTTATGGCGTGGTGCGATGGAGCGGGGCTGCAACGAAAGGTCTCTAAAACAAGGGGGATGGTGATGGCGACCGAGAGCAAAACGCTCCCACGCTGAAAGCTGCCTAGCTTCACCACGCGAGGGCCCACCGAGCAGAGGAGCGCAAATAGCGCGAGCCAAAAATATGGAGCGCTTCACGGATTTGCGTGTCATCCTTTCGCAGGGGCCATGCTAATCTTCTCTGTATCGATCCAATTTTAGTATATGTGCCGCCGTGGCGAGCACGAGACCGCTGGCCCGCTCGAGGTATCTGTACCCCTCGGGTCCCCGCGAGCTCTCGCCAAGGTGGTAGGGCCCAGCGAGCCGCAGCTGCAGTCGGTTGAGGAAACGAACGGCACTTGAGCGTTCCACCGAAGGGGGCTGTCTGTTGATTTGTCTCGAGCATCTGACACAATGCGTCCTATTGTTTTAGCTGAAGAACTGTTAAGCAAACGCAATGCCAGTCACGGGCTGGCCTTAGGGCTTTTGGACTTTTTGACAGGTGGGCATCAAGGGGTCAGCATGAACGGACTCTGACCGGACGCACGCCATGCGTCTCTTGGCATCTCCACAAGGTGGCGTACTGTCACCGATTCTCTTCTCGCTTTCTACAAGCGAGTGCCGAAGTTCTCGGGCTAATTGGCATGTGGTTAAACACGCAGACGACGCGGTTCTCCTCGCCCTGCTCTCAAGCCCGGAGTGCGACGACAGCCACGTGCTTCGTGAGTTTATGGCGTGGTGCGATGGAGCGGGGCTGCAACGAAAGGTCTCTAAAACAAGGGGGATGGTGATGGCGACCGAGAGCAAAACGCTCCCACGCTGAAAGCTGCCTAGCTTCACCACGCGAGGGCCCACCGAGCAGAGGAGCGCAAATAGCGCGAGCCAAAAATATGGAGCGCTTCACGGATTTGCGTGTCATCCTTTCGCAGGGGCCATGCTAATCTTCTCTGTATCGATCCAATTTTAGTATATGTGCCGCCGTGGCGAGCACGAGACCGCTGGCCCGCTCGAGGTATCTGTACCCCTCGGGTCCCCGCGAGCTCTCGCCAAGGTGGTAGGGCCCAGCGAGCCGCAGCTGCAGTCGGTTGAGGAAACGAACGGCACTTGAGCGTTCCACCGAAGGGGGCTGTCTGTTGATTTGTCTCGAGCATCTGACACAATGCGTCCTATTGTTTTAGCAGAAGAACTGTTAAGCAAACGCAATGCCAGTCACGGGCTGGCCTTAGGGCTTTTGGACTTTTTGACAGGTGGGCATCAAGGGGTCAGCATGAACGGACTCTGACCGGACGCACGCCATGCGTCTCTTGGCATCTCCACAAGGTGGCGTACTGTCACCGATTCTCTTCTCGCTTTCTACAAGCGAGTGCCGAAGTTCTCGGGCTAATTGGCATGTGGTTAAACACGCAGACGACGCGGTTCTCCTCGCCCTGCTCTCAAGCCCGGAGTGCGACGACAGCCACGTGCTTCGTGAGTTTATGGCGTGGTGCGATGGAGCGGGGCTGCAACGAAAGGTCTCTAAAACAAGGGGGATGGTGATGGCGACCGAGAGCAAAACGCTCCCACGCTGAAAGCTGCCTAGCTTCACCACGCGAGGGCCCACCGAGCAGAGGAGCGCAAATAGCGCGAGCCAAAAATATGGAGCGCTTCACGGATTTGCGTGTCATCCTTTCGCAGGGGCCATGCTAATCTTCTCTGTATCGATCCAATTTTAGTATATGTGCCGCCGTGGCGAACACGAGACCGCTGGCCCGCTCGAGGTATCTGTACCCCTCGGGTCCCCGCGAGCTCTCGCCAAGGTGGTAGGGCCCAGCGAGCCGCAGCTGCAGTCGGTTGAGGAAACGAACGGCACTTGAGCGTTCCACCGAAGGGGGCTGTCTGTTGATTTGTCTCGAGCATCTGACACAATGCGTCCTATTGTTTTAGCTGAAGAACTGTTAAGCAAACGCAATGCCAGTCACGGGCTGGCCTTAGGGCTTTTGGACTTTTTGACAGGTGGGCATCAAGGGGTCAGCATGAACGGACTCTGACCGGACGCACGCCATGCGTCTCTTGGCATCTCCACAAGGTGGCGTACTGTCACCGATTCTCTTCTCGCTTTCTACAAGCGAGTGCCGAAGTTCTCGGGCTAATTGGCATGTGGTTAAACACGCAGACGACGCGGTTCTCCTCGCCCTGCTCTCAAGCCCGGAGTGCGACGACAGCCACGTGCTTCGTGAGTTTATGGCGTGGTGCGATGGAGCGGGGCTGCAACGAAAGGTCTCTAAAACAAGGGGGATGGTGATGGCGACCGAGAGCAAAACGCTCCCACGCTGAAAGCTGCCTAGCTTCACCACGCGAGGGCCCACCGAGCAGAGGAGCGCAAATAGCGCGAGCCAAAAATATGGAGCGCTTCACGGATTTGCGTGTCATCCTTTCGCAGGGGCCATGCTAATCTTCTCTGTATCGATCCAATTTTAGTATATGTGCCGCCGTGGCGAGCACGAGACCGCTGGCCCGCTCGAGGTATCTGTACCCCTCGGGTCCCCGCGAGCTCTCGCCAAGGTGGTAGGGCCCAGCGAGCCGCAGCTGCAGTCGGTTGAGGAAACGAACGGCACTTGAGCGTTCCACCGAAGGGGGCTGTCTGTTGATTTGTCTCGAGCATCTGACACAATGCGTCCTATTGTTTTAGCTGAAGAACTGTTAAGCAAACGCAATGCCAGTCACGGGCTGGCCTTAGGGCTTTTGGACTTTTTGACAGGTGGGCATCAAGGGGTCAGCATGAACGGACTCTGACCGGACGCACGCCATGCGTCTCTTGGCATCTCCACAAGGTGGCGTACTGTCACCGATTCTCTTCTCGCTTTCTACAAGCGAGTGCCGAAGTTCTCGGGCTAATTGGCATGTGGTTAAACACGCAGACGACGCGGTTCTCCTCGCCCTGCTCTCAAGCCCGGAGTGCGACGACAGCCACGTGCTTCGTGAGTTTATGGCGTGGTGCGATGGAGCGGGGCTGCAACGAAAGGTCTCTAAAACAAGGGGGATGGTGATGGCGACCGAGAGCAAAACGCTCCCACGCTGAAAGCTGCCTAGCTTCACCACGCGAGGGCCCACCGAGCAGAGGAGCGCAAATAGCGCGAGCCAAAAATATGGAGCGCTTCACGGATTTGCGTGTCATCCTTTCGCAGGGGCCATGCTAATCTTCTCTGTATCGATCCAATTTTAGTATATGTGCCGCCGTGGCGAGCACGAGACCGCTGGCCCGCTCGAGGTATCTGTACCCCTCGGGTCCCCGCGAGCTCTCGCCAAGGTGGTAGGGCCCAGCGAGCCGCAGCTGCAGTCGGTTGAGGAAACGAACGGCACTTGAGCGTTCCACCGAAGGGGGCTGTCTGTTGATTTGTCTCGAGCATCTGACACAATGCGTCCTATTGTTTTAGCTGAAGAACTGTTAAGCAAACGCAATGCCAGTCACGGGCTGGCCTTAGGGCTTTTGGACTTTTTGACAGGTGGGCATCAAGGGGTCAGCATGAACGGACTCTGACCGGACGCACGCCATGCGTCTCTTGGCATCTCCACAAGGTGGCGTACTGTCACCGATTCTCTTCTCGCTTTCTACAAGCGAGTGCCGAAGTTCTCGGGCTAATTGGCATGTGGTTAAACACGCAGACGACGCGGTTCTCCTCGCCCTGCTCTCAAGCCCGGAGTGCGACGACAGCCACGTGCTTCGTGAGTTTATGGCGTGGTGCGATGGAGCGGGGCTGCAACGAAAGGTCTCTAAAACAAGGGGGATGGTGATGGCGACCGAGAGCAAAACGCTCCCACGCTGAAAGCTGCCTAGCTTCACCACGCGAGGGCCCACCGAGCAGAGGAGCGCAAATAGCGCGAGCCAAAAATATGGAGCGCTTCACGGATTTGCGTGTCATCCTTTCGCAGGGGCCATGCTAATCTTCTCTGTATCGATCCAATTTTAGTATATGTGCCGCCGTGGCGAGCACGAGACCGCTGGCCCGCTCGAGGTATCTGTACCCCTCGGGTCCCCGCGAGCTCTCGCCAAGGTGGTAGGGCCCAGCGAGCCGCAGCTGCAGTCGGTTGAGGAAACGAACGGCACTTGAGCGTTCCACCGAAGGGGGCTGTCTGTTGATTTGTCTCGAGCATCTGACACAATGCGTCCTATTGTTTTAGCAGAAGAACTGTTAAGCAAACGCAATGCCAGTCACGGGCTGGCCTTAGGGCTTTTGGACTTTTTGACAGGTGGGCATCAAGGGGTCAGCATGAACGGACTCTGACCGGACGCACGCCATGCGTCTCTTGGCATCTCCACAAGGTGGCGTACTGTCACCGATTCTCTTCTCGCTTTCTACAAGCGAGTGCCGAAGTTCTCGGGCTAATTGGCATGTGGTTAAACACGCAGACGACGCGGTTCTCCTCGCCCTGCTCTCAAGCCCGGAGTGCGACGACAGCCACGTGCTTCGTGAGTTTATGGCGTGGTGCGATGGAGCGGGGCTGCAACGAAAGGTCTCTAAAACAAGGGGGATGGTGATGGCGACCGAGAGCAAAACGCTCCCACGCTGAAAGCTGCCTAGCTTCACCACGCGAGGGCCCACCGAGCAGAGGAGCGCAAATAGCGCGAGCCAAAAATATGGAGCGCTTCACGGATTTGCGTGTCATCCTTTCGCAGGGGCCATGCTAATCTTCTCTGTATCGATCCAATTTTAGTATATGTGCCGCCGTGGCGAGCACGAGACCGCTGGCCCGCTCGAGGTATCTGTACCCCTCGGGTCCCCGCGAGCTCTCGCCAAGGTGGTAGGGCCCAGCGAGCCGCAGCTGCAGTCGGTTGAGGAAACGAACGGCACTTGAGCGTTCCACCGAAGGGGGCTGTCTGTTGATTTGTCTCGAGCATCTGACACAATGCGTCCTATTGTTTTAGCTGAAGAACTGTTAAGCAAACGCAATGCCAGTCACGGGCTGGCCTTAGGGCTTTTGGACTTTTTGACAGGTGGGCATCAAGGGGTCAGCATGAACGGACTCTGACCGGACGCACGCCATGCGTCTCTTGGCATCTCCACAAGGTGGCGTACTGTCACCGATTCTCTTCTCGCTTTCTACAAGCGAGTGCCGAAGTTCTCGGGCTAATTGGCATGTGGTTAAACACGCAGACGACGCGGTTCTCCTCGCCCTGCTCTCAAGCCCGGAGTGCGACGACAGCCACGTGCTTCGTGAGTTTATGGCGTGGTGCGATGGAGCGGGGCTGCAACGAAAGGTCTCTAAAACAAGGGGGATGGTGATGGCGACCGAGAGCAAAACGCTCCCACGCTGAAAGCTGCCTAGCTTCACCACGCGAGGGCCCACCGAGCAGAGGAGCGCAAATAGCGCGAGCCAAAAATATGGAGCGCTTCACGGATTTGCGTGTCATCCTTTCGCAGGGGCCATGCTAATCTTCTCTGTATCGATCCAATTTTAGTATATGTGCCGCCGTGGCGAGCACGAGACCGCTGGCCCGCTCGAGGTATCTGTACCCCTCGGGTCCCCGCGAGCTCTCGCCAAGGTGGTAGGGCCCAGCGAGCCGCAGCTGCAGTCGGTTGAGGCAACGAACGGCACTTGAGCGTTCCACCGAAGGGGGCTGTCTGTTGATTTGTCTCGAGCATCTGACACAATGCGTCCTATTGTTTTAGCTGAAGAACTGTTAAGCAAACGCAATGCCAGTCACGGGCTGGCCTTAGGGCTTTTGGACTTTTTGACAGGTGGGCATCAAGGGGTCAGCATGAACGGACTCTGACCGGACGCACGCCATGCGTCTCTTGGCATCTCCACAAGGTGGCGTACTGTCACCGATTCTCTTCTCGCTTTCTACAAGCGAGTGCCGAAGTTCTCGGGCTAATTGGCATGTGGTTAAACACGCAGACGACGCGGTTCTCCTCGCCCTGCTCTCAAGCCCGGAGTGCGACGACAGCCACGTGCTTCGTGAGTTTATGGCGTGGTGCGATGGAGCGGGGCTGCAACGAAAGGTCTCTAAAACAAGGGGGATGGTGATGGCGACCGAGAGCAAAACGCTCCCACGCTGAAAGCTGCCTAGCTTCACCACGCGAGGGCCCACCGAGCAGAGGAGCGCAAATAGCGCGAGCCAAAAATATGGAGCGCTTCACGGATTTGCGTGTCATCCTTTCGCAGGGGCCATGCTAATCTTCTCTGTATCGATCCAATTTTAGTATATGTGCCGCCGTGGCGAGCACGAGACCGCTGGCCCGCTCGAGGTATCTGTACCCCTCGGGTCCCCGCGAGCTCTCGCCAAGGTGGTAGGGCCCAGCGAGCCGCAGCTGCAGTCGGTTGAGGCAACGAACGGCACTTGAGCGTTCCACCGAATGGGGCTGTCTGTTGATTTGTCTCGAGCATCTGACACAATGCGTCCTATTGTTTTAGCTGAAGAACTGTTAAGCAAACGCAATGCCAGTCACGGGCTGGCCTTAGGGCTTTTGGACTTTTTGACAGGTGGGCATCAAGGGGTCAGCATGAACGGACTCTGACCGGACGCACGCCATGCGTCTCTTGGCATCTCCACAAGGTGGCGTACTGTCACCGATTCTCTTCTCGCTTTCTACAAGCGAGTGCCGAAGTTCTCGGGCTAATTGGCATGTGGTTAAACACGCAGACGACGCGGTTCTCCTCGCCCTGCTCTCAAGCCCGGAGTGCGACGACAGCCACGTGCTTCGTGAGTTTATGGCGTGGTGCGATGGAGCGGGGCTGCAACGAAAGGTCTCTAAAACAAGGGGGATGGTGATGGCGACCGAGAGCAAAACGCTCCCACGCTGAAAGCTGCCTAGCTTCACCACGCGAGGGCCCACCGAGCAGAGGAGCGCAAATAGCGCGAGCCAAAAATATGGAGCGCTTCACGGATTTGCGTGTCATCCTTTCGCAGGGGCCATGCTAATCTTCTCTGTATCGATCCAATTTTAGTATATGTGCCGCCGTGGCGAGCACGAGACCGCTGGCCCGCTCGAGGTATCTGTACCCCTCGGGTCCCCGCGAGCTCTCGCCAAGGTGGTAGGGCCCAGCGAGCCGCAGCTGCAGTCGGTTGAGGAAACGAACGGCACTTGAGCGTTCCACCGAAGGGGGCTGTCTGTTGATTTGTCTCGAGCATCTGACACAATGCGTCCTATTGTTTTAGCAGAAGAACTGTTAAGCAAACGCAATGCCAGTCACGGGCTGGCCTTAGGGCTTTTGGACTTTTTGACAGGTGGGCATCAAGGGGTCAGCATGAACGGACTCTGACCGGACGCACGCCATGCGTCTCTTGGCATCTCCACAAGGTGGCGTACTGTCACCGATTCTCTTCTCGCTTTCTACAAGCGAGTGCCGAAGTTCTCGGGCTAATTGGCATGTGGTTAAACACGCAGACGACGCGGTTCTCCTCGCCCTGCTCTCAAGCCCGGAGTGCGACGACAGCCACGTGCTTCGTGAGTTTATGGCGTGGTGCGATGGAGCGGGGCTGCAACGAAAGGTCTCTAAAACAAGGGGGATGGTGATGGCGACCGAGAGCAAAACGCTCCCACGCTGAAAGCTGCCTAGCTTCACCACGCGAGGGCCCACCGAGCAGAGGAGCGCAAATAGCGCGAGCCAAAAATATGGAGCGCTTCACGGATTTGCGTGTCATCCTTTCGCAGGGGCCATGCTAATCTTCTCTGTATCGATCCAATTTTAGTATATGTGCCGCCGTGGCGAGCACGAGACCGCTGGCCCGCTCGAGGTATCTGTACCCCTCGGGTCCCCGCGAGCTCTCGCCAAGGTGGTAGGGCCCAGCGAGCCGCAGCTGCAGTCGGTTGAGGCAACGAACGGCACTTGAGCGTTCCACCGAATGGGGCTGTCTGTTGATTTGTCTCGAGCATCTGACACAATGCGTCCTATTGTTTTAGCTGAAGAACTGTTAAGCAAACGCAATGCCAGTCACGGGCTGGCCTTAGGGCTTTTGGACTTTTTGACAGGTGGGCATCAAGGGGTCAGCATGAACGGACTCTGACCGGACGCACGCCATGCGTCTCTTGGCATCTCCACAAGGTGGCGTACTGTCACCGATTCTCTTCTCGCTTTCTACAAGCGAGTGCCGAAGTTCTCGGGCTAATTGGCATGTGGTTAAACACGCAGACGACGCGGTTCTCCTCGCCCTGCTCTCAAGCCCGGAGTGCGACGACAGCCACGTGCTTCGTGAGTTTATGGCGTGGTGCGATGGAGCGGGGCTGCAACGAAAGGTCTCTAAAACAAGGGGGATGGTGATGGCGACCGAGAGCAAAACGCTCCCACGCTGAAAGCTGCCTAGCTTCACCACGCGAGGGCCCACCGAGCAGAGGAGCGCAAATAGCGCGAGCCAAAAATATGGAGCG
The DNA here is from genome assembly GCA_033026305.1 of Cirrhinus molitorella. Taxonomy (NCBI): domain Eukaryota; kingdom Metazoa; phylum Chordata; class Actinopteri; order Cypriniformes; family Cyprinidae; genus Cirrhinus; species Cirrhinus molitorella. Next base: position 29,918,148 of record CM065134.1, on the reverse strand, counting down.
CTTCACGGATTTGCGTGTCATCCTTTCGCAGGGGCCATGCTAATCTTCTCTGTATCGATCCAATTTTAGTATATGTGCCGCCGTGGCGAGCACGAGACCGCTGGCCCGCTCGAGGTATCTGTACCCCTCGGGTCCCCGCGAGCTCTCGCCAAGGTGGTAGGGCCCAGCGAGCCGCAGCTGCAGTCGGTTGAGGAAACGAACGGCACTTGAGCGTTCCACCGAAGGGGGCTGTCTGTTGATTTGTCTCGAGCATCTGACACAATGCGTCCTATTGTTTTAGCTGAAGAACTGTTAAGCAAACGCAATGCCAGTCACGGGCTGGCCTTAGGGCTTTTGGACTTTTTGACAGGTGGGCATCAAGGGGTCAGCATGAACGGACTCTGACCGGACGCACGCCATGCGTCTCTTGGCATCTCCACAAGGTGGCGTACTGTCACCGATTCTCTTCTCGCTTTCTACAAGCGAGTGCCGAAGTTCTCGGGCTAATTGGCATGTGGTTAAACACGCAGACGACGCGGTTCTCCTCGCCCTGCTCTCAAGCCCGGAGTGCGACGACAGCCACGTGCTTCGTGAGTTTATGGCGTGGTGCGATGGAGCGGGGCTGCAACGAAAGGTCTCTAAAACAAGGGGGATGGTGATGGCGACCGAGAGCAAAACGCTCCCACGCTGAAAGCTGCCTAGCTTCACCACGCGAGGGCCCACCGAGCAGAGGAGCGCAAATAGCGCGAGCCAAAAATATGGAGCGCTTCACGGATTTGCGTGTCATCCTTTCGCAGGGGCCATGCTAATCTTCTCTGTATCGATCCAATTTTAGTATATGTGCCGCCGTGGCGAGCACGAGACCGCTGGCCCGCTCGAGGTATCTGTACCCCTCGGGTCCCCGCGAGCTCTCGCCAAGGTGGTAGGGCCCAGCGAGCCGCAGCTGCAGTCGGTTGAGGAAACGAACGGCACTTGAGCGTTCCACCGAAGGGGGCTGTCTGTTGATTTGTCTCGAGCATCTGACACAATGCGTCCTATTGTTTTAGCAGAAGAACTGTTAAGCAAACGCAATGCCAGTCACGGGCTGGCCTTAGGGCTTTTGGACTTTTTGACAGGTGGGCATCAAGGGGTCAGCATGAACGGACTCTGACCGGACGCACGCCATGCGTCTCTTGGCATCTCCACAAGGTGGCGTACTGTCACCGATTCTCTTCTCGCTTTCTACAAGCGAGTGCCGAAGTTCTCGGGCTAATTGGCATGTGGTTAAACACGCAGACGACGCGGTTCTCCTCGCCCTGCTCTCAAGCCCGGAGTGCGACGACAGCCACGTGCTTCGTGAGTTTATGGCGTGGTGCGATGGAGCGGGGCTGCAACGAAAGGTCTCTAAAACAAGGGGGATGGTGATGGCGACCGAGAGCAAAACGCTCCCACGCTGAAAGCTGCCTAGCTTCACCACGCGAGGGCCCACCGAGCAGAGGAGCGCAAATAGCGCGAGCCAAAAATATGGAGCGCTTCACGGATTTGCGTGTCATCCTTTCGCAGGGGCCATGCTAATCTTCTCTGTATCGATCCAATTTTAGTATATGTGCCGCCGTGGCGAGCACGAGACCGCTGGCCCGCTCGAGGTATCTGTACCCCTCGGGTCCCCGCGAGCTCTCGCCAAGGTGGTAGGGCCCAGCGAGCCGCAGCTGCAGTCGGTTGAGGAAACGAACGGCACTTGAGCGTTCCACCGAAGGGGGCTGTCTGTTGATTTGTCTCGAGCATCTGACACAATGCGTCCTATTGTTTTAGCAGAAGAACTGTTAAGCAAACGCAATGCCAGTCACGGGCTGGCCTTAGGGCTTTTGGACTTTTTGACAGGTGGGCATCAAGGGGTCAGCATGAACGGACTCTGACCGGACGCACGCCATGCGTCTCTTGGCATCTCCACAAGGTGGCGTACTGTCACCGATTCTCTTCTCGCTTTCTACAAGCGAGTGCCGAAGTTCTCGGGCTAATTGGCATGTGGTTAAACACGCAGACGACGCGGTTCTCCTCGCCCTGCTCTCAAGCCCGGAGTGCGACGACAGCCACGTGCTTCGTGAGTTTATGGCGTGGTGCGATGGAGCGGGGCTGCAACGAAAGGTCTCTAAAACAAGGGGGATGGTGATGGCGACCGAGAGCAAAACGCTCCCACGCTGAAAGCTGCCTAGCTTCACCACGCGAGGGCCCACCGAGCAGAGGAGCGCAAATAGCGCGAGCCAAAAATATGGAGCGCTTCACGGATTTGCGTGTCATCCTTTCGCAGGGGCCATGCTAATCTTCTCTGTATCGATCCAATTTTAGTATATGTGCCGCCGTGGCGAGCACGAGACCGCTGGCCCGCTCGAGGTATCTGTACCCCTCGGGTCCCCGCGAGCTCTCGCCAAGGTGGTAGGGCCCAGCGAGCCGCAGCTGCAGTCGGTTGAGGAAACGAACGGCACTTGAGCGTTCCACCGAAGGGGGCTGTCTGTTGATTTGTCTCGAGCATCTGACACAATGCGTCCTATTGTTTTAGCAGAAGAACTGTTAAGCAAACGCAATGCCAGTCACGGGCTGGCCTTAGGGCTTTTGGACTTTTTGACAGGTGGGCATCAAGGGGTCAGCATGAACGGACTCTGACCGGACGCACGCCATGCGTCTCTTGGCATCTCCACAAGGTGGCGTACTGTCACCGATTCTCTTCTCGCTTTCTACAAGCGAGTGCCGAAGTTCTCGGGCTAATTGGCATGTGGTTAAACACGCAGACGACGCGGTTCTCCTCGCCCTGCTCTCAAGCCCGGAGTGCGACGACAGCCACGTGCTTCGTGAGTTTATGGCGTGGTGCGATGGAGCGGGGCTGCAACGAAAGGTCTCTAAAACAAGGGGGATGGTGATGGCGACCGAGAGCAAAACGCTCCCACGCTGAAAGCTGCCTAGCTTCACCACGCGAGGGCCCACCGAGCAGAGGAGCGCAAATAGCGCGAGCCAAAAATATGGAGCGCTTCACGGATTTGCGTGTCATCCTTTCGCAGGGGCCATGCTAATCTTCTCTGTATCGATCCAATTTTAGTATATGTGCCGCCGTGGCGAGCACGAGACCGCTGGCCCGCTCGAGGTATCTGTACCCCTCGGGTCCCCGCGAGCTCTCGCCAAGGTGGTAGGGCCCAGCGAGCCGCAGCTGCAGTCGGTTGAGGAAACGAACGGCACTTGAGCGTTCCACCGAAGGGGGCTGTCTGTTGATTTGTCTCGAGCATCTGACACAATGCGTCCTATTGTTTTAGCAGAAGAACTGTTAAGCAAACGCAATGCCAGTCACGGGCTGGCCTTAGGGCTTTTGGACTTTTTGACAGGTGGGCATCAAGGGGTCAGCATGAACGGACTCTGACCGGACGCACGCCATGCGTCTCTTGGCATCTCCACAAGGTGGCGTACTGTCACCGATTCTCTTCTCGCTTTCTACAAGCGAGTGCCGAAGTTCTCGGGCTAATTGGCATGTGGTTAAACACGCAGACGACGCGGTTCTCCTCGCCCTGCTCTCAAGCCCGGAGTGCGACGACAGCCACGTGCTTCGTGAGTTTATGGCGTGGTGCGATGGAGCGGGGCTGCAACGAAAGGTCTCTAAAACAAGGGGGATGGTGATGGCGACCGAGAGCAAAACGCTCCCACGCTGAAAGCTGCCTAGCTTCACCACGCGAGGGCCCACCGAGCAGAGGAGCGCAAATAGCGCGAGCCAAAAATATGGAGCGCTTCACGGATTTGCGTGTCATCCTTTCGCAGGGGCCATGCTAATCTTCTCTGTATCGATCCAATTTTAGTATATGTGCCGCCGTGGCGAGCACGAGACCGCTGGCCCGCTCGAGGTATCTGTACCCCTCGGGTCCCCGCGAGCTCTCGCCAAGGTGGTAGGGCCCAGCGAGCCGCAGCTGCAGTCGGTTGAGGAAACGAACGGCACTTGAGCGTTCCGCCGAAGGGGGCTGTCTGTTGATTTGTCTCGAGCATCTGACACAATGCGTCCTATTGTTTTAGCAGAAGAACTGTTAAGCAAACGCAATGCCAGTCACGGGCTGGCCTTAGGGCTTTTGGACTTTTTGACAGGTGGGCATCAAGGGGTCAGCATGAACGGACTCTGACCGGACGCACGCCATGCGTCTCTTGGCATCTCCACAAGGTGGCGTACTGTCACCGATTCTCTTCTCGCTTTCTACAAGCGAGTGCCGAAGTTCTCGGGCTAATTGGCATGTGGTTAAACACGCAGACGACGCGGTTCTCCTCGCCCTGCTCTCAAGCCCGGAGTGCGACGACAGCCACGTGCTTCGTGAGTTTATGGCGTGGTGCGATGGAGCGGGGCTGCAACGAAAGGTCTCTAAAACAAGGGGGATGGTGATGGCGACCGAGAGCAAAACGCTCCCACGCTGAAAGCTGCCTAGCTTCACCACGCGAGGGCCCACCGAGCAGAGGAGCGCAAATAGCGCGAGCCAAAAATATGGAGCGCTTCACGGATTTGCGTGTCATCCTTTCGCAGGGGCCATGCTAATCTTCTCTGTATCGATCCAATTTTAGTATATGTGCCGCCGTGGCGAGCACGAGACCGCTGGCCCGCTCGAGGTATCTGTACCCCTCGGGTCCCCGCGAGCTCTCGCCAAGGTGGTAGGGCCCAGCGAGCCGCAGCTGCAGTCGGTTGAGGAAACGAACGGCACTTGAGCGTTCCGCCGAAGGGGGCTGTCTGTTGATTTGTCTCGAGCATCTGACACAATGCGTCCTATTGTTTTAGCAGAAGAACTGTTAAGCAAACGCAATGCCAGTCACGGGCTGGCCTTAGGGCTTTTGGACTTTTTGACAGGTGGGCATCAAGGGGTCAGCATGAACGGACTCTGACCGGACGCACGCCATGCGTCTCTTGGCATCTCCACAAGGTGGCGTACTGTCACCGATTCTCTTCTCGCTTTCTACAAGCGAGTGCCGAAGTTCTCGGGCTAATTGGCATGTGGTTAAACACGCAGACGACGCGGTTCTCCTCGCCCTGCTCTCAAGCCCGGAGTGCGACGACAGCCACGTGCTTCGTGAGTTTATGGCGTGGTGCGATGGAGCGGGGCTGCAACGAAAGGTCTCTAAAACAAGGGGGATGGTGATGGCGACCGAGAGCAAAACGCTCCCACGCTGAAAGCTGCCTAGCTTCACCACGCGAGGGCCCACCGAGCAGAGGAGCGCAAATAGCGCGAGCCAAAAATATGGAGCGCTTCACGGATTTGCGTGTCATCCTTTCGCAGGGGCCATGCTAATCTTCTCTGTATCGATCCAATTTTAGTATATGTGCCGCCGTGGCGAGCACGAGACCGCTGGCCCGCTCGAGGTATCTGTACCCCTCGGGTCCCCGCGAGCTCTCGCCAAGGTGGTAGGGCCCAGCGAGCCGCAGCTGCAGTCGGTTGAGGAAACGAACGGCACTTGAGCGTTCCGCCGAAGGGGGCTGTCTGTTGATTTGTCTCGAGCATCTGACACAATGCGTCCTATTGTTTTAGCAGAAGAACTGTTAAGCAAACGCAATGCCAGTCACGGGCTGGCCTTAGGGCTTTTGGACTTTTTGACAGGTGGGCATCAAGGGGTCAGCATGAACGGACTCTGACCGGACGCACGCCATGCGTCTCTTGGCATCTCCACAAGGTGGCGTACTGTCACCGATTCTCTTCTCGCTTTCTACAAGCGAGTGCCGAAGTTCTCGGGCTAATTGGCATGTGGTTAAACACGCAGACGACGCGGTTCTCCTCGCCCTGCTCTCAAGCCCGGAGTGCGACGACAGCCACGTGCTTCGTGAGTTTATGGCGTGGTGCGATGGAGCGGGGCTGCAACGAAAGGTCTCTAAAACAAGGGGGATGGTGATGGCGACCGAGAGCAAAACGCTCCCACGCTGAAAGCTGCCTAGCTTCACCACGCGAGGGCCCACCGAGCAGAGGAGCGCAAATAGCGCGAGCCAAAAATATGGAGCGCTTCACGGATTTGCGTGTCATCCTTTCGCAGGGGCCATGCTAATCTTCTCTGTATCGATCCAATTTTAGTATATGTGCCGCCGTGGCGAGCACGAGACCGCTGGCCCGCTCGAGGTATCTGTACCCCTCGGGTCCCCGCGAGCTCTCGCCAAGGTGGTAGGGCCCAGCGAGCCGCAGCTGCAGTCGGTTGAGGAAACGAACGGCACTTGAGCGTTCCGCCGAAGGGGGCTGTCTGTTGATTTGTCTCGAGCATCTGACACAATGCGTCCTATTGTTTTAGCAGAAGAACTGTTAAGCAAACGCAATGCCAGTCACGGGCTGGCCTTAGGGCTTTTGGACTTTTTGACAGGTGGGCATCAAGGGGTCAGCATGAACGGACTCTGACCGGACGCACGCCATGCGTCTCTTGGCATCTCCACAAGGTGGCGTACTGTCACCGATTCTCTTCTCGCTTTCTACAAGCGAGTGCCGAAGTTCTCGGGCTAATTGGCATGTGGTTAAACACGCAGACGACGCGGTTCTCCTCGCCCTGCTCTCAAGCCCGGAGTGCGACGACAGCCACGTGCTTCGTGAGTTTATGGCGTGGTGCGATGGAGCGGGGCTGCAACGAAAGGTCTCTAAAACAAGGGGGATGGTGATGGCGACCGAGAGCAAAACGCTCCCACGCTGAAAGCTGCCTAGCTTCACCACGCGAGGGCCCACCGAGCAGAGGAGCGCAAATAGCGCGAGCCAAAAATATGGAGCGCTTCACGGATTTGCGTGTCATCCTTTCGCAGGGGCCATGCTAATCTTCTCTGTATCGATCCAATTTTAGTATATGTGCCGCCGTGGCGAGCACGAGACCGCTGGCCCGCTCGAGGTATCTGTACCCCTCGGGTCCCCGCGAGCTCTCGCCAAGGTGGTAGGGCCCAGCGAGCCGCAGCTGCAGTCGGTTGAGGAAACGAACGGCACTTGAGCGTTCCACCGAAGGGGGCTGTCTGTTGATTTGTCTCGAGCATCTGACACAATGCGTCCTATTGTTTTAGCAGAAGAACTGTTAAGCAAACGCAATGCCAGTCACGGGCTGGCCTTAGGGCTTTTGGACTTTTTGACAGGTGGGCATCAAGGGGTCAGCATGAACGGACTCTGACCGGACGCACGCCATGCGTCTCTTGGCATCTCCACAAGGTGGCGTACTGTCACCGATTCTCTTCTCGCTTTCTACAAGCGAGTGCCGAAGTTCTCGGGCTAATTGGCATGTGGTTAAACACGCAGACGACGCGGTTCTCCTCGCCCTGCTCTCAAGCCCGGAGTGCGACGACAGCCACGTGCTTCGTGAGTTTATGGCGTGGTGCGATGGAGCGGGGCTGCAACGAAAGGTCTCTAAAACAAGGGGGATGGTGATGGCGACCGAGAGCAAAACGCTCCCACGCTGAAAGCTGCCTAGCTTCACCACGCGAGGGCCCACCGAGCAGAGGAGCGCAAATAGCGCGAGCCAAAAATATGGAGCGCTTCACGGATTTGCGTGTCATCCTTTCGCAGGGGCCATGCTAATCTTCTCTGTATCGATCCAATTTTAGTATATGTGCCGCCGTGGCGAGCACGAGACCGCTGGCCCGCTCGAGGTATCTGTACCCCTCGGGTCCCCGCGAGCTCTCGCCAAGGTGGTAGGGCCCAGCGAGCCGCAGCTGCAGTCGGTTGAGGAAACGAACGGCACTTGAGCGTTCCACCGAAGGGGGCTGTCTGTTGATTTGTCTCGAGCATCTGACACAATGCGTCCTATTGTTTTAGCAGAAGAACTGTTAAGCAAACGCAATGCCAGTCACGGGCTGGCCTTAGGGCTTTTGGACTTTTTGACAGGTGGGCATCAAGGGGTCAGCATGAACGGACTCTGACCGGACGCACGCCATGCGTCTCTTGGCATCTCCACAAGGTGGCGTACTGTCACCGATTCTCTTCTCGCTTTCTACAAGCGAGTGCCGAAGTTCTCGGGCTAATTGGCATGTGGTTAAACACGCAGACGACGCGGTTCTCCTCGCCCTGCTCTCAAGCCCGGAGTGCGACGACAGCCACGTGCTTCGTGAGTTTATGGCGTGGTGCGATGGAGCGGGGCTGCAACGAAAGGTCTCTAAAACAAGGGGGATGGTGATGGCGACCGAGAGCAAAACGCTCCCACGCTGAAAGCTGCCTAGCTTCACCACGCGAGGGCCCACCGAGCAGAGGAGCGCAAATAGCGCGAGCCAAAAATATGGAGCGCTTCACGGATTTGCGTGTCATCCTTTCGCAGGGGCCATGCTAATCTTCTCTGTATCGATCCAATTTTAGTATATGTGCCGCCGTGGCGAGCACGAGACCGCTGGCCCGCTCGAGGTATCTGTACCCCTCGGGTCCCCGCGAGCTCTCGCCAAGGTGGTAGGGCCCAGCGAGCCGCAGCTGCAGTCGGTTGAGGAAACGAACGGCACTTGAGCGTTCCGCCGAAGGGGGCTGTCTGTTGATTTGTCTCGAGCATCTGACACAATGCGTCCTATTGTTTTAGCAGAAGAACTGTTAAGCAAACGCAATGCCAGTCACGGGCTGGCCTTAGGGCTTTTGGACTTTTTGACAGGTGGGCATCAAGGGGTCAGCATGAACGGACTCTGACCGGACGCACGCCATGCGTCTCTTGGCATCTCCACAAGGTGGCGTACTGTCACCGATTCTCTTCTCGCTTTCTACAAGCGAGTGCCGAAGTTCTCGGGCTAATTGGCATGTGGTTAAACACGCAGACGACGCGGTTCTCCTCGCCCTGCTCTCAAGCCCGGAGTGCGACGACAGCCACGTGCTTCGTGAGTTTATGGCGTGGTGCGATGGAGCGGGGCTGCAACGAAAGGTCTCTAAAACAAGGGGGATGGTGATGGCGACCGAGAGCAAAACGCTCCCACGCTGAAAGCTGCCTAGCTTCACCACGCGAGGGCCCACCGAGCAGAGGAGCGCAAATAGCGCGAGCCAAAAATATGGAGCGCTTCACGGATTTGCGTGTCATCCTTTCGCAGGGGCCATGCTAATCTTCTCTGTATCGATCCAATTTTAGTATATGTGCCGCCGTGGCGAGCACGAGACCGCTGGCCCGCTCGAGGTATCTGTACCCCTCGGGTCCCCGCGAGCTCTCGCCAAGGTGGTAGGGCCCAGCGAGCCGCAGCTGCAGTCGGTTGAGGAAACGAACGGCACTTGAGCGTTCCGCCGAAGGGGGCTGTCTGTTGATTTGTCTCGAGCATCTGACACAATGCGTCCTATTGTTTTAGCAGAAGAACTGTTAAGCAAACGCAATGCCAGTCACGGGCTGGCCTTAGGGCTTTTGGACTTTTTGACAGGTGGGCATCAAGGGGTCAGCATGAACGGACTCTGACCGGACGCACGCCATGCGTCTCTTGGCATCTCCACAAGGTGGCGTACTGTCACCGATTCTCTTCTCGCTTTCTACAAGCGAGTGCCGAAGTTCTCGGGCTAATTGGCATGTGGTTAAACACGCAGACGACGCGGTTCTCCTCGCCCTGCTCTCAAGCCCGGAGTGCGACGACAGCCACGTGCTTCGTGAGTTTATGGCGTGGTGCGATGGAGCGGGGCTGCAACGAAAGGTCTCTAAAACAAGGGGGATGGTGATGGCGACCGAGAGCAAAACGCTCCCACGCTGAAAGCTGCCTAGCTTCACCACGCGAGGGCCCACCGAGCAGAGGAGCGCAAATAGCGCGAGCCAAAAATATGGAGCGCTTCACGGATTTGCGTGTCATCCTTTCGCAGGGGCCATGCTAATCTTCTCTGTATCGATCCAATTTTAGTATATGTGCCGCCGTGGCGAGCACGAGACCGCTGGCCCGCTCGAGGTATCTGTACCCCTCGGGTCCCCGCGAGCTCTCGCCAAGGTGGTAGGGCCCAGCGAGCCGCAGCTGCAGTCGGTTGAGGAAACGAACGGCACTTGAGCGTTCCACCGAAGGGGGCTGTCTGTTGATTTGTCTCGAGCATCTGACACAATGCGTCCTATTGTTTTAGCAGAAGAACTGTTAAGCAAACGCAATGCCAGTCACGGGCTGGCCTTAGGGCTTTTGGACTTTTTGACAGGTGGGCATCAAGGGGTCAGCATGAACGGACTCTGACCGGACGCACGCCATGCGTCTCTTGGCATCTCCACAAGGTGGCGTACTGTCACCGATTCTCTTCTCGCTTTCTACAAGCGAGTGCCGAAGTTCTCGGGCTAATTGGCATGTGGTTAAACACGCAGACGACGCGGTTCTCCTCGCCCTGCTCTCAAGCCCGGAGTGCGACGACAGCCACGTGCTTCGTGAGTTTATGGCGTGGTGCGATGGAGCGGGGCTGCAACGAAAGGTCTCTAAAACAAGGGGGATGGTGATGGCGACCGAGAGCAAAACGCTCCCACGCTGAAAGCTGCCTAGCTTCACCACGCGAGGGCCCACCGAGCAGAGGAGCGCAAATAGCGCGAGCCAAAAATATGGAGCGCTTCACGGATTTGCGTGTCATCCTTTCGCAGGGGCCATGCTAATCTTCTCTGTATCGATCCAATTTTAGTATATGTGCCGCCGTGGCGAGCACGAGACCGCTGGCCCGCTCGAGGTATCTGTACCCCTCGGGTCCCCGCGAGCTCTCGCCAAGGTGGTAGGGCCCAGCGAGCCGCAGCTGCAGTCGGTTGAGGAAACGAACGGCACTTGAGCGTTCCACCGAAGGGGGCTGTCTGTTGATTTGTCTCGAGCATCTGACACAATGCGTCCTATTGTTTTAGCAGAAGAACTGTTAAGCAAACGCAATGCCAGTCACGGGCTGGCCTTAGGGCTTTTGGACTTTTTGACAGGTGGGCATCAAGGGGTCAGCATGAACGGACTCTGACCGGACGCACGCCATGCGTCTCTTGGCATCTCCACAAGGTGGCGTACTGTCACCGATTCTCTTCTCGCTTTCTACAAGCGAGTGCCGAAGTTCTCGGGCTAATTGGCATGTGGTTAAACACGCAGACGACGCGGTTCTCCTCGCCCTGCTCTCAAGCCCGGAGTGCGACGACAGCCACGTGCTTCGTGAGTTTATGGCGTGGTGCGATGGAGCGGGGCTGCAACGAAAGGTCTCTAAAACAAGGGGGATGGTGATGGCGACCGAGAGCAAAACCTCCCACGCTGAAAGCTGCCTAGCTTCACCACGCGAGGGCCCACCGAGCAGAGGAGCGCAAATAGCGCGAGCCAAAAATATGGAGCGCTTCACGGATTTGCGTGTCATCCTTTCGCAGGGGCCATGCTAATCTTCTCTGTATCGATCCAATTTTAGTATATGTGCCGCCGTGGCGAGCACGAGACCGCTGGCCCGCTCGAGGTATCTGTACCCCTCGGGTCCCCGCGAGCTCTCGCCAAGGTGGTAGGGCCCAGCGAGCCGCAGCTGCAGTCGGTTGAGGAAACGAACGGCACTTGAGCGTTCCGCCGAAGGGGGCTGTCTGTTGATTTGTCTCGAGCATCTGACACAATGCGTCCTATTGTTTTAGCAGAAGAACTGTTAAGCAAACGCAATGCCAGTCACGGGCTGGCCTTAGGGCTTTTGGACTTTTTGACAGGTGGGCATCAAGGGGTCAGCATGAACGGACTCTGACCGGACGCACGCCATGCGTCTCTTGGCATCTCCACAAGGTGGCGTACTGTCACCGATTCTCTTCTCGCTTTCTACAAGCGAGTGCCGAAGTTCTCGGGCTAATTGGCATGTGGTTAAACACGCAGACGACGCGGTTCTCCTCGCCCTGCTCTCAAGCCCGGAGTGCGACGACAGCCACGTGCTTCGTGAGTTTATGGCGTGGTGCGATGGAGCGGGGCTGCAACGAAAGGTCTCTAAAACAAGGGGGATGGTGATGGCGACCGAGAGCAAAACGCTCCCACGCTGAAAGCTGCCTAGCTTCACCACGCGAGGGCCCACCGAGCAGAGGAGCGCAAATAGCGCGAGCCAAAAATATGGAGCGCTTCACGGATTTGCGTGTCATCCTTTCGCAGGGGCCATGCTAATCTTCTCTGTATCGATCCAATTTTAGTATATGTGCCGCCGTGGCGAGCACGAGACCGCTGGCCCGCTCGAGGTATCTGTACCCCTCGGGTCCCCGCGAGCTCTCGCCAAGGTGGTAGGGCCCAGCGAGCCGCAGCTGCAGTCGGTTGAGGAAACGAACGGCACTTGAGCGTTCCGCCGAAGGGGGCTGTCTGTTGATTTGTCTCGAGCATCTGACACAATGCGTCCTATTGTTTTAGCAGAAGAACTGTTAAGCAAACGCAATGCCAGTCACGGGCTGGCCTTAGGGCTTTTGGACTTTTTGACAGGTGGGCATCAAGGGGTCAGCATGAACGGACTCTGACCGGACGCACGCCATGCGTCTCTTGGCATCTCCACAAGGTGGCGTACTGTCACCGATTCTCTTCTCGCTTTCTACAAGCGAGTGCCGAAGTTCTCGGGCTAATTGGCATGTGGTTAAACACGCAGACGACGCGGTTCTCCTCGCCCTGCTCTCAAGCCCGGAGTGCGACGACAGCCACGTGCTTCGTGAGTTTATGGCGTGGTGCGATGGAGCGGGGCTGCAACGAAAGGTCTCTAAAACAAGGGGGATGGTGATGGCGACCGAGAGCAAAACGCTCCCACGCTGAAAGCTGCCTAGCTTCACCACGCGAGGGCCCACCGAGCAGAGGAGCGCAAATAGCGCGAGCCAAAAATATGGAGCGCTTCACGGATTTGCGTGTCATCCTTTCGCAGGGGCCATGCTAATCTTCTCTGTATCGATCCAATTTTAGTATATGTGCCGCCGTGGCGAGCACGAGACCGCTGGCCCGCTCGAGGTATCTGTACCCCTCGGGTCCCCGCGAGCTCTCGCCAAGGTGGTAGGGCCCAGCGAGCCGCAGCTGCAGTCGGTTGAGGAAACGAACGGCACTTGAGCGTTCCACCGAAGGGGGCTGTCTGTTGATTTGTCTCGAGCATCTGACACAATGCGTCCTATTGTTTTAGCAGAAGAACTGTTAAGCAAACGCAATGCCAGTCACGGGCTGGCCTTAGGGCTTTTGGACTTTTTGACAGGTGGGCATCAAGGGGTCAGCATGAACGGACTCTGACCGGACGCACGCCATGCGTCTCTTGGCATCTCCACAAGGTGGCGTACTGTCACCGATTCTCTTCTCGCTTTCTACAAGCGAGTACCGAAGTTCTCGGGCTAATTGGCATGTGGTTAAACACGCAGACGACGCGGTTCTCCTCGCCCTGCTCTCAAGCCCGGAGTGCGACGACAGCCACGTGCTTCGTGAGTTTATGGCGTGGTGCGATGGAGCGGGGCTGCAACGAAAGGTCTCTAAAACAAGGGGGATGGTGATGGCGACCGAGAGCAAAACGCTCCCACGCTGAAAGCTGCCTAGCTTCACCACGCGAGGGCCCACCGAGCAGAGGAGCGCAAATAGCGCGAGCCAAAAATATGGAGCGCTTCACGGATTTGCGTGTCATCCTTTCGCAGGGGCCATGCTAATCTTCTCTGTATCGATCCAATTTTAGTATATGTGCCGCCGTGGCGAGCACGAGACCGCTGGCCCGCTCGAGGTATCTGTACCCCTCGGGTCCCCGCGAGCTCTCGCCAAGGTGGTAGGGCCCAGCGAGCCGCAGCTGCAGTCGGTTGAGGAAACGAACGGCACTTGAGCGTTCCACCGAAGGGGGCTGTCTGTTGATTTGTCTCGAGCATCTGACACAATGCGTCCTATTGTTTTAGCAGAAGAACTGTTAAGCAAACGCAATGCCAGTCACGGGCTGGCCTTAGGGCTTTTGGACTTTTTGACAGGTGGGCATCAAGGGGTCAGCATGAACGGACTCTGACCGGACGCACGCCATGCGTCTCTTGGCATCTCCACAAGGTGGCGTACTGTCACCGATTCTCTTCTCGCTTTCTACAAGCGAGTGCCGAAGTTCTCGGGCTAATTGGCATGTGGTTAAACACGCAGACGACGCGGTTCTCCTCGCCCTGCTCTCAAGCCCGGAGTGCGACGACAGCCACGTGCTTCGTGAGTTTATGGCGTGGTGCGATGGAGCGGGGCTGCAACGAAAGGTCTCTAAAACAAGGGGGATGGTGATGGCGACCGAGAGCAAAACGCTCCCACGCTGAAAGCTGCCTAGCTTCACCACGCGAGGGCCCACCGAGCAGAGGAGCGCAAATAGCGCGAGCCAAAAATATGGAGCGCTTCACGGATTTGCGTGTCATCCTTTCGCAGGGGCCATGCTAATCTTCTCTGTATCGATCCAATTTTAGTATATGTGCCGCCGTGGCGAGCACGAGACCGCTGGCCCGCTCGAGGTATCTGTACCCCTCGGGTCCCCGCGAGCTCTCGCCAAGGTGGTAGGGCCCAGCGAGCCGCAGCTGCAGTCGGTTGAGGAAACGAACGGCACTTGAGCGTTCCGCCGAAGGGGGCTGTCTGTTGATTTGTCTCGAGCATCTGACACAATGCGTCCTATTGTTTTAGCAGAAGAACTGTTAAGCAAACGCAATGCCAGTCACGGGCTGGCCTTAGGGCTTTTGGACTTTTTGACAGGTGGGCATCAAGGGGTCAGCATGAACGGACTCTGACCGGACGCACGCCATGCGTCTCTTGGCATCTCCACAAGGTGGCGTACTGTCACCGATTCTCTTCTCGCTTTCTACAAGCGAGTGCCGAAGTTCTCGGGCTAATTGGCATGTGGTTAAACACGCAGACGACGCGGTTCTCCTCGCCCTGCTCTCAAGCCCGGAGTGCGACGACAGCCACGTGCTTCGTGAGTTTATGGCGTGGTGCGATGGAGCGGGGCTGCAACGAAAGGTCTCTAAAACAAGGGGGATGGTGATGGCGACCGAGAGCAAAACGCTCCCACGCTGAAAGCTGCCTAGCTTCACCACGCGAGGGCCCACCGAGCAGAGGAGCGCAAATAGCGCGAGCCAAAAATATGGAGCGCTTCACGGATTTGCGTGTCATCCTTTCGCAGGGGCCATGCTAATCTTCTCTGTATCGATCCAATTTTAGTATATGTGCCGCCGTGGCGAGCACGAGACCGCTGGCCCGCTCGAGGTATCTGTACCCCTCGGGTCCCCGCGAGCTCTCGCCAAGGTGGTAGGGCCCAGCGAGCCGCAGCTGCAGTCGGTTGAGGAAACGAACGGCACTTGAGCGTTCCGCCGAAGGGGGCTGTCTGTTGATTTGTCTCGAGCATCTGACACAATGCGTCCTATTGTTTTAGCAGAAGAACTGTTAAGCAAACGCAATGCCAGTCACGGGCTGGCCTTAGGGCTTTTGGACTTTTTGACAGGTGGGCATCAAGGGGTCAGCATGAACGGACTCTGACCGGACGCACGCCATGCGTCTCTTGGCATCTCCACAAGGTGGCGTACTGTCACCGATTCTCTTCTCGCTTTCTACAAGCGAGTGCCGAAGTTCTCGGGCTAATTGGCATGTGGTTAAACACGCAGACGACGCGGTTCTCCTCGCCCTGCTCTCAAGCCCGGAGTGCGACGACAGCCACGTGCTTCGTGAGTTTATGGCGTGGTGCGATGGAGCGGGGCTGCAACGAAAGGTCTCTAAAACAAGGGGGATGGTGATGGCGACCGAGAGCAAAACGCTCCCACGCTGAAAGCTGCCTAGCTTCACCACGCGAGGGCCCACCGAGCAGAGGAGCGCAAATAGCGCGAGCCAAAAATATGGAGCGCTTCACGGATTTGCGTGTCATCCTTTCGCAGGGGCCATGCTAATCTTCTCTGTATCGATCCAATTTTAGTATATGTGCCGCCGTGGCGAGCACGAGACCGCTGGCCCGCTCGAGGTATCTGTACCCCTCGGGTCCCCGCGAGCTCTCGCCAAGGTGGTAGGGCCCAGCGAGCCGCAGCTGCAGTCGGTTGAGGAAACGAACGGCACTTGAGCGTTCCACCGAAGGGGGCTGTCTGTTGATTTGTCTCGAGCATCTGACACAATGCGTCCTATTGTTTTAGCAGAAGAACTGTTAAGCAAACGCAATGCCAGTCACGGGCTGGCCTTAGGGCTTTTGGACTTTTTGACAGGTGGGCATCAAGGGGTCAGCATGAACGGACTCTGACCGGACGCACGCCATGCGTCTCTTGGCATCTCCACAAGGTGGCGTACTGTCACCGATTCTCTTCTCGCTTTCTACAAGCGAGTGCCGAAGTTCTCGGGCTAATTGGCATGTGGTTAAACACGCAGACGACGCGGTTCTCCTCGCCCTGCTCTCAAGCCCGGAGTGCGACGACAGCCACGTGCTTCGTGAGTTTATGGCGTGGTGCGATGGAGCGGGGCTGCAACGAAAGGTCTCTAAAACAAGGGGGATGGTGATGGCGACCGAGAGCAAAACGCTCCCACGCTGAAAGCTGCCTAGCTTCACCACGCGAGGGCCCACCGAGCAGAGGAGCGCAAATAGCGCGAGCCAAAAATATGGAGCGCTTCACGGATTTGCGTGTCATCCTTTCGCAGGGGCCATGCTAATCTTCTCTGTATCGATCCAATTTTAGTATATGTGCCGCCGTGGCGAGCACGAGACCGCTGGCCCGCTCGAGGTATCTGTACCCCTCGGGTCCCCGCGAGCTCTCGCCAAGGTGGTAGGGCCCAGCGAGCCGCAGCTGCAGTCGGTTGAGGAAACGAACGGCACTTGAGCGTTCCACCGAAGGGGGCTGTCTGTTGATTTGTCTCGAGCATCTGACACAATGCGTCCTATTGTTTTAGCAGAAGAACTGTTAAGCAAACGCAATGCCAGTCACGGGCTGGCCTTAGGGCTTTTGGACTTTTTGACAGGTGGGCATCAAGGGGTCAGCATGAACGGACTCTGACCGGACGCACGCCATGCGTCTCTTGGCATCTCCACAAGGTGGCGTACTGTCACCGATTCTCTTCTCGCTTTCTACAAGCGAGTGCCGAAGTTCTCGGGCTAATTGGCATGTGGTTAAACACGCAGACGACGCGGTTCTCCTCGCCCTGCTCTCAAGCCCGGAGTGCGACGACAGCCACGTGCTTCGTGAGTTTATGGCGTGGTGCGATGGAGCGGGGCTGCAACGAAAGGTCTCTAAAACAAGGGGGATGGTGATGGCGACCGAGAGCAAAACGCTCCCACGCTGAAAGCTGCCTAGCTTCACCACGCGAGGGCCCACCGAGCAGAGGAGCGCAAATAGCGCGAGCCAAAAATATGGAGCGCTTCACGGATTTGCGTGTCATCCTTTCGCAGGGGCCATGCTAATCTTCTCTGTATCGATCCAATTTTAGTATATGTGCCGCCGTGGCGAGCACGAGACCGCTGGCCCGCTCGAGGTATCTGTACCCCTCGGGTCCCCGCGAGCTCTCGCCAAGGTGGTAGGGCCCAGCGAGCCGCAGCTGCAGTCGGTTGAGGAAACGAACGGCACTTGAGCGTTCCACCGAAGGGGGCTGTCTGTTGATTTGTCTCGAGCATCTGACACAATGCGTCCTATTGTTTTAGCAGAAGAACTGTTAAGCAAACGCAATGCCAGTCACGGGCTGGCCTTAGGGCTTTTGGACTTTTTGACAGGTGGGCATCAAGGGGTCAGCATGAACGGACTCTGACCGGACGCACGCCATGCGTCTCTTGGCATCTCCACAAGGTGGCGTACTGTCACCGATTCTCTTCTCGCTTTCTACAAGCGAGTGCCGAAGTTCTCGGGCTAATTGGCATGTGGTTAAACACGCAGACGACGCGGTTCTCCTCGCCCTGCTCTCAAGCCCGGAGTGCGACGACAGCCACGTGCTTCGTGAGTTTATGGCGTGGTGCGATGGAGCGGGGCTGCAACGAAAGGTCTCTAAAACAAGGGGGATGGTGATGGCGACCGAGAGCAAAACGCTCCCACGCTGAAAGCTGCCTAGCTTCACCACGCGAGGGCCCACCGAGCAGAGGAGCGCAAATAGCGCGAGCCAAAAATATGGAGCGCTTCACGGATTTGCGTGTCATCCTTTCGCAGGGGCCATGCTAATCTTCTCTGTATCGATCCAATTTTAGTATATGTGCCGCCGTGGCGAGCACGAGACCGCTGGCCCGCTCGAGGTATCTGTACCCCTCGGGTCCCCGCGAGCTCTCGCCAAGGTGGTAGGGCCCAGCGAGCCGCAGCTGCAGTCGGTTGAGGAAACGAACGGCACTTGAGCGTTCCACCGAAGGGGGCTGTCTGTTGATTTGTCTCGAGCATCTGACACAATGCGTCCTATTGTTTTAGCAGAAGAACTGTTAAGCAAACGCAATGCCAGTCACGGGCTGGCCTTAGGGCTTTTGGACTTTTTGACAGGTGGGCATCAAGGGGTCAGCATGAACGGACTCTGACCGGACGCACGCCATGCGTCTCTTGGCATCTCCACAAGGTGGCGTACTGTCACCGATTCTCTTCTCGCTTTCTACAAGCGAGTGCCGAAGTTCTCGGGCTAATTGGCATGTGGTTAAACACGCAGACGACGCGGTTCTCCTCGCCCTGCTCTCAAGCCCGGAGTGCGACGACAGCCACGTGCTTCGTGAGTTTATGGCGTGGTGCGATGGAGCGGGGCTGCAACGAAAGGTCTCTAAAACAAGGGGGATGGTGATGGCGACCGAGAGCAAAACGCTCCCACGCTGAAAGCTGCCTAGCTTCACCACGCGAGGGCCCACCGAGCAGAGGAGCGCAAATAGCGCGAGCCAAAAATATGGAGCGCTTCACGGATTTGCGTGTCATCCTTTCGCAGGGGCCATGCTAATCTTCTCTGTATCGATCCAATTTTAGTATATGTGCCGCCGTGGCGAGCACGACACCGCTGGCCCGCTCGAGGTATCTGTACCCCTCGGGTCCCCGCGAGCTCTCGCCAAGGTGGTAGGGCCCAGCGAGCCGCAGCTGCAGTCGGTTGAGGCAACGAACGGCACTTGAGCGTTCCACCGAAGGGGGCTGTCTGTTGATTTGTCTCGAGCATCTGACACAATGCGTCCTATTGTTTTAGCTGAAGAACTGTTAAGCAAACGCAATGCCAGTCACGGGCTGGCCTTAGGGCTTTTGGACTTTTTGACAGGTGGGCATCAAGGGGTCAGCATGAACGGACTCTGACCGGACGCACGCCATGCGTCTCTTGGCATCTCCACAAGGTGGCGTACTGTCACCGATTCTCTTCTCGCTTTCTACAAGCGAGTGCCGAAGTTCTCGGGCTAATTGGCATGTGGTTAAACACGCAGACGACGCGGTTCTCCTCGCCCTGCTCTCAAGCCCGGAGTGCGACGACAGCCACGTGCTTCGTGAGTTTATGGCGTGGTGCGATGGAGCGGGGCTGCAACGAAAGGTCTCTAAAACAAGGGGGATGGTGATGGCGACCGAGAGCAAAACGCTCCCACGCTGAAAGCTGCCTAGCTTCACCACGCGAGGGCCCACCGAGCAGAGGAGCGCAAATAGCGCGAGCCAAAAATATGGAGCGCTTCACGGATTTGCGTGTCATCCTTTCGCAGGGGCCATGCTAATCTTCTCTGTATCGATCCAATTTTAGTATATGTGCCGCCGTGGCGAGCACGAGACCGCTGGCCCGCTCGAGGTATCTGTACCCCTCGGGTCCCCGCGAGCTCTCGCCAAGGTGGTAGGGCCCAGCGAGCCGCAGCTGCAGTCGGTTGAGGAAACGAACGGCACTTGAGCGTTCCACCGAAGGGGGCTGTCTGTTGATTTGTCTCGAGCATCTGACACAATGCGTCCTATTGTTTTAGCAGAAGAACTGTTAAGCAAACGCAATGCCAGTCACGGGCTGGCCTTAGGGCTTTTGGACTTTTTGACAGGTGGGCATCAAGGGGTCAGCATGAACGGACTCTGACCGGACGCACGCCATGCGTCTCTTGGCATCTCCACAAGGTGGCGTACTGTCACCGATTCTCTTCTCGCTTTCTACAAGCGAGTGCCGAAGTTCTCGGGCTAATTGGCATGTGGTTAAACACGCAGACGACGCGGTTCTCCTCGCCCTGCTCTCAAGCCCGGAGTGCGACGACAGCCACGTGCTTCGTGAGTTTATGGCGTGGTGCGATGGAGCGGGGCTGCAACGAAAGGTCTCTAAAACAAGGGGGATGGTGATGGCGACCGAGAGCAAAACGCTCCCACGCTGAAAGCTGCCTAGCTTCACCACGCGAGGGCCCACCGAGCAGAGGAGCGCAAATAGCGCGAGCCAAAAATATGGAGCGCTTCACGGATTTGCGTGTCATCCTTTCGCAGGGGCCATGCTAATCTTCTCTGTATCGATCCAATTTTAGTATATGTGCCGCCGTGGCGAGCACGAGACCGCTGGCCCGCTCGAGGTATCTGTACCCCTCGGGTCCCCGCGAGCTCTCGCCAAGGTGGTAGGGCCCAGCGAGCCGCAGCTGCAGTCGGTTGAGGAAACGAACGGCACTTGAGCGTTCCACCGAAGGGGGCTGTCTGTTGATTTGTCTCGAGCATCTGACACAATGCGTCCTATTGTTTTAGCAGAAGAACTGTTAAGCAAACGCAATGCCAGTCACGGGCTGGCCTTAGGGCTTTTGGACTTTTTGACAGGTGGGCATCAAGGGGTCAGCATGAACGGACTCTGACCGGACGCACGCCATGCGTCTCTTGGCATCTCCACAAGGTGGCGTACTGTCACCGATTCTCTTCTCGCTTTCTACAAGCGAGTGCCGAAGTTCTCGGGCTAATTGGCATGTGGTTAAACACGCAGACGACGCGGTTCTCCTCGCCCTGCTCTCAAGCCCGGAGTGCGACGACAGCCACGTGCTTCGTGAGTTTATGGCGTGGTGCGATGGAGCGGGGCTGCAACGAAAGGTCTCTAAAACAAGGGGGATGGTGATGGCGACCGAGAGCAAAACGCTCCCACGCTGAAAGCTGCCTAGCTT
Source organism: Cirrhinus molitorella (assembly GCA_033026305.1). Taxonomy (NCBI): domain Eukaryota; kingdom Metazoa; phylum Chordata; class Actinopteri; order Cypriniformes; family Cyprinidae; genus Cirrhinus; species Cirrhinus molitorella. The sequence continues at coordinate 29,897,350 of CM065134.1, read as the reverse complement.
CACCACGCGAGGGCCCACCGAGCAGAGGAGCGCAAATAGCGCGAGCCAAAAATATGGAGCGCTTCACGGATTTGCGTGTCATCCTTTCGCAGGGGCCATGCTAATCTTCTCTGTATCGATCCAATTTTAGTATATGTGCCGCCGTGGCGAGCACGACACCGCTGGCCCGCTCGAGGTATCTGTACCCCTCGGGTCCCCGCGAGCTCTCGCCAAGGTGGTAGGGCCCAGCGAGCCGCAGCTGCAGTCGGTTGAGGCAACGAACGGCACTTGAGCGTTCCACCGAAGGGGGCTGTCTGTTGATTTGTCTCGAGCATCTGACACAATGCGTCCTATTGTTTTAGCTGAAGAACTGTTAAGCAAACGCAATGCCAGTCACGGGCTGGCCTTAGGGCTTTTGGACTTTTTGACAGGTGGGCATCAAGGGGTCAGCATGAACGGACTCTGACCGGACGCACGCCATGCGTCTCTTGGCATCTCCACAAGGTGGCGTACTGTCACCGATTCTCTTCTCGCTTTCTACAAGCGAGTGCCGAAGTTCTCGGGCTAATTGGCATGTGGTTAAACACGCAGACGACGCGGTTCTCCTCGCCCTGCTCTCAAGCCCGGAGTGCGACGACAGCCACGTGCTTCGTGAGTTTATGGCGTGGTGCGATGGAGCGGGGCTGCAACGAAAGGTCTCTAAAACAAGGGGGATGGTGATGGCGACCGAGAGCAAAACGCTCCCACGCTGAAAGCTGCCTAGCTTCACCACGCGAGGGCCCACCGAGCAGAGGAGCGCAAATAGCGCGAGCCAAAAATATGGAGCGCTTCACGGATTTGCGTGTCATCCTTTCGCAGGGGCCATGCTAATCTTCTCTGTATCGATCCAATTTTAGTATATGTGCCGCCGTGGCGAGCACGAGACCGCTGGCCCGCTCGAGGTATCTGTACCCCTCGGGTCCCCGCGAGCTCTCGCCAAGGTGGTAGGGCCCAGCGAGCCGCAGCTGCAGTCGGTTGAGGCAACGAACGGCACTTGAGCGTTCCACCGAAGGGGGCTGTCTGTTGATTTGTCTCGAGCATCTGACACAATGCGTCCTATTGTTTTAGCTGAAGAACTGTTAAGCAAACGCAATGCCAGTCACGGGCTGGCCTTAGGGCTTTTGGACTTTTTGACAGGTGGGCATCAAGGGGTCAGCATGAACGGACTCTGACCGGACGCACGCCATGCGTCTCTTGGCATCTCCACAAGGTGGCGTACTGTCACCGATTCTCTTCTCGCTTTCTACAAGCGAGTGCCGAAGTTCTCGGGCTAATTGGCATGTGGTTAAACACGCAGACGACGCGGTTCTCCTCGCCCTGCTCTCAAGCCCGGAGTGCGACGACAGCCACGTGCTTCGTGAGTTTATGGCGTGGTGCGATGGAGCGGGGCTGCAACGAAAGGTCTCTAAAACAAGGGGGATGGTGATGGCGACCGAGAGCAAAACGCTCCCACGCTGAAAGCTGCCTAGCTTCACCACGCGAGGGCCCACCGAGCAGAGGAGCGCAAATAGCGCGAGCCAAAAATATGGAGCGCTTCACGGATTTGCGTGTCATCCTTTCGCAGGGGCCATGCTAATCTTCTCTGTATCGATCCAATTTTAGTATATGTGCCGCCGTGGCGAGCACGAGACCGCTGGCCCGCTCGAGGTATCTGTACCCCTCGGGTCCCCGCGAGCTCTCGCCAAGGTGGTAGGGCCCAGCGAGCCGCAGCTGCAGTCGGTTGAGGCAACGAACGGCACTTGAGCGTTCCACCGAAGGGGGCTGTCTGTTGATTTGTCTCGAGCATCTGACACAATGCGTCCTATTGTTTTAGCTGAAGAACTGTTAAGCAAACGCAATGCCAGTCACGGGCTGGCCTTAGGGCTTTTGGACTTTTTGACAGGTGGGCATCAAGGGGTCAGCATGAACGGACTCTGACCGGACGCACGCCATGCGTCTCTTGGCATCTCCACAAGGTGGCGTACTGTCACCGATTCTCTTCTCGCTTTCTACAAGCGAGTGCCGAAGTTCTCGGGCTAATTGGCATGTGGTTAAACACGCAGACGACGCGGTTCTCCTCGCCCTGCTCTCAAGCCCGGAGTGCGACGACAGCCACGTGCTTCGTGAGTTTATGGCGTGGTGCGATGGAGCGGGGCTGCAACGAAAGGTCTCTAAAACAAGGGGGATGGTGATGGCGACCGAGAGCAAAACGCTCCCACGCTGAAAGCTGCCTAGCTTCACCACGCGAGGGCCCACCGAGCAGAGGAGCGCAAATAGCGCGAGCCAAAAATATGGAGCGCTTCACGGATTTGCGTGTCATCCTTTCGCAGGGGCCATGCTAATCTTCTCTGTATCGATCCAATTTTAGTATATGTGCCGCTCGAGGTATCTGTACCCCTCGGGTCCCCGCGAGCTCTCGCCAAGGTGGTAGGGCCCAGCGAGCCGCAGCTGCAGTCGGTTGAGGCAACGAACGGCACTTGAGCGTTCCACCGAAGGGGGCTGTCTGTTGATTTGTCTCGAGCATCTGACACAATGCGTCCTATTGTTTTAGCTGAAGAACTGTTAAGCAAACGCAATGCCAGTCACGGGCTGGCCTTAGGGCTTTTGGACTTTTTGACAGGTGGGCATCAAGGGGTCAGCATGAACGGACTCTGACCGGACGCACGCCATGCGTCTCTTGGCATCTCCACAAGGTGGCGTACTGTCACCGATTCTCTTCTCGCTTTCTACAAGCGAGTGCCGAAGTTCTCGGGCTAATTGGCATGTGGTTAAACACGCAGACGACGCGGTTCTCCTCGCCCTGCTCTCAAGCCCGGAGTGCGACGACAGCCACGTGCTTCGTGAGTTTATGGCGTGGTGCGATGGAGCGGGGCTGCAACGAAAGGTCTCTAAAACAAGGGGGATGGTGATGGCGACCGAGAGCAAAACGCTCCCACGCTGAAAGCTGCCTAGCTTCACCACGCGAGGGCCCACCGAGCAGAGGAGCGCAAATAGCGCGAGCCAAAAATATGGAGCGCTTCACGGATTTGCGTGTCATCCTTTCGCAGGGGCCATGCTAATCTTCTCTGTATCGATCCAATTTTAGTATATGTGCCGCCGTGGCGAGCACGAGACCGCTGGCCCGCTCGAGGTATCTGTACCCCTCGGGTCCCCGCGAGCTCTCGCCAAGGTGGTAGGGCCCAGCGAGCCGCAGCTGCAGTCGGTTGAGGCAACGAACGGCACTTGAGCGTTCCACCGAAGGGGGCTGTCTGTTGATTTGTCTCGAGCATCTGACACAATGCGTCCTATTGTTTTAGCTGAAGAACTGTTAAGCAAACGCAATGCCAGTCACGGGCTGGCCTTAGGGCTTTTGGACTTTTTGACAGGTGGGCATCAAGGGGTCAGCATGAACGGACTCTGACCGGACGCACGCCATGCGTCTCTTGGCATCTCCACAAGGTGGCGTACTGTCACCGATTCTCTTCTCGCTTTCTACAAGCGAGTGCCGAAGTTCTCGGGCTAATTGGCATGTGGTTAAACACGCAGACGACGCGGTTCTCCTCGCCCTGCTCTCAAGCCCGGAGTGCGACGACAGCCACGTGCTTCGTGAGTTTATGGCGTGGTGCGATGGAGCGGGGCTGCAACGAAAGGTCTCTAAAACAAGGGGGATGGTGATGGCGACCGAGAGCAAAACGCTCCCACGCTGAAAGCTGCCTAGCTTCACCACGCGAGGGCCCACCGAGCAGAGGAGCGCAAATAGCGCGAGCCAAAAATATGGAGCGCTTCACGGATTTGCGTGTCATCCTTTCGCAGGGGCCATGCTAATCTTCTCTGTATCGATCCAATTTTAGTATATGTGCCGCCGTGGCGAGCACGAGACCGCTGGCCCGCTCGAGGTATCTGTACCCCTCGGGTCCCCGCGAGCTCTCGCCAAGGTGGTAGGGCCCAGCGAGCCGCAGCTGCAGTCGGTTGAGGCAACGAACGGCACTTGAGCGTTCCACCGAAGGGGGCTGTCTGTTGATTTGTCTCGAGCATCTGACACAATGCGTCCTATTGTTTTAGCTGAAGAACTGTTAAGCAAACGCAATGCCAGTCACGGGCTGGCCTTAGGGCTTTTGGACTTTTTGACAGGTGGGCATCAAGGGGTCAGCATGAACGGACTCTGACCGGACGCACGCCATGCGTCTCTTGGCATCTCCACAAGGTGGCGTACTGTCACCGATTCTCTTCTCGCTTTCTACAAGCGAGTGCCGAAGTTCTCGGGCTAATTGGCATGTGGTTAAACACGCAGACGACGCGGTTCTCCTCGCCCTGCTCTCAAGCCCGGAGTGCGACGACAGCCACGTGCTTCGTGAGTTTATGGCGTGGTGCGATGGAGCGGGGCTGCAACGAAAGGTCTCTAAAACAAGGGGGATGGTGATGGCGACCGAGAGCAAAACGCTCCCACGCTGAAAGCTGCCTAGCTTCACCACGCGAGGGCCCACCGAGCAGAGGAGCGCAAATAGCGCGAGCCAAAAATATGGAGCGCTTCACGGATTTGCGTGTCATCCTTTCGCAGGGGCCATGCTAATCTTCTCTGTATCGATCCAATTTTAGTATATGTGCCGCCGTGGCGAGCACGAGACCGCTGGCCCGCTCGAGGTATCTGTACCCCTCGGGTCCCCGCGAGCTCTCGCCAAGGTGGTAGGGCCCAGCGAGCCGCAGCTGCAGTCGGTTGAGGCAACGAACGGCACTTGAGCGTTCCACCGAAGGGGGCTGTCTGTTGATTTGTCTCGAGCATCTGACACAATGCGTCCTATTGTTTTAGCTGAAGAACTGTTAAGCAAACGCAATGCCAGTCACGGGCTGGCCTTAGGGCTTTTGGACTTTTTGACAGGTGGGCATCAAGGGGTCAGCATGAACGGACTCTGACCGGACGCACGCCATGCGTCTCTTGGCATCTCCACAAGGTGGCGTACTGTCACCGATTCTCTTCTCGCTTTCTACAAGCGAGTGCCGAAGTTCTCGGGCTAATTGGCATGTGGTTAAACACGCAGACGACGCGGTTCTCCTCGCCCTGCTCTCAAGCCCGGAGTGCGACGACAGCCACGTGCTTCGTGAGTTTATGGCGTGGTGCGATGGAGCGGGGCTGCAACGAAAGGTCTCTAAAACAAGGGGGATGGTGATGGCGACCGAGAGCAAAACGCTCCCACGCTGAAAGCTGCCTAGCTTCACCACGCGAGGGCCCACCGAGCAGAGGAGCGCAAATAGCGCGAGCCAAAAATATGGAGCGCTTCACGGATTTGCGTGTCATCCTTTCGCAGGGGCCATGCTAATCTTCTCTGTATCGATCCAATTTTAGTATATGTGCCGCCGTGGCGAGCACGAGACCGCTGGCCCGCTCGAGGTATCTGTACCCCTCGGGTCCCCGCGAGCTCTCGCCAAGGTGGTAGGGCCCAGCGAGCCGCAGCTGCAGTCGGTTGAGGCAACGAACGGCACTTGAGCGTTCCACCGAAGGGGGCTGTCTGTTGATTTGTCTCGAGCATCTGACACAATGCGTCCTATTGTTTTAGCTGAAGAACTGTTAAGCAAACGCAATGCCAGTCACGGGCTGGCCTTAGGGCTTTTGGACTTTTTGACAGGTGGGCATCAAGGGGTCAGCATGAACGGACTCTGACCGGACGCACGCCATGCGTCTCTTGGCATCTCCACAAGGTGGCGTACTGTCACCGATTCTCTTCTCGCTTTCTACAAGCGAGTGCCGAAGTTCTCGGGCTAATTGGCATGTGGTTAAACACGCAGACGACGCGGTTCTCCTCGCCCTGCTCTCAAGCCCGGAGTGCGACGACAGCCACGTGCTTCGTGAGTTTATGGCGTGGTGCGATGGAGCGGGGCTGCAACGAAAGGTCTCTAAAACAAGGGGGATGGTGATGGCGACCGAGAGCAAAACGCTCCCACGCTGAAAGCTGCCTAGCTTCACCACGCGAGGGCCCACCGAGCAGAGGAGCGCAAATAGCGCGAGCCAAAAATATGGAGCGCTTCACGGATTTGCGTGTCATCCTTTCGCAGGGGCCATGCTAATCTTCTCTGTATCGATCCAATTTTAGTATATGTGCCGCTCGAGGTATCTGTACCCCTCGGGTCCCCGCGAGCTCTCGCCAAGGTGGTAGGGCCCAGCGAGCCGCAGCTGCAGTCGGTTGAGGCAACGAACGGCACTTGAGCGTTCCACCGAAGGGGGCTGTCTGTTGATTTGTCTCGAGCATCTGACACAATGCGTCCTATTGTTTTAGCTGAAGAACTGTTAAGCAAACGCAATGCCAGTCACGGGCTGGCCTTAGGGCTTTTGGACTTTTTGACAGGTGGGCATCAAGGGGTCAGCATGAACGGACTCTGACCGGACGCACGCCATGCGTCTCTTGGCATCTCCACAAGGTGGCGTACTGTCACCGATTCTCTTCTCGCTTTCTACAAGCGAGTGCCGAAGTTCTCGGGCTAATTGGCATGTGGTTAAACACGCAGACGACGCGGTTCTCCTCGCCCTGCTCTCAAGCCCGGAGTGCGACGACAGCCACGTGCTTCGTGAGTTTATGGCGTGGTGCGATGGAGCGGGGCTGCAACGAAAGGTCTCTAAAACAAGGGGGATGGTGATGGCGACCGAGAGCAAAACGCTCCCACGCTGAAAGCTGCCTAGCTTCACCACGCGAGGGCCCACCGAGCAGAGGAGCGCAAATAGCGCGAGCCAAAAATATGGAGCGCTTCACGGATTTGCGTGTCATCCTTTCGCAGGGGCCATGCTAATCTTCTCTGTATCGATCCAATTTTAGTATATGTGCCGCCGTGGCGAGCACGAGACCGCTGGCCCGCTCGAGGTATCTGTACCCCTCGGGTCCCCGCGAGCTCTCGCCAAGGTGGTAGGGCCCAGCGAGCCGCAGCTGCAGTCGGTTGAGGCAACGAACGGCACTTGAGCGTTCCACCGAAGGGGGCTGTCTGTTGATTTGTCTCGAGCATCTGACACAATGCGTCCTATTGTTTTAGCTGAAGAACTGTTAAGCAAACGCAATGCCAGTCACGGGCTGGCCTTAGGGCTTTTGGACTTTTTGACAGGTGGGCATCAAGGGGTCAGCATGAACGGACTCTGACCGGACGCACGCCATGCGTCTCTTGGCATCTCCACAAGGTGGCGTACTGTCACCGATTCTCTTCTCGCTTTCTACAAGCGAGTGCCGAAGTTCTCGGGCTAATTGGCATGTGGTTAAACACGCAGACGACGCGGTTCTCCTCGCCCTGCTCTCAAGCCCGGAGTGCGACGACAGCCACGTGCTTCGTGAGTTTATGGCGTGGTGCGATGGAGCGGGGCTGCAACGAAAGGTCTCTAAAACAAGGGGGATGGTGATGGCGACCGAGAGCAAAACGCTCCCACGCTGAAAGCTGCCTAGCTTCACCACGCGAGGGCCCACCGAGCAGAGGAGCGCAAATAGCGCGAGCCAAAAATATGGAGCGCTTCACGGATTTGCGTGTCATCCTTTCGCAGGGGCCATGCTAATCTTCTCTGTATCGATCCAATTTTAGTATATGTGCCGCCGTGGCGAGCACGAGACCGCTGGCCCGCTCGAGGTATCTGTACCCCTCGGGTCCCCGCGAGCTCTCGCCAAGGTGGTAGGGCCCAGCGAGCCGCAGCTGCAGTCGGTTGAGGCAACGAACGGCACTTGAGCGTTCCACCGAAGGGGGCTGTCTGTTGATTTGTCTCGAGCATCTGACACAATGCGTCCTATTGTTTTAGCTGAAGAACTGTTAAGCAAACGCAATGCCAGTCACGGGCTGGCCTTAGGGCTTTTGGACTTTTTGACAGGTGGGCATCAAGGGGTCAGCATGAACGGACTCTGACCGGACGCACGCCATGCGTCTCTTGGCATCTCCACAAGGTGGCGTACTGTCACCGATTCTCTTCTCGCTTTCTACAAGCGAGTGCCGAAGTTCTCGGGCTAATTGGCATGTGGTTAAACACGCAGACGACGCGGTTCTCCTCGCCCTGCTCTCAAGCCCGGAGTGCGACGACAGCCACGTGCTTCGTGAGTTTATGGCGTGGTGCGATGGAGCGGGGCTGCAACGAAAGGTCTCTAAAACAAGGGGGATGGTGATGGCGACCGAGAGCAAAACGCTCCCACGCTGAAAGCTGCCTAGCTTCACCACGCGAGGGCCCACCGAGCAGAGGAGCGCAAATAGCGCGAGCCAAAAATATGGAGCGCTTCACGGATTTGCGTGTCATCCTTTCGCAGGGGCCATGCTAATCTTCTCTGTATCGATCCAATTTTAGTATATGTGCCGCCGTGGCGAGCACGAGACCGCTGGCCCGCTCGAGGTATCTGTACCCCTCGGGTCCCCGCGAGCTCTCGCCAAGGTGGTAGGGCCCAGCGAGCCGCAGCTGCAGTCGGTTGAGGCAACGAACGGCACTTGAGCGTTCCACCGAAGGGGGCTGTCTGTTGATTTGTCTCGAGCATCTGACACAATGCGTCCTATTGTTTTAGCTGAAGAACTGTTAAGCAAACGCAATGCCAGTCACGGGCTGGCCTTAGGGCTTTTGGACTTTTTGACAGGTGGGCATCAAGGGGTCAGCATGAACGGACTCTGACCGGACGCACGCCATGCGTCTCTTGGCATCTCCACAAGGTGGCGTACTGTCACCGATTCTCTTCTCGCTTTCTACAAGCGAGTGCCGAAGTTCTCGGGCTAATTGGCATGTGGTTAAACACGCAGACGACGCGGTTCTCCTCGCCCTGCTCTCAAGCCCGGAGTGCGACGACAGCCACGTGCTTCGTGAGTTTATGGCGTGGTGCGATGGAGCGGGGCTGCAACGAAAGGTCTCTAAAACAAGGGGGATGGTGATGGCGACCGAGAGCAAAACGCTCCCACGCTGAAAGCTGCCTAGCTTCACCACGCGAGGGCCCACCGAGCAGAGGAGCGCAAATAGCGCGAGCCAAAAATATGGAGCGCTTCACGGATTTGCGTGTCATCCTTTCGCAGGGGCCATGCTAATCTTCTCTGTATCGATCCAATTTTAGTATATGTGCCGCTCGAGGTATCTGTACCCCTCGGGTCCCCGCGAGCTCTCGCCAAGGTGGTAGGGCCCAGCGAGCCGCAGCTGCAGTCGGTTGAGGCAACGAACGGCACTTGAGCGTTCCACCGAAGGGGGCTGTCTGTTGATTTGTCTCGAGCATCTGACACAATGCGTCCTATTGTTTTAGCTGAAGAACTGTTAAGCAAACGCAATGCCAGTCACGGGCTGGCCTTAGGGCTTTTGGACTTTTTGACAGGTGGGCATCAAGGGGTCAGCATGAACGGACTCTGACCGGACGCACGCCATGCGTCTCTTGGCATCTCCACAAGGTGGCGTACTGTCACCGATTCTCTTCTCGCTTTCTACAAGCGAGTGCCGAAGTTCTCGGGCTAATTGGCATGTGGTTAAACACGCAGACGACGCGGTTCTCCTCGCCCTGCTCTCAAGCCCGGAGTGCGACGACAGCCACGTGCTTCGTGAGTTTATGGCGTGGTGCGATGGAGCGGGGCTGCAACGAAAGGTCTCTAAAACAAGGGGGATGGTGATGGCGACCGAGAGCAAAACGCTCCCACGCTGAAAGCTGCCTAGCTTCACCACGCGAGGGCCCACCGAGCAGAGGAGCGCAAATAGCGCGAGCCAAAAATATGGAGCGCTTCACGGATTTGCGTGTCATCCTTTCGCAGGGGCCATGCTAATCTTCTCTGTATCGATCCAATTTTAGTATATGTGCCGCCGTGGCGAGCACGAGACCGCTGGCCCGCTCGAGGTATCTGTACCCCTCGGGTCCCCGCGAGCTCTCGCCAAGGTGGTAGGGCCCAGCGAGCCGCAGCTGCAGTCGGTTGAGGCAACGAACGGCACTTGAGCGTTCCACCGAAGGGGGCTGTCTGTTGATTTGTCTCGAGCATCTGACACAATGCGTCCTATTGTTTTAGCTGAAGAACTGTTAAGCAAACGCAATGCCAGTCACGGGCTGGCCTTAGGGCTTTTGGACTTTTTGACAGGTGGGCATCAAGGGGTCAGCATGAACGGACTCTGACCGGACGCACGCCATGCGTCTCTTGGCATCTCCACAAGGTGGCGTACTGTCACCGATTCTCTTCTCGCTTTCTACAAGCGAGTGCCGAAGTTCTCGGGCTAATTGGCATGTGGTTAAACACGCAGACGACGCGGTTCTCCTCGCCCTGCTCTCAAGCCCGGAGTGCGACGACAGCCACGTGCTTCGTGAGTTTATGGCGTGGTGCGATGGAGCGGGGCTGCAACGAAAGGTCTCTAAAACAAGGGGGATGGTGATGGCGACCGAGAGCAAAACGCTCCCACGCTGAAAGCTGCCTAGCTTCACCACGCGAGGGCCCACCGAGCAGAGGAGCGCAAATAGCGCGAGCCAAAAATATGGAGCGCTTCACGGATTTGCGTGTCATCCTTTCGCAGGGGCCATGCTAATCTTCTCTGTATCGATCCAATTTTAGTATATGTGCCGCTCGAGGTATCTGTACCCCTCGGGTCCCCGCGAGCTCTCGCCAAGGTGGTAGGGCCCAGCGAGCCGCAGCTGCAGTCGGTTGAGGCAACGAACGGCACTTGAGCGTTCCACCGAAGGGGGCTGTCTGTTGATTTGTCTCGAGCATCTGACACAATGCGACCTATTGTTTTAGCTGAAGAACTGTTAAGCAAACGCAATGCCAGTCACGGGCTGGCCTTAGGGCTTTTGGACTTTTTGACAGGTGGGCATCAAGGGGTCAGCATGAACGGACTCTGACCGGACGCACGCCATGCGTCTCTTGGCATCTCCACAAGGTGGCGTACTGTCACCGATTCTCTTCTCGCTTTCTACAAGCGAGTGCCGAAGTTCTCGGGCTAATTGGCATGTGGTTAAACACGCAGACGACGCGGTTCTCCTCGCCCTGCTCTCAAGCCCGGAGTGCGACGACAGCCACGTGCTTCGTGAGTTTATGGCGTGGTGCGATGGAGCGGGGCTGCAACGAAAGGTCTCTAAAACAAGGGGGATGGTGATGGCGACCGAGAGCAAAACGCTCCCACGCTGAAAGCTGCCTAGCTTCACCACGCGAGGGCCCACCGAGCAGAGGAGCGCAAATAGCGCGAGCCAAAAATATGGAGCGCTTCACGGATTTGCGTGTCATCCTTTCGCAGGGGCCATGCTAATCTTCTCTGTATCGATCCAATTTTAGTATATGTGCCGCCGTGGCGAGCACGAGACCGCTGGCCCGCTCGAGGTATCTGTACCCCTCGGGTCCCCGCGAGCTCTCGCCAAGGTGGTAGGGCCCAGCGAGCCGCAGCTGCAGTCGGTTGAGGCAACGAACGGCACTTGAGCGTTCCACCGAAGGGGGCTGTCTGTTGATTTGTCTCGAGCATCTGACACAATGCGTCCTATTGTTTTAGCTGAAGAACTGTTAAGCAAACGCAATGCCAGTCACGGGCTGGCCTTAGGGCTTTTGGACTTTTTGACAGGTGGGCATCAAGGGGTCAGCATGAACGGACTCTGACCGGACGCACGCCATGCGTCTCTTGGCATCTCCACAAGGTGGCGTACTGTCACCGATTCTCTTCTCGCTTTCTACAAGCGAGTGCCGAAGTTCTCGGGCTAATTGGCATGTGGTTAAACACGCAGACGACGCGGTTCTCCTCGCCCTGCTCTCAAGCCCGGAGTGCGACGACAGCCACGTGCTTCGTGAGTTTATGGCGTGGTGCGATGGAGCGGGGCTGCAACGAAAGGTCTCTAAAACAAGGGGGATGGTGATGGCGACCGAGAGCAAAACGCTCCCACGCTGAAAGCTGCCTAGCTTCACCACGCGAGGGCCCACCGAGCAGAGGAGCGCAAATAGCGCGAGCCAAAAATATGGAGCGCTTCACGGATTTGCGTGTCATCCTTTCGCAGGGGCCATGCTAATCTTCTCTGTATCGATCCAATTTTAGTATATGTGCCGCCGTGGCGAGCACGAGACCGCTGGCCCGCTCGAGGTATCTGTACCCCTCGGGTCCCCGCGAGCTCTCGCCAAGGTGGTAGGGCCCAGCGAGCCGCAGCTGCAGTCGGTTGAGGCAACGAACGGCACTTGAGCGTTCCACCGAAGGGGGCTGTCTGTTGATTTGTCTCGAGCATCTGACACAATGCGTCCTATTGTTTTAGCTGAAGAACTGTTAAGCAAACGCAATGCCAGTCACGGGCTGGCCTTAGGGCTTTTGGACTTTTTGACAGGTGGGCATCAAGGGGTCAGCATGAACGGACTCTGACCGGACGCACGCCATGCGTCTCTTGGCATCTCCACAAGGTGGCGTACTGTCACCGATTCTCTTCTCACTTTCTACAAGCGAGTGCCGAAGTTCTCGGGCTAATTGGCATGTGGTTAAACACGCAGACGACGCGGTTCTCCTCGCCCTGCTCTCAAGCCCGGAGTGCGACGACAGCCACGTGCTTCGTGAGTTTATGGCGTGGTGCGATGGAGCGGGGCTGCAACGAAAGGTCTCTAAAACAAGGGGGATGGTGATGGCGACCGAGAGCAAAACGCTCCCACGCTGAAAGCTGCCTAGCTTCACCACGCGAGGGCCCACCGAGCAGAGGAGCGCAAATAGCGCGAGCCAAAAATATGGAGCGCTTCACGGATTTGCGTGTCATCCTTTCGCAGGGGCCATGCTAATCTTCTCTGTATCGATCCAATTTTAGTATATGTGCCGCTCGAGGTATCTGTACCCCTCGGGTCCCCGCGAGCTCTCGCCAAGGTGGTAGGGCCCAGCGAGCCGCAGCTGCAGTCGGTTGAGGCAACGAACGGCACTTGAGCGTTCCACCGAAGGGGGCTGTCTGTTGATTTGTCTCGAGCATCTGACACAATGCGTCCTATTGTTTTAGCAGAAGAACTGTTAAGCAAACGCAATGCCAGTCACGGGCTGGCCTTAGGGCTTTTGGACTTTTTGACAGGTGGGCATCAAGGGGTCAGCATGAACGGACTCTGACCGGACGCACGCCATGCGTCTCTTGGCATCTCCACAAGGTGGCGTACTGTCACCGATTCTCTTCTCGCTTTCTACAAGCGAGTGCCGAAGTTCTCGGGCTAATTGGCATGTGGTTAAACACGCAGACGACGCGGTTCTCCTCGCCCTGCTCTCAAGCCCGGAGTGCGACGACAGCCACGTGCTTCGTGAGTTTATGGCGTGGTGCGATGGAGCGGGGCTGCAACGAAAGGTCTCTAAAACAAGGGGGATGGTGATGGCGACCGAGAGCAAAACGCTCCCACGCTGAAAGCTGCCTAGCTTCACCACGCGAGGGCCCACCGAGCAGAGGAGCGCAAATAGCGCGAGCCAAAAATATGGAGCGCTTCACGGATTTGCGTGTCATCCTTTCGCAGGGGCCATGCTAATCTTCTCTGTATCGATCCAATTTTAGTATATGTGCCGCCGTGGCGAGCACGACACCGCTGGCCCGCTCGAGGTATCTGTACCCCTCGGGTCCCCGCGAGCTCTCGCCAAGGTGGTAGGGCCCAGCGAGCCGCAGCTGCAGTCGGTTGAGGCAACGAACGGCACTTGAGCGTTCCACCGAAGGGGGCTGTCTGTTGATTTGTCTCGAGCATCTGACACAATGCGTCCTATTGTTTTAGCTGAAGAACTGTTAAGCAAACGCAATGCCAGTCACGGGCTGGCCTTAGGGCTTTTGGACTTTTTGACAGGTGGGCATCAAGGGGTCAGCATGAACGGACTCTGACCGGACGCACGCCATGCGTCTCTTGGCATCTCCACAAGGTGGCGTACTGTCACCGATTCTCTTCTCGCTTTCTACAAGCGAGTGCCGAAGTTCTCGGGCTAATTGGCATGTGGTTAAACACGCAGACGACGCGGTTCTCCTCGCCCTGCTCTCAAGCCCGGAGTGCGACGACAGCCACGTGCTTCGTGAGTTTATGGCGTGGTGCGATGGAGCGGGGCTGCAACGAAAGGTCTCTAAAACAAGGGGGATGGTGATGGCGACCGAGAGCAAAACGCTCCCACGCTGAAAGCTGCCTAGCTTCACCACGCGAGGGCCCACCGAGCAGAGGAGCGCAAATAGCGCGAGCCAAAAATATGGAGCGCTTCACGGATTTGCGTGTCATCCTTTCGCAGGGGCCATGCTAATCTTCTCTGTATCGATCCAATTTTAGTATATGTGCCGCCGTGGCGAGCACGAGACCGCTGGCCCGCTCGAGGTATCTGTACCCCTCGGGTCCCCGCGAGCTCTCGCCAAGGTGGTAGGGCCCAGCGAGCCGCAGCTGCAGTCGGTTGAGGCAACGAACGGCACTTGAGCGTTCCACCGAAGGGGGCTGTCTGTTGATTTGTCTCGAGCATCTGACACAATGCGTCCTATTGTTTTAGCTGAAGAACTGTTAAGCAAACGCAATGCCAGTCACGGGCTGGCCTTAGGGCTTTTGGACTTTTTGACAGGTGGGCATCAAGGGGTCAGCATGAACGGACTCTGACCGGACGCACGCCATGCGTCTCTTGGCATCTCCACAAGGTGGCGTACTGTCACCGATTCTCTTCTCGCTTTCTACAAGCGAGTGCCGAAGTTCTCGGGCTAATTGGCATGTGGTTAAACACGCAGACGACGCGGTTCTCCTCGCCCTGCTCTCAAGCCCGGAGTGCGACGACAGCCACGTGCTTCGTGAGTTTATGGCGTGGTGCGATGGAGCGGGGCTGCAACGAAAGGTCTCTAAAACAAGGGGGATGGTGATGGCGACCGAGAGCAAAACGCTCCCACGCTGAAAGCTGCCTAGCTTCACCACGCGAGGGCCCACCGAGCAGAGGAGCGCAAATAGCGCGAGCCAAAAATATGGAGCGCTTCACGGATTTGCGTGTCATCCTTTCGCAGGGGCCATGCTAATCTTCTCTGTATCGATCCAATTTTAGTATATGTGCCGCCGTGGCGAGCACGAGACCGCTGGCCCGCTCGAGGTATCTGTACCCCTCGGGTCCCCGCGAGCTCTCGCCAAGGTGGTAGGGCCCAGCGAGCCGCAGCTGCAGTCGGTTGAGGCAACGAACGGCACTTGAGCGTTCCACCGAAGGGGGCTGTCTGTTGATTTGTCTCGAGCATCTGACACAATGCGTCCTATTGTTTTAGCTGAAGAACTGTTAAGCAAACGCAATGCCAGTCACGGGCTGGCCTTAGGGCTTTTGGACTTTTTGACAGGTGGGCATCAAGGGGTCAGCATGAACGGACTCTGACCGGACGCACGCCATGCGTCTCTTGGCATCTCCACAAGGTGGCGTACTGTCACCGATTCTCTTCTCGCTTTCTACAAGCGAGTGCCGAAGTTCTCGGGCTAATTGGCATGTGGTTAAACACGCAGACGACGCGGTTCTCCTCGCCCTGCTCTCAAGCCCGGAGTGCGACGACAGCCACGTGCTTCGTGAGTTTATGGCGTGGTGCGATGGAGCGGGGCTGCAACGAAAGGTCTCTAAAACAAGGGGGATGGTGATGGCGACCGAGAGCAAAACGCTCCCACGCTGAAAGCTGCCTAGCTTCACCACGCGAGGGCCCACCGAGCAGAGGAGCGCAAATAGCGCGAGCCAAAAATATGGAGCGCTTCACGGATTTGCGTGTCATCCTTTCGCAGGGGCCATGCTAATCTTCTCTGTATCGATCCAATTTTAGTATATGTGCCGCTCGAGGTATCTGTGCCCCTCGGGTCCCCGCGAGCTCTCGCCAAGGTGGTAGGGCCCAGCGAGCCGCAGCTGCAGTCGGTTGAGGCAACGAACGGCACTTGAGCGTTCCACCGAAGGGGGCTGTCTGTTGATTTGTCTCGAGCATCTGACACAATGCGTCCTATTGTTTTAGCTGAAGAACTGTTAAGCAAACGCAATGCCAGTCACGGGCTGGCCTTAGGGCTTTTGGACTTTTTGACAGGTGGGCATCAAGGGGTCAGCATGAACGGACTCTGACCGGACGCACGCCATGCGTCTCTTGGCATCTCCACAAGGTGGCGTACTGTCACCGATTCTCTTCTCGCTTTCTACAAGCGAGTGCCGAAGTTCTCGGGCTAATTGGCATGTGGTTAAACACGCAGACGACGCGGTTCTCCTCGCCCTGCTCTCAAGCCCGGAGTGCGACGACAGCCACGTGCTTCGTGAGTTTATGGCGTGGTGCGATGGAGCGGGGCTGCAACGAAAGGTCTCTAAAACAAGGGGGATGGTGATGGCGACCGAGAGCAAAACGCTCCCACGCTGAAAGCTGCCTAGCTTCACCACGCGAGGGCCCACCGAGCAGAGGAGCGCAAATAGCGCGAGCCAAAAATATGGAGCGCTTCACGGATTTGCGTGTCATCCTTTCGCAGGGGCCATGCTAATCTTCTCTGTATCGATCCAATTTTAGTATATGTGCCGCCGTGGCGAGCACGAGACCGCTGGCCCGCTCGAGGTATCTGTACCCCTCGGGTCCCCGCGAGCTCTCGCCAAGGTGGTAGGGCCCAGCGAGCCGCAGCTGCAGTCGGTTGAGGCAACGAACGGCACTTGAGCGTTCCACCGAAGGGGGCTGTCTGTTGATTTGTCTCGAGCATCTGACACAATGCGTCCTATTGTTTTAGCTGAAGAACTGTTAAGCAAACGCAATGCCAGTCACGGGCTGGCCTTAGGGCTTTTGGACTTTTTGACAGGTGGGCATCAAGGGGTCAGCATGAACGGACTCTGACCGGACGCACGCCATGCGTCTCTTGGCATCTCCACAAGGTGGCGTACTGTCACCGATTCTCTTCTCGCTTTCTACAAGCGAGTGCCGAAGTTCTCGGGCTAATTGGCATGTGGTTAAACACGCAGACGACGCGGTTCTCCTCGCCCTGCTCTCAAGCCCGGAGTGCGACGACAGCCACGTGCTTCGTGAGTTTATGGCGTGGTGCGATGGAGCGGGGCTGCAACGAAAGGTCTCTAAAACAAGGGGGATGGTGATGGCGACCGAGAGCAAAACGCTCCCACGCTGAAAGCTGCCTAGCTTCACCACGCGAGGGCCCACCGAGCAGAGGAGCGCAAATAGCGCGAGCCAAAAATATGGAGCGCTTCACGGATTTGCGTGTCATCCTTTCGCAGGGGCCATGCTAATCTTCTCTGTATCGATCCAATTTTAGTATATGTGCCGCTCGAGGTATCTGTACCCCTCGGGTCCCCGCGAGCTCTCGCCAAGGTGGTAGGGCCCAGCGAGCCGCAGCTGCAGTCGGTTGAGGCAACGAACGGCACTTGAGCGTTCCACCGAAGGGGGCTGTCTGTTGATTTGTCTCGAGCATCTGACACAATGCGTCCTATTGTTTTAGCTGAAGAACTGTTAAGCAAACGCAATGCCAGTCACGGGCTGGCCTTAGGGCTTTTGGACTTTTTGACAGGTGGGCATCAAGGGGTCAGCATGAACGGACTCTGACCGGACGCACGCCATGCGTCTCTTGGCATCTCCACAAGGTGGCGTACTGTCACCGATTCTCTTCTCGCTTTCTACAAGCGAGTGCCGAAGTTCTCGGGCTAATTGGCATGTGGTTAAACACGCAGACGACGCGGTTCTCCTCGCCCTGCTCTCAAGCCCGGAGTGCGACGACAGCCACGTGCTTCGTGAGTTTATGGCGTGGTGCGATGGAGCGGGGCTGCAACGAAAGGTCTCTAAAACAAGGGGGATGGTGATGGCGACCGAGAGCAAAACGCTCCCACGCTGAAAGCTGCCTAGCTTCACCACGCGAGGGCCCACCGAGCAGAGGAGCGCAAATAGCGCGAGCCAAAAATATGGAGCGCTTCACGGATTTGCGTGTCATCCTTTCGCAGGGGCCATGCTAATCTTCTCTGTATCGATCCAATTTTAGTATATGTGCCGCCGTGGCGAGCACGAGACCGCTGGCCCGCTCGAGGTATCTGTACCCCTCGGGTCCCCGCGAGCTCTCGCCAAGGTGGTAGGGCCCAGCGAGCCGCAGCTGCAGTCGGTTGAGGCAACGAACGGCACTTGAGCGTTCCACCGAAGGGGGCTGTCTGTTGATTTGTCTCGAGCATCTGACACAATGCGTCCTATTGTTTTAGCTGAAGAACTGTTAAGCAAACGCAATGCCAGTCACGGGCTGGCCTTAGGGCTTTTGGACTTTTTGACAGGTGGGCATCAAGGGGTCAGCATGAACGGACTCTGACCGGACGCACGCCATGCGTCTCTTGGCATCTCCACAAGGTGGCGTACTGTCACCGATTCTCTTCTCGCTTTCTACAAGCGAGTGCCGAAGTTCTCGGGCTAATTGGCATGTGGTTAAACACGCAGACGACGCGGTTCTCCTCGCCCTGCTCTCAAGCCCGGAGTGCGACGACAGCCACGTGCTTCGTGAGTTTATGGCGTGGTGCGATGGAGCGGGGCTGCAACGAAAGGTCTCTAAAACAAGGGGGATGGTGATGGCGACCGAGAGCAAAACGCTCCCACGCTGAAAGCTGCCTAGCTTCACCACGCGAGGGCCCACCGAGCAGAGGAGCGCAAATAGCGCGAGCCAAAAATATGGAGCGCTTCACGGATTTGCGTGTCATCCTTTCGCAGGGGCCATGCTAATCTTCTCTGTATCGATCCAATTTTAGTATATGTGCCGCCGTGGCGAGCACGAGACCGCTGGCCCGCTCGAGGTATCTGTACCCCTCGGGTCCCCGCGAGCTCTCGCCAAGGTGGTAGGGCCCAGCGAGCCGCAGCTGCAGTCGGTTGAGGCAACGAACGGCACTTGAGCGTTCCACCGAAGGGGGCTGTCTGTTGATTTGTCTCGAGCATCTGACACAATGCGTCCTATTGTTTTAGCTGAAGAACTGTTAAGCAAACGCAATGCCAGTCACGGGCTGGCCTTAGGGCTTTTGGACTTTTTGACAGGTGGGCATCAAGGGGTCAGCATGAACGGACTCTGACCGGACGCACGCCATGCGTCTCTTGGCATCTCCACAAGGTGGCGTACTGTCACCGATTCTCTTCTCACTTTCTACAAGCGAGTGCCGAAGTTCTCGGGCTAATTGGCATGTGGTTAAACACGCAGACGACGCGGTTCTCCTCGCCCTGCTCTCAAGCCCGGAGTGCGACGACAGCCACGTGCTTCGTGAGTTTATGGCGTGGTGCGATGGAGCGGGGCTGCAACGAAAGGTCTCTAAAACAAGGGGGATGGTGATGGCGACCGAGAGCAAAACGCTCCCACGCTGAAAGCTGCCTAGCTTCACCACGCGAGGGCCCACCGAGCAGAGGAGCGCAAATAGCGCGAGCCAAAAATATGGAGCGCTTCACGGATTTGCGTGTCATCCTTTCGCAGGGGCCATGCTAATCTTCTCTGTATCGATCCAATTTTAGTATATGTGCCGCTCGAGGTATCTGTACCCCTCGGGTCCCCGCGAGCTCTCGCCAAGGTGGTAGGGCCCAGCGAGCCGCAGCTGCAGTCGGTTGAGGCAACGAACGGCACTTGAGCGTTCCACCGAAGGGGGCTGTCTGTTGATTTGTCTCGAGCATCTGACACAATGCGTCCTATTGTTTTAGCTGAAGAACTGTTAAGCAAACGCAATGCCAGTCACGGGCTGGCCTTAGGGCTTTTGGACTTTTTGACAGGTGGGCATCAAGGGGTCAGCATGAACGGACTCTGACCGGACGCACGCCATGCGTCTCTTGGCATCTCCACAAGGTGGCGTACTGTCACCGATTCTCTTCTCGCTTTCTACAAGCGAGTGCCGAAGTTCTCGGGCTAATTGGCATGTGGTTAAACACGCAGACGACGCGGTTCTCCTCGCCCTGCTCTCAAGCCCGGAGTGCGACGACAGCCACGTGCTTCGTGAGTTTATGGCGTGGTGCGATGGAGCGGGGCTGCAACGAAAGGTCTCTAAAACAAGGGGGATGGTGATGGCGACCGAGAGCAAAACGCTCCCACGCTGAAAGCTGCCTAGCTTCACCACGCGAGGGCCCACCGAGCAGAGGAGCGCAAATAGCGCGAGCCAAAAATATGGAGCGCTTCACGGATTTGCGTGTCATCCTTTCGCAGGGGCCATGCTAATCTTCTCTGTATCGATCCAATTTTAGTATATGTGCCGCCGTGGCGAGCACGAGACCGCTGGCCCGCTCGAGGTATCTGTACCCCTCGGGTCCCCGCGAGCTCTCGCCAAGGTGGTAGGGCCCAGCGAGCCGCAGCTGCAGTCGGTTGAGGCAACGAACGGCACTTGAGCGTTCCACCGAAGGGGGCTGTCTGTTGATTTGTCTCGAGCATCTGACACAATGCGTCCTATTGTTTTAGCAGAAGAACTGTTAAGCAAACGCAATGCCAGTCACGGGCTGGCCTTAGGGCTTTTGGACTTTTTGACAGGTGGGCATCAAGGGGTCAGCATGAACGGACTCTGACCGGACGCACGCCATGCGTCTCTTGGCATCTCCACAAGGTGGCGTACTGTCACCGATTCTCTTCTCGCTTTCTACAAGCGAGTGCCGAAGTTCTCGGGCTAATTGGCATGTGGTTAAACACGCAGACGACGCGGTTCTCCTCGCCCTGCTCTCAAGCCCGGAGTGCGACGACAGCCACGTGCTTCGTGAGTTTATGGCGTGGTGCGATGGAGCGGGGCTGCAACGAAAGGTCTCTAAAACAAGGGGGATGGTGATGGCGACCGAGAGCAAAACGCTCCCACGCTGAAAGCTGCCTAGCTTCACCACGCGAGGGCCCACCGAGCAGAGGAGCGCAAATAGCGCGAGCCAAAAATATGGAGCGCTTCACGGATTTGCGTGTCATCCTTTCGCAGGGGCCATGCTAATCTTCTCTGTATCGATCCAATTTTAGTATATGTGCCGCCGTGGCGAGCACGAGACCGCTGGCCCGCTCGAGGTATCTGTACCCCTCGGGTCCCCGCGAGCTCTCGCCAAGGTGGTAGGGCCCAGCGAGCCGCAGCTGCAGTCGGTTGAGGAAACGAACGGCACTTGAGCGTTCCACCGAAGGGGGCTGTCTGTTGATTTGTCTCGAGCATCTGACACAATGCGTCCTATTGTTTTAGCTGAAGAACTGTTAAGCAAACGCAATGCCAGTCACGGGCTGGCCTTAGGGCTTTTGGACTTTTTGACAGGTGGGCATCAAGGGGTCAGCATGAACGGACTCTGACCGGACGCACGCCATGCGTCTCTTGGCATCTCCACAAGGTGGCGTACTGTCACCGATTCTCTTCTCGCTTTCTACAAGCGAGTGCCGAAGTTCTCGGGCTAATTGGCATGTGGTTAAACACGCAGACGACGCGGTTCTCCTCGCCCTGCTCTCAAGCCCGGAGTGCGACGACAGCCACGTGCTTCGTGAGTTTATGGCGTGGTGCGATGGAGCGGGGCTGCAACGAAAGGTCTCTAAAACAAGGGGGATGGTGATGGCGACCGAGAGCAAAACGCTCCCACGCTGAAAGCTGCCTAGCTTCACCACGCGAGGGCCCACCGAGCAGAGGAGCGCAAATAGCGCGAGCCAAAAATATGGAGCGCTTCACGGATTTGCGTGTCATCCTTTCGCAGGGGCCATGCTAATCTTCTCTGTATCGATCCAATTTTAGTATATGTGCCGCCGTGGCGAGCACGAGACCGCTGGCCCGCTCGAGGTATCTGTACCCCTCGGGTCCCCGCGAGCTCTCGCCAAGGTGGTAGGGCCCAGCGAGCCGCAGCTGCAGTCGGTTGAGGCAACGAACGGCACTTGAGCGTTCCACCGAAGGGGGCTGTCTGTTGATTTGTCTCGAGCATCTGACACAATGCGTCCTATTGTTTTAGCTGAAGAACTGTTAAGCAAACGCAATGCCAGTCACGGGCTGGCCTTAGGGCTTTTGGACTTTTTGACAGGTGGGCATCAAGGGGTCAGCATGAACGGACTCTGACCGGACGCACGCCATGCGTCTCTTGGCATCTCCACAAGGTGGCGTACTGTCACCGATTCTCTTCTCGCTTTCTACAAGCGAGTGCCGAAGTTCTCGGGCTAATTGGCATGTGGTTAAACACGCAGACGACGCGGTTCTCCTCGCCCTGCTCTCAAGCCCGGAGTGCGACGACAGCCACGTGCTTCGTGAGTTTATGGCGTGGTGCGATGGAGCGGGGCTGCAACGAAAGGTCTCTAAAACAAGGGGGATGGTGATGGCGACCGAGAGCAAAACGCTCCCACGCTGAAAGCTGCCTAGCTTCACCACGCGAGGGCCCACCGAGCAGAGGAGCGCAAATAGCGCGAGCCAAAAATATGGAGCGCTTCACGGATTTGCGTGTCATCCTTTCGCAGGGGCCATGCTAATCTTCTCTGTATCGATCCAATTTTAGTATATGTGCCGCCGTGGCGAGCACGAGACCGCTGGCCCGCTCGAGGTATCTGTACCCCTCGGGTCCCCGCGAGCTCTCGCCAAGGTGGTAGGGCCCAGCGAGCCGCAGCTGCAGTCGGTTGAGGAAACGAACGGCACTTGAGCGTTCCACCGAAGGGGGCTGTCTGTTGATTTGTCTCGAGCATCTGACACAATGCGTCCTATTGTTTTAGCAGAAGAACTGTTAAGCAAACGCAATGCCAGTCACGGGCTGGCCTTAGGGCTTTTGGACTTTTTGACAGGTGGGCATCAAGGGGTCAGCATGAACGGACTCTGACCGGACGCACGCCATGCGTCTCTTGGCATCTCCACAAGGTGGCGTACTGTCACCGATTCTCTTCTCGCTTTCTACAAGCGAGTGCCGAAGTTCTCGGGCTAATTGGCATGTGGTTAAACACGCAGACGACGCGGTTCTCCTCGCCCTGCTCTCAAGCCCGGAGTGCGACGACAGCCACGTGCTTCGTGAGTTTATGGCGTGGTGCGATGGAGCGGGGCTGCAACGAAAGGTCTCTAAAACAAGGGGGATGGTGATGGCGACCGAGAGCAAAACGCTCCCACGCTGAAAGCTGCCTAGCTTCACCACGCGAGGGCCCACCGAGCAGAGGAGCGCAAATAGCGCGAGCCAAAAATATGGAGCGCTTCACGGATTTGCGTGTCATCCTTTCGCAGGGGCCATGCTAATCTTCTCTGTATCGATCCAATTTTAGTATATGTGCCGCCGTGGCGAGCACGAGACTGCTGGCCCGCTCGAGGTATCTGTACCCCTCGGGTCCCCGCGAGCTCTCGCCAAGGTGGTAGGGCCCAGCGAGCCGCAGCTGCAGTCGGTTGAGGAAACGAACGGCACTTGAGCGTTCCACCGAAGGGGGCTGTCTGTTGATTTGTCTCGAGCATCTGACACAATGCGTCCTATTGTTTTAGCAGAAGAACTGTTAAGCAAACGCAATGCCAGTCACGGGCTGGCCTTAGGGCTTTTGGACTTTTTGACAGGTGGGCATCAAGGGGTCAGCATGAACGGACTCTGACCGGACGCACGCCATGCGTCTCTTGGCATCTCCACAAGGTGGCGTACTGTCACCGATTCTCTTCTCGCTTTCTACAAGCGAGTGCCGAAGTTCTCGGGCTAATTGGCATGTGGTTAAACACGCAGACGACGCGGTTCTCCTCGCCCTGCTCTCAAGCCCGGAGTGCGACGACAGCCACGTGCTTCGTGAGTTTATGGCGTGGTGCGATGGAGCGGGGCTGCAACGAAAGGTCTCTAAAACAAGGGGGATGGTGATGGCGACCGAGAGCAAAACGCTCCCACGCTGAAAGCTGCCTAGCTTCACCACGCGAGGGCCCACCGAGCAGAGGAGCGCAAATAGCGCGAGCCAAAAATATGGAGCGCTTCACGGATTTGCGTGTCATCCTTTCGCAGGGGCCATGCTAATCTTCTCTGTATCGATCCAATTTTAGTATATGTGCCGCCGTGGCGAGCACGAGACCGCTGGCCCGCTCGAGGTATCTGTACCCCTCGGGTCCCCGCGAGCTCTCGCCAAGGTGGTAGGGCCCAGCGAGCCGCAGCTGCAGTCGGTTGAGGAAACGAACGGCACTTGAGCGTTCCACCGAAGGGGGCTGTCTGTTGATTTGTCTCGAGCATCTGACACAATGCGTCCTATTGTTTTAGCAGAAGAACTGTTAAGCAAACGCAATGCCAGTCACGGGCTGGCCTTAGGGCTTTTGGACTTTTTGACAGGTGGGCATCAAGGGGTCAGCATGAACGGACTCTGACCGGACGCACGCCATGCGTCTCTTGGCATCTCCACAAGGTGGCGTACTGTCACCGATTCTCTTCTCGCTTTCTACAAGCGAGTGCCGAAGTTCTCGGGCTAATTGGCATGTGGTTAAACACGCAGACGACGCGGTTCTCCTCGCCCTGCTCTCAAGCCCGGAGTGCGACGACAGCCACGTGCTTCGTGAGTTTATGGCGTGGTGCGATGGAGCGGGGCTGCAACGAAAGGTCTCTAAAACAAGGGGGATGGTGATGGCGACCGAGAGCAAAACGCTCCCACGCTGAAAGCTGCCTAGCTTCACCACGCGAGGGCCCACCGAGCAGAGGAGCGCAAATAGCGCGAGCCAAAAATATGGAGCGCTTCACGGATTTGCGTGTCATCCTTTCGCAGGGGCCATGCTAATCTTCTCTGTATCGATCCAATTTTAGTATATGTGCCGCCGTGGCGAGCACGAGACCGCTGGCCCGCTCGAGGTATCTGTACCCCTCGGGTCCCCGCGAGCTCTCGCCAAGGTGGTAGGGCCCAGCGAGCCGCAGCTGCAGTCGGTTGAGGAAACGAACGGCACTTGAGCGTTCCACCGAAGGGGGCTGTCTGTTGATTTGTCTCGAGCATCTGACACAATGCGTCCTATTGTTTTAGCAGAAGAACTGTTAAGCAAACGCAATGCCAGTCACGGGCTGGCCTTAGGGCTTTTGGACTTTTTGACAGGTGGGCATCAAGGGGTCAGCATGAACGGACTCTGACCGGACGCACGCCATGCGTCTCTTGGCATCTCCACAAGGTGGCGTACTGTCACCGATTCTCTTCTCGCTTTCTACAAGCGAGTGCCGAAGTTCTCGGGCTAATTGGCATGTGGTTAAACACGCAGACGACGCGGTTCTCCTCGCCCTGCTCTCAAGCCCGGAGTGCGACGACAGCCACGTGCTTCGTGAGTTTATGGCGTGGTGCGATGGAGCGGGGCTGCAACGAAAGGTCTCTAAAACAAGGGGGATGGTGATGGCGACCGAGAGCAAAACGCTCCCACGCTGAAAGCTGCCTAGCTTCACCACGCGAGGGCCCACCGAGCAGAGGAGCGCAAATAGCGCGAGCCAAAAATATGGAGCGCTTCACGGATTTGCGTGTCATCCTTTCGCAGGGGCCATGCTAATCTTCTCTGTATCGATCCAATTTTAGTATATGTGCCGCCGTGGCGAGCACGAGACCGCTGGCCCGCTCGAGGTATCTTTACCCCTCGGGTCCCCGCGAGCTCTCGCCAAGGTGGTAGGGCCCAGCGAGCCGCAGCTGCAGTCGGTTGAGGAAACGAACGGCACTTGAGCGTTCCACCGAAGGGGGCTGTCTGTTGATTTGTCTCGAGCATCTGACACAATGCGTCCTATTGTTTTAGCTGAAGAACTGTTAAGCAAACGCAATGCCAGTCACGGGCTGGCCTTAGGGCTTTTGGACTTTTTGACAGGTGGGCATCAAGGGGTCAGCATGAACGGACTCTGACCGGACGCACGCCATGCGTCTCTTGGCATCTCCACAAGGTGGCGTACTGTCACCGATTCTCTTCTCGCTTTCTACAAGCGAGTGCCGAAGTTCTCGGGCTAATTGGCATGTGGTTAAACACGCAGACGACGCGGTTCTCCTCGCCCTGCTCTCAAGCCCGGAGTGCGACGACAGCCACGTGCTTCGTGAGTTTATGGCGTGGTGCGATGGAGCGGGGCTGCAACGAAAGGTCTCTAAAACAAGGGGGATGGTGATGGCGACCGAGAGCAAAACGCTCCCACGCTGAAAGCTGCCTAGCTTCACCACGCGAGGGCCCACCGAGCAGAGGAGCGCAAATAGCGCGAGCCAAAAATATGGAGCGCTTCACGGATTTGCGTGTCATCCTTTCGCAGGGGCCATGCTAATCTTCTCTGTATCGATCCAATTTTAGTATATGTGCCGCCGTGGCGAGCACGAGACCGCTGGCCCGCTCGAGGTATCTGTACCCCTCGGGTCCCCGCGAGCTCTCGCCAAGGTGGTAGGGCCCAGCGAGCCGCAGCTGCAGTCGGTTGAGGAAACGAACGGCACTTGAGCGTTCCACCGAAGGGGGCTGTCTGTTGATTTGTCTCGAGCATCTGACACAATGCGTCCTATTGTTTTAGCTGAAGAACTGTTAAGCAAACGCAATGCCAGTCACGGGCTGGCCTTAGGGCTTTTGGACTTTTTGACAGGTGGGCATCAAGGGGTCAGCATGAACGGACTCTGACCGGACGCACGCCATGCGTCTCTTGGCATCTCCACAAGGTGGCGTACTGTCACCGATTCTCTTCTCGCTTTCTACAAGCGAGTGCCGAAGTTCTCGGGCTAATTGGCATGTGGTTAAACACGCAGACGACGCGGTTCTCCTCGCCCTGCTCTCAAGCCCGGAGTGCGACGACAGCCACGTGCTTCGTGAGTTTATGGCGTGGTGCGATGGAGCGGGGCTGCAACGAAAGGTCTCTAAAACAAGGGGGATGG
The DNA here is from genome assembly GCA_033026305.1 of Cirrhinus molitorella. Taxonomy (NCBI): domain Eukaryota; kingdom Metazoa; phylum Chordata; class Actinopteri; order Cypriniformes; family Cyprinidae; genus Cirrhinus; species Cirrhinus molitorella. Next base: position 29,870,803 of record CM065134.1, on the reverse strand, counting down.
TGATGGCGACCGAGAGCAAAACGCTCCCACGCTGAAAGCTGCCTAGCTTCACCACGCGAGGGCCCACCGAGCAGAGGAGCGCAAATAGCGCGAGCCAAAAATATGGAGCGCTTCACGGATTTGCGTGTCATCCTTTCGCAGGGGCCATGCTAATCTTCTCTGTATCGATCCAATTTTAGTATATGTGCCGCCGTGGCGAGCACGAGACCGCTGGCCCGCTCGAGGTATCTGTACCCCTCGGGTCCCCGCGAGCTCTCGCCAAGGTGGTAGGGCCCAGCGAGCCGCAGCTGCAGTCGGTTGAGGAAACGAACGGCACTTGAGCGTTCCACCGAAGGGGGCTGTCTGTTGATTTGTCTCGAGCATCTGACACAATGCGTCCTATTGTTTTAGCTGAAGAACTGTTAAGCAAACGCAATGCCAGTCACGGGCTGGCCTTAGGGCTTTTGGACTTTTTGACAGGTGGGCATCAAGGGGTCAGCATGAACGGACTCTGACCGGACGCACGCCATGCGTCTCTTGGCATCTCCACAAGGTGGCGTACTGTCACCGATTCTCTTCTCGCTTTCTACAAGCGAGTGCCGAAGTTCTCGGGCTAATTGGCATGTGGTTAAACACGCAGACGACGCGGTTCTCCTCGCCCTGCTCTCAAGCCCGGAGTGCGACGACAGCCACGTGCTTCGTGAGTTTATGGCGTGGTGCGATGGAGCGGGGCTGCAACGAAAGGTCTCTAAAACAAGGGGGATGGTGATGGCGACCGAGAGCAAAACGCTGCCACGCTGAAAGCTGCCTAGCTTCACCACGCGAGGGCCCACCGAGCAGAGGAGCGCAAATTGCGCGAGCCAAAAATATGGAGCGCTTCACGGATTTGCGTGTCATCCTTTCGCAGGGGCCATGCTAATCTTCTCTGTATCGATCCAATTTTAGTATATGTGCCGCCGTGGCGAGCACGAAACCGCTGGCCCGCTCGAGGTATCTGTACCCCTCGGGTCCCCGCGAGCTCTCGCCAAGGTGGTAGGGCCCAGCGAGCCGCAGCTGCAGTCGGTTGAGGCAACGAACGGCACTTGAGCGTTCCACCGAAGGGGGCTGTCTGTTGATTTGTCTCGAGCATCTGACACAATGCGTCCTATTGTTTTAGCTGAAGAACTGTTAAGCAAACGCAATGCCAGTCACGGGCTGGCCTTAGGGCTTTTGGACTTTTTGACAGGTGGGCATCAAGGGGTCAGCATGAACGGACTCTGACCGGACGCACGCCATGCGTCTCTTGGCATCTCCACAAGGTGGCGTACTGTCACCGATTCTCTTCTCGCTTTCTACAAGCGAGTGCCGAAGTTCTCGGGCTAATTGGCATGTGGTTAAACACACAGACGACGCGGTTCTCCTCGCCCTGCTCTCAAGACCGGAGTGCGACGACAGCCACGTGCTTCGTGAGTTTATGGCGTGGTGCGATGGAGCGGGGCTGCAACGAAAGGTCTCTAAAACAAGGGGGATGGTGATGGCGACCGAGAGCAAAACGCTCCCACGCTGAAAGCTGCCTAGCTTCACCACGCGAGGGCCCACCGAGCAGAGGAGCGCAAATAGCGCGAGCCAAAAATATGGAGCGCTTCACGGATTTGCGTGTCATCCTTTCGCAGGAGCCATGCTAATCTTCTCTGTATCGATCCAATTTTAGTATATGTGCCGCCGTGGCGAGCACGAGACCGCTGGCCCGCTCGAGGTATCTGTACCCCTCGGGTCCCCGCGAGCTCTCGCCAAGGTGGTAGGGCCCAGCGAGCCGCAGCTGCAGTCGGTTGAGGAAACGAACGGCACTTGAGCGTTCCACCGAAGGGGGCTGTCTGTTGATTTGTCTCGAGCATCTGACACAATGCGTCCTATTGTTTTAGCTGAAGAACTGTTAAGCAAACGCAATGCCAGTCACGGGCTGGCCTTAGGGCTTTTGGACTTTTTGACAGGTGGGCATCAAGGGGTCAGCATGAACGGACTCTGACCGGACGCACGCCATGCGTCTCTTGGCATCTCCACAAGGTGGCGTACTGTCACCGATTCTCTTCTCGCTTTCTACAAGCGAGTGCCGAAGTTCTCGGGCTAATTGGCATGTGGTTAAACACGCAGACGACGCGGTTCTCCTCGCCCTGCTCTCAAGCCCGGAGTGCGACGACAGCCACGTGCTTCGTGAGTTTATGGCGTGGTGCGATGGAGCGGGGCTGCAACGAAAGGTCTCTAAAACAAGGGGGATGGTGATGGCGACCGAGAGCAAAACGCTCCCACGCTGAAAGCTGCCTAGCTTCACCACGCGAGGGCCCACCGAGCAGAGGAGCGCAAATAGCGCGAGCCAAAAATATGGAGCGCTTCACGGATTTGCGTGTCATCCTTTCGCAGGGGCCATGCTAATCTTCTCTGTATCGATCCAATTTTAGTATATGTGCCGCCGTGGCGAGCACGAGACCGCTGGCTCGCTCGAGGTATCTGTACCCCTCGGGTCCCCGCGAGCTCTCGCCAAGGTGGTAGGGCCCAGCGAGCCGCAGCTGCAGTCGGTTGAGGAAACGAACGGCACTTGAGCGTTCCACCGAAGGGGGCTGTCTGTTGATTTGTCTCGAGCATCTGACACAATGCGTCCTATTGTTTTAGCAGAAGAACTGTTAAGCAAACGCAATGCCAGTCACGGGCTGGCCTTAGGGCTTTTGGACTTTTTGACAGGTGGGCATCAAGGGGTCAGCATGAACGGACTCTGACCGGACGCACGCCATGCGTCTCTTGGCATCTCCACAAGGTGGCGTACTGTCACCGATTCTCTTCTCGCTTTCTACAAGCGAGTGCCGAAGTTCTCGGGCTAATTGGCATGTGGTTAAACACGCAGACGACGCGGTTCTCCTCGCCCTGCTCTCAAGCCCGGAGTGCGACGACAGCCACGTGCTTCGTGAGTTTATGGCGTGGTGCGATGGAGCGGGGCTGCAACGAAAGGTCTCTAAAACAAGGGGGATGGTGATGGCGACCGAGAGCAAAACGCTCCCACGCTGAAAGCTGCCTAGCTTCACCACGCGAGGGCCCACCGAGCAGAGGAGCGCAAATAGCGCGAGCCAAAAATATGGAGCGCTTCACGGATTTGCGTGTCATCCTTTCGCAGGGGCCATGCTAATCTTCTCTGTATCGATCCAATTTTAGTATATGTGCCGCCGTGGCGAGCACGAGACCGCTGGCCCGCTCGAGGTATCTGTACCCCTCGGGTCCCCGCGAGCTCTCGCCAAGGTGGTAGGGCCCAGCGAGCCGCAGCTGCAGTCGGTTGAGGAAACGAACGGCACTTGAGCGTTCCACCGAAGGGGGCTGTCTGTTCATTTGTCTCGAGCATCTGACACAATGCGTCCTATTGTTTTAGCTGAAGAACTGTTAAGCAAACGCAATGCCAGTCACGGGCTGGCCTTAGGGCTTTTGGACTTTTTGACAGGTGGGCATCAAGGGGTCAGCATGAACGGACTCTGACCGGACGCACGCCATGCGTCTCTTGGCATCTCCACAAGGTGGCGTACTGTCACCGATTCTCTTCTCGCTTTCTACAAGCGAGTGCCGAAGTTCTCGGGCTAATTGGCATGTGATTAAACACGCAGACGACGCGGTTCTCTTCGCCCTGCTCTCAAGCCCGGAGTGCGACGACAGCCACGTGCTTCGTGAGTTTATGGCGTGGTGCGATGGAGCGGGGCTGCAACGAAAGGTCTCTAAAACAAGGGGGATGGTGATGGCGACCGAGAGCAAAACGCTCCCACGCTGAAAGCTGCCTAGCTTCACCACGCGAGGGCCCACCGAGCAGAGGAGCGCAAATAGCGCGAGCCAAAAATATGGAGCGCTTCACGGATTTGCGTGTCATCCTTTCGCAGGGGCCATGCTAATCTTCTCTGTATCGATCCAATTTTAGTATATGTGCCGCCGTGGCGAGCACGAGACCGCTGGCCCGCTCGAGGTATCTGTACCCCTCGGGTCCCCGCGAGCTCTCGCCAAGGTGGTAGGGCCCAGCGAGCCGCAGCTGCAGTCGGTTGAGGAAACGAACGGCACTTGAGCGTTCCACCGAAGGGGGCTGTCTGTTGATTTGTCTCGAGCATCTGACACAATGCGTCCTATTGTTTTAGCTGAAGAACTGTTAAGCAAACGCAATGCCAGTCACGGGCTGGCCTTAGGGCTTTTGGACTTTTTGACAGGTGGGCATCAAGGGGTCAGCATGAACGGACTCTGACCGGACGCACGCCATGCGTCTCTTGGCATCTCCACAAGGTGGCGTACTGTCACCGATTCTCTTCTCGCTTTCTACAAGCGAGTGCCGAAGTTCTCGGGCTAATTGGCATGTGGTTAAACACGCAGACGACGCGGTTCTCCTCGCCCTGCTCTCAAGCCCGGAGTGCGACGACAGCCACGTGCTTCGTGAGTTTATGGCGTGGTGCGATGGAGCGGGGCTGCAACGAAAGGTCTCTAAAACAAGGGGGATGGTGATGGCGACCGAGAGCAAAACGCTCCCACGCTGAAAGCTGCCTAGCTTCACCACGCGAGGGCCCACCGAGCAGAGGAGCGCAAATAGCGCGAGCCAAAAATATGGAGCGCTTCACGGATTTGCGTGTCATCCTTTCGCAGGGGCCATGCTAATCTTCTCTGTATCGATCCAATTTTAGTATATGTGCCGCCGTGGCGAGCACGAGACCGCTGGCCCGCTCGAGGTATCTGTACCCCTCGGGTCCCCGCGAGCTCTCGCCAAGGTGGTAGGGCCCAGCGAGCCGCAGCTGCAGTCGGTTGAGGAAACGAACGGCACTTGAGCGTTCCACCGAAGGGGGCTGTCTGTTGATTTGTCTCGAGCATCTGACACAATGCGTCCTATTGTTTTAGCAGAAGAACTGTTAAGCAAACGCAATGCCAGTCACGGGCTGGCCTTAGGGCTTTTGGACTTTTTGACAGGTGGGCATCAAGGGGTCAGCATGAACGGACTCTGACCGGACGCACGCCATGCGTCTCTTGGCATCTCCACAAGGTGGCGTACTGTCACCGATTCTCTTCTCGCTTTCTACAAGCGAGTGCCAAAGTTCTCGGGCTAATTGGCATGTGGTTAAACACGCAGACGACGCGGTTCTCCTCGCCCTGCTCTCAAGCCCGGAGTGCGACGACAGCCACGTGCTTCGTGAGTTTATGGCGTGGTGCGATGGAGCGGGGCTGCAACGAAAGGTCTCTAAAACAAGGGGGATGGTGATGGCGACCGAGAGCAAAACGCTCCCACGCTGAAAGCTGCCTAGCTTCACCACGCGAGGGCCCACCGAGCAGAGGAGCGCAAATAGCGCGAGCCAAAAATATGGAGCGCTTCACGGATTTGCGTGTCATCCTTTCGCAGGGGCCATGCTAATCTTCTCTGTATCGATCCAATTTTAGTATATGTGCCGCCGTGGCGAGCACGAGACCGCTGGCCCGCTCGAGGTATCTGTACCCCTCGGGTCCCCGCGAGCTCTCGCCAAGGTGGTAGGGCCCAGCGAGCCGCAGCTGCAGTCGGTTGAGGCAACGAACGGCACTTGAGCGTTCCACCGAAGGGGGCTGTCTGTTGATTTGTCTCGAGCATCTGACACAATGCGTCCTATTGTTTTAGCAGAAGAACTGTTAAGCAAACGCAATGCCAGTCACGGGCTGGCCTTAGGGCTTTTGGACTTTTTGACAGGTGGGCATCAAGGGGTCAGCATGAACGGACTCTGACCGGACGCACGCCATGCGTCTCTTGGCATCTCCACAAGGTGGCGTACTGTCACCGATTCTCTTCTCGCTTTCTACAAGCGAGTGCCGAAGTTCTCGGGCTAATTGGCATGTGGTTAAACACGCAGACGACGCGGTTCTCCTCGCCCTGCTCTCAAGCCCGGAGTGCGACGACAGCCACGTGCTTCGTGAGTTTATGGCGTGGTGCGATGGAGCGGGGCTGCAACGAAAGGTCTCTAAAACAAGGGGGATGGTGATGGCGACCGAGAGCAAAACGCTCCCACGCTGAAAGCTGCCTAGCTTCACCACGCGAGGGCCCACCGAGCAGAGGAGCGCAAATAGCGCGAGCCAAAAATATGGAGCGCTTCACGGATTTGCGTGTCATCCTTTCGCAGGGGCCATGCTAATCTTCTCTGTATCGATCCAATTTTAGTATATGTGCCGCCGTGGCGAGCACGAGACCGCTGGCCCGCTCGAGGTATCTGTACCCCTCGGGTCCCCGCGAGCTCTCGCCAAGGTGGTAGGGCCCAGCGAGCCGCAGCTGCAGTCGGTTGAGGAAACGAACGGCACTTGAGCGTTCCACCGAAGGGGGCTGTCTGTTGATTTGTCTCGAGCATCTGACACAATGCGTCCTATTGTTTTAGCAGAAGAACTGTTAAGCAAACGCAATGCCAGTCACGGGCTGGCCTTAGGGCTTTTGGACTTTTTGACAGGTGGGCATCAAGGGGTCAGCATGAACGGACTCTGACCGGACGCACGCCATGCGTCTCTTGGCATCTCCACAAGGTGGCGTACTGTCACCGATTCTCTTCTCGCTTTCTACAAGCGAGTGCCGAAGTTCTCGGGCTAATTGGCATGTGGTTAAACACGCAGACGACGCGGTTCTCCTCGCCCTGCTCTCAAGCCCGGAGTGCGACGACAGCCACGTGCTTCGTGAGTTTATGGCGTGGTGCGATGGAGCGGGGCTGCAACGAAAGGTCTCTAAAACAAGGGGGATGGTGATGGCGACCGAGAGCAAAACGCTCCCACGCTGAAAGCTGCCTAGCTTCACCACGCGAGGGCCCACCGAGCAGAGGAGCGCAAATAGCGCGAGCCAAAAATATGGAGCGCTTCACGGATTTGCGTGTCATCCTTTCGCAGGGGCCATGCTAATCTTCTCTGTATCGATCCAATTTTAGTATATGTGCCGCCGTGGCGAGCACGAGACCGCTGGCCCGCTCGAGGTATCTGTACCCCTCGGGTCCCCGCGAGCTCTCGCCAAGGTGGTAGGGCCCAGCGAGCCGCAGCTGCAGTCGGTTGAGGAAACGAACGGCACTTGAGCGTTCCACCGAAGGGGGCTGTCTGTTGATTTGTCTCGAGCATCTGACACAATGCGTCCTATTGTTTTAGCAGAAGAACTGTTAAGCAAACGCAATGCCAGTCACGGGCTGGCCTTAGGGCTTTTGGACTTTTTGACAGGTGGGCATCAAGGGGTCAGCATGAACGGACTCTGACCGGACGCACGCCATGCGTCTCTTGGCATCTCCACAAGGTGGCGTACTGTCACCGATTCTCTTCTCGCTTTCTACAAGCGAGTGCCGAAGTTCTCGGGCTAATTGGCATGTGGTTAAACACGCAGACGACGCGGTTCTCCTCGCCCTGCTCTCAAGCCCGGAGTGCGACGACAGCCACGTGCTTCGTGAGTTTATGGCGTGGTGCGATGGAGCGGGGCTGCAACGAAAGGTCTCTAAAACAAGGGGGATGGTGATGGCGACCGAGAGCAAAACGCTCCCACGCTGAAAGCTGCCTAGCTTCACCACGCGAGGGCCCACCGAGCAGAGGAGCGCAAATAGCGCGAGCCAAAAATATGGAGCGCTTCACGGATTTGCGTGTCATCCTTTCGCAGGGGCCATGCTAATCTTCTCTGTATCGATCCAATTTTAGTATATGTGCCGCCGTGGCGAGCACGAGACCGCTGGCCCGCTCGAGGTATCTGTACCCCTCGGGTCCCCGCGAGCTCTCGCCAAGGTGGTAGGGCCCAGCGAGCCGCAGCTGCAGTCGGTTGAGGAAACGAACGGCACTTGAGCGTTCCACCGAAGGGGGCTGTCTGTTGATTTGTCTCGAGCATCTGACACAATGCGTCCTATTGTTTTAGCAGAAGAACTGTTAAGCAAACGCAATGCCAGTCACGGGCTGGCCTTAGGGCTTTTGGACTTTTTGACAGGTGGGCATCAAGGGGTCAGCATGAACGGACTCTGACCGGACGCACGCCATGCGTCTCTTGGCATCTCCACAAGGTGGCGTACTGTCACCGATTCTCTTCTCGCTTTCTACAAGCGAGTGCCGAAGTTCTCGGGCTAATTGGCATGTGGTTAAACACGCAGACGACGCGGTTCTCCTCGCCCTGCTCTCAAGCCCGGAGTGCGACGACAGCCACGTGCTTCGTGAGTTTATGGCGTGGTGCGATGGAGCGGGGCTGCAACGAAAGGTCTCTAAAACAAGGGGGATGGTGATGGCGACCGAGAGCAAAACGCTCCCACGCTGAAAGCTGCCTAGCTTCACCACGCGAGGGCCCACCGAGCAGAGGAGCGCAAATAGCGCGAGCCAAAAATATGGAGCGCTTCACGGATTTGCGTGTCATCCTTTCGCAGGGGCCATGCTAATCTTCTCTGTATCGATCCAATTTTAGTATATGTGCCGCCGTGGCGAGCACGAGACCGCTGGCCCGCTCGAGGTATCTGTACCCCTCGGGTCCCCGCGAGCTCTCGCCAAGGTGGTAGGGCCCAGCGAGCCGCAGCTGCAGTCGGTTGAGGAAACGAACGGCACTTGAGCGTTCCACCGAAGGGGGCTGTCTGTTGATTTGTCTCGAGCATCTGACACAATGCGTCCTATTGTTTTAGCAGAAGAACTGTTAAGCAAACGCAATGCCAGTCACGGGCTGGCCTTAGGGCTTTTGGACTTTTTGACAGGTGGGCATCAAGGGGTCAGCATGAACGGACTCTGACCGGACGCACGCCATGCGTCTCTTGGCATCTCCACAAGGTGGCGTACTGTCACCGATTCTCTTCTCGCTTTCTACAAGCGAGTGCCGAAGTTCTCGGGCTAATTGGCATGTGGTTAAACACGCAGACGACGCGGTTCTCCTCGCCCTGCTCTCAAGCCCGGAGTGCGACGACAGCCACGTGCTTCGTGAGTTTATGGCGTGGTGCGATGGAGCGGGGCTGCAACGAAAGGTCTCTAAAACAAGGGGGATGGTGATGGCGACCGAGAGCAAAACGCTCCCACGCTGAAAGCTGCCTAGCTTCACCACGCGAGGGCCCACCGAGCAGAGGAGCGCAAATAGCGCGAGCCAAAAATATGGAGCGCTTCACGGATTTGCGTGTCATCCTTTCGCAGGGGCCATGCTAATCTTCTCTGTATCGATCCAATTTTAGTATATGTGCCGCCGTGGCGAGCACGAGACCGCTGGCCCGCTCGAGGTATCTGTACCCCTCGGGTCCCCGCGAGCTCTCGCCAAGGTGGTAGGGCCCAGCGAGCCGCAGCTGCAGTCGGTTGAGGAAACGAACGGCACTTGAGCGTTCCACCGAAGGGGGCTGTCTGTTCATTTGTCTCGAGCATCTGACACAATGCGTCCTATTGTTTTAGCTGAAGAACTGTTAAGCAAACGCAATGCCAGTCACGGGCTGGCCTTAGGGCTTTTGGACTTTTTGACAGGTGGGCATCAAGGGGTCAGCATGAACGGACTCTGACCGGACGCACGCCATGCGTCTCTTGGCATCTCCACAAGGTGGCGTACTGTCACCGATTCTCTTCTCGCTTTCTACAAGCGAGTGCCGAAGTTCTCGGGCTAATTGGCATGTGGTTAAACACGCAGACGACGCGGTTCTCCTCGCCCTGCTCTCAAGCCCGGAGTGCGACGACAGCCACGTGCTTCGTGAGTTTATGGCGTGGTGCGATGGAGCGGGGCTGCAACGAAAGGTCTCTAAAACAAGGGGGATGGTGATGGCGACCGAGAGCAAAACGCTCCCACGCTGAAAGCTGCCTAGCTTCACCACGCGAGGGCCCACCGAGCAGAGGAGCGCAAATAGCGCGAGCCAAAAATATGGAGCGCTTCACGGATTTGCGTGTCATCCTTTCGCAGGGGCCATGCTAATCTTCTCTGTATCGATCCAATTTTAGTATATGTGCCGCCGTGGCGAGCACGAGACCGCTGGCCCGCTCGAGGTATCTGTACCCCTCGGGTCCCCGCGAGCTCTCGCCAAGGTGGTAGGGCCCAGCGAGCCGCAGCTGCAGTCGGTTGAGGAAACGAACGGCACTTGAGCGTTCCACCGAAGGGGGCTGTCTGTTGATTTGTCTCGAGCATCTGACACAATGCGTCCTATTGTTTTAGCTGAAGAACTGTTAAGCAAACGCAATGCCAGTCACGGGCTGGCCTTAGGGCTTTTGGACTTTTTGACAGGTGGGCATCAAGGGGTCAGCATGAACGGACTCTGACCGGACGCACGCCATGCGTCTCTTGGCATCTCCACAAGGTGGCGTACTGTCACCGATTCTCTTCTCGCTTTCTACAAGCGAGTGCCGAAGTTCTCGGGCTAATTGGCATGTGGTTAAACACGCAGACGACGCGGTTCTCCTCGCCCTGCTCTCAAGCCCGGAGTGCGACGACAGCCACGTGCTTCGTGAGTTTATGGCGTGGTGCGATGGAGCGGGGCTGCAACGAAAGGTCTCTAAAACAAGGGGGATGGTGATGGCGACCGAGAGCAAAACGCTCCCACGCTGAAAGCTGCCTAGCTTCACCACGCGAGGGCCCACCGAGCAGAGGAGCGCAAATAGCGCGAGCCAAAAATATGGAGCGCTTCACGGATTTGCGTGTCATCCTTTCGCAGGGGCCATGCTAATCTTCTCTGTATCGATCCAATTTTAGTATATGTGCCGCCGTGGCGAGCACGAGACCGCTGGCCCGCTCGAGGTATCTGTACCCCTCGGGTCCCCGCGAGCTCTCGCCAAGGTGGTAGGGCCCAGCGAGCCGCAGCTGCAGTCGGTTGAGGAAACGAACGGCACTTGAGCGTTCCACCGAAGGGGGCTGTCTGTTGATTTGTCTCGAGCATCTGACACAATGCGTCCTATTGTTTTAGCAGAAGAACTGTTAAGCAAACGCAATGCCAGTCACGGGCTGGCCTTAGGGCTTTTGGACTTTTTGACAGGTGGGCATCAAGGGGTCAGCATGAACGGACTCTGACCGGACGCACGCCATGCGTCTCTTGGCATCTCCACAAGGTGGCGTACTGTCACCGATTCTCTTCTCGCTTTCTACAAGCGAGTGCCAAAGTTCTCGGGCTAATTGGCATGTGGTTAAACACGCAGACGACGCGGTTCTCCTCGCCCTGCTCTCAAGCCCGGAGTGCGACGACAGCCACGTGCTTCGTGAGTTTATGGCGTGGTGCGATGGAGCGGGGCTGCAACGAAAGGTCTCTAAAACAAGGGGGATGGTGATGGCGACCGAGAGCAAAACGCTCCCACGCTGAAAGCTGCCTAGCTTCACCACGCGAGGGCCCACCGAGCAGAGGAGCGCAAATAGCGCGAGCCAAAAATATGGAGCGCTTCACGGATTTGCGTGTCATCCTTTCGCAGGGGCCATGCTAATCTTCTCTGTATCGATCCAATTTTAGTATATGTGCCGCCGTGGCGAGCACGAGACCGCTGGCCCGCTCGAGGTATCTGTACCCCTCGGGTCCCCGCGAGCTCTCGCCAAGGTGGTAGGGCCCAGCGAGCCGCAGCTGCAGTCGGTTGAGGCAACGAACGGCACTTGAGCGTTCCACCGAAGGGGGCTGTCTGTTGATTTGTCTCGAGCATCTGACACAATGCGTCCTATTGTTTTAGCAGAAGAACTGTTAAGCAAACGCAATGCCAGTCACGGGCTGGCCTTAGGGCTTTTGGACTTTTTGACAGGTGGGCATCAAGGGGTCAGCATGAACGGACTCTGACCGGACGCACGCCATGCGTCTCTTGGCATCTCCACAAGGTGGCGTACTGTCACCGATTCTCTTCTCGCTTTCTACAAGCGAGTGCCGAAGTTCTCGGGCTAATTGGCATGTGGTTAAACACGCAGACGACGCGGTTCTCCTCGCCCTGCTCTCAAGCCCGGAGTGCGACGACAGCCACGTGCTTCGTGAGTTTATGGCGTGGTGCGATGGAGCGGGGCTGCAACGAAAGGTCTCTAAAACAAGGGGGATGGTGATGGCGACCGAGAGCAAAACGCTCCCACGCTGAAAGCTGCCTAGCTTCACCACGCGAGGGCCCACCGAGCAGAGGAGCGCAAATAGCGCGAGCCAAAAATATGGAGCGCTTCACGGATTTGCGTGTCATCCTTTCGCAGGGGCCATGCTAATCTTCTCTGTATCGATCCAATTTTAGTATATGTGCCGCCGTGGCGAGCACGAGACCGCTGGCCCGCTCGAGGTATCTGTACCCCTCGGGTCCCCGCGAGCTCTCGCCAAGGTGGTAGGGCCCAGCGAGCCGCAGCTGCAGTCGGTTGAGGAAACGAACGGCACTTGAGCGTTCCACCGAAGGGGGCTGTCTGTTGATTTGTCTCGAGCATCTGACACAATGCGTCCTATTGTTTTAGCAGAAGAACTGTTAAGCAAACGCAATGCCAGTCACGGGCTGGCCTTAGGGCTTTTGGACTTTTTGACAGGTGGGCATCAAGGGGTCAGCATGAACGGACTCTGACCGGACGCACGCCATGCGTCTCTTGGCATCTCCACAAGGTGGCGTACTGTCACCGATTCTCTTCTCGCTTTCTACAAGCGAGTGCCGAAGTTCTCGGGCTAATTGGCATGTGGTTAAACACGCAGACGACGCGGTTCTCCTCGCCCTGCTCTCAAGCCCGGAGTGCGACGACAGCCACGTGCTTGGTGAGTTTATGGCGTGGTGCGATGGAGCGGGGCTGCAACGAAAGGTCTCTAAAACAAGGGGGATGGTGATGGCGACCGAGAGCAAAACGCTCCCACGCTGAAAGCTGCCTAGCTTCACCACGCGAGGGCCCACCGAGCAGAGGAGCGCAAATAGCGCGAGCCAAAAATATGGAGCGCTTCACGGATTTGCGTGTCATCCTTTCGCAGGGGCCATGCTAATCTTCTCTGTATCGATCCAATTTTAGTATATGTGCCGCCGTGGCGAGCACGAGACCGCTGGCCCGCTCGAGGTATCTGTACCCCTCGGGTCCCCGCGAGCTCTCGCCAAGGTGGTAGGGCCCAGCGAGCCGCAGCTGCAGTCGGTTGAGGAAACGAACGGCACTTGAGCGTTCCACCGAAGGGGGCTGTCTGTTGATTTGTCTCGAGCATCTGACACAATGCGTCCTATTGTTTTAGCAGAAGAACTGTTAAGCAAACGCAATGCCAGTCACGGGCTGGCCTTAGGGCTTTTGGACTTTTTGACAGGTGGGCATCAAGGGGTCAGCATGAACGGACTCTGACCGGACGCACGCCATGCGTCTCTTGGCATCTCCACAAGGTGGCGTACTGTCACCGATTCTCTTCTCGCTTTCTACAAGCGAGTGCCGAAGTTCTCGGGCTAATTGGCATGTGGTTAAACACGCAGACGACGCGGTTCTCCTCGCCCTGCTCTCAAGCCCGGAGTGCGACGACAGCCACGTGCTTCGTGAGTTTATGGCGTGGTGCGATGGAGCGGGGCTGCAACGAAAGGTCTCTAAAACAAGGGGGATGGTGATGGCGACCGAGAGCAAAACGCTCCCACGCTGAAAGCTGCCTAGCTTCACCACGCGAGGGCCCACCGAGCAGAGGAGCGCAAATAGCGCGAGCCAAAAATATGGAGCGCTTCACGGATTTGCGTGTCATCCTTTCGCAGGGGCCATGCTAATCTTCTCTGTATCGATCCAATTTTAGTATATGTGCCGCCGTGGCGAGCACGAGACCGCTGGCCCGCTCGAGGTATCTGTACCCCTCGGGTCCCCGCGAGCTCTCGCCAAGGTGGTAGGGCCCAGCGAGCCGCAGCTGCAGTCGGTTGAGGAAACGAACGGCACTTGAGCGTTCCACCGAAGGGGGCTGTCTGTTGATTTGTCTCGAGCATCTGACACAATGCGTCCTATTGTTTTAGCAGAAGAACTGTTAAGCAAACGCAATGCCAGTCACGGGCTGGCCTTAGGGCTTTTGGACTTTTTGACAGGTGGGCATCAAGGGGTCAGCATGAACGGACTCTGACCGGACGCACGCCATGCGTCTCTTGGCATCTCCACAAGGTGGCGTACTGTCACCGATTCTCTTCTCGCTTTCTACAAGCGAGTGCCGAAGTTCTCGGGCTAATTGGCATGTGGTTAAACACGCAGACGACGCGGTTCTCCTCGCCCTGCTCTCAAGCCCGGAGTGCGACGACAGCCACGTGCTTCGTGAGTTTATGGCGTGGTGCGATGGAGCGGGGCTGCAACGAAAGGTCTCTAAAACAAGGGGGATGGTGATGGCGACCGAGAGCAAAACGCTCCCACGCTGAAAGCTGCCTAGCTTCACCACGCGAGGGCCCACCGAGCAGAGGAGCGCAAATAGCGCGAGCCAAAAATATGGAGCGCTTCACGGATTTGCGTGTCATCCTTTCGCAGGGGCCATGCTAATCTTCTCTGTATCGATCCAATTTTAGTATATGTGCCGCCGTGGCGAGCACGAGACCGCTGGCCCGCTCGAGGTATCTGTACCCCTCGGGTCCCCGCGAGCTCTCGCCAAGGTGGTAGGGCCCAGCGAGCCGCAGCTGCAGTCGGTTGAGGAAACGAACGGCACTTGAGCGTTCCACCGAAGGGGGCTGTCTGTTGATTTGTCTCGAGCATCTGACACAATGCGTCCTATTGTTTTAGCAGAAGAACTGTTAAGCAAACGCAATGCCAGTCACGGGCTGGCCTTAGGGCTTTTGGACTTTTTGACAGGTGGGCATCAAGGGGTCAGCATGAACGGACTCTGACCGGACGCACGCCATGCGTCTCTTGGCATCTCCACAAGGTGGCGTACTGTCACCGATTCTCTTCTCGCTTTCTACAAGCGAGTGCCGAAGTTCTCGGGCTAATTGGCATGTGGTTAAACACGCAGACGACGCGGTTCTCCTCGCCCTGCTCTCAAGCCCGGAGTGCGACGACAGCCACGTGCTTCGTGAGTTTATGGCGTGGTGCGATGGAGCGGGGCTGCAACGAAAGGTCTCTAAAACAAGGGGGATGGTGATGGCGACCGAGAGCAAAACGCTCCCACGCTGAAAGCTGCCTAGCTTCACCACGCGAGGGCCCACCGAGCAGAGGAGCGCAAATAGCGCGAGCCAAAAATATGGAGCGCTTCACGGATTTGCGTGTCATCCTTTCGCAGGGGCCATGCTAATCTTCTCTGTATCGATCCAATTTTAGTATATGTGCCGCCGTGGCGAGCACGAGACCGCTGGCCCGCTCGAGGTATCTGTACCCCTCGGGTCCCCGCGAGCTCTCGCCAAGGTGGTAGGGCCCAGCGAGCCGCAGCTGCAGTCGGTTGAGGAAACGAACGGCACTTGAGCGTTCCACCGAAGGGGGCTGTCTGTTCATTTGTCTCGAGCATCTGACACAATGCGTCCTATTGTTTTAGCTGAAGAACTGTTAAGCAAACGCAATGCCAGTCACGGGCTGGCCTTAGGGCTTTTGGACTTTTTGACAGGTGGGCATCAAGGGGTCAGCATGAACGGACTCTGACCGGACGCACGCCATGCGTCTCTTGGCATCTCCACAAGGTGGCGTACTGTCACCGATTCTCTTCTCGCTTTCTACAAGCGAGTGCCGAAGTTCTCGGGCTAATTGGCATGTGGTTAAACACGCAGACGACGCGGTTCTCCTCGCCCTGCTCTCAAGCCCGGAGTGCGACGACAGCCACGTGCTTCGTGAGTTTATGGCGTGGTGCGATGGAGCGGGGCTGCAACGAAAGGTCTCTAAAACAAGGGGGATGGTGATGGCGACCGAGAGCAAAACGCTCCCACGCTGAAAGCTGCCTAGCTTCACCACGCGAGGGCCCACCGAGCAGAGGAGCGCAAATAGCGCGAGCCAAAAATATGGAGCGCTTCACGGATTTGCGTGTCATCCTTTCGCAGGGGCCATGCTAATCTTCTCTGTATCGATCCAATTTTAGTATATGTGCCGCCGTGGCGAGCACGAGACCGCTGGCCCGCTCGAGGTATCTGTACCCCTCGGGTCCCCGCGAGCTCTCGCCAAGGTGGTAGGGCCCAGCGAGCCGCAGCTGCAGTCGGTTGAGGAAACGAACGGCACTTGAGCGTTCCACCGAAGGGGGCTGTCTGTTGATTTGTCTCGAGCATCTGACACAATGCGTCCTATTGTTTTAGCAGAAGAACTGTTAAGCAAACGCAATGCCAGTCACGGGCTGGCCTTAGGGCTTTTGGACTTTTTGACAGGTGGGCATCAAGGGGTCAGCATGAACGGACTCTGACCGGACGCACGCCATGCGTCTCTTGGCATCTCCACAAGGTGGCGTACTGTCACCGATTCTCTTCTCGCTTTCTACAAGCGAGTGCCAAAGTTCTCGGGCTAATTGGCATGTGGTTAAACACGCAGACGACGCGGTTCTCCTCGCCCTGCTCTCAAGCCCGGAGTGCGACGACAGCCACGTGCTTCGTGAGTTTATGGCGTGGTGCGATGGAGCGGGGCTGCAACGAAAGGTCTCTAAAACAAGGGGGATGGTGATGGCGACCGAGAGCAAAACGCTCCCACGCTGAAAGCTGCCTAGCTTCACCACGCGAGGGCCCACCGAGCAGAGGAGCGCAAATAGCGCGAGCCAAAAATATGGAGCGCTTCACGGATTTGCGTGTCATCCTTTCGCAGGGGCCATGCTAATCTTCTCTGTATCGATCCAATTTTAGTATATGTGCCGCCGTGGCGAGCACGAGACCGCTGGCCCGCTCGAGGTATCTGTACCCCTCGGGTCCCCGCGAGCTCTCGCCAAGGTGGTAGGGCCCAGCGAGCCGCAGCTGCAGTCGGTTGAGGAAACGAACGGCACTTGAGCGTTCCACCGAAGGGGGCTGTCTGTTGATTTGTCTCGAGCATCTGACACAATGCGTCCTATTGTTTTAGCTGAAGAACTGTTAAGCAAACGCAATGCCAGTCACGGGCTGGCCTTAGGGCTTTTGGACTTTTTGACAGGTGGGCATCAAGGGGTCAGCATGAACGGACTCTGACCGGACGCACGCCATGCGTCTCTTGGCATCTCCACAAGGTGGCGTACTGTCACCGATTCTCTTCTCGCTTTCTACAAGCGAGTGCCGAAGTTCTCGGGCTAATTGGCATGTGGTTAAACACGCAGACGACGCGGTTCTCCTCGCCCTGCTCTCAAGCCCGGAGTGCGACGACAGCCACGTGCTTCGTGAGTTTATGGCGTGGTGCGATGGAGCGGGGCTGCAACGAAAGGTCTCTAAAACAAGGGGGATGGTGATGGCGACCGAGAGCAAAACGCTCCCACGCTGAAAGCTGCCTAGCTTCACCACGCGAGGGCCCACCGAGCAGAGGAGCGCAAATAGCGCGAGCCAAAAATATGGAGCGCTTCACGGATTTGCGTGTCATCCTTTCGCAGGGGCCATGCTAATCTTCTCTGTATCGATCCAATTTTAGTATATGTGCCGCCGTGGCGAGCACGAGACCGCTGGCCCGCTCGAGGTATCTGTACCCCTCGGGTCCCCGCGAGCTCTCGCCAAGGTGGTAGGGCCCAGCGAGCCGCAGCTGCAGTCGGTTGAGGAAACGAACGGCACTTGAGCGTTCCACCGAAGGGGGCTGTCTGTTGATTTGTCTCGAGCATCTGACACAATGCGTCCTATTGTTTTAGCAGAAGAACTGTTAAGCAAACGCAATGCCAGTCACGGGCTGGCCTTAGGGCTTTTGGACTTTTTGACAGGTGGGCATCAAGGGGTCAGCATGAACGGACTCTGACCGGACGCACGCCATGCGTCTCTTGGCATCTCCACAAGGTGGCGTACTGTCACCGATTCTCTTCTCGCTTTCTACAAGCGAGTGCCGAAGTTCTCGGGCTAATTGGCATGTGGTTAAACACGCAGACGACGCGGTTCTCCTCGCCCTGCTCTCAAGCCCGGAGTGCGACGACAGCCACGTGCTTCGTGAGTTTATGGCGTGGTGCGATGGAGCGGGGCTGCAACGAAAGGTCTCTAAAACAAGGGGGATGGTGATGGCGACCGAGAGCAAAACGCTCCCACGCTGAAAGCTGCCTAGCTTCACCACGCGAGGGCCCACCGAGCAGAGGAGCGCAAATAGCGCGAGCCAAAAATATGGAGCGCTTCACGGATTTGCGTGTCATCCTTTCGCAGGGGCCATGCTAATCTTCTCTGTATCGATCCAATTTTAGTATATGTGCCGCCGTGGCGAGCACGAGACCGCTGGCCCGCTCGAGGTATCTGTACCCCTCGGGTCCCCGCGAGCTCTCGCCAAGGTGGTAGGGCCCAGCGAGCCGCAGCTGCAGTCGGTTGAGGAAACGAACGGCACTTGAGCGTTCCACCGAAGGGGGCTGTCTGTTGATTTGTCTCGAGCATCTGACACAATGCGTCCTATTGTTTTAGCAGAAGAACTGTTAAGCAAACGCAATGCCAGTCACGGGCTGGCCTTAGGGCTTTTGGACTTTTTGACAGGTGGGCATCAAGGGGTCAGCATGAACGGACTCTGACCGGACGCACGCCATGCGTCTCTTGGCATCTCCACAAGGTGGCGTACTGTCACCGATTCTCTTCTCGCTTTCTACAAGCGAGTGCCGAAGTTCTCGGGCTAATTGGCATGTGGTTAAACACGCAGACGACGCGGTTCTCCTCGCCCTGCTCTCAAGCCCGGAGTGCGACGACAGCCACGTGCTTCGTGAGTTTATGGCGTGGTGCGATGGAGCGGGGCTGCAACGAAAGGTCTCTAAAACAAGGGGGATGGTGATGGCGACCGAGAGCAAAACGCTCCCACGCTGAAAGCTGCCTAGCTTCACCACGCGAGGGCCCACCGAGCAGAGGAGCGCAAATAGCGCGAGCCAAAAATATGGAGCGCTTCACGGATTTGCGTGTCATCCTTTCGCAGGGGCCATGCTAATCTTCTCTGTATCGATCCAATTTTAGTATATGTGCCGCCGTGGCGAGCACGAGACCGCTGGCCCGCTCGAGGTATCTGTACCCCTCGGGTCCCCGCGAGCTCTCGCCAAGGTGGTAGGGCCCAGCGAGCCGCAGCTGCAGTCGGTTGAGGAAACGAACGGCACTTGAGCGTTCCACCGAAGGGGGCTGTCTGTTCATTTGTCTCGAGCATCTGACACAATGCGTCCTATTGTTTTAGCTGAAGAACTGTTAAGCAAACGCAATGCCAGTCACGGGCTGGCCTTAGGGCTTTTGGACTTTTTGACAGGTGGGCATCAAGGGGTCAGCATGAACGGACTCTGACCGGACGCACGCCATGCGTCTCTTGGCATCTCCACAAGGTGGCGTACTGTCACCGATTCTCTTCTCGCTTTCTACAAGCGAGTGCCGAAGTTCTCGGGCTAATTGGCATGTGATTAAACACGCAGACGACGCGGTTCTCTTCGCCCTGCTCTCAAGCCCGGAGTGCGACGACAGCCACGTGCTTCGTGAGTTTATGGCGTGGTGCGATGGAGCGGGGCTGCAACGAAAGGTCTCTAAAACAAGGGGGATGGTGATGGCGACCGAGAGCAAAACGCTCCCACGCTGAAAGCTGCCTAGCTTCACCACGCGAGGGCCCACCGAGCAGAGGAGCGCAAATAGCGCGAGCCAAAAATATGGAGCGCTTCACGGATTTGCGTGTCATCCTTTCGCAGGGGCCATGCTAATCTTCTCTGTATCGATCCAATTTTAGTATATGTGCCGCCGTGGCGAGCACGAGACCGCTGGCCCGCTCGAGGTATCTGTACCCCTCGGGTCCCCGCGAGCTCTCGCCAAGGTGGTAGGGCCCAGCGAGCCGCAGCTGCAGTCGGTTGAGGAAACGAACGGCACTTGAGCGTTCCACCGAAGGGGGCTGTCTGTTGATTTGTCTCGAGCATCTGACACAATGCGTCCTATTGTTTTAGCTGAAGAACTGTTAAGCAAACGCAATGCCAGTCACGGGCTGGCCTTAGGGCTTTTGGACTTTTTGACAGGTGGGCATCAAGGGGTCAGCATGAACGGACTCTGACCGGACGCACGCCATGCGTCTCTTGGCATCTCCACAAGGTGGCGTACTGTCACCGATTCTCTTCTCGCTTTCTACAAGCGAGTGCCGAAGTTCTCGGGCTAATTGGCATGTGGTTAAACACGCAGACGACGCGGTTCTCCTCGCCCTGCTCTCAAGCCCGGAGTGCGACGACAGCCACGTGCTTCGTGAGTTTATGGCGTGGTGCGATGGAGCGGGGCTGCAACGAAAGGTCTCTAAAACAAGGGGGATGGTGATGGCGACCGAGAGCAAAACGCTCCCACGCTGAAAGCTGCCTAGCTTCACCACGCGAGGGCCCACCGAGCAGAGGAGCGCAAATAGCGCGAGCCAAAAATATGGAGCGCTTCACGGATTTGCGTGTCATCCTTTCGCAGGGGCCATGCTAATCTTCTCTGTATCGATCCAATTTTAGTATATGTGCCGCCGTGGCGAGCACGAGACCGCTGGCCCGCTCGAGGTATCTGTACCCCTCGGGTCCCCGCGAGCTCTCGCCAAGGTGGTAGGGCCCAGCGAGCCGCAGCTGCAGTCGGTTGAGGAAACGAACGGCACTTGAGCGTTCCACCGAAGGGGGCTGTCTGTTGATTTGTCTCGAGCATCTGACACAATGCGTCCTATTGTTTTAGCAGAAGAACTGTTAAGCAAACGCAATGCCAGTCACGGGCTGGCCTTAGGGCTTTTGGACTTTTTGACAGGTGGGCATCAAGGGGTCAGCATGAACGGACTCTGACCGGACGCACGCCATGCGTCTCTTGGCATCTCCACAAGGTGGCGTACTGTCACCGATTCTCTTCTCGCTTTCTACAAGCGAGTGCCAAAGTTCTCGGGCTAATTGGCATGTGGTTAAACACGCAGACGACGCGGTTCTCCTCGCCCTGCTCTCAAGCCCGGAGTGCGACGACAGCCACGTGCTTCGTGAGTTTATGGCGTGGTGCGATGGAGCGGGGCTGCAACGAAAGGTCTCTAAAACAAGGGGGATGGTGATGGCGACCGAGAGCAAAACGCTCCCACGCTGAAAGCTGCCTAGCTTCACCACGCGAGGGCCCACCGAGCAGAGGAGCGCAAATAGCGCGAGCCAAAAATATGGAGCGCTTCACGGATTTGCGTGTCATCCTTTCGCAGGGGCCATGCTAATCTTCTCTGTATCGATCCAATTTTAGTATATGTGCCGCCGTGGCGAGCACGAGACCGCTGGCCCGCTCGAGGTATCTGTACCCCTCGGGTCCCCGCGAGCTCTCGCCAAGGTGGTAGGGCCCAGCGAGCCGCAGCTGCAGTCGGTTGAGGAAACGAACGGCACTTGAGCGTTCCACCGAAGGGGGCTGTCTGTTGATTTGTCTCGAGCATCTGACACAATGCGTCCTATTGTTTTAGCTGAAGAACTGTTAAGCAAACGCAATGCCAGTCACGGGCTGGCCTTAGGGCTTTTGGACTTTTTGACAGGTGGGCATCAAGGGGTCAGCATGAACGGACTCTGACCGGACGCACGCCATGCGTCTCTTGGCATCTCCACAAGGTGGCGTACTGTCACCGATTCTCTTCTCGCTTTCTACAAGCGAGTGCCGAAGTTCTCGGGCTAATTGGCATGTGGTTAAACACGCAGACGACGCGGTTCTCCTCGCCCTGCTCTCAAGCCCGGAGTGCGACGACAGCCACGTGCTTCGTGAGTTTATGGCGTGGTGCGATGGAGCGGGGCTGCAACGAAAGGTCTCTAAAACAAGGGGGATGGTGATGGCGACCGAGAGCAAAACGCTCCCACGCTGAAAGCTGCCTAGCTTCACCACGCGAGGGCCCACCGAGCAGAGGAGCGCAAATAGCGCGAGCCAAAAATATGGAGCGCTTCACGGATTTGCGTGTCATCCTTTCGCAGGGGCCATGCTAATCTTCTCTGTATCGATCCAATTTTAGTATATGTGCCGCCGTGGCGAGCACGAGACCGCTGGCCCGCTCGAGGTATCTGTACCCCTCGGGTCCCCGCGAGCTCTCGCCAAGGTGGTAGGGCCCAGCGAGCCGCAGCTGCAGTCGGTTGAGGCAACGAACGGCACTTGAGCGTTCCACCGAAGGGGGCTGTCTGTTGATTTGTCTCGAGCATCTGACACAATGCGTCCTATTGTTTTAGCAGAAGAACTGTTAAGCAAACGCAATGCCAGTCACGGGCTGGCCTTAGGGCTTTTGGACTTTTTGACAGGTGGGCATCAAGGGGTCAGCATGAACGGACTCTGACCGGACGCACGCCATGCGTCTCTTGGCATCTCCACAAGGTGGCGTACTGTCACCGATTCTCTTCTCGCTTTCTACAAGCGAGTGCCGAAGTTCTCGGGCTAATTGGCATGTGGTTAAACACGCAGACGACGCGGTTCTCCTCGCCCTGCTCTCAAGCCCGGAGTGCGACGACAGCCACGTGCTTCGTGAGTTTATGGCGTGGTGCGATGGAGCGGGGCTGCAACGAAAGGTCTCTAAAACAAGGGGGATGGTGATGGCGACCGAGAGCAAAACGCTCCCACGCTGAAAGCTGCCTAGCTTCACCACGCGAGGGCCCACCGAGCAGAGGAGCGCAAATAGCGCGAGCCAAAAATATGGAGCGCTTCACGGATTTGCGTGTCATCCTTTCGCAGGGGCCATGCTAATCTTCTCTGTATCGATCCAATTTTAGTATATGTGCCGCCGTGGCGAGCACGAGACCGCTGGCCCGCTCGAGGTATCTGTACCCCTCGGGTCCCCGCGAGCTCTCGCCAAGGTGGTAGGGCCCAGCGAGCCGCAGCTGCAGTCGGTTGAGGAAACGAACGGCACTTGAGCGTTCCACCGAAGGGGGCTGTCTGTTGATTTGTCTCGAGCATCTGACACAATGCGTCCTATTGTTTTAGCAGAAGAACTGTTAAGCAAACGCAATGCCAGTCACGGGCTGGCCTTAGGGCTTTTGGACTTTTTGACAGGTGGGCATCAAGGGGTCAGCATGAACGGACTCTGACCGGACGCACGCCATGCGTCTCTTGGCATCTCCACAAGGTGGCGTACTGTCACCGATTCTCTTCTCGCTTTCTACAAGCGAGTGCCGAAGTTCTCGGGCTAATTGGCATGTGGTTAAACACGCAGACGACGCGGTTCTCCTCGCCCTGCTCTCAAGCCCGGAGTGCGACGACAGCCACGTGCTTCGTGAGTTTATGGCGTGGTGCGATGGAGCGGGGCTGCAACGAAAGGTCTCTAAAACAAGGGGGATGGTGATGGCGACCGAGAGCAAAACGCTCCCACGCTGAAAGCTGCCTAGCTTCACCACGCGAGGGCCCACCGAGCAGAGGAGCGCAAATAGCGCGAGCCAAAAATATGGAGCGCTTCACGGATTTGCGTGTCATCCTTTCGCAGGGGCCATGCTAATCTTCTCTGTATCGAACCAATTTTAGTATATGTGCCGCCGTGGCGAGCACGAGACCGCTGGCCCGCTCGAGGTATCTGTACCCCTCGGGTCCCCGCGAGCTCTCGCCAAGGTGGTAGGGCCCAGCGAGCCGCAGCTGCAGTCGGTTGAGGAAACGAACGGCACTTGAGCGTTCCACCGAAGGGGGCTGTCTGTTGATTTGTCTCGAGCATCTGACACAATGCGTCCTATTGTTTTAGCAGAAGAACTGTTAAGCAAACGCAATGCCAGTCACGGGCTGGCCTTAGGGCTTTTGGACTTTTTGACAGGTGGGCATCAAGGGGTCAGCATGAACGGACTCTGACCGGACGCACGCCATGCGTCTCTTGGCATCTCCACAAGGTGGCGTACTGTCACCGATTCTCTTCTCGCTTTCTACAAGCGAGTGCCGAAGTTCTCGGGCTAATTGGCATGTGGTTAAACACGCAGACGACGCGGTTCTCCTCGCCCTGCTCTCAAGCCCGGAGTGCGACGACAGCCACGTGCTTCGTGAGTTTATGGCGTGGTGCGATGGAGCGGGGCTGCAACGAAAGGTCTCTAAAACAAGGGGGATGGTGATGGCGACCGAGAGCAAAACGCTCCCACGCTGAAAGCTGCCTAGCTTCACCACGCGAGGGCCCACCGAGCAGAGGAGCGCAAATAGCGCGAGCCAAAAATATGGAGCGCTTCACGGATTTGCGTGTCATCCTTTCGCAGGGGCCATGCTAATCTTCTCTGTATCGATCCAATTTTAGTATATGTGCCGCCGTGGCGAGCACGAGACCGCTGGCCCGCTCGAGGTATCTGTACCCCTCGGGTCCCCGCGAGCTCTCGCCAAGGTGGTAGGGCCCAGCGAGCCGCAGCTGCAGTCGGTTGAGGAAACGAACGGCACTTGAGCGTTCCACCGAAGGGGGCTGTCTGTTGATTTGTCTCGAGCATCTGACACAATGCGTCCTATTGTTTTAGCAGAAGAACTGTTAAGCAAACGCAATGCCAGTCACGGGCTGGCCTTAGGGCTTTTGGACTTTTTGACAGGTGGGCATCAAGGGGTCAGCATGAACGGACTCTGACCGGACGCACGCCATGCGTCTCTTGGCATCTCCACAAGGTGGCGTACTGTCACCGATTCTCTTCTCGCTTTCTACAAGCGAGTGCCGAAGTTCTCGGGCTAATTGGCATGTGGTTAAACACGCAGACGACGCGGTTCTCCTCGCCCTGCTCTCAAGCCCGGAGTGCGACGACAGCCACGTGCTTCGTGAGTTTATGGCGTGGTGCGATGGAGCGGGGCTGCAACGAAAGGTCTCTAAAACAAGGGGGATGGTGATGGCGACCGAGAGCAAAACGCTCCCACGCTGAAAGCTGCCTAGCTTCACCACGCGAGGGCCCACCGAGCAGAGGAGCGCAAATAGCGCGAGCCAAAAATATGGAGCGCTTCACGGATTTGCGTGTCATCCTTTCGCAGGGGCCATGCTAATCTTCTCTGTATCGATCCAATTTTAGTATATGTGCCGCCGTGGCGAGCACGAGACCGCTGGCCCGCTCGAGGTATCTGTACCCCTCGGGTCCCCGCGAGCTCTCGCCAAGGTGGTAGGGCCCAGCGAGCCGCAGCTGCAGTCGGTTGAGGAAACGAACGGCACTTGAGCGTTCCACCGAAGGGGGCTGTCTGTTGATTTGTCTCGAGCATCTGACACAATGCGTCCTATTGTTTTAGCAGAAGAACTGTTAAGCAAACGCAATGCCAGTCACGGGCTGGCCTTAGGGCTTTTGGACTTTTTGACAGGTGGGCATCAAGGGGTCAGCATGAACGGACTCTGACCGGACGCACGCCATGCGTCTCTTGGCATCTCCACAAGGTGGCGTACTGTCACCGATTCTCTTCTCGCTTTCTACAAGCGAGTGCCGAAGTTCTCGGGCTAATTGGCATGTGGTTAAACACGCAGACGACGCGGTTCTCCTCGCCCTGCTCTCAAGCCCGGAGTGCGACGACAGCCACGTGCTTCGTGAGTTTATGGCGTGGTGCGATGGAGCGGGGCTGCAACGAAAGGTCTCTAAAACAAGGGGGATGGTGATGGCGACCGAGAGCAAAACGCTCCCACGCTGAAAGCTGCCTAGCTTCACCACGCGAGGGCCCACCGAGCAGAGGAGCGCAAATAGCGCGAGCCAAAAATATGGAGCGCTTCACGGATTTGCGTGTCATCCTTTCGCAGGGGCCATGCTAATCTTCTCTGTATCGATCCAATTTTAGTATATGTGCCGCCGTGGCGAGCACGAGACCGCTGGCCCGCTCGAGGTATCTGTACCCCTCGGGTCCCCGCGAGCTCTCGCCAAGGTGGTAGGGCCCAGCGAGCCGCAGCTGCAGTCGGTTGAGGAAACGAACGGCACTTGAGCGTTCCACCGAAGGGGGCTGTCTGTTGATTTGTCTCGAGCATCTGACACAATGCGTCCTATTGTTTTAGCAGAAGAACTGTTAAGCAAACGCAATGCCAGTCACGGGCTGGCCTTAGGGCTTTTGGACTTTTTGACAGGTGGGCATCAAGGGGTCAGCATGAACGGACTCTGACCGGACGCACGCCATGCGTCTCTTGGCATCTCCACAAGGTGGCGTACTGTCACCGATTCTCTTCTCGCTTTCTACAAGCGAGTGCCGAAGTTCTCGGGCTAATTGGCATGTGGTTAAACACGCAGACGACGCGGTTCTCCTCGCCCTGCTCTCAAGCCCGGAGTGCGACGACAGCCACGTGCTTCGTGAGTTTATGGCGTGGTGCGATGGAGCGGGGCTGCAACGAAAGGTCTCTAAAACAAGGGGGATGGTGATGGCGACCGAGAGCAAAACGCTCCCACGCTGAAAGCTGCCTAGCTTCACCACGCGAGGGCCCACCGAGCAGAGGAGCGCAAATAGCGCGAGCCAAAAATATGGAGCGCTTCACGGATTTGCGTGTCATCCTTTCGCAGGGGCCATGCTAATCTTCTCTGTATCGATCCAATTTTAGTATATGTGCCGCCGTGGCGAGCACGAGACCGCTGGCCCGCTCGAGGTATCTGTACCCCTCGGGTCCCCGCGAGCTCTCGCCAAGGTGGTAGGGCCCAGCGAGCCGCAGCTGCAGTCGGTTGAGGCAACGAACGGCACTTGAGCGTTCCACCGAAGGGGGCTGTCTGTTGATTTGTCTCGAGCATCTGACACAATGCGTCCTATTGTTTTAGCAGAAGAACTGTTAAGCAAACGCAATGCCAGTCACGGGCTGGCCTTAGGGCTTTTGGACTTTTTGACAGGTGGGCATCAAGGGGTCAGCATGAACGGACTCTGACCGGACGCACGCCATGCGTCTCTTGGCATCTCCACAAGGTGGCGTACTGTCACCGATTCTCTTCTCGCTTTCTACAAGCGAGTGCCGAAGTTCTCGGGCTAATTGGCATGTGGTTAAACACGCAGACGACGCGGTTCTCCTCGCCCTGCTCTCAAGCCCGGAGTGCGACGACAGCCACGTGCTTCGTGAGTTTATGGCGTGGTGCGATGGAGCGGGGCTGCAACGAAAGGTCTCTAAAACAAGGGGGATGGTGATGGCGACCGAGAGCAAAACGCTCCCACGCTGAAAGCTGCCTAGCTTCACCACGCGAGGGCCCACCGAGCAGAGGAGCGCAAATAGCGCGAGCCAAAAATATGGAGCGCTTCACGGATTTGCGTGTCATCCTTTCGCAGGGGCCATGCTAATCTTCTCTGTATCGATCCAATTTTAGTATATGTGCCGCCGTGGTGAGCACGAGACCGCTGGCCCGCTCGAGGTATCTGTACCCCTCGGGTCCCCGCGAGCTCTCGCCAAGGTGGTAGGGCCCAGCGAGCCGCAGCTGCAGTCGGTTGAGGAAACGAACGGCACTTGAGCGTTCCACCGAAGGGGGCTGTCTGTTGATTTGTCTCGAGCATCTGACACAATGCGTCCTATTGTTTTAGCAGAAGAACTGTTAAGCAAACGCAATGCCAGTCACGGGCTGGCCTTAGGGCTTTTGGACTTTTTGACAGGTGGGCATCAAGGGGTCAGCATGAACGGACTCTGACCGGACGCACGCCATGCGTCTCTTGGCATCTCCACAAGGTGGCGTACTGTCACCGATTCTCTTCTCGCTTTCTACAAGCGAGTGCCGAAGTTCTCGGGCTAATTGGCATGTGGTTAAACACGCAGACGACGCGGTTCTCCTCGCCCTGCTCTCAAGCCCGGAGTGCGACGACAGCCACGTGCTTCGTGAGTTTATGGCGTGGTGCGATGGAGCGGGGCTGCAACGAAAGGTCTCTAAAACAAGGGGGATGGTGATGGCGACCGAGAGCAAAACGCTCCCACGCTGAAAGCTGCCTAGCTTCACCACGCGAGGGCCCACCGAGCAGAGGAGCGCAAATAGCGCGAGCCAAAAATATGGAGCGCTTCACGGATTTGCGTGTCATCCTTTCGCAGGGGCCATGCTAATCTTCTCTGTATCGATCCAATTTTAGTATATGTGCCGCCGTGGCGAGCACGAGACCGCTGGCCCGCTCGAGGTATCTGTACCCCTCGGGTCCCCGCGAGCTCTCGCCAAGGTGGTAGGGCCCAGCGAGCCGCAGCTGCAGTCGGTTGAGGAAACGAACGGCACTTGAGCGTTCCACCGAAGGGGGCTGTCTGTTGATTTGTCTCGAGCATCTGACACAATGCGTCCTATTGTTTTAGCAGAAGAACTGTTAAGCAAATGCAATGCCAGTCACGGGCTGGCCTTAGGGCTTTTGGACTTTTTGACAGGTGGGCATCAAGGGGTCAGCATGAACGGACTCTGACCGGACGCACGCCATGCGTCTCTTGGCATCTCCACAAGGTGGCGTACTGTCACCGATTCTCTTCTCGCTTTCTACAAGCGAGTGCCGAAGTTCTCGGGCTAATTGGCATGTGGTTAAACACGCAGACGACGCGGTTCTCCTCGCCCTGCTCTCAAGCCCGGAGTGCGACGACAGCCACGTGCTTCGTGAGTTTATGGCGTGGTGCGATGGAGCGGGGCTGCAACGAAAGGTCTCTAAAACAAGGGGGATGGTGATGGCGACCGAGAGCAAAACGCTCCCACGCTGAAAGCTGCCTAGCTTCACCACGCGAGGGCCCACCGAGCAGAGGAGCGCAAATAGCGCGAGCCAAAAATATGGAGCGCTTCACGGATTTGCGTGTCATCCTTTCGCAGGGGCCATGCTAATCTTCTCTGTATCGATCCAATTTTAGTATATGTGCCGCCGTGGCGAGCACGAGACCGCTGGCCCGCTCGAGGTATCTGTACCCCTCGGGTCCCCGCGAGCTCTCGCCAAGGTGGTAGGGCCCAGCGAGCCGCAGCTGCAGTCGGTTGAGGAAACGAACGGCACTTGAGCGTTCCACCGAAGGGGGCTGTCTGTTGATTTGTCTCGAGCATCTGACACAATGCGTCCTATTGTTTTAGCAGAAGAACTGTTAAGCAAACGCAATGCCAGTCACGGGCTGGCCTTAGGGCTTTTGGACTTTTTGACAGGTGGGCATCAAGGGGTCAGCATGAACGGACTCTGACCGGACGCACGCCATGCGTCTCTTGGCATCTCCACAAGGTGGCGTACTGTCACCGATTCTCTTCTCGCTTTCTACAAGCGAGTGCCGAAGTTCTCGGGCTAATTGGCATGTGGTTAAACACGCAGACGACGCGGTTCTCCTCGCCCTGCTCTCAAGCCCGGAGTGCGACGACAGCCACGTGCTTCGTGAGTTTATGGCGTGGTGCGATGGAGCGGGGCTGCAACGAAAGGTCTCTAAAACAAGGGGGATGGTGATGGCGACCGAGAGCAAAACGCTCCCACGCTGAAAGCTGCCTAGCTTCACCACGCGAGGGCCCACCGAGCAGAGGAGCGCAAATAGCGCGAGCCAAAAATATGGAGCGCTTCACGGATTTGCGTGTCATCCTTTCGCAGGGGCCATGCTAATCTTCTCTGTATCGATCCAATTTTAGTATATGTGCCGCCGTGGCGAGCACGAGACCGCTGGCTCGCTCGAGGTATCTGTACCCCTCGGGTCCCCGCGAGCTCTCGCCAAGGTGGTAGGGCCCAGCGAGCCGCAGCTGCAGTCGGTTGAGGAAACGAACGGCACTTGAGCGTTCCACCGAAGGGGGCTGTCTGTTGATTTGTCTCGAGCATCTGACACAATGCGTCCTATTGTTTTAGCAGAAGAACTGTTAAGCAAACGCAATGCCAGTCACGGGCTGGCCTTAGGGCTTTTGGACTTTTTGACAGGTGGGCATCAAGGGGTCAGCATGAACGGACTCTGACCGGACGCACGCCATGCGTCTCTTGGCATCTCCACAAGGTGGCGTACTGTCACCGATTCTCTTCTCGCTTTCTACAAGCGAGTGCCGAAGTTCTCGGGCTAATTGGCATGTGATTAAACACGCAGACGACGCGGTTCTCCTCGCCCTGCTCTCAAGCCCGGAGTGCGACGACAGCCACGTGCTTCGTGAGTTTATGGCGTGGTGCGATGGAGCGGGGCTGCAACGAAAGGTCTCTAAAACAAGGGGGATGGTGATGGCGACCGAGAGCAAAACGCTCCCACGCTGAAAGCTGCCTAGCTTCACCACGCGAGGGCCCACCGAGCAGAGGAGCGCAAATAGCGCGAGCCAAAAATATGGAGCGCTTCACGGATTTGCGTGTCATCCTTTCGCAGGGGCCATGCTAATCTTCTCTGTATCGATCCAATTTTAGTATATGTGCCGCCGTGGCGAGCACGAGACCGCTGGCCCGCTCGAGGTATCTGTACCCCTCGGGTCCCCGCGAGCTCTCGCCAAGGTGGTAGGGCCCAGCGAGCCGCAGCTGCAGTCGGTTGAGGAAACGAACGGCACTTGAGCGTTCCACCGAAGGGGGCTGTCTGTTGATTTGTCTCGAGCATCTGACACAATGCGTCCTATTGTTTTAGCTGAAGAACTGTTAAGGAAACGCAATGCCAGTCACGGGCTGGCCTTAGGGCTTTTGGACTTTTTGACAGGTGGGCATCAAGGGGTCAGCATGAACGGACTCTGACCGGACGCACGCCATGCGTCTCTTGGCATCTCCACAAGGTGGCGTACTGTCACCGATTCTCTTCTCGCTTTCTACAAGCGAGTGCCGAAGTTCTCGGGCTAATTGGCATGTGGTTAAACACGCAGACGACGCGGTTCTCCTCGCCCTGCTCTCAAGCCCGGAGTGCGACGACAGCCACGTGCTTCGTGAGTTTATGGCGTGGTGCGATGGAGCGGGGCTGCAACGAAAGGTCTCTAAAACAAGGGGGATGGTGATGGCGACCGAGAGCAAAACGCTCCCACGCTGAAAGCTGCCTAGCTTCACCACGCGAGGGCCCACCGAGCAGAGGAGCGCAAATAGCGCGAGCCAAAAATATGGAGCGCTTCACGGATTTGCGTGTCATCCTTTCGCAGGGGCCATGCTAATCTTCTCTGTATCGATCCAATTTTAGTATATGTGCCGCCGTGGCGAGCACGAGACCGCTGGCCCGCTCGAGGTATCTGTACCCCTCGGGTCCCCGCGAGCTCTCGCCAAGGTGGTAGGGCCCAGCGAGCCGCAGCTGCAGTCGGTTGAGGAAACGAACGGCACTTGAGCGTTCCACCGAAGGGGGCTGTCTGTTGATTTGTCTCGAGCATCTGACACAATGCGTCCTATTGTTTTAGCTGAAGAACTGTTAAGCAAACGCAATGCCAGTCACGGGCTGGCCTTAGGGCTTTTGGACTTTTTGACAGGTGGGCATCAAGGGGTCAGCATGAACGGACTCTGACCGGACGCACGCCATGCGTCTCTTGGCATCTCCACAAGGTGGCGTACTGTCACCGATTCTCTTCTCGCTTTCTACAAGCGAGTGCCGAAGTTCTCGGGCTAATTGGCATGTGATTAAACACGCAGACGACGCGGTTCTCTTCGCCCTGCTCTCAAGCCCGGAGTGCGACGACAGCCACGTGCTTCGTGAGTTTATGGCGTGGTGCGATGGAGCGGGGCTGCAACGAAAGGTCTCTAAAACAAGGGGGATGGTGATGGCGACCGAGAGCAAAACGCTCCCACGCTGAAAGCTGCCTAGCTTCACCACGCGAGGGCCCACCGAGCAGAGGAGCGCAAATAGCGCGAGCCAAAAATATGGAGCGCTTCACGGATTTGCGTGTCATCCTTTCGCAGGGGCCATGCTAATCTTCTCTGTATCGATCCAATTTTAGTATATGTGCCGCCGTGGCGAGCACGAGACCGCTGGCCCGCTCGAGGTATCTGTACCCCTCGGGTCCCCGCGAGCTCTCGCCAAGGTGGTAGGGCCCAGCGAGCCGCAGCTGCAGTCGGTTGAGGAAACGAACGGCACTTGAGCGTTCCACCGAAGGGGGCTGTCTGTTGATTTGTCTCGAGCATCTGACACAATGCGTCCTATTGTTTTAGCTGAAGAACTGTTAAGCAAACGCAATGCCAGTCACGGGCTGGCCTTAGGGCTTTTGGACTTTTTGACAGGTGGGCATCAAGGGGTCAGCATGAACGGACTCTGACCGGACGCACGCCATGCGTCTCTTGGCATCTCCACAAGGTGGCGTACTGTCACCGATTCTCTTCTCGCTTTCTACAAGCGAGTGCCGAAGTTCTCGGGCTAATTGGCATGTGGTTAAACACGCAGACGACGCGGTTCTCCTCGCCCTGCTCTCAAGCCCGGAGTGCGACGACAGCCACGTGCTTCGTGAGTTTATGGCGTGGTGCGATGGAGCGGGGCTGCAACGAAAGGTCTCTAAAACAAGGGGGATGGTGATGGCGACCGAGAGCAAAACGCTCCCACGCTGAAAGCTGCCTAGCTTCACCACGCGAGGGCCCACCGAGCAGAGGAGCGCAAATAGCGCGAGCCAAAAATATGGAGCGCTTCACGGATTTGCGTGTCATCCTTTCGCAGGGGCCATGCTAATCTTCTCTGTATCGATCCAATTTTAGTATATGTGCCGCCGTGGCGAGCACGAGACCGCTGGCCCGCTCGAGGTATCTGTACCCCTCGGGTCCCCGCGAGCTCTCGCCAAGGTGGTAGGGCCCAGCGAGCCGCAGCTGCAGTCGGTTGAGGAAACGAACGGCACTTGAGCGTTCCACCGAAGGGGGCTGTCTGTTGATTTGTCTCGAGCATCTGACACAATGCGTCCTATTGTTTTAGCAGAAGAACTGTTAAGCAAACGCAATGCCAGTCACGGGCTGGCCTTAGGGCTTTTGGACTTTTTGACAGGTGGGCATCAAGGGGTCAGCATGAACGGACTCTGACCGGACGCACGCCATGCGTCTCTTGGCATCTCCACAAGGTGGCGTACTGTCACCGATTCTCTTCTCGCTTTCTACAAGCGAGTGCCAAAGTTCTCGGGCTAATTGGCATGTGGTTAAACACGCAGACGACGCGGTTCTCCTCGCCCTGCTCTCAAGCCCGGAGTGCGACGACAGCCACGTGCTTCGTGAGTTTATGGCGTGGTGCGATGGAGCGGGGCTGCAACGAAAGGTCTCTAAAACAAGGGGGATGGTGATGGCGACCGAGAGCAAAACGCTCCCACGCTGAAAGCTGCCTAGCTTCACCACGCGAGGGCCCACCGAGCAGAGGAGCGCAAATAGCGCGAGCCAAAAATATGGAGCGCTTCACGGATTTGCGTGTCATCCTTTCGCAGGGGCCATGCTAATCTTCTCTGTATCGATCCAATTTTAGTATATGTGCCGCCGTGGCGAGCACGAGACCGCTGGCCCGCTCGAGGTATCTGTACCCCTCGGGTCCCCGCGAGCTCTCGCCAAGGTGGTAGGGCCCAGCGAGCCGCAGCTGCAGTCGGTTGAGGAAACGAACGGCACTTGAGCGTTCCACCGAAGGGGGCTGTCTGTTGATTTGTCTCGAGCATCTGACACAATGCGTCCTATTGTTTTAGCTGAAGAACTGTTAAGCAAACGCAATGCCAGTCACGGGCTGGCCTTAGGGCTTTTGGACTTTTTGACAGGTGGGCATCAAGGGGTCAGCATGAACGGACTCTGACCGGACGCACGCCATGCGTCTCTTGGCATCTCCACAAGGTGGCGTACTGTCACCGATTCTCTTCTCGCTTTCTACAAGCGAGTGCCGAAGTTCTCGGGCTAATTGGCATGTGGTTAAACACGCAGACGACGCGGTTCTCCTCGCCCTGCTCTCAAGCCCGGAGTGCGACGACAGCCACGTGCTTCGTGAGTTTATGGCGTGGTGCGATGGAGCGGGGCTGCAACGAAAGGTCTCTAAAACAAGGGGGATGGTGATGGCGACCGAGAGCAAAACGCTCCCACGCTGAAAGCTGCCTAGCTTCACCACGCGAGGGCCCACCGAGCAGAGGAGCGCAAATAGCGCGAGCCAAAAATATGGAGCGCTTCACGGATTTGCGTGTCATCCTTTCGCAGGGGCCATGCTAATCTTCTCTGTATCGATCCAATTTTAGTATATGTGCCGCCGTGGCGAGCACGAGACCGCTGGCCCGCTCGAGGTATCTGTACCCCTCGGGTCCCCGCGAGCTCTCGCCAAGGTGGTAGGGCCCAGCGAGCCGCAGCTGCAGTCGGTTGAGGCAACGAACGGCACTTGAGCGTTCCACCGAAGGGGGCTGTCTGTTGATTTGTCTCGAGCATCTGACACAATGCGTCCTATTGTTTTAGCAGAAGAACTGTTAAGCAAACGCAATGCCAGTCACGGGCTGGCCTTAGGGCTTTTGGACTTTTTGACAGGTGGGCATCAAGGGGTCAGCATGAACGGACTCTGACCGGACGCACGCCATGCGTCTCTTGGCATCTCCACAAGGTGGCGTACTGTCACCGATTCTCTTCTCGCTTTCTACAAGCGAGTGCCGAAGTTCTCGGGCTAATTGGCATGTGGTTAAACACGCAGACGACGCGGTTCTCCTCGCCCTGCTCTCAAGCCCGGAGTGCGACGACAGCCACGTGCTTCGTGAGTTTATGGCGTGGTGCGATGGAGCGGGGCTGCAACGAAAGGTCTCTAAAACAAGGGGGATGGTGATGGCGACCGAGAGCAAAACGCTCCCACGCTGAAAGCTGCCTAGCTTCACCACGCGAGGGCCCACCGAGCAGAGGAGCGCAAATAGCGCGAGCCAAAAATATGGAGCGCTTCACGGATTTGCGTGTCATCCTTTCGCAGGGGCCATGCTAATCTTCTCTGTATCGATCCAATTTTAGTATATGTGCCGCCGTGGCGAGCACGAGACCGCTGGCCCGCTCGAGGTATCTGTACCCCTCGGGTCCCCGCGAGCTCTCGCCAAGGTGGTAGGGCCCAGCGAGCCGCAGCTGCAGTCGGTTGAGGAAACGAACGGCACTTGAGCGTTCCACCGAAGGGGGCTGTCTGTTGATTTGTCTCGAGCATCTGACACAATGCGTCCTATTGTTTTAGCAGAAGAACTGTTAAGCAAACGCAATGCCAGTCACGGGCTGGCCTTAGGGCTTTTGGACTTTTTGACAGGTGGGCATCAAGGGGTCAGCATGAACGGACTCTGACCGGACGCACGCCATGCGTCTCTTGGCATCTCCACAAGGTGGCGTACTGTCACCGATTCTCTTCTCGCTTTCTACAAGCGAGTGCCGAAGTTCTCGGGCTAATTGGCATGTGGTTAAACACGCAGACGACGCGGTTCTCCTCGCCCTGCTCTCAAGCCCGGAGTGCGACGACAGCCACGTGCTTCGTGAGTTTATGGCGTGGTGCGATGGAGCGGGGCTGCAACGAAAGGTCTCTAAAACAAGGGGGATGGTGATGGCGACCGAGAGCAAAACGCTCCCACGCTGAAAGCTGCCTAGCTTCACCACGCGAGGGCCCACCGAGCAGAGGAGCGCAAATAGCGCGAGCCAAAAATATGGAGCGCTTCACGGATTTGCGTGTCATCCTTTCGCAGGGGCCATGCTAATCTTCTCTGTATCGATCCAATTTTAGTATATGTGCCGCCGTGGCGAGCACGAGACCGCTGGCCCGCTCGAGGTATCTGTACCCCTCGGGTCCCCGCGAGCTCTCGCCAAGGTGGTAGGGCCCAGCGAGCCGCAGCTGCAGTCGGTTGAGGAAACGAACGGCACTTGAGCGTTCCACCGAAGGGGGCTGTCTGTTGATTTGTCTCGAGCATCTGACACAATGCGTCCTATTGTTTTAGCAGAAGAACTGTTAAGCAAACGCAATGCCAGTCACGGGCTGGCCTTAGGGCTTTTGGACTTTTTGACAGGTGGGCATCAAGGGGTCAGCATGAACGGACTCTGACCGGACGCACGCCATGCGTCTCTTGGCATCTCCACAAGGTGGCGTACTGTCACCGATTCTCTTCTCGCTTTCTACAAGCGAGTGCCGAAGTTCTCGGGCTAATTGGCATGTGGTTAAACACGCAGACGACGCGGTTCTCCTCGCCCTGCTCTCAAGCCCGGAGTGCGACGACAGCCACGTGCTTCGTGAGTTTATGGCGTGGTGCGATGGAGCGGGGCTGCAACGAAAGGTCTCTAAAACAAGGGGGATGGTGATGGCGACCGAGAGCAAAACGCTCCCACGCTGAAAGCTGCCTAGCTTCACCACGCGAGGGCCCACCGAGCAGAGGAGCGCAAATAGCGCGAGCCAAAAATATGGAGCGCTTCACGGATTTGCGTGTCATCCTTTCGCAGGGGCCATGCTAATCTTCTCTGTATCGATCCAATTTTAGTATATGTGCCGCCGTGGCGAGCACGAGACCGCTGGCCCGCTCGAGGTATCTGTACCCCTCGGGTCCCCGCGAGCTCTCGCCAAGGTGGTAGGGCCCAGCGAGCCGCAGCTGCAGTCGGTTGAGGAAACGAACGGCACTTGAGCGTTCCACCGAAGGGGGCTGTCTGTTGATTTGTCTCGAGCATCTGACACAATGCGTCCTATTGTTTTAGCAGAAGAACTGTTAAGCAAACGCAATGCCAGTCACGGGCTGGCCTTAGGGCTTTTGGACTTTTTGACAGGTGGGCATCAAGGGGTCAGCATGAACGGACTCTGACCGGACGCACGCCATGCGTCTCTTGGCATCTCCACAAGGTGGCGTACTGTCACCGATTCTCTTCTCGCTTTCTACAAGCGAGTGCCGAAGTTCTCGGGCTAATTGGCATGTGGTTAAACACGCAGACGACGCGGTTCTCCTCGCCCTGCTCTCAAGCCCGGAGTGCGACGACAGCCACGTGCTTCGTGAGTTTATGGCGTGGTGCGATGGAGCGGGGCTGCAACGAAAGGTCTCTAAAACAAGGGGGATGGTGATGGCGACCGAGAGCAAAACGCTCCCACGCTGAAAGCTGCCTAGCTTCACCACGCGAGGGCCCACCGAGCAGAGGAGCGCAAATAGCGCGAGCCAAAAATATGGAGCGCTTCACGGATTTGCGTGTCATCCTTTCGCAGGGGCCATGCTAATCTTCTCTGTATCGATCCAATTTTAGTATATGTGCCGCCGTGGCGAGCACGAGACCGCTGGCCCGCTCGAGGTATCTGTACCCCTCGGGTCCCCACGAGCTCTCGCCAAGGTGGTAGGGCCCAGCGAGCCGCAGCTGCAGTCGGTTGAGGAAACGAACGGCACTTGAGCGTTCCACCGAAGGGGGCTGTCTGTTGATTTGTCTCGAGCATCTGACACAATGCGTCCTATTGTTTTAGCAGAAGAACTGTTAAGCAAACGCAATGCCAGTCACGGGCTGGCCTTAGGGCTTTTGGACTTTTTGACAGGTGGGCATCAAGGGGTCAGCATGAACGGACTCTGACCGGACGCACGCCATGCGTCTCTTGGCATCTCCACAAGGTGGCGTACTGTCACCGATTCTCTTCTCGCTTTCTACAAGCGAGTGCCGAAGTTCTCGGGCTAATTGGCATGTGGTTAAACACGCAGACGACGCGGTTCTCCTCGCCCTGCTCTCAAGCCCGGAGTGCGACGACAGCCACGTGCTTCGTGAGTTTATGGCGTGGTGCGATGGAGCGGGGCTGCAACGAAAGG
Source organism: Cirrhinus molitorella (assembly GCA_033026305.1). Taxonomy (NCBI): domain Eukaryota; kingdom Metazoa; phylum Chordata; class Actinopteri; order Cypriniformes; family Cyprinidae; genus Cirrhinus; species Cirrhinus molitorella. The sequence continues at coordinate 29,833,574 of CM065134.1, read as the reverse complement.
TCTCTAAAACAAGGGGGATGGTGATGGCGACCGAGAGCAAAACGCTCCCACGCTGAAAGCTGCCTAGCTTCACCACGCGAGGGCCCACCGAGCAGAGGAGCGCAAATAGCGCGAGCCAAAAATATGGAGCGCTTCACGGATTTGCGTGTCATCCTTTCGCAGGGGCCATGCTAATCTTCTCTGTATCGATCCAATTTTAGTATATGTGCCGCCGTGGCGAGCACGAGACCGCTGGCCCGCTCGAGGTATCTGTACCCCTCGGGTCCCCGCGAGCTCTCGCCAAGGTGGTAGGGCCCAGCGAGCCGCAGCTGCAGTCGGTTGAGGAAACGAACGGCACTTGAGCGTTCCACCGAAGGGGGCTGTCTGTTGATTTGTCTCGAGCATCTGACACAATGCGTCCTATTGTTTTAGCAGAAGAACTGTTAAGCAAACGCAATGCCAGTCACGGGCTGGCCTTAGGGCTTTTGGACTTTTTGACAGGTGGGCATCAAGGGGTCAGCATGAACGGACTCTGACCGGACGCACGCCATGCGTCTCTTGGCATCTCCACAAGGTGGCGTACTGTCACCGATTCTCTTCTCGCTTTCTACAAGCGAGTGCCGAAGTTCTCGGGCTAATTGGCATGTGGTTAAACACGCAGACGACGCGGTTCTCCTCGCCCTGCTCTCAAGCCCGGAGTGCGACGACAGCCACGTGCTTCGTGAGTTTATGGCGTGGTGCGATGGAGCGGGGCTGCAACGAAAGGTCTCTAAAACAAGGGGGATGGTGATGGCGACCGAGAGCAAAACGCTCCCACGCTGAAAGCTGCCTAGCTTCACCACGCGAGGGCCCACCGAGCAGAGGAGCGCAAATAGCGCGAGCCAAAAATATGGAGCGCTTCACGGATTTGCGTGTCATCCTTTCGCAGGGGCCATGCTAATCTTCTCTGTATCGATCCAATTTTAGTATATGTGCCGCCGTGGCGAGCACGAGACCGCTGGCCCGCTCGAGGTATCTGTACCCCTCGGGTCCCCGCGAGCTCTCGCCAAGGTGGTAGGGCCCAGCGAGCCGCAGCTGCAGTCGGTTGAGGAAACGAACGGCACTTGAGCGTTCCACCGAAGGGGGCTGTCTGTTGATTTGTCTCGAGCATCTGACACAATGCGTCCTATTGTTTTAGCAGAAGAACTGTTAAGCAAACGCAATGCCAGTCACGGGCTGGCCTTAGGGCTTTTGGACTTTTTGACAGGTGGGCATCAAGGGGTCAGCATGAACGGACTCTGACCGGACGCACGCCATGCGTCTCTTGGCATCTCCACAAGGTGGCGTACTGTCACCGATTCTCTTCTCGCTTTCTACAAGCGAGTGCCGAAGTTCTCGGGCTAATTGGCATGTGGTTAAACACGCAGACGACGCGGTTCTCCTCGCCCTGCTCTCAAGCCCGGAGTGCGACGACAGCCACGTGCTTCGTGAGTTTATGGCGTGGTGCGATGGAGCGGGGCTGCAACGAAAGGTCTCTAAAACAAGGGGGATGGTGATGGCGACCGAGAGCAAAACGCTCCCACGCTGAAAGCTGCCTAGCTTCACCACGCGAGGGCCCACCGAGCAGAGGAGCGCAAATAGCGCGAGCCAAAAATATGGAGCGCTTCACGGATTTGCGTGTCATCCTTTCGCAGGGGCCATGCTAATCTTCTCTGTATCGATCCAATTTTAGTATATGTGCCGCCGTGGCGAGCACGAGACCGCTGGCCCGCTCGAGGTATCTGTACCCCTCGGGTCCCCGCGAGCTCTCGCCAAGGTGGTAGGGCCCAGCGAGCCGCAGCTGCAGTCGGTTGAGGAAACGAACGGCACTTGAGCGTTCCACCGAAGGGGGCTGTCTGTTGATTTGTCTCGAGCATCTGACACAATGCGTCCTATTGTTTTAGCAGAAGAACTGTTAAGCAAACGCAATGCCAGTCACGGGCTGGCCTTAGGGCTTTTGGACTTTTTGACAGGTGGGCATCAAGGGGTCAGCATGAACGGACTCTGACCGGACGCACGCCATGCGTCTCTTGGCATCTCCACAAGGTGGCGTACTGTCATCGATTCTCTTCTCGCTTTCTACAAGCGAGTGCCGAAGTTCTCGGGCTAATTGGCATGTGGTTAAACACGCAGACGACGCGGTTCTCCTCGCCCTGCTCTCAAGCCCGGAGTGCGACGACAGCCACGTGCTTCGTGAGTTTATGGCGTGGTGCGATGGAGCGGGGCTGCAACGAAAGGTCTCTAAAACAAGGGGGATGGTGATGGCGACCGAGAGCAAAACGCTCCCACGCTGAAAGCTGCCTAGCTTCACCACGCGAGGGCCCACCGAGCAGAGGAGCGCAAATAGCGCGAGCCAAAAATATGGAGCGCTTCACGGATTTGCGTGTCATCCTTTCGCAGGGGCCATGCTAATCTTCTCTGTATCGATCCAATTTTAGTATATGTGCCGCCGTGGCGAGCACGAGACCGCTGGCCCGCTCGAGGTATCTGTACCCCTCGGGTCCCCGCGAGCTCTCGCCAAGGTGGTAGGGCCCAGCGAGCCGCAGCTGCAGTCGGTTGAGGCAACGAACGGCACTTGAGCGTTCCACCGAAGGGGGCTGTCTGTTGATTTGTCTCGAGCATCTGACACAATGCGTCCTATTGTTTTAGCAGAAGAACTGTTAAGCAAACGCAATGCCAGTCACGGGCTGGCCTTAGGGCTTTTGGACTTTTTGACAGGTGGGCATCAAGGGGTCAGCATGAACGGACTCTGACCGGACGCACGCCATGCGTCTCTTGGCATCTCCACAAGGTGGCGTACTGTCACCGATTCTCTTCTCGCTTTCTACAAGCGAGTGCCGAAGTTCTCGGGCTAATTGGCATGTGGTTAAACACGCAGACGACGCGGTTCTCCTCGCCCTGCTCTCAAGCCCGGAGTGCGACGACAGCCACGTGCTTCGTGAGTTTATGGCGTGGTGCGATGGAGCGGGGCTGCAACGAAAGGTCTCTAAAACAAGGGGGATGGTGATGGCGACCGAGAGCAAAACGCTCCCACGCTGAAAGCTGCCTAGCTTCACCACGCGAGGGCCCACCGAGCAGAGGAGCGCAAATAGCGCGAGCCAAAAATATGGAGCGCTTCACGGATTTGCGTGTCATCCTTTCGCAGGGGCCATGCTAATCTTCTCTGTATCGATCCAATTTTAGTATATGTGCCGCCGTGGCGAGCACGAGACCGCTGGCCCGCTCGAGGTATCTGTACCCCTCGGGTCCCCGCGAGCTCTCGCCAAGGTGGTAGGGCCCAGCGAGCCGCAGCTGCAGTCGGTTGAGGAAACGAACGGCACTTGAGCGTTCCACCGAAGGGGGCTGTCTGTTGATTTGTCTCGAGCATCTGACACAATGCGTCCTATTGTTTTAGCAGAAGAACTGTTAAGCAAACGCAATGCCAGTCACGGGCTGGCCTTAGGGCTTTTGGACTTTTTGACAGGTGGGCATCAAGGGGTCAGCATGAACGGACTCTGACCGGACGCACGCCATGCGTCTCTTGGCATCTCCACAAGGTGGCGTACTGTCACCGATTCTCTTCTCGCTTTCTACAAGCGAGTGCCGAAGTTCTCGGGCTAATTGGCATGTGGTTAAACACGCAGACGACGCGGTTCTCCTCGCCCTGCTCTCAAGCCCGGAGTGCGACGACAGCCACGTGCTTCGTGAGTTTATGGCGTGGTGCGATGGAGCGGGGCTGCAACGAAAGGTCTCTAAAACAAGGGGGATGGTGATGGCGACCGAGAGCAAAACGCTCCCACGCTGAAAGCTGCCTAGCTTCACCACGCGAGGGCCCACCGAGCAGAGGAGCGCAAATAGCGCGAGCCAAAAATATGGAGCGCTTCACGGATTTGCGTGTCATCCTTTCGCAGGGGCCATGCTAATCTTCTCTGTATCGATCCAATTTTAGTATATGTGCCGCCGTGGCGAGCACGAGACCGCTGGCTCGCTCGAGGTATCTGTACCCCTCGGGTCCCCGCGAGCTCTCGCCAAGGTGGTAGGGCCCAGCGAGCCGCAGCTGCAGTCGGTTGAGGAAACGAACGGCACTTGAGCGTTCCACCGAAGGGGGCTGTCTGTTGATTTGTCTCGAGCATCTGACACAATGCGTCCTATTGTTTTAGCAGAAGAACTGTTAAGCAAACGCAATGCCAGTCACGGGCTGGCCTTAGGGCTTTTGGACTTTTTGACAGGTGGGCATCAAGGGGTCAGCATGAACGGACTCTGACCGGACGCACGCCATGCGTCTCTTGGCATCTCCACAAGGTGGCGTACTGTCACCGATTCTCTTCTCGCTTTCTACAAGCGAGTGCCGAAGTTCTCGGGCTAATTGGCATGTGATTAAACACGCAGACGACGCGGTTCTCCTCGCCCTGCTCTCAAGCCCGGAGTGTGACGACAGCCACGTGCTTCGTGAGTTTATGGCGTGGTGCGATGGAGCGGGGCTGCAACGAAAGGTCTCTAAAACAAGGGGGATGGTGATGGCGACCGAGAGCAAAACGCTCCCACGCTGAAAGCTGCCTAGCTTCACCACGCGAGGGCCCACCGAGCAGAGGAGCGCAAATAGCGCGAGCCAAAAATATGGAGCGCTTCACGGATTTGCGTGTCATCCTTTCGCAGGGGCCATGCTAATCTTCTCTGTATCGATCCAATTTTAGTATATGTGCCGCCGTGGCGAGCACGAGACCGCTGGCCCGCTCGAGGTATCTGTACCCCTCGGGTCCCCGCGAGCTCTCGCCAAGGTGGTAGGGCCCAGCGAGCCGCAGCTGCAGTCGGTTGAGGAAACGAACGGCACTTGAGCGTTCCACCGAAGGGGGCTGTCTGTTGATTTGTCTCGAGCATCTGACACAATGCGTCCTATTGTTTTAGCTGAAGAACTGTTAAGCAAACGCAATGCCAGTCACGGGCTGGCCTTAGGGCTTTTGGACTTTTTGACAGGTGGGCATCAAGGGGTCAGCATGAACGGACTCTGACCGGACGCACGCCATGCGTCTCTTGGCATCTCCACAAGGTGGCGTACTGTCACCGATTCTCTTCTCGCTTTCTACAAGCGAGTGCCGAAGTTCTCGGGCTAATTGGCATGTGGTTAAACACGCAGACGACGCGGTTCTCCTCGCCCTGCTCTCAAGCCCGGAGTGCGACGACAGCCACGTGCTTCGTGAGTTTATGGCGTGGTGCGATGGAGCGGGGCTGCAACGAAAGGTCTCTAAAACAAGGGGGATGGTGATGGCGACCGAGAGCAAAACGCTCCCACGCTGAAAGCTGCCTAGCTTCACCACGCGAGGGCCCACCGAGCAGAGGAGCGCAAATAGCGCGAGCCAAAAATATGGAGCGCTTCACGGATTTGCGTGTCATCCTTTCGCAGGGGCCATGCTAATCTTCTCTGTATCGATCCAATTTTAGTATATGTGCCGCCGTGGCGAGCACGAGACCGCTGGCCCGCTCGAGGTATCTGTACCCCTCGGGTCCCCGCGAGCTCTCGCCAAGGTGGTAGGGCCCAGCGAGCCGCAGCTGCAGTCGGTTGAGGAAACGAACGGCACTTGAGCGTTCCACCGAAGGGGGCTGTCTGTTGATTTGTCTCGAGCATCTGACACAATGCGTCCTATTGTTTTAGCAGAAGAACTGTTAAGCAAACGCAATGCCAGTCACGGGCTGGCCTTAGGGCTTTTGGACTTTTTGACAGGTGGGCATCAAGGGGTCAGCATGAACGGACTCTGACCGGACGCACGCCATGCGTCTCTTGGCATCTCCACAAGGTGGCGTACTGTCACCGATTCTCTTCTCGCTTTCTACAAGCGAGTGCCGAAGTTCTCGGGCTAATTGGCATGTGGTTAAACACGCAGACGACGCGGTTCTCCTCGCCCTGCTCTCAAGCCCGGAGTGCGACGACAGCCACGTGCTTCGTGAGTTTATGGCGTGGTGCGATGGAGCGGGGCTGCAACGAAAGGTCTCTAAAACAAGGGGGATGGTGATGGCGACCGAGAGCAAAACGCTCCCACGCTGAAAGCTGCCTAGCTTCACCACGCGAGGGCCCACCGAGCAGAGGAGCGCAAATAGCGCGAGCCAAAAATATGGAGCGCTTCACGGATTTGCGTGTCATCCTTTCGCAGGGGCCATGCTAATCTTCTCTGTATCGATCCAATTTTAGTATATGTGCCGCCGTGGCGAGCACGAGACCGCTGGCCCGCTCGAGGTATCTGTACCCCTCGGGTCCCCGCGAGCTCTCGCCAAGGTGGTAGGGCCCAGCGAGCCGCAGCTGCAGTCGGTTGAGGCAACGAACGGCACTTGAGCGTTCCACCGAAGGGGGCTGTCTGTTGATTTGTCTCGAGCATCTGACACAATGCGTCCTATTGTTTTAGCAGAAGAACTGTTAAGCAAACGCAATGCCAGTCACGGGCTGGCCTTAGGGCTTTTGGACTTTTTGACAGGTGGGCATCAAGGGGTCAGCATGAACGGACTCTGACCGGACGCACGCCATGCGTCTCTTGGCATCTCCACAAGGTGGCGTACTGTCACCGATTCTCTTCTCGCTTTCTACAAGCGAGTGCCGAAGTTCTCGGGCTAATTGGCATGTGGTTAAACACGCAGACGACGCGGTTCTCCTCGCCCTGCTCTCAAGCCCGGAGTGCGACGACAGCCACGTGCTTCGTGAGTTTATGGCGTGGTGCGATGGAGCGGGGCTGCAACGAAAGGTCTCTAAAACAAGGGGGATGGTGATGGCGACCGAGAGCAAAACGCTCCCACGCTGAAAGCTGCCTAGCTTCACCACGCGAGGGCCCACCGAGCAGAGGAGCGCAAATAGCGCGAGCCAAAAATATGGAGCGCTTCACGGATTTGCGTGTCATCCTTTCGCAGGGGCCATGCTAATCTTCTCTGTATCGATCCAATTTTAGTATATGTGCCGCCGTGGCGAGCACGAGACTGCTGGCCCGCTCGAGGTATCTGTACCCCTCGGGTCCCCGCGAGCTCTCGCCAAGGTGGTAGGGCCCAGCGAGCCGCAGCTGCAGTCGGTTGAGGAAACGAACGGCACTTGAGCGTTCCACCGAAGGGGGCTGTCTGTTGATTTGTCTCGAGCATCTGACACAATGCGTCCTATTGTTTTAGCAGAAGAACTGTTAAGCAAACGCAATGCCAGTCACGGGCTGGCCTTAGGGCTTTTGGACTTTTTGACAGGTGGGCATCAAGGGGTCAGCATGAACGGACTCTGACCGGACGCACGCCATGCGTCTCTTGGCATCTCCACAAGGTGGCGTACTGTCACCGATTCTCTTCTCGCTTTCTACAAGCGAGTGCCGAAGTTCTCGGGCTAATTGGCATGTGGTTAAACACGCAGACGACGCGGTTCTCCTCGCCCTGCTCTCAAGCCCGGAGTGCGACGACAGCCACGTGCTTCGTGAGTTTATGGCGTGGTGCGATGGAGCGGGGCTGCAACGAAAGGTCTCTAAAACAAGGGGGATGGTGATGGCGACCGAGAGCAAAACGCTCCCACGCTGAAAGCTGCCTAGCTTCACCACGCGAGGGCCCACCGAGCAGAGGAGCGCAAATAGCGCGAGCCAAAAATATGGAGCGCTTCACGGATTTGCGTGTCATCCTTTCGCAGGGGCCATGCTAATCTTCTCTGTATCGATCCAATTTTAGTATATGTGCCGCCGTGGCGAGCACGAGACCGCTGGCCCGCTCGAGGTATCTGTACCCCTCGGGTCCCCGCGAGCTCTCGCCAAGGTGGTAGGGCCCAGCGAGCCGCAGCTGCAGTCGGTTGAGGAAACGAACGGCACTTGAGCGTTCCACCGAAGGGGGCTGTCTGTTGATTTGTCTCGAGCATCTGACACAATGCGTCCTATTGTTTTAGCAGAAGAACTGTTAAGCAAACGCAATGCCAGTCACGGGCTGGCCTTAGGGCTTTTGGACTTTTTGACAGGTGGGCATCAAGGGGTCAGCATGAACGGACTCTGACCGGACGCACGCCATGCGTCTCTTGGCATCTCCACAAGGTGGCGTACTGTCACCGATTCTCTTCTCGCTTTCTACAAGCGAGTGCCGAAGTTCTCGGGCTAATTGGCATGTGGTTAAACACGCAGACGACGCGGTTCTCCTCGCCCTGCTCTCAAGCCCGGAGTGCGACGACAGCCACGTGCTTCGTGAGTTTATGGCGTGGTGCGATGGAGCGGGGCTGCAACGAAAGGTCTCTAAAACAAGGGGGATGGTGATGGCGACCGAGAGCAAAACGCTCCCACGCTGAAAGCTGCCTAGCTTCACCACGCGAGGGCCCACCGAGCAGAGGAGCGCAAATAGCGCGAGCCAAAAATATGGAGCGCTTCACGGATTTGCGTGTCATCCTTTCGCAGGGGCCATGCTAATCTTCTCTGTATCGATCCAATTTTAGTATATGTGCCGCCGTGGCGAGCACGAGACCGCTGGCCCGCTCGAGGTATCTGTACCCCTCGGGTCCCCGCGAGCTCTCGCCAAGGTGGTAGGGCCCAGCGAGCCGCAGCTGCAGTCGGTTGAGGAAACGAACGGCACTTGAGCGTTCCACCGAAGGGGGCTGTCTGTTCATTTGTCTCGAGCATCTGACACAATGCGTCCTATTGTTTTAGCTGAAGAACTGTTAAGCAAACGCAATGCCAGTCACGGGCTGGCCTTAGGGCTTTTGGACTTTTTGACAGGTGGGCATCAAGGGGTCAGCATGAACGGACTCTGACCGGACGCACGCCATGCGTCTCTTGGCATCTCCACAAGGTGGCGTACTGTCACCGATTCTCTTCTCGCTTTCTACAAGCGAGTGCCGAAGTTCTCGGGCTAATTGGCATGTGATTAAACACGCAGACGACGCGGTTCTCTTCGCCCTGCTCTCAAGCCCGGAGTGCGACGACAGCCACGTGCTTCGTGAGTTTATGGCGTGGTGCGATGGAGCGGGGCTGCAACGAAAGGTCTCTAAAACAAGGGGGATGGTGATGGCGACCGAGAGCAAAACGCTCCCACGCTGAAAGCTGCCTAGCTTCACCACGCGAGGGCCCACCGAGCAGAGGAGCGCAAATAGCGCGAGCCAAAAATATGGAGCGCTTCACGGATTTGCGTGTCATCCTTTCGCAGGGGCCATGCTAATCTTCTCTGTATCGATCCAATTTTAGTATATGTGCCGCCGTGGCGAGCACGAGACCGCTGGCCCGCTCGAGGTATCTGTACCCCTCGGGTCCCCGCGAGCTCTCGCCAAGGTGGTAGGGCCCAGCGAGCCGCAGCTGCAGTCGGTTGAGGAAACGAACGGCACTTGAGCGTTCCACCGAAGGGGGCTGTCTGTTGATTTGTCTCGAGCATCTGACACAATGCGTCCTATTGTTTTAGCTGAAGAACTGTTAAGCAAACGCAATGCCAGTCACGGGCTGGCCTTAGGGCTTTTGGACTTTTTGACAGGTGGGCATCAAGGGGTCAGCATGAACGGACTCTGACCGGACGCACGCCATGCGTCTCTTGGCATCTCCACAAGGTGGCGTACTGTCACCGATTCTCTTCTCGCTTTCTACAAGCGAGTGCCGAAGTTCTCGGGCTAATTGGCATGTGGTTAAACACGCAGACGACGCGGTTCTCCTCGCCCTGCTCTCAAGCCCGGAGTGCGACGACAGCCACGTGCTTCGTGAGTTTATGGCGTGGTGCGATGGAGCGGGGCTGCAACGAAAGGTCTCTAAAACAAGGGGGATGGTGATGGCGACCGAGAGCAAAACGCTCCCACGCTGAAAGCTGCCTAGCTTCACCACGCGAGGGCCCACCGAGCAGAGGAGCGCAAATAGCGCGAGCCAAAAATATGGAGCGCTTCACGGATTTGCGTGTCATCCTTTCGCAGGGGCCATGCTAATCTTCTCTGTATCGATCCAATTTTAGTATATGTGCCGCCGTGGCGAGCACGAGACCGCTGGCCCGCTCGAGGTATCTGTACCCCTCGGGTCCCCGCGAGCTCTCGCCAAGGTGGTAGGGCCCAGCGAGCCGCAGCTGCAGTCGGTTGAGGAAACGAACGGCACTTGAGCGTTCCACCGAAGGGGGCTGTCTGTTGATTTGTCTCGAGCATCTGACACAATGCGTCCTATTGTTTTAGCAGAAGAACTGTTAAGCAAACGCAATGCCAGTCACGGGCTGGCCTTAGGGCTTTTGGACTTTTTGACAGGTGGGCATCAAGGGGTCAGCATGAACGGACTCTGACCGGACGCACGCCATGCGTCTCTTGGCATCTCCACAAGGTGGCGTACTGTCACCGATTCTCTTCTCGCTTTCTACAAGCGAGTGCCAAAGTTCTCGGGCTAATTGGCATGTGGTTAAACACGCAGACGACGCGGTTCTCCTCGCCCTGCTCTCAAGCCCGGAGTGCGACGACAGCCACGTGCTTCGTGAGTTTATGGCGTGGTGCGATGGAGCGGGGCTGCAACGAAAGGTCTCTAAAACAAGGGGGATGGTGATGGCGACCGAGAGCAAAACGCTCCCACGCTGAAAGCTGCCTAGCTTCACCACGCGAGGGCCCACCGAGCAGAGGAGCGCAAATAGCGCGAGCCAAAAATATGGAGCGCTTCACGGATTTGCGTGTCATCCTTTCGCAGGGGCCATGCTAATCTTCTCTGTATCGATCCAATTTTAGTATATGTGCCGCCGTGGCGAGCACGAGACCGCTGGCCCGCTCGAGGTATCTGTACCCCTCGGGTCCCCGCGAGCTCTCGCCAAGGTGGTAGGGCCCAGCGAGCCGCAGCTGCAGTCGGTTGAGGAAACGAACGGCACTTGAGCGTTCCACCGAAGGGGGCTGTCTGTTGATTTGTCTCGAGCATCTGACACAATGCGTCCTATTGTTTTAGCTGAAGAACTGTTAAGCAAACGCAATGCCAGTCACGGGCTGGCCTTAGGGCTTTTGGACTTTTTGACAGGTGGGCATCAAGGGGTCAGCATGAACGGACTCTGACCGGACGCACGCCATGCGTCTCTTGGCATCTCCACAAGGTGGCGTACTGTCACCGATTCTCTTCTCGCTTTCTACAAGCGAGTGCCGAAGTTCTCGGGCTAATTGGCATGTGGTTAAACACGCAGACGACGCGGTTCTCCTCGCCCTGCTCTCAAGCCCGGAGTGCGACGACAGCCACGTGCTTCGTGAGTTTATGGCGTGGTGCGATGGAGCGGGGCTGCAACGAAAGGTCTCTAAAACAAGGGGGATGGTGATGGCGACCGAGAGCAAAACGCTCCCACGCTGAAAGCTGCCTAGCTTCACCACGCGAGGGCCCACCGAGCAGAGGAGCGCAAATAGCGCGAGCCAAAAATATGGAGCGCTTCACGGATTTGCGTGTCATCCTTTCGCAGGGGCCATGCTAATCTTCTCTGTATCGATCCAATTTTAGTATATGTGCCGCCGTGGCGAGCACGAGACCGCTGGCCCGCTCGAGGTATCTGTACCCCTCGGGTCCCCGCGAGCTCTCGCCAAGGTGGTAGGGCCCAGCGAGCCGCAGCTGCAGTCGGTTGAGGCAACGAACGGCACTTGAGCGTTCCACCGAAGGGGGCTGTCTGTTGATTTGTCTCGAGCATCTGACACAATGCGTCCTATTGTTTTAGCAGAAGAACTGTTAAGCAAACGCAATGCCAGTCACGGGCTGGCCTTAGGGCTTTTGGACTTTTTGACAGGTGGGCATCAAGGGGTCAGCATGAACGGACTCTGACCGGACGCACGCCATGCGTCTCTTGGCATCTCCACAAGGTGGCGTACTGTCACCGATTCTCTTCTCGCTTTCTACAAGCGAGTGCCGAAGTTCTCGGGCTAATTGGCATGTGGTTAAACACGCAGACGACGCGGTTCTCCTCGCCCTGCTCTCAAGCCCGGAGTGCGACGACAGCCACGTGCTTCGTGAGTTTATGGCGTGGTGCGATGGAGCGGGGCTGCAACGAAAGGTCTCTAAAACAAGGGGGATGGTGATGGCGACCGAGAGCAAAACGCTCCCACGCTGAAAGCTGCCTAGCTTCACCACGCGAGGGCCCACCGAGCAGAGGAGCGCAAATAGCGCGAGCCAAAAATATGGAGCGCTTCACGGATTTGCGTGTCATCCTTTCGCAGGGGCCATGCTAATCTTCTCTGTATCGATCCAATTTTAGTATATGTGCCGCCGTGGCGAGCACGAGACCGCTGGCCCGCTCGAGGTATCTGTACCCCTCGGGTCCCCGCGAGCTCTCGCCAAGGTGGTAGGGCCCAGCGAGCCGCAGCTGCAGTCGGTTGAGGAAACGAACGGCACTTGAGCGTTCCACCGAAGGGGGCTGTCTGTTGATTTGTCTCGAGCATCTGACACAATGCGTCCTATTGTTTTAGCAGAAGAACTGTTAAGCAAACGCAATGCCAGTCACGGGCTGGCCTTAGGGCTTTTGGACTTTTTGACAGGTGGGCATCAAGGGGTCAGCATGAACGGACTCTGACCGGACGCACGCCATGCGTCTCTTGGCATCTCCACAAGGTGGCGTACTGTCACCGATTCTCTTCTCGCTTTCTACAAGCGAGTGCCGAAGTTCTCGGGCTAATTGGCATGTGGTTAAACACGCAGACGACGCGGTTCTCCTCGCCCTGCTCTCAAGCCCGGAGTGCGACGACAGCCACGTGCTTCGTGAGTTTATGGCGTGGTGCGATGGAGCGGGGCTGCAACGAAAGGTCTCTAAAACAAGGGGGATGGTGATGGCGACCGAGAGCAAAACGCTCCCACGCTGAAAGCTGCCTAGCTTCACCACGCGAGGGCCCACCGAGCAGAGGAGCGCAAATAGCGCGAGCCAAAAATATGGAGCGCTTCACGGATTTGCGTGTCATCCTTTCGCAGGGGCCATGCTAATCTTCTCTGTATCGAACCAATTTTAGTATATGTGCCGCCGTGGCGAGCACGAGACCGCTGGCCCGCTCGAGGTATCTGTACCCCTCGGGTCCCCGCGAGCTCTCGCCAAGGTGGTAGGGCCCAGCGAGCCGCAGCTGCAGTCGGTTGAGGAAACGAACGGCACTTGAGCGTTCCACCGAAGGGGGCTGTCTGTTGATTTGTCTCGAGCATCTGACACAATGCGTCCTATTGTTTTAGCAGAAGAACTGTTAAGCAAACGCAATGCCAGTCACGGGCTGGCCTTAGGGCTTTTGGACTTTTTGACAGGTGGGCATCAAGGGGTCAGCATGAACGGACTCTGACCGGACGCACGCCATGCGTCTCTTGGCATCTCCACAAGGTGGCGTACTGTCACCGATTCTCTTCTCGCTTTCTACAAGCGAGTGCCGAAGTTCTCGGGCTAATTGGCATGTGGTTAAACACGCAGACGACGCGGTTCTCCTCGCCCTGCTCTCAAGCCCGGAGTGCGACGACAGCCACGTGCTTCGTGAGTTTATGGCGTGGTGCGATGGAGCGGGGCTGCAACGAAAGGTCTCTAAAACAAGGGGGATGGTGATGGCGACCGAGAGCAAAACGCTCCCACGCTGAAAGCTGCCTAGCTTCACCACGCGAGGGCCCACCGAGCAGAGGAGCGCAAATAGCGCGAGCCAAAAATATGGAGCGCTTCACGGATTTGCGTGTCATCCTTTCGCAGGGGCCATGCTAATCTTCTCTGTATCGATCCAATTTTAGTATATGTGCCGCCGTGGCGAGCACGAGACCGCTGGCCCGCTCGAGGTATCTGTACCCCTCGGGTCCCCGCGAGCTCTCGCCAAGGTGGTAGGGCCCAGCGAGCCGCAGCTGCAGTCGGTTGAGGAAACGAACGGCACTTGAGCGTTCCACCGAAGGGGGCTGTCTGTTGATTTGTCTCGAGCATCTGACACAATGCGTCCTATTGTTTTAGCAGAAGAACTGTTAAGCAAACGCAATGCCAGTCACGGGCTGGCCTTAGGGCTTTTGGACTTTTTGACAGGTGGGCATCAAGGGGTCAGCATGAACGGACTCTGACCGGACGCACGCCATGCGTCTCTTGGCATCTCCACAAGGTGGCGTACTGTCACCGATTCTCTTCTCGCTTTCTACAAGCGAGTGCCGAAGTTCTCGGGCTAATTGGCATGTGGTTAAACACGCAGACGACGCGGTTCTCCTCGCCCTGCTCTCAAGCCCGGAGTGCGACGACAGCCACGTGCTTCGTGAGTTTATGGCGTGGTGCGATGGAGCGGGGCTGCAACGAAAGGTCTCTAAAACAAGGGGGATGGTGATGGCGACCGAGAGCAAAACGCTCCCACGCTGAAAGCTGCCTAGCTTCACCACGCGAGGGCCCACCGAGCAGAGGAGCGCAAATAGCGCGAGCCAAAAATATGGAGCGCTTCACGGATTTGCGTGTCATCCTTTCGCAGGGGCCATGCTAATCTTCTCTGTATCGATCCAATTTTAGTATATGTGCCGCCGTGGCGAGCACGAGACCGCTGGCCCGCTCGAGGTATCTGTACCCCTCGGGTCCCCGCGAGCTCTCGCCAAGGTGGTAGGGCCCAGCGAGCCGCAGCTGCAGTCGGTTGAGGAAACGAACGGCACTTGAGCGTTCCACCGAAGGGGGCTGTCTGTTGATTTGTCTCGAGCATCTGACACAATGCGTCCTATTGTTTTAGCAGAAGAACTGTTAAGCAAACGCAATGCCAGTCACGGGCTGGCCTTAGGGCTTTTGGACTTTTTGACAGGTGGGCATCAAGGGGTCAGCATGAACGGACTCTGACCGGACGCACGCCATGCGTCTCTTGGCATCTCCACAAGGTGGCGTACTGTCACCGATTCTCTTCTCGCTTTCTACAAGCGAGTGCCGAAGTTCTCGGGCTAATTGGCATGTGGTTAAACACGCAGACGACGCGGTTCTCCTCGCCCTGCTCTCAAGCCCGGAGTGCGACGACAGCCACGTGCTTCGTGAGTTTATGGCGTGGTGCGATGGAGCGGGGCTGCAACGAAAGGTCTCTAAAACAAGGGGGATGGTGATGGCGACCGAGAGCAAAACGCTCCCACGCTGAAAGCTGCCTAGCTTCACCACGCGAGGGCCCACCGAGCAGAGGAGCGCAAATAGCGCGAGCCAAAAATATGGAGCGCTTCACGGATTTGCGTGTCATCCTTTCGCAGGGGCCATGCTAATCTTCTCTGTATCGATCCAATTTTAGTATATGTGCCGCCGTGGCGAGCACGAGACCGCTGGCCCGCTCGAGGTATCTGTACCCCTCGGGTCCCCGCGAGCTCTCGCCAAGGTGGTAGGGCCCAGCGAGCCGCAGCTGCAGTCGGTTGAGGAAACGAACGGCACTTGAGCGTTCCACCGAAGGGGGCTGTCTGTTGATTTGTCTCGAGCATCTGACACAATGCGTCCTATTGTTTTAGCAGAAGAACTGTTAAGCAAACGCAATGCCAGTCACGGGCTGGCCTTAGGGCTTTTGGACTTTTTGACAGGTGGGCATCAAGGGGTCAGCATGAACGGACTCTGACCGGACGCACGCCATGCGTCTCTTGGCATCTCCACAAGGTGGCGTACTGTCACCGATTCTCTTCTCGCTTTCTACAAGCGAGTGCCGAAGTTCTCGGGCTAATTGGCATGTGGTTAAACACGCAGACGACGCGGTTCTCCTCGCCCTGCTCTCAAGCCCGGAGTGCGACGACAGCCACGTGCTTCGTGAGTTTATGGCGTGGTGCGATGGAGCGGGGCTGCAACGAAAGGTCTCTAAAACAAGGGGGATGGTGATGGCGACCGAGAGCAAAACGCTCCCACGCTGAAAGCTGCCTAGCTTCACCACGCGAGGGCCCACCGAGCAGAGGAGCGCAAATAGCGCGAGCCAAAAATATGGAGCGCTTCACGGATTTGCGTGTCATCCTTTCGCAGGGGCCATGCTAATCTTCTCTGTATCGATCCAATTTTAGTATATGTGCCGCCGTGGCGAGCACGAGACCGCTGGCCCGCTCGAGGTATCTGTACCCCTCGGGTCCCCGCGAGCTCTCGCCAAGGTGGTAGGGCCCAGCGAGCCGCAGCTGCAGTCGGTTGAGGCAACGAACGGCACTTGAGCGTTCCACCGAAGGGGGCTGTCTGTTGATTTGTCTCGAGCATCTGACACAATGCGTCCTATTGTTTTAGCAGAAGAACTGTTAAGCAAACGCAATGCCAGTCACGGGCTGGCCTTAGGGCTTTTGGACTTTTTGACAGGTGGGCATCAAGGGGTCAGCATGAACGGACTCTGACCGGACGCACGCCATGCGTCTCTTGGCATCTCCACAAGGTGGCGTACTGTCACCGATTCTCTTCTCGCTTTCTACAAGCGAGTGCCGAAGTTCTCGGGCTAATTGGCATGTGGTTAAACACGCAGACGACGCGGTTCTCCTCGCCCTGCTCTCAAGCCCGGAGTGCGACGACAGCCACGTGCTTCGTGAGTTTATGGCGTGGTGCGATGGAGCGGGGCTGCAACGAAAGGTCTCTAAAACAAGGGGGATGGTGATGGCGACCGAGAGCAAAACGCTCCCACGCTGAAAGCTGCCTAGCTTCACCACGCGAGGGCCCACCGAGCAGAGGAGCGCAAATAGCGCGAGCCAAAAATATGGAGCGCTTCACGGATTTGCGTGTCATCCTTTCGCAGGGGCCATGCTAATCTTCTCTGTATCGATCCAATTTTAGTATATGTGCCGCCGTGGTGAGCACGAGACCGCTGGCCCGCTCGAGGTATCTGTACCCCTCGGGTCCCCGCGAGCTCTCGCCAAGGTGGTAGGGCCCAGCGAGCCGCAGCTGCAGTCGGTTGAGGAAACGAACGGCACTTGAGCGTTCCACCGAAGGGGGCTGTCTGTTGATTTGTCTCGAGCATCTGACACAATGCGTCCTATTGTTTTAGCAGAAGAACTGTTAAGCAAACGCAATGCCAGTCACGGGCTGGCCTTAGGGCTTTTGGACTTTTTGACAGGTGGGCATCAAGGGGTCAGCATGAACGGACTCTGACCGGACGCACGCCATGCGTCTCTTGGCATCTCCACAAGGTGGCGTACTGTCACCGATTCTCTTCTCGCTTTCTACAAGCGAGTGCCGAAGTTCTCGGGCTAATTGGCATGTGGTTAAACACGCAGACGACGCGGTTCTCCTCGCCCTGCTCTCAAGCCCGGAGTGCGACGACAGCCACGTGCTTCGTGAGTTTATGGCGTGGTGCGATGGAGCGGGGCTGCAACGAAAGGTCTCTAAAACAAGGGGGATGGTGATGGCGACCGAGAGCAAAACGCTCCCACGCTGAAAGCTGCCTAGCTTCACCACGCGAGGGCCCACCGAGCAGAGGAGCGCAAATAGCGCGAGCCAAAAATATGGAGCGCTTCACGGATTTGCGTGTCATCCTTTCGCAGGGGCCATGCTAATCTTCTCTGTATCGATCCAATTTTAGTATATGTGCCGCCGTGGCGAGCACGAGACCGCTGGCCCGCTCGAGGTATCTGTACCCCTCGGGTCCCCGCGAGCTCTCGCCAAGGTGGTAGGGCCCAGCGAGCCGCAGCTGCAGTCGGTTGAGGAAACGAACGGCACTTGAGCGTTCCACCGAAGGGGGCTGTCTGTTGATTTGTCTCGAGCATCTGACACAATGCGTCCTATTGTTTTAGCAGAAGAACTGTTAAGCAAACGCAATGCCAGTCACGGGCTGGCCTTAGGGCTTTTGGACTTTTTGACAGGTGGGCATCAAGGGGTCAGCATGAACGGACTCTGACCGGACGCACGCCATGCGTCTCTTGGCATCTCCACAAGGTGGCGTACTGTCACCGATTCTCTTCTCGCTTTCTACAAGCGAGTGCCAAAGTTCTCGGGCTAATTGGCATGTGGTTAAACACGCAGACGACGCGGTTCTCCTCGCCCTGCTCTCAAGCCCGGAGTGCGACGACAGCCACGTGCTTCGTGAGTTTATGGCGTGGTGCGATGGAGCGGGGCTGCAACGAAAGGTCTCTAAAACAAGGGGGATGGTGATGGCGACCGAGAGCAAAACGCTCCCACGCTGAAAGCTGCCTAGCTTCACCACGCGAGGGCCCACCGAGCAGAGGAGCGCAAATAGCGCGAGCCAAAAATATGGAGCGCTTCACGGATTTGCGTGTCATCCTTTCGCAGGGGCCATGCTAATCTTCTCTGTATCGATCCAATTTTAGTATATGTGCCGCCGTGGCGAGCACGAGACCGCTGGCCCGCTCGAGGTATCTGTACCCCTCGGGTCCCCGCGAGCTCTCGCCAAGGTGGTAGGGCCCAGCGAGCCGCAGCTGCAGTCGGTTGAGGAAACGAACGGCACTTGAGCGTTCCACCGAAGGGGGCTGTCTGTTGATTTGTCTCGAGCATCTGACACAATGCGTCCTATTGTTTTAGCTGAAGAACTGTTAAGCAAACGCAATGCCAGTCACGGGCTGGCCTTAGGGCTTTTGGACTTTTTGACAGGTGGGCATCAAGGGGTCAGCATGAACGGACTCTGACCGGACGCACGCCATGCGTCTCTTGGCATCTCCACAAGGTGGCGTACTGTCACCGATTCTCTTCTCGCTTTCTACAAGCGAGTGCCGAAGTTCTCGGGCTAATTGGCATGTGGTTAAACACGCAGACGACGCGGTTCTCCTCGCCCTGCTCTCAAGCCCGGAGTGCGACGACAGCCACGTGCTTCGTGAGTTTATGGCGTGGTGCGATGGAGCGGGGCTGCAACGAAAGGTCTCTAAAACAAGGGGGATGGTGATGGCGACCGAGAGCAAAACGCTCCCACGCTGAAAGCTGCCTAGCTTCACCACGCGAGGGCCCACCGAGCAGAGGAGCGCAAATAGCGCGAGCCAAAAATATGGAGCGCTTCACGGATTTGCGTGTCATCCTTTCGCAGGGGCCATGCTAATCTTCTCTGTATCGATCCAATTTTAGTATATGTGCCGCCGTGGCGAGCACGAGACCGCTGGCCCGCTCGAGGTATCTGTACCCCTCGGGTCCCCGCGAGCTCTCGCCAAGGTGGTAGGGCCCAGCGAGCCGCAGCTGCAGTCGGTTGAGGCAACGAACGGCACTTGAGCGTTCCACCGAAGGGGGCTGTCTGTTGATTTGTCTCGAGCATCTGACACAATGCGTCCTATTGTTTTAGCAGAAGAACTGTTAAGCAAACGCAATGCCAGTCACGGGCTGGCCTTAGGGCTTTTGGACTTTTTGACAGGTGGGCATCAAGGGGTCAGCATGAACGGACTCTGACCGGACGCACGCCATGCGTCTCTTGGCATCTCCACAAGGTGGCGTACTGTCACCGATTCTCTTCTCGCTTTCTACAAGCGAGTGCCGAAGTTCTCGGGCTAATTGGCATGTGGTTAAACACGCAGACGACGCGGTTCTCCTCGCCCTGCTCTCAAGCCCGGAGTGCGACGACAGCCACGTGCTTCGTGAGTTTATGGCGTGGTGCGATGGAGCGGGGCTGCAACGAAAGGTCTCTAAAACAAGGGGGATGGTGATGGCGACCGAGAGCAAAACGCTCCCACGCTGAAAGCTGCCTAGCTTCACCACGCGAGGGCCCACCGAGCAGAGGAGCGCAAATAGCGCGAGCCAAAAATATGGAGCGCTTCACGGATTTGCGTGTCATCCTTTCGCAGGGGCCATGCTAATCTTCTCTGTATCGATCCAATTTTAGTATATGTGCCGCCGTGGCGAGCACGAGACCGCTGGCCCGCTCGAGGTATCTGTACCCCTCGGGTCCCCGCGAGCTCTCGCCAAGGTGGTAGGGCCCAGCGAGCCGCAGCTGCAGTCGGTTGAGGAAACGAACGGCACTTGAGCGTTCCACCGAAGGGGGCTGTCTGTTGATTTGTCTCGAGCATCTGACACAATGCGTCCTATTGTTTTAGCAGAAGAACTGTTAAGCAAACGCAATGCCAGTCACGGGCTGGCCTTAGGGCTTTTGGACTTTTTGACAGGTGGGCATCAAGGGGTCAGCATGAACGGACTCTGACCGGACGCACGCCATGCGTCTCTTGGCATCTCCACAAGGTGGCGTACTGTCACCGATTCTCTTCTCGCTTTCTACAAGCGAGTGCCGAAGTTCTCGGGCTAATTGGCATGTGGTTAAACACGCAGACGACGCGGTTCTCCTCGCCCTGCTCTCAAGCCCGGAGTGCGACGACAGCCACGTGCTTCGTGAGTTTATGGCGTGGTGCGATGGAGCGGGGCTGCAACGAAAGGTCTCTAAAACAAGGGGGATGGTGATGGCGACCGAGAGCAAAACGCTCCCACGCTGAAAGCTGCCTAGCTTCACCACGCGAGGGCCCACCGAGCAGAGGAGCGCAAATAGCGCGAGCCAAAAATATGGAGCGCTTCACGGATTTGCGTGTCATCCTTTCGCAGGGGCCATGCTAATCTTCTCTGTATCGAACCAATTTTAGTATATGTGCCGCCGTGGCGAGCACGAGACCGCTGGCCCGCTCGAGGTATCTGTACCCCTCGGGTCCCCGCGAGCTCTCGCCAAGGTGGTAGGGCCCAGCGAGCCGCAGCTGCAGTCGGTTGAGGCAACGAACGGCACTTGAGCGTTCCACCGAAGGGGGCTGTCTGTTGATTTGTCTCGAGCATCTGACACAATGCGTCCTATTGTTTTAGCAGAAGAACTGTTAAGCAAACGCAATGCCAGTCACGGGCTGGCCTTAGGGCTTTTGGACTTTTTGACAGGTGGGCATCAAGGGGTCAGCATGAACGGACTCTGACCGGACGCACGCCATGCGTCTCTTGGCATCTCCACAAGGTGGCGTACTGTCACCGATTCTCTTCTCGCTTTCTACAAGCGAGTGCCGAAGTTCTCGGGCTAATTGGCATGTGGTTAAACACGCAGACGACGCGGTTCTCCTCGCCCTGCTCTCAAGCCCGGAGTGCGACGACAGCCACGTGCTTCGTGAGTTTATGGCGTGGTGCGATGGAGCGGGGCTGCAACGAAAGGTCTCTAAAACAAGGGGGATGGTGATGGCGACCGAGAGCAAAACGCTCCCACGCTGAAAGCTGCCTAGCTTCACCACGCGAGGGCCCACCGAGCAGAGGAGCGCAAATAGCGCGAGCCAAAAATATGGAGCGCTTCACGGATTTGCGTGTCATCCTTTCGCAGGGGCCATGCTAATCTTCTCTGTATCGATCCAATTTTAGTATATGTGCCGCCGTGGCGAGCACGAGACCGCTGGCCCGCTCGAGGTATCTGTACCCCTCGGGTCCCCGCGAGCTCTCGCCAAGGTGGTAGGGCCCAGCGAGCCGCAGCTGCAGTCGGTTGAGGAAACGAACGGCACTTGAGCGTTCCACCGAAGGGGGCTGTCTGTTGATTTGTCTCGAGCATCTGACACAATGCGTCCTATTGTTTTAGCAGAAGAACTGTTAAGCAAACGCAATGCCAGTCACGGGCTGGCCTTAGGGCTTTTGGACTTTTTGACAGGTGGGCATCAAGGGGTCAGCATGAACGGACTCTGACCGGACGCACGCCATGCGTCTCTTGGCATCTCCACAAGGTGGCGTACTGTCACCGATTCTCTTCTCGCTTTCTACAAGCGAGTGCCGAAGTTCTCGGGCTAATTGGCATGTGGTTAAACACGCAGACGACGCGGTTCTCCTCGCCCTGCTCTCAAGCCCGGAGTGCGACGACAGCCACGTGCTTCGTGAGTTTATGGCGTGGTGCGATGGAGCGGGGCTGCAACGAAAGGTCTCTAAAACAAGGGGGATGGTGATGGCGACCGAGAGCAAAACGCTCCCACGCTGAAAGCTGCCTAGCTTCACCACGCGAGGGCCCACCGAGCAGAGGAGCGCAAATAGCGCGAGCCAAAAATATGGAGCGCTTCACGGATTTGCGTGTCATCCTTTCGCAGGGGCCATGCTAATCTTCTCTGTATCGATCCAATTTTAGTATATGTGCCGCCGTGGCGAGCACGAGACCGCTGGCCCGCTCGAGGTATCTGTACCCCTCGGGTCCCCGCGAGCTCTCGCCAAGGTGGTAGGGCCCAGCGAGCCGCAGCTGCAGTCGGTTGAGGAAACGAACGGCACTTGAGCGTTCCACCGAAGGGGGCTGTCTGTTGATTTGTCTCGAGCATCTGACACAATGCGTCCTATTGTTTTAGCAGAAGAACTGTTAAGCAAACGCAATGCCAGTCACGGGCTGGCCTTAGGGCTTTTGGACTTTTTGACAGGTGGGCATCAAGGGGTCAGCATGAACGGACTCTGACCGGACGCACGCCATGCGTCTCTTGGCATCTCCACAAGGTGGCGTACTGTCACCGATTCTCTTCTCGCTTTCTACAAGCGAGTGCCGAAGTTCTCGGGCTAATTGGCATGTGGTTAAACACGCAGACGACGCGGTTCTCCTCGCCCTGCTCTCAAGCCCGGAGTGCGACGACAGCCACGTGCTTCGTGAGTTTATGGCGTGGTGCGATGGAGCGGGGCTGCAACGAAAGGTCTCTAAAACAAGGGGGATGGTGATGGCGACCGAGAGCAAAACGCTCCCACGCTGAAAGCTGCCTAGCTTCACCACGCGAGGGCCCACCGAGCAGAGGAGCGCAAATAGCGCGAGCCAAAAATATGGAGCGCTTCACGGATTTGCGTGTCATCCTTTCGCAGGGGCCATGCTAATCTTCTCTGTATCGATCCAATTTTAGTATATGTGCCGCCGTGGCGAGCACGAGACCGCTGGCCCGCTCGAGGTATCTGTACCCCTCGGGTCCCCGCGAGCTCTCGCCAAGGTGGTAGGGCCCAGCGAGCCGCAGCTGCAGTCGGTTGAGGAAACGAACGGCACTTGAGCGTTCCACCGAAGGGGGCTGTCTGTTGATTTGTCTCGAGCATCTGACACAATGCGTCCTATTGTTTTAGCAGAAGAACTGTTAAGCAAACGCAATGCCAGTCACGGGCTGGCCTTAGGGCTTTTGGACTTTTTGACAGGTGGGCATCAAGGGGTCAGCATGAACGGACTCTGACCGGACGCACGCCATGCGTCTCTTGGCATCTCCACAAGGTGGCGTACTGTCACCGATTCTCTTCTCGCTTTCTACAAGCGAGTGCCGAAGTTCTCGGGCTAATTGGCATGTGGTTAAACACGCAGACGACGCGGTTCTCCTCGCCCTGCTCTCAAGCCCGGAGTGCGACGACAGCCACGTGCTTCGTGAGTTTATGGCGTGGTGCGATGGAGCGGGGCTGCAACGAAAGGTCTCTAAAACAAGGGGGATGGTGATGGCGACCGAGAGCAAAACGCTCCCACGCTGAAAGCTGCCTAGCTTCACCACGCGAGGGCCCACCGAGCAGAGGAGCGCAAATAGCGCGAGCCAAAAATATGGAGCGCTTCACGGATTTGCGTGTCATCCTTTCGCAGGGGCCATGCTAATCTTCTCTGTATCGATCCAATTTTAGTATATGTGCCGCCGTGGCGAGCACGAGACCGCTGGCCCGCTCGAGGTATCTGTACCCCTCGGGTCCCCGCGAGCTCTCGCCAAGGTGGTAGGGCCCAGCGAGCCGCAGCTGCAGTCGGTTGAGGCAACGAACGGCACTTGAGCGTTCCACCGAAGGGGGCTGTCTGTTGATTTGTCTCGAGCATCTGACACAATGCGTCCTATTGTTTTAGCAGAAGAACTGTTAAGCAAACGCAATGCCAGTCACGGGCTGGCCTTAGGGCTTTTGGACTTTTTGACAGGTGGGCATCAAGGGGTCAGCATGAACGGACTCTGACCGGACGCACGCCATGCGTCTCTTGGCATCTCCACAAGGTGGCGTACTGTCACCGATTCTCTTCTCGCTTTCTACAAGCGAGTGCCGAAGTTCTCGGGCTAATTGGCATGTGGTTAAACACGCAGACGACGCGGTTCTCCTCGCCCTGCTCTCAAGCCCGGAGTGCGACGACAGCCACGTGCTTCGTGAGTTTATGGCGTGGTGCGATGGAGCGGGGCTGCAACGAAAGGTCTCTAAAACAAGGGGGATGGTGATGGCGACCGAGAGCAAAACGCTCCCACGCTGAAAGCTGCCTAGCTTCACCACGCGAGGGCCCACCGAGCAGAGGAGCGCAAATAGCGCGAGCCAAAAATATGGAGCGCTTCACGGATTTGCGTGTCATCCTTTCGCAGGGGCCATGCTAATCTTCTCTGTATCGATCCAATTTTAGTATATGTGCCGCCGTGGTGAGCACGAGACCGCTGGCCCGCTCGAGGTATCTGTACCCCTCGGGTCCCCGCGAGCTCTCGCCAAGGTGGTAGGGCCCAGCGAGCCGCAGCTGCAGTCGGTTGAGGAAACGAACGGCACTTGAGCGTTCCACCGAAGGGGGCTGTCTGTTGATTTGTCTCGAGCATCTGACACAATGCGTCCTATTGTTTTAGCAGAAGAACTGTTAAGCAAACGCAATGCCAGTCACGGGCTGGCCTTAGGGCTTTTGGACTTTTTGACAGGTGGGCATCAAGGGGTCAGCATGAACGGACTCTGACCGGACGCACGCCATGCGTCTCTTGGCATCTCCACAAGGTGGCGTACTGTCACCGATTCTCTTCTCGCTTTCTACAAGCGAGTGCCGAAGTTCTCGGGCTAATTGGCATGTGGTTAAACACGCAGACGACGCGGTTCTCCTCGCCCTGCTCTCAAGCCCGGAGTGCGACGACAGCCACGTGCTTCGTGAGTTTATGGCGTGGTGCGATGGAGCGGGGCTGCAACGAAAGGTCTCTAAAACAAGGGGGATGGTGATGGCGACCGAGAGCAAAACGCTCCCACGCTGAAAGCTGCCTAGCTTCACCACGCGAGGGCCCACCGAGCAGAGGAGCGCAAATAGCGCGAGCCAAAAATATGGAGCGCTTCACGGATTTGCGTGTCATCCTTTCGCAGGGGCCATGCTAATCTTCTCTGTATCGATCCAATTTTAGTATATGTGCCGCCGTGGCGAGCACGAGACCGCTGGCCCGCTCGAGGTATCTGTACCCCTCGGGTCCCCGCGAGCTCTCGCCAAGGTGGTAGGGCCCAGCGAGCCGCAGCTGCAGTCGGTTGAGGAAACGAACGGCACTTGAGCGTTCCACCGAAGGGGGCTGTCTGTTGATTTGTCTCGAGCATCTGACACAATGCGTCCTATTGTTTTAGCAGAAGAACTGTTAAGCAAATGCAATGCCAGTCACGGGCTGGCCTTAGGGCTTTTGGACTTTTTGACAGGTGGGCATCAAGGGGTCAGCATGAACGGACTCTGACCGGACGCACGCCATGCGTCTCTTGGCATCTCCACAAGGTGGCGTACTGTCACCGATTCTCTTCTCGCTTTCTACAAGCGAGTGCCGAAGTTCTCGGGCTAATTGGCATGTGGTTAAACACGCAGACGACGCGGTTCTCCTCGCCCTGCTCTCAAGCCCGGAGTGCGACGACAGCCACGTGCTTCGTGAGTTTATGGCGTGGTGCGATGGAGCGGGGCTGCAACGAAAGGTCTCTAAAACAAGGGGGATGGTGATGGCGACCGAGAGCAAAACGCTCCCACGCTGAAAGCTGCCTAGCTTCACCACGCGAGGGCCCACCGAGCAGAGGAGCGCAAATAGCGCGAGCCAAAAATATGGAGCGCTTCACGGATTTGCGTGTCATCCTTTCGCAGGGGCCATGCTAATCTTCTCTGTATCGATCCAATTTTAGTATATGTGCCGCCGTGGCGAGCACGAGACCGCTGGCCCGCTCGAGGTATCTGTACCCCTCGGGTCCCCGCGAGCTCTCGCCAAGGTGGTAGGGCCCAGCGAGCCGCAGCTGCAGTCGGTTGAGGAAACGAACGGCACTTGAGCGTTCCACCGAAGGGGGCTGTCTGTTGATTTGTCTCGAGCATCTGACACAATGCGTCCTATTGTTTTAGCAGAAGAACTGTTAAGCAAACGCAATGCCAGTCACGGGCTGGCCTTAGGGCTTTTGGACTTTTTGACAGGTGGGCATCAAGGGGTCAGCATGAACGGACTCTGACCGGACGCACGCCATGCGTCTCTTGGCATCTCCACAAGGTGGCGTACTGTCACCGATTCTCTTCTCGCTTTCTACAAGCGAGTGCCGAAGTTCTCGGGCTAATTGGCATGTGGTTAAACACGCAGACGACGCGGTTCTCCTCGCCCTGCTCTCAAGCCCGGAGTGCGACGACAGCCACGTGCTTCGTGAGTTTATGGCGTGGTGCGATGGAGCGGGGCTGCAACGAAAGGTCTCTAAAACAAGGGGGATGGTGATGGCGACCGAGAGCAAAACGCTCCCACGCTGAAAGCTGCCTAGCTTCACCACGCGAGGGCCCACCGAGCAGAGGAGCGCAAATAGCGCGAGCCAAAAATATGGAGCGCTTCACGGATTTGCGTGTCATCCTTTCGCAGGGGCCATGCTAATCTTCTCTGTATCGATCCAATTTTAGTATATGTGCCGCCGTGGCGAGCACGAGACCGCTGGCTCGCTCGAGGTATCTGTACCCCTCGGGTCCCCGCGAGCTCTCGCCAAGGTGGTAGGGCCCAGCGAGCCGCAGCTGCAGTCGGTTGAGGAAACGAACGGCACTTGAGCGTTCCACCGAAGGGGGCTGTCTGTTGATTTGTCTCGAGCATCTGACACAATGCGTCCTATTGTTTTAGCAGAAGAACTGTTAAGCAAACGCAATGCCAGTCACGGGCTGGCCTTAGGGCTTTTGGACTTTTTGACAGGTGGGCATCAAGGGGTCAGCATGAACGGACTCTGACCGGACGCACGCCATGCGTCTCTTGGCATCTCCACAAGGTGGCGTACTGTCACCGATTCTCTTCTCGCTTTCTACAAGCGAGTGCCGAAGTTCTCGGGCTAATTGGCATGTGATTAAACACGCAGACGACGCGGTTCTCCTCGCCCTGCTCTCAAGCCCGGAGTGCGACGACAGCCACGTGCTTCGTGAGTTTATGGCGTGGTGCGATGGAGCGGGGCTGCAACGAAAGGTCTCTAAAACAAGGGGGATGGTGATGGCGACCGAGAGCAAAACGCTCCCACGCTGAAAGCTGCCTAGCTTCACCACGCGAGGGCCCACCGAGCAGAGGAGCGCAAATAGCGCGAGCCAAAAATATGGAGCGCTTCACGGATTTGCGTGTCATCCTTTCGCAGGGGCCATGCTAATCTTCTCTGTATCGATCCAATTTTAGTATATGTGCCGCCGTGGCGAGCACGAGACCGCTGGCCCGCTCGAGGTATCTGTACCCCTCGGGTCCCCGCGAGCTCTCGCCAAGGTGGTAGGGCCCAGCGAGCCGCAGCTGCAGTCGGTTGAGGAAACGAACGGCACTTGAGCGTTCCACCGAAGGGGGCTGTCTGTTGATTTGTCTCGAGCATCTGACACAATGCGTCCTATTGTTTTAGCTGAAGAACTGTTAAGGAAACGCAATGCCAGTCACGGGCTGGCCTTAGGGCTTTTGGACTTTTTGACAGGTGGGCATCAAGGGGTCAGCATGAACGGACTCTGACCGGACGCACGCCATGCGTCTCTTGGCATCTCCACAAGGTGGCGTACTGTCACCGATTCTCTTCTCGCTTTCTACAAGCGAGTGCCGAAGTTCTCGGGCTAATTGGCATGTGGTTAAACACGCAGACGACGCGGTTCTCCTCGCCCTGCTCTCAAGCCCGGAGTGCGACGACAGCCACGTGCTTCGTGAGTTTATGGCGTGGTGCGATGGAGCGGGGCTGCAACGAAAGGTCTCTAAAACAAGGGGGATGGTGATGGCGACCGAGAGCAAAACGCTCCCACGCTGAAAGCTGCCTAGCTTCACCACGCGAGGGCCCACCGAGCAGAGGAGCGCAAATAGCGCGAGCCAAAAATATGGAGCGCTTCACGGATTTGCGTGTCATCCTTTCGCAGGGGCCATGCTAATCTTCTCTGTATCGATCCAATTTTAGTATATGTGCCGCCGTGGCGAGCACGAGACCGCTGGCCCGCTCGAGGTATCTGTACCCCTCGGGTCCCCGCGAGCTCTCGCCAAGGTGGTAGGGCCCAGCGAGCCGCAGCTGCAGTCGGTTGAGGAAACGAACGGCACTTGAGCGTTCCACCGAAGGGGGCTGTCTGTTGATTTGTCTCGAGCATCTGACACAATGCGTCCTATTGTTTTAGCTGAAGAACTGTTAAGCAAACGCAATGCCAGTCACGGGCTGGCCTTAGGGCTTTTGGACTTTTTGACAGGTGGGCATCAAGGGGTCAGCATGAACGGACTCTGACCGGACGCACGCCATGCGTCTCTTGGCATCTCCACAAGGTGGCGTACTGTCACCGATTCTCTTCTCGCTTTCTACAAGCGAGTGCCGAAGTTCTCGGGCTAATTGGCATGTGATTAAACACGCAGACGACGCGGTTCTCTTCGCCCTGCTCTCAAGCCCGGAGTGCGACGACAGCCACGTGCTTCGTGAGTTTATGGCGTGGTGCGATGGAGCGGGGCTGCAACGAAAGGTCTCTAAAACAAGGGGGATGGTGATGGCGACCGAGAGCAAAACGCTCCCACGCTGAAAGCTGCCTAGCTTCACCACGCGAGGGCCCACCGAGCAGAGGAGCGCAAATAGCGCGAGCCAAAAATATGGAGCGCTTCACGGATTTGCGTGTCATCCTTTCGCAGGGGCCATGCTAATCTTCTCTGTATCGATCCAATTTTAGTATATGTGCCGCCGTGGCGAGCACGAGACCGCTGGCCCGCTCGAGGTATCTGTACCCCTCGGGTCCCCGCGAGCTCTCGCCAAGGTGGTAGGGCCCAGCGAGCCGCAGCTGCAGTCGGTTGAGGAAACGAACGGCACTTGAGCGTTCCACCGAAGGGGGCTGTCTGTTGATTTGTCTCGAGCATCTGACACAATGCGTCCTATTGTTTTAGCTGAAGAACTGTTAAGCAAACGCAATGCCAGTCACGGGCTGGCCTTAGGGCTTTTGGACTTTTTGACAGGTGGGCATCAAGGGGTCAGCATGAACGGACTCTGACCGGACGCACGCCATGCGTCTCTTGGCATCTCCACAAGGTGGCGTACTGTCACCGATTCTCTTCTCGCTTTCTACAAGCGAGTGCCGAAGTTCTCGGGCTAATTGGCATGTGGTTAAACACGCAGACGACGCGGTTCTCCTCGCCCTGCTCTCAAGCCCGGAGTGCGACGACAGCCACGTGCTTCGTGAGTTTATGGCGTGGTGCGATGGAGCGGGGCTGCAACGAAAGGTCTCTAAAACAAGGGGGATGGTGATGGCGACCGAGAGCAAAACGCTCCCAC
This sequence comes from Cirrhinus molitorella, assembly GCA_033026305.1. NCBI lineage: Eukaryota > Metazoa > Chordata > Actinopteri > Cypriniformes > Cyprinidae > Cirrhinus > Cirrhinus molitorella. Next base: position 29,804,468 of record CM065134.1, on the reverse strand, counting down.
GCTGAAAGCTGCCTAGCTTCACCACGCGAGGGCCCACCGAGCAGAGGAGCGCAAATAGCGCGAGCCAAAAATATGGAGCGCTTCACGGATTTGCGTGTCATCCTTTCGCAGGGGCCATGCTAATCTTCTCTGTATCGATCCAATTTTAGTATATGTGCCGCCGTGGCGAGCACGAGACCGCTGGCCCGCTCGAGGTATCTGTACCCCTCGGGTCCCCGCGAGCTCTCGCCAAGGTGGTAGGGCCCAGCGAGCCGCAGCTGCAGTCGGTTGAGGAAACGAACGGCACTTGAGCGTTCCACCGAAGGGGGCTGTCTGTTGATTTGTCTCGAGCATCTGACACAATGCGTCCTATTGTTTTAGCAGAAGAACTGTTAAGCAAACGCAATGCCAGTCACGGGCTGGCCTTAGGGCTTTTGGACTTTTTGACAGGTGGGCATCAAGGGGTCAGCATGAACGGACTCTGACCGGACGCACGCCATGCGTCTCTTGGCATCTCCACAAGGTGGCGTACTGTCACCGATTCTCTTCTCGCTTTCTACAAGCGAGTGCCAAAGTTCTCGGGCTAATTGGCATGTGGTTAAACACGCAGACGACGCGGTTCTCCTCGCCCTGCTCTCAAGCCCGGAGTGCGACGACAGCCACGTGCTTCGTGAGTTTATGGCGTGGTGCGATGGAGCGGGGCTGCAACGAAAGGTCTCTAAAACAAGGGGGATGGTGATGGCGACCGAGAGCAAAACGCTCCCACGCTGAAAGCTGCCTAGCTTCACCACGCGAGGGCCCACCGAGCAGAGGAGCGCAAATAGCGCGAGCCAAAAATATGGAGCGCTTCACGGATTTGCGTGTCATCCTTTCGCAGGGGCCATGCTAATCTTCTCTGTATCGATCCAATTTTAGTATATGTGCCGCCGTGGCGAGCACGAGACCGCTGGCCCGCTCGAGGTATCTGTACCCCTCGGGTCCCCGCGAGCTCTCGCCAAGGTGGTAGGGCCCAGCGAGCCGCAGCTGCAGTCGGTTGAGGAAACGAACGGCACTTGAGCGTTCCACCGAAGGGGGCTGTCTGTTGATTTGTCTCGAGCATCTGACACAATGCGTCCTATTGTTTTAGCTGAAGAACTGTTAAGCAAACGCAATGCCAGTCACGGGCTGGCCTTAGGGCTTTTGGACTTTTTGACAGGTGGGCATCAAGGGGTCAGCATGAACGGACTCTGACCGGACGCACGCCATGCGTCTCTTGGCATCTCCACAAGGTGGCGTACTGTCACCGATTCTCTTCTCGCTTTCTACAAGCGAGTGCCGAAGTTCTCGGGCTAATTGGCATGTGGTTAAACACGCAGACGACGCGGTTCTCCTCGCCCTGCTCTCAAGCCCGGAGTGCGACGACAGCCACGTGCTTCGTGAGTTTATGGCGTGGTGCGATGGAGCGGGGCTGCAACGAAAGGTCTCTAAAACAAGGGGGATGGTGATGGCGACCGAGAGCAAAACGCTCCCACGCTGAAAGCTGCCTAGCTTCACCACGCGAGGGCCCACCGAGCAGAGGAGCGCAAATAGCGCGAGCCAAAAATATGGAGCGCTTCACGGATTTGCGTGTCATCCTTTCGCAGGGGCCATGCTAATCTTCTCTGTATCGATCCAATTTTAGTATATGTGCCGCCGTGGCGAGCACGAGACCGCTGGCCCGCTCGAGGTATCTGTACCCCTCGGGTCCCCGCGAGCTCTCGCCAAGGTGGTAGGGCCCAGCGAGCCGCAGCTGCAGTCGGTTGAGGCAACGAACGGCACTTGAGCGTTCCACCGAAGGGGGCTGTCTGTTGATTTGTCTCGAGCATCTGACACAATGCGTCCTATTGTTTTAGCAGAAGAACTGTTAAGCAAACGCAATGCCAGTCACGGGCTGGCCTTAGGGCTTTTGGACTTTTTGACAGGTGGGCATCAAGGGGTCAGCATGAACGGACTCTGACCGGACGCACGCCATGCGTCTCTTGGCATCTCCACAAGGTGGCGTACTGTCACCGATTCTCTTCTCGCTTTCTACAAGCGAGTGCCGAAGTTCTCGGGCTAATTGGCATGTGGTTAAACACGCAGACGACGCGGTTCTCCTCGCCCTGCTCTCAAGCCCGGAGTGCGACGACAGCCACGTGCTTCGTGAGTTTATGGCGTGGTGCGATGGAGCGGGGCTGCAACGAAAGGTCTCTAAAACAAGGGGGATGGTGATGGCGACCGAGAGCAAAACGCTCCCACGCTGAAAGCTGCCTAGCTTCACCACGCGAGGGCCCACCGAGCAGAGGAGCGCAAATAGCGCGAGCCAAAAATATGGAGCGCTTCACGGATTTGCGTGTCATCCTTTCGCAGGGGCCATGCTAATCTTCTCTGTATCGATCCAATTTTAGTATATGTGCCGCCGTGGCGAGCACGAGACCGCTGGCCCGCTCGAGGTATCTGTACCCCTCGGGTCCCCGCGAGCTCTCGCCAAGGTGGTAGGGCCCAGCGAGCCGCAGCTGCAGTCGGTTGAGGAAACGAACGGCACTTGAGCGTTCCACCGAAGGGGGCTGTCTGTTGATTTGTCTCGAGCATCTGACACAATGCGTCCTATTGTTTTAGCAGAAGAACTGTTAAGCAAACGCAATGCCAGTCACGGGCTGGCCTTAGGGCTTTTGGACTTTTTGACAGGTGGGCATCAAGGGGTCAGCATGAACGGACTCTGACCGGACGCACGCCATGCGTCTCTTGGCATCTCCACAAGGTGGCGTACTGTCACCGATTCTCTTCTCGCTTTCTACAAGCGAGTGTCGAAGTTCTCGGGCTAATTGGCATGTGGTTAAACACGCAGACGACGCGGTTCTCCTCGCCCTGCTCTCAAGCCCGGAGTGCGACGACAGCCACGTGCTTCGTGAGTTTATGGCGTGGTGCGATGGAGCGGGGCTGCAACGAAAGGTCTCTAAAACAAGGGGGATGGTGATGGCGACCGAGAGCAAAACGCTCCCACGCTGAAAGCTGCCTAGCTTCACCACGCGAGGGCCCACCGAGCAGAGGAGCGCAAATAGCGCGAGCCAAAAATATGGAGCGCTTCACGGATTTGCGTGTCATCCTTTCGCAGGGGCCATGCTAATCTTCTCTGTATCGATCCAATTTTAGTATATGTGCCGCCGTGGCGAGCACGAGACCGCTGGCCCGCTCGAGGTATCTGTACCCCTCGGGTCCCCGCGAGCTCTCGCCAAGGTGGTAGGGCCCAGCGAGCCGCAGCTGCAGTCGGTTGAGGAAACGAACGGCACTTGAGCGTTCCACCGAAGGGGGCTGTCTGTTGATTTGTCTCGAGCATCTGACACAATGCGTCCTATTGTTTTAGCAGAAGAACTGTTAAGCAAACGCAATGCCAGTCACGGGCTGGCCTTAGGGCTTTTGGACTTTTTGACAGGTGGGCATCAAGGGGTCAGCATGAACGGACTCTGACCGGACGCACGCCATGCGTCTCTTGGCATCTCCACAAGGTGGCGTACTGTCACCGATTCTCTTCTCGCTTTCTACAAGCGAGTGCCGAAGTTCTCGGGCTAATTGGCATGTGGTTAAACACGCAGACGACGCGGTTCTCCTCGCCCTGCTCTCAAGCCCGGAGTGCGACGACAGCCACGTGCTTCGTGAGTTTATGGCGTGGTGCGATGGAGCGGGGCTGCAACGAAAGGTCTCTAAAACAAGGGGGATGGTGATGGCGACCGAGAGCAAAACGCTCCCACGCTGAAAGCTGCCTAGCTTCACCACGCGAGGGCCCACCGAGCAGAGGAGCGCAAATAGCGCGAGCCAAAAATATGGAGCGCTTCACGGATTTGCGTGTCATCCTTTCGCAGGGGCCATGCTAATCTTCTCTGTATCGATCCAATTTTAGTATATGTGCCGCCGTGGCGAGCACGAGACCGCTGGCCCGCTCGAGGTATCTGTACCCCTCGGGTCCCCGCGAGCTCTCGCCAAGGTGGTAGGGCCCAGCGAGCCGCAGCTGCAGTCGGTTGAGGAAACGAACGGCACTTGAGCGTTCCACCGAAGGGGGCTGTCTGTTGATTTGTCTCGAGCATCTGACACAATGCGTCCTATTGTTTTAGCAGAAGAACTGTTAAGCAAACGCAATGCCAGTCACGGGCTGGCCTTAGGGCTTTTGGACTTTTTGACAGGTGGGCATCAAGGGGTCAGCATGAACGGACTCTGACCGGACGCACGCCATGCGTCTCTTGGCATCTCCACAAGGTGGCGTACTGTCACCGATTCTCTTCTCGCTTTCTACAAGCGAGTGCCGAAGTTCTCGGGCTAATTGGCATGTGGTTAAACACGCAGACGACGCGGTTCTCCTCGCCCTGCTCTCAAGCCCGGAGTGCGACGACAGCCACGTGCTTCGTGAGTTTATGGCGTGGTGCGATGGAGCGGGGCTGCAACGAAAGGTCTCTAAAACAAGGGGGATGGTGATGGCGACCGAGAGCAAAACGCTCCCACGCTGAAAGCTGCCTAGCTTCACCACGCGAGGGCCCACCGAGCAGAGGAGCGCAAATAGCGCGAGCCAAAAATATGGAGCGCTTCACGGATTTGCGTGTCATCCTTTCGCAGGGGCCATGCTAATCTTCTCTGTATCGATCCAATTTTAGTATATGTGCCGCCGTGGCGAGCACGAGACCGCTGGCCCGCTCGAGGTATCTGTACCCCTCGGGTCCCCGCGAGCTCTCGCCAAGGTGGTAGGGCCCAGCGAGCCGCAGCTGCAGTCGGTTGAGGAAACGAACGGCACTTGAGCGTTCCACCGAAGGGGGCTGTCTGTTGATTTGTCTCGAGCATCTGACACAATGCGTCCTATTGTTTTAGCAGAAGAACTGTTAAGCAAACGCAATGCCAGTCACGGGCTGGCCTTAGGGCTTTTGGACTTTTTGACAGGTGGGCATCAAGGGGTCAGCATGAACGGACTCTGACCGGACGCACGCCATGCGTCTCTTGGCATCTCCACAAGGTGGCGTACTGTCACCGATTCTCTTCTCGCTTTCTACAAGCGAGTGCCGAAGTTCTCGGGCTAATTGGCATGTGGTTAAACACGCAGACGACGCGGTTCTCCTCGCCCTGCTCTCAAGCCCGGAGTGCGACGACAGCCACGTGCTTCGTGAGTTTATGGCGTGGTGCGATGGAGCGGGGCTGCAACGAAAGGTCTCTAAAACAAGGGGGATGGTGATGGCGACCGAGAGCAAAACGCTCCCACGCTGAAAGCTGCCTAGCTTCACCACGCGAGGGCCCACCGAGCAGAGGAGCGCAAATAGCGCGAGCCAAAAATATGGAGCGCTTCACGGATTTGCGTGTCATCCTTTCGCAGGGGCCATGCTAATCTTCTCTGTATCGATCCAATTTTAGTATATGTGCCGCCGTGGCGAGCACGAGACCGCTGGCCCGCTCGAGGTATCTGTACCCCTCGGGTCCCCGCGAGCTCTCGCCAAGGTGGTAGGGCCCAGCGAGCCGCAGCTGCAGTCGGTTGAGGAAACGAACGGCACTTGAGCGTTCCACCGAAGGGGGCTGTCTGTTGATTTGTCTCGAGCATCTGACACAATGCGTCCTATTGTTTTAGCAGAAGAACTGTTAAGCAAACGCAATGCCAGTCACGGGCTGGCCTTAGGGCTTTTGGACTTTTTGACAGGTGGGCATCAAGGGGTCAGCATGAACGGACTCTGACCGGACGCACGCCATGCGTCTCTTGGCATCTCCACAAGGTGGCGTACTGTCACCGATTCTCTTCTCGCTTTCTACAAGCGAGTGCCGAAGTTCTCGGGCTAATTGGCATGTGGTTAAACACGCAGACGACGCGGTTCTCCTCGCCCTGCTCTCAAGCCCGGAGTGCGACGACAGCCACGTGCTTCGTGAGTTTATGGCGTGGTGCGATGGAGCGGGGCTGCAACGAAAGGTCTCTAAAACAAGGGGGATGGTGATGGCGACCGAGAGCAAAACGCTCCCACGCTGAAAGCTGCCTAGCTTCACCACGCGAGGGCCCACCGAGCAGAGGAGCGCAAATAGCGCGAGCCAAAAATATGGAGCGCTTCACGGATTTGCGTGTCATCCTTTCGCAGGGGCCATGCTAATCTTCTCTGTATCGATCCAATTTTAGTATATGTGCCGCCGTGGCGAGCACGAGACCGCTGGCCCGCTCGAGGTATCTGTACCCCTCGGGTCCCCGCGAGCTCTCGCCAAGGTGGTAGGGCCCAGCGAGCCGCAGCTGCAGTCGGTTGAGGAAACGAACGGCACTTGAGCGTTCCACCGAAGGGGGCTGTCTGTTGATTTGTCTCGAGCATCTGACACAATGCGTCCTATTGTTTTAGCAGAAGAACTGTTAAGCAAACGCAATGCCAGTCACGGGCTGGCCTTAGGGCTTTTGGACTTTTTGACAGGTGGGCATCAAGGGGTCAGCATGAACGGACTCTGACCGGACGCACGCCATGCGTCTCTTGGCATCTCCACAAGGTGGCGTACTGTCACCGATTCTCTTCTCGCTTTCTACAAGCGAGTGCCGAAGTTCTCGGGCTAATTGGCATGTGGTTAAACACGCAGACGACGCGGTTCTCCTCGCCCTGCTCTCAAGCCCGGAGTGCGACGACAGCCACGTGCTTCGTGAGTTTATGGCGTGGTGCGATGGAGCGGGGCTGCAACGAAAGGTCTCTAAAACAAGGGGGATGGTGATGGCGACCGAGAGCAAAACGCTCCCACGCTGAAAGCTGCCTAGCTTCACCACGCGAGGGCCCACCGAGCAGAGGAGCGCAAATAGCGCGAGCCAAAAATATGGAGCGCTTCACGGATTTGCGTGTCATCCTTTCGCAGGGGCCATGCTAATCTTCTCTGTATCGATCCAATTTTAGTATATGTGCCGCCGTGGCGAGCACGAGACCGCTGGCCCGCTCGAGGTATCTGTACCCCTCGGGTCCCCGCGAGCTCTCGCCAAGGTGGTAGGGCCCAGCGAGCCGCAGCTGCAGTCGGTTGAGGAAACGAACGGCACTTGAGCGTTCCACCGAAGGGGGCTGTCTGTTGATTTGTCTCGAGCATCTGACACAATGCGTCCTATTGTTTTAGCAGAAGAACTGTTAAGCAAACGCAATGCCAGTCACGGGCTGGCCTTAGGGCTTTTGGACTTTTTGACAGGTGGGCATCAAGGGGTCAGCATGAACGGACTCTGACCGGACGCACGCCATGCGTCTCTTGGCATCTCCACAAGGTGGCGTACTGTCATCGATTCTCTTCTCGCTTTCTACAAGCGAGTGCCGAAGTTCTCGGGCTAATTGGCATGTGGTTAAACACGCAGACGACGCGGTTCTCCTCGCCCTGCTCTCAAGCCCGGAGTGCGACGACAGCCACGTGCTTCGTGAGTTTATGGCGTGGTGCGATGGAGCGGGGCTGCAACGAAAGGTCTCTAAAACAAGGGGGATGGTGATGGCGACCGAGAGCAAAACGCTCCCACGCTGAAAGCTGCCTAGCTTCACCACGCGAGGGCCCACCGAGCAGAGGAGCGCAAATAGCGCGAGCCAAAAATATGGAGCGCTTCACGGATTTGCGTGTCATCCTTTCGCAGGGGCCATGCTAATCTTCTCTGTATCGATCCAATTTTAGTATATGTGCCGCCGTGGCGAGCACGAGACCGCTGGCCCGCTCGAGGTATCTGTACCCCTCGGGTCCCCGCGAGCTCTCGCCAAGGTGGTAGGGCCCAGCGAGCCGCAGCTGCAGTCGGTTGAGGCAACGAACGGCACTTGAGCGTTCCACCGAAGGGGGCTGTCTGTTGATTTGTCTCGAGCATCTGACACAATGCGTCCTATTGTTTTAGCAGAAGAACTGTTAAGCAAACGCAATGCCAGTCACGGGCTGGCCTTAGGGCTTTTGGACTTTTTGACAGGTGGGCATCAAGGGGTCAGCATGAACGGACTCTGACCGGACGCACGCCATGCGTCTCTTGGCATCTCCACAAGGTGGCGTACTGTCACCGATTCTCTTCTCGCTTTCTACAAGCGAGTGCCGAAGTTCTCGGGCTAATTGGCATGTGGTTAAACACGCAGACGACGCGGTTCTCCTCGCCCTGCTCTCAAGCCCGGAGTGCGACGACAGCCACGTGCTTCGTGAGTTTATGGCGTGGTGCGATGGAGCGGGGCTGCAACGAAAGGTCTCTAAAACAAGGGGGATGGTGATGGCGACCGAGAGCAAAACGCTCCCACGCTGAAAGCTGCCTAGCTTCACCACGCGAGGGCCCACCGAGCAGAGGAGCGCAAATAGCGCGAGCCAAAAATATGGAGCGCTTCACGGATTTGCGTGTCATCCTTTCGCAGGGGCCATGCTAATCTTCTCTGTATCGATCCAATTTTAGTATATGTGCCGCCGTGGCGAGCACGAGACCGCTGGCTCGCTCGAGGTATCTGTACCCCTCGGGTCCCCGCGAGCTCTCGCCAAGGTGGTAGGGCCCAGCGAGCCGCAGCTGCAGTCGGTTGAGGAAACGAACGGCACTTGAGCGTTCCACCGAAGGGGGCTGTCTGTTGATTTGTCTCGAGCATCTGACACAATGCGTCCTATTGTTTTAGCAGAAGAACTGTTAAGCAAACGCAATGCCAGTCACGGGCTGGCCTTAGGGCTTTTGGACTTTTTGACAGGTGGGCATCAAGGGGTCAGCATGAACGGACTCTGACCGGACGCACGCCATGCGTCTCTTGGCATCTCCACAAGGTGGCGTACTGTCACCGATTCTCTTCTCGCTTTCTACAAGCGAGTGCCGAAGTTCTCGGGCTAATTGGCATGTGATTAAACACGCAGACGACGCGGTTCTCCTCGCCCTGCTCTCAAGCCCGGAGTGTGACGACAGCCACGTGCTTCGTGAGTTTATGGCGTGGTGCGATGGAGCGGGGCTGCAACGAAAGGTCTCTAAAACAAGGGGGATGGTGATGGCGACCGAGAGCAAAACGCTCCCACGCTGAAAGCTGCCTAGCTTCACCACGCGAGGGCCCACCGAGCAGAGGAGCGCAAATAGCGCGAGCCAAAAATATGGAGCGCTTCACGGATTTGCGTGTCATCCTTTCGCAGGGGCCATGCTAATCTTCTCTGTATCGATCCAATTTTAGTATATGTGCCGCCGTGGCGAGCACGAGACCGCTGGCCCGCTCGAGGTATCTGTACCCCTCGGGTCCCCGCGAGCTCTCGCCAAGGTGGTAGGGCCCAGCGAGCCGCAGCTGCAGTCGGTTGAGGAAACGAACGGCACTTGAGCGTTCCACCGAAGGGGGCTGTCTGTTGATTTGTCTCGAGCATCTGACACAATGCGTCCTATTGTTTTAGCTGAAGAACTGTTAAGCAAACGCAATGCCAGTCACGGGCTGGCCTTAGGGCTTTTGGACTTTTTGACAGGTGGGCATCAAGGGGTCAGCATGAACGGACTCTGACCGGACGCACGCCATGCGTCTCTTGGCATCTCCACAAGGTGGCGTACTGTCACCGATTCTCTTCTCGCTTTCTACAAGCGAGTGCCGAAGTTCTCGGGCTAATTGGCATGTGGTTAAACACGCAGACGACGCGGTTCTCCTCGCCCTGCTCTCAAGCCCGGAGTGCGACGACAGCCACGTGCTTCGTGAGTTTATGGCGTGGTGCGATGGAGCGGGGCTGCAACGAAAGGTCTCTAAAACAAGGGGGATGGTGATGGCGACCGAGAGCAAAACGCTCCCACGCTGAAAGCTGCCTAGCTTCACCACGCGAGGGCCCACCGAGCAGAGGAGCGCAAATAGCGCGAGCCAAAAATATGGAGCGCTTCACGGATTTGCGTGTCATCCTTTCGCAGGGGCCATGCTAATCTTCTCTGTATCGATCCAATTTTAGTATATGTGCCGCCGTGGCGAGCACGAGACCGCTGGCCCGCTCGAGGTATCTGTACCCCTCGGGTCCCCGCGAGCTCTCGCCAAGGTGGTAGGGCCCAGCGAGCCGCAGCTGCAGTCGGTTGAGGAAACGAACGGCACTTGAGCGTTCCACCGAAGGGGGCTGTCTGTTGATTTGTCTCGAGCATCTGACACAATGCGTCCTATTGTTTTAGCAGAAGAACTGTTAAGCAAACGCAATGCCAGTCACGGGCTGGCCTTAGGGCTTTTGGACTTTTTGACAGGTGGGCATCAAGGGGTCAGCATGAACGGACTCTGACCGGACGCACGCCATGCGTCTCTTGGCATCTCCACAAGGTGGCGTACTGTCACCGATTCTCTTCTCGCTTTCTACAAGCGAGTGCCGAAGTTCTCGGGCTAATTGGCATGTGGTTAAACACGCAGACGACGCGGTTCTCCTCGCCCTGCTCTCAAGCCCGGAGTGCGACGACAGCCACGTGCTTCGTGAGTTTATGGCGTGGTGCGATGGAGCGGGGCTGCAACGAAAGGTCTCTAAAACAAGGGGGATGGTGATGGCGACCGAGAGCAAAACGCTCCCACGCTGAAAGCTGCCTAGCTTCACCACGCGAGGGCCCACCGAGCAGAGGAGCGCAAATAGCGCGAGCCAAAAATATGGAGCGCTTCACGGATTTGCGTGTCATCCTTTCGCAGGGGCCATGCTAATCTTCTCTGTATCGATCCAATTTTAGTATATGTGCCGCCGTGGCGAGCACGAGACCGCTGGCCCGCTCGAGGTATCTGTACCCCTCGGGTCCCCGCGAGCTCTCGCCAAGGTGGTAGGGCCCAGCGAGCCGCAGCTGCAGTCGGTTGAGGCAACGAACGGCACTTGAGCGTTCCACCGAAGGGGGCTGTCTGTTGATTTGTCTCGAGCATCTGACACAATGCGTCCTATTGTTTTAGCAGAAGAACTGTTAAGCAAACGCAATGCCAGTCACGGGCTGGCCTTAGGGCTTTTGGACTTTTTGACAGGTGGGCATCAAGGGGTCAGCATGAACGGACTCTGACCGGACGCACGCCATGCGTCTCTTGGCATCTCCACAAGGTGGCGTACTGTCACCGATTCTCTTCTCGCTTTCTACAAGCGAGTGCCGAAGTTCTCGGGCTAATTGGCATGTGGTTAAACACGCAGACGACGCGGTTCTCCTCGCCCTGCTCTCAAGCCCGGAGTGCGACGACAGCCACGTGCTTCGTGAGTTTATGGCGTGGTGCGATGGAGCGGGGCTGCAACGAAAGGTCTCTAAAACAAGGGGGATGGTGATGGCGACCGAGAGCAAAACGCTCCCACGCTGAAAGCTGCCTAGCTTCACCACGCGAGGGCCCACCGAGCAGAGGAGCGCAAATAGCGCGAGCCAAAAATATGGAGCGCTTCACGGATTTGCGTGTCATCCTTTCGCAGGGGCCATGCTAATCTTCTCTGTATCGATCCAATTTTAGTATATGTGCCGCCGTGGCGAGCACGAGACCGCTGGCCCGCTCGAGGTATCTGTACCCCTCGGGTCCCCGCGAGCTCTCGCCAAGGTGGTAGGGCCCAGCGAGCCGCAGCTGCAGTCGGTTGAGGAAACGAACGGCACTTGAGCGTTCCACCGAAGGGGGCTGTCTGTTGATTTGTCTCGAGCATCTGACACAATGCGTCCTATTGTTTTAGCAGAAGAACTGTTAAGCAAACGCAATGCCAGTCACGGGCTGGCCTTAGGGCTTTTGGACTTTTTGACAGGTGGGCATCAAGGGGTCAGCATGAACGGACTCTGACCGGACGCACGCCATGCGTCTCTTGGCATCTCCACAAGGTGGCGTACTGTCACCGATTCTCTTCTCGCTTTCTACAAGCGAGTGCCGAAGTTCTCGGGCTAATTGGCATGTGGTTAAACACGCAGACGACGCGGTTCTCCTCGCCCTGCTCTCAAGCCCGGAGTGCGACGACAGCCACGTGCTTCGTGAGTTTATGGCGTGGTGCGATGGAGCGGGGCTGCAACGAAAGGTCTCTAAAACAAGGGGGATGGTGATGGCGACCGAGAGCAAAACGCTCCCACGCTGAAAGCTGCCTAGCTTCACCACGCGAGGGCCCACCGAGCAGAGGAGCGCAAATAGCGCGAGCCAAAAATATGGAGCGCTTCACGGATTTGCGTGTCATCCTTTCGCAGGGGCCATGCTAATCTTCTCTGTATCGATCCAATTTTAGTATATGTGCCGCCGTGGCGAGCACGAGACCGCTGGCCCGCTCGAGGTATCTGTACCCCTCGGGTCCCCGCGAGCTCTCGCCAAGGTGGTAGGGCCCAGCGAGCCGCAGCTGCAGTCGGTTGAGGAAACGAACGGCACTTGAGCGTTCCACCGAAGGGGGCTGTCTGTTGATTTGTCTCGAGCATCTGACACAATGCGTCCTATTGTTTTAGCAGAAGAACTGTTAAGCAAACGCAATGCCAGTCACGGGCTGGCCTTAGGGCTTTTGGACTTTTTGACAGGTGGGCATCAAGGGGTCAGCATGAACGGACTCTGACCGGACGCACGCCATGCGTCTCTTGGCATCTCCACAAGGTGGCGTACTGTCACCGATTCTCTTCTCGCTTTCTACAAGCGAGTGCCGAAGTTCTCGGGCTAATTGGCATGTGGTTAAACACGCAGACGACGCGGTTCTCCTCGCCCTGCTCTCAAGCCCGGAGTGCGACGACAGCCACGTGCTTCGTGAGTTTATGGCGTGGTGCGATGGAGCGGGGCTGCAACGAAAGGTCTCTAAAACAAGGGGGATGGTGATGGCGACCGAGAGCAAAACGCTCCCACGCTGAAAGCTGCCTAGCTTCACCACGCGAGGGCCCACCGAGCAGAGGAGCGCAAATAGCGCGAGCCAAAAATATGGAGCGCTTCACGGATTTGCGTGTCATCCTTTCGCAGGGGCCATGCTAATCTTCTCTGTATCGATCCAATTTTAGTATATGTGCCGCCGTGGCGAGCACGAGACCGCTGGCTCGCTCGAGGTATCTGTACCCCTCGGGTCCCCGCGAGCTCTCGCCAAGGTGGTAGGGCCCAGCGAGCCGCAGCTGCAGTCGGTTGAGGAAACGAACGGCACTTGAGCGTTCCACCGAAGGGGGCTGTCTGTTGATTTGTCTCGAGCATCTGACACAATGCGTCCTATTGTTTTAGCAGAAGAACTGTTAAGCAAACGCAATGCCAGTCACGGGCTGGCCTTAGGGCTTTTGGACTTTTTGACAGGTGGGCATCAAGGGGTCAGCATGAACGGACTCTGACCGGACGCACGCCATGCGTCTCTTGGCATCTCCACAAGGTGGCGTACTGTCACCGATTCTCTTCTCGCTTTCTACAAGCGAGTGCCGAAGTTCTCGGGCTAATTGGCATGTGATTAAACACGCAGACGACGCGGTTCTCCTCGCCCTGCTCTCAAGCCCGGAGTGCGACGACAGCCACGTGCTTCGTGAGTTTATGGCGTGGTGCGATGGAGCGGGGCTGCAACGAAAGGTCTCTAAAACAAGGGGGATGGTGATGGCGACCGAGAGCAAAACGCTCCCACGCTGAAAGCTGCCTAGCTTCACCACGCGAGGGCCCACCGAGCAGAGGAGCGCAAATAGCGCGAGCCAAAAATATGGAGCGCTTCACGGATTTGCGTGTCATCCTTTCGCAGGGGCCATGCTAATCTTCTCTGTATCGATCCAATTTTAGTATATGTGCCGCCGTGGCGAGCACGAGACCGCTGGCCCGCTCGAGGTATCTGTACCCCTCGGGTCCCCGCGAGCTCTCGCCAAGGTGGTAGGGCCCAGCGAGCCGCAGCTGCAGTCGGTTGAGGAAACGAACGGCACTTGAGCGTTCCACCGAAGGGGGCTGTCTGTTGATTTGTCTCGAGCATCTGACACAATGCGTCCTATTGTTTTAGCTGAAGAACTGTTAAGCAAACGCAATGCCAGTCACGGGCTGGCCTTAGGGCTTTTGGACTTTTTGACAGGTGGGCATCAAGGGGTCAGCATGAACGGACTCTGACCGGACGCACGCCATGCGTCTCTTGGCATCTCCACAAGGTGGCGTACTGTCACCGATTCTCTTCTCGCTTTCTACAAGCGAGTGCCGAAGTTCTCGGGCTAATTGGCATGTGGTTAAACACGCAGACGACGCGGTTCTCCTCGCCCTGCTCTCAAGCCCGGAGTGCGACGACAGCCACGTGCTTCGTGAGTTTATGGCGTGGTGCGATGGAGCGGGGCTGCAACGAAAGGTCTCTAAAACAAGGGGGATGGTGATGGCGACCGAGAGCAAAACGCTCCCACGCTGAAAGCTGCCTAGCTTCACCACGCGAGGGCCCACCGAGCAGAGGAGCGCAAATAGCGCGAGCCAAAAACATGGAGCGCTTCACGGATTTGCGTGTCATCCTTTCGCAGGGGCCATGCTAATCTTCTCTGTATCGATCCAATTTTAGTATATGTGCCGCCGTGGCGAGCACGAGACCGCTGGCCCGCTCGAGGTATCTGTACCCCTCGGGTCCCCGCGAGCTCTCGCCAAGGTGGTAGGGCCCAGCGAGCCGCAGCTGCAGTCGGTTGAGGAAACGAACGGCACTTGAGCGTTCCACCGAAGGGGGCTGTCTGTTGATTTGTCTCGAGCATCTGACACAATGCGTCCTATTGTTTTAGCAGAAGAACTGTTAAGCAAACGCAATGCCAGTCACGGGCTGGCCTTAGGGCTTTTGGACTTTTTGACAGGTGGGCATCAAGGGGTCAGCATGAACGGACTCTGACCGGACGCACGCCATGCGTCTCTTGGCATCTCCACAAGGTGGCGTACTGTCACCGATTCTCTTCTCGCTTTCTACAAGCGAGTGCCGAAGTTCTCGGGCTAATTGGCATGTGGTTAAACACGCAGACGACGCGGTTCTCCTCGCCCTGCTCTCAAGCCCGGAGTGCGACGACAGCCACGTGCTTCGTGAGTTTATGGCGTGGTGCGATGGAGCGGGGCTGCAACGAAAGGTCTCTAAAACAAGGGGGATGGTGATGGCGACCGAGAGCAAAACGCTCCCACGCTGAAAGCTGCCTAGCTTCACCACGCGAGGGCCCACCGAGCAGAGGAGCGCAAATAGCGCGAGCCAAAAATATGGAGCGCTTCACGGATTTGCGTGTCATCCTTTCGCAGGGGCCATGCTAATCTTCTCTGTATCGATCCAATTTTAGTATATGTGCCGCCGTGGCGAGCACGAGACCGCTGGCCCGCTCGAGGTATCTGTACCCCTCGGGTCCCCGCGAGCTCTCGCCAAGGTGGTAGGGCCCAGCGAGCCGCAGCTGCAGTCGGTTGAGGAAACGAACGGCACTTGAGCGTTCCACCGAAGGGGGCTGTCTGTTGATTTGTCTCGAGCATCTGACACAATGCGTCCTATTGTTTTAGCAGAAGAACTGTTAAGCAAATGCAATGCCAGTCACGGGCTGGCCTTAGGGCTTTTGGACTTTTTGACAGGTGGGCATCAAGGGGTCAGCATGAACGGACTCTGACCGGACGCACGCCATGCGTCTCTTGGCATCTCCACAAGGTGGCGTACTGTCACCGATTCTCTTCTCGCTTTCTACAAGCGAGTGCCGAAGTTCTCGGGCTAATTGGCATGTGGTTAAACACGCAGACGACGCGGTTCTCCTCGCCCTGCTCTCAAGCCCGGAGTGCGACGACAGCCACGTGCTTCGTGAGTTTATGGCGTGGTGCGATGGAGCGGGGCTGCAACGAAAGGTCTCTAAAACAAGGGGGATGGTGATGGCGACCGAGAGCAAAACGCTCCCACGCTGAAAGCTGCCTAGCTTCACCACGCGAGGGCCCACCGAGCAGAGGAGCGCAAATAGCGCGAGCCAAAAATATGGAGCGCTTCACGGATTTGCGTGTCATCCTTTCGCAGGGGCCATGCTAATCTTCTCTGTATCGATCCAATTTTAGTATATGTGCCGCCGTGGCGAGCACGAGACCGCTGGCCCGCTCGAGGTATCTGTACCCCTCGGGTCCCCGCGAGCTCTCGCCAAGGTGGTAGGGCCCAGCGAGCCGCAGCTGCAGTCGGTTGAGGAAACGAACGGCACTTGAGCGTTCCACCGAAGGGGGCTGTCTGTTGATTTGTCTCGAGCATCTGACACAATGCGTCCTATTGTTTTAGCAGAAGAACTGTTAAGCAAACGCAATGCCAGTCACGGGCTGGCCTTAGGGCTTTTGGACTTTTTGACAGGTGGGCATCAAGGGGTCAGCATGAACGGACTCTGACCGGACGCACGCCATGCGTCTCTTGGCATCTCCACAAGGTGGCGTACTGTCACCGATTCTCTTCTCGCTTTCTACAAGCGAGTGCCGAAGTTCTCGGGCTAATTGGCATGTGGTTAAACACGCAGACGACGCGGTTCTCCTCGCCCTGCTCTCAAGCCCGGAGTGCGACGACAGCCACGTGCTTCGTGAGTTTATGGCGTGGTGCGATGGAGCGGGGCTGCAACGAAAGGTCTCTAAAACAAGGGGGATGGTGATGGCGACCGAGAGCAAAACGCTCCCACGCTGAAAGCTGCCTAGCTTCACCACGCGAGGGCCCACCGAGCAGAGGAGCGCAAATAGCGCGAGCCAAAAATATGGAGCGCTTCACGGATTTGCGTGTCATCCTTTCGCAGGGGCCATGCTAATCTTCTCTGTATCGATCCAATTTTAGTATATGTGCCGCCGTGGCGAGCACGAGACCGCTGGCCCGCTCGAGGTATCTGTACCCCTCGGGTCCCCGCGAGCTCTCGCCAAGGTGGTAGGGCCCAGCGAGCCGCAGCTGCAGTCGGTTGAGGAAACGAACGGCACTTGAGCGTTCCACCGAAGGGGGCTGTCTGTTGATTTGTCTCGAGCATCTGACACAATGCGTCCTATTGTTTTAGCAGAAGAACTGTTAAGCAAACGCAATGCCAGTCACGGGCTGGCCTTAGGGCTTTTGGACTTTTTGACAGGTGGGCATCAAGGGGTCAGCATGAACGGACTCTGACCGGACGCACGCCATGCGTCTCTTGGCATCTCCACAAGGTGGCGTACTGTCACCGATTCTCTTCTCGCTTTCTACAAGCGAGTGCCGAAGTTCTCGGGCTAATTGGCATGTGGTTAAACACGCAGACGACGCGGTTCTCCTCGCCCTGCTCTCAAGCCCGGAGTGCGACGACAGCCACGTGCTTCGTGAGTTTATGGCGTGGTGCGATGGAGCGGGGCTGCAACGAAAGGTCTCTAAAACAAGGGGGATGGTGATGGCGACCGAGAGCAAAACGCTCCCACGCTGAAAGCTGCCTAGCTTCACCACGCGAGGGCCCACCGAGCAGAGGAGCGCAAATAGCGCGAGCCAAAAATATGGAGCGCTTCACGGATTTGCGTGTCATCCTTTCGCAGGGGCCATGCTAATCTTCTCTGTATCGATCCAATTTTAGTATATGTGCCGCCGTGGCGAGCACGAGACCGCTGGCCCGCTCGAGGTATCTGTACCCCTCGGGTCCCCGCGAGCTCTCGCCAAGGTGGTAGGGCCCAGCGAGCCGCAGCTGCAGTCGGTTGAGGAAACGAACGGCACTTGAGCGTTCCACCGAAGGGGGCTGTCTGTTGATTTGTCTCGAGCATCTGACACAATGCGTCCTATTGTTTTAGCAGAAGAACTGTTAAGCAAACGCAATGCCAGTCACGGGCTGGCCTTAGGGCTTTTGGACTTTTTGACAGGTGGGCATCAAGGGGTCAGCATGAACGGACTCTGACCGGACGCACGCCATGCGTCTCTTGGCATCTCCACAAGGTGGCGTACTGTCACCGATTCTCTTCTCGCTTTCTACAAGCGAGTGCCGAAGTTCTCGGGCTAATTGGCATGTGGTTAAACACGCAGACGACGCGGTTCTCCTCGCCCTGCTCTCAAGCCCGGAGTGCGACGACAGCCACGTGCTTCGTGAGTTTATGGCGTGGTGCGATGGAGCGGGGCTGCAACGAAAGGTCTCTAAAACAAGGGGGATGGTGATGGCGACCGAGAGCAAAACGCTCCCACGCTGAAAGCTGCCTAGCTTCACCACGCGAGGGCCCACCGAGCAGAGGAGCGCAAATAGCGCGAGCCAAAAATATGGAGCGCTTCACGGATTTGCGTGTCATCCTTTCGCAGGGGCCATGCTAATCTTCTCTGTATCGATCCAATTTTAGTATATGTGCCGCCGTGGCGAGCACGAGACCGCTGGCCCGCTCGAGGTATCTGTACCCCTCGGGTCCCCGCGAGCTCTCGCCAAGGTGGTAGGGCCCAGCGAGCCGCAGCTGCAGTCGGTTGAGGAAACGAACGGCACTTGAGCGTTCCACCGAAGGGGGCTGTCTGTTGATTTGTCTCGAGCATCTGACACAATGCGTCCTATTGTTTTAGCAGAAGAACTGTTAAGCAAACGCAATGCCAGTCACGGGCTGGCCTTAGGGCTTTTGGACTTTTTGACAGGTGGGCATCAAGGGGTCAGCATGAACGGACTCTGACCGGACGCACGCCATGCGTCTCTTGGCATCTCCACAAGGTGGCGTACTGTCACCGATTCTCTTCTCGCTTTCTACAAGCGAGTGCCGAAGTTCTCGGGCTAATTGGCATGTGGTTAAACACGCAGACGACGCGGTTCTCCTCGCCCTGCTCTCAAGCCCGGAGTGCGACGACAGCCACGTGCTTCGTGAGTTTATGGCGTGGTGCGATGGAGCGGGGCTGCAACGAAAGGTCTCTAAAACAAGGGGGATGGTGATGGCGACCGAGAGCAAAACGCTCCCACGCTGAAAGCTGCCTAGCTTCACCACGCGAGGGCCCACCGAGCAGAGGAGCGCAAATAGCGCGAGCCAAAAATATGGAGCGCTTCACGGATTTGCGTGTCATCCTTTCGCAGGGGCCATGCTAATCTTCTCTGTATCGATCCAATTTTAGTATATGTGCCGCCGTGGCGAGCACGAGACCGCTGGCCCGCTCGAGGTATCTGTACCCCTCGGGTCCCCGCGAGCTCTCGCCAAGGTGGTAGGGCCCAGCGAGCCGCAGCTGCAGTCGGTTGAGGAAACGAACGGCACTTGAGCGTTCCACCGAAGGGGGCTGTCTGTTGATTTGTCTCGAGCATCTGACACAATGCGTCCTATTGTTTTAGCAGAAGAACTGTTAAGCAAACGCAATGCCAGTCACGGGCTGGCCTTAGGGCTTTTGGACTTTTTGACAGGTGGGCATCAAGGGGTCAGCATGAACGGACTCTGACCGGACGCACGCCATGCGTCTCTTGGCATCTCCACAAGGTGGCGTACTGTCACCGATTCTCTTCTCGCTTTCTACAAGCGAGTGCCGAAGTTCTCGGGCTAATTGGCATGTGGTTAAACACGCAGACGACGCGGTTCTCCTCGCCCTGCTCTCAAGCCCGGAGTGCGACGACAGCCACGTGCTTCGTGAGTTTATGGCGTGGTGCGATGGAGCGGGGCTGCAACGAAAGGTCTCTAAAACAAGGGGGATGGTGATGGCGACCGAGAGCAAAACGCTCCCACGCTGAAAGCTGCCTAGCTTCACCACGCGAGGGCCCACCGAGCAGAGGAGCGCAAATAGCGCGAGCCAAAAATATGGAGCGCTTCACGGATTTGCGTGTCATCCTTTCGCAGGGGCCATGCTAATCTTCTCTGTATCGATCCAATTTTAGTATATGTGCCGCCGTGGCGAGCACGAGACCGCTGGCCCGCTCGAGGTATCTGTACCCCTCGGGTCCCCGCGAGCTCTCGCCAAGGTGGTAGGGCCCAGCGAGCCGCAGCTGCAGTCGGTTGAGGAAACGAACGGCACTTGAGCGTTCCACCGAAGGGGGCTGTCTGTTGATTTGTCTCGAGCATCTGACACAATGCGTCCTATTGTTTTAGCAGAAGAACTGTTAAGCAAATGCAATGCCAGTCACGGGCTGGCCTTAGGGCTTTTGGACTTTTTGACAGGTGGGCATCAAGGGGTCAGCATGAACGGACTCTGACCGGACGCACGCCATGCGTCTCTTGGCATCTCCACAAGGTGGCGTACTGTCACCGATTCTCTTCTCGCTTTCTACAAGCGAGTGCCGAAGTTCTCGGGCTAATTGGCATGTGGTTAAACACGCAGACGACGCGGTTCTCCTCGCCCTGCTCTCAAGCCCGGAGTGCGACGACAGCCACGTGCTTCGTGAGTTTATGGCGTGGTGCGATGGAGCGGGGCTGCAACGAAAGGTCTCTAAAACAAGGGGGATGGTGATGGCGACCGAGAGCAAAACGCTCCCACGCTGAAAGCTGCCTAGCTTCACCACGCGAGGGCCCACCGAGCAGAGGAGCGCAAATAGCGCGAGCCAAAAATATGGAGCGCTTCACGGATTTGCGTGTCATCCTTTCGCAGGGGCCATGCTAATCTTCTCTGTATCGATCCAATTTTAGTATATGTGCCGCCGTGGCGAGCACGAGACCGCTGGCCCGCTCGAGGTATCTGTACCCCTCGGGTCCCCGCGAGCTCTCGCCAAGGTGGTAGGGCCCAGCGAGCCGCAGCTGCAGTCGGTTGAGGAAACGAACGGCACTTGAGCGTTCCACCGAAGGGGGCTGTCTGTTGATTTGTCTCGAGCATCTGACACAATGCGTCCTATTGTTTTAGCAGAAGAACTGTTAAGCAAATGCAATGCCAGTCACGGGCTGGCCTTAGGGCTTTTGGACTTTTTGACAGGTGGGCATCAAGGGGTCAGCATGAACGGACTCTGACCGGACGCACGCCATGCGTCTCTTGGCATCTCCACAAGGTGGCGTACTGTCACCGATTCTCTTCTCGCTTTCTACAAGCGAGTGCCGAAGTTCTCGGGCTAATTGGCATGTGGTTAAACACGCAGACGACGCGGTTCTCCTCGCCCTGCTCTCAAGCCCGGAGTGCGACGACAGCCACGTGCTTCGTGAGTTTATGGCGTGGTGCGATGGAGCGGGGCTGCAACGAAAGGTCTCTAAAACAAGGGGGATGGTGATGGCGACCGAGAGCAAAACGCTCCCACGCTGAAAGCTGCCTAGCTTCACCACGCGAGGGCCCACCGAGCAGAGGAGCGCAAATAGCGCGAGCCAAAAATATGGAGCGCTTCACGGATTTGCGTGTCATCCTTTCGCAGGGGCCATGCTAATCTTCTCTGTATCGATCCAATTTTAGTATATGTGCCGCCGTGGCGAGCACGAGACCGCTGGCCCGCTCGAGGTATCTGTACCCCTCGGGTCCCCGCGAGCTCTCGCCAAGGTGGTAGGGCCCAGCGAGCCGCAGCTGCAGTCGGTTGAGGAAACGAACGGCACTTGAGCGTTCCACCGAAGGGGGCTGTCTGTTGATTTGTCTCGAGCATCTGACACAATGCGTCCTATTGTTTTAGCAGAAGAACTGTTAAGCAAATGCAATGCCAGTCACGGGCTGGCCTTAGGGCTTTTGGACTTTTTGACAGGTGGGCATCAAGGGGTCAGCATGAACGGACTCTGACCGGACGCACGCCATGCGTCTCTTGGCATCTCCACAAGGTGGCGTACTGTCACCGATTCTCTTCTCGCTTTCTACAAGCGAGTGCCGAAGTTCTCGGGCTAATTGGCATGTGGTTAAACACGCAGACGACGCGGTTCTCCTCGCCCTGCTCTCAAGCCCGGAGTGCGACGACAGCCACGTGCTTCGTGAGTTTATGGCGTGGTGCGATGGAGCGGGGCTGCAACGAAAGGTCTCTAAAACAAGGGGGATGGTGATGGCGACCGAGAGCAAAACGCTCCCACGCTGAAAGCTGCCTAGCTTCACCACGCGAGGGCCCACCGAGCAGAGGAGCGCAAATAGCGCGAGCCAAAAACATGGAGCGCTTCACGGATTTGCGTGTCATCCTTTCGCAGGGGCCATGCTAATCTTCTCTGTATCGATCCAATTTTAGTATATGTGCCGCCGTGGCGAGCACGAGACCGCTGGCCCGCTCGAGGTATCTGTACCCCTCGGGTCCCCGCGAGCTCTCGCCAAGGTGGTAGGGCCCAGCGAGCCGCAGCTGCAGTCGGTTGAGGAAACGAACGGCACTTGAGCGTTCCACCGAAGGGGGCTGTCTGTTGATTTGTCTCGAGCATCTGACACAATGCGTCCTATTGTTTTAGCAGAAGAACTGTTAAGCAAACGCAATGCCAGTCACGGGCTGGCCTTAGGGCTTTTGGACTTTTTGACAGGTGGGCATCAAGGGGTCAGCATGAACGGACTCTGACCGGACGCACGCCATGCGTCTCTTGGCATCTCCACAAGGTGGCGTACTGTCACCGATTCTCTTCTCGCTTTCTACAAGCGAGTGCCGAAGTTCTCGGGCTAATTGGCATGTGGTTAAACACGCAGACGACGCGGTTCTCCTCGCCCTGCTCTCAAGCCCGGAGTGCGACGACAGCCACGTGCTTCGTGAGTTTATGGCGTGGTGCGATGGAGCGGGGCTGCAACGAAAGGTCTCTAAAACAAGGGGGATGGTGATGGCGACCGAGAGCAAAACGCTCCCACGCTGAAAGCTGCCTAGCTTCACCACGCGAGGGCCCACCGAGCAGAGGAGCGCAAATAGCGCGAGCCAAAAATATGGAGCGCTTCACGGATTTGCGTGTCATCCTTTCGCAGGGGCCATGCTAATCTTCTCTGTATCGATCCAATTTTAGTATATGTGCCGCCGTGGCGAGCACGAGACCGCTGGCTCGCTCGAGGTATCTGTACCCCTCGGGTCCCCGCGAGCTCTCGCCAAGGTGGTAGGGCCCAGCGAGCCGCAGCTGCAGTCGGTTGAGGAAACGAACGGCACTTGAGCGTTCCACCGAAGGGGGCTGTCTGTTGATTTGTCTCGAGCATCTGACACAATGCGTCCTATTGTTTTAGCAGAAGAACTGTTAAGCAAACGCAATGCCAGTCACGGGCTGGCCTTAGGGCTTTTGGACTTTTTGACAGGTGGGCATCAAGGGGTCAGCATGAACGGACTCTGACCGGACGCACGCCATGCGTCTCTTGGCATCTCCACAAGGTGGCGTACTGTCACCGATTCTCTTCTCGCTTTCTACAAGCGAGTGCCGAAGTTCTCGGGCTAATTGGCATGTGGTTAAACACGCAGACGACGCGGTTCTCCTCGCCCTGCTCTCAAGCCCGGAGTGCGACGACAGCCACGTGCTTCGTGAGTTTATGGCGTGGTGCGATGGAGCGGGGCTGCAACGAAAGGTCTCTAAAACAAGGGGGATGGTGATGGCGACCGAGAGCAAAACGCTCCCACGCTGAAAGCTGCCTAGCTTCACCACGCGAGGGCCCACCGAGCAGAGGAGCGCAAATAGCGCGAGCCAAAAATATGGAGCGCTTCACGGATTTGCGTGTCATCCTTTCGCAGGGGCCATGCTAATCTTCTCTGTATCGATCCAATTTTAGTATATGTGCCGCCGTGGCGAGCACGAGACCGCTGGCCCGCTCGAGGTATCTGTACCCCTCGGGTCCCCGCGAGCTCTCGCCAAGGTGGTAGGGCCCAGCGAGCCGCAGCTGCAGTCGGTTGAGGAAACGAACGGCACTTGAGCGTTCCACCGAAGGGGGCTGTCTGTTGATTTGTCTCGAGCATCTGACACAATGCGTCCTATTGTTTTAGCAGAAGAACTGTTAAGCAAACGCAATGCCAGTCACGGGCTGGCCTTAGGGCTTTTGGACTTTTTGACAGGTGGGCATCAAGGGGTCAGCATGAACGGACTCTGACCGGACGCACGCCATGCGTCTCTTGGCATCTCCACAAGGTGGCGTACTGTCACCGATTCTCTTCTCGCTTTCTACAAGCGAGTGCCGAAGTTCTCGGGCTAATTGGCATGTGGTTAAACACGCAGACGACGCGGTTCTCCTCGCCCTGCTCTCAAGCCCGGAGTGCGACGACAGCCACGTGCTTCGTGAGTTTATGGCGTGGTGCGATGGAGCGGGGCTGCAACGAAAGGTCTCTAAAACAAGGGGGATGGTGATGGCGACCGAGAGCAAAACGCTCCCACGCTGAAAGCTGCCTAGCTTCACCACGCGAGGGCCCACCGAGCAGAGGAGCGCAAATAGCGCGAGCCAAAAATATGGAGCGCTTCACGGATTTGCGTGTCATCCTTTCGCAGGGGCCATGCTAATCTTCTCTGTATCGATCCAATTTTAGTATATGTGCCGCCGTGGCGAGCACGAGACCGCTGGCCCGCTCGAGGTATCTGTACCCCTCGGGTCCCCGCGAGCTCTCGCCAAGGTGGTAGGGCCCAGCGAGCCGCAGCTGCAGTCGGTTGAGGAAACGAACGGCACTTGAGCGTTCCACCGAAGGGGGCTGTCTGTTGATTTGTCTCGAGCATCTGACACAATGCGTCCTATTGTTTTAGCAGAAGAACTGTTAAGCAAATGCAATGCCAGTCACGGGCTGGCCTTAGGGCTTTTGGACTTTTTGACAGGTGGGCATCAAGGGGTCAGCATGAACGGACTCTGACCGGACGCACGCCATGCGTCTCTTGGCATCTCCACAAGGTGGCGTACTGTCACCGATTCTCTTCTCGCTTTCTACAAGCGAGTGCCGAAGTTCTCGGGCTAATTGGCATGTGGTTAAACACGCAGACGACGCGGTTCTCCTCGCCCTGCTCTCAAGCCCGGAGTGCGACGACAGCCACGTGCTTCGTGAGTTTATGGCGTGGTGCGATGGAGCGGGGCTGCAACGAAAGGTCTCTAAAACAAGGGGGATGGTGATGGCGACCGAGAGCAAAACGCTCCCACGCTGAAAGCTGCCTAGCTTCACCACGCGAGGGCCCACCGAGCAGAGGAGCGCAAATAGCGCGAGCCAAAAATATGGAGCGCTTCACGGATTTGCGTGTCATCCTTTCGCAGGGGCCATGCTAATCTTCTCTGTATCGATCCAATTTTAGTATATGTGCCGCCGTGGCGAGCACGAGACCGCTGGCCCGCTCGAGGTATCTGTACCCCTCGGGTCCCCGCGAGCTCTCGCCAAGGTGGTAGGGCCCAGCGAGCCGCAGCTGCAGTCGGTTGAGGAAACGAACGGCACTTGAGCGTTCCACCGAAGGGGGCTGTCTGTTGATTTGTCTCGAGCATCTGACACAATGCGTCCTATTGTTTTAGCAGAAGAACTGTTAAGCAAATGCAATGCCAGTCACGGGCTGGCCTTAGGGCTTTTGGACTTTTTGACAGGTGGGCATCAAGGGGTCAGCATGAACGGACTCTGACCGGACGCACGCCATGCGTCTCTTGGCATCTCCACAAGGTGGCGTACTGTCACCGATTCTCTTCTCGCTTTCTACAAGCGAGTGCCGAAGTTCTCGGGCTAATTGGCATGTGGTTAAACACGCAGACGACGCGGTTCTCCTCGCCCTGCTCTCAAGCCCGGAGTGCGACGACAGCCACGTGCTTCGTGAGTTTATGGCGTGGTGCGATGGAGCGGGGCTGCAACGAAAGGTCTCTAAAACAAGGGGGATGGTGATGGCGACCGAGAGCAAAACGCTCCCACGCTGAAAGCTGCCTAGCTTCACCACGCGAGGGCCCACCGAGCAGAGGAGCGCAAATAGCGCGAGCCAAAAATATGGAGCGCTTCACGGATTTGCGTGTCATCCTTTCGCAGGGGCCATGCTAATCTTCTCTGTATCGATCCAATTTTAGTATATGTGCCGCCGTGGCGAGCACGAGACCGCTGGCCCGCTCGAGGTATCTGTACCCCTCGGGTCCCCGCGAGCTCTCGCCAAGGTGGTAGGGCCCAGCGAGCCGCAGCTGCAGTCGGTTGAGGAAACGAACGGCACTTGAGCGTTCCACCGAAGGGGGCTGTCTGTTGATTTGTCTCGAGCATCTGACACAATGCGTCCTATTGTTTTAGCAGAAGAACTGTTAAGCAAACGCAATGCCAGTCACGGGCTGGCCTTAGGGCTTTTGGACTTTTTGACAGGTGGGCATCAAGGGGTCAGCATGAACGGACTCTGACCGGACGCACGCCATGCGTCTCTTGGCATCTCCACAAGGTGGCGTACTGTCACCGATTCTCTTCTCGCTTTCTACAAGCGAGTGCCGAAGTTCTCGGGCTAATTGGCATGTGGTTAAACACGCAGACGACGCGGTTCTCCTCGCCCTGCTCTCAAGCCCGGAGTGCGACGACAGCCACGTGCTTCGTGAGTTTATGGCGTGGTGCGATGGAGCGGGGCTGCAACGAAAGGTCTCTAAAACAAGGGGGATGGTGATGGCGACCGAGAGCAAAACGCTCCCACGCTGAAAGCTGCCTAGCTTCACCACGCGAGGGCCCACCGAGCAGAGGAGCGCAAATAGCGCGAGCCAAAAATATGGAGCGCTTCACGGATTTGCGTGTCATCCTTTCGCAGGGGCCATGCTAATCTTCTCTGTATCGATCCAATTTTAGTATATGTGCCGCCGTGGCGAGCACGAGACCGCTGGCTCGCTCGAGGTATCTGTACCCCTCGGGTCCCCGCGAGCTCTCGCCAAGGTGGTAGGGCCCAGCGAGCCGCAGCTGCAGTCGGTTGAGGAAACGAACGGCACTTGAGCGTTCCACCGAAGGGGGCTGTCTGTTGATTTGTCTCGAGCATCTGACACAATGCGTCCTATTGTTTTAGCAGAAGAACTGTTAAGCAAACGCAATGCCAGTCACGGGCTGGCCTTAGGGCTTTTGGACTTTTTGACAGGTGGGCATCAAGGGGTCAGCATGAACGGACTCTGACCGGACGCACGCCATGCGTCTCTTGGCATCTCCACAAGGTGGCGTACTGTCACCGATTCTCTTCTCGCTTTCTACAAGCGAGTGCCGAAGTTCTCGGGCTAATTGGCATGTGGTTAAACACGCAGACGACGCGGTTCTCCTCGCCCTGCTCTCAAGCCCGGAGTGCGACGACAGCCACGTGCTTCGTGAGTTTATGGCGTGGTGCGATGGAGCGGGGCTGCAACGAAAGGTCTCTAAAACAAGGGGGATGGTGATGGCGACCGAGAGCAAAACGCTCCCACGCTGAAAGCTGCCTAGCTTCACCACGCGAGGGCCCACCGAGCAGAGGAGCGCAAATAGCGCGAGCCAAAAATATGGAGCGCTTCACGGATTTGCGTGTCATCCTTTCGCAGGGGCCATGCTAATCTTCTCTGTATCGATCCAATTGTAGTATATGTGCCGCCGTGGCGAGCACGAGACCGCTGGCCCGCTCGAGGTATCTGTACCCCTCGGGTCCCCGCGAGCTCTCGCCAAGGTGGTAGGGCCCAGCGAGCCGCAGCTGCAGTCGGTTGAGGAAACGAACGGCACTTGAGCGTTCCACCGAAGGGGGCTGTCTGTTGATTTGTCTCGAGCATCTGACACAATGCGTCCTATTGTTTTAGCTGAAGAACTGTTAAGCAAACGCAATGCCAGTCACGGGCTGGCCTTAGGGCTTTTGGACTTTTTGACAGGTGGGCATCAAGGGGTCAGCATGAACGGACTCTGACCGGACGCACGCCATGCGTCTCTTGGCATCTCCACAAGGTGGCGTACTGTCACCGATTCTCTTCTCGCTTTCTACAAGCGAGTGCCGAAGTTCTCGGGCTAATTGGCATGTGGTTAAACACGCAGACGACGCGGTTCTCCTCGCCCTGCTCTCAAGCCCGGAGTGCGACGACAGCCACGTGCTTCGTGAGTTTATGGCGTGGTGCGATGGAGCGGGGCTGCAACGAAAGGTCTCTAAAACAAGGGGGATGGTGATGGCGACCGAGAGCAAAACGCTCCCACGCTGAAAGCTGCCTAGCTTCACCACGCGAGGGCCCACCGAGCAGAGGAGCGCAAATAGCGCGAGCCAAAAATATGGAGCGCTTCACGGATTTGCGTGTCATCCTTTCGCAGGGGCCATGCTAATCTTCTCTGTATCGATCCAATTTTAGTATATGTGCCGCCGTGGCGAGCACGAGACCGCTGGCCCGCTCGAGGTATCTGTACCCCTCGGGTCCCCGCGAGCTCTCGCCAAGGTGGTAGGGCCCAGCGAGCCGCAGCTGCAGTCGGTTGAGGAAACGAACGGCACTTGAGCGTTCCACCGAAGGGGGCTGTCTGTTGATTTGTCTCGAGCATCTGACACAATGCGTCCTATTGTTTTAGCAGAAGAACTGTTAAGCAAACGCAATGCCAGTCACGGGCTGGCCTT
Source organism: Cirrhinus molitorella (assembly GCA_033026305.1). Classification (NCBI taxonomy): domain Eukaryota; kingdom Metazoa; phylum Chordata; class Actinopteri; order Cypriniformes; family Cyprinidae; genus Cirrhinus; species Cirrhinus molitorella. The sequence goes on along the minus strand of CM065134.1, from coordinate 29,776,497 downwards.
AGGGCTTTTGGACTTTTTGACAGGTGGGCATCAAGGGGTCAGCATGAACGGACTCTGACCGGACGCACGCCATGCGTCTCTTGGCATCTCCACAAGGTGGCGTACTGTCACCGATTCTCTTCTCGCTTTCTACAAGCGAGTGCCGAAGTTCTCGGGCTAATTGGCATGTGGTTAAACACGCAGACGACGCGGTTCTCCTCGCCCTGCTCTCAAGCCCGGAGTGCGACGACAGCCACGTGCTTCGTGAGTTTATGGCGTGGTGCGATGGAGCGGGGCTGCAACGAAAGGTCTCTAAAACAAGGGGGATGGTGATGGCGACCGAGAGCAAAACGCTCCCACGCTGAAAGCTGCCTAGCTTCACCACGCGAGGGCCCACCGAGCAGAGGAGCGCAAATAGCGCGAGCCAAAAATATGGAGCGCTTCACGGATTTGCGTGTCATCCTTTCGCAGGGGCCATGCTAATCTTCTCTGTATCGATCCAATTTTAGTATATGTGCCGCCGTGGCGAGCACGAGACCGCTGGCCCGCTCGAGGTATCTGTACCCCTCGGGTCCCCGCGAGCTCTCGCCAAGGTGGTAGGGCCCAGCGAGCCGCAGCTGCAGTCGGTTGAGGCAACGAACGGCACTTGAGCGTTCCACCGAAGGGGGCTGTCTGTTGATTTGTCTCGAGCATCTGACACAATGCGTCCTATTGTTTTAGCAGAAGAACTGTTAAGCAAACGCAATGCCAGTCACGGGCTGGCCTTAGGGCTTTTGGACTTTTTGACAGGTGGGCATCAAGGGGTCAGCATGAACGGACTCTGACCGGACGCACGCCATGCGTCTCTTGGCATCTCCACAAGGTGGCGTACTGTCACCGATTCTCTTCTCGCTTTCTACAAGCGAGTGCCGAAGTTCTCGGGCTAATTGGCATGTGGTTAAACACGCAGACGACGCGGTTCTCCTCGCCCTGCTCTCAAGCCCGGAGTGCGACGACAGCCACGTGCTTCGTGAGTTTATGGCGTGGTGCGATGGAGCGGGGCTGCAACGAAAGGTCTCTAAAACAAGGGGGATGGTGATGGCGACCGAGAGCAAAACGCTCCCACGCTGAAAGCTGCCTAGCTTCACCACGCGAGGGCCCACCGAGCAGAGGAGCGCAAATAGCGCGAGCCAAAAATATGGAGCGCTTCACGGATTTGCGTGTCATCCTTTCGCAGGGGCCATGCTAATCTTCTCTGTATCGATCCAATTTTAGTATATGTGCCGCCGTGGCGAGCACGAGACCGCTGGCCCGCTCGAGGTATCTGTACCCCTCGGGTCCCCGCGAGCTCTCGCCAAGGTGGTAGGGCCCAGCGAGCCGCAGCTGCAGTCGGTTGAGGAAACGAACGGCACTTGAGCGTTCCACCGAAGGGGGCTGTCTGTTGATTTGTCTCGAGCATCTGACACAATGCGTCCTATTGTTTTAGCAGAAGAACTGTTAAGCAAACGCAATGCCAGTCACGGGCTGGCCTTAGGGCTTTTGGACTTTTTGACAGGTGGGCATCAAGGGGTCAGCATGAACGGACTCTGACCGGACGCACGCCATGCGTCTCTTGGCATCTCCACAAGGTGGCGTACTGTCACCGATTCTCTTCTCGCTTTCTACAAGCGAGTGCCGAAGTTCTCGGGCTAATTGGCATGTGGTTAAACACGCAGACGACGCGGTTCTCCTCGCCCTGCTCTCAAGCCCGGAGTGCGACGACAGCCACGTGCTTCGTGAGTTTATGGCGTGGTGCGATGGAGCGGGGCTGCAACGAAAGGTCTCTAAAACAAGGGGGATGGTGATGGCGACCGAGAGCAAAACGCTCCCACGCTGAAAGCTGCCTAGCTTCACCACGCGAGGGCCCACCGAGCAGAGGAGCGCAAATAGCGCGAGCCAAAAATATGGAGCGCTTCACGGATTTGCGTGTCATCCTTTCGCAGGGGCCATGCTAATCTTCTCTGTATCGATCCAATTTTAGTATATGTGCCGCCGTGGCGAGCACGAGACCGCTGGCCCGCTCGAGGTATCTGTACCCCTCGGGTCCCCGCGAGCTCTCGCCAAGGTGGTAGGGCCCAGCGAGCCGCAGCTGCAGTCGGTTGAGGAAACGAACGGCACTTGAGCGTTCCACCGAAGGGGGCTGTCTGTTGATTTGTCTCGAGCATCTGACACAATGCGTCCTATTGTTTTAGCAGAAGAACTGTTAAGCAAACGCAATGCCAGTCACGGGCTGGCCTTAGGGCTTTTGGACTTTTTGACAGGTGGGCATCAAGGGGTCAGCATGAACGGACTCTGACCGGACGCACGCCATGCGTCTCTTGGCATCTCCACAAGGTGGCGTACTGTCACCGATTCTCTTCTCGCTTTCTACAAGCGAGTGCCGAAGTTCTCGGGCTAATTGGCATGTGGTTAAACACGCAGACGACGCGGTTCTCCTCGCCCTGCTCTCAAGCCCGGAGTGCGACGACAGCCACGTGCTTCGTGAGTTTATGGCGTGGTGCGATGGAGCGGGGCTGCAACGAAAGGTCTCTAAAACAAGGGGGATGGTGATGGCGACCGAGAGCAAAACGCTCCCACGCTGAAAGCTGCCTAGCTTCACCACGCGAGGGCCCACCGAGCAGAGGAGCGCAAATAGCGCGAGCCAAAAATATGGAGCGCTTCACGGATTTGCGTGTCATCCTTTCGCAGGGGCCATGCTAATCTTCTCTGTATCGATCCAATTTTAGTATATGTGCCGCCGTGGCGAGCACGAGACCGCTGGCCCGCTCGAGGTATCTGTACCCCTCGGGTCCCCGCGAGCTCTCGCCAAGGTGGTAGGGCCCAGCGAGCCGCAGCTGCAGTCGGTTGAGGAAACGAACGGCACTTGAGCGTTCCACCGAAGGGGGCTGTCTGTTGATTTGTCTCGAGCATCTGACACAATGCGTCCTATTGTTTTAGCAGAAGAACTGTTAAGCAAACGCAATGCCAGTCACGGGCTGGCCTTAGGGCTTTTGGACTTTTTGACAGGTGGGCATCAAGGGGTCAGCATGAACGGACTCTGACCGGACGCACGCCATGCGTCTCTTGGCATCTCCACAAGGTGGCGTACTGTCACCGATTCTCTTCTCGCTTTCTACAAGCGAGTGCCGAAGTTCTCGGGCTAATTGGCATGTGGTTAAACACGCAGACGACGCGGTTCTCCTCGCCCTGCTCTCAAGCCCGGAGTGCGACGACAGCCACGTGCTTCGTGAGTTTATGGCGTGGTGCGATGGAGCGGGGCTGCAACGAAAGGTCTCTAAAACAAGGGGGATGGTGATGGCGACCGAGAGCAAAACGCTCCCACGCTGAAAGCTGCCTAGCTTCACCACGCGAGGGCCCACCGAGCAGAGGAGCGCAAATAGCGCGAGCCAAAAATATGGAGCGCTTCACGGATTTGCGTGTCATCCTTTCGCAGGGGCCATGCTAATCTTCTCTGTATCGATCCAATTTTAGTATATGTGCCGCCGTGGCGAGCACGAGACCGCTGGCCCGCTCGAGGTATCTGTACCCCTCGGGTCCCCGCGAGCTCTCGCCAAGGTGGTAGGGCCCAGCGAGCCGCAGCTGCAGTCGGTTGAGGCAACGAACGGCACTTGAGCGTTCCACCGAAGGGGGCTGTCTGTTGATTTGTCTCGAGCATCTGACACAATGCGTCCTATTGTTTTAGCAGAAGAACTGTTAAGCAAACGCAATGCCAGTCACGGGCTGGCCTTAGGGCTTTTGGACTTTTTGACAGGTGGGCATCAAGGGGTCAGCATGAACGGACTCTGACCGGACGCACGCCATGCGTCTCTTGGCATCTCCACAAGGTGGCGTACTGTCACCGATTCTCTTCTCGCTTTCTACAAGCGAGTGCCGAAGTTCTCGGGCTAATTGGCATGTGGTTAAACACGCAGACGACGCGGTTCTCCTCGCCCTGCTCTCAAGCCCGGAGTGCGACGACAGCCACGTGCTTCGTGAGTTTATGGCGTGGTGCGATGGAGCGGGGCTGCAACGAAAGGTCTCTAAAACAAGGGGGATGGTGATGGCGACCGAGAGCAAAACGCTCCCACGCTGAAAGCTGCCTAGCTTCACCACGCGAGGGCCCACCGAGCAGAGGAGCGCAAATAGCGCGAGCCAAAAATATGGAGCGCTTCACGGATTTGCGTGTCATCCTTTCGCAGGGGCCATGCTAATCTTCTCTGTATCGATCCAATTTTAGTATATGTGCCGCCGTGGCGAGCACGAGACCGCTGGCCCGCTCGAGGTATCTGTACCCCTCGGGTCCCCGCGAGCTCTCGCCAAGGTGGTAGGGCCCAGCGAGCCGCAGCTGCAGTCGGTTGAGGAAACGAACGGCACTTGAGCGTTCCACCGAAGGGGGCTGTCTGTTGATTTGTCTCGAGCATCTGACACAATGCGTCCTATTGTTTTAGCAGAAGAACTGTTAAGCAAACGCAATGCCAGTCACGGGCTGGCCTTAGGGCTTTTGGACTTTTTGACAGGTGGGCATCAAGGGGTCAGCATGAACGGACTCTGACCGGACGCACGCCATGCGTCTCTTGGCATCTCCACAAGGTGGCGTACTGTCACCGATTCTCTTCTCGCTTTCTACAAGCGAGTGCCGAAGTTCTCGGGCTAATTGGCATGTGGTTAAACACGCAGACGACGCGGTTCTCCTCGCCCTGCTCTCAAGCCCGGAGTGCGACGACAGCCACGTGCTTCGTGAGTTTATGGCGTGGTGCGATGGAGCGGGGCTGCAACGAAAGGTCTCTAAAACAAGGGGGATGGTGATGGCGACCGAGAGCAAAACGCTCCCACGCTGAAAGCTGCCTAGCTTCACCACGCGAGGGCCCACCGAGCAGAGGAGCGCAAATAGCGCGAGCCAAAAATATGGAGCGCTTCACGGATTTGCGTGTCATCCTTTCGCAGGGGCCATGCTAATCTTCTCTGTATCGATCCAATTTTAGTATATGTGCCGCCGTGGCGAGCACGAGACCGCTGGCCCGCTCGAGGTATCTGTACCCCTCGGGTCCCCGCGAGCTCTCGCCAAGGTGGTAGGGCCCAGCGAGCCGCAGCTGCAGTCGGTTGAGGCAACGAACGGCACTTGAGCGTTCCACCGAAGGGGGCTGTCTGTTGATTTGTCTCGAGCATCTGACACAATGCGTCCTATTGTTTTAGCAGAAGAACTGTTAAGCAAACGCAATGCCAGTCACGGGCTGGCCTTAGGGCTTTTGGACTTTTTGACAGGTGGGCATCAAGGGGTCAGCATGAACGGACTCTGACCGGACGCACGCCATGCGTCTCTTGGCATCTCCACAAGGTGGCGTACTGTCACCGATTCTCTTCTCGCTTTCTACAAGCGAGTGCCGAAGTTCTCGGGCTAATTGGCATGTGGTTAAACACGCAGACGACGCGGTTCTCCTCGCCCTGCTCTCAAGCCCGGAGTGCGACGACAGCCACGTGCTTCGTGAGTTTATGGCGTGGTGCGATGGAGCGGGGCTGCAACGAAAGGTCTCTAAAACAAGGGGGATGGTGATGGCGACCGAGAGCAAAACGCTCCCACGCTGAAAGCTGCCTAGCTTCACCACGCGAGGGCCCACCGAGCAGAGGAGCGCAAATAGCGCGAGCCAAAAATATGGAGCGCTTCACGGATTTGCGTGTCATCCTTTCGCAGGGGCCATGCTAATCTTCTCTGTATCGATCCAATTTTAGTATATGTGCCGCCGTGGCGAGCACGAGACCGCTGGCCCGCTCGAGGTATCTGTACCCCTCGGGTCCCCGCGAGCTCTCGCCAAGGTGGTAGGGCCCAGCGAGCCGCAGCTGCAGTCGGTTGAGGAAACGAACGGCACTTGAGCGTTCCACCGAAGGGGGCTGTCTGTTGATTTGTCTCGAGCATCTGACACAATGCGTCCTATTGTTTTAGCAGAAGAACTGTTAAGCAAACGCAATGCCAGTCACGGGCTGGCCTTAGGGCTTTTGGACTTTTTGACAGGTGGGCATCAAGGGGTCAGCATGAACGGACTCTGACCGGACGCACGCCATGCGTCTCTTGGCATCTCCACAAGGTGGCGTACTGTCACCGATTCTCTTCTCGCTTTCTACAAGCGAGTGCCGAAGTTCTCGGGCTAATTGGCATGTGGTTAAACACGCAGACGACGCGGTTCTCCTCGCCCTGCTCTCAAGCCCGGAGTGCGACGACAGCCACGTGCTTCGTGAGTTTATGGCGTGGTGCGATGGAGCGGGGCTGCAACGAAAGGTCTCTAAAACAAGGGGGATGGTGATGGCGACCGAGAGCAAAACGCTCCCACGCTGAAAGCTGCCTAGCTTCACCACGCGAGGGCCCACCGAGCAGAGGAGCGCAAATAGCGCGAGCCAAAAATATGGAGCGCTTCACGGATTTGCGTGTCATCCTTTCGCAGGGGCCATGCTAATCTTCTCTGTATCGATCCAATTTTAGTATATGTGCCGCCGTGGCGAGCACGAGACCGCTGGCCCGCTCGAGGTATCTGTACCCCTCGGGTCCCCGCGAGCTCTCGCCAAGGTGGTAGGGCCCAGCGAGCCGCAGCTGCAGTCGGTTGAGGAAACGAACGGCACTTGAGCGTTCCACCGAAGGGGGCTGTCTGTTGATTTGTCTCGAGCATCTGACACAATGCGTCCTATTGTTTTAGCAGAAGAACTGTTAAGCAAACGCAATGCCAGTCACGGGCTGGCCTTAGGGCTTTTGGACTTTTTGACAGGTGGGCATCAAGGGGTCAGCATGAACGGACTCTGACCGGACGCACGCCATGCGTCTCTTGGCATCTCCACAAGGTGGCGTACTGTCACCGATTCTCTTCTCGCTTTCTACAAGCGAGTGCCGAAGTTCTCGGGCTAATTGGCATGTGGTTAAACACGCAGACGACGCGGTTCTCCTCGCCCTGCTCTCAAGCCCGGAGTGCGACGACAGCCACGTGCTTCGTGAGTTTATGGCGTGGTGCGATGGAGCGGGGCTGCAACGAAAGGTCTCTAAAACAAGGGGGATGGTGATGGCGACCGAGAGCAAAACGCTCCCACGCTGAAAGCTGCCTAGCTTCACCACGCGAGGGCCCACCGAGCAGAGGAGCGCAAATAGCGCGAGCCAAAAATATGGAGCGCTTCACGGATTTGCGTGTCATCCTTTCGCAGGGGCCATGCTAATCTTCTCTGTATCGATCCAATTTTAGTATATGTGCCGCCGTGGCGAGCACGAGACCGCTGGCCCGCTCGAGGTATCTGTACCCCTCGGGTCCCCGCGAGCTCTCGCCAAGGTGGTAGGGCCCAGCGAGCCGCAGCTGCAGTCGGTTGAGGAAACGAACGGCACTTGAGCGTTCCACCGAAGGGGGCTGTCTGTTGATTTGTCTCGAGCATCTGACACAATGCGTCCTATTGTTTTAGCAGAAGAACTGTTAAGCAAACGCAATGCCAGTCACGGGCTGGCCTTAGGGCTTTTGGACTTTTTGACAGGTGGGCATCAAGGGGTCAGCATGAACGGACTCTGACCGGACGCACGCCATGCGTCTCTTGGCATCTCCACAAGGTGGCGTACTGTCACCGATTCTCTTCTCGCTTTCTACAAGCGAGTGCCGAAGTTCTCGGGCTAATTGGCATGTGGTTAAACACGCAGACGACGCGGTTCTCCTCGCCCTGCTCTCAAGCCCGGAGTGCGACGACAGCCACGTGCTTCGTGAGTTTATGGCGTGGTGCGATGGAGCGGGGCTGCAACGAAAGGTCTCTAAAACAAGGGGGATGGTGATGGCGACCGAGAGCAAAACGCTCCCACGCTGAAAGCTGCCTAGCTTCACCACGCGAGGGCCCACCGAGCAGAGGAGCGCAAATAGCGCGAGCCAAAAATATGGAGCGCTTCACGGATTTGCGTGTCATCCTTTCGCAGGGGCCATGCTAATCTTCTCTGTATCGATCCAATTTTAGTATATGTGCCGCCGTGGCGAGCACGAGACCGCTGGCCCGCTCGAGGTATCTGTACCCCTCGGGTCCCCGCGAGCTCTCGCCAAGGTGGTAGGGCCCAGCGAGCCGCAGCTGCAGTCGGTTGAGGAAACGAACGGCACTTGAGCGTTCCACCGAAGGGGGCTGTCTGTTCATTTGTCTCGAGCATCTGACACAATGCGTCCTATTGTTTTAGCTGAAGAACTGTTAAGCAAACGCAATGCCAGTCACGGGCTGGCCTTAGGGCTTTTGGACTTTTTGACAGGTGGGCATCAAGGGGTCAGCATGAACGGACTCTGACCGGACGCACGCCATGCGTCTCTTGGCATCTCCACAAGGTGGCGTACTGTCACCGATTCTCTTCTCGCTTTCTACAAGCGAGTGCCGAAGTTCTCGGGCTAATTGGCATGTGATTAAACACGCAGACGACGCGGTTCTCTTCGCCCTGCTCTCAAGCCCGGAGTGCGACGACAGCCACGTGCTTCGTGAGTTTATGGCGTGGTGCGATGGAGCGGGGCTGCAACGAAAGGTCTCTAAAACAAGGGGGATGGTGATGGCGACCGAGAGCAAAACGCTCCCACGCTGAAAGCTGCCTAGCTTCACCACGCGAGGGCCCACCGAGCAGAGGAGCGCAAATAGCGCGAGCCAAAAATATGGAGCGCTTCACGGATTTGCGTGTCATCCTTTCGCAGGGGCCATGCTAATCTTCTCTGTATCGATCCAATTTTAGTATATGTGCCGCCGTGGCGAGCACGAGACCGCTGGCCCGCTCGAGGTATCTGTACCCCTCGGGTCCCCGCGAGCTCTCGCCAAGGTGGTAGGGCCCAGCGAGCCGCAGCTGCAGTCGGTTGAGGAAACGAACGGCACTTGAGCGTTCCACCGAAGGGGGCTGTCTGTTGATTTGTCTCGAGCATCTGACACAATGCGTCCTATTGTTTTAGCTGAAGAACTGTTAAGCAAACGCAATGCCAGTCACGGGCTGGCCTTAGGGCTTTTGGACTTTTTGACAGGTGGGCATCAAGGGGTCAGCATGAACGGACTCTGACCGGACGCACGCCATGCGTCTCTTGGCATCTCCACAAGGTGGCGTACTGTCACCGATTCTCTTCTCGCTTTCTACAAGCGAGTGCCGAAGTTCTCGGGCTAATTGGCATGTGGTTAAACACGCAGACGACGCGGTTCTCCTCGCCCTGCTCTCAAGCCCGGAGTGCGACGACAGCCACGTGCTTCGTGAGTTTATGGCGTGGTGCGATGGAGCGGGGCTGCAACGAAAGGTCTCTAAAACAAGGGGGATGGTGATGGCGACCGAGAGCAAAACGCTCCCACGCTGAAAGCTGCCTAGCTTCACCACGCGAGGGCCCACCGAGCAGAGGAGCGCAAATAGCGCGAGCCAAAAATATGGAGCGCTTCACGGATTTGCGTGTCATCCTTTCGCAGGGGCCATGCTAATCTTCTCTGTATCGATCCAATTTTAGTATATGTGCCGCCGTGGCGAGCACGAGACCGCTGGCCCGCTCGAGGTATCTGTACCCCTCGGGTCCCCGCGAGCTCTCGCCAAGGTGGTAGGGCCCAGCGAGCCGCAGCTGCAGTCGGTTGAGGAAACGAACGGCACTTGAGCGTTCCACCGAAGGGGGCTGTCTGTTGATTTGTCTCGAGCATCTGACACAATGCGTCCTATTGTTTTAGCAGAAGAACTGTTAAGCAAACGCAATGCCAGTCACGGGCTGGCCTTAGGGCTTTTGGACTTTTTGACAGGTGGGCATCAAGGGGTCAGCATGAACGGACTCTGACCGGACGCACGCCATGCGTCTCTTGGCATCTCCACAAGGTGGCGTACTGTCACCGATTCTCTTCTCGCTTTCTACAAGCGAGTGCCAAAGTTCTCGGGCTAATTGGCATGTGGTTAAACACGCAGACGACGCGGTTCTCCTCGCCCTGCTCTCAAGCCCGGAGTGCGACGACAGCCACGTGCTTCGTGAGTTTATGGCGTGGTGCGATGGAGCGGGGCTGCAACGAAAGGTCTCTAAAACAAGGGGGATGGTGATGGCGACCGAGAGCAAAACGCTCCCACGCTGAAAGCTGCCTAGCTTCACCACGCGAGGGCCCACCGAGCAGAGGAGCGCAAATAGCGCGAGCCAAAAATATGGAGCGCTTCACGGATTTGCGTGTCATCCTTTCGCAGGGGCCATGCTAATCTTCTCTGTATCGATCCAATTTTAGTATATGTGCCGCCGTGGCGAGCACGAGACCGCTGGCCCGCTCGAGGTATCTGTACCCCTCGGGTCCCCGCGAGCTCTCGCCAAGGTGGTAGGGCCCAGCGAGCCGCAGCTGCAGTCGGTTGAGGAAACGAACGGCACTTGAGCGTTCCACCGAAGGGGGCTGTCTGTTGATTTGTCTCGAGCATCTGACACAATGCGTCCTATTGTTTTAGCTGAAGAACTGTTAAGCAAACGCAATGCCAGTCACGGGCTGGCCTTAGGGCTTTTGGACTTTTTGACAGGTGGGCATCAAGGGGTCAGCATGAACGGACTCTGACCGGACGCACGCCATGCGTCTCTTGGCATCTCCACAAGGTGGCGTACTGTCACCGATTCTCTTCTCGCTTTCTACAAGCGAGTGCCGAAGTTCTCGGGCTAATTGGCATGTGGTTAAACACGCAGACGACGCGGTTCTCCTCGCCCTGCTCTCAAGCCCGGAGTGCGACGACAGCCACGTGCTTCGTGAGTTTATGGCGTGGTGCGATGGAGCGGGGCTGCAACGAAAGGTCTCTAAAACAAGGGGGATGGTGATGGCGACCGAGAGCAAAACGCTCCCACGCTGAAAGCTGCCTAGCTTCACCACGCGAGGGCCCACCGAGCAGAGGAGCGCAAATAGCGCGAGCCAAAAATATGGAGCGCTTCACGGATTTGCGTGTCATCCTTTCGCAGGGGCCATGCTAATCTTCTCTGTATCGATCCAATTTTAGTATATGTGCCGCCGTGGCGAGCACGAGACCGCTGGCTCGCTCGAGGTATCTGTACCCCTCGGGTCCCCGCGAGCTCTCGCCAAGGTGGTAGGGCCCAGCGAGCCGCAGCTGCAGTCGGTTGAGGAAACGAACGGCACTTGAGCGTTCCACCGAAGGGGGCTGTCTGTTGATTTGTCTCGAGCATCTGACACAATGCGTCCTATTGTTTTAGCAGAAGAACTGTTAAGCAAACGCAATGCCAGTCACGGGCTGGCCTTAGGGCTTTTGGACTTTTTGACAGGTGGGCATCAAGGGGTCAGCATGAACGGACTCTGACCGGACGCACGCCATGCGTCTCTTGGCATCTCCACAAGGTGGCGTACTGTCACCGATTCTCTTCTCGCTTTCTACAAGCGAGTGCCGAAGTTCTCGGGCTAATTGGCATGTGGTTAAACACGCAGACGACGCGGTTCTCCTCGCCCTGCTCTCAAGCCCGGAGTGCGACGACAGCCACGTGCTTCGTGAGTTTATGGCGTGGTGCGATGGAGCGGGGCTGCAACGAAAGGTCTCTAAAACAAGGGGGATGGTGATGGCGACCGAGAGCAAAACGCTCCCACGCTGAAAGCTGCCTAGCTTCACCACGCGAGGGCCCACCGAGCAGAGGAGCGCAAATAGCGCGAGCCAAAAATATGGAGCGCTTCACGGATTTGCGTGTCATCCTTTCGCAGGGGCCATGCTAATCTTCTCTGTATCGATCCAATTTTAGTATATGTGCCGCCGTGGCGAGCACGAGACCGCTGGCCCGCTCGAGGTATCTGTACCCCTCGGGTCCCCGCGAGCTCTCGCCAAGGTGGTAGGGCCCAGCGAGCCGCAGCTGCAGTCGGTTGAGGCAACGAACGGCACTTGAGCGTTCCACCGAAGGGGGCTGTCTGTTGATTTGTCTCGAGCATCTGACACAATGCGTCCTATTGTTTTAGCAGAAGAACTGTTAAGCAAACGCAATGCCAGTCACGGGCTGGCCTTAGGGCTTTTGGACTTTTTGACAGGTGGGCATCAAGGGGTCAGCATGAACGGACTCTGACCGGACGCACGCCATGCGTCTCTTGGCATCTCCACAAGGTGGCGTACTGTCACCGATTCTCTTCTCGCTTTCTACAAGCGAGTGCCGAAGTTCTCGGGCTAATTGGCATGTGGTTAAACACGCAGACGACGCGGTTCTCCTCGCCCTGCTCTCAAGCCCGGAGTGCGACGACAGCCACGTGCTTCGTGAGTTTATGGCGTGGTGCGATGGAGCGGGGCTGCAACGAAAGGTCTCTAAAACAAGGGGGATGGTGATGGCGACCGAGAGCAAAACGCTCCCACGCTGAAAGCTGCCTAGCTTCACCACGCGAGGGCCCACCGAGCAGAGGAGCGCAAATAGCGCGAGCCAAAAATATGGAGCGCTTCACGGATTTGCGTGTCATCCTTTCGCAGGGGCCATGCTAATCTTCTCTGTATCGATCCAATTTTAGTATATGTGCCGCCGTGGCGAGCACGAGACCGCTGGCCCGCTCGAGGTATCTGTACCCCTCGGGTCCCCGCGAGCTCTCGCCAAGGTGGTAGGGCCCAGCGAGCCGCAGCTGCAGTCGGTTGAGGAAACGAACGGCACTTGAGCGTTCCACCGAAGGGGGCTGTCTGTTGATTTGTCTCGAGCATCTGACACAATGCGTCCTATTGTTTTAGCAGAAGAACTGTTAAGCAAACGCAATGCCAGTCACGGGCTGGCCTTAGGGCTTTTGGACTTTTTGACAGGTGGGCATCAAGGGGTCAGCATGAACGGACTCTGACCGGACGCACGCCATGCGTCTCTTGGCATCTCCACAAGGTGGCGTACTGTCACCGATTCTCTTCTCGCTTTCTACAAGCGAGTGCCGAAGTTCTCGGGCTAATTGGCATGTGGTTAAACACGCAGACGACGCGGTTCTCCTCGCCCTGCTCTCAAGCCCGGAGTGCGACGACAGCCACGTGCTTCGTGAGTTTATGGCGTGGTGCGATGGAGCGGGGCTGCAACGAAAGGTCTCTAAAACAAGGGGGATGGTGATGGCGACCGAGAGCAAAACGCTCCCACGCTGAAAGCTGCCTAGCTTCACCACGCGAGGGCCCACCGAGCAGAGGAGCGCAAATAGCGCGAGCCAAAAATATGGAGCGCTTCACGGATTTGCGTGTCATCCTTTCGCAGGGGCCATGCTAATCTTCTCTGTATCGATCCAATTTTAGTATATGTGCCGCCGTGGCGAGCACGAGACCGCTGGCCCGCTCGAGGTATCTGTACCCCTCGGGTCCCCGCGAGCTCTCGCCAAGGTGGTAGGGCCCAGCGAGCCGCAGCTGCAGTCGGTTGAGGAAACGAACGGCACTTGAGCGTTCCACCGAAGGGGGCTGTCTGTTGATTTGTCTCGAGCATCTGACACAATGCGTCCTATTGTTTTAGCAGAAGAACTGTTAAGCAAACGCAATGCCAGTCACGGGCTGGCCTTAGGGCTTTTGGACTTTTTGACAGGTGGGCATCAAGGGGTCAGCATGAACGGACTCTGACCGGACGCACGCCATGCGTCTCTTGGCATCTCCACAAGGTGGCGTACTGTCACCGATTCTCTTCTCGCTTTCTACAAGCGAGTGCCGAAGTTCTCGGGCTAATTGGCATGTGGTTAAACACGCAGACGACGCGGTTCTCCTCGCCCTGCTCTCAAGCCCGGAGTGCGACGACAGCCACGTGCTTCGTGAGTTTATGGCGTGGTGCGATGGAGCGGGGCTGCAACGAAAGGTCTCTAAAACAAGGGGGATGGTGATGGCGACCGAGAGCAAAACGCTCCCACGCTGAAAGCTGCCTAGCTTCACCACGCGAGGGCCCACCGAGCAGAGGAGCGCAAATAGCGCGAGCCAAAAATATGGAGCGCTTCACGGATTTGCGTGTCATCCTTTCGCAGGGGCCATGCTAATCTTCTCTGTATCGATCCAATTTTAGTATATGTGCCGCCGTGGCGAGCACGAGACCGCTGGCCCGCTCGAGGTATCTGTACCCCTCGGGTCCCCGCGAGCTCTCGCCAAGGTGGTAGGGCCCAGCGAGCCGCAGCTGCAGTCGGTTGAGGAAACGAACGGCACTTGAGCGTTCCACCGAAGGGGGCTGTCTGTTGATTTGTCTCGAGCATCTGACACAATGCGTCCTATTGTTTTAGCAGAAGAACTGTTAAGCAAACGCAATGCCAGTCACGGGCTGGCCTTAGGGCTTTTGGACTTTTTGACAGGTGGGCATCAAGGGGTCAGCATGAACGGACTCTGACCGGACGCACGCCATGCGTCTCTTGGCATCTCCACAAGGTGGCGTACTGTCACCGATTCTCTTCTCGCTTTCTACAAGCGAGTGCCGAAGTTCTCGGGCTAATTGGCATGTGGTTAAACACGCAGACGACGCGGTTCTCCTCGCCCTGCTCTCAAGCCCGGAGTGCGACGACAGCCACGTGCTTCGTGAGTTTATGGCGTGGTGCGATGGAGCGGGGCTGCAACGAAAGGTCTCTAAAACAAGGGGGATGGTGATGGCGACCGAGAGCAAAACGCTCCCACGCTGAAAGCTGCCTAGCTTCACCACGCGAGGGCCCACCGAGCAGAGGAGCGCAAATAGCGCGAGCCAAAAATATGGAGCGCTTCACGGATTTGCGTGTCATCCTTTCGCAGGGGCCATGCTAATCTTCTCTGTATCGATCCAATTTTAGTATATGTGCCGCCGTGGCGAGCACGAGACCGCTGGCCCGCTCGAGGTATCTGTACCCCTCGGGTCCCCGCGAGCTCTCGCCAAGGTGGTAGGGCCCAGCGAGCCGCAGCTGCAGTCGGTTGAGGCAACGAACGGCACTTGAGCGTTCCACCGAAGGGGGCTGTCTGTTGATTTGTCTCGAGCATCTGACACAATGCGTCCTATTGTTTTAGCAGAAGAACTGTTAAGCAAACGCAATGCCAGTCACGGGCTGGCCTTAGGGCTTTTGGACTTTTTGACAGGTGGGCATCAAGGGGTCAGCATGAACGGACTCTGACCGGACGCACGCCATGCGTCTCTTGGCATCTCCACAAGGTGGCGTACTGTCACCGATTCTCTTCTCGCTTTCTACAAGCGAGTGCCGAAGTTCTCGGGCTAATTGGCATGTGGTTAAACACGCAGACGACGCGGTTCTCCTCGCCCTGCTCTCAAGCCCGGAGTGCGACGACAGCCACGTGCTTCGTGAGTTTATGGCGTGGTGCGATGGAGCGGGGCTGCAACGAAAGGTCTCTAAAACAAGGGGGATGGTGATGGCGACCGAGAGCAAAACGCTCCCACGCTGAAAGCTGCCTAGCTTCACCACGCGAGGGCCCACCGAGCAGAGGAGCGCAAATAGCGCGAGCCAAAAATATGGAGCGCTTCACGGATTTGCGTGTCATCCTTTCGCAGGGGCCATGCTAATCTTCTCTGTATCGATCCAATTTTAGTATATGTGCCGCCGTGGCGAGCACGAGACCGCTGGCCCGCTCGAGGTATCTGTACCCCTCGGGTCCCCGCGAGCTCTCGCCAAGGTGGTAGGGCCCAGCGAGCCGCAGCTGCAGTCGGTTGAGGAAACGAACGGCACTTGAGCGTTCCACCGAAGGGGGCTGTCTGTTGATTTGTCTCGAGCATCTGACACAATGCGTCCTATTGTTTTAGCAGAAGAACTGTTAAGCAAACGCAATGCCAGTCACGGGCTGGCCTTAGGGCTTTTGGACTTTTTGACAGGTGGGCATCAAGGGGTCAGCATGAACGGACTCTGACCGGACGCACGCCATGCGTCTCTTGGCATCTCCACAAGGTGGCGTACTGTCACCGATTCTCTTCTCGCTTTCTACAAGCGAGTGCCGAAGTTCTCGGGCTAATTGGCATGTGGTTAAACACGCAGACGACGCGGTTCTCCTCGCCCTGCTCTCAAGCCCGGAGTGCGACGACAGCCACGTGCTTCGTGAGTTTATGGCGTGGTGCGATGGAGCGGGGCTGCAACGAAAGGTCTCTAAAACAAGGGGGATGGTGATGGCGACCGAGAGCAAAACGCTCCCACGCTGAAAGCTGCCTAGCTTCACCACGCGAGGGCCCACCGAGCAGAGGAGCGCAAATAGCGCGAGCCAAAAATATGGAGCGCTTCACGGATTTGCGTGTCATCCTTTCGCAGGGGCCATGCTAATCTTCTCTGTATCGATCCAATTTTAGTATATGTGCCGCCGTGGCGAGCACGAGACCGCTGGCCCGCTCGAGGTATCTGTACCCCTCGGGTCCCCGCGAGCTCTCGCCAAGGTGGTAGGGCCCAGCGAGCCGCAGCTGCAGTCGGTTGAGGAAACGAACGGCACTTGAGCGTTCCACCGAAGGGGGCTGTCTGTTGATTTGTCTCGAGCATCTGACACAATGCGTCCTATTGTTTTAGCAGAAGAACTGTTAAGCAAACGCAATGCCAGTCACGGGCTGGCCTTAGGGCTTTTGGACTTTTTGACAGGTGGGCATCAAGGGGTCAGCATGAACGGACTCTGACCGGACGCACGCCATGCGTCTCTTGGCATCTCCACAAGGTGGCGTACTGTCACCGATTCTCTTCTCGCTTTCTACAAGCGAGTGCCGAAGTTCTCGGGCTAATTGGCATGTGGTTAAACACGCAGACGACGCGGTTCTCCTCGCCCTGCTCTCAAGCCCGGAGTGCGACGACAGCCACGTGCTTCGTGAGTTTATGGCGTGGTGCGATGGAGCGGGGCTGCAACGAAAGGTCTCTAAAACAAGGGGGATGGTGATGGCGACCGAGAGCAAAACGCTCCCACGCTGAAAGCTGCCTAGCTTCACCACGCGAGGGCCCACCGAGCAGAGGAGCGCAAATAGCGCGAGCCAAAAATATGGAGCGCTTCACGGATTTGCGTGTCATCCTTTCGCAGGGGCCATGCTAATCTTCTCTGTATCGATCCAATTTTAGTATATGTGCCGCCGTGGCGAGCACGAGACCGCTGGCCCGCTCGAGGTATCTGTACCCCTCGGGTCCCCGCGAGCTCTCGCCAAGGTGGTAGGGCCCAGCGAGCCGCAGCTGCAGTCGGTTGAGGCAACGAACGGCACTTGAGCGTTCCACCGAAGGGGGCTGTCTGTTGATTTGTCTCGAGCATCTGACACAATGCGTCCTATTGTTTTAGCAGAAGAACTGTTAAGCAAACGCAATGCCAGTCACGGGCTGGCCTTAGGGCTTTTGGACTTTTTGACAGGTGGGCATCAAGGGGTCAGCATGAACGGACTCTGACCGGACGCACGCCATGCGTCTCTTGGCATCTCCACAAGGTGGCGTACTGTCACCGATTCTCTTCTCGCTTTCTACAAGCGAGTGCCGAAGTTCTCGGGCTAATTGGCATGTGGTTAAACACGCAGACGACGCGGTTCTCCTCGCCCTGCTCTCAAGCCCGGAGTGCGACGACAGCCACGTGCTTCGTGAGTTTATGGCGTGGTGCGATGGAGCGGGGCTGCAACGAAAGGTCTCTAAAACAAGGGGGATGGTGATGGCGACCGAGAGCAAAACGCTCCCACGCTGAAAGCTGCCTAGCTTCACCACGCGAGGGCCCACCGAGCAGAGGAGCGCAAATAGCGCGAGCCAAAAATATGGAGCGCTTCACGGATTTGCGTGTCATCCTTTCGCAGGGGCCATGCTAATCTTCTCTGTATCGATCCAATTTTAGTATATGTGCCGCCGTGGCGAGCACGAGACCGCTGGCCCGCTCGAGGTATCTGTACCCCTCGGGTCCCCGCGAGCTCTCGCCAAGGTGGTAGGGCCCAGCGAGCCGCAGCTGCAGTCGGTTGAGGAAACGAACGGCACTTGAGCGTTCCACCGAAGGGGGCTGTCTGTTGATTTGTCTCGAGCATCTGACACAATGCGTCCTATTGTTTTAGCAGAAGAACTGTTAAGCAAACGCAATGCCAGTCACGGGCTGGCCTTAGGGCTTTTGGACTTTTTGACAGGTGGGCATCAAGGGGTCAGCATGAACGGACTCTGACCGGACGCACGCCATGCGTCTCTTGGCATCTCCACAAGGTGGCGTACTGTCACCGATTCTCTTCTCGCTTTCTACAAGCGAGTGCCGAAGTTCTCGGGCTAATTGGCATGTGGTTAAACACGCAGACGACGCGGTTCTCCTCGCCCTGCTCTCAAGCCCGGAGTGCGACGACAGCCACGTGCTTCGTGAGTTTATGGCGTGGTGCGATGGAGCGGGGCTGCAACGAAAGGTCTCTAAAACAAGGGGGATGGTGATGGCGACCGAGAGCAAAACGCTCCCACGCTGAAAGCTGCCTAGCTTCACCACGCGAGGGCCCACCGAGCAGAGGAGCGCAAATAGCGCGAGCCAAAAATATGGAGCGCTTCACGGATTTGCGTGTCATCCTTTCGCAGGGGCCATGCTAATCTTCTCTGTATCGATCCAATTTTAGTATATGTGCCGCCGTGGCGAGCACGAGACCGCTGGCCCGCTCGAGGTATCTGTACCCCTCGGGTCCCCGCGAGCTCTCGCCAAGGTGGTAGGGCCCAGCGAGCCGCAGCTGCAGTCGGTTGAGGCAACGAACGGCACTTGAGCGTTCCACCGAAGGGGGCTGTCTGTTGATTTGTCTCGAGCATCTGACACAATGCGTCCTATTGTTTTAGCAGAAGAACTGTTAAGCAAACGCAATGCCAGTCACGGGCTGGCCTTAGGGCTTTTGGACTTTTTGACAGGTGGGCATCAAGGGGTCAGCATGAACGGACTCTGACCGGACGCACGCCATGCGTCTCTTGGCATCTCCACAAGGTGGCGTACTGTCACCGATTCTCTTCTCGCTTTCTACAAGCGAGTGCCGAAGTTCTCGGGCTAATTGGCATGTGGTTAAACACGCAGACGACGCGGTTCTCCTCGCCCTGCTCTCAAGCCCGGAGTGCGACGACAGCCACGTGCTTCGTGAGTTTATGGCGTGGTGCGATGGAGCGGGGCTGCAACGAAAGGTCTCTAAAACAAGGGGGATGGTGATGGCGACCGAGAGCAAAACGCTCCCACGCTGAAAGCTGCCTAGCTTCACCACGCGAGGGCCCACCGAGCAGAGGAGCGCAAATAGCGCGAGCCAAAAATATGGAGCGCTTCACGGATTTGCGTGTCATCCTTTCGCAGGGGCCATGCTAATCTTCTCTGTATCGATCCAATTTTAGTATATGTGCCGCCGTGGCGAGCACGAGACCGCTGGCCCGCTCGAGGTATCTGTACCCCTCGGGTCCCCGCGAGCTCTCGCCAAGGTGGTAGGGCCCAGCGAGCCGCAGCTGCAGTCGGTTGAGGAAACGAACGGCACTTGAGCGTTCCACCGAAGGGGGCTGTCTGTTGATTTGTCTCGAGCATCTGACACAATGCGTCCTATTGTTTTAGCAGAAGAACTGTTAAGCAAACGCAATGCCAGTCACGGGCTGGCCTTAGGGCTTTTGGACTTTTTGACAGGTGGGCATCAAGGGGTCAGCATGAACGGACTCTGACCGGACGCACGCCATGCGTCTCTTGGCATCTCCACAAGGTGGCGTACTGTCACCGATTCTCTTCTCGCTTTCTACAAGCGAGTGCCGAAGTTCTCGGGCTAATTGGCATGTGGTTAAACACGCAGACGACGCGGTTCTCCTCGCCCTGCTCTCAAGCCCGGAGTGCGACGACAGCCACGTGCTTCGTGAGTTTATGGCGTGGTGCGATGGAGCGGGGCTGCAACGAAAGGTCTCTAAAACAAGGGGGATGGTGATGGCGACCGAGAGCAAAACGCTCCCACGCTGAAAGCTGCCTAGCTTCACCACGCGAGGGCCCACCGAGCAGAGGAGCGCAAATAGCGCGAGCCAAAAATATGGAGCGCTTCACGGATTTGCGTGTCATCCTTTCGCAGGGGCCATGCTAATCTTCTCTGTATCGATCCAATTTTAGTATATGTGCCGCCGTGGCGAGCACGAGACCGCTGGCCCGCTCGAGGTATCTGTACCCCTCGGGTCCCCGCGAGCTCTCGCCAAGGTGGTAGGGCCCAGCGAGCCGCAGCTGCAGTCGGTTGAGGAAACGAACGGCACTTGAGCGTTCCACCGAAGGGGGCTGTCTGTTGATTTGTCTCGAGCATCTGACACAATGCGTCCTATTGTTTTAGCAGAAGAACTGTTAAGCAAACGCAATGCCAGTCACGGGCTGGCCTTA
Source organism: Cirrhinus molitorella (assembly GCA_033026305.1). Lineage (NCBI taxonomy): Eukaryota > Metazoa > Chordata > Actinopteri > Cypriniformes > Cyprinidae > Cirrhinus > Cirrhinus molitorella. The sequence continues at coordinate 29,756,381 of CM065134.1, read as the reverse complement.
GGGCTTTTGGACTTTTTGACAGGTGGGCATCAAGGGGTCAGCATGAACGGACTCTGACCGGACGCACGCCATGCGTCTCTTGGCATCTCCACAAGGTGGCGTACTGTCACCGATTCTCTTCTCGCTTTCTACAAGCGAGTGCCGAAGTTCTCGGGCTAATTGGCATGTGGTTAAACACGCAGACGACGCGGTTCTCCTCGCCCTGCTCTCAAGCCCGGAGTGCGACGACAGCCACGTGCTTCGTGAGTTTATGGCGTGGTGCGATGGAGCGGGGCTGCAACGAAAGGTCTCTAAAACAAGGGGGATGGTGATGGCGACCGAGAGCAAAACGCTCCCACGCTGAAAGCTGCCTAGCTTCACCACGCGAGGGCCCACCGAGCAGAGGAGCGCAAATAGCGCGAGCCAAAAATATGGAGCGCTTCACGGATTTGCGTGTCATCCTTTCGCAGGGGCCATGCTAATCTTCTCTGTATCGATCCAATTTTAGTATATGTGCCGCCGTGGCGAGCACGAGACCGCTGGCCCGCTCGAGGTATCTGTACCCCTCGGGTCCCCGCGAGCTCTCGCCAAGGTGGTAGGGCCCAGCGAGCCGCAGCTGCAGTCGGTTGAGGAAACGAACGGCACTTGAGCGTTCCACCGAAGGGGGCTGTCTGTTGATTTGTCTCGAGCATCTGACACAATGCGTCCTATTGTTTTAGCAGAAGAACTGTTAAGCAAACGCAATGCCAGTCACGGGCTGGCCTTAGGGCTTTTGGACTTTTTGACAGGTGGGCATCAAGGGGTCAGCATGAACGGACTCTGACCGGACGCACGCCATGCGTCTCTTGGCATCTCCACAAGGTGGCGTACTGTCACCGATTCTCTTCTCGCTTTCTACAAGCGAGTGCCGAAGTTCTCGGGCTAATTGGCATGTGGTTAAACACGCAGACGACGCGGTTCTCCTCGCCCTGCTCTCAAGCCCGGAGTGCGACGACAGCCACGTGCTTCGTGAGTTTATGGCGTGGTGCGATGGAGCGGGGCTGCAACGAAAGGTCTCTAAAACAAGGGGGATGGTGATGGCGACCGAGAGCAAAACGCTCCCACGCTGAAAGCTGCCTAGCTTCACCACGCGAGGGCCCACCGAGCAGAGGAGCGCAAATAGCGCGAGCCAAAAATATGGAGCGCTTCACGGATTTGCGTGTCATCCTTTCGCAGGGGCCATGCTAATCTTCTCTGTATCGATCCAATTTTAGTATATGTGCCGCCGTGGCGAGCACGAGACCGCTGGCCCGCTCGAGGTATCTGTACCCCTCGGGTCCCCGCGAGCTCTCGCCAAGGTGGTAGGGCCCAGCGAGCCGCAGCTGCAGTCGGTTGAGGAAACGAACGGCACTTGAGCGTTCCACCGAAGGGGGCTGTCTGTTGATTTGTCTCGAGCATCTGACACAATGCGTCCTATTGTTTTAGCAGAAGAACTGTTAAGCAAACGCAATGCCAGTCACGGGCTGGCCTTAGGGCTTTTGGACTTTTTGACAGGTGGGCATCAAGGGGTCAGCATGAACGGACTCTGACCGGACGCACGCCATGCGTCTCTTGGCATCTCCACAAGGTGGCGTACTGTCACCGATTCTCTTCTCGCTTTCTACAAGCGAGTGCCGAAGTTCTCGGGCTAATTGGCAGGGGGCTGTCTGTTGATTTGTCTCGAGCATCTGACACAATGCGTCCTATTGTTTTAGCAGAAGAACTGTTAAGCAAACGCAATGCCAGTCACGGGCTGGCCTTAGGGCTTTTGGACTTTTTGACAGGTGGGCATCAAGGGGTCAGCATGAACGGACTCTGACCGGACGCACGCCATGCGTCTCTTGGCATCTCCACAAGGTGGCGTACTGTCACCGATTCTCTTCTCGCTTTCTACAAGCGAGTGCCGAAGTTCTCGGGCTAATTGGCATGTGGTTAAACACGCAGACGACGCGGTTCTCCTCGCCCTGCTCTCAAGCCCGGAGTGCGACGACAGCCACGTGCTTCGTGAGTTTATGGCGTGGTGCGATGGAGCGGGGCTGCAACGAAAGGTCTCTAAAACAAGGGGGATGGTGATGGCGACCGAGAGCAAAACGCTCCCACGCTGAAAGCTGCCTAGCTTCACCACGCGAGGGCCCACCGAGCAGAGGAGCGCAAATAGCGCGAGCCAAAAATATGGAGCGCTTCACGGATTTGCGTGTCATCCTTTCGCAGGGGCCATGCTAATCTTCTCTGTATCGATCCAATTTTAGTATATGTGCCGCCGTGGCGAGCACGAGACCGCTGGCCCGCTCGAGGTATCTGTACCCCTCGGGTCCCCGCGAGCTCTCGCCAAGGTGGTAGGGCCCAGCGAGCCGCAGCTGCAGTCGGTTGAGGAAACGAACGGCACTTGAGCGTTCCACCGAAGGGGGCTGTCTGTTGATTTGTCTCGAGCATCTGACACAATGCGTCCTATTGTTTTAGCAGAAGAACTGTTAAGCAAACGCAATGCCAGTCACGGGCTGGCCTTAGGGCTTTTGGACTTTTTGACAGGTGGGCATCAAGGGGTCAGCATGAACGGACTCTGACCGGACGCACGCCATGCGTCTCTTGGCATCTCCACAAGGTGGCGTACTGTCACCGATTCTCTTCTCGCTTTCTACAAGCGAGTGCCGAAGTTCTCGGGCTAATTGGCATGTGGTTAAACACGCAGACGACGCGGTTCTCCTCGCCCTGCTCTCAAGCCCGGAGTGCGACGACAGCCACGTGCTTCGTGAGTTTATGGCGTGGTGCGATGGAGCGGGGCTGCAACGAAAGGTCTCTAAAACAAGGGGGATGGTGATGGCGACCGAGAGCAAAACGCTCCCACGCTGAAAGCTGCCTAGCTTCACCACGCGAGGGCCCACCGAGCAGAGGAGCGCAAATAGCGCGAGCCAAAAATATGGAGCGCTTCACGGATTTGCGTGTCATCCTTTCGCAGGGGCCATGCTAATCTTCTCTGTATCGATCCAATTTTAGTATATGTGCCGCCGTGGCGAGCACGAGACCGCTGGCCCGCTCGAGGTATCTGTACCCCTCGGGTCCCCGCGAGCTCTCGCCAAGGTGGTAGGGCCCAGCGAGCCGCAGCTGCAGTCGGTTGAGGAAACGAACGGCACTTGAGCGTTCCACCGAAGGGGGCTGTCTGTTGATTTGTCTCGAGCATCTGACACAATGCGTCCTATTGTTTTAGCAGAAGAACTGTTAAGCAAACGCAATGCCAGTCACGGGCTGGCCTTAGGGCTTTTGGACTTTTTGACAGGTGGGCATCAAGGGGTCAGCATGAACGGACTCTGACCGGACGCACGCCATGCGTCTCTTGGCATCTCCACAAGGTGGCGTACTGTCACCGATTCTCTTCTCGCTTTCTACAAGCGAGTGCCGAAGTTCTCGGGCTAATTGGCATGTGGTTAAACACGCAGACGACGCGGTTCTCCTCGCCCTGCTCTCAAGCCCGGAGTGCGACGACAGCCACGTGCTTCGTGAGTTTATGGCGTGGTGCGATGGAGCGGGGCTGCAACGAAAGGTCTCTAAAACAAGGGGGATGGTGATGGCGACCGAGAGCAAAACGCTCCCACGCTGAAAGCTGCCTAGCTTCACCACGCGAGGGCCCACCGAGCAGAGGAGCGCAAATAGCGCGAGCCAAAAATATGGAGCGCTTCACGGATTTGCGTGTCATCCTTTCGCAGGGGCCATGCTAATCTTCTCTGTATCGATCCAATTTTAGTATATGTGCCGCCGTGGCGAGCACGAGACCGCTGGCCCGCTCGAGGTATCTGTACCCCTCGGGTCCCCGCGAGCTCTCGCCAAGGTGGTAGGGCCCAGCGAGCCGCAGCTGCAGTCGGTTGAGGAAACGAACGGCACTTGAGCGTTCCACCGAAGGGGGCTGTCTGTTGATTTGTCTCGAGCATCTGACACAATGCGTCCTATTGTTTTAGCAGAAGAACTGTTAAGCAAATGCAATGCCAGTCACGGGCTGGCCTTAGGGCTTTTGGACTTTTTGACAGGTGGGCATCAAGGGGTCAGCATGAACGGACTCTGACCGGACGCACGCCATGCGTCTCTTGGCATCTCCACAAGGTGGCGTACTGTCACCGATTCTCTTCTCGCTTTCTACAAGCGAGTGCCGAAGTTCTCGGGCTAATTGGCATGTGGTTAAACACGCAGACGACGCGGTTCTCCTCGCCCTGCTCTCAAGCCCGGAGTGCGACGACAGCCACGTGCTTCGTGAGTTTATGGCGTGGTGCGATGGAGCGGGGCTGCAACGAAAGGTCTCTAAAACAAGGGGGATGGTGATGGCGACCGAGAGCAAAACGCTCCCACGCTGAAAGCTGCCTAGCTTCACCACGCGAGGGCCCACCGAGCAGAGGAGCGCAAATAGCGCGAGCCAAAAATATGGAGCGCTTCACGGATTTGCGTGTCATCCTTTCGCAGGGGCCATGCTAATCTTCTCTGTATCGATCCAATTTTAGTATATGTGCCGCCGTGGCGAGCACGAGACCGCTGGCCCGCTCGAGGTATCTGTACCCCTCGGGTCCCCGCGAGCTCTCGCCAAGGTGGTAGGGCCCAGCGAGCCGCAGCTGCAGTCGGTTGAGGAAACGAACGGCACTTGAGCGTTCCACCGAAGGGGGCTGTCTGTTGATTTGTCTCGAGCATCTGACACAATGCGTCCTATTGTTTTAGCAGAAGAACTGTTAAGCAAATGCAATGCCAGTCACGGGCTGGCCTTAGGGCTTTTGGACTTTTTGACAGGTGGGCATCAAGGGGTCAGCATGAACGGACTCTGACCGGACGCACGCCATGCGTCTCTTGGCATCTCCACAAGGTGGCGTACTGTCACCGATTCTCTTCTCGCTTTCTACAAGCGAGTGCCGAAGTTCTCGGGCTAATTGGCATGTGGTTAAACACGCAGACGACGCGGTTCTCCTCGCCCTGCTCTCAAGCCCGGAGTGCGACGACAGCCACGTGCTTCGTGAGTTTATGGCGTGGTGCGATGGAGCGGGGCTGCAACGAAAGGTCTCTAAAACAAGGGGGATGGTGATGGCGACCGAGAGCAAAACGCTCCCACGCTGAAAGCTGCCTAGCTTCACCACGCGAGGGCCCACCGAGCAGAGGAGCGCAAATAGCGCGAGCCAAAAATATGGAGCGCTTCACGGATTTGCGTGTCATCCTTTCGCAGGGGCCATGCTAATCTTCTCTGTATCGATCCAATTTTAGTATATGTGCCGCCGTGGCGAGCACGAGACCGCTGGCCCGCTCGAGGTATCTGTACCCCTCGGGTCCCCGCGAGCTCTCGCCAAGGTGGTAGGGCCCAGCGAGCCGCAGCTGCAGTCGGTTGAGGAAACGAACGGCACTTGAGCGTTCCACCGAAGGGGGCTGTCTGTTGATTTGTCTCGAGCATCTGACACAATGCGTCCTATTGTTTTAGCAGAAGAACTGTTAAGCAAATGCAATGCCAGTCACGGGCTGGCCTTAGGGCTTTTGGACTTTTTGACAGGTGGGCATCAAGGGGTCAGCATGAACGGACTCTGACCGGACGCACGCCATGCGTCTCTTGGCATCTCCACAAGGTGGCGTACTGTCACCGATTCTCTTCTCGCTTTCTACAAGCGAGTGCCGAAGTTCTCGGGCTAATTGGCATGTGGTTAAACACGCAGACGACGCGGTTCTCCTCGCCCTGCTCTCAAGCCCGGAGTGCGACGACAGCCACGTGCTTCGTGAGTTTATGGCGTGGTGCGATGGAGCGGGGCTGCAACGAAAGGTCTCTAAAACAAGGGGGATGGTGATGGCGACCGAGAGCAAAACGCTCCCACGCTGAAAGCTGCCTAGCTTCACCACGCGAGGGCCCACCGAGCAGAGGAGCGCAAATAGCGCGAGCCAAAAATATGGAGCGCTTCACGGATTTGCGTGTCATCCTTTCGCAGGGGCCATGCTAATCTTCTCTGTATCGATCCAATTTTAGTATATGTGCCGCCGTGGCGAGCACGAGACCGCTGGCCCGCTCGAGGTATCTGTACCCCTCGGGTCCCCGCGAGCTCTCGCCAAGGTGGTAGGGCCCAGCGAGCCGCAGCTGCAGTCGGTTGAGGAAACGAACGGCACTTGAGCGTTCCACCGAAGGGGGCTGTCTGTTGATTTGTCTCGAGCATCTGACACAATGCGTCCTATTGTTTTAGCAGAAGAACTGTTAAGCAAACGCAATGCCAGTCACGGGCTGGCCTTAGGGCTTTTGGACTTTTTGACAGGTGGGCATCAAGGGGTCAGCATGAACGGACTCTGACCGGACGCACGCCATGCGTCTCTTGGCATCTCCACAAGGTGGCGTACTGTCACCGATTCTCTTCTCGCTTTCTACAAGCGAGTGCCGAAGTTCTCGGGCTAATTGGCATGTGGTTAAACACGCAGACGACGCGGTTCTCCTCGCCCTGCTCTCAAGCCCGGAGTGCGACGACAGCCACGTGCTTCGTGAGTTTATGGCGTGGTGCGATGGAGCGGGGCTGCAACGAAAGGTCTCTAAAACAAGGGGGATGGTGATGGCGACCGAGAGCAAAACGCTCCCACGCTGAAAGCTGCCTAGCTTCACCACGCGAGGGCCCACCGAGCAGAGGAGCGCAAATAGCGCGAGCCAAAAATATGGAGCGCTTCACGGATTTGCGTGTCATCCTTTCGCAGGGGCCATGCTAATCTTCTCTGTATCGATCCAATTTTAGTATATGTGCCGCCGTGGCGAGCACGAGACCGCTGGCTCGCTCGAGGTATCTGTACCCCTCGGGTCCCCGCGAGCTCTCGCCAAGGTGGTAGGGCCCAGCGAGCCGCAGCTGCAGTCGGTTGAGGAAACGAACGGCACTTGAGCGTTCCACCGAAGGGGGCTGTCTGTTGATTTGTCTCGAGCATCTGACACAATGCGTCCTATTGTTTTAGCAGAAGAACTGTTAAGCAAACGCAATGCCAGTCACGGGCTGGCCTTAGGGCTTTTGGACTTTTTGACAGGTGGGCATCAAGGGGTCAGCATGAACGGACTCTGACCGGACGCACGCCATGCGTCTCTTGGCATCTCCACAAGGTGGCGTACTGTCACCGATTCTCTTCTCGCTTTCTACAAGCGAGTGCCGAAGTTCTCGGGCTAATTGGCATGTGGTTAAACACGCAGACGACGCGGTTCTCCTCGCCCTGCTCTCAAGCCCGGAGTGCGACGACAGCCACGTGCTTCGTGAGTTTATGGCGTGGTGCGATGGAGCGGGGCTGCAACGAAAGGTCTCTAAAACAAGGGGGATGGTGATGGCGACCGAGAGCAAAACGCTCCCACGCTGAAAGCTGCCTAGCTTCACCACGCGAGGGCCCACCGAGCAGAGGAGCGCAAATAGCGCGAGCCAAAAATATGGAGCGCTTCACGGATTTGCGTGTCATCCTTTCGCAGGGGCCATGCTAATCTTCTCTGTATCGATCCAATTTTAGTATATGTGCCGCCGTGGCGAGCACGAGACCGCTGGCCCGCTCGAGGTATCTGTACCCCTCGGGTCCCCGCGAGCTCTCGCCAAGGTGGTAGGGCCCAGCGAGCCGCAGCTGCAGTCGGTTGAGGAAACGAACGGCACTTGAGCGTTCCACCGAAGGGGGCTGTCTGTTCATTTGTCTCGAGCATCTGACACAATGCGTCCTATTGTTTTAGCTGAAGAACTGTTAAGCAAACGCAATGCCAGTCACGGGCTGGCCTTAGGGCTTTTGGACTTTTTGACAGGTGGGCATCAAGGGGTCAGCATGAACGGACTCTGACCGGACGCACGCCATGCGTCTCTTGGCATCTCCACAAGGTGGCGTACTGTCACCGATTCTCTTCTCGCTTTCTACAAGCGAGTGCCGAAGTTCTCGGGCTAATTGGCATGTGGTTAAACACGCAGACGACGCGGTTCTCCTCGCCCTGCTCTCAAGCCCGGAGTGCGACGACAGCCACGTGCTTCGTGAGTTTATGGCGTGGTGCGATGGAGCGGGGCTGCAACGAAAGGTCTCTAAAACAAGGGGGATGGTGATGGCGACCGAGAGCAAAACGCTCCCACGCTGAAAGCTGCCTAGCTTCACCACGCGAGGGCCCACCGAGCAGAGGAGCGCAAATAGCGCGAGCCAAAAATATGGAGCGCTTCACGGATTTGCGTGTCATCCTTTCGCAGGGGCCATGCTAATCTTCTCTGTATCGATCCAATTTTAGTATATGTGCCGCCGTGGCGAGCACGAGACCGCTGGCCCGCTCGAGGTATCTGTACCCCTCGGGTCCCCGCGAGCTCTCGCCAAGGTGGTAGGGCCCAGCGAGCCGCAGCTGCAGTCGGTTGAGGAAACGAACGGCACTTGAGCGTTCCACCGAAGGGGGCTGTCTGTTGATTTGTCTCGAGCATCTGACACAATGCGTCCTATTGTTTTAGCAGAAGAACTGTTAAGCAAACGCAATGCCAGTCACGGGCTGGCCTTAGGGCTTTTGGACTTTTTGACAGGTGGGCATCAAGGGGTCAGCATGAACGGACTCTGACCGGACGCACGCCATGCGTCTCTTGGCATCTCCACAAGGTGGCGTACTGTCACCGATTCTCTTCTCGCTTTCTACAAGCGAGTGCCGAAGTTCTCGGGCTAATTGGCATGTGGTTAAACACGCAGACGACGCGGTTCTCCTCGCCCTGCTCTCAAGCCCGGAGTGCGACGACAGCCACGTGCTTCGTGAGTTTATGGCGTGGTGCGATGGAGCGGGGCTGCAACGAAAGGTCTCTAAAACAAGGGGGATGGTGATGGCGACCGAGAGCAAAACGCTCCCACGCTGAAAGCTGCCTAGCTTCACCACGCGAGGGCCCACCGAGCAGAGGAGCGCAAATAGCGCGAGCCAAAAATATGGAGCGCTTCACGGATTTGCGTGTCATCCTTTCGCAGGGGCCATGCTAATCTTCTCTGTATCGATCCAATTTTAGTATATGTGCCGCCGTGGCGAGCACGAGACCGCTGGCCCGCTCGAGGTATCTGTACCCCTCGGGTCCCCGCGAGCTCTCGCCAAGGTGGTAGGGCCCAGCGAGCCGCAGCTGCAGTCGGTTGAGGAAACGAACGGCACTTGAGCGTTCCACCGAAGGGGGCTGTCTGTTGATTTGTCTCGAGCATCTGACACAATGCGTCCTATTGTTTTAGCAGAAGAACTGTTAAGCAAACGCAATGCCAGTCACGGGCTGGCCTTAGGGCTTTTGGACTTTTTGACAGGTGGGCATCAAGGGGTCAGCATGAACGGACTCTGACCGGACGCACGCCATGCGTCTCTTGGCATCTCCACAAGGTGGCGTACTGTCACCGATTCTCTTCTCGCTTTCTACAAGCGAGTGCCGAAGTTCTCGGGCTAATTGGCATGTGGTTAAACACGCAGACGACGCGGTTCTCCTCGCCCTGCTCTCAAGCCCGGAGTGCGACGACAGCCACGTGCTTCGTGAGTTTATGGCGTGGTGCGATGGAGCGGGGCTGCAACGAAAGGTCTCTAAAACAAGGGGGATGGTGATGGCGACCGAGAGCAAAACGCTCCCACGCTGAAAGCTGCCTAGCTTCACCACGCGAGGGCCCACCGAGCAGAGGAGCGCAAATAGCGCGAGCCAAAAATATGGAGCGCTTCACGGATTTGCGTGTCATCCTTTCGCAGGGGCCATGCTAATCTTCTCTGTATCGATCCAATTTTAGTATATGTGCCGCCGTGGCGAGCACGAGACCGCTGGCCCGCTCGAGGTATCTGTACCCCTCGGGTCCCCGCGAGCTCTCGCCAAGGTGGTAGGGCCCAGCGAGCCGCAGCTGCAGTCGGTTGAGGAAACGAACGGCACTTGAGCGTTCCACCGAAGGGGGCTGTCTGTTGATTTGTCTCGAGCATCTGACACAATGCGTCCTATTGTTTTAGCAGAAGAACTGTTAAGCAAACGCAATGCCAGTCACGGGCTGGCCTTAGGGCTTTTGGACTTTTTGACAGGTGGGCATCAAGGGGTCAGCATGAACGGACTCTGACCGGACGCACGCCATGCGTCTCTTGGCATCTCCACAAGGTGGCGTACTGTCACCGATTCTCTTCTCGCTTTCTACAAGCGAGTGCCGAAGTTCTCGGGCTAATTGGCATGTGGTTAAACACGCAGACGACGCGGTTCTCGTCGCCCTGCTCTCAAGCCCGGAGTGCGACGACAGCCACGTGCTTCGTGAGTTTATGGCGTGGTGCGATGGAGCGGGGCTGCAACGAAAGGTCTCTAAAACAAGGGGGATGGTGATGGCGACCGAGAGCAAAACGCTCCCACGCTGAAAGCTGCCTAGCTTCACCACGCGAGGGCCCACCGAGCAGAGGAGCGCAAATAGCGCGAGCCAAAAATATGGAGCGCTTCACGGATTTGCGTGTCATCCTTTCGCAGGGGCCATGCTAATCTTCTCTGTATCGATCCAATTTTAGTATATGTGCCGCCGTGGCGAGCACGAGACCGCTGGCCCGCTCGAGGTATCTGTACCCCTCGGGTCCCCGCGAGCTCTCGCCAAGGTGGTAGGGCCCAGCGAGCCGCAGCTGCAGTCGGTTGAGGAAACGAACGGCACTTGAGCGTTCCACCGAAGGGGGCTGTCTGTTGATTTGTCTCGAGCATCTGACACAATGCGTCCTATTGTTTTAGCAGAAGAACTGTTAAGCAAACGCAATGCCAGTCACGGGCTGGCCTTAGGGCTTTTGGACTTTTTGACAGGTGGGCATCAAGGGGTCAGCATGAACGGACTCTGACCGGACGCACGCCATGCGTCTCTTGGCATCTCCACAAGGTGGCGTACTGTCACCGATTCTCTTCTCGCTTTCTACAAGCGAGTGCCGAAGTTCTCGGGCTAATTGGCATGTGGTTAAACACGCAGACGACGCGGTTCTCCTCGCCCTGCTCTCAAGCCCGGAGTGCGACGACAGCCACGTGCTTCGTGAGTTTATGGCGTGGTGCGATGGAGCGGGGCTGCAACGAAAGGTCTCTAAAACAAGGGGGATGGTGATGGCGACCGAGAGCAAAACGCTCCCACGCTGAAAGCTGCCTAGCTTCACCACGCGAGGGCCCACCGAGCAGAGGAGCGCAAATAGCGCGAGCCAAAAATATGGAGCGCTTCACGGATTTGCGTGTCATCCTTTCGCAGGGGCCATGCTAATCTTCTCTGTATCGATCCAATTTTAGTATATGTGCCGCCGTGGCGAGCACGAGACCGCTGGCCCGCTCGAGGTATCTGTACCCCTCGGGTCCCCGCGAGCTCTCGCCAAGGTGGTAGGGCCCAGCGAGCCGCAGCTGCAGTCGGTTGAGGAAACGAACGGCACTTGAGCGTTCCACCGAAGGGGGCTGTCTGTTGATTTGTCTCGAGCATCTGACACAATGCGTCCTATTGTTTTAGCAGAAGAACTGTTAAGCAAACGCAATGCCAGTCACGGGCTGGCCTTAGGGCTTTTGGACTTTTTGACAGGTGGGCATCAAGGGGTCAGCATGAACGGACTCTGACCGGACGCACGCCATGCGTCTCTTGGCATCTCCACAAGGTGGCGTACTGTCACCGATTCTCTTCTCGCTTTCTACAAGCGAGTGCCGAAGTTCTCGGGCTAATTGGCATGTGGTTAAACACGCAGACGACGCGGTTCTCCTCGCCCTGCTCTCAAGCCCGGAGTGCGACGACAGCCACGTGCTTCGTGAGTTTATGGCGTGGTGCGATGGAGCGGGGCTGCAACGAAAGGTCTCTAAAACAAGGGGGATGGTGATGGCGACCGAGAGCAAAACGCTCCCACGCTGAAAGCTGCCTAGCTTCACCACGCGAGGGCCCACCGAGCAGAGGAGCGCAAATAGCGCGAGCCAAAAATATGGAGCGCTTCACGGATTTGCGTGTCATCCTTTCGCAGGGGCCATGCTAATCTTCTCTGTATCGATCCAATTTTAGTATATGTGCCGCCGTGGCGAGCACGAGACCGCTGGCCCGCTCGAGGTATCTGTACCCCTCGGGTCCCCGCGAGCTCTCGCCAAGGTGGTAGGGCCCAGCGAGCCGCAGCTGCAGTCGGTTGAGGAAACGAACGGCACTTGAGCGTTCCACCGAAGGGGGCTGTCTGTTGATTTGTCTCGAGCATCTGACACAATGCGTCCTATTGTTTTAGCAGAAGAACTGTTAAGCAAACGCAATGCCAGTCACGGGCTGGCCTTAGGGCTTTTGGACTTTTTGACAGGTGGGCATCAAGGGGTCAGCATGAACGGACTCTGACCGGACGCACGCCATGCGTCTCTTGGCATCTCCACAAGGTGGCGTACTGTCACCGATTCTCTTCTCGCTTTCTACAAGCGAGTGCCGAAGTTCTCGGGCTAATTGGCATGTGGTTAAACACGCAGACGACGCGGTTCTCCTCGCCCTGCTCTCAAGCCCGGAGTGCGACGACAGCCACGTGCTTCGTGAGTTTATGGCGTGGTGCGATGGAGCGGGGCTGCAACGAAAGGTCTCTAAAACAAGGGGGATGGTGATGGCGACCGAGAGCAAAACGCTCCCACGCTGAAAGCTGCCTAGCTTCACCACGCGAGGGCCCACCGAGCAGAGGAGCGCAAATAGCGCGAGCCAAAAATATGGAGCGCTTCACGGATTTGCGTGTCATCCTTTCGCAGGGGCCATGCTAATCTTCTCTGTATCGATCCAATTTTAGTATATGTGCCGCCGTGGCGAGCACGAGACCGCTGGCCCGCTCGAGGTATCTGTACCCCTCGGGTCCCCGCGAGCTCTCGCCAAGGTGGTAGGGCCCAGCGAGCCGCAGCTGCAGTCGGTTGAGGAAACGAACGGCACTTGAGCGTTCCACCGAAGGGGGCTGTCTGTTGATTTGTCTCGAGCATCTGACACAATGCGTCCTATTGTTTTAGCAGAAGAACTGTTAAGCAAACGCAATGCCAGTCACGGGCTGGCCTTAGGGCTTTTGGACTTTTTGACAGGTGGGCATCAAGGGGTCAGCATGAACGGACTCTGACCGGACGCACGCCATGCGTCTCTTGGCATCTCCACAAGGTGGCGTACTGTCACCGATTCTCTTCTCGCTTTCTACAAGCGAGTGCCGAAGTTCTCGGGCTAATTGGCATGTGGTTAAACACGCAGACGACGCGGTTCTCCTCGCCCTGCTCTCAAGCCCGGAGTGCGACGACAGCCACGTGCTTCGTGAGTTTATGGCGTGGTGCGATGGAGCGGGGCTGCAACGAAAGGTCTCTAAAACAAGGGGGATGGTGATGGCGACCGAGAGCAAAACGCTCCCACGCTGAAAGCTGCCTAGCTTCACCACGCGAGGGCCCACCGAGCAGAGGAGCGCAAATAGCGCGAGCCAAAAATATGGAGCGCTTCACGGATTTGCGTGTCATCCTTTCGCAGGGGCCATGCTAATCTTCTCTGTATCGATCCAATTTTAGTATATGTGCCGCCGTGGCGAGCACGAGACCGCTGGCCCGCTCGAGGTATCTGTACCCCTCGGGTCCCCGCGAGCTCTCGCCAAGGTGGTAGGGCCCAGCGAGCCGCAGCTGCAGTCGGTTGAGGAAACGAACGGCACTTGAGCGTTCCACCGAAGGGGGCTGTCTGTTGATTTGTCTCGAGCATCTGACACAATGCGTCCTATTGTTTTAGCAGAAGAACTGTTAAGCAAACGCAATGCCAGTCACGGGCTGGCCTTAGGGCTTTTGGACTTTTTGACAGGTGGGCATCAAGGGGTCAGCATGAACGGACTCTGACCGGACGCACGCCATGCGTCTCTTGGCATCTCCACAAGGTGGCGTACTGTCACCGATTCTCTTCTCGCTTTCTACAAGCGAGTGCCGAAGTTCTCGGGCTAATTGGCATGTGGTTAAACACGCAGACGACGCGGTTCTCCTCGCCCTGCTCTCAAGCCCGGAGTGCGACGACAGCCACGTGCTTCGTGAGTTTATGGCGTGGTGCGATGGAGCGGGGCTGCAACGAAAGGTCTCTAAAACAAGGGGGATGGTGATGGCGACCGAGAGCAAAACGCTCCCACGCTGAAAGCTGCCTAGCTTCACCACGCGAGGGCCCACCGAGCAGAGGAGCGCAAATAGCGCGAGCCAAAAATATGGAGCGCTTCACGGATTTGCGTGTCATCCTTTCGCAGGGGCCATGCTAATCTTCTCTGTATCGATCCAATTTTAGTATATGTGCCGCCGTGGCGAGCACGAGACCGCTGGCCCGCTCGAGGTATCTGTACCCCTCGGGTCCCCGCGAGCTCTCGCCAAGGTGGTAGGGCCCAGCGAGCCGCAGCTGCAGTCGGTTGAGGAAACGAACGGCACTTGAGCGTTCCACCGAAGGGGGCTGTCTGTTGATTTGTCTCGAGCATCTGACACAATGCGTCCTATTGTTTTAGCAGAAGAACTGTTAAGCAAACGCAATGCCAGTCACGGGCTGGCCTTAGGGCTTTTGGACTTTTTGACAGGTGGGCATCAAGGGGTCAGCATGAACGGACTCTGACCGGACGCACGCCATGCGTCTCTTGGCATCTCCACAAGGTGGCGTACTGTCACCGATTCTCTTCTCGCTTTCTACAAGCGAGTGCCGAAGTTCTCGGGCTAATTGGCATGTGGTTAAACACGCAGACGACGCGGTTCTCCTCGCCCTGCTCTCAAGCCCGGAGTGCGACGACAGCCACGTGCTTCGTGAGTTTATGGCGTGGTGCGATGGAGCGGGGCTGCAACGAAAGGTCTCTAAAACAAGGGGGATGGTGATGGCGACCGAGAGCAAAACGCTCCCACGCTGAAAGCTGCCTAGCTTCACCACGCGAGGGCCCACCGAGCAGAGGAGCGCAAATAGCGCGAGCCAAAAATATGGAGCGCTTCACGGATTTGCGTGTCATCCTTTCGCAGGGGCCATGCTAATCTTCTCTGTATCGATCCAATTTTAGTATATGTGCCGCCGTGGCGAGCACGAGACCGCTGGCCCGCTCGAGGTATCTGTACCCCTCGGGTCCCCGCGAGCTCTCGCCAAGGTGGTAGGGCCCAGCGAGCCGCAGCTGCAGTCGGTTGAGGAAACGAACGGCACTTGAGCGTTCCACCGAAGGGGGCTGTCTGTTGATTTGTCTCGAGCATCTGACACAATGCGTCCTATTGTTTTAGCAGAAGAACTGTTAAGCAAACGCAATGCCAGTCACGGGCTGGCCTTAGGGCTTTTGGACTGTTTGACAGGTGGGCATCAAGGGGTCAGCATGAACGGACTCTGACCGGACGCACGCCATGCGTCTCTTGGCATCTCCACAAGGTGGCGTACTGTCACCGATTCTCTTCTCGCTTTCTACAAGCGAGTGCCGAAGTTCTCGGGCTAATTGGCATGTGGTTAAACACGCAGACGACGCGGTTCTCCTCGCCCTGCTCTCAAGCCCGGAGTGCGACGACAGCCACGTGCTTCGTGAGTTTATGGCGTGGTGCGATGGAGCGGGGCTGCAACGAAAGGTCTCTAAAACAAGGGGGATGGTGATGGCGACCGAGAGCAAAACGCTCCCACGCTGAAAGCTGCCTAGCTTCACCACGCGAGGGCCCACCGAGCAGAGGAGCGCAAATAGCGCGAGCCAAAAATATGGAGCGCTTCACGGATTTGCGTGTCATCCTTTCGCAGGGGCCATGCTAATCTTCTCTGTATCGATCCAATTTTAGTATATGTGCCGCCGTGGCGAGCACGAGACCGCTGGCCCGCTCGAGGTATCTGTACCCCTCGGGTCCCCGCGAGCTCTCGCCAAGGTGGTAGGGCCCAGCGAGCCGCAGCTGCAGTCGGTTGAGGAAACGAACGGCACTTGAGCGTTCCACCGAAGGGGGCTGTCTGTTGATTTGTCTCGAGCATCTGACACAATGCGTCCTATTGTTTTAGCAGAAGAACTGTTAAGCAAACGCAATGCCAGTCACGGGCTGGCCTTAGGGCTTTTGGACTTTTTGACAGGTGGGCATCAAGGGGTCAGCATGAACGGACTCTGACCGGACGCACGCCATGCGTCTCTTGGCATCTCCACAAGGTGGCGTACTGTCACCGATTCTCTTCTCGCTTTCTACAAGCGAGTGCCGAAGTTCTCGGGCTAATTGGCATGTGGTTAAACACGCAGACGACGCGGTTCTCCTCGCCCTGCTCTCAAGCCCGGAGTGCGACGACAGCCACGTGCTTCGTGAGTTTATGGCGTGGTGCGATGGAGCGGGGCTGCAACGAAAGGTCTCTAAAACAAGGGGGATGGTGATGGCGACCGAGAGCAAAACGCTCCCACGCTGAAAGCTGCCTAGCTTCACCACGCGAGGGCCCACCGAGCAGAGGAGCGCAAATAGCGCGAGCCAAAAATATGGAGCGCTTCACGGATTTGCGTGTCATCCTTTCGCAGGGGCCATGCTAATCTTCTCTGTATCGATCCAATTTTAGTATATGTGCCGCCGTGGCGAGCACGAGACCGCTGGCCCGCTCGAGGTATCTGTACCCCTCGGGTCCCCGCGAGCTCTCGCCAAGGTGGTAGGGCCCAGCGAGCCGCAGCTGCAGTCGGTTGAGGAAACGAACGGCACTTGAGCGTTCCACCGAAGGGGGCTGTCTGTTGATTTGTCTCGAGCATCTGACACAATGCGTCCTATTGTTTTAGCAGAAGAACTGTTAAGCAAACGCAATGCCAGTCACGGGCTGGCCTTAGGGCTTTTGGACTTTTTGACAGGTGGGCATCAAGGGGTCAGCATGAACGGACTCTGACCGGACGCACGCCATGCGTCTCTTGGCATCTCCACAAGGTGGCGTACTGTCACCGATTCTCTTCTCGCTTTCTACAAGCGAGTGCCGAAGTTCTCGGGCTAATTGGCATGTGGTTAAACACGCAGACGACGCGGTTCTCCTCGCCCTGCTCTCAAGCCCGGAGTGCGACGACAGCCACGTGCTTCGTGAGTTTATGGCGTGGTGCGATGGAGCGGGGCTGCAACGAAAGGTCTCTAAAACAAGGGGGATGGTGATGGCGACCGAGAGCAAAACGCTCCCACGCTGAAAGCTGCCTAGCTTCACCACGCGAGGGCCCACCGAGCAGAGGAGCGCAAATAGCGCGAGCCAAAAATATGGAGCGCTTCACGGATTTGCGTGTCATCCT
Source organism: Cirrhinus molitorella (assembly GCA_033026305.1). Classification (NCBI taxonomy): domain Eukaryota; kingdom Metazoa; phylum Chordata; class Actinopteri; order Cypriniformes; family Cyprinidae; genus Cirrhinus; species Cirrhinus molitorella. Next base: position 29,739,280 of record CM065134.1, on the reverse strand, counting down.
TTCGCAGGGGCCATGCTAATCTTCTCTGTATCGATCCAATTTTAGTATATGTGCCGCCGTGGCGAGCACGAGACCGCTGGCCCGCTCGAGGTATCTGTACCCCTCGGGTCCCCGCGAGCTCTCGCCAAGGTGGTAGGGCCCAGCGAGCCGCAGCTGCAGTCGGTTGAGGAAACGAACGGCACTTGAGCGTTCCACCGAAGGGGGCTGTCTGTTGATTTGTCTCGAGCATCTGACACAATGCGTCCTATTGTTTTAGCAGAAGAACTGTTAAGCAAACGCAATGCCAGTCACGGGCTGGCCTTAGGGCTTTTGGACTTTTTGACAGGTGGGCATCAAGGGGTCAGCATGAACGGACTCTGACCGGACGCACGCCATGCGTCTCTTGGCATCTCCACAAGGTGGCGTACTGTCACCGATTCTCTTCTCGCTTTCTACAAGCGAGTGCCGAAGTTCTCGGGCTAATTGGCATGTGGTTAAACACGCAGACGACGCGGTTCTCCTCGCCCTGCTCTCAAGCCCGGAGTGCGACGACAGCCACGTGCTTCGTGAGTTTATGGCGTGGTGCGATGGAGCGGGGCTGCAACGAAAGGTCTCTAAAACAAGGGGGATGGTGATGGCGACCGAGAGCAAAACGCTCCCACGCTGAAAGCTGCCTAGCTTCACCACGCGAGGGCCCACCGAGCAGAGGAGCGCAAATAGCGCGAGCCAAAAATATGGAGCGCTTCACGGATTTGCGTGTCATCCTTTCGCAGGGGCCATGCTAATCTTCTCTGTATCGATCCAATTTTAGTATATGTGCCGCCGTGGCGAGCACGAGACCGCTGGCCCGCTCGAGGTATCTGTACCCCTCGGGTCCCCGCGAGCTCTCGCCAAGGTGGTAGGGCCCAGCGAGCCGCAGCTGCAGTCGGTTGAGGAAACGAACGGCACTTGAGCGTTCCACCGAAGGGGGCTGTCTGTTGATTTGTCTCGAGCATCTGACACAATGCGTCCTATTGTTTTAGCAGAAGAACTGTTAAGCAAACGCAATGCCAGTCACGGGCTGGCCTTAGGGCTTTTGGACTTTTTGACAGGTGGGCATCAAGGGGTCAGCATGAACGGACTCTGACCGGACGCACGCCATGCGTCTCTTGGCATCTCCACAAGGTGGCGTACTGTCACCGATTCTCTTCTCGCTTTCTACAAGCGAGTGCCGAAGTTCTCGGGCTAATTGGCATGTGGTTAAACACGCAGACGACGCGGTTCTCCTCGCCCTGCTCTCAAGCCCGGAGTGCGACGACAGCCACGTGCTTCGTGAGTTTATGGCGTGGTGCGATGGAGCGGGGCTGCAACGAAAGGTCTCTAAAACAAGGGGGATGGTGATGGCGACCGAGAGCAAAACGCTCCCACGCTGAAAGCTGCCTAGCTTCACCACGCGAGGGCCCACCGAGCAGAGGAGCGCAAATAGCGCGAGCCAAAAATATGGAGCGCTTCACGGATTTGCGTGTCATCCTTTCGCAGGGGCCATGCTAATCTTCTCTGTATCGATCCAATTTTAGTATATGTGCCGCCGTGGCGAGCACGAGACCGCTGGCCCGCTCGAGGTATCTGTACCCCTCGGGTCCCCGCGAGCTCTCGCCAAGGTGGTAGGGCCCAGCGAGCCGCAGCTGCAGTCGGTTGAGGAAACGAACGGCACTTGAGCGTTCCACCGAAGGGGGCTGTCTGTTGATTTGTCTCGAGCATCTGACACAATGCGTCCTATTGTTTTAGCAGAAGAACTGTTAAGCAAACGCAATGCCAGTCACGGGCTGGCCTTAGGGCTTTTGGACTTTTTGACAGGTGGGCATCAAGGGGTCAGCATGAACGGACTCTGACCGGACGCACGCCATGCGTCTCTTGGCATCTCCACAAGGTGGCGTACTGTCACCGATTCTCTTCTCGCTTTCTACAAGCGAGTGCCGAAGTTCTCGGGCTAATTGGCATGTGGTTAAACACGCAGACGACGCGGTTCTCCTCGCCCTGCTCTCAAGCCCGGAGTGCGACGACAGCCACGTGCTTCGTGAGTTTATGGCGTGGTGCGATGGAGCGGGGCTGCAACGAAAGGTCTCTAAAACAAGGGGGATGGTGATGGCGACCGAGAGCAAAACGCTCCCACGCTGAAAGCTGCCTAGCTTCACCACGCGAGGGCCCACCGAGCAGAGGAGCGCAAATAGCGCGAGCCAAAAATATGGAGCGCTTCACGGATTTGCGTGTCATCCTTTCGCAGGGGCCATGCTAATCTTCTCTGTATCGATCCAATTTTAGTATATGTGCCGCCGTGGCGAGCACGAGACCGCTGGCCCGCTCGAGGTATCTGTACCCCTCGGGTCCCCGCGAGCTCTCGCCAAGGTGGTAGGGCCCAGCGAGCCGCAGCTGCAGTCGGTTGAGGAAACGAACGGCACTTGAGCGTTCCACCGAAGGGGGCTGTCTGTTGATTTGTCTCGAGCATCTGACACAATGCGTCCTATTGTTTTAGCAGAAGAACTGTTAAGCAAACGCAATGCCAGTCACGGGCTGGCCTTAGGGCTTTTGGACTTTTTGACAGGTGGGCATCAAGGGGTCAGCATGAACGGACTCTGACCGGACGCACGCCATGCGTCTCTTGGCATCTCCACAAGGTGGCGTACTGTCACCGATTCTCTTCTCGCTTTCTACAAGCGAGTGCCGAAGTTCTCGGGCTAATTGGCATGTGGTTAAACACGCAGACGACGCGGTTCTCCTCGCCCTGCTCTCAAGCCCGGAGTGCGACGACAGCCACGTGCTTCGTGAGTTTATGGCGTGGTGCGATGGAGCGGGGCTGCAACGAAAGGTCTCTAAAACAAGGGGGATGGTGATGGCGACCGAGAGCAAAACGCTCCCACGCTGAAAGCTGCCTAGCTTCACCACGCGAGGGCCCACCGAGCAGAGGAGCGCAAATAGCGCGAGCCAAAAATATGGAGCGCTTCACGGATTTGCGTGTCATCCTTTCGCAGGGGCCATGCTAATCTTCTCTGTATCGATCCAATTTTAGTATATGTGCCGCCGTGGCGAGCACGAGACCGCTGGCCCGCTCGAGGTATCTGTACCCCTCGGGTCCCCGCGAGCTCTCGCCAAGGTGGTAGGGCCCAGCGAGCCGCAGCTGCAGTCGGTTGAGGAAACGAACGGCACTTGAGCGTTCCACCGAAGGGGGCTGTCTGTTGATTTGTCTCGAGCATCTGACACAATGCGTCCTATTGTTTTAGCAGAAGAACTGTTAAGCAAACGCAATGCCAGTCACGGGCTGGCCTTAGGGCTTTTGGACTTTTTGACAGGTGGGCATCAAGGGGTCAGCATGAACGGACTCTGACCGGACGCACGCCATGCGTCTCTTGGCATCTCCACAAGGTGGCGTACTGTCACCGATTCTCTTCTCGCTTTCTACAAGCGAGTGCCGAAGTTCTCGGGCTAATTGGCATGTGGTTAAACACGCAGACGACGCGGTTCTCCTCGCCCTGCTCTCAAGCCCGGAGTGCGACGACAGCCACGTGCTTCGTGAGTTTATGGCGTGGTGCGATGGAGCGGGGCTGCAACGAAAGGTCTCTAAAACAAGGGGGATGGTGATGGCGACCGAGAGCAAAACGCTCCCACGCTGAAAGCTGCCTAGCTTCACCACGCGAGGGCCCACCGAGCAGAGGAGCGCAAATAGCGCGAGCCAAAAATATGGAGCGCTTCACGGATTTGCGTGTCATCCTTTCGCAGGGGCCATGCTAATCTTCTCTGTATCGATCCAATTTTAGTATATGTGCCGCCGTGGCGAGCACGAGACCGCTGGCCCGCTCGAGGTATCTGTACCCCTCGGGTCCCCGCGAGCTCTCGCCAAGGTGGTAGGGCCCAGCGAGCCGCAGCTGCAGTCGGTTGAGGAAACGAACGGCACTTGAGCGTTCCACCGAAGGGGGCTGTCTGTTGATTTGTCTCGAGCATCTGACACAATGCGTCCTATTGTTTTAGCAGAAGAACTGTTAAGCAAACGCAATGCCAGTCACGGGCTGGCCTTAGGGCTTTTGGACTTTTTGACAGGTGGGCATCAAGGGGTCAGCATGAACGGACTCTGACCGGACGCACGCCATGCGTCTCTTGGCATCTCCACAAGGTGGCGTACTGTCACCGATTCTCTTCTCGCTTTCTACAAGCGAGTGCCGAAGTTCTCGGGCTAATTGGCATGTGGTTAAACACGCAGACGACGCGGTTCTCCTCGCCCTGCTCTCAAGCCCGGAGTGCGACGACAGCCACGTGCTTCGTGAGTTTATGGCGTGGTGCGATGGAGCGGGGCTGCAACGAAAGGTCTCTAAAACAAGGGGGATGGTGATGGCGACCGAGAGCAAAACGCTCCCACGCTGAAAGCTGCCTAGCTTCACCACGCGAGGGCCCACCGAGCAGAGGAGCGCAAATAGCGCGAGCCAAAAATATGGAGCGCTTCACGGATTTGCGTGTCATCCTTTCGCAGGGGCCATGCTAATCTTCTCTGTATCGATCCAATTTTAGTATATGTGCCGCCGTGGCGAGCACGAGACCGCTGGCCCGCTCGAGGTATCTGTACCCCTCGGGTCCCCGCGAGCTCTCGCCAAGGTGGTAGGGCCCAGCGAGCCGCAGCTGCAGTCGGTTGAGGAAACGAACGGCACTTGAGCGTTCCACCGAAGGGGGCTGTCTGTTGATTTGTCTCGAGCATCTGACACAATGCGTCCTATTGTTTTAGCAGAAGAACTGTTAAGCAAACGCAATGCCAGTCACGGGCTGGCCTTAGGGCTTTTGGACTTTTTGACAGGTGGGCATCAAGGGGTCAGCATGAACGGACTCTGACCGGACGCACGCCATGCGTCTCTTGGCATCTCCACAAGGTGGCGTACTGTCACCGATTCTCTTCTCGCTTTCTACAAGCGAGTGCCGAAGTTCTCGGGCTAATTGGCATGTGGTTAAACACGCAGACGACGCGGTTCTCCTCGCCCTGCTCTCAAGCCCGGAGTGCGACGACAGCCACGTGCTTCGTGAGTTTATGGCGTGGTGCGATGGAGCGGGGCTGCAACGAAAGGTCTCTAAAACAAGGGGGATGGTGATGGCGACCGAGAGCAAAACGCTCCCACGCTGAAAGCTGCCTAGCTTCACCACGCGAGGGCCCACCGAGCAGAGGAGCGCAAATAGCGCGAGCCAAAAATATGGAGCGCTTCACGGATTTGCGTGTCATCCTTTCGCAGGGGCCATGCTAATCTTCTCTGTATCGATCCAATTTTAGTATATGTGCCGCCGTGGCGAGCACGAGACCGCTGGCCCGCTCGAGGTATCTGTACCCCTCGGGTCCCCGCGAGCTCTCGCCAAGGTGGTAGGGCCCAGCGAGCCGCAGCTGCAGTCGGTTGAGGAAACGAACGGCACTTGAGCGTTCCACCGAAGGGGGCTGTCTGTTGATTTGTCTCGAGCATCTGACACAATGCGTCCTATTGTTTTAGCAGAAGAACTGTTAAGCAAACGCAATGCCAGTCACGGGCTGGCCTTAGGGCTTTTGGACTTTTTGACAGGTGGGCATCAAGGGGTCAGCATGAACGGACTCTGACCGGACGCACGCCATGCGTCTCTTGGCATCTCCACAAGGTGGCGTACTGTCACCGATTCTCTTCTCGCTTTCTACAAGCGAGTGCCGAAGTTCTCGGGCTAATTGGCATGTGGTTAAACACGCAGACGACGCGGTTCTCCTCGCCCTGCTCTCAAGCCCGGAGTGCGACGACAGCCACGTGCTTCGTGAGTTTATGGCGTGGTGCGATGGAGCGGGGCTGCAACGAAAGGTCTCTAAAACAAGGGGGATGGTGATGGCGACCGAGAGCAAAACGCTCCCACGCTGAAAGCTGCCTAGCTTCACCACGCGAGGGCCCACCGAGCAGAGGAGCGCAAATAGCGCGAGCCAAAAATATGGAGCGCTTCACGGATTTGCGTGTCATCCTTTCGCAGGGGCCATGCTAATCTTCTCTGTATCGATCCAATTTTAGTATATGTGCCGCCGTGGCGAGCACGAGACCGCTGGCCCGCTCGAGGTATCTGTACCCCTCGGGTCCCCGCGAGCTCTCGCCAAGGTGGTAGGGCCCAGCGAGCCGCAGCTGCAGTCGGTTGAGGAAACGAACGGCACTTGAGCGTTCCACCGAAGGGGGCTGTCTGTTGATTTGTCTCGAGCATCTGACACAATGCGTCCTATTGTTTTAGCAGAAGAACTGTTAAGCAAACGCAATGCCAGTCACGGGCTGGCCTTAGGGCTTTTGGACTTTTTGACAGGTGGGCATCAAGGGGTCAGCATGAACGGACTCTGACCGGACGCACGCCATGCGTCTCTTGGCATCTCCACAAGGTGGCGTACTGTCACCGATTCTCTTCTCGCTTTCTACAAGCGAGTGCCGAAGTTCTCGGGCTAATTGGCATGTGGTTAAACACGCAGACGACGCGGTTCTCCTCGCCCTGCTCTCAAGCCCGGAGTGCGACGACAGCCACGTGCTTCGTGAGTTTATGGCGTGGTGCGATGGAGCGGGGCTGCAACGAAAGGTCTCTAAAACAAGGGGGATGGTGATGGCGACCGAGAGCAAAACGCTCCCACGCTGAAAGCTGCCTAGCTTCACCACGCGAGGGCCCACCGAGCAGAGGAGCGCAAATAGCGCGAGCCAAAAATATGGAGCGCTTCACGGATTTGCGTGTCATCCTTTCGCAGGGGCCATGCTAATCTTCTCTGTATCGATCCAATTTTAGTATATGTGCCGCCGTGGCGAGCACGAGACCGCTGGCCCGCTCGAGGTATCTGTACCCCTCGGGTCCCCGCGAGCTCTCGCCAAGGTGGTAGGGCCCAGCGAGCCGCAGCTGCAGTCGGTTGAGGAAACGAACGGCACTTGAGCGTTCCACCGAAGGGGGCTGTCTGTTGATTTGTCTCGAGCATCTGACACAATGCGTCCTATTGTTTTAGCAGAAGAACTGTTAAGCAAACGCAATGCCAGTCACGGGCTGGCCTTAGGGCTTTTGGACTTTTTGACAGGTGGGCATCAAGGGGTCAGCATGAACGGACTCTGACCGGACGCACGCCATGCGTCTCTTGGCATCTCCACAAGGTGGCGTACTGTCACCGATTCTCTTCTCGCTTTCTACAAGCGAGTGCCGAAGTTCTCGGGCTAATTGGCATGTGGTTAAACACGCAGACGACGCGGTTCTCCTCGCCCTGCTCTCAAGCCCGGAGTGCGACGACAGCCACGTGCTTCGTGAGTTTATGGCGTGGTGCGATGGAGCGGGGCTGCAACGAAAGGTCTCTAAAACAAGGGGGATGGTGATGGCGACCGAGAGCAAAACGCTCCCACGCTGAAAGCTGCCTAGCTTCACCACGCGAGGGCCCACCGAGCAGAGGAGCGCAAATAGCGCGAGCCAAAAATATGGAGCGCTTCACGGATTTGCGTGTCATCCTTTCGCAGGGGCCATGCTAATCTTCTCTGTATCGATCCAATTTTAGTATATGTGCCGCCGTGGCGAGCACGAGACCGCTGGCCCGCTCGAGGTATCTGTACCCCTCGGGTCCCCGCGAGCTCTCGCCAAGGTGGTAGGGCCCAGCGAGCCGCAGCTGCAGTCGGTTGAGGAAACGAACGGCACTTGAGCGTTCCACCGAAGGGGGCTGTCTGTTGATTTGTCTCGAGCATCTGACACAATGCGTCCTATTGTTTTAGCAGAAGAACTGTTAAGCAAACGCAATGCCAGTCACGGGCTGGCCTTAGGGCTTTTGGACTTTTTGACAGGTGGGCATCAAGGGGTCAGCATGAACGGACTCTGACCGGACGCACGCCATGCGTCTCTTGGCATCTCCACAAGGTGGCGTACTGTCACCGATTCTCTTCTCGCTTTCTACAAGCGAGTGCCGAAGTTCTCGGGCTAATTGGCATGTGGTTAAACACGCAGACGACGCGGTTCTCCTCGCCCTGCTCTCAAGCCCGGAGTGCGACGACAGCCACGTGCTTCGTGAGTTTATGGCGTGGTGCGATGGAGCGGGGCTGCAACGAAAGGTCTCTAAAACAAGGGGGATGGTGATGGCGACCGAGAGCAAAACGCTCCCACGCTGAAAGCTGCCTAGCTTCACCACGCGAGGGCCCACCGAGCAGAGGAGCGCAAATAGCGCGAGCCAAAAATATGGAGCGCTTCACGGATTTGCGTGTCATCCTTTCGCAGGGGCCATGCTAATCTTCTCTGTATCGATCCAATTTTAGTATATGTGCCGCCGTGGCGAGCACGAGACCGCTGGCCCGCTCGAGGTATCTGTACCCCTCGGGTCCCCGCGAGCTCTCGCCAAGGTGGTAGGGCCCAGCGAGCCGCAGCTGCAGTCGGTTGAGGAAACGAACGGCACTTGAGCGTTCCACCGAAGGGGGCTGTCTGTTGATTTGTCTCGAGCATCTGACACAATGCGTCCTATTGTTTTAGCAGAAGAACTGTTAAGCAAACGCAATGCCAGTCACGGGCTGGCCTTAGGGCTTTTGGACTTTTTGACAGGTGGGCATCAAGGGGTCAGCATGAACGGACTCTGACCGGACGCACGCCATGCGTCTCTTGGCATCTCCACAAGGTGGCGTACTGTCACCGATTCTCTTCTCGCTTTCTACAAGCGAGTGCCGAAGTTCTCGGGCTAATTGGCATGTGGTTAAACACGCAGACGACGCGGTTCTCCTCGCCCTGCTCTCAAGCCCGGAGTGCGACGACAGCCACGTGCTTCGTGAGTTTATGGCGTGGTGCGATGGAGCGGGGCTGCAACGAAAGGTCTCTAAAACAAGGGGGATGGTGATGGCGACCGAGAGCAAAACGCTCCCACGCTGAAAGCTGCCTAGCTTCACCACGCGAGGGCCCACCGAGCAGAGGAGCGCAAATAGCGCGAGCCAAAAATATGGAGCGCTTCACGGATTTGCGTGTCATCCTTTCGCAGGGGCCATGCTAATCTTCTCTGTATCGATCCAATTTTAGTATATGTGCCGCCGTGGCGAGCACGAGACCGCTGGCCCGCTCGAGGTATCTGTACCCCTCGGGTCCCCGCGAGCTCTCGCCAAGGTGGTAGGGCCCAGCGAGCCGCAGCTGCAGTCGGTTGAGGAAACGAACGGCACTTGAGCGTTCCACCGAAGGGGGCTGTCTGTTGATTTGTCTCGAGCATCTGACACAATGCGTCCTATTGTTTTAGCAGAAGAACTGTTAAGCAAACGCAATGCCAGTCACGGGCTGGCCTTAGGGCTTTTGGACTTTTTGACAGGTGGGCATCAAGGGGTCAGCATGAACGGACTCTGACCGGACGCACGCCATGCGTCTCTTGGCATCTCCACAAGGTGGCGTACTGTCACCGATTCTCTTCTCGCTTTCTACAAGCGAGTGCCGAAGTTCTCGGGCTAATTGGCATGTGGTTAAACACGCAGACGACGCGGTTCTCCTCGCCCTGCTCTCAAGCCCGGAGTGCGACGACAGCCACGTGCTTCGTGAGTTTATGGCGTGGTGCGATGGAGCGGGGCTGCAACGAAAGGTCTCTAAAACAAGGGGGATGGTGATGGCGACCGAGAGCAAAACGCTCCCACGCTGAAAGCTGCCTAGCTTCACCACGCGAGGGCCCACCGAGCAGAGGAGCGCAAATAGCGCGAGCCAAAAATATGGAGCGCTTCACGGATTTGCGTGTCATCCTTTCGCAGGGGCCATGCTAATCTTCTCTGTATCGATCCAATTTTAGTATATGTGCCGCCGTGGCGAGCACGAGACCGCTGGCCCGCTCGAGGTATCTGTACCCCTCGGGTCCCCGCGAGCTCTCGCCAAGGTGGTAGGGCCCAGCGAGCCGCAGCTGCAGTCGGTTGAGGAAACGAACGGCACTTGAGCGTTCCACCGAAGGGGGCTGTCTGTTGATTTGTCTCGAGCATCTGACACAATGCGTCCTATTGTTTTAGCAGAAGAACTGTTAAGCAAACGCAATGCCAGTCACGGGCTGGCCTTAGGGCTTTTGGACTTTTTGACAGGTGGGCATCAAGGGGTCAGCATGAACGGACTCTGACCGGACGCACGCCATGCGTCTCTTGGCATCTCCACAAGGTGGCGTACTGTCACCGATTCTCTTCTCGCTTTCTACAAGCGAGTGCCGAAGTTCTCGGGCTAATTGGCATGTGGTTAAACACGCAGACGACGCGGTTCTCCTCGCCCTGCTCTCAAGCCCGGAGTGCGACGACAGCCACGTGCTTCGTGAGTTTATGGCGTGGTGCGATGGAGCGGGGCTGCAACGAAAGGTCTCTAAAACAAGGGGGATGGTGATGGCGACCGAGAGCAAAACGCTCCCACGCTGAAAGCTGCCTAGCTTCACCACGCGAGGGCCCACCGAGCAGAGGAGCGCAAATAGCGCGAGCCAAAAATATGGAGCGCTTCACGGATTTGCGTGTCATCCTTTCGCAGGGGCCATGCTAATCTTCTCTGTATCGATCCAATTTTAGTATATGTGCCGCCGTGGCGAGCACGAGACCGCTGGCCCGCTCGAGGTATCTGTACCCCTCGGGTCCCCGCGAGCTCTCGCCAAGGTGGTAGGGCCCAGCGAGCCGCAGCTGCAGTCGGTTGAGGAAACGAACGGCACTTGAGCGTTCCACCGAAGGGGGCTGTCTGTTGATTTGTCTCGAGCATCTGACACAATGCGTCCTATTGTTTTAGCAGAAGAACTGTTAAGCAAACGCAATGCCAGTCACGGGCTGGCCTTAGGGCTTTTGGACTTTTTGACAGGTGGGCATCAAGGGGTCAGCATGAACGGACTCTGACCGGACGCACGCCATGCGTCTCTTGGCATCTCCACAAGGTGGCGTACTGTCACCGATTCTCTTCTCGCTTTCTACAAGCGAGTGCCGAAGTTCTCGGGCTAATTGGCATGTGGTTAAACACGCAGACGACGCGGTTCTCCTCGCCCTGCTCTCAAGCCCGGAGTGCGACGACAGCCACGTGCTTCGTGAGTTTATGGCGTGGTGCGATGGAGCGGGGCTGCAACGAAAGGTCTCTAAAACAAGGGGGATGGTGATGGCGACCGAGAGCAAAACGCTCCCACGCTGAAAGCTGCCTAGCTTCACCACGCGAGGGCCCACCGAGCAGAGGAGCGCAAATAGCGCGAGCCAAAAATATGGAGCGCTTCACGGATTTGCGTGTCATCCTTTCGCAGGGGCCATGCTAATCTTCTCTGTATCGATCCAATTTTAGTATATGTGCCGCCGTGGCGAGCACGAGACCGCTGGCCCGCTCGAGGTATCTGTACCCCTCGGGTCCCCGCGAGCTCTC